>OX940945.1:7500-2814370 GCA_954870645.1 Agrotis clavis | reverse complement strand
TGTGAGCATTCGAATATCAACCAGCTTGATTCTGCTTAAGCCCTACATTGTACTATGGAGCAGGACCGGCATGTTTCCAGACATTTTTATCTTGGATATAATCTTCTAATTTATAATATGCTTGTTTACTAAGTGTATTTTTTATGTGACTTTTAAACTTTCTTTCATTTAGAGTTAGAATTTCGCTAGGTATTTTATTATAACATTTAACACAGAACCCCATAAAAGATTTTTGGACTTTGGACAATCTATAATAAGGTTGATCAATTTTATCTTTATTTCTAGTATTAAAATTATGTCTATCGCTTATTTTATTAAAAAGATGAAGATTTTTCCTAACATACATTATATTTTCATAAATAAATTGACAAGGCACTGTCATTATGTTAATCTTTTTAAATAGTTCCCTAAGAGATTCGCGACGACATAGTTTGTAAATTGCTCTGACGGCTCTCTTTTGCAAAACAAAAATGGATTCAATGTCAGCTGCCCGGCCCCACAGTAGAATACCATAAGACATAATGCTGTGAAAGTAGCTGAAGTAAACCAAACGCGCAGTTTCGACGTCAGTTAACTGTCTTATCTTTCCAACAGCATAAGCGGCTGAGCTGAGTCGCCCCGCTAAAGATGCTATATGGGGGCCCCATTGTAGTTTATCGTCTAAAGTGATTCCTAAGAAAACTGTCTGATCAGTAAAATCCAATTTTTCTCCGTTCAACAAAATGTCGCAATCGCTACTTCTAACATTTGGCAAAGTGAATCGAATACATTTTGTTTTCTTTTCATTAAGAACTAAATTATTAACAGTAAACCAATTTTGAACCTTAGAAATACAGTCATTAACAGTGTCTAGATTTTGTGCACGTCTATCTATCTTAAAAATTAACGATGTATCATCGGCAAATAACACCATCTGTGGTTGATTTTTTAGTAAATGGGGTAAGTCATTAATATAGACTAAGAAAAGGAATGGACCCAAAATAGAACCTTGAGGCACGCCCATAGTCATTTTAGCCCCTAATGAGTTTGTACCGTTTATTTGAACTTTAACCTGTCTATCTCTTAGGTATGATTTAAGTAAATCAAGAGCTGTATTTTTAATTCCATAATGTTCCAGTTTCAGCAAAAGCGTTTCATGGTTTACGCAATCGAATGCCTTTGAGAGGTCGCAAAAGATTCCTATGGCATCTTGCGCTTCCTCCCAGGAGTTAAAAATGTTCTTCAATAGGGTAACACCGGCGTCAGTTGTGCAACGACCTTTGGTGAAACCGAACTGTTGATCATGAAAGATGGAGTTTCTATTGAAGTGACATAGCATTTGTTCAAGCATTAACTTTTCAAACACCTTACTGAAAACTGGCAAAATTGACACAGGCCTATAATTGTTAGCTTCCTTACAATCACCCGATTTAAAAAGTGGAGCTACCTTACTATGCTTCATAAGATCCGGAAACACTCCTTGGTCTACACTGGTATTAAATAAAAAAGCTAAATAAGGCGCTACGGTTTCTATTATTGATTTACAGGCCTTCACAGACATTCCCCAGAGATCTTCTGTTGATTTAATTTTAAGATCTTTGAATGCTTTAATCACTGCTTGGGGGTTTGTGTGCCGAAACCTAAACTCCATCGGGCATGCCTTTACATTATTTCTAAGTAAGGCAGCAGAGAGTGCTGGTGACGAATTTAATGGCTCAGTAGTCTTAAGAGGTATGTTCGAGAAAAACTTTTCAAATTCCTGAGCTACATCTTTATCTGTGTTTATAGGACCATGTGCAGTTTCTAAATTGAATTCGTTATTACGCTGTTTATTCCTGCCTGTCTCATTATTTATGATTTTCCAGGTTGTTTTAATTTTATCATCAGCTGATTTAATTTTACCACTAATAAAAAGAGCCTTAGCTATTTTACATACACGTTTAAAAGTTTTTGAATATTTGGCAACATACTGATGAAAGCTAATATCATCCATTCTATGACTCTTAAGATCATAAAGTTCGAAAAGTTTATCTCTACTTTTGCGAATTCCTGGTGTTGCCCAATCACTAAATAAGAACTTTGTGCAGATAGTTTTAGTTTTAAGAGGACAAATACGATTATATTCTGTTTTTAAAATTCCAAAAAACTCGGCGTAGAACTCATTTGGGTCACTTATATTATTAAACCTATGATCACATAATTTACTCGCTATAGTATTATTCATATTTTCTAAATTTTTATCTGTAATTGGCCTATGTCTTATTTGAATTTTTTGAATAGGTTTATAGGCGCAAAACGTTATTGTTTGGCCACTGTGATCAGATGGCAGTTTATTACCTATCCTTGAGTTTGGACTTCTGGATGTTAGTCAAAGACCAAGTCTGTGCACCATATGTTAAGATGGGGAGTAAACACACGTCCATGAGCTTGCGTTTTAGTGCCATTGGCAACTTACCCTTGAATAGTTCCTTCATGGACCAGTAGCTCTTCCAGGCGTTCTCTGTCTGTCTTGCGACTTCTTTGTCTCTTTCCAAGTAGCGCTTGGGAATCAGTAAAATGAAATGGCTACAATTCAAATACTCATCAATAATTCTTTTTATACCAAAATGGATAAAATCTCGTCAAAGCTAAAACTCGCTTTAGCAAGATTTCAGGGACACCCCGAATTTCGGTTTGGTTAGGTTCCTTTAAACCTTGCACACAGAAATAGAAGCCCCGCGAAGCAGGGCTTCGTCGGCCCTGCAAAGGTCGATTTTTTTTAATTATAACACAAAATAGGTTAATTTCTACAATACTTTATGATACACTAGCTGTTGCCAGCGGCTTCACCCGCTACAACTCGAAAATTATCCCACGGGAACATAAAATCGAGATAAAACTATCCTATGTGTTAATCCAGGTTATAAACTACCTGTGGACCAAATTTTAGCCAAATTCATTCAGTGGTTTTTGCGTGAAAGAGTAACAAACATACCTACATTGACATACATACATCCTCACAAACTTTCGCATTTATAATATTAGTAGGACAATTTGGTGACCATTTGTCCATTCGGGTAGTTTTTTTTTTGTTTTAAAATAGTTACTTTTCTGGTAGGCGTTTAAACACAAGCCAAATTAAAGGGCTTTGTGCCTTTTGTACCAGTTCCTTATCCGCCATTTTGATTTTTTTTTTCAAAACGGCGTACACGAATGAAACATTGATAAATCGATAGATCACATCGATACAAACATAAAATCTAAGCGGCAAAACCTCGTAAACCGTCACGTTTCCGAGTTAAGAGCTGTCAAAAATTTACAATTAGCGACACATGTTTTCTTTCTTTTTAATATTTTGATGTTTATTGATCAAAAAGGTTATTTTCACAATAAAAGTAATTGAATATTAGTTTTTTACGCATTTCAAATGCTTTTAGATAGGATTATTTCGTTTAACGCAATTTCAGGATTTAAAATGCGTTGAAAAACTAATAATTCAATTAGTTTTATTGCAGAAGTATCCTTTTTGATCAATAAACATCAAAGTATTAAAAAAATAAGAAAAAACATGTCACTACTTGTACATGTTTGACAGCTCATAACTCGGAAACGTGACGGTTTACGAGGTTTTGCCCCTTACATTTTATGTTTGTATTGATGTGATCTATCGATTTATCAATGTTTAATTTGTGTACGCCGTTTTGAAAAAAAAACAAAATGGCGGATTGCACCTGGTACACGGCCCATACAAAAAAGTTCAAACCCCTTTACTATAATATCTGCTAGTGCGAGTATTCTTGCAGTTCACAAGAACTGCTGTGACCCAGTTTTGTTGGTGAAATAATGCGATTATAAAAAATACGTAGGTATAGATGTCTAAGAAATGGGAGGTTTCACGCAAAGCTCGACTCAGATGGCGTTACCAGCGCATAATGTCATTTACTGTATGATTAACTTACATACACTACACCACAGATAATATAACTACACACTCGAAGCTACACTTGAACGTTGTTTACGTTATGCGCTTGTAGCGCCGCTGATGGCTAAAACTCGCAGTGAAACCCCCTATTGATTCGAAATTGACAGATAAATGTACTATGAGAAGTAAACTACATTATTTTTACTGGTTCGAATTGAAAAGTTATTTTTGTTTATCAAGGAAGGCTATAGGCTATCACCACAGATAATATAACTACACACTCGAAGCTACACTTGAACGTTGTTTACGTTACGCGCTTGTAGCGCCACTGACGGCTAAAACTCGCAGTGAAACCCCCTATTGATTCGAAATTGACAGATAAATGTACAATCGACAAAGTGGAATCATAACCCATTTTGACAAATAAATCGTTTGAATCCGTCAAACTGACAAAGATCAAAGTTGTTACCATGGATACGTCTGTTTACGCGAATGTGGACTTAATTGTATTTGAATGTCTGTAGGAAAATAAGCTTATGGTGGGTCATAATTCCACTTTGTCGATTGTACCATGAGCAATAACCTACATTATTTCTACTGGTTCGAATTGAAAGGTTATTTTTGTTTATCGAGGAAGGCTATAGGCTATACATATAACATCACGCTACTACCAATAAAAGACGAGCAGCGGCTGAACAGCTAGTTTAATATATTTAGAAATACCCTCTAAGGGACTTTACCCATGGAGCGACGCGATTGCAATTCGTCCAGTTCCAACTACAAGTGAAAATCAACCTTATCACTACGACATATGACATAAAACACGTTGTTATCTACGGGTAAATGAAAAACAAAACACGATCGCCACGACGACGTCAAGTGGTCACAGGCCTGTTGGTCTAGTGGTTAGTGACCCTGACTACTATGCCGGAGGTCGTGGGTTCGATTCCCAACCAGGACAAATGTTTGTGTGATGAGCACGATTTCTGTGTTTGGGTGTAACTTATCTATAATATGTATGTATTTAGAAATATATAAGTATGTTTATCAGTTGTCCAAGTACCCATAACACAAGCTCTGCTTAGCTTGGGACTAGATGGCGTTGTGTGATAGTTGTGGAATATTATTATTATTAAGTCAATTATTCATTATTTCTTAGTAGCAAGGTTGATTTTCACTTGTAGTTGGAATCGCGTCGCATCGCGCCATGGGTAAAGTCCCTTACTTTTTACAAAATGCTATTAATTCTATTATTTGTCGACAGGTGTCGGATGCTGAAATAATCTACGGCTCATCAGCCACAGTGACCTGCCCGGAGCATGATGCGCGTCAACTTGAGGTGATACTCAAAAACTAACTTAAACCGCATACTGCTAAGGTCGATAGTTGATTTAAAATGAGTGTACCTAAATAATTATCCAACGACGATATATTACTAGACTCCGCATGCACGATCTAAGGAACAAAAACTATTCTGTCAACTCGCTGAGGTACTACGTAAGCGAGGGGGACGGGGTACTGCGTTGTGATTGGTTAACTCAAGGTCTGTTCTGTCTCAACGTATGTTTACGGCTCACATTGGTCGAAATGAGACGAATATAAGATTTTTTTGCCTAATGTGTTGACAGACATCGGTCGCCTGTTATTAGGAGTCTAGTAATATATATCGTCGTTGTAATTATCTAACATGTCTCTACAGCGTTTCTTGTACTTATGAAAAAATGGAACAGCGCCGCTGGTGTGCGAAGAAGGAACTAATTTTTTCCTTGAAAATTGTCAATTTGAGATTGTCAAAGTTCCAGTTCAAATACTGAAAACTCGTACTAAGGGTATTGGAAAGACGCTGTAAAGTAAAGGGCTAACCACACATTTCCGGGAACTCGTCCCGGCCGTGTTCCGTCAGGGACGGGGAAAAAATCGGTTACGTACAAATTGTATGAACTTGTTCACACAGCTCCGTGTCAGGCGTCAGTGTCCCGGAGCACGCTCGGTCGCACGGACGCTCTGACAGTGCTATCCGATTTTTGTTAAAGTTGACGATTTATCTGCAAGTGCAACATGAACACAGAAAGGTTGATAGAACTTGTACGGCAGAATGCTATACTTTACGATCTTTCTAATCCACATTATTTGAATTCGAAGAAAAATATCATATGGGATAATATAGGAAAAGAATTAAAGTGTGAAACAGATTACACTGATACCGATTTCTCTGATATGTGTGAACACGGATGACTGATGGCACGTCCCTGACGGGAACACTAAAACGGACAACTCGGAACACGGTTAGCCTTGACCCGGAAATGTGTGGATAGCGCTTAAACTAGTGAGTACTCATAAGGGTACTGACCGTAACTGTCGTGATAGCAATGTATGTTATTTTTGCACAGGTCGGTGAGCTGGGCCTCGAGATTTGGGAACGACTGCTGGTCAAGCCACTCACCTCGGCGCTCACAGGTTATTATTATTATTATTTATTTATTATTTACCCTGTACTGTCCCACTGCTGGGCACAGGCCTCCCTCCTTTCCTTCCAACGTTCACGACTTTGCGCCACCTCCTTCCAATTCTTAAGGAAGACATCTAGCTCGTCCCGCCATCTCCTTCAAGATCTACCGCGGCCCCGTGTCGTTGTTTATTAGAATTTGGAAGTAAAAGATTTGGAAGAAAATTGTCAAGAGAATTAATGGATAAAGATATATTTCATTTGGAAATTTGTGTTTTTAAAAACAATTCCAGATTTTGCTTATTTTCTGTCGGCTCTCATATTTTTTAATTCAGCGCCATCTAGTATTTTTGTTACACTACCGGTACCTTAAAATTTAGTAAGATGGCGCTGTATGACATTTACAGTATTTTAGTATTTTTTTAAATATCTAAGGTTAGATTGCTTAGTTATTGTATGTTATATTTTGTGGTCCAGGTCGCATAGTGAACGCCCTGGCCGCGGCGCGCCAGTCCCCCCCGGACCCTGCGCACGCGTCCATCCTGCGGGAGGCCATCCACTCCACCGTGCAGGTGCGCGCCTTCCGGGTGCGCGCGCCGCTGCAGCTCTACCAGGTAACATAGTATACGATCAGTGGCGTAACTGGTCGGGGGCAAAGCGGTCTGAAGGGGCTTCGATCCTGACGGGGCCTCGCGACTGAAGGGACCTCGCACCTGAAGGGGCCTCGGGTCAGAAGCGGCCTCGCACCTGAAGGGGCCTTGGGCCGGAAGGGGCCTCGCGCCAAAAGGGGCCTCGGGCCAGAAGCTGCCCTGGCACCTGAAGCGGCCTCGCGCCTGAAAGGGCCTCTCGCCCAAAGATACAAGCTAGTTGCGTACATCATACCATTATGTAGGTTTAGAGACAACTTTTAGGGTGTCAATGTACAATTATTTACAAACTTACAGCTAGGTATCTCGAATACCGAGGTGAACTTACTATAATGACTAGACTACATTATTTTGTGTATTTTATTTCATCACCACTGCTCCCAAAACGGTGAAGGAAACCGCCATGTCCTAGAAACAAAAAATTCGAAGAAGACATGTGTCATCTACCAACCCGCGATGGGCCCGCGTGGTTTACGGGCCAGTCCTTCTCACAGCGAGGAGGACTGTGTCCCAGCAGTGGGAACAAACATAAGAATGAAAAATGATGATGATAATTTCATGTGACCACACTTTTACCTCTATTTAGGTAAACTGATCTACTCGATCAGTTTAAAAAAATACAAGACCCGTGCGTTAGTTTTCTTCATTTCCATTTTTCCCACGATTTTTTCCTCGTTTATCATCTCACGTGGTACTTGTGTTCCCCAGCAACTAGTCCTGGAGCCCTACCTGTCTGCGGCGGCGGCTGCGCACGCGCAGCTGGCGGCCGAGCTACTGGCCGGAGGAGATGTGGCGCACTACACCAAGCATGCGCTGGCAGGACTCGACAGAGAGGTGAGACGGCAACTGATTTAGCTATTTTTTATTAAAATAAAATCATCAAATGAGTCCTCCCACCCAGGGTAGGGCAGGAGGGACTGTCAGACTTGTACCGAGTAAAAAAAAAGATTCCGTCGAATTGAGAACCTCCTCCTTTTTTAGAAGTCGGTTAAAAATCCACGGTGTCCTTCAATAGCCATTTACGATCCGGGATCACGGTAATGGGGAAGGCAAGTGTCAAAGTGACAAGTGACAGTTTGGTCCCAAAAGAACTGTCAAATCAAAGGAATTTTCTGAAAAAAAACCGATTTATTGATGTAAAATGACTAGATGTTGTGTAATAAGCTGTAAAAATGATGGAACATACAAATTTCCGACAATTCACACTATCAAGAAATAATGGGTAGCTGCTGTGACTGCCTTGAGAACAAAAATTGAATTATAACTAAGGAAAACCTATATAATAAACAAATATCCAGCCTTGCGAAGCCGAGACAGGCCGTTAGTTGAGTTTATAAATTAAATTATATGATTATACCACAACTAAACAATCGAATACACTTTTCAAAATAATATCTACTTTTCTATTGGAAGTTAAGTACCAGTATTGCATCGCTCCATAAATCATGAAATGGTTCGTCTGTCGGAAGAATTATCACCTGGAACGAGTTTTGTGATAGTTGTGGTGTTAAGAAATTAAATATATTGTGATATTTTTCGAATCTAAATAGAAAAAAGGGGTAAAATTACGGACTTAAAACATTATGATATTTTATCAAAATAGAAAGTCAGAAGCAGCATTATATTCTTGTTATAGGAGAGGACAGGTAAAACATACCTAAACTCAAAAATTGAAACCTCAACTACAAGTAATTGTGGATTTATTACTGTAAAATCAAATGTATTACCATTCAATTAAATCACTTTTTTTCCTCTTGTAGATACACCGCGGCGTCTTAATTCTTCTTTTAGTTTAAGCACTTGCATTGACGAATAATTTTCCATATTTGTTTTGTATTTATACTCAATTTTTTTTAACAATAAATCTTGTTTGTTTTTTATACAAGGTAGACAGTAATCTGACGTAGGGACCAACTATCGCAGCGCCATCTACGATTAGCTTTGAGTTGCCATCCCCATTATTTAGTCCGAGATCCTGGTATGATCCCGGGACCTGGATAAGTACTCCAAATGACTTACCAATTGGAGGTTACACGCAAAGCTCGGCTCAGATGGCGCTACCAGCGCATGATGTCATTTACTGTATGATTAACTTGACATACACTACACCACAGATGATATAACTACATACTCGAAGCTACACTTGACGTTGTTTACGTTATGCGCTTGTAGCGCCACTGAAGGCTAAAATTCGCAGTGAAACTCCCTATTTGCAGATTTTTTTCTAAAAATCATCATTAATACTTCGCTGTCTGTCTGTCCTAACCAACACACAATATTCAGATATCGCTCGGCGCTCGTTTTCTGGACTCTTCATCAGCGGAGGCAGTCCGCGGCTGCTACGAGCGAGCTGCAGTGGCTGCCCACCTGCCGGCGCTGCACGCCACTGTCCACCAGCTCATGCAGGACGCTGCTGCAGACCTGCCTTCGGCCGCCGAGGTTAGTAAATCATCACTGTACACAGTTACTGCCCATATTTTTTTGTCCTTCGAGCCGGATCCAACAATGGGGATTGTCTTAATTTTTTTAACATTCGATTTTATTTTATTTTCTGCAAATATAGAGCATTTTGAGAAACTAATTTGAATATTTTAATGATTGGCTCAATAGTTTTTTTATTTTTAATATTTTAATATTTGGGGTAGGTGACGTCACCATTGGCCTAAAAGTTGTGCCGTTTCCTTACTAGAGCAAAATTAAAAAACTGTCAACACAACGTCAACTGTCTAAACGTCACTTACATCCCGCTAGGTTATTATTTACAAAACAAAATTACTCCTAGATGAACATACAAAGGAATCTGAGGCTTCTGGAATACTAACATCAAAGTGATCTTCGCAACAGTACATTGTATAAACCTTGCAACATTCCACGCCGTCATCACGACACCACTTTTCTCGCAAATCTTCTTTAGTACGAACAAAATGTTGTTTGGATTATTATTAATATTATTGTTGCTAGTTGGGACAAAGCACTTCCTGTATTCTATATTACTTGTAGTTTATTTTATATTGCCGATGCCGATTTAACAGATTTAACCGAGATAATGAAGCAATTTGCAGTTACAATAAAAACTTGTTTGTTTACATCTTTGACATTTAAAAATTGACACTTGAGAAAATCAGGGATGTCAGACGGCCACTGTGATGTACCAATATGAAATATTGGTACATCGGTAAAATGTGTCGAAAATCAAATAAAAATGAAAAATCTTTTTTTTTTCTTTTACTGTTAATAGAGGGCAGTAAACACTAAACACGCAGTTTTACCAACCGTATAGTGGATAAATACTAACAACCGACTGCGATTTTTGTCCGTGCTATATTTGAATTCATGTTCAAAAAAAAAATATTTTTTAGTAAGCAATACTCGATTGTAACTAAAGAAATAGATAACAGAGTACAGCTAGCGTGGAAGAGATATTGGCCACACAAGGTTGTCAAAAATCCTCGGGTTCCTCCCAAATCTAAGAAAATATTTGATTCCTTCATTTTACCTATAATGACGTATGGATGTCAAACTTGGAGCATTACTAAACAAAATATGCGAAATCTAGAGACCTGTCAACATAGCATGGAGCGTAGCATGCTCAACGCCAAGTTAAAAGACAAAATCAAACTAGAGACATTACGAAACCAAACTAAAATCAACGAAATCACATATTGCATAAGGAAATTGAAATGGAGATGGGCAGGTCATATGTTGAGGAGTACTAATAATAAATGGGCTAAGGACGTAACCAAATGGTGTCCAAGATATAACAAAAGAAAGAAAGGAAGGCAACGCCTAAGATGGGAAGACGACTTTCGAAAGATGGCTGGTGCTACTTGGAGGAGGATGACCCATAATCGGAAGGAGTGGCAAGCTACAGGGGAGGCCTTTGCGAAATCGCAAGACAATCTCAATATCGGTGTCTAATATTACATATATAGATATATAAAAGAGAGGGAAAAAAAAATGTAAACTTACTTATAATATTTTTGTTTTGTAAGATTGTTAAATAAATTGCTAAAAAATAATAATAATACTCGAATGCACCCTAAAATTTGTCGTTTATTCTGTATTGTTGGTCAACGTCCAATCTTGGTTTTTTTTTCTCGAGTAATAATCTTGGTACATGGTACGTGACACTGAAAACTGGTGTGTATACCAAGAAATTGGTACTTATGCCTGACATCCCTGGAAAATACTTGTCACTTATTTTTTAGGGTTCCGTAGCCAATGGCAGAAAACGGAACCCTTATAGATTCGTCATGTCTGTCTGTCTGTCTGTTCGTCCGTATGTCACAGCCACTTTTTGTCGAAATTACAAGAGATAGCTCTTATAATTTCGACAAAAAGTTGAAACTTTGTAAGTAGATGTATTATGTGAACCGCGTTAGGACTTTCACACAAAAATAAAACCAAAACCAATTTTGGGGGTACATCCCATATTTAGAATTGAAACTCAAAATATTTTTTTTTCGCCTTATCCATTCGTGTGGGATATCTATGAATAGGTCTTGAATAAAATAAATATTTAAAAAAACAAAAAACCCGACTGCGTAAAAAAACTAAAAAGAAAGAAACAAGCCCAGTAGTTAAGAATTCACTCATTCACACTCACAGTCGGGGCCCATTCAAATTATACCAATCAAATCTTAATTCCCAAGGGGCCCCGACTGTGAGTGTGAATGAGTGAATTCTTAACTACTGGGCTTGTTTCTTTCTTTTTAGTTTTTTTACGCAGTCGGGTTTTTTGTTTTTTTAAATATTTATTTTATTTTACAATTTTTAGTTTTTGTTAGCATATCAGTCCAAATTAAATTGAAACATACATATAAGTTAAATATATTTTGGTAAACCATTTTTAAAATCCTTTAATTTGATACCCCACTTGATAGAATGTGAGAGATTTAAAAAAAATATTTTTAGTTCGGAACCCTTTGCACACGAGTTCGACTCGCACTTGGCCAGTTTTATGTACCCAGTGACACTCTCACGTTTAAGACGAATCTAACGACACCTCTTATGCTAAAATCCATCAAGCCGTTTAGGCTGCAGAGCAACACACAGAAACATACATACATACATACATACATACATACATACATACACTCGAAAAACATAACCCTCCTGGCGCAGTCGGGTAAAAATTATATTGAGGTAGTACTATTATTCTGTGATTGAGGTTACAAACATAATTTTTTCTAAACTGAACAGTTTGCTCGAGAGACACTTCCAAAGTGGTAAAATGTGTCCCCCCCCCCTCTATAACTTCTAAACTAAGAGAATGATAAAACAAAAAAAAATATTTGATGTGCATTACCATGCAAACTTCAATTGAAAATTGTTTTGAACGAGATCGAGTTATTAGTTTTTTTTTAATAAATCGTAAACCGCAATTTACCTTGCAAAGTTACAACCAACTACAAGAACTTTACTTGCTGCTACGGAACCCTTTATGGGCGAGTCCGACTCGCACTTGGCCGGTTTTATATTTTTTATATTTTCTGTTTTCTGAGGCAAAGATACAAAACTATGTACAGCCAAAGGTTTGAAGGTGTTAAACATTTGAAGGACAAGGAAGGTCAAACGTATTTTATTAAAAATATCAATGAAATATGAATATTTTTCATTTTTAATTAGTACATAATGATCAGTAACGCTATTCCTCGAAATGGTTTTTCAATTACAGCATATTAAAAAAAATGAACAATGCCCATTAGTTTGATCCGGCTCGAAGGACCAAAATTTACTCGGACGTAACCACGTGCTTAAACCGGTATTTGTTTTAAATATGAGTAAGATAACCTTATGTTTTCCTCTCAGCGTCGCGTGGACCTCCGCCGCATGTACACCCTCCTCCGGCCTCTGGGAGCCAACGCCCTCCGGCCGCTCGTGGACGCGGCGCACGCGCAGGCCGCCGCCGACGGACAGGCGCTGCTCGCCATGTCGCACAACAAGGATGAGGTATGTGTGACACGATGTGACACGACACACACCGTATGTACACGACACACGCCACGTGTACACGACACACGCTGCATGTACACGTGCAGGCACCGTCGAAGGACAGGCGCTACTCGCCATGTTGCACAACAAGGACGAGGTATGTGTGACACGACACACGACACACGCCACATGTTCACGACACACGCCGCATGTACACGACACACGCCGCATGTACACGTGCAGGCCGCGATGCTACGCGGCGCATAAGCAGACCTCAAATATACGTGTTTAAGGACTTAATTGAAGGTATTTTTACAATCATTATACACACACCTCAGACCAGCCGTTATTAATACATTGAGTAAGCATTTTTTCTGTTTATTCATTGATTAGACCCAAAAATATGGAGTAGACAATTCAAATAATTCGCTATTTGACAGTATAAATAAATTGCAATTTATTAGTCTGCCATTAAGAGTTTTGAAAATAATGGACCACGTAATTTTTCCTTTGTAAAATCAATAAATCGAGGGTGGTGCCTCGTGGCGTCAGAATTCAATTATTTTTTTTGTAATAAATTGTGACGTTCTGCCAATTTTAAAAGCGTCGTATCTCCGTCAGTTTTAGTTTACATAACAAAAGACGAAGACATGACATGTGACATCTGCCAACCCGCACTGGGCCCGCATGGTGGATTATGGCCCTCTCCCTCTCACAGAGAGGAGGCCTGTGTCCCAGCAGTGGGAACATTATAGGCTGATGATGATGATGAACAGACGGACTCATTAGATTTTTTCAATCAAATACCTAATTTACTGAATCAATGATAAATAAATAGTAATATACTGTCAGTAAAATTATGAACACCATCTATACGCCTCCATAGATTAGTAAACAGGTTTATTTCTTGAAAATATAGCTATATCATCTTTTCACAGCCAGACGATTATTACGGATATGGAGCTGAGGTGTGTTATAATTTAAATGTAGCAACACCCGTATCGTCCCTTTTTTTTTTTTTTTAACGTGTCATCAAATGAGTCCTCCCACCCCGGGCAGGGTGGGAGGGACGAAAGTTATAGAAAAAATAATATACCACCGAATGTACAATTTTCTTGAAAGTAAGAATGTATTGGTTGATGAACAAAAAGGTTTCAGAAGGAACAGGTCAATCAATGTTGCTATTTATGACTTTCTTAAGAAAATTATGTCAAGTGTAGATGACACACTACCCATTTGTGCCCTATATTTGGACATGTCGAAAGCTTTCGATCATGTCCATCATACTATACTCATTGACAAACTTGAAAAATGTGGGATACGCGGAAATTGTCTTGACCTTATAACATCTTACCTAAGCAATCGGATACAATATACGGAAATAACAAATATAAATATTAAAACCAAGAGGGAAATCAAATATCGGTCAAAACCTAGAACGATGAAGTACGGTGTACCTCAGGGGGGCGTATTAAGTTCCCCACTATTTCTGGTGTATATAAATGACCTCCCAAAAAGTATAAATCACCCAACAGTATTATTTGCTGATGACTGTACAATAATGATAAAAAAAGACGAATCCTATAATTATGAACAAGAAATCAATGACACACTAAAGCAGACCATACACTGGCTACAGGCGAATAACTTAAAAATTAATTTAGAAAAGACGTGTATAATGCATTTTAGTCAACGACAACGACAACAAATACCGCTTGTTAGTTACGATGGACAGTCGGTTACAAAAACAGAGACAACAAAGTTTTTAGGATTAATGATAGATTGTCAACTTACATGGAAACCGCATGTTCAAGAAATTTGTAAAAAACTTAACAGTTTTGCTTTTGCTCTTTATAAGTTGTCTAAATTTGTGAACCGTGACGCCGTGATCATAGCCTACCATAGCTTCGTGGAATCAATCTTGAGATACGGAGTAATTTTCTGGGGTGACTCGACAGACAAGAATTACGTTTTTGTCGCACAAAAAAAATGCGTACGCGCTATGTGTGGGCTACACTCAAGAGACAGTTGCAAGCCATATTTTAAATCTTTGAAACTTCTAACATTGCCGGCATTATACATCTTTGAAGTGGCAATCTTTGTTAAGACAAACCCACAACTTTTTAAAATGAGAGCCCCAGCTGATCCACGGTTAAGGAAGAGGGATTCGAACGTTCTTTGTGTTGATCGCAGTAAAACAGCTCTTCTACGAAAAAGTATTTATCGAATGGCACCAGTTATTTTCAATAAAATTCCAAGAGAAATAAAGAATCTTAATAATAATATGTTCAAAAGGAACCTCAAAAAATTTTTAATTCACAAATGTTATTATTCCACAACTGAATTTATGGAGGACACAATTGACATTTAATGAATTACATTTAGAATATTATATTTAGCGACATTGTTAATTAATTGTGTGTTAGTACCTACTTATAAAAGTTGATGTGATTGACTTAGTCTAATTTCGTTGTTATTTCAAAACAGCGAACTATATTAATATTTGTATGCTCTCCGAGTAAAATGTAGCGAACTGACATTTTTATTATAACATCTTATTGTATTGATACCTGCATTTACGAATAAATTTGATTTGATTTGATTTGATTTGACTGTCAGACTTTTACTGACTAAAATCCACGGTGTCCTTCAATAGCCCTTTATGTTCCGGGGTCACGGTAAGGAAATATTCCCGCGACCCCGGCAAGCTTTGGCCCTCTGAGAGGGGGGCCCCGTCAGTATGCTGACGCTCTTTGAGGCGCGCGTGAACACAACGCGCCGTCGACCCGGGCATGGTCCATGGTCGGGCAGCGAGTTTCCCTTTACTCGCTGCCCGCATGCCCGCGCCTACGGTGGCCGGAGATCGTCTGCTGACGTCCGACGCCGCGGGCGCCTACCACTGTGGTTGGGGCGGAGGGAGGACGCTGTCCTCTCTCTCTCGCGGCCCGCCTCCTCCTTCACGAGCATTACTGCTTCGCAGAAGGAGGAGACCGCTTCCCACTCCGAACCGTATCGTCCCTTAGGCAGCTTACCCATGTCGCAATTCGTGCGACTTGCAATTTCTACTAACTAAAAATGAAAATCGTCCTTGCTACTACGATATAATGATGCAATTCGACTGACTAACGTCGTCGTGGCGAGCGTGTTTTGTTTTTCATCTACTCGCAGATAACCGCACGTTTTATGTCATATGTCGTAGTGGTAAGGATGATTTTCGCTTGTAGTTCGGTCGGAGGAAAGCTCCCTTACTAAGTTAAACTAGCTGTTCCCCACGGTTTCACTTCCAAATCAAATCAAAACGTTTATTTCAACTAGGCCAATCACAGGCACTTATGAATTGACAAAAGACATAAAACAATTACAAAAATAGTTATGGTGTTACAGTCCCAGTCACAAGACATAGAAACTGTGAAAGTACCGTAGGTGCTCATTACAAAGCGTAGATCTCTATGGAGAAGAATGAGCAAGAAACTCCATGGACACTCTTTTTCAATCGCCAAAATTATTACAAAACTTTTGTTACATCATTCATCATCAGATGGTACATTATGTGAGAACGATGTGGCAAGTTAATAGTGTCCATAGTAAAATAAAAAGACAATTCAAAATAAAGTTACTAATAATTAAAATAGGCCGTGGCAGCTAAGAGATGACCAGTCCCAACTGACAGCGCCCGTTCACGAACATGACACATATATCAGCACCATTCAGCTCAACCATTTTGAAGGGAACTAAATGATCCGACATACACGCCACCATCAGCGAGACCTTTGCGTGAGCATGACATACTCTCAACTGCCAGAGTCATTCAACTCAATGAAAGACGTAGGTTTCTAGTCAAAGATAGCTCTGAAGTACATTCCGCTGCTCGTCTCCTAATTGGTCATAGCGTGATGTTATATAGCCTATAGCCTTCCTCGATAAATGGACAACACAAAAAAACATATTTTGGTAGGCTGTTTTATTGACAAAATATTTATTGTGTTTTGACTTTAGAGCTTCTGACTAACAGTAATGGCAGATTTACATTGAGTCAGTGGCTGTTATCAGTGCTGGCGCCGAAAACTGACGCACACTATACGCAGTCAGTACGCGACGCGACAGTACTGTACTGACTTGAAATTAATTTACACTATGGCAGTGCCAGGTCAGCACTGACTCGTCAGTGGACTGACGTCAGTTACTGACTCAATGTAAATCTGACTTAACAACTGTCAAAGGTCTACAAATGACAACCTTGACCAACGGCTGTACATGCTTTCCGAGGCACGGAGGAAACTCGTTATGACGGAAGGTAATCCCATCCACAGACGAACCTCGGTAGACGCGGCTGAAGCTTATATATCGACCTGTGACGCTATTATTATTTAGCCATGAGCTCCTCGAATGAAATCGGAAAAATAAAATAAAATCGAAAATCCGGAACATGGATATTCGGCGAAGAACCAGAGTCACCGACATAGCACATAAAAGTTGAAGTGGCAATGGGCAGGCCACATCGCTCGTAGAACTGACAACCGATGGGGAAGAAAAGTTCTCTCATGGCGACCACGGACCGGAAGACGCAGCGTAGGCAGGCCTCCCACTAGGTGGACCGACGACATCGTGAGGGTCGCGGGCAACCGATGGATGCAAGTGGCGAATTTGGGGAGGCCTATGTTCAGCAGTGGACGTCTTCCGGCTGATGATGATGATGGTGAGCTCCTCGATAAATTATTTTATAATAATGGAGTATGTTTGGTTTCACAGGCTCATACGCACTTCGTGAACGCGATGCTGACGCTGCACGGCAAATATAGCAAACTGTTTGGTGAGGTCTTCGGCGGAGCGCAGGCCTTCGTCGGCGCACTTGATAAGGTGAGTTATCATTAAAAACCGTATTATCTGTCTATACATCTATACATATAAATGAAATTGGAGTGTCTGTTTGTAATATTGAAATAACCGGTTTTTACTACATGCATATATTAATTACCGTATAAGCCGGAGCATTGAAGAAAGGATTCTAAAATGGCGGCTTGTACTTGCGTTGACAGATAGTACAGTCAGCATATAAGATTTCAAATTAAAGTTTTTTTCAAATTAAAAATAATAAAAACAAGACTGGGTCACAATAATTTCTCAAACTTAACCTAACAATAAAACAAAATTAAAACAACAATAATCTACAGGGAAAAACGGAAAAATAACAGAAAACTATAGTAAATATTCTTAAAAAAGATCACTGAGCGCGTCAAGACATCAAGACTAATTTTTTTTCTGCTAACGCTACGCGCCGGAGTGAGTATAGACGGCACTAGTGTGTGAGCGAGAGAACACGATAAGCGCCGCCATTTAAGAATCCTTTCTTCAATGAACCAGGTTATATATATTATATATACGGTACATACACCAAAATAACATGTTTTTCAATTTATGTCTGTCTGTTTGTAATGGCTAATCTCTGAAATGACAGGACCGATTTTGAAGGGACTTTCTTTGGCAGGTAGCTGTCTAGCTGATGTAAAAAGGAGCAACTTAGGCTACTTTTATTTTAGAAAAAATCCTTTATTTTAATAAAAAATGTATTGCTGAGTTCCGATATCCACGCGAATGAAGTCGCGGGCACAGCTAGTTTTTTATATAAACTGAACTAGCTGTGCCCGCGACTTCGTTCGCGTGGATGTCGTAACTCAACAATGTATTTTTGTACAAAATTGACAAAGTTTCATACAAATTTTTATCCCCTATTTTATCCCCTTGAGGGTAGAATTGATCAAAATCCTTTCTTAACGGACGCCTACGTCATAACATCTACCTGCATGCCAAATTTCAGCCCGATCCGTCCAGTGGTTTGGGCTGTGCGTTGATATATCACTATGTCAGTCAGTCACCTTTGAGTTATATATATTTAGATTGTCCAATCATCCATGTTTTAACATTTTACAAATATCACAACTTAAACAAAATAACGTGTGTTAGCTCGTTCGATAAAGTCCACAATCGTTATTATTACAATTTTATTCCACTTTTAAAACAATTAATTCACACTTCTACGGCTCAAACAATTTTATTCGCGACTACCAAGGATTAATTCGACCTGCTCGGTTCGAGGCACAAACTAGACTGACTGTCGGACCTAAAATTCACAATTAGCTCAACTTTGACAATAATCAAATGTAGTGAGGGTAACGTAAGAAAATCATATTATGATCGAATTAATCCTTTTGAATCGATATCGTTTCAACCAAAATGTTTTAACACTTTTAAAATAAACCATTAATTATTCCATAATTATTTTTACTATAATTAGTAAAAATAATTATGGAATAATTAATGGTTTGCAAAAACAAACGATAAAATCTAACATAAATGTTACCATAAACAAAAAAATACCAGTCTAAAATTCATTTTAAGTAAACCATATTTAATTATTTTGTAGTATGGTAACACCGTTCTAACACGTGTACACAAATCCACCCAGGCATGCAGTGCAGTAGTGAACTCTCGCCTGGACGGTCCGGCCCGCGCGCCCGAGCTGCTGGCTCGCTACTGCGACGCGCTGCTCCGCAAGCGAGCGGGCGGCGACGCAGACGTCGACGACAAGCTCGCCGCAGCCATCGTGGTCTTCAAGTACGTGGACGATAAGGACGTCTTCCAAAAGTACTACGCCAGGGCTCTGGCTAGGAGACTCATACATCAGCTCAGCGCTTCTATGGAACAGGTTTGTGGTTTATTTAGTTATTTCTAGCTTTTTTTTTGGGTTTTGTAACTGCAGGGTCCAAATCCTAGCCGCTTTTCTTTCCACAGAAAATCTTAAATAAAATGGAAGTTTCGTGGCTAAATAATTACATCCGCACAGGCCGATCTTCCGCGTTAAGCCGCGTTGCCGAGGTTTCTTTGAATGGGTGACCATCTGTCACAGCGAGTTTCCTCCGTGCCTCGGAGAGCACGTAAAGCCGTTGGTCCCGGCTGTCATTTGTAGATCTTTGACAGTCATTACTAATAGTCAGAAGCTCTAAAGTCTGACAACCAGTCCCATTGGGTATCGTATTGCCCAGTTACTGGGTTGTGGAGGTCCGATAGTCAGTCGCTCCATGTAAAATACTGATATTCAGCTGCATCTGGTTCGACTGGAAGCCGACCACAATATAGTTGGGAAAAGGCAGGCAGAGACAAAGGTTTCTCGACAATTAAACGGGTGAGCGCGCTTGCTTATGACGTGACAGATGCAATGCGAGGTTTCACGCAAAGCTCGTCTCAGATGGCGCTACCAGCGCATGATGTCATTTTTACTGTATGATTAACTTGACAAACACTACACCACAGATAATATTATAACTACACACTCGAAGCTACACTTGAACGTTGTTTACGTTATGCGCTTGTAGCGCCACGGACGGCCGCAGTGAAACCCCATATTCGACCGATTTGTGTCGCGGATCACCTACAGTTGATAAATAATCAACCTTACTTAAAAGGCTAGGCAGATGATGAAAAAATCTTTAAATTATAATATTTGTTTCAGGAAGAAGCAATGATCAACCGTTTGAAGGCAGCCTGCGGGTATGAGTTCACAAACAAGCTTCATCGGATGTTCACGGACGTAGCCGTGTCCGCCGACCTCAACGCCAAGTTCCAACAGCACCTCAGAGATAACAACTTGGCTACCAGCACCGGCTTCTTTATACAGGTCAGAGATTAATTTAGACAATAGGGTATTTCACTAGCACTCCACTTAGCCGCGCGTTCTACTATTGTGGACACTTGGACATCGGCCATTTTAATCATCATCATCCAGGTGGTAGGTTTCAGCAAGTTATTAAACGAGACGTTGACTGTGTGCAGGTCCTGCAAGCGGGCGCGTGGCCCCTGGGAGGAGCCATGGCCCCCCTGGCCCCCCCCCTGCAGCTGGAGCGGCCCGCGCGGCTGTTCGAGGCCTTCTACCGCGCCTCCTTCAGCGGCCGCCGCCTGGCCTGGCTGCACCACCTGTGCACCGGGGAGTTGAGGACCAGATACACGCCCAGGCTCTACCACATCAGTGCCACTACGCCGCAGGTAACATCTGACAGGCCTTCTACCGCGCCTCCTTCAGCGGCCGCCGCCTGGCCTGGCTGCACCACCTGTGCACCGGGGAGTTGAGGACCAGATACACGCCCAGGCTCTACCACATCAGTGCCACTACGCCGCAGGTAACATCTGACAGGCCTTCTACCGCGCCTCCTTCAGCGGCCGCCGCCTGGCCTGGCTGCACCACCTGTGCACCGGGGAGTTGAGGACCAGATACACGCCCAGGCTCTACCACATCAGTGCCACTACGCCGCAGGTAACATCTGACAGGCCTTCTACCGCGCCTCCTTCAGCGGCCGCCGCCTGGCCTGGCTGCACCACCTGTGCACCGGGGAGTTGAGGACCAGATACACGCCCAGGCTCTACCACATCAGTGCCACTACGCCGCAGGTAACATCTGACAGGCCTTCTACCGCGCCTCCTTCAGCGGCCGCCGCCTGGCCTGGCTGCACCACCTGTGCACCGGGGAGTTGAGGACCAGATACACGCCCAGGCTCTACCACATCAGTGCCACTACGCCGCAGGTAACATCTGACAGGCCTTCTACCGCGCCTCCTTCAGCGGCCGCCGCCTGGCCTGGCTGCACCACCTGTGCACCGGGGAGTTGAGGACCAGATACACGCCCAGGCTCTACCACATCAGTGCCACTACGCCGCAGGTAACATCTGACAGGCCTTCTACCGCGCCTCCTTCAGCGGCCGCCGCCTGGCCTGGCTGCACCACCTGTGCACCGGGGAGTTGAGGACCAGATACACGCCCAGGCTCTACCACATCAGTGCCACTACGCCGCAGGTAACATCTGACAGGCCTTCTACCGCGCCTCCTTCAGCGGCCGCCGCCTGGCCTGGCTGCACCACCTGTGCACCGGGGAGTTGAGGACCAGATACACGCCCAGGCTCTACCACATCAGTGCCACTACGCCGCAGGTAACATCTGACAGGCCTTCTACCGCGCCTCCTTCAGCGGCCGCCGCCTGGCCTGGCTGCACCACCTGTGCACCGGGGAGTTGAGGACCAGATACACGCCCAGGCTCTACCACATCAGTGCCACTACGCCGCAGGTAACATCTGACAGGCCTTCTACCGCGCCTCCTTCAGCGGCCGCCGCCTGGCCTGGCTGCACCACCTGTGCACCGGGGAGTTGAGGACCAGATACACGCCCAGGCTCTACCACATCAGTGCCACTACGCCGCAGGTAACATCTGACAGGCCTTCTACCGCGCCTCCTTCAGCGGCCGCCGCCTGGCCTGGCTGCACCACCTGTGCACCGGGGAGTTGAGGACCAGATACACGCCCAGGCTCTACCACATCAGTGCCACTACGCCGCAGGTAACATCTGACAGGCCTTCTACCGCGCCTCCTTCAGCGGCCGCCGCCTGGCCTGGCTGCACCACCTGTGCACCGGGGAGTTGAGGACCAGATACACGCCCAGGCTCTACCACATCAGTGCCACTACGCCGCAGGTAACATCTGACAGGCCTTCTACCGCGCCTCCTTCAGCGGCCGCCGCCTGGCCTGGCTGCACCACCTGTGCACCGGGGAGTTGAGGACCAGATACACGCCCAGGCTCTACCACATCAGTGCCACTACGCCGCAGGTAACATCTGACAGGCCTTCTACCGCGCCTCCTTCAGCGGCCGCCGCCTGGCCTGGCTGCACCACCTGTGCACCGGGGAGTTGAGGACCAGATACACGCCCAGGCTCTACCACATCAGTGCCACTACGCCGCAGGTAACATCTGACAGGCCTTCTACCGCGCCTCCTTCAGCGGCCGCCGCCTGGCCTGGCTGCACCACCTGTGCACCGGGGAGTTGAGGACCAGATACACGCCCAGGCTCTACCACATCAGTGCCACTACGCCGCAGGTAACATCTGACAGGCCTTCTACCGCGCCTCCTTCAGCGGCCGCCGCCTGGCCTGGCTGCACCACCTGTGCACCGGGGAGTTGAGGACCAGATACACGCCCAGGCTCTACCACATCAGTGCCACTACGCCGCAGGTAACATCTGACAGGCCTTCTACCGCGCCTCCTTCAGCGGCCGCCGCCTGGCCTGGCTGCACCACCTGTGCACCGGGGAGTTGAGGACCAGATACACGCCCAGGCTCTACCACATCAGTGCCACTACGCCGCAGGTAACATCTGACAGGCCTTCTACCGCGCCTCCTTCAGCGGCCGCCGCCTGGCCTGGCTGCACCACCTGTGCACCGGGGAGTTGAGGACCAGATACACGCCCAGGCTCTACCACATCAGTGCCACTACGCCGCAGGTAACATCTGACAGGCCTTCTACCGCGCCTCCTTCAGCGGCCGCCGCCTGGCCTGGCTGCACCACCTGTGCACCGGGGAGTTGAGGACCAGATACACGCCCAGGCTCTACCACATCAGTGCCACTACGCCGCAGGTAACATCTGACAGGCCTTCTACCGCGCCTCCTTCAGCGGCCGCCGCCTGGCCTGGCTGCACCACCTGTGCACCGGGGAGTTGAGGACCAGATACACGCCCAGGCTCTACCACATCAGTGCCACTACGCCGCAGGTAACATCTGACAGGCCTTCTTCTACGGGTTTTCGTAGCCGTGTGTTCCCAGTACTAAAAAAATACTAAAATCGGCAATTATTTCTTCGTAGTGCGCGCTGCTGCTAAGTTTCGAGTCAGTGGACGTGTGGAACGCGCGCGAGCTGCGGGACTCGCTGCAGTTGGCGGGAGACGCCTGGCACAGACATCTAAGACCGCTCATCGACGCTGGTAACTAATACTACCTATTTAATTTTGATTTAAAAGAGTTTCCTTGGAGATTCTTGCTTATTCTTCTTTTTCATAAAGATATGCTTTGGAATTAGCGGTGGATTGTAACAGGTGAAATAAGGAACCTGTCAAGCCAATTTCATACATTGAAACCAATGACTTTTTGATTTCAACTTTTATAATATACTAGCTTCCGCCAGCGGCTTCGCCCGCGTGGTGTTTTGATAGCCTATGTTCTTTCTCAGGGTCTAAAGATTGTCTGTGCCAAATTTCATCAAAATCGGTTGAGAGGTTTAAGCGGGAAAGCGTAACAGACAGACAGACAGACAGAGTTACTTTCGCATTTATAATATTAGTTTGGATAGTTTGGATGTATAGTGAAAGAACCGCTTACACCTTATACTAGAGGATGCTCTAGTATAAGGTGTAAGCGGTTCTTTCACTGCACAGTTAAAAGACCTTTGAGTAATAATGACCGATGGGTCATTATTACTCAAAGGTCTTTTAACTGTGCAGTCTTAAAAAGGCAATACAGATTTCAGTTAAGCGTTCGATAGAGTTGATCACAAAATCCTTGTAACAAAACTTTTAATAATAGCAGCAGTGGAAGATCTACTTCTTAAATTTTCTTAATAACTTGATAACAATTTTAAAGCTATCGTTATTAGTAACTGATAATGTCAAAACGGCATTGAATTCCTAGTGGAGTTCCTCAAGGTACACTGATGGGACCACTACTGTTTATGTAAACTTCTTTGAATTTTACGAAATATCAATGTTTGGAAATATTTTTGCCATTTCGAGGTGGAAATTCTCATTAAAAGTTATCCACTCCTTTTTTAGATATGGTAAAAATCCTAATAAGTAGTGCCTTTGTACTATTTTATTCCTATTGAAATATTTCCTGTATTGAAATATTTTCTACTAACTAAAAATAAAAATCAAGCCTTGCTACTACGATATAATGATACAATTTGATTGACTTACGTCGTCGTGGCGAGCGTGTTTTGTTTTTCATCTACTCGTAGGTAACCGTACGTTTTATGTCCTATGTCGTAGTTTTAAGGATGATTCTCACTTGTTGTGCAAAAGGTTGATTTTCACTTGTGAAATCGGGTGAATTGCATCATGGGGAAGCTCCCTTACGGTTCCATGGCCAAGGTGCCCCTTAAAGACAAACGTTTGGCCCCGCATTTTTTAGCCGTCAATGTAACATAACTAATTCCTAAATTGCAATTTGTTTTCTGCAGGTCTCCTCATAGCGACGGGAGACGTAGGCTCGGAGACTGAAGATGAGACAGCGGCAGACGCGACCATAGCTCTCAACCTGGCATTTAGCTGCAAGAGAACCAAAGTACGACTCACATGCGCCAACGCACCTAACCATCCAGGTAATTATTTTAAATGAAGTCACGTCTTTCTTTAAATTAATGAAAACTAGCTGATCCGGAAAACAGTGTGCCTAATATTGCCTGTTGGCTCTGAGGGAGGAGTGTAGGGTGCTTACGGAGCATTGAGTGGAATACATACTGCTGCCTGACAGTTAATACTTTAGAATCCGCATATAGCTGAACTGTGGAGTATCTCAGCGGCCGAGAGAGCAGAACCTTCAGGACTGCTCTCTGTGCGCGTTCTAATCGGATAAAATGATTCTCAGCAGCACCATCCCAAATTGGAATGCAATAGACCAAGATCGACTGGCATAAGGCAAAATAAACCATCCTCAATGTATCCCTATCGGCAGACTTGCGTAATATTTTGAAAACGCAAATTAATTTGCGAGTTCTACCAGAGAGTGATTCTAGACTCTCATATGTCTCTTCTATGACGCCAGCTGAGATGTTGGTCAATATGTACACCTACGTATTTGACACAATTAGACTTTTTTTGCGTGGTAAAATCATCAAAATGAGTCCTGAGTTTGACTGGCCTGTTGGTCTAGTGGTTAGTGACCCTGACTGCTAAGCCGGAGGTCGTGGATTCGATTCCCACCCAGGACAAATGTTTGTGTGATGAGCACGATCATTTGTTCTGTGTCTGGGTGTAATTTATCTATAATATGCATGTATTTAGAAATATATAAGTATGTTTATCAGTTGTCTAGTACCCATAACACAAGCTCTGCTTAGCTTGGGACTAGATGGCGTTGTGTGATAGTTGTGGAATATTATTATTATTATTATCCTCCTATTGGCCGTAGCGTGATATTATATAGCCTTAAGCCTTCGTCGATAAATAATAATCTTTTTCAGTTCGAATCAGTAGTTCCAGAGATTAGCGCGTTCAAACAAACAAGCTTTTTGTGGGATTTTACTATCTCATTCTCAATATTAATAATTCTACACCCCGTTACAGGAGGTACGGGCTCAAACAATAATGGATCTGCGGCGGAGACAGGAGAGACCGCGGCACACTGTGATGACGACAGGAAGATGTACCTGCAAGCCGCCATCGTACGTATCATGAAGCAGAGGAAGGTACGTTATAACGATTTATACTATGTCAGTTTTAACCTCGCTTCTGATGAGGTTGCGAGCTCAAACCTAATAATAGCTATTTGATAAAATAAAACAAAAATGCAAATAAAAAAATAACCGATTTTAATAATCATCAAAGTCGGTGACTTTGTTTTGTAATTGATTTATGCCACCGACTTCTGAAAGAATTTTTTTTGGTGATTATTGAAATCGGTTATTTTTGTATATTATTATTAAGTACTGGAAGAAGTTACTGACTCCTGAAACACAGGTTATCCTAACCTAGCTCTGGAGACAGGGTTTCATCATTATTTTGTAACAGTTTTTGTCAATAAATTTTCCAATAGATTAAAACAGGATAGTTTACTGCATAAATAAATTTAAAATCTGTTAAGGCCATCGGTTAGAGCAGGGGTTCCCAAACTTATTCAGCTCGCGACGCACATACGTTTAGAATTTTTTCTCGGCGCCCTAGCTAGTTGATACCAGGTGAATAAAAAAACATGAATACCTGGTTCAGAACTCTACAAAATCAGAGCACGTGAATCTGGGTTTGATGCTGCAAAAGAGATCAATGAGATTATTCTCTTCTTTCTGGTGGATATTTTATACATATTCAATCTTGGTTCCATGCAATATCGATCCGGAGAATGGTCGACCCTCTCGTCTCGCTACACCCCTCTGTACTCTCTACGACGCACCAGGGCGTCCCGACGCACAGTTTGGGAAACTCTGAGTTAAGAGTATGAAAATCAATGAATATTATTATTTATTTTTAATTCAGACTTGATTATTTTGTCCATATATTGTTAGTTATAAAGGTCTTAGAAAACTATGTTAGTCATCAATCACAAAAATCATTACAATAGCCAATGTCAAAAATTACAAATCAATATTATTATTCATTCAATTACCATATGTCAAGATATAAAATCAGTACTATCCAGTCACATGTAGCCGAATAAGCCTACCCAGCACTGCAGACTCTGGTCTCTCAGAGATCATTCTTAGGGTTCCGTTGGCGCTCCCACGAATCCTCCGCATCAGAGAAGCTGTTTTTTTACGCATAATGGCATAAAAGTCATCAACTCTTGCGTCAGCAAACATGCCCGATGCGCTGCAGAATCGAGGGAGCCTCAACAGAATCCTAAAGGCGTTATTGTACTGTATGCGAAGAGCGTTGTAGGCCCGCTGGGTGTAGTTGAACCATAGAGCGCTGGCATAAAAGTTTTGGCAGTAGGCTCTGAAAAGTGTTACTTTTACGTCTGCTGTACACCTTGCGAATCTATGAACCAACATGTTAGCACGCACCGACAACGCCCTCCGTTCCCACTCGATATCCGCATCGTCATTCAGGGTCTCTGTCACAATGTGCCCTAGGTACTTGAACTGAGCAACACGTTCCAAAGGCACTCCGTTGAGATAGACAGGTGGTACATGCTTGATGCTCTGGTTGCTTATTGTTGCCTCTAATGACCATGCACACGCTCTTCTTCTCGTTGTACCTTAGACCGTGAGACTCAGCGTATGACTCACAGATATCGAGCAGTTTTCTTAATCCACTGAGCGATGGGCTCAGCAACACCATGTCGTCAGCGTAACTGATGTTATTAACACAGACGTTATCAATATGACAACCAACCTATAAAATATTGACAAAGATTCTTCTCAAAGATGCTTCGAAATTCGGGAGCTTGTGACCTCATAGCGCCTGAAAAATTATACCGACCGAGAGACGTTTTGTGATTTTTAGAAGCGTTATATCTTCATCAATTTTGGTTTATGTGGCAAAAGAAAAAATACGCGTCAAATATATTTGGTAATCTATTTTTCGGAGGAATAATTTTTCTTGAGTAAAATAACCTATTGTGTTCCCTTGTCCGCAGGTCCTTCGACACACAGAATTAATACAAGAGGTAGTCTCCCAGGCCCGCGGTTCATTCGCTCCATCAGTCGCCATGATTAAGAAGTGCATCGAGGCTCTCATCGACAAACAGTACCTGGAGCGAGCGCCCGCGGCCCTGGACACGTACTCCTACCTCGCGTAGGGCTGCAGGACTCCGCGGGGCTCCACTGTGCGGTGTGCCAGCACTCATCAACTTAGGTAAAATGGCAATTTTTTAAGACTAAACGGTCGTTGTAGAAAGGACCCCAGCAGGTCAACCTAACCCAATCTGTCAAATTTTACCAATGGAACATTAAGAGCGCGTATTCTGCGATAATAAGCGCTCTTAACCTTCCAACTATTGTGATAAGGTTGAGAATCTATTAATGGTTGAGGTAGGTTGATGTGCTGTGGTGTCGGTACATTATTTAAGATCCTCTAATACAGCAAAGAAATTACTCAAAATTTCAACGTTGACCATCTTATTACGAAATAGTTAAACATTGTTGAACACATAGGTGTAAATCCCTCCTTTAGGTTACAATATAAAAATGCAATTAAAATAATTATCATGTATTTTAATACATTTTTTCTAATAATAAAATTGTATTAAACTACAATTTCACTCTAAAATATTAATGCTTCCAAATTTTCAATTCTAAGCGAGCTCATGACCCAATTCATGCGATTTGCAATTTCAACTACCTAAAAATGAAAATCGTCCTTGCTACTACGATATAATGATGCAATTCGACTGACTTACGTCGTCGTGGCGAGCGTGTTTTGTTTTTCATCTACTCGCAGATAACCGCACGTTTTATGTCATATGTCGTAGTGGTAAAGATGATTTTCATTTGTAGTTGGAATCGGTGTCGAATTGCGTCGCATCGCGTCAGTAAGCTCCCTTAGACTATTGCTGTACTATTAATTTTACATTAAAGTATGTCAACAATAGTTTGCCAAACAAAATTGAACTTTATAGTTACGAATTTGGAGTTGGGAATGTCTCGCAATATGTTTTCTTTTGTATGTTTGTATGGGCTAGTTTTAAAGACGTAACATCAGTAAATACCATGCCTGTAATAGTGTTGCCAGATATGCTTTCCACGTCGCTCATTGATTTGAAACTAATAGGCTCAATAACCATGTTTACAGCATCAATAAATTGCAAATAGTGTATTTGATTGAAAAAAAATAATTACCGTCCGTCAGATAATCAAAAAAATATTCGACACGTATTTTCCTTTGTTACGTTAATCAAAATTAACGTAGATACGACACTTTCAAAATTGACAGACGTCACAATTTAGTACAATTTTTATTGAATTCTGTCGTCACAACTCTCGCGTTTTGGTGCTTTATAAAATCTTGGTGGCTGTACAAAAGCAAAAATAAGTGTCTGTTACGTTTCAAAGCTCTAATTAAGAAACTAATTAGATTATAATTGTAATAATACTGTCAAATAGCCAATTCCATGTTCTTCTATCGCAGGTCTGGCAACACTTAGTTTTGTACGGCAACTCTTTTTCAATCGACTCCATAGATGTATAAAGTTTTAAACGTTTTTATTCTCAATTCCTAGACTGTGGGCTGGGCTCGGCACCTTCTTTACTTTGTTTTATGCATAAAGTAAAATGTATTTTTACTACAATCTTCTTAAGGCCCGGCGCCCATTGACGTAATGGCACGGCGAACTGTGGCATGCAGTGTCATGCCACTGATTCTTGTAGAATTCCATGTCTTGTCTAAAGCAAGCGTTCTTCCGCCTCTAGAGGGCCAAAGCCTGCCGGGATCGCGGGACTTACTGAATTACCGTGACCCTGGAACGTTTGTGGCTATTGAAGGACACCGTGGATTTTAGTCAGTACGAGTCTGACAGCCCCTCCCGCCCTGCCCTGGGTAAAAAAAAGCGTTCTTGCCACCCCCTTCTTCCTTACTTCTACTTTTATGTGATGTGACCATCTTCTAGTGTCATAGATAATGAAATGATTGCCCAGATCGGCCATATTTAACCTTCCTTACTTAATATGCGGTTCAACTGTGAAGGTTGGTGTCAATGACCTTAATCTGTCACTTGAAAATAAAGTTTATAAAATTATTTGTGAAAATACTCGTAATTTTTTTAAAGTGTATGTTACCTTTATTATCTTGTTAGTTATTTTTATATTTTAATTGTTTATTTAAAAGCGTGCAAGTGTTAATAAGGGGTATATGACGTCACAATATGGCGTCAGCAAACTCTCCTTCATAGTTGAACTGCATAGTATGTTTCATAACTCTGACTTCACTTCTCCAAACCTGAATTCTTCTGATGCAAAATGGCCAATTCTCAAAATGGCAAACGATCAAAAAGGATTTTTTTTCTACAATTTGTTTCATGTTATGCTAAAAATTCTTACATTTTGAGAATTAGGCATTTAGAGAACTTGTTCTTTTACGACTTTCTTGCCATTTAGCGCCTACAGCTTCGGTAATAACTATGTGAGTAAAATTGTTAACAGTATGGTATTTATTGTTAAAGGTATCGCGTTCGAGCCCAGCCGTGTATTCGACTATGATAAGACGTAGCGCCCGCATCTGTTGTATATTTAAATGTACAATAATATATATATTATTATTATTTAACTGTAGTAGAGGGCGCTCGCGGCGCTCATTATAAATAATTATTAATAAACTTGTACGAACATCGTTTATTATTGTTTTATTTCATGATCCTTTTAAATATCGATAAAATATGGTGAAAGTCGTGCTATGGTGCAGTGCTTGAACGATTGGCTGCTGCACTACGTGTCAGGTTCGATTCCTGCCAGGAATAAACATTTGGATGGTCTATGCAAGAATCTGGAGAGTTGGCGGGTTACTTGGTAAATAAAGGAAAAAATATCTTTAAGGGTCAATTTATACTAGCGCAGAGTCGAAGCGCATCGAAGCGTCTTTTTAAAACTGAACATAACAATTTCAATCTTAACTCCACAGCGTAACGCGCACATTACTTCTAAGATTTTCACGATTCACGATCAACGTTGTTCACGCGCAGACGCGCGAATTCTGAAGAATGCGCGCGACTTTTTAAAATCTTAGAAGTAATGTGTGCGTTACGCTGTGGAGTTGAAATTGTTATGTTCAGTTTTAGAAAGACGCTTCGATGCGCTTCGACTCTGCGCTAGTATAAATTGACCCTTAAAGATCTTTAATGTGGCGTTCCGTAGTTTCCGCCTAGGCGTCGCGAAACATGTACGAACATCCGGTTAAAAAAATCCATTTCAAGTTCCTTACGACATATCAAACGAAACTATGTAGCGTTTATGAGCAAGCGACATATCAGGCGACGCGCTACGCCCCAAGAACGTCGCGTTTGGTATTTCATGTTGTCAACCAAAAATTCAGTCGCTGAAGTGTCGTCGCCGTCCGTTTTGCAGAAGTGTCGCCACCCCAAAGGTGAGCGCAAGACTGCAGTACTTAACATTAGGCAATGGCAAGTGTCGCGGCACCAAGGCAGTGGTCCGACCGCCGTCCGACGATGAACGAGTAACGAGTAGAACTAGAAACTATAAAAAGAGTTGGCGATCAGCGGGAAGCGAGTGTAGTTTCGATAGCTTTGTCACCGGGCTATAAGCGAGTGTGCAAGTGCAACGAGCGATTACTCGCCCGCGGTCGCTCAGTCCTGTGCAAACATGATCCAGCGAGCCGAGCGAGGAGCATCGCTGAACGATGCTCGTCGCTCAGCTACAAAACTAGTAAAGCGAGTCGTCGCCGGAAGTGTGAACAGTCAGAGAGCAACTATTAATATAATGCATCTCTTTCGTTTACACGGAATGTACATTTTTGTTTCTTGAGAGAGGAAATCGCCAATAGTTACTCGTTTTCTCACCGCCGGTCGGACCACTGCCTAATGCATGACAGGAAAGTGTAATTTAATGTTAAAGTAGTTGGGTAAAAATAAAACAACAAAGAACTGTATATATGAATCTTTTGACATAATATTTACATTATATTCACAGGTAGTACTTAACTAACATCTCGCTATGTATAGATCCATGCTTAGGCCAAATATCGTCTTTTCTACTAAGATTTATTCACTCTTAGGGATGGGCAGTTAGATGCAGTAGACTTGGCGCGTTGCAATTTTTTTTTTTGCCTTTTCAATAAACTACACTATAAACCAAACTAGTATAAGGCTTCGTTTCCACTGAGGCGGAGCGGAGGGCGATTCACCAATCACACGGCTTGAGTGGAGAAGAGATGTGGATTTCAAGCCATGTGATTGGTGAATCGTTCTCCGCTCCGCTTCAGTGGAAACACAGCCTAAAGCTGACCTTGTTTGACCTTGACGTGACCTAGCCTATGACAGGTCGAGGTCAAACATTTATCACCTTCGTTGACTACACGATTTAATGACACTGCAGTGGCAACATTTGATGTACAAAAGTCGCCTTTATTGCTACGAAATAAAAGTGCTGACTGTATCAAATTGTTACCACGTCCATGTGACTTTGAGCCGACCAAGAAAGGGTTGAATTTGTCGATTAAATGCTTGCTTTCATATAAAATAATATTCACGTTCTCGAAGAACGCTAGTTCGTTCGAAATGGAAGTCGGGCGAACCCGATATAAATACTTATATGCTAAAACCGTGAATATTAAATAATATGACAGCTGAAGGTCAAAGGTCATATTTTTGCTTTTAGCGCAGTTTACTGAACAAGTAAAATTCATTTTTTTTGCTGCTATATTCGCATTGCGTTTACAATTATTACTTATTCTAATTTTAATAATTCAAAAGCGACTTTCTTCTAACACCCAGTTTCAGAAAAATGAGAACTTGTGAAACTCAACTTAATTATTGCTAAGTTCTTATTTCGGTACTTTTGTGGTTACCGCAGGTTGATTTTATCAACTCTCGAGTATTTATCGGTATCAAGTTAAACTCAAATACATTAGAAACTAAAAATTTTGCACATTAGCCCCTCTGAAAACAATCTGTACTTTTAAATCGATTTTCAACTTTATTCTTTATACTATAAAGTTGAAATTACATTAAAGACTACGAATGCACTAATTTGTTTTGTTTAACTTTTGCTACTTGTATTGCCAGGAATATTCGTTGAGTCTGACAAGTTCGAAACATCAAATTCTCGTGTGCAAATTATGGATTAAAAAATTAACAAATAATAGCATGTAGCCAATAATTATCATCATTTTAATATAGAAAGAAAAATCGCCTTTGATTTTCATGTTTTAGAATCATTTTTACCCCATTCAGTTGGCATTACCTCCCGGCAATTTAAAAACTATGTTCTAAACGTTTGTACTACAATAATGGTCAATAAGTTCATATAGCCCATCCCTATGTACTACTTATATACTTTATATTATGTACAAATTATTATCTATAGTTTATCATTTGCGTTACATTGTGTTACTGGCGCGCGAAAACCGTCTTTTACATAAAATTTAGTGTGTATATCAAATTGTAAATTAATAAAATTATAAGAGGCAGTAGTTTTTTTTACATTTTTCTAGATTTAATGTTGGAAGATGCATTGACGCTGAAATAATCACCACATTATTTAGAATGCCCGAAATAGACACCAATCGGCAATCAAAAAAATAATAATCCATGCATTTTGTGTTTTTTTTTCGTACATTGTACTTACAGGACCAATTTGAAATAGGGAAAATATCTGTTTTATACACGAAATAAAGTAAGTATTGCATTTGTGTACTACTTTTTTTATTTCATTTTTTTTTTACATTCATAACTGGTCCATAGTACAAAACTTATGCATTGTTATAACGAGGAATTTCTTCCTCTGATTCTCAGAATTCTATAAGATATAAAAAAACTAATTTTAGCTTGCAAAAAAGTGGTAATTCGCGCGCCTTATATACATATTTTCTAGTCCGGACTTCAAAGCAAAATTTGAACTCTTACAACAATTAAAAGGAGAGGTATTCAACGATTCACTTCAGTTTCATTGTAAAATGAACCATAAGTTGCCACCGTTACGACTTAAACTAGGTATAACGTCATGTATTCGGGTTCGTTTCCCAGATGCGACAATAAGTTAGCCTAAAATGGGAACTGTTTTGAAAACGGCGATGGCGGTGCTAATTGCCACGAGTAGTCCTATAACGTATTTAAAAAAATCTTTTTTTCTTAATTTTTTTATCAGTATTTGATCTTACTAGAGAAGTTAAATAAGTTAAGTTTCCATCAGAGATCCGCGTTAAACTAACCAATAAAATAGTTGGCTGCTAAAATAAAGCTATATTATTGGTTAAGTATCAACATAGACATATAGCATGGACTGTACCCTTCCCTAAAAATGTCAAGTAAAAACGGGCGGACAATGTGATAGAGACAAGCTAATTAAGCTTACAGGGTCTAGACCGATCAGAGACTTACAGCATGTACTGAATCGTAGCCAAATTTCAAATAAAACTGCCATACTCTCTCTAGAAAGAGAGAAAAACAATCACAGTACCATCTATTTCTTTCCTTTTTATAACCATTAATATTTCTATGTTTTACAGTAAAGAGATAGATTGATTTTATTTCTGGAGTATGGCAATTTTAAGTACATAATGCTAGGTTCATGCTTATGTGTATGGGACTCATGAACGGTTTTTTTTAACCTTTTTAAAGTCAATAGTCCATTGCATATATCTATGGTTTGACACATATCCCTTGTTATGTATTTTAATATTAGCTGTAGTTTTACAAGCAGTTTTCGGGTATTTCCCGATCATATATAGACTGTATATCGTGGCAGAGAGTACCCCATCACTTTTAAGCACCATTAAAATCGGCCGTAATGCGTTAGCTACACATCGGGTAATTCACATCTATATAAACTTCTTTCATAAACATTTAAACACATAATTTTATTGTTTCTCACTTACATACTAACTGTACATTATATTTTATTTAAATTTCGCTAAAACATTGTCATTTACATTATAATTATCAATATACAATAGGTTTTATTATTTTATTTATATATATTTTTTTAATAATGCTGCTGTATACCTTTTTTTTTTTAATTGTATTTTTCGATCAATGTGAAAATTATTTAGTCTCGTTTGATTTAAGTGAAATAACACATTGACCGTATATCATTACTAAAAATATAACATTGTATAACAATAATATTCTCCAATATTATTTTACTATGGCAACATAATAGGAATTTATTGTTGTTCTAACATTTTCTTTTTATATATAATTATATCTAAGAGCATTTCATACTAATTTTAATTAACTTTTCGATCGATATCAGAAACTGTTGAACTGATTCCGATGGGGTTTAGCGAGTTCTTATAGGATAATATTATATCTAAATAGTAGCGGCAGTTTCATCGGAGTCGGTCCAGCCGTTTCGTGTACGTAGCTATCATTCAACCCATATATTTAGTATGTACATAAATGCAAGTTTTGTCACGATTTTCAGTTCCATAATGCTGATTGGAGCTTGTATAGTTTCAGAAATATTGATGGTTTACGATTCACACAGTGCCTGAAAGTTTGACTGCAGCGCTGTGGGTCGTGGGTTCGATTTCCACACGGAACAAATATTTGTACGATCTGCAAGTTGTTCCGGGTCTGGGTAGTAGTGTATGTGAGTTTCTATGTTTGTTAACGCGAGCACGATACAGGAATAAATCCTAGCGTGTGATAACGTTAAAAATATAATGGCATACAATGGAAGTTTTTGAATATTATTAGCTATTTTTAACCGACTTCCAAAAGGAGGAACAGTTTACCTTTTTGTTGTAAGACGGAGAGAGTTTAAGCCCGGTTTCCACTGCAAGCAGAGCGGACACATTAATGACCCAGCGGGTGAAAAGAGTAAAAATGAGCTCGCTCTGGGAACGCAAAAACGATTTGTTGGTGGAAATACAAGTATGCAGTTTGCGCTTGCGAGTTTAAAGGAGTCATTAATGTGTCCGAAATATTAACCAATAGGATTGTACTAAATCTCCGCTCCTCTTCGATAGTGCAATCCTATTGATTAATATTTCCTCGTTTCTCCGCTCCGCCAGCTCGCTCCGCATCAATGGACAGCCAGCCTAAGGGTTGTCAAATAGGATATTTTTATCCCAATGACTGCTATGCCGGAGGTCATGGGTTCGATTCCCACCCAGGTTGTGTGATGAGCACGATCATTTGTTCTGTGTCTGGGTGTAATTTATCTATAACCTTTATGTATTTAGAAATATATTATAAGTATGTAATCAGTTGTCTAGTACCCATAACACAAGCTCTGCTTAGCTTGGGAGTAGATGGCGTTATGTGATAGTTGTGGAATATTATTATTATTAATATAACGTTTCCGTGGTATAAATTATTGAACTAAACAACGCGGGCAACGTTCGATCATAATTTAGTTAATAAATGTAAAACTATACAAACTCCAGTTTATATTAACGCTTCTAAACTTTTGAGTAGTAAGCACACAACATACTTCAAGCTATATATTTTCAGTATAAGCTGTTTTCGCATTGTGCGGGAGGACTATAATACTATAAAACGAACTTAGTATTAGCTCAAGATAAACAGAATTACGCTTCAACCGAAAATAAACCTTACATGTATAGAATTGTGTTGCATATTTCTACAAACAACAGATTCTAAGTCCGTCCACACGGTTTTTTTCTTTTTTTGCGTAAATCGAAATTGACGGAGGTACGACGCTTTTCAAAATTGGCAAAACGTCACAACGTAGTAAAATTTTTATTGAATGGAGTTGGCAACTGGGGTACTAATGGCGCTAGTATAGCTTGTTCCAAGCATCGTCATTGGTTCAAATCAGTTCAAATCTTAAAGATATTTCAAAATAGTACTACGTCATTGGTCGGATTAGGACTAAGCTATGGTGGCGCCATCTACAATTAGCTTTAACTTGCCTTCCCCATTCTAACGTCACGAGTTTTGATGCATTATATCTTAGTAAATATTCATTGATTTAACAAAAGAAAAAAAAAACGTGTCCATTATTTTTTTAAGCTCTGACGCACTTTTTCGATTTGCAAAAATTTATTGATGCTTGCAAAAAGCCAAGCTTATCATACGAATAAAAACTTTAATCGTGGTCCAATAAGGTTCATTATCGGTTGAAGCACGAATAAGCTTACATTAAGTTCGCTCTATAGAGAAAACGTCTTTGCTCATGATGCAATTCGACATATATACGTTGCCGATCATTACAAGTTCAAAATCATCCTTACTACTACGACATAATGCAATTCGACTGACAAGCCTGTTGTCTACCGTCTACCTATAAACATCCGCACGTTTTATATTGGCAGCACCTTTATGTCGTAGTAGAAACGATGATTTTTAATTGTTGTTCGACGACGCAAATCTGTTGAGTCGCGTCAATAGCAAGCGCGCTTTATAAATATCTAAGAGTATAAGCCACGCGTATTTTTTGTATTGTTTTTATATAACAGTTACTGTCTTACTACAAAAAGTTAAACATTAGTTGAACACTTGTCTAAAAAAAGTGTAACTGCAAAACGACCCTTAAGGCGCTCCCTCACCGCGAACCTGTAATGTAACGTTACAGATTCGAACATTTCATCAGTGAAGGAAGACAATCGAGCATCACAATGCGCACATTGTATCAAATCTATACTAAATGTACGCGAATGCTCGTCAGGGAGGTAGTATTGTAATGTAATGCTCAAAGTCGAATCTATATTACATTACACGCGAATGCTCGCGGTGAGGGAGCGCCTTTACATCAACGTCAGTCCGTTTTGCAGTTGACACTTTTTTTAGACAAGTGTTCAACAGATGTTTAACTTTTTGTAGTAAGTTATTTATTTATAATATTTATCTAAAAGTTTTTGTTTTCTTAATTCTATTGCTTTACTATTGGCACTGCACGTGGGTTTGTTTATTTTTATTGCTTTTTTAAATGTTTTTTTTTAGACATGTGATCACAGTTGAATTACATTTATCTATAAAAAATTGTTTAGGCCTATTTCAAAAACTTTTTAAAACTTAATTTTTCTTTACCCGATCTGTCGAGAGCGTATATGCTGACAAGCATTTTAATCAAACTTTTGAATAATTATTTTTATAATGACTGAATCAATTGTAATGAAATTTCTTACGCAAAAATAGAATAATATCCGTCTTACTACAAAAAAACGACCCTTATATCAACGTCAAATGCCATTTTGCAGTTGACACTTTTTTAGACAAGTGTTCAACAGATTTTTCTAACTTTTTTTGTGTTATACGACGGAATACTTATGTCTGATAAGTCAACATTTTCCAAAAGTGATACAGCTGAATAAGACTGAATGTATATTTTTTATGAAAAGAGAACATATCTCTTACAGAGAGAAGGCGCGTGTCCCAGCAGTGGGAACATTATAGACTGTTGATGATGGTAGAATAGAAATAGAAAGTGATTTCCAATTACATCTTCTTTTTTAGACAAGACTTATTGAAAATGTTTTTCGATAACTTTTGACGTGATAACGTCTCATAATTCGATGGCCGGCTACACGCACGAAATAAAGATGACGTCATGCGGCGTTACCTCGCTCTGTAGCGTTCCATAGCAACGGCGTGTCAATTGTTTGTTTATAGCAACGTAAGTGCAGTATTTTCTTATGACTTTGTCACGTTCAACTATCGTCAGTAAACCGACTTTACAGACAACCGATTTTTTAGACCTATGTATCCTGCTAATGTGTATGAAGTTTCATTAAAATCAGTACAGTTATTTCGAAAAATAAAGAATCGAAATGTATGAAACATGCTTTTAAGCCAACACTATTTTTCTTTAAATCTGTGTTCCCATTTTATAGTTTTTCATAATCATGAGTATTATGATACTTTATAAGATATCCGGTAAAGAAAAAATAAGTTTTACTATAGCTCTAAATTCTAAAAAAAATATAGATGCTATTTATCGGATTTGTAAATGAAAAGTTTTCTCACCTATTATTTTGGTCCGTATTTTCAGCGCAATGTTGGATTTTCAACCTTATCTGTGCTACCAAGTTGTTTTAAAATGACTTAAAAAAGAATAGCGCATTTTCAAAGACGCAGATTATACAAAGACTCTTAGGTCGATCTTTGTTGAATAACTAAACTAAACAGGGTATTTTTTTTAAAGAAAGGAACCGTCTTCAATAACGGTCGGTAGCAAAAAAGTAAATTGAAAGAACTCGGTAGCAAAAAGTCTATTGAATAAAAACCAAAGCTTACTTCCCAAAACAAAAGTTATTTTACACTTTTTTGGGCTTGTTTTTGAAGTCGGTTCCTTTTTTTAAAATAGTTTTCATATAGCGATAGTCTCTCTCCTGATGGTAAGCAATGATGTGGTCGACGTAACATATTAGGTCTTGACTTAAAGACCACAAGGTTGAAATTCCAACTCGCAGATGTTAGAAGTCAGTGGTAGTTAAAACGGTCATTTATTTCGTTTTCTATAAGGCATATATTTGCTTGTACTTGTGACCACACGCGGGTACATACAATGTATTATATAAAAAAACTCCCTTCTTACTAAAAAGAGTTAAGAATCTGTTGAACACTTGTCTAAAATGACAGTTTTTTTGACAAGTGTTCAACAGATGTTTAACTATGTTGTAGTAAGACGGTGTAAGTTTTACAATAAGACTCTGGAATGTCTACAATGTACAATATTTATACAATAGTTACATTTATGAGCGACTGAATAGCTGCTGTGAGACTTCTTGCCTGTTTTCATTAACAATAGGCGACGCCTAAATAAATGCTCATTGTTAGATGATCAAAGTTATATTGTAACAGTGATGAATTAATGCATATATTTAGGAGTTGCTTAGAGTCAGTGAAAATGGACATTACCCAATTTTTATTCATAAAAAAACTTAACTTCGCCTGTTTAGGATCGTAGGTAAAGTAATTTTTAGGGTTCCGTAGTCAACAAGGAACCCTTATAGTTTCGCCATGTCCGTCCGTCCGTCCGTCCGTCCGTCCGTCCGTCTGTCCGCAGTTTAGCTCAGAGACGCACAGTACTAGAGAGCTGTAATTTGGTGTTAATATACGGATTTGTTGTGCCAAAAAAGTGGTAAAATAAAATCTCATAAAATATTTTTTTTTAGGGTACCTCCAGTACTTACACGTAAAGTGAGGATTTTTTTTTTCTCGCGTACCCCTTAGTGTGGGGTATCATTAAATAGGCCTTTAAAAAATAATGATAGTTTCCATTAACAATTTTTTGATAAAAAAATTCGTTTGTGAAATATTAAGCTTTAAAGTGCTAAATTTTGCTCGATTCGAGTGTCCCCCCCCTCTACCAGCTAAACGGTTATGTTTGGGGGTGTGAAAAAATTCACAATAGTTGTACATATAACGAAGTTTAAAAGAAAATTATCATGACTAAGTAGGCTTTACAACTTTACGAGTAATAGTCGACCAACTTATAAAATGTACTTGATATCATATTTTCTTAAACAAAATGTATCGGAGACAACTGCAAATGTAAGTTTGTCAACTTTTTTTTTTACAGCTTTTATAGGTATGTTTTTGGGGATAGGTAGGTTTTTATCGTCAACTATTTTTAACTAAATTCAAAAAAAGGAGGAGGTTCTAAATTCGTTGTAATCTTTTTTCTTATGTATTTTCCCCGATTTCTCAATGACTCCTGGACCGATTTTGAAAATTCTTCTTTTTAAAATTAAATTCAGCGAATCAGTTTAGTTAGTTCGCATAAGTATTTTGATGGGCAACTACGGAACCCTACACTGTGCGTGGCCCGACACGCACTTGGCCGGTTTTTTTTATGAATAAAAAGGGAAATAATTTCTGTAAATAAATTTCGTTTTAAGAGATAGTTTATAATAAAATAATACAATATATTTTTTTTAAAAGGCCAGCGCATATTACAAATATTACCATTAGTTTCTTCTAACAAGTATTACATTAAAAGTTTCAAATAAAACATGGTAGCTATGGTTACCAATAAAATAGTCTTGAGATATCTCCGCACGGAACAAATATTTGTATGATCTATACACGCAGTTGTTCTGGGCCTGGGTGTTCGTGTATGTGAGTTTGTTTGTTTGTAAACCCACCAACGATACAGGAGACATTACTAGTGTAGGGGACAACGTAAAAAAAAAACAATTTAAAAGCGTCAAATAAACAAAGTCTTCGTCAATATTGGTAAAAAAATTGGTAATATATTTTTCGATATTAATATAGTATTTTTTCAGTCATCTTGTGCTATTTGTCACCCCTTTAAGGGGAGGAAATAGACATAATATGCGCTAGCCTTGCATATACCGGAAGTGTAGTGGTCCTGGAACCTGTTGTGTGTGTGTGTACTACGTGCGTGCGGCTGTGTTGGTGGGGGCCGGCTTGGGGGGGAGGCGGGGGGCGCCGCTGGGGGAAGAACAATAATTTAGTTTAAAAAAATGCTGGGTGATGATATTTTGACGTTTCAGAGGTTTCCATTATGCTTATAATAATAGATTGTTTACCAGGGAAGCAAACATGTTTTTTTACGACGAGTGTTGTTTGCTCGCTGCGCTCTGGATTCTACTTTAGAATTTCTCGCTACGTTCTAGATTCTATTGTAGAACATCTCTCTACGCTTGGGCTCAGCCACATTATATTCGCAATAATAGTAAACTGTTTAATAAAGACCAAACATATTTTTTTAAGATGCGAGTGTTTTTTACTTGCTACGCTCCGGATTATACTTTAGAACTCCTCGCTACGCTCCGGATTCTACTTTAGAACCCTTAGGTGTACTCAGGATTCAAAGTACGTACGTAGCTTAAATTAATGTTGCTTCCGAGGTGGACTAACTATTTTTTATCAGCCTCTATGAAAATGAAGAAAGATTTTCTATGGAAAGAAAAATTTGAACCGCAATCAGGGTTAGAACCTGCGACCTCCGGATTCAGTACACCCGACGCTCTTTCCAAGAGAGCTATCGAAGTTCATGTCTACTGCGTCGAAATCCTCAATCCATATCTAACGTCTCAAGATGACGTTTCGCGCCATCTATTGCAGAACATTTAAATGGCTTTGTGCGTTTTGTACCAGGTGCCATCCGTCATTTTAATTAACAATTAGCTATTTGTACATGTTTGACAGCTCATAACTCGGAACCGTGACGTTTTACGAGGTTTTGCCTCTTACATTTTACGTTTGTATTGATATGATCTATCGATCTATGAATGTTTCAGACGTGACTGCCAAAAAAATCAAAAACCTGGTACACTCCCTATACAAAAATGTTCAAACCCTTTTCTGCTTGCGGTTCGAATTTTTCTTTCCATTGAAAATCTTTGAAAATCGCGCATGTTTTAATGCGTATATTTTTAGTTGCCTAGTTTGTGTCTCACTGCTGGGCGAAAGCCTCCCTTTTTCTTTCCAAACTTCTCTATTTTGGGCAATTTCTGGCCATGTCTGTCCCGCGAATAATTATGTTCAGATAACGCGTTTAATTTTTTTTTAAATATCAAGAAAAGCTGTCTTTTGGACATACATTGGCGGCCATATAGATTGGCTGTTTAACGGCCATATAGATTGGCTGTTTAACGGCCATCTAAATTGGCTGTTTGACGGCCATAAAGATTGGCTGTTTGACGGCCATATAGATTGGCTGTTTGACGGCCATATAGATTGGCTAATTGGCGGACATATAGATTGGCTGTTTGACAGCCATATAGATTGGCTGTTTGACGGCCATATAGATTGGCTGTTTGACGGCCATAAAGATTGGCTGTTTGACGGCCATATAGATTGGCTGTTTGACGGCCATAAAGATTGGCTGTTTGACGGCCATATAGATTGGCTGTTTGACGGCCATATAGATTGGCTGTTTGACGGCCATAAAGATTGGCTGTTTGACGGCCATATAGATTGGCTGTTTGACGGCCATAAAGATTGGCTGTTTGACGGCCATAAAGATTGGCTGTTTGACGGCCATATAGATTGGCTGTTTGACGGCCATAAAGATTGGCTGTTTGACGGCCATATAGATTGGCTGTTTGACGGCCATAAAGATTGGCTGTTTGACGGCCATATAGATTGGCTGTTTGACGGCCATAAAGATTGGCTGTTTGACGGCCATATAGATTGGCTGTTTGACGGCCATAAAGATTGGCTGTTTGACGGCCCTTCTACAACCGTTCCTCGTGTAGCAATACTCACGTATTATTATGCCTCCTCTGCAGTATGGTGGAGTGCGCGGGCCGCAGCAGCTCGGGCGGCGGCGCGGGGCGGGGCGGCAGCGGGGGGGGCGTGCTGTGTGACGTCACGGCCGGCCCGCTGGAGCCGTACACCGGGGGGGACTGAGACACCACCGACATACACTGGGGGGAGGACTTTTGTTAGTACATGCTGAGATAAGCAAACTTGTTACTTAGTTTTATTTTTATTTCCTTTTGTTTTCTTATATTACTTCGTTATGTTTAGTTTTGTTTTTGTTCTGTCCTGTGTGTCTATTAAAAATCTTTTTTTTTTTTTAATAATACATCGTTCGAAGTTTAAAATAAAATATAAGGCTAAGGTCGCCTCCTACCATGATAGGTTTGTTTTGATCGTGTTACGACACTTTCTTTACATTTTTTCGTATCGTTGAAATATTGGAATACATTGGTACACGGTGGTCAACGAATTTTATTCCAAACTTATATGGCGGACACTAGTTAGTATTAATCAGTCTAAAATAAACTCACGAGATGAACTTTATTTAGTTTGAATTTCTGAAGCTTTGTTTGTAATATTGCATTTTTACGGTTTTTCAAGAGGTACGATGTATTTTTTTTTACAATAAGATAGCTTAGACATGACGCAAAAGTTTTATAATACTAAAGTATACATATTTAGTCATTATACTACAGATTAGGACAGAACAAAAAAAAAATACAAAATAGTACAGATAATACTCACGGGAGGCAGCGGCGTGGGCGGCGCGGCGGAGTCGCGACGTCGACGGGGCGGCAGCGGGGGAGGGGTGCCGCACGACACCGCTGTACAGACACACACATTACACTTCTAAGAGCTGATTTTTCAATAGTCAGATAACTTTTATCTGAGGAATTAAAATAACGGTTTGACAGCTTATCTATAGATAAACTTTCAAACCGCCATTTTGATTCCTCAGATAAAAGTTATCTGACTATTGAAAAATCAGCCCTAATAGTAATAACTTTCATTCAAAAGTATTACTTTACACTTTTTTGTATATTTTAAAAAATTAAAATTAAAATTAAAAATGTTTTATTGTTACTTTTACATTATACAGCATTACATATGAAGAGTTAACCCCAGAAAGTTATAAAATAATACTTGTATTGGGGCTACCTCGCTACCTCCCAGTGACAATTTTATATAATGAAAAGTTTTTGTTACAGCTAAACAAAAATAATAAATTAAATTTTAAATAAGGAGAAAGGAACAGCTTTAGGTGTATGAATGGATTTTGTGTGTGAATGTGTGTTTTGTATTCGGGGTTTTTATGTTTAGTGTGTTTGTTGAATTAGTGTGAATGAAAACCTGATGTTGAGTGTTTTCTTATTATATTTAGCTAATTCTAACTAGTATGGCTTCTGTGTCTGCATAAGTTAATGTATTTAACCATTTTACTAGTGTTTTTTTACAGTCGTGGATCAACATAGGGAAAATTTCTAGTTTTAAATTGACTTTATTGTAAATGTAAGTGGACTGTGTGGAGTACTGACGCCTAGCAAATACAGTGCGCACCATTGGCGAATAAGCCACAATGTCTTTGCGTCTTTTACTCATATTTGTAGGCTTATAGGGTAGTTTCTTATGCATTTTTAGGGTTATGTTTAGTATATAAAGCTTTCTGACTGTCAAGAGATTGCTAATCTTGTAGAGACTTTCAGAGGGGAATCGATAAGGCTTGAAGTACATAACCTTTATGAGTGATCTCTGGGCTCTCTCTAGGTCCAGAAATTTGGTTTTGGTGGCACCTCCCCAAACAGAGATACAGTAAATTATTACAGATTGTGCTAGGGCCACATAAACCTTATTTAATAGCGGCGCTGTCATTACATGGCGCAGACTTTTAAACACCCAAATAAGTTTTCTAACTCTAGACATAATAATTTCGATGTGGGAATGCCACGATAATCTTTGGTCTATGGTTATACCCAAGTATTTCGTAGTTCGAAGTTGCACAATTTTCTGACAATTGCAGTCTAGCGTGTTGGCACACCCATGTATGACGATACCAAAGTCACCTCCATTTTAAGACGTTGGTTTCGTTTTTTTTATTCCAAAAAGTTTTTTTGACTTTTTAGTGAGTACACGGTGTCATGTTTTACTAAGTGATTGCGTTAACAATGCATAGATATCATCATCATCCACAGCCCGTCTTCACCCACTGCTGGGTATAGGCCTCTCTTTGCTTGTGCCAAGCTCCACGGTCTTGCGCCAGCCTCATCCAGGACACTCCCGCAATGGCAACAATGTCGTCCGCCCATCTCGCCGCCGGACGACCAACACTCCTTTTTCCATTTCTTGGACGCCACTCTGTCACAGCTTTACTCCACCTGCCGTCACCGCGCCTTGCCAGGTGTCCTGCCCAACTCCATTTGAGTTCCATAACTCGGTTACCAATATCGAATACATTTGTTCGTTTCCGGATTTCGGCGTTTGGAACTCGGTCTATTAATTTTATGCCGAGCATGGAACGCTCCATGGCTCTCTGTGCTACTCTGAGTCTGTACACAGCCTCCTGTGAGAGCGTCCACGTCTCAGCACCGTACGTCATGGTTGGCAGAACACACTGATTATAGAGACGGGTCTTCAGGCATTGTGGAATTTTGGCTGATTTCAGGATGTCGTCCAATTTGCTGAATGCAGCCCACCCTAGCTGAATTCTTTTCGAAATCTCCGCTGTTTGGAGTTCCTTGCCAAAGGAAAGAATATGGCCAAGATAGACATAACGGTCAACCTTCTCCAACCTTTCACTTCCGACCTTGACAGAAGGATTTGAATTGCTTGAGAAGTTTGCCATAATCTTCGTCTTCGCCATATTCATCCTAAGTCCTACTTCAAAAGAGGCATTGTAGAGATTTTGAAGCATCTTCTGGAGATCCTCGAAGTTTTCAGAAAAAACCACCAGGTCATCTGCAAATCTTAAGTGAGACAGGTAAGCACCATTGATGTTAACACCGCAGTAGTCCCAATCTAAGGTTTTAATGACGTCTTCAAGAACTGCTGTGAAGAGTTTCGGTGAAATGGTGTCGCCCTGTCTCACTCCCCGCTTGATTGGTACGGGTTTGGATAGGGTGTGCATGCGAACTTGCAGAGTGGCCATCGTGTACAGTTCCCGCAGCACATCCACGTAACGGGAATCGATGTGGCAGCGATGGAGAGCGTGGAACACAGCCCAATGTTCGACACTGTCAAAAGCCTTTTCGTAATCGACGAAAGCCATGCACAGGGGTCGGTTGTATTCTTGGCACTTCTCCATTAGCTGCTTTACCGTGTGGATATGGTCGATGGTCGAATATCCGCTGCGGAAACCTGCCTGCTCGATAGGCTGGGCTTCGTCAAGCTCTCGGGTAAGCCGAGTTGTGAGGATCTTTGTGAAAAGCTTGTAAATTTGGGAAAGGAGACTAATGGGACGATAGTTTGTTAGTTTTGAAACGTCTCCTTTTTTGTGGATGATGGTGACTATAGCGTTTTTCCATGGTTCTGGAGTACGGACATCACATACAACCCTAATTAAAAGCTCCACGAGGACCTTTTGAACTGGTTCACCACCCGCTTGTAGTAGTTCAACAGTAATTCCATCTTCGCCAGGAGACTTATCTGTTTTCATGTCACAAAGAGCTTTTATGACCTCACAGTGTAAAATAGGTGGTATGAATTCTGTGTTTTGATGTTGAATAGGTGGTGCCCTAATATCGTCCCTGGAAAGAACTGGTTCTACAGATTTAGAAGCGTAGAGGTCTTCGTAGAACTTCTCAACAATAGACATAATTTGGGCCCGATCCGTTACCATGTTATCATTTTCATCCCTGAGTTTAATAATCTGTTTAGAACCTATGCAAGTTTTCCTTCGAAATACCTTTGGGCCTCTGTATGATTTTATTGTATTTGCAATTATGTTAGTGTTATACTGTCTTAAATCCTTCCGTATTGATTTCTTTATTTGTTTATTTATTCTATCTATGTCCTTTTTATCTGTTGCAGTATGTAGTGTCATATCTCTTCTCTTCTCAATTAAGTTTAGAGTTTCCGGTGCTAATTTCTTTTGTGCCTTTTTAGATCTTCCTAGGTGTTTTTTCGCCACTTCGGTCAGCGTTCTACACAACATGTCATTTATGTGGTCCACATCCAGATTTTCCTCTTCGAGTCCTTCAAATTTATTTTTGAGTTCTACTCGGAAAGTGTCTTGCAGCAAAGCGATTTCCTGATTCTCATACCTTCTTGTGGATGTTATCATTTTAGCCCGTTCACTCTTTAAGTCAAACCTAAATGTAGATCTCAATAGTCTATGGTCGCTTCCAGCATTGAAACGTGAGAGGACAGAGACATCGGTGACTACGTATTTATGAGAGCTAAGTATATAGTCTATCTCGCTCTTTGTGTTACCATCTGGACTTACCCAAGTCCACTTTCTCGGCGCTCTTTTCTGAAAAAAGGTATTCATTGCGAACAGTTGCTTGTGTTCTAAAAAGTTGACTAGGGTTTGTCCTCTTGTTACGCAAGCCAAGACCGAAGTTTCCAACGGATTTTTCGTTACTTAACGATTTTCCAATCCTGGCGTTGAAATCACCTATTATGGTGGAGTAGTGGCATGGTGTGTCCTTAAGAGCCTTGTCAATGTCGTCATAGAATGACTCCACTTCTTCGTCGGGATGGTCAGACGTTGGGGCGTATACTTGAATGATCTTCATGGAGTATCGTTGGTTAAGTTTGATTATCGTAAAGCAAACGCGTGTGGATACACTTTTGATATTAGTCATTGCCGAAGCAATAGTTTTTCTAATCAGAAATCCAACCCCCCCGTAAGTGGAGTCCTCGTGGCCCCTATAAAAGAATAAGTCACCTGAAGTTAATTTGATAAGATCCTCACCCTTTCTTCTCACCTCAGATAAACCTATTATATCCCATTTGATGTTTTCTAATTCATTCTGTAATTCAATTAATCGGTCGTCCGTTCGCAGCGTCCTGGCGTTGTAACACGCCAGGGTCAGAGTCGTTGGATTGTGACAGCGGGGCGACATCCAGAGATTCTTAGCACCCTCTGCCCCGCCGTTACCAGAGTCGCTGTCAGATCTCGGAATAGCGGGGCTGCTGGGAACTGAGGGCCGTGGTTTATTAGCACTATTCATACAGAGGGGTTTAGCCTTAAAACACCACGCTGGCCAGTGCGTCTTGGTGAGTGTTTCGTCAGAGCCTCGTTCGTCATTCAGCAGGGGCACCGCGTGCAGGAGAGGTTGACTTGGGTAGCTAGATGTGATGCCACCCCTTTACCCCCATAGATATGCTATAGCAGAAATCACCGATGATTTGCTGTCATTTATTGAAGAATTCCCTCGATTTCTCCAAGATCCCATAATCATATCCTGACCTGATTACCATGACTAACTGTACCATGGGAAACTTAAGAAGAATTATCCAAATCGGGGAACATACATAAAAAAAAGATTTCGTTGAATTGAGAACCTCCTTATCTATTTTCAAAGTCGGTTAAAAACTAAACTAGAACCAAGAGGCAATTTGAAAGGCTCTCATCGCGCGACTGGGTCAAGGGCTTACTATACACAAACAACGAGACCCGGAATAACTAATTGTAGGCCATACAAATATTATTTGTTCCGTGCGGGTATCGAACCCGTGATACTCTGCAGTAGTCTAATCGCTCAGCCACTGCGCTAACCGTGCCGTTTTTTCAATCGGCTGCGGAACCCTAAAAAGAGTCGATAAAGATAATAATAGAATACTCACGGTGATGCGGCGTGAGCGGCGGCGCGGGCGGGGACGGCGTGGGCGCACCTCGCCACTCGAACTTGAACGCCACGCCTCTGTGCATACAACAACGACATTTGAACAAGTTCATGTAGAGACACGAGTACATCAACCTACACTAGCGTTTGTCCAGCGTAGGCGTTCGATAAACGTATGCGCAGCCTAGACGCTGTGACATCGCGGCGCAGCAGTCGCGTTGTTGCGGCGTTTGAATGACCCTGGCGGTTGAGAGTGTGTCATGCTCCCTCAAATGTCTCGCTTATCTCTTATCATATCGCTCATCTCTTAGCTGCCACGGTTTATTTTAATAATTATTGATCATTTTGTTTTTGAATTGTCTTTGTTTTAATTTTACTATGGACACTTTTAATTAAAAACTTGCTACATCATTCTCACATAATGTACCACCTGAATGATGTAACAAAGGTTCTGTAATAATTCTGGCGATCTAAAAAGAGTGTCCATGGAGTTTCTTGCACGTTCTTCTCCATAGAAATCTACTTCTTGGAACGGGCATCTACGGTACTTTCACAGTATTTATGTCTTGTGACTGGGACTGTAGCACCATAACTTTTTACTGTTTAATAATAATTATTCCTTTTAATTGTCTCTGACAATTCAAAAGTGCCTGTAACTGGCGTACTTGAAATAAATGCTTTGATTTTGTTTCCTCTAGAGTCAATAGAACGCGCTAACGCAGCGCAGATGTAGACGGAACGGCGTGTCTGATGTCTTTATCGAACGCAATATATGCTGGACAAACACTAGTGTGAAGGCGCTCTGACCTGGCGTCTGTACTACAGCACGCATAACACGACCAATTTTATCTCTATCCTACCAAGAATAGACAAAGTCGTTTTATCGTTATCGACTGTTTTTTTGCACATGTACGAGTATGACACGATTGGTACACCATTGAAGAATAGTAACATTACTATATTTTATACATTTCCATGCATACAATGACGTTTAATGTCATGGATTTCCAGAAAGTAACGCCTGATTCTATAATTTATCTAACGTTTCTCTTACCTGTCCGTCCTGTCTGGTACGAGCGGGCTGGCGGGCGGCTGCGGCGCCGGGGACCGTTTAGGAGACACCGCGGGCATTCTGAAACAAACGACCAGCTTAGGAAGCTTCTCCATGACGCAATTCGCTTGATTTGCAATTTCTACTAACTAAAAATGAAAATCGTCCTTGCTACTACGATATAGTGATGCAATTTGACTGACTTACGTCGTCGTGGCGAGCGTGTTTTGTTTTTTTACTTACGCGTAGATAACTGCACGTAGTCAGGGTTGGCATGATTAAAACAAGTTGTTTTAAAACACCTGTTTTAAACAGTGTTTAAAACAGTTTGAAATTAAACAGTGTTTTTTATTACACGTTCTTACTACTTTTCATGGCGGATGAATGCCTGTAAAATTAAAATAAATTAATATTCAGGGGTCTGAATAGCTTGACATTAAATCATTTGAGTGTATGCCCTTGCTATGTCACATTTTTTAACTTTTATTGGCATTGTATTAAAATGATAGGTACTTCAAAAAATTAGAAAAACAGTAGATGTTTTTTTTTTATTGATATTTTTTTGTAAATATTTCATTACTAACAGCGAATTTGAAAAGATCTAGTTTAGAAATGAAACATTTGTTTATAAATTAAGACGTCGACCCAAATTAATCTGAAAAAATGACAGAAACAAAAACAAAAAAACACTTTGAACAGTTTGTTTTATAATAAAACATACTGTTTTTTTTTTCAACCCTGGTCGTATTGGTAAGGACGATTTTCACCATTGGCAAGCTCCCTTACTGCTAAAGAAGGCGAAAGGGGTATTTAAGGATCGTGTCAGATGCGCGGACATGCGGACGGCAAATAATAGATAACTCGCCGTCCGAATATGAACCATGCCAAAACCGATTAGCGACTGAGCGTCGTGTTCCACGCGTGCCTCAAGGGGTCGCGGGACTGTCTCATCAGGAAGCCGTGGCCCCGGAACGTAAAGGGCTATCGAAGAATCACCGTGGATTTTAGTCAGTACGAATCTGACAGTCCCTACCGCCCTGCCCTGGGTGGGTGGTGGGATTTGATGATTTTACCACGATAAAAAAAAAACATAGGATCATAATTTAAATTATCAGGTATTGCTGTTTTCTGGCTACTCCAGTGGAAAAAGGCGTGGGTTTATGTATGTATAGAATAATGATCTGCAAAAGTATGAACATACCTAGAACTTAGAGGTCACAATTGCTTGTATTGATATAATTATCATGGACACGAGCTCACCGCAGTTAGAACACAAACTAACAGACTCTTTGATAGTCGTGCTACTGATATCAAATGTATGATAACATACATGCAGGGATCATAAACATTATCATTAGAACGGATGGCGCAGTGGCAGTCCACTGTTGCGAGTATGCCGTGGGTTCGATCCCCGCATTGAAGAAATATTTGTAAGTCGTTGTTCCGGGTTTTGGGTTGTTTGTGTATGTGAGTTTCTATGTTTGTAAACGCACCCACGATACAGGAGAAATTCCGAGTGTGAGGCTAAGTTTTATATTAAAAAAACTGGTCGGGCGATTCCATGTATGTGTGTAGGGAGCATATACCCGAAAAAACTACTTGATATAAATAATAATAATATTCCACAACTATCACACAACGCCATCTAGTCCCAAGCTAAGCAGAGCTTGTGTTATGGGTACTAGACAACTGATAAACATACTTATATATTTCTAAATACATAAATATTATAGATAAATTACACCCAGACACAGAACAAATGATCGTGCTCATCACACAAACATTTGTCCTGGGTGGGAATCGAACCCACGACCTCGGGCGTAGCAGTCAGGGTCACTTACCACTAGACCAACAGGCCAGTCAAATACTTGTTCCGTGCGGGAATTGAACCCGCAACACGTAGCGCTGCACCCAACAGCTCAGCTTAAAATGTTTCCTACCGCTGCTCTAGAATCGAATTACCAAAACATTGTTATATTAGTGAAACTAGATATACTGAGCAATGTGTTTCGTTATCTCGCTATTAATATTTTGGAAGGCCATAGAACATTATTATAATATCACTGTTTTAAAGAAAGTGATATAGCAGAGGTGTTATGTGCAATTCGTATGCAATTCTAACTTGTCTTACTACTGCGGGACTATCGAGTTACCGTGGCCCCGGAAAGTAACGGGCTATTGAAGGACACCGTGGATTTTAGTCAGTACTAGCTTCTGCCCGCGACTTCGTACGCGGATCCTGTTGCATGCCAGCGACAACGGGGTCTTCAAAATCGAAGATCTGAAACATCTGATGTCGAACTCTAAGAGCCTGGGGACGGGAAAACAACGGGATGCGTGTGACGATTCCAGACGTTCCAGATCTTTCATTTTTGTAAGTCAACAGGAAATGCCCATCAGAGTAAACAACTCTTGCTAAAACGTCATTCCTGTATATTTTTATTATAGTGTAGCTGGGCTCTTGGAGTTCCACATCAGGTGTTCCAGATCTTCAATTTTTATACGACAACAGAGAGTGCTCATCAGGCTGAACAACTCTTGCTAAGACGTCGTTATTGTATAATTATGTTACAGTGTAGCTAGGCTCTTCGAGTTCCACATCAGGTGTTCCAGATCTTCAATTTTTATACGTCAACAGAGAGTGCTCATCAGGCTGAACAACTCTTGCTAAGACATCATTACTGTATATGTTATAGTGTAGCTGGGGTCTCGGAGTTTCACATCAGGTGTTCCATATCTTCAAAGGACAATGTCCGGAATGGCCCTATGCAACAAAATGTATTGGAATACACGATAAATAACTGTCTATTTTATTATATTAGTTGCAAATACTTTTGTAACACGGACTAGCTGTATGCCAAAATGAACAATAAAATGTATTTTACGCGACTAATAACATCAATGGCCGCCATCTTCACCAAACGTCATGTCGTGCGGTTATAGAATAGGGATGGCCGATTGATTGTAATCGATCGACTGAATTTTTAATTTCCTTATAGTATAATTTATATATCGATTTTAAATTGATTCGAATCGTAAGCCAATGTATCGACTTACGAAAAATCGTATAAGTAGATCGATTTCTAAAAAATCGATTTTATTTTTCAAGTTTACATTTAAAATGTAAATATTATCCATTTTATGAAAAACAAGAAAGATATTAAATGATCTCCTATCAGTAAAATCAGATTTTTTCGGTCAAAAAAATCGATTATTGGACCTGAAAAATCGATTCTTCGATTAATCGATCTTATATAGATCGTCGTCCCTAGTCACTAATGTCACTGTCAGTCTAAAACGAATTCTAAGAATACAGGTAGCTATGTTAATAGATTCTATGCATTTAAACGTTGAACTTACAATACACTTACGCTTTAGAAAAAAACTGCATAGGTACCTATCCAATTATCTAGGGAGGTGCTTAAAATAGCTAAATATTTTATGACATTGCTTTTCAGTTTCTTAAAAATCACTAATCTATGAAAAACTATACCTACTAGTCGTTGTTATGGTTCGATTATAACCTCAAAATCTGATTCTTTTTATGGAATATATCTATTCTGCAGCTAGTCCGCTATAAAAATAAGATCATATAGGAGTTTACTAATGATCGACAACACAAAATATAATTTTCCGATGCTCTTGGTTCCAGGGCGAACAATGTATTGGGCGCAGAGCAATCTCCTTTATTCTCTCAGCAGAAAATGCTCATCATTTGGAACAATTTTTGCTATCGCGCTATTTTTGTATCTCTTATAGTTTAGCTGATCTATTGCAGTTCTGCATCAGGTGTTCAAGTTTCCAAGATAAATTATAGCCTATATGTTACCCAGACTTAATACCTATACAACAAAAAAAAAACAATCAAATCCGTCCAGTAGTTCCGAAGATTAGCGTGCACAAACACTACTTTTCTACGATTTTATTATATGTATAGATAGATTAGGGACTTTACTCATGGTATCCTAGGGAGGAACATATCACATGGCGCCCGAACAGGGGCATTCGAGAACATAATATCACATGGCGCCCGAACAGGGGCATACGAGAACACATCAGATGGCGCCCGAACAAGGGCATACGAGAACACATCAGATGGTGCCCGAACAGGGGCATACGAGAACATACCACATGGAGCCCGAACAGGGGCATACGAGAACACATCACATGGCGCCCGAACAGGGGCATACGAGAACATATCACATGGCGTCCGAACGGGGGCATTCGAGAACATATTATCACATAGCGCCCGAACAGGGGCATTCGAGAACAGAATATCACATGGCGCCCGAACTGGGACATACGAGAACACATCAGATGGCGCCCAAACAGGGGCATACGAAAACATAATATCACATGGCGCCCGAACAGGGACATACTAGAACACATCAGATGGCGCCCGAACAGGGGCATTCGAGAACATAATATCACATGGCGCCCGAACAGGGACATGCGAGAACACATCAGATTGTGCCCGAACAGGGGCATACGAGAACATAATATCACATGGCGCCCGAACAGGGACATGCGAGAACACATCAGATTGTGCCCGAACAGGGGCATACGAGAACACATCACATGGCGCCCGAACAGGGGCATTCGAGAACATAATATCACATGGCGCCCGAACAGGGGCATTCGAGAACATATTATCACATAGCGCCCGAACAGGGGCATTCGAGAACAGAATATCACATGGCGCCCGAACTGGGACATACGAGAACACATCAGATGGCGCCCAAACAGGGGCATACGAAAACATAATATCACATGGCGCCCGAACAGGGACATACTAGAACACATCAGATGGCGCCCGAACAGGGGCATTCGAGAACATAAAATCACATGGCGCCCGAACAGGGACATACTAGAATACATCAGATGGCGCCCGAACAGGGGCATTCGAGAACATAATATCACATGGCGCCCGAACAGGGACATACTAGAACACATCAGATGGCGCCCGAACAGGGACATACTAGAACACATCAGATGGCGCCCGAACAGGGGCATTCGAGAACATAATATCACATGGCGCCCGAACAGGGACATACTAGAACACATCAGATGGCGCCCGAACAGGGGCATTCGAGAACATAATATGACATGGCGCCCGAACAGGGGCATACGAGAACACATCACATGGCGCCCGAACAGGGTTATACTTGAACATATCACGTGGCGCCCGAACAGGGACATACGAGAACACATCACATGGCGCCCGAACAGGGTTATACTTGAACATATCACGTGGCGCCCGAACAGGGACATACGAGAACACATCACATGGCGCCCGAACAGGGTTATTCCACAGAATATATAATAGTACCTAAAGGCACAGAAGCATTACTCCCAAAAAGAAAACAAACAAATGTAAAATCTATACACGAAAGAATAGAGTCCATTTTTACTTGCACCCGCATCACCCACCTACTTTTATAATAGCCTAAACTTCCCATTCGCAAGCAAAAATGAACTGAATAGTAACGCGCGAGAGTTCATTTTAGTTTATCTGACGCCAACGACATTAAAAGGTTACTGTCGGTCAAGCTCAATAGGGTTGCGACTCGCGAGTTTGGGCACAGTTAGGTAGGAATACGTATTTTATGCATTGTTTAATTACATTATTAATTAACATAAATATATATCACTCCTCATTACCTCCTTAAGTCCCTCAAGGAATTTTGTTTTTATCATCAGCCTATATCTTTTTTCTGTTTCGTCATCGATTACTTCATATTCATATCGATTGGTAGCACAGAATGTTAACAGTAGGTACCTACGGCACCTTACGTGAGGAATAATATATACACCGTGACTTTTTAGTCGCCTTACAACGGCAGCCCAGTTCATGTATCCAATCACTAAAACACGTTTATAATATAAAATATGTATTTAAGAGATTTCAAAATTTAAAAATAAAATAATATAAAACCTGCGGTCTTTGCTTACATCAAATATCAAAGATTTTAAAACGTCAGAAACAAAAAGATTAGTTCCGTTTCAATCCGTTCTGGCCAAGCTGTAGTCATAACTTTAAAGATCGATCGTTATCGTTTACGGCAAAATAGATAACTAGTCCTTATCATTTCATTCATTTCATTGTCACAGGCCCCGTGTTGCGTGTCTTTGTAGGTAAGTAGGTAAAAAAGTCGCGAAGAGAATTACGATCGCTGACCTTGAATGCGTAGTGTAGCCATTTTCTGAGTTTGAACGTGTCTAAACAATAACGTAAACATCTTCCTACTTTCTACCGGTCATAATTCGACCTACCTACGTATTCAGCTTAGGTGAGTGAGAGTGATGTCAGGTTTGATAATCGTCTATTTTATTTATCTTGGTCGTCTTGTAGGCCAAATTTGTAACCTACCTAATCATGATTACTAGCCGGTACCAGGCCTGGCTCACTCCGCAGTGTAGGTATAAAACTGCAAGCATTCGCGGGATCCACTTCGGAGTGGACATTTAGTCGGTTGCCGCGCGCCGCCCACTACGCACGCGCTTACATAAATATTATTTAAGTTTGGTGTTTGGTTGAAAGTACGCACGAGTTAAAAAAAAAATATGATGAGGAAAAAAAAATACTGCATAACTTTTGGTTGTTTAAATAATGACAGTGATAGGAGCCTCACGTTTCACACACTACCGCGTGATTTCGAAAGGTAAGGAAAAAGGTGAATATTTATCTATGTAGTACATATTTAATAATGATCAAAAAATTATCTACCTGCTTGTGGTGTGCTTATTAATGTCATTCAAGTACCGGCTAGTAATCATAATCAGTTAATCATGATTAGGTAGGTTACAAATTTGGCCTACAAGACGACCAAGAAATAAAATAGACGAATATCAAACCTGACATCACTCTCACACACCTAAGCTGAATACGTAGGTAGGTCGAATTATGATCGGTAGAAAGTAGGAAGATGTTTACGTTATTGTTTAGACACGTTCAAACTCAGAAAATGGCTACACTACGCATTCAAGGTCAGCGATCGTAATTCTCTTCGCGACTTTTTACCTACTTACCTACAAAGACACGCAACACGGGGCCTGTGACAGTGAAATGAATGAAATGATAAGGACTAGTTACCTATTTTGCCGTAAACGATAACAATCGATCTTTAAAGTTATGACTACAGCTTGGCCAGAACGGATTGAAACGGAACTAATATTTTTATTTCTGACAACGTTTTAAAATCTTTGATATTTGATGTAAACAAAGACCGCAGGTTTGTTAGATTTATTATTGTGCCATAAAACTAACGTAATAAGAGAAACAAATAAAATAAAAAATTCATTCAATGTGCTGGTAGCGCGAAGACAGTGGCGACTTGCGGTTTTCTACAGTTTTATTTCAAGCTGTAAATAAAATTATAGACCAAGAGCCATGGTCAAAAAATAACTGAACATTACAATAGAATTGACGATCATTATATAACTTTACCTACCTACATCCTACATTTTTAAATATTATTCTTTTTTGTTTTTTTAAGATGAAATGTTTAAAATAGAACAATAATATGTAGAAAAGATAATATTGGTATATATCATTTCTAACGTAAGGTGCCGTAAGTACTATTAACATTTTGTGCTACCTATCGATAATGTATGTAGTAATCGATGACGAAAACAAAACGATATAGGCTGATGATAAAAACAAAATTCCTTGAGGAACATTATTTTATTTTAATAATGTAATTTAACATATTATGCATATAGACACCTACCTACCTAACTGTGCCTCCTAAACTCGCAAGTTACAACCCTATTGAGCGCGGCGAGCGTTGACCTTGATGTGACGGTGGCGTCAGATAAACTAAAATAAACTCTCGCGCGTAACCATTAAGTACATTTTTGCTTGCGCACGGGAAGTTTAGGCTATTATAAGAGTAGGTGAGCGGTACGGCTGCAAGTAAAAATGTACTTTATTTTCTAGTGCATACATTTTACATTTGTTTGATTGTTTTTGGGAAGAGAATCATCTGTAGTACTATTATATAATCTGTGCCGGTACTTGAATGACATTAATAAGCACGCCACAAGCAGGTAGATAGTTTTTTGATCATTATTAAATATGTACTACATAGATAAATATTCACTTTTTTTCTTACCTTTCGAAATCACGCGGTAGTGTGTGAAACGTGAGGCTCCTATCACTGTCATTATTTAAACAACCAAACGTTATGCAGTATTTTTTTTTCTTCATCATAATTATTATATTTTTTTTTTAAACTCATGCGTAAATTCAACCAAACACCAAACTTAAATATTATTTAAGTAAGCGCGTGCGTAGTGGGCGGCGCGCGGCAACCGACTAAATGTCCACTCCGAAGTGGTCCCCGCCAATGCTTGCAGTTTTATACCTACACTGCGGAGTGAGCCAGGCCTGGTTATACTTGAACATATCACGTGGCGCCCGAACAGGGACATACGAGAACACATCACATGGCGCCCGAACAGGGTTATACTTGAACATATCACGTGGCGCCCGAACAGGGACATACGAGAACACATCACATGGCGCCCGAACAGGGTTATACTTGAACATATCACGTGGCGCCCGAACAGGGACATACGAGAACACATCACATGGCGCCCGAACAGGGTTATACTTGAACATATCACGTGGCGCCCGAACAGGGTTATACTTGAACATATCACGTGGCGCCCGAACAGGGACATACGAGAACACATCACATGGCGCCCGAACAGGGTCATACGAGAACATGTCACATGGCGCCCGAACAGGGTCATACGAGAACACATCACATGGCGCCCGAACAGGGTCATACGAGAACATGTCACATGGCGCCCGAACAGGGTCATACGAGAACATGTCACATGGCGCCCGAACAGGGTCATACGAGAACACATCACATGGCGCCCGAACAGGGTCATACGAGAACATGTCACATGGCGCCCGAACAGGGTCATACGAGAACATGTCACATGGCGCCCGAACAGGGTCATACGAGAACATGTCACATGGCACCCGCATAGGGTCATTTCGGAACTCGTCACAGTGTAGTAGTGTAGAGTGTGACTTACTTGCTGAGGTCGTGATGCTTGGGACTGGGGAGCGGCCGGTCGGGAGGCTCGGGAGGAGGCTCGCACGTCGACGATACTGTACACAAACAATATTGGTTATATCGTTAACTACTCAGGGACAGCCCTCCACAAACTTTCAGGGCTTGCTCAGTAGACGAAACTGAACCATTTTTCACAATTTTTTTTTCAGGAAATGAAAAAAAAAATCAGCTACTCCATACAAACTGTCCAATCAAGTTATAATTTTCTATGGCGATACTGATTTTCTTTGTCATTTCCTGAAAAAAATAATCGTGGAAATTTGTTCAGTTTCGTCTACTGAGCAAGCCCTGAAATTTTTCTGGAAGGCTGTTCCTTACACCCAGTACATTTTCGCATCTATTTTATATTGAAAGTTAACATTGGGCGTAATTCGCAACTCTTAAAATAATAAAGAAAAGTCTCCACGATGGGTATTTGCGCAAGGCTCCGCGAATGGTGCCCCGCTTGACATAATTTTAGGTCTTTATCATCCTAGTCGTAAGACGTCCACTGTTGAACATACATAGGCCTCCTTCATAGATTTCCAACAGGACCGGTTAGAAGCAGTTTGCAACCAGCGCGATCCTGTGGTCTTCATCGGATCGTTTGTGCACCTTGTGGATGGATGACCTTTAGGCCTTATAGTTGTTTTAATATAAGTACAATATTTTTGTTTTAAACAACGTGTTCGAAATTCGCAAAAAAAAAAAAAAAATTGGTCGGGCACGTCTGTATGAACTTTTTTTTTTTGCGAATTTCCAAAAGTCTTAGAACAAAAATTGTTCAGTAACATGGGCTGAGTTACCCCACGAGAGGTTTTGCGCTTTTAGCGTTACACGTTGTATAGATGTAGACTTACGTGTGTTAGTATGATGTGTCGGTGAGGAGGCGCGGCGGGGCGGCGCGGGGGGACGCTCGGGCTCCCCGCGGGGGAGGAGGGGGGGCACACGCTCCTGTAACATACACTAACACTCAACATTCTGTTCCTGGTATAATATTTATGACAACGAACAACAACAACGCGATGCGACCAATTCAACTACTTGAGTGAAAATCATCCTTACCACTACGACATATGACATAAAACGTGCGGTTATCTACGGGTAGATGAAAAACAAAACACGCTCGCCACGACGACGTAAGCCAATCGAATTGCATCATTAAATAAATAAATTAAATAATATTCAACAACTATCACACAACGCCATCTAGTCCCAAGCTAAGCAGAGCTTGTGTTATGGGTACTAGACAACTGATAAACATACTTATATAATATATTTCTAAATACATACATATTACAGATAAATTACACCCAGACACAGAACAAATGATCATGCTCATCACACAAACATTTGTCCTGGGTGGGAATCGAACCCACGACCTCCAGCATAGCAGTCAGGTTCACTAACCACTAGACCAACAGGCCAGTCATTAGAAAAAATCATCATCATCATCATCAGCCTATAATGTTCCCACTGCTGGGACACAGGCCTCCTCTCTGTGAGAGGGAATGGGCCATAATCCACCACGCGGGTCTAGTGCCCACTGCTGGGACACATGCCTCCTCTCTGTGAAAGGGAATGGGCCATAATCCACCACGCGGGTCTAGTGCCCACTGCTGGGACACATGCCTCCTTTCTGTGAGAGGGAGTGGGCCATAATCCACCACGCGGGTCTAGTGCGTGTTGGTAGATGTCACATGTCTTCGAATTTTTAGTTCTAAGACATGTCGGTTTCCTCACGATGTTTTCCTTCACCGTTTTGAGAGCAGTGGTGATGAAATAAATTACACAAAGTAATTCGCCTGGCGGGGTTCGAACCCACGACCTACAACTCGTAAGTCGGGACCGATACCACTGGGCCACTACCTGTGTTTATGAAGAAATAAATAATAAACTAACCTGCTCTGGTTTCTTTGCAGTAAGTCGATGATCAATGGTTCGCGAGTAGAACAGCTCCGCGTCCACGATAGCGTTTCGAGGTGATAGAGCCGTCGGCTTGCGCTCACATGTCGACGATTGTCTGTTAGAATAAATTGTTGCTAGAATACATCACATTTTTAATTTTCCTCTCCTCCTGGTATCTAAATGCCGAAAGGTTCCGAAAGTTCGGGTGAAATATGTAAATAAAAAAAAATAAAAAAATTATACTACTCACCGATCATGTCTAGGTGAATGTCTGTCCCGCGGTGAAGGAGGCTCGTCTCTCGTACTATTTCTGTTAGCAAAACATACATGTTTACATTGATAACCAGCTATTGATTTTTAGTTGCATCCAATTAGGTTGCAAACCGATTTCAAAAATAATTGGAGAAGAAAATTGATACATGATATGGTGATATTTAAAATATTACCTATACCTGTGTTTGTTTTATTTTATTGTATTGTTTTATTTTATTGTTTTTATTTTGTTTTGTTTGTCAGTTTTAATTTTTTGTACCCTACCACTATATAACCTTATTTAACCCAAAGGTTGACTGGTAGAGAATGGCTTGTAGCATTAATTCCGCCTATGTACAGACGCCAGCACATAAACCTATCTCCTGTCAAACTGTCCTTTCTTTAATAAATTGTCAACATTATCACAAAAGTAGAAGGTTAAGCGCATTTCACACAGAGAGCGGGCGCGGGTCGGGGCGGGTCGGGGCGGGAGTACGGCGGGTCTAGTTCTTTGTATTTAAATGGAAGACTTCACACTGAAAGCGTGCGCGGGTCGGGCGCGGGGCGGGTCGTGCCCGTACACCGAAACGCGCCCGACCCGCGCCCGACCCGCGCCCGACCCGCGCCCGCTCTCTGTGTGAAATGCGCTTTAATGTTTGATTGGTAAAATTTGACAGGTTGGGGTTGGTTTGACCTGCAGGCGTCTGTACCATTGTTTGTACATGAAGTTTAAATAAAGTTCAGAGAAAACATTAACACACTAGGTTTTTTTTTGTGTATTGTTATAAACGTTTAAACTTATACAAGTACTAGCTGTTGCCAGCGGCTTCACCCGCTACAACTCGAAAATTATCCCACGAGAACATAAAATCGGGATAAAAACTATCCTATGTGTTAATCCAGGTTATAAACTATATGTGTACCAAATTTTATCCATATCCGTTCAGTAGTTTTTACGTGAAAGAGTAACAAACATACCTACATACACATACTACATCCTCACAAACTTTCGCATTTATAATATTAGTAGGATCGATAAACATCCAGACCCAGAAAAATTGGTTGTGCTAAGAAATTGTTTTCTACTAAATTTTCAGACGTAACTTTTTAGACCAATGTATCCTTCTTACCAGCCCGTTCACAAATTTTAAACGGTGAGCGAAGCGACGGGTGACGGGAATAAGACCAGCCAAGTAAGAAATTTTGCTGAACTGGGGGGTATTACAACGTGTTAAGAGAATAGTATAGCGGCTGCCTTTTCAAAAAATAGGTATTTAGAAAAACTCGTGCTGTCCCTCTCGCGCGTTGAAAATACCCCCGATCGTGCGATAGAGAGCGTTGCAGCTCGCGACTGACTGTGAGTGTTTTTTATATGAAATTTGTCTCTCGGGAGAAAACGTTTTTCACATACTAAATCACGTCCAATCTCTTAGATTCTGGCGTCAATCGTTTCAGCATGTTATATTCTAGGTTTGTAGGTTTTGCTTTTTTTCTAAAACTTCTTAGTTTTTAAAATACAAAGGTTTTACTTCAATGAAGATTTTGTCATAAAAATAGTAACTCTTAGGCGCCTGTTAGTTTCAAACTATTATAAATTTTGAAAAAAAAGAAAACCTATAAACCTAGTTTTTTACAGTGTCAGAAGCATTCTAAAAAATCATTGAGATAGGATAACATTTAGGGGCAAGAAAAAGTTTTCTCTTTTAGTATGGACTATCGGACTGGACTATCGTCTACCGAGCGCTCGCGCTCGGTAGACGATAGTCTTAAAACCAGGTTTATTCCGACGAGTGAAAGTGACAGAGCTATACAAGTCGTCTAGCGCCATCTCGTTCACTCACTGGAACAAGCCTGGTTTTAAGACGTTGTAATAACCCCCAGAGGCCTTACCACGAGCTATTAACGCGATCCAGTTTAGGCTGTGGGAAAGAGACATAGCTATACAAGTCGTCTAGCGCCATCTTCTTCCCACAGCCTAAACTGGATCGAGCTCGTGGTACACACATTAACTTTTCTTTTTTTTCTTTCCCTTTTTATTTTTAAGTTTAAGCTTAAGATTCTGTTTTTCTGTTTCTTGCGTTTTATTTTATTTTGTTGTGTGTTTGTCGTGGTTTTATGCCAAATACAGCTTGACATAAAAATGTAGAAAACAGGAAGTCGCCACTGTCTTCGCGCTACCAGCACTTTGAATGATTTTATTTTATTTTTTTTCACTTATTACGTTAGTTTTATGGTACAATAATAAATCTAACAAATCTGCGGTCTTTGTTTACATCAAATATCAAATATTTTAAAACGCTATCAGAAATAAAAAATTTAGTTCCGTTTCAATCCGTTCTGGCCAAGCTGTAAATCTTTTGACAATTCAAAAGTACCTGTAACTAACTTATTTGAAATAAATGTTTTGATTTGATTTGATTTGAAATGTTTTCTATTTATTTCTAAAAATATCTATATTTTAGACATCTCAAAGTATATATCTATACCTCTGCCTAATCCTTCGGGCACAACAGTCGTAATGTTAAATACTCACTTATGGTTATTCGTGGGCTTGTTCTTGTCGAAGAGCGCCAGTCCCTTGTCGAACAGACTCAGCTGACTCAGTTGAGACAGCGAGCACCGCTCCAGGCGAGGACTCACCAGCTCCTGTTTACTACCTGATACTGGGAACAAAAATAACGAATTTGGCCCTTAAAGCATTATCAACTGAGTCGCGAATTTTAAAGCTGTTTAATGGAAAGAAAAAAAACTATAAAAAAAGTTGTAATATTTCTAAAATCGATGGCGCCGACTTCATCGTAAGACTATAATGGTAAGCGTCCACAGGTCCGCATCGCAGGTATCGCACGTATCGTACGTAACGGATTTTAGTTTGCCTTGTATTAAAACTCATACAACTGCGTCCACTGATCCGCATCGTACGGACGGCTCATCGGCAATGCCTACATGCGATGCGTACCGATGACGTCATACGGAATACCGATCAGTGGACGCGCCCCGCACGCTTACTGAGTCATTTGTTCTTTTTCTTTCTTGCATTCCTCTTCTGCTAAAAAACAAGCAATAACAACTTCTGCATCGCTTTCCTCCTTTCTCACAAACACTTTCCGAACGTACGATCACTAAAAAAATCCAAATGAAGGTGGCATCGGCAATCCTTTGACTGGCCTGTTGGTCTAGTGGTTAGTGAACCTGACTGCTATACCGGAGGTCGTGGGTTCGATTCCCACCCAGGACAAATGTTTGTGTGATGAGCACGATCATTTGTTCTGTGTCTGGGTGTAATTTATCTATAATATGTATGTATTTAGAAATATATAAGTATGTTTATCAGTTGTCTAGTACCCATAACACAAGCTCTGCTTAGCTTGTGACTAGATGGCGTTGTGTGATAGTTGTGGAATATTATTATTATTATTATTATAATCCGATCGCTGCCGATACAGAAATCCGTTTGATGCGATGCGTCCGATACGTACGATGCCGACCTGTGGACGCTTACCTTAATGCGACGCTAGCGTGGCGTGTCCTTGGCGTGCACTAGTTTTGCGTTACGCCAAGCTCACTAAGGGACTTTACTCATGGTGCGATGCGACGCAATGTGACATGATTCGAACGAATTCCAACTACAAGTGAAACACAACCTTGCCACTAAGAAATAAAGATGCAATTCGATTGACTTGACGTTGTCATGGCCATCGTGTTTTGTTTTTCATCTACCCATAGATAACAACGTGTTTTATGTCTTATATCATAGTGGTACGGTTGATTTTCACTTGTAGTTGGAATCGAATTGCGTCGCATCGCCTCGTGGGGAAGCTCCCTTACTCTCTGGTGAAGCCACTGGCAACATTTAGTCTGATTCTGAGTGCCATAGTTTAATTAGAAAGTACTTACATAAATCCATAGGAAGGGATTGTAGCGAGCCTCCATCCCATTGACTCATACTTGTGGGAGATATCTGTGACGTCATACCTGCAATGCAAAGCGCATAGTTATTATAAGTTCACATAGTTTTTAGGGTGGATTAAATTATTTTTTGAACTGAAGAGATAGAGTATGTTTCAGAGTAAATCAAACTAGACCCAAAGGACCCAATCCAAGACCCAATCAATTTATATAATGTTTATGAGCTGTCAAAACGCGATTCTGCCATAGACTTTGCATGTCAATAGCAAAATGTGTCGTCACAATTATTTTTTTTCGTTGCAAAATCATCAAATGAAAGACTCATTTGAAGAGGGGCCAGGGCGGGACGAGAGGAAATGCTTATATAATCCTTCAATTGCCTTTTACGTTCCAGGGTCACGGTTGCCTGATGAGACAGTCCCGCGAGCCCGGCAGGCTTTAGCCCTCTAAGGCTCCCCGCGTCAGATTACTGATAGCTCTAGCGCATAGATCACAACGCGCGGTCCATGGTCGGATAGCGAGTTGCCCATTACTCGCCGCCCGCATGCCCACGCCTACGGTGGCCGGAGATTGTCCTGGGACGTCCGTTGCCGTGGGCGTCATTTGCATATACAAAATAGTATAAGTTACTCACTCATAGTATCATCACAGTGCGAAGCGTTACTGGATCCGACGGAATAGATAGATCCCGCTGTGTTGTCCAGATGCGCGTGCGCACGACGGGACACTTTCACTTGCTTTAGAGACAGGTCCGGGTACCGCCGGGGCTAAGGGGAAAAACAGTTTTTATTTTTAACGAATTAATAAAGAATTTATTATATAACTTGAATTTAATCCATAATAGCGACGCTACTAAATGGCTTAATAATTATAATTTTTCCCCAAAATCAGCGGTTCGATTCCTTTTTTTCGTCATAATTGGCCTCGAGACTTCTTACCAGTAAAGATATTTTAAAAGAAACGAAAAATTCAGATTGCGAGCAGGGTTCGAACCTGCGTCTTCTGGATAGGTACTCCAGACGCCTTAACCAACTAGGCCATCGCAACCACTACTCACAAAGCTGAATTTCTCGTTCCTTTGTTACCAGTATTATTCGATATTCCTCATAGTTTAGGATATAGCCATCCACGCCCAGTTGAATAATTCACTCTGTATATTTAATGCTGCCTATTACTATGTGGTCCAACTAACAAGGAGAGTGTCTATGGTTTTCATCTGTCAACTAACACTTCAAAAGTACGGAAACAAAAGAATTAATTTGTACAAATATTTTTGTTTTTTATAGGTCGGTGCGTTTGTCAACTCTGAAATGTGCAATTTTTATTTTTCGTTTCGCTAGACCGCATTAAAGAAAGAAAGAAGGGATTTATTGACGCACACAGGACAGAACAAACAAACTATACAGAAGAAAAAGAAATACAAACATAAATGAAGTAATTAATAATCATTGACACAATAAAGACAAAAATTGTGTGTTTATACAGCTTAAACTGTCGTTACACCAAACAAATAATAAAACTAAACACACAATAATACAAACTTATTATTTAATACAAACTTATTTTTTTGCTGTCCATAAACAACTTTTACGATTTGACAAGGTGTGAAGTCATGAGAAGCTCTACTTCTTTGACCGCAAATTACATTTATTCATCCTTAAAAACTCTCACATTTATAATATTAGTAAGTATAATAATAAATATGTAATAGAATGTGTGAGTACTCACAAACTTCGGCATCTGTTTGACTAGTCGCGGTTCAATCTCTAAACTCTTCGCGTACAAGTAGTTTGTGATCTCGTTGTCATCTTTGCCCGGAAACGGATCCAAGGATTCTAGAAATGCCTGGAACGGAACAAATAAAAAAATTGTTAATCTTTCTCTTATTTTAGAATTTACAGGTGGGACACATTTTACCACTTTGGAAGTGTCTCTCGCGCAAACTACACACATCAAAAGTGTCTAGGGATCAACATATATTTTTGCAATAACTTTTCTCCTGATTGATATTAATTAAAATGTTCTTTAAGGATTCATCAAATAAAGTGTTATCGTTTGTCACAGTAACGATAAACCAAGTCACCTTTGCATTCATAAAGAAATTTGCCATTTTCCTAATAAAGGGATTTTTGACATTTGAACCACTAACATTAAAGTTCGAAAAAAAGACTGAAATAACAGTTTTCTTTAAAATTTTATTAGGTAACTTAAACAATTAATAATCCGTGTTTCTACCGCGAACACTAACAACACAAGAACATCGGTTTGGCATACTCAAAATGAGTTCATCCAAATCACGCTGTGGAATGGCCGCCCATGTTCGTTGCAACAACAAAAAAAGGTCTTCTTGCGACTGGATACCCTCCATATTCGGCAGAGCTCTTCTCTGTAGCACACAGACTAGATAGGTTCAGACAGGGCACTCTCTTATAGCAAATTTGACATGCCCGAAGGTTCACATATCATGAATGACAGCTTTTTTTTTTAAAATCCGTCTCTTCGTCCGACGCGTAATTATAGGCAAAGACATATACGATTCAGCCTAGAAAGTATTTCTTGCTAGGAATTTAAAATTTTAGTTTAATCTTAGCATATTTCTTCATATAATTGCAATCACATTGCAATTATATGAAGAAATATGCTGTAATAAGTCATAAAAGGATATAAGGAATAATAAAAATCTTATTAGTTTCATTTATTTTTATTTTAAAATTATTAAAAACTTTTAACTGTTTATTCTCTAGTGGGAACACGTCTGTACCTTTTAATATTTTATTAATAACATTTCAACAATTAAACACGCGCTCAGAAACAGCATCCAATGAATTCCAACAAGTACTTATATTTAATATGATTTTTAATACCTCTAATATTAGAAATCCGTTTAGGTCGATGTTCTAAGTTTCTGTTTGCTTCTTTTTTGATGACTCCAAAACATTTTCCGGATCAATGTGGCTAAAACTTGTTTTTCATAAGTATGATGCGGCATCTTCTCTTCGTTTTTTTCTTGGAAGCGTTTGAAAACTGACGTCCTTTCGTCTTCCAACACACCACTGCACTTGTTGTACATGTTGCACATGTTTACAGCTTCAGATATGGAGGATTATTTACGAAATTAGATAAATTAAACACTAATTCACAAAACTTTGTGAAATTGTTTGACAGATTTACAAACAGTGATACCAACTCTCAGAATTTTTTATCCCTAAAACTTAGATCAAAACTCCTAAAATCAACCCTATTACTTGGAAAACCTTCTACTAAAGACGATAATATGAAATAATATAGATAATTAAAAAAATAAGTAATATTCTTTGATAAAACTGGATGTCCTTGGTCAATAATTTCTAATTGCCTATTTTAGATTTTAAGCTGGTAACACTCTTAACAAAGATGGCTGACAGAAAACGGAAGGCAGGGGTACGCGGGGGGTTAGGGAAGTGTCAGATGAAATACGTGAACCATAGACTATAAGGTTGAGATATTTTACTTGAAGATTACCTGACCAGCTGTAGCATATCCCATGCATGCTCAATCGGGTTCAAGTCTGGCGACTGAGCAGGCCAGGGCAGGACATTGATGTTAGCTGCGGCGAGAGTCTGTCTTACAACTCTTGCGGTGTGGGGTCGTGCATTATCATGCATTAACTGAAATAAGGGACCGATTTGCACTTGTAGAGGAACGATGACGTCTGATACAATCGTCTCAGCATAAATTTGAGCGTTGAGGTTGCCTCTGATCCAAATCAACTCAGTTCTTCCGCCGATCCAAATACCCGCCCATACCATGATGGTTCCACCACTATAAGGATGGACTTCCTGGCAGGATTTTAATCGCTGTTGGCGTCCAGGGGTTCTCCAGTGTCGTATACGTCTTGTATCTGGTCTCATACCAAAACGAGACTCATCAGAAAAGCACACGAAACGCCATTGTTCTTCTGCCCAATTTCTGTGTTCAAGAGCCCATTGATATCGAATCCTACGATTGTGCATTGCTATAGGTGGTACCCGTAGCGGTCTTCGGGAATGAAGGTTCACTTCATGCAAGCGGTTTCTGACTGTTTGGTCGCTAATTAAGTTCCCTGAAGAGTGATGAAGCCTCACGGCTAACATCATGGCGGTTATTGTTGGAGCTCTTCGAGTTAAGATTTGAATGTATCGGTCTTGTCTCCGTGTGGTGCAGCGATACCGTCCTCCATGGCGCTCAGCCACGGTACCAGTGCTTCGGTAACGTGTCCAAAGTCGACTGATAACACTCTGACTTGTATTCAGAGCTAAAGCCACAGTACGTTGCCGGGAACCAGCTTCTATCATTCCCACGGCTCTGAGCATTTCTTCCCTGCTTAAATGACGTCGCCGCTCCATAATAACGTTGGTTTTAATCAGTAGTAGGGAAACAGTAGCACTAATAATGTCTTCAATGCGTTGTATGTTTTTATAGGGAAAATATTGACAGCTGATTTTCATCTTTTACTCGAATTTGATTTACAGTTCCTGATTCAAATTATGAAATGCACCAAAAAGGATCCATATAAATTTATAAAATCATAAATTTATTACAAAGCCACATCTCAATCTCAAGAAATCCGCATAAAAATGCTTGATCCCTAGACACTTTTGATGTGTGTATTTGTGATGTATGTAGTAGTCATAAATGTGGGTATGTTGATATTATATCAAAATATAAATTATAGTGGGTACTTGGTTTCACTTGTCAACGATTTGGCCCAGTCATTATACGTTGCATCAAACAGTGACTCGTCTCTTTATTTATTCCCGTATTTCGAGTGCTCCAACCCACGAATTCTTCACTATTCAGTTTAGACAAAAATGATTTAAGAAACTTCAATATCATTTTTGAAGACCTATAGATAATCCACACATGGGTTTGGTGAATAAAAAAAAAATTGGAGTTTCAGTTGTAAGTGTATGGAAACCCCAAAATGTAATGTTTTTTTTCTGTTTTTGTGTGAAAATCTAAACGTGATTCACAGACTTTTACTTTCGAAAAAAAGTGGCTGTGAAATACGGACGGACAGACAGACAGACATGACGAATGCATAAGGGTTTCGTTTTTTGCTACAGAACCTTAAAAAGGTTATGATGAATGCTACTTACCCTGGTCTTAGGTTCAGGTGTGAGGCAGTAGGGCTGGTTTTGATACTGTTGTATCTCCCCGGTGATCTCCGCTACTTTACGCCGCTTAGAGAAATTTATTAATTCCGAGTCGGGGAGGTAATCTGTAAGAAAACACCGGTAACAACATCGTCAAGTACACAATAAGAAATACTCATAAAATAAATGAAAACTTGAGAGGCGTCAAGGGACACCTGGATGGAACGAAGTTACTGTATACACTCAACAAAAATAATCGTCGCGGCACCACACTGTTCAATGCGAAATAGAAAGACGTAACGAAAAATCTACTATTGTATTTTATGGATAAAAATAAAAACAAATGATATTATTTATGTTAATTTGATAAAAAAATTACAAAAATGTCAATTTTTCAATAAAAAAGAAAGTCATACAGACTCCATAAGTCTTTTCAAATGTGATAATTTTCAATTTCGTCACACTGAGCCTCCTCAATATCAGAATCATCATCATTTTCTAATAATTCAATAATTTCATGCGATGGCTTCATGGCAAAATTATATTGCGATGAAGCCATTTCGCGCCAAAAACAGTTACACTCACTCCGTGCACTCGACTGAACGGGCGCGTGCGATCGCGAACTGTAGCTCTCGCGTTCTAACTACATACATATGTGTGTGTAGCATATTAACTCAGCTACAAACGCGTACAACGCGAATCACGATAAGACGTCGTGTTTTTCTAATAAACAGCACGAAAGGCGATGACGAGTGCTACTCGTGATTCGCGAATAATAGAAAAATATGAATGCCGAGCTGAGATCGTGATCCGCTGTGAAAGTGTTAAGAACCTCCTACTTTTCTAAAGTCGGTTAAAAAGCTATTCTACTCACCGAGGTTCCCCTCCTCAATATGCAGTATGTTAGTGAGGTACATGCCGAAGAACGGCACGCAGGGAGGGTTGATGCTGCGCAGGCGCTCCTGGTAGCGACGGAAATGATCCGAGTTCAGTTCCCGGAACTCCTCTAGCGCTCGGATCAGACGGAGTGGAACCATCTTGAAAAAGATGTAGAATTATAGGCTATCATCATCGTCAGCCTATCATGTTCCCACTGCTGGGACAACAAGCCTCCTCTCTGTGAGAGGGAGTGGGCTATAATCAACCACGCGGGCCCAGTGCGGGTTGGTAGATGTTACATTTTGTGTGACCTTTCACAGAGGAGGCCTGTGTTCCAGCAGTGGGAACATTATAGGCTGATGATGATGATAATAGATTTTATTGACCTTTTATTGACTGGTGAAGTAAACAGTTTGCAAATTACAAAAAGTATCTGATACATTTTGTTTATAAAGTAACGAGAATAACAGCTCCGTCGAGCTACCTTGGTAAGTGGTGTGGAGGAGGAGGAGTTACCTTGGTAAGTGGTACGGAGGAGGAGGAGGAGCTACCTTGGTAAGTGGTATGGAGGAGGAGGAGGAGCAACCTTTGTATGTGGTATGGAGGAGGAGGAGCTACCTTGGAATGTGGTATGGAGGAGGAGGAGTTACTTTGGTATGTGGTATTGAGGAGGAGGAGCTACTTTGGTATGTAGTATAGAGGAGTAGGAGCTACTTCGGGATGTGGTATTGAGGAGGAGGAGCTATCTTGGTATGTGGCATGGAGAAGGAGGTTATTTTAGACTTTGCATGTAGACAAGGGGGCCCCGCCAACGGGGCTCCGTCGAGCTGCCTTAACCCTTAACCACCCACAAGTGTCTCGCGGACACAATTTTGCGTTTGAGTCCTAATAAAATCTAAAGTATTTATTTTTGAATATTGATATTTTTTCTAATCTATCATCAATTCTTTACAAACCTAAACCTGCAAGGTTTTTTTTCGTACCGGGGATATTTAAATATTTATTAATAAAAAACTAAATAAGTAACCTATCCACCCACAAGTGTCCAACAGACACAGTAACATTTTGTTTGACTGTAGTTCAAAATTAGATTGTTTATTTACATAAACCTTTATCACATAGTATCGGGTAACCAATTACAACTCTTAAGGCCTTTGTTTTTGTTACAATCATTATCTTTGTACTTGCATTTTGTTTGTATCGGTGCTTAGAAACGTTTATTATAATAAAGCAGTTGTTCACTCATACGTTCTAAGAAATGGCTAAAAATCAAACAGCACAGATTAGATTACATAATATCATATGCACCAAAAAAGGACCGTGTTGTTATTCTTTTTGTTTACGATGCATTATGGCAAAGAAATAGATGCAAGCGATGACCTATACGAGCATAATCAGTATAATGCTTCAATTGCTGGGGCACAGGCTTCCTCTCTATGAAAGGTGCTGTAATCCACCATGTGGGCTCCATGCAGATTGGTAGATGTCACAATATGTTTTCGTATTTTTGGCACAAATTGCACTTCAAACAAATCTGAGATGAAATACTAAAACCACAAGTGCGTGTCGATACGCTTTACCAGATAGATCATGAGTGTAGGTACAGTGCGACGTAAAACAAATAGAATTATTATAAATGTTGTAGGCATTAGACTAATAATTATATGGAAAATCCTGAACCCTAATTAGTACATACGCAAGCAGAATACACAAAAACTCTTTTTACGTATATCGCAACTAATTTGGTAGTGCCTCTTATTATGAGAAGAAAAAAAACAAAATGACGTAACGACGCGTTATCATTATCCTCTAGCAGCCATGCAGGATGTCATAGGAACCTACTGCAGCCTCGTCACATGAATCTGCTGCGGAAAGGAAGAAGCGTTGCCATAATTTGTACTCCAAAAATGTCTAAAACATCTGAGTAATATTTTGCTATATGAGTCCTAACATTTTCATTGAAAATTTTGAAAAATATTTTTTTGTAACTAAAATGTAAGAAAATATGATTATTTATGTACACATCAATGCTACAGCTACTATCATAATATCAAGACACATAATAGTCTAGTTAACTCATTGTATTTTTTACCTAATTCCTTTATTTGTGTAATGTGTCTGATGGACACTACTGGTCCCTTACGTTAGAAAAGCATACTGGGTGGTTAAGGGTTAATAGGTGGTAATGAGTCATTTGTAATGTTACACAGCATGTATCAGCTCAATGATTCCGCTCCCTGACCTGGAAGGTGGCCCTTAGGCGGTGCACGGAGGCGCTGCCGGTGGCGGCCACGACGGCCAGCACTCCGTTGAAGTTGTTGAGGTGTCGCAGCGCCACGCTCACCTCCAGCAGGCGGGACACCACGCCCACACGCTCCTCCAGGTTCTCACTTTCCACTATCCATTTCTCCATCCATCGAGTGAACTGTAACAAAAGGTGTTTTTTTGAATTCAGAGCGAAGCGAAAGATTTTAAAGTAGAATACCGAGGGCAGCGAAGGAAAAAGCCCTGTGAAACTGTCCTGTCCGTGTCGGGGTGCCTACAGTCGCGAGCTCGCTTCGCTCGCTCTTATATCCTAAGTCAAATTACTGATTACCACCTATCGAATTAGCTTGATGGAGCCTCGCTTCGCGCGGGCGTCCTATTTCTTCGTACAAGGTTTAAAATAACCTAACCTATCCGTATTGGGGTGCCCACAAGTCTCGAGCTCGCTTCGCTCGCTCTTTGATCCTAAGTTCTTATAAAAACAACACCAATCAAGAAGGAATATAATCAAAGTTTAGAGAATGAGATACAATTAGTCACCAAAGAATATAGTTTAGACTTTACATTTTATGTTTCAAACGTAAATGAATTAATAATTATTAATTAGGAGAGTGGTGGCCCAGTGGTATCGATCAAGACTTACGAATCGTCGTGACTTCGAACCCCGCCAGGCGCATTAATTTGTGTAATTTATTTCATCACCACTTCTCTCAAAACGGTGAAGGAAAACATCGTGAGGAACATGTGACATCTACCAACCCGCACTGGGCCCGCGTGGTGGATTTTGGCCCACTCCCTCTCACAGAGAGGACGCCTGAGTCCCAGCAGTGGGAACATTATAGGCTGATGATGATGGTTAGATGATTTTCGAAATAAAAATTATGTCCAATACAAAATGAGTTTTCGAGAGCATAAATATTTGAGTTTTAGAGTAAAAGCTGACCCCGCAAACGTTGTCTTGCCATATAAATTATTTCTAGTGCCACATTATAAAAAATAAAATAAAATTGTCAAAAAAATAAAAATGAAGTTAGGGTTGCTCTTATCACTTAGGGGTATGAAAAATAGATAATAGCCGATTCTCAGACCTACTGATTACGCAAAAATTTCATAAAAATCGGTCCAGCCGTTTCAGAGGAGTATTGTAACTAACACTGTGACACGACAATTTTATATTTAAGATTAGATTAAGTTTTATGGTACTCACATTGGTGGTATGTTTAATTATCCTAAGCAGGTTGGGACTGGTCTTCTCCTTGTCTTTCTTGGTCCACACGGCACCCACTAACTCTGAAGGTTTCACCTGGAAATAAAAACAAAATATTATTAGAACTTCTTTTTTTATCATGGTGATATCATCAAATGAGTCCCAACCTGGGCAGGACGGGAGGGACTGACAGACTTGTACTGACTAAAATCCACGGTGTCCTTCAATAGCCTTGTATGTTCCGGGGTCACGGTAAGGAGATAAGTCCCGCGACCCCGGCAGGCTTTGGCCTTCTGAGAGGGGGCCCCGTCATTATGCTGACGCTCTTTGAGGCGCGCGTGGAACACGACGCACCGTCGACCAGAGCATGGTCCATGGTCGGGCAGCGAGTTGCCCTTTACTGGCTGTCCGCATGCCCGCGCATGATGATACGTCTTGGAGAAGCTTTCTCTTACCTGTCGATACAGATGGAACTCCAGCAGCGTCAGTTGTCTGGCCAGTTCTAGCGGGTGCAGCGCCAGCGGGTGCCAGTCATACTTGTCGGGCTCCGCCACGTGCTTCAGAGGAGTCGGCGGGAGACGGTCGAACACGTGAGACACTACTGAAGCTACTGATAAGTTGGAGATTGAGTCGCAGTCGGATGGTAGGCTCTGTAGAAAAAAATAATAATTATGTATTCCTCAAAAGTGGGCTAAAGCGTTACTTTACTACTGTACAAGGAAACTGTTGGTTTAGTCGCGCTCCATCCGAAAATAAGCCTCGTTCAATTTCAATGGGGAAGGCAAGCCAAAGCTAATTGTAGATGGCGCCACCATAGCTTAGTCCTAATCCGACCAATGACGTAGTACTATTTTGAAATACCTTTAAGATTTGAACTGATTTGAACCAATGACGATGCTTGGAACAAGCTATACTAGCGCCATTAGTTCCCCAGTTGCCATCCCCATTAGCTGGGTGCGAAGTACTCGGTGGGGTATCAGAATCGATTGCAGCCCTCATGGTGGTGAAATAATGACGGCTCTGTCTCAGAGTACATTCAGCTCTGTCATCTGTCAATTTGGAATCAATCTGTTAAGACATACCAGCAGTTGTTATGTTGTAAACTACAAGAATATTAGCTGAAATATTATTTTTTGAAAGAAGAACAATGCAGAGAATGGACAGCTTCCGTGAAGAGTACTTATACGAGTAGTTACGTACTTATAGTTCGCCATGGCATCCAAAACCAAGTGGTTTATAACAAAATCTGATATCAATGGGGAAGGCCATCAAAGGCCGGTCAAAGCTAATTGTAGATGGCGCGACCATAGCTAAGTCCTAATCCGACCAATGAGGTAGTACTATTTTGAAGTACCGTCTATAAGATTTGAACCAATGACGATGCTTCGAACTAACTATACTAGCGCCATTCGTTTCCCAGTTGCCATCCCTATTAGAACGGTCAAAGCCAGTAAAGTTGCGAACGCTAGGTGGCGCTAAAGTAGTGCACGGTGCCAATAGATGAAAGTATTACCTTCCGCTGCAGCGTCTTGAGCACACTCTGCACCCACTTCTTCATAGGCTTGCCGTCCACTGACTCCAGGAATTCTCGCAACTTGTCCAGCAACGCAGGCTCGCGCTCGAAGTCGTAGAAGTGCTGGTCTACCCAGTGACGGAGGACGTTTATTACCCTGGAAACGGTAGCATAATATCAGTAGGCTAGGGGTTCCCAAACTGTGCGTCGCGACGCCCTGGTGCGTCATAGAGAGCACAAAGGGGCGTCGTGAGACGAGAGGGTCAACCATTCTCACAGAATACTTAATAGTACTACGTACAGAAGTTTCACTTCCCAAAAACAAACAACTAATGTAAAATCTTTGCTCGCGTGTGCTTAGAGCCTATGCACACCACGTTTTTTAAACGCGTCGGTGCGTTTTCATCAGAGCAGTTTGTTGTCATTTTGTTCTAGGCTGCGTCTGACTTGCGTGCGCGCATCTGCATCACGTCAAACTCGCTGCACCGCGTTTAAAAAACATGGTGTGCATAGGCTCTTAAAGTTTCATACTACAAGCACACGCGGTCGCTCCGTGGACGAGTTTCACAGTCAGCTGCCGCCCGCCACTCGTATCGCACGCGCTACGTACATATTTTTACGTTTTTCTCTCGAGCAAAGATTTTACCTATCTTTGTTTTTGGGAAGTGACACTTCCGTACGTAGTACTATTAAGCATTCTGTGGTAAAACATGCTGTAAGGTAAGAAAACTCACCTAAACTTGACGGGCTGCTGAAACTCTTTCCGATACCTCTTCCAATCTTCCCGCGCCGTATTTTTGCTAAGTTTCTCCGCGTCGCTGCTCGCTACGCTTTCTATACTTTCCGCTGTTCAAAAATATATAAATTATAGCTTCTCTATACCTTTGTCAGTTGTATTAGAAAAATTGGCTTATTTATATTGTGATTCCTAAGAGCGCTGGAATAGGGAGTTTCACTGTGAGTTTTAGCCGTCAGTGGCGCTACAAGCACATAACGTAAACAACGTTCAAGTGTAGCTTCGAGTGTGTAGTTATATTATCTGTGGTGTAGTGTATGTCAAGTTAATCATGCAGTGAATGACATCATGCGCTGGTAGCGCCATCTGAGACGAGCTTTGCGTGTAACCTCCCATTGCAGTGATTTGTATTACTTTCAGGGAGGTGCATCTACACGTTTAAGGGTCAAAAAGCCTAATTCGCAAAATGGCAACCTAGTCGCAAAAGGACAAGTTCTTAAAATAGAAAACTCTCTAATAGCCTAATTCCTAAACATAGCAAATGATCAAAATGGATTTTTTCTACATTTAAGAGTGTAATTTTGATTAATCTATGAATTCTTCGCTTAACATAAAACAACTTAGTTAAATAGAGAGAAAATATCTTAAGATTTATAAGAATTATGTAGAAAAACTCAGTCTTGTTATTTTTGCCATTTTGCGAATTAGGGACTTTACCCATGGCGCGACGCGATTACAATTCGATCAATTCCAACTACAAGTGAAAATCAATCTTACCACTACAACATAACATAAAACACGTTGTTATCTACGGGTAAATGAAAAACAAAACACGATCGCCACGACGACGTCAAGTCAATCGAATTGCATCATTATTTCTTAGTAGCAAGGTTGATTTTCACTTGTAGTTGGAAGCGATCAGCTAAAAATATCAACTGTAAGAATAAGTACAGACACCAGCAGATCACCCTACCTCAATGTGTAAAATTTATTTTACAGATTTTCAACCTTATACAATCATCATTATCGGCCTATAATGTTCCCATTGCTGGGACACAGGCCTCCTCTCCGTGAGAGGGAGTGAGCCATAATCCACCACGCGGGCCCAGTGCGGGTTGGTAGATGTCACATGTCTTCGAAATTTTGGTTCTAGGACATGCCGGTTTCCTCACGATGTTTTCCTTCACCGTTTTGAGATCAGGTGATGAAATAAATTACACGAAGTAATGCGCCTGGCGGGGTTCGAACCCACGACCTACAATTCGTTAGTCGGGACCGATACCACTGGGCCACCACTGCTTATTACAATACTGAAAAGTAAATATTTCATTGGTAGAACTTGACAGATTCGAGTAAGTTGACCTGCTGGCGTTGGTGCTAAAACTTATTGGGATTATAATTATAATGACCACCATAAAATGCTTTGATACCCTTAGCTACTACACTTCAAATTGTATTCGAACACCAAATATAGTAAATGATCACCAAATCTATACTGAATGTGCACCAAATCTAAAACTCGCTTTAGCAAGATTTCAGGGACACCCCGAAGTTCGGTTTGGTTAGGTTCCTTTAAACCTTTTTATTTCTTAGATTTTTTAGGGTTCCGTAGTCAACAAGGAACCCTTATAGTTTCGCCATGTCCGTCCGTCCGTCCGTCCGTCCGTCCGTCCGTCTGTCCGCAGTTTAGCTCAGAGACGCACAGTACTAGAGAGCTGTAATTTGGTGTAAATATACGGATTTGTTGTGCCGAAATAGTGGTAAAATAAAATCTCGTAAAATATTTTTTTTTAGGGTACCTCCTGTACACGTAAAGTAGGGATGTTTTTTTTTTTCTCGCGTACCCCTTAGTGTGGGGTATCATTAAATAGGTCTTTAAAAAATATTGATAGTTTCCATTAACAATTTTTGATAAAAAAATTCTTTTGTGAAATATTAAGCTTTAAAGTGCTAAATTTTGCTCGACTCGAGTGTCTCCCCCCTCTACCAGCTAAACGGTTATGTTTGGGGGTGTGAAAAAATTCACAATAGTAGTATATATAACGAAGTTTAAAAGAAAATTATCATGATTATGTAGGCTTTACAACTTTACGAGTAATAGTCGACCAACTTATAAAATGTACTTGGATAACATATTTTCATAAACAAAATGTATCAGAGAACATGTTCTTGAACTGCAAATGTAAGTTTGTCAACTTTATTTTTACAGCTTTAATAGGTATGTTTTTACGGGATAGGTAGGTTTTTATCGTCAACTATTTTTAACTAACTTCAAAAAAAGGAGGAGGTTGTAAATTCGTCGTAATCTTTTTTTTTATGTATTTTCCCCGGGTTCTCAGACTCCTGGACCGATTTTGAAAATTCTTCTTTTTAAAATTAAATTCAGCGAATCAGTTTAGTTAGTTCGCATAAGTATTTTGATGGGCAACTACGGAACCCTACACTGTGCGTGGCCCGACACGCACTTGGCCGGTTTTTTTTTATTACACCTCGTTATGACATATTTTAATGAACATATTTTAATGAACATATTTTGTGATCATTTACTACTTTTGGGTTGACAATGATTTATTTTGAGTCATTTTGATTAAATAGGATAGCGAAATGTTAAAACTTTGGTTAGGTATAATTTTACATTAAAATGCGGGTTTCATTTTGGTGATCATTTACTATTTTTGTCTGTTATATGTTACTATATGTGGTGGTAAGTTAAACATAAGCCAAACTTATCGGTAGAAACTAGATACACATATTCTTATAATATTTTATTTTTATTATGTTGTTACCTAGATCAATATCCAGCAGCGATGAATTAGGACTGACGTCCTTTTTATGTGTCTTAATCCTTGGGGCTAGCGTGCGCAAATACACATAATACTTATCAATAAAACGAAACATATACCCCGTGACTTTTTTGTCATCTTACAAAAGTGGTCCACTTAATGTATCCGACCTAAAATACCTCTAGGCGAGTTTTTTTTTTATCGTTAATAATAACTTTTATTATTAATAAATAGGTACATTAGAAATATGAAACACCCTGTTAAAATGTTTACGTATCAAGCTGTAGAGTAATAAGTTATAATATAATCACAACGTCATCTAGTCCCAAGCTAAGCAGAGCTTGTGTTATGGGTACTAGACAACTGATAAACATACTTATATATTTCTAAATACATACATATTATAGATAAATTACACCCAGACACAGAACAAATGATCGTGCTCATCACACAAACTTTTGTCCTGGGTGGGAATCGAACCCACAACCTCCGGCATAGCAGTCAGGGTCACTAACCACTAGACCAACAGGCATGTCAAATGTCCAAGATTAATCCAAATCAAGAGTTTAAGGGGGATGCTCCAACCAGCCCGCGAAATTCAAATTTTTTTACGTTTTTTGCAATTTGCAGGCCAGTGACATGTTGTAGCTTTATAAATATATGAGTTGCGGTAATAACAAGTATAATTTTAAATATAAAAATTATCAAAAAACTCGCTCCATCAGCTCTCGCATAGAAAAGGTGCATCATGTTAAAATCTCCAAAATCTAACTACGATGCACCTTTTCTATGTGAGAGCTGATGGAGCGAATTTTTTGATAATTTTTATATTTATAATTATACTTGTTATTACCGCAACACATATATTTATAAAGTTACAACATGTCACTGGCCTGCAAATTGCAAAAAACGTAAAAAAATTTGAATTTCGCGGGCTACATCGAAGCAATCACCTGAACTACCCAGCGCAATAGTCGGGCAGATCATTCCATCTCCATTTTCTATGAGACAAGGGTGTTTCTAACTACGCCTTGCGTCATAATAACGAGTTAAAATTTATTTTTAAATTTTTCTTTCTTATTTACCTATACTGGTCATTGGATACATGAACTGGGCTGCCGTTGTAAGACGACTAAAAAGTCACGATGTATAAAAAAACACTTTCAGGATCAAACTTCATTATAATTGACGCTGAATTTGAGTTCAAATAAAATCATTTATTTCAAGTAGGCCATTTACCAGGCACTCTTAAGAGCCCATACTACCTCAAATGGCTTAGCAGAATCCTGTGATACGTCGAAAACACTGCAGCATTAATATTGAAATAAATATATGGTAAAGTTGAGGATTAATGTTAGGTCTTATGTTTGGCGAAAACATGATTCCATTAATTTTTCTCGATAGAAAAAAATCCCAAAGTTACCTCTAAATTGAACAATAAACCGCTGGCAATCATAAAATACTTAAAATTAGATCATGAAACTTTTTATACTAACTGAACTAACTATAAAGCAGGTCTTATGTTATTTATTTTTTACAATTTCCTTTTTTTCGCCGTAAAATAAATAGTTTTGCGTGTAGACAACTAAAAGAAAGAGCAAGCAATAGTGCGTGGTACGTGCAAGTGCGAGCGAGTAAGATTATATTGAAGTACTATGGAGCATTAAGTTGTCAGTGACAAAAAAAAATAATTAAATACTATAGTCCAGTCAACGAGGCATATATGTGTTCCGAAAAATTCCTCCGGCACTGAAATTTGGCATAATTATGATGAAAGAAGGGATACAAATGTACAATAATCCATGCTTTCCGAGGCACGGAGGAAACTCGCTATGACAGATGGTCACCCATCCACAGACCAACCTCGGCAAGCGCGGCTTAACCCGGAAGATTGGTTTGCGCGGCTGTAATTATATAGCCACGAGCTCCATAATGAAGTTATTTTTTCCATTCTTTTCTAATTCCCCATTCTTTTTCTATGTTTCTCCTGCTACTCACCAGTCCGTGGCGTGTCATACACTTCACTGGGCTCCGGGATCTTGAACCTCTCAATCAACAGCTCCAGCAGTTCACCAGGTGAACAGAATGACCTGTACGTCGTCAGGAACGTTCGCACCAGGTTGAGATCCGCGTATATGTGGTAAGTTAACCGTTCGACCAGCTTGAGGAGAGTTGCTCCCTGTTGACAAGGGTGTAAGGTTGTAATTTGCTTGAAGGTTTTAAAGTTTTATTGAACAATGAGAGTTAAACTTCGGTCACACACAGCGACTTATCGCAGCAAATAGTCGAGAGGTTTAAATAAGGTACATATTTGACAGAAAAAGTCGAATTATTCACTGACACTGATCGATACGGTACTGATCGGCACGTGTCGGCACTGTACTTTTGTGTCCCTTTAGTCCGTCAATTAGATTAATTAATATTATCAATAAATATTTGGCACGTATTTTTTGTTTTGTTCTACTCGTAAAATTTATATTGACAACTGAATAACAAAACTGGCAATTTTTATGTTTGCCAGTTAGGGACTTTACCCATGGCGCGATGCGACGCGACGCGATTCGTGCGATATCGAGTCGATTGCCGATTTAAGTCGCACGTATTTACTAATGGAGTGATGCAATGCAATTCAAACGTGCACTTAAAAAATCCACCTTACTACTACGACATAAAGGCGCTGCAAACCAAAGACAAAAGATGTCGCACGTGACGAGTAGTTGCTCAATCGAATTTCGAACACAGAATCATGTGCATTGTCATTAGGACGAACATGCAATTCGATATCGAGGAGATCTGTGAGCGATATCGTTAATCCTTGCGACTCCATTAGCAAACACTAGCGATGGTCCATACATTTTCTTCGGCCGGACGCTTGTGTGATATCTGACCGATATCGTCAATTGATGCAATTCAATATCGCGTCGCGCCATGAGTAAATTCCCTAAAAATCACGATCGTACCCGCTTAATACTTTATTACACTATATTATTGGAACGAAGTTCTTTATCGCGTGTTGCGAAAGGGGGCTAGACGGAAAAAAATAAGGGAAAAGTTGTAACGACACTTTTTACCCGACTGCGCGACGCAAAGGAGGGTAATGTGTTTATTACCATGGAATGGAATGGACTGGACTGGACTCGACTGGAATGGAGTGGAGTGGTGTGGAGTAGAGTGGAGTGGAGTGGAGTAGAGTGGAGTGGAGTGGAGTGGAATGGAGTGGAGAGTCTTGCTTTGACAGATTGTGGTAGATTGATGTGCTGTCTGTATCTTACCTTTATAAGTGGCACAGGCGCGTTCCCCTGATGTCTGGCGGCAGAGTGTTCCTCCAACACGATGTTGTCCGGGGAGTCCGGGACCGCGAACCGGTATAAAGACGCCGGGGGCAGCTTCAGAGGATGCTTGCGTTCCAGGTCTAGAAGTATACTGGAAATAGAAGAAGGGAAAATGTTAGAACTTTATTACTTTTTTAAGCGTTGCTCAACAATGCGCGGGCATGCGGGCGGCGAGACATGAGCGACTCGCTGTCCGACCATGGACCATGCCCGGGTCGACGGCGCGTTGTGTTCCACGCGAGAGGAGGCCTGTGTCCCAGCAGTGGGAACATTTATAGGCTGTTTTTTTTATGTACGATGTGTTTGCTCTTGACCTCAGCCTGAGTCAGGAGTGACTAAGACAAGGTCGACGATGGAGGGAGCTCACCCAGAAGAAGCCTGTTCACTCTAACTTTGAAGAGATTAGGGTTGTATGTGTTCAGAAACACAGACGCAGGCAGAGAGTTTCACTCCTTCGCTGTCTGCATTATAAAAGACTTTGGAAACACTTAGTGCGAATTGGTGGTATAGCAACAACGAAGATATAATACTTGACTCCGCATGCACGATCTAAGGAACAAAAACTATTCTGTCAACTCGCTGAGGTACTACGTAAGCGAGGGGGGCGGGGTACTGCGTTGTGATTGGCTAACTCAAGGTCTGTTCTGTCTCAACGTATGTTTACGGCTCACAGGATTGGTCGAAATGAGACGGATATAAGACTTTTTTGCCTAATGTGTTGACAGACATCGGTCGCCTGTTATGAGTCTAGTATTATATCGTCGTTGTATAGCAATAAGGCTGATGATGATAATGATAATGAAGATATTCCTCACCTGTCTAAAAACCTGTCCAGCATTGGCTTAGTGTTGAGCATGACCAGGTCACACATCCAGTTCCGTTTCTCAGCACAGGACGCGCACGAGAGCACCACTGCTGGACCCACTCGTGGACATAGCTCTACCATGTGTCGGCCCTCTGAGGATACAGAGATTTAGAGAGATTTAGTGTCAAGTTGACATCTTACAAGAACTTCAATTTATAAGGGGAAGTTTGAAAGTGGCGCCTGATACAGAAAAAATGAAAGGGAATCGTCTATCTTGGTATGGCCATAATCAAAAATCAGAAACATGGGAGTAAATGGTGCACATACATTAAAAAATACTCCTTTTTGCCGGTGCATTGAAGAAAGGAATCTAAAATGGCGGCTTGTACTTGCGTTGACAGATAGTACAGTCAGCAAAATTATAAGATTTCAAATTATTATTAAAAAAAAAAAACTAGATTGGATCACAATAATTTCTCAAACATAATCTAACAATAAAACAAAATTCAACAACAATAATCAACAGGTAACAACGGAAAAATAACAGAAAACTATAAATAAAATAAATATTCTTAAAAAAGATAACTGAGCGCTTCAAGACATCAAGACTATTTTTTTTCTGCTGACGCTACGCGCGGGAGTGATTAAGATTCCTTTATTCAATGAACCGGGTTATACCATTCTTCTAATCTACTAAATCTACTAATTAGATTTGTTATTTTGATGTTGTTCTAAATTGGCTATTACCTTCCGTGTCAGGTCTGTCAACCAGCTCCAGTTTCCTGATGTGTAGTTTCTCCTTCAGTTTGAGTTGTTGCGCGCCGCCAGAACCAGAGCCACTGCCGCTACTGTTCACTACCTGTTGGGATGAAGATATGAAAGTTAGTTATTATTTTAAAGATGTTAGAGTATTGCGAGCTCCACCCAACACATTTATTTTTTAATTTTGCCCCACTTTTAGAAATTCTTCCTGTATCGTGTGTGTGTTTACAAACAGAAACTCACAAACACTCAGACCCGGAACAACTACTTGCAGATCATACAAATATTTGTTACGTGCGGGCATCGAACCCGCGACACCCTGCGCAGCTGTCGATCGCTCAGTCACTGCGCTAACCGTGTCGTCGTTATTTTATCATTTGCATTATTTATCTAAACATTTCACAAAGTGTTGTAACAAATGTTTAAAAATACTAAGCTACTCACAATGCTGGTTATAGGTTTGCACAGCAGTAGCAGTCCGTCAAACAGATACGCTCGTCGCTCCGCTATCCGCTTGCCAGGACCTATCTTAGACAGCGTGTCCTCTGTAACAAATAAATTATTTACATTACGTAAAGAAAAAAGAGAATAATCAAAAAAAACCGGCCAAGTGCGAGTCGGACTCGCCCATAAAGGGTTCCGTAGCAGCAAGTAACATAATATTTAAAAGTTCAGTAGTTGGTTGTAACTTTGCGAGGTAAATTGCGGTTTACGATTTATGTCGTATTAAAAATAAACTAATTACTCGATTTCGTTCAAACCAATTTTCAATTGAAGTTTGCATGGTAATGTACATCATATATTTTTTTTAGTTTTATCATTCCTTATTTTTGAAGTTACAGGGGGGGACACACACATTTTACCACTTTGGAAGTGTCTCTCGCGCAAACCGTTCAGTTTAGAAAAAAATTATGTCGGTAACTTCATTATCATTTTTCAAGGCCTATTCATAGATACCCCACACGTACGGGTCAGTAGTACCTAGAATTGAAACTCAAAAAATTAATGAGTTTCAATTCTAGGTATGGGGGGTACTCCCAAAATTGGTTTTATTTTTGTGTAAAAATCCTAATGCGGTTCACATACATGACGAATCTATAAGGGTTCCGTTTTCTGTTACGGAACTCTAAAAAAGAAGTGTGTGAATGTTGTTCCTTTATAGACCTTGCTGACGACGCAATTCGACCAATTATAACTACGAGTGAAAATGATATTTATCACTACTACGTATGACATAAAACATACGGATATCTACGAGTAGATGAAAAACGAAACACGATCGCTACGACGACGTCAAGTCATTCGAATTGCATCATTATTTCTTAGTCATCATCATCAGCCTATAATGTTCCCACTGCTGGGACACAGGCCTCCTCTCTTGTGAGAGGGAGTGGGCCATAATCCACCACGCGGGCCCAATGCGGGTTGGCAGATGTCACATGTCTTCGAATTTTTGGTTCTAGGACATGCCGGTTTCCTCACGATGTTTTCCTTCACCGTTTTGAGAGCAGTGGTGATGAAACAAATTACACAAAGTAATGCGCCTGGCGGGGTTCGAACCCACGACCTACAACTTGTAAGTCGGGACCGATACCACTGGGCCACCACTGCTCATATTTCTTAGTAGCAAGGTCGATTTTAATTTTAAGTTAGTAGAAATTGCAAATCGCACGAATGGCTTCAAGGGTAAAGTCCCTTAGATCGCCACGCCCGAACGTCAATCCGTCACTTACATCACACGGTTGCCCGCGACTCTCTCTGTGTGTGGTCCACCTAGTGGGAGGACTACACTGGGTCTTCCGATCCATTGCCACTTCAACTTGCAGATTAAAAAAGAAAAAAAAAAGATTCCGACGAATTGAGACCCTCCTCCTTTTTTTGAAGTCGGTTAAAAATGAGTTAATAACATACCTCTAATAAATTCATTGCAGCACTGTCCAATATCTCGGATGTCCCAGTTGTCCACTATCCGTGCTAATTCGTTACATTTCTCTATTGCTAGTTGTCGACGCGCTCTACTCGCCATTCGTAGTGTTGCGTCCCTATAAGAACAAAAAAAACATGTTTATAATTTTATCATCCGTTGCCAACAGCTGTATCGACTAGTAAACACATTATTTGGGAACAATATTCTTGTTAACAACTATTGTCCCCGCCAAATAAGTCTGGAATACAGGTCATTGATCCTAATAATGCATCGTACGAATTTCAAAATAAAATATAAGGTCAAGATCGCCTCTTACCACGATACGTTGCTTGGTCGTACTACGACATTTTCTTTACATTTTTTCGAATGGTTTTGAAATATTGCAATATATTGGTAAACGGGGGTCAACGTATTTTATTCCACACTTATCTGGTTGATATTGGTACACAGGGGTCAACGTATTTTATTCCACACTTATCTGGTTGATATTGGTACACGGGGGTCAACGTATTTTATTCCACACTTATCTGGTTGGTAAACTATAGTTAAAAACTAGTTGACCCCATACTTCGTTACGTTTCAGAATCATATTTTTTTTATATCATACTTTCTCACCTTTTAAACCTTCCCTGGACTTCCAAAAATAATTCTGAACTCAAATAGCCAAATCGATCTAGCCGTTCTCGAGTTTTAGCGACACGAACGAACAGCAATAGATTTTTATATTTATAGAAAGATCATAATATAATTTCAGGTAATCTTTAAAAATACTCACATTTTTGGTCCATTTCCTAGTGCCTTTATCAATAACTTTTTTATTGGATGTAGATTGCATTCCACCTGTAGACAAAAACATAATATTAATTAAGAACTCATACTCATTAAAATAAAAAATTAATCAAGAACGGGACACACTTCAGTACAGTCACGAGCAATTATTTGTATACACTTAACAGAATTCAAAAGCTGAGAGAATTTAAAAATGAATGAGCAGTGGTGGCCCAGTGGTATCGTTCCCGACTTACGAGTTGTAGGTCGTGGGTTCAAACCCCGCCAGGCGCATTACTTTGTGTAATTTGTTTCATCACCACTGCTCTCAAAACGGTGAAGGAAAACATCGTGAGGAAACCGGCATGTCCTAGAACCAAAAATTCGAAGACGTGTGACATCTGCCAAACAGCACTGGGCCCGCGTGGTGGTGTGGTAGAGGAGGCCTGTGTCCCAGCAGTGGGAACATTATAGGCTGATGATGATGACTTAAATGAATTCAGAAGCTATACACCGTGTTCCGGACGATATACATAAACTTCGACCAGATGTTCAGACCACGGAAGTAAGCATTTTTCATTATGGACACATTAATAAATTCATATTTTTTATTTTTTGTTAATTTTCATACAAACTAAATACCTAGACGTAAATAACCCGATATGCATGCCTCTTTATCCGAATTGGCAACGTCGTATTTTCATTCATAACATTTGGCGGGCTGAAACTTGTCAAAACAGTTTCTTTGATTTTTTATCTCGTTCCTCATAGCACTGTCAATGTACTATACTTATCTAAAGAGAACGTATAAGGCTACCAAGCAGGTAGATACGTATTTCGAATGGGGAAGGCAAGTGTCAAAGTGACAAGTGACATTTTGGTCCCAAAAGAACTGTCAAATCAAAGGAATTTTCTGCAAAAAAAACGATTTAATGATGTAAAATGACTAGATGTTGTGTAATAAGTTGTAATAATGATGGAACATACAAATTTCCGTCAATTCACACTATCAAGAAATAATGGGTAGCTGCTGTGACTGCCTTGAGAACAAAAATTGAATTATAACTAAGGAAAAGCTGGGAAAAGCTATATAATAAACAAATATCCAGGCTTGCGAAGCCGGGACAGGCCGTTAGTTGAGTTTATTAATGAAATTCTATGATTATACCATACTAAACAATCGAATACACTTTTCAAAATAATAATATATACTTTTCTATTGGAGGTTAAGTACCAGTATTGCATCGCTCTATAAATCATGAAATGGTTCGTCTGGCGGAAGAATTATCACCTGGAACGAGTTTTGTAATAGTTGTGGTGTTAAGAAATTAAATATATTGTGATATTTCTCAAATCTAAATAGAAAAAAGGGGTAAAATTACTGACTTAAAACATTATGATATTTTATCAAAATAGAAAGTCAGAAGCAGCATTATATTCTTGTTATAGGAGAGGACAGGTAAAACATACCTAAACTCAAAAATTGAAACCTCAACTACAAGTAATTCTGGATTTATTACGGTAAAATCAAATGTATTACCACTCAATTAAATCACTTTTTTTCCTCTTGTAGATGCACCGCGGCGTCTTAATTCTTCTTTTAGTATATGCACTTGCATTGACGAATAATTTTCCATATTTGTTTTGCATTTATACTAAATTTTTATAACAATAAATCTTGTTTGTTTTTTGTACAAGGTAGACAGTAATCTGACGTAGGGACCAACTATCGCAGCGCCATCTACGATTAGCTTTGAGTTGCCATCCCCATTGTCTTTTTAATTGAGGAATAAAAAAAAAAACAAAATTCCATAACCAAATCATGATAACCTCTTCCCACGACATGCAGCCTTCGCAAAACGTTTCTGCAGTCCTTATTTTTAGTCTAGGCTTAAAGCAACGCCGGACCTCCAACGACGGGAAGGGGAGTAGGCTACCATAATTATCTTCCCATTCTGCCGTTTCGGCTTAAGTAACGAACATTCAATCTCAAAATTATTGACTAAAAGAGGGGCAGCTCAACACGCAATCTGGGGACCACGCTTAGAGCTCACGTACATTCGTAAAAATACTCTCAAAAGATAGGTCTCGGTCAAATTAAGATAAATGGTAATCACAGCATATTTTTTTTATGCATTTGAGTAGAATAATTATAATTTATAAGCACACTTGTTGCGTGGGCAACATCAGAACTAACGCCACCATCTTATTTTTCAATACATTTCACAAATGAGCGCTCTCCTGTCAACCTCAATGGAGTGTCCAAAGATCCATATAACACTGTAGGTTAGACAACTACGTCAGCCGTAATGTCATTCAAAAATATTTTTATTAATAAAAAATAAACTCTAAAAAGCAAAAAATAAATTTAATGTAAAAAGTTTTCGAAATGACCACCTTCTTTTTCGACACAAATATTCAAACGAGTCCTACTTTGGCCATTTAAATTTACAGACATTTGTCTTATTTGTTCAGCAGCCTGAGATATTCTATCTAAGAGCTGTTCACGGTTCTGAATTTGTACGGAGTACACCTTCTCCTTTAAGGTTCCCCAGACATAAAAATCTAAAGGAGTCAGATCTGGGGACCTAGCTGGCCATGCGATATTTGTGCTACCTCGTCCAATCCAACGGCCAGGAAACGTTGCATTTAAATATTCACGCACTTGTGTGCCATAATGTGCAGGGGCCCCATCATGTTGGAGCCACATGGTTCGCAGAGTTTGAAGATCCACTTGTTCGAAAAATTCGAAGCTAGTGACGTTTCTTAGGAACTCTAAGTAATTGTCAGCATTTAGGCGGTGGGGAATCTCAATAGGGCCGATCAGCTGATTGTTAAAAACACCAGCCCACATGTTTACAGAGAATTCAGTTTGATGTGACGCCTGCCAATGTAAATTCGGGTTGCTCTCATGCCACTGCACTTGATTTTTGGAATTGAATACTCCCGCTCTTGTAAACTGGGCTTCATCCATCCAAAGAATTTTTTGAAGCAGTATTGGATTATTTATCAGTTCTTGATTCATTCTCTGGCAAAAAACAATTCTTGAGAAGTGATCAGGTGGTATTATGCCTTGGGATTTTCTGTAGTGGTAGGCATGCAAACCATATCTTTTCCACAGTTTCCACACTAGCTTATGAGATACACCCACGATTCTCCCAACGCGTCTCGTTGAGAGTGTAGGATCATGAATAATAAGGTTCATTATTCTGTTTTCTTGAGCGACGCTCAAATTGATTGCTCGTTCAGGGCGGCGTGGTCTAATTCCGATCTCACAAAATCTCCTGTGTATGTTAATAAATGTTCGTATATCAGGAACGCGCCGACCAGGGAATCGCCGTTGGTACTCTCGCACAGCTGCTGTAGCATTTCCGTCACAGAAACCGTAGACGAAGTGAATATCAGCTTGGTGTTGAGCAGAATATTCGTGCGGCATAGTGAAAGTTGTAATCAAAATGATTGATTAAATTAGTCGGAAACCCAAAAGCAAATTACAATAAACAATAATCCTGACAGTTAAAATCATGCATGACAAACAATGACAAATAACAACTTAGGTATCCATAGCGACCAGTTTAATCTCTTTGAAAGATTCGTTATCGCAAATGATCGTATTTCTTCGCTAACTCTCGGGTTCCTCTCGTACGTGCAAATGAAATGCAAATAGTATTTGATAGATTTATCATTTTAATTGCACTAAGCGGCAACATAGGCCAAATTAAGATACTTTCTCACTGCATAGCTCAATTAAATTTCATTAAATGAAATTACAAATATCTTTGTAACGAAGCCTTTTTAAGTACTACTTCCTTTGTTGGATTTGATTTGTAAAAGCCATAGAAGTATTTGCTAAAGTTTATGGATAACGTGAAGAACACGGTGTATAGCGTTTTTTTTAACCTTATATTTTGGAAACCATACGAAATAAGTCTTATATTCAAAGCAGAAGCCAGTACTTCACGAAAAAAACGCGTTTGAATTTTGTTAAGGTTTTACATTTTATTGCTCGTGAACAAGGTTCTCCCTGGGAGATTGAACCAAGAACCTGATTCAGAAGCAGAGGCGTAGCTACTGCCGTATCAGCCGCATCAATTATATGGGGCCCCCAACGATTGGAATAATAATAAATACATAAAATGTTGCTTTTAAATGAAAACTTATCGCGGAATATGGCTACAATTATCGAACTCCTAACATAGCTCGTCCGCCCATACACTCACTATCCAACATAATATACAAATATGTTGGATAGTGAGTGTATAAATGGTTTGCCTTCACATTATATTATATTTTATTTTCTTTTGATTACTTTTGTCTTTGTTTCCTGTTTGTCAATGTAATTATATTATAGTGAACTTAGAGACCTGACACTCATAACACAAGTTCACTCTTAGCTTGGGTGTCAGAGTTGTTTTATGAATGTGCTATGTACAATAGGCTAGTTGCCTAAAAAAATGTAATTAGTCCGTCTTTTAGATCATTCAAAAATAAGGGACACGTATTTTTTTATTTGTAAATTAGACCAAAATTGACAAAGATATAGCCTATTAAAGTTACGTGTGACGTCACGAAGCGTGGCATTTTTCGCGCAGAGTGACGTCACAGGTAACTTATATAGGCTATTATCTTTGCTCTTTTTTGTTTAATCGAAAAAAGAAAAAATACGTGTCCAATATATTTTTATAATCTAAAATACGGACTAAATAGAATGTAATTATTTTGACCCTGGAAACTACCCTATTCTCAATTTAGACATTAATAACTTATTATTACTTATATTAAATTATTATAACGTAAGCCCTTACAGTAATTTTAGAATTGTAAGCTGGAGAATTTTGTGTTGGAAATAAAGATTTTATTTATTTATTTAGCTCAATTTAAATAAAAAGCTAGTATATTATGTAGATGTCATAAATGAGCTACGATCAGTTGATCAGCATCCTCAATTTTCTAGCTCCCTTCAAAATTCTCATAATGACAGTAAAAGCATTAGTTACACGAGCCAGGATGCTATTGTCTTTATTCTGCAAAACTATATACTGAGATTAAAAGGGCCCCAAACAAGTTTAGATACGGGGCCCCTTCTGGCCTAGCTACGCCACTGTTCAGAAGGCAATATTTCTCGATATAGTGCGAATTGTGAGGTCTTTGGAACTGTCACCGTTAACTTGGACCCCCCATTCCAGGTTCTCACAGCGACAGAACATCATCTTTCTGCATTCATCACATTCTACTTGTGGTCATCGTAACACGTTTTCTTCTTCCATTCTCCCCTATCAGACGTCATAGTATCATTTACTACTTTTTCTTTCATATCATTCCTTACACAATCCATCCATCTTTTCTTTGACCTTCCTCTTCCTCTCCATCCATCAACATTCTAATCATCACTCTCTGTCACATGAGTCTCGAACATTATATCTTTACTAACTGTTGCCAGCGGCTTCACCCGCTACAACTCGAAAATTATCCCACGGGAACATAAAATCGGGATAAAAACTATCCTATGTGTTAATCCAGGTTATAAGCTATCTATGTACCAAATTTTAGCCAAATCCGTTCAGTGGTTTTTGCGTGAAAGAGTAACAAACATACCTACATACACACATACATCCTCACAAACTTTCGCACTTATAATATTAGTAGGATAAATAGCATTTTTTTCATGTAAAATTACCATTCATTTTACAGAAGAAAAAATACAAAATATGTCCATTATTTTCAAAACTATAAATTATGGACTAATTAATTTATTGATACTATAAAATACCCAATTGAGGGCAAAAAAACAAAAAAAAATTCACAATGATTCTCAGTATCCTGAATACCCTAAATTGACCCAAATTACCCGTAAATAACCCTACTAACCTGTTTAAAACTTTCTCTGTCTTCAGCTGCGGGGGTAATCTGTAATAAAACGGTTAAAATAATCAAACAAACAAAAAAAAAAACAAATTAAAAAAGGAGGAAGAATACAAGATTAGATGGCAATGTGGCTAGTCAAAATAGAAACAAATTTAATAATATAGGGGTTGCCAAACATAAAAATACATGGACAGAAAAGGTTTGTTGGGTGAAACCAACAAAAAAAATTTTTAACTTGATTTGTGTCATGCAACTTTTGACTAACGACTTGCGACTATGTGAAATATGACTTGCCACATGCGACTTCGACTTACGACTTGTGACTTGAAGTCGAAGTCGCATTAAAGTGAGATGTCAGATATTGTACATCACATCATACATGACTAATGTAAGTATACCTCTCTTTTTTAAATTGGTATAGGAAGCAAAACAATTAAAACCGGACTATCTAAGGGGTCTAAAAAAGTATAAACAGGAAAATAATTTAAATCTAATGAAAAAAAAATTGCTACCATTCAGCAGGGATTGGTTTCCGACCCCACATTTTTACCACTTTTATTTACATAATAAAACACATTGTTGCATAGACTGCTTCCTATTACCTACGCCGTATTCGGAGGATAATAACCCAATACCCCCTTTTTAAGCGTGATAGAATCATCAAATGAGTCCTGCCGCCCCGGGCAGGACGGGAGGGACTGTCAGACTTGTACTGACTAAAATCCACGGTGTCCTTCAATAGCCCTTTACGTCCCGCGACCCCGGCAGGTTTTGGCCCTCTAAGGGGGCAGTCATTGTGCTGTCACACTTAGAGGCGCGCGTGGAACACAACGCGCTGTTGATCTGAGCAAGTTACACGTAACACTATAACCCGGTTCATTGAAGAAAGGAATCTTAAATGGCGGCCCTTATCGTGTTCTCTCGCTCGCACACTAGTGCCGTCTATACTCACTCCCGCGCATAGCGTGAGCAGAAAAAAAATAGTCTTGATGTCTTGACGCGCTCAGTGATTCTTTTAAGAATATTTGCTATAGTTTTCTGTTATTTTTCTTTGTTGTTGAATTTTGTTTTGTTATTAGGTTTACTCAAAAATGCATGTAATGTGGTCATTATTTTGACAACCTTGTTTGAGCAAAGTAGACTTTGCCGGTCTGTTTCAAGTAGCGGCCAGCAATGTTTTTGCTGGCCGCTCTACCAGGCCGGCAAAACATTGCCGGCCGCTATTTTGACGTTTCAACGTTTAAAAAAAACAAATGCAAAAAGATTTTATTCAAAACACAGCTGTTTGTATATAAAGAGGTAGGCACAAAAAGATTGTATTCCATATTTAAAAAAAAAAAATACAAAGAAGGAACAAAAGCGCGGTTCAGCGAATTTTTTATTTTTATTTAGTGACTTTTTTGCTTTGTAAATGAAGTAATAAATGAAGAAAATATAGCAGTCAAACATCGCATTAAAATTATCGCAAACTATTAGTAAGTAATAATGAAACCAGGAAAGTCGGTGTTGAATTTTAGTTACTGTATTTTTCATAATTGTTATTAAAATTAAATTTCTAGTTAATTAATATACAGTGGTGGTCACATAATTAAAGACACCCTTCATATTGACCACATACAACAAAATAAATGTTATTTATGGACCCAAGATAGGTATCAATTCCATTTTATTTGTCATTATTGTGTACACTAAAGTCGTATTTTTAAGAATTAAAACAGTATTAAGTTATAATAACAAGAGTTTAGTCATAGTTCCTGTTTCAAATTTGATACAAACTTTTTTGTACATTTTTCGCTGGTCATCTAATTAAAGACAGTGCGTATTTTAACTTTTTTCTTTTAAAGGAGCACTAATTTTTTACCATATTATGCCACGAATTTTCGTCACAGCAAAAAATAGCTCAGTTTAAACCTTCCTTTAAGTTCGATTGTGAAATTCAAATTGAATTAGTATGTGGGAAAAGCAGAAGTTGCGATCCTTCTGCAAGGAAGATAATTCTCAATTTTTATGACAAGGGTTGGTCATTAAATAAAATTGCAGATTACTTACGATTCTCTAAAGAAATAGTTAAAACGCCATCCGGCATTTTAAGAAGTTTAATACTACGGGAAATGTGCCTAGGATACCTAATAGACCCCGAAAAACAACCCAGCGAGAAGACTCTAGAATAACATCGCTGGCTAAAAAGAACCTTTCAAAGGATCAGAAGTGATTCGCTTAGTAGTATTTGGTGCACAGGGGTCTAGAGAAGAGTCTGCTAGAACGATTAGAAGACGATTATGAGAATTAAACTTCTTTGGGAGAATTTCTCATAACATCCCACTTTTGAAGAAAGAAAATATCAGAACAAGATTTCAATTCGCCAAAAAATATGCACTCTGGACAGAACGACAGTGGAAAAATATGCTTTTTTTCGACGTAACTAATATTAAAATGGATAACTCTGATGTAAGAGTAAAAGTGAGTAGCCCTGCAAAAAAAGCAATTGACCAAAATGCACAAAGAAAACAGTCAAACGTGGAGGAGTAATAACGCAGTTTAGGTATAATTTTCTGGTCACAGTGTAAGACCTATTAAAAAAATAGAAAGTAACATGGATACATTTCAATAAAAGAATATTTCAGAAGAAAACATGTTACCTTATGCCGAGGATAATTTGCAGGTGATACGAACTTTTCGACATGATAACGATCCAAAGCACACTTGAGCAGTGGTCAAAGAAGTTCTTAGAAGCAATCAGTAACAGTTTTAGATTAGCCACCGTACAGTCCCTACACTAACCTGATCGAAGTCTTGTGGTCCCGTGTGAAGAAAATAGTTGCAAAAAACGTACAAGTATTGTGCATCAACATAACACGACATTTAAAAAGGCATGGGAGCAGATTTCGATTGAAATCTGCAATAATTTGATCGCTTCAATGCCTAAACGGTGTCGGGCTGTCGTTGATGCTAAAGGACGTGCGACAAAATATTAATAAGGTGGTTTTAAGTTTTCATTACACATCTAAAAGTAATTATAGTTAAGTTCGTCCCAAGATTCGAAACATTTATTTTTTTATAGTTGCATAATTTGTGTGTCTTTAATTAGTTGGCCAAGTTTTTCTATTAGTTTGAACTGCTTGCAATAAAGTAAACTTGATAAAAATTTAAAATACGACACTTTGATCTCTTTACTTAATTTCAAACATTTCACGATAGCCGTTAGAATAATTTAAATAATATCGCAAGGTCCTATTGCATTATAACAAAAAAATATAGGGTAGGTAAACTTTGAAAAAATTGTATCCTATCAAGTGTCTTTAATTATGTGACCACCACTGTATATTTTATTTAAATCACTTGCTGGTTTTATGTAGGTTATGTACTTGCATTTTTGAGTAAAGCACTATACAAGCCTTGGCCCACTATGTCTGCTTCGCTGGTCACGCTATGATTGCCTCGAGCTAGCCTAGCTACGCTCTAGGCCTTCCAGCTTGGCCATCATTGCAGCCCTTGCTGTCCTCGCTGTAAAGGCCTCGGCCTACGCCCTCGGCCTTTATCTCAGCTCGTCCATCAAGTGCTGCATGCTGACCGCGCTGTGTCGGCCTGGAGCTGCGCTACACTGCGCTATCGGCCATCATCAGTGCGACCAGCAAAGTAGCCATTATAGGCCACGGCAGTAATGTACTATAAATTTGAGAAATTATTGTGATCCAGTCTTGTTTTTATTATTTTTAATTTGAAAAAATCTTTAACTTCAAATCTTATATGCTGACTGTACTATCTGTCAACGCAAGTACACGCCGCCATTTTAGATTCCTTTCTCAAATGCACCGGCCTATACCAACCTGCTTGAAGCTCTCCCGGTCCTCGCTGGCGGGTGCTATCTGCAGCAGCGCCAGCACATAGTTGTGGTACAGGAACACGTGCGCCACCGGGGCCAGCAGTAGCTTGGGCAGGTAGTACTTCACGGCCAGGCGGAACCCGTGCCCGGCTGTGTCCAGGCGTTCTGATAGCTGGGGACGGGAAGCAAGAGTTTAGTCATCATCTACCTCATCATAATCATCATCAGCCTATAATGTTCCCACGGTTGGGACACAGACCTCCTCTCTGTGAGAGGGAGTGGGCCATAATCCACCACGCGGGCCCAGTGCGGCTTGGTAGATGTTAATGTCTTCGAATTTTTGGTTCTAGGACATGCCAGTTTCCTCACGATGTTTTCCTTCACCGTTTTGAGAGCAGTGGTGATGAATTACACAAAGTAATGCGCTTGGCATCATCAAATCAAATAAAATCAAATCATTTATTTCTTTGCAAACATGGGTGAGTTTAAAGACATAGATGTTTAACATAAGGTAAAGTTCATTCCATATTTTACCATCACATGGGTATGCAAATTGTTTTAGAATATAAATTAAAAATTGTAATCTAATGCAATAGAAATCAATGTCAGTCTTGTTACAGTTACAGCTAATCTTAATGTATCCAATATGTCTTAATCGGGATTACGAGTATCTACATACAACAATATATATTTCAGAGCTACGAGCTACCTTATTTTAATGTCAATAATCAATTTTGATGCAGGTCAATTTATATTTTATGTCAAGCGTACAATAGATAAGTCAAAATTAATATAAATCTAAAAAAAAAGCAATATTTTATATAAGATTGCAATAACAGGTCATAGCACATTTTTAAGAATTAAGATTAAAATTTGATTGAATTCCAATTGGATTTTAAATATCATGTCATTGAATACAATTTTGTTCTCGTTCAAATATATCGGATGTAGAAGGCTTAGCATCTTTCATTTAAGTATTCGTTAATGGAGTAATAACATCATCTACCTTCCTTTTCCCAACTATATTGGGGTTTGCTTCCAGTCGAAACTGCTGTTAGCTATTAGCTTTTGGCAGCACACCCCATCTCGGGACTAAATAAGTAACTTTCATCCCTTTTTTTTTTACGTGGTAAAATCATCAAATGAGTCCTCCCACCCAGGGCAGGGCGGGAGGGACTGTCAGACTTGTACTGACTAAAATCCACGGTGTCCTTCAATAGCCCTTTATGTTCCGGGGTTACCCCGGCAGGCTTTGGCCCTCTAGAGGGGGCCCCGTCATCTTGCTGACGCTCTTTGAGGCGCGTGGAACACGCGTCGACCCGGGCATGGTCCATGGTCGGACAGCGAGTTGCCCTTTACTCGCCACCCGCATGCCTGCGGAAATACCCTATACCCTATTGTATAAAAGCTGTTGATAACTCACCACAGGATCGTCGACAATGCTCTGCAAGGCTTCCCGCGACTCTTTCCTGGTAACAATGTTAGCGTAGCGGACGTAAGCACGGAATTCTTCCACCTCTGCCAGTTCTGAAACAACATACTTTCTTTATTGTACAGATTACACCAACCAGCGTCTACCCATGTACGTTTTTAAAAACTAGTTACAGTATTTCGGGACTAATATGATATTTCAATTCGTGGCAACTATACAAGGTGAATTTTACAACTGGGCAGCTATTTCCGAAACTATGAGTAATATCGAAAAACGTTGAAAGGGGTCTCGAGGCCGATTTTGACGAGAACTAAAACTACATTATTGGATTTTAGAAAAATCAATCATTCTGACCAGGAACCGAACCCAATGATTTTGGAAAAAAACATCACACCCTGTATTATTACACCATTCGATAGTGTTGTTAATAAGGATTGAATTCTGGGAAGTAATCGTATAGGGCAAATTTAAGGAAAACGTATAATTAAAAGAAAAAAAAATATGATCACTCTTCAAGGCAATTACTGTATTCGAAACATAAGTTAAAACAAGCCCAGTTGAAAAATTCAACCTTTATATTTTGATAAATATTTTAGACTTGTTTTTCATTAAAAATAACCTAAAATGGTTATTAAAAATCAAAGGCCCACATTAAATTTAACACACGTCAATCCCGAGAGTCCAGAGTTATTTCACATCTCTGTCACATCGCCATAAATCGGAATAGGGAGAGCTATTTAGGTTCATTGACCGCAAACATTGATGTTAATATGGATATTCCACGAAATATCGACTGAAACTACGAGATTTTATTGAATTTTGTCTTTGTTTCAGTCGCTAGAGTGACGCACCTGTGTTTGTCAGTTTCTGCGCCACTAGAATTCAATTCTTTACCAACAGTAACTTGTTATCTCACTCCAAATCCCGGGACTTGGGGAATATCCATATTATTCTTACATATGGCAAGTACACAAAACAACTCTACCTATTCCGATCTATGCACATAACGCCAGCTCCACACGTTGGCCGTGTTGGCCGAACAGAGGGAGACGGCGCTATACTAAGAAACGAGATATAATTATTTGCGTCTTGCTTTCTGGTATTGCGCCGTCTCCTTCTGTTCGGCCAACACGGCCCACGTGTGGAGCCGGCGTAACACATTTTGTATCTGTCTTTCTTTGTCGGACGTACCTTCGAAACAGCTGCCGATGTAAGGTGTGGGCGAGTCTTGAGACATCTCCATGGCATCTTCCAGATTACCGAGCAGCGTCACCGTCAGTTCGTAGATGTCCACTATGTTGCCGAATATTAATGATATTGCCTGCAGACAAAATTAAAAACCAATTAGCATATTTTTTTACCATTTTGGAATTTCTCCTGTATCGTGAGTGCATTTACAAACATAAATAAACTCACATACAAAAACACCCAGACCCGGAACAACTATTTGTAGATCATACAAATATTTGTTACAACGCGATGCGACGCAATGCAACGCAATTCGAACGAACTCCAACTACAAATGAAAATCAACCTTACCACTATGACATAAGACATAAAACACGTTGTTATCTACGGGTAGATGAAAAACAAAACACGATCGCCGTGAAAACGTCAAGTCAATCGAATTGCATCTTTATTTCTTAGTGGCAAAGTTGACTTTCACTAATTGTAGTTGAAATTCGTCATTGCGTCGCATCGCACCATGATAATTCCTTAATATTTGTTTGGAACAAATGACCATGGGGTATCGTATTACCCAGTTACTGTATTGTGGAGGTCCGACAGTCAGTCGCTCCATGTAAAATACTGATATTCAGCTGCATCTGGTTCGACTGGAAGCAGACCACAATATAGTTGGGAAAAGGCAGGCAGATGATGAGCCTCTAAGGGACTTTACTCATGGCGCGACGCGATACTGAATTGCATCGATTGACGATATCGGTCAGATATCAAACAAGCATCCGGCCGAAGAAAATGTATGGACAATCGCTAGTGTTTGCTAATGGAGTCGCACGGATTGACGATATCGCTCACAGATCTCCTCGATATCGAATTGCATGTACGTACTAATGACAATACACATGATTCTCTGTTCAAAATTCGATTGCTCAACTACTCGTCACTGGCGACGTCTTTTGTCTTTGGTTTGCAGCGCCTTTATGTCGTAGTAGTAAGGTGGATTTTTAAAGTTCACGGTCGAATTGCATCACATCACTCCATTAGTGAATACGTGCGACTTAAATCGGCAATCGTCTCGATATCGCACGAATCGCGTCGCGTTGCATCGTGCCATGAGTAAAGTCCCTTAGAGTAAAGAAATCTCTCACTCACCCGACTATCCCTATCCAAGATCTTCTCCAACTCATCCTTGAATACCCTGATGATGAGGTTGAGGTCCCTGAGGAAGTGCTTCTCGTCGGTCAGCAGGTCCCTCACCAGCTCCGCGTAGGAGAGGGAGCCGCGACGTCCACGACGCTCTGTGCCTCCGCTTGAGGACTCGGAAGATGCTAGCTCTGATTCTTGGTAGAACATGTCCATTAGGACCTGCGGGAAGGAAAATGGTTGGGTTATTTTATGAATACACTTAATAACTGTTCTGTGACCGACTGACTACAGATGTCTCATAAAGGTGTGCCATAGATGAAGGTGCAGTAGTGGTAGCGTGGTATCGGTCCTGACTTACGAGTTGTAGGAGTTCGAACCCCGCCAGGCGCATTACTTTGTGTAATTTATTTCACCACCACACAGCTCTCAAAACGGTGAAGGAAAACATCGTGACGAAACCGGCATGTCCTAGAACCGAAAAATCCGAAGACATATGACATCCACCAATCCGCGCTGGGCCCGCATGGTGGATTACAGCCCACTCCCTCTCACAGAGAGGAGGCCTGTGTCCCAGCAGTGGGAACATTATAAGCTGATGATAGATGAAGGTGTGGTTAAGGATTTCCAATACCGGATGAATTTTCCAAATCTAATCTGAGGAATACAACGTTTTATCGCTGTTGATCATAGTTTCAGATTTAGCCATCCATACCCAGTTGGAAAATTCATGCGGTATAGATCATCAAACTTAACAACTTTCTCCATGGCTGATTTTGAACTGACATGGTCATTGAAGATTTTCAACTCGGCCTACCCTGTCCTCCGCCTTCCGCATTCGGTCTGACTAAACCACCATCTTTCTTAATTTTTTACTTAACAATAAACAAAAACACTCTGTAGTCTTTAGCCGACTTTCAACTTTATCTTCTAAGGCATAAAGTTGAAAATCTACTTAAAGACTACAGAGCGTTGACGTTTGTCGCTTGCCGTTTGGCTACAGATCCAGCTCACCTTATCCGCACACATAGCAGTCTTAATATCCCGACACGTGATAGTATCGTAGCCGGACTTCTGCGAGATCTTCTTCACATAGTTGCCGGCGAGGCGCAGTATGTCACTGCTCATGAACTCTAACACGGCAGTTATGAACTGAGACACTGACACGTCGATCTTGTAGAGGAGCACCTCCTGGGAAGATAAAATAGTTGTGTTAGTTAAGTTTCTAACTTAAATATTGATATATGCCGTAACTCGTGGCTAAATAATTTACCAGATGTCGGTATCAGGAAGAGTTATTTTAGAACTAGCATCGAAATGTTGACATTAGTATGGATCTTCCCGGGATTTCTAATAGACAATCTTGAGTGGAAAACAGATTATAGATTAGACAAATAAATTCTGTAAAAGTTACAACTTTTTGAAATTAAAATCACGGGATTTTTCTGCTCATTTAAAGTAATTCCGGGATTTGGGGCATATCCACTTTATTCTTTCGTATGAAATCAGTGTAATTACATGAATAACTCTACCTAATTCCGACTTCTGATAATTACAGCCGCACAGGTCGATCTTCCGGAGTAATCCGCGCTTACCGAGGTTGGTCCGTAGATAGTTGAACATCTGTCATAGTTTCCTCCGTGCCTCGGAAAGCACGTAAAGCCGTTGGTCTCGGCTATCATTTGTAGATCTTCGACAATCGTTTCTATTAATTAAAAGCTCTAAAGTCTGACAATCAGTCTTACAAAGGGGTGTGTCGTATTACCCAGTTACTTGGTTGTGGAGGGCCGATAGGCACTCGCTCCATGTAAAATACTGATATCCAGCTGCATCTGGTTTGACTAGAAGCCTCCAATATAGTTGGGAAAAGGCTAGGCAGATGATAAGTTCTTGAGACTAGCGCGTTCAACCAAAACAAACTCTGCAGCTTTATAATATTTAAAGAAATTAAATGTACTGTTTACCTTCTGCAACAAATGATGCAGCTTATCGCATGGTATCATGGGTTTGCGTCGCTTTATGGTGACCAAGTCTCGCGCCTCCGTGATGGCCCACTTGTCCAGAGGCGTCGGGAACGTGCGGGCCACGCGCTCCTCCACATCCTGGGAATAAAGCATACAGTAAAAAAAAGTAATAGCCCAGCAGGGCTATTGGCTAATTTGATAGTCACTGACCAGCGGTTGTTCACTGAACTCGGATGGCTTAATACCTGTTATGAGGCTAAGTTGAGGAGTGGAGTGCCCAAGAGCGTTAGAATAGTTGATTTCAGGAGATTTTTATTATAATGAAGATGTAAATATTTGTCGAAGTGGGTTAAAAATTACCTGTACAGTAAGCGGTGAGGGCACGGCGCACAGTAAGGCGAGGAGTCGAAGACAAAGGGACTCCACATATTGCAGGGCGCTCTCCTCTGCCGTGAGGGTCGGATGCTCGTGGTCCAGTACCTGCCAAGATGATGGAGAATAAGTAAAGATAACAACTTAAGAAAGGTCCAATTGAATATCAACCGCCGAATCCAACTCGGTTGGGCAGCGTTCGGGAAACTAATACGCAATGTCTTTTCGTCCGACATACCTCAGTGCCTCAAGACGAAAGTCTTCAAACAATGCGTGTTACCAGTGATGAGTTACGGCACCGAAACGTGGTCTTTCACTATCGGCCTCATCTCAAATCTCAAAGTCGCTCAACGAGCTATGGAGAGGGCTATGCTCGGTGTTTCTCTGCGTGATCGAATCCGAAATGAGGAGATCCGTAGACGAACTAAAGCCACCGATATAGCCCACCGGATTAGCAAGCTGCAGTGGCAATGGGCAGGCCATATTTCTCGCAGAGCAGATGGCCGATGGGGTCGAAAAGTGCTAGAGTGGAGACCACGGACTAGCAAGCGCAGCGTAGGACGTCCACCAACGAGAAGGACAGACGACCTTATAAAGGTCGCCGGAACTCCGGAAGACGGTCGCTTCCAACCGGTATATGTGGAGATCTAAAGGGGAGGCCTATGTTCAGCAGTGGACGTCCTATGGCTGAGATGATGATGATGATGAATTGAATATAAACTTTAAACAGTCGGCATTCAAAGTTGAAAAAACAGAAGGTTTTTTTTGGCGTCTTAATCCTCGATGAGTGATCTCTTTCTTTAAATGATTCTACGACGGGCTTCTAATAGATTTTGAACTTTACTCTGTAGATAATAAAGTTCAAAATCCACTAAAGATGAACAGTGTCAACGACGCCCTAGATAGTGCTAGTGCATTAGTTAAAAATCAACTAAAGTACAAACCATAGTTTCAGGTTTCAGTTCAAATCATTTATTTAAATTAGGCCATCAAAGAAGCACTTTTGATTTGAATGTCCGCGTCGATTATAATAGGTGTGTCCGTGGGTGTTTGTGTATGTGAATTCCTATGTTTGTAAACGTACCCACGATACAGGAGAAATTCCTAGTGTGGGACAAAAAAAAAAAAAAATGGGATGGGATTGATTCTACACCCATTCGCAAGGGTCGATTCGTATCTAGATAAAGAGCGTCAAAGATGACGAGGCCCCCCTCTAGAGGGCCAAAGCCTACCGGGGTCGCGGGACTTATTCCATTACCGTGACCCTGGAACGTAAAGGGCTAATGAAGGACACCGTGGATTTTAGTCAGTACAAGTCTGACAGTCCCTTCCGCCCTTCCCTGGGTGGGCGTGACGCTGAACCTTTAGACAACAACACTATAGAGGGCCTAGACAAGTGGAAAATAATAAACGGTAACGGTCTGTAGTCTGTAATACATTTTCAGCTTTATGCACCAAGACATAAAGATGATAATCTATTAAAGTTTACAGAGACTCATATTTTCCTTATCCTTATTTTCCATATTATACTGTCCCACTGTTCAGCAAGGGCCTCCCCCAATTCCTTCCAGGAACTCTTTTTCTGGGCCACTTTGAACCAGCCCTCATGTTAGGCGTTTAGGTTGTCTCGCTTTTTGTTTCTTTATGAAAGAAAAAATATCCAATGGGGCAAAATTTTTTTGATAATCTAAATGACGGATTTATTACAGTTTTTCAGTACATAAGCCCAATAGATAAACATTCCTTAAAATGAGGTGCAACAAGCAGTAAAATTAACTAATTAATTACTCAAAAAACCGGCCAAATGCGAGTCGGACTCGCCCATAAAGGGATCCATAGCAGCAAGTAACATAATATCCCACCAAAAACATTAAATGTAAAAAATGCCAAGTCTCTCGATGCAGTCTTTCCATCGTAAAAAGTTTTGAGATCTCACAGAAGCCAAGTCCTATTCAAATTATTTTGTAGTTATAAATCAACATTTAGTAATTATATCAATAGTTTTCTTTATATTATAACTATAGTGACTTGGCAATGAGCACAAGTAAAAAAAAATAAAACGGTATATTTGGAGGAGTTGAAAGTTACACACACCGCATGCGTAAACATTCTCTTTTACTTTATTATATTCTCTTAACATTCATCATTTACTTTCATAAAGCGATGGCCCGTAAAGTATTCTTAATTATTGTATTGGAACATGTAGTCGGTAGTGACCATCATGATTCACACATAACAAATAATCTGATCACAGGTCTCGTCAGTAACATTTGCACATAATTCCAGGCAGCAAGTTAATTTGTGCTCATTGCCAAGTCACTATAGTTATAATATAAAGAAAACTATTGATATAATTACTAAATGTTGATTTATAACTACAAAATAATTTGAATAGGACTTGGCTTCTGTGAGATCTCAAAACTTTTTACGATGGAAAGACTGCATCGAGAGACTTGGCATTTTTTACATTTAATGTTTTTGGTGGGATCTCATTTATTTTTTGTAAGTGTATTTCTTTCTTTTTTTTAGGTGTCCTCATAATTTCTTGGACTTCAGCTACTTTTTTGCTTAGGACCCATTCTCTATCTAACAAACTAAATAGAACTAAACTAACTAACAAATAACTAAATAAATATATATCTGCTAACTTACAAACTAAAAATATAACTAAACTAAATAACACGTAAACAACTAGATATGTAACTATGTCTATGTTATATTAATAAACTATTTTCCTAAATAACTGTTTCAGTAACAATAATAAATCTACTCCGAATATCGCTACAATATTTTTTTAGTTTCGAAATGGTTGTTCATAGATAGATGGCGCTATCAAATGAAAATTATTGAATTATTTTAAAGTACTACTTAGACTGCGCTCTGTAACGAAACCATAGCGAGATTCAGACAGGTACAACGCCATCTATCGAGCGCGCATACAATATTTATCGCAATACAATGGAGTTTTAGCTTTATGAATTATGAACTTTATGTATTAATTTATATTAATTATAGTCTATGTATTACATTTATATTATTCCTTTCTATTCTATGTATGTATTCATCCAATTGAATACTAACTTAAACAACGAACAAAGTTAACAATGCAGTCAAAATCCATACACAATGTTCTTGCCAAACCGCAAATATAAAATTGTTTTTTTAGGTATATTGTTTTTTAATGTTTTTATAATTTTTCCTTTATATGTGGCTAATGACCTATCTTGGTGCAAAATTTGAAGTTTCTAAGTCTGCTAGAAGTACCTTAGATTTTTGATGATCGGTCAGTGAGTGAGTGACAAAATGGTGTAACTTTGATCGACCGTAACTCCTAAACTATTCATTCAATTGGCATGTAATTTCGAACTTAAGCTTGTTCTAATGCCTACTATTATTCACCGAAAACCTAAACTCCTAGCTTTGTCCACGTCGAAGTTAAGAATTCTTGTAGTTGGTTGTAACTTTTAAAGGTAAATTGCGGTTTACGATTTATGACGTATTAAAAAAAAAACTAATTATGTACTTGATCTCGTTCATACTAATTTTCAATTAAAGTTTGCATGTTAATGTAAATCATATATTTTTTTTAGTTTTATCATTCTCAGTTCAGTTTTAGAAGTTACAGGGGGGGGACACATTTTACCACTTTGGAAGTATCTCTCGCGCAAACTGTTCAGTTTAGAAAAAAAATGTTATTAGTAAACTCAACATTATTTTTAAAGACCTGTCCAAAGATGCCCCACACATATGGATCAGGCGAAAATTTTTTTTTTATGATTTTAATTCTAAGTATGGGGGGACCCCCGAAATTTGTTTTTGTTGTATTTTTGTGTGAAAATCCTAATGCGGTTCACATAATACATCTATTTACCAAGTTTCAACAGGATAGCTCATATACTTTCGAAGAAAAGTGGCTGTGACATACGGACAGACAGACAGACATGACAAATCTATAAGGGTTCCGTTTTTTGCGATTTGGCTACGGAACCCTAAAAATGTTGACACTATGAACATACTTTTGATGCAAGTACTAAGTAGTTAAACAATGCTCAAAAAATTGAGCAACCACATCTCAGCTAGATTGAGTCTGTATTTCAGGTCACAGTTCATTTCCCAGACATTATGACTATAATAACAATTGTTGATCATAAATGGGGTTAAGGCACTCCCTCACCAGGAGATTTTGATTTTGATTTCGTTACATTACAGGTGAATGCTCGCGGTGAGGGAGCGCCTTTATGTAGGTAATAGTTTTCACTTATTTTAACTTTAAGTACTAAAAAGTCAAGAAATTATCAAGCTATACTAAGCTATTTGTAAATTAAGTAAAATGACTACTTTTCCTCACGCAAAATACGCGCATATGACGTGGAGTTGCGGTTACCAGCCTGTTATACAATACAATACATACAAGTAAAACTAGTTTTTGCACATGTGCATTTTTAGGAGTGTGCTTCTTCTAAAAAAAAAAGGGAACCAACTTCAAACCCAAACACAAACAAATTGTAAAATAACTTTTCGGAAGTCGCTGGCTTTGTTTTTTAATTAATTGACTATGGCCTTTTTTATTTTTCCCTTTAGAGTTTGGAAATTCAACAAAAATCTTCATATAATCGGCGACTTTAAGCAACAAAAACAGGTGTATGCGGGCAACTTCACGAGATATCCATTATTGTTATATACTATAACCTTCCCTCCAGAATGTAACAAACTCTTTTCTGAAAACCGTATCTAAATCGGTTCACCCAAACGCAAGATAATCGCGGACAAACATACATACAGGTCGAACTGAGAACCTGCTTTTTTTTGAAGTTGGTTAAAAAAACCATTTTATACGGTGGTAAAGCAGTTATGAGCTTGACTGTACATAGTTTCATCACCCCAAATTATTGAATGACTGTAAAAGTATGAGTAATCTGTGAATTATTTCATGTGGTGCAATCAATTTTTTCAACATTATTTATTTTGTAAGTATTTTTTAATTTTTAGAAAGGTTCACGTTTGACCACTATCTCACCTGATGGTACGCAAAGATGTGGTCGACGGCGTAGCACTCTTGCCTAGAAGTAACCTGTTCACTCTTGACTTGAAGACCCCAGGTTTATGATGAAGTAAGATGCAGACAACTACACACATCAAAAGTGTCTAGGGATCAACATATATTTTTGCAATAACTTTTCTCCTGATTGATATTAATTAAAATGTTCTTTAAGGATTCATCAAATAAAGTGTTATCGTTTGTCACAGTAACGATAAACCAAGTCACCTTTGCATTCATAAAGAAATTTGCCATTTTCCCAATTAAGGGATTTTTGACATTTGAACCACTAACATTAAAGTTCGAAAAAAAGACTGAAATAACAGTTTTCTTTAAAATTTTATTGGGTAACTTAAACAATTAATAATCCGTGTTTCTACCGCGAACACTAACAACACAAGAACATCGGTTTGGCATACTCAAAATGAGTTCATCCAAATCACGCTGTGGAATGGCCGCCCATGTTCGTTGCAACAACAAAAAAAGGTCTTCTTGCGACTGGATACCCTCCATATTCGGCAGAGCTCTTCTCTGTAGCATATCCCATGCATGCTCAATCGGGTTCAAGTCTGGCGACTGAGCAGGCCAGGGCAGGACATTGATGTTAGCTGCGGCGAGAGTCTGTCTTACAACTCTTGCGGTGTGCGGTCGTGCATTATCATGCATTAACTGAAATAAGGGACCGATTTGCACTTGTAGAGGAACGATGACGTCTGATACAATCGTCTCAGCATAAATTTGAGCGTTGAGGTTGCCTCTGATCCAAATCAACTCAGTTCTTCCGCCGATCCAAATACCCGCCCATACCATGATGGTTCCACCACTATAAGGATGGACTTCCTGGCAGGATTTTAATCGCTGTTGGCGTCCAGGGGTTCTCCAGTGTCGTATACGTCTTGTATCCGGTCTCATACCAAAACGAGACTCATCAGAAAAGCACACGAAACGCCATTGTTCTTCTGCCCAATTTCTGTGTTCAAGAGCCCATTGATATCGAATCCTACGATTGTGCATTGCTATAGGTGGTACCCGTAGCGGTCTTCGGGAATGAAGGTTCACTTCATGCAAGCGGTTTCTGACTGTTTGGTCGCTAATTAAGTTCCCTGAAGAGTGATGAAGCCTCACGGCTAACATCATGGCGGTTATTGTTGGAGCTCTTCGAGTTAAGATTTGAATGTATCGGTCTTGTCTCCGTGTGGTGCAGCGATACCGTCCTCCATGGCGCTCAGCCACGGTACCAGTGCTTCGGTAACGTGTCCAAAGTCGACTGATAACACTCTGACTTGTATTCAGAGCTAAAGCCACAGTACGTTGCCGGGAACCAGCTTCTATCATTCCCACGGCTCTGAGCATTTCTTCCCTGCTTAAATGACGTCGCCGCTCCATAATAACGTTGGTTTTAATCAGTAGTAGGGAAACAGTAGCACTAATAATGTCTTCAATGCGTTGTATGTTTATATAGGGAAAATATTGACAGCTGATTTTCATCTTTTACTCGAATTTGATTTACAGTTCCTGATTCAAATTATGAAATGCACCAAAAAGGATCCATATAAATTTATAAAATCATAAATTTATTACAAAGCCACATCTCAATCTCAAGAAATCCGCATAAAAATGCTTGATCCCTAGACACTTTTGATGTGTGTATGTATTGTTCAGATGATACTTGTATACGTTAAGAAGAACATCCCTGGCTTTGATCTGAAGTTATACCTGACGAGATGTTGCATCAAAGGATGTGCTTAAACTCCAAATCTTTTAAAATTGGTCAACTAATTTAATTATGGCTTATAGGCTGATGGTAAATGGAAAAAAAAGGAATAAAAAATGTATTTGTTGGATACAATTTGTCTCTGGCCATCAACTTACAAAGAAGTCTGTGTTTCCCACTGCTGGTACTCAGACCTCTTATGTGAGTGGGAGTGGGCTGTCATACATCATGAAGGAGTTGTCAGTATGAGTTGGTAGATGTCACATGCTTTGAATTTATGGTTCTTGGGTGTGTGGATTTTCTCACATGTTTTGGTTTATAATAATAGCCTGATAACAAGATCCAGTTTTAGTATTAAATTGACATTGTTTTTGAATTATTTGCCATTTTGATGGTAAAATATCACAACTAAGAAAATTTTTGGCAAAAAATTTGATGATTGTGTTTTTTTAATCACTCTAACAAGTGTGGAGTGATTGTTACAAGTAAATAGAATATTTAAATAAACTAAGACAAAAAGCAAGTGCATTATTAATTAACAGATTTGACATTTGTTTACATTGCAGTTTCTTGATTATCGTTTTTTTACACAAAATTATTAAGAAAATTATAGTGTAAAAGATGTTGTGTCAATTAAAAACAATTACAAAATATAGTCACATTTTTAACAATACAAAAAATCAATGAAAATCTAGCAAAAAATAACATTGATTTTCTTGGTTTAATAAATAATAAACAAATTTTGAGCGATTCTGAGGAATTATACGATGTTACAATGACAATGCGATCATTTCAATTAATACCGATTTTGTGTGATAAGTTATCAGAAACCTTGACAATAGCCAGTATGCGTGCTATCGTGAAAACACTCGTTTACCAACATCTGGACCTGACTCTCGCCTGTAAAACTGCTGCAAATTATTTTCTTGAACATTTTAGCAATAACTAAGCACGTCACTTGAGAATTCCACCAATATTTCGCAAACATTAAGACATGATAGCCAACTTCGAGCGATCGTTGTGCTTACCTTCCGAAGGGGAGCTATAAACACACCACGCCACTTTTCCACATTCTCAGGGTCCTGGAAGTCGTACCCTCGCGTCTCTTCCACCGTCGGTAACATTTTACCAATATAATCCGCGCCGAAATCATGTAAACAGACTTGTTATTCCACTGACACAACACACAGCACCATTTCTGGCTTCACAAGCACTTAGCACCGTCCACGATTGTTAAAAAAGCGTAAAACACGCGTAAACTAGTAAAATTGTTTTGTTTTCAAAGTTTTTTTGTAAAATGTCGAATTGCTAAATTGAATTAATTGAAAAATATATTCTTTGATTCATTTGGTCGGCTAAACGACGCCATTTTCAATTTATTTATCATTGGTTGGTCGTTCTCGTTGTTCGACAGCAATCCATAGACAAGTTTTCCAATACAGTGCCAATACATCTTGTCCTCTCTGAATTTTGTAGTTGAGGCGGATTGTGGGCTGTTGGGCTGTTAGTTGTGGTGGGTATTGTGGTTTCTCTCTAGAGAAGGCACGTGAAAGATGGAAAGAAGGATGAATGAATGGAGTAAACTAATTCTATTTTACACATATTTATGCTCGGGCAAAAAATAAGGTTTTTGTGTGGTTTATTGTGTTTGTGTTAATACTGTTGATATGTTTTCTTCTAACTTTTGGACCCATCTAGATCTGCAGAGCTTGAATTCATACCATGTAATGTTTTTGTTATTTTTGTTTTATTAATGATAGGTTCGCGTTTGACCACTATCATTAATAAAAATGTGGTTGTTATGTCATGCTTTGTTTTTACAAAAGGGGGTTTGGACTATAGTCCAACACGCGGAACACGCCAGTCCAATGCGGGTTGGTGGACGTTGCGCCAGAGCCTTGTTCGTTTGTCAGCAGGATGCACCACGCGCGAGCAGGTGAGGTTGACTTGAGTCTTTTTGGATGTTAACTAGACCCTTACACCCCAGCGCAGCATAATAGGTGCGAAGCGAACGGATCGAATCAGAAACACCACCCAGCGCTCCATGACCAAAGTAGCTGATGTAGGAGTAAAAACAGCCAAGCTGAAGTAGGAGTGGGCGGGCCACGTTGAGAGAGAGAGGTGGGCAAAGATCATCACCCACTGGACGCCTGACTGAGGGAGGACATCGCCGACGAGGTCGACCGCGGCGGAGGTCCCAAAATAGAGAGGTTTGGAAGGAACAAAAAAGGAATGCCTTTGCCCAGCAGTGGTACACAAATCATGCTACTAAAAAAAATGTAATGTGGTTAAATGTGGACTCAAAAATGCACTGAAACATCCAAATATCCAAAAATGGCTTCTTCTGGGTAAGCTCGCTCCATTGTCGACCTTGTTTTTGTCACTCCTGACCATGACTACTCCTTGCACCTGACTTAGGGTCAGTACAGACCGCGACGCGAAGCTACGCGACGATGCGCGCACTCTTTTAAGAGCCATTCAAAACACGACTTTATTTTCTACAACAAATAATAATAATATAATAATAAATTGTTTATTTGCGCTTTTAGGCATTTACAGACAAATATTTACAAGCAAAGGTGAACATACAATAAAATAAGAAAATAAAGCTAAAAACATCTCAGACATTGATCTGTTGGTAATGTCAATCATGCAAATATTTGTATGAACTCTGGTACCCAAGGTACCAGAATTCGTTGCGAGAATTTAAGCGGCGTCAGCGGCGCCGCGATGCGCCGCGCTGGGCCGCGATGCGCCGCGCTGCGTCGCGATGCGCCGCTTAAATTCTCGCAACGAAATGTGTATCTTTTGTTGTAGTTGCATCTCAACGTAGTGGTGAGTCGCTGCGCATCTCGACGCCGCGCGGCGCAGCGCGGCGCCGCTTACGCCGCTCGAGGCCGCTCGACGTTGCATGATGATGGAGCTAGAGGTGTCTGAGTATGCGTAATGTGAGTGTCGAATTTCGCCAACCGATTTAAGTGACGAAAAGGTCAAAGAATAACAATGTTTATCTTGCCGGTCAATTGTCTGGTCCATTTTTTTATGCCCTCTTCTCTTATTCGTAAACGGAATGTATCGAGTACATGATTTAAAATCATTTTAATGATTATTTCCGTAATAATTTATAGAAAAGTCAGATCACAGCTTTTTGCGGGACAGATAAGGCTCATAATACTTAATGGCATAAAAATATTTTTTCCAATCAGTTAAGAACTTGTTCTGATTTGCTGAATTAAATGAAGTACTGAACTAAAGGAGTGGACTACTTCATCAAGCGATAAGATACACATACTTAATGCAGGCAGGATAATTTATTGTCACTATTTAGGGTCTCAGGTATAAGAATTCGGTAATAGTTGCCTTCATTCGGATTTTATATACTCAACTACCTCTAGCCCCTGGACTATGTAACTGACACCAAATGGAGGACTGCGGGAGGAAGGGGGGTGGGGCGGGAAGCACGTGACGAATGTAGACACTCCGCTGCACCGCGCGGCGTCTGGATGCGCAGCGCGGCGCCTCGCGGCGCATCGCGGCGCAGCGCATCGTCGCGTCGCTTCGCGTCTCGGTCTTTACTGACCCTTAGACCAGAGCAAACCCATATTACAAAAAAAGAAAGGAATATGCCGACTGTTTTTGAACGAAAAAAAAAATGTCAAAATATTGCTTGTCAATGTGCTTGTCAATCTGATTGATTAAGTTTTGTAGACAGCCCGAAATTTAAAAATGGTTTTACATTTTTTTTAAACCCTTATTGATGCTTCATCAAATATCTATAACGATACATTATTATACATCTTAAAGTTTTTGGGCTAATATTAGCGCATTACCAAATCTACTACGGTGTACAAGTACATAAACATCTGAAGTTGTCTGTAGTGTCGACATACTAAATAACTTTTTCAACTGTGTCTTGTCCATAGACATAAAATGATATGGACCAGAAATACCTACAAGTTAGCCTGTAACAATAAATGGCGGCCAATGATAGGGATGTGCCAATCAAGAAACATAGTTTTACTGTAACGAGTATCGATACTAGTATCCCTAGTACTTTTAGGATTACATCATAATAGTATTATGACTGGATACAATGATTCACATGATTGAATTATAATCCATGTAGTTACGTGAAAATAATGAGAATTTTTATAATTATTATGATAAATAACATTAAAAGAAATTATTGATTAAAATAATATGACTTAAAAATTAAGCCTATCTGAATTTTGTATAGGTACTAAATAGCTGTATTTGGAACAGTTATGTATTACCTATACAAAATTCAAATCATTTACTTCAAGCAGGCTTTTTTTTTTTTTTTTTTAGCGTGGTAAAGTTATCAAATGAGTCCTCCGGCCCCGGGCAGGGCGGGAGGGACTGTCAGACTTTTACTGACTAAAATCCACGGTGTCCTTCATAGCCTGTTTCGTTCCGGGGTTACGGTAAGGAAATAATCCCGCGACCCCGGCAGGCTTTGGCCCTCTAGAGGGGGGCCTCGTCATTAAGCTGACGCTCTTTGAGGCGCGCGTGGAACACAACGCGCCGTCGACCCGGGCATAGCATAGGTCGGAATTAGGTAGAGTTATTCATGTACATATAAAGCGAAAGATATGTCCAAAATCCCGGAATTACTTTACTAGAGCAGAATAAATCGAGATTTATTAAATAAAAAAGTTTTAACTTTCACACAATTTATTCATCTATTCTATCTCTGATATTTTTGTTGTGGCATTATTTATTTATAACACTGTTTCACACACGAGATTGTTTATTAAAAAATAAAAATCCCATCTCAAGATGAATGAAAATCTTATAAGACTATCAGATAACACTGTCCTTATCAGTTTGTTTACACTATTCACTTCACTGTTTACACAATTAAACGATTATTTACTCGTCCCGCACAATTTGTAACACTGTTTTAAACACGAGATTGTCTATTAAAAAATAAAAATCCCATCTCAAGATGAATGATGTAACAAAGGTCCTGTATAAATGACGATTCAAAATTATTGTCCTGTCCATGGAGTGTTTTCTCCATAGAGATTTACGCAGAAGACAACTTCTACTATTACTACCACCACTCTACCTACCATATTTTTTTGTCGTAGGTCGAAATGATTCATGAAGTGGTTTTTTGCTGGACGTCTGAAAAAAATATGAAATACACATTACTATCTGTATAACTTAGGCTAAAAGAAAGGCTGTTATTAAACAATCATTTTAATACACTTACCGAAAATATTGTAGGTACTGAATTCTCATGTAACCTAATAACATCAAAGTGTTCTGTTAAAATATTTTTCTTCAAAGTGAAATGAACATAATATACCTATACCAGTCTTTACTTCGAGGACTAATATTTTCCTCAACGATAGAGTCCAACCAATTTTTGTTCAGTCGTTCATTTTCGGGAAACCTATAAAAGATTAGTATTTATGTATTAATATAATTATTATCATTAGAATTTGGTAACAGTTTCAGTGTAACGAAGGGACTAGTATCGGGAACTATTACAGAACGGTACAACACTATTATTATTGTAAACAAACGAACGAAAATATAAAATGAAAAATATTGTCCGTAGGACGGAAATAAACCCAAATAGTAATTCTCTAACCATGAAAATATGATCACTTAGCGATTTCTTTACCGAAATTGTTCTATTTCATGTAGTTTTGCATGAAAAACTGTTACTAACCTGTACAAAGTTTATTTATTCTGATTTTTCTTTTTTCTGGCACGGCAAGACACAATGGAACATTCAGGCATGTTGAATTACAGTTTTTTTAATTGTAGCACGCACTTTTATAAGAAAACACTCCGTAATTTACTCAAAAATCTAAATTCAACAAAAAATTTTTTTTTTTTTTTTTTGTTTCGTTCGCCTTTAAAAAGGCAGGCATCGGTCTATAGACCATTCAGCCTCGTCACATTTTCGTATTTTTCATATTTATTATGTAAGGCCAAAGCCAAGTCATCAGTAAATTCTTGTCATAATATCATTTAATCAAGGCATATGCCATGTCTTCTTTTTCTCCATAGTTACATTTTTCGTCAATCCAATTTTTTTTTTTTTTTGTTCAATCCAGTTTCTTCGTCATTTCCATGTGGTCATTTCCAAGAGTTGTGTCAATCAAATTCATTTTTGTCATTCAAATTTCAATGTCATAGCCATCATAGTCATGTCCGGTAGGTAATCAATGTACAACCCAGATATTCTGTACAAATCCCGATCAAATTTTACATCCACTAGATGTAATAAAATTAAATAAGGGAATATAAGAAGAAAAATTTTCCAGCAATCCTTGAGTGTCGCGCGGGAGGTTTGCCGGTGTTTTGTAAATCTCAAGCAATTTGTCAATCAATATTATACGATTCACATTGTGCGCTGGGCATTCAAAAATAATATGATTAAGGGTCTGATCTTTATCGAGGTTGCAATCAGTGCATTTAGGGGAAGCTATTATCTTCATTCTGGCGAGATGAGCATTAAAACATCCATGTCCAAATCTTAGCCGAGTTATTAATGAGTAAAACTGTTTGCTTCTGTGTAATAGTGCCTTCGTAAACCAAGGAGCTGAACCAATTACTGTATTAATTTTTGCATACCAAGTGCCTTTTATTTGTAAAGTCTCCTGCCAATCTTCAAGCCAACGTCGTTTATTATCTTCCTTGATCTTGGGTAATAAGTCAGAACAAGGTATGGCAACAGTTTTAATTTCTGCATTTCTTATGTCAACAATGGCTCTCGCTAAAGTGTCTGCATTTTCATTGCCACTGACTCCGATGTGCGAAGGGGTCCACAAAAATTTGATATCGAAGTTTCTTGATTGAAGTGTGAAATACTTTTCTTTGATGCAATATATGATGTAGTTAGTAGAAGCATCCAGTTTGTTGTTATCCAATGCCCTAAGGACACTCATGCTGTCCGTTACAATAAGCCAAGAAGTGGTGCCAGAGTTCTCTTCACTTATGAAATCCAAAGCAGCTGAAATAGCCATCGCCTCGGCAGAAAATATAGACAAAACATCAGGCAACCTTACACCATGACCAGTCTTAATAAAAGGAATGTAAATAGCCATTGCAACATTTGTACTGTTCTTAGAAGCATCAGTGAATATACATCGATAGCCAGAATGTTCATCTAATAACTGGTACACCTCTTCCTTGGTTTTCAAATCATCCTTTATAACAATATTCATATCTATAAATTTACTATTGTACTTGCCAGAATAACATGTCCAAGTGTCATTACATTTGTAAAGTTCATGTTGCTGATTAAGTGTAATTGGACGTAGATAACCAAAAAGGATCCACCCCACAAAATGTTACTTTTGAGATAATCGAGATTGAAGTTTATCCTGTGTTTGCTCATTATAGACTTGCTTATGTTTAATGGTTTCTTAAGAAAATATGTGTGTGGCAATGTATATTTTACTCATACAAATAAATTTAAGAGAATTTTGTTTTATTTCTTGAGATATTCAACTAAATGTGTGTTAGGATCCTTTTTGATAAAAGCTATTTTCAATTATGTTAACCTGAATTTCATTTAGCAAAAACGATTCAAATTAGCTAATTGCCACTTAAATCGTTAAAAAATGTTCATTTCATTAATAAAACAAGTAGTTTGATATCACCGGGTGCCGACCTACCTCCGCCGCGTGGTCGAGGCCTATTTGATGGACAGGGCCGTCATCTATCCCGGCCACCGGGTAGATTGGAAGCGGCGAGAGATGTCGTGCGGCGTCCCACAGGGATCGGCCACGGTCAGAGTCCCGCATAACGGTGGAAGGGGCTTGCATCGGCGTCGAGTCGACGATATAGCTGGGACTCATCCTCGACAGCCGGTGGAGCTTTAAGGAACATTTCCTTCGTTTGGCCCCAAAGCTGAATCGGGTGGTAACCGCCTTCAAGCGGCTCCTGCCCAATCTCAGCGGGTCAAACGCCTCCTGCCGTAGGCTGTACACCGGTATCGTGAGGTCCATGGTCTACGAGGTCCCTGTGTGGGCCCTGTGCATGCGGAGGCGATCGGTAAAGCTAGTCGCATGCCAGAGCGTTATGGCCATACGGAAGATCCAGGGATACCGCACGATCGCCGGCAAATCGGCCAATTTCCTGGCCGGATTGCCGCCTTAGGATCTGAAGGCGAAAGCCCTCCAGTGCGTCTACGAGTGGCGCGTGGAGGCGCAAAGTTGGGGGAATCGCCGCTGCCTCGACAAGTCGAGGCACAGCGCGAAGGGCTCCGGCGCGATCTCAAGGCGGCATGGAGGGTAGTAAGACCCCTTTTGAAGAGTGGCTGGAGAGGCGTCACGGCGTCCTCATCTTCCGCTTGACACAGGTCCTTACCGGGCACGAATGTTTCGGGAGGTTCCTGTGTCGTATAGGAAAGGAAGAAACGCCCGACTGGCCCGCTAGGGCAGAGCACCGGCGTGTCCTCATAGAGGCGATATGCGGCGACCTCTCGCGCCCGGCATTGGTCGAGGCCATGATCCGAGACGGAATGGAAAGCGGTCGCCTCCTTCCGCGAAGCAGTCATGCTAGCAAAGGAGGAGGCGGGACGCGTGAGGTATAGGACAGAGACCACCTCAAGACCAGCTACCGCGGGAGACGCCCACAGCAACTGACAGACGTCGCGAGGCGATTTCCGGCCACCGTAGGAGCGGACATGCGGGCGGTGAGTAATGGGTGACTCGCCGTCCGATCATAGACCATGCCCGGGTCGACGGCACGTCTTGTTCCACGTGCGCCAGCAATCCAACGCGGCCCCCTTAGAAGCCAAAGCCTGCTTGGCTATTGATGGATCACCGTTGATTTTAGTCAGTACGAGTCTGACAGTCCAAAATCATCAAATGAGTCCTCCCGCCCAGGGAGGGACGGGAGGACCTACCTATTGGAAGATTTTAGCATTCTACACGTTTTTTTTTATAAAGGCAGTCTTTAGATATTATAAAATAATGTACTGTCAAAGATTGACTAATACGATTTTAAAATGTTACGGTTTTGCCTCCCACAGCAGTCACAAAACATTTGGATTAAGTTTTGTTTTATATATTTAATCAAACACGATCCCACTTCTTGGGCGCCTCTACCAGCTTCGTCGTCAATCTTCAAAATATAGGTACCTACATAATGACTGCGATGTGTATGGATCCCTTTCGTTGTATTCATCAATACCAACAGAAACACAGAAATGCGTTTAGCGAAAAATATCCAAGCGTACTGAATCGTTTTTGTGATTTAACCAGTGCATTTTTTAAATAAAAATTTAGTTTCACAAAAAAGATTCATGCTTTCTGAATCTTTTTAGTGATTTATCTTTTGCAATGATTTGAAGTAAAATATTATAATCTAAAAGGATCCACATGCTTTGGATTCTTTTAAACATTTTAGTTTCGTACCCGCATCTTAGATTGACCGTTTTACAATATGATCCAAGGGGAATGGATCGTTTTTACGAAACTTAAATAGGGGTTCACCATACATGTGGCTTGGTAACCAGTGTCATTTTAATGTCAAAATATTCATATTTAACTTGGATTGTTTTTGCTAATCGAAAATATAGACCTTGATGAGCAGTTTGGTGTACTTAACTCATTTTCGGTCATGTTGTGGGTTGGATCCTTTTTGTTTATCTACGTCCAATTGAAGTAGAGAAGTCATGAAGTAAATAGGGAATGTTAATATTATTTGAAGGATTATAAACTGTATGATAAAATGAAAGTTTTCTGTAAAGAGGGTGTCTATTATATGACAAAAGCTTTAAAAGGAATTTAGATTTTAAGTACTGATATCTAATTTTCAGTGGAGGAATATTACACTCTACTTGTAAGGAGTTGATAGGTGTTGTTTTCATGGCACCTGTAATGCAACGCAAGTTATGATTTTGTAAGACATCAAGTTTACGGATAAGTCTCTGATCAGACCCAAAACATAAAAAGCCATATTCAAAATGGCTACGGACTATAGATTTGTAGGGTAAATACGCTAAATGTCGGCCCCCTTACGGTTTTTCTGTTTTGGGATCGGCCTGGAACCATCAATTTGCAACGAAAGGATAGCTTCCAGTGTGGTTTTGGATAGTTTGATAAACCTATTTTATGTTTATGGGCATAAGGTTGACATTTCTACTACAAGGAAAAAGTAATAAGGCTTAGATGCGTCGAGAACATGCGACTGAATACAGACGTACTCTGTGTCGAGCGGACGTATACTTGTACTCGCGATCAATAAATTTCGGAAAAATTGTCTAAAGTGCAGTAATCTATTTTAAAGTTACTTTAATACTTTCTTAACAAAACCTAGAAGAAAAAGTGATAAAACTAAATCTGTGTATAAAGTATTACCGGAGATACAAGCAAAAACATTTCTGTGTTATTAAAAAGTGAACGTTAAAAGTGTCTTTGTTTTAAGTGTCGAAGTTGACCGTTGTGACTGACCTTCGGACGGGTCAATGACACACGTTTTGAATTGGGTTCACGCATAAGCAACATATCGCCTAATTTCGCGCGACGGACTATAGTCGCAGCGGCCTAGTGGCGTAAGGCGCAAGATCTATCGCCAGGTCTCGAGTTCGATTCCAGCGACAAGCATTACTTTTGTGAAGTGTTATATAATTTTAAACACTGTTATGGAAAACATGAATGAAAACATAACATTTAGAAGAAGAATGACTAATTTTAATGCCTCTACAACAAGTTTTGAAGATAATAATTCTTTCATATCCACCGAATCTCACACCCTTGGAAGAAGTCTACCCGATTTATCTACATGGAATTGCCAAGAGTTCATTGATTTACAGGAAACCGTACGAGATTTAAAGGAAAAGCTAGAGAGTGCACACAAGGAAATTGAAAACTTAGTACTAGAAAAGATAGATTTGGAAAAAAGACTACTAACTCAAGAAACCAAAATAAATAATTTAACTAAAATATTCTCACCATGTATTAGCACCCCAAAGCGAAAATTAAGAAATTTAAACGAATCAAAGATATTGACCAACCAGCTACAACATGAACCTGAAATGGGAAGAAAACCTAGCAACACAGAACAAACTACTATACAGCATAAAAACAAAAAATCTATCACAACTGATACTCCATATCTTAGAAGCAAAAATAATTATCTGAAGAGGACAATACATATCCTAGGAACCCAGCAAATCACAGGTTTAACTACACGCCTACTTGACTTGAGATCTAATAGCTCTTACGAAACGTACTGTGCACAAGGATTGTTAAAATACAATGCCATCTCTCAGCAGCTGTTAAACACGAAATTGTCATGTAAGCCTTATGATAAAATTATTGTTTGTGTAGGAGAAAATGACTATAACCCTACTACCCTGTTAAATGAGTTATATATGTTTATAAAAAAATACAACAGTTCTCCAATTATTGTGTTGAGTGTACTGGAAAATAAATACCTAAATGTAAAATTACTGAATAATAATCTAGAACTGATCTGCAAAAATAATGAGAACTGCTATTTCCTACGTACCCACAACAATACTTGTCATAAACTGAACGTTCTGATTGACACAATTGACTACAAAAAGAAATATCTTAACTTCAGCAAAGAACTGTCTGTTCTGCCGAAATGCTCCGAATTGCCCACATATTTTTGTACAGACCAAGACATAAAGCCTACTTACCGACCAACAAGATTGTCCTTTCATAAAAACACCCGGAACAATAATTTTTTTCGAAGATACTAGGTGTAGTGACTTTCTGCCTATACCTCAAACGCTCTGCGATCGAAGTCAACCATTAAAAAACACAAAATTAAATGATAATGAGTTAAGTAAGATAAAAGACGTAAACTCCACTGACGTACTTAATAATTGTCACTCATTAAATATTCTTCACCAAAATATTGCAGGGTTTAGAAGCAAAAGAGAAATGCTAGAAATTGCGATTGACACGTTTCAAAATAAAGGTTTGACTATTGATGTAGTGTGCTTAACGGAAACTTTTATTAAAGCGGGTGAGGAGAGTAGCGTTGCCTTAAATGACTACAAATTAGGAGACTGGTACTCAAGAAAAACCAAAAAGCGAGGTGGTGTATGTATATTCTGCCTAAACCACATTGAGTACAAAATACTGACACAATTGAAAAAATATGCGTCTGAAAATGATTTCGAGTGTTGTGGAATTGAACTCATACCATATAACATTGTAATAATAGCCTTATATCGTACACCAAGCTCAAACCCCTTTGTTTTCCTACGTAATTTAGAAGTTATGTTATGCAACCTTCGAAATAAATCTAAGAAACAATTAGTTATAGTAGGTGATCTAAACATTGATATTTTGGGGGAAAAAAATGATAGAAATAAAAAATGCTCAGACGAATTAACTAGGATTGTAAATAATTTCGGTTTAACGTTACACATAAGACAGCCAACAAGAAGAAACTCATGTTTGGACCAAATAATAAGTAACTGTAAGGATGCAATATGCGAAGTTATACCATTGGGACTGTCAGATCACGAAACAGCTCAGATGATATCCATAAAAATAGACGATAAAGATCCCCCTCTACGCTTTCGTACAATTCGCAAGCGAGATTTTAGCGCCGAAAATAAAGAAAAGTTCTTTAGCTGTTTATCAAGTTTAAAATGGACTGACATATTTTTGGATCAGGAAGCTAATAGCGCGTTTACTAAGTTTCATGATTTACTGGTTTTGTTTTTTGATTTGTGTTTTCCTAAAGTTGAAATTAAAATCAACCTAGTGAAAAAATATACGAAATGGATTTCCAAAGGTATTAAAAAATCAGCTAAAACTAAAAGAGACCTGCGTTTTAAATACTACTTCTCATCTGATAAAGGCAATAAATTGAAATACCTAAATTATAATAAATTACTAAAAAAATGTATACAAAAAGCTCAAAAAATTCATAATACAAATTACATAACCAGGGCTAAAAATAAATGCAGGGCATCATGGGACTTAATAAAATATAATTCGAATAATGATAGGCAACTTCAGGAACTAAACATTAAGGAGATAGAAACTGAAACCGGACCACTAACAAGCCCCACGGACATTGCCAATTATATGAATGACTATTATATCAATTTGACGAACAACGATTTTGACATTAATACTAATAATTATGACATTGACCCTAATAATAATAGTATGTTTTTAATGCCCACCAATAATGAAGAAATAGGTAAAGTAATAAAATCACTCAGGGATACAAATTCAACGGGTTATGACGAAATACCTACGAAAATTATAAAATACATATCCCCTATTATTACCCCGGTGCTAGTACATCTAATAGACCTATCATTATTCACGGGAGTGTTTCCAGAAAAATTAAAAATTACAACTATTAAACCGATACATAAAAAAGGAAATAAAAAACTTGTTGACAATTACAGACCGATAGCCCTATTGCCTATTCTAGCAAAAATTTATGAAAAAGTCATGCATGCGCGATTAATACATTTTATCGATAAATCCCAAATTTTAAATCGAGAACAACATGGATTCCAAAAAAGAAAATCGACAACCACAGCGGCATTTAACTTAGTTAACCTAGTTACCAAAAATATTGACCAGAAAATTCCGACAACTGTTGTATTTTTTGACATGTCAAAAGCCTTTGACTTTGTTTCACACGAGCTACTACTAAAAAAATGTGATAAATATGGAATCCGCGGAAAAGCAAATGCATGGCTAAAAAGCTACCTTTCAAACAGATCGCAAGTTGTAGAAATTACTGTGGATAAAGTTGATCAAAATGGTGAACAGAAAATTAATTCCAAATTAGGTTACAATTGCACAGGCGTTCCACAGGGCACTATTTTAGCCCCTCCACTCTTTCTGCTATATATCAATGACCTGTCAAAAGTAACTGACCATCCCTGCATACTCTTTGCAGACGATGTGTCCGTAATCATCCCTAAAACTAACGACAACTATAACCAGGAAATAAATAGTACCGTAAACAAAATAATAACTTGGATGGAAAAGAATAACCTTAAACCTAACATAGACAAAACCAAATATGTACAATTTTGTAATAAAAACTGGAAAAAAATCGATTTAAACATCATATATAAAGATAAACAAATAGAACAATCAAATAGCGTGACTTTTCTTGGGATAGTTCTAGATGAGAGGTGTTCCTGGCTTGGTCATATTGATATGATATGTGGAAGACTCAGTAAGTTTGCTTATGCTCTATGGCGTTTATCCAACCTAACAAATAGACAAGCCACACTGCAAGCTTATCATGCATATGTTGGATCAGTATTGCGTTATGGTATACTGGTATGGGGAAACTCGGTGCATCTCGGAAGAGCTTTCATAGCACAAAAGAGGTGTATACGTGCGATTTGTAATGTAGACCCACTCACATCCTGTAAACCATTATTTAAGAAACTGCGAATACTTACATTGACTAATATCTATATTGAGGAAGTATGTAAATTTACCAAATCTCATCCAGAAATGTTTGAAAAACTGGGAGATAAATGTTCGTTCAAAACTAGATATCCTAATAGATTAATAAATACGAGAACAAAAACGGAACTTTACAGGCGCAGCTGTTATCCTATGTGTATCCAGATTTATAACAAGATTCCTAATCAAATTAAAGAACTTCCAATGGTTCGCTTCAAAAGGGCTTTACGTAGGTGGTTAATTGAGAATCCCTTCTATAATATAAAAGAATTCCTCCAGTTTAAACCTAAGCAATAATTATAATTGTACCTACCTATAAAAATTTGCATGTCATTATGTTATGATTAAATATGCTAAGCTACTATCATTACCTAACATTTTAAGAACATTTGTAACCATATTTATCTGCAAATAAATCTTTGACTTTGACTTTGACTAACGAAAAAACCCTAAAGTCGGCCATTCACGGCCCATGGTCGGTCGCGTTTTTCCCAAATGTCGGCCGGGTAGAGGGTGTTTTAAATTAAGACAGACAAATATTATTAATATGATTTATTTTGGCAGGAGTCTCACTAAGTATACATTATTAATCGAATTTTGTTTAATAGTAGGTAAAGTATTTTTTTTTAAATGCACTTAAATAATGTTAGGTAAAGTTGCGATCGTAACTACATAGGTAATGTTCTGTTTCCGTAAAGGCCCTTGATCTCCCTGCTCTGTCATTGTAGTACCTTAAATTAAAATCATTAATTCTAAATGCAGCTTTTTGTGACATGCAGGTTAATTAATGAATGAAAGATTCACGACCAACCATTTATATTTTTTAAGCTAATTAACATGGCTTTATTAGGTAGCAAGTTCCAAAGAGCAATTTTTATCTTATATTCCCAAACCGTAATAAGCTATCATAAATGTTTCCAATTTTATCCTCCCATTTAAACGTAACTCTTAATATTATTAATAAATTAAATTGTACAATGAACATTTAATTTTGGGAAAATAATAAAAAGCAATCAGCCTGTATAGTTGGGCTCGAACTCGAGGCTGGTCGACATTACGATCTTTAATATTTCTAAAGCCGGCCCCTATTTCATGTACACTATTTCTCGAGATTCAACTTCTATCACCCCGGCCGGTATTTGGCGATTAAACGTAAAATAGATTTACTTGCCTATATGCGTTGCAAATCCTCATAGTAAGCCAATGGAATTAGTACAATTGGAATTTATAAAACAGACTGCATTTACTTTAAGTCGACCATGGCCGAGAATCCGGTTTTAACTCAAAATTGGTAGTCTATTGGCGGCCTCCTATTTTTCTTTTAAACAAATACGTTAAACATTGAAAAAACTGTCTCAAAATATAGTAAAAATTACTTATTACTGATAATAAAGCTTAAAACAATAAAAAAGGAATGTTTTACCGTTCTAATATCAATCCCCGAAGTGTGGGTATTCACAGCAAGTAAGGTACTTTCAATATGAACTTGACGCTTCGACGGCGCAATCGCTGCTGAAGCTCAGTGTGCGAAGAGTGAGCGTCGTAATCGGAAAGTAACGGTTTGTACATATAGAGTATGAACTAAGGTGGTAATTCGAGTGGCAAATTTGTCACTTCATTACGTTTTAAATGAACGCAAGCTGAAAATGTGCAGAGGGCCGAAGTTTGGGGGGGGGCCGACGTATGGCGTATTTACCCTACAACATTAACAAAATTTTAGGATCAGCGTGTTCTGATACGGATTTTATAAAGTTGTATGCTTTATTTGCTTTACCAAGTAAGTAATCAACATATTTGTTCCATGTAAGATTGGCAGAAAAAATTACTCCTAAGTACTTAAATTCATTAACAATGGGAAGTTCAAAATTATCATAAAAAATTTCTAAATCAAAATCTATTTCACCAAAAACAACAACTTTTGATTTATCTGGACTAATTTCTAAATTTAAATAATGAAAATATTTACTCATATTTTTCAAAGCCCCATTAATATTACTCTTAATCTCATCCATATCCGGACCATGTATAAATAACCAAATCATCAGCAAATTGTAAATTTAGTACTTTGCTACCCAAAACCATATTAAGCTTATGCACATAAAGCACATAAATCAATGGACTCATAATACCACCCTGACACACCCCTTTATATGAAAAACGGGGTCCAATTAATTGCTTATCTACTTTGACATAAACTTCTCTACCATGCAAAAAATTAAAAACCCATGAAACAATTTTTTCAGGTATGTCAAGAGAGCGGAGTTCATGCGACAAAATGTGAAGATTGACGTTATTGAAAGCACCAACTATGTCAACAAAAACAGCAACACAATCATGATCCATTTTACGAGCATTAAAAATATCAAGGTGCAAATGGGAAATACATTCACGTGTTGACCTTCCTCTACGAAATCCAAGCTGATTGGAAGGTAATAAATTATTACTTTCTATGTAAAACTCTAGTCTTTGCTTTAACAATTGCTCAAAAATCTTTCCTATACAAGAGGTCAAAGCTATAGGTCTGTATGAATCAGGTTTGTTGAAGTGAAAACTTCTTTAGCGGCGTTGTACACTTTTTCTGTAATGGGTAAAAAATTTAAAACTCGCGTCAGGGTCACGTGACCGTCAGGGTCACGTGACCGTCAGGGTCACGTGACCCTGATCGAAAATGAGTAAGACGTCATTCAAATTAAAAATAAAACATAGTAACAAAAAAGTTTTCACTTCTACCGGCACTCCTGGAGTGCAACCTTTTTTTTTTATCTTTATTCAGTTTCAAAATCGGAATAAGACAGTCCATTTTCCAGTCTGAAGGTATAATTTCATCAAGCCAAAGTAAGTTAAAGACTTTTAAAACCAAAAATAAAGCTTGCAGTGAAACATTCTTAAGCATTTTATATGGTATACAATCGAGGCCAAAAGCTGTATCACGCCTGGAAAAAATTGCAGCTTTCAATTCTTGCATAGTAAATGGATCTGTTAAATAATTTGAGCATGCTGCTGTCGGTAAACGATCATGTGAATGAAAAGGGGCCTCTACAGTATCAGGTGTGAATTTTTTAAGAAAATCAGAAATCCGTGGATATACATTATTGCAAGATGGTACATATGTTCTATTAAACTTTCTAGAAATACCCCAAATTTTACTTAAAGGAGTTGTTCTGTTAAAAGACTCGCACAAAGTTACCCAACTCAAATACCTCTCTCTTTTTAAAATCAATTTTTTGGCAGCTTGTCGCCTTTTAAATTCAATATAGTTTGCTTGTGAGGGGTCATGTTTAAACTGTATATAGGCATTCTTAGCGTCTTCTACAGCCCTAGTACAGTTGTCATTCCACCATGGAAGTGGACTGCGTTTTTTCTTTTTAGAAGTTTCTGATGTATGAGGCACTGAGGCACTAGAAGTAGTTTGCATACGAGAAATATCAGAACATGGAACAGAATTCTGTATAGCCCTATTTAAGATAAGGATGAGTTCTTTATAAGTTTGTAAAGGGTTATGATGATTAAACACAAAATTCTGTAATAGATTATCTACTTGAGCTGTGTAAAGTTCCCAATTTACTAGTTTAAAATTTACATGAACAGGCAGATTTGAAAGATCATTGGATGAAGAAATAAAATTATTAAATACTATTTTTGTAATTACAGGCAAATGATATCCACCTAGAGGAACATCATGGACTGACCAGCTACAAGAAAAAGCCAACGAGGGTGATACTAAGGTTAAATCAAGAGCATTTCTCTGCCACCTATCTGAACCCACTGTAGTCATATCTCCGTTATTCAGCAACACAAGATTGTTATCATTGATGCTTTCAAGAACATCAACACCACGACTGCACTGTGCACTACAGCCCCAGGCTGAATGATGGGCATTGAAATCCCCACCAATCAAAACAGGACCAGGAATACTTTTGAATAAATTATCCAGCTTTGATTTAGAAAAGGATGGATTACAATTACTTGGACAATAAAATGATACCAAAGAAAGCTCCTTAGCACCATATTTTAAACGTATTGCAATATTTTGTAAAGAATCATCATATGAAGTATCAATTTTTTTGAACTGTAATGAATTATGTATTAATATAGCTACGCCATTATGACTATTTCCAGAATCTAATCTAACAATATTATAATATTTTATATTGAAACGCATTTCAGGCTTAAGCCAAGTTTCACAAAGTAAAGCTACATGAATATTGTTCTCAAGTAGAAAATGAGAAAAAATAAGTTGATTACTACGAATACTTTGAGCATTCCACTGTACAATATTTAACTGATCCATAATTAAGATTGTTTAATGTTATTATCACACTGTATTGTTGCTAAGAGAACTTTTTTAATATTTTCATTTGTAATGGAACTTTCTTTGTTCCGATTTTGTGAGATTAAAGTAAGAAGGGTCTGAATTAAAATGTTTTGTATTTGATCTGTTTGTATTAGAAATTTAAGTTGTTCTGTAGGGTTTTTGTTATTTAAAGGAGGAAATGACTTTTCATTTAACACATCAGCATAAGATCTTTTCTGAATTTTATTTTTATTTTCTTCTATCTTAGCTTTTTTCACTGGACATTCTGCAGAAATAGCAATGTGGTTTCCTTTACATTGGCAACATGTAGCTTCTGTTGGGGCAATTGTGCATTCTTTATAGCTGTGATCTTTTCCACATATAGAACACCTGATGCTGTTTTTGCAGAATTTGGCAATATGTCCATACCTCAGACACTGCAGACACTGCTTAACCGGTGGGATGTACGGCCGTACCTCAAACCGCCAGCTGTTCAGGTCCACGCTGTCAGGCAAGGAGACGCACGAAAAGGTGATGCTCACTGTCTTCATTGGTTCAAAGGTGACTTTATTTCCTGTAATAATCCGACGCATAAATCTTTTCACCGATATTATATTTTTGGAACTGGATATCGCTGAATATATTTGCTCATTCGACAGATCAATCGGGACATGTTGAATGATTCCAGTAATTTCAGTAGCTGAGGCTGGAATGCTGGCTTTCAGTTTATAATTGTCCAAAAACTTTTTGTTTACGAGCGCAGCATTGGCAAATGCCGGACGCTCAAAAATAACGCCAATTTTGTGCCGATTCAATCTAATCAATTGCTTAACGCCTTTGTTGTATCTTTTGAAGTTAGTGGCTAATGACATCATATCGCGGTCACCGATCGGGACTTGATTCTGACTTTCAATGAAAACAATATATTCATAGTTTCCACCAGACTCTGGATAAGACCGGGTGTAATCAGAAACTCTATATTCAAGGTACTTATCCGTATCCTTTTCCTTTTCAGCAAGTGATGACGATGAGGCCGACTGCATGGAGCGCAACGACCCAGTGTCAGCATCTTCTTCAAGGGGATCCCCAGGGGGATCTGTCTCATTTTTCTTCCTCTTCTTAACCCTCCCCATAACAACGATTCACAATTAAGTTGTTATGCAAAAAGTAGAATTAAAATAAAATAAATTTGATTTTCTTTCAAAAAATCGCGCCTAGTTTCTTTGACTTTCCCGCGCTTTTTTTTTTCTTCAACAAAAAGTAAACAACTGTTTGACAGCAGAACTACCACAGAGCTTTTAACAATAAATGGCGAAATCGGCACGTTTCTGTTTCGTAGGCAATTATGCCATCAAAATATTCCCATTTTGAGCAGCAACTGAAATATTGTTGTCTCTTTTCTCAAATATGATTACTGCATTAGAAAGAAAGAGACAAACAAATATTTCACTCTCTGTTTCGAATTTGACTCATATTTGTAAATTGTATGTATAGAACATTGGGGCTACTCCTTAAAACTTTATCTCAATGGTCTTGTCTGGTCTTGTCAACAGTGTTGCCGTTTTAGCCACTTTGTGGCTAGATCTAGCGGATTTTCAACGGTTCTAGCCAAATAGAAAACCATTTTAGCCACCAAAATAAATCTAGCCACTTTTGGCTGATTTTTCGATTGTTAAACTTTTACTAAATTAAGTACTATTAGAAGTCTACCGATTAATTAAACCAAACTACAAAAAAACAATTAAAAATATTAAAAAAAGCTTGCCACCATATGTTTTGCCTGCTGAAGTTTTAAACAAAGTCACAAAAACGGTCAAATCGGTCAAACAAATTGAAATACCACCCACATCATCACCCATTGACGAAGAGATTAATGAATCTCCAGATGTCACTGTAGACTTAGGAATTGATTTTTAATTTTAAACCAAATAATTGAGAATATTTTTCACTAGCTGAACGTTTATTAGCTTCAAATTCAAATTCAAATTTATTTGCGTTCCACATGTGTTCTTAGGTGGTAAGTTATAAATAAATAGATCATTGTGGACCCTGTCGGGCACAGCAAAAACATAAAATGTAGGTAGCTTTTAATAATGTTAAATACTAAGTAGTATTAAATTTTTTTTATTTAACCCATTTATCACTGTGCCGAAATTGTAATACTTATCAATAGTAATTGGATGGATACCTAACAGTACCTGGCCAAAAGCACTTTAGCCACTTCTAGCCGAATTTTGAAAGAGATTTTTTTGCAAAACTGGCTACTTTTTACTTACATGTAGCCACAAACTACATTGTTCTAACGGCAACACTCAGGGGGTGTCGACTTTGTTCTACGAACAAGAAGTAGGTGGGCTAGAAAACAAGAAAGAGACATCAACATTAGAGTAAAAGAGATGAATTACATAATGTTGCCAACAAAAATACTATTTCACATTCAATCACATTCAATCTAATAATAGGCTTATTAATTGATTTTAAAGTATTGTTATCCTTTAAATTTATTTTTGCTTTTATTCTGATGCGAGAAAATGTTTTTTTTGAAATTTTTAACATTTAAATTGATGAATACACAAAACAAAAAGGAGATAATAATATGACAACATGACAACACTGGAACGCCATATTGTCTATTGGCTATTTGACGTCATAGGAAAAAATGTCTGCCATCGCTTGCGCACTATTTATTTAGATCTTGTTCTTGTGTTTATTTGTAATAAATAAAACAGTTGCATTTAATTCTACATACAATATTGTTAATGTGAGTCGAGCTTGCTCCTCTGTGTCTGTGTTTTGGTGAAATTAAGTGCGTATTTGTGAGATATAGACCCGGTGTTGAGACAGTGACTCTTGTTTGTTTTTGTGCCTTATTCCCGATGAGTTCGTAGGAAGAAAACACTAGAATCTGTGCTATGTGTGGAACTTCACCTTCTAAAGATCCCAGCATCACTTTACATCGGTTTCCGAACCTTAAGTACAATAAGTCATTGTAGCTTATATGAATAAAGAAGTCAAATGAAATCGTTTGTTTTACTAAACTGCTCCTTACTTATTATCTTTCAGCATTTTATGCACAAGTACATTGTGTTTCTCGATAGTAATTTGAAAGAAACTATCGAGAAGCGCAATGTACTTGTGCATAAAATGCAAAACAAAGAACCTGGAAAGTACTTGTAGTATTTGAAATTCCCGCCCGATTCTACTGCCATGTTTTCGTGGGCTAAACATAGATGGCGCTGGTCGGTAAGGAAAATTTTCCTCACAAAATTAGTACGGAGTCGTCATTCTTCCCCTTTAGGGGTATATATGTTCTGTGGCAACACTGCTTGTCAATGTCAACTTCAGTTCAGTCAACTTGTCATACTGCTGTTTATGATCGTGATTAGTTCAAACGGATTTTGCTATTGTCTTGGTGAGATTAAGCACGCGTTTCTTAACCTCTCAGATAATTTTGATAACAAAATCTGTTTTTAGTGTTGTGGCTATTGTGTTGTATAAGTGTTGTGTTGTCTGGTTTTAATATATAGTTATAAGGTTAGTATTTTAAGCTTTTCGGCACTCATTTCTTATGGAAATGAGTGCCGAAGAACCCCCTGATGGGGGTGGAGGGACACCTTCAGATATGGAGGTTGTGGAGTGTTCCCAGAACACTGATCACGTAAGACCCGACGTTAGGAAGCGCCCCGGAGCTCCTGAAATTTTTGTTGACGCGAAAAGAAATAAGCCGCCGTCTGACTCAATTCAGTCTGTTTTTACTAAGCCGGGTTTTGAGAACGATTCTAAAATACTCTATAGCGAGAGTGACAGAGCACCCTTTACTGTATTTGTCTCTAGAGTGGAAACAGACCCTAAGCAAGGCCTAACCTTAAATTCTCTTAAGTTTGCCCAATTTATTTTCAATAAAGGTTTTAAAGGTGTTGTACAGGGCAGTGTCAGGTCTTTGGGCCGTAACAGGATGTCTATTGACTTTATGACGTTCAGTGATGCCAACAACTTTGTTAACAATCCCATTCTAATGGAAAACAATTACTCTGCAGTTATCCCACGCTTTCATGTATGTCGCATGGGAGTTGTCAGGGATATTCCTACTGACTGGACATTGGAGGAGCTAGTCATTGGTATAGAAACCCCCCGTAATTGTGGAGAAGTCATTAGGGCTAGAAGGCTTAATTTTAAAAACAAAAAAGAGGACTCTGTAACTTGGTCTCCATCTTCAACTGTAGTGCTTACTTTCTCTGGCCAGGTTCTCCCAGAGAAAGTTTTCTGCTACAATGTCTCTCTTCCTGTTTCTATCTATCATCTCCCCACTATCCAATGCCGCAACTGCTTGCGATTTGGCCATATAGGCACTCAGTGTAGATCTAAGCCCCGTTGCTACCGTTGCGCTCAACCTCATCCGGGAGATAGCTGTAATGTTCCCGACTCACAGGTCTCATGTCTTCTGTGTGACAGTGGAAACCATAAGGCCATTGATAATAAGTGCCCAGAACACTCAAGACAGAGGTCAATTAAAATGGTAATGTCCCAAGAAAACTTAAGCTACCGTGAGGCCTCAGTAAGGTTTCCCCGTCCCCGTAAATTACCATACTCTAATGTTACAGCAGGTCCCTCCCAATCTAAACTATCTCAAGCTCTTCCTTCCGTAGACCTTCTCCTCTCGCCCCCTCTTAACACTCCTACTTCTTCTCCATATGCATCCCCTGCTAAAACCTCTTATACCAAAACGGTTTATCGTTCCCCAAGACCTAGACCAGAACTGGGCAAGTCCTATGATACCCAAGCCCATAAGTCGTTCACCTATACCCCTAATTCCTCTCAGCCTAATGGCTGTGCTCTGAATTCCTCTTATGTTGAAACCACTCCCCTTCCCACTCCTAATGACAATTTGATAGAGCTTCTGACTTGTTCCCTTATAAATATATTGTCTAAATTTAGTGACGCAATACCGAACAATGTCGTTGTATTAGTTCAACAACTCCTCGAATCCTGGACTCGCCAAAATGGAAAAAGTCCTTCAGTGGAATTGTAGATCAATTCGCACAAAAAAACATGATCTAATCTACCTCATAAATAGATATAAACCCGTTGTCTTTGCTGTATCGGAGACATGGCTCAGGCCTGGATCTCTTTTTAGGGTTCCTGGTTATTCGTGTCTTCGGGATGATAGAGATGACGGACGAGCGGGTTGCGCCCTATTGGTTAGCAGATCTATCACTTTTTCCCAGATTCCTCTTCCTCATCACGATCTTGGTCTACATGTAGTGGCCATTAGAGCCATGAACATATCTTATGTATCTGCCTACATTCCACATCCCAATGCTAATATTTTGTCTGAATTTAACTCTATCCTTTCTTCTGTTCCTGGTCCTTTGATCGTGTTAGGTGATTTTAATTGCCGTCACACCATTTGGGGCTCTCACTGTAATGACCCCTCTTCCAGCTTTTTGCTAGACCTGTTAGATGATCGCAACCTTTGTATTCTTAATGATGGATCTGCTACCCGTCGAGTTCCTCCTAACCAAAATATAAGTGTTCCTGACCTTACTTTCTCTTCCCCTTCTTTAGTATCAACTCTTTCCTGGTCTGTTCTCCCTAATTCATATGGGAGTGATCATTTTCCTATCCTAATTTCTTTTCCAAGTACTCACCCTCGTCCTACTCCCATCCAACCCCTACAAAAATATCGCTTACCCCAAGCTGACTGGCCTAAGTTCTTGTCCCATTTGGATGCAGAACTTCAGAATTTTCCCCAAATAAATTCATCGAACTCCCTAATCCTCTACAGTGATTTTGTTGAGTGCCTTTTGAGAGCAGCTGATTCGTCAATACCTTTAAAAAACTCTGCCCGTCAACTAATACCTTCTCCACCTTGGTGGGATGCTGAATGCACTGAGGGCGTCCGTAAACGCAAAGAAGCAGAAAACTCCTTCTCTTCTGGTCTAGATATGCCTGCATATTTAAATTTTAAAAAGACTTCTGCAACTACCTGTAGGTTATTGGCAAGAAAGAAAAGATGTGGCTGGCTCAAATTTTGCGAATCACTGTCTCCACGTTCCCCAGTATCCCTTGTGTGGAAAAAAATTAAAATCTACCGTAGAGCTTGTGACAGTCAGTCTCCTGATGTTTCCACAAATGACTACAGTACCTGGTTGGATGACTTTATATCCAAATTAGCCCCCCCCTTTGTTCCTAGCTCTGACTGCCTTCCCACTACAGTTCCTCCTCCTTCCACTTCCTCTGATAGATTTGATGACCTTTTCTCTTATTCAGAACTTATTTGTGCCTTAGATCATCTTCGGGATTCTGCTCCGGGTATTGATGGAATACCCTACTCCTTTATTTCCAAATCTTCTTCCAACTGTAAATTAATCTTTCTAAACCTAATCAATTCCTTTTACGTTACGGGCCAAGTTCCAGAATCTTGGAAAACTCAAATAATCATCCCAATTTTGAAACCTGGGAAAGACCCAAAAGATTCCACTTCCTATCGTCCTATTGCCCTCTCTTCTGTCTTGGCTAAAATTATGGAAAATCTCATCAAGAACCGGCTTGAATGGATCTTAGAAAGTAAAGGCATCTTATCCAATTCTCAGTTCGGCTTTCGAAGGGGTATGGGAACTCTAGATAGCCTAAGTGTCTTCATGTCTGATGTCCGTATTGCCTTTTCCAAAAATGAAAGTGTTCTTGGTGTTTTTCTAGACATAGCTTCAGCCTATGATAATGTCCAACTTCCAATACTCAGGCAAAAGCTGCTACAGCTGAGTATCCCTGTGAGGATGGTCACCATCATTTGTAATCTCCTTATGTCCCGTTCTATTTCTGTTCGTCATCAAAACTCCCTCTCCCCATCCCGTCTAGTGTGGAAGGGCCTGCCCCAGGGGTCGGTCTTAAGCCCCATCCTTTATAATGTATACACACACGATTTGGAGTCTTCAGTGAGTTGTTTCTGTAAAATCTTACAATATGCCGACGACATTGCTCTCTACTCTAGTTCAGCTTCCCTTTCAGATGCCTCATCTCGCCTAAATTCTGCTCTCTACTACTTAAACCAGTGGTTGACCGATCACGGCTTAAGTTTGTCAGTTTCCAAATGTAATGCAGTCGCCTTTACTCGTAAGCGTAATATTCCCCCTATTAGCCTTTATGTTGAAAATGAACCTATTTTGATCGGTGACAAAGTAAAATTTCTTGGCCTCATTCTGGACTCAAAATTATCTGGTCTCTATCATCTGGACTACATCTTAAAGAAATGCGAAAGAGGCGTTAATGTCTTACGTGCCCTTTCTGGAGTCCGCTGGGGAGCTCATCCAACTTCCCAGAAAATCCTCTATAACGCCATAGTTCGCAGTCACTTTGATTATGGAACCTTTTTGCTGGAACCGTGCAATAAAATTGCCCTTGCCAAACTGGATAGGATTCAGTCCAAGTGCTTGCGTATTATAACTGGTGCTATGAAATGTTCACCTATTAATGCCCTTCAGGTAGAATGTTTGGAGCCCCCCCTTCACTTACGTAGACAATATCTCTGTGACAGATTTTTTTACAAAGTCATCCAGAATAAATGTCATCCTCTCCTCCCTCTTCTTCGTACACTTTTTCAGTTAATCCCATCATCTCGTTATTGGTCTCATAAAAGTCCTCCACTCCTCGTTAACAGTTTCAGTAAATTTAATAATATGCACATTTCCTTAGTCCAGTTAAGCAAAAACCCCTTATTTGAAGTAAATTTTGATTCCCTAATCTTCAAACCAAAAATTATTTTTAACTTTGGTATATCCAAACTTGACCCTAATGCTAATGTCAAATTCAATAGGATTCTGGCGGAGGACTGGCATGATTGGCTGACATTTTTTACAGATGCTTCTAAGTTGTCAGATAATAGTAACGTCGGTTCAGCTGTGTGGATCCCAAAATACAAAATTATTCTTAATTTTCGTAGTTCTGCTTTTGGTACTATATTCACAGGGGAAGCAATAGCTATTTTGGAAGCAGTCTCCTACATTGAATCACACGGACTCAACAAAAGCCTTATTCTCACGGATTCTCTTAGCTGTTTACAGGATCTAATAAAATCACCTTTTCGCTCTCGTAACAATTCTCCCCTTATCCTAAAGATAAAACAACTCCTGTATAGATGCCACTGCTTAGGCATAGAGATTACATTGGCTTGGATCCCCAGCCACTCTGGAATTGTTGGTAATGAGAATGCGGATTCAATTGCCAAGTTAGCTACTCAGAATGGGATCGAATCTCACTCGTCTTGTTATCCCCGAGATCTGCATTGTCTTGTTAAACCCGATATGATGAAGAGTTGGAATGAGCTTTGGCAAAAAACTCGAATATTGAAGGGAAGATTTTATGGCTCTATCCAACCATTCATTCCATCAAAATGTTGGTTCAGCAAACTAAAATTTTCTAGTAAATTAGCCACCTCTGTCATAATTAGACTCCGACTTGGGTTTGTTTGCACACCAGTTTTTTTGGCCAAAATCCATGTGAGGGACTCCTCTTTGTGTGAATGCGGTCTGGAGGAGGGTACTCTGGAACACTTGTTTTTTTCCTGTCCTCGTTTAACCACCCCCCTTTACGACTTACTCCCTTCTGATATTCCTCGCCCAATTAACATCCCTTTTCTATTATCTTTAGCCCATACCCCTGCAGTTAAAATCCTTTATAAATTTATTAGCATAAATAAAATCCAGTTGTAGGCGATATTTATATTTGGTTTATTTGTTAAATGTTCTAACATTTATCTTGTGTTGTTTTACTTCTACTAACCAAAAATGTTTTGTCCTTTTTTAGCATGGGGACCCATGGATGCCACCGCTACAAATACTGATCAATAGTTGTGTAACAGTTTACGACCTTAATTTATCATACCTTGACATTGGCAAAATCATCGAACGTTACGTTACCGATGGAGCCATAACCTCAAAAATTGAATTGAATTGATTAGTTCAAACGTAAAATTTTAATAAAAATACTTAATTTATAAATATGTTAAGAATAATTGCTTTACTATACTCAACAGTACTTTGTGCAGCCCAGAACAACAGTGAAGTAAATAAAAGAAACTTCATTTACAATACGTAAGTATTTTTCAACAAGAATATTTTTGTTTACGTTTTCATCGAAAGATATATAAAAAATATTATCTGTTTATTCACATGGACCTTGTTTTTTCTGTTAGCAAGTTTCTGTTTATGTAGTTATTAAAATTGCGTTGCCTCATACACACCTCTATAAAAAAAGCTTCTTCAGGGAATTCCCCAGACTTCAAAACCGCTATCGCAGTAAAGTTTCTAAGTTATCGTTTGTACAGTCCCGAAGAATGACTAATAAGATAAAATTATCCTTTTTAGTATAGGTCGGAATAAGGTAGAGTTATTTTGGTACTTGCATCGAAATGTTGATATCAATATGGATCTTCCCGGGATTTCTAACAGACAATCTCGTGTGGAAAACAGTATTACAAAATATAAATAATAATAATAAAAACATCTGAGATAGACTAGACAAATAAATTGTAATAATAATAATATTCCACAACTATCACACAACGCCATCTAGTCCCAAGCTAAGCAGAGCTTGTGTTATGGGTACCAGACAACTGATAAACATACTTATATATTTCTAAATACATACATATTATAGATAGATTACAACCAGACACAGAATGAATGATCGTGCTCATCACACAAACATTTGTCCTGGGTGGGAATCGAACCCACGACCTTCGGCATAGCAGTCAGGGTCACTAACCACTAGACCAACAGGCAATTGAAAGTAAATAACTTTTTATATAATAAATCATGGGATTTTTCTGCTCTATAAAAGTAATTCTGGGATTTTGGGCATATCCACTTTCCACTATAATCTTTGGCAACATACAATTACAGGAATAACTCTACCTAATTTGACCTATGCTTATCAGACTTCACTTGGTTTATTAATATCCATTTCCTGTTATATTTTTTACCTATTATAAGCAGTATTTTAGCACCTCGTTTTTAGTATTGTATTGATATAAATCAAGGATATTTTGTTTTTAACCCACAGGTTAGGCAAATTCTTTATTGCTTTTCAGGAAAACTCAGAATTGCGTTTTTGACTTTGCGAGTTGTAATTTTCATACTGTAATAATTTGAATGTCATTGTAATTAATTACTTTTTATGTTTTATCTTTAAAATGTGTGTAGTTTTGATCTGTACAAACTTAAAGCGGAGGTAGCTTGCTCAATTCTGTCAATAAAATTATTTTATATGTGTGGTCTGAAACTAACCCCTACTGAATGGCAACTATTTTTGTTTTTTGAGTGCTTTTCATGAAGCATGTGAACTAAAAGTACTAAGTAGTAAGTAATTACAGCCGCACAGGCCGATCTTCCGGGTTAACCCGTGCTTGCCGAGGTTGGTCTGTGGATAGGTGACCATCTGTCATAGCGAGTTACCTCCGTGCCTCGGAAAGCACGTAAAGTTGTTGGTCCCGGCCATTAATTTGTGGATCTTTAACAGTCGTTACTGTTAGTCAGAAGCTGTAGTCTGACAACCGTTCTTACCATGGGGTATTGTATTGCCCAGTTACTGGGTTGTCGAGGTCCGATAGGCAGTCACTTCATGTAAAATACTGATATTCAGCTGCATCTGGTTCGACTGGAAGCTGACCCCAATATAGTTGGGAAAAGGCAGGCAGATGATGATGTAAACTAAAAGTACTGTAACTTTGAGACATAGACATAGGTACAAAAGTATTGAATCTTCGGCCAATTTTGTGTTTGACAACAAAAGATGAAAGTAGAAGTCAAATATTTTTTGGTAATCTAATTGAAGGAAGTAATTATAATTGTAGAATTCAGGACTTCCCCACATTTCAATTTTAATCTGTTTGTCTTACGGGTAGACCACACCCGAATACTATTTCAGTTACTATTCCTATCACACAATGTTGTAGCAGAAAATAATTGAAGTATTTATTTTTATTAATTTGACTGGCCTGTTGGTCTAGTGGTTAGTGACCCTGACTGCTATACCGGAGGTCGTGGGTTCGATTCCCACCCAGGACAAATGTTTGTGTGATGAGCACGATCATTTGTTCTGTGTCTGGGTGTTATTTATCTATAACTAGCTGACCCGGCAAACTTCGTACCGCCTCAGAAACAATAAAAAAAAAAAACTCTTTAGACCTACCCTGGACTACGACAAACATTTTAAAACCAAAATCAGCTCAATCGGCCCAGCCGTTCTCGAGTTTTAATCAGACTAACGAACAACAATTCATTTTTATTTATATAGATATGTATGTATTTAGAAATATATAAGTATGTATATCAGTTGTCTAGTACCCATAACACAAGCTCTGCTTAGCTTGGGACTAGATGGCGTTGTGTGATAGTTGTGGAATATTATATTATTATTATTATTTTTATATGTTTTTAAACATCTCGGGATCATGATGGGATCCCGGGCTTTTGAAGGGCGTGCCAGGAGCCGAAGCCATCTTGCAGAGGCCCATTGCGCATTTTTAAATGAAATGGGGCTCTAACCGGCGGTTATCCCTGTATGCACTATGACAGTATACCCAAGGACAAACCCCGGTTGGAGTTGGACTATTGCGTAATATGGAAACAAAAGACAGGGTTATGACGTTTGGTTGGTTTGGTGGACTGGTTATATAATATCTATGGAAAAACTATGGCCCCTGCCTAATCAACGTTTTATATACATAGATACGTTGGCAGGGGGTGACTTGCACACTCAACAAATGGACCCCCAAACATATCGCTAGCACTAGGTGACGTAGCGACAAGGGGGTAACATATCCTGAGGTGCTTGAGGAGTGGAGAGGTATTCCACGGTTCTCAGAATCGACCAGGAACCCGGAAGTATGGTCGATCCCTACAAACACTTATTGAAATACTTCCTTCCTCCGAGCACGTTTGCTCTTGCGAATACTCCCTTCCTCCGAGCACGTTTGCTCTTGCGTTATTATTATTATTATTTGGTGTTCTTTGTTTTCCTTCTCTTTCGAGAGAATATGACCTTACACGCGGGCCGGAGCCAAGGATGTAAGGGGGGTCAATTTAAATAGAAAAAGTAGATGATAATGTAGTGGAAGTCAGAAACTTGCGGGTGATTCGGCAGGTGTTGAGAATTGTGGCCTTTTGGAGCATGTATAATGTCGTCGCCTTGGAGTCCAATAGAGCTATTCCACAGAACTACACTTCTGAGTTATGGACGTTTAAAAAATAAAGGATGCAGGTAGAAACAGTTATTTGGAAATAAACCAGTGTCATATTGTAGTAGAGAGTTCAAATTTTTACCCTAGACTATTAAAACGTGTAGCTATTGAATGCTATAATTATAAATTACCAAATTATCATGGTTTTTAAGTTATGTGGTTTAGGCCTATTGGCTACTATTTTTCGTATAATGTAATACTCGTAGTACGGGGTGTAAGTCGCTTAACTCTCTTGTCTCGTTGACTTTTCTGTCTTATGACATTATAAACTAACTAGATAAAAAGGCGTAAGCGAAGTAGAATATTTGAAAATAAATACAAAATAATTACTTTTTCATTTATTTTTCATTAGCTTCTGCCCGCGACTTCGTACGCGGGTCCTGTTGCTTATGCCAGCAGCAATGGGGTCGTCAAAATTGAAGTTCTGAAACGTCTGATGTCGAATTCTAAGAGCCCGGGGACTGGACAACAATGGGATGCACGAGACGATTCAAGAAGTTCCAGATCTTACATTCTTGTAAATTAACAGGAAATTCCCATCAGACTAAACAACATTTGGCGGCGACCTCCATGACGGCGTCGGCGTAATATGTTACGACAACGACACGCTCGTCCTGGCGAAGGGAGAGTTGCACCAGGTGGCGGCTGACCTGGCGACGCAAGCGGTTGCGACGGTTGTTGATAAGATCCGGCAGTTGGGGCACGACGTGGCGCTGCACAAAACAGAGGCCATGTATTTTCATGACCGTCCGAACGCACCACGTTCAGATTCCCACTTAACGGTGGGAGGGGTTCGCATCGGCGTCGTGTGGAAGATGAAGTACCTGGGACTCGTTCTCGACAGCCGGTGGAACTTCAGGGAGCATTTCCTGAGATTAGCCGCCTTCAGACGACTCCTGCCCAATGTCAGCGGGCCAAACGGATCCTGCCGGAGGCCATACGCCGGTGTCGTGCGGTCTATGATATCCCTCTACGGGGCCCTCGTGTGGGCCCTGAGCATCCGAACGCGACTACTAAAGTTAGTCGCATGCCAGAGGGTCATGGTTATCCGGATGATCCGAGGATACCGCACGATCGCCGGCGAATCGGCCAACCTACTTGCCGAATTGCTGCCCTGGGATCTGGAGGCGACTGCCCTCCAGCGCGTTTATGAGTGGCGCATGGAGGCGTAGCGCTGGGGCGAATCCGGGGAAAGAGCTCCAGCGGGGAACGACTGTCGCAACCGAGGTTCGGCCACGCCACAATCGCGGCGATTAGACCCCTCTTTGAGGAGTGACTGGGTAGGTGTCACGGGCGTCCTGACCTACCGTCGTGTGACGCAGGTTCTCACCGGACACGAAAGTTTCGGGGGGTCCTGTGGGGACCTGTGTCTGATAAGAGGGAAGTAAAGCCTGGGTGTCACCACTACGAGGATCGCCCGGAGGACACGGTGGAGTATTCGGTGCAGGATTGCCCCGCTTGGGCAGAACACCGCCGTGCCCTCATGGCGGTGGTAGGCGGAGGCCTCTCGAGCCCGACATTTGTCGAGGCCATAGTGCGGGGAAGACGGAACGGGAATCGGTCGCCCCCTTCTGCGAAGCAGTCATGCTCGCAAAGGAGGAGACGGGCTGCGTGAGGGAGAGGACAGCGTCCTCCTTCCAACCTAGCCGCAGTGGTGGACTCCCACGGCGACGGATGTCGGATCTCCGGCCACTGTAGATGCGGGCATGCGCCCCTCTCGCCCTGCACTGGGTTATGTGCTATAGTGTCACTGGGCGCTTGGAATTCCACGACAGGTGTTCCAGATCTTCAACTTTTATACTTCAACAGAGAGTGCTCATCAGGCTGAACGAACAAGTCTTGCTAAGACGAATTCCTATAAAATAAATGTTATAGTGTACCGCCGCAATTTATTTTTTTAGCCAAATCCATTCCAGGTTTTTGCGTGAAAGAGTAACAAACATAATACCTCCATACAAGTGAAGTGATGATGAAGAATTAGATAAATACTATTGCCGTTTAGTTCACAAAAATCAGCGACCACCGTCACTCCCAAATCTCTCCCTCAACTCGAACCAAACTAAACAATGCATGTTGCACGCACGAACTCGTCAAAATTGAATGAAGAATGCGGATTGGTAAACAGGAAAAACACGTTTTTTCTCTACCAGTTACATGTTCCCAAATAATATCGACAGAAAAGTCTAGAATACAGTTTTATAGAATACAGTTTAAGTTCTAGAATACAAACATGAGCTCTTACAACTGTTGACCACTCAATAATTCTCAATAATTATTTTCTATGACTTGTAATCACAATGAATCTAAGCTGCATACATTTTTTGACTCCTATTAAAACTACTCTTACATTTATTGGCAAATTTAAAAATAACCTGCTTACAATTATAATATCTATTAGATGTATTGACTATTATAAAGTATGTCTCTTTGTGAGTACGTTAATGCACTTAACTCCATTTCGCAAAAATTGTGGCTTAGCTCCATTGGCCTCCAAGGCGACGATGTGTTCGAAGGCATGTGTAGGGTGTTAAGGCTTTGTATGAGTGATTTTGGTATTATACCGGTAGATGAAAGTACTATTGGGACAATATGGACAGTTTGTGCTTTCCACTGAGTTTTTATTTCTATTGCAAGATCTTGATACTTACTAAGTTTTTCTGAAATTGTAGATTGAATGTTATGTGAGTTAGGTATAGCAATATCTATTAAATATACTATTTTATTTGTTTTGTCATGAACTGTAATATCGGGTCTGTTAAAATGAATTGTTTTATCTGTTACTATTGTTCTGTCCCAATAAATTCTTTGATCGTTGTTTTCTAATAACATCTCTGGTTTATATTTATACACTCAGCGGCACATTTAACCGTCCACTCATTTGAAATTCCTTATCGTTTGCTTATGTTAACTTACGCTTTGACTACTAGGCGTAACTTTATAGGTGGGTATCTCTGAAATGAAGAAAACACAAACACCTGCGTTTTTTTTTACTTTAGTGGTTTTTATTCAACAATAATCAGTTCAGTAGAAATTTGACAGTCACGCCCCTCGTTTTGTGTGAAGGATAAATTTGTTTTACAACGTTGTCTTACCATTATTTCGAGTAAAACCGAGGTATTGAAGTGCTGCGACCTTATTTAAACCAATAAAATGCCACTAGACGCAGCTGGAGCAGCTAGGGCTGTGGCACTTGCAGACGCTGGGTTCAGCCAGCGTCGGATTGGAAGAATGCTTGGATATCCTCGAAGCACTATCCAAGATGCTATCCGGCGTTTCAGAGAGACCGGATCCTACACAAGGAGACCAGGACAAGGTCGTAGACGGTGTACAACAGAGAGAGATGACCGTTACATCGTCTCGAACGTTCTTCGAAATCGGTTCACAACGGCTTCTGAGGCTCGTAACCGCTTATTTGAGGTACGAAATGTAAGTGTGAGCCTAAGAACAATAAGAAGAAGGTTAGCAGAGAGGGATCTGGGATCATTTCGACCAGCTCGAGTACCACAGCTAACGACAACTCACAGAAGAGCGAGACTTGCTTTTGCTCGAGAACATTTAAATTGGACGTCAGAGCAATGGAAATCAGTTCTCTTCTCTGATGAATCAAGAATCGCTTTAAGAGGTCCTGATGGACGTCAGCGGGTGTATAGACGCCGTGGTGAAAGGTTTGCTGAATGTGCTGTGGTTGAAACAGTGGGCTACGAGGGAGGCTCGATTATGGTGTGGGGTGGCATTTGTTACGAGGCCCGTACAGAGTTGGTGGTCTTCGATAGAGGCAGCGTTAATGCTCACAGGTACGTGACAGAAATCCTAGAACCACATGTGATGCCATTTGCTCCATTCATTGGCGATAATTTTGTTTTAATGCACGACAACGCTCGTGCACACACCGCGAGAATTGTCACAGAGTACTTGGACGCCATCAATATTCAGAGATTACCATGGCCAGCTCGGAGTCCTGACCTCAACGACGATATAATACTAGACTACTCATTGCACGATCTAACGAACAAAACTATTCTGCCAACTCGCTGAGGTAATACGTAAGCGAGGGGGGCGGGGTACTGCGTTGTGATTGGCTAACTCAAGGTCTGTTCTGTCTCAACGTATGTTTACGGCTCACAGGATTGGTCGAAATGAGACGGTTATAAGACTTTTTTGCCTAATGTGTTGGCAGACATCGGTCGCCTGTTATTACGAGTCTAGTATTATATCGTCGTTGCCTGACCTGAACCCGATAGATCATGTATGGGACAACCTTAAAAGACGAATTCGGAGTCGAACACCAGCTCCTACGACCATCAGTGAGCTGAAAACTGCAGCTGTTGAGGAGTGGAGGAACATTCCACAAAGCGACATCCAAGACATAATGGACGGGCTTACAAATCGATTACAAGAGGTGATTAGGGCCAGAGGAGGGAATACACATTATTAGTGCGATAATTTAGAGCATACTTTTTTTTAAATTAAAATTTAGCTAAATGTCGTTTTTGGTCAGAAAACTGCATATTCGCATTTTGAATTTTTTATCTTGTTTAAACCATTTCACAACTTACACAACATGTTTTATTTGTGTTCTCAAAGATTCACTCAAGTATTTTTATAACAAAATTAGTTAAAATCCGATACAATTTTGAAATAATCGACAAAATGTAGGTGGCCGGTTAAATGTGCCCCTGAGTGTAATACGGGATCATTTCGTTTACAAGTTTAAATTTAAATGCTAGCTGTTGGTGTATGATGGCCGCTACTTGGTCATGACGGTGTTTATAGTCAGTTTTTATTATTATTATTATTATTAATACCTTTATTTCAGGCAACCATGGCCCATTTTTTTTTTTTTTTTTTTTTAATTAATGATTTGTTCGCGTTTGACCACTATCTCACCATTTTTGTTTATCGTGGTAAAATCATCTAATCATCATCATCATCATCTCGGCCATAGGACGTCCACTGCTGAACATAGGCCTCCCCTTTAGATTTCCACATCGCTTGGAAGCGACCTGCATCCATCGTCTTCCGGCGACCTTTATAATAAATCATCTAATGAGTCCTAAACCCGGCCATGATCGGACGGCGAGTCATCAGTCACCCATTCCTGGCCATCTGCATGCCCAACTAATGCCCATAACACTGAATACAATTATAAATAAGTACGAATCATCTCCAAATAGACTTATTGATGACGTAACCGTCAAACATTTGATAACGTGTTATCAAATCAGTAAACAGATTATTTGTATACCTTTACTAGAATTTAGATAGATAGTTATTATCTGAAATGTTTTATTTTCAGAGAGAACATGCATTGTAGGGTTTCTTTCTGTCTTTAAAACTTTGTTCCTCAATAGAAATTTCTCCTGTGTTATAACCCGGTTCATTTAAGAAAGGAATCTTAAATGGCGGTGCTTATCGTGTTCTCTCGCTTGCACACTAGTGCCGTCTATACTCACTCCCGCGCGTAGCGTAAGACGAAAAAAAAAATAGTCTTGATTTCTTGACGTCAACGACGCTTGACGTGATCTTTCAGTGATCTTTTTTAAGAATATGTACTATAGTTTTCTGTTATTTTTCCGTTGTTACCTGTTGATTATTGTTGTTAAATTTTGTTTCATTGTTAGGTTTATGTTTAGTTTGAGAATTTATTGTGATCCAGTCATGTTTTTATTATTTTTAATTTGAAAAAAACTTTAAGACCGTTTATTCCGAAAGCTGGCAACGTCGCAAATGGTTGTCAAATATTAACAAGTTTTAATTAATTTAGCATTGTTACTGTATGAAAATAAGAAATATGGCTCTGTAGTGCACTAAAAAATTGATAAGGGAATTCAATAATTAATATCGTAACACCGAATATATAGTTTTACCTGAAACGGTTACAACATCAAATTCAGTGTTTTAACTGCATTCCTACATCATTTTTTTTAGTGCACTACAGAGCGATATTTCTTGTTTTCATACAGAAAATTTGCCAAATTAATTAAAACTTGTAAATATTTGACAGCTTTTTGCGACGTTGCCAACTTTCAGAATATGCAGCCTTAACTTGAAATCTTATAATTATGCAGTCAGCATATAAGATTTCAAATTAAATTTTTGTTAAAGTTTTTTGTACTATCTGTCAACGCAAGTACAAGCCGCCATTTTAAATTCCTTTCTTCAATTAACCGGGTTATAATCATGATCATTCTCCAGCCTTGACATTACTCAATCTGTGATGTAATTATTTTGTTACAGTTACCAATATGACACAAGAATCAAACTTACCGTCAATGACACTACAGAACATTTCATGGACTTCTTGGAGGTAAACTTTAACTTTCTTAAAGATATTTTTAAGGAAACGAAAAATTCAGATACGAGCAGGGTTCGAACCTGCGTCTTCTGGATAGGTACTCCAGACGCCTTAACTAACTAGGCCATCGCAACCACTACTTTCCAAGCTGAATTTCTCGTTCCCTTGTTTTTTGAACGCTGTTTACACGTGGCGCCATCTATTGGTAGCAGAAAACGCGACGCAGGCGTTATTGCGTATAAAAATATAACTTTTGTTTATTATAACTTTCTTGGGTATAAGTGGACCCTTCACGGAACCGTTCAACGAAGCAATATCTTCAGGCGCTAGGACATCAACTTACCCCATAGCAACTATTATATATTCTATGCCCATAGTCGGTCAAATCCAACGACGATATAATACTAGACTCCTAATAACAGGCGATCGATGTCTGCCAACACATTAGGCAAAAAAGTCTTATATCCGTCTCATTTCGACCAATCCTGTGAGCCGTAAACATACGTTGAGACAGAACAGACCTTGAGTTAGTCAATCACAACGCAGTACCCCGTCCCCCTCGCTTACGTAGTACCTCAGCGAGTTGACAGAATAGTTTTGTTCGTTAGATTGTGCAATGCGTAGTCTAGTAATAAATAGTCGTTGGTCAAATCCCAATCAAACATAAACTTTGTACTGTTGTGATAAAGTTGAAAATCGGTCAAATTGACGAAGCGGAAGGCATTTCAGTAAGGGAGCTTACCCATGACGCGATGCGATTGCAATTCGACAGATTCCAACTACAAGTGAAAATCAACCTTACCACTACGACATATGATATAAAATACGTTGTTATCTTCGGGTAGATGAAAAACAAAACACGACGTCAAGTCAATCGAATTGTAACAATATTTCTTAGTAGCAAGGTCGATTTTCATTTTTGATTAGTAGAAAATTGCATATCGTACGAATCACGTCATGGGTAAAGTCTCTTATAGGCCTATTACATTACACGATTTGTCGGGTCCTACCTGCAGAGTGATAAGAGGAATAGGAAGTCAGGGTTGGAGTCACTAGTCAGGGCGACGCAGTGGTTACTTCAGGCAAGGCACACGATAGACAGGACCCAAGAAATCATGTATAGGCCCTTAACTCTACCTTTTAATGCAGTTCCGCGACCTCAACAAGCAAGATCAAGTTACTATCGATTTCGTTAAGGGTCTTTTTACACCATTTTTGTGTACTGTCTCCTACACAATATCCTCAACTACTACTGTTTTTATCACAGGATACCGAGATATGGGATGGATACCCGACACGTGTGCATGTCTCCACCAATGAGACACTTTCGGTTGATAACCCCATTTTCGTGACCGCAACACAGCAGAAAGGTAAGGCCATTGATATTTCTATGAGTACAACGGACTTACCGATTTAGGCACAGGAGATCAAACTGTAGTTAAAAATTGTATGTAAAAGTTTAAAGATCATATTCTGTGATCCTGATTTTTACCATCGCTTATATAATGAAATGAAGTAAGAAGCATCAATAACCAACATTTTGACCCCGGGTGGAATAAAAGCTCTCGGCTTCGTAAAGCATCATTAAACACCTGTCTCGTATGGTTAGGACCTAAAATCGAACCCTGTGTAACGCCTGTAACATCTTCTTGACTATTCAAAATTTGCTTCAAAAATATTTATTCTGTTATTCTCTGAGTTTGGTATTTGCAGACAAAATCTAGTAAGTTCAAAAGCCCTGTCCGGGCATTTTCTAGAAAATCAATATATTTTACTGTTCAGTTTATGAATGGTAGATAGAGTCAAAAGCCTTAGTAATGTCGAGATTACTAAAAACATTTTGGCGACGCTGCTGAAAGTGCCAAAATCTTCGCCAAATGGTTTCATATAATAGATTGCCATCGACACGCTTAGATGGAGCCACGAATTTGATGCAACGGAACGTAAATTCGACAATCCAGGCGTTACGTTGTGTAATTTATTTCATCAGCACTGCTCTTAAAACCGTGAAGGAGACACAGAGTACTTTGAATGCATCTTAACAAGTATTGTAAATGCGAATGTTAGATTGTTTTTTTTTTTTACCTTTTCACGCCTAAATCACTGAACCGATCATCTTGAAATTTTGCATAATTATACAAGTTGTCAGGTGTACAGAGACTGACATAGGGCGTTTGTGCACTACAAGGAATTTTACCGTCCGGCAGTCCGATTTCTTACAATTGTTAATGAATTTCAATGAATTCTCAATGAAAGTTGATGTAAATCTTACTGCCGGACGGTAAAATTCCATGAAGTGCACAAACGCCCATAGGGTACATCTTACATTCCGAAAAAAAGTACTGTTCCCGAAGAAGATAACAATAACGTTCGTGTGATAAGAAAGGCGCCACGTGCATGGGCGTACCCAGCTTCTGGCCTAGGGGGGGGCAAGTCAGATTTTTAGGTCGGATCGTCCGCGGCTGTTTTGTCACGCACTGTTTTTGAATAGTCAAACTTGCATGCATTTTTATTTTTAACCGACTTCAAAAAAAGGAGGAGGTTCTCAATTCGGTCGGTATGTTTTTTTTTTATGTATGTACTTCGATTACTCCGAGGTTTCTAGTCCGATTAGTGTGATTCTTTTTTTGTTCGATGCAGTATACTTGCAGTGTGGTCCCATAAAAAAATCATCCAATTTGGTTCAGTACTTTTTATTTTATGAGCATTTTTATTGATTTCGGCTACTTGGATGATATTACTTTTTGCATGTTTGTTCTCCCTCCGCCAATTGTGGACCGATTTTCAAAATTCTTTTTTTGTTGTACTAGGGATCGTTCACCTTAGGGAATACTGCAAGTTTCATCAAAATCTGTTTACCAGTTTTAGAGATAAGGAATTTTATTAGCATGTGAACATGAGCGATGTTAATACCGGTGCCACGCATTACAAAATTCTAGTGCACATGTAAGAAAATGATGTATTTGACAAGAATTTGGGTTGAATATTTAAACTAAAAAGAGTAAAATAAAAAACTTTTTATTTTTTTATTTAACCGCCTTCGAAAACAACCGCAAAAAAAGGGTAAAATAACCTACAAAATAACTTTTCTTTCGGAAGTCGGTGGCAAAAAGACAAAGAAATAAAAAAAACAAAGCCACCGACTTCCGAAAGAAAAGTTATTTTGTAGGTTATTTTTGTTTTCTTTAGCACCTGCAACCTAGCGTCTTTTTTTATATGTGAGCGACGAGTTAATAGAACAGCTTCAATTATATTAATTCATCATCTTTACTATTCCAACAAAATATCAAGAAACCAGCGTCAATTTACGAGCGTAAATTAATATGACTCCGAGCTACCGATAAATATATTTACTTCTGATTTGATAACTCAGCGACTAATGTTGTAAGTGAGCTACTTTATATATTTTAGAGATTCAACATCTGTCTGCTAATAAAATCAAAATCCAGCCTCAAAATTAGCAATCAAAGTTTTTCATTCAACAACTAAATTAATAAATCATATTCTTTTTTCGTGAAAGTTTGCAACACAAGCGCGGGAGTGTACCTGACGCTCGTTGGGAATCAGAGGGGCGCGACCGGCCATTTGCACCAATGAGCGAGCTCTATTCGGTGCGTGCAGCAACGAGTTCACGTGTATTTGTTTACATTAATGACACGATTAAGGAGTGCTCGTATTCTTCTGGATAAAATTTAAATGCGCATCAATAATTCTTTTTGTACACCAAATATACTGAATGTGCACCAAATCTAAAACTCGCTTTAGCAAGATTTCAGGGACACCCCGAAGTTCGGTTTGGTTAGGTTCCTTTAAACCTTGTACACAGAAATAGAAGCCCCGCGAAGCGGGGCTTCGTCGACCCTGCTTAGGTAGATTTTTTTTATTACACCTCGTTATGACATATTTTAATGAACATATTTTGGTGCACATTCAGTATATTTGGTGGAACACAGACAAAATTAGGTAAATAAAATGGGAATAAATTGAAGTACTTTTAAATAAATTGAAGTACTTTTAAATACCATCCATAGTCAATTACTTATGGTAACATTATAAATAGATAGGCGAATACATGAAATTATAGCTTTTATTGACCATTATTTGATGACAATATTAAGGAAATTTTATGTTCAAATATAGTAGATTCACTCATCAATTACTTATGCTAAAGTATAAAAATAACGGTGACTCTATGAAATTAGAGTACGTTGATATTATTTTATAGATGAAGTTGATACACTTATTAGAAGCTGGCAATGAGTAGACATATCACAAATTTAGTTGCTTAAGAATTATCACCATGTTGCGTCATATTAACAGTAGCTTGTTTTACAATATATGGTCGCTTATAAACCATTTATTAGACGCTAAAAGTTTGTCGCTGACCTATTAATTCATTAGACAACTAAATATATTTGCAGACGAGAATGACATTTTAAAGAAGCTGCCTTAATTAGCACCCATTCTTTTTTGTTGTATAGGTATAAAGTCTGGCCAAAACATAGGCTATAATTTATATTGGAAACTTGAAGGCCTGATGCAGAACCGCAACAGACCAGCTATTTTTTACTGTTTTATTATATGTATAGAAAAACAGTAAAAAAACTGTGTCTGTACATTGACTATATTAAAAAAATAATAATTGACGGGGGTTTAGAAACAGTAATAGAGCACGAATCCAAAAAAAAAATCTGTCTGTTTGTCTGTTTGTTTGTACACGCTAATCTTCGGAACTACTGGACAGATTTGAATGATTCTTTTTTTGTTGTATAGGTATAAAGTCTGGCCAAAACATAGGCTATAATTTATATTGGAAACTTGAAGGCCTGATGCAGAACCGCAACAGACCAGCTAAACTATAAAAGATACAAACATGGTGCTATAGCAAAAATTGTTCCACGTGATAAGCATTTTCTGTTGAGGAAATAATTTTGAAGATCTGGAACACCTGATGTGGAACTTCAAGAGCCCAGCTACTCTATAACATATATAGGAATGACGTCTTAGCAAGAGTTGTTCAACCTGATCAGCACTCTCTGTTGACGTATATAAATTGAAGATCTGGAACACCTGATGAGAAAATCCAAGAGCCCAGCTGAACTATAACATATAAGTGAATGACGTCGTAGCAAGAGTTATACAGCCTGATGAGCACTCTCTGTTGTCGTGTAAAATTTGATGATCTGGAACAGCTGATGTCGAACTCCAAGAGCCAAGCTAAACTATTACATATATAGGAATGACATCTTTGTAAGAGTTGTTCAGCATGACGAGCACTCTCTGTTGATGTTTAAAAATTGAAGATCTGGAACACCTGATGTGGAACTCCAAGAGCCAAGCTACACTATAATTATAAGTGAATGACGTCTTAGCAAGAGTTATTCAGCCTGATGAGTACTCTCTGTCAACGTATAAAAATTGAAGATCTGGAACACCTGATGTGGAACTTCAAGAGCCCAGCTACACTATAACATATACAGTAAAGACGTCTTAGCAAGAGTTGTTCAGCCTGATGAGCACTCTCTGTTGACGTATAAAAATTAAAGAACTGGAACACCTGATGTGGAACTCCAAGTGCCTAGCTACACTATAACATACACAGTAAAGACGTCTTAGCAAGAGTTGTTGAGCCTGATGAGCACTCTCTGTTGACGTATGAAAATTGAGATCTGGAACACCTGATGTGGAACTCCAAGACCCAAGCTACACTATAACATATATAGGAATGACGTCTTAGCAAGAGTTGTTCAGCCTGATGAGCACTCTCTATTGACGTATAAAAATTGAAGATCTGGAACACCTGATGTGGAACTCCAAGAGCCCGTGAGGAATGACGTCATTCCTATATTAGCAAGAGTTGTTTAGTTTGATGGTCATTTCCTGTTGACTTACAAAAATGAAAGATCTGGAACGTCTGGAATCGTCTCGCGCATCCCGTTTTCCCGTCCCCAGGCTCTTAGAATTTGACGTTTCAGATCTTCGATTTTGACGGCCCCATCGTCGCTGGCATAAGCAACAGGATCCGCGTACGAAGTCGCGGGCAGAAGCTAGTTAATAATAATATTCCACAACTATCACACAACGCCATCTAGTCCCAAGCTAAGCAGAGCTTGTGTTATGGGTACTAGACAACTGATAAACATACTTATATATTTCTAAATACATACATGCTACAGATAAATTACACCCAGACACAGAACAAATGATCGTGCTCATCACACAAACATTTGTCCTGGGTGGGAATCGAACCCACGTCCTCCGGCATAGCAGTCAGGGTCACTAACCACTAGACCAACAGGCTTATCTAATTGTCTTGTGGTTTTGTAGGCATATCCTCGTGGGAGATACCACTGGCCATTAAAACTCCCAGTGGAGCGCTGCTTTTCGCCGATATGGCGCGGACGCTGTGCCCTCACGATGCTGGACCAGGTCAGTTCATTTTTATTTTTAACCGACTTCAAAAAGAAGGAGGTTATCAATTCGAAGGTTTGTCTTTTTTTTTTTTCGTGAAAGGTTCACATTTGCCCGCTATCTCGCCTGATGGTAAGCGAAGATGTGGTCGACGTTGAAGCACGCTTGCCCAGAAGTAACCTGTTCACTCTTGACTTGAAGACCCTAAAGTTGTAGCTGTCAGAAAACACAGACCCGGCATTCCAGTCCTTAGCTATGCAGACAATACATTTGATCACACCATAACAATGAATGTGGATAATGCGGTGAGTACAACAGTAATCACATCATCTGCCTAGCCTTTTCTCAACTATATTGGGGTCGGCTTCCAGTCGAGCCAGATGCAGCTGAATATCAGTATTTTACATGGAGCGACTGTCTATCGGACCGGCAATACGATAGGTACTCCATGGTAAGACTGGTTGTCAGACTTATGAGCTTCTGACTAACTGTCTTGACTACAAATTAAGTAAGTTGTAGAATTAATTTGCACCAAGCATTTTTTTTGCTAAACATTGTTAAGGAACAGTTGACAGATGAAGGTCATTGACGCTCTCCTTCATAGTTGAACTGCATTGTACATACTTAGTTGCCATATGCACTAAGCTCTTCGTAACATCCTTCACAATGCGCACAGCAAAAGAGTGTAACTCACTCCCTGCGTCTGTGTTCCCGAACGTTTTCATTTTCAACCTGAATCTCTTCATAGCTATAGTGAACATGCTTCTTCTGGATAAGCTCACTCCATCGTAGGCTTTGTCTCTGTCACCCTGACCTAGACTTAGGGACTTTACACATGGCGCGATGTGTCGCGACGTGATTCGTGCGATATCGAGGCGATTGCCGATTTAAATCGCACTACAAATGGAGTGATGCGATGAAATTCGACCTGCACTTCAAAAATCCACCTTACTACCATGACATAAAGGCGCTGCAAACCAAAGACAAAAGATGTCGCCAGAGACGAATAGTTGCGCAATCGAATTTCGAACACAGAATCATTTGCATTGTCATTAGGACGTTACATGCAATTCGATATCGAGCAGATCTGTGAGCGATATCGTCAACAGGTGCGACTCTATTAGCAAACAATAGCGATTGTCCGTACATTGTCTTCGGCCGGACGCTTGTGCGATATCTGACCGATATCGTCAATCGATGCAATTCGATATCGCAACGCGCCATGAGTGAAGTCGCTTAGAGTCAAGAGCAAATCCAACAAATAAATTAAAACTATAAATTCCTCTGACTCTTCCCATTTTTTTACAGACATAAAAACAGAGAATCGTCCTACGATACAAATCACGACGTCTAATCCAAAGAACGTATCAGTTGACATCAAGTTGAGGAGGGTGAAAGACTTCTACGTAGATGTCAATAAGGTAAGGCAATTTGAACTTTATGTGTATGGCATTACTGCGAGGATCGCCCGTAGGACACAGTGGAGCATACGGTGCAGGACTGACCCGCTTGGGCAGAGCACCGCCGTGTACTAGCACAGGAGATAGACGGAGACGGGAGACTTCTCGCGCCCGGCATTGGTCGAGGCCATGCTGCGGGGCGAGACGGAATGGGAAACTGTCGCCTCCTTTTGCGAAGCAGTCATGCTAGTGAAGGAGGAGGCGGGACGAGTGAGGGAGAGGACAGCGTCCACCTCACGACGCCTACGGCAACGGACGTCACGAGACGATTTCCGGCCACCGTAAGCGCGGGCATGCAGATGGAGAGTAATGGGTGACTTGCCGTCCAATCATGGACCATGGCCGGGTCGCCTCGAACTGTCATCAGGCCTATTGTAATTTGAACCTAAAGCTTATTACTGTAAAGTCGTCTATACAAAAGTGGTTCTTTTTCAGGAGGTACATCTGAATGTAACACCAAGTACTCCGAAGTACTTCTTCTTCTCCTTCGACCAGCGTCCGTGGAATATCAGCAGATCTGGTCCTATTGAGATGAGGTCAAGGTGAGGTATTTCACAACCATTTTTGTAGTACTCTGCGTGTCCGGGGTTTGATTCTTGTGCGGGACCAACATTTTTATGCAATATTTGTAGGAAGTTCGTTCAAGTCTGGCTGTTTGTGTAAAGATCTATTCACACAGTCATGCCAGGGCCGTGCCCGGGACATTCCGATACGTTCTAAATCAACGCAATCAATAAATATTATAAATTCAATTAATTTTTCTACTTAGCGTGGATGGCTATATCCGAAACTATGAGGAATATCAAAAAACCTTGAAAGGAGTCTCGAGGCCGACGACGAAAACGAAAACGGAATCATTGGATTTTATGAAATTCAATAATCCTGGCCAGGAACCCGCGGAACCGCGGGAACCCACTGATTTAGGAAAAAACATCACCCTCTGTAATAAAATTCATTCCTGTATACACCGTGACTTTTTAGTAGTCTTACAACGGCAGCCCAGTTCATGTATCCAATGACTAGTACACGTTTTTAATAAAAAATAGGTATGTTAGAGACATGAAAAATTAAAAAGTAAAATTTTAATTAGTTATTATGACGCAAGGAATGGTTAGAAACACTCTTGTCTCATAGAAAATGGAGATGGAATGATCTGCCCGACTATTGCGCTGGGTAGGTATACTTAAACATTTTAACAGGGTGATTCATCCACATATTTTGACGCTCGCACAATCATGTTTACAGTACAAAAAAAAAAATAAAGCAAAAAGTCCGAATATTGGTAATTTATAGTTTAGAACGAAAAAAAAACTTAATTTTCAAGTCGAAGAACACTTGGAAAGACTTGGGAGAGGGCTTTGCCCAGCATGGGACAATTCGGCTGTACCAAAAAAAAAACTAGCTCATTTCTTAAAAAAATAGTTGACCTATATGCCCGCAAATTTCTGTTTGTCAACTTTTGTCATCATCTGTGACACAGGCCTCCTCTCTGAGAGAAGGAGTGGGCCATAAATCCACCACGCGAACCCAGTGCGGGTTGATAGACGTCACGTGTCTTCGAATGTTTGGTTCTAGTACATGCCGGTTTCCTCATGATGTTTTCCTTTACCGTTTTGAACTTTTGTTGCTACGGAATTTTAAGTGTTCTTTTTTTTAAATATACATTTTATTGCAGGTTCAACTACACGATACCAAAGAGTGTGATTCTAGTTATTGACTCAGACAACGATGTTTGTGCCACAGTGTCCATACAGAACAACTCGGTATGTATTTATTTTGAATCGTGGTAAAATCATCAAATGAGTTGTCGCACCCCGGGCAGGGCGGGAGGGACTGTCTGTCCCTTTACGTCCGGGGTCACGGTAATTCGTTAGTCCTTTGACCGGATGATTCTGCTACGGTAGAAAACAAACTTATATACAACGTGTAACGTTAATAGCGCAAAACCTCTCGTGGGGTAACTCAGCCCATGTTACTGAACAATGTTTGTTCTAAAACTATTGGAAAAAAAAATTAAAAAAAAAATGATTTTTCATACTGATGGGCTCGATCAATTTCTCATTTTGTATGAAAAATATTATTTTTTTTATTTTTTGAACAAACATTGTTTAGTAACATGGGCTGAGTTACCCCACGAGAGGTTTTGCGCTATTAACGTTACACGTTGTATAAATCGGTTTCAAATTTTTTATTTTATTTGGTAGCTGCTTTGCTTCACTGAGTGAGTAAAAGGGTCCTGAGTGACCTGAGTGTAAGAATAAGAATAACAATAATTTTATTAAACCATTGTTACAAACATTTTCTTAACCTATGACAAAAGGGATTTGTGTAACAGTTTTACTTACTTAATAACTAGACAGTGGTCCCCAAACTAGGCTGTGCCTGTATCTTGGGGGCCGGAGTTGCGATAGCTTAACATTTAATTTAACAAGATATAATATTGTTGTCGATATAAATTACACATTTTGGTAGGTATTTGGAACATTTGGTGAAAAGAGTGCGTAGCGTTAGGTACGTAAAATAATGACTAAAATTATACAAGTAAAAATAAAATAAAATGTAAAGAGAAAATAATTAGTTACGTACAAAATATTGAAGAAACATGTTTGTTCCAGTGTCCTGTATTTGATACTGAGAAGGAGGTACCTTATAAAGGATACCATCTGACAATGATGAGTAAAGGAGGCATCACTTTGACGGTAAGATCTTAATTATAAAACAATTAATTTAGTCATTTAAAAACGATAAAAAAACTAGTACTTACGATAGACAAAGTACTCTTCAAGACGAATCAAAGGAGTCTAAATTCGATGGGTTTGCGGCGTTTCATTACAGAGTTCCTATCGCCACCTTCCAGCTCCATCATCAGATCAGCTCCATCGTATCATAATATTGCATCGTCATCATAATATTGCATTGTCACGCGATATACATACTTGCAAAATTTCAGCTCGATCGGAAACCAGAAAGTGGATCAAATTTAACTTGCAAGATTTGATCACAGACATCGAGACATATGAATGTAAATAAAAACTTGTAAAAAGAAAATCTGTTGCATCGGATGATCTGACTTGGGTGCCTTTATAAACATATAAACTCATATACACACAGACTCAGAACAGAACAATTATTTGAATATCATGCAAGTTCTAAGTCTGAAGAACCAATGACGAAAAAATCGCGCGATTTCGATTTCTTCGATGAACCGATGAACCAACGACGATATACTACTAGACTCCTAATAACAGGCGACCGATGTCTGTCAACACATTAGGCAAAAAAGTCTTATATTCGTCTCATTTCGACCAATCCTGTGAGCCGTAAACATACGTTGAGACAGAACAGACCTTGAGTTAGCCAATCACAACGCAGTACCCCGTCCCCCTCGCTTACGTAGTACCTCAGCGAGTTGGCAGAATAATTTTTGTTCCTTAGATCGTGCATGCGGAGTCTAGTATTTTATCGTCGTTGCGATGAACCGATTTCTGGACCGCCCTTACCCCCATTGTCATTCTTTCTATTATTTTGTTTCAGCAAACAATGTTCCCGCACGGTTTCTACATTGTGTTCATTGTGAATGAGAATGATGACAGCTGTAATGGCGCCAGTGTCTCGAATCGTCTGCAAGCCTGGGACGACAATAGGATGAAGAATTTCAAGTTAGTACCAACTTATCTATACTATACTAGCAAACCCGGCGAACTCCGTTTCGCCACCAGATGGTTTCGTTATTTTTCCTGAATTTTCTTTGCTATAAACCTCACGGAGCCCGAGACCTTTCCAACGAATGCAAAACCGTGGAAATCGGTTCGTGCGTTCTGGAGTTATATCGTCAGGAAGGAAAACCCGACTTATTTTTATATAGTAGACTAGCTGACCCGGCGAACTCCGTACCGCCTGAGAAACGATTTAAAAAAAAACCTTTTAAACCTTCCCTGGACTTTCCAAAATAATTCAAAACCAAAATCAGCTCAATCGGCCCAGCCGTTCTCGAGTTTTAATCAGACTAACGAACAACAATTCATTTTTATTTATCCTATTACTACTATTATAAAGGCGAAAGTTTGTAAGTATGGATGTATGGATGTTTGTTACTCTTTCACGCAAAAACCACTGAACGGATTTGGCTAAAATTTGGTACACAGATAGTTTATAACCTGGATTAACACATAGGATAGTTTTTATCCCGATTTTATGTTCCCGTGGGATAATTTTCGAGTTGTAGCGGGTGAAGCCGCTGGCAACAGCTAGTATAATATAGATTAGCAGAACAGTTTGTTTGTTTGGTTGAACGCGCTAATCTCAGGAACTACTGGTTGGAATTGAAAAATTCTTTTTGTGTTGAATAGATCTTTATCGAGGAAGGCTATAGGCTATATAACATCTCGCTATCACTAATAGGAGCGGAGCACCAATGAGAAATGTTCCAAAATCGGGACCACGAACCCACCCAATTTTGGTTCTAGGACCGTTTTGTGAGCAGTGGTGCATTATGGCCCACTCCCTCTCACAGAGAGGAGGCCTGTGTCCCAGCAGTGGGAACATTATAGGCTGATGATGATTGATATTGTAATTATGTTTTTCTCAGGTTCACCGTGATAGCAACAATCTCTTACCGGGAGTACGTGGTAGGTGCATTAGTGACGCTCGCACTAGTGTGCGTCGTGGCTGTGCTTGTCATTTTATCAGTAGCGGCTTGCAGTTGTCGGTGTACAGGTAAATTTACTACTTTTGGTAACTTCTCGATAGGTGGCGCCAACGGCACACAACAGTGCCGACACGTACCGTTCTGTGACCTGCTGTTCATATATACGAGTGAACGAACATCACTGAACGGCACTGACACTGATGAGTACGGATAGCGTCGTACAAAATGTATGGTACAATATCATATTTCACTGACACTGATCGATACGGCACTGATCACGTCACGGAACGGTACGGTACGGAACGTGTCGGCACTGTTGGTGTGCGGATAGGCCTTAAGGCGTTGATGAAATGAAAAATTTAGCTCGGTTAGAAACCGGGGTCGCGGGACTAACGAATACCGTGACTGCGGGACGTAAAGGGTTACTGAAGGACACCGTGGATTTTAGTCAGTACAAGTCTGACAGCCCTCTTGCCCGGCCCTGGGTGTGAGGACTCATTTGATGATTTTGCCACGATAAGAAAAAAAAAGACTAGTGTCTGCATAAAAAGTTTGAACATGGTTCAATAGAGTAGGTGCAAGTACTAGGTGGTACAAATTAGGAGGAGGAAAGTTCTGTATAAATGAAGCATTTTTGTGACACAAAAGGTACAGATGTGACATAATTATATGGCATAAATGTGACACAAATGTCACATGCTTGTCAACATTATTTCAGGTGTGTCGACAATGTCACAGGTGTGTTAAAAATATCTCGACTCATAAATGTCAAAGGCGTGCCAGAAATGTCACACGTGTGCCAAAAATGTCTCAAGTGTCTTTCAGCTGCAATGTTTACTGTGTCTTTATTGTTGTAAATAATTTTGTAAATTGTTAATTTTTTTTTCACAGAAACAGTAACAGTAATAGAAACAGAGCCTCTAGCGGTCGCGTCCACCTCGGGAGAAGCCAGCAGTGCGGAAAACGCCAGGATACTGGACGATAGTGATGCTGAACTTGTAGGTAAGGGTATTTCTAGATGGACACAATCCCTCCGCATTACCAAACAACTGTATCTCATGGAAGCTTAAAGGGCGACTCGCTGTCCGATCATGGACCATGCCTGGGTCGACGGCACGCGTATGCGTATGTCTCCTCAATTTTATCAGATGTAGTTAACAGTTCCATCAGACGTTATCTAATTAAATTTTTGTTATGCTATTCCTGTTCTTGGGTTCAAGACCTGGTGATCTGTAATACAGGTTAACACCTATAAGAAAGAAACCCAGGCTTGTTCCAGTGAGTGAACGAGATGGCGCTAGACGACTTGTATAGCTCTGTCACTTTCACTCGCCGGAATAAGCCTGGTATTAAGTCGTTGTAATACCCCCCCTGGTCCGCACACTCACTTGATTGCAAAATGTTCCCCCTAAATTTAATTAATAAGTACAATCGACAAAGTTGAATCATGACCCATTATGACAATAAATCGTTTGAATCCGTCAAATTGACAAACATCGAAGTCGTTACTACGAATATGCATGTTTACGCGAATGTGGACCTAATTGTATTTGAAAGTCTGTAAGAAAATAAGCTTATTGTGGGTCATGATTCAACTTTGTCGATTGTACATAATTGTTTCTTATGGTCTTGATTTTGTGAAGGGAAATAAATATTAAGATTATGATCATGGTTTCCCGGGGTTTTTTTCTTTGCAGATGATGAAGATAAATGGACTCGTTCGAACCCGTTGACTGTCCAAAGGTTGACGAGAGCTCCGCCTGAGACCTTCTCGAGGAGATCCAGCAGGTAATATAGCTAACTCCAACTCAAATGCTCATTATGGCTCCTAGTGTGAAATTGACTTTGATTGTTACCAGAGGCGTAGCTACCGCCCCGAATCAGACGTCTCAATTATATGGGCACCCAATTGTCAAGGGCCCCCGACGATGGGAATAAAAATAAAAACATAAAATGTTGCTCTTAAATGAAAACTTATCGCGGCCAATAGCTCCAATTATCGAACTCCTAACATAACTCAATTTTCAAAAAGGCCATAATGTAGTTGTCATAACTGAGCTAAGATCAGTCGATCAGCATTCTCAATTTACTAGCTCCCTTCAAAATTTTCTTAATTACAGTAATAGCATTAGTTACACGAGCCAGGATGCTATTAATAATAATAATAATATTCCACAACTATCACACAACGCCATCTAGTCCCAAGCTAAGCAGAGCTTGTGTTATGGGTACTAGACAACTGATAATAGTAGTTTATGTAACTGGTACATAATGAGGGGTATTATACACGAGTGTGAGTTTAAAAAACGAGCGAAGCGAGTTTTTTAATAGTATCACACGAGTGGTATAATACCTAATTATGTACAGTTACATACACTACTTTATCTACTCTCATTGAACATGAACATATCAAATAAAAGATAAAAATTAATAAACACTAATAAACATCCACCATGTCATCCACCGAAACACAAACGTCAAAATTCCAACATTCCCATCTAGAGCGCGCGCAGCCACAGATAAAAAAATGAAATAGATGTATCTATGATCTGTAAACTGTATCATAATGAAAAAAAATTTTATTATAACATTATTTTGTTAGAGAAGTAGTGTTATAATTTAATTTTTTAATTTCATTACGATACTCTATGGTATAAAGTATGTCATTATAAAATCGTTTTGAGTTTTGTATTTCGAATTTTACGATATGAGAGTAGATAAACATACTTATGTATTTCTAAATACATACATAATAATTATTATAGATAAATTACACCCATACACATATAAATGATCGTGCTCATCACACAAACATTTGTCCTGGGTGGGAATCGAGCCCACGACCTCCGGCATAGCAGTCAGGGTCACTAACCACTAGACCAACAGGCCAGTCTTTATTTTACGAAACTGTACACTTAGATTAAAAGAGCCCCAAACAAGTTTTTGATACGGTGCCCCTTCTGGCCTAGCTACGCCACTGTTACGCTTTTACGCCTCAATCATCCTTTTCTTATAGAAATAAATTGAAGGCGGAGAAATAGAGGAGATGAAGAATTTAGTATGAAACTTTTTCTAATGTCTTCCGATTTGCTTTAGAGTATGCAGAAGTGCATATTAAACGTGAAAGTATTATACTTTGTTCCTAAACAGATATTGAAAATGGAGGGAAGTGGAAACAAATTGTTTCCTACTCCTCCACTATTCTTTTCTGATTAATTTCGTTGCAGGATCCAAGACAGGTAAATTCATTCTCCGAGACACGTCGAGCTTCATTGTCTCGGCGCTTTTCTGGTGGTTGCCACTGTTGGTTCTGGCTTTCGGGAGTTGCAGTGGTTTGGGAATAGTGTGGTGGGTTTGTCCCAAAAAAAAAACAGATATTGCCAAATTGAATAAAAAAAAAATTGAATTAAACAATCTTATTTGTACTTGTTTAAGAGAGGTTGGCTACAATGGTTTTTCCCAAAAATATATAGGGTGACTGGTAATTAGTGTACGATACTTAAACACGTGATTGTGCTCATGATAACCAACAACTTTTACTATGGGAACTAACCTGAAAACGGAAAAAAAAATCAGCTGTTCACTTGTTCAGTACATTTATGGTACATTTATGTTTGCTTAATGTACTGAACAGCTGATATTTATACCAGTCACCCTATATACAGGGTGATTTTTTAGTCACCATCCAAATTTTAATATATTAATCTTTGGCGAAAATCATTGAATACGTGTTTTTTCTTTTTGTATCACTCAATACAAAAATATCGAGATATCACGTCTCAATGTTATCTATAAAAAGTTGATGAATCTGGACACCGCGCTGTGATGTGTCGCTCAGGTGTAGCGGGGTGGGGCGGGGGGTCAGCGGGGAGCGCTCTGTCCGTTTCATGCGTCGGCAAGTGTATATTATTAACGTTTAGCTTAGTGACCACACAGAGCGGATGAGAAAATGATTTCTCTTAGGTCCCGATATACCGTAAGTGGTTCGAAAACGTCAGTTGCCGTTGAGCCCCGTAATACCGTATGTGGTATCGCGCGTACAAGCCAACTTCAACCTTATTTATATAATACACTATGGCTCAGAATCGCTTGAAAAAATTCATCCATAGAGCTACATTTTATTCGATTATTATGGTACCAAATTTTTACTGAAATCAACTGGGTGTCATTATAAAAAAAAAAAAAGCATCGCATCTTTGTCGATGTCAAAATGTCAAGTTGTCAACCACTTGAAATGTTGTTTATGTCTTATTTTTTCCATGATAGGACTATAAGTGTACTGAAATTGATAAAGTATCGTGTTTATGTTAGATTTCAACTAAAATTTTAATTGGAAAACGTAAATTATCGAGTAGAAATAGGTTTTTGTCCCTCCTATAGGCCAATTCGGTTGTCAACAATGTATTTCTAATACCATGGAATTTCCGTTGTTTATTTTTTCGATTCAAGGTTAGTAATCAGTTGAAGAAGGTTTATGTAGTATCCTAAAATAGTAGTTTATGTAACTGGTACATAATGAGGGGTATTATACACGAGTGTGAGTTTAAAAAACGAGCGAAGCGAGTTTTTTAATAGTATCACACGAGTGGTATAATACCTAATTATGTACAGTTACATACACTACTTTATCTACTCTCATTGAACATGAACATAGGTATCAAATAAAAGATAAAAATTAATAAACACTAATAAACATCCACCATGTCATCCACCGAAACACAAACGTCAAAATTCCAACATTCCCATCTAGAGCGCGCGCAGCCACAGATAAAAAATGAAATAGATGTATCTATGATCTGTAAACTGTATCATAATGAAAAAAAATTTTATTATAACATTATTTTGTTAGAGAAGTAGTGTTATAATTTAATTTTTTAATTTCATTACGATACTCTATGGTATAAAGTATGTCATTATAAAATCGTTTTGAGTTTTGTATTTCGAATTTTACGTTATGAGAGTAGATAAAACATTTTATAGTGATACCTGTTCATAATAACACGGATGATCGTTTACAAAGTCGTGCATTGAACTGCGCATGGAAAAATTACAGCTCCTCCTAAATAAATGAATTTTAGAGTTGGAATCTTATAGGAATAGTGTATGTGAGAATTTTTTTATTAGAATACTTATGTATTCGTTATATTAGTTCTAAAGTTTCGTGTAAATTGATTCAGTAGTTTTATCAAAAATAAATAAGGTACGTCAACAGGTCTAGTTACGGCTGTGGTTACGGCGAGAACTTTTATCTACAGGATATTTTAATTCCGAAGTACTTATACAAGAGGTGTTTATATTGAAATACAAAGTCTCGTTACTAAGGAACACGAAACTTTTTACCGTTTGAGATAAGAGTCATTGTATCTCGAGTGATTACAATTATTGTGAGCGTCGGCCAGTGTTGACAGTCGCGCAATATTGACAAATAATAGCTCCACGTAAGTTGAATTTTGAGTTGGAATCTTATAACATTATATGTTGGAATTTTCTTATTAGATTACTTATATATTCGTTATATTAGTTCTAAAGTTTCGTGTAAATTGATTCAGTAGTTTTATCAAAAATAAATAAGATACGTCAACGGGTCTAGTTACGGCGAGATCTCTCCTATCTATGGGATATTTATAATACCAAAGTAGTCATACAAGAATTGTTTATGTTGTAATACAAAGACTCTTTATCAACGAATACGAAACTGTTTACAGTTTGTAATTTGAGTCATTCTAACTAGAGCGATAACGGCTAATGTAAGCGGCCGCCACTTGACGCGCGCGATGACGTAAGCGCTCGTAAATGTCAAGGACGGGACGGAGTTTACGATACGCGAGCGCGGTACCTGAGAGGTTAATATGACAATTTGACGTATCGATTTTTTTTCAAAAATGGGGTTAGTGATTGATACCTAATGTCTAGAAAAATTTTGGACGGTGGTAAAAAAGTCATCCTGTATATTTACCCTTTTTCACAATTGCGAAAACTATGAATAGATATGCGATAGTAGCAGTCCCAGTTGTTTTTTTTTTTTAATTAAAGATAGGTTCTTGTTTGACCAATATCTCGCCTGATGGTAAGCGAAGATGTGGTCGACGATGAAGCACGCTTGCCTAGAAGTAACCTGTTCACTCTTGACTTGAAGACCACAAGGTTATAGCTGTCGGGAAATACAGAATGCCGGCAGGGAATTCCACTCCTTAGCTGTGCGTACAATAAAGGTATTGGCAAAACGGTTTGTACGTACCGGAGGGATGTCTACCATATATCGATGGCACATTGCCGTACGTCTTGTATTTACTTTCATTTGAAGAGTTGAAGAGTTCCCCCGATTTCTCAAAGCTCCCGACATGAGATTCTGCTCTGGGACGAAATAATTGGATAGTTAGTAATACAATGTTTCATTTCAGTCTTTCATTTCATTTGACCTTGTCTTTGGCACTCCTGACCTAGACTCAGGTCAAGAGCAAACCCATCGCACATGAAATGCAATGTTTCCATTACATTCAAGTACCTAAACCCTTAAAAAAAAATTAAGAACTTTCCAAATCAGTCCAGCCGTTATCGAGAAATCGGGAAACATACGTTACGGTTAAAGCCCGAAGTGCGGTTACACGGTTACACCTATTTTTAACCGGCTAAACCTAGGTGTAACCGACCACATGCGGTTAAACCTAGGTGTATCCTACTTATCTTAGGTTAGAACTAGGTTTGGCCGGTTAGAACTAGGTCTAACCTCGGGACTTGCTGGCATCCCGACTCGTTTTTTTTAAACCACGCAGAAGTCGGAGCCCCGCTCCGTCGACTTGCTCCTGTGAAGGAAGGGATACACCTTTGTTTAACCGCATGTGGTCGGTTACACCTAGGTTTAGCCGGTTAAACCTAGGTGTAACCGCACTTCGGGTATTAGCCGTAACACATACATAAAAAAGACAAGGTACATGTCGATTTCACTTTTGTACTTGTTAAAGGTACTTCTGGGGTGCGCTCACAGTAGCAGTGGTATACGCACTGCCTGTTGTGCAACTACTGTTCACGTATCAAAGGGTAAGTTTTTTTTAAATTACATACAGGGTGTAAGGGACAGCCCTCCACAAACTTTCAAGGCTTGCTCAGTAGACGACACTAAACAATCTTCCACAATTTTTTTTGTCAGGAAATGAAAAAAAAAATCAGCTTCTCCATATAAACTGTCCAATCAAGTTTATAATTTTCTATGGTGATGCCGATTTTTTTTTCAATTCCTGAAAACAAAAATTGTGGAAGGTTATTCAGTTTCGTCTACTGAGCAAGCCCTGAAAGTTTGTGGAGAGCTGTCCCTTACACCCAGTATATGAAACATAGAAAGGAAGGTCCCTTTTATCTTATCTTCTGGAGAACTTTAATATCGCAATGACTTTTGACTGCAGGTGGCCTACCAACGTAAAAAACTCGCACTAGGCATCGCTATGTTTTTTGAGCCCATCACTTGGCTTGGCAGCACGGTTCTTTCGGGCACCCAGATATGAGTGCATATACCTGTATGCCAATCTCTCCTCCAGATGGTGTTCCAAACTGGTAACCAAGACCTATGCTACTACAACTTCTTGTGCGCCCACCCTCTGGGCTTCCTGTCTGACTTCAACCACGTGTACTCCAACGTGGGGTACGTGGTGCTGGGGCTGGTGTTCATCGCGCAAGTGCGGCGCCGGCAGTGCAAGAACAGCGCCAGGCCGCAGGTGAGTCCCTACCATGTCCATCATCATCATTATCATCATACCAGCTGTAAAATGCCCACTACTGAACATAAGCCTCCCCTAAAGGCTTCCAAAGGGACCGGTTGTAAGCAGCTTACATCCAGCGTGACCCTGTGGTCTTCATAACATTGTCTGTCCACCTTGTGGGTGGACGTCAGGGTTAATATCTATAGATAAAAAAATCAAGTGTTTCAAACATTGTCAACGGAATTTTGATCTTACAGGTTTATTTTCATAGTAAAAGTTGTTTATAACCATAAGTACTTTCAGCCTATGAAAGGTTGTTACCGTCGTACCACAAAAAAATAAACATCTGTTAAACATTTTGCTGCTTAAATAGAAAAGAGTCACAGGTCTAAAAATATTGATTTTTTTTCCGACTTTTGGCCCATTTAAGCAGCGATTTGTCTAAAAATGGTTAATTGCAAAACGACCCTTATATCAACGACAAAGGCCGTTTTGATTGATGTATCACGTTGATATAAGGATCGTTTTTCACTTACACTTTTGTTAGACAAGTGTTCAACAGATGTTTAACCTTTTTTTCTTAGTAAGACGGTTTATGTTTTACAATAAAACCCTGTATTCTTCATCCTTTGTGAATAGTGATATAGGTAAAATAATTACATACTAAGTAGGTATAGTAAAATAGTAGGTAGTTACTATAATACGAGTATAATAATTACCTACTTTAAAATTGTTAATTGTTTCTTGCATTGTCAATGTAATTAATATTGTATTATGTTGCCGTGCCCTAATCGGGTTTCATGTTGAAACTTATACATATCTGTAACACCTATGTACTACACATGAATGCAATAAAGAATATTGAGTTTGAAATATGCAATTGACATTCAACCTTAGTATGGTGAATTTAAGGTTGACTACACAAACCCTGTTTTCTCCAGGACATGGGCATACCACAGCACTACGGTCTCCTATACTCCATGGGTCTGGGGCTGGTGATGGAAGGTCTGCTCTCAGGCTGTTACCACCTCTGTCCCAACAAGATGAACTTCCAGTTTGGTACGTATAGACGATGCCTTGCTTATACCCGTAATTATCCCACGGGTACATAAAATCGGGATAAAAACTATCCCAAGTGTTAATGCAAGATAAACAATCTGTACGCCAGGTTAATAGTTGTTTGAAGTTGCATCTTCAAGGTATAAAGGGCCCTAGAAAATCACTGAGATTTTTAAATGTGGCTGACGCTTAGTTTATTTACTTCTTCAAATATTAATTGATGTTTTATTCATATCAACACTGACCACTTTTTTCATCTGTTGTAATCATCAAACGAATTCTTCCGATTTGTTTCAGATTCGTCGTTCATGTACGTGATAGCAATGCTTGTGATGATTAAATTGTATCAGAACAGACATTCTGACATCATCCCGAGCGCGCACACGACCTTCATGATCATAGCACTAATTATGACTTTGGGTGAGTTTTAAAATATGACTTACGTCTTTAGTTACAAAGTTCAAATTTTATTCCGACCTGAATTTATGTAAGACGTTTCATAGCAGCACGGGTTTTGAAACAATTTTCAGTTTAATATACACGGTTCATTAGTGACTTTCATGACATGAATGTGACATTCTGGACACAATTATTGTGACAGTCATGCCTTAAATGTCACATTACTGAACAAGTTAGTGTCAGGACATTTTTGTCACATTTGTGTGTCTTGTGACATTTATGCCACATATTCTACGACTTACACGATTGTGACAAACTTGCTACACCGCGTAACAGTTACGTAATTTTGGCACTTGCTAGACGCTTCTACTTCCAATACCAATACCAAAACTTCGACCCGTTTTAGCACGAAACATAAAGTTAAGTCAAAAGTAGTCGCAAATAAAGTTTCTTTGGGTCCTTTAAAACTTGTGTCAATTTTATCATTATGCCACATTATGCATAGTGCACAGTTGTTTTACATATTATGTAACACACGTACTCACGGCTACCAGCAAGCTATGCAAAACCAGTGAATCTTGGCCTCGCTTTACAGGGTCTTTTTGTACAATGAACGATCAAGTTATACTGGTTTTCTATAGCTTGATGTGTAGCCGTGTGTACCACATTTGTCACAACTGTACCACATATGTCACTACTCCTCTTTTCAACAGGTCTATTTGGTATCTTGTGGCCAAGCGTACCGTTTTTCATACTGTTCACGATATTGTAGACATTAGTGTCACACCTGTACAATATATTTCACAACTGTACTAAATATGTAATAACTGTACCATAAATGTCACAAATGTACCATAAATGTCACAACTCTTCTTTCCACCAGGTCTATTCGGTATACTATGGCCAAGTGTACCCTTCTCCATACTATTCACGATATTGCACATGCTCACGTGTTTTGTACTCACACTGAAGATATACTATGCTGGGAATTTTAATTTGGGTAAGTTCTTAAACTAAGGCTTTTTTGAGGAAATAAACAATGATATTATCAGTAAAAAAGGTGTAGATACGTCATACGCGCTCATTATCGTATACGCTCAAATGAGGCTGATTCACACATCTTGATCTCAGTGCGACGTTGCCAGCGGCACTTCACGTACCACAGACTGAATCAAAAGTAAAAGTGACTCAAAACTACCGAAAATGCCGTCGTGTGTGATGAGATATTGTACAAATTAAACATGCAAGACTTCTAAAAGTCAAGGAATCACATAACATTCGTAAATATACTATTTATCTTTAATATTTTCACAAATAAAACATTAGGTTTCTATAAATATGGCGTCGTAAAAGAAAGAGTGCGAGCACGGGTGCGAGTGAGAGGAGACGCTGACGTGCGGGGGGATTGATGACGCGTGGCGCTGTTTGTTTATCTAGCTGTCACTTTTTTTCTTATTGCGTTGTATCAAGCTATCCTTTTTACTTGTACTGAAATGTAATGTGTGAATAAAAACGTGTGTATCTGTGTTGCCGCTCGGCGCGGAACAGTTTTTTACGTTGCTTTGTACGTGTACATATATAACATATCTATGACTTTATAATATCATTGGAAATAAATGTAGATTTTTGCTGCGAGTGGTACTCGAACCCTAATCTTCTAGATAAGTACTCCAGACGCCTTATCATTTAGGCTATCGCAACACACTCGTTGAAGCTGAATCTTTAATTCCCTTGTTTGAACGTTTTACGGTAACGTTGCGCCATCTATTGGAAGAGTATCAAACTACTTCCAACCAACATGTTTGACATTACAGCCAAATCTATGTTGTTCTCTATTATATCCATAGTTTGCGGTATATGATTACTTCCCAGAATTTGATCCTTATTATCAACACTATCAAATGGTGTAATAATACAGGGTGTGATATTTTTTCCAAAATCAGCGGGTTCGATTCCTGACCAGGGTTATTGATTTTTCAAAAATCCAATGATGCAGTTTTAGTTTTCGTTAAAATCGGCCTCGAGACTCCTTTGAACGTTTTTCGATATTCCTCATAGTTTCGGATATAGCCATCCACGCCCAGTTGAAAAATTTACCTTGTATATAAATGTAGACATGCCACCGGAATTCCGACACTTTTATTTTTTTTTAGGTTGGTACCTAAACTATGTGTTAATACAGGGTATAAACCATTTTTACTTCAAATTTCAGCCAAATCGGTTAAAAATCCCGTAAGTACTGAAATTAAATCTCGGGAAGAAGGCTTATCCCTGCTATGATTTCCATAACACTTCATGAAACAAGTACATAAAATCAATCTATACCTACTTAGCCCGGAGGCTATGATTATAACGTATGTTTTAATATGTGATTCATCTTTTATGATCCTGCTAGAATGGTCAGCAGTATCGCGAGGCTATACAGCAGTGCGCACGAACAGTTGGCGCGCAGCGATACCCGAACATCGTGCACGTGCGGCCCTCGTAGCTGTGGCCAACATCGCCAACTCGACCTTCGCTATATACAGGTACTTTTCTTCCTAGGTTATTTATGCGCGGGTGGCGATTAATGGGCGACTCGCTGTCCGATCATGGACCTTTCCCGGGTCGACGACGCGTTGTGTTCCACGCGCGATGAAATAGTGTCAGCATAATGACGGGCCCCCCTGTAGAGGGCCAAAGTCTGCCGGGGTTCGGGACTAAACAGTACCTGTGACCCCGGAACCTACAGGGCTATACAAGTCTGACAGTCTCTCCTGCCCTGCCCTGGGTGGGAGGACATCATTTGATGATGTTACCACGATAAAAAGAAAATGGGTTACTTCTAGGCAAGCGTGCTTCACCTTCAAACACATCTTCGCTTACCATTAGGCAAGTTTTGTTTTTGGGACAACCCACCACACTATTCCCAAACCACTGCAACTCCTGAAAGCCAGAATCAACAGTGGCAACCACCAGAAAAGCGCCGAGACAATGAATTTACCCAACGACGATATAATACTAGCCTCCTAATAACAGGCGACCGATGTCTGCCAAGACATTAGGCAAAAAAGTCTTATATCCGTCTCATTTCGACCACTCCTGTGAGCCGTAAACATACGTTGAGACAGAACAGACCTTGAGTTAGCCAATCACAACGCAGTACCCCGTCTCCCTCACTTACGTAGTACCTCAGCGAGTTGACAGAATAGTTTTTGTTCCTTAGATCGTGTATGCGGAGTCTAGTATTATATCGTCGTTGAATTTACCTGTCTTGGATCCTGCAACGAAATTAATTAGTCGAAGTCGAATCTAATAATTTTATACGGGTAAAATGTTCCTGGAGGGAATTAGGGGAATCCTTTGCCCAACAGTGGGATAGTACAAACTAAGAGAATTCTTTTCAGTAAACGCTAAGGTTTTTTTTTTAAACGTGATCACCTAATACTGAATACTTTACTGAATACTGAATTATAAAGCTGAATATTTTGTTTGGTTGTACGCGCTAATCACAGGAACTACTGATTCTAATTGAAAAATTGTTCTGGTTGGATACCCCATTTATCGAAGAAAACTATAGCATACTAGCTGTTGCCAGCGGCTTCACCCGATACAACTCGAAAATTATCCCACGAGAACATAAAATCGGGATAAAAACTATCCTATGTGTTAATCCAGGTTATAAACTATCTGTATACCAAATTTTAGCCAAATCCGTTCAGTGGTTTTTGCGTGAAAGAGTAACAAACATCCATACATCCAAACTTACAAACTTTCGCCTTTATAATAGTAGTAGGATAACTTCACGCAGCGAGCAATAGGCGCCGAACAAGCCAAACCAAATCAAAAGCATTAATTAATCAAATAGACCAGTTACAGACACTTTTGAATTGCCAAAGACGTAAAAAAAATAATTAAATAGTACAACATTATGTTGCTACAGTCCCAGTCACAAGACATAATAACTGTGAAAGTATACCGTAGATGCTCATTCCAAGAAGTAGATCTCTATGGAGAAGAACGTGCAAGAAACTCCATGGACACTCTTTTTACATCGTCAAAATTATTACAGAACCTCATTTCATTTCAAGAGCGAGTGAACCCGCGGGGAATAGCTAGTGCCAATATATTTTATGTTTATCATAACCCAACAAATCTTCCCTTCAATCCTTCCAGCGCCATAGCCCACAACAAGGATTTCGCCCGCCAACTGCTAGCCATCCTGATGGGCAACGCGATCCTGTATCTGATGTTCTACGTCATCATGAAGCTCATCAATCACGAGAGGATAGCTGCCTACACCTGGTTCTACTTCATACTGGCGCATGTGGCCTGGTTCTCGGCGCTTAAGCTGTTCTTGGACTCGAAGACTAAGTGGTCGGTGAGTAGAACAGAACAGTGATATTTTTTATTCCTTGTTACAGCATTATTAAAGAACAATGGCCACTCGGCAAACATGCTTGGACTAGTAAAATCGAACAAAACGACACTTGATGCAACATATATCATTTCATTCGTATAGATAAATATAACTTAGCAATATATTTTAAAAGGTGGGAGAATCAAGAAATTATTATTTGTATTTTGTCGAAGTTATGTTCATATTTTAACAATCTGTGGCATTAGGTTTACGACATAGACATAGAAAATGAACTATGCATCATCTGTATGACATTTGCAATACTCTCTAGACAGAGAGAAAACAATAGTTATTAGCCCAGTTATCTCTTTCCTGTAAGACATAGATAGACAATGACATAGAAAAAGACAGTAAGCTTAACACCTACGCTTTTCTCTCACAGGTTCAGTCCTATATCTATCTACGGCAGAATCGATTTGCGACGTTCCATTATTAGTTTTTTTATTTAATTCATGGCTTTATTTAGTTATTTACCATTAAATCCTACTAATAATATTATAAATGCGAAAGTTTGTGAGGATGTATGTATATAGGTATGTTTGTTACTCTTTCACGCAATGGCTAAAATTTGGAACACAGGTAGTTTATAGCTTGGATTAACACATAGGATAGTTTTTATCCCGATTTCATGTTCCCGTGGGATAATTTTCGAGTTGTAGCGGGTGAAGCCGCAGGCAACAGCTAGTAACATCATCTATTAATGGCTGAGATTAGTTCAATAATCAATGTGAGTTTATACAGTTTATATTGCCTGGGATTTATTTTGGATTATGAAATAAAATCGACTAAGGCTTAAAAAAGGATGGAAGTCTCTAGCAATTTAAATAATTTTACAGATGCGTTCAAAGTTAGACATTTTATGCTGCGTTCACTTGATTAAAGTAGTGTTTTATTAAATTGGTTATCTTTAATATCCGATAATTATATTAACAATGCACTACATATTTGGTGACAGTCTCATCTCGGTGCTAATTTTTGTTTTTTCCTAGTTCAAACTGACCATTGTTCTTTATCAACCTTTCATGGTACCATACTCAAAGGATGAAACGGGACTCTTATTCTAAGACTCCAATGTTCGTCCATCTGTCCGACCGTCCGTCTGTCACCAGGCCCTAAAGCCAAACGGCAAGCGATAAACCTTAACGCTCAGGAATCTATAATAAATTTTCAACTAAATACATTTGCATTTAAAGTTGAAATTCCATTAAAGACTGCTGAGCGATAGTGAACGGAACGAACGAAGACGCTCTGTAATTTTTTAAAGGTTTGCAACTTACGTACTATTTTTTTATGTGGTAAGTAGTGACCGACCGAAATTTCGGTTTCGGTTTCGGTTTCGGCCGGTTTCGGCCAAAAAATCTAGTTTCGGCCATAGTTTCGGTTTCGGCCAAAATATAGCCGAAACTTTCGGCCTTGCCGAAACTCAAGTGTTCGTGCATTCTCGTACGTCGTTTGGCAAAATTCGTAGCTAACACGTGCTTGCTCACCAGCGGGGCCCCGGCTCAGTTCACCACCAATCATTTAATCGTGAGTTTAAGTTATTTATTGAGTTTACTGCCAAGAGTAAGTCTTGTATATTCATGTCATAATAAAATATATTTGTTACGTACTTTAATGATTAAAGAACTTTTCAATCGTGAAGGCAGTGACTGTATTTAAAATATATTTTAACGGTTTCTTCTTTGAAATAAATAATGTGATTTTTTTTCAACTCAGTAACTTCGTGTTGCTGAATACAGTGCGATTGTTGAGACTTCGAATACAGTGAAACATTGAAAACAATGAATTTTTATAATTTAGAATAGATTATGGCTCAGTAGAAGTTAAATAACATAGAAAAATAGCAATTTCTTAAAAATCTGCTATTTCCATAAGTTTGCCGTATATCATTACTTCCCAGTATTTTATCCTTATTAGCGACACTACATGGACCTAAAAAAAAAGGCGGACGGAACTTCACTAAGAAACGATTGAAGCACCACAATGGCGGCGGCGTAAATATGTGTGCGTGTGTATAGGGATGCCAGATGAAGGAAAAATTACCCATTTTTAAACAATATTTAATTAAGATCTCCCTTGAACTTAAGTTTAATTACAATTTTTTTGTGACGGATACCTATTTTTAAAATAAAGGTAAAATAATTTAAGCACATTGGATATTAAAATATTTACAACTCGTTTAATGTTAATAAAGTTTTACAATCCCTTTTGGTGATTCAAATTTTTGTAGACTTGTCTTTTGCTATCGACACATCTAGAAATCCCTTCTAATTTACTTATGTGGTGAAAACGAATGTTTAAGTATTTTTCGGCTATAAATATTTAATTAAAGCTATTTTATGTTCCATTCCTACACGTCTACATTCCTATTCCATGTCTACACTCCCTTATTATTGTTATACAATCATTTTTCCATGCATCATTTGCCATGGGAAATCTATAAAATTAAAGAAGAATACAATAACGATAAATAGTAACATAAAATATAAATCTCCCAATTTTAAAATAATTTGAACCTTGAAATAGTTGCAACACTGGTTGATTTCGAGATGTTTATTAAATTTATTGACGTAAAATCGAGAAATAAGCTTCAAATTGACATGCTTAACTATGAAAAGTGATCCCCTGGCTTTTTTAATTGAACTACTATGGTTTAGACAACTTTTTGCAACACATGACGGCATACTTTGATTTTTAACCGACTTCCAAAAGGAGGAGGTTCTCAATTCGGATGTTTGTATTTTTTTTTTTTTTTTTTTTTATGTTTGTTCGGGCATAACTCCGTCGTTTAACAACCGATTTGAAAAATTCTTTTTTTGTTGGATAGGATATACTTCTGGAATGGTCCCATTAAAATTTTATCGAAATCGGACTAGCACTTTTTGAAAAATCAACATAAATCAACAAAAACCTAAAAAGTTTTCAACTTTGTCTACACCGATTACTCCGAGGTTTCTGGTCCGATTTCGATGATTCTTTTTTTGTTCGATACAGTATATCTGCCATTTGGTCCCACAAAATTTTCATTAAGTTTGGTGCAGTAGTTTTTATTTTTAGTTTTTATACATGGGCGTTGTTATTTTCCGGTGCTACGGATTACAAAATTTTAGTGCACATGTAAGAAAATTATGTATTTGACAATAATTTGGGTTGAATAGTGAAACTAAAAAGGATAAAATAAAAAACTTTTTCAAAAAAAAATTAAACCGACTTCAAAACAACCACAAAAAAAGTTCAAAATAACCTACAAAAAAACTTTTCTTTCGAAAGTCGGTGACAAAAAGTCAATGAAATAAAAAAGAAAGTCACCGACTTTCGAAAGAAAAGTTTTTTTGTAGGTTATTTTGAACTTTTTTTGTGGTTGTTTTGAAGTCGGTTTAATTTTTTTTGAAAAAGTTTTTTATTATTAGACAAAATAACACCGTATAAAACCGCGAGTGTCGTTCGAAGCGTAATGGCCGACGGCTGACTTACTATGGTGTGAATGTGTGCGTGCTGGCTTGTCCACATTAGCGCACTGACTTACTATGGGTGCTTCAATTGTTTCTTAGTGAAGTTCCGTCCGCCTTTTTTTTTAGGTCCATGCGACACTATCGAATGGTGTAATAATACAAGGTGTGATTTTTTTTTCCACATTAGTGGTTTCGTTTTATTCCCAGGATTATAGATTTTTCTAAAATCCAATGATGCAGTTTTAGTTATCGTCAAAATCGGTCTCGAAACTCCATTCAACCTTCTTTCGATATTCCTCATAGTTAAAGTTATACCTTGCCATCAACGCCCAGTTGAAAAATACACCCTGTATTTTTTATGCGTTAATACATGTAAAAAAAAAAAATTCAGAAAATAAATTGATATTTTAATGTGTCAAAAAGTTTCGGTTTCGGTTTCGGTTTCGGCCGAAACTGAGAGCGAGGCCGAAGGTTCGGTTTCGGTTTCGGTTTCGGCTGAAAAATCAGTTTCGGTCGGACACTAGTGGTAAGATCATTGAATGAGTCCTCACCCAGGGCAGGACGGGAGGGACTGTCTTTACGCGCTAGAGTATGAAGTTGAAAATCTATTAAAGACTACTGAGCGTTTGTCGCTTGCCGTTTGGCTACACGGCCAGACTGTATTTTCATGATCTGTGTGCTTAGTGCGAGTTTTTTTACGTTGACGCGATAGTAACGTTTAACCGCGTTTGGCCCTCTCATTGGTTGAGAGTTCTCACGACCTTGCAGCGGGCCAATAGGAGCGCCTTAAACGTTACTATCGCGTCAACGTAAAAAAACTCGCACTAAGCACACTGTAATAGATAGACAGTTGAAATTTTCACAGATGATATATTTCTCTTGCCGCTATAATAACAAATACTTAAAAATTAAATAAAATAAAAATTTAAGAGGGCTCCCATACAAGATACAGGATTTTTTTGCCGTTTTTTATAGATCATGGTACGGAACCCAGTGCGCGAGTCCTTGCACTTGGCTTGTTTTTATTGAGTTTGCTGGCGGTTGATATCCCACATAATTGTGATACCAAGATAAAAACTATCCTATGTGTTAATCCAAGTTATAAACTATCTGTATACTATGTTTCAAACAAATCCGTTCAGTCATTTTTGTGTGAGAGAGGAATTAACTTTCGCATTTATAATAGCAGTAAGATATGTCGTGTGGCCCTACAAGAACTCTTGTGACTCTTTGCTGACAGGTACTTGGGGCAGTTTTATAATACCTGGGCTAGGACATAGGATACTATATTATTGCCAAAGTACGCGCCCCACAGTAAAATGACGGGACCCCCTTTAGAGGGTCAAAGCCTGCCGGGGTCACGGGACTTACCGAATCACCGTGACCCTGCAACGTAAAGTGCTACTGAAGGACACCGTGGATTTTAGTCAGTACGAGACTGACAGTCCCTCCCGCCCTGCCTTGAATGGGAAGAATCATTAAATGATTTTACTACGATAACAAAAACAGTCACTTTTAAAATCTAGACATTATACTGTTACGATCTCCGGCCACCGTAGGCGCGGGCATGCGGTCGGCGAGTAATGGGTGACTCGCTGTCCGATCATAGACCATGTACGGGTCGAAATGAGTTTTGTGATTTTACAATTTTATAATTTAAAAAAAGGAGTATCTTCAGATGTGATGTTATGATAACACTTTTTCCTCCCGTTCCAGGAAACACCAGCCCAGTCCCGTCGCCACAACGCGGAATGCTCCATCCTCCAACTGTACGACACCCATGACGCCTGGCACATCATGTCGGCGGCTGCAATGTTCCTGTCGTTCAATATGTTGCTCACTGTCGACGACCTCGTCGCCGACAAGCAAAGACGTAGCTTGCACACCTTTTAGACACGTAGCGCCATCTGTACGACATGTCTTACGTAAGACATGTCTTACAACTTGGCTTCCAGTAAGAGGCGCCATCTGTAAGGATCAAGTCACTCAAAATTAAACTTTATGTACTACACAAAAAGATACATATTTTCAGTATCGTTGCGTCACGTCGCTTTACGTCACGTCTCGGTGTGAGCTGACCGTAAGTGCATGAAGGACAAATTTTCAACCCTTTTTTAAAATGACTGAACTGATTTTAATGAAACTTCATACGCAATAGGTCTAAAAAGTTATCTATTACTGCATTGTTGTCCTTGACAAATAAATTAAATTTATTTCTAAGTTCTCCTAACTAGATTTAATAGTTAGGATGAAACGGATAGCTGTACTACCTGATACCGATTATCCAGCGGATAGTCGAATAGCCGGTCTACCTAGTAGCCGGATAGTTGAATAACCGGTCTACCTAGTGGCCGGATACTTGAATAACCGGTCTATCTAGTGGCCGGATAGTCGAATAACCGGTCTACCTAGTGGCCAGATAGTTTAATAACCGGTCTACCTAGTGGCCGGATAGTTTAATAACCGGTATACATAGTGGCCGGATAGTCGAATAACCGGTCTACCTAGTGGCCGGATCGTCGAATAACCGGTCTACCTAGTGGCCGGATAGTTGAATAACAGGTCTAACTAGTGGCCGGATAGTCGAATAACCGGTCTACCTAGTGGCCGGATAGTCGAATAACCGATCTACCTAGTGGCCGGATAGTCGAATAACCGGTCTACCTAGTGGCCGGATAGTCGAATAACCGATCTACCTAGTGGCCGGATAGCCAGATATCCGGCCGAACATATTTGAATTGCGCAGGACGCATACCAGATAGTTACCAGATATCCATTTCATTTCTAGTTATTATGACGACAACAGGATGTTTTAGCATATTTTGACGAATGTATTTATTGACTTTTTAAAATTATCGTAAAATTATATTCAATGAATCAAAGAAAGATTAAAGTAAAATCTATTTTTAGTAAAACATTAAAAAAAAGTAATTCCGTTTAGATTATTTTATTTTAGTACACTAACGAGCAAAAGTATGGAATCACTTACTTGTAATTTATCTGGGATATCTCCCTAAATAATGTCGTGATTTGAATGAATTTGGTATCAATTTAAAGATATCAGTTAAACCTTTAAAATGGTACCTTTTTTGTTATTCTTTACTAGTTATTTTACTAGTTAATACCGTGGTCCACTTGGAAGTCGCTTAATAGACTGCGAACCCAGGTCGGCCGCAGCAAAGATAACCTTCACAGTTGGGGATTCACTGACGGCTCAGACCTCAAATGTATATGCGACGTTTCCCCACAGACAATGCCTCACCTTCTCTCCTGCACCGCAAGTCCTGTCACCTGTACACTTGACGACCTTATGACTGCATCAGAGGGCGGGGTTCGCGTAGCTGAATTTTGGGCTAAACAAAATATATAAATATCATATTTGCCATCGACACACTAAGAAGAAGAAGAACTAGTTATTAAGTACTCAAGATCGCGCGGAATCGGAGTGATTCCATAACTTTGCTCGCTAGTGTATATCCTTAAAAAATATGTTTTTTATAGCAATTCCTTAAAATTAGTGTTATTGAAGAACAATGCATATTCCTTTTAGTTATAAAGTACATACAGGGGGGGTATTACAACGTCTTAAACCAGGCTTGTTCCAGTGAGTGAACGAGATGGCGCTAGACGACTTGTATAGCTCTGTCACTTTCACTGCCTGGTTTTAAGACGTTGTAATACGGCCGCAGGAAATGTATGCACTTCGGCAATCCTCGTCTATCTTCGGGAAAATGATCAGGTGATGACTTAATTAAATGAAAACTATGGAAGTGAACCTCTACGTAGCATGTTTTAGAACAGATTTTGGTAAAAACAATTTTAAAGTTCCATCTCCATTCTTTTGACGGCACGATTGACTCGGTTATTAAACGATCGACAGTTTTTTTTTTCTTATGTTGGTATTTTTCAAACGTTGCCCCACAAAAGGAATTTCTCCTGTATCGTGGGTTCGTTTACAAACATATAAACTCACATACACAAACACTCAGACCCGGAACAACTACTTGTAGATCATACAAATATTTGTTCCGTGCGGGAATCGAACCCGCGACAAGCTGCACAGCACTCGATGGCTCAGCCACTGCGCCAGCCGTGTCATCAACTTAGAGACTTTACTCATGGCGCGATGCGACGCGACGCAATTCGTCCGATATCGAGTCGACTGCCGATTTAAGTCGCACGTATTTACTAATGGAGTGATGCGATGCAATTCGACCGTGAACTTCAAAAATCCACCTTACCACTACGACATAAAGGCGCTGCAAACCAAAGACAAAAGATGTCGTACGAGACGAGTGTTGCGCAATCGAATTTCGAACACAGAATCTTGTGCATTGTCATTAGTACGTACATGCAATTCGATATCGAGGAGATCTGTGAGCGATATCGTCAATCCGTGCGACTCCATTAGCAAACACTAGCGATCGTTCATACATTTTCTTCGGGCGGACGCTTGTGTGATATCTGACCGATATCGTCAATCGATGCAATTCGATATCGCGTCGCGCCATGAGTAAAGTCCCTTAGTGTCACTTTAATGTTTGTTAGAAGATTACTCGTGAAAACGTTCGTACTTATTTAGGAATAAGAAAGTTTTTCATACTCCACTATTAATTTATTTGCATTTTTCTGGGACACGTCGAGCTTCACTGTCTCGGCGCTTTTCTGGTGGTTGCCACAGTTGATTCTGGCTTTCAAGAGTTGCAGTGGTTTGGGAATAGCAACGACGATATGTTACTAGACTCCTAATAACAGGCGACCGATGTCTGCCAACACATTAGGCAAAAAAGTCTTATATCCGTCTCATTTCGGCCACTCGTGTGAGCCGTAAACATACGTTGAGACAGAACAGACCTTGAGTTAGCCAATCACAACGCAGTACCCCGTCCCCCTCGCTTACGTAGTACCTCAGCGAGTTGACAGAATAGTTTTTGTTCCTTAGATCGTGCATGCGGAGTCTAGTATTATATCGTCGTTGGGGAATAGTGTCATGGGTTTGTCCCAATAAAAAAAAAAACGAAAGTTGTCGAAGCGCATACCTTCTCTAGGTTAGTTGTAGTTTAAAATTTTATAGCAACAAATATAGATTTTTAATTGTAATTTTGTAAGAGTAAAGCCACGTATTCACTGAGCAACAATTGTTTATAAACTCGGTTTCAGAAACAAATCATTTTGTTTCAGAAACATAATTTTGTTTCTGTAACCACTACGTGTTTATCGGTATGTTTCGGGGCTCCCCACTTGCGGCGGAGAACACTTTACGTGATGTTTCAGAAACTGTGTATCCGAAACACTGTTGCTCAGTGAATACATGGCTTTAAGATAACAAAATGTATTTAAAAGTTAGTCATTCTTATAGTTACCGACAATTAATAAGGCTATGTAATGAGCTAATTAGTATTATTAGGTGCTTTATAAGTCATCAAAGCCTGGAGTAGGCAGATTAATTTGGAGTCAATAACCTGATACGTTTATATTAATATGGACATGCATTTAAAATTCCGGAATTTAAAAGATATTTTTCCGGCATTTTAAAATTGTTAGGAACATGTAGGATGATGACATAAGCAAACACTTAGATTGGCATCATGTTCTTCTATTGTTTTCCCATGGACCAGGGTATCATCGACATGATTTATACAGCCTTTGATGCCTGACAGTAGGGTAGCCATTTTCCTTTGAAAAACTTCACTGGACGAGTTCATACCCATAGGCATTCTATTGAAACGGTACCTTCCAAATGGGGTTTTGAAGGTTGTGAGGTCTTTACAGTCTTATGATAATTCTACTTGAAAATAGCTTTTTACTGCATCAATTTTGGAGAATACTTTTGATCCAGCGAGCTGTGCTAGGCATTCTTCAACTGTGGGTAGAGGATGGTACTCTCTCATGACATTTTTGTTCAACTCAGTGTAGTCCACAGTGATTCGTACAGTGTCCGAATTATTTTTGTCTGGTACTGGCACCATTGGGGCACACCAATCTGTCGGATGTGTTATTGGTTCTATAACACCCATATTTTATAGATTTTTCAGGGCTGTCTATATCTTAGGTCTTATCGGGATTGAAATGTGTCGAGGGGCAGTCACTGCATGGGGTACGGCATTTTCTTTTAGTTTAATGTGGTATTTGCCTTGCATTACACCTAGTCCTTTGAACATTTCTTGACATTTCTTTTCTGGATGAATTTTGTCTGAGGTTTGTATTTGCATGATTTGTGTTTCCTCATGCCACTGCACTATTCCAAAGGCATCACATTCTGGTAGTCCTAGTAGTGGTGTGTGCTGGTTCTCTAAGACATAAATATCAGTGATTTTGGTGTTACCTTGCCAAGTCATTTTAACATCTTTACATACTCATCTTCCAGGTAGTATTATGCCACAGGGTCCTAATAGTTTTTCTTTGATTTGAATTGGTTTGGGTAACTTCAGTTTGATTCTTAGTTCTGGACTTATTACGGTTTCAGATGCACCCGTGTCTGGGTGCGTCTCATTTCATATAAAGTTATTTGATATATTTTCATTTCAATAACGTTCACGTGATATAATCAACGTGAGATATTACCAACGGTTGATATAATTTCTTTACACATACTGTTTGTGTTACTCTAAAACTCATTTCATATAATTTTATTTGATATAACGTTTATTTAAGCGAAAATCATTACATTTAACGTTTGAAACATATAATTTAACGTTTAAACTATTTTCTTTGATGACTTTGACTTATCCTTTGAACTTTGATTGTTTGCCGTCCTGATTGCTATTGTTATTAGAAAAATTAAATATCCAAGAGCGAGAGAAGCGAGCTCGGGTCTTGGGACACCCCGACACGGACAGGTTAGGTTCAAAGGGGATCGCGGGGTCTAAAAGACCTCGCCATCCCCTTCGTGTTAGGTTACTTTAAACCTTGCACCCAGAAATAGGAGCCCGACGAGCCAGCATTACAGGTAGTAATCAGTTATTTGACCTAGGATCCAAGAGCGAGCGAAGCGAGCTCGGGGCTTGGGGCACCCTGACACGGACAGGTTAGGTTCGAAGGGGATGGCGGGGTCTGAAAGACCCCGCCATCCCCTTCGTGTTAGGTTACTTTAAACCCTGTACGCAGAAATAGGAGCCCCGCGAAGCGGGGCTCCGTCAATCATTCATGGCAGGTGGTACTAGTACTTGGTACATCAGTGTTAGATTACTTGCCAGGAAGAAAAAAAAGTTAGACCAAATAAGTTTTATGTCTTTTGAGTGGTATACAAAACGATTTTATATTCATTGATTGTTATGCTTATAGAAATTAGTCATTATAAAATTATGTCAATCGTTTATTATATTAACAGATCGTTATATCAAATAAAATTATATATTCAGTTGTTATCTCTTGTAAATTTTAGAGATTTTGTAGTTATATCATATATTACTTACCCCCCGTGTCTATTTTGAATCTTATTTTCTGTCCGTTCACTGTTATTGTTGTACACTTTGCTTTAGAGCGAGGTATCTTCGGTGTTGTTACAGAATCAACGATTTTTTCTTTTTCAATACTTCCTAGGAAGAAATCTTCTGCAACTTCGTTCACTATCTTAGATTCCTTTTTTTCCTCTTTCTTTTTCTTGCATACTGCCAACCAGTGACCTTTCAATTTATTTTTAATCCACAGCCTTTACAAATTGATTTGGTTGCCTCACACTGAGAATTTGTGTCTCGGTGAGGGTATCCCTTTTCGTCACCTAAAATTGTTTGTCCGAAAATCATTATCCATAACACGTTTGCTATAAAATTCAGTAACCATAATGATCATAAGTTCTAAATATTGTTTTACATAATTATCTTCACTTCTAAAGCTGTTCTGGCATAAAATCGAGTATCATAATAATTGAATCTCCTAATTTTGTATGAAATAAAGTCTTATGTCCTAATCATTATATTACATAATGTGTATTATTCCGAATGTTCAATTAGGTATAGTAAAACTGATATTTCATGAAATTGTTTAGAAACCGAAGATCTTGGGATATCCAAGAGCGAGCGAAGCGAGCTCGGGACTTGTGGGCACCCCGACACGGACAGGTTAGGTTCGAAGGGGATGGCGGGGTCTGAAAGACCCCGCCATCCCCTTCGTGTTAGGTTACTTTAAACCTTGCACGCAGAAATAGGAGCCCCGCGAAGCGGGGCTCCGTCGATTTTCCTTATTGGGTGGTAATCAGTAACAAAACAAACTTTAGGACTTATGTATTTTATGGCAATCGGTTTTATGTATTTTGTATATTATTGATTGTTATATTTATGACAAACGAATTTAGGACATACAGTATTTAGGAGTTTCAATGTTATGGCATTTGAAATTATGTGGTATTAAGTTCGGGCAAGTTATCATTCGGACAAATGATGATTAGGACAAAAAAAATTATGTCACATAAGATTATGTATAAAAAAGTTAGGTAACACAATAGAGAACCCTCGGTGAGCGGCCGCATTTTCTGCAAGTTCCTTCTGATGTAGATCCTTGTTTGATTAGATCTTTTTTCACTATGTGGATTTCTGAGGATGTTTGGGTAGGGTTTAGAGTAGAAATATTCGCCTCCACTATCTCAGCATGTCTGACTCTGTCAATTACTGTCTCCAAATTTGGTTCCTTTTCCAGGTTTTGAAGTGCCTTGGACAATTCTATGTTTTTCATGCCTGCGATGATTCTGTCCCTGATGAGTTCATCTTCCAACGGACCGAATTCACACTTTTTTGCAAGGTTGTGCAAGTCTGTGATAAAATCATCTACGCTTTCGTCGCCGTTCTGAATCCGTTGATTAAAACGCGCTCTCGAATACATTTTCGTTTTTCTCGCTGTATAGTATGCGTCAAATTTAGCTCTAACAATGTCATACGATTTCATGTCTGCGGGGCTAATTTTCATTGAGGTTAGTATGTTGTTCGCTTGGCCTCCCATAGTGTAGAGAAATGAATTGACTTGAGTCTCACTTGGCAGCAGTTTAAGTCTTGTGCTCTCTCTATATTGTTCGAACCTTGTTATCCAGTTTTGCCAATCAGCAGCTTTGAAAGTAAATTGCTGTGGCGGCGGCGTGGTCATGCCGGGCAAGAAGCTGGCGCCTTCTATCAAACTCGGGGCTGATTGCTGGCTCTGCAGTAACTGAGATTGCAGTTGTTGAATCAGTGTCATTTCAGCGTCTAATTGGCTTCGGAGTTCCTCCATGATTGTAAATTCGTAGTTTTTAGAATTTTATGAAAGAATAACCGCCATGTCACAATGTATGTTGATCCATAGATAATTTATTTCGATTCAAATCCTGGGTGTTGCCACCCTAACATGCTAAGTACACAGTAGGTAGATTGATTTGGGGTCAATAACCTGAAACGTTTAAATTAATAAGGACATGCATTTAAAATTCTGGAATTCCGGAATTTTAAAGATATTTTTCCGGCATTTTCAAATTGTTAGGAACATGTAGGATGATGACATAAGCAAACACTGTTGCCGGCGACTTCGTCCGCGTGCCTTTTAATTCAATCCCGTAAGTACTGAAATGAAATCCCGGTAAAAAGGCTTATCCATGTTATGATTACTATGACAGTTCGTGATACAAGTACATAAAATCAATCTACCTACTCCGGGCTATGAATATCATTATTATTTATATACATAAACAATGTGTCCAGTTACGGTCTGTACAAACTTAAAAGGGAGGGTCGGAAACCAACCCCTCCTGAATGGTAGGCTTGAGTTTACTCGTGGCCTCAATCTAAACTAAAAGCAATAATTTGATTTTGCCTGCTTATAATTAGATAAGTTACTTCAATGTATTTGACGAACAATTTCATTTCGAACTGTAATAAAACACATTCCTTCATTCTTCATTAATAGTTCAATAAAAATGCCGAACCGAAACAATTACTTAACGGTGCGTACAGACTATGTAACATAACATGTTATATAACATTTTACATACATTTGTAGTGTTATATAATAATGTTAAATAACATTGTTACATGGTCTGTACGCACCTTTATACACTTCACACTTGCTTGACATGCGTCTCGTTTAAAAAATGACAAATAATTTAATTCGTAAGCTTATTTTAAATATAAATATATGTTTAAGAAGAGGCTGTGATTTCCAAATTGTATTCTCTCTTCTGTTATAATGATTAAAATTATCTAATTAACATATATAATCTCATTTTATCTTGCGTCACAAACAAACCTTCCCACTGAGCAGTTTCTACGGGGCTACGATAAAATCAGGTGTTTGAAACACTCCACGAACACCAGTAGCGAATTCGCATACTTACAAAGTAATAGGTAAGTCTTATTCGCGCCGCAGCTGCACCGGTCACACCTTACACTAATTTCACGAACGAGCTGTAATAATAGGCTAGTGTTTTAGCATCAATAAACTGAAAATCTATTTAGTTTGTCAATTAGTTTTTAAAATATTTGACACAATTTTTTTTATTACCTAATTATTATTGACAAACATAAAACGCGTCCAAATTCGTGATTTTAAAATCGTCGTATCTTCGTCAATTTTGGCCTAGGCAACAAGAAAAAATACGGGTCAAAAATTATTTGAAAATGTAACTAACAAACAATTTTTTAGATATTTTTTTTTCTCTCGTTGAAGATAGGTATAATGCGGAGTAATTTTTTTTTTTTGCAGTGTATTAGCCAATTATTATCTTCATAATTACACAATAATTATGCTCTCAAAACCACCATGAACTGATTTTCCTGCTTATTAAAATTTGTGTACTAACTATATTATGTTTCGTTTAATAAGAGTATGTAAAAATGCGTTACTGTATGAATTTTAATAAAAAAAGATTCCAAACTAATCTTTTTTTTTATTACACCTGAGGCCTTTAATGAGTTTTCAGTTATTCAGACGTAAACTGGAACTTTGACATTTTTAAATTGACAAAGTAGGCAGGGCCGGATTAAACATCTCGGGGCCCCTAGGCACAGCTCGTTTCAGGCCTTCCCTTTTTCATACCACAACAACGCAATTTGTCAATAATAGACCCTGATACCATTTTGCCCTGTCAATAATACCCACACTTGAGTTGCTGATTTCAAATTAATATATTTGTCATTTAATAAGCGTAAGTATAAAAATTTAATTATACAAGTTAATAAATTAGTAAAATTGTCTAATACATAAAAAATGGTTAGATTAATTTCAACACAATTAAAAAATTCACACTTTCACCTTATAATGTCAATAATGGGGGCCTTATATTGTGGACCTTATATTGTGAAAAAAAGTTTCACTTTTACAGTGGTTTCATAAAACCACACAATCCCCTTTTTTTAATCAGGAGTGCTGGGCCCCTAGTCATAGTGGGCCCCTAGGCACTGGCCTAAAGAGCCTTATGGATAATACGGTACCGAAAGTAGGGTACACTACCCTTATCACGAGTTTTCACTATTTTACTTTACAGCGTCTTTCCAGTATTTACTGCAGCGTTTCTTGTATGGAAAAATGGAACAGCGCCTCTGGTGTGCGAAGAAGGAACTAATTTTTTCCTTGAAAATTGACAATTTGAAATTGTCAAAGTTCCAGTTTACTTTCGGGTTTGAGATATCTTTATTTCCCATAAGAAAAAATTCACTTACATGAGAAATATAACAAATAATTAAAAACATTAATATCTACGTACAGTTGTCGTAAAACAAAACATTTTAAAGACAAAATAGTTAACTTATCTATATCAAAAATATTTAAAAATGTGGGGTAGTCGCTCAAGTTAAGCACAGCAAAAATGTAAACATACACGGAACACGCCCAACTAGATGTGGTATGCAATGTACTAAGGTGCGCTCGCTTTATTTTTGTTGTTAATAATATGTGATTTTAACTTTTTTTGAATATTGACATGGAGTTTGCATTTTTTATGGTATTTGGTAGTCTGTTATACAGTTCAGCACCTTCGTACATCACATTTTTTTTTCCATAATTTGTGCGTGGTGTGTATAGTTGTATGTCATTCGCATTTCTAAGCCCAATTTTGTGTATTTGGTGTTTTTTTGTAAAATGTATCTGCGTGTGAATGTTACGATTGAGTATTTTTCTTATTAAGATGCATGTATTATATATGTCGGATCCGGTCAATAGTACGGACAGCAAACGAATCGTAAGCGCGCCATTTTGAGTATCACGTGGTCTGTGCGCGCTTATACAGAGTCGTGATGTTTCATCGGGGCTGCGAGGAGCGCATTCAGTGCCTGACCGCAGCAGTGTGAAGACATCCCGAAACTGTACTCGATTCGTTGTGCCCATTATAAGTGTAGTGAGTGATTAAATTAAATTGTGTTCGATTTAATTTGTGATTTAAAATTAAAATAACCAAGTGAACCGCACCCAGTGTATTTTCATTGCACGAGACCCAAACTCTGCCCACGTGATGTTTGAATCTGACGGAACAATACCGGTGGCTCCGACATCAGAAGTGGGATCAAATCGTGCTAATGAAATTACACGCGGGAACAGTGACAATAACAATCAGTGGAAGTTAGTTACTTTTTGAAATGCAAAACCAGCAAACTTTGAAAACGCAGCCAGTGAAAAACGAGTTTTTATTGCCGGAATTCGACCCCGACAAACCGGATTCCGATGCGCGGTCGTGGTGCGCCACCACCGACTTTTGTTTAACGGGAGTGCAGTGGAGGGATGCCAGCTTATTTTAACGCTGAGCAAGGCGCTAAAGGTGGAGCATCAACCTGGCTATCTCAAATAGCCTACAAAGGAATTTAAGGTACTTTTTACAACAAGATTTATTTCGCTAAGGCGGGTACCCTCATTAACAAAAAAAATGAGTGGTGAAAAACCAAGTGATAAAGAAACATTACCCACGTTCGCCAGTCGTTTCATATCTGTTGCGAAAAATGAACACTATCTGTGAATCATCGATAACAAGTGACACCAAGCGAGGAAAAATAACGTCAATTAAGTGTTTTAACTGTGCTAAAACGCCCATAAGCGTATTGAGTGCAGAAGTAAGGCGATGGATACGAAGGGAAGACCTACAGCATCAAGTCAAGTGACGCAGCAGCCGGCATCGAAGACCTTGGTGTGCTTCAAATGTGGCAAGCCAGGTCACATAGCCGTGCGCTGTACGAGCAGTAGTGGCGGCAGTGGCAACGGACAAGTCCAAGGCGCGGCGCGACGCGTCGATGTCTGCATCGTGCAACCACCATCAGACACGTTCCAACACAGGTGAATCGTTTCATTTTTACTCACGCCTCTGGTGCCTTGTGTTCTTTATGTTGACTATCGCTGGTTAAGCGTTAGTGAGTTAATATCGCTGTTTAAGCTTTTTTTATTATTACTGTCTAAGTGATAGGATTTGTAACGCTGGTTAAGCGTTACAATGTTAAGAACTGGTTAAGTACTTCAGTGATTTACACTACTTCGTAAGTAGTGATGCATAGTGCTGGTTAAGTGCTGTGGATTTGGGGGGAATGCCTGAGGTTCAAGTACCATTTTGAAGTAGAGATGTTGAGTTGGATGATAGTGTGGAATCTTAGGTCGGCTGGTCGGACCGTACCAGTAGCTATTTCGTAGCCGTAATCCGTATCTTATTGACATCCCGGTGTCCATGGAAGCGCGGTGTGCGGATGGCACTGGCGGAGGTCGTGTATTGTGCGTTCATGGTGAACGGTGTGAAACAAACAGAGGTTTGTTAGTGGGGCTAGTGTTAGCCACAGGCCACGAATTTGATTCCTGCTGTTTTGATTATAATATTGCTGCATTGTGATAATACAATTGCAAAGGTACTTGAATGCTCTGGGATTTCCGATCAGTCTTAGTTAGATCCAAAGTTTAAGGGTCTGTTTAGAGTGATAAAGATTTTGGGATGGTGACCGTTACACATTGAAACCCTTGAACTCTAAGTGTACCTACAAACAATATGCCAACGGGTCATGTACCAGTCGAAGTTACCGTAGATTCTGATTAAGTTGTGGTGAGAGGTCGAGTAAAACGGTCTATCGGCCGTATTGTTTTCAACCGTACCAGTAGCTGTTTCGTAGCCGTAGTCCGTATCTTATTGACATCCTGGTGTCCATGGATGCGCGGTGCGCGGGTGGCTCTGGCGGAGGTTGGGGTCTTGAGAGACCATAGTGTGTAGTCGGCGAGTGATGCACACGGGCGATCCACGTGGTGGATGCGCACAGAAGTTCTATCCATGCGTTGGATGATTGTGTGAAAGCAATGTGATTGCTGGTCGGCTAGAGAGCCGTGGCGTTAGAAGTTTTACTCGAAAGTCGAAGGTCACTGGAAAGTTGGGAGTTTCTTTGCAATAGAGTTGTGAAAGTAGATTCGAACGACTGTGGTACATGGCCCAGGGTAGTTGTTGGTGGCCCAGGGTAGTTGTTGATGGCCCAGGGTAGTTGTTAGTGGCCTAGGGTATTTGTTTGTGGCCTAGGGTAGTGATTGATGTATTTTCAATTGGCTATTCCCAATGTTTGATTTAGTTCAAGAGTATTGGTTTTAATGGTACAGTAGAGTTCTGAAATTTCCTTATTTTCACCAAAGAACTGAATATAGAGTTTGGTCAGGAATGACCGAGTGGAACAGTATTCTGTCGTGGACTATTTTGTGTTTCAGAGTGATTATTACACGAGGACGAGTGAAAAGAGTTGAAGGAGACCTACACCAAGATGGTAGAAAGAGGCTGAAGAAGAAGAAGAAGATCACACGAGGACGTGTGAATCGCAGGATGGCCGTGTCGGATCCGGTCAATAGTACGGACAGCAAACGAATCGTAAGCGCGCCATTTTGAGTATCACGTGGTCTGTGCGCGCTTATACAGAGTCGTGATGTTTCATCGGGGCTGCGAGGAGCGCATTCAGTGCCTGACCGCAGCAGTGTGAAGACATCCCGAAACTGTACTCGATTCGTTGTGCCCATTATAAGTGTAGTGAGTGATTAAATTAAATTGTGTTCGATTTAATTTGTGATTTAAAATTAAAATAACCAAGTGAACCGCACCCAGTGTATTTTCATTGCACGAGACCCAAACTCTGCCCACGTGATGTTTGAATCTGACGGAACAATACCGGTGGCTCCGACATATAAGTATGTTTGTGATATGTCCATTAACTTCGTTTCACTGTATATTTTTTGTGTAGGTGTATCATAATCGTATTGGAAGAGAGTTTTTACTAACTTATTTTGTGCTATTTGAAGTGTTTTTATATTAGTTTTGGCCGCTGTTCCCCATACTTCTATTAGATAGTCCAAGTGAGGTTTTACAAGAGAATTATATATATTGTATCGAACTTGGTGTGGAAGACATCGGACAACACTCCGCAGGGCTCCCGTGAGCGAAGACAGTTTAGATCTAACCTTCTTCATATGTGGCTTCCAGTTTAAATGATTATCTAGAATTAATCCGAGGTACTTTTCGTGATCAACTTTTTTGATTGGTTGGTTATTTATAGTTAATTGACTGGCCTCTTGGTCTAGTGGTTAGTGACCCTGACTGCTATGCTGGAGGTCGTGGGTTCGATTCCCACCCAGGACAAATGTTTGTGTGATGAGCACGATCATTTGTTCTGTGTCTGGGTGTAATTTATCTATATTATGTATGTATTTAGAAATATATAAGTATGTTTATCAGTTGTCTAGTACCCATAACACAAGCTCTGCTTAGCTTGGGACTAGATGGCATTGTGTGATGTTGTGGAATATTATTATTATTATTATTATTATTAATTGTGACTGATGTGATATTTTTTTGTTTTTTGCTGAAAAAATTATGTAGTTGGTTTTAGCTATATTTATAGTGAGTAAATTGCACTGAAACCACATATTTAGAAGATGTAGATCACTCTGGGCGTCACTCATAACAGCGTCTACGGAGTGTCCAAAGTAAAATAAGGCTGTATCGTCGGCGTATAACGATACATCGCCTTTTAGTTCAATTTCATGAATATTATTTATATAAATCAGGAATAATAAGGGTCCCAAAATTGATCCCTGCGGAATACCAAAACTCACGATTTTAGGACTACTTTGGGTGTCATTAAGCTTGACCACTTGGGAACGATTTGCCAGGTAAGATTTGAATATATCTAGAGCACTACCAGTGATACCAATATCATTTAGTTTCTTCAAGAGCAGTTTATGACTTATTGTGTCAAATGCTTTTTTTAAGTCCACGAAAATGCCCAATGCTATTTGCTTTTTGTCGATACTTAGTTTAATTTTTGTTATTAAATCTACTATTGCAGAAAGTGTATTGTATTTTGGCCTAAAACCGTATTGTTTTTTATAAAGAAAGTTTAGCGCTCTGAGATGTTCTTCGAGGCGGTTGTACAGAACACGTTCAAAAATTTTTGATAAAACCGGCAACACTGAAATGGGACGATAATTTCCCGGATCCGATTTACTTCCATTTTTGTGGATGGGACTGACTTTGGCAATTTTGAGGCTATCGGGAAAAGTTCCAAGCTCTAAATGTTTATTAATGCAATTTGTTAGTTCACGTAGTATTAAGTCTTTTACACACTTAACTGATTTTGTGTTTATACCATCTAAGCCAGAGCTAGTGTTTAGTTTTAGGTTATCAATAATTTTTTCGATTTCATTTATGGTGCAAGGTCTAATTTGTGAAAGTGTAACCAGAGTTCCAGTTGCCTGTGTTCCTTTAGTATAGGTTAAATTATTGTGATATTGACTAGGAATTTGACTAGCCAGAACCGATCCAATATCTGAGAAAAAGTCATTAAAACATTCACAAATGTCAGTCTGATTAGTCAAAACTCCAGATGGCATAAGGAGTTTACTCGGTGCCGGTGAAATTCTGACCTTATTCCTGGAGAGATCATTTATAAGATTCCACATTTTCTTTGCATTATTCTTGCATCGATCAAAAGCATTTTTGTAATAAGCACTTTTTGTTTGTTGTATAAGTTGATTGACTTCATTTCTTAGTTTGATAAATTTTTCCTGCAATAATTCATCATTCCCTTTCTTTTTCTGCATGTTCCATAGTTTGTTTCTTTTATTTATAAGATTTACAATTGTTTTATTTATCCAGTCTTGTTTGGGTGGATTCAATACTTTGTATTTTGTTATTTTACTGCTATTGATACTGGTTATTAGCTTTTGTTCAAGTAGTTGGTATAGGTCGTCGTCGTTGGTGATATTCCATTCTCCCACAGTTTTGTACAGCTTACCGTAATCTATAGCTTCATACTTTACTTTCCTAGGTGGTTCGGGTTCGTGTTTTTTAATTTCTAAGTAAATTTGGTTGTGGTCCGACATAGCAGTTGCAATTATAGCTAGATGGAATTTGACGTCGGCGAGGTTTGTGCAGACATGATCAATTATAGTTTTCGTCGTAGTGGTTTCTCTGGTACAATAGTTCTCCTCTATTTTGTTGAGGAGACTAAAGCCACTAGTCTGTAGTTCTTCTTTATACTTAATTGCTGTCTGATCCAAATTAAGCACATTGATATTGAAATCTCCCAATATTATGACTCTTCTTCGCTTTTGTAATTGCTTGGTGTAAGTTTCAAGGAAATTCTTAAAGTTAGAAGCGTCTGGTTTACGATAAATAGCAGCTATGTCGAGGGAATATTTTTCAAGGTGTATCCATAAGTAGTGGTTATCATTTAAACATAGGTCCTCAATTAAGTGGTGTTTTAGGTTGTTATGAGCAAATATTGATATTCCTCCGCCCTTTACGCAGTGTCTGTAGTTATAGTAATGCGTATAGCCAGGAATTTGAATTCTTTTAGCTTCATCATCAGTTTTTATCCACGTTTCAGTGAGTATTATAACGTGTATGGTATTACGAAAAGATTCCACCACACACTTTAGTTCATCTAGTTTTCCTGGTTTCACGATACTGCGCACATTTGCGTAAAGAAATTTTATAGATTTGTTGCTTGTGATTACATCGTCGTAGCTGTCAACTATCTGGTAAGTTACAGTGTCTTTTCCGTGAGGGTTTAGGTTATGGCTGGAGTCTATTGTAGTCGGTTTTTTGCAGGAATTTGAATTATTTTTGGTACTCCTCTAACATACTTAATTGTTAAGTTATTCTCGCCATTTTCGGTTCGGCATTTAATTTCATCCTTGAGATTTTTCAGAAATTCTTGTTGGGGTGTCTGATCCGAATATATTTTAATGTTGTCACTGGTTACACCTTTTTTGTTACGTAAGATAGATATTGTCGCTTCGGCTGTTTGGAAGCAAACCTTTAAAGGACGACTTTTGTCGGGGTTATATTTACCGAGACGGATGATTCTCTCAGGTAAGCAATTTACACCTGTCATTCTTATAATTTTAACAGCTTGGTCCATGTCCATATCTATTCTTTCGTCTTTAGATTCTGAGATTGGCTCTTTTATTCCAACGATTAGGATATTTTTACTCCTACTTTACGTCTCAAATACTGAGAACTCGTGATAAGGGCACTGAAAAATCATGATAAGGCCTATAAACCTGTACCTTACCCAGTACTTGCATCGAAATGTTGATGGATCTTCCCGGGATTTCTAATAGACACCCTCGTGTGGAAAACATTATTACAAATAAACAACAATAATAGAGCATCAGAGATAGATAAGACTAATAAATTATTGTGTATAATTAAATTTCTATTTAATAAATCACAGGATTTATCTGCTCTGTGATTTCTTGCGCCTTCTCCCAAAGTCGTGATCGGGTTGTTATAGAAACATTAGTTTTTGTCAATACGTAAAATTTTAACTGCCCGTTGTCCCCGTTGCCCATATGTACCTATGTAACGGGGACAACGGTAAGGGATTTTATGACGTCGTTGTCCCCGTTAACGGGGACAAAATTACGGGGACAACGGGCAATCGGGCATACACCAAATTGACGACTCATCCATAAGCATGATGACTGTCAGTCGTGATAAGTTACAAATCATTATCTCAACGTCACAAGCAACTACATAAAACTTGCGAAATGATAACTACTTATCATACTTTTATCTAAATAGGCACGTTACGTACATATTATGACATCATTTTGGATCAAGGAACTGAGCATTAGACGGCAGAAAACGGAGTAAAATATGCGTTTCAAGCAAGGTGACAATTATTACACATATCAAAAACAAATACATAATACCAATGATATTCTTAATACTAAAAGTAGTTGCTCCATTTATTTATGATGGCAAGGCTGGATCAGTGTCGTAGATTTCTGGAAAAAAAAGTATAATATGAGTTTTCACTCTTTAACTTTACATCGTCTTTCCAGTATTTACAGCAGCGTTTCTTGTATGAAAAAATGGAACAGCGCCTCTGGTGTGCGAAGAAGGAACTAATTTTTTCCTTGAAATTGTCAGTTCCAGTTTACTTTACGTCTCAAATCAAATAAGTAAGTACTGAAAACTCGAGCTAAGGGTACATATTATTTTTTTGTCGTGGTAAAATCTAATGATTCCTCGAGCTCAGGGTGAGACGGACGGAAGGAACTGTCGGACTCGTACTGACTGACTAAAATCCACACTCCACAGTGATCCTTCAATAGCCCTTTACGCTCCATGGTCACGGTTACCTGTTACGCTCTGGCCCTCTAAGGGAAGCTCCATCAGATTGCTGACAGCTCTTTGAGGCACGTGTAAAACACGACGCGCCATTACCATGGTCCATGATCGGAAGGCGAGTCACTCATTAGGTAGGTACTCGCCGTCCGCATGCCCGAAGTAATAATGATTTTGTAGCTAAAATCACCACAAAATCCGTTCGCATGTAAACATATAACATAGTTACACAGGGAAACTTATAATTGGCCATATAAACTGTAATATTCATATTTTGTAAAACTAAAACATTATTAATATTATGTATCGCTGTTGGTTACATAAATAAAATAAATCACCAACCTGTATGAATGTACTACCTTCCCGCTTTAAAAATTCCGTCGTGATGAACGAGTGTTGTCGTGTCAAGCTCTTTATTGATTGGTGTTGCACATATTTATTATATGACCTAAATAGGGCCGGCCTGCAGTGACCTGACCTAGGTTATACATCCGTAGGTCAGTTTTGCGAAGCGCCACCCTGCACTTATTAACCGGGGTACTGAGGTATTGTCTATTTTTTTAATCGAATTTTAAAAAAGGAGGTTCGAAATTCGTCCCAACCTCTTTTTAGGTATGCAATGTTCCCCGATAACTTAAAAATTCCCGAAAAAATGGCAATTTTTTTCCGAAGTCGGCCGGCTATTTATTACCATTTTTTAACATTGGAAGTTTTTATGTTTTAGAAGTTATTTTTATTTTGTGTAGGTATAAAGTTTTGATTTTTATTTTGGGTTGCGATGATCATTCGTCACATTAGCTATTATTTTCATTCTTATTAAGCGCTATTATATTCATATTCACGAACACGTCTTTTGATCTATTGTTTTGTTTTGTCTCGTTTCCAACTTGTCCTCGTCAACAACATCGCAACATCGTGGTGTGCGTCAGAATGGCTGGTTGCCTGTGGCGTTGGTCAATGAGAGTTGATTCGAAAATTGCTACATAATTGCTTATATTTGCTACATATAATAAATAATTGCTACATAGGATATATCATCATCATCATCAGCCTATATTGTTCCCACTGCTGGGACACAGGCCTCCTCTCTGTGAGAGGGAGTGGGCCATAATCCACCACGCGGGCCCAGTGCGGGTTGGTGGATGTCACATGTCTTCGAATTTTTGGTTCTAGTACATGCCGGTTTCCTCACGATGTTTTCCTTCACCGTTTTGAGAGCAGTGGTGATGAAATAAATTACACAAAGTAATGCGCCTGGCGGGGTTCGAACCCACGACCTACAACTCGTAAGTCGGGACCGATACCACTGGGCCACCACTGCCACCATAGGATATATACTTAGATATAAAAATTTTTTTTTGACCAGCCATCCTGACGTCAGGATGGCTGGTCACCTCCTCGTTTAAAGTCAAGCGTGTAGAGTTTCCCGAAATGTATTGCGTCAATAATTGCTACATATTTACTTCATTTATCTCATTTAGTTGTATCTTCAAATATATGTTAAATAAAGGATGTAGCAGTAATTTAAATTATCCCAAGGAAAAGTCCCTGATAAAATTATAAAGGTAAATAGTTGCAGTGCGTCTTCACTCAATGGTATTGATACTTTAGGAGGCAGGCGTTCTAAATTGTTAAATGGCATGTTATGTATGAGTAGGTAAGTGGATAATAAGCACATTAAAAGGATATCGTAAATAAAAAAAAATCATCATCATCAGCCGGAGGACGTCCACTGCTGAACATAGGCCTCCCCCTTAGACCGCCACGCCGAACGACAATTCGCCACTTGCATCCATCGGCTGCCCGCGACCCTCACGATGTCGTCGGTCCACCTAGTGGGAGGCCTGCCTACGCTGCGTTTTCCGGTCCGTGGTCGCCACTCGAGAACTTTTCTTCCCCATCGGTTGTCAGTTCTACGAGCGATGTGGCCTGCCCATTGCCACTTCAACTTGCAAATTTTATGAGCTATGTCGGTGACTCTGGTTCTTCGCCGAATATCCATGTTTCGGATTTTATCCCGCAAAGAAAAAAAAATACGAAGAGTAAAAAGAAGCTGATTCCACATTGCATAATATATGCGAAAAAATAATACCTATGACAATAAGGTAAATTAATGCTGAGGTTATGGGACATCTCGCCTACGAAAAAAGGTGGCCCGCAGGCCAGATATCTCCTTTTTAAAATGTGCGTGGGTAGTTTCGCCCGAACCAATTTTTTAGCTTATTTTCATATTCATCATCATCTCAGCCATAGGACGCCCACTGCTGAACATAGGCCTCCCCTTTTGATCTCCACATATACCGGTTGGAAGCGACCTGCATCCAGCATCTTCCAGCGACTTTTATAAGGTTGACTGGCCACCTTGTTGGTGGACGTCCTACGCTGCGCTTGCTAGTCCGTGGTCTACAATCTAGCACTTTTCGACTGCATCGGCCATCTGCTGTGCGAGCAATATTGCCTGCCCATTGCCACTTCAGCTTGCTAATCCGGTGGACTATATCAGTGACTCGTATGTGATCACGTAGAGAAACACTGAGCATAGCCCTCTCCATAGCTCGTTGAGCGACTTTGAGCTTTGAGATGAGGCCGATAGTGAAAGACCACGTTTCGGTGCCGTAACTCATCACTGGTAACACACATTGGTTGAAGACTTTCGTCTTGAGGCACTGGGGTAAGTCGGACGGAAAGACATTGCGTAGTTTCCCGAACGCTGCCCAACCGAGTTGGATTTGGTGGTTGACCTCTTTCTCGAAATTGGACCTACCTAACTGGACTACTTGTCCTAAGTAGATATTATATGAATCATCAACTTCGAGTATTTTCATATTATTTTTACGCATATATTATACAATGTGCAATTAGCTTCATTTATTCTTCGTATTTTTTTTTATTTACTATATCCTTCTAATATCCCCTCAACTGTGCAAATTTAAAATATTTAAAATGGCCGGTTTTTTTACTATAGTGTGTCTGTGAAGCCCTTAGTGGGTTTCGCCACAGACAGGGGTTTTTGCACGCCCTGTCTGTGGCGAAACCCGCTCAAGAGTTCCTTGGACATGCGGAAGCTCTTTTATTGATCTGAATCATTTCTAAATTAAATTTTCTACCTAGAAAATAGTACTTTTGTAATATATTTGTTGGTAATAATATTATACAGCTGGTATAATTACGGGGTACCTAAATGTTCAGTACATTTTGGGTCATATTTTAATATTATACCACACTTAGCGAGCCAACAAGAGTATTTATTTATAAACTTTTATTACTATTCACGTAATAATATTACACAAGTCGTGACTCTCATACAATTATTTTAAATAAATCAAGTTTTAAGTACAGAAAAAAAATGAAGGCTGCGACGCGGCCGTCTGTTTACTGGCGATTTCGCGGTAATTTTTTCTCTACCGAGAACTCAAAACGACACTTGCTAGCTGTCTCGCTCTACGTAGACGCGTTTTAATAAGTTGAACAAAGACAAAAGTAGTTTTATCGCTGTTTTTTCACATGAAATATGTGAACGTAGACAGAGCGACCCGGAAAGGGTCTCTCCACAGACGCGGTCAAAATGGTCAAAATGACGTTGCGACCCGCTGCGGGCTTCTGCACAGTTGAGGGGATTTGCTTATTGTCCACTTACCTACTCATACATAACATGCCATTTAACAATTTTATTTAGAACGCCTGCCGCCTAAAGTAGCAATACCGTTGAGTTAAGACGCACTGCAACTATTTGCCTTTATTATTTTATCAGGGACTTTTCCTTGGGATAATTTAAATTACTGCTACATCCTTTATTTGGCATATTTTTAAAGATACAAATAAATGAGATAAATGAAGTAAATATGTAGCAATTATTGACGCAATACATTTCGGGAAACTCTGTACGCTTGACTTTAAACTAGGAGGTGACCTGACGTCAGGATGGCTGGTCAAAAAAAATATTTTATATCTAAGTATATATCTTATGTAGCAATTATTTATTATATGTAGCAAATATAAGCAATTATGTAGCAATTTTAGAATCAACTCTCGTTGACCAACGCCACAGGCAACCAGCCATTCTGACGCACACAACATCGTGAGGAAACCAGCATGTCCTAGAACCAAAAATTCGAAGACGTATGTTAAACCTACCAACCTGCACTGGGCCCGGGTGTTATTTTACAGCCCAATCCCTCTACCAGAAGGAAGGCCTGTGTCCCAGCTAGCAGTGGAAACATTATAAATTGATTATTTCAGCAATAGTAATAATAAGTACGGTTTGTGCAGTGCCTGAGCGGCTGCTGAGCAATGTGTCGCGGGTACGATGTCCACACGGAACAAATATTTATTTCTATGTTTGTAGACGCACCCACGACCAAGAAAAATTCTTAGAGTGGGGAATCGCTATCTTTAAAAATAAAGTATTACTTTAGAGTCCGCGCCACCGCTATTTTTTTATCGTGGTAAAATCATCAAATGAGTCCTCCCCCCACCCTGGACTGAGCGGAAGGGATTGTCAGACTCGTACTGAATAAAAACCACGGTGTCCTTCAATAGCCCTTTACGTTCCGTGGTCACGGTAATTCGTAGTCCCGCGACCACCATTAACCGCGAAAAATTCAAGGTATCATATTATCGTACCTCTGAGATCGTACCATATATCTTTTAATGCATTTTTATGTAATGACAATAGACAATAGCACCGCGTCAAAAGGACTTGTGTGACGTGGCTAATGGCGAGGACTATAATTAAGCTATTTTCGCTAAGGTCAATTAATGACAGAAATATAATTAAGGACCATGACAAAGTAGGTTAGCCATGGGGTGTATCATGTAATCTGAATAGTGCATGTAATGTTTTATCACTATCAGAATGTAAACATGATCTGATATCGAACAATAACGTCAATAAGCTATTTCAGTCCCTTTGATAACTCTATAGAGCCTTTGGTCAGCAACTAATTACATCACGGCTTAAAGCTTTTCTTGCAAATTATCATCTGGGTGACTCCCCGTCCGATCATGAACCATGCCCGGGTGGACGGCCAGTCGTGTTCCACTTACGTCTCCAGGAGCTGTCAGCATCGTCATTGTTTCAAATCTTGTAGGTACTTCTTAATAGTACTACCTCATTGGTCGGATTAGGACTTAGCTATGGTCGCGCCATCTACAATTAACTTTGACCGGCCTTCCCCATTGACACGCCGCCGCGCCGTTGCTATGGAACGCTACAGAGCGAGGTAAACGCCGCATGACGTCATCTTTTTTCGTGTGTGCAGCCGGCCATCGAATTATAAGACGTCATCACGTCAAAAAACGTTTCCCCACACTAGGATTTAATCCCGTGTGGCGCGTAAATAACAACCATTTAAACTCAACAGACCACAAAAAGCCATTGCCGCTACAACTATTTATACCTAGATCATAAAAATATTTTGTTTCTTGTGGGATTCGAACCCGAGACACGCAGTGCAGCGCAGCAGTCGATTGCTTCATTCACTGCGCCAACCGTGCTGTTAAATTGTGCTTATTTGATTTGGCTTTAACAACCAACTTTAATTGAAGTTGGCTTTAGACTTTAGACAGAAACTCTGACTAATAATACCTACCCTGTTCCTTCAATTGCTTTTGTGTTCCAGGGTTACGGTATCCTCTTAAGACATTCCTGAAACAACAAGACTTAGATTTTATCTGCATAGTTCATGTCATTGCTACAATAAATAACCGTAGTTATTTGTACAGATTACGTTTTCTTTTTTCCCACGTTTTTTAGGGGTGGAAAGTCGCGAGACTAACGAATTACCCTGACCCCGGAACGTAAAGGGCTATTGAGGGTCACCGTGGATTTTAGATAGTACAAGTCTGACAGTCCCTCCCGCCCTGCCCTGGGAGTTTTTTTTTTTAAGGGGCGAGAAAAAAGCTACTGCCGTCAAACCGATTTTAAGCGACTCAAGCTGCTTTGAGACCAAAAGTTCAATGAAAACTCCAATTGACTAATTGAGCTATCAAAGTAAGGTAAACGAACCTTACAGTCATACATCAAACCCTCATAGCTAGAGTGCTACGTACAAAGAGGGCACTGAATGTTAGTAAGTAGTGGGTGTGAGCCACCCACTGTTCTTCGTCAAAATGACCTCACACAACGAGGGAGACATTGAATAAAATATTGCAAGTCTGCATGATGAGTAACACGTTGCTAAGATACTGAATAAAGACACAATAACACTAATCGTGTTTTACTACTTTTCATGATACATTCATGCTAATTTTACGTCTTGTGACTTCATTAACATCGTTCATTTGCAAGTCAAGATTACGTTTTTAATGTGTTTTATTGAATTTAGTTAAGACACCTCGCGACCTAGATAGTCGATAAGTACGAGCATGTACGTTATGTTTTGACCTAGGAGCGCGCTCGTAGGGACAGTCGATGCCCTAGTGGCCTACATCTTGCCTGGGCCTTATACCGCGCATGTGCATAACACCGCTGAATGGAAAACCAGATTACGCTCCGTGACAATGGCTCAACTTGAATAATATTAGAATACTGCTCGTTTTTGTGGTAAACATTCGCGTACTTACAAAACAACTTGCAAATGTGTAGATGTTGCAACCGAATGAGATTTTAATCAGTTTGATTTATAGTTGTGAGTTGGGAAAAAGATGTCTTTGTTTCTGTCATTTTGACTCATTTCATGATTAGTTCAAAGCGCAAATTCATGGTCATTGAAGTTAATGACAAAGTGTGTATTAATAACAAACCTTTATCTGATGACTAATGTGGGAGGGTAGATTTGACTTTATACACTGGCAACACTCCCCGCTTTTGTTGTCCCCAGAAAGAAAAATGGCCGTCTCACGTAATGTCAAAACTCTTAGGGCGAGAGATTATTGTGAAAACGTGTAAAATACCATTGAAATAGTGAAAAAAGTGCGTTTTAGTGTCTGTGACGTGTTAAAGTGCTTAAAATACAGTGTTCTACTGTGAATTTACAGTTTATAATCGTATGGTGACGGATTTTACTGTGTAGTTACTACCTGCTGAATAGATGCACAGTAAGTATTTTTATGTTATGTTTAGCATTCTATAGCTTTAATTACGCTCAAAAAGGCATTACAACACGTCATTGATCTTTATCCTGCAGCAGTTACGTTAATTTCCATGAAAACTCCATCCATTGAATCATTACTTCGAATATTTTTTCGATGTATATTTTGAAGGATTTGATGTCCGGAAACGATGTGTTTCGTCGTTATAACTGTGCCCCAGCCTTGATAGTACGTGTAAAACGAGGTGAGAATGCAAAAACAGCAATAAAATACTGTACTCTTGCTTAATCCGAGTTATTTTTTTCATTGGTACAAGCTGTAATCACATCACAACCGTAAATAGAAATATGATTATATTTTGCATGTATGTCTAGCTGTCACTGTCGCAGCGTTTACAGCTTATAATGTATAATGAAAAGGTTCATTGTCAATTGATATTAACAAGATAATATTTTATGTACTAAAATTATTTATAGATAATCTTTAGAAAGTGTAATTGACCATGTAGGTATCAGTCAGCTGATATTGAGTGCATAATAGGTACTATGACTTTGATTTCGGACTGCACTTGCAGTACTTTGTAGTTTTTCTGTTTGCAATTAAATACCTAACACTACTAATTGTGCCAAAATGTATTATAGAGAGAAAATATCTAAAACCTTAGGGCCAGTTTTGAGAAAAAAAGTACTAAAAACAGAAAATTATGTACTTATAAATTACATTAACTACGAGTCTGGGCTACTAAACTTTGCGATCTCATGTAACTATCTCTACTAATCATCAGAAACAAAGATGTGCAAATTTCAACTCTATTGGTTAAGGGAAACAGGTTTAAAATAAACTCTTTAAAAAAAAACTTATTTTTTTAATGAGGTTGTGAATGTTAAATAAATATTATGACATACATTAACCAGAAAAAATGCTCTGCGGATAAATAATCTAATTTCGAAAATCTCATATCTCATAGCTATTCCCTCTCCTTAAAAATTGAGGAATGTATGTCTATCTACTCTACTCAATAATCTTAGATAATTTTTGAACACACTGACATGTACACGGAACTACAAACTCGGTCGAAAATTAGCATCGGGCAAAGCCGTGAGGCTTACAGTACCTACCTTTTGTGTTCTTCCTTATTCCTATTGTACTTTTGTATCAACATTCAGTGCAAAAATAAAAAAAAAACATTTTCCTCCCATTTATTTAACTTGTGGTCTTCACAACACATTTTATTCTTCCATTCTATAGAAATATTCACACTTCTTCCTAATAGATGACACAGTATCATTCACTCCTTTTTCTTTCATCTCATTCCTTAGACAATCCATCTTTTCTTTGGCCTTCCTCTCCATCCATCAACATTCATACTCATCACTCTCTTAGTCACATGAGTGTCATCCCTCTTCATCACATGTCCATACCAAGATAGACGATTCCCTTTGAAGAAAAAATTAACCCTAATAATCTTTCTTAATGATTTTATTGGCATCAGTTGTGAAATGTCATTTACTTTAAAACATGTCATGAAAACCTATGAGCAATACTCCAGATTTTCCACCGATGAGTTTTCCTGTAATGACAAGTAGCATTAAGATCCCTCGCTACACAATTTTCTCAAGAAAAATACCTGAGTCAGATTTTGTTTTTAAAAGGTGGGTTTTCCATACAAAAGTGTGAAGAAATTACTTTTTAAAGCTTTTTATTTATTCATTCATTTTACAAAGAAGCATCACTTTAGACAGGCCTGTTGGTCTAGTGGTTAGTGACTCTGACTGCTATGCCGGAAGTCGTGGGTTCGATTCCCACCCAGGACAAATGTTTGTGTGATAAGCACGATAATTTGTTCTGTGCCTGGGTGTAATTTTATCTATAAGATGTATGTATTTAGAAATATAAAAGTATAAAAATTATAATAATAATAAATATAACTATTTTTAACGCAATAACGCATGCGACGCGCGTAAAGATGACTTTTACGTGACTGAAACCGTTCAAACAAGGAATAGAGAATTTCAGATTGCAAGTGTGAGTTGCGATGCAAATGAATTTGAGACTCGACCAGTTCTAGTTACCAATATTTGTAAAAATTACTGCATATTTATAAATGTCTCTTTATTTCCTTTTTATCTAGTTTTACAAATGAGGATAGCGTATCTCATTATCTAATAATAGCCTATTTTATCTATTCTGCTTTAGTTTATTTGTAAATGATCTAAAAACAATTGATATAAGGTTGTTTACATTGTGTTTAAAATATCTGAACAAACTAATGGCATGTCATGTCTATCTTGAATGTCTTATACACTAGATAGATACTGTAGGGTAAATATTATGTGGACCAGTGTTTTTATTTATTTCTAGATGTTCCCTGCGGTGTCACCATCCCTGCTCGACTCCTCTATTAGTTCTAGCGTGATGATATAGTTTATAACTAGTGATGCATCCGATACCGATATATCGGTGGTGATACTTCGGGTTAGCCGATATATCGGTATCGACGATATTTTTATGACCGATTCAATGATACTTTTAATTTAAAAATAAAAACCATATTCCAAAAGTTTCCAAATGAGCTCTGTCGCATCGGAGAGACTATTTTCCAGAGCAGGTCTTATTTAAACAGACTTGCGAAATCGCATTTCTCCGAAAAAATAAAGATTCCTTTTTTTTTAAACAAAAATCTTTTTAATGACAAAAATGTATAATTAACTAATATCAACCTATGTTATGTACTACTTTTTCTATTAATAAGAAATAATCAGACTTGTAATTTAGAGTAGGTATTTATTTTATCCTAATTTTTTAATTCACAATAAGCGTATCGGTATAGGTATCGCCGATATTTTTATAAGAGTATCGGTATCGTATCGGCGAAAGCGTATTAAAGCGTATCGGTATCGTAAAGGCGTATCGATAACAAAATGAAGTTTTCAATTCTTGTGTGTGAGTGTGCCCAAGAACTCCACGACCTCATCCCACCAGCCCTCTTCTATCATTGCACATCTAGACGCACGGCAAATTACCATCATCACCTTATTGATATACTACCACCAATTCGCACTAAGAGTTTCCAAACATCTTTTATAATGCGGACAGCGAAGGAGTGAAACTCTCTGCCTGCGTCTGTGTTTCCGAACACATACAACCCCAATCTCTTCAAAGTTAGAGTGAACAGGCTTCTTCTGGGTAAGCTCGCCCCATCGTCGACCCTGTCTTAGTCACTCCTGACCTAGGCTGTGGTCAAGAGCAAACCCATTACCCATTGCACATAAAATAATTAAAAAAAAAGACCAACCAGTAGATCCTGAGACTAGACCGTTAACAAACAAAAAAAAATAATTGAAAATTGCCACTTTTAGTGCAATATCAATGATAGATAATGTAAAAATTATTAGGCAATACAATATACATGATAAAGGATTCATTTATTTCATAATGGTACATGTTGAGACAGGATTACAAATTCTTTGTCACTTATCACTTTTATATTGTTAGATTCATCATCGGATTAGTCTTAAGCCTGCTCTACACTACTCGCGAAGTTGCCTCGACGAAGTACTCGTGGAAGTTGATCGCAGTTCCGAAGTGGCCGCGAAGTATGTGACTACACTACTCGCGAAGTTGCCTGTATACCAAAGTTTTCGGTTGATAAGTAAATGAAAGAAAGTGTCTTTACAATAATATTAGTGTAAATTAAACCTTTGTTAGTGATTTTTTTATCCAGTGTTGCAGTGTTTTAAGTAGTGGTGTTGCAGTGTTTTAAGTAGTGTTGGATTGCATTCAATATTTTGATTCAGTTTTTAAGGTAATGTGAACTCTAATGACATTAATTAATAACTTATTTTTGATGGAGTAAAGCCGATAGCACATTTTTGTCAGTTCCGCATTCTTCACAGTTCAGAATTTTTTGTATGAAATCAGAAAATGCTTTTAGCATCCGAATAATTCTAGTCATAATGTCAAATCGGCACGTTTATGAATTAAATCTAAGCGGTAAGCGGCGCGAATAGGACATTTAGTTACTTTGTAAGTACGCGAATTCGCCACTGGCGGCACCTCTTGGCATGTTTCAAACATTTCTACATTTATAATCGACTTCAAAAAAAGGAGATTCTGAATTGAGTATTTGAACTAAAAAAGGTAAAATACCCTTTTGATTTTACCGCTAACCGCCCGGCCCCTCGCTGAGTAACTGCTCACAGCAAGATAGTGGGCAAGGTCAAGAACGGGCCATTAAAGTGATCAAAACAGTTTTTAACTTGCAATAAGCGACTGGTTTGTTGTACTTGTCAGTAATAGTGCATTGTGCCAAACTGAGCAACTATTTCATTGGCATACACGACCATAAACGCAGTGGCGTAGTTAGTTGGGGGCGAAGCGGATTAGCCCCCGGCCCCCCATCGGAAAGGGCTTCGCGCTCACAGAAAAAAAATGAAAAATCTTGGCAACGGTGATGACAATTTTGTAACCAGCCAGTAAAGCAGTTAATTACAATTTAACTTCTACTAAGAAATAGAGGCCTCGCAATGCTGATATCGCGACGATCTCGTTTACTGTCGCCGCACACGAGCCAATCGCGACAGCCTCGTACGCCGCCATTTAAAAATCTGTGGCAAATTAACTTTGTGGCAAATGTACAACAAACCCTACAAATGACAGCCGGGACCAACGACTTTACGTGCTTTCCGAGGCACGGAGGAAACTCGGATGGTCATGCGTCCAACCAGCCAACCTTGGAAAGCGTAGATAGATCTTGACATTGAAATATTTACTTGTGTGGCAAATCCTAAATGGATTTACCTAAGTAAATAAAATAAGTAAAAAAATATTTCTGCAGCTTGCACGACCTTAGCTAGAAAATTGAGTTTTAAATAGCCCAGCCATGCAGCCTGTTCTAAATCTATCTATAGACCTAATTCACCCCTTTCATTCAGATGTGTATAATTAGCTCCACCTTTGTGGGTTAATTAGTTACATGTGGGTAACTCTAAGGGCGCGTAGTACACGTGAAAATGACATTTATTACGCTTTTACGACTAAAAGCCAGTTGCTAAATCAATAAGTTAAAATAAATTGATGAGGCAAGTTTTTTTTAACATTAATTACTTAAACTATAAATTGATACATCCCATACATTTTTTTTATTAGAAATGGTTTATTGAAGTCGGTTAAAAATACTGACTTCTCGTGAGGAGCTCGTGGCTAAATAATTACAGCCACACAGGCCGATCTTTTGTTAGTTTGTTGATGGCTTACCATCTGTCATAGCGAGTTTCCTCCGTGCCTTGGAAAGCACGTAAAGCCCCGTCCCGGCTGTCATTTGTAGATCTTTGACAGTCGTTACCAAGGAATTAGTGTCCGACCGAAACTGATATTTCAGCCGAAACCGAAACCGAAACCGAACTTTCGGCCTTACTCTCAGTTTCGGCCGAAACCGAAACCGAAACCGAAACTTTTTGACACATTTCATATTTCGATTTATTTTCTGAAAATTACTTTTTTTTTTAACATTTATTAACACATAAGAAATACAGGTTGAATTTTTCAACTGGGCGTGGATGGCTAGGTAGGTATATCCTTAAATATGAAGAATATCGAAATACGTTGAATGAAGTCTAGAAACCGATTTTGACGATAACTAAAACTGCATCACTGGAATTAGAAAAATCAATAATCTTGGCCAAGAATCGAAACCGCTGATTTTGGAAAAAAATATCACACGTTTTATTATTTCACCATTCGAGGGAATAATGATATTTGAGGGAATGAGTGAATTCTGGGGAGTAATGATATACAGCAAACTTAGGAAATAGCAGATTTTTGAGAAGATGCTATTTTTTTATGTTATTTAACTTCTATTGAGCCATAATCTATTCTAAATTATAAAAAAATCATTGTTTTCAATGTTTCACTGGATTTGAAGTCTCAACAATCGCACTATATTCAGAAATACGAAATTACTGAGCTGAAAAAACATTAACATTATTTCAAAAGAGAAACCGTTAACTGATATTTCGAGTACGGTCACTGCCTTGACGATTGATAAGTTCTATAATCATTAAAGTAGGTACTTAAAAATATATATTTTATTACGACATGAACAAGACGTGGCAGTAAACTCAAAAACATAACTTCAACTCACGATTAAATGGATATTGGCGAACTGAGCCGGGGCCCCGCCGGCGAGCAAGTACGCGTTAGCTACGAATTTTGCCGAATGACGCACAAAAATGCATGGTAACTTGAGTTTCGGCGAGGCCGAAAGTTTCGGCTATATTTTGGCCGAAACCGAAACTAAGGCCGAAACCAGATTTTTTGGCCGAAACCGGCCGAAACCGAAACCGAAACCGAAATTTCGGTCGGTCACTACAAGGAATTTAGTAAAACCCATTTAATTGGTTGTGGAGGTCAGAAAATACTGATATTCAGCTGCATCTGGTTCGACTAGAAGCCGACCCCAATATAGCTGGGAAAAAAGGCTAGGTAGATGAAAACAAGACTGACTGGTAGTCAGAGTCAAAACCTTTATTGTGAGATAGTGGTTACAAAATTTTGTTAATTTCTCTCAATGTACTCTACGGTACTTTCACAATTATTACTATGTCTTATGACTGGTCCGATCAGGATCATGTCATGCCTGGGTCGACGGCGCGTTGTGTTCCAAGCGCGCCTCAAAGAGTGTCAGCATGATGACGCCCCCCCCCCCTCCTCTAGAGGGCCGAAACCGGGTCAAAAAAAAGGCCACTCAGAAAAAGCAAAAAAGAACAGAAAAAATATTCTTTTGTTTCCAAAGAGGGATGCAACCAACAGGGTGACTATATATTGCAATTAGCACAATGACTCACGCCATTTTCCCTACAGAGGGTGGGCAGTGAATCAGCACTATATGTATGTGTCACTATCTCTTGTTTATATCTACGTAAATAATGCTCGTTCATTCAATGACATTCCGACTGTGATAGGAATAACATGTCTGAATTATTGTAAATATATTTGTAAAAAAAAATAATTAAAATAATTAATTAAATATTTAAAACATATGTATTGCTCAAAATGGAATCTCAGCTACAATTATTATTAATAAGACAGTGTTGTGCGTGAGTATTCTTTGTTTATTCGTGTTTAATATACAATGTCGGTCTAAACTAAAGCCTGCTTTACACTACTCGCGAAGTTGGTCGAAGTTGACCGAATACGATAGTGTAGACGGGCACTTCGCTTCGCGCAACTTCGGCTCGCTTCGGGCGACTTCCATTTGTTGTCGGTTTTTGCGACGGAATCAAAGGGCACAATGATGACACAGGCAACTTCGCGAGCAGTGTAGTCACATACTTCGGGACTTCGATCAACTTCGACGAGTACTTCGCCGAGGCAACTTCGCGAGTAGTGTAGAGAAGGTATTAAAGAGGAGGTAGCTTGCTCAATAGAGTATTTGACTAAAAACAAAAAAATATTCTTTTTTTTTTAAACATTGCCCCACTCTAGGAATTTCTTCTGTTTCGTGGGTGCGTTTACAAACATAAACTTACATACACGAATGCCCAGACCCGGAACAACTACTTGTACAAAATCTATTTCTGTTATTTCTGCATCTCATCCACTCAAATATACTTCATTTATCTCGATAATTCATACTAATATTCTAAAGCTCAAAAGTTTGTTTCCTTGAACGCGCTATTATCAATAACTACTGGTCTGAATAGAAAAAAATCTTCTTATATTTATTCAGCAAATTGGTTTTGGCAAACTCTTTTACACGTCAAAAAGACACTAGATGAGGCCGGTGTTTCGTACTCTGAGAAGAACGAAACATCCGAAACAAACTCAGAGGTCACAGTCTCTTTTAAAATCCTTCTTGTGTTAGTTAGTCCATTTAATGAGTAAGGCTATATGGTATATAAAATATCAGGCATACGACCAACAGGAGTTCAGTAGTGGCGTGACACAGCTAGTAAAGCATAATTTGTATTTTCCGTCCTGCGGTGTTGATCAGAATCTCATACTGTTTTTCCAGATGTGAGCGGGACATGTGGGGCGCGCAGGCGGGCTGGTGGTGCGGCGCGCTGGCGGCGGCCGCGCTGCTGCTGCTGCTGCTCGCCGCGCGCTGCCGCCGCAACACACGCAAGCGTGTCTCCAGCACGCATCACGTGAGTATACAACTTGTGTGGGACATTTTACAGGAGTCAGCGGGTCATTGCTGGTGTGTGTCATCATTATCATCAGCCGGGAGTCCACTGCTGAACATAGGCTTCCCCTTAGACCGCCACGCCAAACGACGCTTCGCCTCTTGCATCCATTGGTTGCCTGCGACTCTCACGATGTTGTCGGTTCACCTAAGTAAGAGGCCTGCCTACGCTGCGTCTTCCGGCCCGTGATCGCCAACTTTTTTCTCCATCGGTTATCAGATCTACGAGCGATGTGGTCGGACGTGGAATCTATGAAGAATATCGATAAACATTCTCTCGAGGCTGATTTTGACGAAAACTGAAACTGGATGATTGTATTATTAAATAATCAATAATCCTAGTGAAGAATCTACCACGCTGATTTTGGAAAAAATAATACTCTTAATTATTACACCATTTGATAGTGTTGCTTATAAAGATCAAATTCTGGGAAGTAATCATATAGGTACGGCAAACTTAAGGAAAACATGTAATTAAAAAAATATAATGCATTCAGGCATTTGAATTTCTAAAAATACTTTTGATATGTTAGTATCAGCTGGTAATTATCCTGTTCTGTGTTCCAGGTGCATATAGTCCGTGGCTCAGTGCCGCGGCTGGTGGTGCCGCGGCGCGTGTCTCTGTGCGGACGCGCGGTGGCCGCCCCGCGCCGCGCCCGCGCCGCCTTGTCCGGCGCCCCCGCCGACGACCCCCAAAACATACCCCCACAGATCATAATCGTTAACAACCCCGCCCCAACTCCTCCGCAACCTCCCGATCCCCCCGGACCTTCTGAATACATCCCCAAACTGCCTCTACCTGAACAGTGGTTACATAAAAGACTAGATTACAAATACACAAATATACCTCGCCCTCTAGCGCAACTCTCCGCAGATCTAGGCGCAGATTTGACGCAAGAATCTCGCGCCAAAAAGTACAGTGCAACCCGTTCGCCTTCGTTAGAGAAAGACGATAAGTCCCCGTTCCCCGCGAGCGCTACCCCCAAGACGGATAAAGAGGTGTTTGGTTTTGATTCGGAAGCTGTGGAAAAACTTAGCGAGAATATGAGTGAGAGGTCCCCGGAGGGCGAGGAGGCGTCTCCGAGCAATCTAAGGAGATTCCGCTCAGTCAGTACTAGGCTTAACATGTGTAGTGTGAATGAGAGTCCTCATTTAGAAGGACAACAAGAGAGATTAGAGATGCAGAACTCTCCGAGAGTGCTAGAATGTAGTTCAGCAAAAGAAAAGTCTTCAGCACCTAAATTCGACTTTTCCCCAAAACTTCTGGCAGAAACTATGGCTTCTCCAAGGTTTTTCACGCCTCCTGAAACAGTTTCTCCAATGTTTTTCGCTGAACCATCACCAAGATCGGTCTACTACGATACAGTGAGGTCTCCTAAATTCTTTCCTGAAACTCCTCGTGACGCAGAAGTACCAGTGCCACAATCACCGCGAGCATTAGGAGATCACTTAAACAGAAATGGGGTCACAGAGAAACCTTGTTCCCCAAGATTGTTGAACAGACCCAGTCCTAAAGTCCACAGTTACAATAAGGAGAACTATTTTACATTTGAACAATCGTGTTTAGAAGATAGAGCAAGGCCGAAGAGGTATGGTGGGAGAAATTCTATTGAAAAAGAACGGTTTACTCCTCCCGCTGATAAAGAAGTAAGGAAGTACAGACGGCATCATAGCTGTGAGACTAATTATAAAACTATAGAACTTAATATAAGCAAATGTGAAGATAATAAAGACGCAGATACTAAAATAGGTGAAGATGTCACTGACTGCTGCCTTAAAATGGATACTTTGGAGATCGAACCTAAAGTTATAGAGGAACCTGACACAGCTCCCAGTCCTTCTAACTCGGCTCAAGCAAGACGACAGAGACTTAAATCGATATCCTTAGACTCTGATAACGCCAAAATTATTGAACAAAACTTAGGTCTGCCCATAGCCAAGCAGATGAAAGATCAAATGAATGAGGCCTACAAGAATCAAGAAACCAGTACCTCATGTGAAAGTATGGAAAGGCACCACGCTCAGAAAACACCGCCAACCGAAAGGCCTATGTTCAAATTCGAAGGCGAGGTGAAAGAAAAAATCCCGGAGACCGAAGATCCGAAATCTCCCGATGTTAAACTAAAAAAGACTCTTCGGCAGAGTTCGGACACACAATCGTTCTTGGACATGCCAAGGTTTTCACCGAAAGAGTTCGAAATAACTGTCACGACCGAAGAGGGCGCTACTATACCAGCCGAAACGCAAACAAAGAAAAAAGGAAAGAATCTGCGCAACTTGAGAATAGATCTAACCAAAAGAGACAGTGATTTAGAGAAAGAACTTCTTGAATTCGAAAAACTATACACAGATGCTGAAGAGAAGAAAGTCAAAACCCCGACTTTGAAAGTCAAAGCGACTTCTCTAGACTCTTCAGAGACCGTCAACCTCTCTCTTCCGCAAAAAAAGACTTTGGAAATCCCTCAGAATTCGGTCTCTATGCCAAATACTCCTAAAAGACAGCTGAAAAGGATACTAGCACAAAAGAATATTAATAAACATGACTTTGCCGGCGCGAAGCTTGGGTATAATTCCCTCCAATCAAATGCTGAACAGCGTCGTCTATACATGAAAGGGCAAGACAGTGGGATATACCTCAGAGAAAACCATGCTACCCTCATGTTATACCAACCTGGTACTTCCCGCATGGGTTCCCGAACCATGGGCTCATTCGATGAGAACATGTCCGATTTCGAAAATACCCCAGAAATTAACATATCCGGGGCAGACAACAGGAGTTACCATCTAGATACGGGACAGAATTTAGGGTCGAATTTGTTAAACTATAAGCAAAATCTTAGCGTATCTAGTACTAATTTGAAGACGTTACCCGAAGGTGTACCTTCAGACGATTTTGAACCCAGTGCGGAAGATGAGAAAATGACGAAAAAATTGCATAGAAGGAATTCGAACCAGAGTCTTATGCTCAGCACACACAGTTTGCAAAGTTCCAACTGCTCTTTGAACAGTGCTGGGGCTTCCTGCCACAATCTATCGACAGTTAGAACCAGCATTTCGAACTTTAGTCTTAACTCGGATTCTCGACAAAAGAAATTGTCGATAGACCGTCGAGATTCCAACACTTCTTTGGCTAACACTGAGCATTTGACGCCATCAAGACGGGTCATTTGCACATCAAATTCGAACGTTTCGGGAGAGGTGTCGAAAAACTGTTTATTACAGCGTCGGGGTTCGAACAACAGTCTTACATTAAACATACTATCTTCTAACAACTTGAGCAGGCACTCAAGTAATAGCTCCCTGAACAAAGACGCCAAACCGGGACAGAAAAAAGGTTTACTTGAACGCAGAAGTTCAAACACCTCTTTAACTTTGAATATAAACCAGTCGAACCCACAGCTCTCAGTTAACAGAGGTTTGAGCGTATCTAACTATAACTTAAACGGCTCAACATGCAACTTAAGTAGGTATAACAGCAACATTAGCATAGATAACCCCCCAACGGAACCGCGGAAAGGCATTTTAGAAAGACGCAGCTCAAATACTTCTCTAACTTTAAACATTCAACCAACGGAAGAGCCTCGGGACTTAGAAATTGATGAAACGCTAATAGACAGTAATCTGAAAGATTTGCCACATCGGGATAAGCATAGAAAATCGTTAAGCACAGAGAATTTGATTCCGAAGTCTTATAAAACCCGCACAAGGTTACGCTCAAATGACAAGGGTGTTGGATTTGGGTCCCATGACAATCTCTGGTCTACATGCTATGCTACAGAGCAAGATTACCCTCAAAATTTAACCTACGTTTGCGGAGATCAAGAGAACGAGATCATATACGCTTTCGGAAGGCAAGACGACCCGAATTTCCAAGCAGGTTTTACCAGAAATATAACGACAAAACCTCTTAGCCCTCAGAGCACTTCAGAAGATTTTCGACTGTATCTAGCAAATATGCAGCACTTACAGAACGCTTCTAGTGTACTTTCTCGACAAAACCTCCGAGATTTGAACGACGTTTTTCAAAATGGTTACTCCAAAGTCAAATGCCATATTTTGGGAGAAGGTCAACATTGCTGTACTGGACGCGTTGAGGATATAGCCCAAGAGAATCCTCAAATGGTTATCCCAGATCCGGTCATCTCCCAACCTTGCTCAGAATACCAGAAAATGTTACTAAGGAACTTACATCAGGAATTCTGGGATATGCCGACGAATTTTCAGGAGAAACCGATAGTGTCTGGGTCTCACCCTAAGAATAGGTATAAGACAATCCTACCTAATGAGCATTCTAGGTTCATCTTGAGGGCAGATGTCGGGACTTGCGAAGGGTATATTAATGCCAATTATATTAAGGTAAGGTTATTTTTATTTGTTGTTTAAAATAGTGTTAAATGTTCAGGAAGACCTTATTTAGTTTAGCTTCACTCGTATTTATAAACGTTTCCATTATGAGTACATTATTTAAATGTTGGAATTCTTTTATCTATTCTTCCACTGTTATTTTCTTTCTAATACATTTCTGAGATCCAAGACATTTAAATTTGTTCTCTGGGACTTGCCGGTTGCCACTGTTGATTCATGTTTTCAAATCGGTTTTGTCGATATATGCCAGATTCTAGAAATGTCAGACGAGTTTAAAACGCCAGATTCTATGAATGCCAGATTCTACAAATGTCAGATTCTATAAATGCCAGATTCTATAAATGCCAAATTCTATTAATGTCACATTTTTGTTAACAAGTTTTTGAGTTACAAAAAAAGGAAAGGCAACCAAATCTTTGATTTAGTTCTTACAATAACTAAAGCGATGTAAGATCTGTGGTTGGATTCCCAGGATCCGATATCTGTGACCAAATATTCGATTAATTTACATAATTTTGCTCTTTTTCTTCCCTAATATCTGAATTAGACTTATATATTTCTTTATTAAAGTTCTTAATATGTTTATTTTATAATTTTCCAGGGGCATGAGTACACCAGAAACACGTACATCGCAACCCAGGGTCCTCTACAGAACACCATCCACGATTTCTGGATGATGGTCTATCAGAACATGTTAGACCACTCCGGTCTATCAGACCTCGCTGCAGACGGGTCAGAACCTGGCCTCATACAAAAAATAGTCATGCTTACAAACTTCATAGAAAACAACAAGCAAAAATGCGAGAAATACTTCCCTCTAGAACTAAACGAAGAAATTACAATACAAAATCTGGAAGAAATTACTGATGAAACGGACATTTTTGTGATCAAAAACTGCGGTATGATCAGGAAACCCGGTTACACAATCCGCAAACTAACAGTGATTTATAAAAAGTGTGTAAGTGATAGTGAAGTGACGGTGTACCACTATTGGTTCCACAATTGGGCTGACCATAAGTGTCCAAAAGACGTGAACGCATTACTGAATCTAAGTTTGGACGTTTTAAAAGACAGTGTCTACGATTTCAGTGGTGCGATGGACGATGATAATGATATGTGCAAATGTGAGACTCCGAAGCAGGATTCAAAGTTCGTGTTTCCACCATTAGAACAGCCTACGGCCTGTGAAGTGACGGTGAATATGTCTAGTCCTTTTGATTTCTCGAGTGAGATGGTCACTCCTCCTACGATAGTGCATTGTTCCGCTGGTATTGGCCGGACGGGATGCCTGATAGCCATCCTGAATGGCATTAAACAATTGACAATAGAGCAGAAAGTTGATGTTTTGGGAATTGTGTGTAATATGCGGTTGAACCGAGGGGGGATGGTTCAAAATTCTGAGCAGTACGAATTGATACATAAAGTTTTGTGTTTGTATGAGCAGGCTTGCTTACCTTTATAGCTGTGTTAGGGTTTTCTTATAATTGGCTGTGTTTGTTGTTATTTTACGGTGGTATTTCAAAAAAGAATGTTCTGTCTAAAAAAATTTAAAAACTGTAATCCAACTACGTAAAAAATAATGACTCAAAATGTCGAAACAAGATAATATTGCAAATCAAACAGGCTAAGTGCGAGTTACGTACCATTATCTATAAAACTACAAAGAAATGTCTATTAAAGTACCGTTTTTTTTATCATGGTAAAATTATCAATGAATCCTCCTCCCCAGGGCAGGACGGGAGGGACTTTTAGACTTGTACTGACTAAAAATCCACGGGGTCCTTCATAAGCTCTTTAGAGTCACGGTTACTTGATAAGAGTCTTGCGACCCCGGCAGGCTTTGGCCCTCTAAGGGGCCCCGTCATTATGCTGACACTCTTTGAGGCGCGCGTCGACAACGCGCTGTCGACCCGGGCATGTTCCATGGTCGTGTTAAATCACCCTTAAATATTTATTTTATTAGTATTTTTAGTTACAGCGGCAACAGGATTAGATTATCTGTAAAAATTTCAGCTGTCTATCATGGTTTAGGAGAAACAGCCTGGTGACAGACAGACAGACAGATGGCGGAGGCTTAGTATTAGTAATTTATTATTTTGTTTTATTAGAAATGCATAGGTACAAAAATCTTCAAGGTAGACCCGTGGTCTCACAAAATTTGAATAAATACAGCTTGGCCAGAACGTCTTGAAACGGAACTAATCTTTTAGTTTGCTGACAATGTTTTAAAATTCTTGATATTTGATGTAAACAAAGACGCAGGTTTGTTAGATTTATTATTGTGCCATAAAACTAACGTATTAAGTGAGAATAAATAAAATAAAATCATTCAAAGTGCTGGTAGCGAGAGCACAGTGGCGACTTCCGGTTTTCTACAGTTTTTTGCCAAGCTGTACATCATATTAATTTAATGTTGATAATATGTAAAGTGTATACTCAAATAAGAATGTCAACACACAATATATAAAAGTGTGTAATTAAATAAACATAATTTCTGTTTGAAACAAACACTAGATATACAACCTTGACAAAGATTTAAGATGGCTAGACTTGTTGATGACTCGGCGTCTGTATAAATAAACAACTATTGCTAACTTTCTGTAGGTTTTTTCCAAAATCGTAAAAAAACCCAAGAAAATATTATTGTTGTTTTTTATTTAAAGATAGGTTCGCGTTTGACCACTATCACGCCTGTGGTAACCGAAGATGTGGTCGACGATGAAGCACGCTTGCCTAGAAGTAACCTGTTCACTCTTGACTTGAAGACCCCGAGGTTATAGCTGTCGGGAAATACAGATCGCAGGAAATTCCCAGGCAGGAAAGTTGTGACGTTTTGCCAATTTTAAAAGCGTCGTCGCTCCGTCAATTTTGTAATCCAATATTGATGGAGATACGACCCTTTTAAAACAATAGAAAAAATAGGGGTCATTTTTTTTTCTATCCCCACTTTACGTATACAGGCGGTACCTAGCGTAAAAAAAAAAAATTACGAGATTTTATTTTACCACTTCGGCGCAACAAATCCGTGTATTTACACCATATTACAGCTTTCTAGTACTGGGCGTCTCTGAGCTAAGCTGCGGACAGACGGACGGACGGACGCACATGGCGAAACTATAAGGGTTCCTTGTTGACTACGGAATCCTAAAAAAAATAGGGGTCATTTTTTTTGATAAATCTAACTGAAATGATGAACTGATATTTATTTTTGCAAGTTGGTTAATATCAACACTTTTACACGTCGTCATTTTACAAACTAGATGAGGCTGGTGTTTCGTACCTGACTACTCTGAGAAGAAACATCCGAAACAAACTCAGAGGTCACAGTCTCTTTTAAAGTCCAGACATTATATTGGTCAAGTCATCAACTGACACACTAATTAGAGTATTAATAACTTCATCATCATCATCATCATCTCAGCCATAGGACGTCCACTGCTGAACAAAGGGGAGGCCTCCCTTTTGATCTCCACAGATACCGGTTGGAAGCGACCTGCATCCAGCGTCTTCCGGCGACCTTTATAAGGTCGTCTGTCCACCTTGCTGGTGGACGTCTGCGCTTGCTAGTCCGTGGTCTCCACTCTAGTACTTTTCGACCCCATCGGCCATCTGCTCTGCGAGAAATATGGCCTGCCCATTGCCACTTCAGCTTGCTAATCCGGTGGGCTATATCGGTGACTTTAGTTCGTCTACAGATCTCCTCATTTCGGATTCGATCACACGGTAGAGAAACACCTATTAATAACTTAATACTTAAAAAAATTGCAAAGTATAGCACCGTGGTTGCGGCACTTATCTCATTACCGTGACCCGTGGAACGTAAAAGATTATTGAAGGACACCGTGGATTTTAGTCAGTACAAGTCTGACAGTCCCTCCCGCCCTGCCCTGGGTGGGAGGACTCATTTGATGATTTTACCACGATTAAAAAAAAGTATAACACCGTAAAAATAATAACAAACACAGTTTTTAAAGCACAAGTGATGATGAGCTGGAATTTATGTAATTTAAATGTTTTCACGCACCGTGTTTTTATTAGAACATTGTTGCCGATAGACGGTCATACTAACGAATAGTTGTCGGCCATTACTTCGAATTTTTTAAATCTTCTCGGCCATAAATAATATACACATCGATCTTTAGAAAGAGAGAATCGGTTGGTTTCGGCTTTGTATAGCGTTATCTCTCTCGTACATGACCTATGTGACCAACGTTCGTCCTACGAAGCGGATATTTGTTTATGAGAAATGACCGTGCCATGGTTAAAATATTAGTTAATCATGGTGGTACAAAGATTTTATAAATGAATTATTAGTTTTCAACAAGGCACCAAATTACGAGGTAATTTAAAGTAAAGCCATATCATTCCATATACTCCAATAAAATTAGGTATGTAAAAGATACTTCAAAAACGTAAACTTTGCACTTATACCTATTATAGAAATTAATCTAATTTCTCTTTCATAAATTTGAAAAATTCGCCCAACAATGAATATTGTTGAGTTGAACAAAAATAAAAGCATTACAGCTTGGCCAGAACGGATTGAACAGGAACTAAATTTTTTATTTCTGACAGCGTTTTAAAATCTTTGATATTTGATGTAAACAAAGACCGCAGATTTGTTAGATTTATTATTGTGCCATAAAACTAACGTAATAAGTGAAAAAAAATGAAATAAAATCATTCAAAGTGCTGGTAGCGCGAAGACAGTGGCGACTTCCGGTTTTCTACATTTTTATGTCGAGCTGTACCTTTAGAAAAGTGTTACGCATACATCTTTTGTAAATTACACTGGAAAAAATTAACATATTAGAAAAGGTTAACCTAAAAATATTAACCTTGGTTTTCTAAAACCGATCAACAAATTAAAATATTCTAACAATCATATTCTTATGAAATGATCTGAAGATCAATAAAATTATCACAAAGAGGAAACAACTTTAGAATTCAAATTTCAAATTAAATAATTCATATTCTAATGATAATAAATTTCATTTCCGGTTAGAATATTAATTAATTTCCGAGGCTATGGTCGACAATAGTTCGTTAAGCCCTAGTTTTAATTTTAAGTTTTTGTGTTACCGAGCTTGTTTATGACGCGATGTGACGCAATTCAACCTATTTCAACTACAAGTGAAAATCATCCTTAGCACTACAACGTATGACATATATGTATAACGTGCGGTTATCTACTGTCAAACGGTGTGAATAGGGACGCAGGGGTGAATCGGGACAAAACTTAGAAAGCGATTTTAACGATAAATTAAGTTGGTGTGTTGCCAACTAGGTCTCAAAATAATGTAGTATTATACAACCAATAAAATTGAGTAATTGTTGGTAAACTATCATATTAATTCAATATTAAAATCCCTGTTAAAGTTTCGTCCCGATTCACCCCTGCGTCGATATCCCTATTCAACCCGTTTGACAGTAGTAGATGAAAAACAAAACACGCTCGCCACGACGGCGTAAGTCAGTCGAATTGCATCATTATATCGTAGTAGCAAGGACGATTTTCATTTTACGAATCGCACCATGAGCAAACTCGCTTAGTCAACTTGTGTGAAAGACGAAAAAAATAATTATTATGAGAGCTGGCAACACTGGTTTTGTAGTGTTGTTTTTTTGTACTGGCAATGCCTAATTATTTCGTTTTTTTTGTTGCGTTATTTATCATCTCAGTACTTTCTAGGTTGCCTTATTATTAAATTGTGTCTTTAAAACAGATTAATAAGTAAAATCAACATTTACCTAATAATCTATTTTGTTTGAAAATACATTTAAAAAAGCGGCAAATCACATAATTGTATATTTTTACCAGTTTCGAGGAGATGATTGCCATTAAAATCAAGTATTAGAATTGCCAGTAACAAGAAAGTATTTTGCCAAAAAAACAAGCAGTATTGCCAGCATCGATAATAAATAATTGTGTGTAGAATAATTTTAGTCCTTTTTCTTGAATCGCACTATTTTTTTTTTTCTTTATTAAGCGAATTCGTTGTGTATTTTATAGTTTTAAATTAATATTTTATTAGATTTTAAATAGTTATATAGGAGTAATAATTTATTCTCTGTAAGTAGATAGATTTTTTTATTTTTTATTTATTTGGTTCTTTGTAAAAATAGGCTACGAAGATTTTAGACGGCATTTAAAAATAAATAAATAAAATATTAATGTATAAATCATACTATGTGTGTATGTGTAATTTTTTTTTAATTAATTCTGTGAAATATATTGTAGTACAAAATTATTTTCTTTTTGATTTTATTTACGTTTTTTTTTTTATTACTTATTTATTAATTTTATTTAAGGACAGGCGCGCAACTACTCGTCACGTGCGACATCTTTTGTCTTTGGTTTGCAGCGCCTTTATGTCGTAGTAGTAAGGTGGATTTTTGAAGTGCACGGTCGAATTGCATCACATCACTCCATTAGTAAATACGTGCGACCTAAATCGGCAATCGACTCGATATCGCATGAATCGCGTCGTGTCACATCGCGCCATAAGTAAAGTCCCATAGAAGGAACTGTAACTCCTGCGCAACTAGGAAACACAGTAACAACTGTTTGTCATCGGAATCCGACAGATGTCCTACAATGACGTGATAGAGCGAGTGTAGTTCCCCTGTGAGTGAACGAGATGGCGCTAGACGACCTGTATAGCTCTGTCTCTTTCACACAGTGGAACGTCTTAAAACCAGGCCTGTTCCAGTGAGTGAACGAGATGGCGCTAGACGACTTGTATAGCTCTGTCACTTTCACTCGCCGGAACAAGCCTGGTTTTAAGGGCGCATAACCAGAAAGTTGGCAACGTCGCTAATAGCTGTCAAATATAAATTACAAGTTTTAATTAATTTGGCAATGTTACTGTATGGAAATAAGAAATATGGCTCTGTAGTGCACTAGAAAATTGATATATGAATGCAATTAAAAAACTGAATTTGATGTTACAACCGTTTCAGGTGTATAAAAAGCATTTGGAAAGATTCCAAATGCTTTTTTACGTCTAAAACTATATATTCGGTGTTACGATATTAATTATTGCATTCCCTAATCAATTTTTGAGTGCACTACAGAGCCATATTTCTTATTTCCATACAAAAATTTGTAAAAATAATCAAAACTTGTTAATATTTGACAACTATTTGCGACGTTGCCAACTTTTAGAATAAGCGCTCTTAAGACGTAATACCCCCCCGGGATGGTAGTCTGACTCGCAGGCGACCTACCACCGCCAGCTGGATCCTTTAGACGTCACCACCGCCGTCAGATCATGAACCATGCCCGGGTCAACGGCGCGTCGTGTTTCACGCGCGCCTCAAAGACCTGTCAGCATTATGACGGCCCCCCATAGAGGGCCAAAGCCTGCCGGGGTCGCAAGACTCGCAAGTAACCGTGACCCTAAAGAGCTAATGAAGGACACCGTGGATTTTAGTCAGTATCTACAAGTCTAAAAGTCCCTCCCGTCCTGCCCTGGGGAGGACTCATTTGATGATTTTCAGCCTATTAAAGTCCACTGCTGGACATAGGCCTCTCCCAGGGAGCGCCACAGCGCACCTTCTCCCGGTTTTTTCAATCAGCTTCTGCCAGAGCTACCGTAATCCCGGAACATAAAGGGATATTGAAGGACACCGTGGATTCTAGTCAGTACAAGTCTGACAGTCCCTCCTGTCCTACCCTGGGTACCGAGGACTCATTTATTTTGATTTACCACGTAAAAAAAACATACATAATTGCGAAAATTTCAACTGTCACGGTTCATTTGATACAGCCTTTTTTTTTTTTTTTTTTTTACGTGGCAAAATCATCAAATGAGTCCTCCAACCCCGGGCAGGGCGGGAGGGACTGTCAGACTTCTACTGACTAAAATCCACGGTGTCCTTCAGTAGCCTGTTATGTTCCGGGGTCACGGTAATGAAACAATCCCGCGACCCCGGCAGGCTTTGGCCCTCTGAGAGGGGGCCCCGTCATTATGCTGACGCTCTTTGAGGCGCGCGTGGTTCTACCTCCGACCTGTCGCCGCGCGTCACCGACTGGCGCGTTGTGGAGGAGGTGGAGACCTATTCCGACCACCGGTATATCCGGTTCGACGTCTCCGCCCAGACCTTAGACGCGCCGGTCCCAAGTGGACGGAACCCAAGTGGTCCGCGATGGGCGTTGAAGCAGCTGGACCGGGAGCTATTCCTGGAAGCCTCGATCGTGCAGGCCTGGGTGTCACCACCGGACAGGCCTGCCGACATAAACGACGAGGCCGAGTGGTTCCGGGAGGCCATGTCGGAGATCTGCGACGTGGCCATGCCCCGGGTCCGGCAAGGACGCGCCCGGCGTCAGCTGTACTGGTGGTCGAGCGAGTTGGCAGCGCTGCGCGAAGCGTGCGTTGCCGCGCGCCGCCGGTACACCAGATTCCGCAGGCGCCGCACCCGACCTCCGGATGCGGCGGCTGTAGAGGCGGAGCTCTACGAGGGCTACAGGGCAGCGAAGACCGTCCTCCGCGACGAGATCTGGCGGGCCAAGGAACTGGCCCGCAAGGAGATGCTGGAGTCTCTGAACGGGGACACATGGGGCCGCCCCTTCAAGTGGGTACGAGAAAAGCTCCGCCCCTGGGCTCCCCCGTTGACGCAGAGTCTCCAGCCTCAGTTCGTGGAGGACGTGGTGAGCGCCCTGTTCCCATCGCGAGGGGAGCATACTCCCCCGCCTATGGCTCCGTCTCCGACGGAATCTGACGGTGAAGCTGACGCAAACGCGGACCACAGCGACGACGACGTCTACGACGCTCCAGAGGTGACCGAGGTAGACCTGAGAGTGGCGGTACAGCGGCTCAAAGCCAAAAATACCGCCCCGGGACCCGACGGCCTGCCAGGGAAAGCCTGGGTCCTGGCCTCGGGGACTCTCGGGCCTCGACTGGGGGGGCTCTTTAGCGCATGCTTGGAGAGGGGCCGGTTCCCGCTTCGTTGGAAGACGGGGAAACTGGTCCTGATCCAGAAGCACGGGCGCCCTGCGGACTCTCCGTCCGCATTCCGGCCCATCGTGCTGCTCGACGAGGTGGGCAAGCTCTTGGAAAGAGTCATTGCAGACCGCCTCGCCGGGCACCTGAATCGGGTGGGCCCGAACCTGTCGGAGAGCCAGTTTGGCTTCCGCAGGGGGCGCTCGACGGTGGACGCAATCATGCGCGTGAGAGCCCTCACGACGGGGGATGCAGTGGCCCGGGGCAGGGTCGTCTTGGCGGTGTCCTTGGACATCTCCAATGCCTTTAACACCCTGCCCTGGAGTTGCATCAGGGAGGCACTCCGGTATCACCGGGTGCCGACCTACCTCCGTCGTATAGTCGAGGATTTGATACAGCCTGGTGACAGACAAACGGATCAGCATCGGAGTTTTAGTAAAAAATTGTTTCAAAATAATTAACTACAGTCAACCTATAATCAGCCAACCGGAACACATTTTTTTCATAAACTAAATGAATTCATTACGCACTAAAACAGGAGTTAAAAAATAAAACAATGATTTATTTCACATTTACATGTGATAATGAACGGAAGCTTGAAGAATCTACTCGAGTATGTTTTATGTCTTGTACAAACATAGTTTTGCTTAGCACTTCGCAAGGTGACCGCGTGAAAATTAATTAAGCATACAACCTACTAGATTGACAACATATTGGTCGTTTAGGGTTGCTACACACTGATGGGGAAATTATACGGTACAATAGGCTACAGTAAAACGGGGCTATTTGGATTTTTGGGGGTATTTGGAACGACCCAGAATTTCTAACAAAAACACCGATAATTGTCGATTGGTGTAAGTTCGAATTTATTTTACAAACTCTAGGAACACTTTGATAGTTTACGCTTACAATAATCAAACGTATTTGTAAAAAAAATCTTTTTTTAATACCGAAATATTTCTCAAAAAAATTGGATTATTTTATATGGAAGGATTAGTTCCAAATATCGATAGATTTGTTTAAAGTTTTTTTCAGCCATTTTCTATTGCTGTCCATAATAGCCCCAAATATGCGATATTTGGAATAATCACATCTTTATTTATTTTTTCAGTTCCTGTTGTAAATCGTTACTTCAAACGTATATCTGCATATGTAATGGGTTCTCCAAGACCCATATAAATTTTTTACCATAGCTATTTATTTAATACTAGCTGTGCCCGCGACTTCGTTCGCGTGGATGTCGGAACTAACAATGTGTTCTTTAATGGCGCGAATCCCTATCGGTGAAAGTCTCCATACTGACGTGAGTGGGCGTCATTCTCTCGGTCAAAGGCGCTTTGCGGTCCTCGCTGCTTTCTTGGGAGAGCAAAGTCGCGGTCAGAATTCTCTGCGAACTTAAGCGCGACTGCCTTTCGGTGAAAAGTCTCAGACTCACGTGAGTGGTCCTCCAAACTCTCCTGTGATCCAGAAACTGCCTTAAGAGACGACTGTATACTAAGTCGAGACTGACGTTGCGTAGGCGCTTCTGACGCTAGAGTTTTGACTTACCGTGCTCAAATTGCTCTAAGTAAGGCTCACTTCACGATATTATGATTCCTGGGACTTTTCGCATTTAAGCTACGATGCGACAGGTTTGTTTTTTTCTAGAAGGGATTTAAAAAAAAACTGAACCAAACAAATAAAATGTTTGTTGTTTCATTCAATATGAGAATGAAGAGTAATAAAATTTCAAACTACGTAGTAAATAAAACTACTTGACTCAAATAGCAAGTTATTATTTACTTCGCACTTCAAAATCAATGGGCCTCGGTCTCGGTAACTCGGTCTGAGCTGACCCTAGATCGAATCTAACCAAAACATTTCGAAAGATGAGGGTCACACCGAGACACGAAGCGACGCGCCGATGCGCGCACACTTTTAAGAGCCACTCAAAATACGACTTTATTTTCTACGCGAAAAGATACACATTTCGTTGTGAAAATATTGAATACGTTGAGCCACTCAGTACTGCGCCGCTTGTCGTCTCGCGGCGTAGACCGACGCATCTCCACGCAGATGCGCGCCCCTGCGCCTGCCGAGGCCGCATGATGCAGAGCACGCCGCGTGGCGCCGGTCGACGCCTTTCGACGCCGCGAGGCGTAGCCGAGACTGCCTCGTGGTGACGTCTCTACTATTTTATATTTTTGTTCCGATTTCGTATAGATTTCATGCAGTTCGTTCGAGCGCTCTTTTTTTTTATCGTGGTAAAATCATTATCACCCAGGGCAGAGCTCCCAGGGACTGTCAGACTCGTACTGACTAAAATCCATAGTGTCCTTCAATAACCCTTTACGTTCCGGGGTCACGGTAATAAGATAAGTTCCGTGACCCCGGCAGGCTTTGGCCCCGTCATCTTGCTGATGATCTTTGAGGCGCGCGTGGAACACAACGCGCCGTCGACCCGGGAATGGTCCATGGGCGGCGAGTTGCCCATTACTCGCCACCCGCATGCCCGCGCCTCCGGTGGCCGGAGATCGCCTTGCGACGTTCTTAGCCTTGGGCGTCTACCACTGCAGCTGGGGCGGAGGGAGGACTCTGACTCTGTCGTCTCCCTCACTCGGCCCGCCTCCTCCTTCGCGAGCATGACTGCTTCGCAGAAGGAGGCGACCGCTTCCCACTCCGTCTCTCCCTGCAGCAAATGCATATGCCAAGCGCGAGAGGTCTCCGCCTATCGCCGTCGTCAGGACACGGCGGTGCTCTGCCCAAGCGAGGCAGTCCTGCACCGTATGCTCCACCGTGTCCTCCGGGCGATCCTCGCAGTGGTGACTCCCAGACGTTTCCTCCTTCCTCATTAGACACAGGTCCGAAAAATCCGTGTCCGGTGTGGACCTGCAACGCCTATCCAGCCACTCCTCACTACGCAGCCCGGCTTCGTGAAGTCTGGATGCGCCTCGCGACGTCGCGATGAGTATCGCGGCACAGCGCGGCTCATCATGGCGCAGCGAGGTGCAGCGCGAAACCTCAGGCCTCTTCACGCATCGTCGCGTCGCTTCGCGTCTTGGTCTGAACTGACCCTGTATGATCCCTTGCTGGATCGTACATTAACGATTAGATGACGGTGGAAGAGAATAAAAGATGGTTTGGTACTGAACACTGATTGTACTGTGAGTACACGCGGCGGTGACCGAACGCGAACTGAGGTATATTGCGCACGCGGTACAAAACTGCTTGATTAACGTAAAAAGATACAATATTATGAATAATTGTACGGTTGGACCGTACAGACCCTAAAACCTATTATCTTTGTTAAAACGAATACGCACGCAGTTGATCGAGTAATGGCGAGAGATGGCGCTGGTTCTATATTCGGACACACTATTATAATTTTTATTAATTTACATTTTGTTATAAGATGTGAACTGATTATGATTAAATTAAAAACTTAATGTAAGTTTAATGTAATTTACTCACAAATTGTTGCGTATAAATGTGACGTGAAGTTGTGATACCAATTGCACATAATCCCAATAAGTTTTCATAAAATAAAAGATTTTTTCTAAAATAAAAGTAGGCTAAGTCTTATTACATCAGCTACCTGCCAATAAAAGTCCCATCAAAATCGGTCCAGCCATTTCAGAATGTTACGTGAAGTTGTGATACCAAGTGCACATACTCCTATTTTTTTTTCTAAAATAAAAGATTTGTCTTAAACAAAAGTAGCCTAAGTTATTCCTTGTTACATCAGCTACCTGCCATTAAAAGTCCCGTCAAAATCGGTGCAGCCATTTCAGAATGTTACGTGAAGTTGTGATACCAAGTGCACATAATCCTATTTTTTTTCTAAAATAAAAGATTTTTCTAAAATAAAAGTAGCCTATGTTACGCCTTATTACATCAGCTATCTGCCAGTAAAAGTCCCGTCAAAATCGGTCCAGCCATTCCAAAGATTAGCCGATACAAACAGACAGACAAACAGACAGACAGACAGACAAAAATTTTAAAAAATGTTGTTTTGGTGTATGTATCGTATATATATTCATATGCAAGTTGAAAAAAACGGTTATTTCAATATTACAAACAGACACTTCAATTTTATTATAGGTATAGATAAACAAGATATTTACTACATTATATGTAATGTGTCCCAATTAGCCCCATTTTACGGTACCTATTTTACAAAAAAAAAATATTAAATAAAATATAAAATAAATATTTGTCCCGTAATTTTTCTTTTGTCACGTTAACCAAAAGTGACGATGATGAACGTCAGTCGGACGGTATAATTTTACAGGCACTATGACGTCATAAGCCCCCAATCCTGAATTACGAAGCGTTTGTTTGTCACTGTTCATTAATTTACAAAACAAAAAAAAATACCAAATGTCCATTTCAATATTCTAACGGAATAAACAGATTTTCAATTTATGCAGTGAACTACCCTATTTAGCCGTGCGGCCTAGCCGAGCGGCGAAAATCGACCGTATAAACGGCAATTATTAGACTAGGCTGTAAGATACTACTACTACGATTGCCCGCCGCATGAGACGTGTTTTGTTCTGTGTTATATAGCGCTAAAGTGAACAGGCCATATGCGTTTTGGTTGACTGGTGTAAGTAAATGGGGTGACTCGTCGAAAGTCTACATCGACTTGAGTAAATTTCTCATATTATGCGAGTATTGTCGGTTCGACTATCTGGCGAATAGCAAAGCCGACCCGGAGCAATAATTGCACTTTTTCGATTTCAAGTTGGACACATCATTCCATTCGGCAGTATTTCCGTATTTCCGAACCTAAAATTATCGGTAAAAGCCGATCGGCTTAGGTAGACAGTTTCCAAGCCGAGTGATTATAATTATGCGAGACGAGTGGTTTGTGATTCCCGAACATTCATCTGCATACATTCGGTTTTACCGCACGGCTGTGCCGGCCCGGCCGATAAATGCCGACCCGATCATGTGTAGAGCGTGTACCTTGTACTGTATAACGGGCTGGTATCCGCAACTCCACGTCATATGCGCGTATTTTGCGTGCGGTAGAGCGACCCTTATAATAATATGTTTATGGACTATGCCACAAAAAAATTACGCAGCAAAAAATATTTAAAAAATGGTCGGAATATTTAGAAGCTGCTAATATGTGGCAATAGTCATTCACAAATAAAAATGACGCACACACAGTGACGTCACCCAAAATTCCTCATCGTGCTTACAGAAATAAACTTAAAATAAAATCTGAATAGAAAATGTCAACACTAACATCGATAATGTGGTGGACATCCCTCCGGTACGTAAAACACCTGTAAAATGGTAACTTGTAGCTTCGAGAAACGGTGACCACTGTAGGCACCTAAAACAAAGTTCAACTAAAACATACCTACGTAAACAAACCTAGTGTTTTGCCAATACTTTTACTGTGCGCTCAGCTAAGGAGTGGAATTTTCTGCCGGCAGCGGCATCTGTATTTCCCGACAGCTATAACCTTGGGGTCTTCAAGTCAAGAGCGAACAGACTTCTAGGCAAGCATGCTTCACCGTCGACCTCATCGACACGGGTCTGGGTGTTTGTGTATGCGAGTTTTACGAGTATAAATGTTTGTAAAAGCACCCACAACACAGGGGAAATTCCTAGTGAAGGGCAACGTTTTTAAAACGAATGAAAAAAACAGAAAATATTTGTTCCGTGTGGGAATCAACTATGCGACGCGAAACGCAGCGCCGCGCGCCGCAGGCCCGCTGTAGATAGCAAAATCACAAAAAATGCATTATGTATTAACATTTATTTAAAAAGGCACATTTCCTAATGATATACCTACGTTCATTTAATGACTTATGAAGACATGCAAGTAAATACAATGGTGGTTAATAAATAACAGTATGATAGGTACTCTGACAGACAATTATTACAAGGTGTTAGGTAATATGTTGGTAATAATATGCCGAGGTTGGTCTGTGGATGGGTGACCATCTGTCATAGCGAGTTTCCTCCGTGCCTCGGAAAGCACGTAAAGCCGTTGGTCCCGGCTGTCATTTGTAGATCTTTGACAGTCGTTAATCAAAGTCAGAAGCTCGAAAGTCTGACAGCCAGTCTTACCATGGGGTATCGTATTACCCAGTGACTGGGTTGTGGAGGTCTGATAGGCAGTCGCTCCATGTATAATACTGATATTCAACTCGTCCGGTTTGACTGGAAGCCGATCCCAATATATTTGGGAAAAGGCAGGCAGATGATGAGGTAATATGTGTGCGTGTGCGCACCGCGAAACAAAAAATTATGTGTGTGCCAATTGGACGTATGTAGGTTGTTGAACTAAATCATTTTGTTGTAATATCCACACTTCTGCTTTTATGTATAGGACAGAGTATGAGGGCCAAAGCCTGTCGGGGTCGCGGGAGTAACGAGCTACCTACCATGACCCCGGAACGTAAAGGGCAAAACACCGTGGATTTTAGTCAGTCTGGCGCAAGTCTGACAGTCCCTCCTGCTCTGCCCTGGGTGGGAGGACTCATTTCATGATTTTACCATGATAAAAAAAAGTGCAGTACAGGGATTTTTTTTAACCGACTTCTAAGAAAAAGGGAGGTTGTCAATTTGACCGATTTGGAAAATTCTTTTTTTGTTTATACATAAATAGGGGTCAGTTTGCTGACAGTTCTCGGAGACGCTCGTGGAACACGACGCACTGTCGTCAGTAGATCTACGGACTGTAGATTTAGTCCTTAGGCACATTACCTGACTTCCAAAATAAGGATTTTAAAAAACTAGGTATTACAATAGGGTAGTTTACTACATAAATAAATTGAAAATCTATTTAATCCGCCAATTAGAGTATGAAAAATAATGAACACGTATTTTTTTCTTTTTTTTAATCAATTAATATTGGCAAAGATAAAACGTTTCGAAATTTGGGAGTGGGGATTTGTGACGTCTTTACGCTTGTAAAATTATACCGACCGAGTGACGTTTTGTGATTTTTAGAAGCGTTGTATCTTCATCATTTTTGGAAAGAATTTAGAAATTCATCAAAGAAAAAATACGGTAGGTACACATATTTATTGTTAATCTGTCTTTCGGATTAATTAAAATAAATTATGGAATCAGGCGTTACTTTGCGGAAATCCATGACATTAATGAAAAATATGTACCTAGTTTTAATTCCGCGACAAAAGACCAGGCTTGTTGCAAGATGCAATCCCACCCTAAGCAATCATGCATATTATGCACATGCAGCAAAGGAAACATGCATATGCACAAGTGCAAGAAATAGAAAAACATGCCATGCAATCAAATCTATAGGTACTCGACACGTGTTTCGCCCAAAGACATTAAACTATATACCTACGAGCAATAGACGGGACATCACGAAGAAATTTGTGATCCAAAACTTTTTACCAATAGGTAAAAAATCCCTCAGTTTAGTAGTCGCGTTGCTATGCAACGCTTAGATTGTGCTACTGACGCATGGCATCAACAATTTTGTATGACAATCTTCCCAATGCCCGCTCTATAGTTTCTTTTAAATCTCTTTGGTTTCGCCCCTCCACGGGGCATCCTCAGGAGATGACATCTCGGAATTAAAACTACACACATCAAAAGTGTCTAGGGATCAACATATATTTTTGTAATAACTTTTCTCCTGATTGATATTAATTAAAATGTTCTTTAAGGATTCATCAAATAAAGTGTTATCGTTTGTCACAGTAACGATAAACCAAGTCACCTTTGCATTCATAAAGAAATTTGCCATTTTCCTAATAAAGGGATTTTTGACATTTGAACCACTAACATTAAAGTTCGAAAAAAAGACTGAAATAACAGTTTTCTTTAAAATTTTATTGGGTAACTTAAACAATTAATAATCCGTGTTTCTACCGCGAACACTAACAACACAAGAACATCGGTTTGGCATACTCAAAATGAGTTCATCCAAATCACGCTGTGGAATGGCCGCCATGTTCGTTGCAACAACAACAAAAAGGTCTTCTTGCGACTGGATACCCTCCATATTCGGCAGAGCTCTTCTCTGTAGCATATCCCATGCATGCTCAATCGGGTTCAAGTCTGGCGACTGAGCAGGCCAGGGCAGGACATTGATGTTAGCTGCGGCGAGAGTCTGTCTTACAACTCTTGCGGTGTGCGGTCGTGCAACTCGTGCATTATCATGCATTAACTGAAATAAGGGACCGATTTGCACTTGTAGAGGAACGATGACGTCTGATACAATCGTCTCAGCATAAATTTGAGCGTTGAGGTTGCCTCTGATCCAAATCAACTCAGTTCTTCCGCCGATCCAAATACCCGCCCATACCATGATGGTTCCACCACTATAAGGATGGACTTCCTTTTTTTTTTTTTTTTTTTTTAGCTTGGTAAAATCATCAAATGAGTCCTCCAACCCCGGGCAGGGCGGGAGGGACTGTCAGACTTCTACTGACTAAAATCCACGGTGTCCTTCAATAGCCTGTTACGTTCCGGGGTCACGGTAAGGAAATAATCCCGCGACCCCGGCAGGCTTTGGCCCTCTGAGAGGGGGGCCCCGTCATTATGCTGACGCTCTTTGAGGCGCGCGTGGGACACAACGCGCCGTCGACCCGGGCATGGCCCTTGGTCGGGCAGCGAGTTGCCCTTTACTCGCTGCCCGCATGCCCGCGCCTACGGTGGCCGGAGATCATCTGGTGACGTCCGACGCCGCGGGCGCCTACCACTGCGGTTGGGGCGGAGGGAGGACGCTGTCCTCTCTCGCTCGCGGCCAGCCTCCTCCTTCACGAGCATTACTGCCTCGCAGAAGGAGCAGACCGCTTCCCACTCCGTCTCGCCCCGCAGCATGGCCGCAACCAATGCCGGGCGCGAGAGGTCTCCGCCTATCGCCGCCGTGAGGACACGTCGGTGCACCGCCCAAGCTGGGCAGTCCTGCACCGTATGCTCTACTGTGTCCTCCGGGCGATCTTCGCAGTGGTGGCACCCGGGCGCTTCCTCCTTCCCTATCAGGCACAGGTACCTCCCGAAACTTCCGTGTCCGGTGAGGACCTGCGTCATCCGATAGGTCAGGACGCCGTGACGTCTCTCCAGCCACTCCTCAAAGAGGGGTCTTACCGCCGCAATTGCGGCGTGCCCGGCCTTCGGTCGCGACAGTCGTCCCCTCCATACTGCCCTGAGATCGCGCCGGAGCTCTTCCCGCCGCGCCTCGACTTCACGAGGCAGCGGGGTCACGCCCCGGCGCTGCGCCTCCACGCGCCACTCATAGACGCGCTGGAGGGCAGTCGCCTCCAGATCCCAGGGCAGTAATCCGGCAAGGAGGTTGGCCGCTTCGCCGGCAATCGTGCGGTATCCCCGGATCATCCGAATAGCCATGACCCTCTGGCATGCGACCAACTTCAGTGGTCGCGTCCGGATGCTCAGGGCCCACACAGGGGCCCCGTAGAGGGCCATGGACCGCACGACGCCGGCGTACAGCCTACGGCAGGAAGCGTTTGGCCCGCCGACATTGGGCAGCAGACGCCTGAGGGCGCCCGACGCCCGGTTCAGCCTTGGGGCCAAACTCAGGAAATGCTCCCTGAAGTTCCACCGGCTGTCGAGGACGAGTCCCAGGTACTTCATCGTCCTCTTGACGCCGATGCGAACTCCTCCCACCGTTATGTGGGACTCTGACCGCGGCGCATTCAGACGGCCATGAAAACACATGGCCTCTGACTTGTGCAGCGCCACTTCGAGTCCCAACTGCCGGATCCTTTCGACGACTGTCGCGACCGCTTCCGTCGCCACGTCGGCCGCCGCCTGGTGCGACTCTCCCTGTGCCAGGACGAAGGATGGACTTCCTGGCAGGATTTTAATCGCTGTTGGCGTCCAGGGGTTCTCCAGTGTCGTATACGTCTTGTATCCGGTCTCATACCAAAACGAGACTCATCAGAAAAGCACACGAAACGCCATTGTTCTTCTGCCCAATTTCTGTGTTCAAGAGCCCATTGATATCGAATCCTACGATTGTGCATTGCTATAGGTGGTACCCGTAGCGGTCTTCGGGAATGAAGGTTCACTTCATGCAAGCGGTTTCTGACTGTTTGGTCGCTAATTAAGTTCCCTGAAGAGTGATGAAGCCTCACGGCTAACATCATGGCGGTTATTGTTGGAGCTCTTCGAGTTAAGATTTGAATGTATCGGTCTTGTCTCCGTGTGGTGCAGCGATACCGTCCTCCATGGCGCTCAGCCACGGTACCAGTGCTTCGGTAACGTGTCCAAAGTCGACTGATAACACTCTGACTTGTATTCAGAGCTAAAGCCACAGTACGTTGCCGGGAACCAGCTTCTATCATTCCCACGGCTCTGAGCATTTCTTCCCTGCTTAAATGACGTCGCCGCTCCATAATAACGTTGGTTTTAATCAGTAGTAGGGAAACAGTAGCACTAATAATGTCTTCAATGCGTTGTATGTTTTTATAGGGAAAATATTGACAGCTGATTTTCATCTTTTACTCGAATTTGATTTACAGTTCCTGATTCAAATTATGAAATGCACCAAAAATGATCCATATAAATTTATAAAATCATAAATTTATTACAAAGCCACATCTCAATCTCAAGAAATCCGCATAAAAATGCTTGATCCCTAGACACTTTTGATGTGTGTACATATTTTTCATAACATTTAATTAAAATAGCCTATTTTGTAAATATTATATTAGATAGAGGAAGCACAAAAATACCTCCTTGTGATAAACCAGTGTAAAGACATGAAGTCATTTATTTGCACAGCTCAATTTTACTGATTGCAATAAAAATATTCAATTCACTGATTGACATTCGTCGACCTTCAAAGATAGAACCGATATGTACCCATTTGTTCCATATTTGAATACGACGTAAGTTGCACTCGAAGGCTACAGACTGATTCGAAATGTCAATAGGAATACAATTGATGAGGAAAACTGCTTACGATCGGATCGGAGCATCGTTCGTGATAGAAAAAGGTGAAGGTTTTAAAACTGTGGCATGACCGTATGACCTAGTAATTTGAATACTTAGACTATTTTACTAAAAAAAAAAAATTAGTTCGCACTTTGCAGTTACACAACTGGGTTACCTGCCCCAAAAATATTTCTACTTTAATGGGAGAATTTCATAATTTTACTTTAGTTTTTTTTTATTAAATAAAAATTGTCGTGTCTGTCCTACTGAATTTATTAATGTCATTGATCTGTTTTTTTATTTTATTTTTATAGGCAAATGGATAAAAGTCGATTTGTAAGTAGATAATTTAGATAATTATTTCGCCTTAGAAATAAATAAACGCTGTTTAGTCGTGGTTAGTTACCTAGTTTAAGCTAATTAATAATAAAACCGAAAAATATAACTTACGTTAGTAATCTGTATTTTTATAAGTTAGAAAAACTCTACAGACACTTTTGTGTATAAACTTCGAAGTCTTGATATCGATAAATACCTAAATAAAAAAAAATTATAAACTAATAAGTACCTACTTGCCCATCGTAGGTATTTGTGGAGTTTTGCTAACTAATTTTATGTAACCTTGTATACTTGTCTAGTCATAATTTAATTCAGTCAATCATTTAGTTCAGTTAATCATAAGGGCTCTCAATTACAATTACAATTATTATAGAAACATTACAATTATTTCTTAAATTTATTTCCAAAAAGTATTTTTTACGTCATTTTCAACTGACTGGTGGCAAGTAATTCCAGTGTGGGAAAGAGACAGCTATATAAGTCGTCTAGCACCATCTCTTTCCCACACTGTAATTTTTATCGCTTGGAATGCCACCTGATAGGTGTAATTAGCATTGTCTTTCTTATCAAGGTCGCGTAGTGTGTAAATTCATAAACTGCATTGAAAGATTTGTAACAATAACATTGTTTTTGCAATTTTGCCACATTATTATTTTTTCCTGTACTTATTTCTCTTGTCAACCTGAAACATTTAGAGTTACTTACCTATATAAAAAGCTACTAATAAAAATAACGATATTTTATTTAGATATAGTCAATTTGACTACATTCAATAAAACTACTAATAGAAATCCAAATCCAAGTATTTCTTTCAAGTAGGTAGGCCAGTTTCAGGCACTTGAATATCAAAAGTTTAAAAATTGGAGCTAAGCTACAGTCCCAATTACAAGACATAATAACTGTGAAAATACTGTAGATGCCCATTCCAAACCATAGATCTCTATGGAGAAGAACGGGCAAGAAACTCCATGGACACTTTTTTTTCAATCAGAAAATTGTTGCAAAACCTTTGTTATTTAACCTGTGTTATTCGTCAAAAAAAGATATATGAAATAACATACCATTTAATTACCTAATTTAAAAAAGCGTTTATTTATTTCAATAGGTTAAAAAACTTACTAATACGTCTAGATATAATGCAAACAAGAACACCAAAATTTTAGATAGATTTAATTATACCTATAAGTAAATAAATTAATAATTGTAATTATTATTTTGATGGACGGTGTTAGAAATTATACTATTACGAGTTTATTGTACAACGTTTCCACGCCGGGCAAAAACTGATTTTGCCCAGGCAAAGCACAAAATGAACTATCAACATTACTAAATCGCCAGTGCTAACATTTTCGTATTTAAATAGGCGTTGTACTTAGAATATTAAATGTGTGTGTTAAATGCTAATGGTCGTGTTGAATGATAACTTTATCCGGTCAATGTTGATAATATTAGCAATTGTGGCTAATAAAATAATCTATATCATGTCTGTCATTAGAGTAAGAAATAGCGTAAACTAGCTTAATGTAACCATATATAGGAATTATCAAGATTGACCGGGTAATATACCAATAATACCTTGAGGAATTCTGTAGGTTAAACCCTGAACTTATATCGTCGTCAATCGTCATAGTAATTTAAAGTTGACTATAATATAGAACAGTGTCAACTTTGCCCGATTCGTGCACCATAATTGACCGGGCAAAGTTGATATTGTCTGCCTTTACAATATTTTATGAGATGTTGCTAAAGTTTATACAATACTAAGATTGTCTGTAGTCTATGGTAATAACAATAATATTTCATACATAACTGTTGCATTTACATATGAAAAGTAAATTTAAAAAAAGTATAAAAAGTAATGAAAATTTTTTTGGGGGCAGAATTCTTGTTTCGTTTCAATCGGTTTTGATTACAAATTAGGGTCAATCAGGGTAATTGTAAACGTTTTTGAAAAATACCTTTTGAACTAATAAACTTTTGGCTTTGTAAAAAAAAATATTGGCAGTTAGAAAAGAAGAGTTAATTACTTTGATTGTATAGTAATTTATCTAAAAGCTGCAACATCAACCATTTGAACTGCGTCATTAGCGGCTTTGATAATTAAGTGTTTACATTTAACCCTGACTTTAAACCAAAAAATGATATTTTGGGGTAAATGTGAACACCAAACGTAAGCCTACGTGATAAGCAATTTAATTACGCTAACTCGTTTTAACTGTTTTGAGTCTCGTAAATGCAAAAGATTTTATTCTAAGCGCCTACCAATATACAGGGGTAAATGTAAACAAATCATAACAGATTCGATATTTTGCATTGAGTAAATTACGGGGTGATTGGAAACATTTAATTGTTTTACGGGTAATTGTAAACTAATTAAAGAAACCTATACATTTCTAAAGGGGGTAAAAGAAAACAAAATATGTAGAAGCAGTGTCAATTTTTTTTTTAATTAACTGTTACCATGAGATGGTTATGGTAATAATGCCTTAGTAATCAAAACAAATATAGTCATCATTCATCAATATAAACTCGGTTTCTTTTTCATTCAAAGTAAGCAAATTTACGTTTTTCACAATCATAGTAGTTGGTATAGTGTCAACACAGTCCTTCACGAGGTTTTTTAGTTCTTCTTTTATAACGGGAAGGCCGGAAGGCCCATTTGTGCCCGATCTTTAAGGCAAGCAGCTGTGTTCTTCCACACGAGCTGGCAATATGGCAAAAATATTCTTGTTTTTCTTTACATCCTTAACAGCATTTTTAAGTCCGTTAGGGTGCCTATATTTTGTCTCTCTTTTTCGCATGTAAACACGTGGCATTTTGAAAAAGTACCGGATAAGAAATGTTTACGTTTACCCATCACCATGTTAGTAGCAGAAATGATAAGAGTTTACAATTACCCCACTGTTTACAATCACCCCCTAACCCGTTTACAATTACCTCCACCCAGTATATCGTATGGGAAAATGTAAACACTACTTTGCTGCTCGTTATGTTAATGTTATTGATGGAAACCTTGAAAAATGCAAAGATAATTCCATTAAATCAAAGCGAAAAAAACAATCAACAACTTTCCTATGAATTTTTCTTACAAAATCTTTTACTATCAACTTCGTGCAAAAACTTGAAAACAATTTTTTTGCAGATATCTTTTCGTCACACTGAAATTGAGATTACTTTTCTGAAAAATGAATAAATTGACATGTGTAGTCATGGACAACAGATTAAAATAACGTTCTGTTTCATGACCGTCAATCTAAATACATTATTAAAAGTTTAGTGGGAGTTGTTTCCAATCACCCCAGTTTACAATTACCCTGATTAACCCTACCTACAATAAGTAATAATTACAATAATATTATTTTTTTAAACTCTCAATGGTATTTTTCGTTGCCCATAAGGTAACGTTCTGTCTGAATTTTATTTTTTATTCTTTCGACTGTGACGTCAAAATGAAAGAGGATAATTATTGAATTTTTTATATGAAGGTTGCAGTTACGCTGTTCTAATAACAAAAATATTATTGTGTTATTTGTTATTGTTATGTTATGTTTCGCATTTATATTTATTCATTTTACAAACAGATTTTGCCCCCGGTTATGATTTCTTTTGTACCGTGAATACGATTACAAACATTAAAAACTTACGTACACAAACTCTACACTTGGAACAAGTACCTACTTGTACATCATACAAGTATTTGTTTCGTGAGAGAATCGAACCGCCAATAGGTACGCAACGTAACACCTAGGTAAGCCACTGAGCCAAACGTGCTGTCAAAGCCATATTACTGCTAAATAGTAGAGTGAAATACGACTAGACAGAGATGAGTGGAATGCCGGGAGAGGACGCCCTACCTAGGAAGACCTACACTGACCTTATTGGTGAAGTGCTTCAGAAATGTCGTGTGCGTACGAGGGCTGCACTAAAAGTATCGGGAATGGAATATTTCCACTGTAACTCATATTAAAATATTTTTAGTTGAAAACTCTTGGGTTTTAAAAATCGAATACCATTTATTTATTAAAAAAAAGATTCTCGGTCTTGTGACAAAGTTTTAGTCGTTGAGAAAATGGAATCCCACCAAAAACATTAAATGTAAAAAATGCCAAGTCTCTCGATGCAGTCTTTCCATCGTAAAAAGTTTTGAGATCTCACAGAAGCCAAGTCCTATTCAAATTATTTTGTAGTTATAAATCAACATTTAGTAATTATATCAATAGTTTTCTTTATATTATAACTATAGTGACTTGGCAATGAGCACAAATTAAAAGCTGCTTGCTGCCTGGAATTATGTGCAAATGTTACTGACGAGACCTGTGATCAGATTATTTGTTATGTGTGAATCATGATGGTCACTACCGACTACATGTTCCAATACAATAATTAAGAATACCTTACGGGCCATCGCTTTATGAAAGTAAATGATGAATGTTAAGAGAATAAAGAAAGTAAATAAAAGAGAATGTTTTAAGCATGCGGTGTGTGTAACTTTCAACTCCTCCAAATATGCCGTTTTATTTGTTTTTACTTGTGCTCATTGCCAAGTCACTATAGTTATAATATAAAGAAAACTATTGATATAATTACTAAATGTTGATTTATAACTACAAAATAATTTGAATAGGACTTGGCTTCTGTGAGATCTCAAAACTTTTTACGATGGAAAGACTGCATCGAGAGACTTGGCATTTTTTACATTTAATGTTTTTGGTGGGATCTCATTTATTTTTTGTAAGTGTATTTCTTTCTTTTTTTTAGGTGTCCTCATAATTTCTTGGACTTCAGCTACTTTTTTGCTTAGGACCCATTCTCTATCTAACAAACTAAATAGAACTAAACTAACTAACAAATAACTAAATAAATATATATCTACTAACTTACAAACTAAATATAACTAAACTAAATAACACGTAAACAACTAGATTTATGTAACTATGTCTATGTTATATTAATAAACTATTTTCCTAAATAACTGTTTTAGTAACAATAATAAATCTACTATCTAATCCGGCTAACTTAATTTCTCTGAATATCGCTACAATATTTTTTTAGTTTCGAAATGGTTGTTCATAGATAGATGGCGCTATCAAATGAAAATTATTGAATTATTTTAAAGTACTACTTAGACTGCGCTCTGTAACGAAACCATAGCGCGATTCAGACAGGTACAATGCCATCTATCGAGCGCGCATACAATATTTATCGCAATACAATGGAGTTTTAGCTTTATTAATTTAATGAATTATGAACTTTATGTATTAATTTAGATTAATTATAGTCTATGTATTACATTTATATTATTCTTTTCTATTCTATGTATGTATTCATCCAATTGAATACTTAAACAACGAACAAAGTTAACAATGCAGTCAATATCCATACACAATGTTCTTGCCAAACCGCAAATATAAAATTGTTTTCTATGGTATATTATTTTTTAATGTTTTTATAATTTTTCCTTTATATGTGGCTAATGACCTATCTTGGTGCAAAATTTGAAGTTTCTAAGTCTGCTAGAAGTACCTTAGATTTTTGATGATCGGTCAGTGAGTCAGTCAGTCAGTGAGTGACAAAATGGTGTAACTTTGATCGACCGTAACTCCTAAACTATTCATTCAATTGGCATGTAATTTCGAACTTAAGCTTGTTCTAATGCCTACTATTATTCACCGAAAACCTAAACTCCTAGCTTTGTCCACTTCGAAGATATAGGGGGGGCGAAACAGCCGCGAATCGCTTCGAGAAAAGATGGTACGGCCGTGCCCGTTTTGCTCGAGACTTGGCGGGGCACTGCCGTGCCCCCAGATTGACTCGAGAATATTCAAGAGCGATGATTTATTATGACTTTCGAAGTAGTTTAACACAAAAACAGTGTGTTGACCGGATGATTCCTGCATTTGGTGATGAAGCCCTATCCAAAACCACAACTTATCGCTGGTTTGCTGAATTTCAACGTGGACGTGTTAAGCTAAGTGATGATCCCCGTCAAAGTCGTCCAAAAACTTCAGTCACCCTAGAAAACGTTGAAATGCTGTGCGTAGGCTGATTGAGGAAGGTCGACATGTGTTAGGTGTAAAAAAGTTGTTTTCGCGATGGATACCGCATTCGCTCTGTGAAGAGCAAAAAACGGCTCGCGTTACTTGGTGCGTCAGAACTCTCGAAAGATTCCACGCAGGATCCTCAAATGCTATATACAACATCGTATCAGGTCACGAATCCTGGATATACGCGTACGAACCCGAAACAAAAAACCAGTCACGAGTTTGGGTGTTCGAAAATGAGTTAAAGCCAACAAAAATTTTTCGTTCACGGAGTGTTGCAAAAAAAATGGTTGCCACGTTTGTCTCCAAAACCAGCCATGTTACGACTATTCCTCTTGAGGGACAAAGAACGGTTAATGCAGAATGGTATGCTAGCATTTGTTTGCCAGAGGTCGTTTCTGAACTCCGTAAAGAGAACTGCAACCGCCGCATCATCCTCCATCACGACAATGCGAGTTCTCACACCGCGCACAGAACAAAAGAGTTTTTAGAGCAAGAAAACATAGAAATATTAGACCATCCGCCGTACAGCCCCGACCTAAGCCCAAATGACTTCTATACTTTCCCTAAAATAAAGAATAAATTGCGTGGACAGAGATTTTCATCACCTGGAGAAGCTGTGGACGCCTACAAAACGGCCATTTTGGAGACCCCAACTTCCGAATGGAATGGTTGCTTCAATGATTGGTTCCATTGTATGGAAAAATGTGTCAAATTTCGCGGAGAATACTTCGAAAAGCAATAAATACATTTTTCAATAGTAATAGTGTGTCACTTCCTTGATTCCCGAAATTTTCAGTGCCGCCCTCGTAGTACTAGCAATCGGCGTGCGTGTATGACCAGATGTTTGAATGTGTATGAGATGGAAGGAGTGTGTAAGGACCGTACGTAGCAGTAGCAGGGCGCTCTCTATAGTTTCTGCCTACCACCATGGGAAGAATATTGTATATTACGAATAGTTTAATAATTAATTCCACCTTGTTTGTTGATATCTAAACGTATAAATCAATTATGTTTCATTTCTAGACTACATCTTTTCAAATTCGCCCTTTGTAATGAAATTTTTACGAAAAATGATCAATGGAACAAAAACATGTGATGCTTTTTTTCTAATAATTTTAAGCATTGTTTCATTACAATGCCAATAAAAGTAAAAAATATGACATAACAATGGCATTGGACTCAAAAGGTTTTAGGCATGTCAAACTATTTAGACTCCTGAATATTAATTTATTTTCATTTTATATGCATTCATCTGCCTTGAAAAGTAGTTGAAACGGGTAATAAAAAACACTGTTTTAAACAGGTGTTTTAAAACAACTTGATTTAATCATGCCAACCCTGTGTTAATCTATGTTTTCATAACAACACTTTTGAGTTACCATAGACTACAGATAATTGCAATAATACTGCCTGTAATTGGTGTGTTTTATATAAATTAAACTAACGTTAAAACTGGTGTTTAAATCCTGATGTTGCATGCATGAATGGCAGTCGGACATTTGATAAAAACACTAATTAAATTGATTGAACGTTACACTCTATTCCTAGAATTGTAGCAAGTTGCCTGCATTAAAGTTCCGAATAAAAATCTCATATAACTGAACCCCTGAAAATACCAACCCACCGAACGTTAATCAAACCTACGACCCTTAAGCGACATCGCCAACGGAAGGGACTCATAAGTACCGTATTACAGTAACGCACCTCAGAACTCAAGTGTTACACTATTTTCAACCAATCAGCAAATGCCTTGAATCTAGTCATAAGTATGCTTGAGTATTAAAATTAAATGACATTCTGTAATACGGGCCTCAGACTCTTACTAACTAAAAAAAATCCACCGATTTCTTTCGGATGCCCTTTGGGTTCCAAGGACAGATAGTCTCGCGATGTGTCGCAACGTAAAGGTGGATCCAGACTTGGCGAGGCATGCGCTCCGCACGGCACACAACGTATGCCTCGCAAGCTGTGTACCTTTATATTCGTGGCGAGGCATGAGCTACGCACGTGCGAGGGCGAGCCAACGTATGTCGGCAAATGCTTCAAGATCAAAGTGCCTCAGTGCGAGCATTACATTAGTTGTGGACGTAGCCGCGAGCGCATGCCTCGCCAAGTCTGGATCCACCTTAAATCTCAGATTTGGTGATAATATTAATGACACACAATCACAGCAGTTAAAAATCTTTGACCTTTTCTCAGAATCGGCGTTTTTATAGACCGTACCAATGTTAGTGTTTTACCAAAATGTCCGATTTCCATGCATGCCAACGACATAATAATATCTTAAATAATAAATAATGTGTACGGATGCGAGTCTCTACAAATATCTGATATTGATAATATATTGTGATTTATATTACTTTGTAAACCTGTATGTGGTGATGAATATATTAAATATTGGAAATTAAAAAAAAAAAGAATTTTCATTTCATCTTAAAATTTATGACCAAATACCTACCTGCAAAATTCAAAAAAAGATTTCAAAAAATATTAGAAAATACCTTTAAAGAGAATAAATATTTTTCACTTTTTAATAAAGGTTTTCAAATGAGTCCTCCTACCGAGGACGGGGCGGGATGGACTGTCAGACTTGTACCGACTTAAATCCAGGGTAAGCTTTCAAATTGCAATAGCCCTTTACGTTCCAGGGTCACGGTTACATGATTCGAGGAGACAGTACCGCGACCCCGGCAGGCTTTGGCCCTCTGAGAGGGGCCCCGGCAGATTGCTGACAGTTCTTTGCTCGGACGGCAAGTCGCCCATTATTCACCGTCCGCCTGCCCAGTAGGGAATCCCTGCGGCTTATACCATAACTAAAAGAGTAGATACCTACAGATATACAACGTGTAACGGTAAATGCGCAAAACCTCTCGTGGGGTAACTCAGCCCATGTTACTGAACAATGTTTGTTCTAAGACTTTTGGAAAAACACAAAAAAAAAATGATTTTTCTTACTGATGGGCCCGATCAATTGCTCATTTTGTATGAAAAGCCATTTTTTTTTTTTTTTTTTCCAAAAGTCTTAGAACAAACATTGTTCAGTAACATGGGCTGAGACACAGCCACGAGAGGTTTTGCGCATTTAAGAGGATCGTCTACCGAGCGCTCGTCCATACTAAAAGAGAAAACGTTTTCCTACCCCTAAATGTTATCCTATCTTAATGATTTTTTAGAATGCTTCTGACACAGTAAAAAACTAGGTTTATAGGTTTTCTTTTTTTCAAAAGCAACTCTTAGGCGCCTGTAACTTTCAAACTATTATAAATTTTGAAAAAAAGAAAACCTATTAACCTAGTTTTTTACTGTGTAAGAAGTATTCTAAAAAATCATTGAGATAGGATAACATTTTAGGGGTAGGAAAACGTTTTCTCTTTTAGTATGGACGAGCGCTCGGTAGATGATCCTCTTAACGTTACACGTTGTATACAAAAAATACAAATAGCGTATATTCAAGTAAATAATTTCACATAAAAACAATGCTTAAGAACGTAAGTAGTTGGGTAGCCATTGAACAACAACATTTATACTTTACCGTAATTCAGTCAACCATTATCTTTTTAAAAGGTATGACAAAGCTCTTCATAAAAAATCCTTTTATAGATACAAACACGTGTTAATTTCTGCTACCGTATGTACGAATAGAACTATGTATTTGTTTAATTATCGTTATGGCAAAATACCTATTTGCCCGCGATTGCTGCTTGGAGTTCGGTAACTGTAAATGCCCTACGGGAACGCCACAATTGGATAAAAACTATCCAGCCAGGCAGAGGGCCAAAGCCTGCCGGGGTCGCGGGACTCACGAATTACCGTGACCCCTAAACGTAAAGGGCTATTGAAGGACACCGTGGATTTTAGTCAGTACGAGTCTGACAGTCCCTCCTGCTTTGCCCTGGGTGGGAGGACTCATACGATTCGAAAAAAAAAGTATTTGCTCAAATTATCAGCGCTTTTAGAAAACCTCATGACGAATTATATAATGTCATTGCACTTAGCTAATTACCTAACTGTTTCTTTATTGTTTCATTTAAACTTAGTGATGACCCGCTATATTGACAGATAGCTGTTGCCCGTTGAGTTTCTTGAGGTATGAGTCGAGCTACACGATAACTGACAAATGCTTGCACTGACTGGACAGGTCCACGTATGGTCCTTTCTTCAAAAGACCAGGGCCTCCCCGTCAGATTTTTGACAAACCTTTGAGGCCGAGACGCCACCAAAGCTGTGCAAGTTGAGACGTGTTTTGAACAACCAATAGAATTGCGTTGCGGAGTGGAGCTGTGTCAATAACGCTATTCTATTGGTTGTTCACAACACGTCTCGACTCCGCACAGCTCGACACAGCTTTGGTGGAGTCTCGGCCTGAGGCGCGGTGCGCGTGGTACACGACGCGCCTGGTATATGGCATGGTAAGGGCATGGTCCATGATCGGACGGCGAGTCACCCATTACTCACCAGTCACCGTCCACATGCGCGCGCGTACGGTGGCCGGAAATCTGTCGTGGGCGTCTCCCGCGGTGACAGGTTCGTGAGGTGGACGCTGCCCTCTCCCTCAGGCGTCCCGCCTCCTCCTTTGCTAGCATGACTGCTTCGCAGGAGGAGGAAGTAGGATGGTACGGAACCTTTCGTGCGGGATTCCAACTTGCATTTCGCCGTTTTTTTAGACTTCCAGACTGCAGCTCTTGGCCAAAAGATCACGTGTTTCTTTAAGTGTGGGTAACAAACATATTTGATGAACAAACAGTAAGTAGGTACTAGTTTTTATAATTATCAATTTGTATGTTTATTTAGTTCTACGTAAGGAGAAGCTATTTTTAGAGAAAAATAATGTTATTATTTTCAGTTACATCCGCATTGATGACAAACTGAATTGAATCTTAGGCCTGTTGGTCTAGTGGTTAGTGACCCTGACTGCTATGCCGGAGGTCGTGGGTTCGATTCCCACCCAGGACAAATGTTTGTGTGATGAGCACGATCATTTGTTCTGAGTCTGGGTGTAATTTATCCATAATATTTATGTATTTAGAAATATGAAAACGCGAAAAAAAAAGTCAGCTGTTCAGTACATACTTATGTTTGCTTAATGTACTGGCCAGCTGATATTTTTTTCACGATTTCGGCTTTGCTCCCATAATAAAAATTGTTTGCTAACATGAGCACAATCACATGTTTAAGTATCGTACACTAATTGCCAGTCACCCTATATAAGTATGTTTATCAGTTGTCTAGTACCCATAACACAAGCTCTGCTTAGCTTGGGACTAGATGGCGTTGTGTGATAGTTGTGGAATATTATTATTATATTATTAAACTAGCTGTTGCCAGCGGTTTCACCCGCTACAACTCGATACATACGATAAATTATCATCCACGGGAACATCAAATCGGGATAAAAACTATCCTATGTGTTAATCCAGGTTATAAACTATCTGTGTACCAAATTTCAGCCAAATCCGTTCAGTAGTTTTTGCGTGAAAGAGTAACAAACATCCATACATCCATACTTACAAACTTTCGCATTTATAATATTAGTAGGATTAAATTAATCTGTTAATACGAGTACTTATTTTTGTGAAATAAGATATTGGTCGGTCCTAGAATAACCGGGTAGTTTACCGCACAAATAAATTGAAAAATTGTTTAGTCCGTTAGAGTATCAAAAAATTAGTAAACAAGTATTTTTTTGTTTTTAATCATATTGACAAAGATAAAATTTCGCTTCGTACCTACTACCTACCTACCTCACTCATTGATCTACTTACGTTTAAAATTTAAGGCAGAAAATAGTTTACCGTGGTTATGGGGTACCTAAGTTTTGATTGCTTAGGGTATCAACTAGTACTGTATAGGTAGTGGATATTTCAAACAACTATACCTAGGTAAATTTTTAGTGCTGTCAAAATACAAGACGTTCGTACAATAACAGTGCGCCTGGCCTGTCTTGGAAAAATCATCAAATGAGTCCTCCCACCCAGGTCGGGAAAGGAAGGACTGTCAGATTTGTACTGGCTAAAATTCAGTGTCCTTCTATAGCCCTTTACGTTCCAAGGTCACGTTTACCGGATGATACAGTCCCGCGACAAAGTTCCAGCGTAACAGCGACTATTGGCAATCTCCCTGGGGAAATACCGGTGTATTCGTGATCTAAAGTATTATGAAATATTTTTTATCTACTCTCATATCGTTAAATTCGACGTACTTTACAAATACCTATATCGAAATGAAATAAAAAAAAAAACATTATAACACTATTTCTATAACAAAATAATGTTTTAAGTAATAAAATTTGTATTCATTACGACACAGATTACAGATCATAGATCAGATACATCTATTTATTTTTTTATCTGTGGCTGCGCGCGCTTTGAGAAAAACGCTTCATTGAAATTTTGAAAAATGAACACTTACAACACACAATAACCAATAAATAAACTGTGTCAATCTTTATCGTTTATTTTTTATTTGATATTGTTCGTGTTAAATGAGAGTAAATAAAGTAGTTAGTGTATGAAACTGCACAATTGCACATACCTAATTAGGTAGATATTATGGGTGCCCTCTATCTGGCAGAAACTTGTTGCTCCGAAACCTATTTGGCAGAACTCATTTGGCAGAAACTTTTTTAAACGAACATTGTTATGGTATAAAAATTATTTAATATAATTGTTTTTTGGCCTAATGTTTTTATGTCCGAATTTAAATTGGGATACTTTTAAGATGGCAGAATTGTATTAGGCATAATTACCTTTGTCAGAGTTACAATTTTGCATATTTTCATTTAGCATAACGTTTATTTCGAGCGCCGATTATTTGGAATAATAAATGACATGGCCAGTTTCTGCCTAGTTACTCAGTGACATGTACATTTTACATGTTTAGTTATAAATACATAAAAAATAAAAATATAAATAACTAAATGATTTACGTTTCCGTACAACTTCCGAAAAAATATTTCGACATAAATAGTTGTTTTACGTTTCCGGCGTATCGGGGCAGCACGCTATTTCGGATAAACGTTCCATTCCCTGTTAAGGTATAATATGAATGCCTTGTCAGACTAATATTTAACATTATTCTGACTTAAAATGATTATTCACTTTTGCAATTATAATAAAAACACTTTTGTAAGCTAATCGACTGCTATGAAACATTTATTTTAAATTACTGAAATAATAACTTTTTCCTGCAACAACGAAACGAAACGACATGACAGGTTTGACAATCGCTTGACATCCGTCATAAAATATGACATTCATACTATTTTTTTCATTTGTGTTCGCAGCTTGTGCGGGGGCTTATTTTTGTTTGTAAACTGTGCGATTATCTTTTCTCTATACCGACCATTGCTATTCTACACGGACTGATTCCATTGCCCAACGATTATCTAGTGCTTTTCATACGGATTTGATTGTGCTTACGTTTTGGACACTGTCAACAATATAATATTACTAATTACTAATTACTAATAATAATATTATAAAGAGGTAACATTTGTTTGTAAGTTTGTATGTTTGTAAGTTTGTATGTAGGGGGTAATCTCCGGAAGTAATGAACCGATTTTAAAAATTGTTTCACTGGTAGAAAGCTACATTATCCGTGAGTGCTATAGGCTATAAATTATAAAGATATCATACATATTAGCCGAAATACTGCCCAACGAAGTGGGCACGGGTCAGCTAGTATAATATATAATAATATAATATTCCACAACTATCACACAACGCCATCTAGTCCCAAGCTAAGCAGAGCTTGTGTTATGGGTACTAGACAACTGATAAACATACTTATATATTTCTAAATACATACATATTATAGATAAATTACACCCAGACACAGAACAAATGATCGTGCTCATCACACAAACATTTGTCCTGGGTGGGAATCGAACCCACGACCTCCGGCATAGCAGTCAGGGTCACTAACCACTAGACCAACAGGCCAGTCAATAATACAACAATGAGGTGTATTAACTGCGGTATAGCTACGGGACGGCTAAGAAAACATGTTGTATCTTCGTTAGACATGCCTTTCCAAACGATGCTTGTGCAATTACTAACAATTCAGGCATATACTTAAAACTTATTATGAAACCCTACAAATAAAACATACTATACACACACTCTATACTTGGTAATACTTGGTTTAAACTGTAGAATATAATGGATATCCATCCAGTGACAAGGGTCTCTTTATATCCACGCAAAATAATCTGGATAATATTGAGGTAAGAGCCCGACTAGGTTCATGACCAATTGATGCTTTTTGTTAATTACTAAGAAATCTGAAGTTACTGGATTATGTAACTTTCACAGTTAATTTTACAGCATATTATGTTTAAAATAAACCAACATTGGTCACTGTACATGATTTTTTATTTGCTAGGCAGAGTGCCCTAAGAAAATGGGCCATCTCCTTTGACTTAGTATACTTCGAAGATCACAGAATTTCAGAATACAAATAATTTAATAGTCATAATAAAAAATAAAAAAATTGTTTTATAAAATCAATATGGTGTGCTACAAAAGTTAGTGACAGAAATGAATCGCTGCAAAACCGACTTCACGTAGTCTTGTCTGTCCTACCCCTAGAGTGTAATTTATAATCGCGTAGGCGCGGAGGGGCGAGGCGGCCCGCGAGCTGAGGAGCAGGTGGTTTTAACGCACACCGCCGCGGCTGAGTAAGCCGAAGCTGCGGTGGTGGGCGTAAAATCATCTGCGACGATTAGCTCGCGTGGGACCGCCGGAGACCCGCAGCGCCGGAGCCGTGACAGAAGCCATGCCTGCTGCATGTTGCATGCTTGCTGCATGCCTGCTGCATGTTGCAAACTTGCATGCTGCATGCTTGCATGCTGCATGCTTGTATGCTGAATGCTTGCTGCATGCTTACTGCATCATCTTACTGTCTGGGAAATAAAAACCACACAACTATGCCAAAAGATGATTCTGGCTGTGATTCTGTGAATTTTCTGCGATATGATGGTTATACTTTTGATTATTATGGATATAAAATATATGCCAAAAGATGATTCTGGTTGTGAACTTTCTACGATAATTATGATGGTTATACTTATTGATTATTATGGAAATGAAAAATATGCCTAAAGATGATTCTGACTTACAAAATTATGGGTTTCGGTGTTATGGTAAATGAGTGTATGCCAAACGATTTTCTGCGAAAAGAGGTTTATGCTATCCGTTGCTATGCAAAATAAAATTATGACGTAAAAAGTTCTGCTATAAAGGGTGGACCCAGATATTATACACTCGTGCATAATACCCCTCATTATGTAGGTAGGTACCAGTTTCATTAACTACACACATCAAAAGTGTCTAGGGATCAACATATATTTTAGCATAATAACTTTTCTCCTGATTGATATTAATTAAAATGTTCTTTAAGGATTCATCAAATAAAGTGTTATCGTTTGTCACAGTAACGATAAACCAAGTCACCTTTGCGTTCATAAAGAAATTTGCCATTTTCCTAATAAAGGGATTTTTGACATTTGAACCACTAACATTAAAGTTCGAAAAAAAGACTGAAATAACAGTTTTCTTTAAAATTTTATTGGGTAACTTAAACAATTAATAATCCGTGTTTCTACCGCGAACACTAACAACACAAGAACATCGGTTTGGCATACTCAAAATGAGTTCATCCAAATCACGCTGTGGAATGGCCGCCCATGTTCGTTGCAACAACAAAAAAAGGTCTTCTTGCGACTGGATACCCTCCATATTCGGCAGAGCTCTTCTCTGTAGCATATCCCATGCATGCTCAATCGGGTTCAAGTCTGGCGACTGAGCAGGCCAGGGCAGGACATTGATGTTAGCTGCGGCGAGAGTCTGTCTTACAACTCTTGCGGTGTGCGGTCGTGCATTATCATGCATTAACTGAAATAAGGGACCGATTTGCACTTGTAGAGGAACGATGACGTCTGATACAATCGTCTCAGCATAAATTTGAGCGTTGAGGTTGCCTCTGATCCAAATCAACTCAGTTCTTCCGCCGATCCAAATACCCGCCCATACCATGATGGTTCCACCACTATAAGGATGGACTTCCTGGCAGGATTTTAATCGCTGTTGGCGTCCAGGGATTCTCCAGTGTCGTATACGTCTTGTATCCGGTCTCATACCAAAACGAGACTCATCAGAAAAGCACACGAAACGCCATTGTTCTTCTGCCCAATTTCTGTGTTCAAGAGCCCATTGATATCGAATCCTACGATTGTGCATTGCTATAGGTGGTACCCGTAGCGGTCTTCGGGAATGAAGGTTCACTTCATGCAAGCGGTTTCTGACTGTTTGGTCGCTAATTAAGTTCCCTGAAGAGTGATGAAGCCTCACGGCTAACATCATGGCGGTTATTGTTGGAGCTCTTCGAGTTAAGATTTGAATGTATCGGTCTTGTCTCCGTGTGGTGCAGCGATACCGTCCTCCATGGCGCTCAGTCACGGTACCAGTGCTTCGGTAACGTGTCCAAAGTCGACTGATAACACTCTGACTTGTATTCAGAGCTAAAGCCACAGTACGTTGCCGGGAACCAGCTTCTATCATTCCCACGGCTCTGAGCATTTCTTCCCTGCTTAAATGACGTCGCCGCTCCATAATAACGTTGGTTTTAATCAGTAGTAGGGAAACAGTAGCACTAATAATGTCTTCAATGCGTTGTATGTTTTTATAGGGAAAATATTGACAGCTGATTTTCATCTTTTACTCGAATTTGATTTACAGTTCCTGATTCAAATTATGAAATGCACCAAAAAGGATCCATATAAATTTATAAAATCATAAATTTATTACAAAGCCACATCTCAATCTCAAGAAATCCGCATAAAAATGCTTGATCCCTAGACACTTTTGATGTGTGTACTATTATTACCAACAGTAAAAATCTAAGGGTGAAAGAACTCAAAAGTTTATTGTCTCTGCCGATATAAGCAAATATTACATGCAAACGTGAAAATTAATAAAACACAGACCTACTTATAGCAAAGCAATGTAACTGTTCCATACTAATATTTTAAAAGTCAATATTTTTGCGGCATTAAAATTTTACTGTAATAAGCTGTTCTGGCGACTCGCTGTCCGATCCGCAGTTTTTCACGCGCGCCTCAAATATCTGTCAGTAAAATGACGGGGTCCAAAGCCTGCAGGGGTCGCGGGACTATCGAGTAACCGTGGCCGCTGAACGTAAAGGGCTATTCTATTGAAGGACACCGTGGATTTTAGTCAGTACAAGTCTGATAGTCCCTCCCGTCCTGCCATGGGTAGAAGGACTCATTTGATAATTTTAACTTATAATTTTTTTTTGTATGTTTTGTGGTAATAGTTACCTACTTATTATTATACCAGGAAATAAGCAAGCCCTCAACTTGAGCATGATGAGTAGACTGGACACCTGGCCACATCTTTAAAAAACTTGATCATTACTTGTTTATTTAATGGTTTGCAAATTATACGAATTACTATGTAAATTAAACACAAAGAACTATAAAAAAACTGTTTTAATCATGATAACTAAACTTATTTTTATTTATTTATTTATTTAAAATCTTCCTTACAATTATTATCATTACAGGTTCGTTAGTACCTAATGCGATAGTGTGACTTATCTACTTATTCTTAAATTAATTACAGTAAATATAAAGAAAATAAATGACCGGGCCCCCTCTCAGAGGGCCAAAGCCTGCCGGAGTCGAGGGATTTATTTCCTTACCGTGACCCCGGCGGAACATAAAGGGCTATTGAAGGACACCGTGGATTTTAGTCAGTACAAGTCTGACAGTCCCTCCCGCCCTGCCCGGGGTGGGAGGGCTCATTTGATGATTTTACCACGCTAAAAAAAATATAATGAAAATAAACTGTATAAAAAAACATAACAACAGGAACTTTACAATAAGTTTAAAACATAGGACATACAAAACACAAATTACTTACTCTTTAAAAAACAATTACCTAAACAACAATACAAAAAAAATCTACTACTAATAAATCACTATAACATAAAATAAACAACAAAGTCTGCGAATCCACTCAAATGATATCACTCATCTTATATATAAAATTTCCGTGTCACAATGTTAGTTACCGTACTCCTCCGAAACGGCTCTACCGATTTTTACCAAATTTTATATGCGTATTCAGTAGGTCTGAGAATCGGCTACTATCTTTTTTTTTTTAATTTATATGGCAAAACAACGTTTGCGGGGTCAGCTAGTTTTATTATAATATTTATAGGTATGTATTTTGCTTAAGAGCGTATATTCCGAAAGCTGGCAACGTCGCAAATGGTTGTCAAATATTAACAAGTTTTAATTAATTTAGCATTGTTACTGTATGAAAATAAGAAATATGGCTCTGTAGTGCACTAAAAAATTGATAAGGGAATGCAATAATTAATATCGTAACACCGAATATATAGTTTTAGATGTAGAAAAAGCATTTGGAAGCTTTCCAAATGCCTTTTATGCACCTGCAACGGTTACAACATCAAATTCAGTGTTTTAATTGCATTCCTATATCATTTTTTTAGTGCACTACAGAGCGATATTTCTTGTTTTCATACAGTAATATTGCCAAATTAATTAAAACTTGTAATTATTTGACAGCTTTTTGCGACGTTGCCAACTTTCAGAATATGTAGCCTTAACTGACGCGGTAGTAATAAACAAATGATTTGTTTATTTAGAAATATATAAATTTATTCATAAATCGTCAGTGAACTTGAAACCTGATCTGTGCATTTTATTTTTATGATTTTTTGTTTTGATTGATTACTTTAATTTTTATTGTCTTATAAAAACATAAAAGATAATGGAATTTTTTCAGTTATGATTAGTGTCTGTGTAGTCTGTGGTATTATTTTTCAAATGATTGTTTTTGCCATCAATTTTAGAATAAAAGTTAATGCAACCTAGGGAACGAAAATTTTAAAATCCACATTATCAGCTTTGGCAAGAACACCACCGACGAAATTATGCCTATCTGAGGCCTTACCACGAGCTCTTAACGCGATCCAGTTTAGGCTGCGGGAAAGACACAGAGCTATACAAGTCGTCTAGCGCCATCTCTTTCCCACATCCTAAACTGGATCGCATTAAGAGCTCGTGGTAAGGCCTCTGGGCATCGCAGTGACGACTCTGTAGGAATGCCAATATTCCCCTAAGAGGATGAGGGTTGATGCCATCCACCCCGTTGCCCCTATCCCGTCAACAGGGTAGATTAAAAAAACGACTTCGCTAGTCTTGAATGAAATTGATACAAGAGCGAGAATATTTTTCCAACAGGCAATTTGACAGCAACAATAACTATCTATTAACTTTTCATTATTGTATTCTTCAGCTTGTTTAAAAAATATTCACTTCTGAACTTCAAATTGAATTTACTCAAAACTAACATTTTGTTGGTTGGATCTTTTCTGTTTAACAGGGTCCAATTATGGCTTTACAACAACCCGCAATTGCAAGCGTCTGTAGGTACCTACCAGTTTCTTTAAAACGTCTTGATCAAATCACTAAACACACAACGACATTATGGGTACCATTCTCAGTAACCAATAACAACTAAAACAATTAAGCTACTCAAACATTGGTCCGTGATTCAATCATCATCTGAGCAGATTTCATCAATGGCGTCTTCCTTTAACGCGGCCTTTCCTTATGTCAGTTAAACTTTGGCGCGCAAACTCATCGGACATACTCTGGCAGAATAGTTGAGCGATTCCGGTGTCGAAATTAAACAAAAAAAAATTGTTACCATTTTATTTTTTGAGAAATAAATTGGGGATTTAATAAAATAATTATTGATTAAAGTAAAAGCTTTTTAAAAATTAAAAGTTGTTGTAAAATTGTGTTGTCGGATTTTAGGAAGTGTTTTTGTTGATATCTGCTGCATTTTTTTAATCGGTGAGTTTTTTTTAACATTTTCTTTTTTAATAATTATCTAGCGTTCAGAATACTAATAACAAATTATATTAATTTTATGTCATTTACTTACTTAATTTATTGGCTTGTGTACTTCTTAAATATGTACAAATTTATGAAAAAAAAACTGAAAATAAAATAATAACGATAAACGCACATCGAATTACCTATGATCTTATTTATGGTCATCATAAAATACTGACCTTTTAAAATATGGAACTATAAAACTACCATTTTGGGTGTTTCCCAAAAATAAAAATAATAGTGTCACAGCGCATGAGATCATTATTTTACCTTCACCGGCTAATAAGGGACCGTCGGGGTTAAATGAGACATTTTTCAAAGCGGCCCCGACCGCTGACGGGCTTAATGAGATGTCACCACGGGTATTATAAAAGTTTAAGGTAGTTTAATAAAACTTTTAAAAATAAAAATGCCTTTTTGACAGTTTTACCACCGAAAAATATATACTTACTTGTATCAACAGAAATTTTAATTTCACCTGTATCGTGAAAATTTATTCCGTGCGGGATTCCATCGCATCGTAATCTCATTGCGTTTTTTTTTTAGTTATTACGATGACCTACCTAATTCAAAACTAGCAATTCCCCGTAGTTTAACTCCCGCTGCTCTGCTCCTATTAGTCGCAGCGTGATGTTAAATAGCCTATAGCCTTCCTCAATAAATGGACTATCGAACACACAAAGATCTTTCCAATTCGAACCAGCAGTTCCTGAGATTAGCGCGTTCAAACTAACTCTTCAGCTTTATTTTCAAATCAAATCAAATAATTTATCAGATTTATTAGATTCAGATTGCCTAAAGATTATATAATTTATATAATCTTTAGGCAATCTGATTTTTCTAATAACATTACTTAATATTACAAAATTATAGAATTATCCTGCTCGAAAACAAAAAGCTAATTATAACATATTTAGTGTCAGAGCTATACAAATGTCAAAGGATAAAAAAAGAAAAAGAATATGTAGAATGTCAAGAGAGTTACAATTATTCATGTCGTGGTTATTATCTAAATAACATTAATATTATAAGTATTGTAGATGTAATCTTACTTTGTTACAAATATTACAAATGTGAAAGTTTGTTCGTTATTAGATGATTGTTACTCTTTCCCGCAACAACTACTGAACGGATTTGAATAAAATTTCGCACACAGATAGTTTATAACTTAAATTAACACAAAGGATAGATTTTATCCCGATGTTATGTTCTCACGGGAGAATTTTCGAGTTGTAGCGCGTGAAACCGCTGCTGCCAGCTAGTATTAGTAATAGATGTAATACTACATAAGCGCTAACCTCAGTGCAACGAGTATAGCTCGTCGATCACGTACTGCGCAAGCGCACGCGTGCCATTGACACACACCCGGCGATGCCTTGATTGATTTGACAAGTACGATTGTTGCTCGTCAGGATGTATACGAAAATCGCTCTTATGACCAGCGTAAAAAGAAAAAAAAATGGGTTAAGAAGATACATGTACGACGTATGACATTTCATACAAAATGTCTAGTGAAAATAGAGTATTTTGATAAAAAAAGGCTGTTAATTAAATTAATAATATTTGACACTTGACACATGTCTTTTTTCTTTTGTTACGTAGGTAAACCAAAATTGACGAAGACACGACACTTTAAAAACTGTACCTAAACACAAAAAAGTGTAGGTAAAATAACTTTTCTTTGGGAAGTGTAAAATTCATGGCTTTTTTTTACGTGGTAAAATCACCGAATGAGTTCCCAGGGCAGGGCGGGAGGGACTCTAAGATTTGTACTGACTAAAATCCACGGTGTCCTTCAATAGCCCATTACGTTCCAGGTTCACATTAGCTGGTTAGTCCCGCGACCCCGGCAGACTTTGGCCCTCTAGGGGGGCCCCGTCATCGTCATCTTACTGACAGTTCTTTGAGGCGCGCGTGGAATACAACGCGCCGTCGACCTGGGAATATTTGGCTGAATTAGTAATTTTGTGGCTCAGTTTAATAATTCCCAAAAAAATTGCGACTGAATTGAGAACCTCCTCCTTTATGACGTCGGTTAAAAATAAGAACTTGTAAGTTTGTATGAAATTTCTTTTGGCAAATCCATTCTTCAAACTGCCAATACATTTGCAATATTATCGATGATTCACTTTTATTTGCTGTCGAATTTAATTACAGGCACGTTTTATTGTTTTTGTTCTTTAAAGTAATGAATCGTAACTGCTTTGTTTGAGCTCATTCTCAGGGTCATGAGTTCGATACCCGATGCTGTGACGCCATCTAATTACATAGTTATGTGCATAAAGTATCATTACCATTTTTCTAAATAATTAAATAATATTTAGGAGCGGAAGTTTGTGATGATGGTTCAAAAGATGTTTGTTACTCATTCACGAAAAAACTAATGAACGGATTTAGATGAAATTTTGTTCACAGATATGTTGTAATCTGGATTAACATAAGGATACTTCCGGAACCCTTAATTGTGCGGGTCCGACACGCACTTAGCTAGTTTTTTTTTTAACAATAAATATTTATTTTAGAAACTTGCTTTGGCGTGTAAAATAACTCGTTTCGGAATATAATTACTTGAAAGTTTGTATGAAATGCCATTTTTTGACGAAATATTTTGCACACGCTCTTAAATTTTAAAAAATAAACATTGACTTAGCAATTAAAAATATCTTTCTTAGCAGACATTCCAGTAGCTAAATTTACATTTGTAAAGTGTAAATAAAAAAACTAGGTACTTAATTAAAAAGTCAAGTTATGAATCAATATTGATAATAAATACCGAGATCATGATAATTTCAATGCATTAAAACAAAGTAAATACAATCAAAAGCTAAATAAATACCTAAGCAATTAACGAGTTATTATAAAATCTAAATTTTTCTTTAATTAGCGAGCACACGATATTTTAAAGTGTTTTTTTATTATTAAGTATTTTCGATTCCGTTTGGGAATCAGTAAAAATTAAATTTAAGTACTATTTCTTTTAGTATTCTTGCAGTTTATAACACAACAATTGCTAAATTAAAACTGGGCCCCAACGTGTCAAGAGCTCAGACGATTAGAATAAAAAAAAAAACATAAAATTGCTCTTGAATTAAAACTTATCCGCGGCCATAAAGGTCCAATTATCAAACTCCTAATATAGCTCAATTTTCAAAAAGGCCATAATGTAGTTGTCATAAATAAGCTACGATCAATCGATCAGCTTTCTCAATTTTTTAGCTCGTTTCAAAATTCTCTTATTGACATCATTAAGAGCCAGGATGCTTTTGTCTTTATTCTGCAAAACTTAGATTAGAAGGGCCCCAAGCAAGTTTTAATACTGGGCCCCTTCTGGCCTAGCTACGCCACTGGTGAATATAATTTTAAATAAAAAACTTTACTAAACACAACAACCACAAAAAAGGGTAAAATAACCTACAAAAATTTTTTTTCGGAAGTCGGTGGCAAAACAGACAATGAAATTAATAAAAAAAGTCACCGACTTCCGAAAGAAAAGTTTTGTAGGTTGTTTTACCCTTTTTTGTGGTTGTTGTGGTTGTTTTTGAAGGCGGTCACATATTTTTTAGAAAAAGTTTTTTTTGAAGTCGGTTAATAAAAAAAAATGTCACACATTGACACGTTTTAGGCAATGAAGTTGTTCTCACAATGACTAGTGACGTCCGATAGTATACAAATATTTACTTTTCTCTATTATTTGCTTGCGAATGACCAAGCCATGTCAACTCTAATTGAATGTGTCAATTCAAGAGTTGCGATTTCCGAATTATAGTAAAATAATAAATATGGTTTTTACACGGATGTAGGAAGAAGAATCTTAACTAGGTACCTAGGAAAAAAAAAAACTTAAAAAACTGAGTTCTAAAACAAACACAAAGTCTAAAATACTTAGCTGTTTTTTTGGAAGTCGGTGACTTACTTTTTTATTTCACTGACTTTTTGGCACCGACTTCCGATAACAAAGTTATTTTTGTTAATGTTGTATGTTTTAGAAATCGAAAATTATTCTCTTTCTAAAAGTAAAAAGTTTATTATTAGGTATATTATTAATTAATTTATTAATTATATATTATCACGTTGTGTAGTAAATCGCTTGATTTGTTCTATTTTATTTTCCCGGCGCGGCGCCATAATTATAATCTTTTTTTTTTTAAAGTCGGTTTAAAACAAAGGCCTAAAGGTATATTTTTTTTACAAAAATCTTAAAGGTTTTGTACAAGAGTCGAGAAAGTCTGGCTTTTTCACAAAATTACCTACATGTTTTTTTTTTAATTTTGAAGATAAAAAATGTCTAGAACGCCAGACGTGTTTTTTTTTTCATGTTGCTACGAGTATTATCAACTAGGTAACTAGTTGATAATACTCTAGCTAACCTAACCTATACCTAAGTACAGTCAGCATCAAAAGTTGCTGACCACATTCAGATTTTTAAAATCGCTGTACACCTTAATAATACGTGATAATACAGTGTGCGGCTATTTTGAAAATCTAAATTTTAAATCTAAATTTTAGAATTTCAAAATAGCTGCACACTGTATTATCACGTATTATTAAGGTGTACAGCGATTTTAAAAATCTGAATGTGGTCAGCAACTTTTGATGCTGACTGTAGGTACCTACCTACTGTTATCATAAAAAGGATTTTGGTTTAAATACTGCCGAATTTAAAGTGTGTTAAGATTTTATGATTTATGATACATTAACGAAAATTAATATGTAACAGGTATTTCTTGTTTTTCGAACGTCATGGACAACTTTAGGAACTGGTTGCCCTATTAAATGATTAAATATGCAAATATTTCAAAATCAAAAAGCCCGATTTCGTAACTCAATAGTTTTTTTTTTTTTTTTTTTAAAAAACGAATCGATTTCAAAACAAAACATAAAACAAGTTTTTTTTATTATTTTACCCTTATTAGATATTCCATAAAAACTTCGTATAATGGGCGTCTTTGAATATCTAGAATCCAAGTAAGCAATAAAACCTTTAAAAAAAAATTAAACCGACGAAACATCGAACTGAAAAGCAAAAAATAAATTTTGAGGCGGCGCCAAAGAAACAAACATATAAATTAACTATTTGAAGAGCAGAATAGCTCGTTGTATAGCTTCATAGCTTGTCGTGGTTGAATAGCTCGTCGTAGCTATGCGTTGATTGTTTCTTTGGCGCCGCCTCAAAATTTATTTTTTACTTTTGAGTTTCCTATCTCGTGTCAATTTCTGTAACTAAAAAAAAATATAAGTTTTTTAATAGTATGCGTGGTCATACATAAAAAAAAATATAATACATGTCGAATTGAGAACCTCCTCCTTTTTTTTCGTCGGTTAAAAACGGATCCATGCGGGCAACATCACAGGATATCCTTTAGTGTTATATACTAAAACCTTCCCAAGAATACCGCTTCAAAATCGGTTCAGCCAAACGCGAGATAATCGCGGACAAACATACAATCGTCTTTGAAAATCTACAAACCAAGTAAGCAAAAACGGATCCATGATGATGTTGCCGCATCACAGGTTATCTATTAGTGTTATATATACTAAAACTTTCCCCAGAATGTAACAATCGCTTTTCTGAAAACCGCATAGAAATCGGTTAAGTCAAACTCGAGATAACAGTAGACCAACATCTCTAAATCTAAAATACATCAAGCCATTTTAGGTACAGATCGTACCACAGAAATATACATGCATACCCGAAAACACAAAAAGCATAACAATCCTTCTGGCGCAGTCGGGTAAAAGAATATAAGTCACTGGTTTAGATTCGGCTCGAAGGACCATGCTTAGAAGATGGCAAAATGAAACTGCTGGAAAAGACTAATAATATTTTTATTAAAAGAAACCTTTTTTAATCGTGTCAATTAGGTACTAAATTGTTGGTAATTTTAGATAGTAAAATTAATAGCTGAAGAATCAACTATTATTTTTTTTATCTAGAATTTATAAGAGGAATCGTTAATTTTATGTTAATTACTACATATCTAAGGTATTGTCGATTATTTCTCAAGGTGTTCCATTCAATTATATAATATTTCGTATCTTTTAAAATTGTCAAAGCTTCTAAAAGGTTAAGTTGTGTTAAACATTATTACTTTTTTATCACCTTGCTGTAATAATACCTTTACGTAAAAAAATATGTTGTTTTTGAAAAAGTGTAAGTAAATAAAACAGTTGATTTAAAAAAAAACCTTACTTTTATAAATGACTGAACCGATTTCAATGAAATTTCCTAAACAGGATAATTAACTGTCTAAAAAGAATTATCAGAACAGATTTTCGAAATAGGTAATTAAAGCAAATAAAATGGTTTGCTTCTAAAAAAAAAAACAAAATTACTGTTTTTCTAAACTGTGTTTAGATAACTTTTTAAGATCTATTCTTCAATGCGTATGAAGTTTGTATGTACGAGTAACTTCGGAAAATAAGGATTCTAAAAATTTGTATGAAATGCCGATACGCTACACGCTCTCCTACACAATTATTGTTTTTTTTTTTTACATTTCTTTTTTTTATTGTTGTATAAAATCATCGAATGTCTGTGTCCTCCTACCCAGAGCAGGACGGGAGGGATTGCCAGACTTGTACTGACTAAAATCCACGGTTTCCAATCATTGTGCTGACAGCTCTTTGAGGCGCGCGTCGAACACAACGCGCCGTCGAGCCGGGCATAGTCCATGATCGGACAGCGAGTCGCCTACTACTCACCGTCCGCATGCCCGAGCCTACAGTGCTGCGACGACGTCCGTTACCGTGGGCGTCTCCCGAGGCGGCTGGGTCGTGAGGTGGATGCTGTCCTCTCCCTCTCGCATCCCGCCTCCTCCTTCGCTAGCATGACTGCTTCACAGAAGGAGGCGACCGCTTCCCAATATTTCATACCTAGATTATAGAATGGCCAGATTCCTATAGGTTACTGAGAATTGAAACCAAAAACACGGAAGAAAAATTATTCCTACGACACTAAAAAAATCGGGCGCGCCGCAATCGCGGCGGTAAGCCCCTCTTTGAGGAGTGGCTGGATAGGCGTCACGGCGTCCTGACCTACCGCATGACGCAGGTCCTCACCGGACACGGAATGTTCGGGAGGTTCCTTCCACTGCGAGGATCACCCGGAGTACGTCGGCAGACGATCTCCGGCCACCGTAGGCGCGGGCATGCGGACAGCGAGTAAAGGGCAACTCGCTGTCCGCCAATGGACCATGCCCGGGTCGACAGCGCGTCGTGTTTCACGCGCGCCTCAAAGAGCGTCAGCAAAAATGACGGGGCCCCCTCTCAGAGGGCCAAAGCCTGCCGGGGTTGCGGGACTTATTTCCTTACTGTGACCCCGGAACGTAAAGGGCTATTGAAGGACACCGTGGATTTTAGTCAGTACAAGTCTGACAGTCCCTCCCGCTCGGCCCGGGGTGGGAGGACTCATTTGATGATTATACCAAGCTAAAAAAAAAAAAAAAACGACATTAAAACGTTATTTATGGTTTCGAACACAAAATCTAGTATTTCGTATTTGCAGTTTATTGTATCTTTTTCAAATTACAAAATAATGTGTCAATGTTTCCATGTGCGTCATTTTTTCTACGTAAGTACAAAATTGTCATATATTTCACGGAATTTTTGACGTAACCTAACCAGCCTTCATTCCATACGCACACAAACGTGTTTGTCAGTCCATTTCAATATTTATTTTGACGAAGCTTTGGCATGATGTATTCTTAGTGGGAATGGTCACTTTATTTCCATTTATACGGAATGCTGTGCGCCATAAATACATGGTTATGTTTACATGTAGCAGTTTACTTTGGTATTGTATGTGCATCCTTGCGTTAAGACTCAAGGATTTTCATTTTCAAGTGTTTTAGAGAATAGCATAAGAGCTGGACGTTCCCTGACAAATAATAAGCGCCAAAAGGGCTTTGAAGGTTTTGGCCACAGAAATATTAAAAACAGGAGAAGTGGCAAGGGGGCGTGTCGGTCACCACGTGGGGCTGAGCGTTTCGCTCAGCTATTGACTTGCTACTTTATTTTTGTTTTCCTCTATTACTCCGACTGTATTAAATACATTGCTCTTAGTCTACCACTGAGTAACTGGACAAGCAATGTAAAACTGATATAACGATACCTCATCAAGCCGTAATGTCGCATGGTGCGTCCGTTGTATTTGAGCGGGAGTAGTCGTATCCGCTCCCGTGTCTCGAGAACACACAATGAAATTGTTTTAGTGTGAGTAAATTATACGGAAAAAGTACGCTGTAGGGTAAAGGATTAGACTTATATTTAAATGACTGAGTGATGGCGCGTGTGTGCACTTTTTCGTTGTATTGTTTTGACAGAACTGTGTGCGTAATATTGGCGTTATGGAGGGGCTATTGTGGCTTCACTCTTTTTCTACACATTTTGAACTCCACGCTATATCTCCTTCTTTAATATATATATATATGGTTTTGGCTAGGGTATCGAACCGGGAAATCCCGGTCCCGAAAATCCTGGGATTTCCCGGTTCTTGAAGTATATTTTAAAACCCGGGACATGCGACTGAGAACCGGGAAATTCGGGATTTTCGGGACTCAGAAAAACAGTATAAATAATTTGTTTAAACTTGTTAATTCTTTTATAGAACAAAAGAATCAAATTGGATGTAAGGTATTTATTCACTTCGCCGTTAAATACGGAATAACATGTTCAGATACAATTGTGGTTGACAGAGAAGAAAAGTTGATAATGTAGTACTGGTTATATCTCGAAAGCCTTTGACAGGGTCTCGAGACAAAAAGCTTCCTTGCTTTTGGTATCTCAATTTTTGCAGCTGGATATCAGACTTTCTTAGTGAACGATCAATCAGAGTTGTCGTTGATGACTGATTCTTTGAGCTTTTGGTTATTGACTCTGGAGTTCAACAGTTATCTGTTTTCTTTGCAACTCTTATTTTGCTGCACATTTCTTACCCACTTCAGCCTGGTATTGTTGGATAGGTAGATAACAGTACTGTTTCAATGACATACTTGCCCACTGCAAAATCCAGAGGGGATGAAGTTCATTGCTTCAGAGAGACCATGGTAGAGCAAACAGATTTGATACTTAGTATCCCATAAAAGAGAGAAGTTTCTTGTTCGCTCACACAAGAAACTTCTCTCTTTTATCGCCACCAACATACAGGCGTATATTTCCTTAGTGAAGTAGGAGTAAATCAAAACTACATCTTATATAGAGTAATTTGGACCAATTCCTATTTTTACTGTTTCTGTAACTGATGACCTTGAGCTTTTGGGCATGGAACTGACATCCAGTGTCAACTTTGACGTGGGCATCCTAAATAGAGTGAAGCGATACCTTACACCTGGATATGTGCAAGCCCATTTCTGCATTGATTGCGTCGTAGTAGCCCGCGAAATTCAAAGTTTCTTATGTTTTTTCTAACGGAGTATTGCAGCAACCTTACTCAACTTAATCATTGGGATGGCTCAGATAATTTATACAACTTACTGCACTAGACCCAGTGGAATGCAGAGCTCCTTAGACTAATTGGCAACGTGAAACTGGTGGATGGTTACTCTACAGCTTAGCTCATCTTATCGACGCAAGCTTAAGGAATAATAATAATATAAAGATGTACATTATAGCACGATACATCTCATTACATCTTTCCATAGAAATCGTCAGGAGACCACACACTGCAGCAATAATGTATATTTTTACATCTTCGAATCTAAGGTACTGAGCGATACGAAAATATACATTTATATTTTGATACACCTATACATCTCAATACATTTCCGTATATCTCTCTTCGAAAAGGATGTTATGAAATGTAGGGAAATATACATTACATTACCTGTTGTGTGTGTGATACATCAAGATAATTTAAAGCTATACATCCCGGGATGTAATGTACAGTCACGGAATGAAAAGGTTCGTCGATTTTCAAATTGATTCGTTTAACGTATCGCGAGCACATATTACCTTTTGAATCTTTGTTACAGAATAGACTCGAGTTACAGAAAATAAGTACCTGTAGTGTTCGTTATTAAAGTTCAAAATTATTCAGCTCAAAGTTGTTTGACTATTTATCTTGTCAACAAGATCTCATATGAGGTCAATGTTTGATGAACCAAAAACTTCTTGTTGGTTCAACCTGCCATTATTATTAATTCAGATAAAACTATTGTCAATCTGTCAAAGTCATCATTGTAAAATTTCTTATTTTCTCCTATAAATAACTATCATATAATACAATGCCAAGACCTTTGAGTGTTGAAGAAAGAGCAGCAATTATTTCCGAACATGAAGCTGGTTACAACATCACCGAGATATCGCGCCGTCTTAATGTGACCAGGGATAGTGTGAGATTCTGGATAAGGAGACATGGCGAAGAAGGTGCACTTGTTGATCATCGTCAAAATAATTCTGGTCGCCGTCCTATTCTTAACGCCGCACAAAAATCAGACATGAGAAGGCAATATGAAGAAAACGGCTTTGTGTCAACAAATCATTTCGCCCAATTATATGATGTTTGTCCAAGAGTGATAAGAAATGCATTACATTCAATGGGATTACATTATAGACGACACGTAAAAAAAGTTGCTCTGACAACGGCTCATAAAGAAGCACGCTTAAGATTTGCACAGACTTATTTGAACTTCGATTGGAGTACCACTATATTTACCGACGAAAAATGTTTTAAGTCAAGCCAACATGGGAGGCATAATTTGTGGAGATATAATAGTACGAGATATACAGAAGACCATGTAGTGCCCAATTTCAGTTCTGGACGAATCTCAACCAATATATGGGGGTGGATGTCAGCGGATGGAGTAGGCGAGCTCGTTCTTCTTCCTTCAAGAGCAAACGCAACACACTATCTGTCTGTTTTAGAAGACAGTATGCTACCAAGTGTCCGTACTGTGTATCCAGCTGATGAGCTACTTGAGGTCAGCTATGTCCAGGACAATGCTCGCACGCACACTGCTCGCATTGTGAATGAATGGTTCAACCGGCATAGCGATATAGTGGTGATACCCTGGCCAGCAAGATCTGCAGATTTAAATCCGATAGAAAACTTATGGGGTTTAATGGTACAGCGATGGGAAAATAGAAATGAAAGGACCAAAGAGGCTATAGAAAACCACTGCCGAATTATTTGGGAAGATACTAGAGGCACGGATCTATGCTTTCGTCTTGTGGGTTCCATGAGAAATAGGTTACAATGTGTGATCGAAGCTAATGGTGGTTATACCCGTTATTAAAAATAAATGCTATTAAACTTACCTAATCGTAGTTTTAATTAACTTTTACTTGTTATTTTATAGTTGTCATTTTACTGTTGTTTTATTACATTTTGTAATATTGACGGGATGGAAAAACAAGCAAAACCTTATTCGATAGGAAACGTCATTTTTATTCAAATGTTAGCAGCACTGTTTCTTGCGCTGGTATGTTGGCATAATTCTTGCAGTACTAGTGCAAGCGAAAACCGACTCTAAGGTGACGAACCTTTTCATTCCGTGACTGTACATTAATATACATTATAGCTGCTGTGTGTGAAGCCCTCACTCTTTTCGTTTTTTTTTATTGGGTTCGCTCGTGCTAAGATGAGACCTAAAATAGGTCGAACTCATGAATTCTACAACCTCTTTCCACCGGCCTACTTGCATTAAGTACATCTAATGTCCAGTATTGGACATCTAGATGAACTGCAAGTTTCCATAGTTAGTACAGTTAGAGTGAATAGATTTGCCACCTCTGAATAGAAAAGAGGCTAGAGCAAACCCATGTCCATGAGGCCGTCGAATAAGTTGGTTGTATGATTTTAATCAGAATAAATACTGTACCATAAAGTTATCTTATTATTTTCATTGTTTTTTAATGCCATGGAAAAAATGCATTTTTGTCCCGAAATTCCCGAAAATCCCGGGATTTCCCGGTTCCTTGGACGCCTGTCCCGAAAATCCCGGGACTTCCAACAAGGACCGGTTCTCGATTCCCTAGTTTTGGCCCTATCGGTCGGCCGCCATTTTGTAATTTTATCTTATTAATTATGTATACCTGCAGGGAGAAAAAGACAAAAAAGTTGTTTCGCCAAGTTTCAGTTTTCGACCTATATTTTCTGACGCTTTTTTTTTTAGCGTGGCAAAATCATCAAATGAGTCCTCCCACCCCGGGCAGGGCGGGAAGGACTGTCAGACTTGTACTGACTAAAATCCACGGTGTCCTTCAATAGCCCTTTATGTGCCGGGGCCACGGTGAGGAAATAAAATCCCGCGACCCCGGCAGGCTCTGAGAGGGGGCCCCGTCATTTTTTCTGACGCTCTTTGAGGCGCGCGTGGAACACGACGCGCCGTCGACCCGGGCATGGTCCATGGTCGGACAGCGAGTTGCCCTTTACTGCATAAAAAATATAGATAAATTACACCCAGACACAGAACAAATGATCGTTCTCATTACACAAACATTTGTCCTGGGTGGGAATCGAACCCACGACCTCCGGCATAGCAGTCAGGGTCACTAACCACTAGACCAACAGGCCTGTCAACATACAACCACTTAGATAATAATAATGGTGAACACCTCCATCTGTCAACTGCCACTTGAAAATTATTGAAAATACTTTGTGCAGAAATTAATTTGCAATAATATTTATTACCGTTATTTTGAATGAGTATTGTTTATAAATATAATAGCAGTCGATTATTTAAAAAAAAACTTTAAGGACGTATTACATTTCACGCTTTTTAACAGACTTATAAAAAAAGTCTATCCAGACGTTAGACTTTACCCGTAGTACCACAAAAACTTTAAACGTCTTTTGAACACTTGTCTAATGGCTGCTACACACCTTACGATAAATCGTTACGATTAGTTGGTACAGATAAAACTGCACAGTTTCGGCAGTGCCCACACACCTTCAGACAGGTACTAGAAAACTGTACGATTATTCATTAGTTGAACCATGGCTTCGACTGACGATGCGTTGGCAGTTGTTGGTTTATAAGGCAAAAACTGAACAAGTGGCCACACACGTTACGATTTATCGATACAGTTTCATCCGATTCCGATTTATCTATCCAAAATTTCATACTGCTCCGTTCAACTGTACAGTCTTATGGCTGCTACACACCTTACGATAAATCGTTACGATTAGTCGGTACAGTTCAAACTGTAACGATAAATCGACAAGTGTGTATGAGGAAAACTGTACAGTTTGTTCGATTTTTCTCATACACACTTGTCGATTTATCGTTGCAGTTTGAACTGTACCGACTAATCGTAACGATTTATCGTAAGGTGTGTAGCAGCCATTATAAAATCGGAAAAACTGTACAGTTTTTCTCATACACACTTGTCGATTTATCGTTGCAGTTTATCTGTACCGACTAATCGTAACGATTTATCGTAAGGTGTGTAGCAGGTAGCAGCCATACAACAATGTCAGATTATGACGTTGAAATAAGGTCCGTTTTGCAGTCACACTTTTTTAGACAAGTGTTCAACAGATGTTTAAGTTTTTGTAGTAAGGCTGTAAGTTTTTTAACCGACTTCAAAAAGAAGGAGGTTATCAATTCGACGGTATGTTTTTTTTTTTTTTTTGTGTGTTTGTTACCTGATTACTCAGCCAATTGAGGACCGATTTTCAAAATTCTTTTTTTGTTCGAAAGGAGATACTTCAGGAGTGGTCCCATTGTCACCATGTCAGGATCTGATGATTGGATCCTGGAGAAATCGAAGGCAACCCTCAAATTTTATAGGCCCACACATCGGTTTTCAAATTTTAGGAAGTAATTTAACTATTTGCGTATGGTAATCATCATCTCATGTAGCTGAGCTGATGATGGAAGGTACAACTCTTCTAGTAAGGACTTGGCATTGACTGATTTAGTAAATTATGTTTGTGTTCGCATATCTCCGGAACTACAAGTCCGATTTAAGTAATTCTTTTTTTGTTGTACTAGGTATTGTTCAACTTAGGGAATACTGCAAGTTTCATCAAAATCGGTTCAGTAGTTTTCGAGATAGGGAATTATGAATGTAAGAGATTTTAACGATGTTATTACCGGTGTTACGGATTACAAAATTCTAGTGCTCATGTAAGAAAATGATGTACTCGTATTGACAAGAATTGTGGTTGAATATTTAAACTAAAAAGAGTAAAATAAAAACTTAAAAAAAAAAACAAATTTAACCGCCTTCAAAAACAACCAACCACAAAAAAGGGTAAAATAACCTTCAAAACTTTTCTTTCGGAAGTCGGTGGCAAAAAGACAATGAAATTAATAAAAAACACCGACTTCTGAAAGAAAAGTTTTGAAGGTTATTTTATCCTTTTTTGTGGTTGGTTGTTTTTGAAGGCGGTAACATTTTTTTTGAAAAAGTTTTTTTTAAGTCAGTTATTGTTGACAAAGCTAAAACGCTTCAAAATTCAGTAGTGTGGGCTTGTGACGTCATAACGACTGTAAAATTATACCGACCGAGTGACGTTTTGTGAAAATATACGGGTCGAATATATTTTGATAATCTATCTTTCGGTCTTATTATTTTTTTTAGTAAGATAGCCTATTAAAAAATAATTTGCACAAAGTATTTTATTGCTTAACGTAATTTTCAAGTGGCAGTTGACCCGAGAAGGTCATTGCCGGTTTCCATAGAAGTTGTGTAGCATAGTACTTAAGTAGGTAAGTACCAACGACGATATAATACTAGACTCCTAATAACAGGCGACCGATGTCTGTCAACACATTAGGCAAAAAAGTCTTATATCCGTCTCATTTCGACCAATCCTGTGAGCCGTAAACATACGTTGAGACAGAACAGACCTTGAGTTAGCCAATCACAACGCAGTACCCCGTCCCCCTCGCTTACGTAGTACCTCAGCGAGTTGACAGAATAGTTTTTGTTCCTTAGATCGTGCATGCGGAGTCTAGTATTATATCGTCGTTGGTAAGTACCTACTCGAAACTAAGTGACGAAGGCTCTTTGGATTTACTTGCAATGACTTGAAGTAGTTGCTCGTAGAATAAACATTTTAAACTTGAGTTAAAATAAGTAAATATTTAGTTGTAAGTAGGGTTGCCATACGTTGGGAATTTTTCGGACATGTCCGGTAATAATAGTGCTTTGTCCGGAATGCGAGGGGAATCCTAAGCCGCCAGGAATTTCTACAATTTAAGTAAAAACCAAAATAAAAACCTTAACAAATCAAATATTTTTATTTCTCATATTTAATACTCCCTTTTATATGTATTATTTAATATTTCTGAATATTTACAAATTACCTATAGGTTGGCGCGCCCGCGTAAAAAATTCAAAAATTTGTTTCGCTTTACACATGCACGATTTATTGCTAAGAAATACGGAAACATGCGATGTCCGGAATTTGCTACGGAATTTCAATTTTTCGATATGGGAACCCTAGTTGTAAGTATGTCTACCTTAATATTTTATAATGCAAATAATATTTTAATCAACATACAACCTAGCACTGGCTGCAAATTGCAAAAAACTTAAGAAAATTTGAATTTTGCGGCTGGTTGGAGCATTCACCTTAAGGGACACATTCAGGGAATGCTGGCGGCGAGTAATGGGCGACTCGCTGTCCGACCATGGTCCATGTTCGGGACGACGGCGTGTTGTATTCCACGTGAGCCTCAAAGAGTGTCAGCACAATGACGGGGCCCCCCTTAGAGGGGCCCCGAACGAATTAACGAATTACCAACGCCGGAACGTAAAGGGCTATTGAAGGACACCGTGGATTTTAGTCAGTACAAGTCTGAGAGTCCCTCCCTAGGTGGGAGGACTCATTTGATGATTTTAATAATATTCCACAACTATCACACAACGCTATCTAGTCCAAAGCTAAGCAGAGCTTGTGGTATGGGTACTAGACAACTGATAAACATATTTATGTATTTCTAAATATTATAGATAAATTACACCCAGACACAGAACAAATGATCGTGCACGCAGAAAAATGTGTAGCTACCTGTAAGAGAACTTCTGGCTGCAACCGTGACAGCAAGACTCACTAGTTGACTTTACAACATTTCTAGTAATAAATACTAAGTAAGTAGTAGAGATTACAAGGACTTAGTATTTATTACTAGAAATTTTGTAAAGTCAACTAGTGAGTCTTGCTGTCGCGGTTGCAACCAGAAGTTCTCGTGTACATTTTTCTGCGTGTGCTCATCACACAAACATTTGTCCTGGGTGGGAATCGAACCCACGACCTCCGGCATAGCAGTTAGGATTACTAACCACTAGACCAACAGGCCTGTAAATTTACCACAATGAAGTCGGTTAAATAAAAAGGAACATATTCCATCTATTTATGAATTCCCTAAGAGTCTTAATTAGTCAAATTATATGTGTTTTTGTACACTTTTTGTTTTTTAAGTAGGTACCTATTAAAATTCAATTAATGAAATATAGTTTTAAACAGTGCATAATTATACAATAAGTTAGTATTGATTTATGGAGAATTTACTACTTATTTATTCAATATTACAAAGTTCTAAAAATCATAGTTCTCATTCTTGAAAAAGATACACGACGTGTCGAAACTCTTGACGTCAGAAATTTATGTAAAAATTATACTTTGTACTTAATTAGTATTAATGTAGCCATTTAGTAGCAACAACTATTAAGTATTCTGTGGTAGCAATGTCATATCAATTAAGTGTTCTAAATGTAAGTAGGTACCTATAATAATCAATGAAAAATTTGAAATGTGATGTATTCTGAAGCGTTGTTACATATTGTGGATAACTATTAAATAAAAAAAATCCTGCTGCACCGTCGAACACATTACACATAATTGCTTACCATCATCAAGCGAAACGGTGGTCAAAAGCGACGCAAACTTGAACAAATAAGCAGAGTATATACAGAGTGACTTTTTTAGCACCGTCCAAAATTTTTCTAGGCCTTAGGTATCAATCACGAAGCCCATTTTTGAAAAAAAATCGCTACGTCAAATTGTCATATTAAATCATTTTCTCATCCGCTCTGCGTGGTCACTAAGCTAAACGTTAATAATATACACTTGCCGACGCATTAAACGGGCAGAGCGCACCCCGCCGACCCCCCGCCCCGCCCCGCTACACCTGAGCGACACATCACAGCGCGGTGTCCAGGTTCATCAACTTTTTATAGATAACTTTGAGACGTGATATCTCGATATTTTTGTATTGAGTGATACAAAAAGAAAAAAACACGTATTCAATGATTTACGCCAAAGATTAATATATTAGAATTTGGATGGTGACTAAAAAATCACCCTGTATGTATTGGATTAAAAAAGGAGAATTCTTAAAATAACTTTATTTATCGATTGTTTCATTTATCGCTCGGTAATTAACTTAACTTCTGATGTTATTTCAACAAATAAAGGTTTTTTTTTAATAAAATAAAAGTTTTATTGTTACTTACTTTCAATTTAAATTAACCGCTTCTAAAAAATTTAACCACTGCCGATGAACATAAGTGGGTGTAATATCTACATAATAATAAAGTAGATCTAATCTGTGGTTCTGCTCACAACAGAAGAGAAAAAAAATCAAACCGACTTCAAAACCAACCACAAAAAAGTTCACCTATCACCAACTTTTGACAGGAAAGTTATTTTGTAGGTTACTTTATACTTTTTTTTGTGTTTTGAAGTCGGTTACCTAATTTTTTGTTAAAAAAAGTTTTTTATTTTCCTCCTTCCTCCTTTTATCCTTTTTAGTTTAAATATTCAACCCAAATTATTGTCAAATACATAATTTTCTAACATGTGCACTAGAATTTTGTAATCCGCAGCACCGGTAATAACATCGCCCATGTAGGTACACAAAAAGTACTATTATACTGAATCAAACTAAATGAAAATTTTATGGGACCAAATGGTAGGTAGGTATATTGCACCAACTAAAATAGAATCATCGAAATCGGACCAGAAACCTCTGAGTAAATCGGTAATGTTGAATTTTTTTTAGGTTTTTGTTGATTTTTCAGAAATATCTAGTCCGCTCTCGATAACATTTTGATGGGAACCATTCGGGAAGGATACCTTAAATCCACACCATTCAAATCGGTTGAGATAAATCAATCGACGAAGTAATGAGCAAACAAACATAAAAAAAAAAATTAAAGTCGGTTAAAAATGTAGATCGATACTTACCTAACAAAACAAAAATACAGAAATAACTATTTCTGTGCCTATTTCAATACAGTAATTCTATTTTTACTCATTTAATGTGACATTTTTATGCAAACATGTTCTAATAATAACTTTATTTTGGTCAAAACCAATTCCCTACCGCGCCGCGTGCGATCTAAACGGAACAAGTTTTATTTTTATTTTATTCATAATTCTAGTGACCATAAGCTATTTTCAATTGATTTAATACTCCATTTAACGCAAATTTGGAATTTTAATCGTCATCTGGTCTATTATTAGCAGTGATTGGAATAATTATGCTAATATTAACCTAAACTTTAACGAACAGTCATGACAGTTGTAGCAATCATTATCTGGCTAGCCTTGTCGAACCAGATGCAGCTGAATATCAGTATTTTACATGGAGCGACTGCCTCAGCAAATTGGACGACATCCTGAAATCAGCCAAAATTCCACAATGCCTGAAGACCCGTCTCTATAATCAGTGTGTTCTGCCAACCATGACGTACGGTGCTGAGACGTGGACGCTCTCACAGGAGGCTGTGTACAGACTCAGAGTAGCACAGAGAGCCATGGAGCGTTCCATGCTCGGCATAAGATTAATAGACCGAGTTCCAAACATCGAAATCCGGAGACGAACAAATGTATTCGATATTGGTAACCGAGTTATGGAACTCAAATGGAGTTGGGCAGGACACCTGGCAAGGCGCGGTGACGGCAGGTGGAGTAAAACTGTGACAGAGTGGCGTCCAAGAAACGGAAAGAGAAGGGTTGGTCGTCCTGCGGCGAGATGGGCAGACGACATTGTTGCCATTGCGGGAGTGTCCTGGATGAGATTGGCGCAAGATCGTGGAGCTTGGCACAAACAGAGAGAGGCCTATACCCAGCAGTGGGTGAAGACGGGCTGTGGATGATGATGATGATGATGATGACTGCCTATCAGACCTCCACAACCCAGTAACTGGGCAATACAATACCCCATGGTAAGACTGGTTGTCAGACATAAGAGATTCTGACTAACAGTAACGAATGTCCAAGATCACAAATGACAGCCGGGACCAACGGCTTTACGTGCTTTCCGAGGCACGGAGGAAACTCGCTATGACAGATGGTCACCCATCCACAGGCCAAACTCGGCAAGTGCGGCCTAACCTGGAAGATCGGCCTGTGCGGCTGTAATTATTTAGCCACGAGCTCCTCTTGCATCAATAATAAACGGCACGGTTAGCGCGGTGACTGAGCAATTGGATTGCTGTGTTGCTTATCGCGGTACAAAAATAAACCGTAAAAACTACTCTTCAGTAGCTTAATCAGAGGCGTAGCTACCGCCGTATCAGCCGTATCAATTATACGGGGCCCCCAAGTGTCAAGGGCCCCAGACGATTGGAATAACATAAAATGTTGCTCTCAAATGAAAATTCATCGCGGCCATATTAAGCTACAACAATAATTATCGAATCCAAAACATAGCTCAATTTTCAAAAAGGCTATATCTAGTTGTGTTAAATGAGCTACTATCGATCAACATTCTCAATTTTCACGCTCCCTTTATTTTCTTAATTACTCAGTAATAGCATTAGTTACACGAGTCAGTATAATATGCTATTGCTGTCTATAATCTGCAAAAGTTACATTAGAACGGCCCCAAACAAGTTTTGATACGAGACCCCTTCTGTCCTAGCACTGAGCTTAATTCACGTAACTAAACAAGTGCTGTTGCAGTGCAGTTGTAGTTAAGTTTCGATCAAAACAACGCTTTTCATTATACTCTACCACTGTCAGACACGCTCGCGTCAAGTTCGCGTCACGCGAGCGCATTATTGGTATTCTACTGTTGCGTTGCGCGTCTTTCGCGTTGTGTTGCGTTGCGATCTTGATTGTGAATCAGCACTAAAATCTGTACTGGGGTATTATTTTAATATTTTATTAATGCCATATTCATTGAAATTTAATCGATTCCATTCATTTATATAATGGGCAATAATTTTTCTCTCCTGTGAGTTGACGTACAGTTCACGCGCAGCTTGCGCGCAGGTCAAAGATTACAAGAATACCGTTTATCACTCGAACTTGAACTTAACTGCAACTGCACTACTACGAGTACTTCATCGGCGCGTCATAAAATTACGTGAATTAGCCTTCAGGTTTACAATCTCTTTCAAAATAAACTACCCTATTTGTCTTAAAATGTTTGGTCACCCTATTAGAAAGAGTCAGTAGCCTCCATTGCAGCTATCTTTGTTGGCACGTTTTTTTGCATTAGCGCTCTCACTTGCTCATTTGAGCGGCGATTTGTAATTTCTGCTCTAACTAAGAATGTGGATACATGCCGCTTCCAACCGGTCCTACTGGAAGTCTAAAGGGGAGGCCTATGTTCAGCAGTGGACGTCTAACTTTACGGCTGATATGATGATGATGATGAACTAAAAATGAAAATCGTCCTTGCTACTACGATATATAATGATGCAATTCGACTGACTTACGTCGTCGTGGCGAGCGTGTTTATTGTGTTTCATCTACGCGTAAATAACCAGCTTTATGTCATATCATGTCGTAGTGGTAAGAATGATTTTCACTTGTAATTGAAATCGGTAATAAATCTACGGTCTATAGACGTAGTACTATTAAGTATTCTGTGTATTTTAGTCTCTTTTCGTCATCATCATAAGCCGGAAGACGTCCACTGCTGAACATAGGCCTCCCCCTTAGACCGCCACGCCGAACGACAATCCGCCACTTGCATCCATCGGTTGCTCGCGACCCTCACGATGTCGTCGGTCCACCTAGTGGGAGGCCTGCCTACGCTGCGTCTTCCGGTCCGTGGTCGCCACTCGAGAACTTTTCTTCCCCATCGGTTGTCAGTTCTACGAGCGATGTGGCCTGCCCATTGCCACTTCAACTTGCAATGTCTTTTAGTTTAGTCTCTTTTAACAGCCATTGTTTTATTTTCAGTGAGCCATGGTGCCCCGGCCTGTATCCCCGACGGAGCCGCTGCTGCCTCGCTTCTACGCTGGCAGATCCATCCTCATCACTGGAGCCACTGGGTTTATGGGAAAGGTATGAGTAATCTGTAACAGTTTTATTTTACAAGAATAATAAATTTTATTTTAGAATAAAAAATATAAAAAAAGATAGAAAAACAGAGTTCAGCACTACACAGTTCACAATTGTCACACACTGAAGGTTAGGCCTCAGTAGTGGCCTCTGTAGTGACCTCAGGAAGTAGTGGCCTCAGCAGGTAGGGGCCTCAGCAGGTAGTTACGTGCCCTGTGGACTGTAGTTGACTCATACATCATCATAGGGTCTATGACGGCAGTTCTACTGCTCTGCGGCGTTTTGAGTTTGATCCTCGCACGGAAAAAAACTTTTTTAAATGAAACATTTAAAGAAGGTTGAAACAGTTGAACATCTGTTAAACACTTTGTCTAAAAAAGTGAGCGCCGTCACTTTTTGAACATTTTTGTAGCAAGACTATAAGGGCTACCGCACACGGGACATAAAACGCCGCCACACGCGCGCGATTCTGCACCCCTCTCTCTCTTACCTCCAGTAATGCTTTGATTTGAAAAAGTAGCAGCCGACGACCGCAACTGTCGACCACCGGCCACAAATGGCTGTCGCGCGCTTCAGCTACCTCTGTAGCCGCGTCTAGCTTCTCGTGGCGGTGTTTGTGGCTGTCGTGGCGAGCCACGACACGAGCTCGTGTGCGGCAACACTAACCCCCCTAATAATAAACGTGGACTAAAGTTACAACCAGGATAATCTTCGGACTAACCATACATTTTTAAGGATTAATCTTGGCGTAACTTTACTTCTCGTTTTATTAATAAGGGGGTAAGTGACTAAAAGCACAGAATACCTAATAGTACTACGTACAGAAATGTCACTTCACAAAAACAATCAAACAAATGTAAAATCTATGCTCGAGAGAATAAAGTACGTTTTAACTGGCAGAGCTAAAAGTCTATCTCCACCCTGTTCCTTTGATAGCCCTTTGCATAGGTATATATTTTAGACAATGTCAAAGATGGAGTCACAGTCCTAATATCATATTTATTTTTGTGATAGGTGCTGGTAGAACGTATCCTATCGACATGTCCCGACGTGGGTCGGCTCCACCTCCTCATGAGGGACAAGAAGGGGCACTCACCACAGAAGAGGCTGGCACAACTCAAGCAATCACAGGTATGGTTCAGTACAAAATCAAAAGGGTTGTTGTAAATTTGCCACAAAGTTATTCGCCACGAAAAAAAGTATGTGTAAATTAGCCACAGTTTTTGTTTTTTGAATTTTGTTTAGTGTAAATTCGCCCCATTTCTTTTTTTCCGCACGGATAGCAGAACAATTACATAATAACGATAAAACTTTAGAAAACGAGGATACAATGTGGAATCTGGACAGAAATTAAGTACTAGGAGAACAAGCTCATGGAGGTGCTGGTGCCACCGTCTTCAGTAAAAATTATGTGAAATGAAGATATACATATGTGGCAACAATAACAAAATCTAGCTGTGGCGAATTAACTTTTAATGTATGAGGTTTAAAAAACTGTGGCAAATTAACTTTGTGACAAACTTACAACAACAAAATCAAAACATGTAAATATTTCAAGTAGTAGTACCCAGTTTCATATTGACAGAAGAAAATAAATGAAAATACCTACCTACTACAAAAATTATGGTGCTGACTAGTACAGTCCCAGTCACAAGACATAAACTGTGAAAGTACTGTACTATGCCCATTACAAGGAGTAGATGGACTATGGAGTAGAAAGGGCAAGATTTTTTTTTTATTAAAAAAGTGTCCATGGAGTTTCTTGCCCGTCAATCAATTCAAATTGATTTATTTATTGATAGTATTTCAATTTATTGATAAGTATACCAACTATGTAGACAGTAGAGCAGTGGTGTTCCAGTGGTATCGGCACCGACTTACAAGTAGCAGGTCGTGGGTTCGAACCCAGCCAGGCGCATTACTTTGTGTAATTAATTTCATCACCACTGCTCTCAAAACGGTGAAGGAAAACATCGTGAGGAAACCGGCATGTCCTAGAACCAAAAGTTCAAAGACATGTGACATCCACCAAACCGCACAGGGCCCGCGTGGTGGATTATGGCCCACTCCCTCTCACAGAGGGGAGGCCTGTATCCCAGTAGTGGGAACATTTGATAATGAATACCAACTATCTTATTTTAAAAAATATTAACAGATTTATTTCAGCTTGTCTTCAATGCGGATACAGCTGAAAATAACAATATTATTTTTCGCCAAAAATAGTCTCCTTACGTAAAACTAAATAAACATACAAATTGATACTCGTAAGAACTAGTACTTACTGTTTGTTGAACAAATATGTTTGTATCAAACGATCACGTGTTTCTTCAAGTGTGGGCAACACTTGAAGAAACACGTGATCATGATCTAACGATCAAGAGCTAGTGCAGTCTGGAAGTCTAAAAAACTGGCTCAGTGCAATCAGTCAGAATCACGCACCCCAGTTACTAAACCTCGCACTGGGCACATAAAAGGCTTTCTAAACTTTATTCTAAAACGTGTCAAATTTGCAAGTTGAGGAGCTTGTGGCTAAATAATTACAGCCGCACAGGCCGATCTTCCGGGTTAAGCCGCGCTTGCCGAGGTTGGTCTATGGATGTATCGCGAGTTTCCTCCGTGCCTCGGAAAGCACGTAAAGCCGTTGGTCCAGGCTGTCGTTTGTAGATCTTTGGCAGTCGTTAATCACAGTCAGAAGCTCGAAAGTCTGACAACCAGTCTTACCATGGGGTATCGTATTCCCCAGTTACTGGGTTGTGGAGGTCCGATAGGCAGTCGCTCCATGTAAAATACTGATATCCAGCTGCATCTGGTTCGACTGGAAGCCGACCTCAATATAGTAAGCAAAGGCAGGCAGATGATGATGTGTCACATTTGCAGGTGTTCGACAACGTTCGCGCCCGCAACCATCGGCAACTGGACAAGTTGTTCGTGATCAGCGGGGATGTGTCCAAGCCTCACCTCGGCATGGATTCTGAAGCCATATCCCAGCTTAAAGAGGTAAGTACTTCACGTAGTGTTATGTGTTACACGCTCGCCTCATATATTTTAACCGACTTCAAAAAAAGGAGGAGGTTATCAATTCGACTGTAGTTTTTTGTTACCTCATAACTTGCGGTAAAATCTTCTACTAAAAAAGAATTTTGAAAATCGGTTCACCCAGTAACCGATTTTCAAAATTCTTATTTTATTTAAAAGCTGGTGCTTCCCGTGTGGTCCCATTGTCACCATTTCAGGATCTGATGATTTGATCTTGGAGAAATCGAGGGCAACCCTCAAATTTTATTGGCTCACACATAGTTTTTCGCAAATCTTATGAAGTAATTTAAGTACTTGCGTATGGAAATCATCATCTCATGAAGCTGAGCTGATGATGGAAGGTACAACTCCTATAGGACTCGGCATCGACTGATTTAGTAAATCATGTTTGTGTTCGCATATCTCCGGAACTACAAGTCCGATTTAATTCATTCTTTTCATGTTGTATTTTTGCTATCGCACCATTTTTGTATCTCTTATAGTTTAGCTGGTCTGTTGTGGTTCTGCACCAGGTGTTCAAGTTTCCAAAATAAGTTATATCCTATGTGTTGGCCAGATTTAATAACTATACAGCAACAAAAAAATCATTCAAATCCGTCCAGTAGTTCCGAAGATTAGCGTACACAAACACTGTTTTTCTACAATTTTATTAAATGTAAGTATGTATGTATAGATTTCCAAGAAAACACAGTTTAAAACACAAACAAACATGCGAAAGTTTCCAGTGAAGAGAACTGGATTTGTCTGTGGTAATAAATATCCAGAACTACAATTAAGAATCGGTTTGGGACTTACTGGTGAACATCTTCTGGATTTAATATCAAACACGCAATAAAACATTACATTTTATTCATAATAGATATACCTAGTTTACCTAGTTAGATAGATTTGTTCAACATTTTTTTTTTTCTATTAAATGTTCTGCGGATCGCGATGGTCATTAACGGACCCCTAACGAAACTAATTGATGAACCCTGCTCTACAGTTTGATACGATATATTCCCTTTATGTCGAGTCCCGTTACGTCGAGTCTGAAAGTCTATTGTTCTCCAAAGTATTGATATTTTACGCTTTCTATTACCTTTATGTCGAGTTTGGTGAACAAGTACAGTCAGGAATGTAAATTAAAAGCCAATGGCATAAAAACATAATAATATTAATACAAGTATAGGTGAAGATTACCTAAAAAAGGAAGCTCAACGGAGCCCCGCTCCGCGGGGCTCCTATTTCTGCGTGCATGGTTTAAAGTAACCTAACACGAAGGGGATGGCGGGGTCTTTCAGACCCCGCCATCCCCTTCGAACCTAACCTGTCCGTGTCGGGGTGCCCACAAGTCCCGAGCTCGCTTCGCTCGCTCTTGGATCCCATGTTCTCCTAATAACAATTCCAATCATTAATAATTCTAAATTATGTGCATGTATTCATTTCATTGGACGTGACTGTACTTCTAAAATATGATATAATTAAACTCGACATAAAGGTAATAGAAGCGTGGTAAATAAACTCGGCATAAAGGGAATAGAAACGGGACAGAAAACTAAACTCGACATAGGGGTAATAGAAGCGAGACAAGGTTTTCGGCTCGACGTAACGGGACTCGACATAAAGGGAATCAACCTTTGATACCTTTTTTTTTTTTTTTTTTTTTTTGTTTGCGCTGGGAAAAAATGCATTACGCATACCCTCCCACCGGGGGGATGGGAGGGTTATGTGGGACTCCCCGGTCTAAAAAGACCGGTATACCCACTAAAACAACCCAGCGGCATTCCCGCTTCGTCCTAGTGGCGGAAGGCTGGGAAATCACTGGCACAGCCATCACTTCCAGCCCTCCGCCGACGAATGCTCCTCTGGCCGGGCCCTCACACGGGCCCGGGAATGCTTACGAAGGTGGTGACGGGTGCAATGCAGGCGAAGGCGCCCCCGCGCCCGTCGCCTGCCCGTCGCCACCGAGAGGTCGGCGCCTTCTCCGACCTCTCCGTCTGCGGAGCGGCGCCGCGAGAGGATCATCCTCCCGCGCGCGCTCCGCCTCCTCCTTCTGCGACATCACATCCTCGCAGAAGGAGGCGACCGCTGTCCAGGACTCCTCGCTCTCCAGCATGGCTTCGACCACGGCTGGAAGCGAGAGGTCCTGCCCAATCACCGCGGTCAGACCGCGGCGCAGTTCGGACCACGACGGGCACACCTCGAGGGTGTGCTGTGCCGTGTCCTCCGCTGCGCCGCAGTCGTGGCACACCGGGGTTTCCTCCCTCCCGATCCGGTGCAGGTGCGTTCCGAAACAGCCATGTCCGGACAACACCTGCACCAGACGGAACGAGAGGAAACCGTGGGACCGCTCGAGCCAGCTCTGCAGAACCGGACCGAGCGCGTCCAACGTCCGGCGGCCAAAGGCGGCGGCGGCGAGGTCCTCCGTCCAGTGGAGGACGATGGCGTCCTTCGCCTCCCGCCGCACGGCCTCACGCTCCTCAGCAGCGGGGCGCTCCCCGAGCGCCCTCCGGCGCGCCGTCCACTCATAAGCTTGCCATTGACGATCAGTCCAAACATAAAACTGCGGCATAAAACTAGGGCGTCACTCCAAATGGTTTTACTCCATTTAGATTTGCCCATTCACTGGCGTCACACCGGCTCTTCATTTTTCGATCGGCCGCCGGGCACAGCTGACGAAAAGTGCACTACAATTTGTGTCAAAAAAAAAAAAATCTGTTTCTGAAGAAGAAACATTAATTCTAACTGTGGCTACTATTTGTTGCCATATACTTACCGAGAAACGTGAAAGAAAGCAATGGATGAAAGAATAGCTTTTTTTTTAGTGTTAGTCCTCGGTGTTCTTCAATAGCCCTTTATGTTCCGGGGTCACGGTAAGGAAATGAAAGAATAGCTTAGAAAAAGGAATCAATTCATTTGTTGAATGAGTTATCACTAGAACCAAGCGACTGCAGAAACTACTTAAGGATGGACGAAACCACATATTTCAAGCTTTTGAAACTTGTCTCCATAAATATTGCTAAACAGGATATTAGTATCCAGCATATTAGTATGAGAGAAGCCCTCATGAGAGATTGACTGCCACTCATTCCACGCACATTCGTGCGAACTGAAGCCTTGGAATGACGATCGCGCATTGACGGTCGGTTTGGCGCGACGCGCCGCTTGGATTTATGGTAGTCACGGAAAATTTCCGTGGCGAGTCGTCAGTTAAAACTCTGGAGTGATGATTCGCCATTGACGGTCAAATTTTGGAGTGACGCCCTAGTTTTATGCCGCAGATTTATGTTTGGACTGATCGTCAATGGCGGGCTATACACTCTGGCTAACACCCAAGCCTCCAACTCCCAAGGAGGGGTGCCAGCCAGAGCGCACGCCGCCGAGAAGCCTACCGAGCGGTAGGCCCTCGCCACCCGCTGTGCAATGGCCCTTTGGGGCCTGCGGATGGCGGTCGCGTTCTCCCTCCTGTGGAGGGAGTCCGCCCAGATGGGTGCCCCGTAAAGGGCCATGCTGCGAAGGATGCCGGCATACAGGCGCCGGCATTTCGCCTTCGGTCCCCCTATGTTGGGGAGGAGCCACGAGAGAGCGTCCGCAGCCTTGAGGAGGCGCGTCGACAGCCCGCTGAAATGCGGGCCGAAGCGCCACCTCTCGTCCAGCACCAGGCCCAGATACTTCATCTGGGGCTGGACTCCTATGCGGACGCCTTCCACTACAATGTGGGCATCGGGAGGTGGGCGGCGCTGCCGGGGCCCGCGAAAGAACACGGCCTCGGTTTTGTGCAGCGCCACCCTCAATCCCAGGCGGCGGATCCTCTCTGCAACCAAGGATCCGCCAGCCGAGGCCAGACAGGCCGCCTCCCCAAAGTTCCTCCCCCGGGCAGTGAGGAGAGTGTCATCCGCGTAGCAGATGACACTCGTGCCCTGGAGGAGGGCTCCCCGCAAGAGCCAGTTGAACCCGATGTTCCACAGGGGAGGGCCAAGCACCGACCCCTGCGGAACACCGGACTCTGCGCCGTATCGCCTCACTGTGGCCGTCTTGTCCACGAGGAGGACCTCTCGGTCCTCCAGGTAGCTCGACAGGAGGTCCCGCAGGTATTGGGGCACTCCGTGATATCGGAGCGCCTCCAATATCGTCGAGTGGGGAACGGAGTTGAAGGCGTTCGAGATGTCGAACGACACCGCCAGCACTCCGTCCCCCGCCTCCACTGCCTCCTTCACCTGGCCCTTGAGTAGGGCCAGCGCGTCGATCGTCGAACGCCCACGGCGAAAGCCAAACTGGGCGTCCGACAGGTCCGGCCCTACCCCCCGCAAGTGGCTGTCTAGCCGGGCGGCGACGATCCCCTCAAACATTTTGCCGACCTCATCGAGCAGGACGATGGGCCGGTATGCCGAGGGGGAGTCCGCCGGGCGTCCCTCCTTACGGAGGAGGCACAGCTGCCCCTCCTTCCACAGTTTCGGGAACCTCCCAGCCGCAAAGCACGCGCTGAAGAGGTCCCGAAACCTGTCCTCCATCTGGGAGGCTGCGATAGCCACCACCCGTGCGGGGACGCCGTCCGGTCCGGGGGCCGTCTTTTTCTGGCGGAGGTTGAGAACCCCCGCCCCGATCTCCGCCGCCGTCACCGGGGGTATCTCCTCACCCGGCGGGGCCGCCCCCTGTGGAGGATCCATTGTTGGTGGGGTGAAGTCGGTCCTGCGCGGAAACAGGGACCGGACCACCCCATCCAGCAACGATGGCTCGAGGGTCTCAGACAATGGGGGACCACAGGGGCGCAGTTGGCTCCGCGCCGCCCTGTATGGCCTGCCAAAAGGGTCCCTGTCGAGACCCTCCAGCATTTCGGCCCTCGCCGAGTCCTTGGCAGCCCCCATCGCGGACTTGAAGACCGCCGTCGCCTCCCGATAAGAGGCGTAGAGGCGATCCTCTTCGGCCAGGTCTCGGGCGCTGCGCCGTCGGCTCCGTGCAAAGGCCCGTCTGGCCGCCACGCAGGCGGCCCGGAGCCCCGCCAGCTCCTCCGTTCACCAATAGACGGTACGACGGGGAGGCGGACGGCGAGACCGGGGCATGCTGGAATTGCACACCTCGGTCAGGGACTCCCTCAGCCGAGCCGCCGCAACGTCGACGTCCCGGACCTCGCCAGGGGGCGACAGCCAGTCCTGGAGGAAGGCCGCCTCCTTGGCTGCCTCCCGGTCCAGGCGGGTGAGAGCCCAACGCGGGAAGGGGGATTGCCTAGAGCGGGCCACCGCTCCCCCCCGGGTAGAGATGTCGAACCGCACGTATCTGTGGTCCGACATCGTCTCCGCCATCTCCACCCGCCAGTTGACGACGCGGGCGGCCAGCGCCGGGGTGGCAAACGACACGTCCACCACCGACCCACCCTGCTGCCGCACACAAGTATGGACCGCCCCCCTGTTGAGGAGGGACACGCCGCATGAGGCCGCCCAGAACTCGACGGCGCGTCCTCGGACGTTGCAGCTGGTGGCCGGGTTGCCCCAGGCCGCCGACTTTGCGTTTAGGTCGCCCAACACGATGGCCTGGCGTGGCGCCGCCCTCCCTATGACCGCGGTGAGGATCTCGAGGAAATCCTCAAAGTCCGAGAGGGGGCGGTTTGGGGAGAAATACACCCCCACCACCACCATGTCTCCCCACGCGGCGGCCACGTATCCCGGTCCCCTCTCTAAGAGCGAGAGGGGAGGGGAGTCTGTGGAAGACCGCGTCATCATTGCCACGAGGCCGTCCCGGTCGCCCAGCCAACGACCAGGGACTGAGTATGGCTCGGCGACCACCGCCAAGTCGACCAACCACTCGGCCATGGTCTGCATCAGCAGATCCTGGGCCGCCCTGCAGTGGTTGGCGTTCGCCTGGAGGATGCGATGTTCGACCCTATCCATCAGTCGGACATCGCACCCCCCTCCACAGCCGCCGCAGGAACGACGGCGCCAGCAGTACTAGCAGGCCCGGACGGTGCCTGCGGTTTGCCCCGCTTAGGGGGAGGATTGCAGTTCCTCCCCCTCATGACGTGGGCCGCCGGGCGGCCACTGGCGGCACAGACCGCACAGTGCGGCGTGGCGGCCTTGCAGGAGGCGGCTTTGTGCCCCTCCTTGCCGCAGCGGTAGCAGGCGTCCGTCCTGTCTACCGTGGACGGACACAGCGGCCGGGTGTGTCCGATGCCGAAGCACCGGAAACACCGCAGCGCCTGCTCTTCGAGTGCCCGTACTGCACCCGAACTGAACCCGACTGTAAGCCGTCCCTTCACAAGGACGGCTTTGGCAGCGGCGATTGGGCACTCGAGGCGAATAGCGCCCATGCCACCGCGGCCGGGTCTAATGTCCCGGCCGCGGACCGCTGCGACGCCACATCCCCCAACCGCCGCGACCGCGGCCACCACCTCCTCCTTGGTGATGGAGTCATCTAGGTCCGTCACCTCAATGGCCGCCGACTTGACCGGCCGAGCCACCTTCGCGGAGTCCGCAATGACCTCTTGCAGCTTGGCTGCGAAGAGGTCTGCGTGGGCACTACCCTCCGCCCCCGGGAACTCGAAAATACGAGCCCCCGCCTGGGTACGCCGGCAAGAAACATTGCCGATACCCAGTTGGGCGGGATCGGCATTGGCACGAGCCCGCACCAAAAGGGACGCGTAGGTCTCCCCTCGCCCCGCAGCCTCCGTGGTGAGCGTCACCACAACAGCCGCGGTTTTTGGGGGAACCAGCGTCCCTTTTCCCCTTGGTTTTCCCTTCCCGGTCTTCTGCGACTGGCCGGGAGCGGTGTGAGCGGCAGTGGCCTGACCGGCAGGGGCGACCGTTGCCGACTTTTTGGCCTTACCCTTCCCCTTGCGGCCCACTACCGTCCACTCGTTGACAGCTGGTGTGGTCGCGGGGAGAAGAGCATCCTCCGCCTGGGAGGAGGACGGCCCCGGCTCGCTCTTCCGTTTGTCCGCCGCAAGTGGCGGCCGGAGGCGTTTCTCCGGCAGGAGCTGATCCTCAATTCCTGCTAAGCAGGCCCTCGTGAAGGCCCTCTCTTCCATCACAACCTTGCGGATTACATCCTCAAGGTTGGAGGTAGGGCCCTCTCTTGCAGCGCTCGTCCCAGCTTGTTGCGGCTGGCCCGTGGCTTCCGCCAGCTTCTTCTGAAGCTGGCCGACCTCCGACTGCAGGCGATCGACCTTCGCCTGCAGTTGCCGCGTCTCGTCACTGGCCTTTCGCCTGACCAGCTCCGCGATGACACCGCGAAGGCTCGCGGCCCGGCATTTGAGGGCCTTCTGGAAGGTCCCCTTCAGGTGGGAGGACTTTGTGGCGACCTCCACGATCTCACCCTCGTCCTCCTCCGCCATTTTCTCCAGCTCTGCTATGGAGAGGTCTGCGTATACGACGCGGGATGCGCCGTATCCAGATTTGGCACGTGCGGCGTGCGCCCGTTCCTCACTCGCCGCAACCTTTTCCTCAAGCTCTTGTTGGATCTGCTCCCTCCGAGCCAGATCCAACCGGCGTTGAGCGTCCGCGAGCCCAACGGCATGGGTGTCCGCTACGGCCGTCGGCTTTTTAGCCTTCGGCTTCGCCCTCCCCGATGCCGAGGAACCCCCGGACCCACCACTCAAATGAGTCCGCTTTCGCGAACGGCGAGAGTCGTCTGTGTCCGACATTTGGACTACAGAGTCGTCAGACGACTCATCCGCCTCCCCAAAGAAGCTAGCCGCAGACGGCGCGCGGCTAGCCTCTGACGCCACTGCGTCGGAGGGGCCCTTAGAAGGGCCTTTGGGTTGGCCCTGAGAAGGGCCTTTGCGTTGGCCCTGAGAAGGGCCTTTGGGTTGGCCCTGAGAAGGGCCTTTGGGTTGGCCCTGAGAAGGGCCTTTGGTTTGGCCCTGAGAAGGGCCGTGGGGTTGGCCCTGAGAAGGGCCGTGGGGTTGGCCCTGAGAAGGGCCTTTTTGTTTTAAAAACCGCCCGCAGGCGTCACGCTCAGGTTTCTCCGACATTAAAATAAAAAGGCAATTCGAGGCTCACAAGGCGAGATGATAGCTTCGAGCACAGAGTACTTTGGCCGTACCCAGTCTGCCACTCCGTTACGGTGAACCTTTGATACCTACGTCAACATTTTTAACCACTTTGTAAGACGACTAAAAAGTCACAGTGTCGGTAAACAACAACTTGTATTTAAATTGACCTTGAATTCCTTGTACTTTTCCTAGATCAACTATTACCTACTGCACAAAAAACTTATACTTGCTTATTGAATAATTTCATCATTACGACTAATGCCATTGTTCGGGGTTAGGGTGAGATTAAGATAATACTAAGGTTGAAGATTGTAAAGATATATTATTTCAGTACTGTAAATGGGATAATAACTAAAACTAATGAGGTGTATGAGATGAGATTGAGTCGCGCCCGATATGCTATCCGAAAGCGTACTGACTATTTTACTTAGGTGTAACATAAAATATTCAATGCATATGGCGCGGTGTCGCAATTACGCTGACATGTTCATATTGTTCGGTGATTGACCCGAACATGCTCCCGAGGGAGAAAAGGATGAGGTTAGTATGCAAAGTTAGTTATGGAATAAATACTAACAAGGTGAAGACAATGTTCTTAAAATAATAAAGTAGTTATGTAGGGTTAGTTATGTTAAACTATGAGATGAAGGTAACATCACAACTTAAACAGAGTCTCTACAGTTTAAATCAGGAAGAGAAAACACACGAAAGATCGGAGAAGAACCTCTATCTTCCTTTTTTTGTAAGCACTCACTAGAAAGAGCTAGTCTCTTAGGATCACTTTTCACTGATTTACTACTAGATTGCCCATTTTCCCTAAATTCACTACACTCAATCACAACACTTTCTGGAACTGCTGCTGACCGCTCTACTGTAGGAGTGGGACGATTTTCGTTACGTCGTTGTCGCCGCCAATACTTGAAACAGTAGACTGCCACCAATAACAAGATGAATGATATGACGAGATATATAGCAGCATACTGGTGAACGTCATGGAAGGAGATATCGGTGCTCAAAGGTTCACTCTGCTTCATGATCTCGAGACTTCTCTTAATAGCTTCAAATTGCATGAGGTTATCTGAGTTATTGGGATTAAGCTCATATGAGATTTCAGGCATGGTGATATTTATCATATGGTTGATTGGTGATATTTCTGGCGAGATAATCTTTTTCGTCGAGCTAATTATACTAGACAATCTTTTGTTTGAATACACCATAAAATTTTCTGTTTTTACTAGACAGCCTTCCCCTACACGCAACAGACCCGCACCTGATAATCTAACTGCCTGTACTTGATTAACACACAAGAGTTTGACGTTACATTCATTGCAGCATAAATAAAAATATTTGTTTTCTGATGTTAACTCTCTCCAGTCATTTTTGCACGAAGTGGTTTTAGTTTTACAAGTTCTTGTTCCTGGGATTGTCTCGCAAAGGCTATGATCGTCTTTCATGTGGTGAATAGGCTTCCTGATGTGGCACAGAATTGTCGCAGGGTTTTGCAATATGCAGGACTGTAGATCCGTGTTTGTAACGGTCAAATACGAATCTTTTCTCATGTTGATGGCTGCTATTTCAGAGATAGTTTTCACCTTCATGATCAAGTTATCTTTCACAATGCGTGGAACCGGGATAAGATTGAATACCTCGTAAACATCCCTTTCAATTAGGGGTATTTTTATTTCTACAATTAGGTATTTGCCAGCGTATTTAGCTCTTACTTTGAGTAAGCTGTAAAGATCTTTAAGGTTAAAATTGTCGACAGGAACTACTAAGTCTCCAGATATTTGTGCGGAAATTATACTTAGCTCTGATCTGAGTTGCTTCGGAGATATTAAATGAAAATCTAATTTTCCACTATAAATATCAGTTACTGTATCCAAAATTGAGTCTTGGATTCTTCGAAGGGTATATAGCAAGTTGTTGGCAGTGAATGCTGAAGTTATAAAATCTGTGACCATAGTTACGTTTTGCACTTGCAGGGCGAGATTTTTATATGAGTCTTGGAGATAATTAAGCTTTTGATTAATTAATTTATGATGTTTGTTGATAGTATTCTCCATCCTTTTCATGAGATTAAATTCAGCTTCTACGACTGACGTTTGGTTCTTCCAGAGGTTGTATAGATGGTTTTCATTATGTTTTAAAAGCTCAATATCTTTCTCATATTTTTCTGCAAATCGTTGGTCTAACACTCCGAATAAACTATTCGCAACGTAGCCTACTCCGTCTATCAAGCCGCGTCTCCGCCGTTTGTTATTAGTCATAAATGAGTCATTCATCGTGACAATATTATCGTAATGAGTAAATTGTTCTTCGAACTCGTGCTCGAGTTGTAACATGACGCCGTCGCAAGGTGTTTGTGTTCTGATCGTAGAGCATAAGGTTTCAAGATACTTGATATATTTTAATAATGCCGCCGTTCCTTCTTGATAAGGTTTTGTGTCATAATAGACTATTAAATGCCAATCATCTCTAATTAGGTGCATATTAGATATTTTGTCGAAGTAGACACTATTGTTTGTCAGCATGGTGAGGTTGTAGGATGCTTGAGCGGTGCTTATTAGAGTTAGTAAAAATAATGTCAAAGATAAAACCATAGCTGAGAATGAGATGGGACGTTTATTCCTCGTAGCTGGAGGTTTATTATCAACTTTTGGTGCATTCTCATTTTGATCATTACTATTTGTCGGCAGCAAGGATAGTTTTACAACTGGGCGTTTTAAGATCCCGTTTTTGGTTTTAAGTGTGACGACCCTTACGTGTCCATCACTTCCAGGGTGTAGCGTTACTACGCGACCTAGACTCCATTTTCCTGGTGGAAGGTTGTCGTCTTTTATAATAACGATATCGTTAAGTTTGAGATCGTTTTGGTGCTGCCGCCATTTGGCCCTAGTAGAAAGCTGAGAGAGGTAGTCAGTCTTCCACTTGGCCCATATATCTTGGTATATTTTTTGCGTCAGGTGCCATCGTGTTCTGAGATCATGTTCTGTCTCGAAAATCGTTAAGTTGGGGCCACTTGCAAGAAAGTGAGCCGGGGTCAGGAAGTCCAAATCCTCAGGATCTTCTGTCAGAGGGCACAGTGGTCTGGAGTTCAAACAGGCTTCGAGTTGGGATAGCAGGGTAATATATTCTTCGTAGGTTAGTCTTTGCTCTCCCACGACCCGCTTGAGATGATGTTTAAGGCTCTTAACTGCAGCTTCCCAGAGTCCGCCAGCAGATGGCCATGATGGGGCATTAAAGTGCCACTCAATATTCATTTCAGAGATTGTCGAGCTTACTTCTTGATCAGAAATGATGCTTGAGATTTCAGACAGCTCCTGTTTTAAGATTTTGTTGGCTCCAATGAAGTTAGTTCCCTGGTCACTGTAGATGTGGCCAGGAACTCCTCTTCTAGCTGACATTCGTCGCAGTGCGGCAATAAATGCTGACGCAGTGAGATCTGAGACTATTTCTAAATGTATAGCTTTAGTCACCATGCAAACAAAAACTGCGACGTACCCTTTACAGGTTTTAATGCCACGGCCTTTGTTTGCTTTTATAAAGATGTGTCCGGTATAATCTACTCCAGTGTGGTAAAAGGGTCGGTTAGGGATCAATCGCGCTGGAGGTAGATCGCCCATGATTTGATGTTGAGGTGTGGGATTATTTCTTATACACTTGACACACAATCTTAACCGTTTCTTAGTGACTCTGTTGCCTCCAAGAATCCAGTACTTCCTCCTTATGAATCCAGTTGTCATTTTTGCTCCACCGTGAAATACAAGTTCGTGGGATTCATCTATGATAAGATCTGCCAGTTTCGATTTATTCGGTATTATGATGGGATGCTTCATTTCGGGGTCAAGATTCGAATGCTTAAGTCTACCTCCGACGCGGAGTACTTGATTGGAGTCCAGGATGGGATTGAGATTAAGAATCTGGCTTTTCTTATTTAGTGGGTCATTGTTTTTCAACCGCGATATTTCGTCGTGGAAATATTCATTCTGAACGTGCTTTATTAACATTTCTCTTGCTGTCTTTATATTTTGCAGAGTAAGGGAACTAGTGCGTTGTTTCTTGTAAACAACAATGTCGATGAATTTGTTGATGTAGGCTAATACTCGAGTCACTTTCCTTAAAGTGCTATATTTTGTTAAAAGGTGAATTACTATTGAATTTTTGGGGTTAATTATGACCGTGTTTACTTTCTCTTTTTTCCTTAGTTCTTCGCAGCTAGTAACACTTGTATCAATTGGCACCTTATGGGATTCTTTAGGGTTATATTGTGGCAACCAGTTGGGCCCTTGCCACCACAATGAGTGATTGGCTAATTGTGCAGCAGGTAAACTACGACTGGCGCAATCTGCGGGGTTTTCCTTTGATTTTACGTAATTCCAATTATCTTTAGGGATTATTTCTGTAATACTCCTCACTCGGTTTGCAACAAAAGGTTTCCATTTCTCCGGTTCGCCACTTAACCAACCTAGTGCGGCCGTTGAATCAATCCACCCATAAACATGCACCTTGTAGTGTCTCAGGGCTAAGATTATTTTTTGCATAAGCTTTGACAGCAAGAGAGCGCCGCAAAGTTCCAAGCGTGGGATGGACTGTGGTTTCTTCAGCGGTATTACTTTTGACTTCCCTGCGATGAGAGTTACGTGGGTCTCATTATCTCTTTGTATTTTGCTATACACGACGCAAGCGTATGCTTTTATGCTAGCGTCACAAAAACCATGCAGTTCGATGGTATCTTTATCCTGGGTTTGAATCCAACGTGGAATTTTAAATTGAGACATGTGAGATAGATCGGCTTTAATTATGTTCCATTCATAACGCAATGTCTTGAGGGACAGGGTGGTCCCAACCTAGGTCTGATTTCCATAATTCTTGAAACAAGATCTTGAGCTTTATTGTGACTGGTGCTAGCCAGCCCAAAGGGTCAAAAATTTTCGATATCTGAGATAGGAACTGTCTTTTTGTAAGGATGTCCTGTGAGATAAATTCTATAGGGTGAAAGATAAATAGATCATTTTTTGGTTCCCATCTAAGACCTAAAGTTTTGGTTGACTCCGGTTGCTTGAAGTCGAAGTCTTCCTTCAGAGGTGCATCAGAACTATCTAATATTTCCGGTAAGTTTGATCGCCATTTTCTGAGATTAAACCCTCCAGATTTGAGGAGGTTAATCATCTCGGCTTTGAGCTGTTTTGCTGCTTCCGCTGAATGTTCTCCATGCATGAGATCATCCATATAAAATGAGTCTTCTAAGATGTCAGGAGCGCAGCTATGCGGATAGTTTGGCCTTTCATCGTTGGCCAGTTGCTTCAGTGTCATCATGGCCAAAAAAGGTGCGGCTTTTGTGCCATATGTAACTGTCGCTAGGTGGTATTCTTTTAAAGGTTGTGATTGATTGTTTCGCCAGATAATTTTCTGATATTTCTGATCATCGGGATGCAACCAGATTTTACGAAACATCTTTTCTATATCTGCTGTAAAAGCGTATCTAAATTGTCTCCATTTTAAGATAAGGCTCTGAAGATCTTGTTGTAAATTGGGTCCTCGGCACATAAGATCATTGAGGCTGTAACCGCTCGAGGTTTTTGCCGAGGCATTGAAGACAACTCGCAGTTTAGTAGTTGCTGACTCAGATCGTTGGACGCAATGGTGCGATAAGTAGCAGTCCGGCTGTAAGTGTGGCGCAACGCGTGTCATATGTCCGAGCTCTAGGTATTCAGAAATAAACGTTTTATAGTCACGTGCCACAGCCGGCTGTTTACTTAATTTCCGCTCTAATTGAAAGAATTGAGCAATCGATTTTGTTTTCGATTCCCCAATATTTTCCTCAAAGTTTTCTTTGAATGGTATTTTCACGACATAGCTTCCATCTTGCCGCCTTGAGGTCGAAGATTGGTAGAATTCGATGCATTTTTGATCTTCTTCCGATAACGCTGGAGGTTCATGTATGTCCTCCACTTCCCAAAATTGCTGAATCTCTTCGATATTATTTAAGATCACATTGCAGTGGTATGTTTTGTAGTTGCCGCTAAGGATCCATCCCAACTGAGTTTGTTGGGCTATGGGCAACATACCTTCTGCTCGACAAATACCGTCCATAAGGATAGTGGAATAGATATCTGCCCCAAATAAGATGTCAATTGGCCTACTTTTGTAGAATTCGGGATCTGCTAGAGTTATTTGGTTAAGGGTAGGCCAGTCTGGTTTAGGTAAGGTACAGCTGGGTAAGTTATTTATTAGTCTGTTCATTATATATACGTCCGTTTCAAAGGTAAAATCGCTGACTAACGATGAACATTTAATGGTAATACTGCCCTTACAGTTGTTTTCCTTATTTCCTATTCCAGAGATATAACCGTTGCATTTTCGTCGCGGTAGTCTTAGCAACTGAGCTGCGCTTTCCCTAATAATGGATGTCTGTGACCCTTGATCTAAAAGAACTCTCATTTTTTGGTAGGATCCGTCCGTTGCTTGTACGTTAATTATTGCTGTTGCAAGCAAAATTTCTGAAGGTTCTTTAAGAAGCGATGCAACTGTGTTTCGTTCTTGCTGTTGGGATGGCGATTTTGTAATCGTGGCTGTATTTGACCCAGACCGATGTGACGTAAATGCTTCATGTAAAATGGTATTATGGTCTTTATTGCATTCTTTGCATCTTATTTCAGAGAGGCATTTTTTGCCTTCGTGGTAATGCAGACAATTAATGCAAAGATTCAATTTAGCTACAATATTTTTCCGTTCATGAGGTTGCATTTCTATTAACTTTTGACATGCATGAATTCGATGATCGTCGGAACTGCAAATAGGGCATTGCTTGCGATAGTTATTTTTGCGCTTGGACTTTGACGATTGCGAAACTTGGTTTGTTGAGTAATTCGTTTTAGGATTGTTATAATTTCGGCTAAAATTGGAACCTTTTGAAAAAGATGGTTTGCTATTGTTGTTGGATTGAGATAAGGATGATTTCTGCGTGGAGTTTTCGAGCTTCTTTCTTGAAGTTTCCAGCATCATAAATTTAGTTTCTAGAAAATTAAGGAAATCTTCTAAGACGGGCAACTCTCGCGGGGATTTTAAGGCTTGTAGATAATCCTCATATGTATCGGAGTCCAGTTTTTGGGACAATATACATACGAGGAAGGGATCCCAGGAAGACACATCGACTCCGAGGTTTTTGATAGCATTTACGCTTTCGTACGTAGTGTCGTGAATGCGTTTTATATGATTTGCCGACTGCTGCTGGTTTGCAGGGATATTCATGATGTTGTTAAGATGAGATGTAAAGATCAGTCGTTTATTATTGTAACGATGATTAAGGATATTCCAGCACACTAGATAATTGTCGGAGCTAATTTGGAGATGTTGGATTAATTTTTCGGGTTCACCTTTCACCTTACTCTTTAAAAACTGCATCTTTTGTGCATTCGACAAAGAGGGGTTATTGTGAACTGCTTCGGTAAAAAGATCTTTGAACGAAATCCACTTATTGTAGTTTCCTTCAAAGGCAGCTATCTCCATTTGAGGAGTAGATTTTTCAATATGCGCTACGGACCACATTTTCTTATTGATGTCTTTCTTGATTTTGTTATAATATTTCTCGTAATGAGTAAATTGTTCTTCGTACTCGGGATTCGATCCGCCACACTCGTTGTCTAGCTCCCAATGAAGCGAGTCAATAGCCGCCCAACGGGATTGAATCGTCTTCAGGAGGTCTTCGAACTCCCATTTTTCCGTGACGCGGTCAAGGTCGATGTTGGAAGATGTTCTTAAAAATGCCTTAAAGTTTGTGGCTTGCTTTTTTAAGAGAATTTCGGCTCTACTCTCTTCAAGAGCAGGAGTTGTAGCAGCAGCTTGGGATGCGAGGTTTAAAGATTGAGATTCCACAGTAGGTTGGAATGTAGGAGGTTTCAATTCAGAGGTTTGCGGTCTGTTTGCGTGAGGGATATAGTTCTGAATAGTAGATTTAATGTTGTTATATTTTTCAGTCATTTGATCATACTGATTAGTACTGAAATATGTATGAGATTTATCACCAAAAGATAACAAAGTCATATGATTATTATGGAACTCTGTAAAGTATTGTTCCAAGGTAGCTAATCGACGACGTATGTAGTCCGAGGTCTTGCGCTCTGCACCATCCTTCTTGAAATTGGTGAAGAGCCCATTTATGGCTTCGATTAGTTGATGTTGGGTTGATAAAATGTCTTCGATTTTCGACATTATAGGGATAAAAAGAGACCTTACTTGTACTGCAGGCTTCTTTGGAGATCAAATGTCCTTGCGAAGGCTGCAAGAACAAACCTGGAGTAGCAGCGCGATGAGATGATGCGATGCTCTCGTAGAACCAGTTTCACCAGGATCAGCGGGATGATGAAAGTTTTGATTCACTCAATTCTGTTCACCAGGGTCTGGTTACAGGTTTCAAGCGAGACACACACACGTACAGTACAGTTAGTGGATAACTGGATACGAAATACACTAATGCACTCGCGTCAGTCCCGCCGTAACAGGCTCGAAGGACCAATGTTCGGGGTTAGGGTGAGATTAAGATAATACTAAGGTTGAAGATTGTAAAGATATATTATTTCAGTACTGTAAATGGGATAATAACTAAAACTAATGAGGTGTATGAGATGAGATTGAGTCGCGCCCGATATGCTATCCGAAAGCGTACTGACTATTTTACTTAGGTGTAACATAAAATATTCAATGCATATGGCGCGGTGTCGCAATTACGCTGACATGTTCATATTGTTCGGTGATTGACCCGAACAGCCATACCAAAATGCTAGACAGGAAAACATTGAAAATTAACAAAATGATGCATTAGTCAAATAAATGCAGATATCAGTCGAATCAGGAAGTCATTTGAAAGAAAAATTGCATTTTATTACGAACATAAAAATTGCATTTTATTACGAACATAAAAATTGCATTTTATTACGAACATAAAAATTAGAAAAAATCATTTATTTAGTACATACCAAAGTACTTGCGTACAAATGTCTGAATTATTTTTTTTTGAGCACTTACTTTATTTTTTGAAGTCGGTTAAAAATATTCATTATTTAGGGCTGGTTTTTCAATAGTCAGTTAACCGTTACCTGAGGAATAAAAATAACGGTATGACATATTTTTCATAGATAAGCTGTCAAACCGCCATTTTTACTCCTCAGTTAACGGTTATCTGACTATTGAAAAACCAGCCCTTAGTCAAACATTGACAGCAACATGCAACGTTGCCAACTTTCAAAATGCAGACTTTGCAACTCGTTCAAATACGCTGATTGGCTGTTTTTTGTTTTAATCGTGTCGTACCAAAGAGAATTAACTTTCTATCATGGATGTTTACAAACATTTTATTATCTAAGTGTTATTGGGCATGCGAGGCGAGTAATGGGCGACTCTATGTCCGATCATGGACCATGCCCGGATCGACAGCTAGCACGCGTTGTGTTCCACGCGCGCCTCAAAGAGTGTCAGCACAATCATGACGGGGCCCACTATAAAGGACCAAAGCCTGCCGGGGTCGCGGTAGTAACGAATTACCGTGACCCCGGAATGTAAACGGCTATAAAGGACACCGCGGATTTTAGTTAGTACAAATCAGATAGTCTCTGCCCTGCTCTGGGTGGGCGGATTCATTTGATGAGTTTTGCACGCTAAAAAAGGCACAATAATTGAGTGTTTTACAATGTTACATATTTTTAATTACACGACTGCCCAAAATAAAAGCTTTATAATTTTAAAATATGTAATGTTATAAGGGTGAACATTATTTGCTTGTTACAGCGCCATAAGTCGCTTAACTCTCGAACACTCGATAATTAGAGAGAATGTGTTTTCCTAATCCATGTCGGCCGTGGCCTCGTTAGATCCCTTTTTAAATACAACCTGTCAAAAATGCCCTTAGCACAGAAAGGGCCCTTCAATTAATTTTAACTACGAAACTAACAGGTAATTTGATCGACATAGTGGCGAAACTATATCGAAATATTTTTCTGATTATCTGGATTTCGAAATTCTGTCTTGGTGTGGACATATTGTGATGAGGAGGGATGACACTCATTTGACTAAGAGAGTGATGAGTATGAATGTTGATGGATGGAGAGGAAGAGGAAGGCCAAAGAAAAGATGGATGGATTGTCTAAGGAATGATATGAAAGAAAAAGTAGTAAATGATACTGTGACGTCTGATAGGGGAGAATGGAAGAAGAAAACGCGTTACGACCACCACAAGTAGAATGGGATAAGGGAAGGAAAATGATGATAATGATCTGGATTTCGAAATGTCTTGATTTCAAATCGCTGTAAAAGAGTTTGCCCTACGGACTTGTTACAATGATTAAAGTTTTCTTTTCTTAAAACGTTGCTCCACAAAAACCACGCACACGTAATAATTATTTTAAACGCATTAACGCATGCGACGCGCATCGTAAAGATGATTTTTTGAGGATAGAAAAATTTCAGATTGCAAGTGGGATTCGTACCCGCGTCTTCTGGATAGGTACTCCAGACGCCTTAACCATGCAACCCACACCTGCAAACTGAAATTCTCTATTCCTCGTTTGAACGCTTTTCATTCAACCGAGGAATAGAGAATTTCAGCTTGCAGGTGTGGGTTGCAATCTGGAGAACCACGCACGTGTATAGTGGGACCGTTTATTTACATAGAAATTCACATACATACACACCCAGACCCGGAACAATTTCTTGCAGATCATACAAATATTAATTCCGTGCGATGATCGAACCCGCCACAAAATCGATCTCTCAGACACTGCACCAACCAAAGTGCATATTACTCGCCTAATGATTTACGTGCCATAATTATTCTAATACTGTATAGTATTAGAACGGTTACACACTGCGTGAGATCCGAATCCGTGAAAATTACCGGATCTAGCCTAAAAAACTTGGCCCGAATTCCGATATTGATTCCTTAGATTACTTAGAGAAGACTGTTGACAGCAGCTTTGCCAGCTGCAACTCAAAAATTATCCTACGGGAATATGAAATAGGGATTAAAACTGTCCTATGTGTTATAAACTTTCTGTGAAACTTTAAAGTTTTTCCTTCATTTGACATTCTAGGGCTAGCGGCCTCATCACGAGATTTCTGTATTTCTGAATGTATAGCGTACTTGAAGTATTTACGGCATTTATTGTACCTATGCAAAATGATATTTAAAGAGCTTCAGTGTACCTATTACGACCGAGGAATTATTTTTTTCCATCAAATTAACATAAAGTTTTCGTCACAATGAACTAAAAACTCGTGCTAGCAGAGCCTGTTCCTAATTGGACACTTACGTACGGGTGACGGAAAGTTCGGAAATAGTGCGTACCAAATTACCATAAAATTAGTTCTATGGCTAATTCGGATCTTATTTTTACGGATTCGGATCAGACAGTGTGAAACCGCTCTTATGGCACCTAAATATTTTGTAATGCCCGTATCTGATATCTGATCTATGCAATTTAAATATTAAAAATTGCGGTGATTGGCAGCCGACTTGGAGATTTGAAATCTTATAACGTTACAACTTAAATTATATGTTCGGTTGTGAAACGTAAACGGCAAATTCCGCGGGAAATCGCGGGCGGAAACTAGTTATTTATTATACGCATTGCGTGCTGTCAGTTACTATCACAAATGTCATGTTTGTTTTTTAATACAAAGTAGTTTTTTTTCTGTGTAGCAATTATTTGTAGGCACCTTTCACTAATTTTGCGCACGAAAATATTAACAATGCAATCTATGTAGTACCATTAGGTACTATTATATATTCTGTGTGTGGTAGTACTTTAAGTATTTAGGTAAGTAGGTACTTAACAGATAAAATGGTAAGAGCTTCGTAAGTTTAATTGATTTTTATGGCGTAATTTGTCTTTGATTTTTCGAACTCTGCGGTCGGGACTTTTGTGTCGTCCCACCCAGGGCAGGGCGGGAGGGTCTGGACAAACCCACCACACTATTCCCAAACCACTGCAACTCCTGAAAGCCAGATTCAATTCAACCACCAGAAAAGCGCCGAGACAATGAAGCTCGACGTGTCCCGGAGAATGAATTTACCTGTCTTGGATCCTGCAACGAAATTAATCAGAAAAGAATACTGCAGACTTGTACTGACTAAAATCCACGGTGTCCTTCAATAACCCTTTACGTTCCGGGGTCACGGTAATTCGTTAGTCCCGCGACACTGTGGTGGGGACTGTCAAATCGATCGCAGCGCGCCATGTGACAGAGATGTGAACTAATTCGGGACTCTCGCGAACGACATCTTTTGAAATACTTTTCTAGGTTTTATTTAATTTTTAATGAAAAACAAGCCGAAAATATTTAGATATCAAAAAGTCTCTAAGTTGAAAAGAATATAATTTATGTTCCGAAATAAGGAGGCGCTGTTATCGATTGGAATCGAAAAATAGTAAAAGAAAATGATTACTTTTCCAAGGATTTTCTTATAAATAAATATTTCTTATAAATGTGTGTACATAGATGGCGTTATTTAAAATAAAACAGCGCCATCTACCCACAACAACACAAATCAATTTAATTTTTGACTAAAATTGTTGTAAGGGTCAGTTCAGACCGCGACGCGAAGCGACGCGACGCGATGCGCGTACTCTTTTAAGAGGCATTCAAAATACGACTTTATGTTCTACACCAAAAGATACACATTTCGTTGTGAGAGTTTAGAATACATTGAGCGATGTAAGCGGCGCCGCGCTGTAAATAATTTATAGAAAAATCAGATCACAGCTTTTTGCGGGACAGATAAAGCTCATAATACTTATTTGCATAAAAATATTTTTTTCCAATCAGGAACTTGTTCTGATTTCCTGAATTAAATGAAGTAGTAATATAAAAAACACTGTTTAATTTCAAACTGTTTTAATCATTGTTTTAAACATGTGTTTTAAAACAACTTGTTTTAATCATGCCAACCCTGGTCTCAGGTTAAGAATTCGGTCATATGTAGTTGCCTTCATTCGGATTTTGTATACTCAACTACCTCTAGCCCCTGGACTATGTAGCTGACACCAAATGGTAGACTGCGGGAGGATGGGGGGTGGGCTGGGAAGCACGTGGCGAAATTAGACACTCGCGCGGCGTCTGGATGCGCATCGCGGCGCAGCGCATCGTCGCGACGCTTCAGTCGCTTCAGTCGGCGGTCAGTCACACAAAGACGCGACGCAATGCGACTTGACACAACTATACTGCAAATGTGTATATTTTCGTGTAGCAAATAAAGTTAGATTTTGAGTCGCTATTTGGATGAATGGACGAATGGGTAGTTATTTACACTTTCACGCAAAAACTTCAAAACGGATTTGGATGTACTGACTACAAAGATAGCTTCTCTTTGTATGCCGATATTACGTTTCCGTGGGATAATTTTGCCGCTAGCAACAGTCATTAACGTTTTCTAAGTGTTATTCGAGACTATAAAGTATCTGTAATCTCTACGACACCGGAAGTATCAATTAACGTAAGGGACAAAATACGACTTTTCAGGAGAGCCAAAAAACGATTTTTATTTTTTTATTTTGTCTATAACTTTTTACGGTCTGGTCCAATTTTTATGGTGTTCAGAGCAAAGTTTCTTAGAATTTCCCCTTCTTTCTTGTTTTATACAAAAGATTTAGGAATACCCAGTAGTTTCAAAAATAGCATGCCCTTTACATTAAAAAAAAATGTTTAGATGACCGTTACGTTACTGAATTTTTATAGATAATCCGTCGAGCATAGTGTAAGCAGCAAGAGAAATAGAAAATTATACGAAATTTTGTTGTAAAGGACTTTATCAGTGTTGCAATTTAATGTAACAATAGATTATCTACTAAAATTTATACTATTTTAGCACTATGGAAATGAGATTAAAGAGTAAATGAGTTCAGTTTCAGGTTTTACTGCTAGCTATCGCAGATTTAAGTCTGATTCGAGTCGGACCGCGTCCTACTGCTCCGAGCTAGCTCGGTTACTAGGCTCAGAGTAGTTCTACATAGTTTTAGATGTTTATGAAACGGGATTTACCTGTTCACTTTCTCGGAGAAAATTCTAGATGTGCGAAGTTCTTCGTGATCGCTGAATCAAAGGAATAGTCCAAATTCTTCTCCTTTTCACAGATTACAGATATAGATCTTTTTTCTATAAAAGACTTATGTTTTTCCCGTCTTAACTCTTCGATTAACATGTCTCTGACAATTCAGATACAATTTGAAACAAAATTCCTTTTTCTTTTCTTTGTTGACTATAAAATATTTAACAGTATAAGATGTTGACTATAAAATATTTAACACTATCCGAGTACACTTTATATGCAACTTACTCGTTTGAGTCCACTCGGTCCGAGCACACTCTGACCGCGTCAACGCGGCTTTAATTGGATTTATAATTTTATTATAGGTATTAGTCAATTTAAGTTTTCTTGGAATTTATTGCTACCTAGACCTACCACTTTTTCTCCACCTGGCAAGAAGTGACGATGTGTAGGTAGCAGCTCTGAAGAGGATACCTATCTTCTTCAGAGCCGATATTGAATGAATGTAATGGAAACGAAAGGTCGATGAATTAAGGCATAGGAATTGTGCGAAACATAATATTAGTATGATGGAAATGAAAGTAAAAGTGACGAGTAGAGAGGACGTAAGGGGAAAAGATAGAATAAAAGGTACATGGGTTGTGTGAAAGATGAAGCAATAAATACTTGTTTGACGTATTTCATCTGCAGTAATTTCAGCTCATTTCGACTTAGAATGGAGGTCGTGCGCTGTGGTGCTCCTTGGGTGAAGCCTATGTCCAAAAGTGGTCTCTAATATTTAGAAATGATAATGATGATGAATTTCACCTGCAGATTGATTTGTGTTGTCTATAGTTTATGTATTTTTATGTCTAACAGCCGTAATTTTCCAAATCCCTTTACCCTTTTCTGTTGCATTTAAATTGTTTTGAGGTAATTCTTCGGTTTTTTCATGTCGTAAGTGTCACCGAACCCTAACATTTTATATAAACTTCAGATTTCGTCAAACAATTTTTTAAAGTAAGGGACTTGTTGTTTACAGTGAAAGGCATTTTATTTACAGTAAGGAACATGGTTTTTAAAGTTAGGGGCATTTTATTTAAAGTAAGGGACATTGTCATTTAAATCGACTTATTTTTGACTAAGGTAAGGGTGTAAATTATTTCGTACGGTGACTTACTTCAATTTTTTGAGAAGAAAAAATATTAATGACTGTTACATCACATTTTTTTTCAGAAATCGTTTTTCGCGGTCAAAATTTTTGTACTGTAAGGGACATTTTTTTAGAGATAGAATTTTTTTAATAATACCAATCGATAGAGCGCGAAATTCTGAATCCAATGATATATATAACTCATTTTCGCCAAAATGTCCCTTACGTTAATTGATACTTCCGGTGTCGTTGTATATCATCCAGATTAGATTCTAGACCCAGATTGAGTAACAAACATCCATCCATCTAATCATTCGTATTTAAAATCCTACTGATATTATAAACGTGAAAGTTTGTTTGGATGGATGTTTGTTACTCTTTCACGCAAAAACTACTGAACGGATTTGGATGAAATTTGTAACACAGATAGTCTGGATTAACATCTAGGATAGTTTTTATTCCGATTTTATATATATGGGATAATTATCGAGTTGTAGCGGGTGAAATCGCTGGCATCAGCTAGTCTTATATGTATATATAATTTCCGTGTCACAATGTTAGTTACCGTACTCCTCCGAAACGGCTCTACCGATTTTTACCAAATTTTTTATGCGTATTCAGTAGGTCTGAGAATCGGCTACTATCTATTTTTTTTTATAATTTATATGGCAAAACAACGAATGCGAGGTCAGCTAGTATTATATAAAATGTAAGGATGTTGTATACGATTAAGACCAAAAACAATAAAACTATATTCTTTTATCACAGGTGTCCATCGTATTCCATTCAGCTGCCACTTTGAAGTTTGATGAGCCTCTGCGTGTCGCTATTGACCAGAATGTTCGTTCTGTACAACGACTGCTGGAGATATGTGATAAGCTGCCTAACATTGAGGTATGACTTGAATTATATTCTTGCCCTTATAATCCAAATATATATTTGTACTAATCATTTGAGTAGAAAACCCTTTTCGTTTTATATTTCATACAATTCATCCGCTTAGCACAGGGCAGACTGTTAAAGGCTGCGAACATTACGATCGATTTATACATAATTACAACTGTTATTCAGCCTATTTGAACTATACACCTAGATGTATAACAAGACTGCTGGTTTGTAGCGGCCTGGGAAAAGAGTTTACGGAAGGAATTGGCCCAGCAGTGGGACAGTACAGGCTAAGGAAAAAATAAATATTTCACAAAACAACTACAGCAAAGTATCCCACGTTCATAAAATACATATATATGATAATTTTGTGAAGACATTAAATCCATAACAATTTAATTTCTCACAGGCGTTCATCCACGTGTCAACAGCATACAGTAATGCTGAGCTGACCTACGTCGAGGAGCGTGTCTACCCGCCGCCCGTCCCGCTGGAACAGGCCTTCACCATCGCTGATTCCTTGCCTGAGGAACTGCTCGCCAAGATCAACGCAGAGTGAGTTCACTACATTGTAAGCTCTACTTGTAATCAAGAATGGCTCCAAATGGTTCGTGTAGTGTTACACACTGTGCGCACGCCTGAACTTGGCTTGACACGCTCCCGCCTGTCTAGATTTTAACGGCACGGTTGGCGTAGTTCCTGAGAAATCGACTGCCACACAGCGTGTCGCGTGTTTAATCCCCGCACGTAACAAATATTTGTATGATCTGCAAGTAGCTGTTACGAGTTTGGGTGTTTGTTTGAGTTTATTGTAAACGCACCTACTATACAAGAGAAATTCCTAGTGTGGAAAATCCTAGTTTAGGTTATCCTGTGTTTGGTGTGACAGTTTATTTTCCAGTCTAGTATCACGCCGGCCACTATAAATCACGTCGGGGTCACCAGTTTAGGTTATCCTGTGCTTGGTGTGACAGTTTATTATCCAGTCTAGTATCACGTCGGCCACTATTATAAATCACGTCGGCCACTATAAATCACGTCGGGGTCACCAGTTTAGGTTATCCTGTGCTTGGTGTGACAGTTTATTTTCCAGTCTAGTATCACAGAAGAAAAAAAAGGGCAAAAATTAAGATATTCACTATTTCATCAGACGTTTCAAACATTCCTGTAGCATTTCATGCTGAAGGTCATACAAGCCGTGATTTTAAAACTTGCTGAAACGGCAATGATTCACTTCGTGCATTTCCAGGAACATCATTGGCTATTCATTCACGAAGTGAATCATTTTAAGGAATATTGCTAAGTGGGTGTTTTAGAACCGCTGTGGTAATTGGTGAAGAGTAAAGGAGATATAATGTTGACTTTTTGCCTTAGTAACTTGATCTTAAAAGGTGAATATTTTCAGATACATTTCACCGAAACCCAATACCTACACTTTCACGAAGGCGCTGGCGGAGAATGTGGTGGAGGAACATGGAAATAAAGGGTATCCTGTCGCCATCTTTAGACCAACTATCGGTGAGTTATTTACTGACAATAAGTTAGGTACTTGCCTGTCTTCTTGGAGCTAGATTATGTCAGGTGTACTTAAATCATTCACTTGTTTCATCTTCAGCTTAACATAATCAGCTAAACACGTTCCCATTGCTGATGAGGCTGTGAAAAAGACTATAATCTGGTATAATCCACCGCTCGCGCCCATTGCGTGTTGATCCTCATTTACTACACTACCGAGCAAAAGTATGGAATCACTGACTTGAAATTGATCCGGTATAGCTTTTTAGATAATGGCGTGATTTGAATGAATTTTTTATCAATTTAAAGTAAACAGTTAAAACTTAAATCTTTAAAACGGTACCATTTTCTACTATTCTTAACTAGTTACTAAGTACTCAAAACCGCGCGGAATCGGAGTAAATGATTTTATAATTTATGCTCTCGAGTGCATATCTATACATATAATAAAACTGTAGAAAAATCGTTTTTGTACATCAAAATAAAATCCAAAAAAAATTGCTAGGGTGTTGAAGTACAACCAACAGAACCCATTTCCAGCATTTTTAGAATTTTTGTCTGTTTGTCTGTTTGTCTGTTTGTCGGTTTGTCGGTTTGTCTGTTTATTTGTGGCTCCATCACGTAAAATGTACGAAGGCAATGTAGATAACCTTTATACACAACGATCGAGCGTAACTTGAGGACTAATTTAGTTTTTGTTTCATTGCAATCGGTTAAGTCTATCAAAAGATATTTGAATTTAAAGTGTTCCAGACCCAGAAGTAAAATTACGGTCAGTTTACACCGAGACGCGCAGTTCAGTAGCGCGATCTAGCTTGGAATAGAAAAACTACATACCTATTCAAATATGGTGTGGACTGGAGTGGAGTGGTTTGGAGTGGTGTAGAGTAGAGTAGAGTAGAGTGTAATGGAATAGAATGGGATGGTTTGGGATGGAATGGAAAGAAAGAAAAGGTTTTTATTAGACTCACACTAGAATGGGAATGAGTGGGATGGAGTAGGATGGAGTGGGATGGAGTGGGAGGGAGTGGGATGGAGTGGGATAGAATCGGATGGAGTGGGATGGATTAGAATGGAGTGCGATGTAGTGAGATGGAGTGGGATGGAGTAGGATGGATTGGATAGAGTGGGATGTAGTGGGATGGAGTGGGTTGGAGTGGGATTGAGTGGGATGGAGAGGGATGGAGTGGGATGGAGTGGGATGGAGTGGGATGGAGTGGGATGTAGTGGGATGGAGTGGGATGGAGTGGGATGGAGTGGGATGTAGTGGGATGGAGTGGGATGGAGTGGGATGGAGTGGGATGGAGTGGGATGGAGTGGGTTGGAGTGGGATGTAGTGGGATGGAGTGGGACTGAGTGGGATGGAGTGAGATGGAGTGGGATGCAGTGGGATGGAGTGGGATGGAGTAGGATGAAATGGGCTGGAGGGGGATGGAGTGGGAAGGAGTGGGATTGAGTGGGATGGAGTGGGATGGAGTGGGATGGAGTGGGATGTAGTGGGATGGAGTGGGTTGGAGTGGGATGGAGTGGGTTCGAGTGGGTTGGAGTGGGATGGAGTGGGTTGGAGTGGGTTGTAGTGGGATGGAGTGGGACTGAGTGGGATGGATTAGGATGGAGTGGGACTGAGTGGGATGCAGTGGGATGGAGTGGGATGTAGTGGAATGGAGTAGGATGAAATGGGCTGGAGTGGGATGGAGTGGGATTGATTGGGATGGAGTGGGACTGAGTGGGATGGAGTAGGATGGAGTGGGATGGAGGGGGATGGAGTGGGATGGAATGAGATAGAATGGGTGCTCTAATCCAGTAGCAATTCTTCTGAATCTGAACGACAGAGGGCGTTTATTATAATCACCTAAAATATTCTTGAAAAATAAATTCTTAATACAGGGATTATATGAAAACGATATGATTTATAAAAAACGTGGCGAGAATTAAGCGCTTCGCACTAAAAAATACATTGTTAAATTCCGACATCCACGCGAACGAAGTCGCGGGCACAGCTAGTTTTATAATAATATTGATTTTTGTCCCTTTTCTAGCAAAACACTCACTCTATTATCATGGAACCCGAAATGATGGCGTAAACTCTGAAAATTGAAATACAAGTCGGATTTTCAAAATTAAATTTGACAACGTAGTTCATAACTATCAGGACAGATGGCGCTGTAACCAATTTCTATAATTTCTTAATATCTCTTCTAGTGATATCTTCCCTTCGCCACCCGTACCCTGGCTGGATAGAGAATCTCAACGGCCCCAGCGGCGTGGTGGTGGGCGCCGGGAAAGGTCTACTACATGTCTTCTGCAGCAAGGATACCGCGAAAGCAGACATGTTGCCAGTAGATATTGCCATAGATACACTGTTGGCTGTGGCCTGGGAGACTGCTGTTGATCGGTAAGGATAATATTTTACATTACTCATACTCTGAAAGTAAGTCATTACACATGCCTGATGTAACGTTTTAAGACTGCATATTCTGAAAGTTGGCAACGTCGCAAAAAGCTGTCAAATAATTACAAGTTTTAATTAATTTGGCAAATTTTCTGTATGAAAACAAGAAATATCGCTCTGTAGTGCACTAAAAAATGATATAGGAATGCAATTAAAACACTGAATTTGATGTTGTAACCGTTTCCGGTGTATAAAAGACATTTGGAAAGCTTCCAAATGCTTTTTCTACATCTAAAACTATGTATTCGGTGTTACGATATTAATTATTGCATTCCCTTATCAATTTTTTAGTGCACTACAGAGCCATATTTCTTATTTTCATACAGTAACAATGCTAAATTAATTAAAACTTGCTAATATTTGACAACCATTTGCGACGTTGCCAGCTTTCGGAATATACGCTCTTAAAGTTATGCATTTCAGCCCTAGGAGGCATCGCTTTCAATTGCCACTGCCAAATTACAAAAAAAAACTTGTTTTATTTTGACATTTTTATTGTACTATGTTCTAACTATGTATTAATCGCGATTTTAAATTAAACAAACATGAAGTTAAGTAATTTAGTTTCAATTGTTTCTGTAAAATAACGTAGTTTTCGGCAAAATAATTAGAGAAACTTTCCTTATCTTTCCTTCCTAAAACAAAGCACAGTAATCACTATTACTCATTGTTTTCTCACGGTTGAAGGTCAAAATAACAATTAAAACACCCGGAAAATGGTGACGAAATGGACACCTTGTTATTAAATGGACATGTCGTTTAGTTTACAATTAATATTAATAATATTATGGAGTGACAATTGTCTGAGAACAATGTGTCGTCGTGGGTGACCTTATTATTCGTGTTCCGTATGTGAAGGTTCCGGTTTTCCCTGAGTGACGAAGTAAGCTGAAATTCTTCATTCTGTTTTCAGTCTAAATTGACTCTAGACAATAATAATGGCGCTTAGGCGCAGGAGATTTCGGAATGCTAATGGAGGGCCACAGAAAATACGTTTAATTTCATGAAATATTATTCTCTAAAATAAAAACTTTAACACCAATGACATGGCCGGATTCTGCCCTCAAAGCTCAATCCAAATTTCATACTGTACATTAATAACAATTATATGAAAAATTCTTCTAAAATAAATAAAAAATAGTCGCAACAATTACGATTCTCTAAAACAGGCGAGGAAAATTCCTAAAAATTAAATGTTTTAAGGGTGATTTCCCTTTTGATTCATTGCTAGGAAGAGACAATTGCATCGACGTTTGGATACACGCTTATGACAATCAGTGTACCTATGTAAACTATGCTTGATGGTCATATTAAAATACCTATAAAACGCCCGTGACTGTTAGAATTGTACGTAAATGATTTTATTATTAGGATAAATTACCACTTTTCGAATGGCGCGCGTCTTGACGCGACTAACGCACCACTTTATAAATCGATAATATATTTAAAGTGCGTATCCAAATGTCCTAGGCTTACTTTGACGTTTTTGCGACAGTTGATCTTAACCGTCAAAACTGTCAAAACTGTATAGTCTTACGTTGATCATAACACGTATTACTGTGTTCGTTAGGTACTGTATTGGATTTTAGATGTTTTAACCCGACTCCACGCTATCATTAATCAGACTTTCGTTTACGCTTCCAAAGTTAATAGTATTCTGATGTGTAAAATGGACTTGTATATACGTACGATTTGGATTCTGACGGTCACCATGTATAAGTGTCTGAATTGTATTGTGGTCACTTATCGAATGCGACGGTATAATGTTGTAACAGCTTTAATACCGCAGCTACAAAATAGATTGTCTGAATGGTTATCCTTAGAAGAGGTACGTACCTAAATCGTAATTATATTCATATTACGCATTTTGATACCACACACTTATAGAAATCAGTACATAACAATATTTTTTCATGAAATCCCACAATCAGGTTAGCGTGTGCACTACACTACCTGTATTATTTCTTCCATTTACTCTTAAAATGTCCATGTTACAGGATATATCATCCCTGTTGGATACAAGCTAATCGGCACTTGATATTAAATATACTTAAACAGGCTGGATGCCTAACTATAGAAAAATGAACCTGCATTGTCTGAACCACTTCCAATTCTACCAACTGCTAATCCTGCTATCGCTCATGATCCACCACTACCTCCACTACCGCTACCAGCTGATAAACCTGCACTCAATTATATAATTAATAAATAAAAAATACAAATATCATTTTAGTGTTTTATTGTCTGTTTCTCTGCCTCTTTTCCCTGCTTTGGCGACCTGAAACTTTAGAAAAGAGTCTAACAAAAATAGTTAACTGAGCATTAAGACGCGGCCCCACCGCAGTGCACGGAGAGGCTACGCACGTGTAAGAAAGCTTCGCTTTGTAAGAAAATGTATGTGGTTGTGTCCACTGCAACCCACGGAGAAGCTACGCACGAATTGACGTCATTGATACACGCGTGGCTTGCTCATATACATAGTCGTGTGTACTCCAGTGGAAACCTAGATCCACGTCGTCAACTAAATTAATACACGCAGCTAAAATGCGCGGTATGCCCGTGCACAGCATGCGCTGCGGTGGGGCCGCGCCTTTAGCCACACGGAACTGACCAGACTGTATGAAGAGACAAATCTAATACGCGCCTAGTGAAGAAACGGCCTCTATCTACTGAAAATACCATTCTCCTATTGTTCCGCCTGAAAAAAATGTGCCTGAACATTTTGAATAGCAATCGGAAATTGCTACTCAAAATGTTCAGGCACTTTTTTAAAATCCTGTTTACAGTATCTCTCGCTTGTTCTCTGTTCATAAAACTTAAACTACTATAAATAAATACCTGTAAGCTTTAATATGAGGTACTGTTTGTCAATGTACATTAATATTTTTTGTCAGGGCATCGCTCTATACAAATTCCGGCCATGTCATTTATCCTGGTTATACAATACAGTAAATAAATAGTCAAGTCACGTGGAACTGAAACTAGAATTTGTTCAACTAGAATCGGACGACCGAGGCGCTTTATTGTGACGACAAATAAGTCTAAGAAAAAATACTTACCTAGTGCTTTATTTTTCGACTACAAATATGGTCATCAATAATTCTTTTTGTATAAGTACCAACATGGATAAATACTTACCAAATCTAAAACTCGCTTTAGCAAGATTTCACGGACACCCCGAAAATCGGTTTGGTTAGGTTCGAGTTTCGACAGAAATAGAAGCCCCGCAAAACGGGGCTTCGTCGTCCCTGTCGATTTTTTTTTGTTATTACAGAAAATAAATTAATTTCTACAATTCTTAATGATACAGATGAACATTTGTCCATTATGGCAGATATTTCGATTTTTAGGTTTTAAAACAGGTACTTTTCTGGTAGGCGTTTAAACACAAGCCTTATTTTTTAATAACATATATTTTTCTTTCTTTCTTTCTTTCTTTCCTTCTTTCTTTCTTTCTTTTTCTTTCTTGCTTTCTTTCCTTCACCGTTGTCAAACCTTTCAAATAATACAAGTTCAATTTCACCGTATCTTCTAAACAGGCCAGAACAAGTGCGAGTCTACAACTGCAGCACATCCGAGAATCCAACCACCTGGGGAGAGTTCGAGGCAGCTCTGCGACTGTACCTGAGAGGACATCCCCTGGACAACGCCTACTGGTACCCCAGTGGACTTGCAGTGGAGAACAAGTATGTATACGGAGAGCCGTTTGTCTAGGCTGTCATTTGTAGATCTTTGACAGTCGTTAGGTAGTGTTAGCGAACTTGCTGGTGACGCAATACGACGCATTCAAGCTTTAAGACATAAAACTTGCGGTTATCTACGAGTAGATGAAAAAAAAAAAAAAAAAAAAAACATACCGTCGAATTGATAACCTCCTTCTTTTTGAAGTCGGTTAAAAACAAAACACGCTCGCCACGACGACTTAGTTCAGTCGAATTGCATCATTATAATTTATATCGTAGTAGCAAGAACGATTTTCATTTTTGCCGACTTCAAAAAAAAAAAGGAGTTTATCAATTCGACCTGTAGATATGTATGTAATATTTCCAGAACTGCCCAGTTTTCGTATAGGTATGTTAGTCTATATCAGCGTCTGAACAAATGTGCCTTTCAAAAGTGTATGTATGTATGACTATGTTATGTATGTTTTTATGTTTGTGTTCGCATATCTCCGGAACTACAAGTCCGATTTAAGTAATTATTTTTTTGTTGTACCTACTAGGTATAGTTCAACAAAACTTTTTCAAAAAAAAAGTAACCGACTTCAAAAGCAACCAGAAAAAAGGATAAAATAACCTAAGTACGTAATAACTTTTCTTTATGAAGTCGGTGGCAAAAATCAATGAAATAACAAAAAAACAAAGCTACCGACTTTAGAGACAAAAGTTATAATGCAGGTTATTTTATCCTTTTTTGTGGTTGCTTTTGAAATCGGTTACTTTTTTTTGTTATTAGGAATTGCAAATCGCACGAATCACATCAGCAAGCTCGCCCTTGCAAAGGTTTAATTAATTGCGGGTCATCGGGATGTTAGCCACCGTTTGCCATCAATGTCTTCCATAATGTAGAGAACTTCCTCTATGTATGAAACCTTTTTGCAACGCTAGTAAATTCTCTATGGAATTAAGTTCTATAAAAAATGACTTTTTTTTTCGCAGAATCGCACACAAAAGTTTGGAGACATTACTGCAAACTGCACCTCTTCACGTCGCCGAGTATTTAATCAAAATTCTTGGAATAAAAACAAGGTAATTTAAACTAATACAATATTTTTTTTTTTTTTTTTTTAGGTAATTATACCTATCGTGGATATATTTACTTTTACTAACAGCCTATTTAATACAATACTCATAATCTAAACTATAAATAAAAACTAACTAGTAATATGTACAAATAATAATAATAGAAATATTCAAAGGGCGTCAAAGAATTCATCCACATCGCTGTCAACGGGAACGGTGCCCAGAACGCTGGCAGCATTGCCACGTTGTATGGCAATGCTGATTCGTTGGCCTAGGAATAAGCCAGCCCTCTGGTCACCTGAAGAGTCGACTAAACGTCTGGCGATATCCTTAAAAACGTTGTGGGCACTCGGGCCCCATGGTCCTAGAGTTTCAACCCCAAACGGCTCAAACACATAGCTACTAGCTAAGCCAATGTATTTGCGCCGCTTGGAGTTTTCAGCACCTGCAGCAGCAGCGCCAGCACAACACGCTGAACTAGGAAGATGGGATGGCGCAAGGGTGTCGACACATGTTGCATCCCACACCAAAGGCCTACCCAGCTTCCATGGCATTATGGTCATACCATCTGGTCTCTTCCCATCGTCGCGTGCCAAACCACTGGGTTCTAAGACGGCTGGCACCCCGGCGGTGACAAGAGCACGACGGATTATGTCGTTTAAGCTAGCGTGTCGTGCCAACCGACCTGCACTCCTGCTACAGGAAAGGCCATGGTGCCCGAGGTAGTCGACTACTTCACCACATTGACAGCGATGTGGAGCCCCACAAGGAGCGCCATACAATATTTTGTTCAAATAAAGAAAGAATAGTACATTATGCAACTAGTGAATAAAGAGCGGATTTAAAGCGAGGGCCTTATATATGAATCAAGAGCAAGCGAAGGATTTTAATGACTAAATCACGACCGTAGGGAGTGATTCATGATGTATTTCAAGTATTTAAATCCTGAGCGACGCGAGTGATTCAGGCCCTCGATTTAAATCCGTTTTATTCACGAGTTACATATACGATACTTTATACCATGACCACAAGAAAAATAATAATTAAGCGATAATAGATAGGTATTTAACGAAGAAAAAAAAGACAAAGGTGCGTTTACAAACATCTAAATTCACATACACAAACACCCAGATCCGAAACAAATAACTGTAGATCATACGAAAATTTGCTCCGTGCGGGAATCGAACCCACTGCACGCGACGAAATAGTCCAATCGCTCGGTCACTGCGCCAACAAATTGACATTAAACTCGGAACAATGATTTAAATTAAGAGTAACATTTTCCTAACAACACGGGGGCTGACGGGGGTGGACCGCAGCAATGTGTTCTAAATTCAAACAACAAAACAGTGAGAAAAAGAGCTTTTTACTCACTGTTTTCAGTGAGAAAAAGTAACTTTTTAAAGTGGGAATGGTATAATAGTTATTTGTTATGCAAGGCTGCAAAGTTGATTTTTGGCGCGAGTACTTGAATTGAAAACTGAGCGAGCGAAGGATTCTAAGATTGAACCGCGAGAGAAACGAGCGGTTCAAATATAGAATCCTGAGCGATGCGAAGTTTTCAAAGGTACGAGACGCAGAAAAACTTTGCTGCCGAGTGCAACACACAACTTTTCACCTCACACAGCGAGGAAATGAAGTGGGGTCATTGACCTATACTGGGGGCGGCTCGCCTGTCAGTGTAGAAAACAATTGAATACAAGACGTGTTCGAATTTTAAACAACACTTTGTGCTCTAGAGCACAAAATGGAGTTTTGCGCTCAGATTTTGAATGAGAAATAGAATCTTTCCGAGCGGGTGAGGTGAAATAGTTATTTGTTATGCAAGGCTGCAAAGTTGATTTTTGGCGCGAGTACTTGAATTGAAAACTGAGCGAGCGAAGGATTCTAAGATTGAACCGCGAGAGAAACGAGCGGTTCAAATATAGAATCCTGAGCGATGCGAAGTTTTCAAAGGTACGAGACGCAGAAAAACTTTGCTGCCGAGTGCAACACACAACTTTTCACCTCACACAGCGAGGAAATGTAGTGGGGTCATTGACCTATACTGGGGGCGGCTCGCCTGTCAGTGTAGAAAACAATTGAATACAAGACGTGTTCGAATTTTAAACAACACTTTGTGCTCTAGAGCACAAAATGGAGTTTTGCGCTCAGATTTTGAATGAGAAATAGAATCTTTCCGAGCGGGTGAGGTGAAAAGAATATTTTTTCAACTCTACGTCAAACGTAACTCAAATGATAATGTTGCCAGAGTAAACATTTTCTACCAATGTGGTAGCTTTATGCTGGATAAATAATTTTATTCGTTTTTACCTTGGAAATATTCTCTTTTGATCAACTATTGTCCATTGTCATATGGCTGGGCTAAGGTCTCACCCATAGCCTTCAATTTTTCCTCTGTGTAGTGTTCTCCGGTCAATCTACTGTAATCGCGTCTAAAAGTCGGGTTACACTAACTGCATTTGCCATTTATTTTCGCTATAATAGTCTTTAAAAATTTGTGTAAACGTCCATTAACGTGATAATTAACGGCATTACCCGTTAGTGTGGCCCTAGTGTAAGTCATCACGCTAGCGTTAGGCCTCCCTAGGCAATCGCCCATCTACCATCTTCTAGGCGACGACTCTGGTCCATCGAGCGCTTTAAGAAAAACTTGCAGCCCCCGGCCGGCCGTCCCGACTTTGCACGGGTGGAATGAATAAATGTAGCTTTCCTATGGTGATTTTTTTTTAAATCGGCACAGTATTGTTTTTTTATATCCACACAAAACTACAAATCTTTCCTCTATAAAATACTTTATTTTTTATTAAAAAATAATATTTTTTTCAGAATGAGCCTGATAACTGTTAGCCAGCGTCTCGTAGCCATGGCTGATGTGTTGAAATTCTTCTCCCTACGTGAATGGGACTTTGCAACAGACAATGTGAAGAAATTACATGCCCGACTCTCGCCTCAAGATGCAGCCATCTATAATTTGGATCCTCACACTATCAAGTGAGTAGGACGAAAATTGTGTGCGCGATTACAGCGTCACCTAGTGACACTATTGGGGACATTAATTAAGGCAACTATTTAAATGTTCATCACATCGCTCACCAAATACAAAACTCCTTTTAGCTAGATTTCAGGGACACACCAAAGTTCGGTTTGGTTGGGCACTTTTAAACCCTCTAACAAAATAGAAGCCCTGCGCCTGACCCTGCTTAGGTCGTTTTTTTATTATTTCAGAAAATAAGTTAACTTTTAAAATACTTTTTGATGAGCATTTATCCATTTTGGCAGGTCTTCCAATTTTTTTTGTTTTTAAAATATGTTCTAGAAGGCGTTTAAACACAAGCCATTAATTATGATTGATAGATATCGACATTTCACATTATGCTTTAAAAATCTTCAGACCTGCAATTCCTGCAATATTCAATTCCTGTATTTGTCTGAAGGTTCAAAAGGATTTTTTATTTATTGACCATTTTTTTGCAGCTGGAGTGACCACTTTGAGAACTTTATTAAAGGAACAAGAAAGTATTTGTTGCAAGAAAAAGATCAAGACATTGATGTAGCAAAGAAGCATTTGCGCAAGTAAGTTACTTAAATATTTTTGTAGTTCGTATTGCTGAGAGGAGCTCGTGGCAAAATAATCTCCATGCCTCGGAAAGCACGTAAAGCCGTTGATCCTGTCTGTCATTCTCCCGCCCTCATGCATATGCTATGTCTATCTATTATCCCGTGTTACTCGAAACCTTTTACATTTTACTTAAACGTAGTTTTACTTAACTAACGTATCTTTTTTGTTGTATCATTACAGAATGTATTACGTACATCAAGCCTTGTTATTCTTCGTGGTGTCCCTCCTCTGCCGTTTCGCGCTCGAAAACCAATACATAAGAACCTTTGTGTACCGAACATTCAAGATGTTGCTGACGATTCTCACTGCGGCCTACATACGTATACAACAGAGCTGATGGTTGAGATTAAGATTAACTTATATTTTTGAATAAATCAATGTTTTTTTTTTTTTGTATTTGCCCACAAGGTATGACATATCAACTTTACTTAACCAGTGATATCAAAATCGCTATGTACGACATCAGCTTCGCTATTCTTTACAAGACTTAACCTCGAAGTTGTTAATGAGCTTGTAACAGATATTCAAGTTTATGCTTTAGAACATAAAGTTGAAAATCAACTAAGTAAAAACAAACCGTAGCTTAAGCATTGCCGCGGCGCTGACCCATTAGATAATCTACAGCTTATACTAATAACGAAAGGTTTGATTGGATGTGGCACGGTCAACAGCATTTCAAAGGTAATTGGTGAAGAGTATTTACAAATCATGGAATGCCATTTAAAAAGGATTTAAATAGTACAGATGCGAGCGTTTTAACCAACGCCAATTTGTGCTTTTTTTTCAATTGAACATGAACCAACTTCTTTTCTGATAAAGTCGAATATCTATAAATTAGGTTGGTCGAATAGCTGGCTTCTGTACACATATGATATTGAATAAAATAATTGCTCGTAAGATGTGATAGTGAATTATATGTAAAGCAATTATTTTTTATTAATATAATAGGTTGTAAGAAATGTTGCTCAAGAAACAAATAGATATTTAAGTAATTTTTGTAATTAAGGGGTTGTACCGTTAGACGTACTTGTATCCTTGTATGAAGTATCGTACACAACATATCGATGTTCAATGGTAATAATGGGTAAACTTAAAATCCACTATTGGAATTACTTTATTTAGTTAATTAAGCAAAAAACCTATGGACTTTTGTCAAATATTCTACAATTTCAAACTGTAAACTGAAATTTACTGAAAAATTTGATTTTTGTCGCTTAAAGCCATCATACCTTTTTGTCTTCTGCAACAAGAAAACTTTTACATTACAAATATCACAATAATAATATTTTTTAATCTTGAGATTAGAATGCATGTGTATTTATGGGTAGTGGTTAATACCTAAGTTAAAATAAACGTAAAACTGAGTGTGTGTTAAATCATGAAGTAGATTTAAAGGTTAAACGTTAAGTTATGGTGTGATATAGGTTAACTTATAAGCAAAAATCTAATGTAATGAAAAAGTATTAAATATTCTAAAAGTATGTTGTTTTTACGTATACCTGCGTATACCTACTTCATCTTGGATGCTATTCTTGCCTGCCCCTGTCAGATAGCTTGGCAGTTTAATAAAAACGACTGTTTGCAAAGCTTGTAAGTGCCCAATTTATCTACAATAATTATACTTTTACTTAAGGTGATTGCGTCGATATAGCCCGCGAAATTCAAATTTTCTTACGTTTTTTGCAATTTGCAGGCCAGTATTAATATTGTTTGTTTATTGATTAATATTAATTAATTAAATAATATTGTTAAAATCTCCGAAATCTAACTAAGATGCACCTTTTCTATGTGAGAGCTGATGGAGCGAATGTTTTTTTATAATTTTTATATTTAAAATTATACTTGTTATTACCGCAATTCATATTTTGATGAAGTTACAACATGTCACTGGCCTGCAAATTGCAAAAAACGTAAGAAAATTTGAATTTCGCGGGTACATCGACGCAATCACCTTAAACCGATGAAAGCCGTTTTAGTAGCAGATTGGAAGATGCAACAGATTCGGGTAGGTGGATGTGCTGGCGTCTGTACATTTAGGACACCACCAAAACCTATCCACCATCTAACCTGAAACCAAAAATTCTAAGACAGATACATCTTCTGTGTCCTAGTAACATAGCTTATTAATATGCTTTTCAAAAGGCGACATATTTTTCACATTACGGTAGTTTTTTATTTTTATTATGTAGCCACACTGTAACATCGTCAAATGTCTATCACCATTGAGCACAAAGGCCCAGAAAACATGCCAAATGAATTTAAAAAAGACTTTGTCAAATTGTAAATCTGTCAATCAGTGTTGCCGTTTTAGCCACTTTGTAGCTAGATCTAGCGGATTTTCAACGGTTCTAGCCAAACAGAAAACCAATTTAGCCACCAAAATAAATCTAGCCACTTCTGGCTGATTTTTCGATTTTTGAACTTTTACTAAATTACTATTAGAAGTCTACCGATTAATTAAACCAAACTCCAAAAAAACAATTAAAAATACTAAAAAAGCTTGCCACATTATGTTTTGCCTGCTGAAGTTTTAAACAAAGTCACAAAAACGGTCAATTCGGTCAAACAAATTGAAAAACCAGCCACATCATCACCCATTGACGAAGAGATTAATGAATCTCCAGATGTCACTGTAGACTTTAGAATTGATTTTTAATTTTAAACCAAATTATTGAGAATATTTTTCACTAGCTGAACGTTTATTAGTTTTTAATGATGTTAAATACTAAATTCATATAAAAATTGTTTTATTTAACCCATTTATCACCATGCCGAAATTGTAATACTTATCAATAGTAATTGGATACCTAACAGTATCTGGCCAAAAGCACTTTAGCCACTTCTAGCCGAATTTTGAAAGAGATTTTTTTGCAAAACTGGCTACTTTTTACTTACATGTGGCCATAGTCTAAAAAAACAAGGTCTGGCACTCCCGCAGTGACACATGTTGACGTCACTTTCCAGTTGCCACTTAATTGCAACAAAATACGAAATTAAGGAAACATTTTCAAATTTTATTTTGTTCAAAAAATAAATAAAACATTTAAATTGTATTTAGCATAGCAAACGAAACAATTCAATACGTATACCAACAGAATTGTTAAATAAAACCACAGCGTTTTATCGTATTCGCTTAAGTAATAAATGCGCTTAGGGAGTTATAACCATATACTACTGGTAACACAGGAACGGGCTGTGTCATTGTCATGCCGCCATTTTGTCGTGTATCGCTATCCTTGTTTTATGCGTATGCCTGTCTCGCTCAGTGACTGTGTAACCAGCGGCACTCAAACATTTTTATTTGTGAACGTCGAAAAGTTTCTTTGTTATCTTTTATCCTAGGATGGATAAATAATACTTTTTGTCACTGAAAATCTACTACGCTGAGGTAGGGGATGGAAGCCACGTGCAAAAGTTAGCAGTAATGTAATAATTAGGTCAATGTTTTATTAGGTTAAATTTCCCCAAACTGTAAAGTTTGAGAACCAGCAGATAGCGATGATGACGTAGGCTTGTGTCACCCACGTGACCACTGTGTTTCGGAGTGCCATACCTGGCGAAGTATATTATTATACCATGCATGTGGCTACAAACTATAATGTCCTAACGGCAACACTGCTGTCAATGTCAAAATTGACATAATCAAAACTTGCGTGATTCTGTGACGATGGAATTCCAATGTGAAAAACAATAAAAATGTTTAATAAAGTGCTGCAACGCGCCCTCAAGTTCAGATTGAAGAAGAGCTATCCTACGAATATATATGATTTATCTCGTGGGTCTGCCATAGCTGTAAGGAGGCCGTATAGCGATGAAGTGCGCCGCGCGCAAGCGCAGAGCGTCGCTGCGCCGGGACCGACGATTTTCGACAAGATAATTTCGAAAGAGATAAAAGCTGACATTATTTACGAAGATGATCTATGTTTGGCCTTCAACGACATTTCTCCGCAAGCTCCCGTACATTTTCTAGTGATACCAAAGCGAAGAATTCCAAGGCTACAGGATGCGGAACAAACTGATATGGAAGTAAGTAAATCCTGCTGGCTGTATAATGTAGTTTCTTGTACTCGAAAAAAAAAGGCGGCAATTTTCAAAAATGGACACTTGTAGATTCTTCAAAAGCCTATTTAATATGCGATTCATTATCACAGGCACGTGTTTGGTTTTCAAAAATATTTTTATGTCTTCAATATACAAATTAAAAGGCAACAAGCAGTGACAGCATTTAAAATTACACCATTTGCATCCGAATAATTTCCATTTGTAAATATAACGGGAGGAAGGGTCAAAATGGAATACTAATAGTATTCCATTGTGACCCTTCTCCTGCTAGACTAGAGGGTGCTAGGGTACTGGTTACACACAGGTGCCTCAAGGCTAGAGACGCCTTTGTTTGTGTAATATAGAATTTCAATCCTCACTAAAATATTTTTATTATATTGAAAGAGTTTTCATTGCCAACTGTTGTGTAATAGGGACAAGACTATTGCCATCAAACAGTTTGATTCAACTCTGCCCCTAAGGCGACCCACTGGCCAAGCCTCAAATCAAGCTGCTGATAAGTTCTTAATTGAAAAATATTATATAATAAATCTAAAAAATATAAAAAAATAATTGCTATCTATATTATAAAAATCAATTGCTGTTTGTTAGTCCTGCTAAAACTCGAAATGGCTTAACCAATTTGGCTTATTTTAGTTTTGTATTATTTTTGTCAAATTAGTAATTTAAAAAATTATTCTATGGCAGAACAAAGTTTGCTGGTTCAGCTAGTTTGTAATAGAAAAATCTAATCTGCCTCAATGAGTATTTCATTCTTACTTCTTAGTTATAGTGTAATCAGATAACAATCCCACTAAAATCTATCCAAAAGTAGTTTCAATTCACAAACAAACATTTTCAAAACAAACACTCATTTCGCAACACAAAACTTTAATATTTAAAAAACCTGTAACTTGTATTTTAAATAAATAAGTGAAATTGGGTGGCCAAATAAAATACTTTTAACTGTTTTATAAATATCTAGCGGCCCGGTACGTGCTTTGCTACTTTGACAGCAAAATCCCCATTAACAAAATTATCCACCATTTATTGAATTAATTTGTTGCAAAAAATGTGATAAATGAAGAACCGCTCCACCAATTTTGTTCGAACTTCACATAAACCATCTACTAAATAGTCCGAACAAAGCCTAAACATTCGGTTTGGATAGGTGAGCTAGTTCTTGAGTTATAAAATTACAACGAAAAGTGGCATTATTTTTTTATAAACATATATATTGATATGGAATATCAACAAAATACAATAAAACTTAGTATCTATTGACCAATGAATAGAATCACTTATTACAATTTGCATGTTGGGTGCAGTGGTTGAGCGATTGACTGATGGCAGCGTGTCGCGGGTTCGATCCCGACACAGAACAAAATAATATTTGTATGATCTACAATAGTTGTTCCTCGTCTGAGTGTTTGTGTATGTGAGTTTCTATGTTTGTATTACACACCCACGACACAGGAGAAATTCTTATACGTCGTTTTTTAATCTCGTAGACTGAATTGACAGGTGCAAATGTCGAACTGACACGAATTTCAATAGAATTTATGTCAGTTTTGACATTATCATTTGTCAATTTGGTCTACGAGATTAAAAAACAAACTTTAGTGTAGGGCAAGGTTTTTTTTTTTTTAAAAAATACTTTCTCATTCTTAATAACTCATTCAAAAACTATCGCATATCGCTAAGTCTACGTTTTCTTTGATCGCGCGTGACTAACGTACGAGGCATGCCACTGATAACGCCATCTCTGATAAGTAAGGAATTTAGCGCGCGACTGTACACAGTATCGTCATATCTACCCGCCAATATAATGAATTGAAGTTTTGGTAAACTAGCTTTTGCCTCCGGCTTCACTTGCAACCAATAAGCAAGATAATAATAATATTGCACAACTATCACACAACGCTGTAATGTGCTCTCCGTTTCAGGGGCCACTATTATGCAGGTAATCACAAGTTCCTATTTAGTAAGTCGCACCGATATCGGCTCGCAGCAAGCGTCCCGCGTCTTTCCTCCGCGGCGGTCGGTCGGGCAATGCCCCCCCGCCCCGCGTCACCGCGCGTGCTTTGCTCGAGACGACAGAGTTATACACGACTATGAATGTCTATACACTACATCCCTCCCTTGTCAATGTTTTTTCTTTATCAATATCAATATTCAGTTGAAAAACTGTGATCAGGTTAACCTACAAGTTAAACACATTCATTTTACCAAAATATATATTTGTCCAAGTACAATCAGCAAGCAATCATTTGAATTGTTTAATCCAATCTATTTATTTTGTCATTATTGTCCATCACTCAAGTTGTGATGGATTCACATCACTATTATCGTTATTCTCATTATCTAGCACCTTCCATTGTCCCTCCACTCGTTTTAGATGTACGACGTTCCGTCTGATTCGCTGGCCAGTTTCGTCGTTCCGTAGACTTACGTCCCCTCCTTTGTTCGCTTCGACGGTATGTGTTTCGGGTTCATAATTTAGGCTCAGCTTGTTTTGTTTAGTCATGCTCTTGACGTATACTTTATCCCCAATTTCCAATTCACAACTAGTGGCTCTTCTCTTCCTATCCGCGTATTCTTTCCCTTTTTCCTTTAGTTCCTTATCTCTATCCCTCATTTCGAGATCCTCTGAGAGATGCGTCATGTCCTGAATCATTGGCAGCTTGTCTCGAAATTGCCGTCTAAAGAACAGTTCTGCAGGAGTTTTTCCTGTAACTGTGTGAGGTGTACTATTGTACATCACCATGTACTCGCGAAGAGCTTCCTTCCAGTTCTTTTTCTCTACTTGAGAAATCTTGAGGCGTTTTAGAATGTCCCTATTCTGGCGCTCCACTTCTCCATTTTGTTGCGGCCAGTAGGGAATGGTATTGTAGAGTCGTATGTTTCTCTCTGCACAGAAACTCTTAAAGTCTTCGCTGGAAAATTGTCTCCCGTTGTCTGATGTAAGCGAGACCGGATTTCCAAGTCTGCTAAAAATGTCTTTAAGTATTTCGATTATTTCAGAGCTTGTTATGGTTCTGCATGTTTTCACCTCTTTATATCTGGTGTAATAATCCACCACTACCAGGATATGATCTCCGCTAGGTAAGGGACCCATGAGGTCAATCGCTATGTCAACCCATGGTTCGGAAGGTAAGTCTCTTCTTTTTAATGGGTTTGGGGCGCTGGGAGCAGATACCAGGATGCATCCTTTGCAGGCCTTGCATATGTTTTCAGCATCTTTGTCGCACTTAGGCCACCATACCTTGGTCCTCAATCTGCCCTTCATCGCAACTATCCCCGGGTGGCCTTCGTGCGCAGCTTCCAGAACTCTTCTGCGTAATTTGGTTGGAATTACAATTTTCGTCCCCCTGAGGAGAATATCGCCATGAAAGCATAATTCATTCTCGAAAAGTTTATAGCATTTAACTGTTTCATCCCAGTTCCCATTGTAAAGGCCCTCTCTAACCTTCTGTATCTCTGCATCTCCAAGGGAACTCTCAGTGATTTCTTGTAATGGGATGGCTACTGGTCGTGCAGATTCGGTAACCGCTTGAACATGATCTTCAAATAAAGCCGTCGGGTGTGTTGCCACTTCACAAAGTCTTGAAAGTGGATCGGCTATGTTGGTCTTCCCCGGGCTATATTTCACCTTAAAATTGTAGGATTGCAGCCTTAATACCCACCTTTCAATGCGAGCGCATGGTTTTGCTTTCGGGCCAAATATTACCTCCAAGGGCTTGTGATCCGTTACTAGATCGAATACCTTGCCGTACAGGAACATGTTGAAATGTTCAACTGCCCAAACTAGGGCTAAGGCCTCTTTTTCTGTTTGGCAGTATCGACGCTCACAGCTGCTGAGGGTTTTATTACCATATGCAATTATTTTCGGCCCATTCTCATTGATTTGCACCAGCACTGCACCCAAACCCACTGGGCTTGCATCTGCAATCACCACTGTCTTATCATGAGGGTTGTAGTAACCTAAATTTGGTACATTCATGAGTGCCGCCTTGAGATCGTTAAATGCATTCTTTTGGGCATCTCCCCAGTCATCTTGAATGTCCGTGTTTCTTCCCGTTCTTTTCCGTAGCAGTTGCTTAAGCGGTTCTGTTACCGTTGCTAAGTGGGGGATCCATTTTCCCACGTAATTCACCAAACCCATAAAACTCTGCAGTTCAGCAATATTCGTCGGGGCCCTGAATCCCTTTATAGCCATGATATACTTGTCTAGTGGTTTAACTCCATGTTCTGATAGTTCATGCCCTAGGAAGTGGACTTTCTTAATTCCAAAAATGCATTTGTCTTCCCTCAACATCACGTTATTTTCCTCTAACACTGCCATAACTTTATTGAGTCTTAGGTCGTGTTCTACTACGTCTTTCCCGAAAATCAAAATGTCATCTATGAAGTTGATGACTCCTTCGCAACCCAAAAGGATTCGTTCCAGTGTTTTTTGAAAAATCTCTGGTGCACACGAGATACCAAACATCATCCTTTTGTATTGGTACAACCCTTTGTTGGTAATAAAGGTCGTGATATGTCTTGAGTCTGGGTGAAGTTCTATATGATGGAACGCATCTCGTATGTCTAGCTTACTAAAGATTTTGGCCTCTCGAACTTTTGGCAACAGTTCTTCCATCGTTGGTAGTGGGTGGTTTTCACGTTGTATAGCCGCATTTGCTCGGCGCATATCGACACATAACCGGATGTCCCCTCCGTTTTTTAGCACGGGGACTATAGGCGAGATCCAGTTAGAAGGACCTTTTACGGCTTCTATAATGTCCCTCTCTAGTAATTCTTTCAGTTTCCTTTCTACTTTTTCTTCGAGCGGTATGGGAATCCTCCGATATGGCTGAGCAACAGGCTTCACTGAATTGTCAATCGGAATGGTAACTAAAACGTCTTTAAATTTTGGAAACACCTCAGTTTCAACTTGGTTGATATCTAAATTGATCCGAAGTACTCCCAATGAGGTTGCCGTCACACGTCCCAGTAGGTCACGCGTACCGTTTCCGATCACGTAGAATGTTGTGATGTCTTGTGATGTTCCAGCAAGTTTTATCGCAGCTTTGAATGATCCTAACAGTTTCAATGGTGTTGCACTTCCGTAAGCTACGAACGTTTTGTCTGGATTCGGATCTTGATTGGTAACTTGAGCATTTTCTTTCTTCATTCTTTCCCAGGTTCTGTCCGTTATAAGATTGTGTTTGCAACCCGAATCTATCAACATCTCCACATTGGTTCCACCTATGTTACATGTGACCTTTGCATCGTTCTCTATGTTGAAAATGTAGTCGATTTTGCTTTCATCCGTGCTTATGTTTGCAGTTTCTTCGATACTATTTGTCGTTCTGCTTTTCTTCTTTAATCCCTGACTGTTCGATGATTCTTCTTCTTCCAATTTCCTCTTATGGGGTTGTCTTGTCCGACATTGATTTCTAAAGTGTCCTAAGACCCCACATTTAAGGCAAGTCTTTCCTTTTGCAGGGCAGTTATCGTCACGGGCCAAATGTCTGAAGCTCCCACATCTACTACATTCCAATTTTTTTTTAGACTTCTCCTTCCAGGTCTTGGTACCTACTTTGTTGATTGACTGACTTTCCATAGGTTTCATACCAAAGTTTCCTAATTGACGCTCTATGGCTTCCAGTGCATTCGCTTCTGCAACTATTTCTTCTAAAGTAATCTTGTCTCCTGTTTTCAGTATCTTCTTTCGGAGTTCTTCTGTCTTACCCTTTTCGGTTATTTGGTCTATGATATGCTCGTCTTCTTTTTCACCAAACTGACATTTCTTGGCCTGCAGTCGAAGTCTGATAAGAAATTTCTCGAACTTCTCATCCTGTTCCTGTTTTAGGAGACGAAACAGGTGTCGCTCGTACACTTTGCTTTGTTTAGGTGCAAAGTAGCTGTCTAATTTTTCGATCGCGATGTTAAAAAGTTCGCCTTCAGTTGCATTAGCTCCCGGGATGTTATAGAAGATTTCTTGTAACTCGGGACCACCGAAATGTAAAAGGCTAGCTCTTTTCTTTGCCTCGGTGTCTATGCCTGCCGCCTCGAGGTAAATGTTTAGACTTCTTTTCCATCTTTCCCAACGGACAGAGACTGAACCAACCTCCCCTTCACATTCAAACTTCTCTAAGGTGTAGTGTGCCATTTGGGGCTACCTGTTGACAAGGTAGAAACTATGTTGCATAAACTATGGTGCATATAACTTTTAACCCGCTTTCGCAGTCTAGTGCTATTAATAAAGCGTCTACTGTACGTGCCTATACTTAAGCTACCAGCACGCTACGTAGGTATCTTCGCCAGCCGTACACTGCCGGCGCTTATGACGACACGTGGTCGTCATACTGTGGCACTGGCGCGTGAGTATTACCCAGCGCGCGGTCGCCAAGCGGCGGATGTGTGCACAAAGTGTAACCATGAAATTTGACCGTGATTGATTTAACCGTGAAACTTCGCAATTTAATGCCTTGTAGGTATGTACGCAATTTAATGCCATAACGGTAAATCTTCGCAATTTAATGCCTGTTGTACGCTAAGTATACACCGATATCCGCAATTTAATGCTACCGGTAAATCTACGCAATTTAATGCCTGTTGTACGCTAAGTATTCACCGATATCCGCAATTTAATGCTATACCGGTAAATCTACGCAATTTAATGCAAGTTGTACGCTAAGTATTCACCGATATCCGCAATTTAATGCTATACCGGTAAATCTCCGCAATTTAATGCAAGTTGTACGCTAAGTATTCACCGATATCCGCAATTTAATGCTATACCGGTAAATCTACGCAATTTAATGCAAGTTGTACGCTAAGTATTCACCGATATCCGCAATTTAATGCTATACCGGTAAATCTCCGCAATTAATGCTCAGTCGCAATTGAATGCTCTGTCGCAATTTAATGAGTAAGGTATATATTTAATATTGTTGACAATATGTAGGTATGTCACTCCCCTAATGTACACCATAGAAACCTAGATACCTAAACGCGAACAAAAGAATACCTGCGCAACACAAGGCCAAGTGATTAGGTACCTAGTTATTTTACATTTCCTTTTATTTTTCTTAGTCGGAAATGTTTTATACAGTCAACATTAGTTAGTAACAATATTAACAGTATGTACACACTTAATTTTGTAGGTAAGTAACTAATTACTGCTGTGGACCAATTCATTAACTTCAGAATAAAGAAAAATGTTTATTATTCACAAGAAAAACGCACAGTAGAGGTTAAAAATACAATTTCACATAACACCTGTATAAAGTGGCTAAAAGCCTCGTATTCAACACAGATACATCACGTACAATCTGTACTATGTTTAATCTGTGGCAATTAGCAATGGCATCAAAACAACTCACAATAATATTTTTACAATCCAAAACAACCAAAATGCCGAGTATAAAGCGTCAAAACGACCACCGCACTGTATTTTACCCCTTAAAATTTCTTATACAGATAAATAGGTAATAAATACTGAGACTCGAACTCAAGTAGGCAGGCAACTTGTAGGCCATTCACCCACCACGCGCATGCACAGCCGAATAGAACAACACTTGTGAAGAATATATAAACCCAGCGAGCAGCTACTTACCTAGTTACCCACATAATAATCACCTTAATAAAAGCTTAGTAGTTTCATTCGACGATTGCAGTCGGACAATGTTAAGCAATAGCATTCTGCAATGCACCCATGCAACAGACTTATATTTTCTTCTCTCTTCCTTTTGTTAATAAAGATAAAAACCTCAAAATACTCACAGTTTGTCTCGTCGCCAAATGTAATGTGCTCTCCGTTTCAGGGGCCACTATTATGCAGGTAATCACAAGTTCCTATTTAGTAAGTCGCACCGATATCGGCTCGCAGCAAGCGTCCCGCGTCTTTCCTCCGCGGCGGTCGGTCGGGCAATGCCCCCCCGCCCCGCGTCACCGCGCGTGCTTTGCTCGAGACGACAGAGTTATACACGACTATGAATGTCTATACACTACAAACGCCATCTAGTCCCAAGCTAAGCGGAGCTTGTGTTATGGGTACTAGACAACTGATAAACATACTTACTTATACAACATGTAACGTTATATGCGCAAAACCTCTCGTGGGGTAACTCAGCCCATGTTACTGAACAATGTTTGTTCTAAGACTTTTGGAAAAAAAATAAAAAATAAAATGGTTTTTCATACAAAATGAGAAATTGATCGAGCCCATCAGTATGAAAAACCATTTTATTTTATATTTTTTTTTCCAAAAGTCTTAGAACAAACATTTATCAGTAACATGGGCTGAGTTACCCCACTAGAGGTTTTGCGCATTTACCGTTACACGTTGTATATTTCTAAATACATAAATATTATAGATAAATTACACCCAGACACAGAACAAATGATCGTGCTCTTCACACAAACATCTGTCCTGGGTGGGAATCGAACCCACGACCTCCGCCGTAGCTGTCAGGGTCACTACACTAACCACTAGACCAACAGGCCTGTCACTGAAACTGAAATGATGACTGAAAAAAATTAATAGTCAGTCAGATTATCAAAAATATTTGAACCGGTCAAACTTGGCAGGATATGACCCTTATATGTAAAGGGCTGTTGAAGGATATCCGTCAATTTTAGTCAGTACGAATCCTACAGTCCGTCCCATCCTGACCTAGGCGGGAGGACTCATTTGATGATTTTACCACGAAAAAAAAACTATGTAGAGATACAAAGCTAGGGAGATAAATATTGCATTCGAGTGATAACACATGCAAACAACTAATACAACTTAGAAATGCTTGAATACCATGTGTTACTTTTCATTCATGTTTGTTTTTGTTTCTAAATTCTAGATAAAAACAATACTGTTAAATTAAAATTTAGTGTAGTGCGACGGTCTTATCGTTATCAGTAAATTCCTTAGACAACCTTTCGTTAAATGTTTACACACCTCTTTTGCGCAACAGATAACGTGATTACTAATTGTTTCATACACCTTTGTAATAGAAAATTAGAGGAGCTCGTGGCTAAGTAATTACAGCCGCACAGGCCGATCTTCCGGGTTAAGCCGCGCTTGCCGAGGTTGGTCTGTGGATAGTCGACCATCTGTCATAGCGAGTTTCCTCCGTGCCCTCGAAAGCACGTAAAGCCGTTGGTCCCGGCTGTCATTTGTAGATCTTTGACAGTCGTTACTGTTAGTCAGAAGCTCTAAAAGTCTGACCATGAGGTATCGTATTACCCAGTTACTAGGTTGCGGAGGTCCGATAGGCAGTCGCTCCATGTAAAATACTGATATTCAACTGCATCTAGTTAGACGAAGCCGACCACAATATAGTTGGGAAAAGGCTAGGTAGATGCAGCTGAATATCAGTATTTTACATGGAGCGACTGACTATCGGACCTCCACTACCCAGTAACTGGGCAATACGATACCCCGTGGTAAGAGGTTGTCAGCCTTTGTAGCTTCTGACTAACAGCAACGACTGTCAAAGATCTACAAATGACAGCCTGGACCAACGGCTTTACGTGCTTTCCTAGTCACGGAGTAGTCTCGCTAACAGATGGTCACCTTTCGCTGACCAACCTCGGCAAGCGCGGCTTAACTCGGTAGATCGGCCTGTGCGGCTGTAATTATTTAGCCACGAGCTACTGTTAGAATTTTCAAAGATAATGAACATGGTTTGTGACGGGAACAATTCCCACATTGGCAATACAAAACAAAATAATGCAAAACAGTATTTAAAAAAAGGGAACTTCTCTAGTTTGTCTCCATAGATGTCTCTGCATTTTGTGTTGCGAACTTAACATAATATTTTATCTACTACAAAATACTACTTTTTCCAGCTACTCGGCCATCTAATGCTAGTCGCGCGTTCACTCGGGGCCGCTCGGGCACCTTCGGGCTGGCGCTTGGTTGTCAACAATGGGCGAGATGGTGCCCAATCGGTCTACCATCTACATTTACATGTCCTCGGAGGAAGGCAGATGGGATGGCCACCAGGATAAGGAAATGAAGAAAAATAAAAGTAAAACCAGGTAATAAATAAAGCACATCGGTTTTTAGAAAGAGATAGTCTACTTCGGTAGAATGTTGTTTCTGTCAGTGTCATAAACTGCCAAATAAAATTGCCATACTTTCTTGAAAGAGAGAAAAAAAAACAATTAGAGGCATTATGTAAGCCTTATAAGAAAGATAGATGTATTCAAAAGATAGATTAAGAGTAAGTATGGCTCAGTCTATGGTCACTTATGTGACGTTTGTCGCTGGTTTATAGTACATACATTGAGAGTTTGAGATAGAGATAGCGTTATACAAAGCCTATTCCAGATTATCTCTCTCTAAATGACGATGTGCAATATTTCTTGCCAATCTCAATAAATAAGAAGTTAGGGTTATATTTGTGACACCCCACGCTGATTTTCTTTGGTGTAGCGTGTTGTAAGTCTGTTCCTAGCTTTTGTGTTTGAATTCTTTTTTCAAAATGTCAGTTGTGTCCTTTTTGCTTTGGTCCGAGAATCGTAATTGCGATTATATACGTAAAATACCTAATGCTTGGTAATTCTATGCCTAGTTACTGAGATATTTTTATACCCAGTAATTGGGATATTTGTTATACCCAGTAACTGGGATATTTGTTATTTATTAAAATAGGTATACCTACAACTGACGTTTTTTAAAAGTTTACGATAAAGCAATTTTTCAATGCTAATGAATTTTTAAGTCACTTAAAAAGTGATGTGAGTAAATGAACCCAGTGATGTTTCAATTTAAATTATATTTATTAATAGTGAATTCAGAAGTAATTAAAATATTTTATAAATATTCTGATAAAGGCATGATAACTAATTTTGAAAAAATATTTCATAATTTGCCGAAGTATCTACTACATTTCCAAAAACTATGTTATGTGTGTAGAAAATAAAGGATTTGTTAAAATACTTAAATTTTTATTTGAATTTAAAAAATTCGCGCCAAAATACTTGCTACTGTCAAAGCGATTGCTCGTGATTTCACTTCTATGACTGTTAAAAGTAAATATATAATTATATATTTTGAGGGATTAGCACAAAATTTCCGTATTTTAAGTACAGCGCATCTGAATTATGGTACGGCGTTTATAATAATAAAAAAGTTTATTTAGCATTGATAAATTGATAGAACCGTCAGTCGAGAAGTGACGACATTGCTATTGTCATAGAAATTTTATTGCATTAGTCAGTTGTAATATTTTGACGTCATAGCAATATTAATAGTGCAAAGCAAATCGTTTATAAGCATTATTTATTTTGTTTATAACGTACGTTAAGACGTAATTGCTTTTTTAAACTTTATATTGAAATGTCCATCTTGAAGATAAAATAAAATATTTTTGACAAATGGAAAATTTTGTCGTCACTTTTCGTTGATAAATCGATAAAGTAATTGCATCACTTCAAAATATCGAATTATTTGTCATAGTAATGACTTTAAATTAAAATAAAGTTTCTAATAAATATAAAATGTGTATTTTTACTCAACTTATAATTTAAAGAAATTTAAAAAATTTGAAAATTAATTTTTTTTCTATTTTATATATCGAAATCCTCGTTAGCCTAGTAGATGCAAATTCTACAGCTGAGCTTGAACCTAAGAAGATTCGATCCTCAACTTAGTCAAAGAGTTATTGATGAATTTTCCAATAGGTATTTCTTAAAATTAGCGACAAATTCGAAGTACGAAATATACGTCTCTACTTACCTCTTTTTTTATTTAGAAGTGGTGCAATATTATTTAAAAAATGTGTTTTTTTTTTCAATGAAATTATTATTTTTCTTTTAAAAATGTTAATTAATTGATCGTGTTTTTAAATTTTATGATTTTATGGGGAAGGGAATTCTTTAAAATAAGCAATAATTTGTGAAAATATCTCATTGAATTTACCTTGTAATATGTGGAATGTAGGAAACATATTATTTTATAGTCATTCTTGATAATTTATTAAACAGTCTTTTCGCAGATATTTTACCTCTGACAGCTGTAGTAACCTATAGCAGTGAGAAAAAAAACATTACTGTGATTTCAAAAGTATGATTTTGCGTGCGAGCTCGCAACCATACTTTGACAGTAATGTCAAATCATAGTTAAGTTATTTGTGAAGAGACTGTACATACATAAACTATTCAAAATTGCCAATTTAAAAAATAATTTATTTTTAGTAATTTCTTTTTGTTTTGACCAAAAAGATTGGTTACTTTATTTTTATTCAATAATGAATTTTATTATTTTATAATGCCCGTATTCACGAACTCTTGGACACAGCTATATGAGCAACAGCAGAAATACTTACTGTTAGAAAATATATTTTTCAGCTTAACACTGAAACTTGAATTTTGAATAGTACAGTAATTTAAGCATTGTGTGTATATGTGTCATTTAGGGTTTGTGAAAATAGGCAGAAAAAGCCTATATAAACTAAGGAAAACTTAGTTTAATTTTAGGTTAAAAAAATATTTAATTTATTTATGAAATACCGGGATTTCCTGCATTCTACATAATATTTTGACACTCAGCAAACACGATATTATTTAAAGTGCCTTAAAACGGCAATATTGTGCCAAAACAAGACTTCTCGAGTATGGTTCGAAAAATATTGTAAATTTTCTAAATAATTAAAAAAAAGTCAATCTTTTTTGTTTTTAGTAAAACAGGAAATATCACTTTATATATTTTTAAATCTCAATCTTGTCTTAAATTGTGTTAATTTTAAAAAGCCAAATCCAAGTCCATGCCTCGAGAAGCGTCGCTTAACCTAAGAGTGTCAACGCGTACAAAATCGTGTCATATTGGAGCCAATGTTAATTATAATTTAGATCTTAGTGCAATATAGTTGCCAAATTAGTTATTTAAGTTTTTTTATATGCGTTTACACGATGGCTCACCATTGTAGACCATTGCCAGTTGAAAAGCAACCTTATCTTGTTGGTTTAAGTTTTATTCTTGTTCGTAAGGGTTTTAAATCAAAATTAAACAAACTTTAAATTTAATTCTACTTAAAAACCGCAACCGATAATCAACCGTATTCCTGTCTTTAATCTGCATATTCATTTGTAACTGATAGTCTCATACGAACATTACCCTAAATGCTATTGGAATAAGTTTTTTTTTCGTATTAACGCTTTTGTATTCAGTTTCAGTGAAGTCTTCGGTCGCTCATAATTTAATTATAGAAAAAAATCAAAAAGATTGGGATATTTTATTATTTAAAAACTAACATGAATTTGAAAACCTACTTAAAAAAAAAAAGAAACAAACTTGTTACTGGCCCACCATGATGGGCCATCGTGTAAACACATTTCAGTCTCAAAAGAAGCGACGCCACAGTTTGATGCCTTCTGCTTGTTCCGACAGGGGGCGGTTGTGTGCTCACAGTAAAATATCGCGATTTTGAGCTGGTAACACTGGATAATAATTATATTTATTTTTTGCAATCCAGTGATTTTTAGGCCATACAACTGTACACATTTCTTTTTAAAATGCAGTATTTCACAAAATAGTTTATAGATTTTTACAATTTGACTGATTTTTTTCTGTAAATTTAAGTAGAATTTTCAAATTTCCGTCTACTTTTATTGTTAAATTTAAATTATTACACAAATTAGAGCTGTTTTCGAGATTCGAACCGTAAAAAGAGTCACAAAATCGCTCCCTTGTCTGTTTAAAACATGCTCACTCAGATCAATATAAAATTATAATAGTCATTCAAATTTTTTTCACTTGAAAAAATTTGATTTCATTCTTATAGTAAATACAAATTCATTAATCTCTTGTTTAGTTAAAAAAATAAGTGTTTCCTTTGCCATTTGGCTACGGAACACAATTATTACCTCAATAATTATAATTAAAGACGGTAGAAAGAATTTCGCAACAGCCATTGAGTTTGTCATTGAATTTTCAACTTTTAGTACCTAAATCTAAGGTCTCGATTTCAACGGCAAACTCAATGTCGTTTATGCCATTTTTTCACTGTCAAAATTTCATTAAAATGATCTGAGTAAATTTGGAATCTCGTGCAAATATAATTAGAGTTCATTATTGGTTAACAATCTAGTCAGAACAGCGGTCTTAGACTGCTGAGCGTGTCAAACTGTGGTATCTTTGGTGGGGACAATTTGAGATGTATAAATACCCGGGATTTTTTCCAGGGCTATATATTTTTTTCTCTTTGTAACATTCATGTTTTGTCTTGAAGATGGTTTATGAACCAGGATTTATATCAAATTATCGATTAGCCAGGAGAAAATCCTAGCTATTAGACTCTTCAAAGTGTAATTGAAATAGCTAAACACTTACATAGGGATTGTTTTATTGATTATTTTTATTCAAATAAGTCGCTTGACAAAATAAAAGCATTTTGTTCTTTTATATTTCAAAAGTTGTTCATTATGAGGAATAAAAATTACTCGAAAAATATTTTTTGCAGTTATTTCAATTATAACTGGTATGGTATGATGAAACAGAAATGTTATAGAGATCAAATAGAAACTATCATCTATCTACGTAAGGCAGCCATTTTGTAATAATCTCAAAATGTCCCCGCCAATCGACTTTTGTCGCTTAGTTAATGCATATCTTAGAATTTAGTTCGTTTTATTTGATTTTTTTGATTTTTATTACTCCCCCGACTATTGTGTTCTATGTATTTCTTTCTAATGTTTTTTTAATTCAGAAAAGTGCAGAAAATAGTTTATGTTATAGTTTAGTAGATTGTGTATGCAATTTTGTCGTATGTGATTTGAAAAACGGATATATTGCATTGGTAACCAATTTGCTAAACAATTTGTTTTTCTAGCAGTCTAAAACGCTACTTTAGCAAAAAAAGGACGTAAAATTGTCTATTCTATATTTTCTTATTATGAAAAGCAATAGAATAGACCATTTTAAGAATCTTATCGCAATTCATTTAATGATTACTGCTAAATTGGCGTTTTTAGACGCCCTGCCACGTTTATATTTTAGTTATACTTGTCATAATGTAAAAAATATGATAAAATTGTAAAATTAAATTATTTTTACTAACCTTAATAAAAGCTGTAAATAGCGACAATAGTTCAACGGTTAAGGAATTGACTTTAGGATAAACGATCTTAAGTTCAAATCATGTCCGTTGAATTATTGATTATCTAAGTTCAAGTACAAATTGTAAATAAATAATTTTAAATTTAATGTGACATACTAGAAACACCAAATGTTAGCTTTAAAAACTACATTATAAATGTAATAAAATACTGTAGAAAACATCGGACAAGCATAACTAAAATAAATTGTCAGAATGGTTTAGGCGCAAAAAGCCGAATACTCAAAATGGCAACTGAGGCGCAAAAGGACAAGTTCTCAAAATGGCAAACGATCAAAATAGATGATTGGGAAATTGGGAATATAATTCTTGTAAGACTTTTTCGCAGTACCTACATGAAACAACTTAGATAAATCGAAGAGTAGTATATTATCTTTAATTTATTAGATTACCTTTACTTCCAATTTAAAAAGAAGCATTTTGATCATTTGCCATTTTGAGATTTAGGCTTTTTGAGAATTTGCCATTTTGAGAATTGACTTTTTTGAGAATTAGGCTTCCAGAGAATTTGTGCTTTTGCGAGTCGGTTGCCATTTTGAGAATTAAGCTTTTTGCGTCAGAATCAGTAGTAAAAATGTTTCCACAAAACGTCGGGGGTTCAATTTATTTCGTTGTATGTTGGTTGTGGGTCCGGTTTGGCGCGCATTCCGCCATTTTGTCTGCGTCACAAAAAGCGCGAGAATAAGCGCCAACCGATCAGCATTGTTTAGAATTTAGCGCCCTGTTTAAATTCTCTAACCAAAGTTTATTAAATGATTTTATTAATTTATGTTGCGTTTGTTTTTATTTGGATTAACAACTTTGTAGACTTTTCCAATGTGTTCGGGTTGAGTTTCACAAGCGACCCCTCTGCGGACAATAATAATTATAATTGTTCCAGAAAGTTCCTGTGTCGCATTTGGTGGCAGCTTCAATGTTTTTTAATAACTTTTAGACCAATTATAGGTATATAGTTTTATTTTAGTCGGTTCAATAATTTCGAAAAAGTTTGTATAAAATCCGCAAGGCGTCAACGCTCTTAAATAACAGTTCTAACTAACAAAAAATCTTCTGGAATTAAACTAATTTTACAAGGTATAATACTAATCATATTATTACACATCTCATAACTTATCAACACAAAAAAAAATAAAAACCACGAAATTATAAACAAAATAAATTTATTAAAACTTCAGTGACAACCCCATTTAAAGGCAGTAGCAAGTGGGGGCACACCCGCAAGATGGGGCAGCGTACATTGGGGGAGGAGCCAACGGGGCCGCGAACGACACAGTCGGGGCACACGGAGCGGGGAGGGCGTACGGCGCTGGAGCCGGGAGGGCATACGGCGCTGGAGCGGGGAGAGCACACGGAGCGGGTAGGGCAAGAGGAGCGGGCAAGGCATAAGGCGCGCCACAGGCACCGCAACCGGGAGGCAGAGCGGCTTCCAACAAAGGACCAGCGGCAGACAACACAGATGTCAAGACTGTTGGTAACGCAGCATCAAGAAGAGGAGGCAAAGATGCGGCAATTGAAGCGGAGATGGTGTTGGCTAAGGCGGGCGCTATAGTTGGTAGGGCAGGTGCCAAAGCGGCTAGGACGGGCGGAACGGCGCAGGGATTCGCAGGGGCTAGGGCGCCCGGAGCGGGCAGGATCAGAGGTGCTGGCGCGGCTCCTGGACAAGCGTAAGCATACTGAGAGTATGCTACCTGGAGAAATAAGAGATATTAGTGTGGGTAAATTGTTTTGTCAAATATTTTAATAATTTTCCCATTATCTGCCCAGCCTTTTCCCCACTGTATTGGGGTTGGCTTCCCACCGAACTTGATGCAGCTGAATAATTTTCATATACAGAGTGGATTTTTCAATTCGGTGTTGATGGATATACCTATCCGAAACTATGAGAAATATCGAAAAATACGGAAAGGAGTCTCGAGGCCGTTTTGGTCGAAAACTAAAACTGCATTATTACTTTTTTGAAGAATCCTGGTCAGGATTCAAACTTGTTGAATTTGGAAAAAAACACGGTGACCATCTGTCATAGCGAGTTGCCTCCTTGTATCGGAAAGCATTTGTACATCTTTGACAGTCGTTACTGTTAGTCAGAAGCTACAAAGTCTGAAAATATCTTACTATGGGATATCGTATGGCCAGATACTGGGTTGTGGAGGTCCGATAAGCAGTCGCTCCATGTAAAATACTGATATTCATCTGGTTCGACAGAAAGCCAACCCTCCATAATATAGTTGGGAAAAGGCTAGGCTGATGATTTGTTTTGCAGGAATAAAAATAATTGGAAAAAAAGGAAATTATAAATAAAATCTTACCTCCACAGTGGCGACCAAGCAGAACAAAGCGATGAAAGCCTTCATTGTATTGTTGGTTGTACTGAACAGTTGAGTTCGATATGTCAGTGATGCTCACCGGAGCCCTATATTGTACTCCTTATCGCAGGGCGCCGGGAGTTGCGTAGTTATTTTTTACCAATAGCAACACTTTTGTAATTCGTTGCGAAGGAATTTTATCGAGGAATTTCGTTCGTTTAGTTTTAATTTAGTTTTGTAATGTATTTGTTTGTGAAAGTTTTTGATAGGGTTAGTGAGACAGTTAGGGCCGAGGCACACCGAAATGGCAGCGGCGCCGCTGGCAGCCGCGGGCGGCTTCGCGAGTCGCGACCTTTTCAAGCGATACCTACTGGTCTTTAAAGTATGTAGTTAAAGTTTAAAATTATTTCACACTGAAAGTGCTCGCTGCGTCGTTGCCGGCCGCTGCCATTCCGGTGTGACTCGGCCCTTAGTTTCATAGGCCTGTATATAAAATTGGTTCTATTTATTAGGAATTTATTTTATATCGTGGGTGTGCTTACAAAAATATTCAAACTGAAAACACAAAAACCTAGACCCGGAAAAACTACTTGTAAATCTACAAATATTTTTCTGTGCGGGCATCGAACCCGCCACAAGCAGTGGCAGTGGGCTGGTCATGTCTCCTGCAGAACCGACGAAAGATGGAGAATAAGCGTAGGGTGGGACGGCCCCCGGCAAGATGGACCGATGACCTGAACAAGGTGGCTGGCAGTGGCTGAATGAAAAAATCAGGAGATGGTGCGCTGTGGCGCTCCCTGGGAGAGGCCTATCTCCAGCAGTGGACTGCAATAGGCTGAAATGAAGATGATGACAAGCTGCGCTGCAATCGACCCTCCTACGTCGAATCGAGTGTGTATCGGTTGCCTCTTTTACCGCGGGCCTCTTACGTGCCGGGGAACGCTTAGCTGTATGCTTCACATTTCGGCCGACCTGGTAATCGAACCCAAAACCCAAGACCCCACAATCCAGGCAGGGGCCTAAGTCATAATAAAACATTCACTTTCAATAACCACCTTAAAAAAATCCGTCAGTTGTTCCGGGTCTGGGTGTTTGTGTATGTAAGTTTATGTTTATAAAAGTTCATAGTTTGCGGGACCTTTTTTTTACAAATAAAAATGCAAAAGAAATTCTATCTAGAAAATCATTCCTCAATTTTCTATTTTGTTCGTTATCTCACGTACACCTTTAACCTATTGCAGTATTGCTGCCAACTTGCAACCTAGTAATACATAGAAATATTTACTACATACATATTTCACATATAGGTATATATTAAATCTTATCTCAAATTAAGTACGTGACCTTTCTTACAAACATTCCATTTTTTTTTATTTATGCCACTACTGAAACAGTTACCAGTTGTTACCAGCGGATTCGTCAATATACTACCGGGATAAGAATCGCAGAAACATGCGATGCGATTTCGTGCGGCAAACCATTTGGAAGTATAGTCAGCCATATTGGACGTATTTTTTAGGAAGCGTAAGATGTTAGTAAATAAAAATACATTGAACTTAATTAAATTACATTACAAATTCATTGACACGAAATCATTAACAAAAAATATTATTATTGAGTCATTTATGTTTTTTTTTAATGGACTGTCTCAGAGCGGACTGAAATGTTGTCACCAAGTATGACGTCACAACGCGGAAATGCACGCTGCGAATCAGATCGCAAGTTTTTTCGATGCATTCGTGCGAGATCACAAACATTTGCGATACGATGCGAATTCGCGGTTTTGTGTGGGAGCCCTAAAAAGTATCTTTATTCAAGAGGGTCGCCAGCTTATGACTAAGGGGCGGGGGGGTCAATGGGGCTGAATTATTCTGAATATTTCAATACTTTCTACAATATACATCCGCACGCTAAATACGCGCATATATGACGTGGAGTTGCGGATACCAGCCCGTTATACAATACAATATATTATGTGTACATTAAACCTTGCGAATTTATTTACGCTTCGTCATGTGATGCGAAATTTATTAATTGGTAAGGAAGAATTGCTCCAATCCAGGCTATAATCGTTGGATCGATGACGCGTCGAGTTCCACGCGCGTGTTATACAGGGTGAAATTTTAATGGTTGTCTTTCCACGGCAGGACGATTAACCATCAGTAGTACTATCGAAACACAAAGTTAAACTTTAAAAAAAAGTTCTTTTTTTTTCAAATCTTTAAAAAAGTATTCATAAACTCGAAAGAGCGAGAATCGATAGTAGTCAGCACTAGATATGACGTAGGTAGGTACCTTCACGAAACTCACGACGCGGCAAACTACAAAAGAAGAGTGATTAATAAATGTTCAGAGCAAAATAAGCTCTCTCGAGCCTGCACGAACGCGGCGGTGAGGGGGGGCCGCGGCCTCCCTCCCTCACCCGCGCCCGCGCCTCTGCGTTTACGTTTAGTTTAGTCCTTCCGCGAACGTCATAAGTGTAATACGTTATCGACATCTTTTCTGTGGTCTATCGTGGTCTGAGCTCAAACACCTGGTGTATTGTGAGGTATACATCAAACTCGTGACGTGTTGTTATGTGCGGTAGTGGACGCTTTCAATATCGTGAGACTTGTTAAAGAAAGACACTCATAATAAACTGAAAGACAACCAGTTAAAACGTACCTACTCGTTTGTGCATTGAACATAGTGGTTTGCATTTCGAACAATTACTCCGCTACCTACCGGGAAATGTAAGTACTCACACGTACCATAGTCTAAAAAAACAAGGTCTGACACTCCCGCAGTGACACATGCTGACGTCACTTTCCAGTTGCCACTTAAGGGGGATGCTCCAACCAGCCCGCGAAATTCAAATTTTTTTACGTTTTTTGCAATTTGCAGGCCAGTGACATGTTGTAACTTTATAAATATTTGTGTTGCGCAAATAACAAGTATAATTTTAAATATAAAAAATATCAAAAAACTCGCTCCATCAGCTCTCACATAGAAAAGGTGCATCATGTTAAAATCTCCGAAATCTAACTACGATGCACCTTTTCTATGTGAGAGTTGATGGAGCGAGTTTTTTGATATTTTTTTATATTTAAAATTATACTTGTTATTTGCGCAACACAAATATTTATAAAGTTACAACATGTCACTGGCCTGCAAATTGCAAAAAACGTAAAAAAATTTGAATTTCGCGGGCTACATCGAAGCAATCACCTTAATTGCAACAAAATACGAAAATAAGGAAACATTTTCATCTTTTATTTTGTTTAAAAAATAAATAAAACATTTAAATTGTATTTAGCATAGCAAACGAAACAATTCAATACGTATACCAACAGAATTGTTAAATAAAACTACAGCGTTTTATCGTATTCGCTTAAGTAATAAATGCGCTTAGGGAGTTATAACCACACACTACTGGTAACACAGGAACGGGCTGTGTCATTGTCATGCCGCCATTTTGTCGTGTATCGCTATTCTTGTTTTATGCGTATGCCTGTCTCGCTCAGTGACTGTGTAACCAGCGGCACTCAAACATTTTTATTTGTGAACGTCGAAAAGTTTCTTTGTTATCTTTTATCCTAGGATGGATAAATAATGCTTTTTGTCACTGAAAATCTACTACGCTGAGGTAGGGGATGGAAGCCACGCGCAAAAGTTAGCAGTAATGTAATAATTAGGTCAATGTTTTATTAGGTTTAATTTCCCCAAACTGTAAAGTTTGAGAACCAGCAGATAGCGATGATGACGTAGGCTTGTGTCACCCACGTGACCAATGTGTTTCGGAGTGCCATACCTGGCGAAGTATATTATTATACCATGACACGTACCTCGTAAATAAACATTGTAAATAAGTTGATTCCATTTTTTTAATACGCCTCAAATACTTAATTATCTGACTTTTTAAAAGATAATTATTTATGACGGTCCTAAATCCGTAAAAGTATGAAGGGAAAATTGGAATAACTTATTAGGTTTTGTGTTTTATTAAGTCAGGACTCAAAGTATGATCAGCTGATTTAAAAGTGCAACGACCCGTGCGGTCGATCGAGCCAACCACGCGGCCACTACTGTTGGTTCAAGTCACTTTCGAGTTTTGTTTATCACAATTGTAAATCTGCCATTTGTTGTCTAATTTTTTTTATAAATATTAATCGATTGTATTACCAATACAAACTCATTTCGCTTCGGAAAAACAACCATGAGAATTTCACGCTGTATATGTATATGATCCTCAATGAGCTGTCAGCAACATGACGGGGGCTCCAGAGCCAGTCTGCCGGGGCTGCGGGACTATCAGGTATAACCGAGATCCTGGAACGTAAAGGGCTGCTGAAGGACACCGTGGATTTTAGTCAGTACAAGTCTGACAGTCCCTCCCGTCCTGCCCTGGGTGGGAGGATTGATTCGATGATTTGCCACGTGTAACCCACGCTTTTCAAGATATCGCCTCTGCAGCTCAGCCAGTCAGCCATAGCCAGTTAACAGGAGCCAGCTAGATTGTAACGCCTAGGCAAGATATCGCCTCTGCAGCCCTGCAGCCTTGGCCGGACCGCCATAGCCAACCAGCCAAGCCAAAAGCCTTTTAGCAAGCCTGCTAAGCCGCTAGCCATGCGGCCATGCCGTCACATCCTTCCACGAGATCAGGCCTGATCTTTGGAGAGGATGTGACCAAGGAGTCTTATTTACAGGAAATGATGTGACAGTTCCTGCCACAGAGCATGTAAATTTATGGTTGCCTGTCAGACAGCCGTCAGCCATGGAAAATACGAGTTGTGCCTATCATGAGATCTGATAATTATTTGTTAAAGCAAGGAAAATAACTGATTGCATTTATACCGTCTACAATTATTTACCACGCCATTATTCCTGAGTTTTACACACGATAAAAAAAACACCGTCGACCACATTATCAATTACGTCGCTCCATATAAAATACTGATATTCAGCTGCATCTGGTTCGACTGGAAGCCGACCACAATATAGCTGGGAAAAATAAAATAAAAACAAGTGAATCTTTTTTCAACGAATATTGAAAAACTTCATAATTTTATTTAAAAAGTACAATACAATACATAATGTAACCAATTTGTCTTATTTTTAGCCCAAAAAAAAAGAAAAACCTTACAAAAAATGTTCACTGGGATTTAATTTCTCCTATTTTTCTAGGCTATGTCTAAAATCTACAGAGCGAACCGCGAAAATGAACCTTAAAAGTAAGATTTTAATGTGCATACTCCTATAAGCGACTATGAGCAGACGAGTCATACGAATATCAACGTTAAATGTACTAAGAATAAGGTCCATTTTTGTATAAGTTCGCTCAAAACATAGATCAGAGATTTAAAACAATAACAAATAACTAGTATTATTCTAATACAGACATTATTTTAACACATTTTTCTAATATATATTTTGACGAGTACAACTGTGCAAAATTCAACCTTATGACTTTGTTATAAGAGTTATTATGAAAACTACCTTTTCTATGCGCATCAAATTCTAATGGAGTAAACAGTGTACTTGTTTAGCGAAATAATTCAACAAGAAATACATTAAAAAAAAGTTCATCTATGAGAGTTGTTTAAAAGTACTGTTTTGATACTTAACAGTTAAATAAATTAAAAATTACAATAGCAATGATGACTGCATCATCAATGTTCCCACTGCTGGGACACAGGCCTCCTCTCTGTGAGAGGGAGTGGGCCATAATCCACCACGCGGGCCCAGTGCGAATTGGTAGATGTCACATGTCTTCGAATTTTTGGTTCTAGGACATGCCGGTTTCCTCACGATGTTTTCCTTCACCATTTTGAGAGCAGTGGTGATGAACACGTTTTTTTTTTTTGTATTTTTAATCAATGAATATTGATAAAAGATAATAACACTTTAAAACTCGTGACGTCAGAATTGAAAAATGATATAACCCGTTCATTGAAGAAAACAATCTTAAATGGCGGCGCTTATCGTGTTCTCTCGCTCGCACACTAGTGCCGTCTATACTCACTCCCGCCCGTAGCGTAAGCAGAAAAAAATTCGTCTTGGTGTCTTGACGCGCTCAGTGATCTTTTTTATAGGCTATAGTTTTCTGTTATTTTTCCGTTGTCACCTGTTGATTATTGTTGTTGAATATTGGTTAAGTTTGAAAAAAAAATTGTGATCCAGTCTTGTTTTTATTATTTTTAATTTGAAAAAAAAAAACTTTAACTTGAAATCATAAATACTGACTGTACTATCTGTCAACGCAAGTACAAGCCGCCATTTTAGATTCCTTTCTTCAATGAACCGGGTTATACATGGAAATGTTGGATCAGCAATTTTAAAAGTGTCGTATCTTCATCAATTTTAGTTTATGTAACAAAAGAAACGTGTCAAATATTTTTTTCTAATCTGAGGTATTCATTAGATTATTAAGGTAAGCGTCCACAGGTCGGCATCGTACGTATCGGACGCATCGCATCAAACGGATTTCTGTATCGGCAGCGATCGGATTGCCGACGCGAGTATCAGCAATCGATTTGCCGATGCGACCTTCATCGCGTCCACTGATCGGCATTCCGTATGACGTCATCGGTACGCATCGCATGTAGGCATTGCCGATGAGCCGTCCGTACGATGCGGATCAGTGGACGCAGTTGTATGAGTTTTAATACAAGGCAAACTAAAATCCGTTACGTACGATACGTCCGATACGTGCGATGCGGACCTGTGGACGCTTATCATTACAGTCATCTTTGCCATTGTTTGTATCTAAGTCGAGAATTCAATATTTGAGTCTTAATTTCTTCTTAAAAAATGGATTAATTGGTGATGGTGTCGAAGGTTTTAAATTTGTCTTTGATGGCTTTTTAGCGCTGTCGAAAGGAATACTAGGGCTTTGTTTAACGCTCTTATAATAATCTACCGGTTGTTGCATCGAGTTATTTTTCAACGCGAATTTCACCTTTTTCGGTGTATCTGAATTATTTTCAGAATTCATTTTATCTATTTTCGCCATCTGCTTCTGTAATTCGGTTTTTTTCTGTAATTCAGTTTTTTTCTGAAATTGTTTTACTTTGTTCACTAGTAATGTTGGATTTTTTGTCGGTTTTTTCTTCAATTTCGAGTTTTCATTTTCAATTTTAGGCAAACTTGGTTTTTCTTTTTTATTTTTGCCGTTCATTACTATTTTATCATTATTTTTCAGTGTTTCCTTATCATTATTGTCTGCTACGCTATTCTGTGTCTTATTATCTAGTACTTTAACACTAATTTTACTTGCAACTTTTTCATTACTTTTCGGACTTCCCTTATCTTTAATCTTTTGTCTTATTTTATCTTTCTTTTGTCCATTTTCTACATTATTTATCTTAGTATCTATAGTGTTGCCGTCCTTGGCAATTTTGTGTTTCTTGGCAACATTTTGTTGCTTATGTGTGGCGTCCCCGTTGACTTTACGTTTCTTACTGTCGTTAGTATCATTTATATTGTTTTTACGTTTCTTGTTATCTTTATTTGTTGTGTTTTGTCTTGTTTTTTTCTCTTCAGGCTCTGTTGCTTCCACTTGCCAGCCGCCATTCTGTTGAAAGGTTTAAAATTAGATATTTAATGCAAATAAATGGCGAAAATCATGGAAGGTTTCTTTTTAAATTATAATTTGTTTTATTTAGACAACAAAAGGTCTAAGAAATAACATGGGCATTAAGATAATTGTTACTAACACAACTTTTTGTTTTGTTGTTTGCATTGATAAGAAGCAGAAAACAATTTTTGCAATCGAAATATTTTAATTTTTGACCGAAAATTTAAGTAGTGGTCAATGAGGGTTTTCCCGTATGAAGAATCCACTAGATGGCAATACGTAGGCTTGTGGTCTATCTGCTCCGTGATTGGTTAATTTTGACATTTCTGACAATGTCATGTCAAAATTAACCAATCACGGAGCAGATAGACCACAAGCCTACGTATTGCCATCTAGTGGATTCTTCATACGGGAAAAACCCTCATTCATGTTATGTTTTATTAGACATCAGGCACCAGCAGCTAGCCCATCCTATTAAATAAGCAATATTATATAAATGTTTTTCCATTCTCAAAAACGGTACATAGGGTAAAAAAAAACGATCTAGCTAGGTCACACGTTTGAAAAAATCCGTATACTCACGCAAAAAGATTTACACGTACAACAAGTTTCATTATTTTCGCCATTTGCGCGAATGATTGGTTCAAACGATTACTTTCTATGTTGATGACCGCGAGTTCAAATCCCAACGATCCCGAAGGGTCTTTTCTTTTTTGTTTTAAGGTTGTCTTTTTCACAAATAAAATGAAAAAAGAAAAAAAAAAGGATTTTATCTTTTTTTTCACCCTAACAGAGTTAGTTTCATGGAGGGCCAAAGCCTGCCGGTGTCGCGGGACTAACGAGCTACCGTGACCCCGGAACGTAAAGGGCTGTTGAAGGACACCGGCAATAGGTACATGGAATGTAAGAAGTTTGAAAAGTCCTGAAAAACTATAACGCTGAAGTACTGAAGCGAGTAGGTCAAACGCGCAACTTAATGCAGACCATCAAGAAGAGAAAAGTGGCTTACCTTGGTCATGTCTTTAGAAATGACCGGTACGAACTGCTGCAACTCATAATGATGGGCAAAATTGCGGGAAAACGAGGAGTTGGCCGAAGAAAAAAGTCCTGGCTCCGCAACATTCGGGAATGGACCGGAATCAAGAGTGCTGCAGAGCTGTTCCACCTCGCCAGGGATAAAGAGAGGTTTTCAAGTCTGATGACCAACCTCCAGTGATTGGAGAGGAACGAGGAGAAGAAGAAGAAGAAGGACACCGTGGATTTTAGTCAGTACAAGTCTGACAGTAGGGGGTGGGAGGACTCATTTGATGATTTTACCACGTAAATAAAGAAAACTGAGTTCGGTCGGATGGTGGTGGTTCAAAAGGTACTCACAGTAACATTAGTGCTAAGTTTCTGCCTCACCGCCTCCACTTCCTCCACGATGGAGGTTCCACAGCGACTCTTGGCCAGCAGACGTTTCCTGTGCTTGCGACTTAGACCTGCAACACAATAGGTTTTAATCATCATCTGCCTGCCTTTTCCCAACTATATTGTGGTCGGCTTCCAGTCGAACCAGATGCAGCTTAATATCAGTATTTTACATGGAGCGACTGACTATCAGACCTCCACAACCCAGTAACTGAGTAATACGATACCCCATGGTAAGACTGGTTGTCAGACTTTAGAGCTTCTGAATAACAGTAACGACTGTCAAAGATCTACAAATGACAGCCGGGACCAACGGCTTTACGTTCTTTCCGAGGCACGAAGGAAACTCGCTATGATAGATGGTCACCCATCCACAGAACAACCTCGGCAAGCGCGGCTTAACCCGGAAGATCGGCCTGTGTGGCTGTAATTATTTAGCCACGAGCTCCCCCTTACTCCTATACCTAACAAGATGGAAAATACCTCGTAAAGCCAGTTCATCACTGGCCGCGACGAGTTTCTTCTCCAGCTGGTGGAGGTTTTGAGCCGACATCTTCTGTTTGATGGTCGGAGCGGGAACGTCCTCCTTGGGAGGACTGACGCGGAGAGGGTACTCTGAGCGAGATAGTTGCTCGAAACTGGAATAGAAATGTTTTATTAAATACTATTAAACCAACTTCTAAAAAAGGAGTAGGTTCTCAATTCGGATGTTTCTATTTTTTTTTTTATGTTTGCTCGCGCATAGCTCGCTTGGATTGGCAAAAAAGTCAATCAAATAAAAAACAAAGCCACCGACTTTCAAAAGAAAAGTTATGTAGGTTATTTATAACACTGTGGTTGTTTTTGAAGCTGGTTATTTTTCTATAAAAAGCCTTTTAGTTTTCAATTATCGCGTTAAAGAACGTTTATACGAAAACATAAGACTATTATCGCGAAAATCAAAGGGATATACCGTTAGTGTACCCCGCTTTATCTATACTATTATTATAAAGCAGAAGAGTTTGTTTGTTTGGTTGTGCTAATCTCAGGAACCAGTTGAAAAAGTAACAAACAAAATCTTTCGCATTTATCTATGTAAGATTATAAAAAACTGCTATGAAGAGCAGTGGTGGCTCAGTGGTATCGGTCCCGACTTACTAGTTGTAGGTCGTGGATTCGAACCCCGCCAGGCGCATTACTTTGTGTAATTTGTTTCATCACAACTGCTCTCAAAACGGTGAAGGAAAACATCGTGAGGAAACCGGCATGTCCTAGAACCAAAAATTCGAAGACATGTGACATCTGCCGACCTGCACTGGGCCCGCGTGGTGGATTATGGCCCACTCCCTCTCACAAGAGAGGAGGCCTGTGTCCCAGCAGTGGGAACATTATAGGCTGATGATGATGATAATGACCTGACTGAAAACATAAAACTCAATGCACATGTCAGCAACTCGCAATACAAAATGTAGTTCAACGTTTTTTCTCAAACTCACCGTTCCAAACAGATCTTGACTCTCTTATGTCTCCCGGAGGATGCTGTAGCCAGCATGCCGCGCAACATGTCGGCCATCATCGCGGAGGGGACCGGCAGACATGGTAGTTCCACGTTCACGCGACCCGCTCGAGGGTCCAGGGGTTTTTCTGAGCTAGAAAAAGAAAAAAGGAATTTAATAAAATGGGTTTGACAAAGTTCGATACAAAACTTGTAGAATATTAATAATTATAATATTCCACAACTATCACACAACGCCATCTAGTCCCAAGCTAAGCAGAGCTTGTGTTATGGGTACTAGACAACTGATAAACATACTTATATATTTCTAAATACATAAATATTATAGATAAATATATATATACATATATAGTATAATTACACCCAGACACAGAACAAATGATCATGCTCATCACACAAACATTTGTCCTGGGTGGGAATCGAACCCACGACCTCCGGCATAGCAGTCAGGGTCACTAACCACTAGACCAACAGGCCTGTTATATAATATACCAAAACTTGTCATATTTCAGTCAGCGGAGACAAAAAAGAAGCCTGGCCTTGCTGTCTCCTTTAAGTATATGCTCCTCATGAAAAATGCTAGATTTCGACCTCGATGGGTGTCTGCGTTAGCCGCCATCTTGGATTGAAGGGACTAACATTTTTGTTCTTTTTCACATATTGCTATAGTCGTTAACTTTATGACAAAAAGTCTAAGAGTAGTTTAAAGGCAATAAAATTCCAGAACAAATCTCTGTTACAAGTGATTGCAGAGTATTTGTTACACGTTAAGTTCAGTTACACGAGTTTCTGAGAAAAGGGGTCTTGACAGACTGATAGCGAAGTAATCCTATATGGATTTCATTGAAGTATGGAACCCTGAAAAAATCACGTTTAATCACAAACTCTAGTACTAAATACATACCTTTCATCTTCATTATCACTGCCAACCTCATTTTCATCATCATCTGAGTCTGAGACCAGTTCTAACGCCTCCGGACCGCCCTCAGGACATCCCATCTGTAATGAAATTACAATTAATAGTACAAACTTAATTATTATTAAACATGGGTGCGTGGATATTGGAACGAAATAATTATTACAGTCGCACAGGCCGATCTTCCGGGTTAAGCCGCGCTTGCCGAGGATGATCTGTGGATGGGTGACCATCTATCATAGCGAGTTTCCTTCGTGCCTCGGAAAGCACGTAATTCATTTGTAGATCTTTGACACTCGTTACTGTTAGTCAGAAGCTTTAAAGTCTGACAACCAGTCTTACCATGAGGTATCGTATTACCCAGTTACTGGATTGTGGAGGTCCGATAGTCAGTAGCTCCATGTAAAATAATGATATTCAGCTGCATCTAGTTCGACCACAATATAGTTGGTAAAAGGCAGATGATAATGTTTGTTTTTACAGTAAAGTGTTACGAGTACCAACCTACCTCTGCATTGAACAGATGGGTCTTACACGCACGCCGATAGCGAGACTTACCGAATTAACGTGACCCTGGAACGTAAAGGGCTATTGAAGGACACCGTGGATTTTAGTCAGTACAAGTCTGACAGCCCGTCCCGCCCTGCCCTGAGTGGGAGGACTCATTTGTTGATTTTACAACGATAATACAAAAGTGAAATAGCCTATTGAAAAATGTGTCATTTTTTCTGCTCACCTTCTGCCAAGCCCTAGTAGCGTCCTGATACCGCAGCCCCTGGTCGCTCTGCCTCACCAGCGCGGTCAGGAGCCTCCGCCCCGCCGCACACAACACGGGCGCCTCGCCCGCGCACATGTACGTACATACAGGACGGAGCAGCTCCACCAAGCTGGCGTCCGGGATGTCGCCGTTTGACACCTGGGTGAGGATGAATTATAAATAACTAGCTCTACCTGTTATCAGCGGCTTTGCCTGATGCAACTGGAAATTTATCCTACGGAAATATAAAACCGGGATAGAAACTATCGTAAAGCTTCCAGCAACGACGATATAATACTAGACTCCGCATGCACGATCTAAGGAACAAAAAATATTCTGTCAACTCGTGAGGTACTACGTAAGCGAGGGGGACGGGGTACTGCGTTGTGATTGGCTAACTCAAGGTCTGTTCTGTCTCAACGTATGTTTACGGCTCACAGGATTGGTCGAAATGAGACGGATATAAGACTTTTTTGCCTAATGTGTTGACAGACATCGGTCGCCTGTTATTAGGAGTTTATTACGAGTATTATATCGTCGTTGGCTTCCAGCCTCCCTAGCCAAGTCGCAAACTATAAACGTAAACGCTCAGTCCTCTCCAGTAGATTTTTAACTTTATACCCTAGAGCCTAAAGGAAAATATATTAATGATTTCTGAGTGTAAGCAACCTTCAATAGATCTTCAACTTTATACTTAAGTACATAAAGTTGAAAATCTATTAAAGCCTACTCAGCGTTTGCGTTTATCGTTTGTTACATGGCTAAAGGCCCAGATTGTAAACTGTCGTAAGTACAAAACCTATCACACAACCCCATCTAGTCCCAAGCTAAGCAGAGCTAGTGTTATGGGTACTAAGCAACTGATAAACATACTTATATATTTCTAAATCCATAAATATTATAGATAAATTACACCCAGACACAGACCAAATGATCGTGCTCATCACACAAACATTTGTCCTGGGTGGGAATCGAACCCACGACCTCATAGCAGTCAGGGAAGTCAACCACTACACCAACAGGCCTGTCATACACTTTAAATAGTTTACATACCTTAGCAATTTCCTCTAGATAACAGTCAACAACGTGTAATAACATTGAAGTTGCGTTGCGCGCGTAATGGGGAGTCTTCAATGCAAATATACCTGAAATAGACAACATTGTGAGGAGGGCTCTAATGTTTATTTTATCAAGTTTTTCTTTTAGCTAGGGCGAATCACTAGTGTAATATAATTGTGTATTAGCCATCACCTCGTATGTTGATCAAAATAAATATAGGTAGACAAAAGAAGTCTAGTCTCACCATCGGTCCCTGACAAGATTTTGGCATACATCTGACAGCTCTTGAGGCTCCACTCACTGCGGAGCAAACATCGCAGACTGGCGCGAAGGTAGCGACGGACCAACTGTGGATAAGCGTACATTTAGCCGTGTTCCCACTTCTGGGACAGACGCTACCTCTCTGAAAAAACGCTACACACAAAGAAACAAAGTTATCCTCCTTCCATTTGACTTGTACCATAGCCGCGCCACGTACGAGCTCGCGCGGCTGCCTCGCGAGCCAAATGCGGGGTCAGTGTAGATATGCCTCGGGGTCGCTCGGGCGTACGTGGCTTCTGCTGCCTCGAGGAAAGCGCCCAAAGGTGTTTGAGTATATGTTTGGTGTTTACGTTTCGGCTCGCGAGGCCTTTCTACAGTTATGTTATTCATTTCAGATGGTTTTAAATGCCTCGCCTCTCCAGTTTCCAAGCAATAAACTGAGGTTGACACGCGAGGCAAGTCGTCGATGTGGCTATTAGCGAACTTCGTTCGGCGACTAGCGACTACTGTTTGGTTGGGACAATTCGAGCTAAGCAAATCATTCGTTGCACCAGAGAACATTGTTGGTTACCCTTCCAGATAGATTTTTAAAAGTATTTTTAGTTAGAAGACTTCAAGGCTGACATCAAGTATGGGGTATAGGGTTTAATTACCCAGTAACTGGGTTATGTAGTCCAGATAGGCAGTCGTATTCTTCAACATCAAAGGCGTTTGTCAGGGAACAGTTCTTGGTCCCCTGCTGTCCTGTAACAAACTTACCATAAGAAATTTGTCCGTACGATGCTGGTCCAGTCCGTACCACTCTGTAGCGAGCACGCGGAGCCCTGCCTTGAACATCAGTAGAGCATCACGGAGGTGCTCCACAGGGAACAAGTCTAGGATTGCAGCTATCTTCTCGCATAACTCCTCCTGTTAAAATAATGTTTGAATAAACACAGTGGCAAAGTCTGATGAAACGTAAGTTCTGTAGATTTTATGCCGTTTTAAATCAGTCTTCACAGGATGATTGGTACAGTGATGGGATGATATCAGTGATGGATCAAAATTGTTTTTGTGCTGTGGTGTGGAGTCATGTATATTGTCCATCATCATGTCACGTATGTTGTACTTCAGTACCTATATCACGTATTGTACATAGTTTAAGTTAAGGTAAATAAGCTGTTTTCGTAGTCTTAGTATTAGCACGTAGTCACATACATGTATACATAAACCATCAATTAAAGGAGAGAGGGCAGTTCTACAGTTGACTCTCGGAGTAATATGAATCATGTTGTTTATTTAACCTCTCCTCAACCCCACATCGCAGTGCTGCTCCTAATTTATTTTGCTGCTCTTTTAATTTGTTACCATCTTAAGCGAGCTGAGTGCGTGCCTGAAGATGGGGGGTCGGGGCCGAAGCAGGTCAAAAAAAGAGATTGGCCAAAAAAGGCAAGGCCGTAAATGAAAGGAAGAATATGGGGAGGCTTTTGCCCTGTAGTAGGACAGAAGAGGCATTAAAAATATTCCTTCTGCTGGGAAATAAGAAAGAAAGACAAATAATCTGAAAATTAAAAACTAATTCATTATTGTTTACCTGTACAAGAGGCTTGTCTGACATCCACACTGCATAGAACAATCCTTTCCATACTCTTATGAAATCGTCTTCTTTGAATTCTGAAAGTAAACAATGTTTTAATAATTGAAATTACCAAATTAGATAGAGAAAGAAGTTTTTTAGCGCATAACAGAAGCACTGATCCATAATAATTGCAAACACTTCTGGCCACAGCGCGTCGTGTTCCACGCGCGCCTCAAAGAGCGTCAGCGTCAAATGACGGGGCCCCCTCTCAGAGGGCCAAAGCCTGCCTGGGTTGCGGGACTTATTTCCTTACCGTGACCCCGGAACATAAAGGGCTAATGAAGTACACCGTGGATTTTAGTCAGTACAAGTCTGACAGTCCCTCCCGCCCTGCCCGGGGTGGGAGGACTCATTTGATGATTTTACCACGCTAAAAGCACTTCCTTCCGGCCAAGTGGTCAGAGTAGCAAGCATCGCAGTACTTTTATAATTTATGTCATAGCACTGCTTTTAAAACGGAGAAGAAGACATCGTGAGAATACTGAGTTTCCTAAGTCAACACCAAACAAAACGCTAATAAAATCAATATTGACTATGTGCGAAGTGGGTGGTGGGGAACGGCAAATCGATCGTAGCGCACGACGTGGCAGAAATGTGAATTAATTCTGGGCTGTCATGTGTCAAGTTGCTTTATTTTCATAACTTTCTTTATAATTTAATACGAAAACTTTAACTTTAACTTTTCCCGTTCGTTCTAAGCTCTTCCACTTCTCTCACATGCTGTGCTAATACTAATTTTTTCCCTTTTTGCTCAGTTTGAGGTTGGAAATGTATTTTATGCTTAACCGATTCAAATCCCGTGCGTATTATAATATCCATATTTTCCACGAGGAAGAAAATCGCTAGGTATAATATACACACTCACTTTTTACACTATTTTTTCAATTTCGTTGAAAAACTAGTCGAAATTTAATATCACAAAGATATCTTATCATCTAGTTGACATGATTTGACAGATGACAAGTCCTGAATAGTTGCGGCCACTAGGGGCGCTGTCATCGCGCACACAACGAATAAATCACTAAAAAATAATTGAATATAATCCATAAACAGCAAGTTTAGCCTCAAAGGAGTGTTCTCTGCCATATACATCAATAAGTAATAGTGCCGTTCAATCAATAGACTGCACAATTTGTTTTCCTTTACCTGTACAGATTTTACGCCATTTCTGAGCTAATCTATCATTATTTTTAAATAAAATGCCTATTAACACGTAATTGGAGATTATTGACGGCATCCTTCAGTCAATGAAACGCGTAAAAAGAGGAAAATAGCTAATAAAACGCACATTTTGTATTTTTTTGAGGTTAAGTATCTTGTGACATTAAAATGAAGTTTTTTTTGACAAAACGTCAAGAAATATGGAAAAATTTGTTACTGAAGTATCGAATACTAACCGTAGCCTTTCTCGAAACAGTTTAGAAGCCATTTTTTCAGAGTATTTAACACTTTATCCCGGGTTTTCTTCTCGTTGCCAGAAAGCAAACGTGCGAATTTTATTTCTTGAGCAACAATTAAAACATGTTCCTTTTTCGGTTTTATCTTCTCTTTCTTCTTTATTTTGTCTTTCTTCTCTTTAATTTTCTCTGGGACCTTCATTTTTGTAGTATTTATTTAGAAAAACAAACGACCACCGTGTGATTTCCATGCGACAGTGGCGTTCTTACGTTTTATTTTGATGACATTGACAGTTGACGACTGACGTTTCGTTTCAGACATGCTTTTCTTTTTCCATTGCCATATCAAAAAAAAACATAATCACTGGTAATTTATTGAATAGCTTGAAACAGCAACATATCGTAAACCTTGATAGACCCCTCAAGTCAAGCTCAAACAAGGGGACTGTATTATTCAAGACCTCTCTGTGCCTCCCTGGTTCAATTTGAATAGGAAGAAAAGGTATTTTCAAAACTTTGAAATTCTGAGTTTAGTGCAAGCCATTAGATGGTTTACGGTTCAAAGTAAAAAGATTTTTTTTTAACTTAATCATACTGCACTGTACGCTTGCGTAGGTATTTGTAAGTCATAATAATCATTCTCTATTGTTTCCACTTGCTAAAACATAGGTCTCCTTTCTGTAAGTGTGTGGGCTGTAATTTAAAAAGCAACTAGTGCGGGTAATGGAAACAATAACACCTTTTGTTACGTGGTAATGGTAATTTCATCAAATGAGTCCTCCCACCCAGGATAGCGCGATAGGGACTGTCAGACTCGTACTGACTACAATCCACGATCTTCCTTCAATAGACCTTTACGTACCGCAGCAGGCTTTTGGCCTTCTATGAGCCGCGTCAGATCTCAATAATACCTTTTTTTTTGTAGTCTTAAGCCCGGTTTCCACCGCGAGCGGAACGGACACATTAATGACTCCTTTAAACTCGCAAGCGCAAACTGCATACTTGTATTTCCACCAACAAATCGTTTTTGCGTTCCCAGAGCGAGCTCATTTTTACTCTTTTCACCCGCTGGGTCATTAATGTGTCCGCTCCGCTTGCAGTGGAAACCGGGCTTGAGTCTTCCCACCAGGGCAGGACGGGAGGGACTGTCAGATTTGTACCGACTAAAGTCCACGATGTCCTTCAATAGCCCTTTAAGTTTCAGGGCCACAGTTACCTGTTAAGACAGTCCCAGGACCCCAGCAGGTTCGTTTGGCCCTCTACTGGTCCCAATAACACCTGACCTGGGAATCGAACCCGGGACCTCATGTTTAGTATTCGGGACCACTAGACCAACTTGCAAATCTGACTTCTTTGTTTTCAGAGTTGTCGCTGTTGCAACACAAGTTCATGCGATAATACTTTCCACATAGCTATTAGGGTTCAAAATAAAAATCTCAACAAAAAAGTATAACATTTTATTACATTTCTCATAAAAGAATAATTTCGTAGGCACTTTGTATAGCAAGCTGTAACAAGCTGACAACGAAATAACAATACAAATAACGTTATTTACAGTATTCATAATTATTACATTATAATTAATTAAGAAAAAACATAATTATAGTTATTTTCTTTTAAATTAATCTCCATAATTTCATTTAGCTGAGAAGATAGTTATTTTATTTCACAATACAATAAACATAAATAATTTCATTTAGCGAGTGACCATAGTTATCGACGTGGAATCGCGTAAAATCGGTCATGAAGTGCTTATAATATCCATACAATAACAGTATTTTTTAGTTTTTCATTGTCGTAGTTCGAACAACACCGTGTCAAACTATTCACTTTTATTGCCTGGTAGCTTAGCATGACGTCTTTTTTTTTTTTTTTTTTTAGCTTGGTAAAGTTATCAAATGAGTCCTCCAACCCCGGGCAGGGCGGGAGGGACTGTCAGACTTCTACTGACTAAAATCCACGGTGTCCTTCAATAGCCCTTTCTGTTCCGGGGTCACGGTAAGGAAATAATCCCGCGACCTAGCATGACGTCTAGCGAGAATAGTTTCACTGTGGGAATGAGACAGAGCTATACAAGTCATCTAGCGCTATCTCGTTCCAACACTGGAATTACTTTCGCTTTAAAACTTCATGGTAGGCCACCTGATTATATCTTGAATAAAAATTTTGCATCGTACAGAAATCACCTTCTTGGTAGAATAGAGATAGAATTGGGCATGCTAAGAGTAATGGACAGAAATCTCTTGCTGACAGTCAGACGATTCCGCATCGATCACGGCAATTACATAAGCAAAAAACAAAAATTCTTCTCTAGCATAAAATAGACTTTTACAATAACATTAAATAACATTGGAATGTGTCGCTTAAAAGCTGAAGCATATTAACCACTCTGCACGACAACATTTTGACACATGACACATCAGCTGAGTCGACCGGGTGATTCGAAATTTAAGCTATTACACAAGATTTTTTGTCAACTTTCAGCATCCAATTTTTGATCAAAAATATGTTACTACAGCTATTTCATGCGATAAGTTTGTGAGCAATATCTCTAAGAACATGTTGAGGTCAATAAAACTGCCTCATTCTGTTGTTAAATGTGTGTAACATACAAAATGCTACACCGTTCCAAAAACTAGGTAATTTAGATGTGCAGAAAAATATGTACATAAACAAGCTTATCACATGATAATAATAGTTACACAGTGAAATAAATAAAATAACTTACTATATACATTATTAGATTTGCTAGTGTTCATACATCATTTTATAAATAATAACGATCAAAGTCTGGATAAAAATTAGCAAAAACTATGTTGCAACATGACTCTTTTTAGTGCTGACCGTAAACCCAATGTTCACAAAACGATTAAAAACGTTCATTCAGCCTAATCGATACTCGCAACATAATCGAACATGGAAAAAAAGTAAAACAAGACATAGAGCATGGACTGATTTATCCGCTTATTTGACTATAGAAAGCTCAGTCCATGCAATAAGTCTATGAAACTAAATCTGAATCATGTTATAATATTTCAAGTATTGTCGTTTACGCAATAATTTATTTAATTTTATGTTTTATATGGTAATAAATATCGGTGTTTCATTGGAGGCTAAACATGACATGTGTGTCTTCTAAACTTAAATTCAATCATAAGGTTTTACCTATACCCATTTTGTGTTTTCGTTAATTAATTTAAATTTATCTTTTTACAACGGATCTAAAATACGTGAAAAGACAAACACCGGGTTCGGATCTAATGCTGAGAGATGGGAGTACTTCTAAATGATTCCTTGCAGTAATAAACAATTAAAATTTCCAACGGGGCGTGGATTGCTAAATTTTGAACTCCTCATAGTTCAAAATTTAGCCATCCACGCCCCGTTGGAAATTCTAATTGTTTAAGTTGTTAAATAGCGAAAAATCCTGAAGGAAGTCTCGAAGTCGATTTGATAAAAATTAAATAACACCATAAAAATTAAATTTTTGAAATATAAATTCAGCAATCAAACTATCAATATTCTGTGAAGTAGTAACATGCGACAAACTTGAGGTATAAGGATTTTTTTTTAATAATTCGATTTTTACGAGGGATGGAATCATATTCCATTAAATAAAATTTCGCTACACGTTCACAACAACATACTGTTCTCATTTCAAATTTTTATTATCACTTCGCGGTGCAAATACATAAAATAATTTTTTGAAATTCGAACTTTAAGTGAGTTTGCGCGAATTTTGATTTTGATCTGCTGTACAATGACTAAATTATTGTTTGTATATTAGTTCATATTTACCAAATTATCATTACTTCACCGAATTTGATCCTTAACAGCGACATCGAATAGTGTAAAAATATACCTAGCATTTTCTTTTTTAGGGTTCCGTAGTCAACAAGGAACCCTTATAGTTTCGCCATGTCCGTCCGTCCGTCCGTCTGTCCGCAGCTTAGCTCAGAGACGCCCAGTACTAGAAAGCTGTAATTTGGTGTGAATATACGGATTTGTTGTGCCGAAAAAGTGGTAAAATAAAATCTCGTAAAATATTTTTTTTTAGGGTACCTCCTGTACACGTAAAGTGGGGATGTTTTTTTTTTTCTCGCGTACCCCTTAGTGTGGGGTATCATTAAATAGGTCTTTAAAAAATATTGATAGTTTTCATTAACAATTTTTTGATAAAAAGATTCGTTTGTGAAATATTAAGCTTTAAAGTGCTAATTTTTGCTCGACTCGAGTGTCCCCCCCCCCTCTACCAGCTAAACGGTTATGTTTGGGGGTGTGAAAAAATTCACAATAGTAGTATATATAACGAAATTTTAAGGAAAATTATCATGACTAAGTAGGCTTTACAAGTTTACGAGTAATAGTTGACCAACTTATAAAACGTACTTGGACAATATATTTTCCTAAACAAAATGTATCGCAGAACTTGTTCTTCAACTGCAAATGTAAGTTTGTCGACTTTATTTTTACAGCTATAATAGGTGGGTATGTTTTGGGGATAGGTAGGTTTTTATTGTCAACTATTTTTAACTAACTTCGAAAAAAGGAGGAGGTTCTCAATTCGTCTTAATCTTTTTTTATGTATTTTCCCCGATTTCTCAAAGACGCCTGGACCGATTTTGAAAATTCTTCTTTTTAAAATTAAATTCAGCGAATCAGTTTAATTAGTTCGCATAAGTATTTTGATAGGCAACTACGGAACCCTACACTGTGCGTGGCCCGACACGCACTTGGCCGGTTTTTTTTTAATTCAAAAGCTCGATTTCTGACGTGTAATACTTGCATGACCAAACCAATCTCACGAAACAATTTTGTACAATAAAATAATTAATTTGGCTATCTTTCGAGAGGGAGAGGACAGCGTCCTCCCTCCGCCCCAACCGCAGTGGTAGACGCCCGCGGCGTCGGAAGTCGGCAGACGACGAGTTCCGGCCACCGTAGGCACGGCATGCCACCATGCCCGACCATGGACCATGGACCATGCCCGTGCCCGGGTCGACAGCGCGTCGTGTTCCACACGCGCCTCATAGAGCGTCAGCATAATGACTTTGAGGGCCAAAGCCTGCCGGGGTCGCGGGAGTTATTTCATTACCGTGACCCCGGAACATAAAGGGCTATTGAAGGACACCGTGGATTTTAGTCAGTACAAGTCTGACAGTCCCTCCCGACTTCCGCCCTGCTCGGGGTGGGAGGACTCATTTGATGATTTTTATTACCACGATTACCACGATATTATTATAGATAGAGAGAGAAACAAACTCATTTATAAAAAGCCTATCAAGATCCAAGGCATTCTATATTCATTCAACCTTAAAAATTATATTATTGTACAAAATAAAATGTACAGTAAAAATTAGCTAATAAATTAAAATGTTATTACATATTTTGAATAGCAAGTACCACAGCGAGCGCATTCCTAATTCAAAATTTTAGAATTAAATAATTGCCGCGCATTCAAACATTTATAACTGACATTGTTCCTTTGTCTATTATTGTTTTTTGGGAATGACAATGTACGTAATATTATTATAAAAGCTTTAAACAATATTATAATAGATAATAATTGTATTCTAAGCTTAAAAAAAAAATATTTTAATTTTTAATAATCGATTTCCTAGTTTCCTTATTTTTTTCACTCGAGTTGACAAAAAAATCAATTACGGAATCGATTAGAATACTCGCTTTCACACATCATTACGATTTAAAAAAATAAACATGGTTGTCGTTTACGAACACAAATTGAGTAGTGGTAATGAAAAATACGTGTTATTGGCCCTTTATTAGAGAATTACGCCAAGATCTGTACTTTTTTACGTTATTTATAACATTTGGCATGATATATATCTTAATAGTTATTGAGTATAAGTACGCGTATGTGATCAAAGTGAAAAATAAAAATGTAAACAAACAAAAGTGGCGCGAAAGTTTGAGGTCAGATATCAAATTCTTCATTACCACTGCTAATTTATGTTGAATGATGAATGAATTCGTTACAATACTAAATGAGAAGTTATTCATTCCTCCTATAATGATCCGTTGGATGTCCGAAAACCACGTTTTTTATGATTTTTAGCCCTACCCAGCACAGCCATCAAAATGGCGAAGATCGTATTTACACTTTTGGATTTTGTTACGGTAAATTAAGAAAATAAGCGCTAAATGTAGAAGTTTAAAGGAGATGGAAAGTTCAAGTATGTGGAAAAATTCAGACGGCTATAGAAATGGGACCTAGCACTGTATAACGCTGAATAGCTCAATATTCATATTTCACATAAAAAAAGTTTCTAAAACTTGTTATATCTTCATAATCATGATAAAAAAAAACGTGAACACCTACCATTAAAAGTACTACAAAAATCGCAAATATTGATATTGCTATAAACTTTTACGTAGGCGTTTAGTTTAATGTATCTGCGATTGTATTTATTTATTGATGACCACATTTTTTGTGACCCACTCAGATTAATTAAATATCTTCAAACTACATTATTAATGATAACCACATTAATAATATGTTAGTTATATCGGTAAAGTCAAATAAACACGCTGGGCGCCTTCATATTGTATAACATGTCGTGATTGATAAATCCTTTCTGAACTCGTTGTTGAACCCTCTAATTAGCTAAGGATACATTTAACAATTTCGAAATGAAACAAGAAAAATAGGAAATACTATATTTATTCGATAATCTGTGATTCTTATAAATAAAGTCTGAAAGAATACGAAGCGACGGACTGTGTTTAAATGTCATTTTATTACGTGATGATGGAAATCTGGGTGTGATGTTGTTAATTTCTGCAACTTTGAACTGTTTCTTTCCACTACATGGCGATGGCCTTGCAATGTTCTCACAGAACGACCACAAGTTAAGCACTCCGTTGAATAGCCGAATAAACGAATTTCACCAGTTGCTCCTGAATGCAGCAGTTCAAAACAAGGATGACAATGTTGGCTGAAAGATCGGCCTGTGCGGTTATAATTAGTCTTGTGTAGTTCGCGAACGAACTAGTTCGAAAGAACTGCTCCCACAGATGAACTAGTGAACTAGCTCCCACATTTTCCGCTCCGTAGTTCAGTAGTTCGGACAGAATGAAAGAGATCGACTGAACTAAGATCGTTGCACGGGAGCGGGACAGCACTACACTATAATACTCCCGTTCGCTCACCGATCGTGCGCGCATCCCGTTTCGTACACTTTACACAAATTGTCGCATGCAGCAGGAACCGTATTTAAAAAGAGCGAACAAAGACAAACTAAATCTGAAATCTCTTTGCGAGCGAACGATTTGATCGCTCTTGATCGGTCGGTCTCTATTACGAGCTAGGAACTAACGAACTAGAAGAACGAACTAGTTCGTTGAAGAGCGGAGAACTAGATTGAGCGCTCTCGGTAGTGAACTAGAATGCCCAAGACTAGTTATAATTATTTAGCCACGAGCTCCTCTCGCGTGTATATGACGCCGTAGTCTTCGCGTGGATATACCACAGTTTATGCATTGCATGATTCACAGTATACAAGTTAAGTCCGGGTCGAGAAGCGAGAGGTCGGTAGGTTTGCAAGCAGGAAGTCCAATAAACAAGCGGGGGTCAAGGAAAAGCAAAAGGAAGAATCACAACGAACAATATTAATAAACAGAGCGCAGAGCGTTCAAATGACGTCTGACGTTTGTTTTTTTCTTAAAGAAGGGATTGGACTCAAAGTGTCACAGAAGCGATAAAAGAATCGATTGAAATCGTTAGAAAGTAGTATCGATCATATTTCAGTTATTTTTTTTTCTCTCCCACTCCAGCAGGTGTAGCATGGCGCCGTAGAAAGAGGTTTTGTCGACGCAAGAATAGACAAAATGACAGAACGTAGAAATATTTTTAGCGTTTTAAGCATGGTAATGTAAAAAATACGGAAAATAAACGTTCTTTCCTTCAATAGTGTACGAATGGTGTCATATTTGTGCAAAAAACAGTCGATTTGTGTAGAAATAACGATGAAATAACTTTGTCTTTTCTTGGTAGAATAGAGATGGAATCGCCATGCTACGCGTGCTGGGCAATATTCTCTTTCCACTCATACCTTTCACGATGTTGGGCGTCTTCCTTCCAGTTCAGACGGAACCTGTCCAGTTAATATTATTCTGCACAAAATATGAACTAAGATTAAACTAAGAAGCTCATTCCGAAACTTTTAACGAAAATAATAAAGTTGAGTTTAGTGGACAAATCACTTTAAAACAATCCGATTTTCCGAATCAAAACGCATGAAAACACAATAAAAAGCAACGAAACGACTCTGAATCTGTCGATTCCCGCCAAATACTGTTTCAACGCCAATTCTTAATTTCAGAAAACAAATCGTTTTAAATCACATTAGTAAAAATCGATTAATTACAGTTTCTTTTTAACAATCTGGAAAAGCGTTATTACCCTTCCCTAGTTTTCATTACTTCGTCGTGACCAAGTCAGAGATTCTGGCGGGAACTTGAAAAAAGCGCGGTTCAGAAATTTTTTTGAAAATTAATTTTTAATAAATTGTTAGGTTTTTTTTAGAATAAAAGTGGAAAAAACGACTAAATTATATAAAGTAATTCGACGAAATGGTGGGTAACGAGGGGGGCGGGGATAACCCGCCCGGCCCCCTAAAGCGTCCTCGGGCTGAGGAGACACTACAAGGAGCGAGAGACTCTGACGGTGGCGATGGCGGCGGTGGTGAGCGTATTGACTCTTTTTCGCCTTTCATTAAGCCAAATTATAAAAGACTATATCCCGAACACTCGAATAACACAGACTTTAAAGTTTTTATTGAATCTAACGGAAAGGACAAGATAGGCAACAAGAGCCCAATATATTTAAACCATATATTCACGAACGAAATTAAAGGTGTGACGGCAATCCAACGCGTGAATGCCAATAAAATAGCCATTATATTCAAGCAATATAATACAGCTAATAATTTCATAATGAATACATCTTTTCTAAATAAACACAACATGAAGGCCTTCATACCAGCTGCACAAATAGAAAAAACTGGCATTATAAGATTTGTTCCTCCTAATATATCCAATAAAGATCTATATACAAAGCTATCATCTATTTATGAAATCATCGCAATAAGAAGATTTACAAAAAAAGTTGGCCAAGAGCGTGTCCCACTACAAACAGTGAGCATTACTTTCCTTTCCAATATTCTTCCAGACAATGTTCAATATGATTTATTTTCCTATAGAGTTTTTGAATATGTGTCCCCTTTACAACAATGTTTTAGATGTTTTAAATTTAATCACTCTGCAAGAATTTGTAATAGTAAACAAAGATGTTCAATTTGTGGAGGTGAGCACTTATATAAGGAATGCGATAAACCAACTGAGGTCTGTTGTATAAACTGCAGTGGGCCCCATCTTGCAATTTCAAAATTATGCCCTATTAAAATGAATAAAATTATTGAAAAGAAAAATAAAATAACTTATGCAAGTGCTACCCAAACTAAAAACATAACTAATACAACTGATGAATTCCCTCCGCTATCGCCGCCAAAAAGGCAACTTGTACATAATCCTGTAATTAAGCCTATAAATAGTAAAACTGTAAATAATGGTGTAAATAATGTTGTAAATAATAATGTAAATGATGTTGTAAATAATAGTGTAAGTAATGTCAGTGACCTTAAAACTCAAATAATTGCCAACAATGGTGTACTTATGGCCCTAGTACAGACATTGGTGGAGTTGGGAAATAAAGGGGATAAAACCCCTACTACCATTAAAACAATTACAGATACATTAGTTAAAAACCTTAAATAATGGACCCAAATTTCACACAACATAAACTACGAATTGCTCAGTTTAATATTCAAAGTGCAAATAGTAAAAAACCCCTATTAATAAAATTTTTAAAAGAACAAAATATTGATATTTGTCTGCTCAATGAAACATGGTTTAAAGATAACAATTTTAGAATACCTGGATACAATATTTATAACAAAAATTCGAATAATGCTCATAATGGTGTAGCAATATTGATTAGACCATATCTTAAATATAATATAATAAACACGCAATTCTATGAAAATATTCAAACAGTAGCTTTATCCATAAGTACGGTACGCGGCAGTTTAACTGTGCTCTGTGTATATTGCCCGCCAACAACTGCACACGTACGAATTCATAGATTACACGACATAATTCAAGGTCTTCCTAAGCCTATATTTATTAGTGGAGATTTCAATGCACATCATATTGCTTTTGGATGTCTTTCAACTAAAAGCCGAGGTCACGATTTGTTTAATATAATTGATGACTTAGATTTATGTATTTTAAATGATGGCAGTTTTACAACCATTAATAGACCAGGACAAAATCCTTCTGCTATTGATGTTAGCTTCATCAGTTCTAACCTTGCATCATTGTGTGAGTGGACTGTGCATGATGATACCATGGGAAGTTATCACTACCCAACCATTACAGAAATTTCATTACTTGTAGATAAATATCACATAAATCCTCCGGTCAATAAGTTTTTATATAAAAAAGCAGATTGGCAGACATATAAAACAATATCAAAAGTAATATTTAATGATTTAACTCTTAAACTATATGATCCTGTTCTTACATATAACGATTTCTGTTCTCGTTTAGATTTGCTAAAAGAAATAACAATTCCAAAATTATGTAAAATAAACAAGTTTAAAAGTAGACCCCCAGCTCCTTGGTGGAATGACATATGTGAAAAAAGTGTTGTTGCTTCATATGATGCATTGAAATTATATAGGAGGGAGCCTAGTATGGAAAACTATTTAAATTACAAAAGAATAGACGCCAAGAAAAAAAGAACTATCTCTGAGCAAAAGAAAGTTGGATGGAACAACTTATGTAACAGTTTCAATAGAACTACTCCAATAAGTAAGATCTGGAATTATTTAAAGATGTTCAAAGGTATTAGACCTGGTAACAAATCATATAAAGATGATTTTATTTTTCCATTTTTAGATAAATTATCTGATAATACCAATTTAACTGATTCTAGTAATATAAATAACCTTTTTGATATTAACAATGATAATTTGAATTCAAAATTTTTATTAGATCCTTTTTCATGGCGCGAATTTAAAATGGCTTTGCAAAGTAGACGAAATACGACACCTGGTTTAGATGACTATCCATACATTATCATTAAAAACTTAGATGAATCTGCCCAACAGATATTTCTTAACATTCTTAATCTGCTTTGGCATACTAAAACTATCCCTCAATCATGGAAAACACAATGTGTGATTCCAATACTAAAACCAGAGAAACCCCCAGAACTTCCTAGTTCTTACAGACCAATTTCATTATCTTCATGTCTTGGGAAAATTTTTGAAAACATGATTAAATTTCGTCTTGATTGGTATGTTGAATCCAATGGTATCATTCCACATGTCCAATATGGCTTTCGTCGTGGCCGCAGTTGTGCAGATAGTTTTATTTCTCTGATTTCTGACCTGAAACATGCAAAGAATAAAAAATTACATACAGTTTGTACTTTTTTAGATGTTCAAGGTGCCTTTGACAGTGTAGATCCTGCAATATTAGTCAAAATTATGTCCAGGCTAGGTATACCTGGACAGTTATGTAAATGGATTTTTAACTTTTTGAATAATAGGACACTGTATATAAGACATAATGTGGGGAACCGGGTCGCTGGTGGAAGAACTTCAGGAAAATACTCGAACAAGAATATATACATTTAATTCGGTGTTAACTACACGAGTTTAGTACAGCAAGTGAACAATAAAATTGTCGAATCATACAATGAATAAATTACTATCGCTAATTAATAGTTTCCGTGACAATCGCAAGTTGCTGCTATGAAGAAACCATCAGGCGCACGAACATGTCCCCGCGCGTTGAAAACAACGGTTTCAACCAGACTCCGAAGTTACAGGCAGTGGGCAGATTCTGTTGAATGCCCTTCGTACGACGCCAGTGGATGTCTGAATGTCAGCTACACGAGCGATGCCATCTGTTCCTGGGTGAACCGCCACAATACGGCCAGGTCTCCATTTCAACGGAGGAAGATTGTCCTCCTTTATCACAACTAAGGAGTTTAACTTCAACCCATCCTTGCATGAACGCCATTTAGTCCGCAGCTGTAATTCCGCCACATACTCCTTGCTCCATCTGCTCCAAAAATGTTGGCGGAGTTGTTCAATCCGTTGGAAGCGAGACAGATGGTTGGCAGAGCGATCTTGATAATCAGGTTGCGGCAAGGAAGTAAGAGGCCGGCCAACAAGAAAATGACCCGGCGTAAGCGGTGTGAAATCAGCAGGATCTGAAGATAATGGCGTCAATGGACGAGAGTTCAATATGGCTTCTATTTTGGTCAGTGCGGTGTACAGCTCCTCAAAAGTTAAATTACAATTTCCCAACACTCTTCGAAGGTGGTACTTTGTTGACTTAACACCCGCCTCCCAGAGGCCACCGAAGTGCGGGGTGTACGCAGGGATAAAATGAAACTTTATTCCATCGTTTGCTGCACTTTCACCCAAGGACAAACTATTTTCCTTTAAAAAATTAGAAAGGTCATTGTACGCACCGACAAATGAGGTACCGTTGTCGGAAAAAATGTGAACGGGTTTACCTCTTCGAGCAATAAATCGATGCAAAGCTAGTAAATAACTATTACTAGTTAAATCGCCAACGAGTTCCAAATGAATGGCTTTGGTCGTAAAACATATGAAAATTGCGACATACACCTTTACTAGCCTGCATCCGCGACCTTGACGACTAGCACACATAATAGGCCCGGCATAATCAACGCCTGTGCTCTCAAATGGATAACCTGGACGAAGTCGTTCTTGTGGTAAATTGCCCATTATAGGACTAACTACCTGTCCCTTCATACGGCGACATAGAACACACTTATGATAGCAAACCTTCGCCAAGTTGCGACCACCTATTGGCCAATAAGATTCCCTAATGGAAGCTAATAATAACTGTGGTCCAGCGTGCATCAATCGTCTATGCTCGAAATCAAATAATAATTTAGTGAAATGATGTGTGGACTGTAATAAAATAGGATGTTTTTTGTTAAAATCAAAACTAGAATTTTCGAGTCGTCCTCCTACTCGCATTATGTTTTTACTATCTAAATATACGTTAAACTTTAGAAGGGCGCTCTTATTAGGTAAACATTTTTTATTTGAAAGCAACTCATACTCGGCAAATGACTCAGCCTGACTTTTAATAATAATAACATTGAGTGCCTCTTGTAACTCATCTTGGGACAAAAATATAGTTTTAGGGTACTGTTTCCTACATGATTTAATAAATCTTAACATATAAGCTACGGAACGAACAAGACGTGAATAATTAGAATATCGGCTAAAATCAATGAATACGTCACTTTTCGTGTCTTTTATAACGGCATTTAAAACTACATTAGGTCGAGTCTCCGGTAATGTCTCTAGTCCCAAACATTTGACTTTGGAAGGCCACTCAGACGGGTCGAGTTTCAGGAAGTCTGGTCCAGACCACCACAGATCCAACCCCTGCAGAACACTAATATCCACACCACGAGATATTAGGTCTGCTGGGTTTTTATCTGTTGGAACGTGTCTCCAGGCACAGTTGCCCGCCTTATCCAAAACTTCAGCAACGCGGTTGCGCACAAACGGCTGAAGTTTGGTAGGCATCATCTGTAACCATCCCAGGACGATGGTCGAATCAGTCCAACAATAGACCCGACTGATCTCCACTCTGAGTGAGCTCTTCACCTTCTCATAAAGACGAGAGCCAACTACCGCACCGCATAACTCCAGTCGCGGGATTGTTGTGGGCTTTATAGGAGCCACTCGACTCTTAGCCATTAATAAACAAACCGAATACTTACCTTCATCATTGACGCTGCGAACGTAAACGCAAGCTCCGTATGCGGACTCAGACGCATCTGAGAAAATATGTAGTTCTAATTCACGATATGAATTACAAACTACAATTCGCGGAATACGGAAATGAGGTAAAAGTGGCAATGATTTAACTATATTATCCCAGTGGTTTTTTATTTCATCAGGCAGTGGTTGGTCCCATGACAATTTATCCAACCACATTTTCTGTAATAGAACCTTCATTGTTACAACAATTGGACCTAACAAACCTAAGGGATCAAAAATTCTTGCAATCACGGATAACAAATCACGCTTAGTGTGCCCAGCCGAAGAGTTGCTCAGACTTAAAGGAAAACCTAACTCATCGGTAGCGACATACCAACCCAGACCTAGTAACTTGTCGGGCTCGTGAGATGAAATATTTAAGTCAACCGAGGCAGGCAAGTCACGTGCGGCAGGCAAGTCACCAGAGTCAGGAACAGCATCCAACACCAGTTCAGGATGATTGGACCTCCATTTCCTCAATGGCATACATGCTGACGCAAGTGCCTTGGTGACTTCAGTGCGGATGTATCTTACCTCGTCTAAGTCATTACCCCCGGACAGCAAATCATCAACGTAGAAGTCGTGCCTTATGATGTCTGATATTTTAGGGTCCTTACATTCGAGTCCTATTTGTTTTATACACCGTGTCGCGAGGTACGGTGCGCTAGCCGTACCGTACGTGACGGTGTTTAACTCGTAAACATTAATAGGCTCACAGCTGTTATGACGCCAAACAATCCGTTGCAACTGCCTATCTGACGGATGAACAACTATTTGTCTATACATCTTTTCCACATCTGCAGACAAGACGTATTTGTGGAATCTGAAACGAAGAAGTATAGACAATAGATCGTCCTGTACAGTTGGTCCAACCATCTGTAGGTCATTAAAGGACACTCCGGTCACAGTAGGACAGCTTGCGTTGAAGACAACACGGAGCTTGGTCGTGCTGCTCGACTCACGTAAGATTCCATGATGCGGAATAAAGTAACTTAAACATAAATTAGGTTTATTAATTTTGCTCATATGACCAAGTGACTCGTATTCTAACATAAAATCATGATATAATTTTCCAAATTCAGACTTATTTTTTAATCTACGTTCTAATGACATGAAACAGTGTGTAGCTTGCTTATAAGAATCTCCCAGAACCGAAGGATCTTTCTTAAGGGGTATACGCACACAAAAACGACCATCAGACAATCTTGTCGTATTTTTAACAAAATGATCCTCACATAACTTTTCTTCTGGCATATACAATGAGTTAGAAGATTTTGAACTGACTTCTTCTAATTGCCAAAACTTTGTTAAATCGGTTCTAAGTTTATCCCAATTATTATCATCGTCGGAAACAGTTTTAGAAAAGTTACATTTTAAATCATTAGACTGTAATGAACAGTATTGAGCAATGGGGAAGGCAAGTGTCAAAGTGAAAATGACAGTTTGGTCCCCAAAGAACTGTAAAATCAAAGGAATTTTCAGAAAAAAAAAACATTTATTGATGTAAAATGACTAGATGTTGTGTAATAAGCTGTAAAAATGATGGAATACACTTTTCAAAATAATATCTACTTTTCTTTTGGAGGTTATGTACCAGTATTGCATCGCTCGAAAATCGAAGAATTATCACCTGGAACGAGTTTTGTAATAGTTGTGGTGTTAAGAAATTAAATATATTGTGATATTTCTCGAATCTAAATAGAAAAAAAGGTTAAAATTACTGACTTAAAACATTATGATATTTTATCAAAATAGAAAGTCAAAAGCAGCATTATATTCTTGATAAAGGAGAGGACAGGTAAAACATACCTAAACTCAAAAATTGAAACCTCAACTACAAGTAATTGTGGATTTATTACGGTAAAATCAAATGTATAACCACTCCATTAAATCACTTTTTTTCTCTTGTAGATGCGCCGCGGCGTCTTAATTCTTCTTTTAGTATATAGTACTTGCATGGACGAATAATTTTCCATATTTGTTTTGTATTTATACTCAATTTTTATAACAAATAATCTTGTTTGTTTTTTTGTACAAGGTAGACGTGGGGACCAACTATCGCAGCGCCATCTACGATTAGCTTTGAGTTGCCATCCCCATTGGACCGGAAACAATCCATCCTAAACGTGTTTCATATAATATTGGCTTTCCGGTACCTAACTTTAATCTTTGCGATCCTAACAATTCCCAAAACAGGTCAGCGCCGATTAATAAATCGACATCAGCGGGTTTATAAAAAGTAGGATCAGCTAAAGTAATATTCGAAGGTAGATCGAAATCAGATATATTTATTTCACGGCACGGCACCTCACTCGTGATAAATGGCAAAACAAAACAATGAAGTTCGAAACTAAAACTATCATCCAATGACGTCATCTTAATTCGACATGTTTTACCTACGTGCGAAGTAACGTTGTTAATGCCAAGTATCGATCTATTTACCTGGTTAGTGATTAAGTTGAGTTTCTTACATAACCGTTCCGTTATGAATGACGAAGTACTACCGCTATCAAGAACCGCGCGCACAAGATGCACACAGCCAGTATGATCCCGCAGTTTGATCAAGGCGGTCGATAGCAACACATCACGCTGCGTATGACTTCGGGAAGATGCAATATGTGCTGACAACGTAACGTTATTTGTTTCAGTGGTAGCAGACGGTACGGATGATGCAGACAAGTTATTGTTTGACGAATTACCGCTAAGTGTATTCGCAACATTATTATCCTTAGAATCTATGTGAATTAGTGTGTTGTGCCTACGTTTACATAACTTACAACCGGTTTTTTTACATTTGTTAGCGAAGTGACCCGAACGAAAACAGTTAAAACAAATCTTATAACTGGGTATGAGTTTTAAACGAGCATCATTGCTCAATGCGAGAAACTGTGGACAATTATTTAAAATGTGATCGTTACTGTTACATTTAGGACATACTTTAGGAGCTGACTCGGTGCTGGAACAATTATTAGGCTGATTAGCTACCATCGATTTGATCTTAGGACTTAATTTACCTGCCGTTTGGGAATGATTACGAGGTCGTTCTAAGTTCTCAATCAAATCGGCTCGAGTACGTAGGAATTGCATGAACATGTCGAACGTAATGGAACTTTCCCTGTCAATCCTACCTTTGAACTCCTCCCATTCACGATAGGTCCTTTGATCAATCTTTTGAGTGACATGGTATATCAAAAATGTGTCCCAGTGCTTTACAGGCTCACCTAACGACTCTAATGCTCGCAAGTCCTTATTTAATTGATCGATTAGACCTTTGAGAGCAACAGACGATTCCTTTGAAACCGCGTCAATGTGATATAATGCGGACATATGATTTTGTGCTAATAATCGTTTGTTGTCAAATCGATCAAGTAACAACCTCCATGCCACAGAGTAATTACTAGAAGAAAACTCAATTGATTTGATGACTACGGCAGCAGTTCCTTCAAGAGAGGCTCTCAAGTAGTGGAACTTGTTGACTTCGTCAATTTCGTCGTTACTGTGAATTAGGCTAGTAAAGGTGTCACGAAATTCTAGCCAATTGCAATATGAACCGCTAAACTTCGGTAATTGTATAGTTGGTAATTTTACTGGCTTGTGTATACTAGCAAGTGTACTTTTACAGCTTTCCATCGACTTACTATCCTTATTACTCTCGTTGAGAATAGTTTGCGCTCTGGACAACGATTTGTAATAAAGGGACTCAAAATCAGTACGCTCGGAACTTTGTACCTTAATATCCTCTACAAGACATTCCAGACGTAACTGCACCCCATCATACTGTTCGTACAACGACTCCATCTTTCCCATGCGCAACTGCAACTCGGACACATCACAACTACTTAATACTTTGTCCTTGAGTGAGTCCAGGAAGGTGACGAAAGCAGTCAAGCGACCCTTGAAGCTGCCTCGCTTTTTAACTAATTCCCTTTCCTCTGACATACTGGGAGATGAGTGCAGTCAACCTGGAATTGATACAGGAATACAATTAAAACCAGCAAACAATATGATTTAATAAACACCTAACTGTGTTTTATACACTGCCTAAATGCTATTGCAAAGCAACACAGAACCTACAAAATAATTATTAATTATATAAAGCTAAAATTGGTATAATATAATGATTATACCAAATATAATTTTACTTGTAAAATTACCTACAATTTTTAATGTTGTAAACTTTAATGATAATTATCTAATAATTAAGCACAACTAATATACTAATCCCTATTAATACATAAAATGATTCTAATTACTAATAACTTTTAAGATTTTTAACAATGACTTGCACTAATATCTAACACTCAAATTATTTGTATTATGTCAAGATACCTGCTACCAATTATATCAACCACTACATTTAGATATAAAATTATGTGAATAAGTTACAGCTTTATATAAATTAAGTTTAAATAATGTAGCAAATAAGCTAACTATACTGCAATGCGTATGATTTTAAACTTAAGATTTGCTGTTCATAAAATACTAATCACAATGTAACAAAGTACCTAATGATTTTAACGATCAAACTAATACAATAAGTAGTAAAATAAATAATACTGACCTTAAATATACTTTTACTTATATACTACCTGAGTGTTGGGTGACGATATTAGTTATATAAAATACTATACACCGCTAAACCACTTCTTCGAACTCAATCCAATCCACCGGCGAGTAACCTCCACGTCACGGTGGAAAATTACAATCCTTGATTCCTTTAATTATAATCGCTGATCTTCTCTTTAATTAGGGTCATTAGGCTCGTTACGGACCATGTGGGGAACCGGGTCGCTGGTGGAATAACTTCAGGAAAATACTCGAACAAGAATATATAAATTTAATTCGGTGTTAACTACACGAGTTTAGTACAGCAAGTGAACAATAAAATTGTCGAATCATACAATGAATAAATTACTATCGCTAATTAATAGTTTCCGTGACAATCGCAAGTTGCTGCTATGAAGAAACCATCAGGCGCACGAACACATAATAATAAACTGTTTGGACCAAAATCTGCTTCAAGAGGCACAATGCAGGGAGCTACACTGTCCCCTTTGCTGTATAATATTTTCACAAGTGAAATTTGTAAATTTGTGAATAATAAAGATGTAAATATTCTTCAATTTGCCGATGATATTGTTATATACAGCAGTAACTATAATTTAGGGATGGCAATTGACAATGTAAATATAGCTTTAAGTCAGTTATATCACTATTATAATGATGTATTACATTTAAAAATCAATCCATCTAAAAGCAATGTAATGATCTTTGGTAATGATAGCTCCACATCTAACATAATTTACAACAATGAAATTATACCCAAAGTCAGTTCTAAGAAATTTCTGGGGATAATAATAGACCAAAAATTGACTTTTGAGACACATATTAGACACATTTCCAAAAATGCTTTAAAAGGTTTAAATTTAATGAAATGTCTAGCTGGTGTATCATGGGGAGCAGACCCTAAAACATTATCATTACTATATAAAGCTATTGTTCGAAGCCATTTTGATTACAGTTCACTAGGTTATATGTACAGCTCACATGTAAATAAATTAGATGTCATGCAGAATAGGGCTTTGAGAGTAATTACTGGTGCAATGTGCTCCACTCCCATTAGGGCCATGGAAGTGGAGACTAAAATCATGCCCTTAAATTTGAGAAGATTATTACTTGCACAGAGATATTCACTCAAATTAATATCCTCTAACAACAGGCAGATAATAAATAAAATATTACCTTTTGTACATGAAAATCCTGAGACGCAAACAAAAGAAGATCTGCTAAATGGTATTTTTCCAAAGTTGTCCAACATCTTACTTGAAATAGACAATAGTTGTTCCAATATTAGAAAACAATGTCCATGGCCATGTTATTCCTTTACATACCAATGTATTTCACACCCTGTAAAAGTTTTTCAAAACACAATCACAAACAATTTAGATATGTTACAGTTCTTAGAACAAAACAAAAGTTACTATACTTTGTACACTGATGGTAGCAAGGGGAGTGGTTATGTCCATGCGGCATTGTATGATCCACAAAAAAAATTCTCTCAAAGCTTTGTTCTACATAAAACTTGTTCAATATTTACAGCGGAGGCATATGCGGTTTATCAAGCATTATTAAGAATACGTTTGATTTGTAACTGTAAATACTTTTTAATTGTTTCTGATTCGCTAAGCATATTAACAGCCTTATCTAACCTTAAAGTGGCATTTAAAACTAATTATATTCTTTATTTTATTAAACAAATAATCTACCAATATCATCTTGAACATATACAAATTGCCTTCTTGTGGGTTCCCTCTCACAGGGGTATTACAGGAAACGAAATAGCTGATAAAACCGCATATGAGGGTCAGAATTCTATAGATGTAAAAATTACAGTTAAGGTCCCTATGACTGATTATTTAGAAAATGTTAATAGGAAAATTAATGAGTTGTGGTATGAAATATGGAAGAAAGACCAAGAGACGAAAGGAAAGTGGTATGGGACCATTCAAGAAAACCTACCTAATAGACCGTGGTATGATCAACTAAAAGAGGCCAGCAGAGATTTTATCACCACGATGAATAGACTGCGCTTTGGTCATAACACTGCACCGTCACACCTTGCAAGAATGAATATTATTCGAAGTAGTTTATGTCCGTTTTGCGAATCAAGAGAAGGAACCGTTGAACATCTCATCTTTGAATGTCAAAACTTCTTGCTTGCAGTGTTGCCGTTAGGACAATCTAGTTTGTGGCCACATGTAAGTAAAAAGTAGCCAGATTTGCAAAAAAATCTCTTTCAAAATTCGGCTAGAAGTGGCTAAAGTGCTTTTGGCCAGATACTGTTAGGTTTCCAATTACTATTGATAAGTATTACAATTTCGGCATGGTGATAAATAGCTTAAATAAAACAATTTTAATACTAATTAGTATTTAACATTATTAAAAACTAATAAACGTTCAGCTAGTGAAAAATATTCTCAATTATTTGGTTTAAAATTAAAAATCAATTCCAAAGTCTACAGTGACATCTGGAGATTCATTAATCTCTTCGTCAATGGGTGATGGATGATGTGGGTGGTATTTCAATTTGTTTGACCGATTTGACCGTTTTTGTGACTTTGTTTAAAACTTCAGCAGGCAAAACATAATTGTGGCAAGCTTTTTTAATATTTTTAATTGTTTTTTGTAGTTTGGTTTAATTAATCGGTAGACTTCTAATAGTAATTTAGTAAAAGTTTAACAATCGAAAAATCAGCCAGAAGTGGCTAGATTTATTTTGGTGGCTAAAATGGTTTTCTGTTTGGCTAGAACCGTTGAAAAACCGCTAGATCTAGCCACAAAGTGGCTAAAACGGCAACACTGCTTGCTTGACAGATTAGTGTTGGCTAGTGAATTAAGTGATGTGAATACAATAAGTGATTCTTCCCGCCCACCGCCGCCCCTTGAACAGTTATTAAAAGACCAAAATAGTTATAAACCTATATACAAGTACATAAAAAATACAGTGAACTCAATTTAAAATAAAGTGAAGACAAAAAAAAAGGAAAGTGAAAATAAAAAGACTTGGCCTAAAGGTCTTAGTTACCAGGTCATAAAATTCCACAAAAAAAAAAAAAAAAAGTGACCAAGTCATGTCAATAAAAATGAGCGAAAAGCAATTCAGATACTTTTTTATGTTTAACATTTTATATAAGTCTTAGGAAATTATTAAACATTGAACAATTCATTAATGAATTTTCAAATACTACGAGTTAAAATGAAATTCTTATAGACGACTGGGGCACTCGTTTAGCCATCTCCTTTCGTGAATAAATCAGATTTTTATTGAACATTCTTAATTAATGCGCACTCATAGGATTTTACGCAGGGAATATTATATTTTTTTAATTTATAATGAGGATGTCGTATGACTACAACGTCTGCCCCTTTTGGACCCACTATTGAGCCAGCGTAGGTTTACTTGTCGCGCCCATTTCGGGGGCGGTACCGAACTATACGGTTAAGGCGCTTTTTTTTATTAATATTTCATTCTATTAATAGTAGTTTTAACTGGGTTCTAACTGGCAACACTGATGTACAGTTAGGGACTTTACCCATGGCGCGATGCGACAGGAGTCGACCGATTCCAACTAAAAGTGGAAATCAACCTTGCTACTTAGAAATAATAATGCAATTCGATTGACTTGACGTCGTCGTCGTAGCGATCGTGTTTTGTTGATCATCTACCTGTAGATAACAACGTGTTTTATGCCATAAGTCGTAGTGGTAAGGTTAATTTTCACTTTTATTTGGAATCGTTTACCTAAGTTTACATCTTTGCTACATTGCACGCCGCCGCCGCGCCGGGTCGATTTGACAGTCCCCACAACCGGGTTCGTCCATAGCGAATGTACACTTACATTTTAAGAGTTCCGTACGTCTTCAAGGACTCGTGAGAAACAGAAGCATTAATAAATTTATCCGCTTCGATCAAAGATATTAGAGGATTCTTGTCGGGAGGAATGTCGGGAGGCTCCGGCTCAACGTCCATATTTACAATTTAAAAAGATAAAAAAACAGAAAAAACTTACCGCTATATACACCTACAATATAATTACACACTAATCTAAGATATAAAACAACTTACTACACTAAATAACTAACAAAATAAATTAAAATGGTTTAAACAAATTATTTTAGACCGCCCTTTTCAAAAGCCCGCCAAAAAAAAAACTGACGTTTCGTTATAAACATGCTTTTGTTTTTCCATTGCCATATCAAAAAAAGCTTATTTAACTGGTAATTTATTGAATAGCTTAAATCTCTTCTACACGATCAGACCCGACCACCCGACAGAGGTGACCTTGGTCCGGTGGGTGTGAAAATCTACCGTGTAGACGTTGGTCGGGCGACCAAATATGGGCGGAGTCAATCGACCTTGGTCGGGAGCGCATCCATCCCGACAGGTTACTTCCGCGGTCGGACCCGACCGTCAGCCGATAGCGTTCCAGACGGTTGGGTACTGTTGAAGTGACCAAGATCACGAGCGATTAGATGGTTTACGGTTCAAAGTAAAAAGATTTTTTTTTTTAACTTAATCATACTGCACTGTACGCTTGCGTAGGTATTTGTAAGTCATAATAATCATTCTCTATTGTTTCCACTTGCTAAAACATAGGCCTCCTTTCTGTAAGTGTGTGGGCTGTAATTTAAAAAGCAACTAGTGCGGGTAATGGAAACAATAACACCTTTTGTTACGTGGTAATGGTAATTTCATCAAATGAGTCCTCCCACCCAGGATAGCGCGATAGGGACTGTCAGACTCGTACTGACTACAATCCACGATCTTCCTTCAATAGACCTTTACGTACCGCAGCAGGCTTTTGGCCTTCTATGAGCCGCGTCAGATCTCAATAACACCTTTTTTTTGTAGTCCGAGTCTTCCCACCAGGCGGCACCAGGGCAGGACGGGAGGGACTGTCAGATTTGTACCGACTAAAGTCCACGATGTCCTTCAATAGCCCTTTAAGTTACAGGGCCACAGTTACCTGTTAAGACAGTCCCAGGACCCCATCAGGTTCGTTGGCCCTCTATTGGCCCCAATAACACCTGACCTGGAAATCGAACCCGGGACCTCATGTTTAGCATTGGGGACCACTAGACCAACTTGCAACTCTGACTTCTTTGTTTTCAGAGTTGCCGCTGTTGCAACACAAAGCTGCATAAGGTAGTATGCCATGGTTAAGCGATTGTACACTCTCCACATAGTTATTAGGGTTCAAAATAAAAATCTCAACAAAAAAGTATAACATTTTATTACATTTCTCATAAAAGAATAATTTCGTAGGCACTTTGTATAGCAAGCTGTAACAAGCTGACAACGAAATAACAATACAAATAACGTTATTTACAGTATTAATAATTATTACATTATAATTAATTAAGAAAAAACATAATTATAGTTATTATCTTTTAAATTAATCTCCATAATTTCATTTAGCTGAGAAGACAGTTATATAAACATAAATAATTTTAATATTTTTATCACCATGAGACGTTAGAAATGGAAGGAAGAATTCGCCGCGGCAGGTAAGATCCTCGGTGGCGATCCTCGGTGTTGGAAATGAGCGTCGGATGTACTGAATCCGAAGGCCGCAGGTTCGAATCCTGCCCGCGGATTGAATTTTTCTTTCCTAAGAAAATCTTTATAAATAATTTTATTTAGCGAGTGACCATAGTTATCGACGTGGAATCGCCTAAAATCGGTCATGAAGTGCTTATAATATCCATACAATAACAGTATTTTTTAGTTTTTCATCTTCGTAGTTCGAACAACACCGTGTCAAACTATTCACTTTTATTGCCTGGTAGCTTAGCATGACGTCTTTTTTTTTTTTTTTAGCTTGGTAAAATCATCAAATGAGTCCTCCAACCCCGGGCAGGGCGGGAGGGACTGTCAGACTTCTACTGACTAAAATCCACGGTGTCCTTCAATAGCCCTTTCTGTTCCGGGGTCACGGTAAGGAAATAATCCCGCGACCTAGCATGACGTCTAGCGAGAATAGTTTCACTGTGGGAATGAGACAGAGCTATACAAGTCATCTAACGCTATCTCGTTCCAACACTGGAATTACTTTCGCTTTAAAACTTCATGGTAGGCCACCTGATTGTCTTGAATAAAAATTTTGCATCGTACAGAAATCACCTTCTTGGTAGAATAGAGATAGAATTGGGCATGCTAAGAGTAATGGACAGAAATCTCTTGCTGACAGACAGACGATTCCGCATCGATCACGGCAATTACGGGTTTGTCTCCACGAATCCCGGTATCAGATTGAATTAGCCACGGATCACGGCGACTTGTATCCACCGATACCGTGATCTGTTACCAACACAAAAAAAAAATGTAGCCACCGATCACGGTATCCGAATAATAAGATTTTTTTTAAAGTATAACTTCTTTTGATTTGGGAAATTAGATAAAATTAAATCAGGTTGAAAAATAATCCAGCACTGGAGTCATAAGGATGGAATTTAGGAAGAGTAGTGCACTTGCTGGACTGCACTCGATTTCCAGAACTATCAACTCATCCACATAATATAAATAGATAATGATTGAGGATAACCCACGAAAAAAAAAAACAACAGGCTTGAAAGACATTTTACTCTGTTTCTTGTCTCTGCGCATCGAGATCAGTTTCCAAAAATAATACAATTTATATCTTGTAGCCACGATGATCGGTGATCGGTGGCTACATTTTTTTTAAATTTTGTGTTGGAAACGGATCACGGTATCGGTGGATACAAGTCGCCGTGATCCGTGGTTAATTCAATCTGATACCGGGATCCGTAGAGACAAACCCGCAATTACATAAGAAAAAAAAAAAAAAAATCTTCTCTAGCATAAAATAGACTTTTACAATAACATTAAATAACATTGGAATGTGTCGCTTAAAAGCTGAAGCATATTAAGGCGCTTTTTTTATTAATATTTCATTCTATTAATAGTAGTTTTAATTGGTTTCTAGCTGGCAACACTCATGTATAGTTAGGGACTTTACCCATGGCGCGATGCGACGCGAGTCGACCGATTTCAACTAAAAGTGGAAATCAACCTTGCTACTTAGAAATAATAATGCAATTCGATTGACTTGACGTCGTCGTCGTGGCGATCGTGTTTTGTTTATCATCTACCCGTAGATTACAACGTGTTTTATGCCGTAAGTCGTAGTGGTAAGGTTAATTTTCACTTTTATTTGGAATCGTTTACCTAAGTTTACATCTTTGCTACATTGCACGCCGCGCCGCCGGGTCGATTTGACAGTCCCCACCACCGGGTTCGTACATAGCGAATGTACACTTACATTTTAAGAGTTCCGTACGTCTGAATGAAAAATCGGAAGCCTTATTTTATAGGTACAATTAAATGCTCACAAATAATTCTTTTTGTAGGTATACCAAAATGGATAAATGTTCACCAAATCTAAAACTCGCTTTAGCAAGATTTCAGGGACTCCCCGAAATTCGGTTTGGTTAGGTTCGTTTAAGCCCTGAAAACAGAAATAGAAGCCCCGCGAAACGGGGCTTCTTCGAATCTGTTAAGGTAGATTTTTTTATTATTACTACAGAAAATAGGTTAATTTCTACAATACTTTATGATCAGAGGTCGGAATCCGGTAGAGTTATTTTAGTACTTGCCGAGAAAATCCATAATAAATGTTGATATTAATATGGATCTTCCTGGGATTTCTAATAGATAACTCGTGTAGAAAATAGTATTACAAATAAATAATAATAACATTAGAGATAAGTACATAAGACAAATAAATTGTAAAAGTAAATAACTTTTTATTAAATATCATGGGATTTTTCTGCTCTTTTTAATTCCGGGATTTGGGGTATATCTACTTTATTCTTTCGCTGTATGAAAGCAGTGTAAGTACTCGTACATGAATAACTCTACCTTATTCCGACCTATGTTTATGATGCACAATTTGGTGCGCATTTATCCATTCTGGCTGGTATTTCAATATTTTGGTTTTAAAATAGGTTCTTCTCTGATTGGCGTATAAACACAAGCCTTATTGTATTAGATTAAGTATCGCTACGCCACTGTTGTTTGCAAAATGTGACATTTTAATTTCTATGATATTTAAATGCTAAATTAGATCATATTCAAGCTCATAATCTCATAAAAATTATGCGAAATTGAATTGAATTTGATGCTCGCACTAAGTGCTATGTCAACGCAAGGCCACATTTATATAACCCATTTATTTCTATTATTAATCATTTTTACTTTTTTAGAATTATTTAAAAACTATCTAAAACAATAACTAAATACTTTAACTTGCATTTTTTAAATAACTATACATTTAACAAGGCATAATTTTAAACTCAGCTAATAAAAATTAAATAATAAAAGCTTTTTATCTATAATTCCTCACACATTGAGATTTAAAAAGAGACACGAGATACGAGAGATAGAAACGACGTTTAGAAAGAGATATCGGCTAGTTTCAGCTTCATATAGCGCTATCTCTGTCGCACAAAGCTCTCATACACACACAGATAAGAGAATCATAGGCTAAAATTTTTAAACAATGTTATTTGGCATAATGTTTTCGCATAACTTTAATTAGCATAATAAAACCGTGGTATAATGCAATAGTTAGCATCAATATCAAATGGCCTTGTTCATTTTGGCATAATTATGAGTTGTAATTTTTTTAAGGCTTAATATTTTATTTATTCAAATTTTTAATCATGAGGCATTTGTGCGACGCGAGTGGGACAGACTCGGTTCTTGGGGGCACCCCGATTCGGTCGAGTTACGTTCCAAGGGGAGGGCCCGCCATTCATTACTTCCCGTTATGCTTTACTATTATTATGCCAACAGTATTTTAATTAACACCATAGCAAAATCTTGATGTCTGATAATATTATCTGTAATGACCATTATGCTAAATTTCGTTATGCCAATATGAATTTTATGATTATGACAGTTTATGAAGCCGAAACAAACCAATTATCCGCCGACATTCCGGGTTATGCCGCGCTTGCCGAGTTTGGTCAGTGGATGGATGACCATCTCTCATAGCGAGTTTCCTCCGTGCCTCAGAAAGCACGTAAAACCGTTGGTCCTGGCTGTCATGTGTAGATCTTTGACAGTCGTTACTGTTAGTCAGAAGTCTGACAAACACTCTCACCATGGGGTATCGTATTACCCAGTTACTGGGTTGTAGAGGTCCGATAGGCAGTCGCTTCATGTAGAATACTGATATTCTGCTGCATCTGGTTTGACTGGAAGCCGACCACAATATAGTTGGGAAAAGGGCAGGCAGATGATATTGTTCAATGTTCAAACCTACATACATACTAGCGCCGCCCAGCGTGAGAACGTGGTACTAGTCGTCATCTCCGAACATTGATAAAGGATCTTCAAACACTGGTTCTGCAGGCTTGGGAGCATCTTTTGATTCTTTGACTGTAGACCTGGGTTGCTGAGTTTTTTGTTCTGTTAAAAAATAAAATAACAAAACATCACAATAGGATAGTTTACTGCATAAATAAATTGAAAATCTGTTTAGTCCGTCATTGAAAAATAATCGACACGTTTTTTTTTAATCAATGAATATTAACAAATTAATATAAAACGCACCGAAATTCGGGAGTAGGGGGTTGTGAACTTGTGACGTCATAACGCCTGTGAAGTTATACCGACCGAGTGATCAATCCGATCTTTGTCAATTGTGGTAAACGAAACAAAAAAAAACGGGCCCTATGTTCCGTTTTAAATTTATTGATAATGAATCTTACGGACAATTTTTTTTTTGATGACTAAAATAGCCTATAGTGGAGGGTAGGTACAAATTTCTGTTTTTTTGATTAAAATGGATTTTCTTTTGGTCTCAATCTAGCCCAAAATCAAAGATGGGACTTATGATGTAGCGAGCTCACATAGAAGGAACTGAAACTCCTGCGGAACTACGAAACATTGTAAAACTATTAGTGAACGCACACGAGCCACTCGCGACAGCCACAAACGCCGCCTCGAGAAGCTAGAAGCGGCTACAGAGGTAGCTGAAGCGCGCGACAGACATTTGTGCCCGGTGGTAAACGTAAAAATCGGTACCGGTTACCGGTGAACCGTTAGAAAATCGTGTTTAGCGTGTATAACATAATCATTATCAGCCTAAAATGTTCCCACGCTGGGACACAGGCCTCCTCTCTGTAAGAGGGATTTTAATCCCGTAAAAAATTGTCTTTACAGGAAACAGACAAATGGCAATAAAAAATACACCATTTTTCAAGATTATTTTAAAAAACCGGCCAAGTGCGTGTCGGGCCACGCACAGTGTAGGGTTCCGTAGTTGCCCATCAAAATACTTATGCGAATTAACTAAACTGATTCGCTGAATTTAATTTTAAAGAGAAGAATTTTCCCCGATTTCTCAAAGACTCCTGGTCTTTGAGAAATCGGGGAAAATACATAAAAAAAAGATTACGACGAATTTAGAACCTCCCCCTTTTTTGAAGTAAGTTAAAAATAGTTGACGATAAAAACCTACCTATCCCCAAAAAACATACCGTAAAAACATACCTATTACAGCTGTAAAAATAAAGTTGACAAACTTACATTTGCAGTTGAAGAGCTTGTTCTCCGATACATTTTGTTTAGGAAAATATGTTATCCAAGTACATTTTATAAGTTGGTCGACTATTACTCGTAAAGTTGTAAAGCCTACTTAGTCATGATAATTTTCTTTTAAACTTCGTTATATATACTACTATTGTGAATTTTTTCACACCCCCAAACGTAACCGTTTAGCTGGTAGAGGGGGGGGACACTCGAGTCGAGCAAAATTTAGCACTTTAAAGCTTAATATTTCACAAACGAATTTTTTTATCAAAAAATTGTTAATTGAAACTATCAATATTTTTTAAAGACCTATTTAATGATATCCCACACTAAGGGGTACGCGAGAAAAAAAAAAAATCATCCCCTCTTTACGTGTACAGGAGGTACCCTAAAAAAAAATATTTTACGAGATTTTATTTTACCACTTTTTCGGCACAACAAATCCGTATATTTACACCAAATTACAGCTCTCTAGTACTGTGCGTCTCTGAGCTAAACTGCGGACAGACGGACGGACGGACGGACGGACGGACGGACGGACATGGCGAAACTATAAGGGTTCCTTGTTGACTACGGAACCCTAAAAAGAACGAAGTTTTGCGATAACTCTTAAGGATTCGGATACCCAAACTTCCGTCATCCGTCTAAAACAATCACTTTATATAAAACGAAAAAGATTTACATAAATTAATAAAAGACTTACCAACAATCTTCTTAGTCTTAACGCCAAACAGATCATCATCATCATCTTCATCACCAAACAGCGATTCCTTCACGACTTCTCTCTTTATCTCCCTCCTAACTTCTATTTTCTCCGCTTTTCTCTCTTTCTCTTCTCTTTTACTCGTTCCAAATAGTTCTTCTTCAGAATCAGAATCGAATATAGCAGTAGATTTTTTCGCAACTGATTTAGCTTTAAATATTTCTTCATCGTTTTCATCACCGAAAAGTGATGATTTTTTTTCTTTTTTAGAACTAGTTTCAACTGGTTTATCGTAAACTTTACCTAGAGTTGAAATGCCTGTATTTGAGTCTAGATTTTTAGCTTTTTCTGAAGGACTGGTATTGAATATATCTTCATCGTTTAAGATGTAAACTACTTTAGATTTCACATCTCTTGAATAAGATGGCTTATCTTTGATTTCAGCCTTTTTTTCTGTAGGTTCAATTATAAGTTGTTTTTCTATTACATTAGAGTCTGTTTTGGCTTGTACAGCAGTTTCTTTTACATTTAATTGAACATTTGTATTATCTAATATTTCAGATTTTTGTTTAATTTCAATAGTTTTTTCTTCATTTTTGATAACTTCAGGTAGCTTTCTAGGCGGATCATCAATAGAACTAGAATTGTCTGTGGAATCTTCACCAAAGTCTATGCCAGATTTTCTAACAGCTTCCCGTCTAGCTCTTCTAGTCGATGGTCGTCTTTTGACCTGAATCTTAGCCCTTTCTTTAGACAATTTATTATCTAGAATATCTGATTCTGGCTTCCCGTCAAAACTAACAGATTTTAAAAGCTTAGAATCATTGTTTTGACTTTCTGGCTTTGGAACTTCAGGTTCAAAATTCGGTTCGATTTTTGGACTTTCAACTGCGCTTTGACTTTGACCATCCGGTTGGTCATTTGGTTTGGTCTTTTTAGGAGACGCTCCTGGTAGTAAAGCGTTCACATTTATATTGAGACCAACTTTGAGTTTACCTACTTTTTTCTCTGGTTTTGACTCTGCGATTTCAGCAGATTTAGGTACATTTTCAGGCTTTGCAGGAGCCTTAAATAAGTCTTCATCAGATCTTGAATCCTGTCTCAGTATTTTATTTTCAGACACGGTTGATTCTGTTTTTAAAGACGCGAATGAATCTTCGTCTGAAGATTTGTTTACCGGTTCTGGATTTTTATTCTCTAAAACAGGCTTTTCATTTGTAGGTTTGTCTAATTTAATTTGTGAAGCAAATATGTCATCATCATCAAATATATCTAAACTAGGTTTCACTTTTGAAGTTAAATTTCTATCTACTGGTAGAGTATTTTCAGATTTTGCCGATACAGATGATTTTTCCAATTTAGATTCTGTTCCAAACAGGTTATCATCATCAGATAAGTCCAGACTAGGTTTATTTTGTATAATAGGTTTAGATTTATTTATTATAGGTTCATTAGATGATGAAGGTTTTTCTTCTTTAGGTCCTGAAGCAAATAGGTTTTCATCATCAGATAAGTCTAAACCAGGTTTATCTTTCAAAGTTAGGTTTTTATTTTCAAGTACTGGTTTAGTTGATGGAGACGAAGCAGGTTTTTCAGGTTCGGGTTCCGTAGCAAAGAGGTTTTCATCATCAGATAAGTCTAGACTAGGTTTATCTTTAAAAGTTACTTTCTTTTCTTCAACCATAGGTTTTTCTTGAGCTATCGGAGGCGTCTCTGTTTTTGGTTTCGAAGCAAATAAGTTCTCATCATCAGAAAAGTCTAAACTGGGTTTCTCTTGTAACGTAGGTTCTTTAAACAGTTGTTCGTCATCGGACACTACTGTTGGAGGTTTTTGCTGTTCAGTTTTCTCTGTAGTAGTTGCTAGTTTAAATATATCTTCCTCTGTGTTTAAACTCAATTCTTTTACAATGTCTATAGTTTGTTTTGCTTTATCTTTAGGTAAATCGCTTACTATTTCTTTATTTGGGTCTACTTTTGCAACTTTTGGTGTAATTACATCATTATTTGTATCCACTTTCTCAATTTCAGGTATTATTATGTTGTTAGTAGAAATACTATCTTCAAAATCTATATTATCAGGTATTGGAGGGTACTCCTTCTGCGGCGCTTTCGGCTTAGGTAGTGTACTAAACATATCATCATCAAATTCATCACTGATTTTACTAAAACCATCATCGGGTGGTTCATCGGTGAACAAACCGAATATTCGATCTTGGGTAGGAGTAAATTCTTGTGGATTTTCAACAAATATGGGATCGTTTTTCTTGAAAAATAGACTCTCATCATCCGAATCGTCGTCAAATAACGCATTGACGTTTTTACTCTTTTTCGGTTCTTTTGGTTTTTCAAAAACTGGTGGTTCTGTTATAATGTTACTGAAAATATCTGCTTCTATAGTTTTTGTAGCAGTTTCAGTCGTTTTATTGTCTTGTTCAGTCTTTTCAGGTATCGTTTCTGTAAAATCTGCTACGATATCTCTAAATATGGATTCAGTATTATCAGTTTTACGTTGAGCTGTTGTGAAAAGTTCATCAATATCTTCTTCCAATGTGGTTTTATCAAAAATATTAGGTTTTTCTGTTGAGATTTCTTCAGTTTTAGTTTCTATTTTACTATTATTAGTTACTGTTTTGTTATCACCCTCTTTCGGAGGTAAATCATCAAAATCTTGATCACTGAAATCATTGTTTGTTTCAGAACTACTATCACCTATGTTTTGTAAATTTTTAGGAATATTTTCAAATATTTTAGCTGCGTTTGATTCTATATTTTCATTCTTGCTATCTACATTTTTGCTTACAGGTAAAACAGGACTTTCTAATTCTTGTGCATTCTCCTGTGCTTCAGGAATATTAACAACATTATCTATTAAAGGTTTGCTACTTTCTTTATTAACATCTAACTTTTCGTTTTTAACTAGAATTTGTTCATTTTCATCAGTTTTAACTGAGCTTGAAAGCTTTTCTTCAGGAATTTTAACTTCAGTTTTGCTTGAAGGCTCTAAACTTTCTTCAGGAGTTTTAATCTCAGGTTTACTTGATACTTTTACTTCTTTGATAGGAGCTGTTTTAATATTCTGAACAGTAGGTTTAGTCGGTTCAGCAAAAAGATCACTCTCATCATCATCATCATCAAAAAGTGATGGACTTTTAAATACATTGGAAACAGCAGGTGCAATACTTTTCGAAACTTTATCGTTACCCAAACTTTTAGTAGGTGCAATAATTTTCGAATCTTCTTTACCAAAATCTTGAGGTTTTTCTAAACTAACTGGTTTATTACTTTGTACTTTACTAGAAGTAGTATTTAAATCACTAAATAGTTCATCTTCATCATCATCAAATATGCTTTTTGTGGTTTCTTTGCTTTTATTAGCAACTTCATTTATTTTAGTTCTTTCAGCTACCTTAGGTTTATTAATTTCTACTGGTTTAGGCTTTTCAACAGGTTTAGTTTCAGAAAATAATTCATCGTCACTATCAAATAAACCTTTCTTGTTACTACTACTATTCGCTACTTCAATCTTCATCGGTTTCGGCGCAGCAATTTCAGAGAAAAGATCATCATCATCTTCGAATATAGATTTTGATTTAGAATTATTATCTTTAGCAGGTATTTTAACAACATTCGTAGAAAAGATATCATCTATATCATCAAAAAGATTGTCACTGAACAAGTCAACTTTTGGTTTTTCTATCTTTTTCTCTTTATCTTCTGTTTTCTTTTGTATTTGTGTTTTTAAATCTTTATTAAAATCTTTATCTTTTTTAACATTTTTACTTTCAGATCTAGCGAATAAATCATCGAAAATATCTTTTTCTTTTCTTATCTGTTGATTTGATTGGGATTCTGAACGGGAGTCACTCTCGCTTTCGTCACCGGAAGTTGAAGATTTTCTTTGATTACGTTTCAAGATGGCGGCTCCAATGCTTTCGGTTCCTTTGTTACCGAATAGGGAAATTCCACCGATTGGTTTCTGGAGAAAAATAAGCATATTTAGGCTCTCCTCTATAGTGTGTACTATTCGACAGTTTATCAACCAAAAATTTAAGAGTAAGTGGACTTTTGATGCTCTACCTATTGTTAACTAATAATCAAGTAATTCAATAACAAATCAGATGCCAAATGAGGAAGTATAAGTTGAAACATTAAAGGTACAATCAGCGATTACATTTTCTTTTTTTTTTTTACTGTCCTTTACAAGTGACACTTGACAGATGGAGGGCTGGCGTTCCTATTCTAATCTCAGACGCATTGTACAGTTGATTGGTTACCGACAAAGACAATCGAAGATAGCAATATTAATTTCTAGCGTTAGGCAAAATTCACATACCTTCACCCTTTCTCCGTCTTCATCACCCTTTAAATCACCACCTCTGTCTTCATAACCATCCCTTCCCCTCTCATCATTATACACGTCTCTCTTATGACTATCATCACGAGCGCTCCTGGTATGATCATCAGACGTGTGATGGCTATCAGGGTGTTTAACAAACATGTTAGGCGCGGGTCCGGAGTCGAACAGGGATGTCGGTTTGGCACTGGGATTTGTTGCGGGCTGTAAAAAAAATCGTTTTTAGTTGAAGCAGATGCAGCTGAATATCTGTTTTTTATAATATTTTACATAGATCGACTACCAATCTGATCTCCACAACACATTAACTGTGTAATAAGAAATTCTTTGGTAAGACTGGCATTCATATTACGAGCTTCTGACTACTGTCAAAGATTTACAAATGATAGTAAGGACGAAGGCTTTACGTGCTTTCCGAAGCTTGGATCACTACTTAACTGGTACCATACGATCTATAAGTTTATTTGACATTACATTTCGTGCTCGGCAGCAATTCAGCGAGCTGCTGAGATCGAAATCCTACTTTGACTTCTTAAAAAATTCTGAGAAAAATGGAATTTGTCAAAGATATTACAAGATAATTATATAAGAAATGGCTCGAACAGCCATACATTACAAAATAACCTGTTTTTGTCAAGCTAAAACCGTTTAAAAATCTCTTTTTCCTTACCTTTTTAGCAAAATCACTAAAGATATCTCCCTCGTCGCTCTCTCTATCATCTCCGAACAGTTCATCAGGTACAGTGGCCCGCGCGTAGGGCTGCGCCTTGTGCAGGTCGGCGAATATGTCTCCCTCGCTGTCTGACTGGGTGGACAGCGGCGGAGGCTCGTCAGGGAAGATTGTCGCTAAAGAGATGATAACTTGTGTAATTATACTTGAAAAGGAATAATTTCTGACCTCTCCAAAGCCTTTGCTTAAGTAAATCACGATAAATTACTTTAGTAACTTGAGCATTATGGCTTTATGTAAACTTGTGCTCAATTATATAAAATGCTATTCGGTTTAAAGGCACCAGTGGGTTCAAATAAATGGTATTCCACATTAAAGCTGAAAAGTAGCAATAGGGGGTTCTACAAGGTGGTATATTGAGTCCTTTCTTATTTCGAAATTCGTTGACGCATGGATATGGCAGTCCACTGTGTACTAATCTAGTACTACTAGTACTAATCTTGGCTAGTTTCGTGTCGTGAACCCAACATCCAATACTCATCCAGTTCAGTAAGGGAGCTTGCCGACGACGCAATGCGATACAATTCGACCGATTTTATCTACAGGTGAAAATCATCCTTACCACTACGACATATACGACATAAACCGTGCGGTTATCTACGGGTAAATGAAAAACAAAACACGCTCGCCACGACGACGTAAGACACTCGAATTGCATCTTTATTTCGTAGTAGCAAGGACGATTTTCATTTTTAGTAAGTAGATATTGCAAATCGCACGAAACGCGTCAGGAGGCAAGCTCCCTAAGCTAAACTCCTAAACATCATAGTTTATTTATAAACTATAAGCGGCCCATCACGGCTTCGCACAGGTGGACATGATGATTTTCGTCCTCTAAAACCTGGCGCTGATGGTTACAAACACAACAAAAAAAGAAGTAGCCGAATCGGTCCAGCAGTTTTCGAGTTATGAGCTTAGCAACACATTTTGCGATCCATTTTTATATTACAGACAGAAGAAGAAGATAGATAGATAGAAGAAGGAGATAGAAGATAGGGTTAGCTTTAATTCTTTGCCGGACAAACCCTGGATATTTTGATGCAAAACATTTAACATATGAGACTTCCTCGTTGTCGCATCTAGCAGTTACTGATACTGCTAGCCTACTTTATCCCACTGCTAGGCAAAGGCCCTCTCCCCATGACTTCCAATTTTCGCGATCCAGGACCAAAGTGGCCACTGATCGTTGGTTTTATCGAGCCATCCCGCCATCTTCTACGAGGTAAGAAGAGTGCATAACAGTTAAAAGCGCATATTCTGAAAGTTGGTAACGTCGCAAATAGCTGTCAAATATTTACACGTTTTAATTAATTTTACAAATTTACTGTAAAGCCGGAAACACATTATTTAACACGCCACGCGACGCAACGTGTCGACACCCGATGTGCACCGTGCACATTAACCAACACGCGACGCCACGACACACTAGCATTGCGCAGCAATAGGAATAAAATAGGGATATTTTTTTTCTTTATGAGAGGCATCTTGCAGGCCAACCTAAGGAGGTTGTGAGCTGCTTAACCGGACTTTTCTGTGGATTGATGATTTCTGTGTCTATACTCTGTGATAGTTCTCGAAGTTTTCGAAATTTCGAACGACTGACGCGTGGCGTCGGGTCTGGACTAGAAACACACTACATGTGATGCGTCGGATGGCGTGTTTACCCCCACCATCGGCAACACACCGACCTGGCACGTCTGGATCGAGTGGCGTGTGAGCGCATGTCGTCGCGTCGGGTGTTCATAGTGTGATTCTGGTCATAGAAAACAATACATTTGATTTGACTCAACACGCATCATGTTTCATCGGGTCGCGTCGGGTGTTAATAGTGTGTTTCCGGCTTTAGTATGAAAATAAGAGCCATATTTCTTATTTCCATACAGTAACTGTGTGTTGTGAATATTTGACAGCTATTAGCGACGTTGCCAACTTTCTGGTTATACGCCCTTAAAACTAATAATATCAATACTAACAGAAAATAAGTAAAAAAATCTTACTTGGTACTGGATCTTGTGGTCTATAAATCTTTCGGACTGTGGGTTTAGGCAGCTCATCTTCTTCGGGTTCTGTTTCTACCATCTGGAGAACATAATTTAGTTCTAAATAGTATTACTTTCAGTTTGAAAGTGGCCGTGAATCGTCTATCTTGGTATGGACATGTGATGAGTATGAATGTTGATAGATGGAGAGGAAGAGGAAGGCCAAAGAAAAGATGGATGGATTGTGTAAGGAATGATATGAAAGAAAAAGTAGTAAACGATACTGTGACGTCTGATAGGGGAGAATGGAAGAAGAAAACGTGTTGCGACGACCATAAGTAAAATGGGATAAGGGTAGGAAGATGATAATGATAATAAAGTATTATTTTGTATTTTGGCACATATGTAGTCTACAACGATTATTTTTATCGAACGAAAGCTATTAGTATAGAAAACTAGAAACAGCAACGAGAGAAATGTCCGCCGTTTTGACCTTGCTATTGAGTACCAATTTTGGGGCTCAGTGCGTATGATAATCCTACCTTAGGTGGTTCCCTGCCCGCGCCGAGTCTCCTGGCGATCTCGCTGGCCACGTCAGACGGAGTCGGCTTGGGTACGGAGCCCTGCTCCGAAGGAAGTTCCGAACTTGTCTCTGATACCTGCGGGTTTTAGGAAAAACGACTTTAAGTTGAAATAAAGATCAGTTTCTTCTACAATCAGATCAAAATGGTTAATCCAGACTTATCTGGCAGAGACTTTAGACTCTGTTCCGTGATATGTTCGCGCACAAATGTGCTACATTGTGCGCGTACAAAAGTTACGCACAGTCATGCCGGTGGGCACAGAGGTTAAACGTGATATCAGTTTAGTACACGCATGTGCCGCACACTGTTTTGATGGAATTGTCATCATCATCTGCCAGCCGTTTCCTAACTATATTGTGGTCGGCATCCAGTCGAACCAGATGCAGCTGAATATCAGTATTTTACATGGACCTATCGGACCTCCACAACCTAGTAACTGGGTGATACGATATCCCATGGTAAGACTGGTTGTCAGACTTTAGAGCTTTTAACTAATAGTATCGACTGTCAAAGATTTACAAATGACAGCCGGGATCAACGGCCAAGGTTGTGATGAAATCGTACTTACCATAGCAGTTTCTTTAAAAAAAAGCGTCCCCGTATTAGGAATTTCTTCTGTATATCGGGTGCGTTTACAAACATAATTATAAACTCACATTCACAAACACCCAGACCCGAAACAACTACCGTAAAATGAGGCTAATCGGGACACATTTGATATAATTTAGCAAATATCTTGTATAAATAAAATAAATAGCTATGGTAAAAAATTTATATGGGTCTTGGAGAACCCATTACTTATGCAGATACACGTTTGAAGTAACGACTTACAACAGGAACTGAAAAAATAAATAAAGATGTGATTGTCCCAAATATCGCATATTTGGGGCTTTTATGGACAGCAATAGAAAAGGGCTGAAAAAAATTAAAACAAATATAAACAGTATCACATAAAATAATACTTTTTTTTTGGGATTGGTAGGATATTAAAGAAAGATTTTTTTTACAAATACGTTTGTTTATTGTAAGCGTAAACTATCAAAGTGTTCCTAGAGTTTGTAAAATAAATTCGACCATACACCAACCGACAATTATCGATGTTCACCAGCGCGATCCGCACACTCAATCTCATTGCTGATGACATTGACATATTCTATTGCTCTTTGGGTGAATTTACAAGAACAGCTATGTATAGAATTTGTTACGGTTAAATAGTTTTAAGTATGCTACAATATCGCATTGGGTCTAGCCTGTAAGGATATTTGTATGTAAGTGATAAATACATAAATAAATAAATAAATGTTTTTGTTAGAAATTCTGGGTCGTTCCAAATACCCCCAAAATCCCAAATAGCCCCGTTTTACTGTACTTGTAGATCATACAAATATTTGTTCCGTGCCGGGATCGAACCCGCGACATGCTGCGCAGGAGTCGATCGCTCAGCCACTGCGCCAAACGTTTCGTTAAAGATAGATAAATATTTCTAAAATTAAAAATTTCTTTTATTATAACTTACAGTGGTATGTGTAAGTGTATGAGGCGCCGGTATTTTGTCCGTATTGTCTTCTGGTTCCGACTGCGAGTACTGCTCGCTGTCATGTTCCACCTTCGATGCTGAGCTGTCAGAGTCACTGTCTTCCAGGAGTAGACCTTCAGGATGAAGAGGGGTTTCATCATCATTTATCACTTTAAACCATATTTTATTTATTTATTCACACAAGGAAAATTTTGAGTACAGAAAGAAATACCTGTGGGCCTCAAACTAGGCTCAGCCTGTATCTTGGTGGCCCAGACAGACGACTGTGGGGTTCCCAGAGGCGCTTTAATTAAGTATGTATTTTTGTTTCTTTCAGGTGAACCCATTAACAATATTTGGCGGAATAAAAATAAATAAACGATGTAAGAGGTTTGTGGGGTTCCCAAAGGCGCCTTAATTAATTATTTATCCTTGTTACTTTCAAGAGAAGCAATTAAATCTACTTGGCGGAATGAAAAATACTAATATTATAAACGTGAAAGTGTACTATGTTGCGTTTTCACTTCAACAGCTGATCGATTTTGATGAAAATTTAATACAGAAATAGATAACACAACCTTGCTCTGAGCGATGACTTAGCGCGGGGCGGCGACCTGTAAGATCAAATGTATAGAAATGTTTGAAACATACCACGAAGCGCCGCTAGTGACGAATTCGTGTACTTACAAAGTAACTAATGTCTTATTCGCGCCGCCCGTCGCTCCGCTCACCGCTTAGTTAGACCAACTTCGGGAACCGGCTGGTAGGATAGTTACGGGATGACGGGGCCCCCCATAGAGGGCCAAAGCCTGCTGGAACGCAAACGTGACCCCGGAACGTAAAGGGCTATTGAAGGACACCGTGGACTCCAGTACAAGTTTGACAGTCCTGTCCCGCCCTGGGTGGGAGGACTCATTTGATGATTTTACCACGATAAAAAAAGGGTCTGACTCGCTCTTGGCCGGTTTTTATGAAGATAAAAGTTTTTAGAGATATTTTAGCGCATGAAGTACACTCACCTGCATGCCACTTGTTCTTCCAAGGTTGTGATCCGATGATGTACGGGAGAGGTCGAGAGGCATACATATCTTTGGGTTTCAGCACCATTCTAGGGAGAAAAATATGGTCTATACAATGGTGAATTTTTCAACTGGGCGTAGATGGCTATATCCGAAACTATGACGTTGAAAGGAGTCTCGAGGCCGATTTTGACGAAAACTAAAACTGCATCATTGGATTTTAGAAAAATCAATCATCTTGGCCAGGAACCGAAACCGCTCATTTTAGAAAAAAAAAATGTCACCTTCTACTATTATACCATTCGATGGTGTTGCTAATAACGTTCAAATTCTGGGAAGTATTCTAATCAATGTGGCAAACTTAAGGAAATCGTATTAAAAACTGATTAATCTTCAAGGCAATGATTTTCTCCTGTATCGTGGGTGTTTTTACAAACATTGAAACTCACATCAATCAAAATCAAAAATCAAAATCAAAGCATTTATTTCAAGTAGACCAGTTACAGGCACTTATGAATTGTCATAGACAAATAAAAATGTAATTCAACATTAAAAAGTTATGGTGATACAGTCCCAGTCACAACAAGACATAAAAACTGTGAAAGTACCGTAGGTGCTCATTCCAAAGCGTAGATCTCTATGGAGAAGAACGAGAAAGAAACTCCATGGACACTCTTTTTCAATCGCCATAAAAAAAAAAAGACTTAGACCTGGAAATTCATTACTGAGTTCCTATGACCACCTTCCAGCTCCATCATCAGATGAGCTCCATGTCATCATAATATTGCATTGTCACGCGATATACATATACGTGCAAAATTTCAGCTCAATCGAAAACTAGGAAATGGATCAAAGGAGAACATTCACGCTCCATACATTTTTGGGCCTTTTCCGAAAGTGCCGGCCAACGAAAAAAATTGGTACCTATGGGTAGTACTAGTCATTTGGAGCAATAGTTACTATGGCACAAAAGTTGTGTTAGGAGGTCGCTTTCCCAAGACCCCTACCACAGGCAATGTTGATTCTGTTCCCGATGCTGGCCCCACCAGCAGATTTATATATTTCAACATGTTTTTACTTCTTTTAACAAAAAATTAAGAGATAATATTAATTTTAATTCGGTACACTTCTGCCCAACCCTTCAGGGATTACAGGCGTGATGATATTTTACGTTAAATTGCTTGAAGTCGCTAGTTCTAGCAATACTTATCATTATTTGGTGTTTCTGAGCACTTTCAGAAATTAAAAAATGTATGAAAATTACGAATCTTCGAACTTGTATAACTTGGCCAAGAGCAATACTACAACTTTTGTGCCATAGTAACTATTGCTCCAAATGACTAGTACTACCCATAGGTACCAATTTTTTTCGTTGGCCGGCACTTTCAGAAAAGGCCCAAAAAAAATGATCTCCTTTAAGTTGAGATGAGAAGATTGATTACAGACAACGGGACATCATCTACCTGCCTTTTCCCAACTATATTGTGGTCGGCTTCCAGTCAAACCAGATGCAGCTGAATATCAGTATTTTACATGGAGCGACTGACTATCGGACCTCCACAACACAGTAACTGGGTAACACGATACCCCATGGTAAGACTGGTTGTCGCACTTTAGAGCTTCTGACTAACAGTAACGACTGTCAAAGGTCTACAAATGACAGCCGGGACCAACGGCTTTACGTGCTTTCCGAGGCACGGAGGAAACTCGCTATGACAGATGGTCATCCATCCACAGACCAACTTCGGCAAACGGCTTAACCCGGTAGATCGGTCTGTGCCGCTGTACTATTTAAAGTCAAAAACGGATAAAGGGCTATTGAAGGACAACACCGTGGATTTTAGTCAGTACAAGTCTGACAGTCCCTCCCGCTCTGCCCTGGGTGGGAGAACTCATTTGTAGATATTACCACGTTATAAAAAAGTGAAAAACGGATCATATCACGGGCTTTATCTCTGAAATGAAATAAGGAATCTCGTCAAAAAATTTCACCTGGCAGGCATCTCATCATCAGTATCAGATTCTGTGTCACTATCTTGAAGAATGGTGATGATCTCGTGAGCATTCTCTAACACATTGATGCTGCGTTTTAAAGATGTCAGCTCATCGGGTGGCTCGGGTTTGGGCTGCTCCTGAAATAAAACAATAGTGTTACAGAAGAAAATAGCCTAGATGACTGAAAAAATCTAATTAGACAGTCAGGTAGGTTATTAATAAATGTTTGATACGTATGATAACATACGTATCAAATATTTATTAATAACCTACCTGACCTTTCAGGAGCAGAAAAATTCATTCTGTATATAAATACAGAATGAATTTTTCTACTGAGCGTGGATAAGAATTTCATAAAAATCAACTATTACCTTAAGTTTGCCGTATATTATGATTATTTCCCAGAGTTTGATCCTTATAAGCAACACTATCGATTAGAGTAATAAATACAGGGTGTGATTTTTTTCCAAAATCAGCGGGTTCGATTCCTGGCGAGGATTATTGATTTTTCTAAAATCCAATGATGCAGTTTTAGTTTTCGTCAAAATCGGCCTCGAGACTCCTTTCAACGTTTTTTGATATTCCTCGTAGTTTTTGATATAGCCATCCACACCCAGTTGAAAAATTCACCCTGTATTTTCACAATAACTTTCAACTTTCTCGACCAAACAATTAGATATTCTTTGACAAAAAAGTCGACATTGACATACAAAACCTCGTAAAAGTACAGAGACCAAATATGAAGTATGTAGGTATGTAGGGAATGAAACCGCGCATATGAAAGTGACTCTGAGGCCAGGTTCACACGGCGATTATTTTCCCGTATACCGTATAAACGGTTTTATCGAATAGAGTAGTGACAACAGAATATAATATATGAAAACTTTAAAATTGTTTACACGGTGTTCATACGGGAAAATCCCGTGTTCGAGAAATATATTTTACCGTATACCGTGCGAAGTTGTCACCGGAACGCCGCGTCTTGAAACGATTTTATCGAATACGACAAGCAGTGGCGCTTATGTTCATGTTGTCTCGTTCACACGACTCGCCCATTCGAGAATCGTACGCACTCGCATGCGTGGCCCGAAAAAATCGAATCGAATGGTTGCCGTGTGAACGACTGCATCGTATACGGTAAAACCGTATACGTGAAAAAATCGAATCGAATGGTCGCCGTGTGAACCTGGCCTTAGGGACTTCACCTATGGCGCGATGCGACACGATCCTTCCGATTCCAACTACAAGTAAATATCAACCTTGCTACTAAGAAATAATGATGCAATTCGATTGGCTTGACGTCGTCGTGGCGATCGTGTTTTGTTTTTCATATACCCGTAGATAACAACGTGTTTTCTGTCATATGTTGTAGTGGTAAGATTGATTTTCACTTGTAGTTGGAATAGCAATTGCGTCGCGCTATGGGTCTCTTAGTAACTACTTTTTTTTTGAGACTGACATGGCATAATAATGGATACGTGTGTTTTGTTTATTCCATCTTTTTAACCGACTACTAAAAGCAGGAGGTAATCAATTACGATACTAAATTTTATTAAATGTTTGTTCGCGCATAACTACGTCGCTTGCCAATCGATTTAAAACTTTTTTTTTTTGTTAAAAAGGGTATACTTCCCAAAAGGTCCCATAAAAAATTTATCGAAATCGGACAAGCGGTTTTTGAAAAATTAACAAAAATCTAATAAATTATCTTCATTGTCGACAGTAACGATCTTTTTGTTTACTCTGCATTGGAGTTGTGCGTTTTTTGTTCACACATAACTCCGTCATTACGAACCGATTTCGAAAGTTCTTTTTTTTTTATATGACAAGAATTTGTATCACCCAAACTTAGTACGGAACCGAAACGTGTTCGACGAGCACTATACGGGTTTTTTTTGGGCGCGCCAAAGTTCACCTAAAATTTAAACTCCGATCATTGGAAGCCCGAAAATTGTATTCCTAACATTTTTAACCCTAATAATCACAACTCCTAATTGCTCTGTCACTAATTTTCATAATTCCGAATCATTCGACTTCATAATATCGGTAGCAATAAACATCTATTATACTATTATTTGTTTTCCTATTTTTTCTCAACATAACCTTCTTTTACACTATTACTCAAAGTCATATCTTTTTTGTTTAGATTTCTTTTTATTTTGTTTCATTTTGTTGGCATTTTTTCATATTGCTCCCAAGGCTACACTCTGACCAAACGACTGGGGGCACCCCGACTCGGACAGGTTAGGTTAGAAGGGGATGGGCGGGGTCTGAAAGACCCCGCCATCCCCTTCGTGGTTATTTTTTTTAAACCACCCTTTTCTGACTAACTAAAAATATTATCGTAATAATGTTTAGGAATAAAAACGTTATGATAAAAAACAGTAGGAGTTTAAATATATTTACAATAACGATATTATTGATAAAAAATTTAGGAAACATGAGTGTTATGAACATCGCCGGTAGCACTACAAAAAGTATGAATGAAAACTTTAGGATGAAAAATTTTAGGAAGAGTGATCATTCGGATTACAAACCGTTAGGAAGAACAATTTCGGGTAAACAACTTTAGGTGAGCCAATATGGACCCGTTTTTTTTCCTTTTGCAGCTACGGCACCTTCAAAATAGATCACTTATTCGAGTACTTCCTTACCTTCACTGCTGGTACTTCCACAGCCAAATCATCATCGTCATAAACACGACTTTCTATGAACTGACTGCTGCTAAGCGCCATGAATCTATAAGAAATAATATTCAATAAGCATAACATGAATCAAACAGCAGTGGTAGCCCAGTGGTATCGGCCCCGACTTACGAGTTGTAGGTCATGGGTTAGAACCCAGCCAGGCGCATTACTTTGTGTAATTTATTTCATCACCACTGCTCTCAAAACGGTGAAGGAAAACATCGTGAGGAAACCGGCATGTCCTAGAACCAAACATTTGAAGATATAATGACGTCTACCAACCCGCACTGGGCCCGCGTGGATTATGGCCCACTCCCTCTCACAGAGAGGAGGCCTGTGTCCCAGCAGTGGGAATATTATAGGCTCTTATAATGGCTAAAAAGGATGATTCGAGCTACACGATAACCAACCAATGCTTGTACTGACTGGACAGGTCCACTCAAATCTGTGTGGTTCTTTCTTCAAAAACACATCTGAGAAATGCAAAACAATGTCTGGAATAGAAGAGACGGTGAAAAACATTTGTATGACCTACAACCTAGTCGTTCCAGGTCTGGGTGTTTGTGTATGTGAGTTAATATGTTTAAATGATAAGTGATAAATGATATTTATTTTGCAAATAGGTTTTCACAAACACTTTTACAAGTCAAAACACTTTTTTTTATAGCTAGATGAGGCCGGTGTTTCGTACCTGACTACTCTGAGAAGAAACATCCGAAACAAACTCAGAGGTCATCGTCTCTTTTAAAGTCCAGACATTAAATTGGTTAGTTAAGTCATGCGAGGACCCTCCAGGTTTGTGTCCGAGATGGTCTTTTGAAGAAAGAGCCATACAAATTTGAGTGGACCTGTCCAGTCAGTGCAAGCATTTGTCAGTTAGTTAGTAAACGTACTCACGATATAGGAGAAATTCAAAGTGCGGAACAACGTTTTTTAAACTTAAATAATAAAATTGTAAACTAGAAAGAAATCTAAAATAACATTCGAGCTACTATCTAGTACCTTCTAAAGAGAGTGGCCTCCTGTAATTCTCTTCACACTTCATGATTTTTCGCCAAAATTACTGCTCATTAGAATTACTAATTAGAAATTTCACTTACGTACAAATTAGCACTTTTTAAACTGTTATGTAAGGTATTATTTTGGTGGTATACTGTAGTTAGATTATTTTAAACTAGCTTTGCCAGCTACAACTCGGAAATTATCACTCTACCAGCGCGCGCTCGATGGATTAATCCTGTATCACTTCCGTTTTGTTAGGATGAATAAATGGATGTCTGTTTATCTGTTACTGACGAACCAGATGCAGCTGAATATCAGTATTTTACATAAAGCGACTGCCTATCTGACCTTCACAACCCAGTAACTGGGTAATACGATACCCCATTGGTATGACTGGTTGTCAGACTTTAGAGCTTCTGACTAACAGTAACGACTGTCAAAGATCTACAAATGACAGCCGGGACCAACGGCTTTACATGCTTTCCGAGGCACGGAGGGAACTCGATGTGACAGATGGTCACCCATCCTCAGACCAACCAACCTCGGTAACACGGAAGATCAGCCTGTGTGGCTGTAGTTATTTAGCCTCGACTGACTTTAAATTTTGCACAGCTATAATGAATAATACTTACTGATTATTAACATTCTGTAAACTGATGCTAGCATCATTAAGAGCAGTCGCCATCTTCTCCAGTTGAATGTTGGCTTCTTGACATTTTGACAGGAGCCTCTGAAAATAAGAGTTTTTGTCAAAGAGATTTCAACAAAAACATTCACAAGTTCTGTTAAAACGCAACTAGGTATATTATGCGGGCATGAGGTTGGTGCATACCAACCTGCACTGGGCCCGCGTGGTGGATTATTGCCCATTACACTCCCCTCTCACAAGGGGGAGGCCTGTGTCCCAGCAGTGGGAACATTATAGGCTGATGATGATGATGCGGATGGCGAATAATGGGTCTCATCAGGTAACCGTGACCCCGGAACGTAAAGGGCTGTTGGAGGATCACCGTAGATGTTAGTCAGTAGGTCAGTACAACTCTGACAGTCCCTGCCGTCCCGCCTTAGGCTGGAGGACTTATTTGATGATTGTATGACGATAAAAAAATAAGATTCTGACAATCTTGATGACTTTACCACGGCCATAAAAAAAAACTTTGTCATTCCGCTATTTCTATATCATACTGCTATCATACCCGCTGGGTTGTTGAGGTCCGATAGGCAGTCGCTCCCTGTAAAATACTGATATTCAGCTGCGTCTGGTTCGACTGGAAGCCGACCCCAATATAGTTGGGAAAAGGCTAGGCAGGTCATGATCAACATATTATGTTTATCTTTTTGTGGTAAGGCGGTATATTTCTCACCTGATGTGTACTCTGCAATATGCTAAGTAGCTGCTCATCTCCGGCGAGGGTCCAGCTCGGAGCCAGCTTCCTTAAGGCATCTGTTCCAGGTTCATCCATGATGAGGATTCAAGACTGCTAGAAGAAAGAGGATCATGAGAACGACACTTACTAGCAAAAGAAAGCATCTTGAGGAAAAAATTATACTATGTTTTATGTTAGGGGTTTGGTTTCCGCACTTAGTCCTTCATGTGGACTATTGTGCGTGGGCCATAGTGGCCTTTGGTGGCTTATTCCAACCAGCCCACCTCCCTCCAGAAGTTGATCAGGTTCTTTGGTCTGTGGAGAACATCTGTGTAAGTCCTGGGTGTCCCGAGGGTCTCTGTCCTGATCTGGGTTAATTATACTATAAAATTTGGAAAAAAATGGGAAAATTATACTATATTAAGTCTTAATACGTCTTGTGCCCGGGTCGACGCACAAAACGTGTTAGGACATAGTATACACGAGACCTGTCAGCACAAAGACCGAGCCCCCTTAAAGGGCCAAAGCCTGCCGGGGTCGCGGGACTAACGAGCTACCGTGACCCCGGAACGTAAAGGGCTATTGAAGGACACCGTGGATTTCAGTCAGTACAAGTCTGACAGTCAGGATCCCGTCCCGCTCTGGGCGGGAGGTCTCAATTATGAAAGATGTGTTATACATTATTAAATCTATACAACGTGTAACGTTAGCGCAAAACCTCTCGTGGGGCAACTCAGCCCATGTTACTGAACAATGTTTGTTCTAAAAAAAAGTGATTTTTCATACAAAATGAGAAATTGATCGAGCCCATCAGTATGAAAAATCATTTTTATTTAATTTTTTTTTCCAAAAGTTTTAGAAAAAACATTGTTCAGTAACATGGGCTGAGTTACCCCACGAGAGGTTTTGCGCTATTAACGTTACACGTTGTATACTTAAAAATCACTGTTGTTTGTTAGTCTCGCTAAAACTCGAGAATGGCTGGATCAATTTGGAGTAATTGTGGTTTCAAATTATTTTAAAAGTCCAGGAAAGTTTTAGAAGGTGAGTAAATATGATTAAAAAAAAACCGGCCAAGTGCGTGTCGGGCCACGCACAGTCGCACAGTGTAGGGTTCCGTAGTTGCCCATCAAAATACTTATGCGAACTAACTAAACTGATTCGCTGAATTTAATTTTAAAAAGAATAATTTTCAAAATCGGTCCAGGAGTCTGAGAAATCGGGGAAAATACATAAAAAAAAAGAATACGACGAATTTAGAACCTCCTCCTTTTTTTGAAGTTAGTTAAAAATAGTTGACGATAAAAACCTACCTATCCCCAAAAAACATACCGTAAAAACATACCTATTAAAGCTGTAAAAATAAAGTTGACAAACTTACATTTGCAGTTGAAGAACATGTTCTCCGATACATTTTGTTTAAGAAAATATGTTATCCAAGTACATTTTATAAGTTGGTCGACTATTACTCGTAAAGTTGTAAAGCCTACTTAGTCATGATAATTTTCTTTTAAACTTCGTTATATATACTACTATTGTGAATTTTTTCACACCCCCAAACATAACCGTTTAGCTGGTAGAGGGGGGGACACTCGAGTCGAGCAAAATTTAGCACTTTAAAGCTTAACATTTCACAAACGAATTTTTTTAAGTATCAAAAAATTGTTAATGGAAACTATCAATATTTTTTAAAGACCTATTTAATGATACCCCAAAAAAAAAATAACATCCCCACTTTACGTGTACAGGAGGTACCCTAAAAAAATATATTTTACGAGATTTTATTTTACCACTTTTTCGGCACAAAAAATCCGTATATTGACACCAAATTACAGCTCTCTAGTACTGTGCGTCTCTGAGCTAAACTGCGGACAGACGGACGGACGGACGGACGGACATGGCGAAACTATAAGGGTTCCTTGTTGACTACGGAACCCTAAAAATTGATTCTGAGGCAGTACGAAGGTTGCTGAGGCAACCAGTAATTAAATAATTACTTATTGAGTAATTATGTGGCATTAATAAAAATACAAAGACTAGACATTCAGAAACAGGTATTAAGATATAAACAAATATGGAAACATCTCTTTCCTAAGTTTAAATACACTTTGTTTCAACAACTAGAAGCCAATCACATGTAACATAATACATAATTTTATCCAATGTTGCGCGATAAGTTTAAATGCGTCTACAAATACACATATCACTCTTAACCCGCATGTAGCACACAACCAATAAGTGCATACATAAAGCATATAGCATTCATATAGTACAAGCATACCATTCCGCACTGGGTGGTGGTAGATTCTGGCCCACTCCCTCAGACAGAGAGGAGGCCTGTGTCCCAGCAGTGGGAACATTAATAGGCTGATGGTGAGTACAAGTAAACTGTATAAGAAAAATTACTGCCTGCATACTTAACTGTTTAAATAAATGACAGTAAATATTGTAAAGAGTTGTTGTCTTACATTCTATCTAAATCCCAAGGGAGTTTTCTATCTATATAGGAGGTGTAATATCAACTATATTATGCATGTTATATACACATAAACCTTCCTCGTAAATCAGTCTATCTATTTAAAAAAAACCGCATCAAAATCCGTTGCGTAGTTTTAAAGATCTAAGTATACATAGTGTTTCTCTATGTGATCGAATCCGAAATGAGGAGATCCGTAGACGAACTAAAGTCACCGATATAGCCCACCGGATTAGCAAGCTGAAGTGGCAATGGGCAGGCCATATTGCTCGCAGAGCAGATGGCCGATGGGGTCGAAAAGCACTAGAGTGTAGAGCTCGGACTAGCAAGTGCAGCGTAGGACGTCCACCAGCAAGATGGACAGACGACCTTATAAAGGTCGCCGGAAGACGCTGGATGCAGGTCGCTTCCAACCGGTATATGTGGAGATCGAAAGGGGAGGCCTATGTTCAGCAGTGGACGTCCTACGGCTGAGATGATGATGATGATGATGAAGTATACATAGGGACAGACAGTGGGAAGTGACTTTGTTTTATACTACGTAGTGATTAATGAATTAGGCTATAATATAGAGTTGAAGGACAATTAATATTCAATTATTGTATATTGCATTCCACAATGTGAACTTAGGTACACATACAGGTCACCGGAATAACTTGCGACCCACGGCTGCCCCTCAAGTTAAAGCTACGGTTACGGGGCAGTCCCAACACTATCCTGCAGTCGATAGCCGCCTGGGCCGACAGTCCCCTAGTGTGGGCGCTCGTGAACCGGACACGTTCCGTTTTATGTATTAAGTACTAACATAGGTTGGGGTGCTATGACAGGAAACCTCCACGTGCGCCCGTGGACTGGAGTTCCCTCTCGGATACGTCCGGGGGGAAGACCAGTTTTTCGGGCCGGTGCACCCTGGGATGCGGGCAAAAACTCTTCCTTAGGCACTGTGTGCCTAAGGGGTCTCTTTGCCCGTATGCGAATAGCCTGTCGTGTGGACGCTCCAACGCGTGTCCCTCTGGTTAGCAGAGGGCACAGCGGTGGAGCGGGCTTGCGGACGGTGAGTTATGGGTAGCTCGCCGTCCGACCAAGGACCAAGCCCGGGTCGGTGGCGCGTCGTGTTTCGCGCCAAATGCCTGCTGGGGTCGCGGGTTTTTTCTTAACCCAGGTTACCGTGGCCCCGGAACGTAAAGGGTATAGGAAGGAACACGGGTGGATTTTAGTCAGTAAGAGTCTGACAGTCCCTTCCGCCCCACCCAGGGCGGGAGAACTCATTTGATGATTTTACCACCTAAAAAAAAAAAAAAAAAAAAAAAAAAGTACTAACATAGGTTAAGCAGTTTTGTTACTAACACTATAGATCATTGTAGTCTGTTCAAATAAAGATAAAATAAATAAATAAAGGGGAAAATATACAAATCTGTGATTAGACCTGTCATATTGTATGGATCGGAATGTTGGGCTGTGAAATAAATGGATGAGAAACAATTGCTCTGTAACAATTGATGTGTGGAGTGGCAAGAATGGAGTAAGGAATGAGTTTATAAGGGGAAGTTTGGAAGTGGTGCCTGTTACAGAAAAAACGAAAGGAAATCGTCTATCTTGATATGGACATATGACGAGGAGGGATGACACTCATGTGACTAAGAGAGTGATGAGTATGAATGTTGATGGATGGAGAGGAAGAGGAAGGTCAAAGAAAAGATGGATGGATTGTCTAAGGAATGATATGAAAGAAAGAGGAGTAAATGATACTGTGATGTCTGATAGGGGAGAATGGAAGAAGAAAACGTGTTGCGCTGACAAGAAGTATAATGGGATAAGCATTGTAGGCTATATTGGGCATAACAAAATTATAATTAGGAATACTCCATAATTAAATAAGAAAATGGCCTTAATGTTTCTATACCTGCTTATAATTTCTTGTGAAAACTTTTAACATTCTAGTTTTTAATACCAGAATGTTAAGTATTTCTTTAACTTTACATAATTATGATACTAATGGACTATTCAGAATAAAATTACAATCTTAACACGACACTAGAGTTAAATACCTGCTGAATTAAAACAAACCAACGAGTTAGCATCGATTTAATAAAAGGTCACCTAATTTATCACTACAAGCTTATTTATAGGCAAACTAACAAATGAGAAACGTAGGCGGATCATACAGAGCTCAATTGAGATAAAATTACAAGCGTCCGTCAACCAAATAACACAAATAATCAACATAATTTTATTGAATGATGATCAAATCACTTTGTATATAAACTTTTTATGATGAATAACTTACCGTATCGTCGTTGTATCCTACTCTCACATCACTGTTATACACTATAATAGTTTATTTATTAGTTAAAACTTTCTAGATTTAAACTTAGTAAGGTTTATCCTAATTATTTCTATAAAACAGAAATGCGAGTGGCAGAGTGATCAACAAAAAATATTATGACAATAGCAAATAGCAATGGGGATGGCAACTCAAAGCTAATCGTAGATGGCGCTGCGATAGTTGGTCCCTACGTCAGATTACTGTCTACCTTGTACAAAAAACAAACAAGTTTTATTGTTATAAAAATGGGGAAGGCAAGTGTCAAAGTTACAAGTGACAGTTTGGTCCCAAAAGAACTGTCAAATCAAAGGAATTTTCTGAAAAAAAAACGATTTATTGATGTAAAATGACTAGATGTTGTGTATTATGCTGTAAAAAGATTATACCATAACTAAACAATCGAATACACTTTTCACAATAATATCTACTTTTCTATTGGAGGTTAAGTACCAGTATTGCATCGCTCCATAAATCATGAAATGGTTCGTCTGGCGGAAGAATTATCACCTGGAACGAGTTTTGTGATAGTTGTGGTGTTAAGAAATTAAATATATTGTGATATTTCTCGAATCTAAATAGAAAAAAGGGGTAAAATTACTGACATAAAACATTACGATATTTTATCAAAATAGAAAGTCAGAAGCAGCATTATATTCTTGTTATAGAAGAGGACAGGTAAAACATACCTAAACTCAAAAATTGAAACCTCAACTACAAGTAATTGTGGATTTATTACGGTAAAATCAAATGTATTACCACTCAATTAAATCACTTTTTTTCTCTTGTAGATGCACCGCGGCGTCTTAATTCTTCTTATATTATATGCACTTGCATTGACGAATAATTTTCCATATTTGTTTTGTATTTATACTCAATTTTTATAACAATAAATCTTGTTTGTTTTTTGTACAAGGTAGACAGTAATCTGACATAGGGACCAACTATCGCAGCGCCATCTACGATTAGCTTTGAGTTGCCATCCCCATTGAGTATAAATACAAAACAAATATGGAAAATTATTCGTCAATGCAAGTGCATATACTAAAAGAAGAATTAAGACGCCGCGGTGCATCTACAAGAGGAAAAAAAGTGATTTAATTGAGTGGTAATACATTTCATTTTACCGTATTAGATCCACAATTACTTGTAGTTGAGGTTTCAATTTTTGAGTTTAGGTATGTTTTACCTGTCCTTTCCTTTAACAAGAATATAATGCTGCTTCTGACTTTCTATTTTGATAAAATATCATAATGTTTTAAGTCAGTAATTTTACCCCTTTTTTCTATTTAGATTCGAGAAATATCACATTATATTTAATTTCTTAACACCACAACTATCACAAAACTCAAACTTACTTAAGTTAGACAGAATACAGAACCTTTGTTTACGTTCAATTGGTGGGTTTATTAAAAGCACACCTATACATATCATGGAAAATGAACTACAGCTTGGCCAGAACGGGTTGAAACGGAACTAAAATTTTTATTTCTGACAGCGTTTTAAAATCTTTGATATTTGATGTAAACAAAGACCGCAGGTTTGTTAGATTTATTATTGTGCCATAAAACTAACGTAATAAGTGAAAAATAATTAAATAAAATCATTCAAAGTGCTGGTAGTGCGAAGACAGTGGCGACTTCCGGTTTTCTACATTTTTATGTCAAGCTATATGTATTGCGCCCCTGCATGTCCGTCGGCAATACCTGGGAAGTAAATTTTGGTTAAAGTGCAAATCATTTAAAAATAACGTAACTATCGATATACTTGAACATCTTTCAGCGATGAGTTCGCAGCACTATTGGAGAAACAAACAAAAACCTGTTTTAGTCTCGATCCATGACTCACTAAAACACGAACGTACAGCTTGACATAAAAATGTAGAAAACCGGAAGTCGCCACTGTCTTCGCGCTACCAGCACTTTGAATGATTTTTTTTTTTTTTTTTTCACTTATTACGTTAGTTTTATGACACAATAATAAATCTAACAAACCTGCGGTCTTTGTTTACATCAAATATCAAAGATTTTAAAACGCTGTCAGAAATAAAAAAAATAGTTCCGTTTCAATCCGTTCTGGCCAAGCTGTATCTACTGTGGTGATAACTTAGAAACATTTAATTTACCCACTTGGGTCAGCAACGTGGATATAGACAACAATATAATTACAACTATTGAGGGCATTGACCAGGCCAAAAAAGATTACGATCCAAATCATTTAAAAGTTCTGTGTGAAAGATATTTACAATTAAACTATACCGACCTATATACTATCTATACCGATGCGTCAATTACCAATAATGAAATCGGGTTGGCCTTCTTTGACTCAGTAACAAACGCCTCGATGAAATCAAAGTCGATTCAGTTATTTCAATAATGCATGCGGAACTAATAGCCATTTTAGAGGCTTTGTCATATATTGACTCAATTGCTTGCCCCAAGTGTTTGATTATAACTGATTGCCGTAGTGCTTTACAGCTGCTAAGAAAATGTACCACACCCAAACGTGGGTTATCCATTGCTTATGATATATTAGATTTAATCTGTAAAATGAAAAGTAATAATAAAAATGTTATAATACAGTGGGTGCCGTCCCATATTGGTATTGTTGGCAATGAGACGGTTGATCAGCTTGCCAAAGAGGCATCATCCGACGGTGAGAGGTATTCGTGCGTGCCTTATTATACAGAGCTTTATTTTAAAATAAAACTCATGTGTTATAATAAATGGCAAGAATATTTTAATGAAAGGAGTCGCAGTAAAGGGATCTGGTATGCCACTATTCACAGGGCCCCCGCTACCATATGTGCAAAGTGTGCAATGCACACGGGCGCCATCCTTTAGGGGCGCCAAAGCCAAGGGCCCAGAAAAAAAAAAACAAAAATATTTTTTAAATAAAAGTTGAGAACTTAATTAAAGAGGATTAGGTTTAAATACCTACTAAAGACTTCAAATATTTGATCTCACTTTTAGATTAAAACTTGAAGTCTGGAAACGTTAAACTTTTAGACCTCACTGCGTTCTTCTATGAACAATTGCCTTGTTCTATTCCAAAAGGCTAAATAATTTCGCGCTCGCTTCGCTCGCGCTTTAACTTAGGTTGACGTTCGCTTTTCTTGCCCTCGCTTTTGAAATTCATTCTCATTTTTCAATAGCAAATGCTTCTTATGTTAGTTACATAATCTTGTATTGGTATACAAAAATTTAAATTTGGCTTCTCTTAGATGGTATGGAACTCTGGGTGTGAAGTTTGAGTAGCACTTGATGGTTTTTTTTCTGTGTTTAATTTCCGAAGCGGCAAGCATTACATCCCCAGGGCGCTGAATTTAAAAGTACGCCACTGACCGACCTACCATAAAAAAAAGATAATTCAAAATGCCATAAGGGGCTTCAAAATTCTTTTTTGCACACGGGCGCCATTAGACCTTACGGGGGCCCTGACTATTCAACCAAGCGTGTCTAAAAGAACGTGGATAGACAGTACGAATATGGGACGACAGTCGATCATAACAGCTCTCCGACTTCGTGCCGGACACATACCCCTAAATAAATTCGCATTCTTAATGGGTAAAGTTGTATCACCAAATTGTACAGAATGCGACACGATTGAGGATGTTTACCACATAATCATGGAGTGTGTTCGGAATGAGCCGGAGCGACGGGAGCTGTTGATTCTTTTTACGGATATCCGCGAGACTGGGGGGTGTAACAGCGTCCTGGCTGCTCCCGCCTCGGATGCAGCCAGGATGGTGTACAAGCTCGTAAACTGTGGTACTGGTCGCAGAAGTACCTAGGTAGTTTAAGATGATTGTTAAATAGAGAGTAGTTTAAGATGATTGTTAAATAGAATAGTTGGTAGTGTAAGTTGTTTGGAAACAATGAGGGTGGCATAATCTGTCCAGATCAAAACCCTCCCTAAAAATAAAGAAAAAAAAAAAAAAAACTATCACAAAACTCGTTCCAGGTGATAATTCTTCCGCCAGACGAACCATTTCATGATTTATGGAGCGATGCAATACCGGTACTTAACCTCCAATAGAAAAGTTGATATTATTTTGAAAAATGTATTCGATTGTTTAGTTATGGTATAATCATAGAATTTCATTAATAAACTCAACTAACGGCCTGTCTCGGCTTCGCAAGGCTGAATATTTGTTTATTATATAGCTTTTCCTTAGTTATAATTCAATTTTTGTTCTCAAGGCAGTCACAGCAGCTACCCATTATTTCTTGATAGTGTGAATTGTCGGAAATTTGTATGTTCCATCATTTTTACAGCTTATTACACAACATCTAGTCATTTTACATCAATAAATCGTTTTTTTTTTCAGAAATTCCTTTGATTTGACAGTCCTTTTGGGACCAAACTGTCACTTGTCACTTTGACACTTGCCTTCCCCATTGATTGACACTTGATGACAGTGACAGTGACGGATACAGTGTTACCAGATGGAGGACTGGAAAACCTACGATTTGTGGTTATTTTTTTTTTATACTTTTGTACGTTTTGGTTTTCAACTTCAATGATTCTTAAGTTTGATTAAATGGTTGTAGAATTGTACACACACACTTAAATAGATCTAATTAAGTGTCTCATATAGGTCATTTAATTAATATCACAAGCAGTTCAACATTAGAATGGAATGAATGCAGTACTGTAAAACTGTTCAGTACTTAGTTATCTTTGATATCTTAACCGCCAGTTAGACGTGTGATTCAATATGAAAAAATAAACTCATAAAAAAGTTGAGAGATACCTTTGCCCAGAAGTAAGACAGTGTATTCTACACCGAGAGCGTTAAACCGGAATCCGACGATGAACGAAAGTCTCTAACGTCGGGGAAAGGGCGATAAGCCTCAAGTGGAGTTGGGCATTTGGCTAAACGCAGAAAAGGCAGATGGAGTAAGGTTTTGACTGAATGGTGGCCACGGTTCGGGCAAAGAATCCAGGGCCGCCCAAGAGCCCGTTGGGTTGATGATATCGTCATGGTCGAGGGAAATATATGGCTAAGAGACGCACCGAACCGAGAGAAATGGCATAAAAAGGGGGAAGTCTATACCCAGCAGTGGGTGATCCCGGGCTGATGTGATGATGATGAGACATTGTGAACTAGAAAAAAAACTACTATTAACTCTTTCTGTTCCTAATCGCAAAAAATGTGATGTTGATTCTGTCCTGTTTCCTTATAACGGACGGCTGTATTCCGTTACTTACTGGAAAATGTCAATAATCCAATAATAATTAAAACACCAATAACATTCATTTTTACGTCAATGTTTATTACTCATAAAACTTTATTTATTAAGCCTTGCAACATTGCAATTTACAGTTAAACTTTTTCCACTTTCACGTAAACTCGAGTAAGTATTAATGCATACAGCCAATTATCTTTTATTACTTCCTGAATTAAATATTAATTTTAACTTTTAATGTCATGTGCAAATACTCGTATCATTTAAAATTAGTGAAGATTTAACTGAGCTTGTTTTATGGCCATATTTCTACGAGTAGGTATGTCTACATACATAAATTCTGTTTTGTTCTATCAGATCTTCGCTGTAGACTAGGTATTTTGACGAGTAATTTTCACAAATAACAGACTGTTGTTTACATTCATTGATGAGATTTATACGGTTAACTCTATTTTTAAGTTTACAACGCACGGAAAACTTTGCTCCTCTAAAAACTTGCTTTAGGAATATCATTTCATGAGGAAAACCTTGGGAAACTCCCTTCATGCACCCCTGTTCATCGTAATCCAGTAACAGGATTCTGGAGGTCAAATGGTCAGCCACTCCTGCTACTACTGGTAAGACTGGAAGCCAGCAACGTTTCAAAAAGGCTAAGCAGATGCTGATGCATTATTCCTCAACAGTCTTCAAGGTAATGTGAGAGTAATAAATAAGTAAGGAAGTTGTTACTCACTCTCACGGCAGGCGCCGAAAGTTTTGCTCCACAATGCAAAGGTGAACGATTTGCAAGCATTTTAGGTTTGGTGCGAGTTGAAAACTGTGAGCGATTTGACCCGCCTAGAAATAAAGATTTTCGTAAGAGGCATGAAAACGATATAGAGTGTATGAATATTGATGGATGGAGGAGCTCGTGGCTCAATAATTAGTCGCTCAGGCTGATATCCAGGTTAAGCCGCGCTTACCGAGGTTGGTCTGTGGATGGGAGACCATCTGTCATAGCAAGTTTTCTCCGTGCCTCGACAAGCACGTAAAGCCGTACTGTTAGTCAGAAGTTGATAAGTCTGATAACCCAGTCTTTTCATGACGTATAGTAATTCCAAGGTTACTGGATTGTGGAGGTCCAATCGGACCTCCACAATCCAGTAACTGGGAATTGCGATGGGCAGTTGCTCCATGTCAAATAATAAAAATAGCCTATTATGACGTCCCTTTGGTACTGCTAGAAGTAAAATCATTGTGAAAGGAGATGGAAGTTGGTAGACGCTACCACTAACGCTCTCGCGCCCGCTTACATCTTGTACCACACCAATCCCGCAGCCGGTGAAAGTAGTTTATTTATCGATTACTTGTCGCAAGTAGTTGTCGGATTAGCTCGAGATTATGTGGACACGGTGAAATGGCGGCTGTTCCCATAAACAAAAACAAAAAGCCTCTTGGGTGGTCGTTCGGAATTTGAAGCAAACGTATTGTACTCGTAAGTTTAATCTATATTCGTTTTATTTGGGTCGATCTGTATTTTTTTAGAGCGTGCACGGCACGCACAGGCCAATCTTTCGGATTAAGCCGCACTTGCCGAGGTTGGTCTGTGGATGGGTGGCCATCTGTCATAGCGAGTTTCCTTCGTACCCGTAAAGCTGTTAGTCCGGGTTGTCATTTGTAGATCTTTGACAGTCATTACCTACTGCTAGTCAGAAGCTCTAAAGTCTGACCACCTGCCAGTCTTATCGTATTACCCATTTAATTGATTGTGGAGGTCCGATAGGCAGTCACTCCATGAAAAACACTGATATAATTCAGCTGCATCTGCTTCGACTGAAAGCCGCCCTCAATATACCTACACAGTTGGGAAAAGGCAGGCAGAAAATGAGAGCGTGGCTGTGGATTTTAGTAACGATTGGTTGAGGTGCCTGCTGAAATGGCCAGTAAGAAAAGTATGGAAGAAAACATGCTGCATCACTGCATGCATGCATCGAACACTTGATGATTTTGATTTGTAAACACAATTACCACAGACAATTTCATAATTTTTACCATGAGTCAATGGTATTTGAAAACCAAAAGCATTATCGGGTCAATCTTCAATTTTTGAACTTCCGTTTAGGATAATGACGCCCGATACTTTTCCTGTTAGTGCAACCATCCATTGACAAAAAACAAAAATATAAATTATTTTAATTACGTTTAACTAAAATGAAATTAAAATAATATATATTTTCGTTTTTTGTCAATGGATGGTTGCACCAGCAGTAAAAGTATCGGGCGTCATTATCCAAAACGGAAGTCCAAAAATTGAAGATTGGCCCTATCGATCATACATAATCAAGCTTCTTTCATTTAAAAGATGCTTATTCGTTTTCTTTTATTTTCCTATCGAGGCTGTATAATGTATCGTTGCTTTTGCGTAAACTTCAACAAAAACAGTTTGATATAACCCTTTCAATGCGCGCGTAAAGTTTCTGATCCCGAAATTGTTGGCTATTCGCCAACTTTGATATTGTTTTTTTACTACATCAAGTATTTTGTATATTACGATCTTTTACAAAGCTTTTATAAATAACTTTTAACACTGCTATCGGAATTTTAATCGTAAATGTGTCCTCTATCATTTTCTTTTGTATACTACTTTGATTTAAATACCTACCTAATTAAAAACATTCTGAACAATAATATTTAACAATAGGTAACCGTTTAAGTCATAAAACATCTTTGAAGAGAATAATTGGGCAGCTGGCTTAAGGGCTTGATGCAATGCAGCTAAAGCAGCTCTTGGTCACGGCACAGATTGTGAGGAGGTTCCTCTCTCTAGAGCCCAACCACCGACATTTTGGGTTTTCCCGGTGCTGGTGAGCCATAATTTTTATATTTTTAAAAGTTTAGTATATTTTTTAACAATATTTAAAATATAACGAAGATGTTAAAAAAAATAAAGGAATGTAGTAAGTAGCTAATTTAATGTTTTTTGCATAAATGTATTTGGGTAGGTACCTCTCCCTACCAGTTCCTTTCTCACCTACACGCCGGGAGGACTTAATTAATTTAAATATATGATTTTTACACCGAAACAGTAAATATTACACAAAGTTTTTATTTAAATTAGAAGGTACATTACACGATTATAAAGCTTTTAACTTTCTGATTCATAACGTAAAAGTACCAGGTGTCAGTTTCTATTTTACCATGACTCGGCAAATATGGCAAATTCAAAACTTAATTATGAATCCATCACAAAATGTCTAAAGCTTTTGATGTTCAAAAGAAAGTGAAATTATTTGTTAAATTAGCTACACTATGGCTATAGTAAAAGCATTAAGTGATGGCGTGGGTACTCAGCTTATCTAATTACAATATTGTGAAGTACGTTTATTTGTTAAACCATGAGTTTGAGGCTGTTGCAGTTAAAGACGAAAAGCAAAAAACTGACTGCATTTTTGCTTATTGTGGCGGAGAAATCAGAACAGTGATTTCAGAAAGTTTGATCAGACAGGTTTTTTGAAATCTCTTTTCATACTACTTAGATGTTCATGAGGAAATCGACAAGTCCTAGAAACAAAATTTAAAGACAAGTGACATCAAACAACCCACACTGGGCCCGCGTGGTGTACTAGAGTAGAGCCCAGATTCTCACAGAGACGAGTTCTGTGTCCAAAAAGTGGGAACTTTATAGGCTGACCATGCACATAATTTATGCAGGCACGTTTAAATAATACAAAAAACAACTATAGTCCCAATTACAAGACACTTATTAACTTGAAAGTATTGTTAAGTTATTCTCTAAGTATTGAGAAATCTCATCCCTAGACTATGATGGGCTCTTCGACGAGACGGCTTTGAGATAGTGTCGCTGTTAGTAGCTTAGTGAATAGCAAACAATCACAAGGCTGTGTTTATAGTGAATAGCATTGCTGCAGATAGAGACTCATTCCATAGCGTAGAATCTAGTCTATGGAGAAGAATGATCAAGAAATTGCGTGGGCACTTGAGACACTCATTAACGCCTCAAATTTTTACTCTTAATGGAAAAGCCAAATACCACTGCCTAAGATTTTATAATCACGACTAAGACCAGTAGCCCTTACCTCTTAACCAACAAGACAGACATGACATTAAAAAATATCTAAACAAAGGTTTAACAAACGATGCAAGGACCTAAGAATAGGATGCTTGTGGGTGGACTCCCAGAGAAACAAGTTTTCAGTACTAAGTGGGTGGACTATGTATATTTATGTGTTCTCCTTACAAAAGGTTCTTATAGATGCTTAATTAGTTTAATGTGTGGATGTTTTACTATTGTACCCGTTCATGTGAGCATTGAAAATAGCTTTTAAATGAATATTGTAGGATGATGAGGACCCATTATTGCTAGACATTGAAATCTCGCGGCGTGCTCGTTTAACGCCTGCTTTGAAATTTATAGATTTTCAACTTTATGCCTTAGAGCAGGAACTTCAAAATCCATTAAAGACAACCTGGCTCAACATCGAGGATCGAAACACACCGTAGTGTTAGCGCCAGTGTCATTTGATGATTTTACACTGATAATAAAAAGTGTTCACGCTGCCGCGGCCCGCAAATGACTTCGATTGTGGGCTCACCGGCTCACTTGGATGAAGTGAGCTCGTGAACGTTACAGAATAGCACTACAGCATCTCAGACTCAAGTCCTTTTGACGCGACGTTAATGTCTATGTCATTCATTACATCAAATTGAATTACTTTTGTACCTACTTTATTTTCCGCAAGATTTGAGAGGTGGCGCGGACTCTATCATACTCCAGCTATAACCATACTTCTGAAACGAGACCCTACATTGCTAATACTTTAATACACGATATATAACTCCATAAAAAGTGACAGTATGAGAATCAAACCGTACCATTCTTCTAAGTAATTATTACCGTTGTTAGGAAAGTGGTCAGCGAGTCAACTGCACTTTCATTACAAGTTACAAGTTCTCAGTATTAGTGGACTGTGGGAATATGTTACTATTGTACTGATATGGTAACAAGGTGATGGTAGTAAACAGGCAAATTGAGGAGAAATAGGCCAGTGTAGTGTTATAGTGACAGAATATTGAAAAAGCCTTTGTCCAGTATCAGGAATGGCACATCTTGAATTATCATTGTGCCCACAGCTAGGCACAATGATACTTGAATAGCTCTACCTTTAACTATCAGAACAACGAAGGAAAGAATAAAAGAATACGTTTATTTGCAATAAGACTCCTTAAAACTAAAAAAAAATAATGACAACAGAGCCTCAGCTTAACATAAAATATGCCAGATGGCAGTACAAAGTGTGCCACCTGACACTAATTTTCACTCTCCTTCCCTTCGATTAATAATGATCGAAGCTCTTTCCTCCTTTCTTGATCGAAAAAGTTGTAAGGTCGGCAACACGCAAGCGATCTCTGGTGTTGCAGGAGTCCATAGATTACGGTGACCGCACATCAGCACAAGGGCCGTCTGCTTGTTTGTTACATTTATGTTATAAAAAAATTGGACTGCTGTAGAGGTAGACTGCCAATGATGATGAAGAAACATAAAGGAGATGGCCCATTTTCTTAGGGCACTCTGCCTAGCAAATAAAAAATCATGTACAGTGACCAATTTTGGTTTATTTTAAACATAATATGCTGTAAAATTAACTGTGAAAGTTACATAATCCAGTAACTTCAGATTTCTTAGTAATTAACAAAAAGCATCAATTGGTCATGAACCTAGTCGGGCTCTTACCTCAATATTATCCAGATTATTTTGCGTGGATATAAAGAGACCCTTGTCACTGGATGGATATCCATTATATTCTACAGTTTAAACCAAGTATTACCAAGTATAAAGTGTTTGTATAGTATGTTTTATTTGTAGGTTTTCATAATAAGTTTTAAGTACATGCCTGAATTGTTAGTAATTGCACAAGCATCGTTTGGAAGGGCATGTCTAACGAAGATACAACATGTTTTCTTAGCCGTCCCGTAGCTATACCGCAGTTAATACACCTCATTGTTGTATTACACCGGTCGAAAAACTAAAAAAAAAATTTTGCGCATGGGTTTTACTTATCATATTCTGATTATACAAGCATATTTATTAAAAAAAATGTGATAACAAATCAAAAATATTTGCTTTAAGAGTTTTTTTTACAAAGCTGTCAGAGGCGAAAATTTAAACAGGACTCTATGTGGGCGCTCTAATAAAAAAAAAAACGAATTGTGATATTTTCCTGAAGTTACTTAGCATTGAAGAGGAAGAAGCCAGGGACAGTTTTAAGGCAGTAGTTCATGGTTTTATTGTAAACCCTAGAGTTGAAAGTTATGAAGAGCTGATCACTGACACAACTACCAAATTTTTTCATCATCGGAAGTGGAATGTCTCTAAAGATACACTAAAGATGCTTATGCTATATTCTCATTTGGATAAATTTAAAGACAACATGGAAGCTTGTACGGAAGAACAAGAGGAACGCTTCCATTAAGACAATTTGAGATTTGACAAGCATTTGAGAGACGTTACCAAGGCCAGTACTGAAAGGGAAATGATGGGAGACTATATTTGGGGGTTATAAGAGAAACTTCTACTGAAAATAGCAGGAAAACTAAAACTATTATTTACTTAATAGTTTAACTTTATTTTAAAACTTATTTTGTAAAAAATAAACATGAATGGATGTACGGTTTCCTGTGTAATAACTCATCTCTGTGTCAATTTTTAGGTATTTTCATTGATTTTCATTTTCCCATTTTTTACTCATAAAAGCAAATTCAAAACTTTTTTTTGTTCATTTTCTTAATTCTAGATATACAAGCAATAAAAATAACTTAGGTAGAACCCGTGCGCAAAAATGCTGTAGACCAGTGTTATTGTTGACAGTGTCCAAAACGTAAGCACAATCAAATCCGTATGAAAAGCACTAGATAATCGTTGGGCAATGGAATCAGTCCGTGTAGAATAGCAATGGTCGGTATAGAGAAAAGATAATCTCACAGTTTACAAACAAAAATAAGCCCCCGCACAAGCTGCGAACACAAATGAAAAAAATAGTATAAATGTCAAACAAAAAATATGACGGATGTCAAGCGATTGTCGAACCTGTCATGTCGTTTCGTTTCGTTGTTGCAGGAAAAAGTTATTATTTCAGTAATTTAAAATAAATGTTTCACAGCATTCGAATAACTTACAAAAGTGTTTTTATTATAATTGCAAAAGTGAATAATCATTTTAAGTCAGAATAATGTTAAATATTAGTCTGACAAGGCATTCATATTATAGCTTGACAGGGAATGGAACGTTTATCCGAAATAGCGTGCTGCCCCGATACGCCGGAAACGTAAAACAACTATTTATGTCGAAATATTTTTTCGGAAGTTGTACGGAAACGTAAATCATTTAGTTATTTATATTTTTATTTTTTATGTATTTACAACTAAACATGTAAAATGTACATGTCACTGAGTAACTAGGCAGAAACTGGCCATGTCATTTAACCAGCCAGTTGGCTAGTCGACAGCTTCAATAAATTTCAAATCTAGTTAGGGCGTCATTAGAGTTTTGAAAAAACAATGGACACGTATTTTTTCTTTTTAAAATAGTGTTAAAATAGTTGTTAAAATAGTGATTATTTTAGACAAAACGTATCAAAACTAGAGAGTTAGGCTTGTGGCGTCAGGACGCACTAAAAATTACAACACGACATGACGTATTGTAAATTTTATTTAAAAGCGTCACATCTTCGTCAATTTTGATTTACCTTCACAACAAATGAAAAAACATTAAAAATACTTTTTGATTAATCTTCTGACTTTACTACTTAATTTTTTTTGTATCACAAGCCTATAACACTAGTATAAAATATTGTCACTAAATAAAAATGTTGTCAACAAATCATCATCAACATCAATGAGTGCTACTTACCTTCTTATAAAAAACTTTTTCAAAAAAAAATGTAACCGACTTCAAAACAACCACAAAAAAAGTTCAAAATAACCTACAAAAAAACTTTTCTTTCGAAAGTCGGTGACTTTATTTTTTATTTCATTGACTTTGTGTCACCGACTTTCTAAAGAAAAGTTTTTTTGTAGGTTATTTTGAACTTTTTTTGTGGTTGTTTTGAAGTCGGTTACATTTTTTTTTGAAAAAGTTTTTTATTTTATCCTTTTTAGTTTCACTATTCAACCCAAATTATTGTCAAATACATAATTTTCTTACATGTGCACTAAAATGTTATAATCCGTAGCACCGGTAATAACAACGCCCATGTATGTATGTACACAATGAGCTAAAAATATTTACTTCTGCACCAAACTAAATGAAAATTTTATGGGATCAAATGGCAGATATACTGTATCGAACAAAAAAAGAATCATCGAAATCGCACCAGAAACCTCGGAGTAATCGGTGTAGACAAAGTTGAAAACTTTTTAGGTTTTTGTTGTTTATTGTTGATTTTACAAAAAGTGCTAGTCCGATTTCGATAAAATTTTAATGGGACCATTTCGGAAGTATACCCTATCCAACAAAAAAAGAATTTTTCAAATCGGTTGTGAAACGACGGAGTTATGCCCGAACAAACATAAAAAAAAAAAAAAAAAAAAATACAAACATCCGAGTTGAGAACCTCCTCCTTTTGGAAGTCGGTTAAAAAAAACGTTAACACATTTCCATTAGTTTTTGCGGTTAATTTCGGTAATCGAGAACTTTTTTGACAAGTAACCGCCTTGTTTTGTACAGTAGAAAGTTTATGAATGATTAGACAATTTTGTAATTACAATCTTGCGGTCGGGGAGCTTCGGCTTTGTTCGTGATTCCGAAGACTAAGAACGCGTACGCCAAACAAAGAATTCCTTGCACACAATGCAGGGTCATAGCTCTAAAAAGTTAATAGAAAACATTTTCGAAATATCTTATATAAAAAAAGATAATCATACATTGCTTTTCGTATATAAACATTATAAGCAGCATCAAGTTCGCCAACATGATATTATCATCATCGTCATCTTGTATTTTCTCATTCTACTTGTGTTCGGCGCAACACAATTTCTTCATGCATTCTTGTCAGAATCAGAAATATTCAGAATCATTTAGATACTCCTTTTTCTTTCCTATCGTTCCTCACACAATCCATCCTTCTTTGGCCTTTCACTTCCTCTCCATCCATCAAAATTCATTGTACCTAAATAAATAAACACATAACAATGTATAGGGAAAAAATGGCATGTTAAGATCCCTATTAAAATACCTAGACTATCAGATGTTAGGGACCTAGATTACTAAAGACACACATCGCTAGTGAAATTACAAAAAACCGTTATTCGAAAAAAGAACACGCGCATTTTGGGGTTAATCTAGTTTGATAATCTAACTTTTTATGCATGGCATTATTAAGTACAAACTTATGACTGCAACACAAATTGGTCAATTAAGTTGTTTTTGTCGGATAGTGGAAGTTTGGGCTTTGCTTATCATCACGCAGTACTAAGGGAAAGGGAGGTAGACAGACTACATGGAAACTCTTCAAAGTGAGAGTGAACAGGTGGCCTAGCATATACCTATATGTCCTAAAGCATGAGTTGTTCAGCTGTAGGAACGAGAACGAGATGGCGCTAGGTGGCTTGTATAGCTCTGTCGCTTTCTTTCAGCGAAACTACTCATGCTTCAAGACGTCATGATGGTAGGCCACAGGCTTCTTCTGGGTATATATAAGCTCACTCCATTGTAGACATTGCCTCCCTCACTTATTAAAAATCATGGAGTACTAGCTGTTGCCAGCGGCTTCATCCGCTACAACTCGAAAATTATCCCACGGGAACATAAAATCGGGATAAAAACTATCCTATGTGTTAATCCAGGTTATAAACTATCTGTATACCAAATTTTAGCCAAATCCGTTCAGTGGTTTTTGCGTGAAAGAGTAACAAACATCCATACATCCATACTTACAAACTTTCGCCTTTAGAATAGTAGTAGGACTACAATTAATAATAATATATAATAATGGCCTGGCCTGTTGGTCTAGTGGTTAGTGACCCTGACTGCTATGCCGGAGGTCGTGGGTTCGATTCCTACCCAGGACAAATGTTTGTGTGATGAGCTCGATCATTGGTTCTGTGTCTGGGTGTAATTTATCTATAATATGTATGTATTTAGAAATATATAAGTATGTTTATCAGTTCTCTAGTACCCATAACACAAGCTCTGCTTAGCTTGGGACTAGATGGCGCTGTGTGATAGTTGTGGAATATTATTATTATTATTAAAGTTTTCCTCTTTTTAATAGAAGTATAGATAATTGAATAATAGCCTAACGTTATCGTGGTTTCCGATGCACGGAGGAAGTTAGTTAATTGACGATCACCCATCCACAGACAGACCTTGACAAGCGCGGCTTAACCTTGAAATTGAACCCATTTTAGCTACGAGCTACTTCACAAACTCTTAAAAAGCTTCTTGAAGTAATTATTACAGACATGAATCACCTTTTATTGCAATAATAATTATGCACTTTGTCATAATTATTTCCGCAAGTAATAGGTAGTAATCACCTTGGATAATATTATTAAACTTTGACCTGCATTCAAATGACTAATATGACATATTCTAGCCTAGATGACTGTATGCATATAAGTACAGTCATGGGCGTAGGAAGGAGGAGTATTAGTCAGAAGCTCTTATGTCTGACAACCAGTCTTACCATGGAGTATCGTATTACCCATTTACTGGGTTGTGGAGGTCCGATAGGCAGTCGCTCCATGTAAAATACTGATACTCAGCTGCGTCTGGTTTGATTTGAAGCCGATCCCAAACCCAATATAGTTAGGAAAAGGCAGGCAGATGATGATGATGGGCGTAGGAAGGGGGAGGCTTGGTGGGCCGTGCGTGCCCCTACCATTTTTGCCCTCCCCAGAATAGTCTGGTGCCCCTCCCAGAATGTTTCCCAAATAAACATTGTCAAAATCAAAAATCAAAATCAAAGCATTTATTTCAAGTAGGCCAGTTACAGGCACTTATGAATTGTCATAGACAAATAAAACTGCATGGTGCTACAGTCCCAGTCACAAGACATAAAAACTGTGGCACTTGTGGCACGAAAATTTAAAAAATCTAAGTAGGTACATGAAAACATATTTTGTCTAGAAACTGCATTTTCTTCCACTTGCATCATTGACTTTTTTGAAATCATTGACTTGCATTCATCGGTTGCCCGCGACTGTAACTATGTAAGAAGTAAGAACACAAATTGTGTATTAGTTTGACTACTTTATAAAAAGAGATATTATTGATTTTACAGGCTAATCCGTCCCAAGGCCGTATCTCTTCTGTGATATTCAAAGGCAATAATAACAGTAGCTAATACATTATACATATGTATAATATATGTTTTCAAAGAGACACGGCGCGTTGCGTTCCACGCGCGCCTCAAAGAGTGTCAGCATTATGACAGCGCCCCTCTACAGAGGGCCAAAGCCTGCCGGGGTCGCGGGACTAACGAATTACCGTGACGCCGGAACGTAAAGGGCTATTGAAGGACACCGTGGATTTTAGTCAGTTCGAGTCTGACAGTCCCTCCCGCCCTGCCCTGGGTGGGAGGACTCATTTGATGATTTTACTACGCTAAAAAAATAAAAAAAATGTCTTCAAAGACACAGATGGGCAAACAATTGCTTTGTTTTATAGGTACTTTTCTCTCTTTCAGTATGGTCAATCAATTTTATTTGACGTTTGGATCGAGAACGCTCAGTTCAAGCTAAATGTCTATGCCTCTATGATGTGTCTAAGGCCTAGTTCAGACACGGCGGGAACCGCACGATTTCAGAATCGCATGGAAATCCCGCGAGTCGTATTTGTATGAGTTATTAAGTAATCGTTCAGACATAACCGCGCGGTTAATCAAGCCGCGTGGTTACCGCAACCCAACCGCCAGAAAACAGAATCGTGCTGCTCCCGCGCGTTTCTATTACTATGGAGTCTTTACTTCGCGTTCAGTTGCGTGGCGGATACGGCGCGGTTAGCACATCACAGCTCGTGAGTTTGCCATAGATCGTTTCGACACTGAACTGTTTATTGATGAAGTGGAGAAGAGACCTGCAATATGGGATATTCAGTGTGAGGATAACTCAAATAAAACTATCAAAAACCAAGCTTGGCAAGAGTTAGTAGAGATATTTGGAAATTGTGAAGACACGTTGGAAACTTGGTTGGTCACACCCAACACCGCCTTTTTCTTTTCTTATTTTTAAGGAGCAACCACATTAAAATACACTTCTTCGCTGACCTCCATTTTCAAACGGACGTTATCCCAGCACGATAATCACATAATAACCGCCGGTGTCTGAATAGCATCACAATTTTGCGGTTTCAAACCGCGCGATTCGTGAACGCGCGGATCCCGCATGTCTGAACTAGCGCTAAAGGTGAACGCAGACCTAGCCGCACCGCAGTCTCCGCAGTCCCCGCATTACGAATTATTTGTATGAAGTTCTATGAAACCCCGCACACTCACCCGCATCGCAGTAGCCGCAGAAGCGGTAAGAAAACGATGACTGCGGGGACTGCGGAGACTGCGGTGCGGCTAGGTCTGCGTTCACCTTAATACTACTATTACCACCCACCGGCAATCAACATAAATTAAATTGACGCCTATCTCCAAAGGGAGTAGACATAAAATAATCTGTCACCTGCTGTGCAAGATGCAACGAACTTCAAATTACCATACCTACCGTAGTAGGAAGTTTGACAATCAAAACGAAAGAGGGCGTTACTAAAATATTCAAATAGCGAATACCTACCACTAGTCTACACGACTTCGGCCTAAAGTTCTGAATTCTGATAGTCTCTTGCGCTTCACCCAGAGACGGAAGATCATAATAACAATCATAATCACAATGAAAAAAACAGAAGAAATTACGGATGAAAACCGCAGGACACTGCACAGTAAGTACAGCTCGACATAAAAATGTAGAAAACCGGAAGTCGCCACTGTCTTCGCGCTACCAGCACTTTGAATGATTTTATTTCATTTTCTTTCACTTATTACGTTAGTTTTATGGCACAATAATAAATCTAACAAACCTGCGGTCTTTGTTTACATCAAATATCAAAGATTTTAAAACGCTGTCAGAAATAAAAATTTTAGTTCCGTTTCAATCCGTTCTGGCCAAGCTGTAGGTAACGAATAAATTCTTTAAGACAAAGACAAAGACAAAGACAAAGACAAAGACATTTATTCGTAGAATATGGTAGGTTTACAGGTGTTATAAATAGTTAGTACAGCATATCCACCGCATAAAGCGGCATACGAATATTTTACTTACAATAAAGTAACATATTTTAATTCAACATAAAATTCACGAAAGACACATTTTATATGTAGAAAAGGCTAAATTAAAGTAACTCGAATAGTAAAACCTCAGATTATATAACAATAAACTATAGTTACATACGAGTATATCTATGAAATAAAATTAAACACAAACAATAACAATAACAAGAATAACAACTTTGGCCTGTGAATTTCACCTAATTCGTTAATAACTATCTATCTATCATCAAAAAAATCTTTTAAAGAATAGAAAGACTTTTGGAGTAGCCACGACTTTAGTTTGTTTTTGAAAAATTGACGAGGTGATTCTCTGATAGGCTTCGGGATATGATTGTAAATTTTGATAGACATTAAGTAACTGTTTCTATAGTGTAGGGTACTATTGCAAAATTGGGTTTTGAGTTTAGTGGGATCTCTTTTTGTGAATCTTTTATCATCAGCTACTGTGGAGAAGAAACGTTTATTATTATTAACAAATACACCAGTTTCTTGAATGTACATGCAAGCCAAAGTCAAAACTTTTAACCTTTTAAATATTGGTCTACAGCTCTCGTATGGTGGCGTTCCCGTGATTGCTCTCAGGCATTTTTTTTGTGCTAGGAATGCTCTTTGCACATGGGTCGAGTTGCCCCATAATAGTAAGCCGTACCTCAGCACAGACGCTACATAGCCGTAATAGGCGCTGAGTGCGGCATCTTCGTTTGCCGTTTTCCGAAGCTCTTTTAGTGCGAATACAAATCTGTTTATTTTTTTACTAAGATTGTCGATATGAATTCCCCAATTACAATTTTCGTCTAGTGTCAGACCTAAAAATTTTATATTATTATCTTTGTTTATGATTTCATTATTGTGTTCTAAATAAATTTTTGATGGGTTTTGTTTGTAGTTAGAAAACTGAATGTATTTAGTTTTAGACAAATTTACTTTTAAATGGTTTCTGTTTAGCCAATTTATTGTATTATCAATCGTTTCGTATACTTCTTGTTGATGATCTTTTTTACTATCTTCTGGTATTATTATTGATACGTCATCTGCAAAAAGTACGCATTTGTGTTTAGTGATATTTGGTAAATCGTTTATGAACAACACGAAGAGGGGAGGCCCAAGGATACTTCCTTGAGGCACTCCTGACTTATTTTCTCTTAAGGAGGATCTGTATTTTGTTGCAACAAGTTTATCATTGATACGCGATACTTCCACACACTGTTTTCTATGCCTTAGATAGCTTTTCAGCCATTCTAAGGCAGGACCCCTGATGCCATAGCGCTCGCATTTGTCGAGAAGAGTATTGTGGTTTACAAGATCAAAGGCCTTGCTCATGTCTAGGAAGATTACGGACACAGGACGTTTCTTATCTATATTATCTGTTATAGACCTAACCAGAGAGAATGCTGCCAGAGTAGTTGACTTACCTTTTTGAAATCCATTTTGTTCTTCTTTAATAATGTTATGTTTGTTTATGAACAATGTATGAATATTGTTATGTTTAACATAACAATATGAATAATGTTATGTTTGTTTTAAAACTTTATTTTGTAACATAATATTCAAAGTTCAAAATGGTCGAAAAGAATGCGGATGAATCAAAGTTACCTGATCTAAAAATCACGAGGAAGAGTTATATTTCTAACAACAAAAAATTATTAAAAAAAATACTTTTATTTTGTTTTGTGACTGACCGTTGAAGGCATGAACCGTGGAGCCGAACTTGGCCGGAGTTTTACGAAGTTCCACGAAGAGCCGTTGAAAGTTGTATTTCAGAGTTGCCTGGAAAGAAGTTTTTGGTAGATTTTGGATAATTTTTTTTTTTATAAACTTTTAAGAAATTAATTATTTGTAATTAGATATTTGCAAGTTTTATTATTGTTACGTATTTTTTTTTAATAAAAACTATTCCGCCCACCAAGAATTTCTCTTCAGTCGTGGGTGCGTTTAAAAAATTTGACTATGTGAGTTAAAATTTTTGTAATCGCACCCATACCCAAACCTGGAACAACTACCAGTAGTTCATACAAATATTTGGTGCATGCGAAAATCGTACCCGCAACACACAGTGCAGCAGTCAATCGCGAAGCTACTGCCCTACCCGTGTCATCATAAATAATTAATTTTAACCTTCGAGAAATGCGACGTTGTGCCAGCAAAACATAAACTCTGATTATAAGGTACTTAAAGTACGATTATTAATTCCAGTCAGTAAAATGACAAGTGCAACTATTGTGCAACTGTCATTAAACAATAAATTTCATTCATGTACAAATGTCATTATTCTGACTGGAATTAATAATCGTACTTTAGTATGAAAATCATAAACAAATAAAGTACACACACTATTACAATATAATTGAAAAAAATACTAAGACTGCGTCTAGAAACGCATAAAATATTATTATGACTAGCCTACTGAGGCCTTATCAAAAGATTTCCGTATTTTTCCACAGCGTATTTGAAGTATAATTTACGGTGTTTATACGGAAAATGAAAAAGCGCCTCTAGTCAACGAACGAGATCAATCAAAATAACGTCAAAGTTCCCATTTACTTTACGTCTGGAAAGTCTTGCTGGAGCCTCTGTTTTCGTTGTATTTTCCATTATGATCTTGCAACTTTTATCTAAAAAACCCAAAAAAATATTAAGTTACTGCACTCGAAATAACTGCAATATGAATAATTTATTAATTTTATTAAAAGAATACCAAAAGAAAATGTCTAATCGGTTAACAAAACGGAACTGGCGCAACAAAAACTTCAAAGTAAAAACTCAAGGCTAAATACATAAACAATTAATAACTCACACTAATTTCAAAAGAAAATGTTTCAATTATTCAAAAACGTACCATTTCGTAAACGTACGTTTTCGTAAACCCGCATTGGCAACACAGCGTATCTTTTTTTTTCAATAGCCAGTTCCACAGTGTCGTTCGTTGGGAGGCCACGCGTCGCTCCCCGTCCGTGATACGTGATAGTTTTACGTGGTTCCACATAAAACCGGTTGGAAAGTGCCTGAGGTGTGGCGTGGGCGAACAGTGCCGCGTTCAACCATAAAATACTCTTGTTACAGTTCCAAAAAACTAAACTTTTTGTGTTTGAAAATTAACTTTTTTTAGTGTTTTGTGAGTAATCGGATCCCTGCGCTATCAATCGAGGTAATCAAAATACAGATAATAAACTCTTTTGTTATCATTTCGTTTCTTAGTAACGAACCTCTTTTTAGCGAAACCGTACATGTGCCGGTCTCTTTTGCTTGCTTTTTTTTTTTAAAAAAAAAGTCAGTTTTCAAGATGGCTAGTTTGCCAACGGACTCGAGAGTTTTTCGTAATACTTTGATTGACTTTGCAAGCAAATATTTGTTGTCAAGTCATCAGTTTGGAATGTCTTTGTTCCTCGTACGCTGTATTATATTTTTGAACGAGTACATAACTCAGTTTATCCACTTTATTACACAATTTATATGCATTTTAGCGCGCGATGGTACTTTTTAACAACTGCAAAGTTGTCATTTCTATAGTTTTTTCAACTGTCTACCCACGTTACTAATTTAAATGGTTAGCAGGAAGATTCCAGTTATTCTTAGAAGCCGTATAGCCACATCCTTGTCTAATTTAAGACGAATAAAATAGGTACTTATAAAGTGAGTCATTCCAGGTCATATTCTCGTAAAATGCTTGTCTTTCTCAGTTTTAAAACGTTGAAGGTAACTAAAATCGGTGAAAGTCAATATTAGAACGCTTGTTTTAGTTCAGAACCGTTCATGAATCGGTAACTTTCTCTATAAGGTACTTAGGATAACTTCAGCTAAGCAGTTTGACGCGTTATCTTAATTTTCGCATTGGATGTGGCTTTAACGTGCTTCTAAGGAGGTAGGTATGTAACCTGGCTGGGTAGAAAGTTTAGCACTTTTATGTTGGTACTTACCGGGTATGTAGAATATTATCCTTATCTGTGGAATGGCTAAGTACCCTGCAGTTTCAACGGTTTGGGTAAAATGTGTAGTGCCTGCCCGCGACTTTGTCGCAAAGTTTGGCCTACTACCTACGACATACCACATCCATCCCATCGGCTCGCGTTGTTAGTTTTTCTGATTTGATTTTTGCTAGACAAAAGATGTGATACTTAGCTCTGCTTATATTCGTGATAAAAATATAATTGAAAGCTTGGCTTACCTATTACTTACAGTTCATTACAGAAAAAAATTTAGACGAACCCAAACATTTTCTTTTAGCGTGGTAACATCATCAAATGAGTCCTCCCACCCAGGGCAGGGCGGGAGGGACTGTTAGACTCGTACTGACTAAAATCCACGGTGTCCTTCAATAGCCCTTTACGTTCTGAGGTGACGGTAATCCGTTAGTCCCGCGACCAGACGAACCCATACATAGTAAAAAATATAGATACTGATACTGCTAGCCTACTTCATCTCACTGCTGGCACATGGGCAAAGACCTCTCCCCATGACTTCCAGTTTTCACGATCCAGGACCAAAGTGGACCACTGATCGTTAGTTTTGTCCAGTTCATCCCGCTATCTTCTACCTACACGGGGTCTACCGCGACGCTCTATCTAAAAATATAGATAATACCTATTAGATAAATCTATTTATTTAAGATAATTATGGTTTTAAAATAATCCGAATTCGATTAATTTTTCGACGGCTTTTTTGTCCGAGATCGGATTTTTCCAAACTTGTGGTTTGGACGTCCGAACTTTTTCGACAAAAGGGTTTTTTAATTATAATAATAATTTTTGTCCTGATAAATGAGCCAGAAGTTAGGAACAGAGAGAATATTTTTTTTTTAGCCCAACTGGGTGTATTTTAAATTTTGGAGCGGATGGCTAAATCCGAAACAATGAGAGATTAGCGAAAAATACTAAAAGGAGTAGGTATTTATAGTCCGACTTTATGAAAACCAAAATAAATTAACCAACCATAAATCCTCAATTTTGGAAGCATCATCAGAATTTGATCCCTATAAGCAACACTATCGAATGGTGTAAATGTGTAACTAATAATACAGCGTGTTTTATTTTTCGAAATCTACTGTTTCGATTCCTGACCAGGAATATACCTACAGGATGAATTTTTGAATTGGGCGTGGATGGCTATATCCGAAACTATGAGGAATATCGAAAAACTTTGCAAGGAGTCTCGAAGCCGATTTTGAAGAAAATTAAAATTGCATCATTGGATTTTAGAAAAATCAATACTTAATCCTGGCCAGGAATCGAACCCGCTGATTTGGAAAAAAAATCACACCCTGTATTTATTACACCATTCGATAATGTTGCTAATGCTAATACTTATGGATCATTTTCTGTGAAGTAATTAGATAAGGGTCAACTTTTTTTTTTGTTTTCTAAATTCGATTGGCAAAATGTAAAATTTGACAGATGCGGGATGTTGACCTGCTGTCGTCTGTACATTAAATTATAATAATAATAATATTCCACAACTATCACACAACGCCATCTAGTCCCAAGCTAAGCAGAGCTTGTGTTATGGGTACTAGACAACTGATAAACATACTTATATATTTCTATATACATAAATATTATATATAAATTACACCCAGACACAGAACAAATGATCGTGCTCATCACACAAACATTTGTCCTGGGTGGGAATCGAACCCACAATTATATCGCCGACTTAGTTGTCCATGTTTATTTAAACACTACAACTGATATGTGTCTAACGGCTGCAAGTCGATATACTGTATTTGATATTGCAACAGCATACGTATAGTATATACCTAATACTAGACAACAACGTAATGAATATGTAATCATGCTTATGTACAGTCAACAAAAGATATATGTAGGTACTTATGTATGTTTGACGACACGGTTGGCGAAGTGGTTAAGACATTTTGGTTAGCTGATACAATATCTGAGCAGCACTAAAAGAAAAATGGCGAATGCTGAGTAGCATAGGCTGATGAGTTGAGACGAGAGCGACAGAGAGAGATAGCTGACTGTTCGTGTTCAGCATTTTCTGTCCAGATTTTGTATCCGGTAACCGCACCCATTGACTGCTACGCTCTGCATGTGTCGTGGCGTCGATTGCTGCACGAAAACTTGAACTTTATTAAGAAAGAATCTGTGTTTGCTTTACTTAGATAAAAAACCCTGCTTGAAATAATAAAAAAAAAATTAAGAAATCATCATAAATTATAATCTACTTACAGAAAAACAAAAAAGTTTCGATTTTTTTAAAGTGATCGCAAACTTAATGTGTGTGTAGTAATTCCTAGTGTGAGCCAACTTTTATTTTTTAAATACCTACTAAAGCAAATTTTAGTAGGTTTTCCAATGTGTTACAATCTCAATGTGTCTGGGTCGCGAGACTTATCAAATTAATACTCAATACTCAATACTCAATACATTTATTGCTTCCACAAGTGTACTTAGGTGGTAGGTTTTACAAAAATAATGAACATTGTGGACCCTGTCGGGCACTGCAATAGTAGGAGAGAGGAAGAGGGCTTTAATTTGACTAAATTAGAATAATCCTAAATGAATTATTTATAATGCAATCTATAATTATCTATTAAAATAAGTAAGTATTTGTCTAATTTAAAATTTATCATTTAAGTATTCATTGAGATCATAATAGCATTTATTTAATAGAAAGTGTTTTAATTTATTTATGAATATATTATTCTTTTCTATGTCTTTAATTTTATCAGGTAGTTTATTATATATTTTGATCGACATCACATGGGCACTCGTTGAGTGCATTTTTAGTTTAGAGCTTGGTATGTTTAACCTATTTTTATGGCGCAGTGTGAATTTCGATTGTATGTCCTCTCTTGTCGTGTATAGGTGTGGGTAATTTCGCACGAATTTACATATCTCCAAAATGTATAGGCAGGGGAGGGTCAATATTTTTTGATTCCGGAAGTGGGGTCTGCAGCTGTCAGTGTCGTCTATATTTACTAATATTCTTATTAGTCTTTTCTGAAGTGTGAAAAGTCTCGGTGCCTCCGTGCTGTTTCCCCATAAAATCACGCCGTAACTGAGCCACGCATGTGCATAGGCATAATACGTGACTAATGCGGTTTTAAGGTTGGTGGTCTTTTTCACTTCACGAAGGGCGTATGCAAATTTAGACAGTTTTGATTTTAACTTTTGGATGTGTGATTTCCAATTAATGTTCGTATCTATGGACAGGCCAAGTAGGGTAAACTCATGAACGACTTCTATTGGTGTGTCATTATAAGTGAAGTTGATGTCTAGTGGGGTTTTTTGACGGGGGTGGAAGGGCATTATTCTAGTTTTGGAGAAGTTTATTTCGAGATTATGGTCTTTCATCCAAGATATTGATTTATTTAGTGTTTCTGTTAGGTCCTCGTTTAATCCAACATTGTCCCCACCGTGACCCTGGCCTTTGTGTATTACCGTGACCCTGGAATGTAAAGGGCTATTGAAGGACACCGTGGATTTTAGTCAGTACAAGACTGACAGATCCCGCGCTGCCCTGGGTGGGAGGACTCATTTGATGATTTTACTACAATAAAAAAAAACCCGTGTCTGCATACCAAAACAATACACACAGCAAAATACAAATAATCTGCATACTTGTCTCCTTTGCTGACAGTACCTAGTCTAATCAACAACGAAATGACCAACAGTCCGTGGTCTTAGTTTGTGGTCACATTACCCGTTGCCTTCGTAAACAGTTGATACCTACATACATATACAAAACTCCCGTCTTTTCCCCATGATTCTTTCGCCTAGTTCATGCAGTGATAAAGCCTGGTACCTACCTGACCACGGTAAGATTAAATACGTCAATGATCTCCATTTGTCTACTCATCATCTGCCTGCCTTTTCCCAACTATATTGTGGTCGGCTTCCAGTCGAACCAGACGCAACTGGATATCAGTATTTTACACGGAGCGACTGCCTATCAGACCTCCACAACACAGTAACTGTGCAATACGATACCCCATGGTGAGACTGGTTGTCACACTTATGAGCTTCTGACTAACAGTAACGAGTGCCAAAGATCTATAAATGACAGCCGGGACCAAGGAGGAAACTCGCTATGACAGATAATCACCCATCCACAGACCAACCTCGGCAAGTGCGGCTTAACCCGGAAGATCGGCTAGTGCGACTGTAATTATTTAACTACTAGATCCTGACAGACATGCACTGACTAAAATTGATAGCCCTTTTCGTTTTAGGGTCACTGTTACCTGATAATACAGTCCTGCGACCCCTGGGGCCTTACCACGAGCTCTTAAAGCGATCCAGTTTAGGCTGTGTGTAAGAGACAGAGCTATACAAGTCGTCTAGCGCCATCTCTTTCCCACAGCCTAAACTGGATCGCATTAAGAGCTCGTGGTGAGGCCTTAGATCCCTAAACCTAAAAATAATATGACCCACAAATTGTTTAGTCGTACAAATTGCTTGCCCACACAGTATTCATTATTACTGAAAAACAACGGAATAAGGTAGACACGAACCTTTTTGCCAATATTTTTGTAAACTACCCTCTTTTCTTACCTTCTTGGATATTCACGCAAAATGAGAAGTTTTGTAGGTAGAGGGAAATTTTCATCTTGTTTATTTTGCGTGTTTGGGTATTTCGCAAAATTGAGTTCGCATTTTTTCCGCCATTTTCTTTATCTACGCTTGTCATGTCATAAAATTGTGCAAGAACGAGATAGGTAGATAAGTTCTTGTATGGAAAGGATACGAGCTAATAAGGTTTTTTTTTTTTATAAAAGAGTTATTTTTCTATATTCTGTGAATCGTGTCTTATAATTGATGAGCGAAAGGAGTATGTAAGGATCGAAGCAGGAGGCGTTGGACGGTGATTAATGGGCGACTCGCTGTCCGATCATGGACCATGACCGGGTCGACGGCGCGCTGTATTCCACGCGCCTCAAAGAACTGTCAGCAAATATGACGGGGAGGGCCAAAACCTGCCGGTGTCGCGGGTCTAACGAGCTACCTGACCCCGGAACGGAAAGGGCTATTAAAGGACACAGTGGATCTTAGTCAGTACAAGTCTGACAGTCCCTTCTGCCCTGCCCTGGGTGGGAGGACTCAGTTGATGATTTTATCAAGCTAAAAAGGCGCCTGTAGTTTCTGCCTACACTCATGGGGATGCGTGAGTTTGTGTATGTGTTTAAATATTAATAGCTGCTTTGATATGTGGATGGGTGACCATCTGTCATAGCGAGTTTCCTCCGTGTCTCGGTAAACAAGGAAAACCGTTGATCCCGGCTGTCATTTGTAGATCTTTGACAGTCGTTACTGTTAGTCAGAAGTTCTAATAGTCTGACAACCAGTCTTACCATGGTGTATCGTATTACCCAGTTACTGTGTTGTGGAGGTCAAGTCGCTCCATGTAAAGTACTGATATTCAGCTGCATCTGGTTCGACTGGAAGCGGACCACAATATAGTTGGGAAAGGCAGTCAGATGATGATTATTATCGTCATAAATATTATTTTCATGTGATTATTGTTTTAGATATTTAAGAGCGTCAATGACGTCACAACGTGGCGCCTTCGCTTTTCGTTCTTAACGTAGTCGCATGGTGTAAATATACAAAGTAAAATGAAAGTTTATTTATGTAGGTACGTAAATAAATTTTAAACTTGTACAGGACATTAAAACTAGTTACGTTCCTAGGTAAAACACGTTTTCTAAGTAAAACAATAAATCCTTGTATAAAACTTTACCTTATGTAAAACATAACTTCACTTTATGTAAGAGCAGTCAACTACATATATTACCTCGTATTATCCTATCTAGGTACCTGCTGCACAATACTTGCATTACGAATATCAACCTTACTGCTATGAAACAAGGACTAACCCATTGACGGAGCCCATAGCCAAACAGTTTTAAACTGCGTATGGTTCGATATCCGGGTCGGGCAAAGTGTTATGGAATTTTTCTATTACAATTTTGCGGAAACGCTCCCTCAGAAAGAAATAGGAAAGGGGTGTATCACACTTTTCTATACTTTATTTGGCGGACATTTTTAATTGTTGATGTAGTAAACTACATGTAAACTAACCTATTGAATCTATGTTACATACACAACTGATTCATAAACTTCAGTGATGTAACCAAAGAAACACATTTACAAAACCGCGTTTGAAGCTGGTAACACTTTGATAGACTTGCATTACAGCTGGCCTCTTTTTTTGAAGTGGTCACTTTATTGCGTTTGATGTTTCTGAATGTTAGCAACATTGATTGAAAGAGTTTACTTGATCCATTTATTTGGCTGTCTCGTTTACTCTGTGTCGAAGGCAATTAATAACTCAGCTCATAACTGGGCTAATAGTTTTGCAACTTTATACCTTCTCCGAGCAGTGTGCGAGTTGTAGGTCGTGGGTTCGAACCCAGCCAGGCTCTGTGTAATTTATTTCATCACCACTGCTCTCAAAACGGTGAAGGAAAACATCGTGAGGAAACCGGCATGTCCTAAAACCAAAATTTCGAAGACATGTGACATCTACCAAGGACCTGGGCCCGCGTGATGGATTATGGCCCGCTCCCTCTCACAGAGAGGAGGCCTGTGTCCCAGCAGTGGGAACATTTATAGGCTGATGATGATACCTACTCCAGAGCAGAGTCATCAGCACCACCAATCACCGTCACCAACTAAGCAGTTTTACTTTTCTAAGGCCAACTTAGTTTTGGATCCAAGCCTGCCGGTGTAGCGGGACTAACGAGCTACCGGGACCCCACAACGAAAGGGCTATTGAAGGACACCGTGGATTTTAGTCAGTTCGAGTCTGACAGTCCCTCCTGCCCTGCCCTGGGTGGGAGGACTCATTGGATGATTTTACCTCGATAAAAAAAAAAACTTAGTTTTGGAGTCTTAGGCTTCCAGTATTGCTATTTTCTAAGGATACAGCATTGTGTGCAGCGCTGCGCCAGCGCTTATAGTACAGCTTGAAGCTACAAAACTTTCATTTCGTAAAGCCCTTTTCATCATCGGACTACAAGATGTACGGCAATGCGCCATCCATCGGGACATCGTGGACAGCCCAACCATAGTTTTGCCAGTACATTTACTATGCGCACAACTAAAGAGTCGAATTCCCTGCCGCGGTCTTTGTTTCCCGACGGCTATAACCTTGTGGTCTTCAAGTCAAGAGTGAACAGGTTACTTCTAGGCAAGCGTGCTTCATCGTCGACCACATCATCACTTACCATCAGGCGAGATATTGGGCAATAGTACATTACTGCCGCGGCCTATAATGGCTACTTTGCTGGTCGCACTGATGATGGCCGACAGCGCAGCGTAGCGCAGCTCCAGGCCGACACAGCGCGGTCAGCATGCAGCACTGGATGGACGAGCTGAGATAAAGGCCGAGGCCGTAGGCCGAGGCCTTTACAGCGAGGACAGCAAGGGCTGCAATGATGGCCAAGCTGGAAGGCCTAGAGCGTAGCTAGGCTATAGCTCGAGGCAATCATAGCGTGACCAGCGAAGTAGACATAGTGGGCCAAGGCTTGTATAGTGCTTTACTCAAAAATGCAAGTACCTAACCTACATAAAACCAGCAAGTGATTTAAATAAAATATACTAGAAATTTAATTTAAATAACAATTATGAAAAATACAGTAACTAAAATTCAACACCGACTTTCCTGGTTTCATATTACCTACTTACTAATAGTTTGCGATAATTTTAATGCGATGTTTGACTGCTATATTTTCTTCATTTATTACTTCATTTACTTAAAGCAAAAAAGTCACTAAATAAAAATAAAAAATTCGCTGAACCGCGCTTTTGTTCCTTCTTTGTATTTTTTTTTAATAATATGGAATACAATTTTTTTGTGCCTACCTCTTTATATACAAACAGCTGTGTTTTAAATAAAATCTTTTTGCATTTGTTTTTTTAAAACGTTGAAACGTCAAAATAGCGGCCGGCAATGTTTTTGCCGGCCTGCCGCCTGGTAGAGCGGCCAGCAAAAACATTGCTGGCCGCTACTTGAAACAGACCGGCAAAGTCTACTTTGCTCAAACAAGATTGTCAAAATAATGACCACATTACATGTATTTTTGAGTAAAAGAGCATAACGCAGAAATACAAAAATTTGGTTTTCTCTGGGCCAGTAATACCCTTCCTACCTAGCCTTTCAGGAATTACAACCGTGAACCGTGATGTTATGTTTATATTTGGCTGGTAATTGGTACTGTCCTATCCCGGACTGCTTTCGTTAGGGAGTGATTCGGGTTAAGCTATTTTAGGATTGTTATATTTGGGACTGAATTCTTTTAAAGTATCTTTCTAATGTGGCCTGGTTCTTGCCCGGGGATTTGCTAGGATAAAAAGAAAATACATGTCAAAATATTTATCAATATTACGCCCCGTGACATCGAGCCCGAACTAAAAATGAATGTTATAACGATTTGACAGATAGCTCTGAGTCCACGCCACCACTCATGACCTGCGGAAAATTCGTGGTAGATACTTACTACATTTCGTCGTTGCGACTTTATGAACTCTTTAAGTGTAAAAATACATTTTTAGAAAATCGATAAAAACTGTCTACTGAAAAAATAATTATGAAACCAACTACACAAAAATCATAGGCGTTAGCCTGTCATTTCCTTTTTTGCTAGTGTTAGTTGGAATTAAAAGTAATATTACAGTAACCTGATTAAGATAACACATAAGAGATTTAGGTTGCGCTTCATGTAGCTGTAGGTACCTATCACATCAGAGGTTTTGAACTAAAATGCCTATAAAATGAAAATACAAAGACCTTATAATTTTACAGAAAAACAATATAGATCATATTTATCAGAGTAAAGATAGAATTAAGATAATTAGTTGATTCACAAGTTAGTCATTCGTCAACAGTACCAAAATATGTGCATAATTGAGGCCAAATGCTTTAAAATTCAGCTGTAAGATTTGTCTCAAACACTAACTAACAAGTCGAGTTAAATAAAAGATTGTAAATTGTCCGCTTAGCAACGATATGGACACAAAAAGTGTTACTGATTCGCGCCAAAATAAAAAATGGCTACTGTATTACATTCAGAACACCGTTGTTCTTATTTCCGTTATTTCAAATTATAGCCGATTAAAATACTTTACCTACACGATTTATTTTATGACAAAAACTCGATCAATCTTGGAAATCGTTGGTGGAGGAAGTTGAAAGAACTCATTATTAAAAAGAGAGATAATTAACATTGTAAATGATCTATAATGCATATTTTGAAAACCATTTAAAAAAATACAGCGCATTATTTTCTTCGAATTTAAATCTAGTTTAACACGTTGGCTGCCATATGGAAATCCGAATATATTTGCGTTTTTCATCAGTTGTTTAATTGACGTGAAACGACTTATTGATAAGATTTCTTTATATAATTTATGTTTTTATATACTTTTTTGTATATTATGTGCTGTTTTAAGTCCGCCGGTCATTTTCACCCGGCGCGGCGCAAATGTAATATTTTTTTCATTGGAGCCACGCCGGTCAAATCGCCGGGCATCCTTGTTAATCGAAGATAATTATGGAACACCTGATGTGGAACTCCAAGTACCCAGCTACACTATTACATATACCGTAACGACTTCTTAGCAAGAGTTCTTCAGCCTGATGAGTACTCCCTGTTGTCGTATAAAAACTGATGATCTGGAACACCTGATGTGGAACTCCAAGAGCCCAGCTACACTATAACATATATAGGAATGACGTCTTAGCAAGAGTTGTTCAGCCTAATGAGCACTCTCTGTTGACGTATGAAAATTGAGATCTGGAACAACTGATGTGGATTTCCAAGAGCCCAGCTACACTATGTTTATGAATAACATCTTAACAAGAGTTGTTTAGTCTGATGGGCATTTCCTGTTGACTTACAAAAATGAAAGATCTGGAACGTCTGGAATCGTCATGCGCGTCCCGTTGTTTTCCCGTCCCCAAGCTCTAAAAATTCGACTGATCAGAATCAAGAATCAGAGTTTTCAGATCTCTGATTTTGACGACCCCATTGTCGCTGGCATTAGCAACAGGATCCGCGTACGAAGTCGCTGGCAGAAACTAGTCTATATATATAAAATTCAAAACTGACTGACTGATCTGACAACGCACAGCCCAAACCGCTGGGCCTAGAAACTTGAAATTTGGCATAAGCCCTCCTTATACCACGTAGGTGAGCACTAAGAACGGATTTTGCGAAATTCGGCCCCTAAGGGGTTGTTTTTGGGGTTGATAGTTTGTATGAAACTTCGCTACTACAGGTGCTAGGAATTCCAAATTTTGCATGGGGTTTCTTTTAAGAACGTAGATGCTCACTATGACGGGATTTTGCGAAATCCGACCCCTGAGGGGTTGTCTTTGGTGTTTGTAATAGGACTCAACATTGCAGGGGGGGTTCTATTTAGGATACAGGTTCTCACTAAGAGAGGATGATACGAAATTCGACCCCTAAAAGTTTGTATTGGGATTGATAGTTAGGAGTTTTAAATTTTTAGGACCTAGGTGTTACCTAAGACGGAATATTGCGGGTTGATAGAATTTTTGTTGAATATTGATTGAGTTTTTCTAACGGTATCCCTTATAGAGGGTGGCCGGGACTAGAAATTCACAAAGGCAAAGTTCTAAAATCACGCGGACGAAGTCGCGGGCGTAGTGCTAGTATTCCATGTAGGCCAAAGAGAATAAAACATTCTCTTGTAAAAGCAGACGGAAAGGCTGCGATGACAAGAAAATTCTGTGTAGGTTGTTACAAAAATAATTCACAAACGCATGGAAGAAAAATTGCCAAAAACAAAACCAAAAAGGTTACGACATTTTGTTCAGTTTGCCCAGACAAGCCACATTTGTGCAGATCTTGTTTTGATAAAAACCATTAATTTTCTGTTAATTTTTTTAATTTTAAATTATTTTGATCTCAACACAAAATAATGTGTCTCTAAATAACACTAGTCTTTGATTTATAATAATAAAAATATTTTAAAAAGTATACTGTGTTTAATTTACATCACAATTTTGTTTACTAGATACAAAAACATTCATACAACCAAAAAATTATAAAAATATTTTGAGGCCAAGTTATTTAAAATGTTCATTGGGGCCGCGCCGGTCACTTGTAATGGTATTTAGCGTTACACGCATGGCCGTCAGTGAGCAAAAGATGTTCAAGTTCACCTTAGTTGTGCCGGTCATTTAAGCCCCCCATGGCCCCAACGCTTCTACCAAGTGCCGGTCATTTTGACCCCCCATGGCAGCCAACGTGTTAACAATTTTTTTTAAAGATATTCTGTTTCATAGTGTCAGCTGTAGTGGAATAGTTAAGGAGTGGAATTCCCTGCCCAGAACCTGTATTTCCCGTCAGCTATAACCTTGGGGTCTTCAAGTCAAGAGTGAACAGGTTACTTCTAGGCAAGCGTGCTACATCGTCGACCACATCTTCGCTTACCATCGTGAGCCTATCGTCAAGACGATATTTAATTTAGACATGTAACACATTACACACATTTCTCTCTACAGGTTTTTTTTTAAATATAGGCTCGGGTTTGACCATATTACCTGTAGGGCAATTCACGTAACTAAAGAAGTGCTGTTGCAGTGCAGTTGCAGTTAAGTTTCGATCAAAACAACGCTTTTCGTATTCTCTGTCGCTGTCAGACACGCTCGCGTCAAGTTCGCGTCACGCGTGCGTGTTTTGGATCTCAACATGATCGGTATTCTACTATTCGTTTGACGTTTCAAAATGACAGTGTATAAGTTTCAATTCGATCAACGTGCAGTTTTAATGTCATATTCATTGAAATGTAATCGATTCCATTCGATTATTCAGTGGGCAATAATTTTTCTCTCCTGGTTTGGTTGTCGTACAGTTGACGTGCAGTTCACGCGCAGCTTACGCGCAGTTCAAAGATTACATACCGTTTATCACTCGAACGTGAACTTAACTGCAACTGCACTACTACTTCATCGGCGCGTCATAAAATTACGTGAATTAGCCTTCAGATAGTAAGCAATGATCGACGGTGAAGCACGCTTACTTAGAAGTAACCTAACCTCTTTTGATAGCCTTTCTGTAAGATTTTAACCTCTTTGGAACTTACTTTCCAAGTTAAACCATGAACTTTGTAGACCGCCCTAGGCTGGACCTCCTAAGCTATCCATACAAGGAACAGAGCTTCCACGAACGCGATTTCTACATAATTTCCTCCTATTACGGCTAACCTTTCACCGGGGAAGATGTTTATGGAAGTACGAACTTCAAATTACGTCAAATGCCATTAGGCTTCCGTTATAAGACGTTGTTGGAAACCACACATGTTTAAGAGGAATAAGAATCAGCTTATGGCGATTTGAAAGAGCTGTAAGTCTCGGCCTTAGATTATAAAATGTCCAGTACCCATACCGTGAGTTGTCATTACGATACTCGATGATCGATATCGACCGCGTTTGGCGCTCTCGTTGGCCCGCTCCAAGGTTGTATGAACTCTCAACCAATGAGAGCGCCAAACGCGGTCGATGCGTATGATCGAGTATCGTAATGAACACGTAGAGGATGGTTCCGTATTCGAAACAAAACGCGTGAGCGCCACGCACATATTTAAATATTTTCCTTGGAGATGTTCACTTGTTTTACGTAGGAATCGAACGACGGAGGTAATCTTTCTTCCGTGTTTCTGGCTACAATTCTCAGTGGTCTTTGTAGGAATCTGGACATCTATCTAAAGGTGAAACAGCGTCTAAGGACAATTTTATGTTTCAATAATTAGATTGTTGTAGGGAATGAGTGACCAAACATATCGTATAGGTATCAGAATCAGCTTGAGGCGAAGACAGAGGCGACCTACAGGGGAGGCCTTTGTTCAGCAGTGGACGTCCTACGGCTCATAGGATGATGAATACAAAGAGACAAACTCTCTGAAACCTTCCTGTGGTGTTAGCCCCTTCCTACACTAGGCGACGCAAGTCTCCGATACCTTACGACTTTGGCATCTATTGACGCGTGCCTGTGTACGAACCTCTATGCATTTGTATAGCGATAGTCACCTGCATACCAAAGTCGTAAGGTATTTTAGGTATTGGAGACTTGCGTCGCCTTGTGTACGAAGAGGCCTATCCGCCTCGATTTTGGTAGCACAACGCAACTCCACACCGTGGACTATTCACTTAATCAACTTTTTTCATTATTGTTTTTATTTCTTTGGTAGCACTCCTTATTTAACTTGCCGGAAATCCACATTTAAAACCCTCCTGCCGAAATTGTACATCCGGTTTGTCTATGGCCGTAAATAGGAAACCAAAGACAAATTGAGTACAAAAGTAGACTCACCGCAGCTTCCTTGGGCGAAAAGAAAACAGGTAAGTATTTTTTTTTCCTATCAAAATAAGTTTATGTTATCTGTAGCAATAAATTAAAGCTAAAGAGTTTGTTTATTTCTTAATCTCAGGAACAAGTGGAAGATTATGATAATATCACAAATGAGATCTCCAAGATTGATCGAGTTTTCGTCATAAAACAAATCGTGTAAAGTATTTTAATCGACTATAATTTGAAATAACGGAAATAAGAACAACGGTGTTCTAATACAGTAGCCATTTTTTATTTTGGCGCGAATCGGTAACACTTTTTGTATCCATATCGTTGCTAAGAAAAATCTTTGCGTTTGGTAGCCATAGATTCTTGAGAAAGGATAAAAGGCTATTTATGATCACGCTATGACCCATAAAAGCGTAACCTTTGAAGCAAAATTAGAAATGGACGTATCCAAAATGGCGGGAAATAAAATGACGAAAAAGAATTTTTGCAAAATTCGTAAGAAAACTATTCAAAATTGCTTCCGCCAACAAAAAAAGCAATCAGGAAATACAAACATACAATTCAACAGATATAAATAGATACATATAAAGAAAGATTTTAAGTACAACAACAAGACCCATCCATCGGAGTATTAAGCCAATAAAACTATTTAAACGGTCTCTAAGCAACGAATAGTTTGCTAGAAAGAGACGGCGACACTCCGAGCAAGATGTCCGGAGTCCTAGGAAGATTTAAAAATAAAAATAGTACAAGAAAACCTGTTTGGGATGTTGTTCGGACAAGATGCTAGATCAGGGGTTCCCAAACTTTTTCGGCTCGCGGCACACATACAGGTTTAGAAATTTTTCTCGGCAGTCGGCACCCTAGTTAGTTGATACCAGGTGAATAATAAAACAATTATATGTACCTGGTTCCGAACTCCACGAAATCAGAGCACGAGAATCTGGTTTTGAAGCTGTAAAAGAGATCAATGAGACTATCTTCTTCTTTCCGGTGCATATTTTATACATAAAATCTTGGTTCCATGCAATATAAATCCGGAGAATGCTTGACCTTCGCTTCTCACGGGCGCCCCTCTGTACTCTCTACGACGGACCAGGGGGGGTATTATGTTCCGGCGAGTGAAAGTGACAGAGCTACACAAGTCGTCTAGCGCCATCTCGTTCACTCACTGAAACAAGCCTGGTTTTAAGACGTAATACGGCCGCACGGCGTACAGTTTGGGAAACCCTGTGCTAGATGATTATGGCGGTAATACGCGCGTGGCTTTCGCCCGTGATTTGAATTTCGAACCCAACCGTCTGGATTTGTTCTATTTTGTTTTTTTTTGTTAGTGGCCAGTGATTTGAAGAATATGATCTGTGGGGAGTTTTTGAGTATGAAGGTTGGTAATTTGGTATGGTTTTATGAAGTACACTACGGAAGACTAATTGGCTAGAAAGATAGTGACTTGACAGATACTAAATAAAATAGCTATTTTAGTGATAAAACATTTTTCCGGCCTTTTTTGTTCAAAAATTTTTACTAAGTAAGTAAATACAGCCTTTTTGAACTAACTCGTACCTAACAATCATAAAGCGACTAGCTAAAAATACATAGAAGAAAACTTTTCAAACCGAATATTAAATCAAGAACTTCGTACTTCAATTGCCCTTTTTTCATAAGCCTGACCTTTGCAACCCTGTAAAGGTTTTTCGTTGAAATACTTACCTATAAATAAATTATAAATATACGGAAATACTGCCCACGCAAATTCTTTCATTGAAAAGTTTGACAAAAGGGTACGGAATTAGGTTGTAACCTGAAATATTCAATTCATTAATGAAATTGCTACGTTTTTAAGCATGCTTACCATCAAGTCCAATAGCGAGTATCAACTAGCAACCCGTTCGGCTTCACTCGCAGCCAATTTATATACTTACTAAAACCTTCCTCGAGAACCATATTATCCACTTCCTACAGTTCCTACGTAAAACCAGTGAACATTTCCAAGGAAAACAATACCGTTTCCAAGACGTGTCCATTATTGTTCAATAACTTAATTAACGGACTAGATAATTATTTGCAATTAATCAATGCTGTCGCCGCCGCGGTAGGCGGTTTAGCGGATCTCATGTCGCATTGGTCTCTAGTAAATTCGTAGATGCCTAACACGTTCACCGCCCGGCCGCGCGGTCGACAGGAGCTTTCACCGCCACCGCCCCTCCGCGCGGTGAGGCGGCGCCTCCAAATATTAATAAATCCATCTGCGTGGACAGGTGCGTAAAACGCCTTACCGCGCGGGGAACCGCTACGAAATCTGGGGGCACGGCAGTGCCCCGCCAAGTCTCGAGCAAAACGGGCACGGCCGTACCATCTTTTCTCGAAGCGATTCGCGGCTGTTTCGCCCCCCCTATATCTTCGACATGGACAAAGCTAGGAGTTTAGGTTTTCGGTGAATAATAGTAGGCATTAGATCAAGCTTAAGTTTGAAATTACATGCCGATTGAATTAATAGTTTAGGAGTTACGGTCGATCAAAGTTACACCATTTTGTCACTCACTGACTGACTCACTGACCGATCATCAAAAATCTAAGGTACTTCTAGCAGACTTAGAAACTTCAAATTTTGCACCAAGATAGGTCATTAGCCACATATAAAGGAAAAATTATAAAAACATTAAAAAATAATATACCATAGAAAACAATTTTATATTTGCGGTTTGGCAAGAACATTGTGTATGGATTTTGACTGCATTGTTAACTTTGTTCGTTGTTTAAGTATTCAATTGGATGAATACATACATAGAATAGAAAAGAATTATATTAATAATAATAATAATAATAATAACGATCACTGAAAAAATTAGTAAGTACGCAGAACTTAAAGATGAAGTGAGTAGAATCTGGCGACAAGAAAAAGTATATGTAGTTCCTATAGTCCTCTCCACAACAGGCGTCATCCCAAATCATCTCCTCCATAGCTTAAAATTATTACAACTAAAAGAAACTCTATACATTACACTTCAAAAAGCAGCTATATTAAATACATGCAGAATAGTTAGGAAATTCATGCAAATAGAAGAAAACGAAATAGGACCTCATCAAATCACATGAACTACACACCACACGCTGCATTTGCTTTGGCTTCGGCCCGTAAATGTAGCTGAAATCCAGCCTAAGAGCTGAGCAGTGTAAACACTTATCGTAAATAATAATAATATTCCACAACTATCACACAACGCCATCTAGTCCCAAGCTAAGCAGAGCTTGTGTTATGGGTACTAGACAACAGATAAACATACTTATATATTTCTAAATACATACATATTATAGATAAATTACACCCAGACACAGAACAAATGATCGTGCTCATCACGCAAACATTTGTCCTGGGTGGGAATCGAACCCACAACCTCCGGCATAGCAGTCAGGGTCACTAACCACTAGACCAACAGGCCAGTCAAATGTAATACATAGACTATAATTAATACATAAAGTTCATAATTCATTAAATTAATAAAGCTAAAACTCCATTGTATTGCGATAAATATTGCATGCGCGCTCGATAGATGGCGTTGTACCTGTCTGAATCGCGCTATGGTTTCGTTACAGAGCGCAGTCTAAGTAGTACTTTAACCTTCCTATACCCGCGCGTTGGTCTGTGAGACCGACGGAATGATTTTTCGAATTTATTATTCGAAATTATTTCTCTAGCGAGTCAAATCTCTTTCTAGCTGCCGGATTTGTAGCCAACTTCATGTCAGTGCTAGCCACACGTTTGTGGAGAACGTACATGTACGCGTATTTGACGCCAATCGGTCCGTGAGACCGACGCGGGTATATGTGTAATTTTTTGTGTAAGTATAAAATTATTATTTATAGTGTTTTTCTGGTTTTTATTTTGCACTGACTTATTGTTTATGTAATTGTGTATGTATTTTGTTATCAATTTTATTATTTTACCGATTTTATGCTGCGCTAGAATGGATAAAGAGCGAATCCTAGAATCCGATCACTGTTGGGAGAAAACAGTTCTGACACTGATGACGAAGACGAAAATGACAGTGAGGTGGAAGACACGGTTGAGACACAAAAAGAAACATATCACACAGGGCAAGAAGCCGATGAAGAAGACGAGATCGAAATTTTGGCTGAGGAGGAAGACCGTCAAAGATCCAGAGATGTAGGTATGTCCTGATTGTTATGGCGAGACTGAAAACTATGTCAACCTGTGATTTTTTATTAGTATGTTAAGCCTTTCTTCAAATGTAAAAGTTAATTTATGTTGATTAGAAGAAAAAACATGTTTTAGTTCTGTTTTTGTGGTACCTGAGAAAAAACTCTGTACTTTGACCGCTGTTTTGTATAGGTTTGATAGTTTGTTAAATAATTAACAATAAAGTGGTTACACGATATATTTTGTTTCATTATATTCTTTACTTTTTAGGTCAAACTTTATTTACATAGGTTTTCTTAGGAAAATCATGAGAAACGGGGTTCCAAACTTTCGGTCTGTGAGACCGTACGCGGGTATATGTGTCACAAAAATTGGCGCGGGTATAGGAAGGTTAAAATAATTCGATAATTTTCATTTCTCATCTATGATTGTTCATTTCGAAACTAAAAAAATATTGTAGCGAATAGCGATATTCGGAGAACTTAAGTTAGCCGGATTAGATAGTAGATTTATTATTGTTACTGAAACAGTTATTTAGGAAAATAGTTTATTAATATAACATAGACATAGTTACATATCTAGTTGTTTACGTGTTATTTAGTTTAGTTACATTTAGTTTGTAAGTTAGTAGATATATATTTATTTAGTTATTTGTTAGTTAGTTTAGTTCTATTTCGTTTGTTAGATAGAGAATGGGTCCTAAGCAAAAAAGTAGCTGAAGTCCAAGAAATTATGAGGCCACCTAAAAAAAAAGAAAGAAATACACTTACAAAAATGAATGAGATCCCCACCAAAAACATTAAATGTAAAAAAATGCCAAGTCTCTCGATGCAGTCTTTCCATCGTAAAAAGTTTTGAGATCTCATAGAAGCCAAGTCCTATTCAAATTATTTTGTAGTTATAAATCAACATTTAGTAATTATATCAATAGTTTTCTTTATATTATAATTATAGTGACTTGGCAATGAGCACAAATTAAAAGCTGCTTGCTGCCTGGAATTATGAGCAAATGTTACTGATGAGACCTGTGATCAGATTATTTGTTATGTGTGAATCATGATGGTCACTACCGACTACATGTTCCGATACAATTATTAAGAATACCTTACGGGCCATCGCTTTATGAAAGTAAATGATGAATGTTAAGAGAATATATAAAGTAAAAGAGAATGTTTACGCATGCGGTGTGTGTAACTTTCAACTCCTCCAAATATGCCGTTTTATTTGTTTTTACTTGTGCTCATTTCCAAGTCACTATAATTATAATATAAAGAAAACTATTGATATAATTACTAAATGTTGATTTATAACTACAAAATAATTTGAATAGGACTTGGCTTCTATGAGATCTCAAAACTTTTTACGATGGAAAGACTGCATCGAGAGACTTGGCATTTTTTTACATTTAATGTTTTTGGTGGGGATCCGCTTTGCCGCCACCGCCTACCGCGGCGGTGGCGGTAAAGCTGAAGAGTTTGTTTAGTTTTGCCAAAGGACCAAAAAAACTATAATCCCAGTCACAGGACATAAAACTGTAAAATAACTGTGGTTGCCCATTTCAAATCGTAAGGAGAAGAACGGGCAAGAAACTCCATAGTTCAAGGGATGTAGATTTGACACGATAGGGGGCAGAAGTCAGGCGCGAGAGTAAGGTTTAAAAACCAAACGAGAGAAGATAAACGGAAAACACAAAATAAATTCAGTTCTCTTAAGAACTTCTCTAATTTCACAAAATTCCTCGCAATCGCAAAGTCAGAGATAAATGAAGCGACCTCTAAATGACATAAAACAGACATTTACACTTATAATAACAAAAAGTCTTTGCCCCGACCACATTAGTGAAGAAAAAAAGTATATTTTTCTTCCCGCTTCTTATCTATGGCTACCGGGCGTCCGTAAAAAAAGGTACGTTTGAAAAAGGAATATAAAAAATGGCAGCATGCGCGGGAAGCGTGTTTTTAATTGGGTCTGTAGGTTTGGTTTGGAATTTAAACGTTATATAAAGTCTGGTAACTCTGTATGTGAGTAATTAATTAATTTGTTGCTATAGTCAGTTACTGTAATTAAAATTGCCTATGTCTTGAATTTTACGAGTATGTTACACATTTTTTTATTATTAAAGTGTCTTTATTCTATAGTTTGGGATTGCGTAGATTACGAATACAAAGGCTGATTTATGCCCGAATCTAAAAATATCTACGTTTGCTATCGGGTTTTTCCATAGGGAATTTTCCAGTAGCAGTCCGGCGGACTCTGGATTAGTGCACGATTGATGGCAAATGACGCGAACGTGATTCTTTTCATAATATTATTCATCCTCAATTTTATCATCAGCTGCCAGTCTTTTATGTTGGAGTGGTCTTCGAGTTCAGAGTTCAGAGATGTGCTATGCTACGTTGTTGCGGATGCGTTTGATATCCACCAATCATATTCATTGGTTTAGATAGCACAGCACTGGTGAAAACGGAATCAACTAAGCGTGCGTACGAGGCATGCTATGGCTGCGTGCTATAAGTCATCTTCCCTACTATCAATACATCGCATAGCTTGAGCTACGCATCTTCCTAGCGCAGCTACTTTGCAGCGGCGCATCTTACTCGCACCGCTACATAGCGTAGCATCAGTGGAAAAGTTCACACAGTTCCGTAGCTCAGCTTTTACATTCTCGCAGCACAGCTACATAGCACATCTCTGGTGGAAAGGACCCCTAACTGGCTGTAGCTGAATGCCAGTATTTTACATAGAGCGACTGCCTGTCTGACCTCCACAGTGAGTGTGTGTAAACGGTAAGACTGATTGCCAGATTTTCGGCGTCACTGACTACTTATAAATACTGTCAAAGATCTACAAACGATAGCTGGAACCTGGGAAACTCGGTACCTTATAGATGGTCGACCATCCAGATACACCTAAGCAGAGCATAAGTTATTTTGTTTGTTTAGCCTACTCTGTCGCACCGCTGGGACAAAGGCCTCTACTTTTCTTGTCCAGCACCACTTCGAAACCAGTCCTCATGACACTTAAGCATAGTTTAACCTTCAAAATCGAAACATTTAGCCGTTAAAATCTAGCCACGAGCTCCTCAGTAATTCCCAAAAATAATCCCATTCAACATGCACATCACACTATGCGTTGTTGCCATTCAGTACAGATTGACAAATATCACAAAATCACAACGTGATTTGAATAACTAGAAGCGTGAATCATTGGCGGCCATGCTTCTACGAGTTTTGATTAAACCTAATCGATTAATGAGGCTTTTGAACGATCTCATGTGTGCACAGGTCATTTTCGAAGAGGCAATGGAACGGTAGATTGGTGTTTTGGGCATGCAGATTTTGGTTGAGGCATTTGGGTGTTAGATTCTATCGAAAATATGGTATCTTGAAGTCTCAAATTTAACTTAGAATTGACTAAAACGGACAGAAGAACTTTCTGATGGCTAACGAAGATAATCAGCCTAATGCTTATGTTTGGGTCGCAGGATTGTCTAAACAGGCATCCGTGATCCTGGAACGTAAAGCGCAATTGAAGGAACACGGTGGAGTTTAGTCAGTACGAGTCTGACAGTCCCTTCCGCTCCATCCAAGGTGGGAGGACTCCTTATGATGATTTAACCACCAAAAAGATATGCTTGATGTCAATAAATAAAAATCACCATCTGTAACGATTTTTACTCAGTCCAATATTAAAAAAAAAACCTGGTTGCCTACCATGAACCCTTAACGCGATCCAGTTTAAGCTGTGGGAAAGAGATGGCGCTAGACGACTTGTATAGCTCTGTCTCTTTCCCACAGCCTAAACTGGATCGCATTAAGAGCTCGTGGTAAGGCCTCTGAAATGTAAAAATAGACTTGTAGTCAATTAGCATTGACCGCACAGAGGTCAATATTACAACATGAGACTACAGAGCTTATTATTAACACATCTGTTCAACCGATGGAGCATCTGTGGTGCAACTGTGACCTAGACTTGTCCTGCACTTCATAGGACTTAGGGACTTTACCCATGGCGCGACGCGATTGCAACTCTACCGTTTCCAACTACTAGTGAAAATCAACCCTACCTTAGTTTCTGCTCATTTTTTAAAACAAGGTTGTTTTCTTCAGTGACCGGTGCATTTATTTGGGTAACCTCATTAAGGCCGGCCACATACATCAGTTTTCCTGATCAGGAATCCTGATCCGTTTTCTATCCGAACACAGTGAATTTATACAAGTGTGTGAGCATGTCACACACACTTGTATAACTTCCCGTACAAATTTCGAATTCCGAACGGAAAAAAAAGCTGATGTATGTGGCCGGCCTAATGCTCAATATGCCAAGTTCATGGGTGCCCATTTTTTTAATGTTTTTGCCCTCGCCCGATCTCCATCTGGGACTCTTGTGTCGTCATAATTAGAAGCGAGCAATATTTAATACGATTCAAACCCTATTCATCAAAATAACTGGTTTTTTAAATATCTAATTTTGGAAAAGATAATATTGGTGTTTTCCAGGAGGATGATGTGTTTTTTACGGCGAGTGGAGTATCTACTGACTGCCATTTTTTTTTCAATTCATGAAACGTTTCTCCAAAAGTTCTTTGTAAACACTTGTATGTATTATAATATGTATTCTAAACAGGTTTGAGAAGGAGCTCCAATATAAAATATTCATATAATTCACGTGAAATCCCACGCAAAACACGCTTACTAACCCCCGTTGACGTTTTTACAACTTCATACTATGTTTATCTTGGCAACACTGAAAATAAAACAAAACTTCTCTAATAAATCATGCTGGCAACCGGAATTCTTCTCCCTTGAGAATCGTACGGGACCCTAAAAAGTTTGTACATTAAAAGGCCTACTCGAGAGCAACAGGTTAAATTATTATTATTTTTTTATACAAAAAAATAAGTTCGTTGAAAAAAAGTTGGCATTTGTATGTTGGCAGCGGGAGTTTCTTTTTTTGAAATTCGAAATGTGTTGGCGGTTAATGTTGCTAGTCTAAATTACTTTTTTACTTTTGAATAATGAGAGCATTGACCTTTGAATATTTTAGAAGCTTTTTAAATACTTATGAAAGTATCCTCATTACTTCGGGGTCAATTCTCAAATAGAACAGAGTAAGTATTAGGTTTTTTCTGTTGGAAACTTCTCAACTTCTCAGAATGTACACCTTTTTTATTATGGTAAAATCATTAAATGAGTTCTCTCAACCAGAGCGGTGCGGGAAAAATCCACGGCAATCCTTCAACAGCCCTTTACGTTCCAGTGTCACGGCAACCTGATGAGACAGTCCCGCGAAGTCTGTGAAGGTTAAAGATCGATTTCTAAAGGGGTTGTAACAAGATTTTTCAGTTTTATTAATAATTCTAATAAAACAGTTTTGACTTAAATCATGATTGTCGATACAATATCATTTTTTCTAAACTTTCTAAAGAAATATATGTACCCATGAAGGTTTATTAAACCCACGATCTACTTTAAATTCGTATGTCACACTCTACACTCGCAACTGCTCAAAAAACCAGCTTAACCTCAAAGGGCGACGACCATAGAGATATCTATCAAACCTTCTTACGTGAAAAACGAGGTGTAATTACATAAGCTTGTTACATTCAAAACAATAGTGCGGAACGACACCCGTCTGGCAACCTTACATAGCATAGACAATCACTTTCCATGCCGCGTCACTTTTTATTTTACTCGCAAACGTGGGAAGGTTTATTGTGTTGGCAACACTGTTTTATTGGCGGGAATGGAAATTATTATGTTGGTTATTTGATGGCGTTTTTAATTTATTGTGTGAGTTTTATGTTGAGGTAGGCTATTTAAATGTGTCAGTTAAATTAATGTCGTGTGTTTACAATAAAATTTAATGGGTCATCCGTAAATTGTTGAAGGTTACAATCAAAATATTCGATATACTTAATAGGTATTGACTGAAAAAATCTAGTCCGTAAATATAATAAAATATTAGAATTTTTATCGGTCTATTCGTTATTTCGTTTACCATGATTATCAAAAAATAATAATATTTGACACGTATTTTTTTGTTTATAACGTTAACCAAAGTCGCAGGAGATGCGACGTTAACATTTGCAACACGATACGTCACAATTTAGTACAATTCTCTTGAATTTTGACGTCACCAGCCCCGACTCGAGTTTTGATGGGTTACCTATGTCTTGGTTTTCATTGATTTTACAGAAGAATAAATATGTCTAAGTTATTTTAAAGAACTCTAAATTACGGACTAATTAAATTTGCAATTTATTGATCGCTAAATTAAACAAAGAATTGACTAACATAAACTTGAAAATAGAATAGAATAGATATGGCCTAGGTACCATGAACTTTTAACGCGATCCAGTCTAGGCTGTGGGAAAGAGATGGCGCTAGATAACTTGTATAGCTCTGTCTCTTTCCCACAGTTTAGGACTAGCCAAATCTAGTAGCGCGCGCTTTGATCAGTCCTTTTCTATCCCGTTACATTTCACAAAATCATTGCCACAGACAGAAGCGAAAGCAAAAGTGTTACAACATCAAAAAAAAAGAATGCAGGTGTTTGCCCAGTCCATTTTCTTATTTCGGGCAAAAACAGTAGCTTCAGGTAGACTGGGAACAAATCGGGCTTTGCATAATGTAGCTGACCGACCCTTACTAAGTGGTTCCGTAAGAATAATTAATTTACCCTTTTACTTACTTAAGATTTGGTAAGTTTTGTGTTGTTTCGTATGTTCACATAGGTACTAGCTCTAACCTTGGCTTTACTCAGGTTTGCTTTTTTTGAGTGATTAAATCATTGGGGAGGCCGCCATATTGGTTTTGTTGTGACGTTTCTTAGCTAGTCATGTATTGTCTGTCATCAGAACTCAGAGCGTGTGCATTTCAGCCTGCTAGCTTATCGGAAAGTGCCTCAAAATTGAGTTGCAAAAGTCCAACCGGAACGACAAACAAACAAATAAAAAACAAACAAACAAGAAAAGTGAGTGTATACAAACGTGGGAACAAACAAGAAAAGTGAGTGTATGAAAACGTGGGAAATAAAAGTATAGATTAGGAAGGATACATACAATATGTTTCATTTCTAATATCGGCCTTGGATTGGGTTCCTGTTACCTCAATTAGGATAACATTGATTTGAGAAGGGACAAAGTAATCTAATTTAGCGAAAATCTTCTTGTTTGCTAAAATTGTCTCAAAATGTATTAACCCAACATAGGTATAGTTGAATCTTTTTGTGTTTGTGGCAGGGGTCGCACGCCCCGTGACTAACAAATTACCGTGACCCCGGAACATAAAGGGCTATTGAAGGGCACCGTGAATTTTTGTCAGTACAAGTCTGACAGTCCACTCAGGGAGGACTCATTTGACGATATTGCCAAAAAAAAAGGTGTATTTCTTTGTAATAATAACCTAGAATCAAGATTATTGTCTGCTGAGCAATATCAGACACGCTTCTTATTAAGAGATATGAAACTAATTACTTGAAGCCTCACAATACTCTATCCATTCTCTAGAGTCGCAATGCTGTTATATATATTGTTATTTCAGACATAATTTCAGTCTAGCACTGAAATCAGTAATGAGCTAGAACGTTCAAAGACTAATTAATATTATGTTAATTTTGTAGAACTAGTTCAATGTAGTGCCTTTGCGATTTAGTTTCCAAATGTGTAAACAAGTATTTGCATTTGGAAAAGTAACTTTATATCTTAAAATTAAAGTACAATTTGCAGCACCGAAGTATGGAATCGGAAGACAAGCTTAATTGATATAAAAAAAAGGATTTTTTCAAACATCAAACTTTAAAAAAATACTAGCTATTCTTAATTTATCATTTCATATTTAAAAAAGGTTTTTTTTAAATGGTAATATTTGATAAACTACGAGTACCTCCTTTATCCAATGGAGATAGGCGAAAACTATCTGTATTCTCATTTCACCGCGTCTACTTCTATGGTATTCTCCATAAGACAATTTATAAGCTGTACCACAGATTACGCTGTACGTTACGACGAGCTCATCGTCGCGGTCGTGACAGTGCCTTGACAATCTTGAGATAATGTCACAACACGTCGCTGTTAGACTTAGTAGCTTGGTGAATGCCAAACGGTATTTTGGAGTGGGGCCGCGCTGCACACAAGTGTATCGAGAATTACAACCACGGCTTCTAACTTAATTTACACAACAATAAAGTTGGTATTCGCTTAATTAGAAATAACATCAATTGAGAAACAAGTAGTCGAACATACTGTAGATTGTAGAGGGTTCTACGCCAGACAAACTTGAAAAGTATTTGTATTAGCAGACGAGAGTTCACTAACATATTCCGTAAAGTTACGAGAACCTTCTAGAATTTCTGAGAATTTTACTCTTCAAGTACTAAATGTTAAGCTTTATGTAAACATAGCTTAGGAGCTTACTAACTTTCTGACAGTTTTGTTTCAGACTTTAGATATCGTTCAAGTGACGGATGTAGGTCATTGACGTTTCCCTTCTTATCGTGTTCGCATAAGGCCTAGGTAATAAACGAAATTCAAATTTTTTAATGTTTGTTTTTTCTATTTTCAGGTATGTAGCTGCTTTAAGCTGATATTGGGTAAAAAATTAATATTTAAATCTAAAAAAAAATGGAATCAGGCGTTACTTTGTTAAAAAAGAAAATATGTAGCTAAAACTTTCTAGTATCTAGTAGTAGTCTAAAAATATCTAGTTTAAACTAGAAAATTGTTTCCTAACTTAAGAGTTAAAATCATCAAGACCTTTTTCAGTACATTTCCCTAAGCAATCATCTCGTCTACAAAAAAAAATAAAAGAAACTTCAAATGCTCAACTCAAACGCTCTGAACTAAAATGCCGAGTAACACCGCCATTGAAAAGCTATCAGACCAACTCGCTTCGGTTTACACCCGACTTGTCCTGTAAAGCGGAAGGTACGATATAAACTAAGTAAGAACAAAGTTCTCAAGTAATTAGGAACGGGACAGACTCCCGCCATTTAAAGGGGCAACTTAGGGTTGCCACTGAGATAAATGATTTTGAATGTAAACTTTTTTTGTTTTTTATTTGAGTTTTTTGATTAAGTATAAGAATGAAATACTTACGGAAGTGGTTTGTTACGATTTTCTTTAAAAAAAAAAATACCTTCCCTAAAAGGTTTGGAAGAAGATCCGATAAAATACGTAACACCACGCTGCGCTCTAAAACTGGAATAATTGACGTAGGTAAAAAGGCTGCCAGGCTCAAATGGGATTGGGCGGGTCACGTCATTCGCATGCAAGATAGTCGCTGGGCAAAAATATGCACTCAATGGGTGCCTGAGAATGGACGACGCCGCCGAGGCCGGCCCAAAAAGAGATGGCAAGACGATTTAGATGCGTACCTCGATGGCTGGTCCGAAGTGGCACTGGAAAAGAACACTTGGAAGGATATGGGGGAGGCCTTTGCCCAGCAGTGGGACATAAATGGCTAACTAAAAAAAAAAAAAATACCATGTCATAAAAACTGATACCTACCTACATACATCAGAGTCTCGCCACGTTTAAATTAAAAAAAGACACTGAGTTTAATGAGCAAGTAAGTTAATTATTGCGAACTATGTACTTTCAATTTAAAACTCATCTATGTCAACTATAAGACACACACATAAAAGAAGTGGTGAAGAGCAGTGGTGGCCTAGTGGCATCGGCCTCGACACGAGTAGTAGGTCGGAGGTTCGACCCCGCCAGGCGCATAACTTTGTATAATATTTATTTCATCACCACTGCTCGCAAAACGGTGAAGGAAAACATCGTGAGGAAACCGGCATGTCCTAGAACCAAACATTCGAAAACATGTGACATCTACGAACCCGCACTGGGCCCGCATGGTGTATTATGGCCCTCTCCCTCTCACAGAGAGGAGGCCTGTGTCCCGACTGAGGGAACATTAATAGGCTGATGATGATTTCGACTATAAGTGACATAAAATCCTGTCCTTAGATGGATAAAAAAAGAAAACTTGAAACAAAAAAAAAACAATTACGCAATTCATTCTCGAAAGACGAGACACAGAGAATCTACTAAAAACAAAAAGGACAACAACATTGACAATCCATCAATCACCCGTTAGAACTTCAACATAAAAAAGGAGTAAAGAAAAACAAGATAAAGTACGCAGACCACCAACATAAAATCTAATCTCAATATTTTTTCTACCATTTTTCGCAATTTCTCAAGTGGCAACCCTAGAGAGCACGTGCAATATGATAAATGACGGTTAGAAACTAGAAAATACATTTCCCGCGTTTTATTTCGTCATTTAAACTCTGGTTCTGTACATGGAGAGTTTTCTCCGTGTCTGCGAAAGCGCACTAAGCCGTTGGTCCCGGCTGTCATTTGTAGATCTTTGACAGTCGTTACAGGTAGTTTTGTGGTGCGAAAGTTTGACAGCCAGTCTTATAAGGGTCTGGGTTGTGGAGATCAGATAAGCACTCACTCCATGGTCTGTGGATGGGTGACCATCTGTCATAGGGAGTTTACTCCGTGCTTCGGAAAGCACGTAAAGCCGTTGGTTCCGGCTGTCATTTCAGATCTTTGACAGTCGTTACTATTCAGAAGCTCTAAAAAGTCTGACAACCAGTCTTAACATGGGGTATCGTATTACCCAGCTACTGGGTTGTAGAGGTCCGATAGGCAGTCGCTCCATGTAAAATACTGATATTCAGCTGCATCTGGTTCGACTGGAAGCCGACCACAATATAGTTGGGAAAAGGCAGGCAGATGATGATGACTCTTTAGTTTAACAGTGAGGGGATTAAGTCAATGATTTGCATAAATCCGACTAATTAGGATCGTACCGATTACATGGATTAAAACGCGTTATGCTTGAATTTTTTAAACGGTAAAAAAATCTATCGTATATCTTTGCATTGTTAACGCAATCACACACGTGTACCCACAAAAAAGGGTATCATAAAAACTTAAAAAAAAACATAACAGACTTCTAAAACGATTTTCTTTTTGAAGTCGCTGGCATAAAACAACGACTTCCGTAAGAAAAGTTATTTTACACTTTTTTGTGTTTGTTTTTGAAGTCAGTTATTTTTTTGTTAAATTGTTCCCAAGCACATACGAAATCATGACATTTTAAACATGTAGTAACCTTTTAAACCTCACCTACGGCTATATGACATACATATGACAAAAGGACACAATGACTAACCCCTTTTTGTCATACACTCATAACTAATAGAACACAAAATCCTTTGTTTCTGTTCCCTTGTTTCAAAAAACATTTATCATTTCATATCTGACCCAAACATTTTAAGTGCCCGAGAGATATCGTAATGGATTCTTTTATTTTTTGTTTTTCAGTGAAATAAATTATTATGTTACAAATTTTTTTTGACGGTTGTGTAAAATAAACTCCCGTAGGGCAACCCCAAAACTCCAGAACGCATACCTACTCCTTTTTTTTAGCTTCGTAAAATCAATCATCAAATGAGTCCTCCCACCCAGGGCATAGCAGGAGGGACTGTCAGACTTGTACTGACTAAAATCCACGGTGCCTTTTTTCTCTTTTTGCTGCCCTTTACGCTCCAGGGTCACGGTAGCTCGTTAGTCCCGCGACCCCGGCAGGCTATTCTCCTTTGGATCAACAGGCAACTTTAGTAGAATCGTAGTAATATGAATTTAAATATGTTACGAGAGGTTGTTGACATATGGGACGTGATTGTGCCGATAGTCGTGTCTGCCAATGGCTTAATTGCCAAGAGCCTCGAACAACATCTGAGGAGGCTCTCGCTTATTATCAGCTGGATCGATAGATACAGAAGGCAGTACTTCTGGACGCGGTGCGTATTGTTAGGAGATTCCTTCCCAAGAGCCCTGATACTTATAGAGTGGGACCTGTGTTCCAGCAGAGTCTAGAAAGTCGGATAAAATAAAAGTGAGGGTGGGAGATGGGGTCCTGAGACTGTACAAACAGGTAACTGTCACCCTGGAACGTAAAGGAATATTGAAGGAACACCTTGGATTTCAAGTAGAAACGAGTCCGGCAGTCTCTTCCGATTCATCCATTGAGAGAGGACTCATTTGATGATTTTACCAAGCAAATAAAAAACATCCGAGAAGTTATTTATTATTGTAGTGTTTATTTGTAGTTTTAATAAGTTAGTATTTAGTTTATTTTATTATTAACTAGCTGACCCCGCGAACTTCGTAGCGCCACAGAATCGATAGCAGATGCTTTCTGCCCTAGGAACGAAAGGAACACCGAGGATTTCAGGTCAAAACGAGTCTGGCAGTCCCTTCCCACACAGTGTGGGAGGACTCATTTGATGATTTTACCACGATAAGAAAAAGGCGGAAAATAGGATGAGATGCGACATGTGCCAAAAATTCAATCACGGGCAGGAGGTAGTAAATAATACATTTCCCATACTAAATACGACTTGACCGATCCCCTTTCTGACATACCACGGCCACCACACAGTCAGTAGCAAAAGGTAACTAATTCCATTAGCAGACGATATCTAATTGCGAAACAAAGGGGAACTTTCCTAAAAGAAAGAACGTAAAGAAAAGCGCTGTAATTAAGTTAATTGAGGTACTGTCAGGAATTTAGGATGTTTGCATAGTCAGCGACGTAAAACGTCGCGCTGTTGTGTTGCCGGCAACTTTTTAATTTATCTGTAGTTTCCGCCTGTCCTATTATGAGTGGAAACATATTTTTCCTACTCCTCCACTATTATTTTCTAATTAGTTTCATTGCAGGATCCAAGACAGGTAAATTCATTCTCCGGGACACGTCGAGCTTCATTGTCTCGGCGCTTTTCTGGTGGTTGCCACTGTTGAGTCTGGCTCTCAGGAGTTGCAGTGGTTTGGGAATAGTGTGGTGGATTTGTCCTAAGTATTATGACTTAGTTCTATTATAGATTGTCCAGATTCCTTCATTGAGAACTGAAGCCAAAAACACGGAAGAAAAATTACCTCTGTCGATGTCGTTCGATTCCTACGTAAAACAAGTGAACATCTCCAAGAAAAACATCTAAATGTCTGCGTGGCGCTGACTCACACATTTATAAAAAAGTGGCTTCAATAAATCTATGAGTATAGCATTATTGTCAGCCAGTTGCCGTCCACTGCTGAACATAAGCCTTTCCCTCAAAGAGTGCCAATCCCGGGAGGGACAGTTTTGTCCTGGGCAGTCCGCATCCATCCGCTGCCAGTTACATTCTTCACATCATCGATTCGTTTTGCCGCAGGGCGTCCCTACGTTTGCACACCCACGCTATCGTTGTATCGGCTCGTAATTAATAAATAATTAGGGGAAGAATATGCGTCATATCCAGGCAAGCAATGGAAAAGGCTTTTACTAATTAGTAAGGGTTGACAAAAGTCAGATAAATATCTGAGAGAAGACGATTGCTAAATTATAATGGAGTTGACGAAGATGTGTGACGTTATCCGTGTCAATTTTAATGTCATTTGTAGATCTTTGACAGTCGTAACGGGTATGAAGCCCGAAATGCAACTAGTCTTACCAATGGGTATTGTATTATCCAATACTAACTGCAATATAATCCAACCCGCACTGGGCCCGCGTGGTGGATTATAGCCCACTCCCTCTCTCAGAGAGGAGGCCTGTCTCCCAGCAGTGGGAACACTTATAGGCTGATGATGATGATGATGAACTGCGATATGGAGGCTAGATAGGCAGACGCTCCTATATGTCCTACAATACAACGCCACCACGCTGTCAATTTTGACATACATGACAGCTGTCAAATTTTAATACATCTCAAACTACATGTGCTATTCCAAAATTAAAAATACCGTTGGAAAGTTGAATAAGCATCGGATCTATGTATTTTTTTTTACTTAATTTTGTGAAGAATTTCGCTTCGCTTCCCTTTGGTGTTTTAGTGGGTAAGCAGTCCCGCGTCTCAGGCCTCGTGAGTCCTCACGATCATGCCTGGGGTCGCGTGACTGTGGCCGGGTAACCGTGAACCTGGAACATAAAGGCATATTGAATGATCACGGTGGATTTTAGACAGTAAAAGTCTGACAGTCCCTCCAGTCGCGCCCTGGGACGATTTTGATGATTTTACCACAAAAAAAAAAATGGCCGATTACGTCAACATCAATAGTTGTAGGCTGTAGCTCAGTGTAAAATAACCTTACTGTAAAGATATTTATTTCCTTCAGTTTATTTTCTAATTTGAATTCAGATAAGATCAAAAGTTTCCATTTTTTTACTCTGACGGGCATTCCACCACTTTTCTAAATTGAATAGAATTAATTAGTATGTTTTTACTTGAAGTAATTCTCCTTTCGTCTGAGTTCATTTCTTCAAAAGCAAAGGATGTAAAAAGAGGACGATGTAAAAAGGTTTTTAATAAAAAATGGAATCTTAATGGTGTCTATTAATTTCTTTTTTTAGTAGCAAAGCTCCTTGTGAAAGCTACCGTAGAAAATAAAAAAATATTGCGACAACCCAGATCTCTGCGTTGTCAATTGTCAATCTATTTTCTAACATTTTTCTGTTCTGCTGTCTGAAGGTTATCTACTTTAAAAAAGTTTTGAGAAGGTACTATCAAAAATAGGACCTTTTGGGGTATAATCTGAAATTAAAAATCCGAAGCACTATAATTTTAGATCACACGTCTGCAAAAAAAAAAAATTGAATTTAATTGTTTTTTCAAAAACTTGTCTTTTTTCGATAAAACTTTCATAGGACCATTTAGGAAGTAAACCCTTTCCAACCATAAAATAATTTTTCAAATCGGTTAGTAAGAGTAGGTGTTATGTGCGAATAAACATACAAATTGATGCTTCCTCCTTTTTAAAGTCGGTTAAAAATCAGAACTACGGGTTTTGACGCAAAGACGCCATACTTTTCCGCTTTTCTCCGCGTCTCCGCGCGGAGTAACGCCAAAACATTTCTCCGCTGCCTCTTTCCCGCTGAACAGTATCGTGTGTAAATCCCCTAAAGAATAAATTGATATATTTATTAAGCTCCAAGTTATATTAATATTTATTTACGGAGTAAAAGTCGTAATTAATTTGTAATTAGTAATTACGGGTATGTTTCATTTTCTTTGTCCGTGGAAGTAATTTATTTATTTATTTAAAGACTAAAGACTTACAGCTAAATACAATAGTGATAAATAACAGTACGATAATCTGACAGCCAATTACAAGTCTTCACGTTTAGAACCCGTTTGTTATAAAAGGACTGTGGAGCAAATTGTAATTAATTACATACCATATCTTACTATACACGTTTTTATAGCAGGTTTTATGCGACTATGATAAGAATGAACCCGTCAATGACCTCCATCTGTCAAATGTCAATTGAAATTGGGCAATTTTTTTTTTTCAATAATTCAGTGTTATTTCGTATTTGACGACATCGTGAAAGTCGCGGGCAACCGATGGATGCAAGTGGAGGATTGTCGTTCGGCGTGGCGGTGTAAAGGGGAGGCCTATGTTCAGCAGTGGACGTCTTCCAGCTGATGATGATGATGATTTCGTATTTTAATTTATGTAAAAGTACAGTTTTTACTTGCTTCTAAAGTTACGACCTTCTACTCTCTAAATGTGATGCGTTATATAATATCTTTGTAAATACGCATTGATTTAGCAAAAGCAAAAATAAATATTTAATAATTAAAAAAAAATAATAGTAGTAAAAAAAAAATAGTTTCCATTATTTTTCAAAACTTTTACTGACAGCATTATAATTAAATTTAATTTTAACATGCCTGTAAATGAGGCGTATTTTGATAGCGTATATCTATACTTCTATACTAATATTAAAAACCGGCCAAGTGCGTGTCGGGCCACGCACAGTGTAGGGTTCCGTAGTTGCCGATCAAAATACTTATGCGAACTAACTAAACTGATTCGCTGAATTTAATTTTAAAAAGAAGAATTTTCAAAATCGGTCCAGGCATCTTTGAGAAATCGGGGAAAATACATAAAAAAAAGATTACAACGAATTGAGGACCTCCTCCTTTTTTGAAGTTAGTTAAAAATAGTTGACAATAAAAACCTACCTATCCCCAAAACATACCCACCTATTATAGCTGTAAAAATAAAGTATACAAACTTACATTTGCAGTTGAAGAACTTGTTCTGCGATACATTTTGTTTAGGAAAATATGCTATCCAAGTACGTTTTATAAGTTGGTCGACTATTACTCGTAAACTTGTAAAGCCTACTTAGTCATGATAATTTTCCTTCAAACTTCGTTATATATACTACTATTGTGAATTTTTTCAAACCCCCAAACATAACCGTTTAGCTGGTAGTGGGGGGGGACACTCGAGTCGAGCAAAATTTAGCACTTTAAAGCTTAATATTTCACAAACGAATTTTTTTATCAAAAAATTGTTAATGGAAACTATCAATATTTTTTAAAGACCTATTTAATGATACCCCACACTAAGGGGTACGCGAGAAATAAAAAAAACATCCCCACTTTACGTGTACAGGAGGTACCCTAAAAAAAAATATTTTACAAGATTTTATTTTACCACTTTTTCGGCACAACAAATCCGTATATTTACACCAAATTACAGCTTTCTAGTACTGGGCGTCTCTGAGCTAAACTGCGGACAGACGGACGGACGGACGGACGGACGGACGGACGGACGGACATGGCGAAACTATAAGGGTTCCTTGTTGACTACGGAACCCTAAAAATCTGAAGAGTTTGTTTGTTTGAACGCCATAATCTCAGGAACTACTGGTTCGAATTGAAAATTATTTATAACGTTGATAGTCAATTTATCGAGGAAGGCTATAGGCTATATAACATCACGCTACCACCAATATAAGCCGAGCAGTGACAGTGAAACTACGTAAAACAGCCAATGATTATACATATAGGTTGACTGGCAATTAGTGTACGATACTTAAACACGTGATTGTGCTCATGATAACAAACATTTTTTATTATGGGTGCAAAGCAGAAATCGTGAAAAAAATATCAGCTGTTCAGTACATTAAGCAAACATGAATGTACTGAACAGCTGATTATTTTTTTGCGTTTTCAGGTTTGTTCCCATAGTAAAAGTTGTTGGTTATCATGAGCACAATCACGTGTTTAAGTATCGTACACCAATTACCAGTCACCCTGTATAATATACCTAACACGTATAGCCCTTCTAAAATACGTCATATAATATCTTCCCCCATTCATCTCCTAATATAATTACAACTCACTAAGATACGCCAGTTCCCAGTATCCCGTCACACACGAGAAGTGACGTCATAACGAATTAATTACGTTCCAAACAGTAATTAAGATCAGAACAGCGTCAGCACACGACTCGGTAGCTTGTGTTTGTAAAAAAATCAACTAAAAAAGAAAACAAGACGAGAGGTTGGTCGCGTTTGTTATTCGATTTATAAATTAAAAACTGGGTAAGGGTGAGACGGAGTTGTAGGTGACGGGTTCCGTAATAACGCAAAATATTGATCAGGTAGTGGATATTATTTAGTTGACAACAAAAGGAACACAACAAAATATACACACATCAAAAGTGTCTAGGGATCAAGCATTTTTATGCGGATTTCTTGAGATTGAGATGTGGCTTTGTAATAAATTTATGATTTTATAAATTTATATGGATCCTTTTTGGTGCATTTCATAATTTGAATCAGGAACTGTAAATCAAATTCGAGTAAAAGCTGAAAATCAGCTGTCAATATTTTCCCTATAAAAACATACAACGCATTGAAGACATTATTAGTGCTACTGTTTCCCTACTACTGATTAAAACCAACGTTATTATGGAGCGGCGACGTCATTTAAGCAGGGAAGAAATGCTCAGAGCCGTGGGAATGATAGAAGCTGGTTCCCGGCAACGTACTGTGGCTTTAGCTCTGAATACAAGTCAGAGTGTTATCAGTCGACTTTGGACACGTTACCGAAGCACTGGTACCGTGGCTGAGCGCCATGGAGGACGGTATCGCTGCACCACACGGAGACAAGACCGATACATTCAAATCTTAACTCGAAGAGCTCCAACAATAACCGCCATGATGTTAGCCGTGAGGCTTCATCACTCTTCAGGGAACTTAATTAGCGACCAAACAGTCAGAAACCGCTTGCATGAAGTGAACCTTCATTCCCGAAGACCGCTACGGGTACCACCTATAGCAATGCACAATCGTAGGATTCGATATCAATGGGCTCTTGAACACAGAAATTGGGCAGAAGAACAATGGCGTTTCGTGTGCTTTTCTGATGAGTCTCGTTTTGGTATGAGACCGGATACAAGACGTATACGACACTGGAGAACCCCTGGACGCCAACAGCGATTAAAATCCTGCCAGGAAGTCCATCCTTATAGTGGTGGAACCATCATGGTATGGGCGGGTATTTGGATCGGCGGAAGAACTGAGTTGATTTGGATCAGAGGCAACCTCAACGCTCAAATTTATGCTGAGACGATTGTATCAGACGTCATCGTTCCTCTACAAGTGCAAATCGGTCCCTTATTTCAGTTAATGCATGATAATGCACGACCGCACACCGCAAGAGTTGTAAGACAGACTCTCGCCGCAGCTAACATCAATGTCCTGCCCTGGCCTGCTCAGTCGCCAGACTTGAACCCGATTGAGCATGAATGGGATATGCTACAGAGAAGAGCTCTGCCGAATATGGAGGGTATCCAGTCGCAAGAAGACCTTTTTTTGTTGTTGCAACGAACATGGGCGGCCATTCCACAGCGTGATTTGGATGAACTCATTTTGAGTATGCCAAACCGATGTTCTTGTGTTGTTAGTGTTCGCGGTAGAAACACGGATTATTAATTGTTTAAGTTACCCAATAAAATTTTAAAGAAAACTGTTATTTCAGTCTTTTTTTCGAACTTTAATGTTAGTGGTTCAAATGTCAAAAATCCCTTTATTAGGAAAATGGCAAATTTCTTTATGAATGCAAAGGTGACTTGGTTTATCGTTACTGTGACAAACGATAACACTTTATTTGATGAATCCTTAAAGAACATTTTAATTAATATCAATCAGGAAGAAAGTTATTGCAAAAATATATGTTGATCCCTAGACACTTTTGATGTGTGTAATTAATCGGGAATAAACGGGATTTTAGTGGACTGGATAGAGTTAAGGAATAATATAAATGTATAAATCGGAATTGGATATCGCGATATTTGAGTTGTCCGCCAATTAGGAACATTAAAAAAACCGACAGTGACTTAAGGGCTGTTTACAGACAACAGCCGTATCGTCGGAGGTTTGCCCCCTTTTCAAACGGGAATATTTAACTTTTACACCCTAATCTTTATTTTCCTAAAACACCATAATATGATCATCATCTTGTCCTATGTTCTTTTTCTTTCACATGACAACCAATTTTTTTTGTTCTGTATCTTCCGTTCCCATTTATATTCATCACTGTTTTTATTTATTGTGAAATAGCTGTGGCTCGCAGTTTCACTCCACCTTTAACGGTTTCTAAGGTCTCATCTACTTCTGTACCAAAAGTCGTCAAAATCGGCAGTTTTGCCGTAAAAACACAACACACCCTAGTCAGGATTAGTAGGGATTTTTTTATTAAGTACTGCAATACTAAAAAAAAACAAACACAAATAACAGTTTAAAAGATACCGACATACATTAATAAATTCCCATTGGCTATTGAGTACTCAACTTAAGGAACCCTAAAAATAAAATATGAAAAGAGTTGCCAGGGTTAAAAATAATGAGGCGAGGTGTGAATTGTACTCAATGTGGCCTGGGTTCTGTAGATAAGGACTTAGTTCCCTATGGCTTGTTTTATTTATTTTTAAAGAATCTTTCATTGCAGCCAACTGTTTTGAAAGATTGTGAAAAGCCATTCATGGTTTGATGGTACAGTCTCTTCAATGGACAGTATTAAACTGAGATTTAGAGCTGAGATTTAGTTATGACGGGACATACAGAGGGCCAAAGCCTGCCGGGGTCGCGGGACTTACGAGCTACCCTGGAACGGCTTTTTTGCCGTCAATGAAATAAATAAAGTTTGACTTTCGAAAGAAAAGTCATTTTGTAGACTTTTCTTGTGATTGTTTTTGAAGTAGGTTACATTTTTTTAAAAGTTTTTTTTACATCTTTACAAACGGTGCTTTCTTGGCAATTTGACGGTACAGTTAAGCGCAGTGGCTGAGCGATTGGACTGCTGTGAAGGGTTCGATTCCCGCATGGAGCAAATATTTGAATTATCTACAAGTACTTGTTTCGGGTCTGGGTGTTTGTGTATGTAAGTTTCTATGTTTGTAAACGCACCCTCGACACAGGAGAAATTCCTAGTGTGGGGCAATGTTTAAAAAAAACCTTAAATGTCATTCAAGCGCCAAAAGATTCATTTTGCTCTATAACAGCTCGATTCAAAACAGGAAAATTCATGATCTTTCACCCCAGAGACTATATCTCAAGCCTCGGAAGTAACTTGCCAATATAATATGTTGCATATTGATGGATAGAACTACCCACGAAATGATGGATTACTTGAGGGTACTTTGTAATATCTGTTCACCTGTCAGAAAACCGTGCGTTCACGGTTTTACGGCCCCCAAGGGAACCGGATTTGACCTATTTACCGCATCACCCATTCTCCTGAACGCAGCCATACATAACACTCATGAACTTAATTAATTTCAATACTAAAAACACAATACACCAACCATTTGTTAAAACACACAACGCGCAATAAATCGTTGAATATTTATTACTGGTAACACCGCCAGCGGCCATTTTGGACGCATCTGTCAATGACACGCGGGAAACTTAGGGTTCCTTTTTTAAAATTCCTTCCTGTTCGTTGAGGCGGCGTCGTCAGCTGCACGGATGTGCCAGGCTGAGAATTTTGAAGAAAAATAGAAGTATTTTTAATCTTTGGTGAAGTTATACCAATATTGAATATTCTGGCTTTTACAGAAATGCTCAAATCTGATTTCTGAAGTTTGTAATGATACTAAAGCAGCGTTATGAAATATTTAGTTACCTTCATTCAAAACACATTTTCTGTGCAAGATTCAACGGTTAGCCGTCACTGGCGTTGTGGCAGCACAAACAGCTTTCAAACTTTATTTTGACAGTTGACATCTGTCAATGTCATTGACGAGCTGTCAAAAAATCAAGAAAAGCTCCTTTATACTGATTTTGTTAACAGAAGTTATATTAATACATTGATGAAATAAATGACCCTGCTTCTTCAGCTCATAAATATTAATTAATGCTTTCTTAGTCACTGATAGTCCTTATCTGGCAACAGCCGGCCCATCTCCAATTAACTGCAATTTATTACATATTAGTCCAACTCATATTTCTTCAGGATAGCTCTTAGGAAGCTTCTTAATTTCCTTTAATATTGCTTATCCGAAATGAAATGTTGGGCATTAGGGTATGAATAAGTAATAGAGAGGCTCGGTAGGCCTACGAAAGCCACAAACAAGACTTCGGTACTACCGACATTTTACTAATACTAATTATAAATTTAAACGTTGTGAGCAGCTTTGGGTACCGTGACCAAAAGAGTAACCGAGGATATTAAGAGTAAAAGAGGGGTTAGGGATTGAATCTGGATGCTATCAGAACCAAATAAGTCGGTATAGTTCTCAGCCGACGACCATTGAATCGGTAAACTTAAGGTAGTATGCTCTAGCTTGATCGCGGGACTAACGAATTACCGTGACCCCGGAACGTAAAGGGCTATTGAATAACACCGTGGATTTTAGTCAGTACAATTCTCACAGTCCCTCCTGCCCTGCCCTGGGTGGGAGGACTCTTTTGATGATGAAAAAAAAGTATGCTCTAACTTACGGCACGATTGGCAGTGGCTGAACGATCGAGTACTGCCCGTCGCGGGTTCGATTTCCGAACAGATTAAATATTTGAATGGCCTACAAATAATTGTTCCGGGTCTGGGTGTTTGTTTATGTGGAGTCAAAAGTTTGTAGCGTACCTGGGTTACAAGATTGAGAGGAAATTAATAAAAAAGCAGCTTGCCCAGTGGATGAAGTCTATTGTTGGTGATGATGATGATGATGATGATGAGCGCTCTATATCTCCTCATTACCCCCAGCCCCAATACTATCGATTGTCAATTACTTCAAAGCGGGAGGTGCCCCCATGCGAAGTTAATTAACACGAATACGTAAAATCATGTTAATTTATTAATTAGCATTTTAATGAGAATGTTTCTGATGCTGTCAAGCGTGCAGTGGTGTGTCGGTTATTATATTTTGCGTCCTTTTAACTTGTGACCTATTTATATTTGTATGATATATGAGCATGTTTTTAGAAAATGAAAGGGAACCGTCTGTCTTGGTATGGAGTATGGACATGTGTTGAGGGATGACACTCATGTGACTAAGAGAGTGATGAGTATGAATGTTGATGGATGGAGAGGAAGAGGAAGGCCAAAGAAAAGATGGATGGATTGTCTAAGGAATGATATGAAAGAAAAAGTAGTAAATGATACTGTGACGTCTGATAGGGGAGAATGGAAGAAGAAAACGTGATGAGGACAGGAAAATGATGATGATTTTTTCTGGCGCCAACGGTACCATAGGCACAGCACAGCCGTTTCTGAAATTAAATGATATTTATTTTTGCGAGTAGGTCAATAATGTATATCAACACCAAATCAACACTTTTACACGTCGGTCGTCTATTTACAAACTAGATGAGGTCGGTATATCGTACCTGACTACTCTGTGAACAAACATCCGAAACAAACTCAGAGGTCACAGTAAAGTCCAGACATTTAGTAGTCATACGAGTCTACGAGTCTATAAGACCCATCTATGTGAAGTGACTGGAATTTGATTAATTGTTGGGTTGGTTTTCTGAACGATGAAAGCTTCCGTATAATTTTAAGTAGTACAGAATTTATTTTTTATTTGAAGTTCTTTTTTACTGAAATAAGTCATGTCTTTTTCCTTATGCTTACTAATTGGTCCGTAGTATGTGTGACCGTCGGTACCCAAAACCCTGCTGAGAAGAAAACGTACACAAAACTTATCTTGGGTCAAAAATAAACAAAAACCTAAGAACATTTTACTCGGACATCGAACTCTAAACATCAAAATCGGCGGTTGCGCTTACAACCACTACACCAGAGAAGCTACAAAGCCTAATATTTATTTAATATCTGAAATTTTATCATTAAAACCAAATCTATCGTACTTAATTACTATCCAAGAACCTTCTAAAAGTATTAAAGATCCATAAATTATAGAGGAGTAGCGTTTTCCCGCCAAATGTAGATTAAAAGACAAAGGACTTTTTCTTTTTTGAGGTTATATCTTTTATTTATAATTAATCATTTTTGAAGGGGAATGGTTGAAGGGAAATTAAATACGATATTTTTTGTTAGAAATGACGACTTGAAATTATTGTTATATTTCTTTTGCGTGATTAAAAGAAATTTCTTAGTTTTGTTACAACTCCGGCTGTTTGAACTCTAAACCATAATGCTCTAGAATTGCTGAATCGAATACGATTGACGTACAGCCAATCTATACATATAATAAAACTGTAGAAAAATCGTTTTTGTACATCAAAATAAAATCCAAAAAAAATAGCTAGGGTGTTGAAGGACAACCAACAGAACCCATTTCCAGCATTTTTAGAATTTTTGTCTGTTTGTCTGTTTGTCGGTTTGTCGGTTTGTCGGTTTGTCTGTTTATTTGTGGCTCCATCACGTAAAATATACGAAGGCAATGTAGATAACCTTTATACACAACGATCGAGCGTAACTTGAGGACTAATTTAGTTTTTGTTTCATTGCAATCGGTTAAGTCTATCAAAAGATATTTGAATTTAAAGTGTTCCAGACCCAGAAGTAAAATTACGGTCAGTTTACACCGAGACGCGCAGTTCAGTAGCGCGATCTAGCTTGGAATAGAAAAACTACATACCTATTCAAATATTTATGATGTGGACTGGAGTGGAGTGGTTTGGAGTGGAGTAGAGTAGAGTAGAGTAGAGTTAAGTAGAGTGTAATGGAATAGAATGGGATGGTTTGGGATGGAATGGAAAGAAAGAAAAGGTTTTTATTAGACTCACACTGGAATGGGAATGAGTGGGATGGAGTGGGTTGGAGTGGGATGGAGTGGGATGCTGTGGGATGGAGTGGGATAGAATCAGATGGAGTGGGATGGAGTGGGATTGATTAGAATGGAGTGCGATGTAGTGAGATGGAGTGGGATGGAGTGGGATGGAGTAGGATGGAGTGGGATGGAATCGGATGGAGTGGGATGGATTAGGATAGAGTGGGATGTAGTGGGATGGAGTGGGTTGGAGTGGGATGGAGTGGGTTGGAGTGTGATGGAGTGGGATGCAGTGGGATGGAGAGGGATGGAGTGGGATGGAGTGGGATGTAGTGGGAAGGAGTGGGACTGAGTGGGATGGAGTGGGATGGAGTGGGATGGATTAGGATAGAGTGGGATGGAGTGGGATGGAGTGGGTTGGAGTGGGATGGAGTGGGTTGGAGTGGGATGGAGTGGGATGGAGTGGGATGCAGTGGGATGGAGTGGGATGGAGAGGAATGGAGTGGGATGGAGTGGGATGGAGTGGGATGTAGTGGGATGGAGTGGGATGGAGTGGGATGTAGTGGGGTGGAGTGGGTTGGAGTGGGATGGAATGGGTTGGAGTGGGATGGAGTGGGACTGAGTGGGACTGAGTGGGATGGAGTGAGATGGAGTGGGATGGAGTGGGATGGATTAGGATGGAGTGGGATGGAGTAGGATGAAATGGGCTGGAGGCGGATGGAGTGGGATGGAGTGGGATTGAGTGGGATGGAGTGGGATGGAGTGGGATGTAGTGGGATGGAGTGGGTTGGATTGGGATGGAGTGGGTTGGAGTGGGATGGAGTGGGTTGTAGTGGGATGGAGTGGGATGGAGTGGGACTGAGTGGGATGGAGTGGGATGGATTAGGATGGAGTGGGACTGAGTGGGATGGAGTGGGATGGATTAGGATGGAGTGGGATGTAGTGGGATGGAGTAGGATGAGTTGGGCTGGAGTGGGATGGAGTGGGATTGAGTGGGATGGAGTGGGACTGAGTGGGATGGAATGGGATGGAGTCGGATGGAGTGGGATGGAGTGGGATGGAGTGGGATGGAGTAGGATGGAGTGGGATGGAGTGGGATGGAATGAGATAGAATGGGTGCTCTAATCCAGTAGCAATTCTTCTGAATCTGAACGACAGAGGGCGTTTATTATAATCACCTCAAATATTCTTGAAAAATAAATTCTAAATACAGGGATTATATGAAAACGATATGATTTATAAAAAAACGTGGCGAGAATTAAGCGCTTCGCGCTAAAAAATACATTGTTAAATTCCGACATCTACGCGAACGAAGTCGCGGGCACAGCTAGTAGAATAATAAAAAAAAACATTTATTTGAAATTGGACACACACAAAAATAATACAAAGCACAACAATAATTTTGCTGGGTGAAAGACAAAGCCACTAGCGCTGGTTTTCAGTTGGCACTTTATAAAATAAACAAAAAGGAAGTGTATTAAAAGAAGTGTAAGAAAAAGTGAAGTGTATTAAATAATTTAATAAAAAATATTAAAAGCTTTTTACGCATGCGTTAATGCGTTTAATATTTATAAAATATTATAAGTGTTTTAGGATTAAAAGGTGTGCGCTAAAATAACAGTCTATTAAAAGATTTAACCTTAAGCCACCTGACGCTTCGACGCACGAATCGCGTCGATTTGCAAGTCTACTAACTAAAAATGAAAATCGTCCTTGCTACTACGATATAATGATCTAATTCGATTGACTTGACGTCGTCGTGGCGAGCGTGTTTTGTTTTTCATCTACCCGTAGATAACCGTACGTTTTATGTCATTTATGTCGTAGTGTTAAGGATGATTTTCACTTGTCGTTGGAATCGGTCGAATTGCGTCGCATCGCGTCATGAGTAAAGCCTCTAAGGGAGCTTCCCCTACAGCTACAAGTGAAAATCAACCTTACAGCTATGACATAAGACATAAAACACGTTGCTATCTATGGGTAGACGAAAAACAAAACACGATGGCCATGACAACGTCAAGTCAATCGAATTGCATCTTTATTTCTTAGTGGCAAGGTTGATTTTCACTTGTAGTTGGAATCGTTCGAATCGTCGCATCGCGCCATGAGTAAAGTCCCTTACACTTCCAACTGACGTCAGACGTACAGTCGATCACGAGATAGATTACAGTTCACACTTATTTATTAATCAGCCTGTAATGGGAAGATTCCCATTGGGACACCTACACTTTTCTCTAGTAGAGAAAATAGGCAGTAAAAAACTAAACGGTCTCAGTGCGTGTTAGTGCCAAATTGTTGCAGAACAATTTTAGGGTTTCCAGATGACAGGATTTTTCCAAAAGTGTCAGGAATTTCAGCCCTGTGTTAGGAAAACACAGATTTGGAATTAACATTTTTTTTAAAGAAACATTGATTTATACTTCATCATCATAGTCATCTAAATAATCATCACCAAATAAGTAGTTACATTAATCTGATTCCACTGCACCGCACCACCCATAAAATGTCAAGATTTTCGCGCGCGAATTATTATAAATAAGTAAGTAAGTACATAAGTATGTAAATTAAACTTTTAAATTGTCAAAGACAAACAAATATAATTTAATTTTAATGCTACAAAATTATGGTAAAACAGTCCCAGTCACAAGACAAAATAATTGAAAGTACGGTACTTATATGCCCATTCCAAGGAGTACCTAGATCTCTATGGAGAAGAACGGGCGAGAAACTCCATGGACACACTTTTTAGATCGCCAAAATTATTATACAGAACCTTTGTTACATCATTCATTTTGAGATGGCACTTATACGAATTCGCATTACATATCTACCATAGAAAAAAAATCTGATATACATATAAGCTAAGTCAGAGATTTTGTCAAGAAGAATTTCAGATCTGGTAACCCTAGTTCGACATGCCAGTTTCCTCCCGATGTTTTCCCAAAACGTTTTAAAAACACCTTTGAGGTAACGTTTCCTACACTATACGAGCTTACGTCAGCGATCAAGTAAGAAATGGGTTACTTAGATGCTAATTGCTGATAAGCTGGCAACACTATGGCTGTTGGACATGCAACCTTAGCATTACTGAACTGAAATTCTAATCGATTGTTATGGGAGCAGTGTATTACTATTTGTTTCCGACTGGAAAGAAGAACGGAAAAAGAAAATTCACTCATTCATTAATTCGCAAAAAGAATGGGTACTACATGATTTTTTAAAAGGGTTGTTTTTAGCCATATAGTTGATTCGCCACGAAAAAAAGTATGTGTAAATTAGCTTATTTTTTAACCGACTTCAAAAAAAGGAGGAGGTTATCAATTCGACTGTATTTTTTTTTTTTTTTTATGTTTGTTACCTCATAACTTGCGACTGGGTGAACCGATTTTCATGATTCTTTTTTTATTCGAAAGCTAGTGCTTCCCGTGTGGTCCCATTGTCACCATTTCAGGATCTGATGATTGGATCTTGGAGAAATCGAGGGCAACCCTCAAATTTTATTGGCTGACACGTAGTATTTCGCAAATCTTATGAAGTAATTCAAGTATTTGCGTATGGAAATCATCATCTCATGTACCTGAGCTGATGATGGAAGGTACAACTCCTCAAGTAAGAAAACTATGTTTGTGTTCGCATATCTCCGGAACTACAAGTCCGATTTAAGTAATTCTTTTTTTGTTGTACTAGGTATCGTTCAACTTAGGGAATACTGCAAATTTCATCAAAATCGGTTCAGTAGTTTTTGAGATAGGGAATGAATAAAGAGATGTTAACGATGTTATTACCGGTGCTACGGATTACAAAATTCTAGTGCACATGTAAGAAAATGATGTATTTGACAAGAATTTTGGTTGAATATTTAAACTAAAAAGAGTAAAATAAAAACTTTTTCTAAAAGAAATGTGACCGCCTTCAAAAACAACCACAAAAAAGGGTAAAATAACCTACAAAACTTTTCTTTCGGAAGTCGGTGGCAAAAGAGACAATGAAATTAATAAAAAAAGTCACCGACTTCCGAAAGAAAAGTTTTGTACTTTATTTTACCCTTTTTTGTGGTTGTTTTTGAAGGCGGTCACATTTTTTTTAGAAAAAGTTTTTTTAGTTTTTGTTTTATTACTTTAAATAATTGTTAATTCGCCCCAAAATAATAAAATCCAGCACAAAACTACCGAAAACGAGGACACAATGTGGAATCTGAACAGAAAGTACTAGGACAACAGGATCATGGAGTTGTTGTTGCCACTGCGCCGTCTTCAGTAAAAAATATGTGAAATGAGGATAATATCAAGAATATCAAAATCTATCTGTAGCGAATTAACTTTCAATGTTCAAGGCTTAAAAAAAGGGGCAAATTAACTTTGTGGCAACTTTCTGGCTAGAAAGAAGAACAAGAAAAGAAAAACAAAATTCAAATTTGAAAAAAGAATATGATCACGTTGTTTTGAAATAGTACAGTCAACCGGTTGTATAAGTAACAACTTATGATTACATTATTTTTTTGACATTGCGATGTGGTTGTATTAGTGCATGATAGATGCTTTTAATATTTCTATAAATTTAGGTGTAACTTAGGTTTATTAAAATAAGACGAACATTAAAATTGATTGCCTATTTGAGCAAGTTTTATGCCCGTTTATAGGCTAAAACATAACCCGCTAAAAATGAAATAAAGTGTATAATTATTTGAAAAGTAATTTACTCAAAGTATATTTTACGTGCGTACTTTTCACTGACAGCTGTCACTTTCAAAATTTCAAGTGACAGCTGACAGATGGAGGTTTTTATCGTGGTCGAATAGCACTTGTAGTAGGTACATTCTATAAAATAGAAATTCAATTTTAACGTAAACCAAAAATAAAAAAATCATTCAGCACACACAAACTAGGCCGGGTCGTCACTCACGAGTGACCTACGTAGCCTATTGTTATACAACAATAGTAGTAACAGTGTGAATCAAGCCTTTTAATTCACTGCTCGCTATTGTAGCCCGGATATGTTATATTGTAATAGATTATTACATTATGTACATCACATGTGATATGCAAAAAACTAGTTTACTTCATTGTGACAAAGTTTGAAATCGTTGGAATGGTTTTTACAGTCAATGACTGTATATTATTAGGCCGTATGTCGTTTATTTATATACGTATGGTAGTTTTCCCACGTCTATACTCAACAAGTTGACTCTCAAAGCGTTTGCAATTTTTTTTCTATACCAAAAGCGATTTCTAGTGTAAGGTTCATTGTACTCGAAATGTATTATTAAATAAATAAGTAGCCGGTAATGTAGCAAGACGTATCATTCTTCAACGCTTTTTTTTATCGTGCTAAAATCTTTAAATGAGTCCTCCGGGCGGCTGGAGGGACTGTCAGACTCGTACTGACTAAAATCCACGGTGTCCTTCAATAGCCCTTTACGTTCCAGGGTCACGGTAATTCGGTAACTCCCGCGACCCCAGAAGGCTTTCGCCCTCTAGAGGGGGGGCCCCGTCATCATGCTGACACTCTTTGAGGCGCGCGTGGAAAACAACGCGACGTCGACCCGGGCATGGTCCATGGTCGGACAGCGAGTCGCCCATTTACTCGCCGCTCGCATGCCCGCCCCTACGGTGGCCGGAGATCGTTTGCCGATTCTTTAACGCTTATATGAAATACATATGTATATTGTATATTTTTCAGTTTACCGGAAATTATCCCCAGAATGTGGGTTGTTCAAAGCAATTGATTAAACCTGTACTAAGGTGAACTGTATTTAAACATTTTTTACCACTGTTACAATTATTTTCTTTCAACTCACCGCAATTCCATGAAATTAGGACTTTTTTATATGGAAAATACGTTTTTATATTCTCTATCGATGCCAATTTTTCCTTAATTTACATTTCGTGGAATAAAAACCTCATTTCTTATATAAATCAATTATTTCTTAGCTGTTGCTATAGTAACGAAACTAGGGTTACCATTTCAAAATTTGAAAGGTCTTGATTAAAGCTAGGTATTTATTTTATAAGATTTTTATTATTTTTGAAGATATGACATACATTAAGAATTTCTTGCATGCTCCTTTCGACCACAAGAACGACTAAGTTCCGAGGATTAATAAGTTCGAGCTCGTTTCTAAACTACGGGCCCTAAGTCAAATAATATTTTGACGGATGGTAACCCTAAATAGAGCGTACGGATGAATAAACACTCAACGACTTTCACAACAGTTGATATTTCGTGCTTGACAAATTCGCAGAAATTGCTAATTAACTAGATTCTAACTAATTTATTGGAATTGGCAAATAAATTACATTGGTTCAAAGCTATTTTATTTGAATACGTCTGTTATAAAAATTTGAAAGAATAATAAACTACTATAATTTCTAGACGAAGGATTCCTCCCAATTCTCTTTTGAATTGTTGTTATTCTCGTCAATTAAAAAAAAAAGAAACTTTCTTCAAACTTACATCTTCGCTTTAGTCATTCATTCATTCTTAAAATGGGGATACAACCAAAAAAAAAAAAATTACAACGCTCTTCGTCACCAGTAGGTTCTTGCCTTTTAAAATTTAAATTATGAATGTTCGATTGCGTTTCAATTTCGGCAGCAATGCAACTTTCATTGAACTCTCCTATAGACAAAGAAAAACCTTCCAAAATGACCACAGAAGCAACAATTTTAATTGTTGAGCCAACAAATAAAACAATTAGTAGCCGTATCGCACCTCATTTTATTTGTAGAAATAGATTTCACAATAAAAAAAATAGGACTTACGCCACGAGCCTTTGCCTCGCCGCCATATTGTTTGCGCGGGAAACTAACGGTGTTCTCCGTTAGCGTAGGTTAAAGACCCCGCCCGCCAATTTATATTTGCATCTTTCATAACCTCTAAAACTATGAGTACAGGGTTCAATTTCGATTGTTGTAACAACTTAAATTTTGTTAACCTTTTGTTTGCGAAATTCGCTTTGTAAGTTTGTAGGTTATGTTCAAAAAAATGTGTTCTGAATACTGTTGTGTGATTATGTGAAGTTTTTTTATGAGAATTTAATTAGGTTGTTGATTTTTTATTTCAATTTTGCTTTGTAGCTTAAAACCTGTCTGTAACAGAACGTAATTTGACAAAAAAGAGAAAAACTTTAATCGTTGACATTGTGCATTGAAATCAGTTGGAAACGACGAAATCTTTACCTTTTAACACGATAATTGAATTGGTTTTTGATCTCCAAGTGAATCGTCAGTCGTGAGTCTTAATTGAATCATGTATTTTTTGCGATTTCCGTACGTGACAGCGTGAATTCGCCATCCAAAGGCAATTTCACGGGTAAAAAATATTTAACACCATCTTTTATTAGATTTAAACGGTTCACAGGACTTTTTCTTGTTGTAATCTCGATTAAAATATCAATGAACTTGTTCAAATTAACTACAACCAACCTTTTTAGTCTAACAGTAGAATCATTCGAAAACTTTACTAGACGGTAAAGAATCATCAGCGCTTTTTCATTTGTACTGTCAAAAACAAAAGCCGTAAAAAAATAAAAAAAAGAAGAAATAACAGCCAAAAACTTCTGTCATCAGTGTTGCAAACACAAAATAAGAACACTAACCAGCCAGCAATTAGAACAATCGTCACCATTTTTAAATTTGAAAAAAGAGCAACCAGCATTGCAATACTTTCATCGACCACCTTCCTGGACAAGTATTTAAAAAGTTTACTAAACTGCGCGCACGCAGATTGGAAATTCAACAGGTAATTAAAATAACTGTTGTGCGACCTTCTAAAGTTTTTGTTTCTGGCAATGACTTCTCATTTAGGTGAACGGCGAGTGAATCATTTGTAAAGACGACCTTGTAGTGTTGCCATACTAATGTGAAATGTAACAGGGGTTGCTCTTTCGAATTTTAAAAAGGTTATGTCATTGGTTGAAATCCTACTAATATTATAAACGTGAAAGTTTGTTTTGGATGGATGGATGTTTGTTCCTCTTTCACGCAAAAACCACTGAACGAAAAAAAATAGTTTATAACCTGGATTAACACATAGGATAGTTTTCATCCGTTGTAGCGGGTGAAATCGCTGGCAACAGCTAGTTTTATAATATTTTTTCTCATTTCTTCACATATTTTGTAAAAAATAGGATTGGTTTGTCTTTCTGAAAAGCGGCGCTCAATCGAATCAATCAACTTAGCTTATCGCACTTGGAAAGAAGAAAGAAAATTGTTTTTTAACCGCACATAAACATTACGTGGGTGCGAAAAAAGTAAGTCGTGCTATTATGAAATCTGCATAAAATAATCCTCCACCATCTTTCATTATTATTATAACTTTAAATATTCTGTAACAAAGGTTTGAAGGTAAAAAACACATTGGAAGAGCTCCATTAAAAAGCTATTAAGGAAATAATCCGATAACCGATCGTTGCCGGAATAAGCCGATGATAGCCGAACAAGGCTTTATTCATGCGTTATTTTTTTTTAAAGCTATTCGAAATTTAAATGCATTATTTCGTTTATGCAGTGGGTTGTGTGGTTGCTGAACTTGGTTGGAGTACTGGGTTCTGGGTGTTCAAATTGAACTTCTTAGTAACGGTTCAGAAGTGTGTGGGCGTTCCATGGCACTTGTTAATCGGCTATAACAATGAGTTCACCTCTCCTTTTTGATGTGTAACTTCTTTCCTGGCTAGCTGGAAGGGAAACTGGATTGGTCAAACGAATTAGCGTACGCGGTGGTTCAGTGAGCTATCCAATGGTAGCAACCTGGCAACTCTTACCAAAGTCGTCTGTTGGAATCCAGTTAGTCAGATCTCGGTAAGAGTGAAAGGTACTTTAACATCGACCAATCGATGGCTAAGTAATACATCTATCTTTTGATGGGTGACCAAAATTAAACAACTTTTGTTACATCTACGCTTAAGTCAAAATCGTGTTGTCTATCATATTTTTTTTTAACGTATTTTGTTAATATTATGATTAAATTGGCCTTAAAATGCTTACTTTTCACATTCCTTGACTGTACGTACAATTCGCCATACATGCAATCTACTATCTAAGACACAGTAATTTGATCCTCGCGGGAATTAAACCCACGACTTACAAGTAACACAACCAAAGCGAAACTGACCCCTAACTTTATCTACCACAGATTATAAATGATGGGGTACTAAATAACCCTATTTGTGACGTCACTGTTACAATCTCGACCTACATCCAACCAGTACATTAGTCACAATAAAATAGTCGTGAAGTGAGATTATGATTTAACTTCGTACTGTTGATCGCAGATAGTAGTTACAATTTATTGACGACACGGTTGGCGTAGCGGCTGAGCGGCCGATTGTGTGCAGCGTGTCGCAGGATCCCCACACGGAAAAATATTTGTATGATCTGCAAGTAGTTGTTCCGGGTCTGGGTGGTTATTTTATGTGAGTTTCTTTGTTTGAAATCGCACCCACGATACAAAAGAAATTCCTAGTGTGGGGCAACGTAAAGAAAAACAATATTAATTATGTCCTCAATCAGTGAAAGAAAGAAAAAAAGCAAACTATGGTAGTAATTAATTATGTAGCACATAGGATAAAATCCAATTATTTTAAGACACCCCTTACAAACTTAAAACGTTCCACAAAACCACAAAATCAAAATCAAAGCATTTATTTCAAGTAGGCCAGTTACAGGCACTTTTGAATTGTCATAGACAATCAAAGGAATATTATTAAACACTACAAAAGTTATGGTGCTACAGTCCCAGTCACAAGACATAAAAACTGTGAAAGTACCGTAGATGCCCGTTCCAAGAAGTAGATCTCTATGGAGAAGAACGTGCAAGAAACTCCATGGACACTCTTTTTAGATCGCCAGAATTATTACAGAACCTTTGTTACATCATTCATTTGAGGTGGTACATTATGTGAGAACGATGTAGCAAGTTTTTGATTAAAAGTGTCCAGAGTAACAATTAAAGACAATTCAAAAACAAAATGATCAATAATTATTAAAATAAGCCGTGGCAGCTAAGAGATGACCAGTCTTAACTGACAGCGCCCGTTCACGAACATGACACATGCATCAGCACCATTCAGCTCAACCATTTTGGAGGGAGTTAAATGATCCGACACACGCGCCACCATCAGCGAGACATTTGAGTGAGCATGACACACTCTCAGCCGCCAGGGTCATTCAAGTCAACAAGAGACGTAGGTACTCAGTGAATGACAGCTCTGAAGTACATAGTACTCACACAATGTCGGCTATGAAACTATATAATACAGGGAAGATTGAATCTATACAATGCAAATACAGCTGTACAATCTTCAGCAGCTCCAACAATGGTATTAAGTATACTTCCACTATCAATTTATTTATACATTCACTGTCTCATGGAGCAGGACCAGCATGGAGCCAAGCATTATCATCAGCGATATAGTCGCTCAGTTTGTAATATGCCTGCTTACACAGTGTGCGTTTAATGCATGTTTTGAATTTCGTCTCATTCAGTTCAATGACGTTTTGTGGTAGCTTATTATAGCATTTTAAACAGTACCCCATGAAAGAAGGGTCTACTTTGGCGAGTCTGAAGCCCGGCTGAACTAATTGGTCCCTATTTCTAGTATGATAATTATGTCTGTCACCTCTTTAAGAGAAAAGATGCAGATTTTTTCTAACGTACATTATATTTTCATAGATATATTGACAAGGTACCGTCAGGATGTTAATTTCCACACTATGGTTCTCAAAGGTATGAATTCCACATTCAAATTGTTCCTCACAACAAGTCGTCGCAACGTCCTCACAGTCTAAATCCAAAGTGCTACCAAAAAGTTGTAACTTATACGTTCAGTTGATGGTACAGTTAGATTTGATTTTAATAGCTTATCCTTTGTTAGTGTCATGGAATGCGGGCTGGTGGGTTTTTATTATTATGGTAACACTGATTCTGATTACTTGTTATATGTCCATTCCGTTACCCAGTTATGTTTCATGTCAATAAAATTTCTGTCCTTAATTACATGAAATGAAATTAAACTTTTTTTGACATGAGGTCTTCAAATTAAGAGTGAACAGGTTACTTCTAGGCAAGCGTGCTTCATCGTCGACCGCATCATCGCTTACCATCAGGCGAAATAGTGGGCAAACGTGAGAGAAATTGTTAAATAAAATACTTTTTTAACTAAAAAGGGTTGGCAAACATCTCTTCTCCCAATACACTGAGATCAAAACATTTGAAACAAACTCAGGGGTTATATTATTTTCCTACCAGGATTGCGGAATTTCAGAGGTTACTGTGGCCTTGAAACCTGACAGATCCTTTCGGCTCTACCTTGAACGGAGACATTCCAGCAAAAAATAAACTTATAATCTCATAAAATATTGGCCAAGTTATGTAGAAACAATCCAATATTCTTTGATGTAATCTGAATCACATCAATCAATAGCAGAATCGAAAATAAAGCACTGAATTGAATTATGCCAAAGTGAATGTCGTCGCGATTATGAGAAATTAAGAATCGTATTCAATTGACATAAATCAATCATTTTAAAAGACGTTACAGAAAAATTAAAACGAAAGAAAACGCATCAAAACTCGGGAATCAGCTCGAGACGTCAGATCTATGTAAATAAAATTATACCTAGATGTGATGTAATCAGAATTAAAAAAAAAAAATCGGGGCTAATAACACCGTATTTTGTTAATTTACCGATGGACCAATTAGGTTTTTTTCAATCATCTTGTCTACGGCATTTATAGGAATGATTCATAATATTATTTTAACTAACGCTTATCAGAAGTAAATATTATCTTCAACTGAGGATAGGATACAACCACTTACTGGATATCATGTATCTGTATTAGTATCCTTATCAGTAAATTCTTTCATTGATGATTGTACTTTCTCGTTTTATTGTAAAGTGAAGTAGGCCACATGAAAATGGCAATAAAAGTAGTACCTACCAAGTTTGCCATTTGGCATTTTTTTTTTCAATTGTAGTTAGATCGCTACTACTCCAAGTCTAAAGTTGTAACAATAAAGTGCGGCCGACTGTACCTACTAAAACATTTTTGTCCTGTAAATTAATTATTTGATGAATTAGTATTTTATTGACATCATGGCCTTTTTTGTTTTTACCGTGGTAAAATCATCGATTGAGTCCTCCACAGGGCAGGGCGAGAGGGACTGTCAGACTTGTACTGACTAAAATCGACGGTGTCCTTCAAATAGCCCTAACGTTCCGAGGTTACTGTAGCTCGATAGTCCCGCGACCCCGGCAGGCTTTGTCCTACAAAATTAATGAATGATCGATCATAGAATCCGCGCCACCACTGAAAATATTTAGTTCTACATTTTTTTAATACAATTTGATGTAATGACATAGACACTAGCGCCGCGTCAAAAGAATTCAATCATGGCGCGTTCTCTACATTCATAACACCTATAATTTTCAATGGTTAGGCAGTGTTATACCTAATAAATGCCGGTTATGTAAGTCTCGTGTAATAAGAGCCAACAGCTGATTCAAACATTATTATACTACTAACTTTCACTAACAATACAGCACTTATCTGTTATCGATACTATTATCAGCTTATCAGGACTTATCAGTGACCCACAGAACTTGATACGTCATGTGATATCATTGGATGTCCAATTTTTATCGATATAATTCAGAACTTGGCATGTCGAAATTCTTCATCTGCCTTCCTTTTCCCAACCATATTGAGGTCGGCTTCCAGTCGAACCAGATGCAGCTGAATATCAGTATTTTACATGGAGCGACTATCGGACCTCCATCATCATCATCATCATCATCAGCCTATAATGTTCCTACTGCTGGGACACAGGCCTCCTCTCTATGAGAGGGAATGGGCCATAATCCACCACGCGGGCCCAGTGCGGGTTGGATCTGACCTCCACGACCCGGTAACTGGGTAATACGATACCGCATGGTAAGACTGAACTTGTCAGAATTTTTGAGCTTCTGACTACATATATTAGCGACTGACAAAGATCTATAAATGCAGTGGACCAGAGGCTTTTCGTGCTTTCCGAGCCATGGAGGAAACTCACAATAACAGATAGTCACCCATCCACAGACCAAGCTCGTCAAACGCGGCTTAACCCGGAAGATAAGCTGTGTGGTTGTAATTATTTAGCTTCGAGTTCCTTCCTTGGCATGTCGAGATTAGGACAATGTTACAAGAGTACAGCCAGGTATTTGAGATGGTGACGACGTTCTCGCAAACGAAATCTATTTTCTAAAACTTGGTGTATTTTTAAGCGACTTTGAAAAAAGGAAGAGGTTCTCGATTCGTCAGAATCTTTTTTTTTAGTAATGTTTTCCGATTTGCTATACTTTAAATCAAATTAGCTGGACACACTGAATATTTTGTACTAATTTTATTTATTTATTTTGTTACAGGTAAATACAAAATACGAAGCCAAAGGAGTACTTGCGGTATCGTATAAAACTAAAAAATTTTGCTCCAATCAACCTAAACAATTTTTCCCCTGTCTGATTGTTCATGTTGCTACAGAGTCAGTAAGGGTGGTTTTCTTAGTCATTATGCTTTTTGTATTTCCAAAACATGTACATTATGTAACAATAGCCTTTTTTACTATAATAAAATATTAGTCCGAAAAAATATATTTGACACGTGTTTTTTCTTTTGTTGTGCAAACCAAAATTGACTAAGATACAACGCTTCTAAAAATCACAAAACGTCACTCGGTCGGTATAATTTTACGGGCGTTATGACGTCACAAGTCCCCACTCTCGAACTTCAAAGAGTTTTATCTTGGTCAATATTCATAGATTAAAAAAAAAACAACAAATACATGTTCATTATCTTTCGATACTGGAACTGATTGACTAAACAATTCAATTTTATTAATGCATTAAGGCGCTGCCCCCAAGCTCTATGTAGCAAAGGTAGTCGGGGGGGGGGTAAAGCAGCTGCGCGCGGGGGCAAATTGTAAGAAAAAATGTAAGAAATTTTGCAGTTTTAACTTAATATTTAAAAAATACAGGTCTGAGTTAAAAGAAAATTAGATATGTCTTTAGTATATGAAATTTCCTCTGTTATAGTTACAAAAAATATAATGGTTACCGCTGAAAAAAAATAGAATTTCGAGACGAAAAAATTTTTTTCGTGTTCATATTGACAATTTTTTTTTCGTACTTCTAGACCACTTTTGTAAATTGTTTTTGTGAGTCTTTACTTTATATATTTGACTATACACTGTATTTTTTTCTGGCTTTTGGCATGTACATTGTTCAGATACGGCTAACTTTGCGACGTAAAACTAGTCGTTTACAGAGTGTTCGCTATGTACAGCGCCTTAAACTAGCTGACCCGTGCCCACTTCGTTGGGCGGTAAACATTTTAACTTGTGATGAAATTATGAGTGTGGTTCGGTTAGTACCGAGTGCTATGATTTATTTCCTGACTGCCAAAAGTAGGGCTTTCTTTTTATTGATATTCCGATTACGTGCTCTGACTGTAACTGCCCGCTGTCTTTCTGTAACAAGGCGCTGCGCAAGTCCAGCCCTAGATTCCTGAGCACGGGCCTGCGATGTTCTGCGATGTGCTTTGGTTAGCAAACCGCTGTGAAAGCTCGGAGCTAGATTCCCCAGTGCGTCCCCAGCGGCCTGATTTTGTCGATTTTGCATTGTCCAGTTTCGCAACTTCTAAAGCCGCCGGGTTCGTGCCAGCGGGCCCCGGGCTTCGGTGTGTAGGCAGCTTTACATTTTCGCCAATACATTTTGTAAATCAAAAATTTTGACTGTCCGATCGCTATGGCCCATCTCTATGATCCTGGAAGGTCCAGCTGAACAGAAGTGTAGGCAGGTTCTTACATTATGAAGAGATTTTAAAAGCAAGCTAAATTTTTAAGCTACACACACGTGTGCATACTTGAGACCATTTCCATTGATTCCAACAACAAAGATGGCGCTGATCAACACAACAGACATTTTTGTTTACAACACAATAACCGTGTTGTTACTTTATCTGTCTCAGGTTGAACTCTGTGATCGTTTTGCTTTTGTATCTGGGTCAGATGAAGATTATGATTATGGTGACGCATGGTGGTAGACATGGCTTTGTGGGGAATGCAATCTTAAGTTGTTTTTTTTTATACTTTTCCTTATGCGATTTAAACTCGCATACAAAAATAGTCACACGCAGAGAAATGTCTAGCTACCTGTACGAGAACTTCTGGTTGCAACCGTGACAGCAAGACTCACTAGTTGACTCTACAACATTTCTAGTAATAAATACTAATAAGTAAGTAAGTATAAGTAAGTAGTAGATATAACAAGGACTTAGTATTTATTACTAGAAATGTTGTAAAGTCAACTAGTGAGTCTTGCTGTCACGGTTGCAACCAAAAGTTCTCGTATACATTTCTCTGCGTGCAGACCCAAAACAAGTACTTGTTAGTTGTTCTATACGGGAATTAAACGTGGGACACAGCGCTGCACTCGATCGCTCAGCCACTACGCCAACAGTGACGTCAAGTTTGTTTGTTTCGCGAGATTGTTTAATGATTTACAGGCGTTATGACGTCACAAGGATGTCATTCCGGAGTCGGGCACTCCGGAAATTTAAAGCGTATTATCTCTGTCTATATTCACTGAATAAAAAAAAAATTGGTATCGTTATTTTGCATTTTGCAGTAAACTACCCGTACCGGCTTGTTCTAAATTCTAAATAAACCCGAGCGAAGTCGCTGGCAAAAGCTAGTAACCTTATAATATGATGATTAATATCCCGGTCAATTTTCCGAGAACATACATTTCTCCATTGTCCAGCGATATATTGGTTTCTCAAAATTAAGACGGCTACAGTCATACTTTCCCATAGCGCGGCGATTTCCAAGAATTGTTGTAATTTCGTATGAAAGTTCTGACCGCTGCGCTGTCTTACTGACCGATTTCATGTAGATGGTAATTTTGAGAACTATGTGTTGATTGTTACTCATATATCTATCATTTTTGTATGTATATTTTTCTATCTATGTTACTGCTGTTTGTGACTGATGGATTGACTATTCGATTTCCGCACGTAACAAATATTTGTATGATCTGCAAATAATTATTCCGGGTCTGGGTATTTGTGTATGTGAGTTTCTTTATTTGTAAACGCATCCATGGTAACACAGATATTCTTACAGAGGAGCGACGTTGTTTTTTTAAAGTCTTAGAGATAGGTAACCTGGATTGTACTAAATCTCCGCTCCTCTTCAATGGTGCAATCCTATTGTTTAATATTTCCTCGTTTCTCCGCTCCGCCAGCTCGCTCCGCATCAATGGACAGGCAGCCTTATAATGTTCCCTTAGGAAATCGTGACCCTGGTGCGTAAAGTGCTATTGTAGGATCACCGTAGATTTTAGTCAGTATAAGTCTGACAGAATGGTTCGGAGAACACATTTGATGATTTTACGACTATAAAAATAAAATACTTGTTTTAACTCATACTTGAAGTCCATCCTCACAAACATTCCCAATTATAAAACTCGTAGTAGTAAAAAGATTTCGAAATGATTTCGGTGACTAAGCTACGTAAATTGGCTAGCAGTTTTTGAGAAAACTGTACCAAATTGACACATACTTGTAACGGACCCACTCCACACTCTCAACTTGTGGGAAAATTATGTATTAATTGTTCCATTCTGAACCGCTATACTTGACCTATCTACTGTAAACAATGCTGGCCCTCGAGTCGAGAGCTCTCGGAGAGTGACAGCCAGAACCTGTACCATAAACCTAACAAACTGCTACCCTTAGGCTAAAAAGTGGGGGGGGGGGGCAGTTCAGGACAGGGGAATCAGTAGAACAAAGAGGTTACAAGGTGTGTTACAAGGAAAATTCTGAGGCTTGTCATGGCATATAGATTACATGACGTTCATCCTCAAATAATGTGAAATAAGTGTATTACTTGTGTCCATCTGTTGAAAAACATGTACAATTTTTACCTTTTTGTCTATGCATGGATAGGCACGGACTATCCAGATTGGTACCTGTTACCTCAAATTACGGGGCTCGGAGCCAATGTTTTCAAAATGATTTTTTGAGCATCCCAGTGGGACTCCTTGTTGATGATTATTTCATTTTAACATTAATTATTTTGACTTGGCTTAACCTACCCGTTGATTGGTAGAGACGTACAATAGTCTAATGTTCTTAGACTATGAACAACTTACATTGCTATAAAGGATGACATAGACCTCGTCAGTGAATTGGGTTGCCTTTTTTAAAAAATCTTCCCTGTTCCTTGATAATTTTATTAATAAGATCAAGGCCAGACTGACCTGGAAAGGTTGTTCCTGTTGTCGTGGATGATTGGAAAATCCATCTTTTAACAGATTAAGAAGCTTAATTCCCTTCTAGCCATCAGGAGGTTATCTGGAGAATAGAATGCTAGATGACAAAAACACTGAAACTGGAAGATCAGTTATTGTACCAAGATAAACACTTTGTACTGATACGCAGTCATCAAAGAGAGAACTTCTTCAGGATAATTATCCTGTAATATGTCCAATGAAACAGGTGGGAGAAGAATCTTACACAGAGGGGAGCTCATTTATTGAGCAGAAGGATTTCTTTTCTAATTTTTCTACTACATATTAAAATACAAATGTATATGTAGTAGAAGTTTACAATGTACAGTGTACAACGAATTTGAAAACTTGAATAATTTAAATTGTGTAGGTGCTACTCGCATCACCTACTATGTTTTCTATGGCTAGGTTTTAATTAACTAAATGTTGTAATAGGTCGAATAATAGTTAAGTTCTCAAATAATATTTATTGATTATTCTCACATCTTGATAGTAATGTAAGAGACACATTTATCTAAACTGACTGGTAGTCAGTAATAAAGTAAAATGAATGACCCAGTGATTCTGGCACCATAGTGTTGCTCTCTGAGATCTAAGCGATTCCTTACATTTATGATAAGGTCATCATCGTTTTTAAATTTAAAGTAATGACCGTTTTAGTAGTTTTTTACATTTGATAAATAATCTGATAAATGAAACATTTGCTATAAGTTATAACTTCAAATGGGCAATGTGTTAGAGAACTGGTTCCAGATCACCTAATGTTCTATTGTATAACTGCCGATAAACTGTACAGCAGTTTGGCAGAAGATAAATGTTAATTTTAAGTATGTTTTGCTTGATGAAAAAAAAAAAAAAAAAAAAAAATACGAATTTAGGATAAGAGGATTCGTTTATTCTAAGTTAATTCACATAGCATCTAAATCTTTCACCAGCAGATAACAAACAGGTCTTCAAATAAGTGGTGTCTTGTCGGAACACATATAATAGAACTGTTTTGCATAAAAACAAAACAGTTATTATGTGTGTGGAGACAAGACACCACTTAAGCAAGGTGCTTGCTGGTGTTTGAAGAAGACTATGACGTGACCTGTCAAAGAGACACTCACAGACGCAGTAAGTGCATTCTGCCTAGAGGTGAAAGATGGGCTCATGGGTTTGTACTATGGATTTATGAAGGTAAGAAGTTAATTTATCTAGCGTCAAAGGCTAAAGTTTAGATCGCTTCTTCAAATAAGTGGTGTCTTGTCTCCACACACATAATAACTGTTTTGTTTTTATGCAAAACAGTTCTATTTTTTCAGTTATTTCCCTAACTAGACTATAACGAATACAAGTATGAACGTTTGTTGCTCAATCTCGTCAAAACGGCTGAATGAATCTTGATGAAATTTGGCTCAGAGTTAGGTTAAAGTCTGGAAAATCACATAGGATACCATTGATCCCTGTATTACACTGCCATGAGATAATTTTGAGTAACAGTGTTAAATAAAAGCTTTGAAACACAACTAGTTTCCTACGTACATCCTCTTCATCAAACTCCCGCGCAATTAGGGCCAGTCGCCATCTTGGTTCAAGAATGTTGCCACAAAAAATAATAACCTCACATTATAGGCCACTGACCTCGACTGTACAGGCTACTTTGAATGGCATTTAAATTAAATGCATCTAGTAGGATTTATTTATAGGCAGGAAAATAATAATGTATTAATTGGCTTGGCAATCAATTTGCCAATTAATACATTATTAATTGGCAAATTGATTGTCAACTTTAATTGCCCGGTAATTCTAAAATGAAAATTATTTCGGTTTATGGTACTTAATTTATTATTGGTGTCAATAATGAGTCCTTCCATCATAGAATAACTCGCCGTCCGTTCAAGGTCCAGGGGTCTAATCCCTTGCACGAAACCCGTGGATTCTTAGTTACGGGCGTTTTGACATCGAGCTCAAACTATGAATGAACGATTTTACGGTTTGACAGATAGCTCGTTAAAGTTTGCGCCACCCTTGCGGAAAATTCGTGGTACTTACTAAATTTTTTTTTAAATCAAATTGATGTGACGACATAGACACTAGCGCCGCGTCAAAATTACTTCAGTCTTGGCGGTATTATCCGCCCTCAGATTTTGACGTTAGTTACTTTACATCCGCATCCGTATTCCGTACTAGTCTCTTCATTCACGAACTTAAGCTATTGTCAAACAAAGAGGCGAAGCAAATGCGATCCGAAGCGTTTTTATTTGTAATGTATGGAATTGTTTGAATCCAGTCACATAGAAAAGCGAAAGCGATCCAATAGTCTATTGACTGGCTTCAAACAATTCCATACATTACAAACAAAAACGTCTCGCTTCGCATTCGCCACGCTTGTCTGTTTGACAATAGCTTTAGAAAGTAGACCCCCGATCCCGAAACGAAGGCTATTTCACGTAGTAATGCTAATTCACGTAGTTATAAGGCCAAATGCCTGCCGGGGTCGCGGGATTCTAAGCAGGATACGCATAGTGAATGAAAAGGATCAGAGAGTTTTGTCAATCAAATTCTAAATGAACGCGAGCGAAGCCGTAGTTAAAAACTAGTTCGATAATGGAAGTGAAACACCATGAAAATTAACAAATGGAGTAAGTAGTACATACTCGCGCGACCTGACCTACTATTAGTATATAATAATGTTATGTAGTTATTATGTGGTACATTGTTTTGTTCCACCAGCACTTATTGAACTGGGTCAGGTGTTGACTAGTGTTTACGTCGCGGGTTTGCTTACGACTTTCTTTTGTTTTTGTTGATGTTGTTTTTCTATTTTGATTTTTGCCGATTTGAAATGTGACCTAAATGTCAACTGTTTTTTATTATGAACACGCGTTATTTCGATATTATTTTAAGTATTATTTCTATGAATGAACTATGAAGTATTTTCGTCTAATTTGCTTTTTTTGCTGGCCATAATCTGAACCGAAAGACAAAGCTATATTTTTTTAACAAAATGATGCGGACACTATGATTTTTGCTGCACAAATAAAATCTAAGAAACCTATGCTATGTAAGAGGTTGATGGTATTTGCATGCATGCCCCACACATCGTACCTACTAAGCTAATTAATATTATAATAATTATATTCGTCGTATCGTTGAGCTTCTTGTGTTATGAGTTGAGTCACACAATAACTGACACATGCTTGCACTGACTGGACAGGTCCACTCAAATCTGTGTGGTTCTTTCTTCAAAAGACCACCTCAGACACCTGCATGGTTCTCATAATAATACAACTTTACCAATACAATATTGTCTGGACTTTAAAAGAGACAGTGACCTCTGAGTTTGTTTCGGATGTATCTTCTCAGAGTAGTCAGGTACGAAACACCGAACTCATTTAGTTTAAAAATTGACGTGTAAAAGAGTTTGCCAAAACCAATTTGCTAAATAAATTATATCTAACATTTATATTTGCGAAAAAATTCGGAAAAATCTCAATAAATTTTCAAATTATTTAATATTCTATCGAGTAACCCTAACCCTGATGACCCTTGCCCCTAAAATTCACCACTTCCAAAACAACATCATCACCCTCCCCTCCCCCCATATTTCTATTACCCTCTCCCCCCTCTGACGTCACAGCTGTTTCCGCGACACATGTCATGTAGTTCTCAAGGAAGACAACATGCTACTTATTGTGAACATTGTGTCGACTGTCGTTGGAGAAATTGTGGACATACGTATTGTTTGTAGTTCATTGATGTTTAGACATGTTTTGAATTGAATTCAATTGTCTTGTCTGAATTCGGGAGGAATCCTAATCTTTAAATTAGATCTTAAAGTGATTTTCAAAATAATTGGGAGAATCTTTGGCCTAATAATAACAGATGCGTAGACCCTTATTTTCGCATGTTAAAATCATTAACACAATGAGCTCCTCGCGAAGTTGCACGAGTGTGTAGTCACATACTTCGGGACTTCGATCAACTTCGACGAGTACTTCGTCGAGGCAACTTCGCGAGTAGTGTATAGCAGGCTTAAGCGTTTACGTTCCAGGGTCACGGGTACCCCAGTACCTGTCTAGACAGTCCTGAAACCCCGGCAGATCCGCATAACCCCTGGATTATCAGGATTATCCGGTTAAGCATCACGTGTCTAGGTTGACCTGCGAAATGGCAAATATACACAATACGTTCTATCATCGGCCGCATGTCTTTCTTTGTTAGTGTACCTAATCCATCACGATGACTCAGCAGTGGTTAACTCAACACCATTGTCGTGGTGTGAACATTTGATGCCTCCGACTGCGTTTGTGAAAATCGTCCACCACGATCGCTTAAAAACCAAAAAATATTTCTTAGCTTGTTTTTATCTTTTCAGTTATTTCACGTTTTTTCACGCAGTCGGGTTTTTTGTTTTTTTTTTTTTTATATTTTGTTTTTATTTATATTCTAAATGACGAACTAAATCCTTTATTATTCAGTTATTTAATTATTTTGTCCAATGTTCGGTGTCTGGCTATTTAGTTTTGTTAATTAATTGAAGTGTTTGTAAAAATGTAAACGCACGATGCAGAAAAAAATCCTAGTGTTGCAACGTAAAAATGTAAAAAATTACTTACTCATACTGTTCCGGGAAAAGAAACAAATTCCATTCTATCACAACACTCATAGAAGCGACCTTGCGAGACCACCGTTACAGGAAACTAATGCATAGTAAATGACTTGACTACAGTGCGTACCAAATTATATACCCATTCATAGGAATTGTTTGGTTGGGGTACCGTTAGTACCACATTATTATGGGAAAAGTACCAGGAGACATACCACGACGTCGTAAGGTGAATGCTCCAACCAGCCCGCGAAATTCAAATTTTCTTACGTTTTTTGCAATTTGCAGGCCAGTGACATGTTGTAACCTTATCAAAATATGAATTGCGGTAATAATAAGTATAATTTTAAATACAAGAATGATCAAAACATTCGCTCCATCAGCTCTCACATAGAAAAGGTGCATGTAAGTTAGATTTCGGAGATTTTAACAATTTAAATCTCATGATCAAATTGTAAGTATTTAAAATTATACTTGTTATTGCCGCAATTCATATTTTGATAAAGTTACAACATGTCACTGGCCTGCAAATTGTAAAAAACGTAAGAAAAATTGAATTTCGCGGGCTGGTTAGACGTCAGAGCATTTATCTTAAATAAAAGAGAAGTAGTTCCAGTGTGGGAGTGATAAAGCGCTTGTCGACTTGTATAGCTCTGTCTCTTTCCCACAGTTGAACTACTCTGGCTTTAAGTCGTCATGGTAGGCCACCAGCGGGGGGTTATTACGAAGTCTTAAAACCAGGCTTGTTCCGGCGAGTGAAAGTGACAGTGCTATACAAGTCGTCTAGCGCCATCTCGTTCACTCACTGGAACAAGCCTGGTTTTAAGACGTTGTAATACCCCCCTGGACTTTATAATAATAGGTTGTCGAACGATCAAAAACTGTGACAGTAATCCGTCAAGATTTGACACTTATCCGCGCGGACCGTCCGCGTGTCAACCGTCTATTTCTTTTACTAACAAACATACTTCTCATACAATTTCCGGATAAATAAACTAGAAAATGGCACAAAAATTAAGTTACAGTTATCCGTCGAGATTTGACACTTATCCGCGCGGACCGCCCGCGTGTCAAACGCCTATTTTGCAAACAAACATACTTCTAATACAATTCCCGGATAAATAAACAAGAAAATGGCACAAAATGATAAGTAAATCTAACCGTTACAGTACAACTCGTAAACTTTATCGTTATGAGCTTTAAACCCAGTTGTACTTTGGTTACTAAGTTTACTTAGCATATTCTTAGTTAATACTAGCTTTTGCCAGCGGCTTCGCCCGCTCCCCTCCCTCTTATTGAGACATTTTCTGAAATCAAAGTAGCCTAAGTTACTCCTAATTACATCAGCTACCTGCCAATAAAAGTCCCGTCAAAACCGGTCCAGCCATTCCAGACAGACAGGCAAAAATTGTAAAAAATGACATTTTAGTCTATGTACCGTAAATATATTCATATGCATGTATTAAAAAAATGGTTATTTCAATATTACAAACAACACCCTTTTATAAATATGTATAGATTTTATATTTATAACACACTTTGTTCCTAAATGTGCGTACAGACCATGTAAGTTGTAACAATGTTATATAACACTACAAATGTATGTAAAATGTTATATAACAATGTTATATAACATGACCACAATGAAAAATTATATATAACAATGTTATATAACATGTTATGTTACATAGTCTGTACGCACCGTAACACTATGTCAGATTGGACCTCCAATTTTCCCAGACACATCTAAACACCATGAAACGAATTACTATCTGACCTCTAAAATTGTCAACAGTCCCTTGCTTATATAATATTCTAATACCCTCAATATTTTTGTAACCTCTCCTGTAAGTAATCCGCACAGTGTGAAAGAGACAGACGATTATCAACGCCCGCGCGGACACTGACAATCCGTCGCGGATTGTACAAAGTGCTACTGACGTGTTTTTTATTGTATCTCATTTTAAACCGACTTTGAAAACAAATTTTAAATGGCTTTATTTAGCTTTTTATCTACGTAATGTTTTCAGTTGGACTTGGACTTTTATCTATACAAATAAATATAGGGTGAAAGGTAATTAGCGGAGGATACTTATACACGTGATTGTTCTCATGATTACAAACACCTTTCCCAAAGAAACTTTTTTTGTAAACTCATTAGTTTTATTTTTATCACTATAAAACTATAACGTGCGCGCGTGGATAAGTTCAAACTTCGCGCGGTTTGCGATCAGCTGTTAGCGGAGAGCCTCCCCCCCCCCCGCTCCGCGCCCCTTATCCCCCGCCCGCACCGCGCCCTGTGCCATGCAGTACAGCAGTAGTAAACAAACAGATGCTCCGGGAAGCGAGTCGCGTGCGCATTGTTTTGTTATTTTTATGACGCCCCGCCCGCGCGCGATGCCGTACAACTACACCGCGAGTACAGTGATGGTGATTCGGAAGGGAGTAATGGTGTTATTTATAAAGACAGGTGGATATTAAGTAGAAGGGGTCCAGCTGCTTGGCCACCGCGGGCTCGTGAAAAACCTAGTGTCTTGTGATGGGCCAGTCAATACTTTCGATGAACTAAAAGGATCGAAAAGTGTTTCGAAATAGTGAATAGTGACACTAACACTGCGACGAGTGCAGGCTCACAAGCGCAAGGCAGACACATCCAACAATTAATGTGAGTTAAAACTTAGTTGATTAAAGTCATAATAAGTAAATAGTCAAGTTGATACCATTTTTTTAAACACACCACTTTTACGAAGTTAAAACAACGAGAGTAATAATAAAATACCCAAGTTTTTCTTGTAGACTGCTAGTTCAAAGCCTAGATAAGTGTGATGGAAACTTAGAATAACTTGAATCATGCCCAGTCTCGAGTAGGTATCGAGTCAGTTAATAATGTAGTGGTATCTTTTAAGCCGTTTCTAAACATCCATCTTTTAAATAATAAAAACAAACGCAATTCCTGAAGTTAGTTTGTAAATAGTAGTAGTTAGTTTGTAAGTGGAGTCTAAGTTAGAAAGATTATGTATTTTATGTGTTTATAAAGTAAAGTACCAAAATACTAGTCTTAGATATTACTTTATCGAAACATGTAGGCGCACCGCCTAAGTCATTGCCAACGCGGGCGCGGGGCCCCACCGCTAACAGCTGATCGGGCGACGGTGCGCGCGCGTAGTTTGAACTTAGTACGCGCGCCCTTAATTTTATTATAGTGATAAAAATAAAACTAATGAGTTTACAAAAAAAGTTTCTTTGGGAAAGTTGTTTGTAATCATGAGAACAATCACGTGTATAAGTATCCTCCACTAATTAACTTTCACCCTATATACTTGTCATAAAATTGAAATAGCACAAAATCCCGAACGATAAGCGAAGCTCATAAACTTTATCTCAAGCCCCAGTTGTTCCTTGATTAGTAACGTTTCTTAGTAAATAACTAGTTTTAAAATACCGTTTTGTTCCACACAACCTATTTCCATGGTCATTTCTATTTATAATTAACGTATTTAATTACAAATGGTTCGCTTTTTTTAGGGGTCCGTGGGGTCCGTGGTCAACTGTTGAAGATTCTTAACTTAACTCAAATTAAAAACATTTATTTTCGCTTTTGTCCTGTTCATTCTAGGGTCACGATTAACTCTGTAGACAGTCTCGCCACCCCGGCATAGTAAACGAGTAGTACACATCAAGCTATACAAAACAAGTATAAGTGGACTCGCTTTAAATGATCTTTCCGCACATTGAACGGTCAGTTTATACTAGTTTTGCATAGCTTTATGTGTAGCCGTGTGTCCTACTAGATCGCTTGGTAGTACCACGGCAATTATCGAATAAAGCTACAGTTATAGTAAATCATCATCATCAGCCTATAATGTTCCCACTGCTGGGACAAGGCCTCCTCTCTGTGAGAGGGAGTGGGCCATAATTCACCACGCGGGCCCAGTGCAGATTGGTGGATGTCACATGTTTTCGAAATTTTGGTTCTAGGACATGGCTTAATCCTCACGATGTTTTCCTTTGCCGTTTTGAGAGCAGTGGTGATGAAATAAATTACACAAAGTAAGTTATAGTAAAAAGGCATAATGATTGTAAAAAAAGACTGCAGTTAGCATTCTCTAATTCGTTGAACTCTACGGAGAAAAATGGGAAAAACCTCCATGGACACTTTATAAATCAAAATTATACATCTTGTCGTTAGTCTTCTAAAACTCTCACGTACATAAATAATGACCTACTTTCATCTAAAATCGAAAGAAACAGCATTTCTTTCCATGATTTCTTTTTAATTATCAAAAAATTGACTCGCAAAGTTTCAAAATGACAGGAAAATATCGGCGAAAGTATCATTAGGTCGCCTCTTTCAAAGATACGGAACTCGGCAAATAGTTCCCGCTCGTTCTTAGCCATTTATCATTTAAGACTTCGGCAGTGACATAATTGATAGATGGGATTATTTGTGGAGAACAGTGCTTTAGTTAGGAGGTGGGTAGAAAGATATCCGTCATCACCAGACTTCGGAAGATTCGTCTCCATTTTTGTGAGTATCTCTTGAAAGTATTGGCAGTAAAAACTTTAATAGTAGCTTTTTGAGGTATCCGAGTATGTAAAGGTGCGTACAGACCATGTAATATAACAATGTTATATAACATGACCACACTACGAAAAATGTTATATAACATGTTAGGTTACATAGTCTGTACGCACCGTTAGACAAAGGCCAGTTTCACGAAACTGTTAGTTATTTAAATGCTCAGTACCCTTAGCACGAGTTTTCAGTATTTGAGACGTAAACTGGAACTTTGACAATTTCCAAGGAAAAAATTAGTTCCTTCTTCGTAGACAGGCGCTGTTCCATTTTTTCATACAAGAAACGCTGTAAATACTGGAAAGACGCTGTAAAGTAAAAGAGTGAAAAGTCGTGCTAAGGGTACTGCTACGTGTATTAAACGTTTGTTATGGTTTATTGGTCCGGACTGGCCTGTTGGTCTGGTGGTTAGTGACCCTGACTGCTATACCGGAGGTCGTGGGTTCGATTCCCACCCAGGACAAATGTTTGTGTGATGAGCACGATCATTTGTTCTGTGTCTGGGTGTAATTTATCTATAATATGTATGTATTTCGAAATATATAAGTATGTTTATCAGTTGTCTAGTACCCATAACACAAGCTCTGCTTAGCTTGGGACTAGAGGGCGTTGTATGATAGTTGAGGAATATTATTATTATCTCTTTATTCATTATTTTTCATTATTTATTTATTATTATTATTATTATTCTCTATATCTTTTAAGATCTCGGCATCATGGGATCCCGGACTTTTAGAGGGCATGCCAGGAGCCGAAGCCATCTTGCAGAGGCCCTTTACGCAATTTAAATGAAATGAGGCTCTAACCGGCGGTTAACCCTGTATGCACTATGCCAGTATATCCAAGGTCAACCCCCGGTTGGAGTTGGACTATTGCGGAATATGGAACCAAAAGACAGGGTTATGGCGTTTGGTGGGTTTGGTGGACTGGTTATATAATATCTATGGAAAGACTATGACCCCTGCCTAATCAATGTTTTATATACATAGATACGTTGGCAGGGGGTGACTTGCACACTCAACAAATGGACCCCCAAACATATCGCTAGCACCAGGACGTAGCGACAAGGGGGTAACATATCCTGAGGTGCTTGAGGAGTGGAGAGGTATTCCACGGTTCTCAGAATCGACCAGGAACCCGGAAGTATGGTCGATCCCTACAAACACTTACTGAAATACTTCCTTCCTCCGAGCACGTTTGCTCTTGCGAATCTCCACAGGATGGGAGGGACTGTCAGACTTGTACTGACTTAAATCCACGGTGTCCTTCAATAGGTTTGTAAACGCACCTACGAAACAGGAGAAATGTCTAATATGGAGCGGGGTTTTTAAAAAAAGAGGTAGAAAAATAACAAACGACATGTTGGCGTACTGTTAGATACAACTCTGGCAAGTCTTTAATGATTATAGGCGTGATATTATACATCCTTCTATTTGGATGGATGGATGTTTGTTCCTTTTTCATGCAAAAATCACTGAACGGATTTGACTAAAATTTGGTACACAGTTAGTTTTTAACCTGGATTAACACATAGGATAGTTTTTTATCCCAATTTTATGTTCCCACGGGATTATTTTCGAGTTGGAGCGGGTGAAATCGCTGGCAACAGCTAGTATGCATATTTTACACTATAAAGATCCACCTAACATAAAATACAATGCTAATACCAAACACACCCTGTTTTATTAATAACAAAAGAAAAAAGCGGAAAAACACTACTTTGCAACCACCCCCGTGGCGGCCATTTTGATTCCAATGACGTAATTGTTGTCACTCAGTTGCTAAGCAGCCATTGATCGGGGTCATTCACCCTCGACGATATAGCAATAAAAAGTTAATAACTTAACTAGTATTTCTACGTCTATAATACTTTATAGAAGTAACAGGTTTTTCTGACAAAGTAATTTTTACGTGTCTGCAATGTAACTGGCTGAAAAGACGAGTATTTTTTTTAGTGTTGCATAATTTTTTTTGGTCGTTATTTTTAAATGTGTCAAAATATTCCATAAATTTATGTTCGATTCTTTTTTTAAACCACGTACTATAAATTCTATAAAGTTCAACTAAAGAGAGTTGCTGACGTCAAATTGCGAACTTGCACACTTTTAACAAAAAACAATAATCAATATCACGAACAATTATTTCCAAGTGACAGCTGAAAGATGGATGGATAAATCATAGAATATCCAGTTTCATAGTAAACCACTGAGAATTGAAGCCAAAAACACGGTAGCAAAATTACCCCGTCGTTCGATTCCTACGTAAAACAAGTGAACATCTCCAAAGAAAACATATAAATGTGTGCGTGGAGCTCACTCACACGTTTATAAAAAAGTGGCTTCACTAAAACGTTACGTTTTGTTTCGAACAAAGAATCTGGACATTTTAAAATCTAAGTGGAGACCATAGACACTCTCCTTCTTAATTGAACTGCATAGTACTGTTCAGCATAATTATCTTAATAATTTCTACATCTCGTCATTACTCTACTGGTAAACCTTCAAAGTTTTTCTATTTATTCCTCTGTGAGACGTCAAAGTACTAGTAAAAGTCAGTTTGCAATTAGTACGCGGCCAGCCGTGGCCATAGTGTAACTGTGCGGCTTTTGAAATCACCCGGCGAGTTGGAAACATACGGCAGCGTATCTTGTACGTGACTGTACTCCAATGAAGATTGGAGTACAGTCACGTCCAAGATACGCAGAGGCCTTACCACGAGCTCTTAACGCAATCCAGTTTAGGCTGTGGGAAAGAGACAGAGCTATACAACTCGTCTAGCGCCATCTCTTTCCCACAGCTTAAAAACTCACTCTTTAAGAGTTCATAGTAGGCCACCAGGTAGCTGCGCTAGCCGAGGTTGGTCTGTGGATGGATGACCATCTTTCATAGCGACTTTCCTCCGTACCTCGGAAAGCACGTAAACTCATTGGTCCCTGCAGTCATTTGTAGATCTTTAACAGTCGCTACTTTAGTCAGAAGCTCTATAGTCTGACAACCAGTCTTACCATCGGGTATCGTATTACCCAGTTACTGGGTTGTGGAGGTCCGATAGGCAGTCGCTCCATGTAAAATACTGATATTCAGATTCATCTGGTTCGCCGAAGTCGGTTGTGGACTGTCAAATCGATCGCAGCGCGCCATGTGACAGAGATGTGAACTAACTCGGGACTCTCGGGAGTGACGTATACGTGTCAAGTTGAATATGTATCAGAAACTTCAGGTAGGTAGTTACTTTTAAGCTATTGTCAAACAGACAGGGCAAAGCGAATGCGATCCGAATCCTGTCATATAAAAAAGCGAAAGCGGTCCGATAGTCTTATGTGACAGGCTTCAAACAATTCTGTACATTACAAACAAAAACGCTTCGGCACGCTTTTCAGTTTGACAAAGGCATCAGAGTTTAATTTATTTTTAATGAAGAACAATTCTAAAATGTTTATTAGAACTAGGAAGCGCTGAAATCGCTAACACTATAATAAAATATTTTATTTGTTTTGCGGCTCTTACGTTCAGCAGTGGACGGCAATTTGCTGAGATATAATTACATAGTAATACCTACACACACGGTAGAAAAATCATTGTATCGTCGCGCCCGTCCCAACCAAACACCCGTATGTTTCAATCAAAATCGGCACGTTTTATTACAGATAGTTTTGTGTGAACAAACATTTCCATTTCTCACCGTTACGCGTACTTTGGTCATGTCGCGTATTTACCAGACTTTGCGGCCTGGCCACGCACTCGGACGACACTACTTGCACTTCTCTATGTTTCCTTCGCATGAGTACAAAATAATCATCATCTTTTCCAACTATGTTAGGGTTGGCTTCCAGTCAAACCAGATGCAGCTGAATATTAGTATTTTACATGGAGCGACTGCCTATCGGACCTCTACAACACAGTAACTGGTTAATACGATACCCCATGTTAAGACTGATTTTTTTTTTTTTTTTAGTTGGTAAAATCATCAAATGAGTCCTCCCGCCCTGGGTGGGGCGGAAGGGACTGTCAGACTGTTACTGACTAAAATCCACCCGTGTTCCTTCGGATGCCCTTTACGTTCCGGGGCCACGGTATCCTGGGTTAAGAAAAAACCCGCGACCCCAGCAGGCATTTGACGCGAAACACGACGCGCCACCGACCCGGGCTTGTTCCTTGGTCGGACGGCGAGCTACCCATTACTCACCGTCCACAAGCCCGCTCCGCCGCTGTGCCCTCTGCTGATCAGAGGGACACGCGTTGGAGCGTCCACACGACAGGCTATTCGCATACGGGCAAAGAGACCCCTTAGGCACACAGTGCCTAAGGAAGAGTTTTTGCCCGCATCCCAGGGTGCACCGGCCCGAAAAACTGGTCTTCCCCCCGGACGTATCCGAAAGGGAACTCCAGTCCACGGGCGCACGTGGAGGTTTCCTGTCATAGCACCCCATGTTAAGACTGATAGTCAGACTTTCGAGCTTATAACTTGTAACTAACAGTAACGAATGTCAAAGATCTACAAATGATAGCCAGGTGCAACTGTTTTACGTGCTTTCCGAGGCACGGAGAAAACTCTCTATGAAAGACGATCACATATCAGACCAACTTTGGCATGCACAACTTAGCTTTGAGGTCCTCGTGTATTTTCTCAAAATGATGAGTATGAATGTTGATGGATGGAGAGGAAGAGGAAGGAAAAGATGGATGGATTGTCTAAGGAATGATATGAAAGAAAAAGTAGTAAACGATACTGTGACGTCTGATAGGGGAGAATGGAAGAAGAAAACGTGTAACCACAAGTAAAATGAGATAAGAACATGATGATGATGATGATGATGCCCGTTCTTCACCATAGAGATCTACACCTCGGAATGGCCATATACCGTACTTTCACAGTTATTATGTCTTGTGACTGGGACTGTAGCACCATAATTTTGAAGTATTTAATTATATTTATATTTGTCTTTGACAATTCAAAAGTGCCTCTAGTTGTTCCACTTTAAATAAATGCTTTGATTTTGATTAGGATAAATCTATGTATTTTCTCAAATGTCGCGTCTTGTAGGTCGTGGCCACGCAGTCGCCGTTACACGTACTTTGGTCAAGTCTCGTATTTAAGTATCGTTCATTTTAGCATAAAAACCATGTCTTTTTTACAGTCAATCATTTACCCGTTTTTACTTCATGAATGACAATTTTATGAATCATTTTGAAAGTGTTGTGTCGCAATCAAGTGTTGATGGGAATTTCTGCAGAAAATAGATGCCAGTCATTCTTATAGATAGAATGTAATTTTTTTTTACGTGGTAAAATCATTAAATGAGTCCTCCCACCCAGGGCAGGGCGGGACTGTCAGACTCGTACTGACTAAAATCCACGGTGTCCTTCAATAGCCCTTTATTTTCCGGGGTCACGGTAATGAGATAAGTCTCGCGACCCTGGGGATAGAATGTACTGTTGGCCTACTATGACAATGTCGTCAAAGCAAGAGTATTTCTAGTGAGTGAACGAGATGGCGCTAGACTACTTGTATAGCTCTGTCTTTTTCCCACAGTGGAATTACTTTCGCTCAGACGTTATGGTAGGCCACTTGTATTGATACTAAAATTGTTTAAAACTTAAAAGAGTAACTAGCAGTAGCTTTCTTGTCAGTTCTTTAAGTTCTTCTCTATGAAATGAAAACGACCCAAACCGTGCCCGTTTATTGACCAAAAATATGACCCGTATTTTTGATTTTGTTACCTAAGCCAATATTGGTAAATATAGGAAGCTTTTAATATACTCAATACGTCACTTAATGTATGCTTTTTCATAGTTCTGACTTCACGAGAACAAAATTCAGATGCCCTATATTAACCGACTTCTAAAAAGGAAGTAACTTATCATGAACAACATCTACACCAAACACGTCCACCAACCATACGTCTGCCCCAGAAATAACCCTCTTTGTCCCAAACCGCGGTAAACTGCGACCAAAATAACATGCGCCTGCGCGGACAAGACATGGAAATACCACGGTAAGCTATTCAGTGTTATTTATAGAGGTTCACGACTGATTTTGGTTGTTGATTTCAGTTGGAATGAAAGGATAATGCTTGGTTTTTCATTTGATTGGTCGTAGGACTGTCTCCTCAGATAACGGTAGCCCTGGTACGTGAAGGGCTATTGAAGGAACACCGTGGATTTTAGTACAACTCTGACAGTAACTCCCGTTCTTTTAAATATGTTACGGCTAATATCCGAAGTGCGGTTACACCTAGGTTTAACCGGCTAAACCTAGGTGTAACCGACCACATGCGATTTTAAACCTAGGTGCATCCTTCCTTCACTGGAGCAAGTCGACGGAGCCCTGCTCGGCAGGGCTCCTACTTCTGCGTGGTTTTAAAAAAATAACCACGAAGGGGATGGCTCTTCTAACCTAAATTGTCCGAGTCGGGGTGCCAGCAAGTCCCGAGCAAGACCTAGTTCTAACCGGCTAAACCTACTTCTAGCCGAAGATAAGTAGGATACACCTAGGTTTAACCGCATGTGGTCGGTTACACCTAGGTTTAACAACCGGTTAAACCTAGGTGTAACCGCACTTCGGGCTTTAACCGAAGCAATTAGCCGAAAAAAAAATGGTATCGTTTTGCTGAATTTGCAATGAAATAACATAGTAAACAGGGTTTAGGTTTAGGCACAGCTATAGTAATTTATATCACACTATGCACATCATTATCATCATCAGCCGGAGGACGTCCACTGCTGAACATAGGCCTCCCCCTTAGACCGCCACGCACAATAATTCGCCACTTGCATCCATCGGCTGCCCGCGACCCTCACGATGTCGTCGGTCCACCTAGTGGGAGGCCTGCCTACGCTGCGTTTTCCGGTCCGTGGTCGCCACTCGAGAACTTTTCTTCCCCATCGGTTGTCAGTTCTACGAGCGATGTGGCCTGCCCATTGCCACTTCAACTTGCAAATTTTATGAGCTATGTCGGTGACTCTGGTTCTTCGCCGAATATCCATGTTTCGGATTTTATCCCGCAAAGAAACTCCGAGCATAGGTATGATCACACTATGCACATGTATGACAAATTAAATTTGATGCAGCTTTGCAAGCCTGAAGTCTGATAAAGGTAACGAAACATAATTATAATTGTTTAAAACAGTTTTGCGCAAAACTAAATTTTACAGCGAGCCCGAGCCCTGTTTTTTCCTGCTTTTGTGACTAACTGGACTTTTCAAATTGAAGGGAAAAGTCGTTCCTGATTCGTAAACTAGAAGAGCTTTTTCATTCCCTCTCCCTGCATCTGGTGCCGAGGTTGATCATTTATCCTAGCGAGTTTCCTCCGTGCATCGAAAAATGTCGTTTATCGTTTGACGATCTTTGACTGTCGTTACTGTTAGTCAGAAACTCGGAAGTTCGACAACCACGTAGGCATTCCACAGTTACTGAGTTGTGGAGGTCCGATAGGCAGTCGCTCCATGTAAAATACTGATATTCAGCTGCATCTGGTTCGACTGGAAGCAGACCACAACATTATTGGGAAAAGTCTAGGCACAAAACTTCCTGAGATTAGCGCGTTTATGATATTGGTAAATAGATCATTTTAAGTATCAAAACACTGTAAATTGTTGACAAAAACACTAAAGCAATTACTCAGTCAACTATACGTTATTTATTTTCGGACAACCGGATGCCGATGTACCGTCAGCAGCTAACGGTTGATTGGTTAATTTAATTAACCTTGTTTTTGTTGACGGTTGGTAGTTGATAGTGACCGTTGTAGTAAATTGTCATTGATGGCGGACAACTAAAATGGTATGTGGTTTTAATTAAATACGGAATTGATGGTGTTAAAGGATGAATTATGCTAGACCGTGTTTGGGAGGGCTTATGCGCAAAAAGCCTAGCTACCAAAAAGACAACCTAGGCGCAAAATTAAAAGTTTTGAATTTTTCCCACGTTACACAGTCACTTTTCTTGTTTGTTTTTCGTTCCGGTTGGATTTTTGCAACTATTTTTTTTCTGATTGATACCTTTTCTCGAAATGCCTAAATGTCAAATTGGCAAATGATTTAAAATCAAAATGGACATTTTTTTCAGGTTTTTTCACATGCCATGAAACAACTTAGTCAAATCGAAGACTAGATTTTTTTTTATTTACAAGATATACAAGTACTTCCAATTGTGGAATCAATATTATGATCATTTGCCATTTTGAGATTTAGGCATTTCGAGAATTTGCCATTTTGGGATTTAGGCTTTTACGCCCCTGCGATTCTGCTCTATTTTCTTTTATTTTTTTTTACGTTGCCCCACACTAGGAATTTCTCCTGTGTCGTTGGTGCGTTTACAAGCATAGAAACTAACATACACAAACACCTAGACCTGGAACAACTAATTGTAGATCATACAAATATTTGCTCCGTGCGAGCATCGAACCCACACAGCGCAGCAGTCCAATCGCTACTAAGCCACTGCATCACCAACCGTGCCGTCAAGTATTAGTCCGTCCCCGAAAATACAGACTCGTGCTCGAAACTTTTGAGTAAACTCTACACCCTATTAGTTTTGAATTCGTAAATTCTGACAACATAATTATCAGGAGTCAAGAACTTTGTCCAATCAATTGTCAACAATTTCAAGTTAGTTGTATGACAACTAACTTATGATAACCAGAAAAGCCCGAAGTATTGGCCGAAGCTACATATTTCGTGCTTGGATAGTAGTACCCATTTTTTTATCGCGATAAAATTATCAAATGAGTCCTCCTACCCAGGGCGGGATGGAAGGGACTGTCATGCAGACTTGTACTGAGTAAAATCCACAGTGTCCTTCAATAGCCCTTTACGTTCCAGGGTCATGGTTACCTGAGTTTATCAAACATTTTACAAGCATAATGTTCCCGCTGCTGGGACAGGCCACAGGCCTCCTATCTGTGAGAGGGAGTGGTCTATAATTAAAATTAGTAACTTAATTCGTAAAGTAATTAACCTGACCCAGCCTTTGCCATTTACCTTCAAAAGAAAACTTCAAAAAAATATCTACTCGAAAATACTTTTTTTACTCTAAAAAAACCGTGTACCGATGGCAAAACAAACAGTCGGATTTCAATCAACGCTCCGCTCCCGGATTTATTTTGCTATCGCTCCACCACATGTTCGTGAGAACGGTGGCTGGGACATACAAATAAACACAAAAGTTACTGAGTCAATGATCTGATGTGAATGATTTTATAGAAGTAGGTAGGTAGTAGGTACAAATGAAGGTTTTTGATTCTAGACTGCTTAGTGTTAGGTTTTGAGTTTGATTCTCAGGACGTGTCCAGAATTGGGATCTAAGGGCAATATTGTTCCAGGGTCGCGGGACTATCGGGTAACCGCGGCCCCGGAACGTAAAGGGCTATTGACGGACACTGTGGATTCTAGTCAGTACAAGTCTGACAGTCCCTCCCGTCTTGCCCTGGATGGGAGGACTCATTTGATTGTTTTCCCACGTAAGAAAAGGACCGGAGAAAAGAAGAAGGAAGGGTCGCGGAACTGTTCAAACGAGACACCGTGATCCTGGAACGTAAAAAATATTATTGAACTGTAGCCTTTTTTTACATGGTAAAATCATCTAATGTAGTCCTCTCTCACCCAGGCAAGGACGGGCGGGACTGCCAGAGAGACTCTGACAGTCTCGTACTGACTATAATCAACGGTGATCCTTCAATAGCCTTCACGTTCCAGGTTCACGGTTACTTGATAAGAGAGTTGAGAGTCTTGCGAACCCAAACTTAGCCTATAGCTAGCCTTCCTCGATAAATGAGCTCGAACCAGTCCAAGGATTAGCGCGTACAACCAAACAAACTTCAGCCATATTAGTAGGTATAGATTCCATCTTTCTCTATTTCATTTCTCTAAAGTGTCAACCGAGACCTTCCTTTAAATTGAATGCATTCGTTTAAAAAGTTTTCCACTTAATCTAAGCAGTGCGGGCAGCAACAGGATTCAATTAGCAAAGTATAACAGATACTTGCCCGCCATCTTGAAAACTTTCAGACGGAATTGTTAATCTTTAGCCCTTTCTTACACAAGGCGACGCAAGTCTCCGATACCTTACGACTTCGATATCCAAGTGACTATCGCAATACAAATCCATAGAGGTTCGTACACAGGCACGTGTCAATGGAAACTAAGTAATGTCAGGTATTGGAGACTTGTGTCGCCTTGTGTACGAACGGGCTTCGGCATCCATTGATGCGTGCCTGTGTACGAACCTCTGTGGATTTGTATTGCGATAATCGCCTGGATACTAAAGTCGTAACTCGTAAGGTATCGGAGACTTGCGTCGCCTTGTGTGCGAAGGGGCTTCGGCATCCATTGATGCGTCCCTGTACACGAACCTCTATGGATTTGTACCGCGATAATCGCCTGGATACTAAAGTCGTTAAGGTATCGGAGACTTGTGTCGCCTAGCGAGCGAAGGCGCTTACACTTGCTTCGACACGTTGTGTACGCGCCTCCTAGTAACCACATTATTTGGAGAAATAAATTCTGCTAATAAAAAAAAAGTATGTACTTAAAAAGGTTGTGATTCATATTAAACTTGACACGTACTTAACTCCGCCGGTGTCCCGAGTTAGTTCACATCTCTGTTACATCAAACGCTGCCATCGATTTGATAGTCCACACCACCGATTTCGCACGTAGATAATTGTTTATTTAAAATAATATTTATAATATAATATTAATAATATTAAAATAATAATATTAGAAGTCGGTTAAAAAGCGTGCAAGTGTTAAAACGTGGCGAATAACGTCACAATTAGGGAATCGAGAACCGGTTCTTGTTGGACGAACCGGGATTTTCAGGACAGTCCTCCAAGGAACCGGAAAATCCCGTGATTTCCTTGTTCTATAACCCTAGTCACAATATAGCGTCAGCAAATTTCCTTCATTGTTCAACATATTACGCCTTTTTTAATTAACAGTACAAAATAATTTTACAAAAACCTTTATTAACTTACTTTCTGTTTCAACTTCCAAGAAATTACGCCATAACTATAATAAGAAAGATGAAACAACGAACCATAAACCACCATATCTGATCCTTGATTAATAAAAAAATATAACCTCAAAAAATGTTTCCCGACAATTTGATCCGCCATCTTTCATCTTTCATAGATAAAGGAGCAGGTAGGGACTGACCCGTGTAGTAGGGCTGTTCGCTTTACCTTTATTACGGTTTACGGTTTTTTTTGCTGACTTATTAATTTTTTTTAGGTAATCTGTTGAGGTTTGGGTTCGTTTCAATGAATTGAAGAATATAGATACCTAAAAAGAAGTTTTTTGGTTTGTAGTAAGGTATTTGATTGAAGTATTCAAAAAGGGTGTTGTGCATATTAAACTTGACACATGTCGCTTCCGAAAAGCTCGTGGCTAAATAATTACAGCCGCACAGGCCGATCATCTGGGTCAAGTCGCGTTTGCCGAGGTTGGTCTGTGGATGGGTGACCATCTGTCATAGCGAGTTTCTTCCGTGGCTCGGAAAGCACGTAAAGCCGTTGGTCCCGGCTGTCATTTGTAGATCTTTGACAGTCGTTACTGTTAGTCAGAAGCTCTAAAGTCTGACAACCAGTCTTACCATGGGGTATCGTATTACCCAGTTCTAGGTTATGGAAGTCCGATAGGCAGTCGCTCCATATAAAATACTGATATACAGCTGCATCTGGTTCGACTGGAAGCCGACCACAATATAGTTGGGAAAAGGCAGGCAGATGACGTCCACGTCACTCCTGAGAGTCCCGAGTTAGTTCACATTTCTGTCACATCGCGCGCTGCAATCGATTTGACAGTCCCCACAAACGAGTTCGCACACATCATCATCAGCCTATAATGTTCCCACTGCTGGGACATAGGCCTCCTCTCTGTCAGAGGGAGTGGGCCACAACTCACAAGTACCACGCGGACCCAGTGTGGGTTGGCAGATGTCACATGTCTTCGAATTTTTGTTTGTAGGACATGCCTGTTTCCTCACGATGTTTTCCTTCACCGTTTTGAGAGCAGTGGTGATGAAATAAATTACACAAAGTATTACCTGGCGGGGTTTGAACCCACGAGCTACAATTTGTAAGGCGACACCGATACCACTGGGTCACCACTGCTCTGCAAAAGGAGAACAGTTTCCGTTCGCACACAAATACGTATAATGGGTTAAAATAACACTGAATAAATATAACGAATTATTTAAATAAACTATTTCTCAACTTTTCTACTTTGCTGTAATTGCGTAATTAAAAAGTTTGCATTCTAATGGCTGTACTTAGGTATCTACGCTTTCAAAATAATAAATTAAATTATCTCTGAAAATTCGGACTGAAACACGTTTTCAAGAAGTTTTAGAAACCTCTTAGGATTATAATTACGCTTGTATTCTTTGAAGTGTTAGACAGAGGTGTACAGTCCTGGGACTGTCTGAGTTCGATACCGCGGGCCTGGAACGCAAACAAAAAGGACCAGGGGACACACAATTGTAAAAAAAACCATTTTGAGAATTAGGCTTTTCGTGAATTTGCCCTTTTGAGAATTAAGCTTTTTCTATCGTGGTAAAATCATCAAATGAGTCCTCCCACCCAGGGCAGGGGAGGGACTGTCAGACTCCTACTGACTAAAATCCACGGTGTCCTTCAATAGCCCTTTACGTCCCAGGGTCGCGTTTAACGGATAAGTCCTGCGACCCCGGCAGGCTTTGGTCTTTCATTGAATGATTTCATTTGAATGATGACCCATAAATCTTATGAACCATATTTGTACGCCGGAAACAGCAGAATATTATGATCGAAATTATACATAACACACATAAAAACTTTTTACAATATTCTGACAAATAAATGACTTCTATTCTATTCTTCTATTCTATTATTCTTCGTGAATTTGCCATTTTGAGAATCAGGCTTTTAGAGAATTTGCCATTTTGAGAACTTGTCCTTTTGCGACTTGGTAGCCATTTTGCGAATAAGGCATTCTGCGCCTAAACTTTTTAAAAGTACCCCGGAAGAACTCATTTTGATGATTTTTGTAATGAAAAAATAATGGCCAAGTTGTACCTAACTATGCAAGGTTGGGGCACAGGTTGGGGGAATGTTCAAGAGAGTTACCATGGCCCTGGTACAGCAAGGGCAATTGAAGGTACCTACTGGAATCTGATCCGACTTTCCGCTTCAGCCAGAGTGGGAGAAATAACTTGGCGATTTCTAAACTCAAAAAAAAAACTGATAATAATTTACTTACTATTAAAAGTATTAAAACAAAAGGCTTCGATTGTAACTCACTTGGGTGACATGAGTTCGTGAACATTACAACACTTCTGGTCATAAAAACACGCCTGTTGCGGAGTACCTACCTATTCTTAATTCAGAAGATATTTTCTGCCTCTAAACGAACCATCAAATACGAAAATGATGGAACAAGTCCAGTCCCCTTTGTAATAGAAAAAGCCACGTGAACATAAAAACAAAATAAACCTCCAGGATTTTACCAGCACCTTTACCTCATAGCAATAAGGACGATTTTCCCATCACAACTCTGCCCACTACCCTAAGATAGACCATACGCCTAAAGCGTTTAATTCCTCCGAAAACCAACCTTGTCTACCTTAAATTACGTAATACAAAAATCCTACACCTTGTCTATAAAAAGAAAAGAAAAATCAAAGTTGCCTTTTTTGTTACAGAGTGAAGGAGACAGCGATATTTTCAACACGAGTGAGAACGAGATAGAAGTTTTGAATCAAACCGGTTAGGCAGTGTCCGTTTTTGAAATTCGAACGCATCGCCTAGTATGCTAGTTCGAATTTGGAGTGCTCTAAGTGTTTTGTGATTGGTTGAATTGAAAAAGTGAATTCAAGATGGCGTTTGTTCCCGCGTTTTTTGGACTGCTTCTGGCCGTTGTTGTATCAGGTAAGATTTTGAATATTTTTTAAAGTATTATCCTGCGTTCTTCCTTGGGAGAAATGCTTGATTTAAGTGTCTTTAATGTATAAATCACCTACGAAGACGCTGAAAGCTGGAAATAACTGTCACTTTGTCAAGCTGAAGGCTTTGACAAAGTGACAGTCATTCAGAAATGTCAAAAAATTATAGACTATCGTTAAAGAGCGTGTACACTGAACGGCATTTCATACAAACTCGGTGTAAAAAGATCTCAGTGAATATTTTAAGTGTTAAAAAGCTAAATGAAACTGATTTTAAGCTAGATGATAGAAACACAGAATTTCAATTACATATCGACGCAAGATAGCAATATCTTGTAGTATCTCGAAAAGTGGAACTTTAACCAGAGCCAAAAAACTATTTAAAAAATTCATAACTCGTAAACTAGCTGAAATCGAGAGGTAATTTTTGAAACACATATTTCTTATAATGAAATTTATTAGATAACACATAATTATCACTAAAGATACGAGTAGTGTTCTAAAGTTGGTATAACATGAGTTTTTGCGAGTTACAGCATTTGGTATTTCAATTTGAATCATCAGTATTGCTGTATCTTGGTAGTTGTTATGTAAGGGCCTGGCCCCATGTCTCCGGCGCGGCGCCGTGCCGAGCCACGGCGCCGCGCCGCGCTTCGGCGTCGTGTACCGGCACGTACCCTATGTTCAGCAAGTGTATCCAAAGATAAAAATTACAGTTATATAACATGTTATGTTACATAGTCTGTACGCACCGTAAGGTAAGAAATAAAAGAAATTATTTTAACTTATTTATTCTTATCATAGAATTTTTTTTTTGATGTAGACATACGTATGACTACATACATACATATGTATACACTAGCAACAGGACCAGGATACGCCTTTCGCGGTCCATATCAAATCAAAACTGTAATTTTTATCTTTGGATACACTTGCTGAACATAGGGTACGTGCCGGTACACGACGCCGTAGCGCGGCACGGCGCCGCGCCGCCCGCCGGCGCACAGTGGTCTGGAAATCGAGCTCCATAGTCATAGAAACTTAAAGTGAGGAATTAAAAAAATAAAAATTGTATTGGCTCTGGTATACCTCCCTTGACATCATATTAAAGTATGGATGGTATAAGTTACACTAGGCGTGAGAAAAAAAATATTTATGTTTTTTTTGTATGGGAGAAAACACTAAAAGTACGTTTTCTCGAAACTTAATAGAACTGTTAGGCTGGTGGTCACACGAGCTATAGTGCCATACACGGCGATCAAGATGACATACAATTCATGTACCGTTAGGCGCCGCTTCGCACGTAATAAATTTTTGAAATTTTGAATTTTCGACATGTGATTTTTCAAGTCTTTGGCTTGGTTAAATGACGTTGCCAGTCGATTTATTCATATTATTATACGATTAAGCCTTCGAATGACCATTACGATGACAATAACTTAAAAAAAATGATTGTACAAGTTTTTTTGCGCATTCTAAGAACTAACTCATAACCAATTATTTCATCTAAGAATTTTTCCAACTTTTTCATATCCGAAGGAGTATATTCTTTACTTATATCACATGTCTGCTCTGCTTTACAACAGGGCTTCCCATAATAATCCAATGTGCTTCAATCTCAGCCTCAATCAAAGCCTGTTCTTCCACGGTGTTTCTTGTTTTCGTTTGAAAACTTAAAATAAGTAGGTCTGTAAAACATGGTGGAACATATTTAAAAAAGTATGAGACAGGGCTTCAAGAGAACATCAAATTGCCTGAGATCGTGAGGCTAAAAATGACTACTTCTGTAGTGTCGCAAAGTAGAGCAGCAACCATGTTCCAGTTCTGACTTTGGTGTAAATGAGGGTGCATCAACATCCTACACACCGGAGACATGCAATGTTGGAACATCAACACCAGTTGTGACGCCGAGAAAACCATTCGTGGAGCTAAGCCCGCTATAGCGAAGAAGGAGAGTGGAAGAGCTCCAAATGCATAGCACTGAAAGCCTTGCTCATGCAACTGGTTTGAAAGCACAAAACAAGAATGTGCCTAGCAGATATCATTTAACTGGTAACGGAGAATCCCGAAGACTCGGTTGAGACAGCTTTAGGTATTTTGATCTCATTGAAGCTATCATTAGCATTGAGTGCGTTACAACATGGCTTCCCATAATAGAAGGCTGCAGTGCTTCAATCTCAGCCTCAAACAGAGCCAGCCCTTTACGATGTTTAACTTGTTTTCGTTTGTAAACCTAAAATGAATAGGTCTGGGTGGGATTTGGGTTCTCCCATACTTTTTCATCGCCACAAACTAAACGCAGAGACACAAAAGAACACATAAAAATACTGTAATCGTCTTCGTCTGCCATAGTTTGCTTATACAAGCTTTGCCCTGAAGCACCATCAAAGCCCCATTTGCATATATCAACTCTTTGCCATCCAGCGAAGATTGCACACGTGACAACTTTCCAAGCCTAGCCACAGTTATGTCCAAAACTGCTTGGAGCTTTACTTTAACCTCTCTTTCCGTGATGTCTATGGTATCTTTTGGGGGTTAGCAGTTCTTCGCGTCAGGGATGGCAGTACAAGAAGGATACAATGGTATTCCTTCTTCTTTTGCACAAGATCTTAATGTTATAATATACTGCCACTTCTCTTTAGAAGTGGCTAGAGAGGCTTTCCTCAATGAGATCAAAATACCTAAAGCTGTGTCAATCAAGTCTTCGGGATTCTCCGTTACCAGTTAAATGATATCTGCTAGGCACATTCTTGTTTTGTGCTTTCAAACCAGTTGCATGAGCAAGGCTTTCAGTGCTATGCATTTGGAGCTCTTCCACTCTCCTTCTTCGCTATAGCGGGCTTAGCTCCACGAATGGTTTTCTCGGCGTCACAACTGGTGTTGATGTTCCAACATTGCATGTCTCCGGTGTGTAGGATGTTGATGCACCCTCATTTACACCAAAGTCAGAACTGGAACATGGTTGCTGCTCTACTTTGCGACACTACAGAAGTAGTCATTTTTAGCCTCACGATCTCAGGCAATTTGATGTTCTCTTGAAGCCCTGTCTCATACTTTTTTAAATATGTTCCACCATGTTTTACAGACCTACTTATTTTAAGTTTTCAAACGAAAACAAGAAACACCGTGGAAGAACAGGCTTTGATTGAGGCTGAGATTGAAGCACTGCAGCCTTCTATTGGATTATTATGGGAAGCCATGTTGTAAAGCAGAGCAGACATGTGATATAAGTAAAGAATATACTCCTTCGGATATGAAAAAGTTGGAAAAATTCTTAGATGAAATAATTGGTTATGAGTTAGTTCTTAGAATGCGCAAAAAAACTTGTACAATCATTTTTTTTAAGTTATTGTCATCGTAATGGTCATTCGAAGGCTTAATCGTATAATAATATGAATAAATCGACTGGCAACGTCATTTAACCAAGCCAAAGACTTGAAAAATCACATGTCGAAAATTCAAAATTTCAAAAATTTATTACGTGCGAAGCGGCGCCTAACGGTACATGAATTGTATGTCATCTTGATCGCCGTGTATGGCACTATAGCTCGTGTGACCACCAGCCTAACAGTTCTATTAAGTTTCGAGAAAACGTACTTTTAGTGTTTTCTCCCATACAAAAAAAACATAAATATTTTTTTTCTCACGCCTAGTGTAACTTATACCATCCATACTTTAATATGTTATCAAGGGAGGTATACCAGAGCCATTACAATTTTTATTTTTTTAATTCCCCACTTTAAGTTTCTATGAGTATGAAGCTCGATTTCCAGACCACTGTGCGGCGGGCGGCGCCGTGGCTAGGCACGGCGCCGCGCCGCTCGCCGGCGGGCGGCGCCGTAGCTCGGCACCGTAGCTCGGCACGGCGCCGCGCCGGAGACATGGGGCCACGCCCTAAGGCACAACAAAATAGTATTAAAATTTTAGAAAACGAAGATACTTACTTCAAAAATATTTTTTGATAACTTTTTAGTAAGTAAGTAGTATATATGAATCCTGCTTATGTGTATGAAGTTTCATTAAAATCCGTTTAATCATTTCTAAAAATACTGACTTGTAATTTCGTATGATATGTTGCTCAACGTAGACGCTATCGAAAAACAAATTGTAGTAAATAAAAAAGAGAAAATAATAACCTATCACTTGTCGAAGCCATCAAAATGTTCCATACAAACAACCATTTCTTATTTACCCAACTGCGTAAGAACTACAAAAGAGAGTAATGTTTCTAATTGGGTTCTAAAAACTTGATACAGTTGTCTTAAGTTTAGATAATTGTTAAAAGTTTTGTCTAAGACCAGACAAAATATCAACAGACTGAAATAATACTTTATCTACTCTCATAACGTAAAATTCGAAATACAAAACTCAAAACGAGTTTATAATGACATACTTTATACCATAGAGTATCGTAATGAAATTAAAAAATTAAATTATAACACTGTTTCTCTAACAAAACAATGTTATAATTTAATTTTTTTTCATTATGATACAGATTACTGACCATAGATACATCTATTTCATTTTTTTATCTGTGGCTGCGCGCGCTTTAAATAGGAATGTTGGAATTTTGACGTTTGTATTTCGGTGGATGAATATTAGTGTTAATTAGTTTTTATCTTTTATTTGATATGTTCGTATTCAATGAGAGTAGATAAAGTAGTGTATGAAACTGTACATAACTAGGTATTATACCACTCGTGTGATACTATTAAAAAACTCGCTTCGCTCGTTTTTTAAACTCACACTCGTGTATAATACCCCTCATTATGTACCAGTTACATAAACTACTATTTCGTAGGTGTCAATTTACTCGAAATAAATAGAATTTCGATTATTTATTGGTTCGCCGAAATGAAAGAAAACAAACTCCTATAATATCCTAGTGTGGGTTGTCTATTACCATTTAGATTTTATTTAGACGTTTAGAATTCATTTATTATTTGTTTATTACAAAGAAAAAATAGTGTAACCCAGCTATATTATTTAAAGCGTGATCCGCGGAGTCTTAGGGTTCCACAAAGCTTTTAAGGGGGATCTTCAGTAGGTACTTAATAACTAATTAAGAATAATAAAACCGGCCAAGTGCGTGTCGGGCCACGCACAGTGTAGGGTTCCGTAGTTGCCCATTAAAATACTTATGCGAACTAACTAAACTGATACACTGAATTTAATTTTAAAAAGATTTTTCAAGCTCGATCCAGGCGTCTTTGAGAAATCGGGGAAAATACATAAAAAAAGCCTTCGACGAATTGAGAACCTCCTCCTTTTATGAAGTTAGTTAAAGTTAGTTGACAATAAAAACCTACCTATCCCCAAAACATACCCACCTATTATAGCTGTAAAAATAAAGTTGACAAACTTACATTTGCAGTTGAAGAACATGTTCTCCGATACATTTTGTTTAGGAAAATATGTTATCCAAGTACGTTTTATAAGTTGGTCGACTATTGGGGGGACACTCGAGTCGAGCAAAAATTAGCACTTTAAAGCTTAATATTTCACAAACGGATCTTTTTATCAAAATGTTGTTAATTGAAACTATCAATATTTTTTAAAGGCCTATTTAATGATACCCCACACTAAGGGGTACGCGAGAAAAAAAAAACATCCCCACTTTACGTGTACAGGAGGTACCTTAAAAAAATATTTTACGAGATTTTATTTGGGAAATTATAATTGCGGCAACAAAAGTTTTCTGTAGCACCTGCAACCTAGCGTCTTTTTTTATATGTGAGCGACGAGTTAATAGAACAGCTTCAATTATATTAATTCATCATCTTTACTATTCCAACAAAATATCAAGAAACCAGCGTCAATTTACGAGCGTAAATTAATATGACTCCGAGCTACCGATAAATATATTTACTTCTGATTTGATAACTCAGCGACTAATGTTGTAAGTGAGCTACTTTATATATTTTAGAGATTCAACATCTGTCTGCTAATAAAATCAAAATCCAGCCTCAAAATTAGCAATCAAAGTTTTTCATTCAACAACTAAATTAATAAATCATATTCTTTTTTCGTGAAAGTTTGCAACACAAGCGCGGGAGTGTACCTGACGCTCGTTGGGAATCGAGGGGCGCGACCGGCCATTTGCACCAATGAGCGAGCTCTATTCGGTGCGTGCAGCAACGAGTTCACGTGTATTTGTTTACATTAATGACACGATTAAGGAGTGCTCGTATTCTTCTGGATAAAATTTAAATGCGCATCAATAATTCTTTTTGTACACCAAATATACTGAATGTGCACCAAATCTAAAACTCGCTTTAGCAAGATTTCAGGGACACCCCGAAGTTCGGTTTGGTTAGGTTCCTTTAAACCTTGTACACAGAAATAGAAGCCCCGCCAAGCGGGGCTTCGTCGACCCTGCTTAGGTAGATTTTTTTTATTACACCTCGTTATGACATATTTTAATGAACATATTTTGGTGCACATTCAGTATATTTGGTGGAACACAGACAAAATTAGGTAAATGAAATGGGAATAAATTGAAGTACTTTTAAATAAATTGAAGTACTTTTAAATACCATCCATAGTCAATTACATAGGGTAACATTATAAATAGATAGGCGAATACATGAAATTATAGCTTTTATTGACCATTATTTGATGACAATATTAAGGAAATTTTATGTTCAAATATAGTAGATTCACTCATCAATTACTTATGCTAAAGTATAAAAATAACGGTGACTCTATGAAATTAGAGTACGTTGATATTATTTTATAGATGAAGTTGATACACTTATTAGAAGCTGGCAATGAGTAGACATATCACAAATTTAGTTGCTTAAGAATTATCACCATGTTGCGTCATATTAACAGTAGCTTGTTTTACAATATATGGTCGCTTATAAACCATTTATTAGACGCTAAAAGTTTGTCGCTGACCTATTAATTCATTAGACAACTAAATATATTTGCAGACGAGAATGACATTTTAAAGAAGCTGCCTTAATTAGCACCCATTTTATTTTACCACTTTTTCGGAGCAACAAATCCGCATATTTACACCAAATTACAGCTTTCTAGTACTGGGCGTCTCTGAGCTAAGCTGCGGACAGACGGACGGACGGACATGGCGAAACTATAAGGGTTCCTTGTTGACTACGGAACCCTAAAAATGGTATCATTTTAAAGATTAAACTGTTAACTTTAAATTGATACAACATTCATTCAAATGACTCCATTATTTAAGGAGCTATTCCAGATCAATTCCAAATGATTCCATAGTTTTGCTTTCTGGTGTAGTAATAATGGCGCCACTGTTTAAAACACATTGTAAACACACGCAATATTTTTTTGCCATAATAACCTTGAATGTTCCTTCCCAACAACATATTTTAGTGAAACAGAATTCCTTATAGCTTACAAAACAAACACCGAATAACTGTAAGCCGAACCTGATATAAGTTTTCAACTCTCTTATGCCTTTGTCAAACTGACAGACGAACCGAATGCGTGGCGTAGCGTTTTTGTTTGTAATGTATGGAATTGTTTGAAGCCTGTCACATAGAGTATCGGATCGCTTTCGCATTTTTATATGACATGATTCGGTTCGGTTCGCTATCGCCTGTCTGTTTGACAAAGGCCTTAAGCTATTGTCAAACAGACAGGGCGAAGCGAATGCGATCCGAATCCTGTCATATAAAAAAGCGAAAGCGCGGTCCGATAGTCTATGTGACAGGCTTCAAACAATTCTATACATTACAAACAAAAACGCCTCGGCACGCTTTTCAGTTTGACAAAGGCATTAGAGCAAACATAATATCAACCGATTGATGAAAACTAAGAAACAGTTTCATACTTCCCATTAATTTTTTTGTACTTTTATTGTAGACTTACATTTTTAATTACATTTTTAAATTTTATTCTTCTTTAAAAACAACATTGTAACATGATCACCTATTATTACCATAGGTCGGAATAAGGTAGAGTTATTCATGTAAGTACCTCATTGATTTCATACAGCGAAAGAATAAAGTGGATATGCCCCAATTCACGGAATTACTTTTAAAGAGCAGATAAATTCCACAATTTATTTCTCTATTCTATCTCTGATGTTTTTATCATTATTATTTATTTGTAATACGGTTTTCCACAAGAGATTGTCTATTAGAAATCCCGGGAAGATCCATATTAATATCAACATTTTGATGCAAGTAACTCTAAGTTTGGGGTTCTATCAGAAATGTAGCTTTTCAAAATGGTTCCTTGTAAACTGTAAACGAAACAATAACTCGGAGTTACAAACGCTACAGAAACTTGGAAGATACCGAAAAATAATTCTGTACAACAGGAAAAAAACAAGGTTACTTATATTTTACACCTTTTATGTTGTACATTACATACTCTACACTCGAAAAAAATTACAAACACACATTTTACACCAGAAATAACTCTTCCAAAACATTAATATTACGCGAAAAAAAAAAAACCAACACAGCAAATAAACATAAAGAAGAACGGCAAGTCAAGTATTTATTATTTTCCCATTTCGTATTCCGCGGGTGAAGTCATAAACTGACTCAGACTATTGTAATTTCTCCACAATTGTAAGCGGGGTATATGTTTCTAGAAATTTCGCGAACGTGAGGAATATTTTTAAAGGGTAATTTTGCGGGTTTTGGGTAAGCCGCTTTTTTTCTTTGGGAGGCTAAACACGTAATGGCGAATGTTTGCAGATAGTGACTTCTGTGTTTTGGGTTTATTTAAGTGTAATGTTGTTTAGGAAGACTTGTACTATTACTGGCTAAATATTTACAGCCGCACAAACAAATATTTCGAGTTAAGCCGCGCTTGACTCGAGATTGGTCTGAGGATGGGTGATTATCTGTCATAGCGAGTTTCCTCCGTGCCTCGGAACGCACGTAACCGTTGGCGTCCCGGCTGTCATTTGTAGATCTTTAACAGTCGTTACTATTAGTCAGAAGCTCTAAAGTCTGACAACCAGTCATACCATGGGGTATCGTATTACCCAGTTACTGGGTTGTGGAGGTCCGATAGTCAGTCGCTCCATGTAAAATACTGATATTCAGCTGCATCTGGTTCGACTGGAAGCTGACCACAATATAGTTGGGAAAAGGCAGGCAAATGATGACGAGTCTAGGAGTCGTTTCCCTGCCTTTCAGGGAGAGGTATCATTTGATGATATTACCCGTAAAAAACAAGCTAGAGAAGCTACTCAAACATTTGTAAAAGCATCAATTAATTTACCTAGCACAAGTTTATTATACTACCGCCTCTGTTACCCTTACAACTATAATTTCTGTCATCGACGCGCCCAGACACAAACAATCTCTTCCGCCGTGTACCATAGACCACGTTTTTTTAAGTTTTTTTTCCAGAATAGGGTTGTCGAAAATGTACAATTTTTTTTTGTTTAGCGAAACTTTAGTCTTGTTTATACTGCTACTAAATACCAAAATGAAGACTACTACTACTACTACTAAATATCATGAAGATTGGAAATTATTTATTGGGAATTTGAAGAAAAATATGGTTGTCTTAACCCAGACCATGGTCATTCCATGTGCTGAATTTATTACAAAGTTCAGTTTGAAACCAGGCAAACAGATCGACGAGATGAGATTAATTTTTACAATCATAATGAACAAATTACTGCAGAACTAAGTCACAAGTCTACTGTTAATTGATATAATCCATCATCATAATTCTTAGTCCAACTTCACCCATTGCCACCTAGCTATGCTATTCTCTTTAAAGGACTCTACGACGAGCTCATCGACGAGCTTGTAATACCATACGACAAATTTGTATACACTAAGGGACAAACCGTAGGTTCAGTGCTGTTTCAGCGCTGAGACTTTGTATGTTTAATAGCATATATTTAGCAAGAAAGTTGCCTATGACCAATTGCTCCCTCAGAGGGCCAAAGCCTGCTGGAATCGCGGGACTAACGAGATACCGTGACCCCGGAACTGAAAGGCTATTGGACGACACCGTGGATTTTAGTCAGTACAAGTCTGACAGTCCCTCCCGTCCTGCTCTGGGTTGGAGACCAAATAGGTACACGTTTCGTAATTTGAAAGACTACATAATTAGCAAACTATACAACGTGTAACGTTAATAGCACAAAACCTCTCGTGGGGTAACTCAGCCCATGTTACTGAACAATGTTTGTTCTACGACTTTTGGAAATTCACAAAAAAAAAGATTTTTCATACTGATGGGCCCGATCAATTTCTCATTTTGTATGAAAAAGCAAATTTTTTTTTGCGAATTTCCAAAAGTCTTGGAACAAACATTGTTCAGTAACATAGGCTGAGTTACCCCACGAGAGGTTTTGCACATTTAACGTTACACGTTGTATAAGTACATTATATGTATATTTTAAGTACATTTCTGCATAACTAATATTCATAATATAACACAAGCTAACTCCAGGTCTTTGCCCTACAACAGAGCCAGCAACCAACACTGACACATCATACATTATGCATTCCTGACGCATCAACTGTCGCAACGTATCAGTCAAGTGTGTCAGTGCAGCTTGATGGCCGATGCATAAATGATACGTTCGATAGCCTTTTATAATTACTATTTTAATTAATATAGAATCTTGGCATATTACTGTACATTATACATAGCCAGGGGTCATGGACTATTTTTAAGGGTCCTGGAAAGCAATGAGTAATTTAAGGAATGGGTTGGTTTTAATTTAATTAGCAAGTCTGTCAAACTCTTCAGTTCCACACACGACGGGGGCGACTTAAAAGGCTTGACTTAAAAGGTTAATTGATAAAAACGGTAGTTTTACTCATAATTATGAACTACTTTCATGGAACCATGAAATCGTACGCCTTTTAATCCATATTGCGTATAACAAAAAAAAAATTATATTGTTAAAAAGAGACCGGCGGCGTTACCACGCCCAATGGCAACGTTAAGTCCCTTCGTAGTTTCGTACACAACGCGACGCAACTATCCGATAACTTAAGACTTTGATATCCAGGCGACTATACAAATACTCAAAAACACATTTTTATTTTTACTTCTGTGACCTATTTTTTTTACATAAAAAATATTTTCCTTTCTGTATTATTTTTTCCTTAACCACAACATAAAAGTACTACCGTCATATTAAAAAAAATATACCAAAGCTTTTTAAAATTTATTTTTTTCTTTTTACGGTACCGTTATCATAATCATATTAAAACCATTGAAAAAAAAACCGTGGCTTTTAAAATATATTTTTTTGCGTTAACGGTTTTTGATAGGTGACAGCCCCAATTCTTTTCGGTAAACGGCCACAGACAACTCTGTCGGTTGGTGTGTTTACAAAGTCAGATTTAAACAAGTTAGGTAAACATTTATAGAGTCAGTTACAGGTTGTTTGTTTTTTTTGTTAGTTTAAATAGCTCTTTAGATATTTGAATTATTAAAGAAGGGATTGTTGAAATGAAGAGGATAATTTTTTGTTGTATTAATCTTTGGGAAAATTGAGTATGTTATTTTCGACGCGTTTAGATAATTTAGGTGTTTTATTTTTGCTCAAAAAGACTTCTAACTGCTTCTGAAAAGGCTTAATAACTCCATCAATTTTTTCCAAGCAATTTCAGACTTTTCCTAATGTCCTGTGAAAAAGTCTTAAAATAATATTTGCTTCAGAATGAGGCCACGTTTTGAACACACAAACAACCATTGCCCGAGGCTCTACTCGAGCTCTCTCTAATTCTCTATATACACCAAAATGAATCGATAAAACAATGATATTCTAATATACAGATATGTTATACACTTACAAAACAACAGAAAAAACTGTTCCGCGCCGAGCGGCAGCACACATACACACTTTTTTATTCACACATTACATTTCACTACAAGTAAAAAGGATAGCTTGATAAAACGCAATAAGAAGAAAAGTGACAGCTAGATAAACAAACAGCGCTACGCGTCATCAATCCCCCCGCACGTCGGCATCATAGACTAGCAAATTGTCCCACGTAGGACATTTTCTGGTCTTCACGTTTTGCGCGCTCATAACATAGCTGTTTACTAAAATATCGTTGCGATAAAAAAAAACATGTTCACACGACACATCAAGCTATACAAAACCAGTTTGTCTTGGACTCGCTCTAAATGATCCTTTCGCACATTGAACGGTCAGCTTATACTAGTTATGCATAGCTGCACATCGTAGCGTAGTACATGTATAAACATACACTTCATTTTAGAGAGGTCGACTGGGCTGACTGGGCTTAGAGGGCCAAAACCTGCCGGGGTCGCGGGACTGTCTCAGGTAACCGTGACCCCGGAACTTGAAGGTCTATAAGTCTCAGTGTAGTCAGTACAAGTCTGACAATCCCTCTCGGCCCACCTTGGGTGGGAGGACTCATTAATTTGATGATTTTATCACGATTAAAAAAAAAAAGAACGTGGGTATGGATGTGAAAGTCGTGTGTGTGTCTAGGCAATTGTACTTATCCCAGTTGTAATGTCCCTTTGTGCCTATTGGCCTTGTTTTGTTCTGTCTCCTGCTTGCATGGAGGGAAGTGGAAACATATTTTTCCTACTCCTCCACTAATCTTTTCTGATTAATGTCGTTGCAGGTTCCAAGACAGGTAAATTCATTCTCCGGGACACGTCGAGCTTCATTGTCTCGGCGCTTTACTGGTGGTTGCCACTGTTGATTCTGCCTCTCAGGAGTTGCAGTGGTTTGGGAATAGTGTGGTGGGTTTGTCCCAAAAAAAGTCCTTATATATGAAATGAAGAAAGACAGAAAAAACGTTTAGTGACACATGCCATAACATAGGGTAAAGGGAGATTATTTGTACTATGTGGTGTGTTGTATTGTGTGGTGAGACAGGTAACTCAGTGATAGTCTTAAAAGTCTCTCAAAACGTTACCTATGCATGCTGTAATGCGAAATGATGCAACTAGTTCATCAGTAAAGTGGACAAGACGTAGTGACACATCATTTCGCATTACAGCATGCATAGGTAACGTTTTCAGAGACTTTTAATACTCTATCACTGAGTTGCCTGTCTCACAATCTCCCAAACAAAAGTAAATATTAGACAATGCTAGACGTAAGTTCAAAACCAAAATTGAATCATCCTGTACATTATGGTGTTACTTCCCAGACACATGCTTGACCGTGGCAGTGGGGCAGGTCTCAACGTAAACATACCAGAGACTAAACAGACGTTTTACGATCATACCTGCTACGGCGGTTCCTTTTTAGAGGGCAAACGGTTGTAGAGGAAACGGATAGAAAGACACGGTGTTTTGCATCGTCAGAACTGGCATGAGAAGTACGTTTTTTTAGCTTTTTTTGCAATAGAAATGAAAATAGTAGTAAAGTTTTTTTTTTCATTTTATTGCCGTCACAGTTGCGCCAACCGTACCGTCCTAATTAAACGAACCGTTTTTCTTTTTGTGTATAACATAATTTAAAAAAACAAAAAAAAAAATAACATTTTCGATAAAAGGGACAAATATAAAAACCGGCCAAGTGCGTGTCGGGCCACGCACAGTGTAGGGTTCCGTAGTTGCCCATCACAATACTTATGCGAACTAACTAAACTGATTCGCTGAATTTAATTTTAAAAAGAAGAATTTTCAAAATCGGTCCAGGAGTCTTTGAGAAATCGGGGAAAATACATAAAATAAAGATTACAACGAATTTAGAACTTCCTCCTTTTTTTGAAGTTAGTTAAAAATAGTTGACGATAAAAACCTACCTATCCCCAAAAAACATACCGGAAAAACATACCTATTAAAGCTGTAAAAATAAAGTTGACAAACTTACATTTGCAGTTGAATAACATGTTCTCCGATACATTTTGTTTAAGAAAATATTATTTTATATATATTTTATACATTTTATAAGTTGGTCGACTATTACTCGTAAAGTTGTAAAGCCTACTTAGTCATGACAATTTTCTTTTAAACTTCGTTATATATACTACTATTGTGAATTTTTTCACACCCCCAAACATAACTGTTTAGCTTGTAGAGGGGGGGGGACACTCGAGTCGAGCATTTAGGATTTTAAAGCTTAATATTTCACAAACGATTTTTTTTTATCAAAAAATTGTTAATGGAAAGTATCAATATGTTTTAAAGACCTATTTAATGATACCCCACACTAAGGGGTACGCGAGAAAAAAAAAAACATCCCCACTTTACGTGTACAGGAGGTACCCTAAAAAAAAATATTTTACGAGATTTTATTTTACCACTTTTTCGGCACAACAAATCCGTATATTTACACCAAATTACAGCTCTCTAGTACTGTGCGTCTCTGAGCTAAACTGCGGACAGACGGACGGACGGACGGACGGACGGACATGGCGAAACTATAAGGGTTCCTTGTTGACTACGGAAACCTAAAAATCGATCATTCTAGGTTATAAGTAAAACATTTTCTTCATATTTTCACGTATAAAGATTTTATGCGTAAGCATAAAAAAAAACGTTTCATCGATTTGTCAGTCCGAGCCTTGGTCTGGGTGGCCGATTTGTTTAAGGCGAGACCTTCTTTATAGATGACCGCAGGTTCAAACCCCATATTTGAAATGTTTTTATATGTAAATTGTATGTATTTCTGGATTTTCTCTCTTTGTACCCAAGCAGAGCTCGTCAAACGGATGGAATTTAAATCATGCATGATACATCGACCTTTAACCCGTTACACAGGCAGGTATTCATTACAATTGACCCAACAGTCGCACCACCCAGCAGATCGATCGCTCGTAATTGGTCCATGAGTCAGATGACTCACAGCATCCAGTCATCTCGTACGTGATACTTATGACTCAGTGATAGAAAGATCCTGAGGTAGTTAGGCTGTTTGTAATTAAGGTTTAGACTCACTTTGTGGATGAGAAATATTTTTGTACGTGATAAAATCATCAAATGAGTCCTCCCATCCACAGGGCAGGAAAAGAGGGGCTCTCAGTCTGAACAAAATCCACGGTGTCCTTCAATAGCCCTTTACATTCCTGGGCACGGTTTCCTGATAAGACAGTCCCTCGACCCCGGCAGGCTTTGGACCTTTAAGAGCCCCCGTGAGATTGCTGACAGCTCTTTGAGGCGTGCGTGGAACACGACGCGCCGTCGACCAGGACATGGTCAATGATCGGACGGTAAGTCGCCCATTACTCGCCGTCCGCATGTCCGCGCCTACGGTGGCCGCTAATCGCTTCGCGAAGTCTTTTTGCCGTTTGCGACTCCCGAGGCGGCTGGGTCGCTGGACGCTGTGCTCTCTCTCGCGTTCCGCCTCCTCCTTCGCTAGCATGACTGCTTCGCAGAAAGAGGCGACCGCTTCCCATTCCAGACAAGCGTGCATGACGTCACAATATGGCGCCGTTACAGTTCCACCCTTATCGCAGTCGCTAATAATATACCTAGACGATTTCTGTTATGTGTCATCTCAAGGGAAACTAGTTATATACTGACTCACAGTTGAATCACGTAGAAGTACTTTAATAACAGTTAATATTGACCGCTATCGATAAAACTGTTCGACCAATGAGTTTTTATTGCTTCTTGGTTTTAAAACGCCATTTTAAATGGTATGACCCAATTGAGGCAAAGAAACTAACTGTAATTCTTAGACTTTTTTTTTGTGCAAACCCACCACACTATTCCCAAACCACTGCAACTCCTGAAAGCCAGAATCAAAAGTGGCAACCACCAGAAAAGCGCCGAGACAATGAAGCTCGACGTGTCCCGGAGAATGAATTTACTTGTCTTGGATCCTGCAACGAAATTAATCAGAAAAGAATAGTGGAAGAGTTGGAAAAATATGTTTCCACTTCCCTCCATGCAAGCAGGAGACAGAACAAAACAAGGCCAACAGGCACAAAGGGACATTACAACTGGGATAAGTACAATTGCCTAGTTACGCAGTTGCCTTTGTTAGACTAGTGGTGGTAAGTGCTACTGCTGAGGGTAGGGTTCTAGGTTCATTTCCCAAGTCAGACAATGTGTTTATGACGGAGCGAGCTCACATAATAAGGAACTGAAACTCTTGCGCAATGTTGTATCAGTAGTAATAACTATTTTAAAATATTTTTACGTTAGTAAAACTATTATGCGGAAAGAAAAACTTGACTTCGAACTCTGGACTAGAAACTTCGTCCTTTTGGATAACTACTTCAGAGCAATGGAATGAAAGATTCTACGTAGCCGGGACTGCGGTAGCCCAGCTGGTAAAGCCTCTTGTTTTTCGCTTGGTAAAATCATCAAGTGAGTCTTCCCACCCAGGGCGGGATAAAAGGGACTGTTACCTGATGAGACAGTCCCGCGACCCCGGCAGGCATTAGACTGAGATAGGAAGATGATCTGTCCACCTAATCGATGGTCTTTCCAAATTGTTTCTCAACATTGACGTCCATTTTTCAAGCCAGTCTTAATCCGCAGTGCTGCAAACGATTTAGCGACCGGTGTCGTAATGCAATTGCGACTGAAACTACCTAATGTCCGAATATAGGGTTGCTACATTCGAAAATTGTACACAATTCGGAAAATAATGTATATCTATACTAATATTATAAATGTAGGGGGTAATCTCTGGAAGTAATGAACCGATTTTAAAAGTTGTTTCACTGGTCGAAAGCTTATTCGTGAGTGCTATAGGCTATAAATTATAAAGATATCATGTATATTTACCGCCCAACGAAGTGGGCACGGGTCAGCTAGTAATACATATAACGCGTACGGAATTTCCAAAATATTTTAGGTATGTTTTCATTCTTTCATTTCATTTTTAAAGTCTCAACAAGGCGACGTTCTGCGCCATCTATTGCAGAGAATTTCAACTAAATGGATTGAAGACTTCGACGCTTGCAGTTAGGAACCTCGATGGCTCGGTTGGAAAAAGCGTCGGATGCACTGAATCCGGAGGTCACAGGTTCAAATCTTGCTCGCGTTTCGAAATTTTTCTTTCCGAAGAAAAGCTTTCAAATTCGCAACGCATGCGTTAATGCGTATAATATTTATAATTATGTTTTTGTTTTTTGTTTAAAACTTCCTCGATTTACTTTTTTATCGATGTGATAACCCTAAACACTATCGAAGTAATTGTCCACTGTGAGTCAATTCCGTGACTCGGTACAGTTGGCTCAGTCGGATGAGTCAGCGTTGCACCTTTGTTCTGATTGAACTGGTTTTTGATAAAAACTGCATAGCCTAGTATCTTAGTTAGGTTAAATTAGAGCTTCAAAAAAAAAATGCGGAAGTGATGAATTCGTCTTTTTTTTTTGCGTGGTGTTATCGTCGAATGAGTCCTCCCACCCCGGGCAGGGCGGGAGGGACTGTCAGACTTGTACTGACTAAAATCTACGGTCTCCTTCAATAGCCCTTTACGTTTCGGGGTCACGGTAGCTCGTTAGTCCCGCGACCCCGGCAGACTTTGGCCCTTTAAGGAGGCCCCGTCATTATGCTGACAGTTCTTTGAGGCACGCGTGAAACCCTAGATTCGTCTAAGGTATTTTTCATGTTTGATCACCGATTACTGCGTGATAATTAGGCTGAAATGCATGATTCTAACTTCATTTGATAGTTAAAAAGTAACGAAGCAAATATCTAAATGTAGCTCGGCGTCTGATCTAAAACCAGCCACTCTTTAGCTCAAGTTGAAGCTGACAGGGCCTCAAAGGGCCAGAAACCTGGACTTCTCGGCAAGCGTGCTTCACCTTCGACCACATTATCACTTATGCCTTTGTCAAACTGAAAAGCGTGCCGAAGCGTTTTTGTTTGTAATGTATGGAATTGTTTGAAGCCTGTCACATAGACTATCGGACCGCTTTCGCTTTTTTATATGACAGGATTCGGATCGCATTCGCTTCGCCCTGTCTGTTTGACAATAGCTTTACTATCAGGCGAGATACCGGTCAAACGAATGACTATCGGAAAAAAAAAAGAAAAAGTAAAATGATTAACAGGCATGAGAGGCCTGGAATGAAAAAGACTACCAAAGGAACAGGTTTGACGGGGCCCCTCTAGAGGGACAAAGCCTGTCGGGGTCGCTGGACTTATCTCATTACCGTGACGCCGGAACATAAAGGGCTATTGAAGGACACCGTGGATTTTAGTCAGTACGAGTCTGACAGTCCCTCCCGCCCTGCCCGGGGTAGGAGGACTTATTTGATGATTTTACCACGTTTTTTTTTTTTTTTACTCAGGAATGGACTTTACCCATGGCGCGACGCGATGGCAATGCGACCGATTCCAACTACAAGTGAAAATCAACCTTACCACTAAGACATATGACATGCAAACACTTTGCTATCTACGGGTAAATGAGAAACAAAAGTCAATCGAATTGCATCATTATTTCTTAGTAGCAAGGTTGATTTTCACTTGTAGTTGAAATCGATCGAATCGCGACGCATCGCGCCATGGGTAAAGTCCCTTTTGGTCCGACAGTCCCTTCCGTTTCACAAAGGGTGGAAAGGCCTTACCACCCCAAAAAAAAGAGTATCGCTTCTAATTCAAAGAACCTTTTTTAATGTACCCCTATTTCTATGATTTATCGTTATACCTTTGATCAGCCGATAACAATGTTTTTCAGACCTTCAAAAGAAACCGCTGCCCTTTTGCATTTATAATAAAAATAATAAAAAGTCATTTTTCTTTCGCCTTTCTTATAATGGGTGTTACACACGATTAAGTTAGGGCAAGTATCACGTGATTGACGGCTTTACTTGATGGGTGACTTGACGCCTCTTGAAGGTGCCTTCAAGTGCGCCACTGTCGCCTACACACATCAAAAGTGTCTAGGGATCAACATATATTTTTGCAATAACTTTTCTCCTGATTGATATTAATTAAAATGTTCTTTAAGGATTCATCAAATAAAGTGTTATCGTTTGTCACAGTAACGATAAACCAAGTCACCTTTGCATTCATAAAGAAATTTGCCATTTTCCTAATAAAGGGATTTTTGACATTTGAACCACTAACATTAAAGTTCGAAAAAAAGACTGAAATAACAGTTTTCTTTAAAATTTTATTGGGTAACTTAAACAATTAATAATCCGTGTTTCTACCGCGAACACTAACAACACAAGAACATCGGTTTGGCATACTCAAAATGAGTTCATCCAAATCACGCTGTGGAATGGCCGCCCATGTTCGTTGCAACAACAAAAAAAGGTCTTCTTGCGACTGGATACCCTCCATATTCGGCAGAGCTCTTCTCTGTAGCATATCCCATGCATGCTCAATCGGGTTCAAGTCTGGCGACTGAGCAGGCCAGGGCAGGACATTGATGTTAGCTGCGGCGAGAGTCTGTCTTACAACTCTTGCGGTGTGCGGTCGTGCATTATCATGCATTAACTGAAATAAGGTACCGATTTGCACTTGTAGAGGAACGATGACGTCTGATACAATCGTCTCAGCATAAATTTGAGCGTTGAGGTTGCCTCTGATCCAAATCAACTCAGTTCTTCCGCCGATCCAAATACCCGCCCATACCATGATGGTTCCACCACTATAAGGATGGACTTCCTGGCAGGATTTTAATCGCTGTTGGCGTCCAGGGGTTCCCCAGTGTCGTATACGTCTTGTATCCGGTCTCATACCAAAACGAGACTCATCAGAAAAGCACACGAAACGCCATTATTCTTCTGCCCAATTTCTGTGTTCAAGAGCCCATTGATATCGAATCCTACGATTGTGCATTGCTATAGGTGGTACCCGTAGCGGTCTTCGGGAATGAAGGTTCACTTCATGCAAGCGGTTTCTGACTGTTTGGTCGCTAATTAAGTTCCCTGAAGAGTGATGAAGCCTCACGTCTAACATCATGGCGGTTATTGTTGGAGCTCTTCGAGTTAAGATTTGAATGTATCGGTCTTGTCTCCGTGTGGTGCAGCGATACCGTCCTCCATGGCGCTCAGCCACGGTACCAGTGCTTCGGTAACGTGTCCAAAGTCGACTGATAACACTCTGACTTGTATTCAGAGCTAAAGCCACAGTACGTTGCCGGGAACCAGCTTCTATCATTCCCACGGCTCTGAGCATTTCTTCCCTGCTTAAATGACGTCGCCGCTCCATAATAACGTTGGTTTTAATCAGTAGTAGGGAAACAGTAGCACTAATAATGTCTTCAATGCGTTGTATGTTTTTATAGGGAAAATATTGACAGCTGATTTTCATCTTTTACTCGAATTTGATTTACAGTTCCTGATTCAAATTATGAAATGCACCAAAAAGGATCCATATAAATTTATAAAATCATAAATTTATTACAAAGCCACATCTCAATCTCAAGAAATCCGCATAAAAATGCTTGATCCCTAGACACTTTTGATGTGTGTACTTATCTGTGTGTGGCCCCAGTGCTGAAACTTCAGCAATAGAATTTTCTCTAGAGAGAAAATACATTGAATTTGAATTATCTAAGTAATTAATAGGTATCTATTATTATTATTCTTTGTTTGGATTCTATAGCTAGAACTTGATGAAAAAAAGGACTTATGAAAAAAGACTTGTCAAGTCACGTCAAATCTCGTCAAATTGCTAGCACATCAAGTCGGCAGTCATTAAAATTGCGACCAAGCCCCAAACCGCTTGATAGTAGCGTCAAATGTAAGCGGTAAAACAGGAGCTAGTGTCTATGTCATCATTACAATCATCATCATCAGCCTATTAATGTTCGCACTGCTGGGACACAGGCTTCCACTCTGTGGGAGGAAGTGGGCCATCATCCTCCACGCGGGTCCAGTGCGGGTTGGTAGATGTCACATGTCATCGAATTTTGAGTTCTAGGACATGCCGGTTTCCTCACCATGTTTTCCTTCACCGTTTTGAGAGCAGTGGTGATGACATAAATTACACAAAGTTATGCCCCTGGCTGGGTTCGAACTCACGACCTACAATTCATAAATCGGGGCCGACACCACTGGACTACCATTGCTCACATTAATTATTGTCTTTACATCGTTGGTTTGACTGGCCTGTTGGTCTAGTGGTTAGTGACCCTGACTGCTATGCCGGGGGTCGTGGGTTCGATTCCCACCCAGGACAAACGTTTGTGTGATGAGCATGATCATTTGTCCTGTGTCTGGGTGTAATTTATCTATAACATGTATGTATTTAGAAATATATAAGTATGTTTATCAGTTGTCTAGTACCCATAACACAAGCTCTGCTTAGCTTGGGACTAGATGGCGTTGTGTGACAGTTGTGGAATATTATTATTATTATTATTATTACATCAAATCGCATTAAAAAATGTATTAGGTACCACGAATTTTCCGCAGTCCTTCAGTCGTGGCGCGGACTCTATCAATCTTCATTTCAATGAAGTAAACTTGTCAAGCACGCTTGATCGTGTGTGACCCATAAAACATAAACCTTCAGAAAAAGGCCTGAAATTCTTGAATTCGATCCAATATCCGTCATATATCACACCATTTTATTCGATCCGTATAAGTGACGTCATTTCCCATCTGCGACGGATGTGACGTATAGACGTGATACGTTACTGAGTAACATAAAGAATATGGGAATTGATATATGGTAGATATTATTTTTTTTTGTTCTGTTTTTGTTGGCAACATTTTTTTTTATTAAAGATAGGAAGATCTTTGTCAAATGTCCTCTCTTACCCCGGGTCGAGCACCAATCGAAAACCATCATGTTACACTTTGTATTCCACTATCGTGGCATGCGGACGGCGAGTTTTGGGCGACTCGCCGTCCGATCATGAACCATGCCAGGATCGACGACGCATCGTGTTCCACGCGCGCCTTAAAAAGCTGTCAGCAATAATATGACGGGCCCCCCCTTAGAGGGCCAAACGCCTTCCGGGATCGCGTGACTGTCTCAAGTTGACTATGGAACGATATTATCAGCCTATTGCCGTCCACTGCTGAACGTACACCTCCCCCATAAAGCGCCAACCCTCCCGGTCCTGGGCAGTCCGCATCCATCTGCTACCAGCCACATTCTTCAAATCATCGACCCATCTTGCCGCAATGCGTCCTACGCTACGTTTGCCTTCGCGGTCTCCACTCTAGCACTTGTCTGCTCCATCTACCATCTGTCCGTCTACAGACGTGGCCGGACCACTTCCACTTCAGCATGCTTATTCTACGCGCAATGTCGATTACTTTGGTTCTCTGGCGAATGACTTCGTTCCGAATTCTATCCACCAGAGAGACTCCGAACATTGCTCTCTCCATTGCACGCTTAGCTACCTTAAAGGGGAATGCCCAATTTCGGCCACGAAACGCCCAACAATTTGCTATTATCAAAAAAAAACATCTTCTTTTATGTTTATTAATCGCGGTATTCATTTATCTAAATAAGACCGCAACATGTTGGCACAAAAAAACAAGTATCGAAACGATAAAGATGAAATTAGGTAAATCCGTACTCCATTAGTATGATAGATAATATGAAAAGTGTTGCCAATTACTAATTTCATTATATAAAATATCGATACTTTTATTTTTCAATCGATTATAATTACTTACCATGTCATTTTAACCCGCGCAATGTTGAACCGACCATTTGGGCGTTTAAAACCGGTTTTTTGAACCAATTCCAAAAAATGCTAATATTATTCATTTTTCCTAATGATGTTATGATAATAATTAAATAAGCGAATTTCTAGTTGGTTTATCATGAATTCTTTAGATCATAACAAAAACGCCACAGCACAATTTAATATTTTTATCTATTTTTATAAATATATTTACAGTAGGTTTTTAAAAATAAATTAAAAGAAAATACTTTCTAAAAAAAATGCAGAACTTAGAGCGCTTCAATGTTTTTTTCCGACTATAATTCCAACAAAAAATCGATATCGATTCTTCTACTTTTAGTCTGTTAAGTGGCAACATCGAATCCTCTATGACAGCTAGGGCCACTGTCATGTGGAATCATAATAACTGACGGAACACAAACATTTCGTTCGCGTTTGTATTTGGTTGTTTGTTTTCTTGCGGATTTGTTATCAATGTTTCTGGTCGAAGTGCAATTAAAAAGTATTCGGTGTTAAAAAGTTAAAAAGTGTCGGCCGCCGAACGGTAGGATGTTGTGCCCATGTAATGATAGTAATATGGTATTTGGGTTGGGCACGCCATCAGAGTAATATTTTCCCCCCAGCTCAATTCCTGGATGATGTACTGATTGTGTATGATACTAATGATGTATAATATCATAAAATACCTTAAAAAACTTAATGTCTTACAGTAAAATGATGATTAAAAAACTGTGTTTTTGAAAAAGAAAAACCATTTAATATCTTAAAAATCCGGACTTTTTTGTAAACCAATTACTTACCCATTTCTTTCTTTATATTACATATTATCATTTCCCTATACTATTATATGTGTGCGGTTAGGGCCAAAATGTCTATGGTCGGTGGGCAATCCCCTTTGTGGACCAGGCCGATGGTAAGTGTCCACGTTTCGGCTCCGTAAGTCATTACTGGTAGCACACACTGATCCAGGGAACGAGGAACACCGTAGATTTTAGTCAGTACGAGTCTGACAGAAAAGTCCCGCTCCACCAAAAATCATCAAATCAGTCCTCTTACCCTGGAAGGACTGATTTTCGTCCAGGGTCCTCCTACCCGTGGAGGACTGATTTGTTGATTTTAAAACGTAAATTAAAAAAAAGGCCTCATCTTTGTTTGTCAAGAGCAAACACATTGTAATTTTAGGCTTTAGATATAAAAGTAAACTGAGCCTGTAGCCAAACGGCAAGAGACAATCGCTAACGTTCAGCAGTCGCTAATACATTTTCAACTTTATACCCCACTGCATAAAGTTGACAATTTATCAAAGATTACAGATCGTTTTCGTTTGTTTCGTTCGCTATCGCTCAGCAGTCTTTACTAGATTTTCAACTTTATGCGATGGGGTATAAAGTTGAAAATGTATTATAGCGACTGCTGAACGTTAACGATTGTCGCTTGCCGTTTGGCTACAGGCTCTGGTAAATAAAATGTATCAGATATACTTCTTCTGTCAATCTCCTCAGGGTATACAATCGTTAATTTACTTGCTTACCTTACCTGTGTATCTTAAAAAGTTGCCTCCAGAGACATACAAAAAGCGAAATGACCTAAAAAGCATTATTCGCTTTTCAAGATCCACTGAGATCAGGTTTCTTAGGGCACGTTTCCATCAAGCGAAATAATCGGAGCGCTTTTTTTACGCTAAATAACTTACAGTACAACACAGCAAAAACTAGGCGACTTGCGAGACCATTTATGTTTTAAGTAAGTACGAAATATTTTTTGATAATCGATCTGATTAACCTGACTTTTTTTTTACTATAATTTAATTTTTTAGTACATATTACGTTTTAATGGAAACTTGGATGAAAAGTATTTAATAAGCATGATTACAGAATCATTAAAGTGCTAATCTAATTAGTCCAACAATTAGAGCTTTGAAAAAAAACGGACACTTTTTTTTCTTTTCATAAATCAATGAATATTTACAAAGTTATAAGTACCGCATCACCAACCAAGCAAGTAAAAAAAACTTTTTTAAAAAAAGGGAACCGACTTCAAAACCAAACACAAAAAAACGATAAAATAACTTTTCTTTCGGAAGTCGGTGGCTTTGTTTTTTTTTTATTTCATTGAGTTATGGCCACCGACTTCCGAAAGAAAAGTTATTTTATCGTTTTTTTGTGTTTGGTTTTGAAGTCGGTTCCCTTTTTTTAAAAAAGTTTTTTATTTTTCCCTTTTTAGTTGCGATATTCAACAAAAATCTTCATAAAATCGGCTTCTTTGAAAATCTACAATCCTATTAAGCAACAAAAACGGATCTATGCGAGCAACTTCACGAGATATCCATTATTGTTATATACTCAAACCTTCCCCAGAATGTAACAAACACTTTTCTGAAAACTGCATCAAAATCGGTTCAGCCAAACGCGAGATAATCGCGGACAAACATGCAATCGTCCCTGAAAATCTACGATCCAAGTAAGCAAAACGGATCCACGCGGGCAACGTCACGGGATATCTATTAGTGTTATATACTAAAACCTTCTCCAGAATGTAGAGAACACTTTCCTGAAAACTGCATCAAAATCCGTTCAGCCAAACGCGAGATAATCGCGGACAAACATACATACATACATACATACATACATACATACATACAGGTCGAACTGAGAACCTACTTTTTTTTTTGAAGTCGGTTAAAAATTGTACTTGCTTCTGACGTATTGCCAATTTAAAAAAAGTCGTATCTTCTTTAATTTTCTTTGAGCAAAACAAACAATACGGGTAACGGTAAGATACTTCTAATCTTTTTTAAGTCAAAAACCCTATTGCTATATCGCTTCATCTCGTTCTTATGTAAACCATATCTCTCACACATTCCATCCATAGCTTTTCTGGTCTTCCAACGTCCACATTCAAACTAATTTTCAACTCTCATAAAGTCATACCTTTCCACGAGGATTTTATGTGATGACTGTACAGTTTCTACCAGTCAATTTCATCAGTACGTAGCCTAGCATTTTCATCAACAATATCGCTGTCAATATTCCTCATAGCTTGCTGAAAACGCGATGCAATGCAAAACCGATTCCAACTACAAATGAAAATCATCCTTACCACTACGACATATGACATAAAACGTGCGGTTATCTCGGGTAGATGAAAAACAAAACCCGCTCGCCACGACGACGTAAGTCAGTCGAATTGCATCATTATATCGTAGTAGCAAGGACGATTTTCATTTTTAACCGACTTCAAAAAAAAAAGTAGGTTCTCAGTTCGACCTGTATGTATGTATGTATGTATGTATGTATGTATGTATGTATGTATGTATGTATGTATGTATGTATGTATGTATGTATGTATGTTTGTCCGCGATTATCTCGCGTTTGCCTGAACGGATTTTGATGCAGTTTTCAGGATAGTGTGCATTACTTTCTGGAGAAGGTTTTAGTATATAACACTAATAGATATCCCGTGACGTTGCCCGCGTGGATCCATTTTGCTTACTTGGATCGTAGATTTTAAGGGACGATGGCATGTTTGTCCGCAATTATCTCGCGTTTGGCTGAACCGATTTTGGTGCAGTTTTCGGGAAAGTGTTTGTTACATTCTGGGGAAGGTTTTAGTATATAACACTAATAGATATCCCGTGACGTTGCCCGCGTGGATCCATTTTGCTTACTTGGATCGTAGATTTTAAGGGACGATGGCATGTTTGTCCGCAATTATCTCGCGTTTGGCTGAACCGATTTTGATGCAGTTTTCAGAAAAGTGTTACTTACATTCTGGGGAAGGTTTTTGTATATAACAATAATGAATATCTCGTAAAGTTGCTCACATAGATCCGTTTTGCTTAATAGGATTGTAGATTTTCAAAGACGCCGAGTTTATGAAGATTTTTGTTGATTATCTCAACTAAAAAGGGAAAAATAAAAAACTTTTTGAAAAAAAGGGAACCGACTTCAAAACCAAACACAAAAAAACTATAAAATAACTTTTCTTTCGGAAGTCGGTGGCTCTAATGTCAATGAAATAATAAAAAAACAAAGCCACCGACTTCCGAAAGAAAAGTTATTTTATAGTTTTTTTGTGTTTGGTTTTGAAGTCGGTTCCCTTTTTTTCAAAAAGTTTTTTTTAGTTAGTAGAAGTCGCGTCGCAAGTCGCATCGCCCGAGGACGTGCAAAGTCAGCTGAAAAACAATTCGTTGTTTCTTTTTATCCTAAAATTAGCGTAGAAGCGTCGAGAAGTTTTTCTGAAGACGAAACAAATGGAAATTGTACACTTATTGCTTGTGAAAGGACGAGAGGCTACATCTTCCGTAAAGTTTAATGTATTCGCGATTGTTTCCATTGTACGGTACGGTAAGTTGGCTTTTATTTACGGCCATCTCGATTAAAAAATATTCACTTCAATAAAAAACTTTTTGAAAAAAAGAGAACCGACTTCAAAACCAAACACAAAAAAACGATAAAATAACTTTTCTTTCGGAAGTCGGTGGCTTTGTTTTTTTTTTATTTCATTGAGTTATGGCCACCGACTTCCGAAAGAAAAGTTATTTTATCGTTTTTTTGTGTTTGGTTTTGAAGTCGGTTCTCTTTTTTTCAAAAAGTTTTTTATTTTTCCCTTTTTAGTTGCGATATTCAACAAAAATCTTCATAAAATCGGCTTCTTTGAAAATCTACAATCCTATTAAGCAACAAAAACAGATCTATGCGAGCAACTTCACGAGATATCCATTATTGTTATATACTCAAACCTTCCCCAGAATGTAACAAACACTTTTCTGAAAACTGCATCAAAATCGGTTCAGCCAAACGCGAGATAATCGCGGACAAACATGCAATCGTCCCTGAAAATCTACGATCCAAGTAAGCAAAACGGATCCACGCGGGCAACGTCACGGGATATCTATTAGTGTTATATACTAAAACCTTCTCCAGAATGTAACAAACACTTTCCTGAAAACTGCATCAAAATCGGTTCAGCCAAACGCGAGATAATCGCGGACAAAAATGCAATCGTCCCTGAAAATCTACGATCCAAGTAAGCAAAACGGATCCACGCGGGCAACGTCACGGGATATCTATTAGTGTTATATACTAAAACCTTCTCCAGAATGTAATGAACACTTTCCTGAAAACCGCATCAAAATCCGTTAAGCCAAACGCGAGATAATCGCGGACAAACATGCAATCGTCTCTGAAAATATACGATCCAAGTAAGCAAAACGGATCCACGCGGGCAACGTCACGGGATATCTATTAGTGTTATATACTAAAACCTTCTCCAGAATGTAATGAACACTTCCCTGAAAACCGCATCAAAATCCGTTCCGCCAAACGCGAGATAATCGCGGACAAACATACATACATACATACATACATACATACATACATACATACATACATACATACATACATACATACATACATACATACATACAGGTCGAACTGAGAACCTACTTTTTTTTTTGAAGTCGGTTAAAAAGCTCTTTGAATTGAACTTGGTTGTTGTGTAATCTAATATTCAATCTCAATACCAATCTAGTTCCTTTGTTTTTGACGGCTGCTTTGATTGGACGTCTTATAGACTCGGTTAGGCAAATTGGGTCGTTGATTGGTTACAGTTAAAGATCCAACAACACAACAATAGTTACAGAATCTCTGAGAGGCATATTTTGAGTTTAAAGTATTCAAATATCCCTTCTAGACGCCATGCGGCATGCTGTCCGACCATGGACCATGCCCGGGTCGACGGCGCGTTGTGTTCCACGCGCGCCTCAAGGAGCGTCAGCATAATGACGGGGCCCCCCTATAGAGGGCCACAGCCCTGTCGGGGTTGCGGGACATACGTATACCGCGACTCCGGCACACAAAGGGCTACCGAAGGACACCGATCATTTTACCACGAAAAAAAAAAAGCCCTGAGACTTAAAATCCACCCTGTTCCTTTAGTCACCTTTTGCGTTTCAGGGCCACAGTGTCCTTTAAGACAATCCCGCGTTTCCCGCAGGCCTTTTTCAACTGCCCTGTCATTTTGCTGGAACATGACGTGCCGTTGACTCAGGCGTAGTCCTTGATCGGACGTCGAGCTATCCATTACTCGCCGTCCACAATCTTTCCCAATATAGGGTGAAGGGAAGTTATTTTGTAGGACAGGCAACTCAGTGATAGAGTCTTTAAAGTCTCTCAAAACGTTACCTATGCATGCAGTAATGCGAATGATGCAAATAGTTCACCACTATATTGGACAAGACGTAGTGACACATCATTACGCGATACTGCGTGCACAGGTAACATCTTGAAAGACTTTTAAGAGTCTAGCACCTTAACAATAATAGCCTTACATCACCTTACTGTCTCATTCAGTCTTATCCGTCAAAAAATCCCGTGCCGTAATCAACAATGGAAACACACAGCTACGTGCAGTCTCGCCGTCATTACAGAGGGCGCCACTTGTTCATGCACACCCCACTAAATACAACGAATAGATGGAAGAATATTTTTGACTTAATGAGGGAAAAACAACCGGTTAGGACCGTGTCTGACCTACATAGCGAGTGGTTCCGTAGTCGAGATGAATAATTAGCAAAAAAAACATTAATTTGTTATTCAAGTCCAGGCTTCCTCACGATGTTTTCGTTCACCATTTTTAGTGATATCCAAGATAAACTTAAAAAGGTACAGTTATCAAATGAGTTAAGAATCCAAACTTTTGCCGTATAATATTCTTATTTTTTCCATTTCGTCAGAGGTTGTGGCCACCCTCTGATGTCAGAATTAATTACGCCGCCTCTGGGAACACCACAGATATCTAGCATGGCTTTGGACTAATATATTTCATTCGTCAGTATCCAATGTCAACGTCATGCTAAGTGGTCGTTTAGACCCGCAGTTCCTTCAAATATCCTTTGAGTTCCAAGGCCGCGATGACCTGTTTAGACAATCTCTTAAAGTACTATTATGTGGACGAAATTTTTGAAACAATAAAAAAACCAGTAATGGGGATGGCAACTGGGGAACTAATGGCGCTAGTATAGCTTGTTCCAAGCATCGTCATTGGTTCAAATCAGTTCAAATCTTAAAGGTACTTCAAAATAGTACTACGTCATTGGTGGGATTAGGACTAAGCTATGGTGGCGCCATCTACAATTAGCTTTGACTTGCCTTCCCCATTGCCCGGTTTTTACCCGACTACGGCAAAGGAGGGTTATGATTTTGACCGGTATGTATGTTTGTTTTTGAACTGATCTGAGTCTCATACAAGAGAGGCGTCCAGTCAACTCCTATTTGATCTCAGCGCACGTGTCTTCAAAGGATCTAATCTGATTGCCTGCGAGGGTATGTTAGTCAACACGAGCGAATGGCCGGTCAAAGTTATGAGAACATATTGGACCGTTTAGTTATGTAAATTGAACTTTGTATGTCATGCAGTTGATATAGAAGGACCAGTTATTTAACTACATGGTCTAGGGTCTAGATTATGTTTAACCAACTTCAAAAAAAGGAGGAGGTTCGCAAAAAAGACAACGAAATAGAAAAACCAAGCCAGCGACTTCCGAAAGAAAAGGTTTAGGTTATTTTACCCTTTTTTGTGGCTGTTTTTGAAGGCGGTTAAATTTTTTTTTTAATAAGTTTTTAATAGCATTATCTCAAATGCCGTCTGACAAATTCTTTATTTAAATTGTGACTAAAAACAATATAAACATGAATGGAAAATAATAAAATAACAAAGCATCGAAGAATTCCTCGTCAGCGCTGGCAGCTGGTAATGTGCCCAAGAGGCTGGCGGCGATACTTTGTTGTATGGCATTCTTAGCTTCTGGTCAAGATAAAAGCCATCCCTTCTTAGCTGTCAGTCCCTCCCATCTTGCCTTGTCTTGTCGTCTCCTCTCGTCTTCATTTTTCAAAGTAAAAAAAGCTTTCTTTGCAATACAAGTCTTTTTTTCGATGCACAGTAAAACGTTTTGCACGCAAGGCTTGCTGGGATGCCACCTTGTACAGATGGTACATTGCCGTACGTCTTCCTCCGGTCCACTTAGTCCATGCTTCAAGTCCATGGCAGTTCTAACGTATTTCGAGTTGATCTTCTGCCTACCTGTCTGGTCTTTGTCAAACTGCTAATGTAATCGCGTAGTGGAAACCCAATTTGTTATAGTGACAATCACAACTACATAACATAGTTATGTCGCAGACTAATAGTACTGTGGACTTGACGATTAGATGGTCGTAGTGTGGTAGATTATTGTCTAACACTGTTACCATGGAACCTCTAAATCATCAAATGAGTCCTCCCACCCCGGGCAGGGCGGGAGGGACTGTCAGACTTGTACTGACTAAAATCCACGGTGTCCTTCGGTAGCCCTTTGTGTGCCGGAGTCGCGGTATACGTATGTCCCGCAACCCCGGCAGGGCTGTGGCCCTCTATAGGGGGGCCCCGTCACTATGCTGACGCTCCTTGAGGCGCGCGTGGGACACAACGCGCCGTCGACCCGGGCATGGTCCATGGTCGGGCAGCGAGTTGCCCTTTACTCGCCGCCCGCATGCCCGCGCCTACGGTGGCCGGAGATCGTCCCGCGACATCCGTCGCCGTGGGCGTCTACCACTGCGTCTCGGGCAGAGGGAGGACGGTATCCTCTCCCTCAAGCGGCCCGCCTCCTCCTTCACGAGCATGACTGCTTCGCAGAAGGAGGCGACGGCCTCCCACTCCGTCTCGCCCCGCAGCATGGCCGTAACCAATGCCGGGCGCGAGAGGTCTCCGCCTATCGCCGCAGTGAGGACACGGCGGTGCTCCGCCCAAGCTGGGCAGTCCTGCACCGTATGCTCCACCGTGTCCTCCGGGCGATCCTCGCAGTGGTGACACCCGGGCGTTTCCTCCTTTTTTATCATGCACAGGTACCTCCCGAAGCTGCCATGTCCGGTGAGGACCTGTGTCATGCGGTAGGTGAGGACGCCGTGGGACCTATCCAGCCACTCCTCAAAGAGGGGTCTTACAGCCGCGATTGCGGCTAGCCCGTACCTCGGCTGCGACAGTCGTTCTCTCCAAACTGCCCTGAGATCGCGCCGGAGCTCTTCCCGCCGCGCCTCGACTTCTCGAGGCAGCGGGGATACACCCCGACGCTGCGCCTCCACGCGCCACTCATAGACGCGCAGGAGGGCAGTCGCCTCCAGATCCCAGGGCAGTGATCCGGCAAGCAGGTTGGCCGATTCGCCGGCGATCGTGCGGTATCCTCGGATCATTCGGATTGCCATGACCCTCTGGCATGCGACCAGCTTTGCCGGCCGCGTCCGAATGCTCAGGGCCCACACGGGGGCCCCGTAGAGGGCCATGGACCGCACGACGCCGGCGTGCAACCTCCGGCAGGGGGCGTTTGGCCCGCCGATATTGGGCAGGAGCCGCCCGAGGGCGGCTGATGCCCGGTTCAGCCTTGGGGCCAAACGGGAGAAATGCTCCCCGAAGTTCCATCGGCTGTCGAGGACGAGTCCCAGGTACTTCATCGTACCCCCGACGCCGATGCGAACCCCCCCCACCGTTATGTGGGACTCTGTCAGTGGCGCATTCAGATGGCCATGAAAACACATGGCCTCTGTCTTGTGCAGCGCCACTTCGAGTCCCAACTGCCGGATCCTTTCGACGACTATCGCAACCGCCCGCGTCGCCAGGTCGGCCGCCGCCTGGTGCGACACTCCCTCCGCCAGGACGAGCGTGTCGTCAGCGTAACATATTACGCTGACGTCTAGAGGGAGGTCGCCGCGCAGCACCCAGTCGAAACCGATGTCCCACAGGTGCGGTCCCAAGACCGATCCCTGTGGGACACCGCACGACATCTCTCGCCGGTTCCACTCTCCCCGGTGACCGGGGTAGATGACGGCTACCATGGAACCTCTAGCGCCCAGCATTAGTCGAGGCCATGCTGCGGGACGAGAGGGAGTTCGAAGCGTCGTCTCCTTCTGCGAAGCAGCCATGGTAGAGAAGGAAGAGGCGCGACGCATGAGGGAGAGGAAAGCGTCCACCACGACCTAGCCGCAATGAGAGACACCCACGGTGACGGACGTCGCAGGACGATCTCCGGCTACCCTAGGCGCACGCATGCGAGTAATGGGCGACTCGCTGTCCGATCATGAACCATGTCTGGGTCATGTTCCACGCGGGCGTCAAAGAGCTGTCAGCAATATAAGGAGGGCCTAGAGGGTCAAAGCCTGCCGGGGTCGCGGGACCGCGTGTTACCGTGACCCTGGAACGTAAATGGCTATTGAAGGACACCGTGGATTTTAGTCAGTACTAGTCTGAAAGTCTCGGAAGGACTTATTTAACGATTCGCTCCACCCGAAATAAAAGGGTATAAGGAAGAAAAATTGTTTTCCGAAAATTCTAAGAATTTTCCTCGTATATGTTAGAAAATCGACTACCAGTTCAACTTCGTTTATCGTTTGACTTGAGCGTGACAAACTGGTAAATTGGCACAATTTGTGGCTCCGGTAAACCTTTGCTGGTAGGATTTTCATCAGCGCTATTGTTGCACGACTAGTGATGTGATTTTATATCGATATATTTTTGTTGGGTGCCGTAATCTATAAAGCTTTTGTGAGGAGTGATATAAAAGAAAATAGTGAGTGAATTTTGAGGTTAATTCACTGTGTGTCGCATATTCAACTATTATGTTCCTACTTTCTTTTTTGAAGCTCACCTGGAACTTCTAATCTGTTTCTCACGGTTTCGTCAGCTGCTCCACTCCTATAGGTTCTCCCTTCCTCCATAAATGGACTATCTAACACAGGGGTGTCAAACTCAATTTTGCAGAGGGCCATATACCTATTAGATTGAGAATTTGTAGGCGGGCCAGGTTCAAATTAAAAACTAAAACATACTGAATTATTTTAACACCTTTATTTATTTAGTTATAAACAGTTGTTATAAATCATACCAAAAGTAAGAGAGAGGGTTATTATTTTGAGCTCGAGGATCCGGATACCTGACTTCTCTTGTTTTTGACTATCTCACTGATGTCAGGTATCATATTCGTGGTAGTTATTTTAAGAATTGATTGGAGATGTTCATTCGATTTCTACTCTTAAAATTACTTTTAAGTAAAGCGCGCGCATTTTTAAACATACGTAGAGGCATCGAGTGCAGTCTAAAACTCTAAAAAACAAGATTCATTTATCAATCAGTGGAGCAGTGGTGGCCCAGTGGGAGCAGTGGTGGCCCAGTGGTATCGGTCCCGACTTACGAGTTGTAGGTCGTGGGTTCGAACCCCGCCTGGCGCATTACTTTGTGTAATTTATTTCATCACCACTGCTCTCAAAACGGTGAAGGAAAACATCGTGAGGAAACCGGCATGTCCTAGAACCAAAAATTCGAAGACATGTGACATCCACCAATCCGCACTGGGCCCGCGTGGTGGATTATGGCCCACTCCCTCTCACAGAGAGGAGGCCTGTGTCCCAGCAGTGGGAACATTATAGGCTGATGATGATGATGATGATGATTTATCAATCTTCATCTTGATAATACTAATATAGAAGACTTGCTTATGCCCGCGACGCTGCCCGCGTAAAGTGCGGTAAATATCCCACGAGAACATAATATTGGAATAAAAATTATCCCAGATTAAAAGTAAACTGTCCGCGTTCCAATTTTCATCCAAATCCGTTCAGTATTATTTGCGTAGAAGAGAAACAAACATCCATTCTAACAAACTTTTGCATCTATATTACTCCTAGTTACTACGTTGAACAGTAAAAATGGGACAAACAAAGCCACGTGCAATCACTAGTATTTTACATATAAAAACATCAGTTATTTTTCACAAACCATTACGTAATTCGCCAAAAGCATCGTTTAATTATGCGAAACGGTGCAGCACTATTGTTAGACGGACGTAATCGATTTCATGTTCCACAAAGATCGTTATTTAAAATGCGGAAGAAGATTTTATTGTTTATTTAGTTGAAAGAATATTTGTAGAACGATTGTAGTATCTGAGTTAAGTAATAAAGGAATAATTGAGAAAGTACCTAATAATAAAAAATAACTGAGAAAAACTTTTATTTTGGTGTAAAAATCATCAAATGAATCCTCCCGCCATGAGTGAAGCGTAAGGGATTGTCAGATTTCAACCTAGAAAATAAAATAGCATTATTAACATAAAAAAACTAAAATTTAAAACAAAAAAGAAAGAAACCTAATAAGTATATTGTGTGCCCCACGTCTGTGTCAAATAAGTGACTATAATTCGCCTGTAACTTCAATTTATAATTGAATATGCCCTTTGAGTTCCATGGCCACGGTGCCGTTTTAAAATAGTAACGAAACCCGGAGGGTACCGCGACCCTTTAATGCGACTCTTAAAGTCGTAACATTCCATCGACAAAAAAACTTTTATCGATAACCGCCACCGACTCATCACATCCCTAAACATTTCCTCTCGCAACTCTAACTTGATTCTCTCATTCCTAACTCTGCAACTAAATAGTTCATACGTTCTTCATTTAGTTTTTTTTTAATATCTTATTAATTGGCAATGTTGGTGTACAAAAAGAATATTCTATGTATCTAAGTAGTAGTACCCGGAGTCGCGGGACTAACGAATACCGTGACTCCGAAACGCAAAGAGCTATTGAAGAACATCGTGGATTTTAGTCAGTACAAGTCTGTCAGTCCCTCCTGCCCTGCCCTGGGTGGGAAGACTCATTTGATGATATAAGTACTAGTACAGTATTGCTTCAAGAACATAAACAGCTTCTATAAGAACGTAATGCTGATTTAAGCCCGTTACCTTCAAAATAACATTAAATCCCACGCAACAATATTTTTACAAAAACCATATCTCTCACATAATTACCTATGTAAAAGAAAGTCAGCTTTACAAATTTTTAATACGATCCTTAAAGTCGAAAAAAAATATCGATAAAAATTTCATCGATAACCGCTACCGGGCCAACTCATCCCATCCCTAAACATTTCCTCTCGCAACGCTAACTAGATTCTCTCATTCCTAACTCTGCAGCTACATAGTTCATACTTTCTTCATCAAGTTAATATTATAATTAATATCTCGTTTATTTTATTAAGTGAGAAGGAAGTTTTCTTCTGTATTATATTCAATGATATTATAAAGTCATAGATATGTTATCACGTACAAAAACAACGGAAAAAAGTGTTCCGAGCACACATACACACTTTTTATTTACACACATTACATTTCACGACAAGTAAAAAGGATAGCTTGATAAAACCTATAAGAAAAAAAGTGACAGCTAGATCGCCACGCGTCATCAATCCCCCCGCACGTCAGCGTCTCCTCTCACTCGCACCCGTGCTCGCACTCTTTCTTTTACGACGCCAAATTTATAAAAACGTAATGTTTTATTTGTGAAAATATTAAAGATAAATAGTATATTTACGAATGTTATGTGATTCCTTGACTTTTAGAAGTCTTGCATGTTTAATTTGTACAATATCTCATCACACACGACGGCATTTTCGGTAGTTTTGAGTCACTTTTACTTTTGATTCAGTCTGTGGTACGTGAAGTGCCGCTGGCAACGTCGCACTGAGATCAAGATGTGTGAATCAGCCTCATTTGAGCGCATACGTTATTGAGCGCGTATGACGTATCTACACCTTTTTTACTTATAATATCATTGATTATATTACACTGGCTGTTGCCAGCGGCTTCACCCGTTATAACTCGAAAATTATCCCACGGGAACATAAAATCGGGATAAAAAATATCCTATGTGTTAATCCAGGTTATAAACTATCTATGCACCAAATTTTACCCAAATCCGTTCAGTAGTTTTTGCGTGAAAGAGTAACAAACATACCTACATACACATACATCCTTACAAACTTTCGCATTTATAATACGAGTATTAGTAGGATAGGATATCTCGTGTAACGTTTTATTAAGTGAGACGGGAGTTTACTTCTGTATTATATTACATTCTCTTCAACATGGAGGCTTGGCAGAGATCCAAAGAGGCAACAAGTTGCTGGAAAGATGGTGCTTTCTGTGTTTTATTTGGTAGTAAATTATTCCACGGATAGGGTAGTGGTGCCTCAGTAACAAAGACCTCGACTTACGAGTTGTAGGTCGTAGGGTCGAACCCAGACAGGCGCATTACGTTGTGTAATTCATTTCATCACCACTGCTCTCAAAACGGTGAAGGAAAACCGACACGTTCTAGACCCAAGAAAGACTTGTGACATCAACCAACTGGACCCATGTGGTTCATTCTTGCTAGAACCTGGGTCTTAGTTGTGGGAATAAATGGCTGAGTTTAGATTCTCGTATTGTTTGTGGCTTGGCCGAGGTCCAGCTTCGCAACAAGTGGTCGGTACCGTAGTAAAAAGTTGTTTTTTGGTATCGTCACAATTTATTTAGTCACTATATGGTACTAGCATCGTTGCCTTCAGAATTCATAAAATTCTTTGTGTAGATCGCATATTTCTATTAAGAATACATCTTTCCTTTTTGAATAACCACTGTCCTGGGGTCTGTCAGACTAAACCACGCGGTGTTCTTCGATCATATTGTCGCGAATAATGAGTGGTAAAATCATCAAATGAGTCCGGGAGCCCTGGGTGAACAAGAAGCGACTGTCAGACTCGTACAGACTAAAATCCACCGTTTTCCTTTAATAGCCCTTTACATTTAAGGTTCACATTTACTTGTAGAGACAGCTCCGCGAAACTTACCTCTTAACACTTTCGAGTTGGATAGACGTCATGTTTGTGTAAAAAAAAAAACATCAGAGGAACTGTAATACTTTCAATTGTACGAGTATGTAGTTTCACAGTCACTAGCCATGTTGAGTGGTGTCGTCGACCATTTGCCACTATTGCGAGTACACGTGGTGGCCAACTCACCGTGAAAACACGTCACGCTACTGCTTCAGGGGGACTGGCAGACGTGTTTTGTTTGACCGAGGATTTACAGTACAGGACGGTTCTCTTGTGCTCCAATTTTAGGCTTAGCAAGTCTGAATGATAGTGGCTGTGGCCCAGTGGTAATTGCCCTCCGAATTGTACACGCAGAGAAATGTCTGGCTACCTATACGAGAACTTCTGGTTGCAATCGTGACAGCAAGACTCACTAGTTGACTTTACAATATTTCTGATAATAATTACTAAGTAAGTAGTACAGATAACAAGGACTTATTAAGTAAGTAGTAGAGATAACAAGGACTTAGTATTTATTACTAGAAATGTTGTAAAGTCAACTAGTGAGTCTTGCAGTCACGGTTGCAACCAGAAGTTCTCGTATACATTTCTCTGCGTGTAACTCGTAGATTTATAAACCGCCAGACTGCGTATTACTTTGTGTTAATTTTATCACCACTTCTCTCAAAACGGCGAATTAAAACATTGTGAGGAAACCGGCATGTCCTAGGTAATACGATATCCTTTGGTAAGTTGTCAGACTTTAGAGCTTCTGAGTAACAGTGATGACTGTCAAAGATCCATTACAACGGCTAGAGTTCGCGCCAAGACTGAAGACTTGCGGAAAAAGGGTGGCGCTTTTTTTAAGCGTTTTTTTTCCACACGGTCCCGGCTGTCAAAATACTTCAGTCGTGGCGCAGACTCTATTCGTGCTTTCCGACGCTCGAAGCTAACTCGCTATGATAGGTTAGTTATGGTTCACGCTATGATTCTGCTAAAAGATCGATTTGTGCGTCTGTTATTAATAAACCACGAGCTCCTTTTACTCATAAAATATAAACCTTTACAAAAGCAAGAATCTTTAACAAAATGTCGCGCACAATCACATGTCCTGGCAGAGACAAGCATTTCATTTCCCGGCGCACTCGCACTGTTATGAAGAATAAATTCGGCGGTCCGCGTGACGGCTCCTTGTTGGTTAGTGCCATCTGGAGCGAGACGACATGCCGCAGACATGTGGTTAGGGCTGGCAGGACGGGTTTTTTTTACTTTGTGGCTGACGTAGTGTCTACCAGACTTAAAAGCCGCGAGGAATTAAAGTGCCCTTTTTTTTGGAGTTGAACTGGATTGGCTATTGTGATTTTGAAATGACCAAAGATATTGGTCAAACGCGAGCATTACGCCAAATAAAAAATTGACCGCGCGTGGTGGTAGAGTGAGCCATCGATTAACAATAGCTGTCTTTGGATGGGTCACCAAAGTTAGGTTGCACTTGCCGAGGTTTGTCAGTGGATAAGTACATAATTATGTATTTTGTTTAACGCGTTGCTGACATTGTCATTTCTTTCACGAGCATTTTAAAAGTTCTGAAAAAGTAGAGGCATTTATAGTTTCGGTGAAATAGTTCCCCCTGTGGTTCCCCCCCTGAACGCCTCACGTAATTAATGAACGTTTCCCATCGTGGGTCCCCTAGACCCCTTCCGTGTTACATCCTAGTCACGCGTGGTTGCATATAAATCACACTTTACAAATTGGCAGCCCTAGCAAAATGTAAACTGATTCACTGACTATATGAAAGGAGCGTCGTATCATGTTGCTGAGTTAATATGGAGCTTGCAGAAGACGTGGTTACATTCACCATTGTGATTGGACTTTAAAATCAGAGTTGCAGAATATTTTGTCTGTACTAGCGGTGCCCCGCGGTTTTACTCCAGCTGCTCTGCTCCTATCAGTCGTAGCGTGATCTTATATAGCCTATAGCCTTCCTCGATAAATGGGCCATCCGACATAAAAATAATTTTCCAATTTGAATCTGTAGTTCCTGAGATTAGCGCCTTCAACCAAATGAACAAACTCTTCAGCTGTATTATTAGTATAGATAGATTTTTACTGGCTTTGATATCAATAAATAGTAAGATCATTGACTTAACTAGTTTTTTTTTATTGGGACAAACCGACCACACTATTCCCAAACCACTGCAACTCCTGAAAGCCAGAATCAACAGTGGCAACCACCAGAAAAGCGCCGAGACAATGAAGCTCGACGTGCCCCAGAGAATGAATTTACCTGTCTTGGATTCTGCAACGAAATTAATCAGAAAATAATAGTGGAGGAGTAGGAAAAATATGTTTCGAGACAGAACAAAACAATGCCAATAGGCACAAAGGGATATTACAACTGGGAGAAGCCCAGTTGCCTAGCACCACGGGTAAAAATGACTACTTATATTAATGGGTCCTAAATTGTGGGCAAAACACACAATAATAGGTATGTAAATAACTAGTTATTGTCATTTGATTGGTGATGACAAATAATAAGAATTTTAGCATCAAAAGTTGGTCGGAGACTGTCTCACCAGGTAACCGTGACCCTGTAACATAAAGGGCTATTGAAGGACACCCTGGATTTTACTCAGTACAAGTCTGACAGCCTCCTGGCCTGCCCCGGGACTCATTTGATGATGTTACTACGACAAAAGTTGTCAGTTTAATAACCAAACGACGTCCTAAATTACTGTATCAAATGCGATGAAACTGTGAACTTGTAACAACAGTTAGCATTGTTTCGTGTTGAACCGGGAACCGAACATGTAATCGGTCAGTCTATTGTCGATTAGTTACTGTTTTGAACAATGAATAATTTCAATGTCAATGGGAAGTTTTTTTTTGTAGTTGTTTTTTGTTCGTTTGAGAAGGTCATTGGGTTTGAACCTGGTTGAGGCTAGCCTCAACGGCTATAGCCGTCTTTTTTTTGGGTTTTTTATTAAGTCATCAAATGTCCTCCCGACGTGTGTGACGGAACTCTTCCGTCACACACGTCGGGAGGACATATTCAGACAGTTAGGGCGGCCACATACCTACATCAGTTTTTTTTCCGTTCCGAATTCGAAATGATGAATGAAATGTGAACAACACACACAAAACATGCACACACATTTGTGTAATTCACTGTTTTCGGATAGAAAACGGATCAGGATTCCTGATCAGAAAAACTGATGTGTGGCCGGCCTTCGACTCTTTACTGACAAAAAAAAACACCGCTTTCCTACGGTTGCTCTTTGCGTTCTAGAGTCACGGTAAGATATACTATAGCATGGAGCAATGGTGGCCCAGTGACATGGACTTCCGAGTTTAAGGTCGTAGGATCGAACTCAGCCCAGTCGTACTGACTAAAATTCAGTCTGTTCGTTGTAGGTCGTGGATTCGAATTCAGGCACGTTGACTTATAATTAACAAATTAAATTCAACATTTTCTTTGAATTCGGACCAGCAGGCGTAGCATGACGCCGTAGAAAGGGGTTTTGTCGACGGAAGAATAGACAAAATGACAGAACGTATAAACATTTTTAATGTGAAAAATATGGAAAATAAACGTTCTTTTCTTCAACAGTGTACAAATGGTGACATATTTGTGCAAAAAAACAATCGATTTATGTAGAAACAACGATGAAATAACTTTGTCTTTTCTTGGTAGAATAGAGATAGAATCGCCATGCTACGCGTGCTGTAGTTCTGGAGATTAACTCGTTCAACCAAACAAACTCTTATATTATTAGTATAGATCTTTATATTTATTACTATAGATTACCGAATGTTATCCAAATTTGATTACTTAGGATATTAATTAGATCTTCCTTGAACATTGTATTTATAATTTTATTTTATTTGTTTCAGGTACTAAATTAATTACAATCTTATAAACTGTGAACTGAATTATTGGTAAGACTAACAAACTATAAGCATCATTAATCATCAGCCTATAATGTTCCCACTGCTGGGACACAGGCCTCCTCTCTGTGAGAGAGGTTTTTTTAAACGTCGCCCCACACTAGGATTTTCTCCGGTATCGTGGATGCGTTTACAAACATGGAAACTAACATACACAAACATCCAGACCCGGAACAAATACTTGCAGATCATACAAATATTTGTTACGTGGGGGGTTCGAACCCGCGACACAGCACAGCAGTCCAATTGCTCAGCCACTGCGCCAAATGTGCGTCGTTGAGCACATTTAATTTTCATTTTTTTTTATCGTGGTAAAACCATCAAATCAGTCCTCCCACCCTGTGCAGAGCGGGAGGGACTGTCAGACTTGTACTGACTAAAATCCACGGCGTCCTTCAATAACCCTGTACGTCCCGGGGTCACGGTAATTCGTTACTAAGGTGACCCCGGTTTTGGCCGTCTATAGAGGGGCCCCGTCATAAAGGCAGATTTACATTGAGTCAGTAACTGACGTCAGTCCACTGACGAGTCAGTGCTGACCTGGCACTGCCATAGTGTAAATTGATTTCAAGTCAGTACAATCAAGTACAATACTGTCGCGTCGCGTACTGACTGCGTATACATAGTGTGCGTCAGTTTTCGGCGCCAGGACTCTCGACAGCCACTGACTCAATGTAAATCTGCCATAATGCTGACAGTCTGAGGATACTTTTTACCGAGCACAAAGCCGTTGACAACACCTAGTTCTACAAAAAACGTTTTATAAAGACAAATACAACATTATTTTTTGTTTATGCGAAGCCCGATACACCTGTCCAATATTTTTGTATAAAGAATCTATGTACAAAATTTTAAAACAGTATCATAAAAATTCACAAAGTTTTAAATAACCTAATATGTCAATAAACAAAAGCCTACATAAGCCATATGTGGACCAAAACTTTTCAATGTTTTGCTTTTAAACTTTTCTTTTCAAAACTACCCTGTACTCGACACAATGAAACTATTTACTTTTTTACAATTCAGTTCGATGTGTAATTAAACTGTGATGGCTTCGATATCGATACCGTAACTTATACAGGGTATTTTTTTTATGTTGTTCGGATTTTCTGTTTTGTTTTTAGGGTTCCGTAGTCAACAAGGAACCCTTATAGTTTCGCCATGTCCGTCCGTCCGTCCGTCCGTCCGTCCGTCCGTCCGTCTGTCCGCAGTTTAGCTCAGAGACGCACAGTACTAGAGAGCTGTAATTTGGTGTAAATATACGGATTTGTTGTGCCGAAAAAGTGGTAAAATAAAATCTCGTAAAATATTTTTTGAAGTGAAAACTTCTTTAGCGGCGTTGTACACTTTTTCTGTAATGGGTAAAAAATTTAAAACTCGCGTCAGGGTCACGTGACCGTCAGGGTCACGTGACCGTCAGGGTCACGTGACCCTGATCGAAAATGAGTAAGACGTCATTCAAATTAAAAATAAAACATAGTAACAAAAAAGTTTTCACTTCTACCGGCACTCCTGGAGTGCAACCTTTTTTTTTAGGGTACCTGGTGTACACGTAAAGTGGGGATGTTTTTTTTTTTCTCGCGTACCCCTTAGTGTGGGGTATCATTAAATAGGCCTTTAAAAAATATTGATAGTTTCCATTAACAATTTTTTGATAAAAAAATTCGTTTCTGAAATATTAAGCTTTAAAGTGCTAAATTTTGCTCGACTCGAGTGTCCCCCCCCTCTACCAGCTAAACTGTTATGTTTGGGGGTGTGAAAAAATTCACAATAGTAGTATATATAACGAAGTTTAAAAGAAAATTATCATGACTAAGTAGGCTTTACAACTTTACGAGTAATAGTCGACCAACTTATAAAATGTACTTGACTAACATATTTTCTTAAACAAAATGTTTCGGAGAACATGTTCTTCAACTGCAAATGTAAGTTTGTCAACTTTATTTTTACAGCTTTAATAGGTATGTTTTTACGGTATGTTTTTGGGGATAGGTAGGTTTTTATCGTCAACTATTTTTAACTAACTTCAAAAAAAGGAGGAGGTTCTAAATTCGTCGTAATCTTTTTTTTAATGTATTTTCCCCGATTTTTCAAAGACTCCTGGACCGATTTTGAAAATTCTTCTTTTTAAAATTAAATTCAGCGAATCAGTTTAGTTAGTTCGCATAAGTATTTTGATGGCCAACTACGGAACCCTACACTGTGCGTGGCCCGACACGCACTTGGCCGGTTTTTTTGTGGTTAATTTCACGAAAATCTGTTTTAAAATAGACGATTTTCGAAATAAAATACTCAAAACTTTTTTTCATTTAAGTATGGGAATGTGTTCTATTGCTGAAAAAAAAACCATAGGAAAAATACACATGTAAAATAATAATACTTTTTTTTTGCGTGGTAACTGGGGAGGGCTGAGGTACTGTTAGACTCGTAAGTACCTACTGACTAAAATCCACGGTGTCCTCCAATAGTCAGTCAGGGTAAATCGTGGGTCCCGCGACAAAATTATGATACTTTGAGTGTTTTTTGGTAAACAAAATATAAAATTACTTATACTGTCTCACTGCTGGGCAAAGGACTCCCTCCATTCCTTACAAGAAGCCCCAGCAAGACATCCTCGAGGGCATGCGGATGGCGAGTAATAAGACTCGCCGTCTAATCATGGTCGACGGCGGTTCGTGTTCCACGCGCAAAGAGCTTTCATATGACGGGGCCCCTTAGAGGCCCAAAGCCGACTGAAACGTAAAAGGCTATTGAAGGACACCGTGTATTTTAGTCAGTAGAACTAGAAATCTGACAGTCCGTATCGCCCTGCCCTGGGTGGGAGGACTTATTTGATGATTTTACCACGATAAAAAAAGGGAATTACTAACGCGAGGGCCACACAATGCGACGCTCCAAGCGAATCCGTCCCGCCCTGGGTGGGAGGACTCATTTGACGACTTTAACCCGATAAAAAAAAATGACACCCAATTCTTAGCTCGACTAAAATTTCTGGAAAAATAAAAAATCACCCTGTAATATTTAGTATCAGTTCCAAGTGCACCGGGGTACCGGGATACATTTCCCTGGACGGCAGCCAAACGCGTCGGTATCCGATATTGGAATACTTTTACAAGAGGTTATTATTCACGGATTACGGTTGGAGAGTATTTTAAGGATATTTCTAGAGCTACAGTTACTGCACAGCTGTTTTGAAAGGTAATTCCGATTTGGTGAGCAAGGAATCTGTGGTTGAGCGCCTGACTCGTAAGCCACGAGTTGCTGGTTCGAACGAATTACTGTGCCCCTGGAACGTAAAGGGCTGTTGAAGGACACCGTGGATTTTAGTCAGTACAAGTCTGACAGTCCCTCCCGCCCTGCCCTGGGTGGGAAGACTCATTTGATGGTTTTACCACGATGAAAAAAAGGGTAAATCGGGACTCATTTACTAACGCGAGGGCTACACAATGCGACGCTCAAAGCGAATTCGCTTTTTGTGGTTAGCATCAGCGACGGCACAGTATACGGGGAGTCCTCGCATGCGAGATAAAAACCAATATAAGTCACAAGTCGATACGTGTTCGTTGCACCGTCTGCGGTGATTCCCCGATTGCTTTAGATAGATATCGACCAATGAAATTCATCGGTCGATCCGCATGCTGTATGCATGCGGGTCTGCCACTCTTGTCAATAAATGGCGACGATCATGGAGGTTTTCCTACACCTACGCGGGCTATCGACTAATTAAAACGATACCCCGAATGCGGGCCCTGTGGCATGCGTTACAGAAATCTCAGAGATTTCTGTAACTGTAAAATGCGCCATTAGACAGTTGTTTCACAGATTCTGATGCCGCTATAAAAAAATAAAAAATATAGAATAATAATAAATACATATTTTATGGAGCTCCCATACAACAGACATGATTCTTTTGCCGTCTATGTATAATCGTATGAAATCCTTCGTGCGCTAGTCCGATTCGATTCACTCTGCTCTTTCCCCTTTTGCGTACCAGGGCCACGGTATCCTGCTGTGCTTAGACAAGCAAACGAGCGTTCATTACCTGAAACTCTAAAAAGTGGTGAGTGACGGGCTTGACGGGTAGGTATTTTTCGAGATTGCCTTAAGAAAATTAAGCTCTCACAAGCTAAGTTTTAAACTAAGTTCAAATGTAGACCTTAATGCCAAGCATTTGCATCTCAAAGTCGTTTAACAGCGACCTGAGAATACAAATCTGCTCATTCGCTGTCCGTATCATACAGAGCTAAGGTAACATTACAGAGGAATTGCATTTGTTACCACGTTTGTAGCCGTGCCACACACTGTTGGATAGAACGGACAATATGGCGGATTAAATTCAAGATGGCTACCATTTTTTCATTTGAAAAATCATTCGATTTAAAAATATAATACGATTAGAAAATGTTCAAATAAGTTTTCTTTGAAAATTGCCAATACCTTTTCTCTGGACAGAAAATGGCGAGATATTTTTTTTTTATTTTGTCTCGATATTAGAACTCGAACCTTTCCAGACATAGTCCTGCCGTGTCCAACTCAGGACCTATGTTTATGCAATGGCAACTTTTTTTTCATTCAGCCTTTACTGTCCCACTGCTGGGCAAAGGCTTCTCCGAAGTCTTTCCAATTATCCTTGTCGTTTTTTTTTTTAGCGTGGTGAAATCATTAATGAGTCCTCCCAGGGCAGATCGGGAGGGACTGTCAGACTTGTACTTACTAAAATCCTCGGTGCCCTTGAATATCCCTTTACGTTCCAGGGTCACGGTAATGAAATAAGTCCCGCGACCCCGACAGGCTTTGGCCATCTAAAGGGCCCCGTCATCATGCTGACACTGTTTGAGGCGCGCGTGGAACACAACGCGCCGTCGACCCAGGCATGGTCCATGGTCGGACAGCGAGTCGCCACCTCTTTCTAGGCTGGCCTCGGCAGCGTCGTCCATCTCCAGGCACCCACTGTGTGGCAAATATTACCTTCGGAATTATACCAATAGATCCTGTTGGTCTCCGGTTTTGCCATACCTAAATACTTTCAGACTCAGTGAAGAATTGACGACACGTTTGGCACAGTGGCTAAGCGATTAACAGCTACGCTTCGTCTGGGTTCGATTCCTGATTGGGTCGGCGCAACACATCCCTGTAAGATATCACACCATCATCCCTTTTTCCATCTCTCGCGATGTAATGCGATTGTAGACCAACCCTTTAAAAATGAGTATAGCTCATCTCGCCATCTCCTTCTGGGCCTGCCGCATTGACGTTTCCTGCCTATTAGGCTCCATAGAGTGGTTATTTTAGCACAGCCAGCCCAGTTCCACTTCAATCTTGCAGCTGCGAGCCCTACATCACCTATTAGGGTTTTGCTCAAATGAAAAAAAAAACTAATCGAATTTCCAGACCGTATGTACATCGTAATCCACATACCCAGGTAGTAATTTGGTTTATATACGACGCGGTATATAATGTGCGGTGTTATTGAGATTTATCGCCGCTCAGACGTGAGAATTACTTGCGTTCTCCCTTATCTTATACTTGTAGTATAACTTACGGAGATTTCTTGAGCTTTTAAGAGGTATGAAGTACGGTACGAGGTATATATTTCTTAATTTTTCTTGTCGAGGAGCTCGTCGCTAAATAACCAATCTGCCGGGTTACGCCGCGCTTGGCGAGTTTGATCTGTGGATGGGTGACCATCTGTCAAGCGAGTTTCCTCCGTGCCTCGGAAAGCACGTAAAGCCGTTGGTCCCGGCTATCATTTGTAGATCTTTGACAGTCGTTACTGTTAGTCAGAAGCTGTAGTCTGACAACCAGTCTTACCATGGGGTATCGTATTACACAGTTATTGGGTTGTGGAGGTCCGATAGGCAGTCGCTCCATGTAAAATACTGATTTTCAGCTGCATCTGGTTCGACTGGAAGCCGACCAAAATATAGTTGGGAAAAGGCAGGCTTGTCAGTTTTTTTTTAGATTCTGACTAATAGGTGGCAACGACATTCTAAGTTCTACAAATGACAGCCTTGACCAACGGCTTTACGTGCTTTCCGAGGCACGGAGGAAACTCGCTATGGGCAGGTGGACACCTATCCACACACCAATCTCGGCAAGTGCGGTTTAACCCGTAAGATCTGCCTGTGCGGCTGTAATTATTTAGCTAAGAGCTCCTCATAATATCTAAGTCACATTACAAAAAAAACATGGTCATTTTTCCTAAAAGCAAGCAGACAAAAAATATTAATAAACCCAATACATACACAGGTATGTTTTACAGTGAACAGTCTACGCAAGGGGCGTGGGTTTGGATTCCCGGTGAGTCACCGCACCCTGTTACCTCCGCCGGGTATTTTTATTAAATACCTCTTTACCTATTTTCGTTACAAAAGCCCTCTTTATTGTCAAGTTTTTCGCGAGCTTGTGGTTTGTGAAAGATGGTGGAATGCGAATAAATAAGTCGGGTGGCTTCTCAGAAGGGCTTACAGAGATGTCTAAAAGGTAGACACACATTTTGAAAGGTATGTATGCCTTCTGGTTCACGGACTTGCCTTAAAAGGACACCGTGATACTGGAACACAAAGGGTAACTGAAGGAATGGGGTGGATGTTTAGTCAGTAGAGTCTGACAGTCCCTTACTTTTTTTGCTCCAGGGCTCCGGGAGGACACATTTGATGATTTTACTATAAAATAATTAATCTCTTTCAAATAATACAGTTTTGTTTGAAAATCACAGCCATTTAGGTTAATGTTCAAAGTTAAGCCGCGTTAGCCGAGGTTAGTCTGTGGATGGGTGACCATCTTCTGTCATAGCGAGTTTACTTCGTGTCTCAGAAAGCACGTAAAATCATTGGTCCCGGCTGTCATTTATAGAATAGAATAGAATAGAAAAGTATTTATTTGATTAGGACACACACACAAAAAAAAAAAAATAATGATATAATAAAATTAAAAATACAATAAGAATTTTGATGAGCATGTCCGCACCAAAAGGGTTACCAACTCAGCATTTGCTGGGTGAAAGACACCCAGCGCTGGTTTTCAGTTGGCACCACGCAGTGACACACGGACGAGGGTAGGCAAAGAAATAAATTATAAAAAATAATAATATAGTAAAACAAAATAAATAATAAGAAGTGAGTGTAGGGATACGTGTAGTGTATTAAATAATTAAATAATAATATATTACTTATATTAAAAAGTTCCATAGTATCACAAAACATGTGCGCTTAATAAATTTAATTTTAATTTCTTTTCGACAGACGTTACTATTAGTCTGAAGATCTAAAATCCAATCACCAGAGACACCTAGAGAGTCTACCAAGTCCAGACCAGTCTTACCATGGAGCATCGTATTACACATTTACTGGGTTGTGGAGGTCCGATAGGCAGTCGCTCCATGTAAAATACTGATATTCAGCTGCATCTGGTTCGATTGGAAGCCGACCCCAATTGCCCCAACATAGCAAGAGGCTCAGTACAAGTCTGACAGTCCCTCCCGTCCTGCCCTGGGTGGGAGGACTCATTTGATTATTAAAAAAAAATGGGCAGATGATGATCATGTTTATCAAGGCAAGTGGCCAGCATTAAATGACCCAATTTTACTTTATTGTTCCATAAAAGATGGGTCAAATAATGATGGGAATTGGCTGTGCAAAAAAACTTGTCTTCAATACAATAGTTTGTTAAAATAAGCTCAGTCTCGAGTGCAATGACAGTCAGTGCATTCACCTTGTATACCAGACGAGTCTTATATACAACGCTATGTATACTGTGATGTACATAGTCTGGGAGATCCAATAAAAGACAAGAACCGAGTTTGTGCAGTAAATAGTTTCACTTTCTTGGATTTTTAAAATTAATTTACTCTAAGAGAGATGGAATGTGGTTTTTATTGAATCACTCCGGTTGTTTCCAAGGGTTTTGTCCCATAAATATCCCACGGGAAATAAATACTGGGATTATTAGTAGCTAATTTTTTTTATCATGGTAAAATCATCAAATGAGTCCTAACACCCAGGGCGGGACGCGTGAGACTGTCAGACTTGTACTGACTAAAATCCACGGTGTCCTTCAATAGCCCTTTACGTTCCAGGGTCACGGTTAGCTGATGAGACAGTCTTGCGACCCCGGCAGGCTTTGGCTCTCTCAGGGAGATTGCAGACATGTCATTGAGGTGCGCGTTGAACACGACGCGCCGTCGACCCGGGCATGGTCCATGATCGGCGACCGACTGATTCAAAATCAACCTGTTTCTTCTGTTGCCCATTGCTTTCCAAGGCCGCGATTCCCTTTTAGAACAGTCCCGCAATCTGCTACGATCCTTACATACTACTTTCGTCTCATCCACATTCATACATCTGGTCATCAAGCACCCAACCTTACCGTGTTTGAGAACAATCCTTTTTACTCAAAATGAAAAATTATATCCGTTGGGTCGTAATCGTAAGTAAAATTACGTTAAAAGGAATGTTTTTCTCAATTTTTTTTCTTACATAAATTGATTACTTCATAATTTCCCTGGGGGTAACTGAGTTTCTGAATAAACATGAAGAGAAGATCAACAGTAAGGCCGTATGCTATAGAGGGGGCCACGGTCACAAGGAGGGGGTCACGGTCAGGTCTTATAAAAAGGTAACGGGGCCTCCTCCCATGTGCTGATGGTGACCACCGGGGTGGTTTAAGTGAAGTAAAAATCCCACACTCCCCGGTCTTTTCCCAAAGACCGGTAGCCTTTTGAAGGTTTCCCGCCACAGCGCACGATCTCCCACTTTTTCCATCCACCCACTGCCAACTAGCTTCTTTAGGTCATCGGTCCATCTTGTCGGGGGACGTCCCACCTTACGCTTACCTACACGCGGTCTCCATTTGAGAACCTTCCTACTCCACCCCTCGTCAGTTCTGCAGCAGACATGATCAGCCCACTGCCACTTCAGCTTGCTACAATTTTCGACAATACCGCTCTTTCCCGATTTTATCCATTAGCGAGATCCCAAGCATAGACCTTTCCATAGCACGCTGCGTGACATGAAGTCGGTGGGCCAGCTTGACTGACATGTTCCACGTTTCGGCTCCGTAGGTTAGGACTGGAAGGACGCACTGATTGAACACCCGGCTTTTTAGGCTCTGCGGCAGTGCCACGTGAGGATATAACGCATTTTCCCAAATGTTAAATCAATCATTAGCCATAAGCAATTTGCTCAAGAGCTCCTCAAAAGCATAAAATAAGTTCAAAATACTCATGAATCATTGAATCAATGTAAATGCAAGCTTTTGGCAACCTCCCAGCTTTGTATCAAACACTTGAACTTAAGATATTTAAATATAGAGGGTAGTAAATAAAATTAAATTGCATCGGGCATCATGCACCTGATTGAGTTTGCTTTTAACACGGCCCAGAAAAACGTTGTAGGGAAACCTGCACAGGCACGGACTATGTTGGAAGGGCCTGGGCCCTTCAAACCTGGGTTATCGCCATTCTGAAATTATTAAAACTACTTTCAGGGCCTGCACAAGTTCAACCATTTTTGAAAGATTTGATTTTTCTTTAAAAGGCAATACAGCATCAATCAATTGCAAATCTAATCAGTGTGTCATAGAGTTTTGAAAATTAATGGAAAAGTATTTTTTCTTTTGCTTGTTAAACCAGTGAATATTTGGCTCACTAGGCAGCTCGTGGCGACATGATGTCAAAACTCAGTGAAAGTAGACATAAGTTGAGATCTATTGCCAATTTAAAAAAAAAATTAAAAGGTTAAAAGCCCCGTATCTCTGTCAATTTTAGTTTACGTAAGAAAAGAAAAATACGTGTCAGATATTTTTTGAAAATGTAACAGACTAATTACAATTTTTCATTTAAATAGACATTTGTATGAGCGATCTATCTGATCTAGTTTACATTTGGAGCTGGGTCTGGGCCTGCGCGGGCTCCCGATTCTACTAAAAAGCCAAGCTCCAATATCCAGGGCCGTGCGGAGGCCCGCAGGCTGGGCCCAAAGGGGCAATTACCACTTCTACTATAGGGCCACTCCGACGCTAAACCTGAATAATTATACAAGAACAAAAAATTAGAATACCTAACATGTGACATCTACCAACCCGCACTGGGCCCGTGTGGTAGATTACGGTCTATTCCCTAGAGATCTGAGACGAGGATTGTCTCAGTAGTGAGACCATTATAGACTGATTGTGTAATTGAGACAACCTCCCAAGTGGCTTTACTAAATGTACGTGGAATATTAGTGCCTAGAGTTTCACATTACTGACTAACAATTAGTGTTTCTATCACAATGTGAACATTTCCACATACCTAGTTAGTACTCCTTGATATAATGCCAGCCATACACGATTAGGCGACTCGCTGTCTCTAAGACGGGCCCCGTCATTTTGCAGACAGCTTTTTGAGGCGCGCCTGGAACACGACAAAACGAAACTCGGGCATGGTTCTTGATCGGACAGCAGCCTCTGCCTCATTTTAATAAGGGCATGCGACTGCCCTTATTAAAATGAGGCAGCCGATGGCAATAAATGTACAATATAAGAGTTGTCCCGGATTCGACGCTAGAAAATATGGCAACCGAATCCCAAAAGTGGCAACATTATACGTTGATTATGGCTTATACAACGTGTAACGTTAATAGCGCAAAACCTCTCGTGGGGTAACTCAGCCCATGTTACTGAACAATGTTTGTTCGACTTTTGGAATTTCCAAAAGTCTTAGAACAAACACTGTTTTTGCGCTACTAACGTTACACGTTGTATAGCCATCCAAAACATAACTAGTTTTCCATACATCCTTCTAAATACGTTAGTTTATTGCCCTTGAACCCTTCAAGGGTTGTAAACCTTCATTATATTACCCGTGACCTTCCTCCGAGATTTCCGGGAGTATATTCAATTGGGGGTACTTCCGTGCCCTCTTTTCATAGTACATTCATTATTTTGATAAAACATTATGTTTTAGTAAACCAGTGTTTGCTAAAACATAATTGTATGGATACAGATGTTGTTTGGATACAGATGAGAGCATATAATTTAATCACCGTTTGGCGACCCATACCCTGAAGGTAGTGGTCTTTCACTATCGGCCTCATCTCAAAGCACAAAGTCGCTTAACGAGCTATGGAGAGGGCTATGCTCGGTGTTTCTCTACGGCATCCAATCCGAAATGAGGAGATCCGTAGACGTACTAAAGTCACCGATATAGCCCACTGGATTAGCAAGCTGAAGTGGCAATGGGCAGGCCATATTGCTCGCAGAGCAGATGGCCGATGGGGTCGAAAAGTACTAGAGTGGAGACCACGGACTAGCAAGCGCAGCGTAGGACGTCCACCAGCAAGGTGGACAGACGACCTTATAAAGGTCGCCGGAAGACGCTGGATGCAGGTCTCTTCCAACCGTTATATGTGGAAATCTAAAGAGGAGGCTTATGTTCAGCAGTGGACGTCCTATGGCTGAGATGACGTTGATGAAGATGATACCCTGAAGAAATTGGAACCAGGAACGGAGTCCGATAGAATTTGTGGTCTGGCTCGCAGGCGGCTCTAGTGGGGTCTACCACCGTCAATAGGATCGCTCAGTCGTCCCCGCAGGTTACAGATAGCTTGTGGTACCATTCCCCGGGGTGGATCGCTAGTACCTGGATCCCAACCAACCCAAAACCTACTCCACCACCATTATTTTCTGATAAATTTCGTTGCAGGATCCAAGACAGGTAAATTCATTCTCCGGGACACGTCGAGCTTCATTGTCTCGGCGCTTTCTGGTGGTTGCCACTGTTGATTCTGGCTTTCAGGAGTTGCAGAGAATTGGGAATAGTGCGGAAGGTTTGTCCTAAAAGACCATCCCAAAAATGAATATTTACCTTTTGAAAACAAATAGAGAACAAAAATATGAAAAAAAAGTACGTAGCGACAGTTTTCAAATGAAACATGCTCAATATCTCGTCCTGCCACAAACCCAGCTGGAATGGAACCGGTACAATGAGGGCTTTTAATTAAAAATGCCGATATGTTATGATACCCGTCATACTCGACGAGCATCGAGCGTCTGGCGTGTTGCCAGATTTAATATCCGAAATAATCATGTATTGCCACTGATAAAAAATTGAAGCTGCTTTTGATTGGTTGCAATTATCTTTACTTGTTTTTTATTCAGTGGTGTAGAATTTGTATGAGTAGCTGGTTTACGAGTAATATATTATTATGATGGGTCGCGGGACTATCTTTAAGGGCTCCTGGAACGCAAAGTGTAATAGAAACAACATGGTAGCTTTTAGTCAGAAACAGGAAGTCCATTCTGCTCCACTCAGGGCTCCCGGATTCATCATCATCATCAGCCGAAAGGCTTCCACTGCTTTTGTCTGCATATTGAACTAATCATTTATTATGCTTCACATGGACGAATTTTCATTTTACTCTTAAAATCTTATGTTGAGTTGTTGACGTTAAGCTTAGTATGATGGCCAACGACGATATAATACTAGACTCCTAATAACAGGCGACCGATGTCTGTCAACACATTAGGCAAAAAAGTCTTATATCCGTCTCATTTCAACCAATCCTGTGAGCCGTAAACATACGTTGAGACAGAACAGACCTTGAGTTAGCCAATCACAACGCAGTACCCCGTCCCCCTCGCTTACGTAGTACCTCAGCGAGTTGACAGAATAGTTTTTGTTCCTTAGATCGTGCATGCGGAGTCTAGTATTATATCGTCGTTGATGATGGCCATATGACTGCGATGGCCTTATGAGCAAGGTGGTCGCCGGCATGCGAACGGTGAGTAAGGTGACTCGATATCCGATCATGGACCATGCCCGGGCCGACGGCGCGTCGTGTTTCACGCGCGCCTCGGACAGCTGTCAGCATTCTGACGGGACCACTCTTAGAGGGCAAAAGATTGCCGGGGTCGCGGGACTGTCTCAGGAGGTAACCGTGACCTGGAACATAATGAGCTATGGATTTTAGTCAGTAAGAGCCTGCACGCAGAGAAATGTATACGAGAACTTCTGGTTGCAACCGTGACAGCAAGATTCACTAGTTGACTTTACAATATTTCTAATAAAGTAATAAATACTAAGTCTTTGTTATCTCTACTACTTAGTATTTATTACTAGAAATGTTGTAAAGTCAACTAGTGAGTCTTGCTGTCACGGTTGCAACCAGAAGTTCTCGTACAGGTAGCTAGACATTTCTCTGCGTGTGCTAGTATCCCGAGTCCTGTAACGTCCTGGGAGGAAGGGATCATTTGATGATTTTACCAAGTGCAGACGCCAACAGTTCAACCTACCCGAATCTGTCAAATTTTACCAACCGAACATAAACCTTCCGATATTGTGATAAGGTTGAAAATCAATTAAAGAAATTTGACAGATTTTGGTAGTTTTATGTGCTGCCGGTCCGTACAAAAAAGATTCAAGTCCAATCGCAATAGTTTTATTTTCATTAAAAAGCTTTACAATACGCGACAAATGTGTTTGCTTATAAAATACCATAAAATAGTTATTTGTTATGCAAGGCTGCAAAGTTGATTTTTGGCGCGAGTACTGGTATTGAAAACTGAGCGAGCCAAGGATTCTAAGATTGAACCGCGAGAGAAACGAGCGGTTCAAATATAAAATCCTGAGCGATGCGAAGTTTTCAAAGGTACGAGACGTAGAAAAACTTTGCTGCCGAGTACAACACACGACTTTTCACCTCACACAGCGAGGAAATGTAGTGGGGGCGGCTCGCCTGTCAGTGTAGAAAACAATTGAATACAAGATGTGTTCGAATTTTGAACACCACTTTGTGCTCTAGAGCATAAAATAGAGTTTTGCGCTCAGATTTTGAATGAGAAATAGAATCTTTCCGAGCGTGTGACGTGAAAAAATATTATTAATTTTATCATTCATACAATTTGTATGAAAAAATATCGCGGGTTCGACTCGCGCACGGAACAAATATTTACATGACCTACAAGTATTTGTTCCGGGTCTGTGTTTGTGTATGTGTGTTTCTATGTTAAAAAAATACCACTCAGAATTCCAGAATAATACAAAAGAAAGAAAAAATAACTTTCTCACAATGTAATCGGAAGGAAAAAGTAATGGCTTCACTTTGTTTTATTGTTTGTTTCGAGACAGAGGAAATAAACATACTATGTTGCAGTTGATTTTAATTATATCTTGTAGTTCTTTTGTGCCTCGAATATACAAGGGAAGTTATCATCTGCCTGCCTTTTCCCAACTTTGTTGTGGTCTGCTTCCAGTCGAACTAGATGCAGCTGAATATCAGTATTTTACATGGAGCGACTGTCTATCCACAACCCAGTAACTGGGTAATACGATACTCCATGGTAAGACTGGTTGTCAGACTATTTTTAGAGCTTCTAACAGTAACGACTGTCAAAGATCTACAAATGACAGCCGGGACCAACGGCTTTACGTGCTTTCTGAGATACGGAAGAAACTCGCTATAACAGATGAACCCATCCACAGACCAACCTCGGTAAGCGCGGCTTAACCCGGAAGATACTCTGTGCGGCTGTAGTTATTAATTTATTAAGCCACTAGCTCCTCAAAAACTACCATCCACCCCTAAAAAACAAATCTTTATTCGCCAAAAACTCGGTCACTTTCACCTCTAGATGAATCATTCGATTGACACACGAAAATTCTTGGTATTACTCCCCCTTACAAGGTTAAAATTCGCACAAAAAACACTGTATTTCGCCTAAACTGTCACCACAGGGGAGGGTAGTTCCAAAGCTTCTACGCCATTGAGTGGAGTGACGCACGTAAGGGGCTTTTAGCGCCCAGTCGGTCTGACGCGACTCGCGACTGACGCCATCATGTCAACTGAACAAATTATTTGTTTGATTGTACTGTGTACCTTGTGGGGAGTGGTTTGGGAAAGTAGGCTTTGTTTCTATGATTGCAAGGTGTATTCTTAATTGGGGCAAACACTAATAAGAGTGAACGCGATCAATTTTCTTTTTTTCTCTTGTCGTGTTAAAATCATCAAATGAGTCCTCCCACCCAGGGCGGGACTGGAGGGTTTGTCAGACTTGTCCTGACTAAACTCCACGGTGTCCTTCAATAGCCTTTTACGTTCGGGGCCCACGGTTACCTGATTATAAGGTCCCGTGGCCCCGGCAGGCTTTGGCCTTCTAAGGGAGCTCCCTCAGATTGCTGACAGCTTATTGAGGCGCGCGTTTAACACAACGCGCCGTCGTCGCCCGGGCATGCACCATGGACGGCGAGTCACCCATTACTCGCCGACCTCATGTTGATGGTGAAGCTTGCCTAGAAGTAACCTATTCACTCTTGATTTAAAGATCCCAAAGTGGCTATCTGGAAACAACCATTCTGGTAGGGGATCCCACTTCTTAGCACTTCTACGCACTATGAAATTATTGATAAAACCACCACAGAGGATGTACACCATGAACGATGTGGTGCATTAGATAAGTCCACACAGAGCGCGCAGCCTCGCGACTTCGCGAGGCATTTGCCGCGCGAGGAAACAGCCTCGCGAGGCCTCTTGCTCTGTGTGGAATAGTGTGGATGCGCCTGCGCGATGAGTCGAGGCATAAAACAATATACGCGAGCAAAACAAAAAGCCGACACTGGATGGCTCGGGCGGTCGGTCGCTCGCCACGCGCTTGCCTCGGCCGAGACACGTCCACACTAACCGAGCTGCTTCGCGCGGCAAATGCCTCGCGAGGCTGCACGCTCTGTGTGGACGCAACTATTGGCGTAAGTCTTGTATTCCGATGAGATGAATGAAAAATGTCCGGCTTAACTGACTATTCTGTCCGGCGTTTCGAGAACCGTAGCCACGAGCCTCATGACTGACATTGAGTATCAAAAATAATGAGTCCAGTCCAAAAACTCCAATCATTTTTAATACATATCACGGAATCCATAATCACGTTATAAAAAGTTGAAAAGCATATCGTTCAAAATAATGTAATGGCGAGCCATAATGGCAGTGCTATTAAAATGGATATTAATAGCTTTTACGATGTCATTTTATTTAGTTTGAGTTTTTATACTTATTGTGGGTTTTTGGTGTTTTTAGAGCAGTGGTGGTCCAGTGATATCCGCCGGGACTTGTATGTCACAGGTTCAAACCCAGCCAGGCGCATTCCTTTGTGTTTATTTCATCACCACTGCTCTGAAAACGATGAAGGAAAACATCGTGAGGAAACCGGCATGTGCTAGAAACAAATATTCGAAGATATGTGACATCTTCCAAGACGCACTAGGCCCGCGTGGTACATTACGAAGGCCCATAGATAAAATACACAGACATAATCTTATAGGTAACAATAAATTAATACATATTCAATGCAATAAGTGTTAGTAAATATTATGGCCCACTCCCTCTCACAGAGAGGAGGCCTGTGTCCCAGGAGTGGGAACATTAATAGGTGTTGATGATAACAAGTGACAATTATTGTAGTCGCACATTACATTTAACGTCCACCTCAAAAATATAAGAATACCAAACATACCTTTTCCTTAAAAAATAAATAAAAATACGATCGTCTAGTATACAAAGTTAATAACGTAATGGAAAAACGACATTTGAGAGCTATTTCCACTGTTTATATCATTTTTCATGGCGCTATCTGATATAGGTTTTTATGTTAGCGGCAGGTGAATGATGGTTTAGTCTGTCGTGGAGTACGCGCAGGGCCGGATTAACCATCTCGGGGCCCCTAGGCACAACTCGTTTCGGGCCCTCCCTTTTTCATACCACAACAACGCAATTTCTCAATAATAGACCCTGATACCATTTTGCCCTGTCAATAATACCCACACTTGAGTTGCTGATTTCAAATTAATATATTTGTCATTTAAAAAAATTAAATTAAACAAGTTAATAAATTAATAAAAGTGTCTAATACAAAAAGAAATATTTTAATTATTTTATTTTTCACTTTTACCATGGTTTCTTAAAACCACACAACCCCCTTTTTTCATTTTTTAATCGTGAGTGCTGGGCCCCTGGTCATAGTGGGCCCCTAGGCACTGGCCTTATGGCTAATACGGTACTGAGTACGCGTCTGTTTTTAAGTATGCCCTGGGTCGACCCGGGTCGCGGGACTATCACATCAGGTAACGTAAAAGGCTATTGAAGGTCACCGTGGATTTTAGTCAGTACAAGTCAGACTCATTTGATTATTTTACAACGATAAAAAAAAGCCCTGAGTCGAAGGGAAATTACTGTCAGACTCATACTGACTAATATCTATCGTGTTCATTAAATTGCCCTTAGCGTTACAGGGCCTCGGTTACCAGTTTAGACAAAACCGCGACTCTGGCAGGCGTTTGTTCCTCTATGGGAGCCCTGTCGGATTGCTGACTGTTAATTGAGACGCGCGTTGAAAGCGACCCACCGTTCCTAATCGGACGGCGAGCAACCAGAGGTGTTCTATGCGATTTAAATAAGACTTGGACGTCTTATTCGCCATATTTACGAATTACCAGTATTTAACATTTTTATATGTTTATCCTGGTAAAATCATCAAATGAGTCCTCCCACCCAGGGAAAGGTGGGACCGTCAGACTTGTAATGACTAAAATCCACGGTGTCCTTCAATAGCCCTTTACGTTCCGGGATCACGGTAGCTCGTTACTCCCGCGACCCCGACCAGTATTTTACATAGAGTGAGACGTAATAATCTAATACACACTACTAAGCGTTTACGTTCGTATGATGAAAATAAATATCGCTATGGAAATCGCCTAACTCCTGGCCCGACACACAAAACAATGCGTTGCGGTGGACCTGATGACAAACGTCCAAGTTATGTTGATGCCGTCAGAATGTTAATGAGGATTATTATAATTATCATGTGTGAATGTATGCGAATTTATGGTGTTAGCGGTGTGGGTAGGTGATTGACACTTCGGTTTATTTGTGTTATTAATTTTATTGGTGTGGTGACTATTAATGATAAATAAATTAGTCATTTTGACTAGTTCTTCTAATTAATTGTTAACGCACCCACGATAAGGAAGAAATTCCTGGTGTGGGGGGGGGGGGGCATCGTTAATAAAAATAAAATAAAATTGATGAATGAAATGATAGATCATTTTGTCAGACAATAGTGAATTTTTTTTTATTTAAGCTTTTAAATTTTTTTCTAGAAAATCACCTAAATTCAGTAGTTTATTGATATCTGAAAAATAAAAGATACTCGTATAATATATACGTGAATTTTATAAAATGGGAGACACACCATGCGCGTTCTAGTTTGGTCCCTCAGTTCACACACACATTACCTTACCACCTTGATTATTTTTTTTAAGTTGTAAAATAAATGATATTTCACAGAATAAGATGAGGAATTAATTAGGACACATTAACTTAACCAGTATCAATCAAAGATTTTAATTTATATTTTTAACTTTAATTTATTTTGTTTTGTTTTTATTAACTTATCATGCAAACTTGTTTTTTCAGGTCATTGTCTTTAGTAGAATAGTTGACATCAACTTGATTGCCATAACTATACCAAAAATAGAATACTAGAACTTCAAACCAAAAAAGTGTCAAAACATTTGACGGCTTTAAAACTAACGAAATAAGTCAAAGACTCACGTTTCACAACTTCTTCAACACATTTTTCTTTAAAATCTCTACCCGCTCAGCCTGTCCCCCCGCTGTTTTCACGGCCCCACACTGACCACCGCTTTGCATAAGAATAGCATAGCGTTTCTAAAAATGTCCACCATTGTTATAAGTAGATATCTGTCTGTTCAACTCTTGGCATTGCGAATGTGGTCGCACATGTCATTCGTATTTATGGTATTTTATTTCAAAACATGGTTTGCGCAGTGGTTGAACCGCTGCGCAATATGTCGCAAGTTTGATCCCCGCACGGAACAAATATTTGTATGATCTACACGTAGTTGTTCCGGGTCTGGGTGTTTGTGTATGTGAGTTTATATGTTTGTAAATGCACCCACGATACAGGAGACATTCCTAATATGGGGCAATGTTTTTTTTTCGACCACATCATCCGGGTCGACGGCGCGTTGTGTTCCACGCGCGCCTCAAAGAGCGTCAGCACGATGACGGGCCCCCCTCTAGAGGGCCAAAGCCTGCTGGGGTCGCAGGACTTATCTCATTACCTTGACCCCCGAACATAAAGGGCTATTGAAGGACACCGTGGATTTTAGTCAGTACGAGTCTGACGGTGCCTCCCACCCTGCCCGGGGTGGGAGGACTCATTTGATGATTTTACCACGCTAAAAAAAAATAAGTCGACCACATCATTGCTTACCAACATAACAGACGAGATTGTAGACAAACAAAAGTTGCCAGGAAAAAATACACTACTCCCTTGAACATTTATTTATAAATTTATCTTATTTGTTTCAGGTACTAAATCATTACATCTGATGAAGTATAAACAGAAGTATTTGGTAAGACTTATAATTACAGCCGTACATGCTGATCTTCCGGGTTAAGCCGCCTTTGCTGAGGTTGGTCTGCGTATGGGTGACCATCTATCATAGCGAGTTTCCTCCGTGCCTCGGAAAGCACGTAAAACTGTTGGGCCCGGTCATTTGTAGATCTTTGACAGTCGTTAATAAAAGTCAGAAACTCGAAAGTCTGACAACCAGTCTTACCATGGGGTATCGTATTACCACAGTTACTGTGTTGTGGAGGTCCGATAGGCAGACGCTCCATGTCAAATACTGATATTCAGATGCATCTGGTTCGACTGCATGGAAGCCGACCCCAACATAGTTGTTATTTATGTCCATTTGGAATCGAACCTTGGATTCACAAACTATACAGACAGCCACTAGAATTACATAGCAATTGGTGTTGATAATAAAATGTAATTTATAGACATGCTGTTAATTATTAAAAGTATCAAGTTTTATATTTAATGTTGTAACAGGAAACCAATCGTTAGAGCTTTTTATGTGATAATGAAACACTAGTAGTTACCAGCGGGTTCGCTCGCGCGTTTTTGGTTGGCGCAGTGGTTGAGCGGTGCTGCGCAGGTCGCAGGTTCGATCACACTGAGCAAATGTTCGTATGATCTACAAGTGATTATTCCTGCCGAAAGTGTTTTTTTTTTTGTCAAACACTTAAACCGGGTATATATTGTGGCCTGTCGTGGTGGCCCAGTGGTATCGGTCCCGACTTACGAGTTGTAGGTCGTGGGTTCGAACCCCGCCAGGCGCATTACTTTGTGTCATTTATTTCATCACCACTGCTCTCAAAACGGTGAAGGAAAACATCGTGAGGAAACCGGCATGTTCTAGAACCCAAAATTCGAAGACATGTGACATCTGCCAACCCGCACTGGACTCGCGTGGTGGATTATGGTCCACTCCCTCTCACAGAGAGGAGGCCTGTGTCCCAGCAGTGGGAACATTATAGGCTGATGATGATGTGGGTGTCCAACTACTACTACTCATCTTCATCATCATCAAATCAGCCGTAAGACGTCCATTGCTAAACATGGGCCTTCCCTAAGGGATTCCAATAGAAGCGGCTGGCATCCAGCGTGATCCTGTGGCCTTCATAAGATCGTCTGTCCACCTAGTGGGTGGACGTCCTACGCTGCGCTTGCCGGTGCGTGGTCTCCATTCGAGAACCTCACGGCCCCATCAGCCATCAGTTCTGCGTGCTATATGGCCTGCCCACTGCCATTTCAATTTGCTGATTCGTTGGGCTATGGAAGCCGTTGGCAAAAGCTAGTCTATCTTAAATACTCAAAGGTGACTGACTGACATAGTGATCTATCAACACACAGCCCAAACCACTGGACGGATCGGGCTGTAATTTGGCATGCAGGTAGATGTTATGACGTAGGCATCCGCTAAGAAAGGATTTTGATCAATTCTACCCCGAGAGGATAAAATAGGGGATGAAAGTTTGTATGAAACATTGTCAATTTGATAAAAAATAGATTGTTATGTTCCGACATCCACGCGAAGTCGCGGGCACAGCTAGTTTAAAATAAAACTTAGAAAAACATTGTTTTTAAGTCAAATCACATCAGGACGTCATATTTCCCCCTCAAATGAATCATATTACCCTAACTTAGTAAAACTTAGCCTGCTGGCCTACTTACCCCCTAAGTTGACGTTAAGCTAGTTATGCACAGCAGACTCCCAGTCAAGTCAGGAACTGCCATGAATATTCTAAAGGCATTAAGCAACTAAGTTGATTCAGCCGAGCTACTCTATTTTCATATTATTTTTTTCTCCCCATTTTAGCACAGGTTTTTTTTTCAATGTTCTCTGTGGATTTATGAAAATTTTCTTACATATTAATCTTGCCCAGACAATAACGAACAGGCTAAAGAAAGAATTATCCAATTTGGTTCAGTCGTTCAGAAGTTATGTACGTCGTGTATAGACATTAGACACACTTAAGCGACTTCAATTTTAAGGCGCCTCCCTCACCGGGAGCATTCGCGTGTAATGTAACATTATATGTGTAGATTCGACTTTGAGCATTACATTACAATACTACCTCCCTGACTGCCGAGCATTCGCGTACATTTAGTAAAGATTTCATACAAGGTGCGCATTGTGATGCTCGATTGTCTTCTGTCACTGATGAAATGTTCGAATCTGTAACGTTTCATTACTGGTGAATGCTCGCGATGAGGGAGCGCCTTTATGTTCGTTTCTGTACACTTGACAATGTATATTCAAAACATAACGTAAGAGAAAACATACCTAACATTAATTAACTTACGTTCATTTCGTTTTTATAATTTCAACAAAGCCTCAATCAAGATTCTATTGCGGTTTCAATAACAAAAAAAAAAACCTACAGATTGATTGACAGCGCTCGCGCTGTGCGATTGGACGATCTCAAAGCCGTCGCGTCGAAGAGCAGATCTTAGAGTACAGCGATGATATATTTTAGGCTTGTATGACCAGCTTAGGCCGCTATCACACGGACTGCACCACAACAACCGCACGCAGTTGCTATATTCAACTGCATGCAGTTGTACGTTCGACTGCGTGCAGTCATGATACCAACTGCACGCGTTCGGCTACAGTTGTGTAGTGTCGCCGCATGCTGTCCACCGCCGACCGCATGCCAGTCTTGGAGCCGAACTGTGAATGGAATCGAATGGATCCGACTGCAGACAACTGCGTGCAGTTGAATATAGCAACTGCGTGCGGTTGTTGTGGTGCAGTCCGTGTATTAGCGGCCTTAGCTGGTCATACAAGCCTTATTGCTGCTACACACCTTATGATAAATCGTTACGATTAGTCGGTACAGATAAACTGCAACGATAAATCGACAAGTGTGTATGAGAAAAACTGTACATTTTGTCCGATTTTATAAGACTGTACAGTTGAACGGAACAGTTTGAAATTTTGGATAGATAAATCGGAATCGGATGAAACTGTATCGATAAATCGTAACGTGTGTGGCCACTTGTTCAGTTTTTTCCTTATAAACCAACAACTGCCAACGCATCGTCAGTCGAAGCCATGGCTCAACTAATGAATAATCGTACAGTTTTCTAGTACCTGTCTGAAGGTGTGTGGGCACTGCCGAAACTGTGCAGTTTTATCTGTACCAACTAAACGTAACGATTTCTCGTAAGGTGTGTAGCAGCCATTACTCAGATTGCGAGTGCTACGCACCCGACCTTTCATAGCTATATTTGTACTAAAAAACCTTTTTGTTTCCGTAACTGCATCGTTCCTCGTTATTTCGTCATTCCCCGTGTAAAGCCTCGTTTCTTCCACACCCGTTGGACGAAATGTACCCGAATATACGAACAAATAAAAAAAAAGAACAAAAAAAAATATTCTTACAATAAAAGGAAGGGTCTTTTTGACCACCTGTCGCAGCATGTGGGTTAGAGGTTAACGGCCAGATAAAAATGAAACCTATTTTTATAGGACTAAGGTAGACTTTGAAAGGGAAGTGGTTTTGAATTTCAATACTCTACCTGCTTTTATCTTTTTTTAACGAATTTTAATATTGTGTCTGGTTTCTTTTGGGTCGACTAGAGCGTTACGTTTTATCCTTGTTCAATATTGAATAAATAAAGTTTTGATCTTAGGACTTAGTTGATTTGATTGGCTTTTATTAATGATAGCTTTGAGGTAAAAGAAAATATTTTGTAGATCACTCTGTAGGTATTTTTATAGTTCATCTTATTTTTTTATTATTTAAATGTTACCCTACGAAGTCGCGGGACTTTCTCATCACGGGAACGTAAAGGGCTATTGAAGGACACCGTGGATTTTAGTCAGTACAAGTCTGGCAGTCCCTCCCGCCCTGCCGTGGGTAGGAGGACTCATTTGATGATTTTACCGCAAAGTCAGCAGCTTCAATTCCAGGCCAGGACTATTGATTTTTCTAAAATCCAATGATGAAGTTTTAGTTTTCGTCGATAATGATGACCTCGAGACTCCGCATTTTCTCGATATTCTTCATAATTTCGGTATTGCCATCCACGCCTTGTTGGAAAATTCACCTTGTATACTGCTTTCTTTTGACCTACCGACCACGGACCGGAAGACGCAGCGTAGGCAGGCCTCCCACTAGGTGGACCGACGACATCGTGAGGGTCGCGGGCAACGGATGGATGCAAGTGGCGAATTGTCGTTCGGCGTGGCGGTCTAAGGGGGAGGCCTATGTTCAGCAGTGGACGTCTTCCGGCTGATGATGATGATGATACTGCTTTCGCCTCATACACATTCATACATCTGGTCATACAAGCACTTCGATTACAAATACTCCACACCCGACCTTTCAAAAACCTCAAAAAAGTTCACCCCATTACCTGAATTGCACAAAAATAAGAAAATCCATTCAAATTACTCCAACTCGAAAATCAAAATAAATTCGGTTAACCCTCTTACGAATAGACAAACGGACAAACCTTTATTATTAGTAGCCCAAAAATTACCTGCAAAAAGGGTACAAAAACGGTCAAGCGTGAGCTGGCACCGTCGAACCGTAAAACAGGGAAGGAAATGAGATGGACGGATAACGGTTTACCGTAAAAAAAAAAATTGGTCAACCCTAGAGTGGAGTCATTTGTTTTATTCTGGGGTATGATTGTACCCATTTATTTTGACTTTTTTTGGGTTAAAAAGTACCCTGGGAATTTAAATAATGATAATATTGACGGCACGGTTGGCGTAGTAGTCGAGAGATAGACTGCTGCACAGCGGGTCGCGGGTTTTTTCCGCACGGAACAAATATTTGTATGATCTGCAAATTGTTGTTCCGGCTCTGGGTGTTCGCAGTGTATGTGAGTTTCTATGTTTGTAAACGCACCCACGACACAGGAAGAAATTTCTAGTGTAGGCTGACGTAAGTCGGGCATGCGGACAGCGAGTAAAGGGCAACTCGCTATCCGACCACGACCCATGCCCGGGTCGACGGCGCGTCGTGTTCCACACGCGCCTCAAAGAGCGTCAGCAAAAATGACGGGGCCCCCTCTCAGAGGGCCAAAGCCTGCCGGGGTCGCGGGATTTAATTTCCTCACCGTGACCCCGGAACATATAGGGCTATTGAAGGACACCGTGGATTTTAGTCAGTACAAGTCTGACAGTCCCTCCCGCCGTGCCCGGGGTGGGAGGACTCATTTGATGATTTTACCACGCTAAAAAAAAAAGGCTGACGTAAGTGCTTGATAATTTTTTGTTTACTCTCGGCCTCAATCTAGTTCAGAATCAAAGATGAGACCTAGGATATAGCGAGCTCAACTAAAAGGAACTGGAACTCCTGCGCACCGATGGAATATAGTAAAACTGTCGTCGGACCCCGACAGGGTGGTGGTCTGGCTTTTGGCCTGCCCTGGTGAGGTCTACCACCTCCAGTGGGATCACTTAGTCGTCACCACAGGTCACAGGTACACGCAGAGAAATGTCTAGCTACCTGTACGAGAACTTCTGGTTATAATATATAATAATATTCCACAACTATCACACAACGCCATCTAGTCCCAAGCTAAGCAGAGCTTGTGTTATGGGTACTAGACAACTGATAAACATACATATATATTTCTAAATACATACATATTATAGATAAATTACACCCAGACACAGAACAAATGATCGTGCTCATCACACAAACATTTGTCCTGGGTGGGAATCGAACCCACGACCTCCGGCATAGCAGTCAGGGTCACTAACCACTAGACCAACAGGCCAGTCAACTTCTGGTTGCAACCGTGACAGCAAGACTCACTAGTTGACTTTAAACATTTCTAGTAATAAATACTAAGTAGTAGAGATAACAAGGACTTAGTAATAAATACTAAGTAAGTAGTAGAGATAACAAGGACTTAGTATTTATTACTAGAATTGTTGTAAAGTCAACTAGTGAATCTTGCTGTCACGGTTGCAACCAGAAGTTCTCTATACATTTCCCTGCGAGATAGCCTGGGACCGCTAGAAGGTGGATCCCACCCACTTGTTTTTTTTCTTTTTTTTATCGTTGTAAAAACATCAAATGAGACCTGCCACCCAGGGCAGTACGGGAGAGACTGTCAGACTTGTACTGACTAAAATCCACGGTGATCCTTCAATAGCCCTTTACGTTCCAGGACGCGGTTACCTGACTGTCTAGTTACCCGGATACTCCGGACAGTAGGTATAAAAAAAAAACAGGCGATATGCTCTTAGGAGTACCCTACATATCTACCATACCCCTTTTAACACAAAGCGTGATGTTCCAGTCCCCTCCCGTCGCAGCAGCCGAACCGTGTCCACCGGAAGTACCGTCCGTTATAATCACTACGTATTTCCGGTTACTACAGACGCGGTCACATAATGGTTTCATAATAACTACTGTTTCGTTTTTTTATTGTTTTGTACAACTTTTTGGGAAATGGGAGAAATAGACGTGGATTTAAATGATATTGAGAGATAGTGGATATATCTATAAGTACACTATGTTTGTTTGGTTGTCGGCCATGTTTTCTTTTCCCTTGGGGATTTCAATCCAAAGCTTGTTTGGGTATATGGTCAGGATCCCTGAGCGTGTGGCCAATCCATAATCCCAAAAGTGGTCCTAGTAAAAAGCTGAAATTCAGCTGCATCCAGTTAGACTTGAAGCCGACCACAACCTAGTCGAGAAAAAGCAAAATCTACACAAAATGTTTACTTCGAAAACCCGAACTATTTATACAGCTAAAACGTATCACAAAAAGTTTTTACCGAAACAGTAACAAGTGTTAGTGATAGATACAACTCCCGACAACTTACGGAATAGTTCGGTATTTTACCAAAGTTTTTTTACCTAATACGATGTGCCATATTTTATACAGTAGTAGATACCCAGAGACAGTAATAATCTTCCTGATCGATTTTCGGCCATCTCAACGGAGATTAGCCATCTATGCGGGTCAATACTAATACATATTATAGTACACAAGTTAACATACAAGAGTACTCGTGTTCACGAGATTAACATCAAGTTCAGTGATGGTAAAAATTACTTCTTTTATACTTTAATACGCTTGACTGATAAACAATGAAGGGGGGAATTTTAAATAAACATTCCGTCGAATTTATTTACGCGACATCGCTAGACGCCTGTCCAAATGTTGAAATAGATTTCTCGTATATAGGTAATTTCTGATTTGTTCAACTATCAGTAACAATTTGCTGGGCAGATGATGATGATGACAAATAGTTTTTTTTTATGTTTTATGCTCTGGCTCTGGTCGTGCTATACGATACGGCTGAAAATTAGAATCATTATATAAGTAACTCAGACAAGCAACGATATTGTTTGAAAAAAATATTGTTTTATCAAGTTTTGCGTCAAATAAGATCGAAACTGCAACTCCATTACACTTCTAGTACAAAACAAAATTTCAGTATGTCTCCTGTAAAGATTGTCGTTCGCAGTTTCATACTGCCTCGTAGTCGATTTATTTTGAGCTGATAAAGCAATAAGCAACAGTGCCAATAATGCCATAATACGTCTTGATATATTTGCTCAAGTAACGAATGTTTGTCCACGTCAGTTCATTTACAAATCTGATTGCGTCTTGTATCATCGTACATAGATGTAGGTATAAGAGATGGGTCGTGGGCAAAAACATTTACGAACAAAATGGGCAAATACTTGGCATGTTAGGTATAAATGACTTTACGTGCAAATAAAATCAGCCAACTGCTGCGTGGAGTGCCACAGGTTCGATCCCCGCACGGAACCAATATTTGTATGTTACAAGTAGTTGTTCCGGGTCCGCGTGTGTGTGTATGATATTTTCTATGTTTGTAAACGCACCCTCGATACAGGAGAAATACCTAGTGTGGGCGACGTTGTAAAAAAATTCCCGGTTACTGGGCATAAATACTAATATCTTTGTTTAGTAAAAACTTTACTGGGCAAAAGCCTTTCGGCGTTTAAAGAGGTTTATCGTACCTTTATTCAACGTGCCCAAATGTCCAGGCCATATACCTATCTCTCGATGTAAACGTATGTGTTTGAAGATAAGTATAATTTTGATGAGATGACCTAATTCGGTAATTGCATGATGTCAGTCAGTTTGTTTTATGAAGAAATTCTTGTGGATTAATAAATGATCTAATTGGGCACAATTATTTGAGATTATACTTTGTGGATTGGTTAAGCAGAGATACAGGGAATATGATGTTTCTGGCAGCTTTGCCCGCTGCAACTCATATAAATGATCTCACGGGAATAAATATAAAATCGGGATAAAAAAATATCCTATGTGTTAATCCAGGTTATAAACTATCCGCGTACAAAATTTCGTTCAATTCCGTTAAGTAATTTTTACGTCAAAGAGCAACAAACACCCTTACAAACTTTCACATTTATAATTTAGCTTCGGCGTTGCGGTCGCGCGGTCAAAATGCTGTATTCATACAGAATAGCTCTGCAGGTCTATCCTTAAAGCAAACTGACCTCAAGATTATAGCAGTATTCATTCCGAACACCCGAAAAATTTACAAGTTTTCCCATCACAGTTAAAACCCCAAAGACCCAGAGGATACAATTACTTTCTGTACTCCAATAATTTTACAATAAAGTTGGTAATTACGAGTTCTCCCTACGGAATCCTATCAGCAAAACGCAAAATACGTTTTAAAACGAAATATCGTTGATTTTAACACGAATTTCCCGCGGTCCGAGCTTCCATGTTGCACAAAGCTAGTCCCAAAGGCATAATGGGTTTAATCCTTTGCCCTGCTAATGAGTCTCGGTCCGCCATCTTGCGTCCATGACAGATGTCACGCTTCCCGCGTTTTGTCGCGTCATTTCACTTTTATTTATGGGAATATATTTTTTTTATGATTTGGGTGCGTTCTGAATTTTTATCGGGAATAATTAATTTTTGGTTGTGGAAACACCTGTCGTATATGTGGAATTATTGTGGGAACAATCTTTTGAATGGTTTATAGATGGAACGTGATGTGATTGTAATGTACACAATGAATCACAAGCAATTAATCATAGACAAAGATAAAAGGTGACATCAAATGTGTGATGTTTATAATTTTTTCTGTTTTGGTGTGGACATGCTCAACGCAATTCTTTTGAGTTTGAATTTCTTCTTGAGTTTTTTTTTTATTTTTTTGTTTATTTTATTAATGTTCGTGAACAGGCGCTGTCAGTTGGGACTGATCATCTCTCAGCTGTCACGGTTAATATTAATTAATTATTTTAGATAGTTTGTAAATCATAGAAGTATTCTTTGCTAGGTTCTTCAAATATTCAGCTAAATCCGAACTCCTGGAAGCTGAACCCCAACACAATTGGCAAAGGCCAGACAGATGATGATGAGTTGGTAAAGCAAAGGATAGTTTTTGTCCCCGTAGTCCCACAGGACAGTTACCAAATACAACACGGGCCAAGTCACTGGCATAAGTTACTGCAAAATTCACAAAAAAAGAGATTATCAAACTGTTTACTTATACCGCTACGTTCCCTTTCACTCACCGGAGTCAAACTATCAATCAAGCTAAACACAGCTATTAATAAAAACAAGTAGAAAGTATGCAATCTGCGCATACGACGCCATTTTTACCGTTTTTCTCAGGCTTGTCATTACTTGATGATATGCTAGGTGAAGACGCACGGGTCAATCTTGATGATTTGCCGCTTAACTCTTGCTGAGGAAGGGTGAGGGATGAGTTGCCGGGGTCGTGGGAGTTGCTGCAGTTATGGAACTTGCCGGGGTTGTGAGACTTGCCGAGTTCGTTATACTTGCCGGAGTCGCGATACTGGCCGGGGTTGCGAAACTTTCAGGGGTTGTGGGACTTGCCGGTGTTACTGAACTATCTAAGAGGGATACGGTAGCTCTAGAAAACAAAGAGAAATCGAAGGAAGAGTGTAGACTTTTAAGTAAGAGTCTGACAGTCCCTTCAACTCCACCCAGGGCGAGAGGACTTATTTGATGATTTTATCATTCCATAAAGTCGTTAGTTATAATAGATGTAGATACACAAATCAATTTTGTTGATTTGCTGCTGAAGGCTTGCTGAGGACGGTTCGGGGGTGGGTTACCCGAATCGCGGGACATGCCGTTGTTGCGAGACTTGCCGGGGCTATAGGACTCGCTAAGGTTATACTTACCGGAGTCGCGGGACTTGCAGGGGTCGTTATACTTACAGGGATTGCGAAACTTGCCGGGGTTGAGGGACTTGCCGGTGTTACTGGACTGTCTAAGCAGGATACCGTAACTCTAGAACAGAAATCGAAAGAAGAAGGTAGGCTGACAGTAAGTGTTTGACAGACAGAAGATGACGCTGTCATTAAAAAAAAAAATCAGGGCTTGAAAGTTTGTCTGCATCGTCTTAAAATATATCTTCATCACCATCATCTTCATCTTGATAGTAAGCTAGTGAACAACGATTACAAAAAAATAGAGAGTAGTGTTCAAATTACCCCACTGTAATAAATTTTAAAACCGTTCTATTTAACACATTATTTAAATTAACGTACACAAACTGATGACCACAATAAAACTTGTCGTTAACCTGCTAACTGGACAGTTAAATTTAAACTGGTACTAATGACGGACATTTTTAACTCCCCTTCTTATTAACAACACCCTTGGTTGATGTGTTTCGTTTAAAAAACGAAATGTCTGGGGGGAACAAATTGATAGCGTAAAGGGGGGAAAGTGGCTTTAATGAATTCGCTCTAGTTCGATTTTTGTCGGACAATCGGTGGCTATAAAAAAAGTGTCTCCTTTTAACAGGCTAGGCATCCCTCCCGTTAGTTTTGCCAATACCTTATTGTACACACAACGAGGCGTCACTAGTCGCGAATTCGCGCCGCCCGCATAAACCAAAGTCGTGAAAGGGCTGTTAGACTATTAAAAATAATAGACAATATAGACACATATAGGTGGAGAGGGAATAATCACTTAATCTAAAAATATTCTCTAATTTAACCATGTCATGCCCCTCATAATGAATCTAGCCTAAATTATTCTAGTCTAGACTAAAGATTACATAGATATACTCGGATGTAACCACAATGTACTCAAAATTTTGATCGCATGTCGGCCATCTTTCGTGTGGCACGCGACGTCTAATAATAATGTTGCCATGACGACGGTCGTGAAATGGAACGAGTAACGGTGTCTATGGGCAGTTTAGAACTTTTGAAGTCCTCGTAAAAAAGTTTGTTGGTTTTAAAATGTTTTAAGACATTTTAGGAGAGAAAACTTCGTGCGGTATTTTTGTTTTTGCAATTTTCGTGTATGTTTGCAAATTACTTTCCTCCGTGCCTCGGAAAGCACGTAAACCCGTTGGTCCCGGCTGTCATTTGTACATCTATGACAGTCATTACTACAGCCCCCGCAGACCACAGAATTTTCAGAAGCTTATAAGTCTGACAACCAATTTTACCATGGGATATCGTATTACCCAGTTACTGGGTTGTGGAGGTCTGATAGGCAGTCGCTCCATGTAAAATACTGATATTCAGCTGCATCTGGTTCGACTGGAAGCAGACTCCAATATTGTTGTGAAAAGGCAGGCAGATGATTTTTGCAAATGACTGTCAGAGATTATTGTTTTTTAAAGCTTTTCAATGGATTTAAATAAGTTTTTCGGTAGCTCATAAGCTCATTGCAGTCTATTTATCTTTAGACTTTTTTATATGCTGTGGCTGTATGAATAGATAAGCTGTACTCCTTTGTTTCACACCCGCAGCGCTGCTCCGCTCTTTTTGGTCGTAGCGCAATGTATAGCCTATAGCCTTCCTCGATAAATGGACTATACAAAACAAAAAGAATTTTTCAATTCGACCCAGTAGTTTCTGAAATAAGCGCGTTCAAACAAACAAAAGTCTCCAAATTAATATTAGTAGGGATTGTATCGGTCGCGGGACTAACGAATACCATGATCTCGGAACGTAAAAAGCTATTGAAGGACACCGTGGATTTTAATCAGTACAAACCTGACAGTCCCACCCGCCTTGCTCTGGGTGGGAGGACTTATTTGATGATTTTAGCACGCTAAAAAAGTATATATTGTATGTTATTGTATCATTTTTAGAAATACTGCTTCAAGCGGCCATTTTAGACGCACTGGACTAAACAAACACTTAAAATGGCCGCGCACGCAGATGTTTTTACAGTCTCTATTTACAAATTGTGACAATGACTTTGCACTGTCCAATCAACCTCCCCCATTGACGGAGACGAAGGCGAATTAACTAATAGGAAGGAACACGCCATGTTTGGTGCACGCAGACAATTGTGTATTTATGGGAAAGAGGAGTTGAGACATACGCTGTTTGTGCAATTACAGCTGCGCCTCCTATCATCATAATCAACCTAAAATGTTCCCACTGCTGGTACACAGGCCTCCTCTCTGTGAGAGGGAGTGGGCCATAATCCACCACGCGGGCCTATTGCGTGTTGGTGGATGTCACATGTCTTCGATTTTTTGGTTTATGACATGCCAGTTTCCTCACGATGTTTCCCTTCACCGTTTTGAGAGCAGTGGTGATGAAATAAATCACACAAAGTAATGCGCCTGGCTAGGTTCGAACCACCGACCTATACAACTCGTAAGTCCGGGCTGATACCACTGGGCCACCACTGCTCTATGTCTCATAGTGATCACATTATTGAGGCCATACTAATATCTGGCAATTCTTGCCAACTAGATATTTTGGTAAAAAATTTTGGCTTGTAAAATAAAGCACTTAAAAAGGTACATATTATTAAAAGTGACACGTACTTCACTCGGACACAACCGACGCGACGTCGCGAAGGGATTTTTGGCTACTTTAGGCGGACGGCGAGTAATAGGTGACTCGCCGTTTGATCATGGACCATTCCCGGATCGACGGCGCGTCGAATCTGACGGAGCTAGGACATTGCTGTAATGCTCGCAAAAAAGTTCAGGTAATGTTGGTCTACTGGCTACAAGCGTGAATACTAAGTTTGACACCCTGAGTTCGATTCTCAGACCCGGAACAAGTACTTGTAGGTCACTGTGCGGGAGTCGAACCCGCAACATCCGCCGCAGTCGAGCACAGGTGCCGTCAATTTAAAAACACGGTCACAGTAAGTACTGAGTGATAATATTGAAGTTTTTCTACAACTCGACGCGCAGTATTGCCAGCCTACTACAAAATAAACTGTATAGCAACATTGCGTGTATGTAACCAATCACTTGATTAGTGTATTGAGTACGTTTGTGGTCGTGAGAAGACACCGCCCCGTGACCCGACTAGTGCGGGGACGAGGTATCGAGTATCGATACATATTTTTTTGACAAGAGTATAATAGACAGGCCGATCTTCAGGGTTAAGCAGTGCCGTATTATCCATAAGGCACTTTAGGTCAGTGCCTAGGGGCCCACTATGACCAGGGGCCCAGGACTCCCGATAAAAAAATGAAACAGAATAGGAGATTGTAGTGGTTTTATGAAACCACGGTAAAAGTGAAACTTTTTTTCACATTATAAGGTAAAAGCCCCCATTATTGACACTTTAGGAGTGACGGTGAATGTCTGAATTTTTTAATTGTATTGAAATTAATCTAACTATTTTTTTTATTAGACACTTTTATTAATTTATCTTGTATAATTTAATTTTTATACTTAAATAAGTAATCGCTTATTAAATGAAAAATATTTTAATTTGAAATCAGCATCTCAAGTGTGGATATTATTGACAGGGGAAAATGGTATCAGGGTCTATTATTGACAAATTGTGTTGTGGTATGAGAAAGGGAGGGCCCGAAACGAGCTGTGCCTAGGGGCCCCGAGATGGTTAATCCGGCCCTGGGGTTAAGCCGTGCTTCCCTAGGTTGGTCTGTGGATAGGAAAATACATTACTCCCTTGAACATTGTATTTATAATTTTCTCTTTTTTGTTTCAGGTACTAAATTATATCCGTAGAAGTGTGAACGTAAATATTGGTAAGACTTAACTATAAGCATCATTAATCATCAGCCTATAACGTTCCCACTGCCGGGACACAGGCATTTCTTGTCAGCGAGTGGGCTAAAATCCCTCGTGGTCACAGGAATAAGGTCAAGATCAAACCCATCTTAAAAAAACTCGATAAAAGAAATTCATAAAAAGGTTTACATCGATAGTGTGGTCGCATCACTAGTGACCGGTTTAAGCCGATAGACGCAGTTCACTGCTTTCACTACCACCCTATAAATACTAAGTACAACACTATAACTTCTGACATTGCATGGGTAACGTAAATAAAAACAAGTTTGTACAACTATGATGACAAATGTATGAGAATTATAGCATAGCTGTTTGTAAAGGAAGAATATCACTTTCAACTACCTATTTCTTCTGCTAACCAGCATTTCTGTGATCTGGTTCAAAGAATGGTGGGTGATAATCATAAAATATCATCTTAAGCTTTTATAGAGAAACAATTGAATTATGAATTGCAATTAAAACCCTGAATTTGATGTTGTAACCGTTTCAAGTGAAAAAAAGGCATTTGGCAAGTTCCCAAATACTTTTATACATCTAAAACTATATATTTTTGGTGTTGGTGTTACAATATTAATTTATTGCATTCCCTAAAAATTTTTAAGTGCACTACAAAGCCATATTTCTTATTACCATACAGTAAAATTTCCAAATTAATTAAAACTTGTAATGGATACACTCTTAATGTTCCCACAGTTGGGACTTCTCAGGCCTCCTCTCTGTGAGAGGGAGTGGGCCATAATCCACCACGTGGTCCCAGTGCGGGTTGATAGATATCACTGTCACATAATATCTTCGAATGTTTGGTTCTACATACCGTTTTAAGCGCGGGTATGCGGACGGCGAGTAATGGGTTAAAAAGTGTCATGCTATTAATGAATGCTAGTATTTCATAACAAACATATTTTTTTCCCTCCACCCATTAATTATACAGCAAATTAATCCAATTTAAATCGTTCAAGAACGTAATAACTTTACACACGCAATTTTTAACAGAGTTGCCAACAACACAAAAAAATTATTAGTACAAAAGTTCGCATGTCTCTATTTATTATACTCAGTTTACGAGGTAAGGTGTGACAGACAGGCCGAGCCTTCAAAACCACCCCCTTGTGAGTAGGGTAACCATTTACAAAAAAAAAATGCCGGACATTACGGAAAACTTTTTAATTTTCTCCTTTGAAACAGTCCCTTGTGTGTAAGTTTGTTAATTTGGAAAGAGTTTTTCCTGAGTTTGAAAAAAGGTTTGGATTGGAGAGTTTTCACGGTTTTTGTCTTTTGGCCCAAGGGCTGAGAGCGTTGTGTGTTCGATTCCCAGACGGAAAAAATATTTGGATGATCAACAGGTAGTTGTTCCCGGTCTGGATGTATGAATGAATGAAAGCGTTTATTCAAGGTAATAAACATGGTTTACAAAAAAAAATATCACTTCTGCCATACTCTAAAACAGTTTGTTGGCAGATGTAACTCCCTTAGAATATAACTAAATCTAATTAATAAAAACCTTTGACATCGTAATTCACACATAATAGTTACCAGGTAAGAAGTTTAAGTAGGACATTTTAATCTACACTTCTCATCAAAAAAATCGAAACACTTTCGTTTTTATTGTTTTTGTCCTAATTTTTTACAAAAGAGAATTAATTCCATGAAAAAAAACATTACTGTGTAGCTGGCAGTTTGGTCATTACAGTAAGAAGAAAAAAATCAAAATTCGAAATAATTTCATTTGTTTATCCTATAAATGAAATTAATCACTGTTTTGAGACAAATGTGTATTTAGGGTTGGAGTACGTTTCTCGTTTAAAAACTAAAAATTAGCGCTTGTCTTTAAACTTTCTGTTTCTTATTTCATTTACTGTGACTTTGGGACGTCTGAAAAAACTTTTTTTTCTAAAACATATGGATACTTCGCCCGCAGAAGCCGCCCAAGTGGTGGCATTGCTGGATTCTGGACTTAGTCAGCGTGTTGTGGCTGCAAGATTGCATCTAAGCTTATCATCTGTTCATAGAGTCTACAAACGCTATCGGGAGACTGGTTCGTTCACGCGCCGTTCAGGATCTGGCAGGAATCGGGTCACTTCTGAGCGAGATGATCGATTTATTGTAACAACTTCTTTACGAAATCGACGCCTTAACGCGTTTCAACTGCAGCAGCAGCTTCGCGTTGTACGAAGAGTAGCTGTAAGTGACTCTACAATAAGAAGAAGGTTGAAGGAACGCGGATTGGCACCGCATAAGCCAGCGAATGGGCCGAAATTAACTGCAGACCATCGAAGAGCGCGCCTTAACTTTGCACGCGAGCACCTAACTTGGTCATACCTTCAGTGGAGCAAAGTACTGTTTTCTGATGAGTGTAAAATTATGCTGTATGGTAACGACGGAAGGAACAAGGTCTACAGAAGAGATGGAGAACGCTTTGCACAATGCTGCATTGAAGAAAAGGTCAGCTATGGTGGCGGTTCGTGGACGGTTTGGGGAGGAATCAGCGCCGACGGTAAGACAGAACTTGCCTTTGTGTCTGGGCCACGGCTGCCTGCACTAAACTCTCATCGGTACATCGAACAGTGTCTTGAACCTCATGTGATGCCCTATGCACATTTTATTGGCAACGACTTCATATTCATGCACGACAATGCTAGAGCTCACACCGCGGGCGTCGTACGAGATTATCTTACCGAAGTCGGTATCTCCATTATGGTATGGCCAGCAAGAAGCCCGGACATGAATCCCATTGAACATCTATGGGATGAATTAAAGAGACGAATTCGAGCAAGAGATCCAGCCCCAGAAACACTTAGCCAGCTGCAAAATGCAATCCAAGAGGAATGGGATAATATACCACAACATGTGATCGTGACTCTCATCCGATCGATGAAGAACCGTATGGAAGCAGTAATAAGAGCTCGCGGAGGGAATACAAGTTATTAAATAAACGTTTCTTACATTTTTTTTTCATTTATGCGTGTTGTTTTACCCATTTCCTTCATATTCCATACAGGGTAAAAATTACTCATTATACAAAATACGAAACCTATGAAGACTTAATTTGAATTTAGAACATTAACATTAGGATTTAAAAACCTCATACTACTCACTATTAAATGACATTTATTTTTCTGATAATCCTTATCAAATCATAAACTGCGAGGTGTTTCGATTTTTTTGATGAGAAGTGTATATTATCTCCATATAGGAGGTCTTGACAAAATTTGTTGAGAAGAAACTTCACCATTTTGTTTTTGAAAAAGTTTTGTAGTACACCTATTTTCCAAATCGGCTGGTATGTCATTAAATATTGTTGGGACTAAGCATTAAATATTGTTGTTTGTCTCAGTGAGTTTAAATACTTTTAAACGATAGCAGGCCTTTTCTTTTCTAACTAATTATATCATTCAGCTTACTAAAACATTTGTTTAACTTGAAAAACCAAGGAAACACGAAAAAATCGTTCTGAAAGAGAATGCAAGCAAAATAATCGACTCACTACCTGCGTCATTCCTAAACGCTTATTTTTAAAACTTGAATCTCTTCAAAGTTATAGTGAACAGGCTTCTTCTGGAATTCTGGAGAAGCTTGCTCCATCGACTTTCATTCTGTCACCTCGACTAGAGTTAAAAGCACTAGCATCAAATAAAAAAAAAACCGGACGTGTCCTAGAATTTTACAGATAGATGGTAACCCTATTTCGATTTGGTCCTTTAGAACCCCGTAGGGGAGTTGTTATTTTACTAGCTAAGAATTTTATTGGTAATAAAATTGTACTGAGATTGATTAGTTACCTTTTAATATTACAATCAACACATTAAATAAATTCATGTCGGTTTCCTGAAGGAGAATCGTTTATCATTTTGAAAGTTATGTTTAGGCCAATAGAGACCATTTTGCAATAGGGGCGAGCTGGCAGAAACTGGAGAAGTTCAAGTTGAGAGTGAATATGTTACTTTTAGTCAAGCAGGCTTCACCATCGACCACGTCATCATCGCTTACCATCAGGAGAGAGATAGCGGACAAATCATCAAATAAGTCCTCCCACCCAAGGCAGGGCAGTAGGGACTGTCAAACTTGTACTGTCTAAAATCCACGGTGTCCTTCAATAGCTCTTAACGTTACGGAGTCACGGTAGCTCGTTAGTCCCGCGACTCCGACAGCCTTTGGCCCTCTAAGTGGGCCCCGTCAATTTAGTATCTTCTGGAATGTTCTAGTAACTTCGTCGACGTAACAGTATCACCCCAGTAAACACAAAATAACTATCATCATTATCATATTAGCTGTAGGACGTCCACTGCTGAACTTCATCATCATCATGATCATCAGCCGGAAGCCGTCCACTGCTGAAAATAGGCCTCCCCCTTATAGTCCAAGAGCTACTGAACCCTGCGACTAACGGTCTTCGTGTAAGGTTAGAAATTTGTACACGTAATATTTATAGCATGCTAAGAGCAATAGCGACGACCTGGCAGGCGTCAGCCGTGCACATCATTAGACAATTTAATTTTCAAAGTGTAAAAAAAAAATAAAAATAAAACTTGTTCCTGTAAGCTTAAAAATTTAACAGGATGTAGTTTATTTAATGTAAATCTTGGAAAAAAAATTACAGGCGATTACAAGGTGCACAAGTATGTGACAGGCGAATTGAAAAGTGCAAAGTTGATGAGGAAAAATAAACTTTCTCCTGTAAGATCAAAATTATCTCGCGTTTGGCTGAACTGATTTTGATGCCGTTTTCAGAAAAGTGTGCGTTACATTCCGAGAAAGGTTTTAATATACAGGCTGAATTTTTCAACTGGGCGTGGATGGCTATCTCCGAAACAATGAGGAATATCGAAAAACGTTGAAAGGAATCTCGAGGCCGATTTTGACAAAAATAAAAGTGCATCGTTGGATTTTAGAAAAATCAATAATCCTGGCCAGGAATCGAACCCGATGATTTTAGAAAAAAAATCACAGCCTGTATTATTACACCATTCGATAGTGTTGCTAATAAGGATCAAATTCTGGGAAGTAATCATATACGGCAAACTTTAGGAAAAAGTATAATTGAAAAAAGAAACTGATGAATGTTCAATACGATAACTGTATTCGGAACATAAGTTAACCGTTTCTTCTTTGAAATAACGCTTATTTTTGTTCAACTCAATAATTTCGTATTGCTGAATACACTGGGATTGTTGAGACATCAAATCCACTGAATTATTGAAAACAATTATAAATAAATTATGGCTCAGTAGAACATAGTAACATAGAAATATAGCAATTTCATGAAAATCTGCTATTTCCTTAAGTTTGCCTTATATGATCACTTCCCAGAATTTGATCCTCATTAGCAACACTATCGAATGGTGTAATAATACGAGCCTTGATTTTTTTCCAAAATCAGCGGGTTCGATTCCTGGCCAGGATTATTGATTTTTCTAAAATCCAACGATGCAGTTTTATTTTCGTCAAAATCGGCCTCGAGATTCCTTTAAACGTTTTTCGATATTCCTCATTGTTTCGGAGATAGCCATCCACGCCCAGTTGAAAAATTCACCCTGTATATTAAAACCTTTCTCGGAATGTAACGCACACTTTTCTGAAAACGGTATCAAAATCAGTTCAGCCAAACGCGAGATAATTTTGATCTTACAGGAGAAAGTTTATTTTTCCTCATCAACTTTGCACTTTTCAATTCGCCTGTCACATACTTGTGCACCTTGTAATCGCCTGTAATTTTTTTTTCCAAGATTTACATTAAATAAACTACATCCTGTTAAATTTTTAAGCTTACAGGAACAAGTTTTATTTTTATTTTTTTTTTACACTTTGAAAATTAAATTGTCTAATGATGTGCACGGCTGACGCCTGCCAGGTCGTCGCTATTGCTCTTAGCATGCTATAAATATTACGTGTACAAATTTCTAACCTTACAGGAAGACCGTTAGTCGCAGGGTTCAGTAGCTCTCCAGCTATTAGACCGCCACGCCGAACGACAATTCGCCACTTGCATCCATCGAAATCGAATCGAATCTGCTGAACTTAGGCCTCCCCCATAGATTCCCAATAGGACCTTGCGCGATCCTGTGATTTTCATCAGATCGTCTGTAATAAATAAATAACTATTACAAACAAAAAAAAAAACTATTTATATGTATAACATAGTAATTACCTCACATTCATCATTTACGGACAAAAACAGAAATAATTACTCTTTTACAAATCCGGTTGAGGCCAAAATGGTCGCATTACGACGAACCCAATTAGCAACCACCGCGACACGGGGTAAATACGGACATATAGACGTAGTGTACACATATTGAAAGAATGGAGAGGGAGGCAGAAGGTCCACAATAATTGGAAATACTTGAATAGGGTAGTTTACTGCATAAATAAATTGGAAAACTGTTAAGTTCGTCAGTAAGCAGCTGATCAAAAGTACGCAATACTCCAAAGCGACACATCTCATCCTCGGCTTTTTCCGCCAAAAGCAATGAAAAATATTGAACAAGTTTTTAACCAACTCCAAAAAGAAGGAGGTTCTCAATTCAGATGTTTTTCACGTTTGTTGTTGGTTTTTGGAAAGGGTTTAAGTACTTCCCATATAGACAGACAATGGCGGTTTTTGAAAATCAACAAATACCAAAAAAAAATATCTACGTTGTCTACACCGTATTCTTCGAGGTTTCTGGCCATTTCTGGCCCGATTTGTGTGATTCGTTTTTTGTTCGATGCACTTGCAAATGCACTGGCCACATCGCCCGTAGAACTGTCAACCGATGTGGAAGAAAAGTTTTTGAGTGGCGACCACGGACCGGCAGACGCAGCGTAGGCCTCCCACTAGGTGGACCGACGACATCGTGAGAGTCGCGGGCAACTGATGGATGCAAGTGGTGAATTGTCGTTCGGCGTGGCGGTCTAAGGGAGAGGCCGATGTTCAGCAGTGGACGTCTTCCGGCTGATGATGATGATGTGTATACCTGCCTGGTCCCATAAAAAAATCATTTAGTTTTCTCTTTACCTTCTGTAAGAACTTGCTGCATGTTACTTGTGTGTTAATGCACGCCTGCGGTATCATGGGGAGATTTACCCGGTATCTTTGTGGTGTTAATACCCGGGGTTTGCCAGTGTTGCTAGCAGTAAATATGTCTGATCTATGTCAATATTGTGGTGGGAGAAAAATGTTGGAATTTGTTTTTATGTAGTACCTACATTTCTGGTTTATTTTTAAACTAACCATTCTCCGCGATTTCACCTCCGCTGTTCGTCTTCTATTGGTCAGAGCGAGATGTTTTATAGCCTAAAGGCCTAAAGCCTTCCTCAATAAATGGATTAAATTCAACACAACAATATTTTTTCAATTCAAACCATCAGTTCCTGAGATTAGCGCGTTCAGCCAAACAAAGTCTTCAGCTTTATAATATGAGTATAGATGTACACTTATACCCTTTATTTTTACGTGGTAAAATCATCAAATGAGTCCTCCCACCCAGGGCAGGACGGGAGGGACTGTCAGACTTGTACTGACTAAAATCCACGGTGTACTTGAATAGCCCCTTACGTTCCGGGCCCACGGTTACCTGAAAAGACAGTTCCGCGACCACACTTATACCAACTTGTAATTTCTCCTGTACCTTGAGAGTTAGGTAAATACCTAAGGATGGAAGGTCTTTGTTTTCATTTTAGATAAAAATAAAAATAAGAATAAATAGTTTTTGTCTAAAATGACAATTGGAACAATGGTGATTGAAAAGAAAAACCATCTTCTACAAAGAAAATCTCAAAAAAGTGCAAAACAACTTTAATAACATCGTCCAAGAAAACAATAAAAATCTCATTAAAAAAAAAACTACTGAGCCAAACTGAATTTGGAAAAACAGGAAATTGCATTGAACAAAAAAAAGAAACCTTAGAGTAATCGATGTACACAGTACATATATCAAAATAATTTACGGACCGAATTGAGAACCTCCTCTTTTGTTGATAATGGGCCAGCTGTGACGTCACTAACAATTTTTAAAAAGAGGCCAGTCCTTTTAATAATATGGGTCTTATTCAAATATAGGAAGGTTGTGATATGGGTCACACGCAACTTCAAACAAGCCCCCGGGGCAAATACAGTCCTGACTTTATTTATATTTTTGACCAACATTTTTTTGGGTTCCGTATCTTAGAATGAACCTTTTATGCTTCGTTGAGTGTCTGTCTGCTTATCTTAAATCAAACTATTTGTTTCAAGTAGAACACAGGCACTTTTGAATAATTGTCAAAAAACAAAACAAAAATAGTACAAAATTGTAGCGCAGTCCCAGTCACAAATCTTGTGAAGGTATCATGAAATTGATGCCAAATACAATAGGTCTACGCTCCCCTGAAGTTCTCCTTACTCAACACAGTAAAAAGATGCACAGAAAAAAATAATGAAAACGAAAAATGTTAATTTTTAATAATTGCATCATCATTTTATAAAATTGTTTATTTGTAATTTCATCGAATTAAAAGGTCTTTAAGCCAGTGTTAAGTCTGTTTTTGGAATAAAAATATTCAACCACGGAACCCTTTACCATGCGTGGTCCGACACGCACTTCGCCATTTTTACATATTATTTAACCTATTTCATACATGGCCCAATTATTTCTATATCATGTGTAAAAACAATTATTTACGTAAAGAAATAGAAAATTAATTCGCCAACCACACGCAAGAAATGCGAAGCGAAAAATAGGTGACAATATTCATTAGGTTAATTAGAAATGTCTGTTAATAGGCGAATACAGTTTGTATGTCATTAACCTACTTTTCGAAAAAGGTGTGCTCAGTTTTGAATTATACGGTTTTTGTTACACCCTGTAATTTCAAATTGACACACCCCCGTTGGACTTGTTCAGAAAATAATATAAAGGTGCGTACGGACTATATAACATAACATGTTATATAACATTGTTATATAAATTGTGATGTGGGCACAAAATCTTATATAACATTGCTATATAACATGTTTCAGATGATGTGGACACAGAATGTTATTCAACATTGTGGATAGCACTGAAGAACGACAAACGACAATTGTTATAATCATAATCATAATCATAATAATTTATTTGTCGGAACATGGTACAAAATTATGGTCTTAAGATTAATTATTGGTCTCATCACATTCTGCCAATTGTGGCGTGCAAATGTTGGGTACATATACATAATTATAAAAGAGAACATTTGGGTTGCTAAGCCAGTATTGATATTAATATAAGCCTTAAATGCATAAAAAAATTATAAATTTACAAATGTGCCATCTAACAATAATAAATAATACACACACACACAAGTCTAGGATGTCAATATAAGTTTACATGTCAAGAGTAATAAAAGACATAATATTATAATGTCAGTATCTTATCAATATAACAATTAATTTATAATGTCAAATTATTATCATTTCAAATTATTATCATTTCAATATTATTTCAATATATAAAGATGTCAAAGTATAATTAAATATCGAGAATATAAAAGGTAAGAGTGTATGTTATGAGAATGACTTGACAATACTACAATTAAATTAGGATGTTAAATTTTTATCGTTCAAATAGTCATTCAAGCAATAATAACAATTTCGACACAGTAAATCTTTGAGTTTTGTTTTAAACCCCTTTAAGTTTAACTCTTTAATAGACTTTGGAATCTTATTGTAAATTTGGGGAGCTATGGAAAATATGCTTTTGCGCATTAGTGCTGTTTTGGCTATCCGTCCACGTAGCACATCATACCGCCTGTTACGTTTAACAGTGTCTGATAGATGAGGAAACAAGTGTAGGTTTAACTTAACAAATATGGCAGTTTCATAAATATACAGGGCCGGTAGTGTTAGAATTTTGTGCTTTTTGAAAAATGGTTTACAACTATCTGTTACTTTTAGTCCAAACATGGCTCTAATGGATCGCTTTTGGGCCTTGAAAGCTATTTCCCTATCTGTAGAATTACCCCAAAAAATAATACCATATCTTATTATAGATTCCACAAGTCCATGATAGGCTGTAAGAAGAGCATCTGTGTTTACTGTCGGAGCTAGTTTATACAGGGCATAGGATGAACTGCTGATTCTCTTACATAGCGCTTCAATATGATCTTTCCAGTTCAGTTGCCTATCAATAATGAGGCCTAGAAATTTCGTAGTATCGACGCTCTGAATTTTGTTACTCTGGTATTGAACTTCTAATTTCGGGCTGGTTTTCTTTTGGGAAAAGTGCATTAAATGTGTTTTAGTAAGATTGATTCTTAAGTTGTTATCATTAAGCCAAGAGATTATTGCATTGACTGCATTATTGACATCAGATTCATAAGATTCAGGATTATTGCAAGGGATTGTTATCGTGCTGTCATCAGCAAAGAGTGTTATTGGGAAGTCTAGGGCTTTGGGCAAATCGTTAATATAAACCGAAAATGATAAAGGACCCAATACACAGCCCTGAGGTACTCCAAAATTCACTGTGCGTTCTTTGGACAGATAGGTGATTTCTTCTTTAGTTTTTAAATTTAGCTCTGTAATAGCAGTATATTGTTTTCTTTTCGTAAGGTAAGAGTATATTAAGTCCAGAACGTTACCTCTTATACCGTATGCCTCAAATTTTTTCTTTAGTATATTGTGGTCAACACAGTCAAAAGCTTGCGTCATGTCACAGTATAAAGCACAAACAGGTGTTCTTCTATCCATATTAGTCATAATTAAGTTTAGAAAGTCATAAATAGCCATGTTAATTGTCATATTCTTACGGAAACCTTTTTGTTCTTTACAGAGAATCTTTTGTTTTTCTAAGTATGCATAGATCTCATTATATATATATTTCTCAAAAATTTTGGAGAATACGGACAAAAGCGCAATTGGTCTGTAGTTTTGCATTAGCTGTTTATTACCTTTTTTAAATATCGGTTTAACTATAGAGATCTTAAGACGGTCAGGAAAAACACCTTGACTAATACATAGATTCAGGATATGACTTAAGTGCATAGAGATTAAGTCGGCAACATATTTTATAATTTTTGATGAAATTTCGTCATACCCGACGCTATTAGTGTTTTTAAGACCTTTTATAATGTTAAATATTTGGGTTGGATGACATGGAGGCATGAACATAGATTTTTGTTTGTTCGATATATAGGAGCACGACCTTTCACCTGACCCTTGTATAGGTATAATTTTATCTATGAAGAAGTCATTAAATTTGTCAGCAATTAATTGAGGTTCATTAATTATTTCATTATCAATTTGAATTGTATTTATTGGGTCATTAGGTAGATTTACTTTAGGGTTTTTTATAATATTCCATGTCATTTTGCTTTTGTTGTCAGAAGTTTTAATATTGTAGTCATTTTGGTGGTTATATAACATTGTTACACTAATGTGTAAGGTATTGTTTTATGTTGCAATGTTATATAACAATGTTACATGGTCTGTACGCGCCTTTACGCTTTTTTCTGAAACTGAAAAAAAAATCGAATGCGAGTAAAGGACTTTACCCATGGCGCGACGCGATTGAAATTCTACCGCTTCCAAGTACAAGCGAAAATCAACCTTACCACTACAACATATGACATAAAACACGTTGTTATCTACGGGTAAATGAAAAACAAAACACGATCGCCACGACGACGTCAAGTCAATCGAATTGCATCATTATTACTTAGTAGCAAGGTTGATTTTCACTTGTAGTCGGAATCGGTCGAGAAGCGTCGCATCGCGCCATGGGTAAAAGTCCCTAAAGCCGGAAACACATTATTAACACCCGACGCCACCCGACGAAACGTGATGCGTGTTGAGTCAAATCAAATGTATTGTTTTCTATGACCAGAATCACACTATGAACACCATGGGTGTCGACACGTTGCGTCGCGTGGCGTGTTAAATAATGTGTTTCCGGCTTAAGACTTGCGACTTTTTCGCCAAGGTCTTATCTGTCATTCAATTCTTAAACTTTTTTTATTTATTTAGTAAAATCGTCAAGTGAGTTCCCCCACTCTGGGTAGAGAAAGGACTCTCAGACACATACTGAATAAAATCCACTGTGTTCTTTCAATTGCCCTTTACGCTCCAGGGTCACGATTGTTTATACAGTTCTGCGACTTCGACAGGCGTTTGGTTTTCTAAAGGGGTCCGTCAAATTGTTAACAGCTCTTGGAGATGCTGGTTGAACACGACTTACCGTCGAGTGGGGCGTGGTCCATGATCGGACGGCGGGTAATGGGCGACTCGCCGCCGCATGGCCGCGCCATGTAGTCGGAGACTTGCGTCACTTTGTGTACGAAGGGGATAAAGCCCACATTTAGGTCATAGGCGCGCCGTATCGCCAGCACTTTAGGGCGCGCCAAACAAAGTATGAAATGGTACACCGAATGCATTAAAGTGGAGAAAAGTTAGTACCCTTTCAAAGTTTCAAAAGGGGGTACTTTAGCAAATTGAAAGAAACAGCTTCAGTTACATTGTGGGCCTGAAACAAATGACTAATGCTTTTGTACTGTTTTGTGTTTCTGCAACAATTTTTTATGAAAATTGCACGGACATAATGCTGTCTCTTTATTTTTCTTGTAAGGATTGTGTTCATGAGCATGCGGACGGCGAGTAATGACTGACTCGTCGTCCGATCATGGATCACGCCCGGGTCGATGACGCGTCGTATTTCACGCGCACCTCAAGGAGCTGTCAACAATCTGATGGCATGGATGTCCCCCTTAGAGAGCCAAAGCCTGCCGGGGCCGCGGGACTGTCTTAACAGGTAACCGTGGCCCCGGAACGTAAAGGGCTATTGAAGGACACCGTGGATTTTAGTCAGTACGAGGCTGACAGTCCCTCCCGTTCCGCCTTGTGTGGAAGGACTCTTTCCATCATTGTAGATTTGCCCTTTGAGGCGCCCGTGGAACACGACGCGCTGTCGACCCGAGCATGATCCATGATCGGACGGCGAGACACCTATTACTCGCCGTCCGCATGCCAAACATGTAACATACGTTTTCTCCCAGTAATACTTTTCAGTGGGATATCTTTCAAAGAACACCCAAGCGAAGTCGCAAAACTTTGAAAGCGTATGTGAATCAACAATAGCTGTCTCCAATCCACCTCTGTGCCATTACAATCCACTACAATAATAGTTTTGTGGACATAGTCCACTCCCTGTGACCCGAATATGTCCAAGTAAAACACGACACATATTTTACGACATTAGGTTAACATGGCCAGCTTTTAGCGCGAGTGAACGCTCATATTTTTGGTTTAATGACGCTAAAGTTAAAGTTGTATGTTAGAATTTTAATGGGAGACCTAATTTAGATGATAAACGCCTTGAAACAGCTTGAGAAGAGAATAATTTATGAAAGTCGTCATCAACGTGGGGGTCTAAAACAGTTGCTTTAAGCAATTCGTCCAGGACTGTCTGACCCTGACTTGAAGAGCTCGTGGCTAAATAATTACAGCCGCACAGGCCGATCTTCCGGGTTAAGCCGTGCTTGCCGAGGTTGGTCTGTAGATGTGTGACCATCTTTCATAGCGAGTTTCCTCCGTGTCTCGGAAAGCACGTAAAGCCGTTGGTCCCGGCTATCATTTGTAGATCTTTGACAGTCGTTACTGTTAGTCAGAAGCTGTAAAGTCTGACTACCAGTCTTACCATGGGGTAAGTATCGTATTACACAGTTACTGGATTATGGAGGTCCGATAGGCAGTCGCTCCATGTAAAATACTGATATTCAGCTGCATCTGGTTCGACTGGAAGCCGACCACAATATAGTTGGGAAAAGGCGGGCAGATGATGATGCTCATGCAATGCTGCCAGGTACCAAACGTCTAAATCAGTTGCTTTAAGCGATTCGTCGCGGGTCCATCTGACCAGATAACCGTGACGTGAACGTAAAGTGCTATTGAAGGAACGCCGTGGATTTTAGTCAGAACGAGTCTGACAGTCCCTTTCGCTACAACCAGGGCGGGAGGACTCATTTGATGATTTTACCTCCTCAATAAAGCAAATCTTTCTAAAATGGGTTCATTTCATGAATTTCTATTAGCAGTTCTTTCAATAATCGTAACAATATCTGAACATAGACTTGTAGCATGGACTGAGCATTGTTTACTTAAAATTAAATTTATTTAGAAAGAGATAGATGACCCCACAATAGCTTTTCTCTCTTTCTAAACTTTTTATTTCACATTAAACATGGTCGATGATAAGGACATGTGATGAGGAGGGATGACACTTATGTGACTAAGAGAGTGATGAGTATAAATGTTGATAGATGGAGAGGAAGAGGAAGGCCAAAGAAAAGATGGATGGATTGTGTGAGGAATGATATGAAAGAAAAAGTAGTAAATGATACTGTGACGTCTGATAGGGGAGAATGGAAGAAGAAAACGTGTTGAGACGAACACAAGTAACATGATGATCGATATGTATTAGTCATTGCCAAACACTGTATTTAACGTTGTATACGCCCTATTTAATACTACAAACAGTACAAAAACTGAACTTTCTACCGTACATTACAGACTGCGCCCGCGCCGGCCCCTTTCAACAAGATCATAGATAAACTTACTAAGATTTATTACGACCAAGAGTTAGTACGACTTAAATGTAACTGTTTCTAGTGTAGAAAGCTAAGTTATGTTTAAGTTGGAAATAAGCACTGCTTTCCATAGTCTACTATAAGGTAAAGAGAAATTATTTGGGAGATAGGCAACTCAGTGATAGTCTTAAAAGTCTCTCAAAACGTTACCTATGCATGCAGTAATACGAAATGATGCAACTAGTTCACCACTAAAGTGGTCAAGACGTAGTGACACATCATTTCGCATTACATCATGCATAGGTACCGTTTTGAGAGACTTTTAGGACTCCATCACTGAGTTGCCTGTCTCACTAAATAATCTCCCTTTACCTTACATATTATTGTTAGCGAAATTGATCGCGGGACTTACTGAATTACCGCAACCCTGAAACGTAAATGGCTATTGAAGAACACCGTGGATTTAAGTCAGTACAAGTCTGACAGTCCCTCCCGCTCTGCCCTGGGTTCCAAGACAGGTAAATTCATTCTCCGGGACACGTCGAGCTTCATTGTCTCGGCGCTTTTCTGGTGGTTGCCACTGTTGATTCTGACTTTTAGGAGGTTGCAGTGGTTTGGGAAAAGTGTGGTAGGTCTATTCCAAAAAAAAAATGCTCAGTCCATGCTCTATGTCTATGGAGCAACCCAAAGTCAGATATATTTGACTGATTGGACGGCAATCTGACACGACTGGGAAAGAGATCCAGGCTCAGGACCGACGATATTACGTGTTTTTGAGGGAAGTACTGTTAAATTCCGAATTCGGGGATAAAGTGAAAAACTAAAGGAAAAACCCTATCACATTTTACCCGAAATAAGACTCGAACCCGTGAGAATCTACGCTCAGCAGGAGTCGTGATGCGAATTCGAAACCAGTAGGTAATCTCTATAATATACCTACGGCTTTTATACAAGAAAATACATCTTGTTCCACATAAAAATACAGAATAGGATAACACTTAATTCCACAAAGTACAATCATCAACAAAACTGTCCAACGCAGAACAAAAGTACACTCACAACCAGACACCTTTTCAAACCTTTTATTTCGAAATTCGAACAAACAAAGTACTATCGCGAGCAAAAGTGCTCGAGAGTTCGACGAACAAAACGCTCTTGTGAAACTCCGGCACTCGTTAAATTTTCTAACGAGTGTGTTGTACACGAGAACGCTTTTATACACGACTGTACGTACGGCGGAGTTTCGCGGAGTTCTGTGTTCTGTCACGTTTATTTGATCCCCGGGTTTTAGTGCTTTTTATTTTATTTTAGTTTAAAAGAGTGGTAACACTGGGAATATATTTTGGAATAGAAAAGTTTCGGGAGTCCGTATTCGTCGTGGTATTAGCCCTTTCGTACAGTCGGTAACACAAGTCTCCGATACCTTACGACTTTGGTATATGGCTTGTGATTTTTTTCCAAAAGCATCAGTTTCGATTCCTGGCCAGGAATATTGGTTTTTCAAAAATCCAATGATGCAGCTTCAATTTTCGTCTTAATCGGCCTCGAGACTCTTTTCAGTATTTTTTGGTATTCCTCATAGTTTTGAATGTACCTATAGCTATACCCGCCTAGTTGAAAAAATCACCCTGTATACGGTGAAACTGATATTGCGAGCGAAAACATGTTGCGGCAACCACAAACTAATTGGGATAAGGTTCCTAGTACTGCTGTACTACTGTTTCGTAGTAGTTTATCTTTTTTTTATATATATAATTTTGTTTTTCCTTTGTGTTTCTTTTTCTTTTGTATACTTATTGTATTTCTTTATAATTACTGTTGTTCTGTCCTGGGTGTGTCAATAAATATTTTTTCTTTCTTTACTGCAACGATTTTGAAAAACTCATCCTGTATCCGTATGTATGTATAAAAACATAAATATATTTTTAACGTGAAGAATTTGATAAAAAATACTACACTTTTAATTAAACAAAAAATTCAGACATCCAAAAAGCGTTTTATCCGTACATGGAACACAATACAAATTTAAAAGTTCAGCAAAAATAAAAGATTTTACGTTAAAATCCCAACTTTATTTTTCGCTAAAAAAATATATTCATTCTTGCTAATGAAGAACCCACAGTGTAGACCGCGGTACAGCAGAATATTCTTTTAAAACTGCACTGAAAATTGAAAAAGCTTAATTAAATATATGCATTTTTAACATCAGTTGTAAAAAACTACCCCTAGATAATACAGAAGAGATATTGTTGTACTCGATTTGCTTTTATTACGATGCGATAAAATACTACAAAAGGTTTCATTTAATAAAATTATTCAAATGTCATCATCATTGGCATGCCTTTTCCCAACTATATTGGGGTCTGTTTCTATTCTAAGGGCCTATGCACACCACGTTTTATAAACGCGCCGTTGACGCGCGTTTTTAGCGATACAGACGCGATACTCACGCAAGTCGGACGCAGCCTTTAGACCTTTGCACTCATGTATAAATTCAAATACGCGTTTGAATCGATACAGACGCGCGTGTGTAGCGATACAGACGCGATGCAAACGCGCGTTTTGACGCGATACAAACGACAACAAACTGATAAAAGCGCGCCGTCGCGACGAAGCACGTTTAATAAAAAAACGTGGTGTTCATAGGCCCTAATTATTTTACATGGAGCGACTGCCTATCTGACCTCACCCATCCACAGACCAACCTCGGCGAGCGTGGCGTAAATGGCTGTTATCTATAGTTACGAGCCTCTCCACACTTATCACTGTATCATCATCTGCCTGCTTTTCCCAACTATGTTGTGGTCTGCTTCCAGTCGAACCAGATGCAGCTGAATATCAGTATTTTACATGGAGCAACTGCCTATCGGACCTCCACAACACAGTAACTGGGCAATACGATACCCCATGGTAAGACTGGTTGTCAGATTTATGAGCTTCTGACTAACAATAACGACTATCAAAGATCTACAAATGACAGTCGGGACCAACGGCTTTACGTGCTTTCCGGGGCGCAGAGGGAACTCGCTATGACAGATGGTCACCCATCCACAGCTTAACCCGGAAGATCTTCCTGTGCGGCTGTAATTATTTAGCCATGAGCTACCAAACAAAAGACAGTCGCGAGTGCGCTTGCACTCGCTGTACGTGAAGCCTATCTGTGTGCGTGCGGCGATCTGAAAAAATACAAAAAAAAGTGTAAAGATGGATCAAGGGCAAAAATTGAGGGACAAATTAATTAAGCCCAAATAAATGTCCGGTCATGAGATAAAAACTAATAATTTTGTGTAGTAACTTATTTGGCAAACAAACCAGGCAAAAGATAGCTATTCTATTCTTTTCTATATTTATTCGGCGTTCACGGGCATTTATCGACTCGCCAGCGCGCTTGCACCGCCCTGTACATACGTGTAGCATGTATAATTGTATTATGAAAGTGTGTGTCTTTGCCCTCGTTCGAAGCAGACCTTCTGTAGTATTCTATACTCCTGCTGGTAGTTCTCTCGGTGTTGTCCATTGTGTATTGCAGCTCATTGTTTTACACAGGCTCATTAGTTTTTCCGTTGTGGTTTTACAAGGTCTTTTTTTCGATAATATTAATCTTTTGCAGTTTTGCACTTCGAGTTGTAGGTCGTGGGTTCGAATCCAGCCAGGCGCATTACTTTGTGTAATTAATTTCATCACCACTGCTCTCAAAACGGTGAAGGAAAACATCGTGAGGAAACCGACATGTCCTAGAACCAAAAATTCGAAGACATGTGACATCTACCAACCCGCACTGGGCCCGCGTGGTGGATTATGGCCCACTCCCTCTCACATTGAGGAGGTCTGTGTCCCAGCAGTAGGAACATTAATAGGCTGATGATGATGATGAACTTTTTTTTTTTTTTTCTGGAACTCATGTGTCAATTGTGCTGAGGAGCTCGTGGCTAAATAATTATTATAATTACAGCCGCACAGGCCGATCTTCCGGGTAACGCCGTGCTTGCCGAGGTTGGTCTGTGGATGGGTGACCATCTGTCATAGCGAGTTTCCTCCGTGCCTCGGAAAGCACGTAAAGCCGTTGATCGCGGCTGTCTTTTGTAGATCTTTGACAGTCGTTACTGTTAGTCAGAAGCTGTTAAATCTGACAACCAGTTTTACCATGGGGTATCGTATTGCCCAGTTACTGCTTGTGGAGGTTCGACAGGCAGTCGCTCCATGTAAAATACTGATATCCAGCTGCATCTGGTTCGACTGGAAGCCGACCACAATATAGTTGGGAAACGGCAGGCAGATGATGATGTATGAATTGTGCTGTTCAGCGTTTATTTTCACCCGCTGCTCCTCTCCTTCTGGTCGAAGCGTGATGATACTCGTATATCGATCAAAACAGATAAATAAAATACAGTTAGACAACGCTAGCTCCTAAACAATGAAGTGATCTGTCAAAATGAATACAGATACATATCAGAAAGACTTTCTAGTTGATTATCTATAGTATAATTATTATAATGCTGAAGAGTTTGTTTGTGAGTTGGTTGAACGCGCTAATCTCAGGAACTAGTTTTTCGAATTGAATAATTATTTTAGTGTTGGATAGTCCATTTATTGAAGAAAGCTTTAGGCTATATAATATCACGCTGCGACCAAGTTGAGCAGCGGGGTGAACTCACGGGGAACGGGTAGTAATTAAATAATTAGTTAGTTTAAACTAAAAATACATTAAAGTATATCGCGCACTCCGCGCTGTAGCCCCGTCCACGGTGCGCTGCGCCCGCGTGTGCCTGTAGTATGAAACTGTACCAAGCCTGGCGCACTCAGCGGTGTAGCACTGTCCACGGTGCACACGCGTGTGCTTGTAGTATGAAACTGCAAGCACACGCGGATGCACCGTGGACGGGTTTCAGTAGCTGCCTAGCTGCACCGCTCGCCGCGCCTCCCGTTTCGCACTCGCTTCGAACATATTTTTACTTTATTCCCTGTAGCAAAGATTTTACATTTGTTTCTTTTTGGGAAGTGACACTTCTGTACGTAGTAATATTAAGTGTTCTGTGCTGTAATGGAATTGCGTTCTAATTTTAGCTAAAAATAAATATTTATCATCAAACATAACTTATGTTTTCGTTGACTCAGTCTTAGGGCATAATTAAAATGTTTACAATATTTGTCCTTGAAACAAATGTATTAATATGTTATTTCTGTATTGTTTCAGGTAAATTATTGATTTGTCAACCGGAATCATAATAATAACGTTGCTTTGCTGATGGCAATGTTTTGAAGTTTACAGAAAATGTTAAAGTAAGTAAGGTAATTTATGAAACTGCGGAGTGCGGACTGATCTGCTGACTGACGGAATATCGCTGTTATTGTAAAACTATTGATACCTACTAGTATTAACCAGCGATTCGCAGTGGGGCACACTATCGAATTGATATTGATAAACGATATTTATTTTGCAAGTAGGTTTTAGCAAACACTTTTACAAGTCAAGTCGGACACATTACTTTTCAAAACTCTTATGGCACGGTTTCATTGGTCGTTAACTCGTTGGGTATACAGCATACGGGAGTCCTCGCATGCGAGATAACAACCAATGAAAGTCACAAGTCAATACGTGTTCGTTACACCGTCTGCGGTGATTCCCCGCTTGCTTTATACCGATCGTGTTATCGATCAATGAAATTCATCGGTCGATTTACAGCTTGCGGGTCTGTTACTCTTGTCAATAAATGGCGACGAACATGGAGGTTTTCCTACACCCCGCACGCGGGCTATCGACTAATGAAAACGATTCGCTGAATGCGGGCCCTTTGACATGCGTTACAGAAATCTCTCGCTCCCCGCATGCGGGCCCTAATAACTAATGAAAATGCGCCATTACTGACGGAATAATTTTGAAAAATAATTTTCGCAATTTATTGTTGTTGTCCATGCCTACTATCATAAATGTAGGCCACTCACGAGTAGGGTTCCCAGATCAATCGTATGAAATTTATGGATTTCTTCGCTATACGAGTAAATCGTGCATGATTGTGTAAAGCGAAACAAATTTTTGAATTTTTTACGCGGGCGCGCCAACAAACTGTCAATTTATTTTTACTATTTATTGATTTGTTAAGGTTTTTATTTTGGATTGTAGAAATTCCTGGCGGCTTATGATTCCCCCGCATTCCGGACAAAGCACTATACCTATTACCGGACATGTCCGGAAAATTCCAGACGTATGGCAACCCTACTCACGAGTCCCAAATACTCAAAGAGCTAGCTAAAACTAATGACGTGTAAATTAAGCTGATTAAGCCTGTCGCCTCATTCCGTAATTGATATCTAAGATTGGCCTCAATTGGACAGACTCTTGGTCTATTCACACGCACTTTTTATATTGTGCTCAATTGATCCGGTGGAGGAAGACATGTGATTAGTCTGGCTTAGTGACGTGTTGTGATGATTACATAGGCTATTTTTTTGAGCAATTAGTGTCGCCGCACACGGGCCACTGGCCACAACCACAAAACGCAGCCACGAGATGCTAGAAGCGGCTACAGAGCGCGACAGCCACTTGTGGCCGCCGGTGGTCGCTACCGGCAGCCACTTGTGGTCGCTGGCTGCTACTTTTTTTAACCAATGCATCACTGAGGTAAGAGAGGGGCGCGGAATCGCGCGAGTGGCTGCGTGTGGCGGCGTTTAGTGGCCGGTACGGGCCACAAGAAGCGAGCGGCGGCGATTGTATTGTAGCGTGTGGCGGCCACCGGCGTCAACCGTGTGCGGCGAGTCCATATAAAATGTATGAAAACTACAAGAAATATGCCGGTGGTGGCGTTTTGTGGTTGTGGCCAGTGGCCCATGTGCGGGAGCCCTTATTCTCCGGTTACACAGGCGATTATTTAATGTAATGGATCTTCATCATCTGCCTGCCTTTTACCAACTTTGTTGTGGCCGTTTCCAGTCGAACCAGATGCAGCTGAATATCTGTATTTTAAATGGAGCGACTGACTATTGGACCTCCACAACATAGTAACTAGGCAATACTATACTCCATGGTAAGACTGGTTGTTAGACTTTTGAGCTTCTAAATATCAGTAACGACTGTCAAAGATCTACAAATGACAGCCGGGACCAACGGCTTTACGTGCTTTCCGTGGCACGGAGGAAACTCGCTATGATATATGGTCAACCTAACACATCATCATCATCATCCATCCATCCACTTTTTTTCTTCGAGCGAAAATATCCAGTGAAAGTAACATCGGCATAATTAAAATAACGAGTAATTATAAAAGTGACACGAATTTTCGAGGTTACCCCGTGACATACGTACTGATAAATTAATTCACTTGAACTACTTTCTACTTGAAAGTACTAAAACATAATTAATTATATTGATACACTCAACACGGTAAAGGAAACATCGTGAGGAAAATGTCATGTCCTAGATACAAATAAGAGTATTTTCCGTCCCATACAATGAAATTATCTTAAAATTGATTGAATTATCCATGAGCAGTGGTGGCCCAGTGGTATCGGCCCCGACTTACGAGTTGTAGGTCGTGGGTTCGAATTACTTTGTATAATTTATTTCATCACTGCTCTCAAAACGGTGAAGGAAAACATCGTGAGGAAACCGGCATGTCTTAGAACCAAAAATTCGAAGACATGTGACATCTACCAACCCGCACTGGGCCCGTGTGGTGGTTTATGGCCGCTCCCGCTCTCAGAGAGGAGGCCTGTGTCCCAGCAGTGGGAATATTTATAGGCTGATGATAATTATGATGATCCTAAAATTAAATAGCACTGTAACAAAAATTGGTAATCTTTCGTTCATACAATTTGTGCAAAAACAAAAAATAAATGTTGCTAAAGTTCAACTACCGCCGACCGATTTTTCTTCACATACAATGAAATGATCCTTACAGGAAAAAATTGGGCAATAATTGCACTCATTCTTGCGGAAAACTCACACTTGACCAAAAAATCAAATAAAATGCCAAATTGTTACCATAAAAAAAGTATTGGGAAAGTTTTCCCGTATCTCTTATAGATGTAATTTCCCCCTGTTGGCCAATTTAATAGAAAGACCCTGCCTGTCCGTCTTACCACAAAAAAATTAAACATCTGTTGAACAGTTGTCTAAAAATCTGTCAACGTCAAAACAATATTTCACGTTGATATTAGGGTCGTTTTGCAGTTACACCTTTTTTAGATACGCGTTCATCAGATGTTCAACTTTTTGTGATAAGACGGTGTATGGTTAAGTTAAATCTTTATAACATTATGACGATGACGACCAAACGGTTGATGTATTTGTCGGAAATAACTGCTAATAGCTGTCTTAAAACCAAAGACAATATATCGTAACCCTGCCTACTCACTACAGCGCATGTCTTGAAGATAGCGTCATAAATACCAACATTATGGCCAGCGGATGTGAGTCAAAGACAAGTAGAGCGGAACCATTGACAATGAGTAGCAGACGATAAACAAACTCGTTTTGTTGGCTGTATGATCAAATTGCAGTTCATTGAAAGTTTTATCAATTTTGGTTAATTATTTTAGTACCTAGTGTGTCTTTTTAGACTGTAAATTCGTTTCGCAAAAGAGATCATCACATTTATTTTTTTTTTTGGTAAAAATTATTTAATGAGTCCTGGGCAGAGCAGGAGGGACTGTCAGACTTGTACTGACTAAAATCCACGGTGTACTTCAATAGCCCTTTACGATCCGGGGCCATTACTCGATACATTACTCGATAGTCCCGCGACCCCGGCAGACTTTGGCCCTCTAAGGCCCTGTCATATTGCTGACAACTCCTTGAGGCGCGCGTGAAACACGACACGACGCTCCGTTGTCCCGGGATATTTCATTCCTCTGAAACAATTTCCAAGCAGACAAAGCTGCTAGCTACATAAAGTTAGTTATAATTTGAAAACATACCATAAATCTTGCAAAATATTCTGCTATTTCAGCCCTAAAATATAGCATTAAAATACGAAACTCGAGTGAAATCGAAACGATACAGCGTTTACATTAGCAATTTTACATTTTCGCATGGCTGCATATATTTATACCCAACCCCCCTTGAGTTATTATATATTCACCACAAGGGGGTGACCCCTTGTGGTGAATATATAATAACTCATTCAACCCCCATCTGATGGTAATAGGAGCTTCACCCCCAGAATATGTATGGGGAATTTCTTTTGTGGTGGAAATATACGGGCGGGGATTTTGTGCGTGCACGATAGACGCTAGTACCTACGTTTTTGCTGTCCCAAACGTGGATACGTTTATAATTAAAATTCACAAACAATCAGATTCAAAACAACAACATACTTGTAGATCTCATACAAATGTTTATATCGTACTAAAATCGAACCCGCGACACTCAGCAACTGTAACTGCCTAAAAATTACTGCTAACTAGGTTTTGAAGACCTGTACCCTTAGCACGAGTTTTCAGTATTTGAGACGTAAAATAACTGGAACTTTGACAATTTCAAATTGACTATTTTCAAGGAAAAAATTAGTTCCTTCTTCGCACACCAGAGGCGCTGTTCCGTTTTGTCATACAAGAAACGCTGTAAATACTGCAAAGACGCTGTAAAGTAAAAGAGTGAAAATTCGTGCTAAGGGTACTGAAATTGTCATCAGCGATAATGTCAGAACATTATGGAATGTCGTCACTAAAAATCTGTCAATTCTCATTTTTTTTTTTTGTAATCTTATGACCTTGTGTCTTAAAACCTTCAGGTCAAGTTTTTTTTTTAATCCACTTTATTTTTTTGTATTTTCATTTAATTTTAAAATTGAGTTCATTGTGTTTTTAATATATTTGTGTATCTAACTCTTATCGTCACAAATTGCAATTAATTCGTAAAATGGAAATATTTGACTCTATGGTCAAGCCATAAAATAGATAATTGCATAAAAAATCGTTGTCCCAGTCGGTTCACCCTTGTTTGGTAGAACAACATTTCGTCGAAAATCACTCTGGCTAATTTTGGTTACACTATAGCCGTTTCGTAGAATTATTCATTGCACCGAATAATTAATTGGTAAATTTTTATTTAGCATATTTATTTATTTGAAATAATTTCATTTGACCGAATTTTCAAATGCACTAATTTTATTTTAACTAATGTTCCACTAGACTAATAATGATTTAGTCGAAATATCGTGCTGAATATTCAGTTAATTAATAATTCGTTTCCTTTCATTGTCTATTAAAAAATCGGGCTCCGTCGAGATACCTTGGTAGGTGGTATCAGCAATTTTACTAAGGATGCAAGAGCGAGCGAAGCGAGCTCGGGACTTAGGGCACCCCGACTCGGACAGGTTAGGTTCGAAGGGGATAGCGGGGTCTGAAAGACCCCGCCATCCCCTTCGTGTTAGGTTACTTTTAACCTTGCAAACAGAAATACTCGCTCTTGCATCCTTAGTAAAATTGCTGATACCACCTACCAAGGTATCTCGACGGAGCCCGATTTTTTAATAGACAATGAATTTCAGACCCCGCCATCCCCTTCGAACCTAACCTGTCCGAGTCGGGGTGCCCCAAGTCCCGAGCTCGCTTCGCTCGCTCTTGCATCCTTAGTTAAATTACTGATTACCACCTACCAAGGTAGATCGACGGAAAAAATATTTACAATGTTTTCTTTTCTGCATTTAATTACACTAATCGAATATTCGATAAACTAAATGTTATACCAACTGAACATTACATCAAATGAACATTATACCTTTTGATCAATAGCGCAAATGTTGTTATCGCAAATAAATATTCGATGAAATTAAAATTAAGTTAACCGATATTATATGTACAAACTGATTATTTTCTCAAACGTTGTTCGAATTAAAAAAAAAAAAAAATATATCAAAAGTTGTTCGTGAACCGTCCCAGTCATTTTGCAATGCCCACATAATTGAAACATGTGTCCGTATTTTTATAAGTCCTCAACGTTCCCGTCCACCACACCCGCCGCGTATGTTTCCACAAGACTGCAATATCGCATGCATAGTGCATTAGTCAAAGAGCTCGATATGAGCAACGCTGTTCATAGTCCACAGACAGACGGCATAGTTTAGCATTCATGATAATACTTAAACGCTTTATAGAAATATTTAATTGACTACCATTTTGTGCCTGCGGGTTTAAAACTGCCTCTTTAAGAATTGCTAAAAGTGATTCAATTCGAGAATTTCTAAGAAAGTCAATAGCAATTCTTTTATAATTCGCAAAACGGTAACACGCACAATAAGAATTACATGTCGTATTCGATCATAGACTTATAGCGTGGCATCCTTTTTTTATCGTGTAAAAATTATCAAAAGATTCTATAGAGATAGAAGGGAGCGACTGTAAGACTCGTACTGTCTTAAATACACGGTGTCCCTTGAATAGCCCTTTACGTTCCAGGGTCACGGTTAGGTAACCGTGGACTGTCTCATGAGGTGATGAGACCGTCTCACGATCCCGGCAGGCTTTGGCTCTGTAAGAGGAGCCTCGTCATATTTCTGACAGCTTTTTTAGACGCGCGTGGAATACGACGCGCTGTTGGGCATGGTCCATGTTGGACAACGAGTCACCCATTGCTCGCCGTCCGCATACAGTTACATTACAATTATCTTACAAAAGTATCAAATCAAATCAAAACATTTATTTCCAATAAGCCAGTTACAGAAACTTTTGAATTGTCAAAAGACAAAAAATAAAAACAGTTCAAATTAGTTATGGTGCTACAGTCCGAGTCACAAGACATAAAAACTGCGAAAGTAAAGTACCGTAGGTGCTCATTCCAAGAAGTAGGTCTCTATAGAGAAGAACGGGCAAGAAACTCCATGGACACTCTTTTTAGATCGCCAAAATGATGGTCAAATCTCGACCACACCCCGACCTCAAGTCAAAATACTTACCTCATCGAAACCTAGTAAGAACTACTTGAGGAACTAAGTAATCAATAACTATCTTCACAGTTAAGCTCTCAACTTAAGTACCGTAACCCCAATCATGGAAGATTAAATTTACCAAATACCAGCTTGAACTGTTTATACCCTTGTCACGAAGACTGTTTGACGAGATTTAGATTAATTATTACTTCAGTTGAGCTGAGATTAACTTAACTGGGCTTGTGTGATAATGATTGGCTGAGATGTTATCCTGTCAACTATTAAATACTCATATCTGTTCCTGTTCCAAATTAGTCTGGTATTTAGTAACAGGGTTTTGGAACAGTACTAAAATACCTGTTATAAAATAACAGCCTGTTATTTAATTCTATGTTGGAATAAGGAACAGTTCAGAAGAAGACATACTAAGTTGTAGCGATGGGTCGTTGACGGTTTTTCCGTCAACGAAACGTTAACGTTGATTCACGTTTGTCAACTAGTTAATCAACTAGTTAAATTCGTCAACGAGTTGAATGAGTTAACGTGTTCATCTCGTCATCTCGTTGACGAATTTAACTGTCAACTTGCAACGTAAACCGTTGATTCATTAAACGGTTTATAATCAACGATTGCGCGTTTTATTTAAGAAATAATTTGATTCAAATTTTGTATTGGAAACGTTTTATGTACAAACTAACATCTTAAATTGTGTGAAATAAAAATATTATTATTACCTTTTTCACAGAGAGCTGTTCGCTATACCTCGTGCGTCTCAAAAAATAGTACTTTTCAAATAATACATTGGGATAATTAAACAAACTCCACCAATGTTTATGTACTATTCTTAAAATAAATATTTCGAAAATCAACTCATTCAACCGCTCACAATCTATGACTTTAAAAATATCGAACCATAAAACTCAACGTTGAAGATAACGTTTGCGTTCTGACTGAACATGAATCAACTAGTTGAATTCGTCAACGACGTTTGTTCGTTGAACTCGTTCGTTCGTTCGTTCTCGTTAATTCAACGAGTTGAATCTCGTTAATTCAACGGTTCGTTGAAGTCAACTCATCGTTCATTCGTTGAAGTCAACTCATAAACGTCGTTGACGAATTCAACTAGTTGATTCATATTCCGTTAACGTTAATACGTTGACAGGAGATCAACGGTTGATTCAACTAGTTCGTTGATTCAACGCTCATCCCTACTAAGTTGTTCCCAGTAAAGATGTGTGTATCGGATCGCAGTAACAGGAACAAGGATAGTAATATCTGCTTAATAAATGGAGATACTTCCATACATTGTTTATAACAAGAGCTAAGCGCCCATGTTACAAAAAGAAATACTCTATAATAAATACCAGGGTAACGGAAACAACACGGTAGAGTTTTAGCCAGTTTTGAGTTTAGGCTTTTAAAGAATTTGCCATTTTGAGAATTTGTCCTTTTAGGACTCGGTTGCGATAGGAATTAGGGTTGAACCACATCTGGCAGCACGGAATCGCCTTTTTCCGTCGCCCTTTCTCTTTCTGTCGCTTAGAACTGCCATTTGCTAGACCGAGACAATGCGATAGCACGCGGCCGCCTCGAGGATTCCGCCGCGTGCTACCGCATTATGCTTTCTGTCTCGGTCGAGCAAATGGCAGTTCTAAGCGACAGAAAGAGAAAGGGCGACGGAAAACGGCGATTCCGTGCTGCCAGATGTGGTTCAACCCTTAATCTTTTTGCGCCTAAACCAAAATTTTCTCAGTAACAACATTAGTCTATAGAGGAGAAATGAGATAGCTACCTTCTTACATGACATGTAACTTAAATGTAACTTGTAGTAGTGCACCCATTCGTACACATTCTGCCAACTACTTCAGAGACGCGTGACGTCACATAACCTCCTGAAACCAACGTAAATCTACATGAACACGACGTGGTGACGTTAACTTAGCACTTGGATATTAAAGTTAGAGCATTGTGGTGAGTTGTGCCTGTGCCTGTACTGTTGGGTAATGTGTGTTTATAATCTTATTATACGGCCATGCGGGCGGCGAGTTATGGGCAACTCACTGTCCGACCATCGTCGGCGGGCGGCGCGTTGTGTTCCACAAGCGGCTCAAAGAGCGCGTCAGCACAATGACGGGGCCGTCTTTAGAGGGCCAAAGCCTGCCGCGGTCGCGGGACTAACGAATACCGTGACCCCGGAACGTAAAGGGCTATTGAAAGACACTGTAGATTTTAGTCAGTACAAGTCTGACAGTCACTCCTTGCCTGCCCTGGCTGGGAGGACTCATTTGACGATTTTACCATGCTACAAAAATATTAATTTCATAACACTGTTTTATGACTAAATGTCTTTGCTCGTGGACTATCTTACTACTATTATTTATTTATTCAGGTTAACCAACAACTGTTTACACCAACTCATTAACAGCTTAATAATATAAGGCTTATGTTTAACTTACCACCAGATATAGTAACATATAACAGACAAAAATAGTAAATGATCACCAAAATGAAACCCGCATTTTAATGTAAAATTATAACCAGTTTTAACATTTCGCTATCCTATTTATTCGAAATGACTCCAAATAAATCATTGTCAACCCAAAAGTAGTAAATGATCACCAAAATTATGTTCATTAAAATATGTCATAAAGAGGTGTAATAAAAAAAAAATCAAACTAACCAGGGGGCTTCTATTTCTGTGTACAAGGTTTAAAGGAACCTAACCAAACCGAACTTCGGGGTGTCCCTGAAATCTTGCTAAAGCGAGTTTTAGATTTGGTGCACATTCAGTATAGATTTGGTGATCATTTGCTATATTTGGTGTTCGAATACAATTTGAAGTGTAGTAGCTAAGGGTATCAAAGCATTTTATGGTCGTCATTATATTTAATCCCATAATATAATAGGATGCAATTACGGATGCATTAATCAATTATAGGTTAACACCGCTAGCACAAAAACAGTGGTAAAACCATTAATAGAATAGATGAATTATAATTATATTTATTTCTCTCCCACTGAAAAACCACTAAATGAAATTTAGTACACAGATAGTTTATAGCCTAGTTTCTTATAGAATAGTATAGCGGCTGCCATTTCATAAGGGTTACGTTTTCTGCCATTTGGCTACGGAACCCTAAAAATCATTGAGATAGGATAACATTTAGGGGCAGGAAAACGTTTTCTCTTTTAGTATGGACCAGCGCTCGGTTGACGATTGTCTTAAGAACTTTTTATCCCAATAAAACATTCGCGTTGGAAAAATTACCGACTTTCGCGCGCCATTATCTGGCGAAATATTATTACTACATACACACCCTGTCTAACTCTTTAGGCACAAGGTGCGACGTCACATTACCTCCTGAAACGTAAATCTGCATGAACACGACGAGATGACAGTTCTGGCATAATATTCACAAACTTGCCACAACTGAACGTAAACTTAGTTCTCGGATATTAAAGTTGGGAGGAACTATTGCGAATCGTGCCTGCGAGGGTACGTGCACGGTTCTATATGATTGTTTGGATTCAATACTACACTGAGAAAACTGGCAATCATAAAAGAGGTGAATTCAGCTTAAAGTATGATGAATTCACTCCAAGGACGGAGCATAGTGATTCATCAAAAAGAACGATGATAATACTGATGTTGATGATAACAGTATTTAAGATGATGTGTCACCATGGATTTAGTAGGACGAGCATACATTATATAATAATATTTCCCACAATTTTTCAGTGACGTTATCATATATCCAGTTACGTCCTACTATTTTTCCTACTATTTTACGATGATTTCCTCACATATCCAGTTACGTCCTACTATTTTTCCTACTATTTTTCGATGCCTTCCTCATATATCCAGTTATATCATATTAGTTTTCCTACTATTTTTCGGTGACTTCCTCACTTATTCAGTTATGTCATACAATTTTTCCTACTATTTTTCGGTGCCTTCCTCATATATCCAGTTACGTCCTACTATTTTTCGGTGACTTCCTCACTTATTCAGTTATGTCATACAATATTTCTATGACTTAATGATATATGCAGTTATGTTCTATTATTTTTCCTACTATTTTTCGGTAACCTCCTCGTATTTTAGGTTAGATCCTCTTACTTTTCCTACTATTTCCTCATATCTCTGGTTATAGCCTATTATCTTCCGGAGGTCGCCCTCAATAGGAGGATTGTGTTTTTTATTAAATCAATTAATATCTCTATAATACACCATAGTGATTAGTTGTAGTTCTACTCATTCTCCATCAGTAGGACTACAACTAATCACTGGTGGATTACACAGAAATTGTTTGGATTATTAGAAAACACAATCCTCCTTTATTTGAGGGCGCCACTGGACTTACATGATCTCCTTATTTTTAAGTATCCAATATTGGTTCTTTCCTTTTAAATATTATTAGGTGTGAGCTCAATATAAAAAAAAAACTGAAGAACCATATACTTGAACCTAAAAAAAATGGGAAGCAAGTAAAAAAATTCTTGGCAAGAATGGTAAGAAGGTAAGAAGGGATTTATGTATAAATTAAACAGAAATTTGAATCAATGGTATTTTTATTTCCATAGTATGAATGAATATTATAAACTCTAAACATTTATTCAGTATAAAAGAAGACTAAGAAATACATTCCGAAGCGCCGGCCGACTGCAACTGCAGCCGGTGAATTTAATCATACAATAGCGGCGCTAGTGTGACTTATCCTACGTCTTAAGGTGATTGCTCCAACCAGCCCGCGAAATTCAAATTAGTTTATGTTTTTTTGCAATTTGCAGGCCAGTGCTAGGGTTTATGTTGATGAAAATTTGATTCGCGGCTGTAAGACGTATGTAGTTACAGAATTATAATCATCAAAATCATCAATACAACCCTCCGAGTTCATAATGGTGCAGGAACAAAAAAAAAACAGAAAAAGTCATTTCTACCCCATTATGAACTTGGAGAGTTGTATTGATGATTTTTTTTTAACAGATACTCAAAAGTGACGTTTGACAATACGAAATCTAAAGTTTAGGAACTGCTCAAATGTTAAGCAGCCCTTTAATTTTGAGTGACGTTTCAGTATTCGTGGGTGAGTCCGCACAGCGGCGCCACTAATCGATTAATTTTTTAAGTGTAAATCAGTTAAATTTTAAACAAAACTGGGAACGAATTTGACGAGTAAGTTATCTCTAATATTTTCTGAGTCGGTGCAGGTGTTACTTATCGAGAAAATATTATAGACTTATTACTAGTCGCATTCGTTCCAAGTTTTGATTTTAACTGAACAAGGTGAAAAATGTTAAATTTATAGTGGCGCTACTGTGCGAAAGATACACATGGAGTGCCTCGCCTTAATGATTACAGTATCTATTTGTGGGTCATTTTATAGAATCATTAAGAGCGTATATTCCGAAAGCTGGCAACGTCGCAAATGGTTGTCAAATATTAACAAGTTTTAATTAATTTAGCATTGTTACTGTATGAAAATAAGAAATATGGCTCTGTAGTGCACTAAAAAATTGATAAGGGAATGCAATAATTAATATCGCAACACCGAAAATATAGTTTTAGATGTAGAAAAAGCATTTGGAAGCTTTCCAAATGCCTTTTATACACCGGAAACGGTTACAACATCAAATTCAGTGTTATAATTGCATTCCTATATCATTTTTTTAGTGCACTACAGAGCGATATTTCTTGTTTTCATACAGAAAATTTTCCAAATTAATTAAAACTTGTAATTATTTGACAGCTTCTTGCGACGTTGCCAACTTTCAGAATATGCAGCCAATAAAATCATTATATACATTATGTTCAATAATTCTAGTTTTTATAAATTAAAATAAAGGTTGTTTTACAAGGTTGTTTTAAAGGTTAATTTACAAAAAATAGAATACTAGTTAAGCGCACCCTGTTATAAAAAATTAACTGCCCTTTGGACTCTGCAGTGCCTCAAACTAGCAACGCCAACGCCGCGTACGGTATAAGTACATAATTAATAATTCTAATAACAATAAGTACCTAATTAAAACTTCAGGATAGGATACTTATTGAAGTACTCCTGTAATGTCCCTTCCTCGTAGTACAAGTACCGGAGGCGAGCTCGCACCGTCTCCCGCCAGAGGGCACTGACCTCCTGCCACGGACCAGCTGAAGGACTTGTGACAGCTGCTCTAATGCTGACGCTACGTCCTCTACTTCACCTGCACACAAAAATTAAAACGATTAATAATTAGTACAATAACAATAACGGTTCTTATATTCAGATATTTTGTAATTTGTTACGAAAATTTATACTAATTCAGATATTTTTCTCAATAATTTTGTTCTTGATAATTTAATTCAACCTGAAAACATAAAATTTCTTGAAAACGAGTTACCTTCTTTAAGTCCGGTTAGGTCGATTCCAGCGAGTGAAGGGCTGTCTACTGGACTTGGAGCGAGAACGTGACTTGGGCTTTTCAATAAGGCCCTTCGAAACTAAATGCTGCCGTCGAGCCCTTCTGGCGGTGACTAACCAGCCAGAGATATTGCGCTTAGCCTGGTAAGCATCAGCCGACAGGTACGGCGCGTAGTATACGGGTGGTGACTCCTCTTTAAATAATCTGCCAATGTCGTAGGAGAGAGCAAGCAGCTGCGAATCTGTCAGAACTACCGGGTTTTCAGCCGTAATGAGCTTCTCCATAAGCAGCTTGCATAAACGCCCATGCACGTTTGAGGGTAAGGCCGTTTTCTGCCCAATTGCTTTTATTTGTTTTCCCTCGACTGATGAATTCAGTATGACATTCGCCTGAAACACAAATAGTATAAGTATGGCATTACAAACTAAACATGCAAGGTAAAAGTTAAAAAAAAGCTTGCAAAAATGTCACTAAAATGTTGAAAATACAGGTTCACCTTCTATTCAGTATAATGATTAGTTGGAGTCGGTGCCAGTCTAGGCATCATGAATTTAGTCGTTAGTTATAGCTGTCACCAACTCCAAATTATATTACTAATCTTTGTGACAGTATAGCTCCTAAACGGCCGTCCGTACACACATACAGGACAGGACAGGTACAGACGTTAAACTTATCTGTTTGTGGGGTTAAAAATATTGAATGTCAATTTAAATTCCTCATCAAAACTACAGAGTAATAGGCAATAACTTACTAAATTGCTCCCGGTGGACTCTTGTGTAACTGCTTCACCCACTGACGACGACGACTCCAGTGGTATCACCAGTATGTCACCATCCTAAAATAATATTTAATTTGAGACAATGTTATAATAGTACATGTAAAAGAAGGTGTGATAATGAGTATGTACGGTCAGTTAACCTCAATAATCGTTGAAATAATCATTAAATGTGTCTGAGTGCGACCGTTAACTAACAGGCTATCTGCTAGCCCTAGCCGGGGTTAACTCAAGGGAAGTGTTATTTTTTTTTTCTAGTAATCGGTTCAGCATTGCAGGTGTGAACGGTCCTGCCCTCGTCCCTTGATCCGGCCCTGATAAAAACTAATCGATCAAGATCAGGACTGATCCTGGTCTCAAAGAATGTCTATACCAAATTTTGCATCGGTTCAGTGTCTTAGGTATGAAAATGTGAAAGGTCCTGCCCCAGCCGACAGATAGACCGACAGACTTACTTTCGCATTTATAATATTAGTATGGATGTAAGTACAAATTAATACATATTGCTCTTGAACCAAACAACAGTAAGTACGAGTACTTTTCTACAATTTTGCATAACTTACCAAATTTTCCTGGTTAAGTCCTGCTTCGCAGTCTTGGTTGAGGATTGAGCTTTGCAGTCCTTCACACGGTGGCAGAGGCTCTAAGTTACAAGGTAGACTAGTTAACAAGTCATTCCTCAGGACCTCTTCAAAGAGTGATGAATTGTAGGAGTTATCCTATTTAACAAGAAATTTAAAAAGATAATAATAATGTACTTAGTTGGTAAACTAACAAGACTGATGAAAAGTTAGGATTTTATTCCACTTTTTTAAATAAATACTGCACTGGTTAAATAGTTAGGTATCTTAATTTAACCTACAGACTTTAAATAAAAGTTAATAAGTAGGTACCTACCTACATGCAAGTAGGAGAATGTGCATTTAAGCGACGCAGGGCATGTGTAAGCAAAAAGTTTAAAACAAAATTTACTTTTTTAAAATAAAATTTAACAAGAAAACAAACCATATCTTTTGGTTGGTCGCTTTTTAACATGGCCAGAGCTGCTTCAAACCGGAGTCTGTCCCCTATTTGAGGGAACATACTATGTATGTCTTGTTTACTAAGCATCTGCATTGTTGCGGTATCAATTCTTTCAGCTGAAAAAAAGGTAAATTTAGCAGCGCCCTGATTGCGGCTGTAAATGCTTGCTTGTTTTTTTTTTTGGTTGCAGTTGCACATCGAACCTAGTGTATAATATAAATATGAACGTATATCTAGGTAGGTGGGTAGGTACCATACGACAAGACTATTCTTGGTTGGAGTGTACGGCGGCCAAAAAATTGTTATTTTCGCAAATCGTTTATTTTCTCATTTCTATACCTAGTATGTAACACCTAGAAAAGCTAAAAGTGTCTTGGTATTTTTGTCTCCGACCAACCGTTTGTCGTAAAAACGATGTCGAAGGGATCCATAGGTTAGGTTATGTTAGAACTGTGACCTTGAAATTGGTCTCGAAATTTTTTTAAGTATCTTTTCATAGTGCCCCTAAGACGACACTCTGACCCTATTCTTGCTAGAAATTAGAATGTGTGAATGTAATGTGTGAGCTCATGCTAGCAACTTACTAGGTTTGTCAACTTACTTTCAAAACGATCGATGTAGCGTTCCAAATTCCACTTCTTCAAAAGATCACGCGTAGCCGTATCCATTTTTGCACTGATCAAACACGTTCACTGGCACTGATAGAATTGTTATTGCTATAACAATTAAACGAGTCGTGAGTCGTGACCGGCTGGCTGTAGCGGTAAAATAAAAATGGCGCGGGCGGCGGAATGAAGTGAGAGAGGGTTGCTCATTATAAAATTCCGTCACCTTAAATTTGTAGGACATCATTCAAAATTTGATGCTACTCATAAATGGGTTTCTGTAATAATAATTTAGTAGGATACACTTAAAATAATATGACTATATTATTGAACTTTGATGCTTACTCTAAAAATATGAGGTTATTTAATCGTATTATCATAGGATTCACATAAAATAATATGACTGTAATATTAAAAAATGATGCTTACTTTAAAAATATAATTTTAAAGCATTATAATTTAATATAGTACATTAGGTCCCAGGTCATCGTATTTTTAGAGATACTTCTTCATATTAAACTATGAAATCTACTTATAGTACGGTGACTGTCATTGTGTTTTTTAATTAGAATCTTATTTATAATTATCATACTAATTTATGGGACAGTGGACCATTTTCTATTACATAGTGTTATTATTTGAAGAAGACAATGTTATTTTAAAATTACAAATTTTTACGATGACAAGTATCATAATATTGCATTATTTACCCAAACAATTCGATTCCATCTTAACACATTTCAGTTCTAGCGTAATATTTACTTATTATCAACATATTTTAGGACAACGCATCTATTTTAAACCAACGTCACGATATTTTAAGATTATGCCAAAATGACATTTTTCTCAGTGTAGGATCTGTAATATCTAGTTTATTTGATTGAATACTTACCGTGGTACCACAAAACCTTAAAAAGTCTGTTGAAAAAAATGTCAGATTATGACGTTGAAATAAGGTGCGTTTTGCAGTCACACTGTTTTAGACAAGTGTTCAACAGATGTTTAAGCCGGAAACACATTATTTAACACGCCACGCGACGCAACGTGTCGACACCCGGGTCAATCTTCAATTTTGAAGCTTCCGTTGAGGAAAATGACGCCCGATACTTTTACTGCTAGTGCAACCATCCACTGAAAAAAAAACAAAAATATAATATTATTTTAATTTCAATAAAGTTAAATGTAATTAAAATAATTTATATTTTTGTTTTTTGTCAATGGATGGTTGCACTAGTAATAAAAGTATCGGGTGTCATTATCCTCAACGGAAGTCTCAAAACTGAAGATTGGCCCACCCGATGTGCACCGTACGCATACATGTCGTCGCGTCGGGTGTTCATAGTGTGATTCTGGTCATAGAAAACAATACATTTGATTTGACTCAACACGCATCACGTTTCGTCGGGTGGCGTCGGGTGTTAATAATGTGTTTCCGGCTTTAAGTTTTTGTAGAAAGGCTGTTATAGTTGAGGAGGTCGTGGCTAAATAATTACAGCCTCACAGGCTTGCGAGGTTGGTCTGTGGATGGGTGACCATCTGTCATAGCGAGTTTCCTCCGTGCCTCGGAAAGCATGTAAATTGTAAAGCCTTTGCTCCCGGCTGTCATTTGTAGATCTTTGGACTTGTTTTATTGTGTCTCCTGCTTGCATGGAGGGAAGTGGAAACATATTTTTCCTACTCCACCACTATTGTTTTCTAATTAATTTCAATACAGGATCCAAGACAGGTAAATTCATTCTCCGGGACACGTCGAGCTTCATTGTCTCGGCGCTTTTCTGGTGGTTGCCACTGTTGATTCTGGCTTTCAGGACTTGCAGTGGTTTGGGAATACTGTGGTGGGTTTGGGACAATAAAAAAACTTTCAGGTGTTGCAGTGGTTTGGGAATAGTGTGGTGGGTTTGTCCCAATAAAAAAAAGATCTTTGTACAATCGTTATTATTAGTCAAAAGCTCATAAGTCCGACAAGCAGTCTTACCATGGGGTATCGTAGTACCCAGTTACTGGGTTGTGGAGGTCCGATAGGCAGTCGCTCCATGTAAAATACTGAAGCGATCGAAACCGCTGGCAAAAGGTAGTCTCTAAATGAAATGAAATAAGAAAAAATATACCTAATAGTCTTTAGGCCTGTTTTGTATGGCCTGAAGGCAATGTGTATGGTATGACAAGTACAATTCGCTAGGTAAATGTTGCAAGTAATGTGGGTACTAGACCTTTACTAATCCAGGCTCGGTCTGGACTGTACTAGCGAAAAAAGTTGTAGTTATATTTTTTCCTTCATCATGTACACGTTTGGCGCATTGGCTGAGCAATGGGGAAGGCAATTCAAAGCTAATTGTAGATGGCGCCACCATAGCTTAGTCCTAATCCGACCAATGACGTAGTACTATTTTGAAGTACGTAAAACTAAAACATAACTAATACCAAGTTATACAATAGCAAAATAACCTAAGGGTAACTTATAAGTTAACGTAAACTGTAGTTACATCACTACATGTTAACTTAACTGTCCGTTCGCGAACGGTTCAGGAAATTAACTGCAGTTTAGAGCTCGAAGTTCTACGGTTCAAACTTAACTGTTTAAACTGTTGTGGGGAACTCGGTTGGGAATATTTGATTTTGGAGAAGCTCGTGGCTAAATATTAACAGTAGGGTTGAAGGAGGAGGCGGAATACGTGTGGGAGAGGACATCCTCCACCTCTCGACCTAGCTGTCGCGTTTGCCGGCCACGGTAGGTGCGGGTTTGCGGACGGCAAGTTATAGGTAGCTTGCCGTCCGTATATCTGCCTGCCAGTCTTACCAAGGGAGGTCCCTCGGCAAGAGTTGCTTTACTGTCATCACCCATCCAAAGACAGACCTTCTATTTATCGTGGTAAAATCATCAAATGAGTCCTCCCACCCAGGGCAGGGCGGGAGGGACTGTCAAGACTTGTACTGATTAAAATCCACAGTGTCCGTCAATAGCCCTTTACGTTCCAGAGTCACGGTAATTCATAAGTCCCGTGACCCCGGCAGGCTTTGGCCCTTATAGAGGGGACCCGTCATAATGCTGACTCTCTTTGAGGCGCGCGTGGAACACAACGCGCCGTCGACCCGGCCATGGTCCATGGTCGGACAGCGAGTCGCTCAATCCAAAGACAGACCTAGACAAGCTTTGCTTATCGTTGGTCTCCCATCCAAAGAAGACCTTAGCAAGAGTAACTGCTATCTGAAGACCAACTCTACGATCGTGCGCTCATTGATCATTTAAAATAGCGTTTCCCCTCGTTTACATGCTTCTGTCTCATTAAACATCAAAAAGATTTTGATATGTCAAAATGTCATATTTTGATATGTCAAAATTTATCTTTCTATGACGTAAAGCTGCACTTAAAACGGTCAATTCTCGGATAGGTGGCCGTATATGTATGTATATACCGTATATTATCATTCCCGATTGTCACTCAAGTAACAATAACACTAAAACAAAACAAAGAAAAACAACCAAACATTGGAAAATCGACCCAAACACTTGAAGATTAAGGTTCAAATTCAACTCGTAGTAAAGACAATAAAATGCTTAAAAGGCAGTTTGGTCACGAAGCTTCACGGTTGCAACATAACCTCTCGTCCGCGAAGTAGGTTGAACATTGTTATCACGGTATGAGTCATGCGTGAGAAAGCATGTATTTCTGAACTTGTACATAATATTATAACATCACAATCAATTTCAAACTCAAACCGCCTTACCACAAAAAGATGAACATCTGTTGAACGTTTTTTTTTTTTTTTTAGCGTGGTAAAATCATCAAATGAGTCCTCCAACCCCGGGCAGGGCGGGAGGGACTGTCAGACTTCTACTGACTAAAATCCACGGTGTCCTTCAATAGCCCTTTCTGTTCCGGGGTCACGGTAAGGAAATAATCCCGCGACCCCGGCAGGCTTTGGCCCTCTAAGAGGGGGGCCCCGTCATTATGCTGACGCTCTTTGAGGCGCGCGTGGGACACAACGCGCCGTCGACCCGGGCATGGTCCATGGTCGGGCAGCGAGTTGCCCTTTACTCGCTGCCCGCATGCCCGCGCCTACGGTGGCCGGAGATCGTCTCGCGACGTCCGTCGCCGTGGGCGTCCACCGCTGCAGGTGGGGCGGAGGGAGGACACTGTCCTCTCTCGCACGCGGCCCGCCTCCTCCTTCGTCTGTTGAACGCTTGTCTAAAAAAGTGTAACTGCAAAATGATCCTTAAATCAACGTAAAATATCGTTTTGACATTGACAGTTTTTAGGGTTCCGTAGCCAAATGGCAGAAAACGGAACCCTTATAGATTCGTCATGTCTGTCTGTCTGTCTGTCTGTCCGTCCGTCCGTCCGTATGTCACAGCCACTTTTTGACGAAAGTATAAGAACTATCCTGTTCAACAGGATAGTTCTTATACTTGGTAAGTAGATGTATTATGTGAACCGCATTAGGATTTTCACACAAAAATAAAACAAAAACCAGTTTTGGGGGTACCCCCCATACTTAGAATTGAAAATCAAAAAAAAAATTTTCGCCTGACCCTTACGTGTGGGGTATCTATGAATAGGTCTTGAAGAATGATATTGAGGTTACTAACATCATTTTTTTCTAAACTGAACAGTTTGCGCGAGAGACACTTCCAAAGTGGTAAAATGTGTGTCCCCCCCCTGTAACTTCTAAAATAAGAGAATGATAAAACTAAAAAATATATGATGTACATTACCATGCAAACTTCAATTGAAAAATGGTTTGAACGAGATCGAGTAATTAGTTTTTTTTAAGCGTCATAAATCGTAAACCGCAATTTACTTTTCAAAGTTACAACCAACTACAAGAACTTTTATATTATGTTACTTGCTGCTACGGAACCCTTTATGGGCGAGTCCGACTCGCACTTGGCCGGGCTGAGCGATTGACTGCCGTGCAGCGGGTCGCGGGTTCGATCCCCGCACTGAACAAATATTTGTATGATCTACAAGTAGTTGTTCCAGTCTGGGTGTTTGTGTATGTGAGTTTCTATGTTTGTAAACGTACCTACGTCACAAGAGAAATTCCTAGTAATTCAATATCGATTTTGGTTACCTTGTAACATTATTTGAAACATTGTTCGCCGACTGAAGAGCAAATTTTAATTGCAAAAGTTTAAATACATCATGTTTGTAAAGGACCTATCGCGTTTTGAAATCTAGATTGACTTCCATCTATATTTCCAAACTTGATAGGACCTTTCTCTTCTCCTGGCTAAGGCTGTTGTCCCAATGCCAGCGTATAAGCGATTAACTTAGACCTGTGTTAAACTCGCGATTGTTCTTGCGGTATGTTTTGTACGTTCAACAAATGCTTGTTAAAATGTTCTTATCATCGGCGATTTTCTCGATCAAGAAACGTACAAAAGGCATTTCATGTAACTAAAAGAGATACATTATTTTTTTATTGAAAATAGGTTTGCTTTTGGCCTCAATCTATCCCAAAGCACAGAATACATTTAAATAGTACTACGCCCCAAAGGCAAAGAAGAGACTTAAGATGGAGCGAGCTCACCCAGAAAGAGCTGAAACTCCTGCGCATTGATGAAACATAGTATAAACTGTTTGTTGTCATTGAGCGACAAGATCTATCAAAGATAGTATCGCTACCAGCGACAAAACAAATTGAAATACACACTCACTGTCATACAATATATACGTATACAACTCGTTTCCAATTGCTCGCTTTATTGGCTTCTCGCTAATCGCTGCCTAATTTATCGTTGTGCGACAAGATCTATCAAGGATTATAATCGCTACTAGCGACAAAACAAATTGAAAAATTATACACTCGGTTTCCAGTAGCTCTTTGTACTCGCTAATCGCTAATCGCCGCCAGTAACACAACTGCCTAACTTATCGCTGAGCCACAAGATTGTCAAATACTCGCTGCCAGTGTCAAAACTACACAATCTCTGAATTTAAAATGTCACTTACGGGATATCTTCCGTGATTATTTATGATTTTGAGACCCAATCACTGGATCGAATTCCACAAGCCAAGTGTTTTGTCCACGGACAAACATTACATACCCAGACTGACAAGAGAAGCAATTGAAATAAGGAAGCACAAAAATTTCAATCGAGAGGATGGTTTCAAATTGTCAAGTACGTGGAATCCAGTTGTTAACATGATAAAAAGTGGGATCCGGCAGCATAATAAAGACTTTCAACTTGGTGATACTGTGAGTGTGTTTTGCCGTGACTTAGTGTCGAGTTCCAGTAGTGCGCGTAGCAAGAGACAGAGAAAGAGGGTAGACAGATTTGTCTGCTCTTAACAATTTATTTCCATCCACCCGCACTCTCCAGTCATCCCGCGATCATGGCGCTTGCAACAGCGTCGAAATATCGGGAACTCAAAATCATAAATAATCACGGAAGATATCCCGTAAGTGACATTTTAAATTCTGAAAACAATCTCTGCTCGCTACTCGCCGGCAGTGGGACAACTGCCTGCCGCCGCGCCGTCAGTATTTGATCAAAAGGCGTGTGTTACTTACGCGTCTGCGTACTCAGTACGTCACGTCGCGGTACCAGTTACTTGTACCACATAGCGCAGACATTGGAAGCCGCGGACATTCCGTTACGTGTGAATGTCCAAGGTTATACGGCACGGGAATTATGGACATTTAACCCATAATCGACGAAGATACAACGCTTCTAAAAATCACAAAGCGTCACTCGGTCAGTTTAATTTTACACTTATTAAATTTTAGCTTGCGTAGTTGAGGTTGAGAAGCTCGTGGCTAAATAATTACAGCCGCACAGGCCGATCTTCTGGGTTAAACCGCGCTTGCCGAGGTTGGTCTGTGGACCATCTGTCATATCGAATTTCCTCCGTGCCTCGGAAAGCACGTAAAGCTGTTGGTCCCGGCTGTCATTTGTAGATCTTTGACAGTCGTTACTGTTAGTCAGAAGCTCTAAAGTCTGACAACCAGTCTTACCATGGGGTATCGTATTACTCAGTTACTAGGTTGTGGAGGACCGATAGGCAGTCGCTCCATGTAAAATACTGATATTCATCTACATCTGGTTCGACTGGAAGCCGACCCCAATTTAGTTGAGAAAAGGCAGGCAGATGGTACGGAACCTTTTGTGCGCAATATGAATTGAATCCTCGACGATCTTCCATCAACGACCACTGTTCGCTATTAGGTCAATGGCCGTCCTGAACAATGGACACAGTCTCACCGCCACACAATATTTAATAAATTCAAGATCGCGCGCCCATGATTCCGATTCGAAATATGTATCGAAACGACAAACACACTTATATACTACCGTTGTATATATGTAGTGCATAATACGAGTGTATTATTTTCCTATAACTGGCTAAATGATTCTTGAAATTAACAGTACGAAAGTCAGGCCAAGTCGGGAAGCAGTAATGCTTTTTTTAGCGTGGTAAAATCATCGGGGTCACGGTAAATCGTGAGTCCCGCGACCCCGGTAGGCTTTGGTCCTCTAAAGGGGGGCCCGTCATTATTGCTGACGCTCTTTGAGGCATGCGTGAAATACAACGCGCCGTCGCGTCGCGTCGACTCGGTCATGGTCCATGGGCGGACAGCGAGTCGCCCATTACTCGCCACCTGCATGCCCGCGCCTACGGTGGCCGGAGATCGTCTGCTGATGTCCGTCGCCGTGGGCGCCTACCACTGCGGCTGGGGTGGAGGGAGGACGCTGTCCTCTCCTTCTAGCAGTAATGTTAGCGAAAAAGGAGTCTGATCGCTTGACAGAGGACATCCTCCCACTGCAGGAGTCGCACACGGCGTTCTGCCACCATAGACGCGGGCTTGCAGACAACGACTGTTGGGTATCTCGCCGTCCGATCAATGACCAAGCCCGGGTCGAAGGCATGTCGTGTTCCACGTGCACCTCATGGAGCTGCCAGCAATCTAACGGTGCTCCCCTTGTAGGGCCAAAGCCTGCCGGGGTCGCGGGACTGTCTCATCAGATAACCGTGACCCAGGAACGTAAAGGGCTATTGAAGGACACCGCGGATTTTAGTCAGTAAAAGTCTGACAGTCCCTCCTGCCCCGCCCTGGGTGGGTGGACTCAGTTGATGATGTTACCACGATAAAAAAAAACTTTGTAGTACACTCGACCGCTAGCGACTTCCCTAAAAAAAACTGCAAGGAATACAAAAATGAAATCGCCATAACACTTAAATTATAGTGCCATTACCATAGCTATTTATTTATCTTAGACAGTTGCACCCTACGCTTGCTTACCATAACAAAAGAGAATCGAACCCCCTACCCATCGCGTAATATCTTCCGAACTCCTTAACTACAGGAACCGGAAGTCATTGATCTTCGGTCCATAAGCTCCTCTATGCTCTCTGCATTTGTTTATGGTCTGTGCATTCTTCATTTCCGGGCTATGTATTCATTTATGTACTGTTTACTAAGGAAATTATATGTGGCTCAATTAAATAAATAAACATAATAAAAAATAATTAGGAATTTCTCCTTCAATCGTGGGTGCGTTTAAAAAATATTTGAACTCACATACACAAACACCCAGATCCTGAACAATTACTTGTAGATCATACAAATATATGTTTCGTGTGGATATAGAACCCGCTGGGCAGCAGTCTAAGCCTCTAAGGCCGAGACTCCACCAAAGCTGTGCGAGTCGAGACGTGTTTTGAACAACCAATAGAATTGCGTTATTGACACAGCTCCACTCCGCAACCCGTGCCGCAACGCAATTCTATTGGTTGTTCAAAACACGTCTCGACTCGCACAGCTTTGGTGGAGTCTCAGCCTAAAACTCAGCCATGATCTGTACGTATTGTTGTAAAAGATATAGGCAAGTATAAACGCTTTTAACAGCATCATTAAATTGCAATTCTTATTACTTGATTAGTCAGAAGTTCTAATTTTTTTGCTTCTTATTTCAATGTATACTAAGATGAAACGCATCAAAACTCGTGACGTCAGAAACCAGTAAAAAGTTTCATCATCACCCTGTGTTCGTCCACTGCTGGACATAGGCCTCTCCCAATGTGCGCCACTGAGCCCTGTCTTGAACTTTCCTCATCCAGTCTCTGCCGGCCGCCTTTCGTAGGTCGTCACTCCACCTGGCCGGCGGACGTCCCACACTACGTTTGCCGAGTCGTGGTCTCCACTCAAGGACACGTCTACCACCCCAGCGCACATACAGGTATTTGCACGATCTACGCGGACAAAATTATTTTAATGCTTAATAAGTATCTAAACAACGTAAATAAGTGAAAAACTATGTTTTAAATATAATATAATAATATCTTCCAAAAAAAAAAAAAAACAAAAAAAAAGAAAATCTGTAAAAGGAAAACCACAATAACGCTAAGTTTCTTAGCTATATTCATTGTCTTCGTCACTCTCTGATGAATGTTGTGTTACATTGGCCTGAACTCTGAACAACAGGTATTTCAAAAGCATCTTCTAGCCAAGAACTGTTGTATTTTCGAAATTTCATTTAATAACTTTAATCTCTAGAAACTGTATTCATCCGGACGTTTCCGGAGATGTTTTTGATAGTTAAATTAAGAAAAAGGATCAAGTAATAACCTGTAATAAAAATCATAGCCGGATCTACCCCGATACATAAACAAAAACATTAGTAAAGAAAAATTTTTGAAGGAAATCATGGAATGAAAATTAGTCTTTTTGTTATTAAAAAAATAAGGTACTCTGATGGTTGATCATCATTTTATTTATGTAGTTTGTAAGTCTGTTACCTTGTCCATCAGAATCCATCACTTTTAGTTCGTAAGAAACACTTGAAAACATAAAAAATCACTTTGGAAGTTTGATGTTTAGAAAAACGCCGAGAACAGATACGTACACTATATGAAACGGTCAAATCCCGACTGATGCCACAGGTGCGGGGTGCGCGGTAGCAGGTAGGTAAACCATGGGTATTGTTACCGGGTTCATAATCTGTTCGTGGAACTAGTTTTTATGAATGTTATTGTTACTTTGTTTTTGGGACTTTTGTCCGCCTAGATCGTCCAAATACCTGTATGTGCAGCGGTTGTCTGTCCTGCGAGAGATGTTGCCAGCCCACTGCCACTTCAGCTTACTAATTCTTTTACTAAAAATCTCTGCCCACAGAATACAATCGCAATATTAAAACCACAATGTATAATACAGAGAACATAACAATGTCTTCCATGTAGCACATTTACAGAAGCTCCTTCACTAATACGACGACAGATACAAATTACTCCGCAGCGAAGATATTGGCGCGTCGACTTATGCAAATTAGAACTCATTGACTTGTGAGACGCACTCACACCGAAGCGTAACGTTGTTGGGGTCGGCATGATACGGTAAAGCCGAGCGACAACATGGAAACGACAGTGGTCAAACGCGAGCCAGTCGCTAAATAATAATAAAAAAACGAATGTAGTATGTAGAGGAAAATAATAAAAATAATAATCGGTTTCACTCGAAATTGTGTTCAGATCCCTAAAGAAGGCCACCGACTTCTGTCCTAGTTGTAAATATCGAACAGAATTTGCCCCGGTACGGGCCGTATTTGGGTTTTTGTTTGGTTCACTTAAAATATATTTTAGAGAGAAAAGCTTTGGTCGTGTGCCGACCCTACACTACATAATTCAGTCACTAGATATGTCAGATGCCGATGGGCACATAAGTATACCTTTAAAAAACTACGACTTTCAAATAGTCTGAAAATCAGCTTAATTTGAATTGACTTATACATTATCAGTTCTCAGCATGCATTAGCTATGCCAACGGGTTTACTCGCATTAATAAAGCAACAATCAATACGAGTGTTATACGTGACCGTTATCCACAATCAATTTACCATATGAACGATATTGTACTTTTTCTTGTTAACAGTACTTTTTTGGGATGAAAAAACTACTGTTACATATATCCGTTTTTGTACATCTGTAAAAAAATTCAGGATGATCGGTTCAATGATTAAGGCGTGTAAGGTAACACAATCATACAAACAAAATTACTTTCGCATTGATAATACTAATTAGTATTGAAGTTAGAATTGCTCTTTATTCGCAGTCCGACCTAGTACTAATTCCGTCTCGGTGTAACAGTCAGTCGTCTCAAAATAACGAACCGCCTCATTTTTCCGGCACCGTTGCTCCTCTCATCTGTATTGTTCGTATCTTAGTATTTAAATAAGAAATTCTTCAGGAGATAATTGTATATTTTAACGGTAAAAAATGTCTGTCTTAATGGCAATGGGCAGGCCACATCGCTCTTAGAACTGATAACCGATGGGGCAGAAAAGTAGATTGGCGACCACGAACCGTAAGTCTCTTCGTACACAACGCGACGAAAATCTCCCATACCTTACGACTGTGTTATCCAGGCGATTATCACAACACAAATCCATAGACGTTCGTACACAGGCATGCGTCAATGGATACCAAAGTCATAAGATATCGGAGATTTGAGTCACGTTGTGAAGTGCAGTGCGCAGTGTAGGCAGGCCTCCCACTAGGTGGACCGACGACATCGTGAGAGTCGCGGGCAACCAATGGATGCTAGTGACGGATTGTCGTTCGATGTGGTGGTCTAAGGCGGAAGGCCTTTGTTCAGCAGTGGACGTCTTCCGGCTGATGATGATGGTCATGTCTACCTAGTCTTCGTTGGTCTCGTAGGTTTTAATGTGACTGCTGTTTGTGGGATTTTAATTTCTCACGGTGCTATTCGCTAAGGAAACATGGTGCGCCCGGGTCGACGGCGCGTCGTGTTCAACGCGCGCCTCAAAGAGCGTCAGCAAAAATGATGGGGCCCCCTCTCAGAGGGCCAAAGCCTGCCGGGGTCGCGGGACTTATTTCCTTACCGTGACGCCGGAACATAAAGGGCTATTGAAGGACACCGTGGATTTTAGTAGTACAAGTCTGACAGTCCCTCCCGCCCTGCCCGGGGTTGGAGGACTCATTTGATGATTTTACCATGCTAAAAAAGACTTTTGCCAACTTCTTTTTTTTATTCTAATTTTCTTTATAAGTAAGGCGAAGCCTGGGCGGCTAGCTAGTCTAGTAACAATGAACTACGTTAAGCAGTCGTTCCCGGTAAAAATCAGTTCATCCATTCTTTTAATAAACCTTTTAACTAAATAATCTATAAAAATATTGACTTACCTCCCATATTTCAACGTGTTTCAAATTATGCATCCAATTTTAATTATAAATTATCTTCCAGAATAGAATTCCGTGTAAACATTTAAATAGCCTGATGTTTGTTAAAACATGACTACATGCATCGTATGAGACAAAATAGTCACAAAAACAACAGTCTGCATATTTTACGTCCAGTGCTTCTGCGTGCGAGATCTGTTGCGTAATGAACGCATTTGAAGGCCTAGCCGAGTTTAGGCACGTAAACAAGAAGTCTGGCAACGTGCGAAACAGGTTCTTTTCTGTTAAATCATTATAGTGTTATCGTCCTGCATCTGTCCTATATTTGTTTATGTTTTTGGTTCATTTTATTTACTACCCTTTATTTATTATGTTGTAGGTATATTTAATTTAATTTATTTTCACAATATTTTGTAAGTATATTAATGTTTCATAAGTTAATACAAGTATTTATGTATTTCACAAACACACACAAATCACGTTTGGATGTTCTAAGACTGCTTTGCGTCCGTCACGTCATTGTCCAGGTCCAGTTGAAAACCAGCGTCGAGTACTAGCTACTCGACATTTCGCTGAACTGGACCCATTTGACGTAGCCGTGGGACACACAATGTTATAATTTTATGTAGGTAACTATATTTTGTTGTATGCCTAATGTTTTACACTCTTGTTTTTTTTTTCTCTTTGTTCATTTATTTGTTTATATTGTGTGTACCACCGCGGTTACCCAAATAAACGTTTTTTCTTTCTTTCTTTTCTTTCTTTTTTTAAACCCTTTAAAAAGTATTAAACCCGAACATGAAGTCAACATCATAACAAGATTACGGAACCCTTTAAAATTAAAATCTTCTATGAAAGGGAACCGTCACGCTTGCGGATCTCTAATCATGTATTTATTGTTAAAAATTGTAAGCTCGGATTATCTTCTTCGTATTTGGTTCCGTATGTCACTCTTATGTCGTATGATATAAGCTTATGTGGGATATTTTGTTTGTGTGTGTTTGTATGATCTGTTTTCACATCAAAATTGCTGAAACGAGTTTCATGAATTTTCGTATAGAGATAGATGAAATTCTAGAGACGGTTATTTTATGTAGGGGGATGGGGGAGGAGCTCGTAGTTGAATAATTATAATTACAGCTGTAAAGGTCTATCTTTAAGGTTAAGCCGCGCTTGCCGAGCTTGATCTGAGGATGGGGTGATTTTTATTTGCGATAAAATCATCAAATGAATCCTCCCACCCAGTGTGGGACAGGAGGAACTGTCAGACTTGTACTGACTAAAATCCACGGTGATCCTTCAATAGCCCTTTACGTTCCAGGGTCACGGTTACGTGAAGATATAGTCCCGCGACCCTGGATGAGCATTTAACATATTGAATTTCCTCCGTGACTCGGAAAGCACGTAAAGACGTTGGTAAAAAAAGATACTAAAATCGGATTGTTGTAAAATCGCCACAAAAATTATTCCCCTCGAAAAAAAATATTGATCCTGTTCTCCTGGTACTTTCTGTTGAGAATCCACATTGTGTCCTCGTTTTCGGTAGTTTTGTGCTGGATTTTATTATTTAAATAGCTGTTGCCAGCGGTTTCATCCGCTACAACTCGAAAATTATCCCACGGGAGCATTAAATCGGGATAAAAACTATCCTATGTGTTAATCCAGTTTATAAACTATCTGTGTACCAAATTTTTGCCAAATCCGTTCAGTGGTTTTTGCGTGAAAGAGTAACAAACATACCTACAAACACATACACATACGTACATCCTCACAAACTTTCGCATTTATAATATTAGTAGGATTGTTCTGCTATCCCCGTGTGGAAAAAAAGGTGCAATGTACAATAATAAAAAAAAAAACAAAATCCTTTTTCTTATACATAATTTTTTTTTCATGGGAAATTATTTTTGTGGCGAACTTACAACAGCCCCTAAAATCAGCAAAATTCGGAACTCAAATCACACATAAATATGTATAATTAATTCAATTACAAGAGTAAAAAAATCACAGTTCTTCAAAAAATTGCCCGCATCGCAAAGAAACACTTGAAAAAAAATACTTCGTAACATCTACGCTACCGCCATCCAAAACCGCATGTCCATACAAATAAACTACCCCATTAAAACAAATCATTTCCAGCCCAGGAAGTACTAAGTACAGCTAATTTCACACATCCATTCTTCTATTGCTGCTCACCCCTCGCGCTGGCATTGAGTCGTGAATATACAGGGGCTGTTCAAATGTACGACATGAAGGGTTTGTTAAATTACTGGTTTGGTAAATATTTGGGAAGAAATGTGAAAGTTTTACCCCTTTGTCTTTTTCATACCCTAAAGGTGACAAACACGCAAACGGGCCGCCTGATAATGCGTGGTCACCGTAGCCTATGGACGCTTTCAAGAACAGAGGTTTTTTTTATAAGAATTCCTTAAAAACTACCTTGGAGTGGTAAAATCATCAAATGAGTTTTCTCGGTGGGCCGGAACTTACTGACAAAAATCCACCCTATTTCTTCTCTGGTGGGCCATAATCCACCACGTGGGCCTAGAGCAGGTTCCTAGATGTCACAATGTCTTCGATTTTTTGGTTTTAAGACATGTTAGTTTGGTCGCGGGACTCACGAATTACCGTGACCTCGGAACGTAAAGGGCTATTGAAGGACATCGTGGATTTTAGTCAGTACAAGTCTGACAGTCCCTCCCGCCCTGCCCTCTGTGCCGGGAGGAATCATTTGATGATTATACCACGCAAAAAAACAGACGTGTTGGTTTCCTCACGATGTTTCCTTCACCTTTTTAAGAGCAGTGGTGATGAAATAAATTACACTAAGTAATGCGCCTGCCTGGGTTCTTCACCTTCGTCATAAAATCTTTACACGTGCTAATCGCGTTTAGTTTCATTAACTAAAATTCTCCCTTGTAGGTTGTTAACGTGAAGTTAATCCTTAAACTTAGTTTTAAAGTTCGTTGTGAACTTACCACTTCAAAGTTTTACACGGTACTTACTGTAATATTTAGAGTTGTACCTACCTACTTAGCCGGATAGCCTACTAGTCGGCTAGGATGATATTAAAATACAATTTTTGTTAATATTTTTTTTATTATATTATATTTAGCCGCACCGTTTAAAATGTGTAGTAATCTATGTTATCAGTTAACCTCTTCACGAAGAGAAATATTAAAATAAAAAATAGATAGTGTGTATTGCCACATTCGCTAAATGTCATTTTGGAATTTTGCAAAATGTCACATCTCAAAAAGTAAAATTACAATGCTTTCGTGAAATGCCTTTTTCGCATAATGGCTAATTCTTGGTAGGTATGTAACTTTGGAGTTTTGGACACATTTTTAAACCACGACTGCGTTAACGTGTGTAGTATTCTGCTAATGTGGCCATATTCAGAAAAGATAATTTGCGAATGTGTAAAATGTAAGAATATCATACTAAGCAAAAAATATCTAGAAATAAAAACAGATTGGAACCATATTATAAAGAACCATGTTAAGAACTAGCATGGATAATTTTGATCAAAGAAAGTTATTATCTTGATAATTGAACCATCTTTTGAAGCCGACTAGTCGGCTAAGTAACAGTCGGCACATCTCTAATAATACAACTATCTGTGGGAGTAAGTTTTAACTACTTTCAGTATGATAATGGTCTGAACTTGGAACTTTGAGATCTTGAAACTGTTTTACAACGGTCTAAATCAGAATCACTTTTTTGTTTGACAAGAAACTTTTGATTTTAATGAGTTCGTTCTGTGTTCTGATTCTGATAATAACAAGATCGTTTTGTTTTTCGACGAAGTTCTTACATATTTAAAATCATCCAATGAGTCCCAGGGCAGGGCAGGAGGGACTGTCAGACTTGTACTGACTAAAATCCACGGTATTCTTCAACTATTTGAAGAATACCGTGCCTGGGTGGATGATTTTAAATATTCAATAGTGAAGGATACCGTGGATGCTTTACGTTCCGGGGCCACGGTTACTCGTTATTCCCGCGGCCCCGGCAGACTTTGGCCCTCTAATCCCCCGTCATTATGCTGACAGCTCTTTGAGGCGCGCATGGAACACGTCGCGCCGTCGACCCTGGCATGGTCCATGATCGGACAGCGAGTCTCTCATAACTCGCCATACGCCTGCGGAGCTTCGATGACCTGAGTTGATATAAGATAAGATTTTTTTTTAGCGTGGTAATATCATCAAATGAGTCCTCCCACTCAGGGTAGGGCGGCGGGAGGGACTGCCAAACTCGTACTGACTAAAATCTACGGTGGCCTTCAATAGCCCTTTATGTGCCGGGGTCACGGTAATGAGATAATTCCCGCGACCCTGGCAGGCTTTGGCCCTCTAGACCCGGCCCCGTCATCATTCTGACGCTCTTTGAGGCGCGCGTGGAACACAACGCGCCGTCGACCCGGGCATGGTCCATGTATGTTCACAGGTTTTATTGACTGGCCTAATGGTCAGACAGCGAGTCGCCCATTACTGGCCGCTCGCATGCCCGCGACAATTCATACCCTTTGTAAATAAAAACGCGGTAAAAGCTGAATCCAAATGTGACATTATGTGGGGTACAGTGGATGATACAAGCTCATCCAGCTGCTACCAAAACCATGTCAAACCACCATGGAATAAATACCATGACCCCAAATCCACTACATTCACCAATGGGGCGATTTAATCTCCATACAAAAAGATAATACCGTGACAAATCTCTTTATTGATATAGAGATTAACAGCAAAAAAAAGTGGAACAAGATAAAAAAAATTGTTAAGTGCGAGTCGATATCGTGTTGAGGGTTCCGTATCTTGTAAAGTTTATAAAGGAGAAGATTTTGCGGGCGTGGGAGTTGACAACATTCTACGGGCATGTTCATCATCATCATCATCAGCCTATAACGTTCCCACTGCTGCGCGGGCCCAGTGCGGATTGGTGGATGTCACATGTCTTCGAATGTTTGGTTCTAGGACATGCCGGTTTCCTCACGATGTTTTCCTTCACCGTTTTGAGAGCAGTGGTGATAAAATACGTTACACAAAGTAATGCCTGGATTCGAACCCACGACCTACAAATCGTAAGTCGGGGCCGATACCACTAGGCCACCACTGCTCCGGGTGGATCTCACTGCTAACGGGCATGTTATATAGGGATAAAAGATGTCCTACCTATATGATTAATCACTTATCGTCTTGTAAAAAATACGTTCGTCAGACACGAATCCAGCGTCGATTTTTTTTTACAATTCATTACAAGTTGGCGTTTGACCACTATCAGGCCTGATGGTAACCGAAGATGTGGTCGATGATGAAGCACGCTTGCCTAGAAGTAACCTGTTCACTCTTGACTTGAAGACCCCAAGGTTATAGCTATCAGTATAGCTATGCGCACAATAAAAGAAATCGTATAACGCTTTGTTAGTGCTATGTGCAAAATTAATCACAAGAAGACGTATTTAAAACGTTATTTGCGTTATTCAATTTCAATTATTATATGTGTTTTCGACAACACATCACATATTTGAAGAAGCGATCTAAACTTTAGCCTTTGACGCTAGTAACTTCTTACCTTCACAAATCCATAGTACAAACCCATGAGTCCATCTTTCACCTCTAGGCAGAATGCGCTTACTGCGCCTTGTGAGTGTCTCTTTGACAGGTCACGTCATAGCATCTAAATTTTGCCGCGAAACGGACGCAAAGTTTTTTCCTTCCCATTACTTTTAATGGAAAATTAGTAAAATATCAGTTAAACTTTACAGAAAGTATTTAAAAGTGCTCGGAAAAAGTGTTATATTGTGTTCACTCCGATTGTGATTCAGTGCTAGATCGAAACGAAGATCTAAAGTTCTCAGACATGTCTTGTCGATTCTGATAGCAAGCAAGATTCCTTTCAAGTGACTCTTTATCCTCGAAGGATAAGTGTTTAGATGGCACCGTCTTCCGTCTCCGCTTATTTACCGAACATAAGGTTTGTGATAACAACGATTTCTAGCGCTCCTCACATTGTGTGAGTTGGAACGAGGTGAGTGGTTTATTTAATGTTTTACGTCTCTCAACTCGGGGTTGGAGTGTATATAGCAGCAATGGCGCGAGAACAACGAAAATGTTTGTTGTTGTTGAAAATTTGCAATAATCCCATAACACGACTGACCCAACTCTGAATCACTTTCAAACGAAGTTCAAAGTAGCGATTTCTGGCTTGTGATTCTAGCAGAATGTTAATGACGTTATTGGGTCGCAAAAATGGTGAACAGAGCATATTGCTTTTGTGCCTAAGGACCACAGGAGTTTTCAGTGTAAAACATGGTGCTAGTGGGAATTATTCCTCAAGTGATTTCTGAATGTCTGGAGGAACTAAAACTGCTTGACATACTCCAACATGAAAACTAATTCTTGGCTTATCAATAAGGAAACCTTGCATTCTCAGTAACTTAGCGATAGCAAAATCAAAAGTGTATAAGTAGTAACACTAAACAAGTATGTATGTGCAATTATACCTCTGCGGAGGGAGGTTTTTATCCAGAAACTTAAATAGCTGAGACTAAGCCTATGCCTGTGAGGAAGCCAGTTGTTAAAACATCTGTATTGCCAACTGTGCTAAAAAGCTCCCTACTTATATATAAAGGATGTCTGAATGTACACTTTGAACATCCCGGTGAGAGTTCTATCTATCTATGGATCAAAGAACCCACATGATGTTAATCTTTCTTGAATCCATTGTCTGATAAAGTGACAATTATAACATTTTTATTTACTTTACAAGCTTATAAAAATATGACATGTTCATTGAAATATAGAATTAACAAATGTTTTTTGTACTATTTATCTATATCATAACTAGGCCATCGGTGTAACAGTTCCAAATAAGTGAACAAATAGTAATAAATTAATTGCTGGCATAAATATAAAACAAAAGGTACCTAAATAATTCAGGGTATCTTTGCAGTTTACTATAGTTATTTGTTATGCAAGGCTGCAAAGTTGATTTTTGGCGCGAGTACTTGAATTGAAAACTGAGCGAGCGAAGGATTCTAAGATTGAACCGCGAGAGAAACGAGCGGTTCAAATATAGAATCCTGAGCGATGCGAAGTTTTCAAAGGTACGAGACGCAGAAAAACTTTGCTGCCGAGTGCAACACACAACTTTTCACCTCACACAGCGAGGAAATGAAGTGGGGGCGGCTCGCCTGCCAGTGTAGAAAAGTAGAAAACAATTGAATACGAGACGTGTTCGAATTTTAAACAACACTTTGTGCTCTAGAGCACAAAATGGAGTTTTGCGCTCAGATTTTGAATGAGAAATAGAATCTTTCCGAGCGGGTGAGGTGAAAAAATATTAATTACCAATATACTAAAATATTACTAAAAACCTAATTCACTAGTATTACTCGATGTGACTATAAAGTGTGTTGACACAGTGTTGTCTGTGTAACAGATTTCATTTTTGTTCAGTTTTACAAGGCTTACCGTTCACAATCACCGATTACAATGGTGCATGGGTTATAAATAAGATTATAAAAATGTCTTATTAAAATATAGCACACTTCCAATTCCTGAAGGGATAGGCAGTGATGTAAGTATAAGACAATTATCATAGAGTGCATGAACTTTAGTGAAATTGATCTATTTCAAATGTTGTTGCTGATTTATATTCAGTAGAATGAATATTTCATTATTTTCTTTTTTAACAAACCTGTTTTGTTTATAATGAAAATTATGACAGAAGGTCAAATATTTTTTATATGAGAGTTCAGTAAAATAGCTTGTTTAGAGCTTTTGTGATGTATGTATTACTTACCTATTTGGGAAATAGGTCATGCCAATCAACTCTTGAGATACCTTTAGGATTAAAAGTATGAAAATTGTCAGCTTGCTAAATGTTTCACCGGTTAACTACTGACAAAGAATCCGTTTGCTTGAGGTATCTGGATTCCTGTTTATTATTTTGGATTGTACCTTACTGTCTTACGTGGATAGTTTTATCTTTATTAAAATCCTAAGACAGTGAAAATTCTAAGGAACCCAATATGTGACAGCAGATATGTTGCAAAGTTTTAAGATCTATTTCAAGGATAACTTGTATTGGTCCCCCTATAAACTTATTATCAGTATGGTGGCATTAAACAAATAGATCTGAATTAATTATTAAGTAAAAACTAAACCATGTGGCTCTCTTCTGTATTGCCTAGGTGGCGCTACTAGTTTGCCAAGTGGTGTGCTTGTGATACCATGAGGTTATCAATGGACTACTCAATTTCTTGAGATATGGGTAGGGTAACCTACTTTTTGTCCGCACATTGTGTGAAGAAAAGGTGAACCCATAACACCATTTCTCTTCAGAAACATAACGATATCGTAGACCTGTGTCTACAGTAATTCAGCTCAAAATCCAGGTGTCAGAGAATATGTGCATGTTGGAGATTTAAAGGAAAATGTGACGGACACTCTTCTGCCTGTTAGTAGTTAACTAATTGACATGGGCCTTCCAAACGCACAATTCAGCTTATGAAACTTGATATCTAGTACTCTTGAATGTGAGTTGCAAATTGTTGAGGCTAGCAGATTGCTGAATATCACTCTGACAGCGGTTACCCTCCCGGGGAGGGTTAAAAAGTAAACTGAAATCTCTTACCGCCTACCTACTAGGAACAGATAGCCAGATTGCCTCCTGTTGCCTTATGCCCCAGGCCTCGGAGGCTATGTTTTTAAATGGGGTGTCCCAAAGTGACCATGTTCGTGCTAGTCAAGTTGGCCTGTGAGCGACTGCACGTACCAAGGGACTGAACTCATGGATTGTCGAGCTTTACCTATTGAATAGTGGCTAATGATCAGTCATCTCAACTTGTGGGAAAATTATGTATTAATTGTTCCATTCTGAACCGCTATACTTGACCTATCTACTGTAAACAATGCTGGCCCTCGAGTCGAGAGCTCTCGGAGAGTGACAGCCAGAACCTGTACCATAAACCTAACAAACTGCTACCCTTAGGCTAAAAAGTGTGGGGGGGGGGGCAGTTCAGTGACAGGGGAATCAGTAGAACAAAGAGGTTACAAGGTTTGTTACAAGGAAAATTCTGAGGCTTGTCATGGCATATAGATTACATGACGTTCATCCTCAAATAATGTAAAATAAGTGTATTACTTGTGTCCATCTGTTGAAAAACGTGTACAATTTTTACCTTTTTGTCTATGCATGGATAGGCACGGACTAGCCAGATTGGTACCTGTTACCTCAAATTACGGGGCTCGGGGCCAATGTTTTCAAAATGTTTTTTTGAGCATCCCAGTGGGACTCCTTGTTGATGATTATTTCATTTAACATTAATTATTTTGACTTGGCTTAACCTACCCGTTGATTGGTAGAGACGTACAATAGTCTAATGTTCTTAGACTATGAACAACTTACATTGCTATAAAGGATGACATAGACCTCGTCAGTGAATTGGGTTGCCTTTTTTAAAAAATCTTCCCTGTTTCTTGATAATTTTATTAATAAGATCAAGGCCTGACTGACCAGGAAAGGTTGTTCCTGTTGTCGTGGATGATTGGAAAATCCATCTTTTAACAGATTAAGAAGCTTAATTCCCTTTTAGCCATCAGGAGGTTATCTGGAGAATAGAATGCTAGATGACAAAAACACTGAAACTGGAAGATCAGTTATTGTACGAAGATAAACACTTTGTACTGATACGCAGTCATCAAAGAGAGAACTTCGTCAGGATAATTATCCTGTAATGTGTCCTATGAAACAGGTGGGAGAAGAATCTTACACAGAGGGGAGCTCATTTAATGAGCAGAAGGATTTCTTTTCTCATTTTTCTACATATTAAAATACAAATGTATAAGTAGTAGAAGTTTACAATGTACAGTGTACAACGAATTTGAAAACTTGAATAATTTAAATTGTGTAGGTGCTACTCGCATCACCTACTGTGTTTTCTATGGCTAGGTTTTAATTTAACTAAATGTTGTAATAGGTCTAATAATAGTTAAGTTCTCAGATAATATTTATTGATTATTCTCACACCTTGATAGTAATGTAAGAGATACATTTATCAAAACTGGGTAGTCAGTAATAAAGTAGATGAATGACCCAGTTATTCTGGCACCATAGTGTTGCTCTCTGAGATCTAAGCGATTCCTTACATTTATGATAAGGTCATCATCGTTTTTAAATTTAAAGTAATGATCGTTTTAGTAGTTTTTTAGATTTGATAAATAATCTGATAAATAAAGCATTTGCTAATTATGTTATAACTTCAAATGGGCAATGTGTTAGAGAACTGGTTTCCAGATCACCTAATGTTCTATTGTATAACTGCCGATAAACTGTACAGCAGTTTGGCAGAAGATAAATGTTAATTTTAAGTATGTTTTCCTTGAAAAAAAAAAAAAAAAAAAAAAAAAAAAATTACGAATTTAGGATAAGAGGATTCGTTTATTCAAAGTTAATTCACATAGCATCTAAATCTTTCACCAGCAGATAACAAACAGGTCTTCAAATATGTGATGTGTTGTCGAAAACACATATAATAGAACTGTTTTGCATAAAAACAAAACAGTTATTATGTGTGTGGAGACAACACATCACATAAGCAAGGTGCTTGCTGGTGTTTGAAGAAGACTATGACGTGACCTGTCAAAGAGACACTCACAAGGCGCAGTAAGCGCATTCTGCCTAGAGGTGAAAGATGGACTCATGGGTTTGTACTATGGATTTGTGAAGGTAAGAAGTTAATTTATCTAGCGTCAAAGGCTAAAGTTTAGATCGCTTCTTCAAATATGTGATGTGTTGTCTCCACACACATAATAACTGTTTTGTTTTTATGCAAAACAGTTCTATTATTCTTCGACAGTAAATGTTTGTAAAAGGATTTATAAATAAATGTGCTCCATCGAGTCGTTTCAATTTTCCTGAAATACATATTTGTATGAGGGACTTATTTCAGTCTGTTTTGCAATGAAAATGAAAATATTTCCATATTTATTTGTGAGGTGATGTTTTTACACGGTTATTTGTAAAACCTTAACTAACTTTCATGCATTTAAAGTACTTATGGTTATAAAAAATAGATTTTCATCATCGTCTTTTCCCAACTATGTTTGGAATCGGCTTCCAGTCGAACCAGATGCAGCTGAATATTAGTGTTTTACATGGAGCGACTGCCTATCGGACCTCCACAACCCAGTAACTGGGTAATACGATACTCCATGGAGAGACTGGTTGCCAGACTTTAGAGCTTCTGACTAATAGTAACGTCAAGGATCTACAAATGACAGCCGGGACCAACAGCTTTACGTGCGTTCCGAGGCACGGAGGAAACTCGCTATGACAGATGGTCACTCATGCACAGACCAACCTCTTCAAGCGCGGCTTAACCGGAAAGATTGGCTTGTGCAGCCGTCATTATTTAGCCACGAGCTATAGATATCATAGCATTATTAACACAAAAATATTCAATTTTTAATGAAAAACCATTTTTTTAAATCTTGCAGTTTTGGTTTCATAGTAAAAGTTTTCGGCCTATGAAATGTGGACATGTTTTTAATAACCCTGTTTAGTTAAAAAGTCGCGTAGCAATTTTTTTTTTTTTTTTTTTTTAATTTTATGAGAAGGTAAGATGTTTTTTTTTTAACAATTTCGTTACGGAACCCTAATAAATCCCTAAAAACCACATCTGTCCTTTATAAGTGGTTATTGTGACAATTTTCAACGAGACACTGCCGGAGGGAGTAACAATGGCGGACTAGGGATGAGCATGCAAATTAAAAGTATCGATATTTTTAACTCAATTATTTTTTTATCGACTGGTTTGTCGTTCGTTGTGGTTGTTTAACACTCAATTGACATAATGACAGAATGTGAATGAAATATTTTTATCGACCTAAGCGACGATGTTTAAAATATAGAAAATAAATATTTATCATATCGGGTCGTGGCATAAACTGTTCGAGGCAAACCGGATAATATGTCGAATTGGTCTGTGGATGGGTGACCATCTGTCATAGCGAGTTTCCTCCGTGCCTCGGAAAGCACGTAAAGCCGTTGGTCCCGGCTGTCATTCGTAGATCTTTGACACTCGTTACTGTTAGTCAGAAGCTCTAAAAGTCTGACAACCAGTCTTACCATGGAGTATCGTATTACAGAGTACAGGGTTGTAGAGGTCCGATAGGCAGTCGCTGCATGTAAAATACTGATGTTCAGCTGCATCCAGTTAGACTGAAAGCTGATCCTCATCCTGCGGGAAAACGCAGGCAGATAATTAACAATGTCTACTTTTGGTAGAATAGCGATGGATTAAGTTATACTTCGCGTTCTGATGTCGCTCCACTGCTGGACCAAGGCTAAGTCATCCCAGTTTCCCACAATTGTCTACTTTTGATTTCCAACACCTAATCAAGCTGGTGTAATTAATCCATAATTTGTATGTATTTAGAAATATATAAGTATGTTTATCAGTTGTCTAGTACCCATAACACAAGCTCTGCTTAGCTTGGGACTAGATGGCGTTGTGTGATAGTTGTGGAATATTATTTATTATATTATTATTATTAAGCTGTCTAGTTCGTGTTTCCAATTTCGTCTAGGTCTTGGTGGGCCCTCCTCAGAAAACGAAGAAGTATCTTAGTCTCGATATTAATTTATCGATACTTTTCCACATCCCTATCAAACACAATAGAGACAATTGTTAGGGCTGCGGCTTAGATATCTGATATAATTTAGAGGGCGGTCTACAGCCTGTAAGATGAGTATTTTTATTAACTGCGATGTTATTGATAGCGTAAAGAAGCTTAATAACATAAAATGGCTGAATTTATTCATAATTAACATAACATCTTGGCCTAAGGGCATCGTATTGCTTAGTTTAGACTGGGTTTATGAACCGACCTCAAAATGGAGAAGTATTTGAAGTTGGCGCAGTGAATAAATATTTGATAAAAATTTGACAGGCCTGTTGGTCTCGGCGCGTTGTGTCCCACGCGCGCCTCAAAGAGCGTCAGCATAATGACGGGGCCCCCCTCTCAGAGGGCCAAAGCCTGCCGGGGTCGGGATTATTTCCTTACCGTGACCCTGGAACAGAAAGGGCTATTGAAGGACACCGTGGATTTTAGTCAGTAGAAGTCTGACAGTCCCTCCCGCCCTGCCCGGGGTTGGAGGACTCATTTGATGATTTTACCACGCTAAAAAAAAAAAAAAAAAAAAGGCCTGTTGGTCTAGTGGTTAGTGACCCTGACTGCTATGCCGGAGGTCGTGGTTTCGATTCCCACCCAGGACAAATGTTTGTGTGATGAGCACGATCATTTGTTCTGTGTCTGGGTGTAATTTATCTATAATACTAGCTGACCCCGCAAACGTTGTTTTGCCATATAAAAAAAAAAAAAAAAGATAGTACCGATTCTCAGACCTACTGAATACGCATATAAAATTTTGTAAAAATCGGTCAAGCCGTTTCGGAGGAGTATGGCAACGAAAACTGTGACACGAGAATTTTATATATATATTAGAATTAGATGTATGTATTTAGAAATATAAAAGTATGTTTATCAGTTGTCTAGTAGCCATAACACTAGCTTGCTTAGCTTGGGACTAGAAGGCGTTGTGTGGTAATCGTAGAATATTATTATTATTATATTATTTGTATGATCTACAAGTAGTTATTCAAGCTCTGGGTGTTTGTATGTGTGTTACTACACTCGGCGTCACAAAAATCGCACCACTTTAAGAATTCCCTTCAAAGTCATTTTAAACCTATTAATCAATGGTAGACATATGACTATAAGGTATCATTGGAAAGGCAATTTATTTAAATTTCAGTATAAATCAATGGATTTGGTTTTTTGTTTACCAGGGAATAAAAAAAAGCAAGCTAATGCAAATGATTAAAAAGTTAAATTTTATTTTATCAGCAAAAATTACAACAAAGTCCTTAAAAACAACTTAAAACCTAGTGTTACCCCCCCTAGCCCTGATGACTGCTTCCATGCGTTCTCTCATGGACCTAATTAATGTGACAACAGTCTCTTGAGGAATGTTGTCCCATTCTGCAACGACGGCATCTTGGAGGTCTTGGAGAGTGGTAGGGGCAGGATCACGTGCCCGTACTCGCCGTTTCAGTTCATCCCAAAGGTGCTCAATAGGGTTTAGGTCTGGACTTCGCGCCGGCCAGCGCATAACAGGGATTCCAACTTCTTGCAGGTAGTCTCTTACAATTAAAGCGGTGTGACAGCGGGCGTTATCGTGCATTAACGTGAACCCACTGCCAACAAAACCCGCATAAGGGACAACCTGCTCCTCTAAGATCTCTGTTATGTACCGAGCAGCAGTCAGCGACCCTTGCCCGCGAGCACTTCCAGTCCGAGAAACACACACAAGGTTCGTTTTACCGTCGATTGACATGCCGCCCTAGAACATGCACGAGCCACCCCCGTATTCCACTGTCTCTTGAATACAGGCTTGTGCGAATCGTTCACCTTGCCTCCTATACACTCTTCGACGCCTGTCGTTGCAGAAAAGACACACCCTCGTCTCATCCGAGAAGAGCACAGCCCTCCATTGGTCTATTGTCCAATCCACATGGTCACGGGCAAATTGCAACCGGTCTCTCCTATGCTGTGCAGTCAATTTTGGCCCTGTAGCAGCCCTATGAGCTGATATTTTCTTCTCCCGCATTCTTCTTCTAATCGTGGAGACGCTTACAGAAGTTCTGCGAGCTGATAGCAGTTGTTGTTGCAGCTCAACAGCATTGGAGAACCGATTACGTAAAGACGTCGAAACAATGAAGCGATCGTCTCTTTCCGATGTGCACCGTTGTCTTCCAGATCCACGTCTTCGGATATAGCCACCAGTCTCTTGGAAGCGTTGGAACACTCGTCGAACGGCAAAACGACTCAAGTTCAGTTGCCGAGCAACATCACATTGCCGCATCCCTGATTGCAGTAGTGCAATGACTTGAGCGGCTTCATCTGCAGTGGTATCCATCTTCTGGGGTATTTTTCTTGCTGTAGCTGTTCACGTGTGTTCACTTCAAAGGTTGAATAGCGAATGACCCACATTTAACCCGGGTCGCCCGTTTTATACCCTTGTAGGGAGGTGCAATTAGTGGCCCTTGCAATGCGTATTTTGACAACATTTTTTTTAACGTTACGTGCTAATGAAACCTGTTGTGTTTAGGGATTCTAAATTTTGTTAATTTAAAGGTCGTTAAGCATACTTTCAATTGATACCAATATTAATTGGGTTTAATGTATTCGTTACTGGCGGGACAAGTTTTAAACTTATTTTCGAAGAGGTGCGATTTTTGTGACGCCGAGTGTATGTTTGTAAACCCACAGGATAAATTCATAGTGTGGGGCAAATCGCTTCACCAGAAAAGCGCCGAGACAATGAAGCTCGACGTGTCCCGGAGAATGAATTTACCTGTCTTGGATCCTGCAACGAAATTAATCAGAAAGTAATAGTGGAGGAGTAGGAAAAATGTGTAGTTTCCACTTCCCTCCATATCAAGCAGGAGATGAATTTACTGGGTTGTGGAGGCCACATAGGCAGTCGCTCCATGTAAACTGCTGATCTGGCCTTCCAGTCTAACCAAATGAAACCTTGATACAAATGAAAACTAATATTTAACATGGAGTGGCTGCCTATCTGACCTCCGGAACACTATAGATACAGAAATCAGTAACGCAACAACACAAAAATACCGCATCAATAAAAAAAACAAGCAAATAAAAACCCAATAAATCACGAGACCACTATCCTACCACTATACGCCACGTGTGGCCACTCCACTCATAATCCCCGTAGAGACCGACACACAAATAATACCTATTTGTGCACGGATTAACGCGTCCGTGTCCAATTACTGGCGGCACAAAGCATGGTCACCCTATTTGTACGTATTCAAATAGACTTGCGGCGAATCCTTTTATTGGGGACTCTTTGTCTCTTTTGTCGTGTGATGTGGTCACCCTAGTTTAAAGCGAATAATCGGGTGTTTCATTTTTTTTGTACTATGTGAATTGCTACCGGAATCGAAAGGGTCATTTACTATTTTAGTACTTTTTTGAACAAGTGTTTAATTATTTTTTTGTTTTTATTGCAGGTACTAAAATCGTGACATCATGGTAAAAATTATCGGTAAGACTTCTAAAATATCGGTATTACTGGAAAAAATCGGTAATAATGGAAAAATGTTTTTTTTTTTTACAATTGTTATTAAGTTGGCAATAGGCTAGACATAATCCACGGTATTTAACCTACTATAAGTACTTATAATTAGTCTATGTTCCCACTGCTGGGACACAGACCTCCTCTCTGTGAGAGGCAGTGGTCCCAGTGCGCGTTGGTAGATGTCACATGTCTTCGAATTTTTGTTTCTAAGACATTCCGTTTTTCTCACGATGTTTTCTTTCACCATTTTGAGAAGTGGAGGAATTTAAACTGTAATAATTATATTGTAAGCCTGAATCATGGTCACTGATATGCTATGCGGCCACGGTAAGGGTGATTCTCTTATGACGTCATATTGTGACGTCATACACGCTTTTTTCACACTTGCTTGCTCTTAAATTAACAATTATCTTAATAAAGCAACATTCACAGGATAATGACGATAATTAATATTATTGAAAATTAATATGCATCAAGTGTTTTTTTTGCTAAACATAATGTTCAAATGACAGTTGACAGATGAGGGTCATTGAAGTGTTAATCCTTATCATGGTCGCATCTAGTACAATGGACAATATACAATGGGATTCCATTAGAATTTTCAACCAAATTCACTAAAATCACTATTACCAGAATTATAAATCAAAAATATTCAAATACCCTCGATTTATCTAAACTAACAGACCAAAACTAATTTCGGGAACGTCACTCAATGTCATTCACATAGATAAAGATGAATGTAAAGCAATTATGTGTGGTCCATTATAATCAATACAGTATAGAATGGACAACCGTTACTAGGGTGACGTAACGTATGAATATTACCGCATTAGGGTGCATATGTAATTGTGCATTATCTGGCATCCGTTTGGTCTCTTGCCCCAAATGTCACTGCTGTACTTACGGATCCGGAGGTCCATTCCCGCGTCCGGGAAAAAGTACTGTTGGATTTTTCTATGAATTTCTGGTTAGAAGGAAGTATTTCATCCCGTTGGTTCTACACCTGATCTCTGTCTGGTCATGTCATATTGCCATCCTATCAGATTATGAGGGTAAAAGAACAGTGTCATCATCTGCCTGATTTTCCATACTATATTGTGGTCGGCTTCCAGTCGAACTAGATGCAGCTGAATATCAATATTTTACATGGAGCGACTGCCTGTTGGACCTCCACAACCCACTGGGCAATACAATACCCCATGGTAAGATTGGATGTCGGACTTTTAGAGCTGATTAACATAACGACTGTCAAAGATCTAAAAATGACAGTCGGGACCAGCGGCTTAACGTGCTTTCCGAGGCACGGAGGAAACTCGCTATGACAGATGGTGACCCGTCCACAGACCAACCTCGGCAAGTGCGGCTTAACTGCGCTGTAATTAGTTATCCACGAGCTCCTCAACGAGGCCAAATTGTGGTTGTACTTCACATACATATCCCTCGGGAAATTCAGGCATGATGTCATATATTTAAATCGTTTGAAGTTCACAAAGGAATGCGAATCTTATTACACCAACCATGTTTGCTAACTAGCTACCTTAGGGCTACTGGTTAATCAGTCAACCACAAGGGTGCATATATTTGCTTACACCCTTTATACCATGGCTTTACCTTTAAAATGGCAAATGTAAGATTAGAATTGCTATTGGATTTTTAACTTTCAACTTTGAGCTTTAAGGTTCAAAATCCTATGAGCACCTATATTCCATGACATCTCAATATGTTTAAAGTGACAAAGGGGACATTAGAACTGCTATTGGTTTTTCAACTTTTAATTTTGTGCTATAAGGTACAAAATTCTATGACGTCACATCCCCCATAAACTATTTCGAATTTCAATCGTCTATCTTAAAGTTTCCAGTTTAAGCAGACCTCTCATTGTATTGGATTTTAGAGTAATCAGAGAGCTAGTTATACTGGTAATGTTATAGAGCATAGTAATTATTACAAAATCCCTTAGACGTGTTGATATGATGTTATTAATTAATTATATATTCATTAAATCACGTTTTGTGTTAATTATATCAAATGTGTATTCGGACGTTTGGCATATTATTACATACTAGCTGTTGCCAGCAGCTTTGCCCGCTTGAACTCAAAATTATCTCACGGGAACATAAAATGGGGATGAAAACCCAGGTCATAAGCTTTATGTATGCCAAGTTTCATGAAATTATGTTCGGTAGTTTTTTATGTGAAAGAGTTACAAACAACCATTCATTAATCCTCACAAATCGCATTAAAAAATGCATTATTTAATAAATATGTATAATATTTGTGATATGTGTTTGCTCTTGACTCTAGTCTTGTGTGTCAGAAGTGACAGAGACAAAGTCTACGATGGTGTGAGCTTACCCAGAAGAAGCCAGTTCACTATAGCTTTAAAGAGATTTGAGTTGTATGCGTTCGGAAACACAGACGTAGATAGTGGGTTTTACTCTTTTTTTAAAAGACTTCGTTATTAGAACCAAAGAAAATGTAATTATATGATAAAGTTTTAAAATAGCTGGATAGTATGAGAGCAAGCGAAATAATAGACGAAAATATACAACTGTCACTGACCAACCCTAACTTCACCAACCCTAACATCACCTGCCCTTCTAAATACGGTCCTTAGTCCCTTACCTCATATTCAAATAAATAAATAATAAAACCACAACAATAAAAAACCGGTATTCAATACCGAAATTTACAAAAGCGTGGTCACAGTAGCTAGGGTGACGTTACAATACTATGACACTTGCGAAAATTAGGGTGAATATATTATTGCACATTTTATCTCGGACAGATCTCGTTTTGGTGATCATGTATCGTCATTATGAGGGGATAGTCTCCCTAGAGAGGGGATATATTGATAATGTAGTTATTGGAAGACAAATTGACAAAGAGATTTTTTTTTTTGCAGAACTAAATGAGTAGGTTTTTTTTTGGATTTTGAGTAATGGTAATAAATATTAATGATGAGGTAGCGATTGCAAAAATGTGGAGGAACGACTGAACGCAGGTTCCAATCCAATATAAGTGGCTTTTCTGTGGTTTGGGTGTTAATGTATGTGATTTTAAATGTTTGTAACGTTTCGTTTGTGACACGGGAGAAATTCTTAGTGTCTTTTTTTTTCGTGGTAAAATCATCAGAAGAGTCCTCCCACCCAGGGTAGAACGGGAGGGACTCACGCGGCCTCAGCAGGTCTCTTTAAAATAACTCTTGATTCCAAAGTTTGTTAAAATTCACAATTTTAAACTCCAAACTCGAATTTTCCATAATTCATTAATTAAAATGTATTTTTTCATTAATGGCACTTCGATGATATTACATTTTTTCCAAAAAAAAAATACGAAATCACATTACCCCAACTCCGAATCGAACTGCGGTACCTTCAAAGGCCACCCCACTCCACTACACAGTCAAAGGGGACGAGTAATCAAAAACCCGCAATATAACACAAAGGGTGTTCCAAAAGTGATTTTATTAAGTGCGGCTATACAGGGTGGGGCCGATTAGCAATTAGTACGTTTGAGTGAGGAGGGTCCTTTTTAATATTATTTATTGCTTTTTTTTGTTTTTCCTTTGTCTAGCAGTATTTTATTGTAATATTACTTTTAAGGGAATTGAGTTTTATTTTTGTATGTTTTTTTTTTTGTTATTTTCTTTTGCGATAGTGTTCTTGGTCTCAATCTAAATCTGACGACAAGGGTGTGTGGGACGTGTCGCGGGTTCGATCCCCGCACGCAACAAATATTTGAAAAAGAGTCCTCCCATCCCACCCCGGATCAGAGCAGGAGAGACTGTCAGACTCGTACTGACTAAAATCCACGGTGTCCTTCAATAGCACTTTACGTTCCAGGGTCACGGTAGCTGTATAGTCCCGAGACTCGAGGGGGCCTTAAGTCTATTATTAATATTTAATAACAAATTATTTTAAGTATTTTTTATTTGTAAGCGAGTACTTTAGTTAATGAATTAGTTTTTTTGGTAGGTTTATTACTTAAAGTATGTAAGTAGTATTGAATAAAATATTATCTCTGAATCCCTGAGTAGTTTAACCTATTTTATTTATAACTATTATTAAATGTTTGAGGGTAGGTGTATTTTTGAGGGTAAATGTATTTTTGTCACTCTTTTACGCAAAAATTACTGCACGTTAAAAAAAAACATCCGAATCTATTTAGTTTTTAAACATTTCCCTGCAATTTGGCACCTGGAATGATAATAAAGTAAAATATTATATATCACATGATATATTTTTTATCTTTATCCAGTAGAATGCCATGGGATAGTGGTATCAGATCAAGCGAAATCGCAAGCATGAACTAGTATGTATAATTATAATCTAACTAATATTATATAATGGGAAATTTTTGTTACTTGGGTGGAACATCCATCCAAATAACAAAGTTAGTCAATTACATCAGATCGGCTGAACGAATTTTGTCCAGAATAACACATAGAATAGGTACCGGTTTTCCCGGTATTACGTTTCGGTGTGATAATATTATTCTCGAGTTCATACGCAAGTGAAGTCGCTGGTAACAGCCAGTATTTATACATATATTTTAAAATAATTAAACACGAGAAGATTACTTAGAGTCAGACTAATTTAATAAATGTTCTGAGATTTCTAAGAAAAGGCTTCCCTTGTTTTAAATAAAACTGGAGTGTTTTTTATTATTCAAGCGATAGGTTCGCGTTGATCACTATCACGCCGGTAAGCAATGATGACTGTGGTCAACGGTGAAGCACGCTTGACTAGAAGTAACCTGTTCACTCTTGACTTGAAAACCCCAGGTCAAATCTACTTGAAAGAAATAAAGAATAAGATTCAGTTGACGTCAGTTCATTTATCACACAGAAAATTTAATTTATTAGGTATTTGAGAAAGGTGTACGAAATAACATAATTATATAAACAACATTTAAAAAAGAGATGAAAATATAAATAGTTGTCGACTTGAACTTTACCAAGAACTTTGCAAGAGGAAGGCCAAAGAAAAGATGGATGGATTGTGTAAGGAATGATATGAAAGAAAAAGTAGTAAATGATACTGTGACGTCTGATAGGGGAGAATGGAAGAAGAAAACGTGATGCGTATAAGTCCTTTTTATTAAAAAAATCAAACCGACGAAACATCGAACTGAAAAGCAAAAAATAAATTTTGAGGCGGCGCCAAACAAACAAACATATAAATTAACTATTTGAAGAGCAGAATAGCTCGTTGTATAGGTTGTCGTGGTTGAATAGCTCGTCGTAACTCGTAGCTATTCGTTGATTGTTTCTTTGGCGCCGCCTCAAAATTTATTTTTTGCTTTTCAGTTCGATGTTTCGTCGGTTTGATTTTTTTTTTAAAAAGGACTTATTTTTTACTTTTGAGTTTCCTATCTCGTGTCAATTTCTGTAACTAAAAACTCTCAACGACTGTCATACCCCAGCTACGTCTAAAGTTCTCATCAATATGAGTGAAATGAGCAAATATGATATAGTTGCTGTTAACTGTTAAGGATCTCTTGCTACTGCCCTCTGTCACCATCCTCAGACCCTCGATGACAATTATACCCCAGCTAGGTATAAAGTTTTCATCAAGACTAGTGAAATGAGCCCAAACACGATAAAGGTGCTGTTAACTGTTGAGGACCTCTTGCCCCTGCTATCCGTCACCATTCTCAGACCCTCGATGGCAATGATACCTCAGCTAGGTCTAAAGTTCTCATCAAGCTGAGTGAAATGAGCCCAAACACGATATAGCTGTTGTTAACTGTTAAGGAACTCTTGGGACTGACTTCACAAAATAACAGGGATCTGGAGTTGATCTGATGATGGTGACGCCATCATGTTATGTTCTCCACATCTCTGCTATATAATATGTCCTCAGAACTACAATTGTTAACTTTATTTCAACAGAATCGGTTCATAATTGAAAATTCTGTAGAAAGATTGACAATTAATTCCTTTTTTTCTACCCTTAGAGGCCGATTTAAGTTTTGAAATTTAAATGGGACCAACTTTGAGATATACCTTTCTAACAAAAAAAGAATTTTTGAAATCGGACCACGTTAGGAAAAGTTGTCGGAAAAGTTGTTGTTGTGAAAAGTTGTGTATGCGTGGTGATACATAAAAAAAAAAAAAAAAAATATACATGTCGAATTGAGAACCTCCTCCTTTTTTTTTCGTCGGTTAAAAATGGAATAAGGGCAGGAAAATGATGAGATGTATGAATTTAACTGTAACCGAGTCGAAATTCACAAAGTAAATCATTATGAATATTGCTAAGAAGACATTTTAGATACGCAGCTTGTTGATAATTGTTACTCTTCTTTAACATAATCTGCATTACCAAAGGTAAAACTCACATAAAATTACAACATTTGAAATAAGCCACGATGAGCCAAATGCAGAGAAAAGCAAAATAACCAAATAAAATTTTACACAAACTTCATTTGCGCGACTCGAGCGTCTCAAACGGAATTGTTCTATATTCAAATTAGGGATGTTAGAAAGAATGGAATTTGACTTCCTATCCGACATTTTTTAAATCGGTGGTCGTAATCGGAAGTCGATCGATCGGTCGGATACAGTGGGGCTATATTTTTTCATTTTTTTTTCCAAATATTTAAATATTTTAAGACTAAATTATGTGTTACCCAAGTTGTTTTTTTTTCTTTGGAATCTTTGGATGGAGCGGACGGGAATGACAAAATGTTACTGACTAAAAATTCAGACTGATCCTTCAGCAGCCGTTTGCATTCCATGGCCAACGGTATCCAGTTTAAACAGTCTCACGGCCGCGACCCGAGCTATTTTAGTTGAAATGACGAGTTGATAATAATTCATTTGCAAAAAAATTACATAATTATGCATAATTAATAATGATGTATTTGTATTTTTTCATATTAAATTACCTGATCTCAAGTCATGTCCCGTCGTTTGTCGAAGTCTGAAGCCGATTCGCAGAACCTCTTAATCGGCTTCCGATCCGACTCCAACAAACGAAATTAATAAACTCAAACCCGACTTCAGTTACTACAAAATCCTCTGTGACATCCCTAAATCAAATGTTTCGCAATATTTGTAACAGCGCCATCTATCGAGGAGCTAAAGTGGCAATTCCGTTTGTAATGTAATTTGATGAAGTCTCTAACAATATTCTTAGGGTTGGCAAAAGGAGTTTTAATATAAGAAATATGTTAATTAAATATGTAGACATTTTGTTGTTATTAAATTCTAATGTTCTCAGAGTTGAATTTGGGAGGTATTTTACCCACCAGAAGGATGAAAATTATCCCATGGTTATGGGGATGATCGTGGGACTCACGAATTACCGTGACCCCGGAACGTAAAGGGCTATTGAAGGATACCGTGGAATTTAGTCAGTACGAGTCTGACAAGTGACAGTCCCTCCCGCTCTGCCCTGGGTTCCAGGACTCATTTGATGATTAAGTAAACCACGATAAAAAAATGGTTATTGTGATAAAACGTACCCAGATCACTATTATTTCATCCAAATTCGTTTAGCCATTTAAATGCGTTAAGTGTATTTTTTTTACTTATCAAATGAGTCCTCCCGCCCTGAGTGGAGTTGAAGGTACTGTCAGACTCGTACTGACTAAAATCCACGGTGTCCTTCAATAGCCGTTTACGTTCCGGGGTCACGGTAATGAGATAAGTCCCGCGGCCCCGGCAGGCTTTGGCCCTCTGAGAGGGGGCCCCGTCATTTTGCTGACGCTCTTTGAGGCGCGCGTCCAACACAACGCGCCGTCGACCCGGGCATGGGTCCATGCTCGGACAGCGAGTTGCCCTTAACTCGCCGACAGGTTGTTACCTGTTCGTATTTTAATATCGAAGATAGACTTTCCTGTTTCCGCATTTACAAAATTTATAATGGATATTGTTATCTACCTAATTCGCTCGGCTCTAAAATGTAAATTTCGTCGTTTGTACTGCTAACTTCATTGATAAGTTCTTTGTTAGGTTGTAATTTTATGTTCAGACTTTATACTTAGAAGCTTTATATAGTATAATATCGGATAGTCTGTCAAGCAATCTGTAGGTTTTTTTGTTGTTATTGAAACTGGAACAGAATCCTAATTGTAACTTTAATATTATTCAAAATTAATTTGCTAAACGTATAGTTGTCAAGTAACAGTTGGAGGTTATTATCGTTTTCGTTTTTAGCGTGGACGCATAGTAGATATGTACCAATATTTTATATCTCAACCATAGGTTAAAAATTACTAAATAAATAGATCTTTTTTTTTTAAAATGATAATAGATAAAAATAAATTACATAATTAAGGATTGAATACTGATCTAATCATGTAGGTAACTCATCAAAATCAAACGAAAAAGTAATTATATATATAAATACAAGCAACAAAGTCCTTATTGTGCCAAGTTTTCCACCACTTATATATTATTTTTCTAAAAAAAAATCAGAAATAAACTTCTGCACTTCGCAGCCCATTTTCAAAACCTTTTACGACAAGAAAAGTATCCGTTAACCAACACAAGTGCTCTTTATTTCAACAATATAATATAAGTAATTTTGCCGCATACTGCTACCAGTTAAGAGCTAATATACACGTAAGTGCTATCCAATAAACATCTAGGGTTGTCACTTGCACAAGAAACATTAAAAAAAAAATATTTTTATTTGATTTTTCTTTGTTGTCTATCATATTTTAAAAAAAAATTATTTGCCTATGCTGTATCACTGCCGGGCAAAGGCCTCCCCATTACCTCCCAGGAACTCTTATCCTGTACCTCTTCGAAACAGCCCTCGTAACGTTATTTTTTAATTAAAAAAAATATGTTTGTTGACAGCATTAATTAATTGTAAATCTATTTAGTCTTTTAGAGCATTGAAAAACAATGCATTCTCATTGTTAAAAAGCGTCGTATCTTCGTCAATTTCGTTTGCGTAATAATAGAAAAAATATGCATCAAATCTTTTTGCTAACCTAAATAGGTGCCGAAAAAGTATATGTTTTTCAATACTCGACTCAGTGTTGAGATATAAAAATGCCAATGTGCTTATATTCATTTAAATACTTAATTATAATAATATTAAGACCTCAAGTAGATTTAATGAAAACGGACAGACCATTACTATATAAATTAAATATACACTCAACGCTTTAGGCACTTACTTAATTATATCACCATAAACAGACAACAACAAAACTAAATTATCATTTAAACCCAAAACCTCGCAAAAGTTAAACTAAGTTCAACATTAAATAAGTAACAGCAAATGACACAAAATGAATTAAAGCCAAAGTTAGTACGTGACAACCCGTTGAGCAGTGGTAATGACACCGACTTTCGAGTTGCTAGGCAACAGGTTCGCGTTCGAGCCCAAGCCGACTCGTTATCCTAACTTTAATGCTATATAATATTCGAAAGTGAGCTTTTTTTCGTTCTCACGCCTTATTCGTTGAACAGATTTTCATGAATTTTGGTACAGAGATAGATGGGACCTTGTAGAAGGTCGAATTAGAACGAATTAGTCTATTACATCACCAGAGGCCTTTTTTTATCGTGGTAAAATCATCAAATGAGTCCTCCCACCGAGGGCAAAACACGAGGGACTGTCAGACTAGTACTCACTAAAATCCACGGTGTCCGTCAATAGCCCTTAACGTTCTGAGACCACGGTTAATCGATAGTCCCGCGACCCCGAACACCAGAAGCCTTAGCACAACATTTCCGTAACCTACAACGTAATTAAAGTATGGACGTCGTTTATTGTATGGAAATTTAAAAGGCGTCTAGTGTACAAACGAGGAGTTAATTTTTCCCAATGTCTAAGTTTCCGTTTACTTTGAAACGTGAAAAGTCGTGTTACGGGCTTAGAGTTCTAAAAACGGTGAACGAAAGTTGCTGCGTCCCAGCATTGGGAAGATTATTGTCTCAGTATATTTTACTTTGTGACAACCCTGAGTGTCCGCGAATGTTACCACATAATAAAAACAAATTGTACGGTTTATCGATGATATATGAATATTATTGGTGGCAACCCTAGGGATTAGGGCTGGTTGATTCGATTGCCCGATTGCCCCAAGTCTCTCGCAATTATTTAACTTTTTATGGAGTTGGGTGTTACCTAAATAGCTAAGTGGTTTTGTAATAAAAATAACAGTTATTATTTTGTTTTTAGAACGAGGGCTTTGTCGCTAAGTAATCAAGTCGGCACGGGTCAATTTTCTAGGGTAAGCCTCGTTTGTTGAGGACGATTTGTGGATGGGTTGTCATCTATTATGTACTGAGACTTTTTCGTGTATTTTGAAGCATTTTATTGCTATATTTACTCGATTGCTCAAAAAGTGTTATGTTTTCTTTTTGTTCTGCAATGGACGTCTTCTGCGAGCTCGTGGCTAAATAATTACAGCCGCACAGGCCGATCTTCTGGGTTAAGACGCACTAGCCGAGGTTGGTCTGTGGATGGGTAACCATCTGTCATAGCGAGTTTCCTCCGTGCCTCAGAAAACACGTAAAGCCGTTGATCCTGGCAATCATTTGTAGATCTTTGACAGTCGTTACTATTAGTCAGAAGCTCTAAAGTCTTACAACAAGTCTTACCATGAGGTATCGTATTACCCAGTTACTGTGTTGTGGAGGTCCGATAGGCAGTCGCTTCATGAAAAATACTGATATTCAGCTGCATCTGGTTTGACTGGAAGCCGACCAAAATATAATTGGGAAAAGGCAGGCAGATGTTTATAGAGGTCATTGACGTTTCAGTTCTTACTGTATTCGCATAGTATATCCCTGTACGAACTATTTCGCACTAGAGGCACTATACGTCGGACGGTACAGGCAAATGGTTTCAAAGTAAGCTTTTAAACCGTAGCGAGTGGGAATAGCACTCATCTACGATGGCGCTCAGCTTATCCTATATAACATCACGGTAGTGTCTCTTAATGGTAGGCAGAGATGGTATAACGTCTTGGTTTTTATATTTTACTAGCTGTTCCCGCGACTTCGTTCGCGTGGATGTCGGAACTTAACAATGGATTTGTTCTAAAATAAAAGTAGCCTAAGTTTTAAGCCAATAGAAGTCCCGTCAAAATTGGTCCAGCCGTTTCAGAGATTAGCCATTACAAACAAACAGACAGACAGAAAGACAGACAGACAGACAAAAATTGAAAAAAATGTTATTTTGGTGTATGTACCGTACCGTATATATGTGTGTGCATGTAGTAAAAAACGGTTATTTCAATATTACAAACAGACACTCCAATTTTGTTTATATATGTGTATAGATAGATGTATAGATGATCATAGGTTGGAATTATGTAGAGTTATTCATGTACTTACACTGATTTCATACAGCGAAAGAATAAAGTGGATATTTCCCAAATCCCGGAATTACTTTTAAAGAGAAAAATCCCATGATTTCTTAAACAAAAAACTTATTTTTGTACTTTTACACAGTTTATTTGTCTAATCTATCTCTAATGTTTGTATTTGTAATACAGTTTTCCATACGAGATTGTCACTTAGAAATCCCAGGAAGATCCATATTAATATCAACATTTCGATGCAAGTAAAATAACTCTACCTAATTCCAACCTCTGGTTATGAAAAATAGGGTATTTGACTGCAAAAGTATAATAAGTTCGTCAGTTGGAGTATCAAAAAATATTTGATATAACCATAGATATATTAAAGAAAGAGATATGGCGTGGATTTCAAAATGTATAGTAAACGAGTGAAGCCACAATAACCCCTCCATAACGCCAATATTACGCACACAGTTCTATCAAAACAATACTACGAAAAATTGCACACACGCGCCATCGATAACACAGTCATTTCAATATAAATCTAATCCTTTACACTACAGGGAATTTTTCCGTATAATTTACTCACACTAAAACAATTCATTGTGTATTGTCGAGACACGGGGGCGGATACTACTCCCGCTCAAATACAACGGACGCACCATGCGACATAAGGGCTTGATGAGGTATCTTTATGTCAGTTTTACATTGCTTGTCCAGTTACTCAGTGGTAGACTGAGGTGGTTGTAAAAGAGCAATGTATTTAACAAAGAGTCGGAGTAATATAGGAAAACAAAAATAAAGTAGTACAAGTCAATAGCTGAGCGAAACGCTCAGCCCCACGTGGTGACCGACACGCCCCCTTGCCACATCTCCTGTTTTTTAATATTTCTGTGGATATAACATACACAAACACCCATACTCGGAACAACTACTTGTAGGTTACACAAATATTTGTTCCGTGCGGGAATCGAACCCGCGGCATCCAGCTCAGCAGTCCTATTGCTCAGCCACTGCGCCGATTGTGCAACTTTGAAGGTAAATCTGTGCGGCTCTAATAGTTTAGCCACGACAATATACAATCTCCAAATTGCTACACAGAAATACCTCATGAAAATCTCTCATAACTTTGTCCCACCGGTGAATCAAACCCACTACACCAACAAGGCAGTAATGAAGTTAATACTTCTGACATTACAATATGGCTCATATAACGAGCAGAACCGCGTGGCGTGCTAGTCTGCGCCTCAATCGAATTTATGACAGACAAGCATATATGGGGGGACAGGAGAGGCGTGGAGTCGACTTACTTTTCTTTTTTTTATCGTTTTAAAATCATCACCGAGGGTAGGGCGGGGGGACTGTCAGACTCGTACTGACTAAAATCCACGGTGCTCTTCAATAGCCCTTACGTTCCAGGGTCACGGTAATTCGGTAAGCCCCGCGACCCCGGCAGGCTTTGGCCCTCTAGAGTCCCCGTCATTATGCTGACACTCTTTGAGGCGCGAATGGAACGCAACGCGCCGTTGACACGGAGATGGTCCATGATCGGACAGCGAGTCGCCCATTACTCGCATGCCTGCGCCTACGGTGGCCGGATAGCGTCAGCCGGAGTCGACTCACTTATAAAAGATTTCACTCGCTGCTCTGCTCCTGTGAGTTGCAGCGTGATGTTATATAGCCTATAGTCTTCCTCGATGAATGGACTATCACACACAAAAAGATTTTCTCAATTCGAACCCGTAGTTCCTGAGATAAGCGCGTTCAACCGAAATAACTTTTGAGCTTTATTATAATAGGACAGATTTTTAATAAAGTTGAATTTAAATAGTCAATTGAATCAGCAATTATTTTTTCTAATTGTACTACTATAACAATCAAACAAACAAACTCAAATTATAAATTAGATCGTAAAAAACTTCCCTATCATTGTTCTTATGGGACTCATAAAGTGCCATACAGCTATACACAGTTGTTTTAATACCCCCTTTGGGACTAACAAATTGGTTCAAAGTTGACCCTGTTTTGGCTGACGACATTGTTGCTATTAAGGGTAAACCCATAGATTAAAACCCAAAAAATTTAACCAATCTAAGAGCCTAAGCACACTACGTTTTTTAAACGCACCGTTTTCGCGCGTTTGTAGCGATACGAACGCGATACGCACGCAAGTCAGACATAGCCTGTAGCCTAGACCTTTGCACACCTGTATAAATTACAAACGCGTGGAACCGGCGCGTTTGTATCGATACAGACACGCCGGTGCTGCGCGTTTGAAGCGATACAACAAATGACAACAAACTGCTCTGTTTGATAAAAGCGCGCCGTCGGTCGACGCGTGTTTCAGAAACGCGCGTCGACGGCGCGTTTAAATAACGTGGTGTGTATAGGCCCTTAGTTTTAACTTAACCAATTTAACCATAGTTTAGTCGTTGTTCATCCGAAAATGAGCCTTACCTGCTTACAATCAATGTTTTTATTCCTATGAAAAGTTTGGTTTGACAATCTTCTGTAAGAATATGCAACTCAACTTCAAACAAAAATATGGTTTACATTCGAATGTAGCGTAACTCGTCTTGGTTGTGTGTTCTCCATCGGGCTGATGATGGAAAGAACCCACACAGCTAAGGATTGATAGCTATAACCTTGGGGTCTTCAAGTCAAGAGTGAACAGGTTACTTCTAGGCAGGCGTGCCTCACCGTCGACCAGATCTTAGCTTACCATCAGGCGAAATAGAGGTCAAAACGCGAGCCTAACGCTACATAAAAAATTCGGTTGTCTATAAAGTCGGTTTACTGACGATAGTTGAACGTGACGCCGCCGTCTTAAGAAAATACTGCACTTACGTTGCTATAAACAAACAATTGACACGCCGTTGCTATGGAACGCTACAGAGCGAGGTACGCCGCATGACGTCATCTTTTTTCGTGCGTGCAGCCGGCCATCGAATTATAAGACGTTATATCACGTCAAAAATATATTAATCTAATATTCGCCGATCTAAAAAGTAAACACAACTATTCGACTCCACCGCACCTCTGTCCACATTTTCGTCAACCCAATTGCTTGTAACGAAGTCATATTAATGCTCTTCAATCAAATTGTCTACACGAAACCTCGTAAGTCTTAGATCGCACGTGATTGTCGTTTCAAATCTATTTCTATTAACAATAGTAACTCTAGTTTAGTGGTCACAATCTTTACTGTTGAGTATGTGATCTTGATCAGTGAACAATGTAACAAAGTTCTGTAACAATTTTGGCGATTGAAAAAGAGTGTCCATGGAGTTTCTTGCTCGTTCTTCTCCATAGAGATCTACGCTTTGGAATGAGCACCTACGGTACTTTCACAGTTTTTATGTCTTGTGACTCGGACTGTAGCACCATAACTATTTTTGTACTATGTAGTTTTATTTTAGTCTTTTGACAATTCAAAAGTGCCTGTAATTGGCCTAGTTGAAATGAACAATTTGATTTGATTTGATTTGATCTCGATTCCCAAGTCGGACAAGGATTTTACTAGCTTGTGCCCACTTCAACTCGAAAATTATGCCAAGGAAAAACAAAATCGGAATAAAAACTTAGCCTGCACCGACAAATGCCGCATGAATCGAATCGGTGCAACTATATTGTGGTCGGCTTCCAGTCGAGCCAGATGCAGCTGAATATCAGTATTTTACATGGAGCGACTGACTATCGGACCTCCACAACCGAGTAACTGGGTAATACGATACCCCATGGTAATACTGGTTGTCAGACTTTAGAGCTTCTGACTAACAGTATCGACTGTCAAAGATCTACAAATGACAGCCGGGACCAACGGCTTTACGTGCTTTCTGAGTCACGGAGGAAACTCGCTATGACAGATGGTCACCCATCCACAGACTCGGCAAGCGCGGCTTAACCTTGAAGATCGGCCTGTGTGGCTGTAATTATTCACGAGGGTTTATAAAGCATCATAAAGCTTGACCAGCGTATTCACGAAACAAGCACAAAGTGAGAGTGCAATACATATTTTTTTCATCTTTTTCACACTTTTAGTTTTTCGTTCCTTTCCGCTTTGTGAATATTAGAATATCGTGAACATAAAAGTGGTAGTGAAAAAAACCATTCTGTATTTTTTGCGCTGTATTTTAAGCTGTACCCTTATCACGAGTTTTCACTATTCTACTTTACAGCGTCTTTCCAGTATTTACAGCGTTCATTGTATGGAAAAATGGAACAGCGCCTCTGGTGTGCGAAGAAGGAACTATTTTTCTCCTTGTGTCAATGGGGATGGCAACTGGGGAACTAATGGCGCTTGTATAGCTTGTTCCAAGCATCGTCATTAGTTCAAATCAGTTCAAATCTTGAAGGTACTTCAAAATAGTACTACGTCATTGGTCGGATTAGGACTAAGCTATGGTGGCGCCATCTACAATTAGCTTTGACTTGCCTTCCCCATTTGAAAATGTCAAAGTTCCAGTTTACTTTACGTCTGAATAACTGAAAACTCATGATAAGACCTCTGCATGCCTTGGTGTACTGTTCATAAGCGAGACTGCTAAGCATGAGGTCCTTATTTTTGTGTTGTATAGTCCATTTATTGAGGAAGGCTATAGATAGGCTATATAACATCAAACTACGACAAATAGCAACCGAGCAGTGACGATGAAACCACGTGGAACAGTAAGTCATAAATAACTGTCGATATTTAGGTTACATAAAGGTGTACCTATGCCAAATTTTCCCGCAAAAAATGCACATATGTATTACATTTTATAGGGTGACTGGTAATTAGTGTACGATACTGAAACACGTGATTGTGCTCATGATAACCAACAACTTTTACTATTAAGCAAACATAAATGTGAACTGCTGATTTTTTTTCGCGTTTTCAGGTTTGTTCCTATAGTAAAAGTTGTTGGTTATCATGAGCACAATCACGTGTTTAAGTATCGTACACTAATTACCAGTCACCCTATATAAATAAAAAAAAATAACCGACTTCAATAACCACAACATCATCATCAGCCTATAAATGTTCCCACTGCTGGGACACAGACCTCCTCTCTGAGAGAGGGAGTGGGCCATTGTCCACCACCCAGGCACAGTGCGGGTTGGTGGATGTCATGTCTTCGAATTTTTAGTTCTAGGACATGCCGGTTTCCTCACGATGTTTTCTTTCACCGTTTTTAGAGCAGTGGTGAAGAAATAAATTACACAGAGTAATGCGCCTGGCGGGGTTCGAACTCATGACCTACAACAACTCGTAAGTCGGGGCCGATACCAATGGGCCACCATTGCTCCCTACAAAAAAAAGCATAAAATAACATATCTTTTGGAAGTCGGTGGCTTTGTTTTTTAATTCGAAGACTTTTTTTCCAAAAATAACGGACACACGAGTGATCTTATAAGGGTTCCGTTTTTCCATTCGGACGTACGGAACTCTAAATATAAAGGTGCCCAAGAAAAACCAATGTTTATCGAACTACAAAATAACAAACTATACAAGTTTCCCCTCGAGTTTGATCCGAAAATCCCTTAATCTGATTGTGGTCCTCAAATCTTAGAAAATGTCGGCAAACAAAAGATTTCCTCGATACCGTAGGATTATTTCACGAAACATACTTTTCTTATTTCGTGTCAGTTCATAGTGAAAAAGTGAGATATTTTTTCTTTAAAAAAAAAGAAAAAACATTCATCTACACTACGAATTTCTTCTGTATCGTGGGTGCATTTACAAACATAGAAACTCACATACACAAACACACAGACCCGGAACAGCTACTTGAAGATCATACAAATATTTGTTCCGTGCGGGGTTCCGTGCGGGCATCTAACCTGCGATATGCTGCGCCACAGTCGATCGCTCAGCTACTGCGCTAAATAGTCTAAAATTACAATACACCACAATAATTATAGGCATTTTTCATTCCAAGACAGGTTAATTCATTCTCCGGGACACGTCGAGCTTCATTGTCTCGGCGCTTTTCTGGTGGTTGCCACTGTTGATTCTGGTGTTCAGGAATTGCAGTGGTTTGAGAACAGTGTAGTGGAAATGTCCCAAAAAAATATAGGCATTTCTTCGAAATTTTACTCAGTAGTTGTACAGTAAAAAGAAATGTTCTGGAGGGAGTTTTTCGTATAAAACTACTTTCATTACTGAATCTCGGCCGGACAAACTATTTGTTGAAAACAGCGGTTCCCAAAGTTTTCTCTGTTCCTACTTTAAGTTTAGTATTAAGTTCTTGAAGTTTGTGTGAAGCACTTTTAAGTTTTATTTGGTTTGTTTTGGAATTTTTAATGTAGAATTGTGAGTTTGTGGCTAAATCATCATCTGACTGCCTTTTCCCAACTATATTGGGGTCAGCTTCCAGTCGAACCAGATGCAGCTGAATATCAGTATTTTACATGGAGCGACTGCCTGTTGGACCTCCACAATCCAGTAACTGGGTAAAACGATATCCCATAGACTGTCAAAGATCTACAAATGACAGCCGGGACCAACGGCTATGACAGATGGTCACCCATCCACAGACCAACCTCGGCAAGCTGTAATTATTTAGCTGTTATTACGAGCTCCTCGAGTTCGTGGCTAAATAAAACTAGTTAATTTAATCAGCATTGCCATCCAATGCGGCAATGCTGCCGTTCTGGGTTTTTTTCCCGTTGACAGTAATGTATCTTATTTATTTTTCCCTTTTTTTTACCTTCATTTCCATCATCATCATATCAGTCGTAGGACGTCTGCTGCTGAACATAGGCCTCCCCTGTAGACTTCCAATAGGACCGGTTGTAAGCGGCCTGCATCCAGCGCATCCTGTAATCTCCATCAGATCGTCTGCCCACCTAGTGGGTGGACGTCCTACGCTGCGCTTACCGGTGCGTGGTCTCCATTTGAGAACCTTACGGCCCCATCGGCCATCAGTTCTGCGTGCTATATCGCCTGCCCACTGCCATTTCAACTTGCTAATTCGTTGGGCTATGTCGGTAACTTTGGTTCGTCTACGAATCTCCTCATTTCTGAGTCGATCACTCAGAGAGACTTCTAGCATAGCCCTCTCCATAGCTCGTTCAATTTGTAGCTTCATTTTAAGTCACTTTAATTCTTTTATTGTATTGTTTATTTACAAATGACACGATTTTCTTTTTAAGGTGCTAAGGTAGAGTGGCCGAGTGGTATGTGTGGTATGGAACCAAAAAAATAAAAATAAAAATGTTATAAATACTTAAACGAATGTGACGAAATGAATGACCTAAATGTCCCTTAATAAATAACATAATTGGCCATAAAACGGCCGTCAGTAGTATCCAAATTAGCCTATTAAATGACTAATTTCGATTCCGTCAATTACTCCATTGGGCGTTTTTCCATTAGACGGCACGGCACCGGCACGGCACCGGCCTGGCCGTGCACCGGCACCGGCGCCGGGGCTTCGTTTTTCCACTGCACCGGTTCCTAACCGGCCCGGCAACGGCACGGCGCCGGCATGGCCGCGCATCCAGAATCAACGACTATATATTACTAGACTACGCATTGCACGATCTAAAGAACACAAACTATTCTGCCAAGTTGCTAAGGTACTACGTAAGCGAGAGGGACGGGGTACTGCGTTGTGATTGTCTAACTCAAGGTCTGTGCTGTCTCAACGTATGTTTACGGCTCACAGGATTGGTCGAAATGAGACGAATATATGACTTTTTTGCCTAATGTGTTGGCAGACATCGGTCGCCTGTTATTAGGAGTCTAGTATTATATCGTCGTTGCCATAGAGGTTCGAACACAAGCACGCGTCAGTGAATACCAAAATCGTAAGGTATCGGAGAATTGCGTCGCCTAGTGTACGAAGGGGCTTACTCGAACGCGTGCGCGTTGCGGACTGCGGGAGGGGCGGCTTCTAGCCGCTAGTCTGTATCACGAAGCTACTCAGGCACACAGCGGCGGTAGTTACGAATTTGAATATTGACGATTCTTTAAAGTGATGGGTCTATCAGACCCACCAGGCACCCCAAGGGTTAAAAACAAAGTAACATGACATAAGACTTTCAAAAGTAAAGAGGTCGCACATTGTCAGGCCTGTTGGTCTAGTGGTTAGTGACCTTGTCTGCTATGCTGGAGGTCGTGGGTTCGATTCCCACCCAGGACAAATGTTTGCGTGATGAGCACGATCATTTGTTCTGTGTCTGGGTGTAATTTATCTATAATATGTATGTATGTAGAAATATATAAGTATGTTTATCAGTTGTCTAGTACCCATAACACCAGCTCTGCTTAGCTTGAGACTAGATGGCGTTGTGTGATAGTTGTGGAATATTATATTATATTATATTATATTATATTATATTATATTGCTAAATTAACCTTATTACGAGCCATAAACCGAGTCTCACGCCCTCAGCCCCGCGTCCTCCTACACGCCTGCGCACTCACACATGCACACGGCTACAATTCATACACATGCAATTATATTATGCACATTTGCCGGCCGGCACCGACTGGGAAGCTTGCTACCCCGGCGACGGCGACGGCGCCGGCAGGACTCAACGCCGGGCCGACGCCGGCGCCGGTAAGTGGAAAAGCGAGCCATACATTTTCATATATTCTTGCTTCCCCGGCACCGGCGCCGGTGCCGGCGCCGGCTAATTGAAAAACGCCAGGCCAGCACCGACTAGGAAGCTTATTACCCCGGCGCCGGCGACGGCGCCGGCAGGACTCATCGCCGGGCCGGCGCCGGGCCGGCGCCGGCGCCGGTAAGTGGAAAAGCGAGCCATACATTTTCATATATTCTTGCTTCCCCGGCACCGGCACGGCGCCGGCGCCGTCGCCGGTGCCGGTGCCGGGCCGGCTAATGGAAAAACGCCCATTTGATAACTATTTAATGGAATCATGGCATTTGATGGCAACACTAATTTAATGCGAATAGATATGGGCAGAATATACTGTATAAATACAAACAATTTACATAAAATAAAACATATCAAAACATAATGGGCTGTCATATAGCTAAAGGTACTGTCAGACTAGTACCAACTAAAAACTAGCTCGTTCCTTCGGTTGCGCTTTGCGTTTCAGTGTCGCAGTACCCTATTTAATTATGGAGTTTTATTGGAGGTTCTTCTCCATGGAAACGACAACCCCGAAGTCTTCCATGTTTTCATAAGTGACCATTAACCTTTAAGTATGGACGTCATTTTTTCTTAACACTACCGTGGACGTGGAGTCTCAGAGGCTCCTATATGCACACACATTTTTTTTTGGAATTTGATATAAGATCGCTTTAAAACTGATTGAATATTAAAGTTATGTGATTTAGCAATAAAATAACGTGCTTTTATAATCAACTTTTATTTGAAGAATTATAGAAATTACAAAAAAACAAAAATAATGGTACTTTTCAGTTTAAATTTACTTAATTTATATTTTAGGTATTAAAAATAGCTAAACTAATTATTTTAACAAAACGAGTCTTTTTTTCTCAAAGTATAATATATCTGAAACCAAAAACGCAAAACACCTATTTCAGGTAAAAATATAAAAAAAAATGACAACAGTCTAATAACGTAAGTTTATTGGCAGTCGGCGCTCGACGGTGGACGCCATCATGCGCGTGTCACGACGGGGGATGCAGTAGCCCGGGGCAGGGTCGTCTTAGCGGTGTCATTAGACATCTCCAATGCCTTCAACACCCTGCCCTGGAGTTGCATCAGGGAGGCACTCCGGTATCACCGGGTGCCGACCACGGTCTTAGCAGTCCATAGAAAAAAAGCAACTACGGTGACCGGACAATAGATTTAGTTCCAAAAATCATCAAGAGATGTCGCTTTGTCAAACTTTACACATATTTTTCAATAGCAACACTAAAATTTAGCTCTGATTGTCCATTTCTCCCTACGCAGAATGTCTATAACTATTAACTTTGAATTATACTTGTTTTCTTCATAAAGATAGCGCAACGCAAACTGTAAAAATGCAAAATTGAATAAAATAATCTGTTCATTTATAATTGTGCTTGCAAATAATATATTTTAGTACGAAACGACTTTTAAACTAGTTAGATTTTCAAGTTCCGTTTTATACTTCTGATTAGAACGGAATTTATTTGTCATGGCGCTGGCACCCGGCCGGCACATTTGTTGTTGGTGGTTGTTGTGTTGGTTATGTTGCTTGGATTGTGTTACTATTATTTTCGTGGCTTTTCGACAACTTTTGCTATTTCAAAGGACACCGATATCTCTGTTAATATTGTTTTGACCCGTGCGCACTACTTAGGACTTCGATTTTGCTTCCGATCCGGACTTGACGCCATGGCATCTCCTTTCAGATGTTGTGTTCGTCATTGCACTTCAGCTCGTAGTAAGTATAAAGTATTCATACAGTCTTAACTGTGGACTTTATCACAGAAGTATGTAAAACATAGTTGATCAAAAAATAAACTCATGTCTCCAATTCCAGGTGAAGATTGCAATGTAATTTTGCATTCGTTTCCCAACCCCATTAAAGAAGACGGCAGATTTAGAACCTGGCTTTACGCAATTGGAGGAGATCTTCTGGTGTTGGACAGCCAATTTATATTTAAAAATAGAAAAGTATGTCACAAACATTTTGAATCCAAATATCATACAAGGAGTTCAAGATTAAGTGTTAATGCAGTGCCTACCTTGCACTTAAAAGGTATTTGAAACATTTATTTGCTTATATTCATTGGATAACTTATTCATAGTTTTAGTTGTAAAAAAAGTGCCTCGAAATAGTATCTTATTTTCCAACTAATTTTAATTGTTTCTGAATTGACCTATCTCCTTTCATTGACATATTAGATGACACAAATTGTATGTAATTAGCTTAATTCAGGCTATGTAAAATATTTATGTATTTCATTTACAGGCATCACTTGTACTCGTAAAAGACCATTGTCAGATGTTACCGATGTGACCAATTCCAACCCAACATTTGCTGAACCTTCCACATCTACAGGTAAGTCGTAATTTTATCTCCTTTATCTTACTGTTTTATTTCATAAAGTACCTATGGTTACCACATGGTAAATCTAAAAAGTCAAAAATAACTTTTAAAACAACTAAATTCATAAAATCTAAAATGATCTAGTAGTGTTAACAATTTTTTTTAGTGGGGCTTGGCAAATTGGCACCAACTTCAGAAGCGAGATTTACCTTATTATTTTAGATTTTTAAAATCATATAAAAAAAAGTTGTGTTACTATTTCCACTCAGTAAATCTTGGATATTTATTATTGTTTCCAAGAAGAATGACACTCCAATAGATCTGTGAAAACCACATCAAATACATATAATGAATGTATGGATGATACAGGTCCAATGATAAAATATAAATTTGTTAAAATATATAAATCATAATTTATCAACTTTATCCTAACAGTAGTATGATAGATAAGACATAAATTTATTTGAGTATGATTTATTCCCATAGGAAAAAGGCGTGAGTTTATAGATGTATGTTACTATACCATACACATAAGCAGTTTGGTTGTTCATTATTTCTAAAAAAATATTTAATAACTGGTTATCTTTTTTTAACAGGTCCACCTCATTTTAGTGAGCCAATATCCACTGAGGCCTGTGAACCTCAAAAACTTGCAAAATCAGGTAATTTTTTAATAATTTTAATCATTATTATGTGCCCGTTATAGTCAAGTTTACGTGCATTACTGAAAGCCCATAATATAAAATATAAAAACTCGCTAGTATCAAATCGAACTCATGCACTGAGAGTTACCTACCCGCAACCCCAAGTGTGGTACTTAGCTGATTTTTAATATTTGTCGTCGTACTGTAGGGTTTGCACTAAACAAAAGAAACTCTTTTTATTGTATTAAAGGCCCCTTATTATTTTCTTTTCATATATTTATTAATAAAGCTGTTATTAGGTCCCCCACGATAACAACACAACACAACTCTTTGCAAATTTCAACCAACTAATTATGATTCAAAAGATACAGCTCTTTAAAAGTAACACAAACCCTAAAGTCATGTAAATAATCAAGTTTTTTCAGTCCAATGTTTTCTAACTTCTAAATCTTAACTAAAACTTCATGTTTACGAGTTTTTTAACAGTTTATACTCAAATGCATTCATGCATAGTTTACTTAAGCATAGTTTATATAACTTAGAGAATAACATACTTATTACAAATTTTCTAGATCCAGCTGTGCCTGCTAAATCTTCATGGGTCAAAAATATTTCCCTAAAACAACCAGCTGCAACTGTGACAAAAGGTACTCACACATTTTTTTGTTTTAATGATTATACTGTTATAATATTTTAATTATATTTTGTAAGAACTTTCAAGTTCGTTTTAATTTTTGTAAAATAACTGAGCCATCTCTTGATATATTTTTTTTTCAGCGCCAAACATAGTAAATCTGAAAAATATTATAAAAAAGTTACGACAAAAGAAAGACAAATATGCCACGCGACTGAAGAAAGCTTTGAAACTTTCTGAAAATAAAACCTTTCAGAAGTGTTTACAAAAATTTACGACATTGGCAGCATTGTTCACTACTATGCAATTTCGTGAAATATCCAAAGAAAAAATGGGAAGACGTTTCACGAAAGATGAAAAAATCATGGCTCTCAGCATTTACAAACAAGGACCAAAAGCATATAGATGGCTCAGCAAAATTTTTATTTTGCCATCCCCTACCACACTGAGTAGACTTATTTCTTGTGCTGGTCTAAAACCAGGATTAAACAAAAAAATATTTATACAGTTAAAGAAAAGGGTACAGAAAATGAAAAGTTGTGTATCCTTTTATTTGACGAAATATCAATAACGCCTCACTTTGATTATAATAGAAAAAGAGATGCAATTACTGGATATGTCAATAATGGAAGACAAACAAAGAGAAACATTGCGGATCATGCGCTCGTTTTTATGATAAGGGGATTTATGAAAAACTATAAGCAACCATTGGCTTATACATTTTGCAGAGGAACAACTCCCAAAGAAGATTTAAAATGTTTAATAAAAAATATCATAACTGAGTTGCAACAATGTGGACTCAACATTCTCGCAACAGTCTGTGACCAAGGCACAACAAATGTCAGTGCCATAAATGAATTAATTGAAGAAACTCGGGTTAATTATATAAGAAGAAATCAAGATTTCAATCATAGATTATTTGAAATTAATGACAAACAAATAATACCCATATTCGATCCCCCACATTTAATTAAAGGGATTAGGAATAATCTAATTACAAAGGACATGAAAGTCGTGATAGAAAACAAAGTAAAAGTTGCGAAATGGGAACATTTAACAAAACTTTATGAAGAGAATCCTTCCTATAAAGGACTCAAAATGATAAAAAATCTAACGGAAGCCCACATTGACCCAAAAAAAATCCCTAAAATGAAGGTTAAGATGGCAACTCAAATTTTCAGCAGAACTGTTGCAACCAGTATGGGATACCTAGCCGGTGAGTAGTATAATAAGCACTCATCAGATACACATTCCTGATCCTATAGTATTTACCTATAGTTCATAATTTCTATATTTAATATATTTCAAATCCATCCCACTCAAATAAATAATTCATTGAAACTTTGAAAGTAAGCTAACAAGCTAACTTTCTAAGCTATGTGATAGCACGGATTATTTATCTGACCCATAGTATTAATGAATTGTTATTTGCTGCTTTTAGTCATCTTCAAAGTGTATCTAAAAGTCATATTTCTACAATTAATTTTATTTCTCCTTTTCAGAAAAAAATATACTTCCTGGGGAGTGCAGAGATACCGCCGACGTCTTGCTGTTTTTCGACGAACTTTTCGATTCAATGAATGGCAGTTATGACAACTCGAAAAAAAGGAGCGGTAAATTACTTTTAAGAGCAGTCACGCCAAATTCTGAACATAGCAAAGTATGGGCAAGAGCAAAAAAGATATTAAAATCTATTAAATTCATCAGTAAAGAAGGAAGGGAAGGTAGTGTGCCATCAGTAACTAACTGGTTACGTACGCTGGAAGGTATTGAATTGTTGAAAAATAAATTATTCAAAGAGAACATTAAATCATTCTGGATGCGACACTTAAATCAAGATCCACTGGAGAATTTTTTTGGATCTATACGTTCTCATGGTTGTAGAAATATATCTCCAACACCATCAGGCTTCGAATCAGCATTCGCAAGTTTACTGATTAATAATTTGTCAAGTCATCATTCTGTAGGGTCAAATTGTGAAGAAGATGACTGCAAAATTTTTCAAACTATGGATTGCTTACTGAAAAAAGAGGATAATCTTTTAACAGAAATCAGTGATATTGATTTTGATGACTTAAATTGTGAAATTATAGATTTTAGTCACAAAAGCAGAAATCCTAAAATTATTAGCCAGCTTAGCTATGTAACCGGTTATGTAATAAAAAAGGCAAAACAAAAAGTATTCAGAAATTGCAGCAAATGTAAGGGAATTATATTTAATAATGATAAAACAGAACTGAATGAATACATAAGTAAAAGAGAGTATTCTTCATTTAAATCACTCACCTACCCTTCCGAAAATACTCTAAAGCTCTTTTCTGCCATACAAGATGTTGTAACATCGATTTTAAAAAATAAGAGTGATTTACCTCGCATCAAAAGTTATATGAAAACAATTTTGTACACGGTAGTTGATTTTAACTTTTTGACTTGCCCAGATCACAGAAAAGAATTGATAGATTTTTTATTTGAATTTTGTTCAAAATTTTTCATTCACAACTGGTGTCGTGATGTGAATTTATTAATAAATGGCACCAGAACAGAAAATCCAGATAACGATGTTGTCAAAGAATTATGTATCGAATATTATAAAAAGAGACACAAATAAACATACTTTATTTATTCTACAATGAGTTTTATTGTTACCCCCTTATAACTTTTATTCATCTACGTTTTCTCTGCACTGATAATTTACCATTACTCTCACATCAGTTTAGAGGAAACGTAGATGAATCCAGGATTTAATTATAATTTTTTGCAAAGGAATAAACTATATGAGGTATACTATATTCACTACCTATACGTATATACATAGCCGGTTGTAGTTCCTAAAATTATCAATAGATGGCGCTTTACTACCAAGGCGACTGACCACTCTATTCTCATATATTATAATGTACTCTGTGGTGCCGACCTTCCTATGTCGCATAGTCGAGGACTACCTGACGGACAGAGCCGTCATCTACCCCGGTCACCGGGGAGAGTGGAACCGAAGAGAGGCAAGCGGTCGCGACAGTCGTCGACAGGATCCGGCGGTTGGGACTCGACGTGGCGCTGCACAAGACGGAGGCCATGTGTTTTCATGGCCACGTCAACGCGCCACAGTCGGGTTACAACATAACGGTAGGAGTTCGCATCGGCGTCAGGAGAACGATGAAGTACCTAGGTAGCCTAGTCCTCGAAAGCCGGCGGAACTTCAGGAAGCATTTCCGGAGCTTGGCCCCAAGGCTGAACCGGGCAGCCGCAGCCGCACTCAGGCGACTCCTGCCCAATCTCAGCTGGCCAAATGCCTCCTGCCGTAGGCTGTACACCGGCGTCGTGCGATCCATGGCCCTCTACGGGGCCCCTGTGTGGGCCCTGAGCATCCGGACGCGACCACTAAAGTTGTTGTCAATATTTTCTCGAAACAAACATAATCGCCCTTATAAAATATATCATAGGGCAACAATGGACGTGTAGCCTGATAGGCTTCGGTCAATATTGGGATGGTCATTACTTACGTGATATTCATCGGAAGACGCAACCTCCTCCCTCGTTGGTAGTTTTACAACTAATACAAAAGCTACTGAGCCGCTCAATCGCGGGGAGTGGGGGGAATTAGGTGAAACTAAGAAAACGAAAACATCGAGTAGCCTGTGAGACTCCACGTCCATACTTAAAGGTTAAGGCACATGGGAAATAAAATATTTTGATTTTGATACAGTCCCGCAATCCTGGAGTTAAAGTTAGAAGAGAACTAAAACAGTAGCTACGTCAATAAAAAAAATATATAATTTTTAAATGAAATTTTGTCCTTTATCAATTTCTCTATGGAATGAAGATTATATTCATTTTCATTACGATAGCTAATCATAATATTTTCTACTAACCATCTGATACCGATCTGCAAATTACTAAAAATACGAGAAAAGCTAAAATGTTACGGACAATGATAATTATAAATTAATTTTGATTACGATAGCTAATCATAATATTTTCTAATTACCATCTGATACTGATCTGCAAATTACTAAAAATACGAGAAAAGCTTAAATTTTACGGACAATTTTCATCCATTCTCCAATCCCATAATAAAAGCCCAACTGCGGGCATTTTTTTTCTACAGTCGAAACGTCCCACTTCGCAAGACCCCAGGTTATTTTGATAACGTAATTCTCTATTAGAACCTATCTTATGATCCCCATTTTCTGTTAATGGGTTATAATTTAGTCCCCTTTCCCCTTTACTGGGTGAAACTGTGCCTTAATGATTGTTTATATTTTAAATTAAATGTGTCTTATACAGTGGCGTAGCTACCGCCGTATCAGCCGTATCAATTATACGGGGCGCCCGAGTATCAAGGCCCCCCAACGATTGGAATAAAAACATAAAATGTTGCTCTTAAATGAAAACTTATCGCGGCCACAAAGCTCCAATTACCAAACTCCTAACATAACTCAATTTTCAAAAAGGCTATAATTTTGTAGTTGTCATAAATGAGCTACGATCAGTCGATCAGCATTCTCAATTTTCTAGCTCCCTTCAAAATTCTCTTAATGACATCAGTAATAACATTAGTTGGGTGCGTCTCATTTCATATAAAGTTATTTGATATATTTTCATTTCAATAACGTTCACATGATATAATCAACGTGAGATATACCAACGGTTGATATAATTTCTTTACACATAATGCTTGTGTTACTCTAAAACTCATTTCATATAATTTTATTTGATATAACGTTTATTTAAGCGAAGATCATTATTTATATAACGTTTGAAACATATAATTTAACGTTTAAACATTTTCTTTGATGACTTTGGCTTATCCTTTGAACTTTGATTGTTTGCCTTCACGATTGCTATTGTTATTAGAAAATTTTGGTATCCAAGAGCGAGCGAAGCGAGCTCGGGATTTGGGACACCCCGACACGGACAGGTTAGGTTCGAAGGGGATGGCGGGGTCTGAAAGACCCCGCCATCCCCTTCGTGTTAGGTTACTTTAAACCCGGCACTCAGAAATAGGAGCCCCGCAAAGCGGGGCTCCGTCGAGCCAGCATGACAGGTAGTCATCAGTTATTTAACCTAGGATGCAAGAGCGAGCGAAGCGAGCTCGGGACTTGGGGCACCCCGACACGGACAGGTTAGGTTCGAAGGGGATGGCGGGGTCTGAAAGACCCCGCCATCCCCTTCGTGTTAGGTTACTTTAAACCCTGTACGCAGAAATAGGAGCCCCGCGAAGCGGGGCTCCGTCCAACATTCATGGCAGGTGGTACTATTACTAGGCACATCAGTGTTAGATTATTTTCCAGGAAGAAAAAAAATAAGAGCAAATAAGTTTTATGTCTTTTGAGTGGTATACAAAACGAATTTATATTCATTGATTGTTATGCTTAAAGAAATTAGTCATAATAAAATTATGTCAATCGTTTATTATATGAACAGATCGTTATATCAAATAAAATTATATATTCAGTTGTTATCTTTTGTAAATTTTAGAGATTTTGTAGTTATATCATATATTACTTACCCACATTAGTTACACGAGTCAGGTTGCTATTGTCTTTATTCTGCAAAACTATACACTTAGATTAGAAGAGCCCCAAATAAATTTTGATACTTCTTGGAATGGGCATCTACGGTTGTGACAGTCCCCTGTAACACCATAATTTTGTAGTGTTTAATAATATTTTATTTGTCTTTGACAATTCAAAAGTGCCTGTAACTTGCTTATTTGAAATAAATACTTCGATTTTGATACGGGGCCCTTTCTGACTTAGCTACGCCACTGGTCTTATAGGTAATATTAGTCTGTTTTGAAATGCGAGTTGAATTACAAATTGGCTTAGGAATAGCATTTGTAGTCAATTCGTTAATAAAATTAATGTAATTAACGTAGCCCGGAGTAGGAAGATTGACTTTATGTACTTGTATCACGAACTATCATAGAAATCATAACGTGGATAAGCCTTTTTACCGGGATTTCATTTCATAACATGCGGGATTTTTAACCGACTTGGCTGAAAGAAATAATGATGACCTTCATCCCACATGACACTTAATTCCTAACGATTTTAAAATTCCGGAAAATCTCTTTAAAATCCCGGTATCCCAGAGGCACGTCCATATTAACACAGGCCCTAGCTATGCCACTGCCTTGAAGAATAAACTATTTTTAAAATATACCCGTTTTTTTTGGCGTTTTAATATCATCAATTGAGTCCTCCCACCCAGGGCAGGGCAGGAGGGACTGTCAGACTTGGACTGACTAAAATCCACAGTGCCCTTCAATAGCCCTTTGCGTTCCGGGGTGACGGTATTCGTTAGTCCCGCGACCCCGGCAGAAAAATAATACCTATCTTAAATTATTTAACCAAAATATTCATGTTAAAATAATCTCTCTAACGGTAATTTTAAGCTCCCTTCCTAAGCTAGCTAGTTTAAAAAAATATAATCCTACTAGCAGAAAAAGAGAAACTTTGAAAATCACTGTCTAAACTACAATATCCTTCGAGCCGCGGGCACATCGTGACTGTGTTTGGAAAACTTGGAGCTCGCATGTTGGGCCATGTTCGGCCCTCGCCCCGAGGTGCTGCTCTTTTCATATACAGTAATAGATGTGCCCGCGACTTCGTTCGCATTCATGTCGGAACTCAACAATGTATTTTTTTAAAACAAAGGAGTTTTTTCCAAAATAAAAGTAGTCTAAGTTACTCCTTATTACATCAGCTACCTGCCAATAGAAGTCTTGTTAAAATCGGCCCAGCCATTTCAGAGATTAGCCATTGCTAATCTCTGTAACATGGTAAAATAACAATTTTTATCTGTCTGTCTGTCTGTTTGTAATGACAAACGATAGATAGTGGTCAAACGCGAACCTATCTTTAATAAAAAAAAAAAAAAGACAGACAAAAATTGTATAAAATGTTATTTTGGTGTTTGTACCGTGGCTATATCTGAAACTATGAGGAAAATCGAAAAAACGTTTAAAGGAGTCTCGAGACCGATTTTGACGAGAAGAACTAAAACTGCATCATTGGATTTTAGAAAATTCAATAATCCTGACCAAGAATCGACCCGCTAATTTTGGGAAAAAAATCACACCCTGTATTATTACACCTTTCGATAGAGTTGCTAATAAGGATCAAATTCTGGAAAGTAATCATTTTTTTAAGCGTGGTAAAATCATCAAATGAGTCCTCCCACCCAGGTCAGAGTGGGAGGGACTGTCAGACTTGTACTGACTAAAATCCTCGGTGTCCTTCAATAGCCCTTGCGTTCCGGGGTAAGTGTAATTCGTTAGTCCCGCGACCCCGGCAGGCTTTGGCGCTCTATAGAGGGGCCCCGTCATAAAGCTGACACTCTTTGAGGTACGCGCTGTCGACCCGGGCATGGTCCATGGTCGGACAGCGAGTCGCCCATTACTAGAAGGAAAACTACTCATTTTATGGTTTTACTACGATTAAAAAAGGGCTAGTGTAACATATTACGAATAGGTACAATATCTTACTATGAGTGGTTTCACAGGCACTTCTCTACCTGCTACAATTCCCTACAAACTTTACCTACCCTCCGCCAAGAATCCAGATAGTTCTCTAAGCGATATCGCAATAGTTCTCGTGTTCCTGACTTCAATTTCTAGCATATATTGCTGTAACTAGTACAAAGTTATACAAAACTTAGTTTTTCTCTTTATGGGGTCGAAACACGTTAGATTTGCTATGTCGTAACACGTTATGCTCATGTACACGACGCCGCGCCGCCGCCGCCGCGCCGCGCCGCCACCGTTCCGCCACCGCTACGTCACCCCTCCGCCACCGCTAAGTCACCGCTCCGCCATCACTCCTCCGCCACCGCGCCGCCTCTTTCCTACTTGTTACTCGTTATCGTGGTAAAATCATCAAATCAATCCTGAACCCATAGTTTCAGTCTCGTACTGACTTGAAATCCACTGTGTTCAATAGCCCTTTACGTTCCAGGGTCACAGTTACTAATGAGACAGTCCCGCGACCCCGGCAGATTTTGGCCCTCTAAGGGAGCTCCGTCAAGGCTTATATTATAGCTTTTGTTACTGTACTAGCTTCTTCTCACGACATCGTTCGTTTGACGTTTAGCCAAGGCCATCGTTTGCTAACGATTTTAGATTTTCTACGATTTATCAAGCACAAAAATAACCCTAAATTGGTCGAAATTCACAAAATGTCGTCTTAGTGAACACCTATGTTCTAAATTGAACTCCATGCACTTTCAGAAAAGGCTCAAAAATGTATGAAGCCTGAATGGTCTCCTTTGAAACTCCTAGCATTTTGTAGTTTCTGAGATCTCGTGATAAAGTGTGTAAATTATATTTCAACTAGCTGTGCCCGCGACTTCCTTCGCGTGGATGTCGGAACTTAACAGTCTATTTTTTTTATAAAATTGACAAAGTTTCATACAAACTTTCACCCCCTACCCTTGGGGGTAGATTTGATCAAAATCCTTTCTTAGCGGATGCCTACGTCATAACATCTACCTGCATGCCAAACAGCCCGATCCGTTCAGTGGTTTGGGCTGTGCGTTGATAGATCACTATGTCAGTCAGTCACCTTTGAGTTAAACATATATATTTAAAAGATATACAGTTTTGCGTTTCAGGGGCCTCGTTTGCCCTTCAAGACAGTCTCACGATCTTCTGCAGTTCTGAGCTACAACAATACAACTGTGTCACATGGAATTTATCAACCTTTTCGTAAACGTTGAGCTCCATTGTCTCTGTACAATATCCTCTATGCCGGGAGCGATGCGGATGCACCGAGCATTCTGCAAATTGTTTCTGTTTCTCTATGATTTATGGAAAACTTCCTCTTTGATGTATTGTCAAGTGAAAATATATGAAAACATGAACTAGGCACATGAATATGAAGTTATGTAGTACTAGCTGTTTCCAGCCAAATTAGCATTGAGCTCCTTGTGTTATGAGTTGAGCTACACGATAACTGACAAATGCTTGCACTGACTGGACAGGTCCACTCAAATCTGTGTGGTTCTTTCTTCAAAAGACCATCTCCGACCTACATGGTCCTCGTATGACTACCAATATAATGTCTGGACTTTAAAAGAGACTGTGACCTCTGAGTTTGTTTCGGCTGTTTCTTCTCAGAGTAGTCAGGTACGAATCCCAACAGTACCCTTATCACGAGTTGTCACTATTTTACTTTACAACGTCTTTCCAGTATTTACAGCGTTTCTTGTATGAAAAAATGGAACAGCGCCTCTGGTGTGCGTAGAAGGAACTAATTTTTTCTTTGAAAATTGACAATTTGAAAATGTCAAAGATCCAGTTTACTTTACGTCAGAATAACTGAAAACTCATGATAAGGCTTCTGAGCGGGATCAATCGACCAAAAAGCCGTTTTTATTCGGATTTTCCCTCTGTTGGCAAACTTAGAAAAAGTGGGCCAGTTTTATTCCAGTTTAAAAATATCTTTGACACAATTCACTTGTAATTCCCAGAGGTTCTGTACTTTGATACACCCACACTTTCCCAGTAATTTTTCAGTTCCATGTAAATGTGGGCGAGCCTATTGCCGCCAAAGAGAACTTTATTGCGAACTCTTCGGTTGCTTCTTAAGGCGCTCCCTCACGTCACGGGGAGCATTCGCGTGTAATGTAACATTACATTATAGATTCGACTTTGAGCATTAATTACATTACAATACTACCTCCCTGACTGACGAACGTTCGCGTACATCCAAATGTTTAGGCTTTGTTCGGACTATTTAGTAGATGGTTTATGTGAATTTTGCACAAAATCGGTCGAGCGGTTCTTCATTTATTACATTTTTTGTAACAAATGAATTCAATAAATGGCGGATCATTTTGTTAGTGGGGATTTTGCTGTCAAATTGAAACTTTTTTCAGTGTTGACAGTACAAGCATGTTGTTATGTCATTCATGCGGTCATTTCATTTTGGCGTAGCGAAGCACGTACCGGGCCTCTAGTAATATAGATTTGATACAAGGTGCGCATTGTGATGCTCGATTGTCTTCCGTCACTGATGAAATGTTCGAATCTGTAACGTTACATTACAGGTGAATGCTAGCGGTGAGGGAGCGCCTTAAGGAATTTCTAATGGAATTAGTTTTATAGTCTACCCTTTTTGACCGACTTCAAAAAAAAGTAGGTTCTCAGTTCGACCTGTATGTATGTATGTTTGTCCGCGATTATCTCGCGTTTGGCTGAACGGATTTTGATTCGGTTTTCAGGAAAGTGTCCATTACATTCTGGAGAAGGTTTTAATATAACAATAACGGATACCTCGTGCAGTTACCCACATAGATTCGTTTTTGTTGCTTACTAGGATTGTAGATTTTCAAAGACGCCGAAGCCATTCACATAGACTAACGGATCGCTTTCGCTTTTCTCTTCTATTTTATTCTATTCGTTATCACAAAGAATAACTCTCAAAATGTAGGTTTATTTCTGCCGTACTTGCCAGGTACAAATACAAACACAATCTTTATTCTTATACTCGTATTATTCTTACATTTACGACTGAAAATGTAGTAACATCTGACATTTAGAATATGAAAAATGTATTTAATAAGTAGGCAACCGGTGTAAGTAATTTGTATGTCATGTACATTTATAACAGAAAGTAATTTCTAGAGAGGTCCCACTCAAATAAATATTATTTAGAGTTACTAGCTATTTCCAGCGATTTCGCCCGCGAAGTCAAAAAATATCCCACGGGAACATCATCAACATGATGTCAGCCATAGGACGTCCACTGCCGAACATAGGCCTCCCCTTTATATTTCCACATATACCGGTTGGAAGCGACCTGCATCCAGCGTCTTCTGGCGACCTTTATGAGGTCGTCTGTCCACCTTGTTGGTTGACGTCCTACGCTGCGCTTGCTAGTCCGTGGTCTCCACTCTAGCAATTTTCGACCCCATCGGCCATCTGCTCTGTGAGGAATATGGCCGGGAACATAAAATTGGGATAAAAACTATCCAGTTTACAATTATTGTCTAGGTTACAATTTACATAAAGCCAAAATTTTCATTTTAAAAACTGGATGTGGCCGGTGTTTCGTACCTGACTACTCTGAGAAGAAACAGCCGAAACAAACTCAGAGGTCAATGTCTTTTTTTATAGTCCAGACATTAAACTGGTCAAGTTATACGAGGACTTATCTGTTTTTTTTCGTGGTTATATCTTCAAGTGAGTCCTCTTACACAGGGCTAGGCGGGAGGGACTGTCAGACTTGTACTCACTAAAATCCACGGTGTCTTTCAAAAGCCCTTTACGTTCCAGGGTCACGGTTACTTGATGAGATAGTCCCGCGACCCCGGCAGGCCTTGGCCCTCTAAGGGGGGCCCCATCAGATTGCTGGAAGCTCTTTGAGGCGTGCGTGGAACAAGACGCGCCGTCGACCCGGGCATGGTCCATGGTCGGACAGCGAGTCGCTCTTTACTCGCCGTCCGCATGCCCGCGAGGTTTAGTATCTGAGATGGTATTTTAAAGAAACGTTAGCCAACATAATACAATCAATTTTTCAGATAGCAAAGATTAGTTTGCCAATTACTTTAATCACCTTTTCAGATAGCAAAGAAGTTTGAGATTGAGAATCACTGTCTTGCAACAATATCCTGTGTGCCTCGAGCGCTTTCATATAGTGACATCCCGGATTCTCTAAAATGTTACTCCACCTTCGTAATCCTTGGTAGTTGCCCCAGGTATTTAATAAGGACTCTTTCATACTGCATTCGACAATGAATACGATACTTTATAACTGAAGTAGCTGTTCCCTGCGCGGGCGGCGAGTAATGGGCGACTCGCTGTCCGACCATGGACCATGCTCGGGTCGACGGCGCGTTGTGTTCCACGCGCGCCTTAAAGAGTGTAAGCATAATGACGGGGCGGGGCCCACCTTTAGAGGGCCAAACCCTGTCGCGAGACTCACGAATTACCGTGACCCCGGAACGTAAAGGGCTATTTAAGAACACCGTGGATTTTAGTCAGAAAAAATAGGCGTTAATGCGTATTAAATATTTAAAACCAAATCTCGTAACCACTCACACCTTACTCTGCCTAAGCCTATATGGATTACACGCGTGATGTTAAATTATATCTATTCACACAAAGACCAATGCGAACGCATCTACGTGGTAGGCCATTTGCATTGAACCGGTTTATTCCGGTACAATCCGCTTCAATCCAGTTCGATCCGATTTGAGGCAGTTCTCACCGGATTAGCGTAGACTGCTTTATGTGGGAGTATTGTATGCGTTTGTTCTTTGTGAAAGAAACAGAATTATTGAAATTCATTCTTGATTACCTTTTTTTTTAAAATTGCCTGTCGGTCTGTATGTCTTATTATCTCCGAAACTGGGGAGATGAGACTATACATATAGAGCAACAGAAGGAACTAGTGTTCTACCATGACGTCCAGCGAGATTAATTCCAGTGTAGGAAAGAGACAGAACTATACAAGTAGTATAGCGCCATCTCTTTCACACACTGGATTTACTCTTGCTGTAAGACATCATCGTAGGCCACCATATTACAACGACTTAAAACCAGGCTAATTCCGGCGAGTGAAAGTGACGGAGCTATACAAGTCGTCTAGCGCCATCTCGTTCACTCGCTGGAACAAGCCTGGTTACGTTGTAATACCCCTCCAGGTTGGTTTCTTAATCAAGTCTGACAATCCATTCCGTTCAACCCAATCTCATTTGAGGAATCCTCTAAACTCTTGCTAATGCTGTCATTTCCTTTGGTTCCAGGTCAACAAGTGGACATCACCCCCCACGAGGCCGTGAGACGGGTTGGAGACCAGCTCACCGTGCTCTGCAAGGTGCCATACCCCATCGACTCATGCAGGTCAGTCTTATTTTAAGTTCTGTTTGTACAAAAGAAGTCGGACTTACCGATATACCTAGCCTGCGAAGTAAGCATGGGCTTGCGGATCTGGCAGGCTTTGGCCCTCTAAAGGGGGGCCCGTCATATGACGCTGACACTCCTTGAGGCGCGGGTGGAACGCAACACATGTTCGACCCGGGCATGGTCCTTGGTCGGATCTATAGCGAGTCGACCATTACTCGCCGCCCGCATACGCGCCTACGGTGGCCAGAGATCGTCTGCGGACGTCTGTCGCCGTGGGCGCCTTCCACTGCGGCTGGGTTGAAGGGAGGACGCTGTCCTCTCGCTCCGCGGCGCACCTCCTCCTTCGCTAGCATGACTGCTTCGCAGGAGGTGAAATAGTTCTGTCACGTAGCGTCGTTTTTGACAGAAAGAGAATTGCGCCCTCACTTACAGGTGACGTCGCCACCATCACGCTTCTTTCTTTCTCACAACATCACAATATGGCGCCAAAGCCGTCCTATTTAAGTTCACGCATAGTAATTTGTTTTCTCATTATTTTCCAGAATGATCGTGAACAACCAGCCACTGAGGCTGAGACCTGATGATACTCAAGGAGACATCATCTACGCGGGGCAGGGTCTTCAGGTAAACATACTCCTCATTATCATCTCCATTTCACCGGCCTTACAGGCTAAAGTCCGGTCGCAGAGCAGGAGGAATTTCGTACATTGACCTATTGTTACCTGTCTCTGTCACTCCCACGTAAATATTTTGAGTCTCGCTTGCACAGATGCAATGGCCGCCGTCCTCAGGGATTGTAAACCTTTTACCGATAGTATGCATAACAGCATAGTCATTCCGGTTACCTTTTACATAATAGAAAAATGTTTGTGATCACTGATCACTGTCAGTAGGTAATATGTCTGTGGTAGGTAATGAGGTCAATGTACGAAATTCCTCCTGCTCTGCAACTGGATTTCACCTATAATCTGTGGTGAGGTTGGGGAATCCCACTGGCGGTGAAAGACCCCACCAGGGCTGCTTGCTACCACCATCCTGTGGAAGTCCGGTGACAATCAGTTTTTACTATCTTCCGTCGATGCGCAGGAGTTGCAGCTGTCTTCTGTGTGAGCTCGCTCCATCGTAGACCTCATCTTTGCTTCTGGTCTAGATTGAGGCCAAGAGCTAACCCATTTATACAAAAAAAATACTATCTACCGAAATTCATACCCATCCTACTACGCCATTCTCTAAAAGACAATGTCTAGGCTGTACGCTACGATGAGCTCGTCTTCGAGACGGAACCTTGATATAGCGTCGTAAAAGTCGTTGTCTATAGTTTAGTGAATACCAAACGGTATTTTTGACTGGGGCCGCGCTGCACACAAGGCTGTATCCTTAGAGAGTAGCACTTATGGAAAGAGTGATAGAACGATACCACAGTGGTAATCGATACTTTAATTCGATACAGAGTTGAGAAAAAAATATTGTGCGTGGAAAGAAAATAAATCGACCTTAGAGATCAGAAGGTCGCAAGTTCAAATCTTGCCTGCAATTTGAAGTCATAGGATATTATTAATTTAGGATAATCGTTGGATAGGACCGTTTCGTATTTCTACATCAGACCAATTTTTAATTAATGAAATGTAAGGCTTATCGACCGCTTGTATGTCAAGTTGTCGTAACAATTTCCATTTATTCGATTAATTTTGTAATTGACATGCGGGCTTCAAGGTAATTTGAAAATTGATAAGTAAAACGTTTTAATAAACTCTTTCGTCATTTTGTCTACCTTTGTCACAACTATGATTAAGTCGGCTTCCAATCTAACTGGATGGAGCTGAATATCAGTATTTATCATGGAGCGACTGCCTGTCTCTCCACAACCCAGTAACTGGATGATTCGTACGATATCCCTAGACAGGACTGGTTGTCTGATTTTCAAGCATCTGACTAAAAGACTTTACCAATGGCGCGATCAGCATTGAAGCACACACCATCAGCTTTGTCAAGAAATCAACCTTGCTACTAAGATATAATGATGCAATTCGATTGACTTCTTGACGTCGTCGTGGCGATCGTGTTTTGTTTTTCATTAACCTATAGATAATAACGTCGTGCAGTCGCGTCGCGCCATGGGTAAAGTCCTTAACAGTAACGACTGTCAATGATCTACAAATGACAGCCGGCATCAACGGCTTTTACGTGCTTTTCAAGACACGCTATACCGGATGGACACCCATCTACAGACAGACTTTGGCCTGGAAAATCGGCCTGTGCGACTGTTTATTTAGCCACGAGTTTAGCTTTTTACTTTTGCGCCGAGCAACCGAGCGGTTAAGATGTTACTTGTCAATACAGTCTAGAGCAGTTGTGGCCCAGTGTTATCGGCCCCGACTTACGAGTTGGAGGTCGTGGGTTCGAACACAGCCAGGCGCGTTACTTTGTGTAATTTATTTCATCACCACTGCTCTCAAAACGGTGAAGGAAAACATCGTGAGAAAACCGGCACATCCTAGAATCAAAAATTCGAAGACATGTGACATCCACCAAACCCAAGGATTATGGCCCACTCCCTCTCACAGAGAGGAGGCCTGTGTCCCAACAGTGGCTGCTGATGATGTCAATACAAACTGCCCCGTTGGTTTCGTGGTCGCAAGCGCGACTGGTAGAATGCCTCCTGGGTTACATTCCCGGGTCGGGTGAATAGTACTACTGGGATTTTTCTATTTGAATTTCTCGGCAGCACCCCGGAGTTTATAAATGGTGGTATAATACCCCCGTGCCTCAGAAAGCACGTTAAGCTGTTGGTCCTGCACCTGATCCCTCTCCGGTCGTGTCGAAGCCGTCCCATCGGAACTATGAGAGTAAAGGAACAGAGAGTGCACCTGTGTCTGCGCACACACTTGTGCACTACAATATCTCCCGCGCAGTTGACTAATCTCCTCTAAAATTTGCCGCTGTTCCCGAAATCGGACAGGAGAACTGTTATCATGTCACTAACCCCTAATCCTGGTCTTCCTCTCCTCAGCTCGGTGAATGTGGTGCGTTACTCAAGAACATCAAGCAAGAAATGAACGGCAACATCAGCTGTGTCCTGCCTCCACGGTCCGGCAACGTTGAGCTGGTCGGCACCATGAGGCTGGTGGTTGCAAGTGAGTATAAACCTTAATCCTGCCGCGCCTGGTCGCTCACCCGAGACCCGAGACCACGAGTCCCAGAAAAACCTTTTTTTTGGGGGTGGTAAGTTTATTAAATTATTCCTGAGCAGGGCTCAAGTGGTTTCTCTCCACTTGAGCCAGCTGTGGATCTGTCAAACTTACTGACTAAATCTACGGTGTTCTATCAAATAACCCTTTACGTTGTAACGGTTAATGGGTGGGTTAAATGAAAGAACCCACCAACGTTTACAATTAATTTATTAGTAGGTCGTGGTTCACAGCCGTCACTTGGTAATTAATCGTTCCGTGGAAGTAGGCGCACTAAGTACTGTCCTGGCTTGTCGCGTGGAGCAGGGACGCGATGCCAAGGAGTTGTCCCGAGGTGAGAGAGACCTCAGGGACGGGATGGTGGATGCGCCGGCAGGTCGGCTGTGCGCTGCTGGATGTGTGTGGCAGGTCAGCTGTGTGCGCAGCTAGGTGCTGTGTGTGCGCAGGCCTCGAACGTTCGGTAGGGTGAGCTTGTCGAACTCAACGAACGACGAGGGTGGGTATTTCTAACCCCCAATCTTGTTCCCCTAAATACGGGGATGTATAATCACAACACTATTTAATTATTTTATACACCGTCTGTATGTACACGGAAAGTGTCGCAAGATCTAGATCTAATTGGAGAGAGAACTATTTTGCGAACGTGTAACAGACAACAAAGATAATGGCGAATGACGTGAGTGGTCTCGCGGTGCGCGTAATTTATACTAATGAGCACATTCGGTTAAATCAGAACATCACGTACTAGCGTCACACTCTCATGAGTGGGACAGAATAATATCTATCATGTTGTCTCAGTCTACAATACAACTACAGCCGCTGATCTACCCACCTAACTTGAGTTTCCGTAGAACGCGATAAAAGAATGTTAGCGTGGTACCCTCAAATGACACCATTTATGACGTCACGCGAACTCGACTTTCGATTAATGTCGGTAAATTTAAGAACATCACGTCGTCCGGCTACAACACCAAAACGAATGTATATAAATTCCTTGCATTCCATTGTAACTATTTTGTTATAAGCTGATTAATGAATTGAATATAGGACAAAAGATAACGTTGATACTTTACAACGTTACAATACCCCCTCGCGCAGTCAAGGATTTTGTCTTCTATAATGACAAAATCCGCACGAAGAATTAGAGCTAACTATTGTTTTACCTATCAAAAATCATCATTCGTACTTCTCGCAATCATAACTAGCGGCAGCTATTGTATTCAGTGATACGAGAGATAGCTGTCGCACAATATAAAATATTTAGGAATCCTGTTGTCATTAACCTGATGCCTTACAATAGTTTTCTTCAAAGATGAAAGTGTACTTAGCGAGAGAATAAAGCAATCGTATGTATCGAGTTCAATAAAATATTATTGTTAAACTATTTTATTTTTTTCTTTTAACCATCTACCAACCAATACTAATCCACCTACCAGTTTTAAATTAATTGTAAGTAATTGAATCTAAATTTAGATGATAAAATTATGTTTTTGGTTTAAGGCTTATTTACGGAGTTACCAACCGCTCCTGCAAAGGCTGCAATGTCCTTTGGTTTTGTTTTTTGATTTATGGTTTATTTAAGGAGTAATCGACCGCTCCTGCAAGGGCTTATTTAAAGAGTTGCAACCGCTCTATAGACACAGTTGTGTTTTTTATGATGCAAGGGCTTATTTAAAGAGTTGCTACCGCTCTATAGACACAGTTGTGCTTTATGATTTATGGTTTATTTATGGAGTAATCGACCGCTCCTGCAAGGGCTTATTTAAAGAGTTGCTACCGCTCTAAAGGAAAACACAACCGTGAAAAAAAAAAAAACACAACCATGTATTACAAAACCAAAGTGATCGATGGGTTAGAGCCACGATCAATATAATAACCTTCGGTGTAGGGCCGATAGGTATAAAATATTTAAAATATAATGAATGGGGTAGGCCATCATTATACAAAATAACAAAAGTAAACAAAAGAAAAGCAATGGCAGGTTGGATAGGTTCGGTATAGTAATAGGTATTCAAATTTTAAAAAGAAGTTAAGATTTAAAATTTACGGGTATATTTACGAATGTCAAAACAAAAAAAGTTAAAGTTATAATGATTAAAAGACTAACTATGTCATAATTCAGATAAAGTTATAATGACAAAAGACTAACTAATAATATATGTCATAATGGAAATAATGGTCCATATTTAGCTATCCGTTTATGTAAGTCCCGTACCGTGACAGAAGGTGATACGCCTATAATGTTCACTACGTACTCGAGTTCAGACTTATGAAGCGACATAAACTTAACTGGATAAGCCATGATTTAAAAATTTTTCAAAAGAAAAAAAAAAATTAAAAGTGTAGGGTAAGTGCCAAACAAAAAAAAAAAAAAAATCAAAGAGAAAAAAAATATAACGGTTATGTGTACTAAGACTCCGTCTGTTACAATTTGAATTTAAAAACTACTAACGTTTTGGTTGAGAATTGTCTAGAATAATTAAGCTCAAAAAAAAAACAATTGTACCTAAATAAAAATAAAAAAAAACACACACAAAAGGAGTTGATGCAACCAATGTGTACGCTTTACAAAAGGTTAAGTTTTTTTTAAAAACAATTACAATTTAAAACAAATTGAAAAAACAAATTGTAAGAATATTGACAGATTGAGGTAGTCTGCAATAATGTGTTGGTTTTACAAAATTTAAGTTATTTAATAAAAGAAATTACAATTGAGTACCTACGAATTGAGAGGAGAAGAAAAAAAAAAATTGACAGATTGAGACACCCTGCAATATTATGTACTGTTTACCAAAAGTTAAGTTGTTAAAAGCAATTACAATTGAAAACGAATTTAAAAAAATAATGACAGAATATTGACAGAATGAGGTAGGGTCTGCAATAATATGTACCTAGGTTTTACAAAAATAGTTGTTTAAAAAAATGAAATTACACTTGAATACGAATTGAGAGGAGAACAAAAAAAAAATTGACAGATTGAGATAGTCTGCAATATTATGTACTGTTTACAAAAGTTAAGTTGTTTCAAAATATTACTATTGAACAAAATGAATTGAAAAAAAAAAAAATGTTGGTATTGACAGAATGAGGTAGCCTGCAATAACCAATAAAAAAACAAAAACAATTTACCTATATAAAAGAAAAGAAAGTAATAATTCTTTTATAGGCAGACGAACCCAGGTGATAATTAAGGTTGTATATTATTATGTGCCTGTAATAGAATCCCGGCACCCACACCCTACAACCGAAAAATAAAAATTATTTGCGGTTGCAATAAGTGTGGTGGTAGTACTTCCCCGGACGGACCTTCACAAGGGCCCTACTACTACGATGAGTTTAAAAAATAAATAAATAAAGTCAAAAAGGAAAGTAAAAAAAAAAATCGTTACTTTCTTTTTCAAACAAAATAGAGAAAAAAAATGTGTAGGGTAGGGTACACTTTGGCTGCGTTACACCAAAAAACGTTTCACAAAACATAAAAAAACACAAACACACAAAACACCAAAATAACACACTTACTACCTCCACAGAACAAAAAAAACCAAGTGACCTTAATAAAAAAAAACCACGTAAATGGGCGCCAATGTAACGGTTAATGGTGGGTTAAAATGAAAGAACCCACCAACGTTTACAATTAATTTATTAAAAGGTCGTGGTTCACAGCCGTCACTCGGTATTTATTCGTTCCGTGGAAGTAGGCGCACTATGTACTGTCCTGGCTTGTCGCGTGGAGCAGGGACGCGATGCCGAGGAGTTGTCCCGAGGTGAGAGAGACCTCAGGGACGGGATGGTGGATGCGCCGGCAGGTCGGCTGTGCGCTGCTGGATGTGTGTGGCAGGTCAGCTGTGTGCGCAGCTAGGTGCTGTGTGTGCGCAGGCCTCGAACGTTCGGTAGGGTGAGCTTGTCGAACTCAACGAACGACGAGGGTGGGTATTTCTAACCCCCAATCTTGTTCCCCTAAATACGGGGATGTATAATCACAACACTATTTAATTATTTTATACACCGTCTGTATGTACACGGAAAGTGTCGCAAGATCTAGATCTAATTGGAGAGAGAACTATTTTGCGAACGTGTAACAGACAAAAAAGATAATGGCGAATGACGTGAGTGGTCTCGCGGTGCGCGTAATTTATACTAATGAGCACATTCGGTTAAATCAGAACATCACGTACTAGCGTCACACTCTCATGAGTGGGACAGAATAATATCTATCATGTTGTCTCAGTCTACAATACAACTACAGCCGCTGATCTACCCACCTAACTTGAGTTTCCGTAGAACGCGATAAAAGAATGTTAGCGTGGTACCCTCAAATGACACCATTTATGACGTCACGCGAACTCGACTTTCGATTAATGTCGGTAAATTTAAGAACATCACGTCGTCCGGCTACAACACCAAAACGAATGTATATAAATTCCTTGCATTCCATTGTAACTATTTTGTTATAAGCTGATTAATGAATTGAATATAGGACAAAAGATAACGTTGATACTTTACAACGTTACAACGTAACAGGGTCCCGGTAACCTAGTAAAGTCCGGCCACATGCACGATGACCACTGCGTGCAAAACTCTCCATAACATATTTGCCAGAAAATTGAAGACCGGTGCTTGTGTCCCGGTGATCACTTTGTTGTTCACTGAAGTATGCCCACCAAAATATAAACGTATACGTTTTTATCCTCAGCTCCTCCTGAACCACCAACCCTGATCTCTCCAAACCAGCAGGGCTTTAAGGAAGGAGACCAGTTCATAGCGCAGTGCATCGTGCCCAAAGGAAGACCTGCTGCGAAGATCACCTGGTTCTTGGGTAAGTAGACCTTCAATCCTCGTGGAAATAGGGTAGTAGACAAGATGTATTATGCGGAAAGATAAAATCAACTGCGAGCTTTCATTTCTTAAACGTTTTGCGGTGATATTGTGCCATCTACTATAGCATTGTCAAAGATTTGCCCCCGCCGAGCAGGACTGCGATGGGGAGTACCTATCTAGAAAGACTCAGGTTCAGGTCCTGTTGTTCTAAGAAAAAACTTTTTCAAACAAAAAGTTCGATATTTTCTTGGGTATTTTTTATAGTTTTAAAAATTTTACGGAATTAATTTTCCAACCTTTTTTTTTAGCTTGGTAAAGTCTTCAAATAAATCCTTCCACCTAGGGCAGAGCGGGAGGGACTGTAAGACTCGTATTGACTAAAATCCACGATGTCCTTCAATGGCCCTTTACGTTCCGGGGTCACGGTAATTCGTGAGTCCCGCGACCCCGGCAGGCTTTGGCCCTCTGAAGGGGGGCCCCGTCATAAGTTTTTCAAGCTTGGATGGCCTTTGTCATAATTAGAAATAGAAAAATACTCCAAAGAGTCTTAGGCCTGATTTTGACGAAAACAAAAGCTTTATCGCGCGAAATCGCTATTTTCAAACCAGTTCTAAAACTCCTCCATTTTTTCCAGATGACGTCGAGGTCCTTACAGGCGTATACCAGCCGATCGTGACAACGGAACCAGGGTCTGACCTTCAGACCATCAGCCAGAACTTTAGTCGATCGCTGACAGCTGACGACAACAACAAGATGCTGATCTGCAGGGCGGAGCACGAAGCGTTACAGAAGTCCATGGAGGCCCGGAGACAACTCAATGTTCAGTGTAAGTACTTAAAATAGTAGGGGAGCTAAAGAAGAGATTTTTGAAGTGACTCGAGCGTATTAGATAATTATTATAGGGAAAATCCCTTTAATGTACCTCTACCAAGTATGAACCCTTCATATGGTGGGGTGTGTTAGGGGAAACCGACAGATTAGTAAAAAAAAACGTTCCTCAGAAAAACTCGAGCAAAGCAAGAATGAAAGAGAGAGAAAAATTAAGAGAAAAGAGAGAAAGAAAAATAGTTAAGTACATTATCAGAAAGAAAGGAAGTTATGTTCTTAGACCAGATTAAAAAATTCAAGATGGCTACTGGTAATTATTCTGTACTGGTAGTTACCACCGGGCACGCCGCAATCGCGGCGGTAAGACCCCTCTTTGAGGAGTGGCTGGAGAGACGTCACGGCGTCCTGACCTATCGGATGACGCAGGTCCTCACCGGACACGGAAGTTTCGGGAGGTACCTGTGTCGGATAGGGAAGGAAGAAACGCCCGGGTGTCACCATTGCGAAGATCGCCCGGAGAACACGGTGGAGCATACGGTGCAAGACTGCCCCGCTTGGGCAGAGCACCGACGTGTATTCACGGCGGCGATAGGCGGAGACCTCTCGCGCCTGCCATTGGTTACGGCCATGTTGCGGGGCGAGACGGAGTGGGAAGCGGTCGCCTCCTTCTGCGAAGCAATGCTCGTGAAGGAGGAGGCGGGCCGCGAGAGGGAGAGGACAGCGTCCTCCCTCCGCCCCAACCGCAGTGGTAGACGCCCGCGGCGTCGGACGTCAGCAGACGATCTCCGGCCACCGTAGGCGCGGGCATGCGGACAGCGAGTAAAGGGCAACTCGCTGTCCGACCATGGACCATGCCCGGGTCGACGGCGCGTCGTGTTCCACGCGCCTCAAAGAGCGTCAGCAAAATAACGGGCCCCCGAGATTTTCTCTATCTCAGAGGGCCAAAGCCTGCCGGGGTCGCGGGACTTATTTCCATACCGTGAACCCGGAACATAAAGGGCTATTGAAGAACACCGTGGGTTTTAGTCAGTACAAGTCTGACAGTCCCTCCCGCCCTGCCCGGGGTGGGAGGACTCATTTGATGATATACCACGCTAAAAAAAAAAAAAAACTAGTAGTTACCACGGACGATTCGGCGTTTTTTTGTAGCTATAGTTACCATTTACCAGTGACGTATTAATGGATTAGAAGAGTCACGGATAAAGCTCTCATTTGCAAGTTGAAGTGACAATGAGGCCGCAAGTGATGTGGCCGTAGAATTGATAACCGATGGGGAAGAAAATTTCTCGAGTGGTGACCACGGATCGGAAGAACGCAGCGTAGGCAGGCCATCCACTAGGTGTACCGACGACATCGTGAGACTCGCGGGTAACCAATGGATGCAATTGGTGGATTGTCATTCAGGGTGGTGATCTAAGGGGATGCCTTCGTTCAGCAGTGGACGTCTTCCGGCTAATGATTATGATGATGATTATATTAAAACATTACCATCTGGTGGATTGGTTCCATCTCCAAGCGGTCGGGTAAAGACCGGTACGGGTCGTTATTATTTACCCACAATCTGCAACTGCATTTTTTTAGATTTAATTATTTGCTCGTTTTTTGCCCACCATCTCGCCTCATGGTAAGCGATGACGTCCCTCTCGACTTAATTAAAACCCCTCTTATTTTCCTTAGACCCACCAAAACGCCAGGAAGCTGGTCCTATCACCATCTTCGGTCTGAAGCTGGGTGCTGAGGGCCGTCTTAACGTGACGGTGAGGGCCAACCCCAAACCCACGGCGGAATGGACTATGGGAGACCAAATATTGGCTGCCCCCAGGCAGAGTGACAATGGGGAATTCACTGCTCTTGAACCGCTATTCTTGGTAAGTTTTCTTGTTGACGTTTTGTAAGTGCCCTCATGGGCCTATGTGAAATAAAAATATTTAATTTTGACTTTGTAAAATTACGAACACGTATTTTTTTTTTGTAAAATCTACGAGTATGTATATTTACCAAATTTTTTTGAATGAAAAACTCGAGAGTGAGTGGTCGTAACGTCAGAATTCAACAATAAATTTTACTAAATTTTGACGTATTGCCGATTTTGAAAGCGTTGTAATTTCGACAATTTGAGTTTAAATAACAATATATAATCTAACTGATCAATTACCCAATTCACAACTTAGTGCATACCATAAGGACTAATCTTCTTTATAAGTTTAATTCCTAAATATTTATCTCCTCTTTCCCCTCCTCAGAGTGACGGCTACTACAACATCACCCTAATCCTGGCTCGCATTGCCAAGGAGGACGTCGACCGGACATACTACCTGCGCGTGGACAACGGACTGGGACGGGAGGAGTTCGCCGTCAGGATCAGCACTATGGATGAACCTGCTGGTATGTACATGGACACGATTATTTGACAGTGAGGAAAAAGATTGGGGGACGACTATGACAGCGGGGAAAATTGTGCTTCGAAATAGTGCTGAGTATTTAGTATTGTGAGGAAAAAAAATGGGGAACTGCTATGACAGCGGGGAAAATTGTGCTTCGAAATAGCACTGAGTGAGTATCGTAGCGGTATAGCGGGGAAAAAAATTGGGGAACTGCTATGACAGCGGGGAAAATTGTGCTTCCAAATGGCGCTGAGTATTTCGGATACCACCGTCCCCGATTTATTGGTTTATATTCACAATTTTTCGGCGTTTTATAAGTGCCTATTGAGATTTGAGAACTATGTGAAATACAATATTTTGATGTCCAACCGATGGATGCAAGTGGCAGATTGTCGTTCAACGTGGTAGTCTAAGGCTGCCCTGTCCATTGATGCGGAGCGAGCTGGCGAAGCGGAGAAACGAGGAAATATTAACCAATAGGATTGCACCATTGAAGAGGGCGGAGATTTAGTGCAATCCTATTGGTTAATATTTCCTCGTTTCTCCGCTCCGCCAGCTCGCTCCGCATCAATGGACAGGCAGCCTAAAGGGAAGGCCTTTGTTCAGCAGTGGACGTCTTCCGGCTGATGATGATGATGATTCAAGATGTCTTTGACAAGCTATGAACACTCAGACTTCTATTGCAAATAAAAACTAAATAAAATAACTTGAAACAATAAATATTGACCAATTTTATGTTTCCAACAGCTCGGAAAGCGAAATCAACATATTTAATTGAGATATTTGGTAAGACATTCATTCAGGAATGATAACTATAAATGAACGGTATTGAACGAATGAACGAAGTTTTTTTTGACGTTTCTGTTCGAATTATTTAGTCTAAGAGACTGACAGTAGTTTTTGGTAAAGTATGTGTTTTGAAAATTGAGTTTTTATGTTGAATTGGGATTTTTAAAATGAGTTTACTTTTGTCAATAATTTTTCATTAGTTTTCCAAAAAAAATCTCTGAATTTAGAAATATTATTTAGGAGCATGAGTTTGTCATTTTTATCGTTTTTGAATTGGGATTTAAGAAACGATTTTTTCGTTTGTCAATAACTTTTCATTAGGTTTTCATAATCAATATTTCGTCTTTTAGAAGCATGATGTCATTTTCTTACTTTTGTCCGTCGCATTTTAATTTCTGTCAAAATCATTGTATATTCTTTCTGAGGCATGTTTCAAAATTCGTAAAAAAATCTTATTTTTATTTTGGCATGAAAATCAAGTCCTCTTTATTTTAAAAGACCTTTGATAAAGTGCATGGAAATATAAGGATAGCAGTAGTGTTATGTTTTGAAGTAGACTGAAATATTAAAATAGTGCTCGGTCGATACGGTAATTTTTGTAGAAAATTAAGATAAGTTTTTCGACAGTTCTCTGAAGTGCTATTTTTTTATAATTTCCTTTCATAATATCGTTTTATGTTCGGTACTAAACTGCTTTAATTTTATTTTCTAAATAACCGACGGATTCTTTTTCCACGATTTTTCATCGTCATTTTACAAACTCTGGAGATATTTTCACTTTCATTCCTAATTCAGGGGAATCACACTTAAACCATTAATTTTTTCTCTCAACTCACTACAGTTTTCTATTTTTAATTAACAGTTTCTATTATTTTGTGTACATTTTGTAACAATAATTAAGGAATAGAAAAAAATGGTTGCAATTTTTTTTCAACTTTTATTGACATCAATTAAATTACATTTTTCTCTCGACTTTTCATTCCACGGTTCTCTCCATTTTCACATAAGAAAAAAACTCTTCATTGAGTGTACATTTTTTTTTTTTTTTTAGCGTGGTAAAATCATCAAATGAGTCCTCCAACCCCGGGCAGGGCGGGAGGGACTGTCAGACTTCTACTGACTAAAATCCACGGTGTCCTTCATAGCCTGTTATGTTCCGGGGTTACGGTAAGGGAATAATCCCGCGACCCCGGATTGAGTGTACATTTGGGAACCAATTGTTAGTGGGGCTTATTTTTGCATTTTTTTAGGTTATTTTAACTTTTTTTTTCTCCTAGGTGTGGAGTTAGACACAGGAGCAATCGTCGGCATCGTGGTAGGAGTTCTAATCCTGCTAGCCGCTATTTCCCTGGTAATATTCGCCTTCGCTACAGACAGATGGTGCTTCGCCGGTAAGTCGCATTATTTCTTCTATTTCCTATATTGAATTGTTGATATTTTGGAGCATAAATTTCTTATTTTTTCGTTACCCATTTGCATGAACGGCATGTTGGAATATTAATTTCGTTTAACATGCATCTTTTTCTTTAACTTTTGTGTATTTTTTTATTGTAAAATATGGTCAAGCTGAATTAGCAAGTGATTTCGATTTTCGATAGACGTGCTTGAGTATCGATATTTAAAAAACTCAAGACTATGTTTACTTGAACTAATTAAAATATCAGTTTATTTTGTGTTCACTTTAAGTGAATATGTAAAATATTCAGCTGCATCTGGTTCGATTGGAAGCCGACTCCAATATAGTTGGGAAAAGGTTACGCAGATGATTTAAGTGAACACAAAATAAACTGATATTTAAGAAATCTGTTAGCCCAAAGTTTTTTTTTTGGGAGTCATTGACCACATATTTTTAATTATGCTATACCAATCATATCTGTGACGTTTTGCTAGCTAATTTAATTTGACCCGTTTAATTCAGATGTAATTTTTTTATCATTTTTATTTTTAATTTGCTCCATGAATGTTAACTATTCGTTAGTTTAGTTGTGACGTCATTTCCCTTTTTGTGCCATAAGTCCAAGAGCCTTAATTAAAAATATTTATATCATCATTATTAATAATTTTCTTCAAAACGTGGAATATCAATGAAATTATTTTACTACTATAATGTCAATGTATTTTTTAACAAAATAATTTTATTGATAGACCCGCATTGTGATTTTGACCATGCTTTTTTACAATCGCTTTTATTACAAAAATTAGGCATGCGTTATAATTCCTTATACCTTTTTAAATAAATATTATTAATAAGTAATACGTTTCTGGCAGGCTCACGGGCTGTTGGTCGATAGGTAACGTTGGAAAAAAGAAAATAGAAAAGTAGTAAATTTAGAAAAAAGAAACACAAATCACACTAACTGTTTGAGGCTCGCACTGGTTGAATTTATATCCTAAAACGTCCGAATTTTTGTCAAAAAAACTTTTTTTTCCTAAAAATGTTTGGCTGTTGTAGATTTTAGAACGAAAAAATTAAAGTGCTACTTTTTGGCAGTGTTTTTGCTTTAATATTGTATAAAAATAAGTGTTTTAAATTAAGTGAATAAGCTTAACAATATTTTGAGCGATCAAGAACGAAATTAATAGCAAAAATAATCTAAATTGCATGTTTATTTTTCATAATAACTGTTTGGCGCATGTGAATGAAAATATAAATATATATTATTTATATATAAAAAGCACGATTTAAAGAATGAATTTTATGCATGTGACTTTTTCAAATATTTATTTAAAATGATTATTATTTCTTCTTCTAAATTGTGTCTTTAGGGTAGAAAATTACATACAGGTGATGGTAAAGCATACAAAATAAATGTAGTTCAGGTGTATTCACGTGTTGTAGCTAGTATTTGGGCCTTGAGCTTATTTCAGTTTTATTTTTATTTCTTCTGGAACTTTCTGGAGTGTGTTCAATTGTTTTTTTTTTTGTCGTAACTAACTTTTACTGGCTTATATTTTAGTTTTTTTTTGTTTTGGGTTCATATTAATCCTCCATTTCATTATGTTTTTTTTTTAAATTGTATTGTGGCCAACTGTTTATAATTTTAATAAACGAATAGGGCACTGATGTATTGTAATTTAACTGTTACAAAATTCAGTATTGTTTTAAAAAAAAATTCAAAACTCATTTGGGCAGTGCTATGGACAGCTTTATTTTACACGTCATACCACATAGCAATGCAGTCTCAGCTTTAATCTGAGTTTTATTTACAAAAATAGACTTTACACAAAAAAAACTTATAATTTTTAACTTTCAAATTCTCACTTGAAAGGGACCTAATTTTGCCACACAGTCATCTTTTGAAGAGTGGCAGATTTCGAAGAAAGAAATTTTAACGATACATTTCGTTAAACGCTTCTAGTTGCACATCCACAAAAATGTAGTTTCATGTGTAGAAGACTAAGAAAATTTATATCTTTTAACATGTTATTCTGGCACTGACTTATCATGGACACAATGTCTAGATGCCTAGATTTCAACATCACGGCAAGCTAGATAAGCTCTTAAGCTACCACGCAAATTATTCAGAAAGATTCTAATTGTAGCAGACTATTAGAGCAAGCCAGCTTGCAGACTTGTACAAAAGTGCCTCCAAAACATGCACTGTTAGTTAGATACTAGTTCATCACACACAATAAGCAGAAGGCCCAACAAACTCACAATCACACACAAAATTTTCAAAGCTCACCGCACCACACAGCTTCTTAACAAGCGACATGAAAAAATCCAGCCAAGTTCTTGATCGCTTAATGTATTGTACGGCAGGACGTTCTCACCGCACCGACATTCCGGACGGGGCGGACTCTGAGGCCCCCCTTCCCCCTCACGAGGACATCAAGGGCTCGGAGAACCCCTCGCATGACCACGGCGACTATATCAGCAACGGGGACACAAAGCATCCGGAAAAAAAGCCGGATACGGCTGTTTAAGCGTAAGTCGGTAACTGTCGCTTGTCTGATGGTGGAACTCGGGAGGTCTTTTTTTGGAAAAACTTTTTTTAGTCCAAAATGCGGTTTATGGAACTACAATTATTGGCACGTCATGTGACTAGCTTTGGTTTAGTTTACAGTCTACTAGATAAAAATAATGAATACTAATATTTTACATGGAGCGACTGCCATCTAACCTCCAAATTATAGTTAGGGCTAGGTAAATCTAGACACGCGGGAGCGTGTCAAGCCAAGTTCTGGCTAAGCTAAGCTAATACTACTTGGTAAGACTGGTTGTCAGACTGTCAGAATGACGTGTCAAAATAAAATGCATGACAAGTGATTCGTTTTTGAACAAATAAAATATCTTTATCTTTATCGTTCTAAGCTAGCCTGCGAGCTCAAGGCGTCTTCTCATTTAGAGGGAAGTTACGATTTTGAAGTACCATGCAAGTCACAAGTTTAAGCGTGATAGTTTTTGTGTTTATTTTTAGTTCCATAAGCCAGGCGTAATTTTGGCAATTTTTAAAATTGTTTTAGAGAGTTTAGAAATTCTTGCCCAAAAAAATATTGAAGTCATTCTAATTTTGTGTAGTTTTCCTTTTTTTAACGTATTTCATAGAGGTTTAACGTGTACACATATCTAATGTGAAAATATTAAAGATCTACTTAAACTTAGTTATAATTATTGTACTCGTTAAAAATCTATGAAATGTTAATTTAGAAGTTATTTAATTTAAATATACTAAGATAATCGTCTGTTTTTATTGAGAACAGTGTCTAGGCATATTTTATGTTATAATTAGATAATAAATTCCCGAGTTTCACCAAAAAACGGAAATCTCAAATATTCGACGTCAAAGTGACAGATTAAAATAATATTATTTTGGACTTAAACGTTTGATTATTAAGTGTCGTTTAGTGCCAGACGTGTTTAACATTGTTACTTATTAATAAATATTGTATTTAAATAAAATATGTACGCAATTTTAAAAAGTAAAATTCTAAAATAAGAGACATTTTTGAAAAGAGATTATTAGAAATGATGTGGAGCGCACTCAGAAGTTATTTGCAATATTTTTTTAATTACTTAAAAATAAGTATGCATTATTTTAGTTATTGTAAAGGCTTCGATTTCGTACTGACAAAACTCGTCAGAGTTGAATTGAAAAAAAATATATATATTTGACAGAGCCTTAACTTGCCAAACATTCCGATAAAGCATTTGTTTTTAAACCTACGTGAATTTGCAACTAATTTCTGAATGCTCTCAAATCAAAATCTAGGTTAAATGTTTGTAATTTGACAAAAAAAAACATAGTTACACATGTATACCGATCTTTCTTATGTACAACATGATAAGAAATTTAAATTGGAATCGAGAAAAAACGTCAAAATGACGACTATTGCCTTTTTTTTCTAAGAAAAACAGTTGATTGTACTAAAGCCCGGTTTCCACTGCAAGCGGAGCGGACACATTAATGACCCAGCGGGTGAAAAGAGTAAAAATGAGCTCGCTCTGGGAACGCAAAAACTATTTGTTGGTGGAAATACAAGTATGCAGTTTGCGCTTGCGAGTTTAAAGGAGTCATTAATGTGTCCGTTCCGCTCGCGGTGGAAACTGGGCTTTAAATGTGACGAACGTGGACAAGAAAAAAAATACATAATAACGGACATGACTACCTCCTTAAACGGTTGCTTTTTTTTTACAAAAAAATGTTTTTTCTCGATTGTAATCACGGAAATAATATAAACTTTTTGTGTACATGTTACACCTAAGAATCTCATTGTAAAAATAACGTTTTTCGAAATATACTTGTGGTAACAAGGAAATCCCAACGCGTATCTTTAGGGCAATTTTAAATAAAAATAGAAAAAATTTGGAGCACATATTTTTTGTAAAATTTCTTGAAAACTTTTCATGAGACTTATTGCAAGTATGCAACTTAATAGCTTATTATGTAACGAAATAGTTATTTTGCAAAAATTTGTTTATTGAAAATAGGTTTTTAATCGCCTTTCAAATGATTTCATGTAGTTTTAAGATAGGTGGGGAGACCAACTGTCAGTATAACACGTTATCCAACAGAATAGTAGCTTAGACGTCTTTTTAGAAGACGAAAAATTATATTACTACTTATTCTTACTGTTTTACGCATTTATTTAAGAAGGACGTTTTACATATGCCTATAAGTCAAGAGTGAATAGATTACTTCTAGGTTCATTCTTCGCTGTTGACCTCATAATGCTTACCATCAGACAAAATAGTGTCAAAAGCTATATTGATGTTAAATAAAAAAATGGAGTTAATTCTCCATGGCTGGCAATTGGTGCCTCCACCTAATATTTAAGTTACAATGTGTTCGTACCACCATATTAATATTTTTGTATATATTATGTAGTAAACGAAATAATTTCTTTAAAAATAAGTTTTAAATCCATTTTGACTTCCTAATTTTATTTTATTGGTACATTAAATACTTTAAATCAATTAATATCTCTTATTCAAAATCATATGTTCAATCATTAAAATTGAAAAATATACACATGGCTACAAATCGAGCTAGATATAACCAATATATCTTGATCTCGCTTTGTGTGATCTTTTGTACAATGAAAGGTCAGCTTATACTGGTTTTGCCTAACTTAATAATATAATTATGTAGTTTACAAATTAAACCAACATTTTTCTTCTTTTTTTTTAAGTTAGTTTTATAAGTCACCAAGATTGTGATTTTTAAGTATTTGTAATTACATAAAATATAATTAAGAACTTTATTTTTGTACCAATTTAGTTTTTAGCGTACTTTTTAATTAGCGCCCCAATACAGAAATAAGGTCAACTAGTAATTATATATAAAAAAAAACTAAAGACACTGCCATTTTGCACAAACCATTGCGTCTTTTGAATCTAATAAGCTCAAATTATTTCGTAAGCTTATTACCTTTTTTATCCGCCGAGCATTTTTACTAAAAAAAAAACATTTGACATGACAAAAAAAAACCATTTCTCTTCTTATTTTTTTTTCTGAAAAACACCTTTTTTTACTTTCATTTTAAGAAAACAAATGGTTTTTTTTCTGTCATGTCATTTGAAAGATTTTGATAAAAATAAATAGTTTAGTCTCATCACTATCAATGTCTATTAATAAATAAAGGTTATGACGAAATATTATTGAATATAAAGTATTTATTAAATAAGAAATTCGATGTTTCATTTATTATCCATTTTATTACATATCAGCAAACGAAAAATATAAAATGAAATGTCATAATTAATTTACACTAGCTCTTATACTATAAAAAGTCTTGAATGAACCTGTATGACATTTAAAAATAACGGTTCGATAAATGATCGATTCCGGAATTGGCCGCTAGAGTGTGTGCGGGACTAACGAATACCGTGAGCCCGGAACGTAAAGCCTATTGAATGACACCATGGATATTAGTCAGTACAAGTCTGACAGTCCTTCCTGCCCTGTCCTGGGTGGTAGGACTCAGTTGATGATTTTACCACACCATCATCATATGTCTAGTCTATTCTCAGCTATATTGAGGTCGGCTTCCAGTCGAACCGGATGCAGCTGAATATCAGTATTTTACATGGAGCGACTGACTATCGGACCTCCACAACCCAGTTAGAACTAGGTGATACGATATCCTTTGGTAAGACTCGTTGTCAGACTTTCAGAGCTTCTGACTTATAGTAAAGACTGTCAATGTCAAAGACCTAAAATGAGAGCAGGGAACAACGGATTTGTATCTTTGTGTGTATGTTTGTAATGAATAGGTACACTCAAAAACTACTGCGCCGATTTTGAAGAAAATTTCACCATTTGAAAGCTACATTCACTCTGAGTAACAAAAGGTATATAATTTTAAAATGTCCACCCGTGCGAATCCAGGACGGGACGCTAGTGTAATATAAATGATTATACCAATGAACAAGAGATACTCGGTCCAGAATCCCAAATACGCTAGAAGGGGACATTTTAATGACGTTAAAGAGGTGAAGGGTTCAAGGGCCCACACACGCATGCCAATTTTCAAGGGAGACCCAATTAATTAATTTATAAATGCTTGGACATATTGCCTTGGATTCCACGAAAAGGGTTGTTCGAAATAAGCTTTGGTGAATTAACTAAAAATAGAAATTAGATAGATAACCCAGGTAGCATTTTTACGTCATTATGTCGTCAGTTTACGGTACTGCTCGACGTGAGAGACGTCATGTCTTGACGTCGGGGGGTCCCATCAGATGTCGTCAATTTGTCACAGCCTCAAGACGTCAGTTTACAGACGTTACAGAGACGTCATATACTGAATTTACAGGGACGTTACTGGGCCGTACGTATTAGGGCAGCCACTGACGTTGGAGTGACATCATATACTGAATTCATAGGGACGTTACTGGGACGTACATATTAGGGCAGCCACTGACGTGCAAAACCATGTATAAATCCGCAGTTCTCTTTGGAGTGGGTTGTTAATGGAACACTGTTAACACTGGTAAACTTGACACTTCTATTCACTGTACCGATGCATTGCTCTCAATAACTTCTCAACAAACCAAAATTAATTCTTCAGACCTTATACTATCGGCGGTAACGAAACCATAGCGACTTCTATTTCGACTACAACGCCATCTATCGAGCTAGGCGGTACTATTTTTCGAAACTTTAAATAAATATTGATCGCTGTGAATCCGTTCTCGCTGTAACTTCTAGTAAAAAATTGCTCTGCCGATTTTTATATTTTTATGTGTTATCTTATCCTTAAATAGGTTTGTTACCTTTTTCATTTTCAAACGTCATTATTTGATTGATTTGACATCAAATAATGTTGTTTAAAAAGGAAAAAGTTTTGGATTACGTAACAAAACCTACGTATTTAAGGATAAGAAATAACATAAAAAAATAAAAATCGGCTGGGCAATTTTTCACTAGAAGTTAGAGCGCGTTATGTAAAAAGTTATTTTGGAGTGACACTGAAATCGAAACATTGTTGGATTTTATACTTCCCTATTCTAACTAATACATTTAAACAAATACAAAAAGAATTTGAGGCTGAGGAATTTTTCACAGAGAGTTATAAGCAATTTTCATGTTTTGATAAAAAAAACGGAACTTCTAGGCTAAAAATTGTTTGGATTATTGTGCATCTGTAATCTGTATCACCTACTCTCATCATATGCCAAATTTCAGCGCCGGAGGAATTTTTCGAAAGTCTTCATACAAAAAAATCCTCGTTGACTGGACTAATGTACCGGCTATACAAATCCTTGTTATAATGATTAGTATTTGCCCATAATATTCGCTATGTTGGTGGTCGACTTCACTCGTGGAATTATGTCAGTCAGATGCATTCCATAATCTGTTCCAATCTTTAGCTCTTTGGGTCACTTTAGGACCAGATATTATGTCATACAACAGTCGTCAACCTGAGGGCAGATTTAGACTAATAAGGGACAGACTATAAAATGACGTTGTTAGGAGGTATCATTTATGACCTATACAGTACGTACAGTACAGTACTATAATAGTACGTAAGTATGACGTACAATAATGACGTAACTGTGGTGACCCTAAATTGACATAAGGATGTCGTCATTTTTTAGTCGCCGACGTCACTTGCTACCTGGGAATACAATGATGCAACTAGTAGGTTCTCTTACAAGGCTTTTTTATCGTGGTAAAGTCGTCGAATGAGTCCTCCCGCCCAGGGCGGCTCGGGCCCTTTCCATTTCAGAGAAAAATAGGTCTCCGCTTAGAATTCAAAAACATAATATTTTTCATAGAAAACAGATGATCGCTTCTGAAGATTACAAACATACTACTTAGCTCAGTTCTGGGGTTTAGAGTGCCACATTATCAGAATCGTAATATGAAAACCCTGAAGAGAATGAAAATCGTCCTTACTACTACGATATAATTATACAATTTGACTGACTTACGTCGTCGTGGCGAGCGTTTTTTGTTTTTCATCTACCCGTAGATAACCCAAAGAGATTTCAAAGAACCTATAGAGCGGGCATTGGAAAAATTGTCATACAAAATTGTTGATGCCGTGCGTCAGTAGCGCTATCTAAGCGTTGCATAGCAACGCGACTACTAAACTGAGGGACTTTTTACCTATTGGTAAAAAGTTTTGGATCACAAATTTCTTCGTGATGTCCCGTCTATTGCTCGTTAGTTTAATGGGCGTTTTTCCATTAGCCGGCACGGCACCGGCACCGGCGCCGGCGCCGGCGTTGTGCCGGTGCTGGGAAGCGAAAATGTATGAACGCCGTGCCGGCGCCGGCGCCGGTAAGTGGAAAAGCGAGCCGTACATTTTCATACATTTTTGCTTCCCCGGCACCGGCACGGCGCCGTCGCCGTCGCCGGTGCCGGTGCCGTGCCGGCTAATGGAAAAACGCCCAATGTCTTTGAGATAACCACACGTTTTTTGTCATAATTATGACGTAGTGGTAGTAGTAAGGATGTTTTTCACTTTTAGTTGAAATTGGTGTCGAAATTGCGTCGCATGATTGTCACCAGCAAGCTCGCTTCGATAACCAATATTTATTATTAATACTCGTAATATAACAAGATGGAGTAATTTCACTGTTTACGAGTACAGAGAGATCGTAAACAAAGTTGACAGACAAACAAATCCTAACCATACATTTTGCTGAACTGATTGCGGACGAATGCAATTCATATTACGGCCTTGACATACTTAGTATTGCATAAAATATGCAAACAGTGAATAAAAATGCTATTTCAAAAGATTATTTTCAGCTATTCAGGGTCCAATTAAAAGTGAAACGTTGCAATTGTGCTAGGAATAATTATTTTTAAACTATAAAATTAGTTGAAAACCAGGTAAGTATTGATTTTAAATCGATTAAAAAGTGATCCTTACAATAAGCCGTTTAATTGAAATGACGTGTTGTCATTTTAAAATTGTTACATGGTTAAAATTGTTAAAAATTACAAAAACAGTTTGGTCAAAACATTTTTTTTGTAGTTTCCTATTTCCCCCCCGAAAGTTCGCTTGTGTTACAGATACTATTTTGTAATTGCAATTTTGATGAGAGGGCGCTGCTGTGTCACCGTAAACATCAGCTCCGAACATAAAATTCAATTAAAAATCTAAAAACGCGAGACTATCATATAAAAACAGTGAAATATCCTTCTAGAACAGTTAAAAAAGACGAGAAATAAAAGACTGGACGATAAAGTGAAGTGAAATATCAAAAAAGTGTAAAAGAAAGACAGTGACTTTGTTTGCGGTGTTTAGTGAAAATTAAGAGAAGAAAAGAAAACAGAAGAAAAAAACTTTAACGTATTCAAGTCAGTGAACGAAGAAAACATGGAAGAGTAACTTCAAACAAAATCTTTTTTATGGACGGCCCACGACGTTTGTTTTCTTTGAACAGCTAGTTTGTTCTCTATTAATATCACGAAGTTATGATTGGGTAGGTTGTCAACGCTCGTTTCTAATTGGCTAAGCAACGCATAGTAACAATGACATCATTGGCGCTAGAAATGAACACATGACATTAATTTGACGGGCTGCAAGAATTGTCAAAGTGGACGAGTTATATAAAAAGTAGCAATGAAAGATTTGAATATTTTTTATTATGTATTTTTATTTATTTTGCATTTGATGTAGATACATGACAACAAAAAGTTCACGTTTATATTTACATAAAATGGCTCATACGACTATGTATATGCAAAGAAAGAAAAAGAAAGAAAACATATTTATTTGGCACATGTCATGCCACCTACTGTGAGCTACGGCCTCCTTAGAGATTAACTAGAAAGTCTTATTGTCTTTTGCTGAAAACCAGTGTCGAGCACCAGTTGCTCGACATTATGCTGAACTGGGGCCTATTTGGCGCAGCCATGGGACACGCATAAAATGTTTTTCACTTGAACTCCCTTTTATTTTTTTGCCTTTAGTTTAAGTTTCCATTTTTCTGTTTCTTTTTTTATTTTATTTTATTTTGTTGTGTGTTTGTCGTGGTTTTTGTGCCAAATAAATGTTTTTCTTTCTTTCTTTCTTTAAAAATGAATAACAGAAATGACTAACATAGCTTGCTTTACCAAAATGTCAAAAATGTTGGAAATGTCAAAATGTCAAATTGGAATAGCGTTTGTTTTGAGCTTCTGGTATCCTTTTTTCGTCATATAAAAATCGTCATCTTGAAAATGGACTGAACAAATTATTGTTGTTTTGCTAGGGGACCAGTCGTTTTCCTGTCTCTCCAAGGGAACTGATCTCGTCCATTGTTCTTTGAGGTTTGGATCTTGTGGAAATCTGTCAAAGGAGCAGAGTGTTTTGTAATCTACTATATAAAAATAAGTCGGGTTTTCCTTCCTGACGCTATAACTCCAGAACGCACGAACCGATTTCCACGGTTTTGCATTCGTTGGAAAGGTTGGTAGGTGGCGAAACGGAGTTCGCCGGGTTTGCTAGTGTAGCAAAAAGAAAACACAAACATATTTTACTTCAAACATTCAACATTAATTTACTTAGTCCATCGGGCATAACACCATCCCCATAGAAAAAAATTGATCCATGTTTATAATTAATATAAAAATAATGTAGTAGTCTAAGGGCTACTTACAGGTGATAACTAATTCCAGCATTTTTATTATGTAGATGAGATCGATTTATACACCATTTCACTGCGCAAGAAGGCATAATTTATAGTTTTAAACTGAATAAAAATACGAACAACGACATGTGCCGTCACAGCCGAACTAAACTCCTCCGAGGCACGATTGATAAGCCCCGCCTACCGAGGCACGATCTGCGTTGGGTCATTATCGGGCTCTAGGAATGCTTCTATGTTTTCTTCGTTCACTGATTCAAGTGCTAAACATCTATATGTGTGAAACGATCACTAACATTTGAACTATCAGTGAATAATTACAAAAATCAAAAATCATCATAACCTTAAAAGCGAAGAAACATTGAAAAGCCATTCGCATCGGCTGTTTGTTTTAAATCTCGGTTACAACGCCATCTAGCTTAATCTGCCAATAATTAACACGGCAGTCAAAACTACATCAAATAGAGCCATCTAGCGGAAAGTCCAAGAACAGCTCAGAGAGCACATCAACAAAACGAAGTATCGACCGCCATATTAGTTCGCAGCTATCATAGACAGAGGGCGCGGAATTAAGAATGGATGAAATCAAGGAAATACTTCAAAACATGCAGGCAGAGATAAAACAGCAAAAAAGTGAAATGAGAGACATGAAAGAGGATATTAAGAATGCAATTAACAATAACATAAATGAAAAATTTAAAAACCTGGAAGCAAAATATACACAAATGGAGCAGACAGTTGAAATACAAAAAAACTCATTAGCCATTTTGGAAAGAAATATCACTCGAAAAAACTTACTGTTCTTTGGAGTTGAAGAAAACGAAAATAACTACCATGAACTAGAGGAGAATATTCTATATATTATAAATAATATGCTACAAATTCAATGTGGAAAAGAATACATAGAATCCGTTAGAAGATTAGGAAAGAAGAACGAGAAAGTTAGACCCATTATGGTGACACTGTTAACAATGGGCATGAAAATACAAATACAGAAAAATAAGAAAAAATTAGAGACATCAACATATTATATTAAAGACTATTTTCCTCCTGAAGTACAGAAAAAGCGTAAAATACTACAAGTTGAACTAGAAAAAGAAAGAGAACATGGAAGAAAAGCTGTTATCAAGTATGATAAACTTATAATACTGAATGATGGTTTTAAGAAATCACTATCACTTGAAAATTCAAACCAAAAGAGGAACTTATCAGAATCACCAGAAACAAGCTCTAATATAAATCCTCAACATAAGAATAAACAACCGAACAAAATAAACAAAACTAACAGTATGAACAATTACATATTAAGAAAACCAACATTTATGCCCCCCGACAGAACTAGCGCTGAAACATATATCCACAATGAAAATACAGAATAGCAACCAGCGCCCCCCTCTCCGGGTCTCCCACCACGGCCAGTCACCGCGGGAGATAACGACTACAACCCTCCAACACAAAAGCAACTATATATTGGCACATACAACGTTAGATCATTGCTGTCTCCGCAAAGAATGATTCTACTAAAATACTCTCTTGAAAATATCAAACACGACATAATCGGATTATCAGAAATAAGAAGAAATGGAAACAATATCATTGAGGACGAAAACTATATATTCTGCCACACTGGCGAAAATAAAGGTCTACATGGAGTAGGATTCCTGATCCAAAAGAAACTTAAAAATAATATTATAAATTATATAGGTATATCGGAAAGAGTTTGCTTGTTAAATTTGGAATTCAAAAATTCAAAAATATCGATTATACAAGTGTACGCCCCGACCCTTGACGCAAAAGATGAAGATATAGATATTTTTTACGATCAAATAGAGAAGGCTAAAAGCCACGCAACAGGAAAGATCATACTCATGGGAGACCTAAATGCAAAGATAGGACAAAGAAAATCTGGGGAAAACGCAATAATCGGACTGTACTGCTACGGAAAAAGAAATCAACGAGGTGACAGACTAGTAAAATATGCCATGTCTGTCAACTTCGCTATAATAAACACAAGATTTAAAAAGAACAGAAAAAATCTATGGACATGGATTTCACCGGATAAACAAAATAAAAATCAAATTGATTATATTATGAGTGACTCACCAAAAATGTTCTCAAATATAGAAGTTATAAATAACAAGATTTTTCCCAGCGACCATCGATTTGTAAGAGCAACAATAAATCTTAACAAGCGGAAAAGTAGAGTAAGCTTCGGAAAACCCCGACACACAGATCTCTCCGACACACCAAACCAAACAAAATACCTTGAAACCTTAAAACGAAAAATACAAGAAACAAACTGGGAACACAAAGAAATAGAGTCCCTCTACCTACAAATTGAACAAACCATACAGCAAAGTCTAGAGGCCGCTACACAAGAGAAATTGAAAAAAGACATAGTGTCAACAGAAACTAAAGAATTAATTAAAAAACGCTCTGAACTTCAACGTAAACCCTTAAAAAGTAGAGAAGACAAAAAACAACTATCGATGCTTTACAAAACCACAAATAAACTGTTGAAAAAAGACTATGAAAACTATAGATTAAAAATAATTGAAAAAAACCTAATAAAAACTGGAAGCCAAAAGAGAGCATACAAGCAAATCAACACTGAGAAAAAATGGATACCAACATTGAACGCACAGACAACACCAAAAAGATTTCAAACACGAGAGGAACTTGTAAAAATAGCTTCGAATTTCTATAAAGATCTTTATGACGAAGCAAACTATATAACTGACCAACAAGAAGACCCAAACCTAGACAAAGACAACTCTACAGTTCCACGTTTCTGCGCCAAAGAAATAATGAAAAGCATAGATCGCTTAAAACGAGAGAAAAGCCCTGGACCTGACAACATACCTAACGAAGCCATACAAATAGGAAGAAACTTATTAATTAGACCTCTTACCACATTGTTTAATCAAGTATTGGAAACACAAACGGTCCCGAGAAACTGGGCTGTATCAAGAATAACTCTAATATATAAGAAAGGCGATCCGGCGGACATTAACAACTATAGACCTATCAGCTTACTCCCAACGTTGTATAAACTATTTGCAATGTGTATAGAAAAAAGGCTTCTCCCGTACATAGAGAAGAACCAACCAAGCGAACAAGCAGGTTTCCGACCGGGCTTCTCTACTATGGACCATATCCATGCCCTGGACCAAATAGTCGAAAAGTATCAAGAATTTAAAAGACCCCTGTACCTTGCTTATATAGACTACGCAAAAGCCTTCGACTCTATAGCACACAAAAGTATTTGGCAAGCACTAAAACACCAAAACATTCCACAAACCTACATAAACATAATTCAGGACGTATACAGGAAAAGCACAAGTCGGGTTAAGCTAGATAGACTTGGACCCGAAATAAATATACGCAGAGGAGTGAAGCAGGGGGATCCTTTATCACCAAAGATGTTTATAGCTGTACTACAGAATATTATGAAAAACCTGAAATGGGAAAGAAAAGGAATAAAAATAGGAGATAAGTTTCTAAGCAACCTAAGATTCGCAGACGATATCATACTCTTCTCATCAACAGCAAAACAACTACAAGAAATGCTAAAAGAACTTAGTAGTGTGAGCGAGAACATCGGGCTACAACTAAATACTTCAAAGACAAAAATAGCTACAAACAGCACGCAGGAACCAATACTTATAAAACAAACACCTATAGAATACGTAGATACATATACATACCTCGGAAAACAAACGTCATTCAGAAATACCAGACACATAGATGAAATCGACAGAAGAATAAATCTCACTTGGCGAAAATATTGGAGTTTGAAGGAGATATTTAAATCAAATTTACCAATAACGTTAAAAAGGAAAGTGATGGATTCATGCCTGCTCCCCTGTTTAACATATGGTGCCCAAACATGGATTTTTAACAAAACGACCAAGACAAAGATACGATCATGTCAGCGTGCTATGGAGAGAAGTGTTCTAGGTATCAAACTTATAGATAAAAAAAGGAGCACCAAAATACGGGAGATAACCAAAGTAATAGACGCGAAAAACCATGCTCAGCGCCTAAAGTGGAAATGGGCTGGCCACATAGCACGCTTAACAGACAACAGATGGACAAAACGGGCAACAATGTGGAAAGGTCCAGAAGAGAAAAGAGCAAGAGGGAGACCAATGGACCGCTGGGCTGACGATATACAGAAAACCACAGGCGGGAACTGGATAGATATCGCAAAAGACAGGAAACAGTGGAAAAAGTTGGAGGAGGCCTATACCCGAGACGGGGCCATAACTTAAAAAACATTTTTTATTTTTATTTTATATTCTGTTCTAATACTAAACTACTCCAAACTTAATTGTAAAAAATGTATAACTTTGTTCCAAAATTGCATGTAAGTTATGGATCAAATAAAGGCTTTATTATTATTATTATTATTATAATTGCAATTTTGAATCGAAGTAATCCAGTAGATTCCAAACAAATTGACTGTGACGGACGGACAGATAAGACACATGATTGATCCTATTAGGATTCGTACTAAATCGAACAAATCAGTTTTTGAGGAACCAAAATGTTTTTTTTTTTTTCGTTTTAACACTAAAATGTTTGCGAGGCTACAAAATTACATAACTATTTTTGTTTTGCGAAATGCCTTGTACGGCGAAAAGCATTTCTTAAACAAACTGATTTTTTTTTTCGAAAAGACTAAACCGATTTTAATGCAGCTTCCAAAAAAGTTTAAAATTAATGCAGCTTCGAAAAATAGTATTGCAGCTTATTTTAAACTTTTTACTTTGCATAGAAACAGAGAAACAGTGATTTCCATTTATATTTATATATTTTTTTTTAAATAAGACTTTCGAAAATGTTCTCTGATATCTTTTTAAACATGATCCTGTATATGCGTATGAAGTTTTATTAAAATCGGTTTAGTCATTTCGAAAAATAAGAACTTGAAAACTTGTATGAATTGCCGCCATTTAGCGTTCACGCTTCCCGTTCAGCCCCCGCTCTGTAATATGAATACATTTTCAATTTTATTCTATTCTATAGTTTATAAAGTTGAAAATCTATTAAATACTACGACACGAACGGACAAAAACGCTCTGTATTCTTTATTCGATTTTCATCTTTATGTTTTAGAACATAAAGTTGTTTAAACATAAAATATTGTCCGTTCGTTTATCGTTTGCCTCCAGAAATTCCTCTAACACATTAACTTAGAAAAAGTGCATTTTGCTTCACAGGCAGAAGACGAGACAGCACAAAGAATTCCGGCGAATCGTAAGTGTTACTTCTTTAATTATTTACCTATGGGTTTTTAAATGTATATTTAAAGCAATGAAGTGATAAGAAGTAGAAATTACCAACATAAAATAAAGTGGTGTCGTTCATTTTGAAAAATCCATAGGTAGACAGGGTCGAACTAGGCTGGTTTAATTGTAAGCTCGAACCAACTATTTGATCTCTTTTACATATACATACAACTTACCTACCTACGTGGGGGGCATTTTGGGAAATGAACGTTTTGAAACAAACATTTTGGACAGGCCCGTGAGGATGCATTATTAGGAAATAGATACTTCTTCTAGCCACTTATTGCTTTTTTACTATTTTTTTGAGTATCTTGTGTAAATAAAAGTTTTTTTTGTACATTCCTGAACTTATTTGTGTAACATATTATTACTTCTTTTCTTTATACAAATGTAAATTTTTGAAGAAAGTGCTAACAAAAAAAATTGTTTACCTACTATAATCTTTTTAATATTTTTATTTTATTTATAAATCGACTTAAAAACAAATTGGCCAGTCCTTAAAACAAAATTTCTAGGTTACTTAACCTAAAAATATTGTTGCAACGGACGTTTTTTTCAAAATTGTTGCCATACACAATAAATATTTTTTCCCGCAAGGACGCCGGCCGGGGATGTGCTTTTAGAGTCTGGCAACTCGCTTCCTAGAACGTACGTCTAACATTACTGTAACTAGCTTAGCTTGGCAGCACTATACAACAGCATGTATCAGAAATACATTATTTGGTCATAAAACAAAATATGTATCTGTATAGGTATTTTTAATGCAGTGCGGATTTTTTAGTATGTTATTGCTTAACGAAAATTAATTAACACGGTTTTTAATTGTTTTAGTGGAAAATTACGCAAGTTTCATTTTTTTTGTCACGTGCTTGTAAAAAAAAACTAAAAAACTTTTTTTTCACAAATCATGTTTCTTCCGATCCACTCAGTACGGGGAGGAAAATACCACGATTAAAAAAATAAATTTTGCTACGATACTTAAATAGAAAAAAGTTGTTTGTACTACTGAAATACAGCAGTACATAAAAAATACCATGTATTAATGTGGTCTACAGGTGTACTATCGAAAAAAGAAGCTATTCCATAGATAACTATAAGACAATTCAATTTTTTACCAAACTTTTTTGATACATGCTGTATAACTTTAATGCCCAATTTAACTAATAAGCGACCTGTTACGTTTTTTTTTTATTGTTATCGTACCTATATACCTATTATTCCAGTTTTTCCGGATCTTTCCTTGCGAAGTGACGCTTGTTTTATTAGTAAAAATGGTCATTAATACATATCTTAATACGAGTAGCTTGGCTTGTCTCACTGCTCATTTATCCATACTTCAAGCGTTTTATATCTGGGAAGCGGTCGTGTCTTTACTCAATTAATAAATATTTTACATTCAACTGTTCTACCGGTTTTCTAAGCTGGGTCTAAAAACAATTTCACCTTAACCGAAGCATGTGGTTGTCAACCACCTTAGTTGCTTCGGTTGCCCGCACTGGACCTACAACGGCTCATGCGCAAAACGTCTCTTTCGCAAAATGTCACCTGGTCGTAAAACGTCTCTTTCGCAGAATGTCTCTTTCGTAAAATGTCTCTTTCGCAGAATGTCTCTTTCGCAGAATGTCTCTTTCGCAAAATGTCGCACCTGGGACTTAAGAATAAAATTTTGATTTTCAAAACATAAATCATATAATAAAATTATAGTGCAATTTGATTGTTAAAATTTTGGTACTTAAATTTACTTTAGTATGTATTCCAAATAAAAACAATATCAATAGGTACACACATTCAAAATTTTGATCAAAAGAATCAATACTGTTAGTAAACATATCCACAGATAATATATAATAGGAGCTATTACTAATAGTAACTAAATATTAACAAAGTATTGCAAATGGAAATATTTTTTATACCATTTTTAAAATGATTAAAAAATATATACTTAATATTTTCATTTGCAATTATACTTTGTTAATGTTTTGAAAATCAAAATTTTATTCTTAAGTCCCAGGTGCGACATTTTGCGAAAGAGACATTCTGCGAAAGAGACATTCTGCGAAAGAGACATTTTACGAAAGAGACATTCTGCGAAAGAGACGTTTTACGACCAGGTGACATTTTGCGAAAGAGACGTTTTGCGCATGAGCCCCTACAACATCTAACCTCTAAAAAATAATGCATGCGAAGAGTAGTAACTGGTTGCCAGAAACCTCAGACTCAACGCAATCAACAAATGTAAACTGCGTTCAAGAGTCGGTGTTAATGTTGTGTCAAGAATTATTATGGCACATTGACAGGTTCTGAATGCAGAGTGTGGCTGGAGTGTCCTAGGCTTTTACTGTCGTTAGAGAAAAAGGTGGTTACTGGCAACCACTTAAAACTTTCTAGAGGGAGTAGCGTCCTTTTCCTTTTTCACACAATTTAATTAGCTTAAATCATTAGAACTTTCCGCAATAGCGCCATTACTCATCATCAGTAGCGAAGCACTTGGTTGTTGACGACCTACAATTTCATATAAATAGTAGCATGGATATCCTCTATACAGTGTACATAATCAACAAAACTCATAACCAGTCTTTCACAGTAGTCCCATTAACCACAATCATTACCGAAGCACAAGGTTGCTGGCAACCAAATAAACACTGTTCTGTGGTTAGTAGCGACACCGAGAGCGCGGTTGGAGGACGGGAGCGCTCGCGACTGGCTGGCCTCAGTGCTCGCGTGAGGGCTGTGCTGCCGAGGGCGAAGGACAAGGTGCAGGCTACTGAGGCGCAGACTGTTGAGAGTGAAGATAAGGTTAGTAAGAGACATAGCTGGAATATTCTTTATAGTGTTGCGAGGTGATAAAGCGACTGCAGGCAAAATGCTGGTGTGGCGATCTGAACTTGTTCTTGCCAGATTGGCTGGAGAGAACGAGCAATTGACAAGACTGGCTAAATATGGAAGAGACCTTTGACTCGGCAGTGGAACACGATGGGTTACTTAAAGAAAACACAACATGCGCCTTATTTATACATATCTCGAAATGTTAAGACAAAGGAGTAATGATAGTACACTCACTTTAGGGGCAATATTGGTGTTGATTATTTACTCAAAGTAATATTCTTGTCTTGGTCCGAACCACGACTTGCAGTTTGCGTATCAGCTGCAATTGGGCGACAACTGTTCTATGAAGACTACGCCATCTTTTCATAGTCACAATAACATACATTTTTTAAGAATTTAGTTTCAGAAGTGCAAGAAGATCCAGCTAGAAACGCTTCTAAAATCATAAATTTTCTCATTACAGCCACTCTCAGACGACAAAAAGGTAGTATACGCTGAACTGGCGCTCGGCGAGCAGACCTCGACGGAGAAACCACCCCCTCCCTCTACAGAGTACGCAGAGATCGTATACACAGACCAACCGAAGGAGACTAAAGATACCAACTAGGTTGCGCAACCTAACGCTTCTATTTTTAAAAGTTACGAATATGGCTGCCATTTAAAGTGTGTTATTTAAACGGATTAAGCATCCTTGCTAGCCTTTACTTTAAGAAATGCAGCTGAATTTCAGTATTTTACATAGAGTGACTGCCTATTTGATCTTAAATAACCTAGCTGTTGGGTAATTCGTCAGTCATTGGTAAGAACGGAAGACGGCTTTGACAGATTTTCAGGCGCAAGATCTACAAATAACAACCGAAGCCAACGCCTTAACGTGCTTTCTAAGGAATAGGAAAAACTTGGTTCGTAATAAATGTTCATCCATCCACAGACCAACTTCGGAAAGAGCGATTAATTAACTTAGCTTCATTAGTTGAAATATCACACAAGGCAGCTTTAACAACCATCTATAAACTTATTGACAACTATATTATTAAGGATTTAATTCTGGTTACGTTAACCAGAAGCATAAGGTTACAGGAACCAAGCTCTTAGATTTTTATTTTAAAGGTTTTAATGGCCAATTTTTTAGCTGGTTTTACCGACCAGAATCTGTGGTTTCATTGACATTTCAACTTTTTTTTTTACTTTAAAGTATGATGAAGACTTTTACCAACTTTAATAAAATAAACAATTATGGTCATAATTAAGGATTTTCTATAATTATTTTTAGTTTCGATTACATATTCCTGAAAAAAATAAATGTTTTAGCTGAGTACTGTTAGAAATATTCAAAAACTTGTTTAAAAGCGAATGTCGAGTTAAATCTTTAGTTTTATAAGGCCCGCTTGCACGAACCCGAGTTATCTTTTAACTCAGAGTTAGTTGCTAACACAAGGTTAAATTGTCAGTTTGTCATACAATATTGTCAATTTAACCTCGTGTTAGCAACTAACTCTGAGTTTAAAAGATAACTCGGGTTCGTGCAAGTGGGCCTTAGATGCCCATTTTTGGGCAACTATGGTAAAATGCACTGTTCTAAAAATTTTCTAAATTAAAATTAGCATCACAAAAAATATTCATGTAACATAATTTAGTAAATTGGAATTATCCACCGAAACAAATTCTAATTTTCATATTTATTTTACTTAATTTCTTCTAAAATTAGGAGATGTTACTTTTGTATTAAATTTTAAAATTTATTTTTAAGTGTTGAACAGTTTGACTTTGTAGTTTAGGAGACCATAAACATTTTTTTTCCGCATTCAAACATAAATTATAAACTACAGGTTCCCTAGACAAGTGGCAAACGAAACGATAAACGAAAACGCTGTGTAGTCTTTAATAGATTTGCAACTTTATTCTGTAGTGCATAAAGTTGAAAATCGTAAATCTTTTGCCACTTGTCTAGCCTCTGAACGCGACCTGTTGCGAATGTTGCGATCCGAACGTGAAAATAATATTTCTTACTTAATTTTTTTAATGCGTTTCTTTTTTTAAGTATTTTCAAAACACTTTTTTAAGACCAAATGACGTTTATTAGTAAATTAGACCAATTTTGTTCGACTGGATTAATATTTTTTAAAGCAAGTTTTTTTTAAGAAATGGTCTTCTAAACTATAAATATCAATTCGTTCGAGTTGGAGTAATCTCGCAAACTATTTAATTAATTAATTTATAGAAATTAAGATGTAAACGTGTGTGCTTCAAATGATATTATGTAGGTACTATTTTTTGTATATTTGTGTATTTATAAATTGGCGATATTAAATAATTATGTTTTTCTCGGTACCTAAGACCAAAAATCTATGGACGTTACAAATCGCGGACTTGGCTTTGACCTTTGTGTGAAAGTGACAAGAATAAAGTTTGTGCTTAGTACCGTTTATAGATATCGCTTGAACAGGAAATTATTGTTTTTCCTAAACTTCTTTATTTATGGCAACACTACTTTATTAAAGTATTATGATTCGAATTTATCGCCAATTTATAAAGATTAAAAGCTTGTGTATACTGCCTTTTAGCAGATTAAAATTACGTACAAAATATATTATTAGTAAGTAACTACATTATTAAAGATATTATTATTGTCAGTGTGTATGTTAAATGTATGTCGCATAACAATAAAAAAGAATACACGCGCACTGCCAGAAAATTGCACAAAATCACTCTAAAAAAGTTTTTGGCAATGCTAAAAACTTTCTTTAACCGACTTACACCGCCATCTAGTTATAAAATAGGAACCTTTAGTTCTTTTTTGTGCAACTAGATGGCGTTTATACCAACTTATGAATGGTAGCTTTCTTTTCCATGTACGTAATGGTAGAGTGGTAGATTATCCGTCTTTTTACAATGTATTACTATCCGATATTTGTAATTTAAGGTAGGTACAAATAGTTTTTTTACTAGTTGTGAAGACCAGAGTCAAATGTATTACAGAGTTATGTGAAGTGGAAATGTTAAAGATTATGAAAAAATGTTATTTAATGCTAATTTCATTTTACTACCATTCCATGTTTTTTTTGCATCTTGTAATCGTCACCATTATACCATGACATCATCACCGTATCTCCCTTTTGCATTTATCCCACTATATACATCGCGACTTGTACCTTTTTGTGAATTTCGACGTTTTCATTCCATTATTTAACAAAGAACTTTTTGTTTATTTTATTGCAATACTCGCAAAAAAATAAAAAGTAGTGTGTGCCATAGATTTTGGCCACTTATGGCGTCCAAAAGAACAAAATTAGCCAACTATTGCTAAGTACTATACTAATTCAACATCTCAATAATATTTAACATTTCCACGAAACGAAAAACTTCATTATTTACAATCCGTCCAGATTTATTTTAATTTTAAAGAAAATCTTTTATTTTTGTAACTATTTTAAGTTTTTTTATGTGCTATTCATAGGTGCTTAGGTAAAAGAAACAGTTTTATATCAACTAGAGTAAGAGAACGATTTTTTGATATTTTTAATAAACAATAATGATTTTTGGCACTTTGAATAGTGTAAGTGGAGTACGATTAAGAATAGTTCGATCGTTATAATATTATCTCCTTTTTGCTATGGGTGTAGGAAAAAACTACATAACGACACCTGCATACATACGTCACAAAAACTGACTTGTAAAATTTGAGCTTACTGCAAATTCTGCCTGCTCTCCAAGATTAGAAAAGACCTTAGTCATATTATATGGTATGGCAACTGCGTGAATCAAATTCAAAAATATAAAATCCTCTAATTAATGATAATATACTTTCAGTCTTATTACAAAAACAACGCAAAACCCTGGTTTAGACCAGGACTATCAAGTCTAGGCTTAAGTGCAAAACCAAGGTTTAAAATTATCCGTATTACAAAACATAAATAAACCTCAGACTTCTTAGTACCGTCCTTTGAACCGTGGTCCAAATACCAACCACAGATTAATACAAATTTCATTCGTTCACCATGATATCATTCGATTGCAACGTTCTGTTTTACCAGAAAATAGAATTTATTGAAAATTGTTTATGATTAATTGATGTTTAGAGATGTTAAAAAAATTTATACGTCGGTATTTTTATAGATCTAAATATAAATCATTTCCTAATACTGCAGTTTGATTTTTTAAGTATTTATTATTTTATTGGATTCTTCTCTTACGTAACATCTAAAGCGCGTAATGAAACGTAACATTCTCGCGCGTCTTAAATACCATGACAAGTGTATTAATTATTTTTTGGAATTATTACGAAGTTTCGTTTTGTTTTTATGTATTTTTAAAACATTTGCCTCTTTTTAATCATTTCAACTTCTTTAATAATGTTAATATTACCAGTGTATGCCGAAATAAAGTATGTTTTGGATAAGTATGTCAGGCAATATACCACGGGAACATGATATCGAAATTAAAATAGCTTATGTGTTGATCTAGGATATAAAATATGTAATTAAACAGCAGTTTTGTGTGAGATAGTAACAAACATCCACACATTCAGCCACAAAAACCTACAGATACATTACTATCAGTATTAAGATGTGTTGTGATGGTAGATGAAGCAACAAAAGAAACTTAATGTAGGTGTATTTTAGGAGACACAGGGCATTTCATATTGAATCGTTTCATAATAAGTACACTATTTTATTGCTAGGCGTTTATTAAAGCTATACTATTGCTGAAATCTATTGGATATAATTCCATGAAGGGATTGACTCGAACATGATTCTGTTGTGTCGGCGTAACGTTTCAAACAACTCGCCGGCTTCAATATCCTCATTAACAATTAAGTCGATCATGTTTTAGGTAAAAATACCACAAAAACAACAACACGATGAAAAATATGCAATGAAAAATTGACACAACTTTGACAGCGACGACTTAGACCATTGCTAAACTAGGGGGCGGCGGGGTTTAAAGTTAGACCTTGGTTTAGTCCACGGTTTAACGCAAAACCACGTTTTGTAATAACGTTTTTGTGTAAACCATAGTTTTACGTGATTTAAACCTGGGTTTTTAGTTAGACCTCGTTTTGTAATAAGGCGGATATAGTTTAACTACCAAGCACAAAAAACTACAGGGAGTTGCGCTTGCGTGTAATTGTGGAATATGATTTCTGTTGCCAAGCCAAAATCATTTTAACTTAGCTAACCAATCTTGGGAACTTAAACATACGCATTCAAAGTGGCAAAAATGTCTTACTTTTATAAAATAATATTATATAAAGGGTGCTCACTTACGCAACTCGACACAAACTTAATTTTAAAAGAATATTTTATAAAGGGTATTCACTCTTGCAGTTCTACACAAATGAATATTATATAGGGTGTTCGCCTTCGCTGCTCTTCACATATGAATGTTAAAATAAGGAAAATTTTGTATTTATTGAAAGCTTTCTTGTGTACTTATTCCTTGTATTTTTAAATAAAAAATGTGTCATTTATATGGGAGTTTTTATTTTGAGAAAAATTGCAACCATAAAATATAATTATCTTCCTTTTCACATTTATTTTCTAAGAGTGCTTGACTCAAAGAGTGTCAGTACTATGACGGACCTCCCACAATGAATGGCCCTCTATAGGGCCAAAGCCTGCCGGGGTCGCGGGACTAAACAGCTACCATGACCTCGGAACGTAAAGGGCTATTGAAGGCTAGAAGGACACCGTGGAGAGTTTAGTCAGTACAAGGCTGACAGTCCCTCCAGCCCTGCCCTGGGTGGGAGGACACATTTGATGATTTTACCATGAAAAAAAAAACGAGTTCTGTGGCACCAATCGTCTGATAGGCGATGGGTAACGAAGATCGATCTAGAGTGGTCGATTCCATCGGTCTGTCTTTCATCGACGTCGGCATATCATGGATCAGGACCCCGTTGTCTTGATTCATAATATGAAGGCCCGACCGTGAACGCGGTCATCAATTTCTAGCGCATTGGTCGACATTCGGTATATTGGTTCGATGGCACCCTAATACAAGCTCTATGACGACACTAAGGAAAAACTTCGAGTAATGCGGCTGGAGATATGCAAAGCAGATATGACGGCACGGTAGCTTGTGGCTAAATAATTACAGCTGCACAGGCCGACCTTCCGGGTTAAGCCGTGCTTGCCGGGGTTGGTCTGTGGATGTGTGACCATCTGTCATAGCGAGTTTCCTCCGTGTCTCGGAAAGCACGTAAAGCCGTTGGTCCCGGCTGTCATTTGTAGATCTTTGACAGTCGTTACTGTTAGTCAGAAGCTGTAAAGTCTGACAACCAGTCTTACTATGGGGTATCGTATTGCCCAGTTACTGGGTTGTGGAGGTCCAACAGGCAGTCGCTCCATGTAAAATACTGATATTCAGCTGCATCTAGTTCGACTGGAAGCCGACCACAATATAGTTGGGAAGAGGCAGGCAGGTGATGATTTGACGGCACGGTTGGCGCAGTGGCTGAGCGACCGACTACTGAGCAGTGTGTTGCGGGTTCGATCCCCGCACGGAACAAATCTACAAGTAGTTGTTTCGGGTATGGGTGTTGGTGTACCTACATGTGAGTTTTTATGTTTGTTACTCAGATCAAAGAAATAGGCAGATAGAACATGCGCGAACAACAACGTGGTGCCAGTCGTTATTTATGTGTGCGCGGCAGATAAGTGGCGCCGTGTACGGACACGTGCATCTGTGTGCGTTTACGGTTGCCAGATATTGAGAAATACTCCCATATTTTTGTTCAGTTAAATTGTTCTCAAATATTGTACTAATATTTTTTTTCAATTAGAAACACGATTTTGCTTTATGGTTATACCTAGATAGCAAAAGCGTGTAGTATTTATTATTTCACAGAATAATAATAAGGAATAAAAGTTAATATGCATAATTACTTACTACCTATTTAATTAATTTATATCAGACCAGATAACACTTTTTAACGCTTTTTGGTAATTTGTTTAATTAACCATTTAAGAATAGGTATTTTAATTTAAAAAGTTATACAATTTGTTATAACAATCAACATATTTATTAAAATAATTTTTATTTTTTTACATACATTAAACTTTAACAGCCTTTGTTCTGCACTAATTATTGTAGGTACATACATACTATTAATGTTTAAAATTGGAAACGCGATTTTGCTTTATGGTTTTACCCAGATAGCAAAAGCGCGTAATATTTAAACAGAATAATAATAAGGGAATAAAAGTTAAAGATGCGTAATTACTTAACTTAATTCACCGATATTTTTTATGCACAATACACATTCCCCTAATTCAGGGTAATTTTCCCGTCATAAACTAGCAACACAGACGATTTACTGTTAAGGTTTTGTGTTTCAAGTGAGCCGAAAATATTTTATGTAAAATAAATACCAAAACAATAAAAATAACAAGAGTTACCTGGGAAAAGATATTCCATCTTGTTTTCTTACTTTTTGTAAACAACTTTTGTAGTGTTTAAACACACAAGATGGCATATTTTGACTTATAATGACAAATCACTAGTGACGTGTGAGCGAGACGATGCGTAGCTTGGTACTGTCGCGAGTTTGTAGCAACTTTTGATTTTGTAGTAACTTTGGTGGACCCACTCGCGTGTTCTGAGCGCTCTATCTGCCTATTTTTTTTATCTGAGGTTTGTTAACTCACCCACGATACAGGATAAATTCAAGATGTGGCAACGGTTTTTTTTATATAAAAAAACATGTCAGTTGAACGAACCATTTGTTAAATCCTATTAAATGTGGGAGATTTTACTCTTTGCAATTGTGTTTGCGGTTCACCCCGGGCCTGTAACCTACAGTGACTGTTGGAGTCTTGCTCCAAACTTATCTCGGTGCGATGGAGTTTCATGTCTTGCTAGGCTCGCTTCAATACCCCCTACTCTGTACCCTAGATATACTCGGTCAATATTCGTTGTAGATCCACATCATTAGTACCAACGTCAGCATATAAAACTACCCAAATTATCTTTCTTGATTAGATTTTTAACTTAAAACAAGAGTAGAAAGTTCTTAGTGCGCACATTGCGTTGCGCCCTGCCCTGGCCGATAGTGGTCCTGGTCTGGCCATTCTCAGCAAGTCGTTTGACAGGATATAGACCTCATCTTTGCTTCTGGTTCAGAGGATAAACTCACTTTATTAAAAAAAAATAGATACTTGAATTTCATTGCAAACTTGAACCATAATATTTTAGTAGAAAGCTACATCTAGTTTTGCAAAAAGAAAAAACAGTTTGTGGTAGAATTTTTAACTAACAGCTGACCACCCTAATCTTATCGATTGATTTTGACATTAGTTGAGTTCAGTGTTGCCGTTTTAGCCACTTTGTGGCTAGATCTAGCGGATTTTCAACGGTTCTAGCCAAACAGAAAACCATTTTAGCCACCAAAATAAATCTAGCCACTTTTGGCTGATTTTTCGATTATTAAACTTTTACTAAATTACTATTAGAAGTCTACCGATTAATTAAACCAAACTACAAAAAAAACAATTAAAAATATTAAAAAAAGCTTGCCACAATAATGTTTTGCCTGCTGAAGTTTTAAACAAAGTCACAAAAACGGTCAAATCGGTCAAACAAATTGAAATACCACCCACATCATCACCCATTGACGAAGAGATTAATGAATCTCCAGATGTCACTGTAGACTTAGGAATTGATTTTTAATTTTAAACCAAATAATTGAGAATATTTTTCACTAGCTGAACGTTTATTAGCTTTTAATAATGTTAAATACTAAGTAGTATTAAAATTGATTTATTTAACCCATTTATCACCGTGCCGAAATTGTAATACTTATCAATAGTAATTGGATGGATACCTAACAGTACCTGGCCAAAAGCACCTTAGCCACTTCTAGCCGAATTTTGAAAGAGATTTTTTTGCAAAACTGGCTACTTTTTACTTACATGTAGCCACAAACTACATTGTCCTAACGGCAACACTGGTTGAGTTGTCAAATTCGCCTTAGACGGATTTCAAAACTTCATATTTTCGTGAAATATTTATTTTTGTGCTTAAAAACCATCTAAAACTATACACATTTTCTAAATTAAATCAGTTAACATGATAACCTAAGCAAAACTTGGTGTACATAGCCAAAACATGGTCATGTAAATTGGAATAAACATAACATATTCTTGTTATTTTCTTTTGATTTAAAATGACGAAGAAGAAGAGTAAAAAGAATGTGCCTCAAGGTAAATAATATACTTTTTTATGCACTTCATAGTTTCCATACATTTCTAGCGCAGATCCTGCTTTTTAAAGTTTTACTTTCAAAGGTATGATTTTTTACACCTAATTTTTTTTTTATTTCAGCTATGTGCCGTTTTTCTTATATTTTTCTTAGTTGTTGTTTTTGCGCTGAAAACTATAGGTACCTAGGTAGTTTTCGTTGTTTAGAAATATAAATATTGTAAGTCCTGTGTCTAAACATTGAACCATCTGTTGAATAGATCAATTTTGTCCCAATACTGCTACTTAGACATCTCATTAGTCATTCTGTATAGATATGTCTTTCTAGATGTGATATTCTGGAGTCAGAGATAAGAAAGCCATCTTTGGGAACACCGCAGACCTCTGTCATTGCTCTAGACTTGGTCATGTACAGTACAGGTTTTCTCACAAAATGTTCCTCCGGCGCACTGTGGGCTTCGTATTACTGTAAGGTGCTCCATTTGGGGCTGACATGATGTCTGGGCTATCATAAAATGGTGGAAATAATGGAAAGACCTCCAATTGTTTAGGATTTCTGAAATCTATATCCAATTGCGATATACTCATATAGGCACTTTATATTGCAAATCATTATGCAACGATGAAAGCAAACACACACACACACACACAAAATACACTAACACGCTCATATATACACACATCCAAAATAAGTTAATGATTACTAGCATAAGCAGATTAAATTTTAAAATTAAAGTTTATCGAGAAATATTCTTCGACTTTTCAAAGTGATCTCAAACTTTTATTCATGTGTGTATGTACGATCACACATGCACATACAATTTCGAGATAAAAATCTCATAGTCTAACAGTACCTTTTGCTCCAGGGTGGGAGAACTAGTTTGATGATTTTTACACTCCAAAAAGAAATGATGTCACAAACAGGTTTTCTATTTTAAGGAATCTGCATTGGCAGTCATATTCCAATAGTATCAGTATGGACTAAAAATAAAAATCTAGGTGGTAATCTATCTCAATGGGAGGTTTCACGCAAATCTCGTCACAGATGGCGCTACCAGCGCATGATGTCATTTACTGTATGATTAACTCTACTGTCTACATACATTATACCAATATAACTACACACTCGAAACTACACTTGACATTGTTTACGTTATGCGCTTGTAGCGCCACTGACGACTAAAACTCGCAGTGTAACCCCCTGTGTAGTTGCGATTTCACAAAAAGTCTCGAGACTCCTTTCAAAATTTTTCGGCATTCCTCTTAGTTTCGGATATAGCGATGCACGTCCAGTTGAAAAATTTCTTTCAACTGGGAGTGAAGCGTGGGCGTGAGGTGTTGTTATTATATCGATGCCGAACCCGAAAGTGAAATAATTATTTTTTTCTGTTTGTCTGTGTGTTTGTGCACGCTAATCTTTGGAACTACTGGACGGATTTGAATATTTTTCTGTCTTTATGTATGTCCTGGATAAACTCAAAAAGTACTGGACGGATTTGAATATTTTTTTTGTTGTATAGCTACTAAGTCTGGGCAACATATAGGCTATAATTTATCTTGGAGACTTGAACACCTGATGCAGAACTGCAATAGACCAGCTAAACTATGGGTGTATTCCCGTTCGTCCACTCGACTTCGTCCCTCTAGTGGGACGAACGGGAATTTACAAAAATAATATTTAATTTGTTCCCGATCGTCCCACTCCTAATTCAAGAGGGGACGAACGGGAATATGTTCTTCGATTAGTGCCATTCGTCCCACTAAAAAGATTTGTGCAGAAATATGTTTATTCGTTGTTTCGTAGTTTGCTTGTCCTTTACTCCACTTCGTTCTCGACAAGCGCTATATTATTCTTTTCCTTATATCTCATATTCAAATTTGTTTTTTTTTTTACCAATTAAAACCACCAGTCTTATATTATTTGGTGGGACCAATAGAACTACAAAAAATAATTAATAAATTATTCCCGTTCGTCCACTCAAAAAATTTAGAGGGACCATCGGGAAAATAAATAACGAATTCCCGTTCGTCCCACTAGAGGGACGAAGTCGAGTGGACGAACGGGAATACACCCAAAAATAGCGCCATAGGAAAAATTGAAATAACATTTCCTTTAATTGATTACAAGATCCGATGCACGTTTTGGTATTTATTCTCGTTTTTTTTATGCTTCTGCATTTTCATTCATAACAATTCATAAACTGGCTTAAAATAGTGACTAAGTTTATCAGCCTAGCATTTTCCCGACTAGGTTGGGGTCAGCTTCAAGTACTAACTACATCTGGCTGAAACACGAAGTCAGACGCAGTGTCTGACTTCTGACTGGAACCTAGTTACTGGGTCTTACTGATATTTTGAGGTAAGACTGGTAGTCAGATTCGTGGGCATTTCGATTTGGAATAATTTTAATTTTATGCTGTATGTAATCCATTTAAATAACTGTTTATTTTTAAATCACAGAATAATAAAAACAGTAACATAATAAAAACCAACTGTTTTTACTGTTCTGTGGTATAGTCTATGGAAACGGTAGCCCGCGTTTAAATTGTTGTTCTGCATTCGATTACCATAAAGTAAGACTGTTTTTTTCTTAAAAAAAATGTTTTTCGTAAGAAGTGCTTTTATCTAAATATATAAAACTCAAAGGTGACTGACTGACATAGTGATCTATCAACGCACAGCCCAAACCGCTGGACGGATCAGGCTGAAATTTGGCATGCAGGTGTTAGATTTATGAATTTATGATACATAGCTCCTATGTAATTAATAATAGAAATATATTTAAAACTACGATCAACTGATTTCCGAACGAAAACAGTTGATAGTCAAATATTGTATCGAATTTAATAAAGGTGACAAATAAATAATAACTAAATTTCTAAATGATGTAATCAAGTTTTAAAAAGGTTCTACTACATAGGATTTGTTTATTATTACTTATTTCATTAGTTATTTAGCTAAATTGTATGACAATCTGCCATTGGTCAATTATGGCGGCAATATTTGTTGGAAGTGGTACAATTCGAAGTTTATAAAAACAGATGTACCCTCACTTTCGTGGTCATTATTATCCAATCGTTTTATAAGGTAAAAGCTGTGCTCCGAGTGTGGTTCTGTTTAATTAATGTGATATAATAATTGAGAATCCAACTGTGTGATGCTGAAAGTTATAATTTGTGTTCGAATGTTCTACAATGAAAATGTAAGTTAATTGATATTTATTATGATGAGAATATTGATGTATTTTTATAAATGTGTGTACTGATAAAATATGTTGCCGTGGAGTTTGTTTCTCCGTTCTTCTCCACGAGGACCTAGGGTTTGCGAACGGAGGTAGCTTGGTAATAAATACCTAGTCTTGATTTTGTGCTTTTCTTTATAAACCCATTCCTATACAAGTCTTTAGAGATACCTTACATACAGTAAATAAATAACAATAACCATCCTGATATCTAAAACTTGATAATAAAGTCGATAATAATGTCAATAAAACCAGAAATACACATTCTATCCATCACACAAACATCCTATATTTCTAACATCAGAAGCGGGATTGTGCCCTAACCTATTTATTAATTCTAATGAACTTTTATTTTGTTTTTCATAATCAACGTTGGAGCTATCAATCTGCACGTCCCTGCTGAAAGCTGTGACGTCATCCGGTGGACGAATCGTCTTTGGAAGGGCGATGAAGACGTGCTGCCATCTCGAACAGCGGGACTGCGACGCTGCTGAAAAGGATTGAAGCCATGCCGAGGATAACGGAACGAGAACTTCTGCACCACAGTATGAATTATTGTCTAATGTCGGTAAGGCCTTCAGAGGCTTCTGTTTATATGTTGTAAACTAATTATAAGCGAGTCGTAAAGATCAGAGAGATTTGTACCATGAAAATTATTTCATAATTGTTTTTTAAAGTTAAGCTTCGTTAAAAATTTAACGAACCTAAAAAAAAAGGGGGAGGGATATAAACTAAAAGTGAAAAAAAGTATGAAAAACTGACAACAGGTTACAAAAAAAAACGGTAACAAGTTGTTACAGCATTGAGTAAAAGGAACAATTGATAAATATTAAGACTAATGAGGTTTTTCTTTATTGATTCTGTTTTTCATTTGCAAAATACAGATAGATAGTTTTCCTGGAGGTGTACATACTTTAAACTTGACGTAGAAAGTAAAGTAGTTGTAGATCCTCTGTTCAATGACCAGATCTTAAACTAAAGGTCATTTTCATTAAAAAAAAATACATTAATTTATAAACAAAAAAAAACTTTTTTGCAATTAGTGAGTATATTAGTAAACATTAGTTTTACTTTTTTTCTATCTTTTAAAATAAAAAGGCAGTTTGATTATGACAATATTTTAATGTTGACGTTCATAAAATCATTAGTTAATCATAAGATCATAGGATTGATCAATGTAACAAGATTTTGACTACTATGAAACTAGAATTTGATGGAAGGATTTCAAATGCATTTTAAAGCCAAGTCTTAAAATTAAAAGTATAGCTTTGCACATCGATTAAGTTGTTTTTGAAAAGGTCTCAACTGGAATAATAAAAATAGTTGTCAGAATGACCGAGCAGTAAGTTTCTTTGGAAAAATAAAACGCAAATTCTTTGATTCAAGTAGGAATTCTATATTTCGAAATTAAAAAAAGTCGAGCCTGAATCGAATCTAAAGATCAAACCATAGCAAACTAAAAATCTTTGTGAGTGTTATTTTATTGGTTGTGTATTGTACTTTTATGTTAGTCACGTGTCATATTGTACTTTATTATATTTTATATGGGCCATGAAGCCAGAGTTAAATAATAAAATAAAATGACTGTCTGTGCCTATGACTATGACTTGACTTGACTATGACTTTGCCTGTGGCTGTGCCTGTGGATATTCCTGTGGCTGTGCCTGTGGCTATGACTATGACTGTGCCCATGGCTGATACTGTGCCAGTGCCGTTCGCATATAGTTATGCCCGTGCCTGTTGCCAGTGCCTGCGGCCATGACTGAGACTGTAACCTATGACTTAGACTGATGACTGTGCCCATGGCTGATACTGTGCCAGTACCGTCCTGTTGCCAGTGCCTGTGGCCATGACTGAGACTGTAACCTATGACTTAGACTGAGCCTGTGGATTTACCTGTGGCTATTCCGATAATATAAAACTGTGTTGATGTTAAATCATACTGTGTATATGTGTAATGATGTATAATGTATTGATGTTAAATCATGTGTATTAAGATTAATATGTTTTATCAAAAAGGTATAAACTTCGAGAACGAAGTATTGTCAGAATGGCCGTGTTAGATTTATGAATTTATGATACATAGCTCCTATGTAATTAATAATAGAAATATATTTAAAACTACGATCAACTGATTTCCGAACGAAAACAGTTGATAGTCAAATATTGTATCGAATTTAATAAAGGTGACAAATAAATAATAACTAAATTTCTAAATGATGTAATCAAGTTTTAAAAAGGTTCTACTACATAGGATTTGTTTATTATTACTTATTTCATTAGTTATTTAGCTAAATTGTATGACAATCTGCCATTGGTCAATTATGGCGGCAATATTTGTTGGAAGTGGTACAATTCGAAGTTTATAAAAACAGATGTACCCTCACTTTCGTGGTCATTATTATCCAATCGTTTTATAAGGTAAAAGCTGTGCTCCGAGTGTGGTTCTGTTTAATTAATGTGATATAATAATTGAGAATCCAACTGTGTGATGCTGAAAGTTATAATTTGTGTTCGAATGTTCTACAATGAAAATGTAAGTTAATTGATATTTATTATGATGAGAATATTGATGTATTTTTATAAATGTGTGTACTGATAAAATATGTTGCCGTGGAGTTTGTTTCTCCGTTCTTCTCCACGAGGACCTAGGGTTTGCGAACGGAGGTAGCTTGGTAATAAATACCTAGTCTTGATTTTGTGCTTTTCTTTATAAACCCATTCCTATACAAGTCTTTAGAGATACCTTACATACAGTAAATAAATAACAATAACCATCCTGATATCTAAAACTTGATAATAAAGTCGATAATAATGTCAATAAAACCAGAAATACACATTCTATCCATCACACAAACATCCTATATTTCTAACACAGGCATATGTTATGACGTAGACATCCGCTAAGAAAGGATTTTGATCAATTCTACCCCCAAAGGGGTAAAATAGGGGTTGAAAGTTTGTATGAAACTTTGTCAATTTTAAACCGATTGGGCTGAGACTTTGCATGCATAAAGCTACTATGACGTAAACATCCCCTAAGAAAGGATTTTAATAAATTCCACCCCTAAGGGGATAAAATAGGGGATGAAAGTTTGTATAAATCTTCTTAGGTTTTCGGCTGATTGAACTGAAATTAAAGATTGGAGCTACTATAATGAAAACGTCCGCTTAAATAGGATTTTGATAAATTCAACCCCCATGGGTATAAAGTAAGTACGACGAAAAGGAAACACGGAGTTTTAGACGGTAGAGCACACGGTGCAGGACTGCCCCGCTTGGGGAGAGCACCGTTGTGTCCTCACGACGGCGATGAATGTACCATGTCGAACAAAAAAGCCGTCGAGGCCGTGGACAGAACACTTCGAGACATTCGCCATGGTGATTGACCCATGGGCAATATCACGATAAGTACTGTTCTCTGGAGAATTCCGGCAGACGCTTCCTGTTGTAAAAAGAATTTGATAAGTTCCGAATTCGGAGACCCGGCAAGTATAACACTTCAGGAAAATCCTTGGCTATCTGAACGCGCGATACTTAAGAAATGACCAAACCGCTGCAATAAAATACATATTAGCCGAAATTGTTGGAAAAGATGTGGTTTACATGTCGTATAATCGTCGTGAATCAGGATGATTCCACCACCAACTACGCAGTCAAGGTTTTAAATTCATTAACTGCCAGTGATCTTCCAGCCCATAAAATAACCTTTAAAGTCGGCATTCCCATAATGCTTCTAAGAAATCTAACTCCATCGAAATTGTGCAATGGAATGCGAGTAAGAGTTACTGCATTACACAGAAATACCTGGTGTGGCACAGGGGAGACTGCATTGATATCGCAAATTCAACTCATCTCCAACCATTTCCTTTTCCAGTTCAAACGCACATAATTCCCGGTAACAGCCTACTTCGCGATGACCATAAATAAGTCCCAATGACAGACCCTGAAGGAAGCTGATTTTCACCTAAGGCCCAACTGTTTTTCCCACGGCCAACCACTTATATGTCACATGCTCACGTGTCAGTAATGTGGACCATCTTTTTATATTAGCACCGACAGAAAAACTACTAATGTCGTTTATAAGGTGTTGTGTCTGGACGTTTTCATTTCCGTTTTTTGTATATTTTTTACGAAATATTCTTTATACCTACTGTCTCATGTGAATCTCATTCAAATATCTCTAATTTACACCCCTGATAAAAACTTTAAAGCAGGACATCAGGTACCTACACTTTCTCAAAATATTAAAAAAGGGAATATTGGTATAGGTGCCATAAAACCAAATACTACGCGGACGAAGTCGCGGGCAACAGCTAGTTATTTTATAAAATAGTTTTAATCTATACTAATATCTAGATAAAAGCTATTTTTTTAATTAAATATTATTTTAATTTTATTGAGGGGCACATACACAAATAGAGAGTGGCCGCACTTATCGACATAGCCTCGTTTCGACGTCGAACAACTCGCTTTTGTTGCATAGACATTAATATTCCTTAAGTTCTGCTATGCTATTCTCTATAAGAAATCTCATAGCTTTACTTTAAGGTGCTCTTCGACAAGGCTTTGAGATCGTACAATCGTGCAGCGATAGTATCGCCGTTAGTAGCTTAGTGAATGACAAACTTTAGGCTGTACTTCTATAGAACAGGCGTTCCCAAACAATTTCAGCTCGCGGTGCACATGCAGGTTTAGAATTATTTCGGGACGCCCTAGCTAGTTGATACCAGGTGAATAATAAAACAATTATACCTGGTTCTGAACTCCACGAAATCAGAGCACGAGAATCTGGGTTTGTAGCTGCAAAAGAGATTAATGAGACTATCCTCTTCTTTTTGGTGGATATTTTATAAATATAGAATCTTGGTTCCCCGCAATTTCAATCCGGAGAATGGTCGACCCTCTCGTCTCACGACGCCCCTCTGTACTCTCTACGACGCACCAGGGCGTCGCGACGCACATTTTGGGAACCCCTGCTATAGAATAACACTCCTGCTCGTGCCAAATCATTGTCACTCCATTAACCATCAACCGATTATCATGATTTCAAGTTGTGAAATAAAACCCTATAATTAATTAAGAAACAACTAAAGAATTACCAAAAATCTTTCCAGACTTCACAATCAACGACTGCGCGAACGCGCCAAAACCGGTTAAGGAGATCAGAAAACCGGCTCCGGTTCTAAAAAAGAACATGGAATTTTCTTGGGACGAAATCGGCGATGACACTGAAATCGACATTAAGACCGAAGTAGCACCAGATGGGACTAAACAACTTGTTTATGAAAAGAAAAATAAAAACAAAAAATTGAGAGATAGTAATACGGGAGTCGAATACCCGGAAATCTTATTCTATCTGCTCTCAAAATACATTAAACCGGAAGATATCGGCCGGTTCGCTAGAATCAACAAAGCGGCGTACGCAGTTACTAAAAGCAAGGCTTTTTGGATTCTGCAATACAAAAGACACTGCGAAAATCATCCAAAACTTCCGGACAGATTACGGTCTGACAGCCTGAAACAATACGGTTTAAGGCAGACGGTTATACGGGCTTTATACCACACTTATGATCATTTTAATCGGCGAATGAGCCGGAGAGACGCCCACCCTAATATCTTAGTCAGTTGGGTATGCGTCAACGTGTGGTATAATCGGGGGCTGACATATTGGAACGTGTATTTCAAGTTGAAAAAGCCACAGATACATAGTTCTCCGACGAGGTTCGATAAGGATAGGATTGAGGAGTTGGGGAGGGTGGATGCTAATCCGGAGGAAGGGGCACAGGTTCTGATGGTATGTATTTAAAAAAAAACGTGTGCGATGTGTTTGGTCTTGACCTTAGTCTAGGTCAGGAGTGACTAAGACAAGGTCGACGATGGAGCGAGCTTACCCAGAAGAAGCTTGTTCACTCTAACTTTGAAGAGATTGGGGTTGTATGTGTTCGGAAACAGACGCAGGCAGAGTTCCAATCCATAGCTGTTCGCATTATAAAAGACGTTTGGAATCGCTTAGTGCGAATATTACACTTGCATTTTTATCGGCAATTATCCCTCGTTGTAATTAAATGGCATTCTAAGTTCCGTCGTCGATGCGCAGGAGTTATTCTTGGGTGAGCTCGCTCCATTGATTGTAAAGAAAAATAGTGAATTTTTCAATACTGCTTGCGAATTTGTTAGAGAATGCCTTATGGCATTAAGTCCGCCTTTGTACGATTTTGTGCATAAAGTTTAAATAAATAAATAAATAAATTTCTTTTGCGCTGTAGCATACCATACTATATTTTTTGCTGTGCGATAGCGTAACTGCTTTATGGTTTTCGGTTCGACTACAAGTTCTGGTGGCACTCAGTGTCATTAAGATTTTCATTAGAAATTTCCCCAGTTCCCAGCCTAGTATTGATGGCTAAAGCCTTGCTATTATATAAGACAAAGCTGGCGAAATTTGGCAAATACTTGGGTTTGACACTTTTGACTAATAATTCCAAAACACATTATTAGGCCCGAAAACCAGACTGACTTTCAAAAAACTGTTAATTTCGTATTTTTGTAGCACTAAAATCAATAATTTGTAAGATAATTGCTAGTTAGTGACGTCAGTTTGCTATTGCCATACAAAATCTATGTTAGAATCGCGTTTTGACAGCTCATGAAAAGTATGGCATTGATTGGTAGATCAAATATCCTATTGTAAAAAAGTGTCCATGGAGTTTCTTGCCCTTCTCCATAGAGATCTACGCTACGGATTGGATACCTACAGTACTTTCACAGTTATTATGTCTTGTGACTGGGACTGTAGCACCATAACTATTTTCTACTTGTGTTATTTTACGTCTTTTGATAATTCAAAAGTGCCTGTAACTGGCCTACTTGAAATAAAATACCTTCAATTGATTCCTGTGCTAAAAAAAACCCTTAATCATTTCAGGTGACATGTAAAGGCTTCGACCGAATCCCTGCACTCCAAGGCATGACCCTAACCACAGTTAAGATGGTCCTATCATCAGGATATAGGCAACATACCCTACATCTTGGCTTTAACAGCTCCTGCTATTCCGTCAAAGGTGTTGTGCCCGAATGCGAAGTGATCTTAGATGCTGTTGTAAAAGCCATTGTTTGTAACTGGTGGCATCCTCAATACCCACATTCTGGGAACTTTATACCCAGACAAGACTGTCCCACGTTGCTCCTGAATGATTTTTTTGCTGATGAGGATGATGGGTCCTGAGCCGAAGCTAGGGAGTTGTTCCCTGGCGTGATGTATCGTGATGATGATAGCGATTATGATGATTACGATTAAATCATGAAGGAAATGCTCCCTTTTTGTGTCTTTTTGAAGTATAAAATGCATAATGTGTGTTTTTGAGACTTTATTGGTGTTTGTAATAAAGACTTTATGGGTGTTGTAGTATACATTTTACAAGTAATAGGCGACTCGCCGTCCGATCATGGACCATGTCCGAATCGACGGCGCGTCGTGCTTCCACTTGCGCCTCAAAGTGCTATGTGACGGGGCTTAGAGGGCCAAAGCCTTCCAGGGTCGCGGGACTGTCTCATCAGCTAATCGCGACCCTGGAACGTAAAGGGCTATTGTGTCACCGTGGATTTTAGTCAGTAGGTACGAGTCCCTCCCGTCCCGCCGGGGGCAAAAAAACTCAGTAAAAAAAATGGGTGTTGTAGTATAAAATGCTTGTAGAATTTTCTGCAATGTCTCAATTTGTAAGTTTCTGTATACATATAGATATGTCAAACACCGGATTTAATAAGAAGTCGGTTAAAAAATAGCACAAACTTAGTATTCAAAACTACACTATGTACAGTAAAATCTGTTTTTAAAACAGGGTCAAATTAAATTATTTTGCGGTACTTCAGACATGCAATGGTCGACAATCCATAAACCTTTGTTTTTCGTGTTAAGAGGATCGTCTACCGAGCGCTCGTCCATACTAAAAGAGAAAACGTTTTCCTACCACTAAATGTTATCCTATCTCAATGATTTTTTAGAATGCTTCTGACACAGTAAAAAACTAGGTTTATAGGTTTTCTTTTTTTCAAAAGTAACTCTTAGGCGCCTGTAACTTTCAAACTATTATAAATTTTGAAAAAAAGAAAACCTATAAACCTAGTTTTTTTACTGTGTAGGAAGCATTCTAAAAAATCATTGAGATAGTATAACATTTAGGGGTAGGAAAACGTTTTCTCTTTTAGTATGGACGAGCGCTCGGTAGACGATCCACATTTTTTATTGTCAATAGATATTGATTCTTAAAGTATTTGGGAAGTCACGCCACCTAATTTAATTTAACCTCGCATACTCTTTATAGTAAGCAATGTATAAGGAAGCTTACTGGTGACGCAATGCGACCGAAATCAACTACAAGCGAAAATCATCCTTACCCTTACCACTACGACATAAAACGTGCGGTTATCTCCGTGTAGATGAAAAACAAAACACGCTCGCCAGGACGACGTAAGTCAGTCGAATTCCATCATTATATCGTAGTAGCAAGGACGATTTTCATTTTTAGTTAGTAGCAGTCGAGCAGTCTATATATCGGCGATCTAAGCAAAATATGAACTTCCTTAAAATCTTTTGTACATAGTCTATAAAAAAATGGTGTCAATATAAAATAAAAATGTTTTGATAAACACATTTAGGCCTTCTACATGTCAAAATTGACTATAATATAGTAATGTAGTGTCACTATCATAGATATATAAAATATAACGCCGGCTCCACACGTTGGCCGTGTTTGCCGAACAGATGGAGACGGCGCTATACCAGAAAGCAAGACGCAAATAATTCTATCTCGTTTCTTAGTATAGCGCCGTCTCCCTTTGTTCGGCCAACACGGCCAACGTGTGGAGCCGGCGTAAGACTATATTACCGACAGCACGGTTGGCGCAGCGGCTAAACGATCGACTCCTGCGCAGCGTGTGGTTCAATCCCCACACGGAACAAATATTTGTATGATCTACAAGTAGTTGTTCCAGGTCTGGGTGTTTGTGTATGTGAGTTTCTATGTTTGTAAACGCACCCACGATACAGTACCCTTAGCACGAGTTTTCAGTATTTGAGACGTAAAACTGGAACTTTGACAATTTCAAATTGACAATTTTTCAAGGAAAAAATTAGTTCCTTCTTCGCACACTAGAGGCGCTGTTCCATTTTTTCATACAAGAACGCTGTAAATACTGGAAAGACGCTGTAAAGTAAAAGAGTGAAAACTCGTGCTAAATGTACTGGAGAAATTCCTAGTGTGGGGCAAACTTTAAAAATAAAACAATGTTGTAAAAATGTAAAAATGTATCTAAATGTTGGGACTTTTTTTAGAATTGTAACGATTTTGAATTATCCTGTGGATCTATCTAGTCTAAGCATTCTATTGTACAAAGCTTAATTATTTGTTATATATTAAATAATATGTTCAAAAATATATAATGATATATATAGTTTTTTTTTTGTTCAATGTTTTCTCGTTGTTATGATAATTTCCTTAATCATATACTTTATTTATTTAGCCTTCCTCTGTCTATATATTTTTATCTAAGTCTTAAGAAATATATTATTTTTTGTTAAAGTCATAGAACTAAAGTTATTGTACATGATGTAATTTATTTACGCTAGAAATTAATAATCTATCTCGGTGGCTATCTTCAGTTGTATCTTTGTTTGTAACCAATTAACGACCTAATTTGCCTGAGTCTTTTAGATGTGAAATCAGAAGCAGCCGTCAAAAACAAAGGAACATATCTCTTTAATTATCTTTACATAGGCTGCTTATTGTCGTTTAGGCGCGATTGCTCCACTTCGCGGTTGGACCAACCGAGAATTGGACCAATCGCGCCTATGTAACGGGGGCTTCACTGCGAGTTTTAGCCGTCAGTGGCGCTACTAGCGCATAACGTAAACAACGTCCAAAGTCAAAGTCAAATCATTTATTTCAATTAGGCCATCAAAGAGGCACTTTTGAACGTCGATTATTAAATTAAGGAAATGGGATGGGATGGGATTGAATCTACACCCATTCGCAAAGGTAGGTTGTATGAAGAACAATAGGCAAGAAACTCCATACTTACTCCTCTTGTCCAAGTGTAATTTCGAGTGTGTAGTTATATAATCTGTGGTGTAGTGTATGTCAAGTTAATCATACAAATGACATCATGCGCTGGTAGCGCCATCTGAGCCGAGCTTTGCGTGAAACCTCTCGTTCGCAGTTGGTCCAATTTGCGGTTGGTCCAATTCGCGTTTGGTCCAATTCGCCGTTTTTTTCTCCATCAAGAAATGTCTCGTGTTTTGTACGGTTGATATTATAATAGGTGAGTGTACTATAAGTACACCCCTGCCTTCCCTTTAATGATTACAAGCGTGATGTTATGATATTTAGAAAGTATCCAGTTTGACTAAGAGGGTAACAACATAGTTGGGAAATATCTGAAAGGAATATTTAAAATTCTAAATATTGTGATGTATGAAAAAATTGCGAAATGCGCGGGTTTTATTAAGTGTATCATTAAATTAGGCCATTAGGGCAAAGCCAAATAAAACCGGTTAATATAACCGAAAAACGGAAACCGGGTATCGAAACCGGGTTTCAAAACCCGGTTTCAAAGTGTTCTCGTTCTTTCAGTTTCTCTATCTAGTGATTATTTTAAAGTTAGAAGTAATACTCAATTTTGTTACTTTAATCTACTGTAATGTAAAAAAATAAGCTCAAATCGTGTAGTTTTAGAAATTCTGTGTATATTTATAAATTGTGTGTTAGATTCAATGTGTAGATTCTTTATTGCACTCAAAATGATTTATTATTATGAACAGTTTTCTGTCAACTTTAGGTTGCCCAAGAAATATGTTGTATTCATGGGTAAAATCAGATTAATAAATAGTGAAGCAAATTGAATTGCAAATCAAATTACAACTACTTACTGAAATCGCTTTTAATGATTAAAAAAAAAGTTTAGCTTGACACGAGGAGACTTGAAAACGACTGGATTTTGTAAGGGTTTATAGGTATTGTGTATAATGAAATAAAAGGGTATGGGGGCCTAAAAAGAACATTTTAGCAAAATAATATGAATTTCGATAAAATTCGTAAAATGGTTGTGCACACATTATTAAATATGAATTGTTAATCGGTGTGCTGGGGCAACGGCTCTTAACCAAAAAAGCTATGATCATTTTTACAAATTTTATCGAAATTCATATTATTATGTTATGATATTATGATTCTGCTAAATATCGGAACATTCGGAAAGAAGGGTGTTTTAACTTAATATAATATTTATGAACAATTTATATAAATGTGTAGTAGGTAAACTATATCATATCTTTTGATCTAAATTGTTAGAATATTTACGAACGCAGCTATTGTATTAAAAAACGTCATGATGTCATCTGTCAGTTGTCAATGTCTGTTCTCCCTCCAAAAATGTAAAGTAAAGTGGCTCACGTAAGAAATAAAAACTGATTTATTATGAAGATGTTTATTGTTTTTTGTTGCATCGGCCTCTGTTATTAAAAGGATTTATAACAGCAGAGCGTGGTTGATCGTAGAAAACAACAAAAATGGCGTCTCAGGGGACATCATGTAACTTCCCAAAACTGAATGACAACGTAGCATTCTCGAACTGGAAATTTCGAGTAAAAATTCTGCTGGAAGAAAGGAATCTGGCTCATATACTGGGCGAATATGACGTCAAGCTCAAGGAAAACATCCAAGATGATGCAAAAGCAAGATCAATCATAGTGCAGTGTGTTACAGACCGGTACCTCAACATAATTAAAAAGTGTACAACCGCGGCAAAAATGTTAACTTCTCTGGAAGAAGTCTTTGAAAGAAAAAGCGTCTTCAATAAGCTCTTCTTAAGAAAGAAGCTGATTGCGATGAAGTGCGCTAGTGGACAAAGCTTGCAAGATCATTTTTTACAATTTGATAATCTGATCACTCAGTTGGAAACAGCAGGTACTGTAATGGAAGATAGCGACAAATTGACACATTTATTTCTCACACTACCTGATGACTATAATACAGTCATAACAACCTTAGAAACTATGAGTATTGAAAATGAACTCACCATTGATTTTGTCAAATCAAGGTTACTTGACGCAGAGTTAAAAATGAAAGAAAAGAAAGTTGAAGAAGTTGAAAGTAGTTTCTTTACTTGTTATAAATGTGGAAAAGAAGGACATATGGCATATCAGTGTGATAAAAAGACTGAAAACACCTATCCGACAAATAGAGGTAATAGAGGTAGAGGACAGTATAGAACGACAAACAGAGGGCGTTCAAGATTTAGAGGTAAATCCCGAGGACGTGGACAAACAGCATACACAAATGCAAATGAAAATTCTAATAATGATGAGATGTTTGTTGCTTCAAGCACAGAATGTAATCTTCAAATGGAATCAACAGAGACAATTTTTATAGTGGATTCAGGAGCCACTCATAACTTTATACAAGAAAAATATGAAAAATTTATGACAAATATTACAGAAATACAGCCGCCAATCAAAATTAAAATTGCCAATGGCGAAATATTAAATGCAAATAAAAAAGGCTACTTGAGAACTTATTATAAAAATAAGCCAATCACAATTGAAGGCTTAATAGTAGATGGAATTGCACACAACCTTCTATCAGTAAACGAACTTATGAACAAAGGAAAAAGAATAATATTTAAAAATGGAAAGCTATTGATAACCTCTAAAAGTGGAATTTACCATGGTGAAAGGAGAGGAAAATTACATATATTGAAATTACAACTACCTATAGAAGAGAAAGAGTGCTACAATACCAAGGAAGACTTTATTAATGATAACCTGTGGCATGTTAAACTTGGACATGTCAATCGTAAAGCATTAAAATTAATGAATCTACCTTACAGTAACAGAATATGTGATGTTTGCATGAAGAATAAGAGTACTAGATTACCTTTCAAATCAATTACAAAGCCACAGTCAAAATATATAGGAGAACTAATACACTCAGATGTGGCTGGACCTATGAAAATTTCAACAAAAGAGGGCTACAGGTACTATCAAACAATATTGGATGATTACTCACATTTCACTCAAACTTATCTACTTGTTAACAAATCTGAAGCTGCAAATAACTTAATAAAGTATGTAAGAGAAATAGAGACAGAAAAAGGAATAAAAATTAAGAGGATCAGATGTGACAATGGAGGAGAGTATTCATCAAATGATTTTAAAAGATTTTGTGAAGAAAAAGGAATAAAAATTGAATATACCATACCTTACAGTCCACAAATGAATGGAAAAAGTGAGAGAATGAATAGATCAATATATGAAAAAGCCAGGACCATTCTAGATGAATCACAACTACCGAGACACTTGTGGGGTTATGCTATATTAACTGCTACATTCTTGATTAACCGATGTCCATCAAGTGCAATAGATTTTGAAATACCAGCAATTATATTTGAGAGAGAATTCCAGCTGAATAAATTGAAGCCATTTGGTTGCAAGGGATGGATGGTCATATTACCAAGAAAAGATAAACTAGATCCAAGAGCGAAAGAGATAAGAATGATTGGCTATGCCAAAAACGGATATCAAGTATGGGATCCAGTTACAGATACTGTTATTGTAACAAGGGATGTAAGATTTAATGAAAGAGATATACAATACCAGCCAGTCCAGAACAAAGAGCAAGAAGATAGCAATAACTACTATGAAAATAATGAAGAGAGAAATTATGAACAAAAGAAAGAAGAAGAAAAGAGAATGAAAAATGAAGTAGAGAGACAGAGAAATGAAGAAAATAATAGGAAAAATGAAGAAGAGAGACACAGGAATGAAGAAGAAGAAAAGAAAAATGAAGAAGAGAAACAGATTAATAAAGAAATAGAAAGAAACTCAGAAAATACTAACAATACAAGAAGCGGAAGAGTAATAAGTAAGCCAAAACATTTTAATGAATATGAAATGTATGAATCATTCTGCCTGTTGAACAGTGAAGAAGATCCACAAGACTATAAAGAAGCAATGCAAAATGGCTGGGAAGATGCAATCAAAACAGAAATACAAGGATTACAGAAAATGAACACATGGGATGAAGTAGACTTACCTGAAAACAGAAAGGCTATAGACACTAAATGGGTATTTAAAACAAAAGAAAATAATTTGAAAAAGGCTCGGCTAGTGGTAAAAGGATTCCAGATGAAGGAAGAATCTGATTTTGGTAAAAATTATGCACCCGTAGCGAGAATATCTTCAGTAAGAACACTTCTAGCACATGCAATACAAAAAGGATGGAATATCAGACAACTTGACGTGCCTACAGCTTTTTTTAAATGGGATGCTTGAATCTGAGGTTTATATCAAACCACCTGAAGGAGTGATAGTAAAAGAAAACAAAGTTTTAAAGTTGAAAAGAGGCCTGTATGGATTAAGAGAGAGTCCTAAGTGCTGGAACCAAAGATTTAATAACTTTGCTGAAGAAAAAGGTTTCAAAAGATCTCAACATGATGTTTGCCTATATATAGGAAAATCTATAAACATATGGATGTTAATATATGTCGATGACATTATCCTGACTGGACTTGAAGAAAGTATACAGACAGTGGTAAAGTATCTGAAACAAGAATTCCAAGCAAAAGATTTTGGTTTTCCCAAGTCATTTCTTGGAATGGAAATAGAGAAAAGGGGAGATGGTTTAAAGATAACACAGAAAAGACAAATAGAAAACATGCTTATAAAATTTAATATGAAAGAATGCAAACCTTCATCTACACCACTAACAAAAGGATATCAAATAGATCAAAATGAAACAGTTGTGACTGATATACCTTATCGCCAGTTAATCGGCAGTCTCATGTTTGTGTCAACCGTCTCACGCCCAGATATTGCCTACGCAACTTCATTTTTAAGCCAATACTTGGATAGACCCACAAAAAGTCTTTGGACACAAGGAAAAAGAGTACTAAGGTACCTCAAAGGCACACAAGATACTGGCTTATACTACAACAAATCTGATATGACAACTATAACTATAGAAACATACTCTGATGCAGACTGGGCAGGTTCCAATCAAGACAGGAAAAGTGTGTCTGGATCTGTGACATTATATAATGGATGTGCTGTTGCCTGGTTTTCAAGAAAGCAAGCCTGCGTTACCCTATCAACTGTAGAAGCAGAGTACGTCGCAGCTGCAACCAGTGCATGTGATTTACTATATATAAAAGGATTGTTCAGTGACCTAAATGTAAATGGACAAAATAGTGATGTGTTGTGTTTATTATATGTGGACAATAGAGGTGCAATTCAAATTGCCAATTCATTTGAGAACAGCAAACGTGCTAAGCATATCGATATCAAGTATCATTTTATAAAAGACATTTTAATCAGAAAACTAATTTATATTGAATATGTTTCAACAAATAATAACATTGCAGATATGCTTACTAAGACTTTGTCAATTGAAAAACTGTCTTTTATGAAAAATTTAATTAACATTGTGTAGTATTTTTTTTTTGTTGTTATGTAACGATTTCAATCTGTAAGATTTTCAATCGAGGGGGGGTGTTAGAATATTTACGAACGCAGCTATTGTATTAAAAAACGTCATGATGTCATCTGTCAGTTGTCAATGTCTGTTCTCCCTCCAAAAATGTAAAGTAAAGTGGCTCACGTAAGAAATAAAAACTGATTTATTATGAAGATGTTTATTGTTTTTTGTTGCATCGGCCTCTGTTATTAAAAGGATTTATAACATAAATAATGAAACCATAAATTAAATGATTCTTTGATTATGTCAAAATGTCCATTTTTTCAAAAGTTGTGGAACAATATAATAATCTTTGATTATAAAATGTCCTGAGTCCGTGTTTAAAACAAAACGTTACGTTTGTAGTGAAGCCACTTTAAAAAAAATGTGTAGGTGATCGCCACGCATACATTTAAATGTTTTCCTTGGAGATGTTCACTTGTTTTACGTAGGAATCGAACCGACGGAGGTAATTTTTCTTCCGTTTTTAGTGGCCTACTTGGAATCTCGACATATTGTAATCTAAGTTATCAATGTGTTATGTAAATATGAAAAAAAATACTTACCTTTTATTTTTCCTGAATTTCAAAATAAATTAATTAGCATAAAATCGATGTTGTCACCTATCATAAGAAATGTGTTCAATGTGTAGTATTGGTGTACCTTATAATTTACTTAGATATTTGATTTAGTTGGGATGTGCAGCAATTTTTACAGAAGTGACTTTCATGTTCAGCCTGTAATGTTCCCACTGCTGGGACACAGGCCTTCTCTCTGTGTGAGGGTGCCATGGTAGATGTCACATGTCTTCGAATGTTTTGGTTCTAGGACACACCGATTTCCTCAAGATGTTTTCTTTCTCTATTTTTAGAGTCATATGCTAAGCTAAGTTACAATGTACTTATGGATCGATTGCAGCTTAAACTGTGTTTGCCAAGGTATGTTGGTGGATGGGTGACCAAAATATTATATACAGGAGGTCTTTCTCTACTCCGGAAAGCACCATAAATGAAAATCATAGATAAATATGAAGAGTCTTCCGTTCCTAAGATAAGTTCAGCGTTGGTCCCGGCTGTCATTTGTAGATCTTTGACAGTCGTTACTGTTAGTCAGAAGCTCTTAAGTCTGACATCCAGTCTTACCAAGGGTATTTCGTAGTTACTGTGTTGTGGAGGTCAGAGCAGTCGCTCCATGTAAAATACTGATATTCAGCTGCATTTGGTTCGACTGGAAACCGACCCGTTTGTTTAGCAAGTCACTTCAGTATAAATTGCTAAGAAAATGGAGAAGAGAGAAGGAATGGAATCAATGCGGTGCGAAACATAATTATACTCGTACAATAGCGTACAAACGAGGTAAAATTCTCTACAGAGGCGATCAATTCTAAGCTAAGGACAGATGGTCAAAGTCAGGCTTCCGTGTAAGCTTGCTTCATGCGGCCAAGATTAGAGTCAAGAGCAAATTCATATAAAAAAACCGGCCAAGTGCGTGTCGGGCCACGCACAGTGTAGGGTTCCGTAGTTGCCCATCAAAATACTTATGCGAACTAACTAAACTGATTCGCTGAATTTAATTTCAAAAAGAAGAATTTTCAAAATCGGTCCAGGAGTCTTTGAGAAATCGGGGAAAATACATAAGAATAAAGATAACGACGAATTTAGAACCTCCTCCTTTTTTTTGAATTTAGTTAAAAATAGTTGACGATAAAAACCTACCTATCCCCAAAAAACATACCTTTAAAAGCTGTAAAAATAAAGTTGACAAATTTACATTTGCAGTTGTCTCCGATACATTTTGTTTAGAAAATATGATGTCCAAGTACATTTTATAAGTTGGTCGACTATTACTCGTAAAGTTGTAAAGCCTACTTAGTCATGATAATTTTCTTTTAAACTTCGTTATATATACTACTATTGTGAATTTTTTCACACCCCCAAACATAACCGTTTAGCTGGTAGAGGGGGGGGACACTCGAATCGAGCAAAATTTAGCACTTTAAAGCTTAATATTTCACAAACGAATTTTTTTATCAAAAAATTGTTAATGGAAACTATCATTATTTTTTAAAGACCTATTTAATGATACCCCACACTAAGGGGTACGCGAGAAAAAAAAATCCTCACTTTACGTGTAAGTACTGGAGGTACCCTAAAAAAAAATATTTTACGACATTTTATTTTACCACTTTTTTGGCACAACAAATCCGTATATTTACACCAAATTACAGCTCTCTAGTACTGTGCGTCTCTGAGCTAAACTGCGGACAGACGGACGGACGGACGGACGGACATGGCGAAACTATAAGGGTTCCTTGTTGACTACGGAACCCTAAAAAATTGTCGGTATATGATTCGTTTTGAATCAAAATGTAGACGAAATCTCTTCTAAAGTTGCCTCGTATAAACGTGTTTTATTGTTTAGGTATTTGAAATTGTGGCATGAAAAAATCGAAATGTATGTCATGTACAATCGACAAAGTTGAATCATGACCCATTTTGACAAAAAATCGTTTGAATCCGTCAAATTGACAGAGATCAAAGTCGTTACCATGGATATGTATTTTTACGCGAATGTGGACCTAATTGTATTTGAAAGTGTGTTAGAAAATGAGCTAATGGTGGGTCATAATTCAACTTTGTCGATTGTACCAATGATATTTTAGTAAACAGATATGTTATGAGCGCGCAAAACGTGAAGACCAGAAAATGACCTACGTCGGACAATTGCTTTTAGTCTGTGTCTCGCACGACTACGAGTAACACGTTGCGCGCTGCTACGTAATTGTCATCAAAAATGCCATCGTGTGTATTTATGAAGTGTACCAATCATGATAAAAAAATAATAAAACACACGGGATCTCATACCACACGTAAGTAAGCAATATACTTCGATTTATTAATATATTTCAATTCTTTTCGTAATATTCTGATGTCGTAAGAACGACAAGGTGATGCCGACGTGCGGGGCGGTGCGGGGGGATTGATGACGCGTGGGTGGCGTGGCGCTGTTTGTTTATCTAGCTGTCACTTTTTTTCTTATTGCGTTTTATCAAGCTATCCTTTTTACTTGTAGTGAAATGTAATGTTTGAATAAAAAAGTCCGCGCTCGGCGCGGAACAGTTTTTGCTGTTGTTTTGTAAGCGTATAACATATCTGTATATTAGAATATCATTGGATTGTACATAGTTTTACAAGGATCTCTTGGCGCGTGGCCTAAATCGGAACTAACGCTGCCATCTTGGTTTTTAAATCTATAGATAATTTCAAAAATGGACGGTTCATATGCAACGTCGTTCAAACGCCAAAATATTCTTGTAGCACTAAAAAGTGAATTGATTGTGGAAAGCGTTATGTGATATGATAAATATATATTTTTATTGTTTATTTAATTGTTTTTATTTAGAATCCCCTTTTTCATGAGTTCTAACCTCTCGTTTTCACCAAGAAACAAGTTAAATTCTAGTTTGATACAAAACTTGGTAAAATATATGTCAAGGTTTTCTCACCACGCAGGACTGCCCCGCTTGGGCAGAGCACCGCCGTGTCTTCACGGCGGCGATAGGTGGAGACCTCTCGCGCCCGGCATTGGTCGAGGCCATGCTACGAGACGAGACGGAATGGGAAGCGGTCGCCTCCTTCTGCGAAGCAGTCATGCTCGCGAAGGAGAAGGCGGGAGGCGTGAGGGAGAGGGCAACGTCCACCTCACGACCCAGCCGCCGCTGGAGAGGGCAAAAGCCTGCCGGGTTCGCGGGTCTGTCTCACCAGGCAACCGTGGCTCTGGTACGTAAAGGGCTACTGAAGGATCACCGTGGATTTTAGTCAGTACGAGTCTGACAGTCCCTCCCGCTCTGCCCTGGGTGGGAGGACTCATTTGATGATTTTACCACGCTAATAAAAAAAGTTTCCACACCCTTCATCGTTTTCAGAGCAGTGGTCATGAAATATTTAACACAAAGTAATGCGCCTGGCTCGAACTCTTTAAGAAATAAAACACTAAAAATATAAAATAATGCAATTTTTTGTTTATTTACTATACGGCTAGTTTTCACATAATTCACTTAATTTTAATAGGATAACACATCAAATCAACTAGTACAACGATCATTTAATTAAATACTATCTTATAATTAGGTACCTACCTTAAAACAAGGTAAAATGCGTTTGAACTGTAGCTGCATCATTGTACCTACATCAACGCGCGCCGCACGCCGCGCACGCCGGCCGACTGGCGAGCGCCGAGCCGCCGCGGGCTCACGCGCAATGTTTACCTAGGGCTCCGTTGCCGCCGCCACCGCGATGGTGGCGCGCCCTCTCGTGTGTTCTGTGTAACTAACAGTGACTACGTACCGCGCTCTGATTGGTCAATGTAATTTTCATATGTTTTTGAATATGCCCACAATTTTGATTTTGTAAATAATTACTATAAAAGTGACTGTTTCTAAAATAAACCAGAACATTCTATGGACTACCACCGATCGTTTCATTTCTAACACAACGCAACCTAGTGCACCGCACAGTGGTGACCCCGACGTGATCTTCAAGTGGTAGCCGACGTGATCTTCAAGTGGTAGCCGACGTGATCCTCAAGCAGCAGCCTACGATCCTCAAACACAAGTTCAGCATCATGGACGATCAAGAGAAAGAAAAAGCCAGCGGTCGTAGTGATTCTACGGCACTACAAGTTCCAGAGGTAGCCGGTATTTCGCTGTCGCTGAGGATTCCAGCATTCTGGCGCGACCGTCCCCGTTTATGGTTCGTCAGTTTTGAAGCAGCCACGCATGATCTGAAAAAAGGACAGCGGGAACTCGCACAAATGGTCGTCGCACGATTGGAAAAGCAAGACGTAGATCAAATTTGTGACCTGATATATGACCCGCCAACAGCACACCAGTACGATCTATTGAAGGAACGGCTTATATCAGTTTATGAAGAGTCAGAGAATCGACAATTCCAGAAACTTTTGTCTGACATGGAGCTCGGCGACCAAAAACCCTCGCAGTTGCTGCGGCGCATGCGAAATCTAGCGCGTGACAAGGTTCCAGATTCCACGTTACGACTGATGTGGATGAATCATCTCCCAGCTCAGGTACGATCTGTTCTCGTCGTCACCAAGGAGACCACCTTGGACGAATTATCCCTACTGGCCGACAAGATGACTGAACAAGCTCAGGAAGTCACAGCTGTGTCGTGTGAGCAACAACCAACACAACCACGAGGCGAAACACAGAACCTGATTGAAGAAATTAAAAAGTTATCTCTCGAAGTAGCTTCACTCAAGTCTTCCCAGCACCACAACTGCTATTGTCGACACCGCGGTCATGGAAATTCGTCGCAGCGATCACGCTCCCGCGCACGCTCAAGCGCACGTGCGCCGTACCGCTCACGCTCAGCAACACCTTCGCCCTACTGCTTTTACCACAGAAAGTTCGGCAGAGAAGCTAGATGCTGTCGCCAACCCTGTTCTTACAAAAAAGAACATCAAAAGGAGACGGAAAACTGAAGCAAGCGCTGGATGCGGCGGACTCCGGCGTTTACGAAAAATCATACCGCCTTTTTATTTATGACAAAACGTCGAGATTTACTTTCCTGGTAGACACAGGCGCTAACATATCTGTCCTACCACGAAACAAAGGTCAGCGAATGAAGAAATTGCCATTCACGCTGTACGCCGCTAACAATACCGTCATACCCACCTACGGAGAAAAAACACTGGAATTAAACTTAAACCTACGCAGACCATACAGATGGAAGTTCGTAATCGCCGACGTCAGCAAACCAATCATCGGAGCTGATTTTCTCAACCATCACCAGCTCGTTGTTGATCTACGGCATCGAAGATTAATTGACATGACAACCCAACTGTCTGTCATGGCACCCGCCCGAGTATCAAATATGCCCACGGTACGTAGCGTTGACTTACAACAATCATACCACGACATTCTTGCTGAATTCCCTGGCACAACTCGAGTGACGTCAATGAAACTAAGTCCGAAGAACAACGTCGAACATTATATTGAGACCACAGGACCGCCGATACATTGTCGAGCCAGACCTATACCACCGCACCGCTACAATCAAGTTCGACACGAGTTCGAGGTCATGATCAACCAAGGCCTATGCAGACCAAGCAAAAGCCCATGGTCAAGCCCACTCCACGTGGTATCGAAGAAAAATGGCGACCTACGTGTCTGCGGTGACTATCGAAGGTTAAACACGGTAACTACACCTGACCGTTACCCAATACCTAGAATCAAAGATTTCACCTACCACCTGGCCGGCAAGAAAGTACTATCAACCATTGATTTAAATCGCGCTTACCAACAAATAATCGTCCGAGAACAAGACATCGAAAAAACTGCTATTATTACTCCGTTTGGACTGTACGAATTCCCAAGAATGTGTCCCGGCCTTAAGAACGCTGGACAAACGTTCCAACGCTTTATCCATGACGTCTTACGTGGATTAGATTTTGTTTTCCCATTCGTGGACGATTTATTATTGGCTTCGACGAACGACAGTGAACACCGAGAACATTTGCGGATAGTACTCAAGCGATTACAAGATAACGGGATAACTATAAACCCTGCAAAATGTGTGTTCGGGCAGAAATCAGTAAAATTTCTTGGATACACAGTGTCAAGCGAAGGCATCAGACCACCTGAAGAGAAGGTCAAGGTCATCAACGACTATCCGAAACCTAAGACAATTGAGGGATTACGCACTTTTCTTGGAATGATTAACTATTATCGTGAACACATTCCAAACGCCGCAGCTGTGCAAGCGCCGCTCAATGTATATCTACATAACTGTAAGAAACGCGATAAGACAGCAATCAATTGGACAAATGAGTCGTCGCTTGCATTTGAAAAGTGTAAGGAGAGCCTACGGAACGCCGCACTGCTCGCACATCCCTGCCATGCCTCCCCACTCGCAATAATGACCGACGCCTCCAACAGTTGCGCTGGCGCAGTCCTTCAACAACACGTAAATAACATGTGGCAACCTTTAGGCTACTTTTCAAAGAAATTTTCGCCAACTCAAGTGAAGTACAGTACCTATGACCGGGAATTACTCGCAATATACATGGCGATGAAGCACTTTAGAAAAATGTACGAAGGACGCGAGTTAATTGTGTTCACCGACCACAAGCCGCTTACCTACGCTTTATCAAAAATATCATCGGACAACGAGACGCCACGAAGAACTCGCCAGTTGCTATTTATTAGTGAGTTCACTACAGACATTCGTCACATCAGTGGAAAGGACAACGTCGTAGCCGACGCACTATCACGCATCGAGACAATTACCTGCCCCACGACCATCAATTACGCAAGTTTGAGAGAAGCTCAAGACAACGACAACGAATTACCCACATTGAAAAAACAAAGTAATATTCAATTGAAGCAAATTACTTTGCCAGACTCCAACGACCAGGTATACTGCGAAACATCAACTGACATCGCACGCCCGTACCTACCAACGGCATTCCGATTAGCTGCTTTCAACGCGCTGCATGGAATCAGTCACCCTGGAGTCAGAACAACGCGCAAGCTCATGCAAGGTAAATACTTCTGGCCAAGCATGAACATAGACATTGGCAAGTGGGCTAAGGCATGCATAGCTTGTCAACGAGCAAAAGTGCAACGACATACAAGCAGCAAGCTATCAACATTCGCACCTACCGAGCGCTTCAAGCACATACACATTGATATCGTCGGACCGCTACCCACAGCAGCGAGCGGTCATCGTTATTTACTTACCATGATTGACCGCAACACTCGATGGCCCGAAGCAACGCCCTTAATGGATATGACTGCTGAAACCATTGCGAAGACAGTATACGAGACCTGGATTACGAGATTTGGATGTCCCGAGACGCTGACAAGTGACCAAGGCCGTCAATTCGAGAGCAACCTGTTCAATGCCTTAACCAACCTGTTAGGCATTCACCGTGTGCGAACTACGCCATACCACCCGCAAAGCAACGGCATGATTGAACGCTGGCACAGGTCACTCAAAGCCGCGCTCACCGCACGTTTAATAAAAGGAGGTACGTGGATCGACGAGCTACCAACCGCGCTGCTCGGACTACGCACCGCTTGTCGCACCGACACTGGAGTTAGTGCTGCGCAGCTCACCTACGGGTACAGCCCTAGACTACCAGGTGATTTCTTCTCATCATCATCTCGAAGTGAAATCATGGACTCAGAATACGTCGACAAACTTCGTAAGACCATAGACAGTTTGAAACCGACGCTCCAGCAACAGCATAGCAACAACCGTGCTATATTTGTCCACTCTGACCTAGACACCTGCAAATCGGTTTTCATCAGAGTCGACGCTGTTCGCAAGCCACTACAACCAACGTACGACGGACCTTACCCAGTGTTGAAGCGAGAGAACAAAGTGTTTACGCTGCAGCTACCAAGTCGAATAAGCACAGTGTCAATAGATCGACTGAAGCCGGCTTACACAGTCAACGACGCCGCCGAAGTCCCACCAGCATCGACACATGTTGCTGATGATCCTGTGAAGAAGACTTCGTCCGGAAGGATCGTCCGGCGACCCGCACGCTTCGCTTGAAGGGGAGCACTGTAGCTGCATCATTGTACCTACATCAACGCGCGCCGCACGCCGCGCACGCCGGCCGACTGGCGAGCGCCGAGCCGCCGCGGGCTCACGCGCAATGTTTACCTAGGGCTCCGTTGCCGCCGCCACCGCGATGGTGGCGCGCCCTCTCGTGTGTTCTGTGTAACTAACAGTGACTACGTACCGCGCTCTGATTGGTCAATGTAATTTTCATATGTTTTTGAATATGCCCACAATTTTGATTTTGTAAATAATTACTATAAAAGTGACTGTTTCTAAAATAAACCAGAACATTCTATGGACTACCACCGATCGTTTCATTTCTAACACAACGCAACCTAGTGCACCGCACAGAACTAAGAACAGGACGAGCTTGGCGCCATTTTTGTGACTACAATTAAACGACACGGTAGAAATTTCTAAAAAAAGATTTTTCATTACTCATACTCTGAAATTACATGCCTGATGTGCGGTTTGAAAGTTACGCTTTGCGGTCCTAGGGAGTACCTAAGCTTTCAACTGACAGCTACCAAATAAAAAATACTGGTTCTATTTTTTTGGTTTCTCTATTGAACTATGTTCTAACTCTTTATACAACCACTCAATTATATCACTCTTTTTACTTTCCTCGTATTTTTAATGAAAAGCAGTGTTAACCTTAGGATGAAAACTTGTTTAGTCCCTCGAACTATTAGCGCCCTCACTTTGGGCGCCAAACCCCTCTCGGGACTAAATAAGTCAGTTTCACCCCTTGGATAACAATGTACTATTACTAAAATTTACTTGGTGAAAATTAATTTTCAATATTTTGTTATTTATTATCTTGTTGATGTAATTTGTATATGATTTTTGTTTATTTAAGAGTACAAGTGTTAGGAAAGCGTGCATGACGTCACAATATGGCGCCGTCACAGTTTCACCCATATCTAGGTCGCATTCTTAATTTTATTAGCTTTTTCTTTTAGTAAACGTAAGAGGCATATAAGATTGCGCTGTGTTAATAAGGACTGATTTTTCAATAGTCAGATGACATATGTATCTTGACATATTTTCTATAGAAAAGCTGACAAATCGCCATTTTTATTCCTCAGTTATAAGTTATCTGACTATTAAAAAATCAGCCCTAAATAGAATATTTAGTCCTGTTTCCCAAGGGTTAGAGTATCGACGGTGGACGCCATCATGCGCTTGAGAGCCCTCACGACGGGGGATGCAGTGGCCCGGGGCAGGGTCGTCTTGGCGGTGTCTCTGGACATCACCAATGCCTTCAACACCCTGCCCTGGAGTTGCATCAGGGAGGCACTCCGGTATCACCGGGTGCCGACCTACCTCCGTCGAATAGTCGAGGACTACCTGACGGACAGAGCCGTCATCTACCCCGGTCACCGGGGAGAGTGGAACCGGCGAGAGATGTCGTGCGGTGTTCCACAGGGTTCGGTCCTGGGACCGCCCCTGTGGAACATCGGATACGACTGGGTGCTGCGCAGCGACCTCCCTGACGGCGTCAGCGTAATTTGTTACGCTGACGACACGCTCGTCCTGGCACAGGGAGTGTCGCACCAGGCGGCGGCCAACGTGGCGACGGAAGCGGTCGCGACAGTCGTCGACAGGATCCGGCGGTTGGGACTCGACGTGGCGCTGCACAAGACGGAGGCCATGTGTTTTTATGGCCGCCGTAACGCGCCACAGTCGAGTTACAGCATTACGGTGGAAGGAGTTCCTATCGGCGTCGAGAGGACGATGAAGTACCTGGGACTCGTCCTCGACAGCCGGTGGAACTTCAGGGAGCATTTCCTGAGTTTGGCCCCAAAGCTGAACCGTGCAGTGGGCGCCCTCAGGCGACTCCTGCCCAATCTCAGCGGGCCAAACGCTTCCTGCCGTAGGCTGTACGCCGGCGTCGTGCGGTCCATGGCCCTCTACGGGGCCCCTGTGTGGGCCCTGAGCATCCGGACGCGACCACAGAAGCTGGTCGCATGCCAGAGGGTCATGGCTATCCGGATGATCCGGGGATACCGCACGATTGCCGGCGAATCGGCCAACCTCCTTGCCGGATTGCTGCCCTGGGATCTGGAGGCGACTGCCCTCCAGCGCGTCTATGAGTGGCGCGTGGAGGCGCAGCGCCGGGGCGTGACCCCGCTGCCTCGTGAAGTCGAGGCGCGGCGGGAAGAGCTCCGGCGCGATCTCAGGGCAGTATGGAAGGAACGACTGTCGCGACCGAAGGCCGGGCACGCCGCAATTGCGGCGGTAAGACCCCTCTTTGAGGAGTGGCTGGAGAGAAGTCATGGCGTCCTGACCTACCGCTTGACGCAGGTCCTCACCGGACACGGAAGTTTCGGGAGGTACCTGTGTCTGATGCGAAAGGAGGAGACGCCTGGGTGTCACCACTGCGAAGATCGCCCGGAGGACACAGTGGAGCATACGGTGCAAGACTGCCCAGCTTGGGCGGAGCACCGACGTGTCCTCACGGCTGCGATAGGCGGAGACCTCTCGCGCCCAGCATTGGTCGCGGCCATGCTGCGGGGCGAGACGGAGTGGGAAGCGGTCGCCTCCTTCTGCGAGGCAGTAATGCTCGTGAAGGAGGAGGCGGGCCGCGAGCGAGAGAGGACAGAGTCCTCCCTCCGCCCCATCCGCGGTAGTAGACGCCCACGGCGACGGACGTCGCTAGATGATCTCCGGCCACCGTAGGCGCGGGCATGCGGGCAGCGAGTAAAGGGCAACTCGCTGCCCGACCAAGGACCATGCCCGGGTCGACGGCGCGTTGTGTCCCACGCGCGCCTCAAAGAGCGTCAGCATAATGACGGGGCCCCCTCTCAGAGGGCCAAAGCCTGCCGGGGTCGCGGGATTATTTCCTTACCGTGACCCTGGAACAGAAAGGGCTATTGAAGGACACCGTGGATTTTAGTCAGTAAAAGTCTGACAGTCCCTCCCGCCCTGCCCGGGGTTGGAGGACTCATTTGATGATTTTACCACGCTAAAAAAAAAAAAAAAAAAAAGGGTTAGAGTATGAGATCTTGACAGTACTTTCTTTATTCCAAAAGAAATTGGTCAAATAGACAGTCGCTTTAGATGCAATACTGGTATTAGGTACATCCGGTATGGGACATAGAAAAAACCATGAAATGATTGTTTGAGGTATGAGGTTATATGAAAACGTTGCAGATTAACAAAATCCCAATAGAAACGCAAAGAGATTTAAAAGAACCTATAGAGCGGGCATTGGGAAAATTGTCATACAAAATTGTTGATGCCGTGCGTCAGTAGCACTAGCGTTGAATAGCAACGCGACTACTAGACTGAGCGACTTTTTACCTATTGGTAAAAAGTTTTGGATCACAACTTTCTTCGTGATGTCCCGTCTATTGCTCGTAGTTTAATGTCTTTGTAGAAACGGAACATTCATTTTTTTTGACTATACCTTTCACGTGGTTTCACTCACGGTGCTCCACTCTATACAGACCATACCGTTCCTCGATAAATACACTATTCAGCACAAAAAGAATTTTCAATTCGAACCAAAATAATGACAAATTGGGTTATAGGTTGATGTGGCGTTTCTACAAATACCGTCATCCATTTTTTCAAGTTGGTACTATTTTAAATTTTAGAAGGGTTATGGATTCATGTGCAAACATAATTACAACATTCCACAGTACCACACGTGGACATTCGTCATATTTCTTTTATAAATTAGTAAGTATTTATTTACACTATCAAACTTACCAAAATTATAAACAAAATTCTACTATCTACACACATACACAACATTTTCTAGTTTCTTTAAAAACTACTTCTTAAATTATCAGATTTTTTCAAAGCCAAAATCAATTTACTCATCCAACAATATTTTTCTATAATACTCATGTATTTATTGCAATTCATTTGTAATTCAAATGAGTCTTTTTAATCAGGTGGCGTAACATGACCTCTTAAATCGTGAGTATAAGTTAGGCTGTGGGAAAGTGACAGAGCTATACAAGTCTTCTAGCGCCATCTCGTTCACTGAGCGGAACCACTCACGTTTTAAGACGTCATGTTAGGCCACCAGGGGGGGGGGTTTTACAACGTCATAAAACCAGGCTTGCTCCAGTGAGTGAACGAGATGGCGCTAGACGACTTGTATGGCTCTGTCACTTTCACTCGCCGGAACAAGCCGTTTTAAGACGTTGTAATACGGGCCCTGTTCTCAAAAGCATTGTTAGTTTGCCAGCAACAAAAATGGCGCTAGAATCTATAAGCGTATGACGAAGATAGATTAGATTATTGAATGTCCAGATTCTAAGTAGGCCACTGAAAGTTGAAGCCAAAAACACGGAAGAAATATTACTCCCATCATTCGATTTCTACGTAAAACAAGTGAACATCTCCAATGAAAACATTCAAACGTGTGCGTGGCGCTCACTTACACATATTTATAAAAAAAAGTGGCTTCACTTAAAACTTTAAGACGTTCCCTCACCGCGAGCATTCACCTGTAATGTAACGTTACATATTCGAACATTCGAAGACAATAGATCAAATTGCGCATTTTTATGTTACATTACAGGTGAATGCTTGCGGTAAGGGAGCGCTTTTACGTTTTGTTTCGAACACAGAATCTGGATATTTTATAATCTAAAGAAGAGAGATTTTCAATCTAAACCAAGTATCTCCTCAGCTTCATCATCATTTAATCTGTGTTTCACTGTATCCCAAACCTTAGCCGCAACAGAAGCGTCTGTCTCCTCACAGCTATATGTTTTACCCGGATGTTTCCTTGCGTAATGCCTTATAACATTCTGCTTATGAGAAAACCGCTTGGGACAAACCTTACAAAGGAAAAACTTCTCATTGACATGTGTTTTCATATGATACCTCAATCTACTCTCTCTGGGAAACTCTTTGTGACATATATCGCAAACGGTATGCTTTACTTTCTCGTGTCCAACCATATGTCTTTGCATATTGTGTTTGTGGGCAAAAGTTTTCGGACATATCTCACATTTGTATGGTTTTTCACCAGTATGGACGCGTAAATGTGGCTTTAAAAGACCGGAACTTGTGAAAGTCTTGTCACAATAAGGGCACGGGTATGGTCTTACACCTGTATGGACATGCATATGCCGGATAAGAGTGCTTTTATGTTTAAAAACCATCGTACACTCTTCGCAACCAAACGGTCTGTCGTTGTCATGTCTCCGCAAATGAGATTTCAATAAAAACTCCTTTTCGAAGACTTTATTACAGATTGGACATACGATTGGCTTTTTTGGTGGCGTTATGGGACATGGTTTCTTTTGATGTTTCAAATAATTTATCTTAAAAGCGAAGGTTTGAGAGCATTTGGTGCATTCAAAGGGTTTGTTTACTAAATGAGTCTTTTTGTGTTGTTGTAGATTCGATGAAGTTTTGAAAGTCTTTGGACATTCGTCGCAGTTGAAAACCCTTTCGCTTTTGTCAGTATGACGGTTATATACGTGACTGTTCAAGCGTATTTCGGTAAGGAACGATTTATCGCATTGTTGGCATTTGAAAGACTTTTTTGAATGTAGTTGTAAATGACGTTTCAAGTTGCCGGAGTTAACGAAAGATTTTTGGCAAATGTCGCAGATGAAATTTCCAGGTGATGTTTTGTTGTCGAGTTCTGAAAGGAAATTAAAAATTACTTGAAACAGAATGAGATATATTAATTTACACTTTAGTATGATCAATATTCGTACAAAGAAGAAATTACATAAATATGGAACAAAATTTCGAATAAACTTTGCGATAGAGAGATTTTTAAACTTTTTTTTATTCGGCACAGTCTGTTGCCACATTGGCTAAGCGTTCGATCCCCAGACGGAACAAATATTTGTATGTCTGCAAGTTGTTGTTCCGTGTCTGGGTTTTTGTGTACGTGAGTTTCTACGTTTGTAAACGCACCTACGATCCAGGAGAATTCCTAGAGAGGAGCAAAGTTAAAAAAAAATAATAGCTTAGTCTGTGTCCCACAGCTGGGCAAAGGCCTCCCCTTTCTCCTTCCAAACCTCTCTATTTTGGGCAAAAATTATAAAATTGTATTTATACTTTGAACTATTTGGGAATCTTTCTATAAAATATCGTAAAACATTAAGGCGCTCCCTCACCGGGAGCATTCGCGTATAATGTTACATTATAGATTCAACTTTGAGCATTACAATACAATACTACCTCCCTGGCTGACGAGCATTCGCGTACATTTAGTATAGATTTGATACAAGGTGCGCATTGTGATGCTCGATTGTCTTCCGTCACTGATGAAATGTTCGAATCTGCTGTAACGTTTCATTACAGGTGAATGCTCGCGGTGAGGGAGCGCCTTTAGCTAGTGACAGTGTTAGAACTTACCAGCATCATTAGATGAATCTGGTGGACCTGCCGAGTCCCGGGGTAGTGCATGGCCTTTTAACAATTCTTCATCCTGAAAATAGAATTATGTAATGTAAAAAAATTTAAGTTAAAATGTAGGGTAAACCACAATCAAACACACTAAGGGTCATTTATAACGAGACGCAGAACCTCGCGCACGTTTTAATAACGACTCAAAATCTAACTTTACCTACTACACGAAACGATACACATTTCCAGTATCGTCGAACTACGTCATGTCGCGTCTCGGTCAAAAACTCTGACCATACATTAAAGTATGAATGAATTCTTGTTTTTATCCAACTGTGATAGCCGGTTTACATTCCCGTGCGAGGCGCGCGAATGTAAACGCTCCCTCGTGGCTCACCTCGTCACTCGCGGCGCTCGCGTCTGAGGCGCGTTTTTGGGCACGAACTAGCTGGCTCAACGCAAACTGAACGCATCACGATAGTGTAAACAGGCACTCGAAACAACACGTGAGCTGCGAGGCGAGGGTACGAGGCGAGGCGCGAGGCGAGAGTCTAAACCCGCTATGACAGGAGGGTTGTTTTTTAAATATAATAAGGACGATGGAAACAAATCTATCTGTAAAAATTTAAACGCAGTTTTCGCTTCTAGACAAGCGTGCTTCACCGTCGGCCAAATCATTGCTTCATCAGGCGAGATAGTGGGCAAAAGAGCACATATCTTTGTTTAAGAGAGCTAGTAGTTGTTCCGGGTCTGAGTGTTTGTGTATGTATGTTTCTATGTTTGTAAACGCACCCACGATACAAAAGAAATTCCTAGTGTGGGTCAAGTTAAAAAAAAAAAAAACCTGTGAGTATGTGGGACTCTCTGGTGTTCCGAGTTAGTTAACACGCCTCTGGGAAGCTCCAGGCCTACGACATGACTTGGACTTACATATTTATTATGATGTTTTCTGTCACCGATATCAGTGTTGTCAAAGATAAACAACTATACAACGTGTAACGTTATTAGCGCAAAATGTCTCGTGGGGTAACTCAGCCCATGTTACTGAACAATGTTTGTTCTAAGATTTTTCATACTGATGGGCCCGATCAATTTCTCATTTTGTATGAAAAAGCAAAATTATTTTTGCGAATTTCCAAAAGTCTTAGAACAAACATTGTTCAGTAATATGGGCTGAGTTACCCCACGAAAGGTTTTGCCCTATTAACGTTACACGCAGTTGTATAAGTAGTAATTGTATTTCATCAGTCTCGAGAAATTGAAAACTCTCTTAGAAAAACTTTTCAAATGACAACAAGAGTTCTTCAGAAATACTGATACTGCTAGCTACTTCATCCCAGTGCTGGGCAAAGGCCTCTCCCCATGACTTCCAGTTTTCACGATCCAGGGCCAAAGTGGACCACTGATCATTGGTTTTGTCGGTTGATTCCCTTTATGTCGAGTCCCGTTACGTCGAGCCGAAAACCTTGTCTCGCTTCTATTACCCCTATGTCGAGTTTAGTTTTCTGTCCCGTTTCTATTCCCTTTATGCCGAGTTTATTTACCACGCTTCTATTACCTTTATGTCGAGTTTAATTATATCATATTTTAGAAGTACAGTCACGTCCAATGAAATGAATACATGCACATAATTTAGAATTATTAATGATTGGAATTGTTATTAGGAGAACTTGGGATCCAAGAGCAAGCGAAACGAGCTCGGGACTTGTGGGCACCCCGACACGGACAGGTTAGGTTCGAAGGGGATGGCGGGTTAGGTTACTTTAAACCATGCACGCAGAAATAGGAGCCCCGCGGAGCGGGGCTCCGTTGAGCTTCCTTTTTTAGGTAATCTTCACCTATACTTGTATTAATATTATTATGTTTTTATGTCATTGGCTTTTAATTTACATTCCTGACTGTACTTGTTCACCAAACTCGACATAAAGGTAATAGAAAGCGTAAAATATCAATACTTTGGAGAACAATAGACTTCCAGACTCGACGTAACGGGACTCGACATAAAGGGAATATATCGTTTTGTCTAGCTCGTCTCTCTTCAAAAATAAAATTTAAAATATAATTTACCTTCTCAGACCACTGATCTACATCAATATCGACCTGAAGAAAATTCTCAGGGTGTACATCTTCCACTTCTTGCTTGATTGGAACATTCCAGACTCCATGGTCTGCCTGCGAAGAATCTGGGGACGGTGGAGCATCTTCGACTTCTTTTTTAATGCTGAAACAAGCAAAATTTATCATTTGACTAAAGCTAGCCAGTTGACAACACATGGGTCGCGGGAATATTTTAAGGTTACTGCGTCCATTACCACTAATAAAATTGGTCAGCCGTTGGACGGTAGGACGTCCACTGCTGAACATAGGCATCCCCTATAGAATTCCAATAGTGCCGGTTGAGAACGGCTTGCATCTAGAGCGCTCAGTGTGGTTTCAAGGAAAGGGCAACTCAAGGACGTGGTGAGCATGCAGACGGTGAGTAAGTGCCGGAGCACACGGTGCGTTGCGGCGCCGCACCGCAAAGATTTTGCCTAAAAAATATTTGTCACGTGTGTCTGCCAGTAGGGCGAAATTTTTGCGGTGCATTTGTCTTATCTATCTCTGATGTTTTTGTTATTATTATTTATTTGTAATACTGTTTTCAACACGAGATTGTCTATTAGAAATCTCGGAAGATCCACATTTATCAACATTTCGATGCAAAAACCAAAATAACTCTACCTAATTCCACCTCTGGTAACGCATGTTTTCTATATCCGCATTCAATAAATGCCGATTACTATCGATGCCATCATATCGGTAAATTTTAGCTTTACCAGCCATTTTTAAAGTGCATTATCTGATTCGACTCTACAAACATATCAATAATGATGTTATCTTATCAAAGTTTTATTCCACCAATTATAGTCCTCAAGTTTCGTCAATATCTAAAACACACGATATACAGCCTTGACTTCCTATTTGGTGTTGTGGTTGGAAGTGCTACTGATGATCATGAGGTCCTAGGTTGAAATCCCAGGTTAGGTAAGTGTTATTGGGTTTTTCCTTCAAGAACTTTTCAGGAGCAGTTACGAAATCTGAATTTGGTCGCCAGGGTCACCTCTACTGTGTATCCCTATAGTACAATCGACAAAGTTGAATCATGACCCATTTTGACAATAAATCGTTTGAATCGGCCTGAAACCCCTGCCCTTGGCGACCCCCTTAACTCTACATCTCTGCCTAAACCTCCGCGGACACAGGCATGAAATTTATACAGGAAAACTGTTACCTACGCACAATCACAATAACATGCGATACACTTTATCAGAATCTGATAAAGTTAAATCCGTTTAAATCTTTCCGTTAGTAATGTTTTTGTGTAGTTTAATCGGTTTAAATGTACCTATGTATTATTATCTAATTATGATGTTGTATAATAGGATGTAGGTCACATTTTAAGAGTGTCCGCTAGAATGCTTATCACAGGAAAGGAACTCTCTTCTGACGAAGTGGATCTCATATCGCTTGTATCAAATCTGGTTTTAGATATTTCCACAACAGAAAACAAGCACCTGCAATACAATAGAAACTGCTAGAGTACAAAGAAAAAAAACAAAACAAATTCTTTTCATGTCATCCTATCATTTTCCTGTCCATCCATCAACATTCATACTCATTACTCTCTTAGTCACATGAGTCTCATCCCTCCTCATCACATGTCCATACCAAGACAGACGCTTCCCTTTCATTTTTTCTGTAACAGCCGACACTTTCAACCTTCCCCTTATTATTATAAACTTCCCATTCTTGTCACTCCACACATCCATCTCAAATTGTTTTAATTTAGTATACAAATATTGGCGCCCACCGTGGGTCATCAAATAGCCCCACGTGGGCGCCAACAGTTTTCCTTTTTCAAGGCTAGCAAAAAGAATTGATCTCAGATATACCGTGTATTTTCTATCTATAATTTACTCTAAAGTAGTATCTATATAATCTACAGATTATTACCATGGTCACGTTGCATGAATTCATTCATTATTGGTGAGTAATATGTATGAAAATGCTTACGTGAGCCCTCTATCAAAATAAATAAAGATAATACTTCTTATCAATTTCCCGGTAAGTATTTGTTTGATAGATAATAAAACCTATTTATGAATAGGACGAGGAAAACGAGAAATGATATCAGTGATTTCTAATCAAGTTTGAACAAGGCAATGGAACTCTAAAGAAAATTTCGCAGACCCATCTAGCGATACGAAATTACTGCCTTTTTTAAGAGGGTTAGGTAAAAAAAACAGGGATCAACGCTCAACTAACATTCATCCTTCCAAAAATGCGAAAATAACTTTTCACGTGAAAGGGTAACAGTACCTTTTCACACTTTAACAGATGAATGACTTTGGCACGCAGGTACCATGAACTGATATTTTTTTATCTTGCGCGTTAAAGTGCTCCCTCACTGAGAGCATTCGCGTGAAATGTAACATTATAGATTCGACTTTGAGCATTACATTACAATACTACCTCCCTGAATGACGAGCATTCGCGTACATTTAGTATAGATTTGATACAAGGTGCGCATTGTGATGCTCGATTGTCGCCCGTCACTGATGAAATGTTCGAATCTGTAACGTTACATCACCTACAGTGAATACTCGCGGTGAGGGAGCGCTTTTACATAATTTGCTAAACACACGTAGCCATGGATTCAAATGACAGGTATACATACGTTTCTGTATACCTGACAACGTATACTCATATTTTCAGGATGATTGGTTCAAAAATTAGGAGTGAAAAGGTAAAAAACAAAGTAACTTTCCCATTTATAATATTAGTAAGGATAACTTTGCTAGAAAGGAAATGACTGATAGTGAAACAGATAAGAAGACTGAGCTGACAAAAGAGAGGGGAATGATAACGTGGTAGCCAACAGGTTAAAATTGTAGATTTTATAAACGTGCTGCGTGGGTGAATACAAGTAAGATGCAGTAAAAAAAGAAAAGGTAGTGCGAAAGAATACTGATGATGGCCATTAGCAATCACCGTTTAGCCGCAAAAAGCCCAATTCGCAAGATGGCAACCGAATCGCAAAAGGACAAGTTCTTAATACGGCAAATTCTCTAAAAGCCTTGTAACAGAGAGGTATTTCACCTCTTCTGTTGTCTCAACCTATTTTCTTAAATATAATTTTTGTTGTGTCATTGCGTCACCTTCAATTTTTTCTTGTTATTGCCTTCTGGACTACAGTCAAAAATAAATAATAAAAATAGAATCCATTTTGATCATTTGCCATTCTGAGAATTAGGCTTTTAGAGAATTTTCCATTTTGAGAACTTGTCCTTTTGCGACTCAGTTGCCATTTTGAGAATTGAGCTTTTTGCGCCTAAACCGCAATCACCACTAACGGCTTTTTCAACATTTACGGAACTCTAAATTAACTTTTTAAAAACAATTAACGTCATGGACGATAATAATCATTAAAAGTAAGAACGATAACGATTCAGATAATTTGATGAGTCAACAGCAATTTTAGCATTTGATCCAACGAAAAAATAATGCGGTAATTTGCCGATCATGGGTCTTTCCCAAATGAGATTAGTTAACTTTACGGGCACTTGCACCGGCCAGGGTCGCGGTAACTTTTTAACTGTCTTAAAAAGTTACCACGTCTCTGGAACACAAAGGGCAGCCGTAGTGAGATTCTGGCATTCAGAAAAGCTTCAAGAGTAGCTTCGCTGAATTTGCAGACGGCGTCACGGAGAGGGGCAACGACGTCTATTAATCTTTGTGTTAGCTACCTAAGCAAATGCAGCTGGATATTATTATTTCACATATACAGGGCGTCTCATGCCACATGGAGGGAAAGTACCTTGAATATTGTAGATGGAACATTTTACTAAATAAAAGAAGACATTATTTTAATTTAAAAAACAATTTAAACTGCATTCATAGATTTTTGAATAATTACATGGTTGAACCAAAAGTCGAACACGCTACACGAGAAAAAAAAAGATTCCGACGAATTGAGAACCTCCTCCTTTTTTTGAAGTCGGTTAAAAAATAACTTGTAGCTTTATTATACCGATCGAAAGGCTTCATCATAAGGATTATTTTTTGCCAGATAACATAGTGTCAGAAATAAAAGGAAGACCATGAATTTTAACATTTCATGTGATATTTTGTTCAGAAAAATGAAAAGCTGACATTGCCACAAGGACAAACTGACATTATCATACGTACTAAATCCTACTTGAGAAGTATGGATCATTTGCGTAATTGAAGTGCATGAATAAAATGATATTTTTTTCATTTTGAGCATTTGATAAATTGATTAATTTTGTATTGAAAATGTTAAATTTAATGATCTTCTTTTTATTTCAGACACTATGTTATTGAGCAAAAAATAATCCTTATGATGAAGCCTTTCATCGGAGCTACAAGTTGTTTTTTTTCTCGTGAAGCGGGTTCGACTCTTGGTTCAACCAAGTAATTATTTAAAAAATTCAGTAAAATGTTCTATCTACAATATTCAAGGTACTTTCCCTCCATGTGGCATAGCCGTGGGACGCCCTGTATAATAACTGCCTGAATCTTTTTGGCGGAAAAAATAGTTGGAAAGTCAAAACTGTACCTACATTGTTTTGGATAAGATTAAGGGCTGGTTTTTCAATAGTCAGTTAACCGTTACCTGAGGAATAAAAATAACGGTATGACATATTTTCCATAGATAAGCTGTCAAACCGCCATTTTTATTCCTCAGGGGTGCGTTTAAATCTTCTAGCGATGTTTCGCCGGAAAAAAATTAAACTAGCGAAGGTTCGCTGAACGGAGTCATATCTTTTTGTCAATGTTAGCTGTCAAATTCAATTGACAGCTCAGTTTATTGAACAAATAATCAATTTGCCGGTGTATTATAAATCCATAATCCAAAAATAATATTCACTCTCTAAAATAATAATAATATTCGTTTTAACGGCAAGAATCGAGCAAAACAACAAAACTTAATGTCAATCTGACAGCAGGATAAAATTTTGCGTGGTAAAAAGGTCGCAAAAATTTATTCCTTTCAGTAAAAACATAGACCAGCGGACGACCGTAAACGGGGCAGATTAAATTTTAATTGGTATCATTTTTAACCTCTCGGTGTACTTAAACGGGATGTTTGACATTAACTGCCACACTCAGAGACGTTTAATGATTACTTAAGTTGTTCCTTAGTATAGATTTAAAAAAGTTCACTCTCAGAGACAGTTAATGGTCCGTTACCGTCCCTTAATGACAATTAAAGTTAAGTACGGCAAAACCTTCACTTAACTTTCTAATGATTGATTTTGACATTTACGTTTGAGGTTATATTTTATTCACATACTGTAAGAATTCACAGGAATAGAAGTGTTATAACAAATTAGTAAAGATGAGTGATCTGCTAGACTTTATTGATTTTGTAGACTATACCAGAAGGTATAGAGTAGTGGGGCCCAGGCGGTATTTACGTGATTATTCTGATCCCTTTTCAAAATACTCGGTTCAAGAATTTCACGCACGCTATAGATTTACGCCAGAAACCGTAAAAAGTGTAATATTACCTTTGCTGGCACCCGACCTAAGCAAACCAACCAAAAGAGGATTACCATTCGCTCCGGAAATAATGTTATTGCTGACATTACGCTACTTTGCTACAGGTAGTTTTCAGGTTAGTACCTACTATAAAGCAAAAGTACCTATTTATTGAATTAAACTGCATTAGGCTCGCTCGGGCATTAGGTTGGTATTGTACCTAATTAATAATAGAATTTGTTAGATAAGTGTACATAATAAGTTGCCTTTTTTACAGAAATTGGATGGGGATGTCATGAATATCTGCCAGCAGTCAGTTTCACGAATTATTGCACAAGTCTCTACATTGATAGCAAACAAAATGAAAGATTTTGTTAAATTGCCATCTACTGTAGAAGAAATGAACACAGTGAAGCAAGTACTATTTATAAAATTAACATACATAGCTCTACCTAGTACATAGCTATAATATTCATGAATGTACTAATTGGTTTGTTTTCTTGTTCCAGGCAAAAATTTTATGAAATAGCTCATTTTCCTGGAGTAATTGGGTGTATTGATTGCACTCACATTAAAATAAGAAGCCCAGGAGGACTAACATCAGAAGTCTATAGGAATAGAAAAGGGTATTTTTCTATAAACGTTCAAGCAGTCACCGGGCCAAACTTGGAATTTTATGATTTAGTAGCCCGGTGGCCTGGCAGTACCCACGATAGTTTCATTTATAACAGCAGTGCTATTAAGCAACGACTGAATACTGGTGTGTTAAAAGGGATTATTTTAGGGGACAGTGGGTATGCAGTTAGCAATGTGCTACTGACACCATTTTTATCACCAAATTCCAATGCCCAAGAAAACTACAATAGAAGCCAAATTAAAACCAGGAATACTGTGGAAAGATGCTTTGGTGTTTGGAAACGAAGATTTCCTTGTCTCCAACTGGGCATGGGTATTAAGAAGGATACAGTTGTGGCAGTTATATGTGCATGTGCAACACTGCATAATATTTCCATATTGGTAGACGATTTGGTTCCAACGAACTGGGATTCTCATAATATTGAGAATGATGATGTTGCACTGATTAGTGAAAGCACCACCACGAACAGCAATGGATTTATGGTGCGACAATCGATAGTTGATAGATTTTTCTCATAGTACCTATAATTTTTAATAAATAAAAATCCATTAAATGATAATAATACTTTTATTTAACAATCCTTGAAAAAGAGACAAATCATATGATAGATTTATAGGAACTGAAGAAATCTATTGCCAAATAAGTAGTAGGTACTTTATTTGGCAATAGATTTCTTCAGTTCTTCTAATTCTATTTTAGTTTTTTCTAACAAACAACTGTTCCTCTGTTCCTCCAACAATGCTGCTTTTTTTCTTATTTGTTCAACTTCCAACTGCAAAGCAAAAAGAAAACATAAATTAATGTTGCTATAATACTGGTATAAGCGTTGATGTTGAAAGCCATTGTTATGTACCTGTGTTTTTAATATTTGCATTTCCATCTTTTTTTTGTATTCTAGATGTCGTATCCTTAACGTTGCTTCCCGACGAATATAATCAGAGGGTCTACGCACTTGATCCGTGGTTTTGATTACTGTCGTGTTTTTTTTGTCACTGTAATCTAAAACATAATTTAAAGACATTTTTACTATAAAGTTAAAACAATAATAAAAAAGTTAACACAATATTGTATTATTAAATACATTTTATAGTACCTGAACTATTTTTTTCATTTTCATGAATTGGGGTATTGTCCATTTCATTTGTTTCTTCAGGAATTCTGTTTTCTGTAGAATTAATTTTGTATTCTATGTCTAAAATACCTGAAAACAACAATACAATTTAAAAAGTTTATCATTTATTTTTACTTTAACACAACACTGCTATCTGCCAACAAAATAAGTTATTGAAAAGAAAACTGCTCTTTTTAAACATTCATCTCGCAGAACTTCAAACATGCCCAACATGATGTTCTTCCATTAATCCCCAAGTACGGTCAAGATTCAGGATAGACGGTTTGATAAGGATGTAATCTTTGTTCACTTACCCAAGTCATCTATTGATACTGAAGTGAAAGTAGGTGTATCATTATTTTTTGCTATCAAGTCCTGCTCTTGACTACTCGCGATAGCATCTAATATGGCACCATCACTATCAAACGAATTTACTATCTCAGTAATCACCACAGGTACAGCCTGATGAATAAAAATTGAAAATTAGGAGTAGGGACACATTTAAAATGATAAAATTTACCCATACAATGGTCCCCGTGGAATTCAGAGGATATTAATACCAACCTCTTCAACCATGCTTATGATGGCGCCATTTTGTGGTGATAGTGGAGGTGCATGTGGTCCACCTCCAGTCCTAATTAAGTTTCCCCTTTCCGTAGCACGCGCTTTACGTGTGACAGCTTTCATATTGTCCCATGCTCTTTTCAAAGTTATTGTTTCACGCTGAAATATACACATAAATACACAGTCAACCAAAATTGTCAACAAATCATTCACAATCAATTTTTTATTAATAATAGTGGTCTTCTACCTTGTGTACATTGGCATTACAATTAAACTCCTGTGTTATAATTTCCCATGCTGCTTGTTTCTTGGCGACCGACTTGCCATCTGTTATTTTAGATTCCACGATTGGTCTCTTTTTAATTAATTGTGCCAATAAAGCTTTTTCATCGGCGGTGAAATTAGCTACACGTTTGCGTGGTGTTTTTGTTCCTGTAGACTCCTAAAATGAAACAAACACAATTTAATTTCTTCAAATACATGTGATGTTTAGCTACTGACATATTATAAGATTCATTGAATGTACACAGAACGAAACTTACCATGTTATAATGTTAAGATAAAGCTATAATTAAACTTTTTACACAATATTTCTTGGCGGTTGAAACGCAAACACAAGCTGTAAACATAACCTTCACTCACTGACAGTACAACATTGACAGTTAGTGATACCAGAAAAAAAAAGGACCCGTGTTATTTATTTTATTTACATGAAAGTAGCTGTTTCTTTTTGTTTTTATGTAAAAACGATCGGGATATGAACGAATTCTTATGTATATTGATAATGTAAAAAGTTTCAATGTGTTTAAATGAAGTTTTTTGCTACTTAATAATATCATATTTTCAAGTGTGGCTACACTAATCTTTTATCGATAAGCAATATTTGACGTTACTCTTCCCTACGGATACTTAAAGTTGTCATTAGCTAATGAACCCTTAAATATTGTCTCTGGGATGTATCGTTCATTAACAGATTTAATGATAATTAGTTAAGTACTAATTAGGACTAATTTAATGAACCTTTCTGAGTGTGGCAGTTAGTCAGTATAAATTTAAACTGGATAAAGGATTTAAACGCAGCCCAGTTAACGGATAACTGACTATTGAAAAACCAGCCCTTAATGTCATATTTCTGCAAAGTAACAAACGTTTGTTCAATACAGTCATTGGAAATTTTTTACCGATAAGAATAAAGAAACTTAATTCAATGCCTTAATAAAAGCACTTTGTTGGATTTTCAACGCTCGACACAGCGCCGAAAGTTGTCATTCCGATCGCGCAATGATATTTGGGCATTCATGTAGATATGAATTACTGTTGCTGAAAACGAGGCAGTGAAGTTATGAATAAGTCAGTAATCGACTAATAATAACTACCAAGATAGAACTGATATCTAAAGCCAATCCACGCCCATCCATTCTTGATCCGTGGTAAAAAATCGAACTAAATTAAATCATACTATTTTGACAGCTTATTGACATTTCCCTTGACAATCAGCGCCATTATGACAGATCAAGATATATTTGACACTGACAGGTGAGCCCGTATCGCTATCAATATTTTTTTTAAATATCTTATCTTTGCACAGATACTATACAAGGTAAAATAAAATACATAACTTAGTCAGACTCGAAATACGAATCAAAACAGGTGTTTTTCAAAAAAAAAGTAGAAATATAATTCAAAATGTGTTGTTTAGCGGAATTTATTGTGAAATATGTTTTAATTATAGCTAATTTACTGTTTGCTGTAAGTAATTATTTTAATATTTTTATTTTTAAACTACAACGTGTAACGCTAAAAGCGCAAAACCTCTCGTGAGGTAACTCAGCCCATGTTACTGAACAATTATTGTTCTAAGACTTTTGCAAATTCTCAAAATTATTATATTTGAACCGCTCGTTTCTCTCGCGGTTCAAATATAGAATCCTGAGCGATGCGAAGTTTTCAAAAGTACGAGACGCAGAAAAACTTTGCTGCCGAGTGCAACACACAACTTTTCACCTCACACAGCGAGGAAATGTAGTGGGGGCGGCTCGCCTGCCAGTGTAGAAAACAATTGATTACAAGACGTGTTCGAATTTTGAACAACACTTTGTGCTCTAGAGCACAAAATGGAGTTTTGCGTTCAGATTTTGAATAAGTAATAGAATCTTTCCGAGCGTGTGAGGTGAAAAAGTTCTTTGTCCATACACTAGAGGCGCCTTTTCATTTTCCATACAATAAACGCAGTAAACCTTGTGCTAAGTTAAACGTAGCTTCGTTAAACTTCCCGGGAGGGTGTGAGGTGTATCAATCTCTCTTGTGCTAAGTCCTCTGGGGGCCTCATTAGTCGAGGCCATGCTGCGGGGCAAGACGGAGTAGGAAACGGTCGCCTCCTTCTGCGAAGCAGTCATGCACGCGAAGGAGGAGGCGGGCCGCGTGAGGGAGAGGACAGCGTCCTCCCTCCGGTTCTCGCTAATACTCTTTTCGGCGGACAGTGTGAAATTCCCAGAGCTAACGCATGTTTTTTTTTCTTTTCCAGCTCGCTGGCATAGCAATCATTGTCATTGGATCGATAGTCCATTCTCAACTGAACCAGATCCATGACGTGATCCCGGTGAACCTCAGCTTCCTCACCATCAGTGTGATAGTGATAGGATGCATCATCTTCGTGATCGCTTTCTGCGCATGCTGTGGAGCCATCAGGGAATCTCAATGGATGCTTATAACTGTAAGTAAATGCTTCTTTTAGCAGCTCATTATCATCATATGAGTCGTAGGACGTCAACTGCTGAACATAGGCCTCCCCCATAGGTTTCCAATAGGACCGATTGGAAGCGGCTTGCATCCAGTGCGATCCTGTCGCCTGTCCACTTTGCAGGTGGACATGGACATCCCGCGCTGCGCTTGCCGATGCGTGGTCTCCATTCGAGAACTGTACGGCCTCATCGGCCACCAGTTCTGCGTGCTATGTGGCCACACAGCAGCTTGTGGCTAAATTATATGCTGCACTGGTCAATCTTTATAAGGTTAAGTCGCGCTTCGGTGTCAGTCTTTGATTGGGTGACCATTTAACATGGCGAGGTTCTTCCGTTTCTCGGCAAGGTTGTAGTTTGTTGGTTCCAGCTGTCATTTGTAGATCTTTGACAGTCGTTAACCCCATTCAGAAGCTCGTCTGACATACAGACTTACCAAGGGATATCGTGTTACCCAGTTACTGGGTTGTGGAGTTCAGATGGGCAGTAGTTACGAAAGCAAAAATACGTGTCATTTATTTTTTGATAACCTCAGAGATGGACTAATAAGATTTTTTCAGTCAAAAACCATAATGTTGTTTTCTAGCTAGCTTTAAAAAAAATATTCTGGATGTGTAATATTTTTACCTACCCACACAAACCTTGGCAATGGCAAATGATAGCTAAACTCATATCGATCGGTACATCAGCAGTATATGGTGATGATGATGAGTCATACGATATTTATTACACGTTGTAAATATATTTATCTATTCGATAAACCCCGCCCAAAATTACCATACAAATAAACTTTTTATCTAACTGATAAATTTAATCCAACGTTTTAGTAGTGACATTGCCAATAATACATGAATTTTTAACTGACATCAAGAAAAGAAGGTGTTTACGTATCATCGCCGTAACTCCGTAAGAACGAAGGCACGAGTTTTTACGTTTATGTGACGTAAACGGGGACTTACGACTTACGACTTGATGGAAAACAATAGTTCCTCGTTTTTTTTTTTTTTTAATTTTCCATACAATGAACGTCATAATACTCGTACTTCAAGTGTACGTTAAAATAATCTTGTGCTAAGGGTCTTTTGTGGTCCTTCACTATAGGCCTCATTAGTAAGCTCAGTATAGTCCAACGAGCTATGGAGAGGGCTATGCTCGTAGTCTCTCTGCGCGATCGACTCAGAAATGAGGAGATTCGTAAGTTACCAACATGGCCCAACGAATTAGCAAGTTGAAATGGCAGTGGGCAGGCCATATAGCACGCAGAACTGATGGCCGATGGGGCCGTAAGGTTCTCGAATACCGAAATCGAAAAATAAAATATCGAAACCACGCACCGGCAAGCGCAGCGTACGACGTCCACCCACCAGGTGGGCAGACGATCTTATGAAGGCCACAGGATCACGCTGGATGCAGGCCGCTTACAACCGGTCCTACTGGAAGTCTAAAAGGGAGGCCTATGTTCAGCAGTGGACGTCTTACGGCTGATATGATGATGATGATGATGAAGGGTCTTTTTAGGATGGTAGAAACATCAAATGAGTCCTGCAATGCTATTCTCCATAAACACAGCCTTGTGACCGCGTGGCCGCAGCGCTCACGCCACGCTGGGACTAAAGTTTGCTATGCTCAAAGCTACTGACAGCGACACTACCAATCGTGAGGCGCGATCGGTGAGCGCTCGCGCTTCACGATTGGACGACCTCAAAGCCTCAAAGTCATCGCGTTGAAGAGCAAATCGTCTATGATTTGCTCTTCGAGGCGATGGCTCTAGTCCGCGATGGCTCTAGTCAGGAATCTAGTCCAGCGATGTGATTTCTTAATGGGAATAGCAAAGCCGCCACGCTGGGTGAAACGGACTGTCAGACTCGTACCTACTGACTAAAATCCACGGTTTTCCTTCAATAGCCCTTTACGTTCTTGTATTTAAGGCCTCAGAGTGGATTTTTAGTCCTTCCCCTTCACGCAGAGCGAGAGGGCTCAATTGATTTTATAAAAGGCCCACTAGTGGTTGATCCTGGACTGAAACGTTGATGAGTTTTCAAATTCATCTGTTACAACATTGATTTGACAGTAATGTCAATGTGTTGGTTTTCCGTGCCTCGGAAAGCACATAAAGCCGTTAGTCCCGGCTGTCATTTGTAGATCTTTGACAGTCGTTATTTTTAGTCAGCGAGCGCCGCGAGCGGCTTGTTGTCCAGGGGAAGTAGAAGGCACAAGAGCACGCGGCAGGTCACCCATGCGATGGACTGACCAGATCAAGTCTGCTGTAGGTGATCCGCTACATGAGTGCACAAGAATTACAGTCGACAGGGAGGGATGGCGTCGCATTGTGAGGCGAATTATGGCAGCACGATGTCTCGCTGCAACATGCTGACCAAGACCACTCTGTCAAGAGTGAATCGACGAAGAAGACTGTTAGTCAGAGGCTCATAAATCTTACAACCAGTTTTACCATGGGGTATCGTATTGCCCAGTTACTGGGTTGTGGAGGTGCGATAGGCAGTCGCTCCATGTACAATACTGATATTCAGCTGCATCTTGTTCGACTGGAAGACGACCACAATATAGTTGGGAAAAGGCAGGCAGATGATGATGATGTCAACGTGTAGGTATAGTAGTTTGAATACTCTGCAATAGATGGCGCTGAACGTCATCGTAAGACGTTAAAAATGAATCGAAGAATTCGACGCTGCAGGCAAGAACCTCGATGGCTCGATTGGAAAGAGCGTCGGATGTACTGAACCCGAAGGTCGGAAGTTCAAATCTTGCTCGCGTTTCGAATTTTTCTTTCCAAAATTCTCGACGTAGCGTAAATGCGTAAAATATATTTTAGTTCTAACTTATTTTTACCATTTTTTTTTCTATTTTCAGTACGCAGTATTCATGGGAATACTAGCAGCCGTCAAGATATACATCACAGTCGTGATTTACAAGTTCCTGGATAATACATATGGAACAGTTACCGACTGGCTGACGACTGCCTTTATGAATGATAACCAAGCTGTGAGAGCCGCTTTCGGCGCCATGGAAACTCTGGTAACAAATTTTTTATTTTAATTTTTTTGCCGAATTAAAAAAGTAAGTAGGTTTTCAGTCTTGAAACCTTTAAAGTTGAAAATTTATAGAGTGGGAAAACGCTAGATCTGTGTTTCACAAACATTACATCAAACAGCCATGGCCCGATAATTTTCACACAGGCCCTTCGTGACCAACTTAAAAGTTTTAAACTCAAACTGGTTTCGTTAGGTAAAATAATATACATTTTTAATGGTAAAAACTTTTTCTAAAAAAACTTTATCAAAAAAAATGTAACCGCCTTCAAAAACAACCACAAAAAAGGGTAAAATAAACTTCAAAACTTTTCTTTCGGAAGTCGGTGACTTTTTTTTTATTAATTTCATTGTCTTTTTGCCACCGACTTCCGAAAGAAAAGTTTTGAAGTTTATTTTACCCTTTTTTGTGGTTGTTTTTGAAGGCGGTTACATTTTTTTTTTGAAAAAGTTTTTATTTTACTCTTTTTAGTTTAAATCATCATCATCAGCCTATAATGTTCCCACTACTGGGACACAGGCCTCCTCTCTGTAAGAGGGAATGGGCCATAATCCACCACGCTGGCCCAGTGCGGGTTGGTAGATGTCACATGTCGTCGAATTTTTGGTTCTAGGACATGCCGGTTTCCTCACGATGTTTTCCTTCACCGTTTTGAGAGCAGTGGTGATGAAATAAATTACACAAAGTAATGCCGCCTGGCGGGGTTCGAACCCACGACCTACAACTCGTAAGTCGGGACCGATACCACTAGGCCACTACTGCTCAGCTTAGTTTAAATATTCAACCACAATTCTTGTCAAATACGAGTACTTACATAATTTTCTTACATGAGCACTAGAATTTTGTAATCCGTAACACCGGTAATAACATCGTTAAAATCTCATACATTCATTCCCTATCTCCAAAACTACTGAACCGATTTTGATGAAACTTACAGTATTCCCTAAGTTGAACGATACCTAGTACAACATAAAAAGAATTACTTAAATCGGACTTGAAGTTCCGGAGATATGCGAACACAAACATAATTTACTAAATCAGTCGATGCAAAGTCCTTACTAGAGGAGTTGTACCTTCCATCATCAGCTCAGCTACATGAGATGATGATTACCATACGCAAATACTTAAATTACTTCATAAAATTTGCGAAAAACGATGTGTAGGCCTATAAAATTTGAGGTTGCCCTCGATTTCTCCAGGATCCAATCGTCAGATCCTGACATGGTGACAATGGGACCACTCCTGAAGTATCTCCTCTCGAACAAAAAAAGAATTTTGAAAATCGATTCACAATTGGCGGAGTAATCGGGTAACAAAGTACAAACACAAAAAAAAAACATACCGTCGAATTGATAAACTCCTTCTTTTTGAAGTCGGTTAAAAAAATGTTACCGCCTTCAAAAACAACCACATAAAAGGGTAAATAACCTACAAAACTTTTCTCTGAAGTCGGTGACTTTTTTGTTAATTTCATTGTCTCTTTTGCCACCGACTTCCGAAAGAAAAGTTTTGTAGGTTATTTTACCCTTTTATGTGGTTGTTTTTGAAGGCGGTTACATTTTTTTAGAAAAAGTTTATATTTTACTATTTTTAGTTTAAATATTCAACCACAGTTCTTGTCAAATACATAATTTTCTTACATGTGCACTAGAATTTTGTAATCCGTAGCACCGGTAATAACATCGTTAACAATCTCTTTCATTCATTCCCTATCTCAAAAACTACTGAACCGATTTTGATGAAACTTGCAGTATTCCCTAAGCTGAACGATACCTAGTACAACAAAAAAAGAATTGCTTAAATCGGACTTGTAGTTCCGGAGATATGCGAACACAAACATAATTTACTTAATCAGTCGACGAGTTGTACCTTCCATCATCAGCTCAGCTACATGAGATGATGATTTCCATACGCAAGTACTTAAATTACTTCATAAGATTTGCGAAAAACTATGTGTGAGCGAATAAAATTTGAGGGTTGCCCTCGATTTCTCCAAGATCCAATCATCAGATCCTTAAATGGTGACAATGGGACCACACGGGAAGCACCATCTTTCAAATTAAAAAAGAATCATGAAAATCGGTTCACCCAGTCGCAAGTTATGACTTATGAGGTAACAAACATAATCTTTCAAATTTAAAAAAATACAGTCGAATTGATAACCTCCTCCTTTTTTTGAAGTCGGTTAAAAAGGCTTTATTAACAATCATTATAACTTTGGTATATGATAAGATGTACACCTATTTAGTCACTAAATCATGTGCGAATTATAGAGCTGCTGCTTATTTGTAACTAAAAAAAACAATGCGTCCCGTGTTGCGACCCAGCATTTTATTTTGATGGCCCCGTTACCGGGTCGGGGAAACTTTAGAGTTAGAATTTTAGTCGAGATTTACACTTGGGCCTGGGCAGACAACTAAATTATGACTACTTTTGTTAGCTTGGGTATTACCTGTAATAGCAATTGTATGTGTTAATGAAATAAATAAATAAATAAAACTTTGAAAATTCCTACGAATACGAAAGGAGCTGAAGAGTAGTTTTGGTTGATCGCGCTAATCTGCGGAACTACTGGTTCTAAGTGAATAATTGTTTTAGTGTTGGATACTCCATTTATCGAGGAAGGCTTAAGGCTATATAACATCACGCAGTTGATTCCCTTTATGTCGAGTCCCGTTACGTCGAGCCGAAAACCTTGTCTCGCTTCTATTACCCCTATGTCGAGCTTAGTGTTCTGCCCCGCTTCTATTCCCTTTATGTCGAGTTTATAAACCACGCTTCTATTACCTTTACGTCGAGTTCAATTATATCATATTTTTAAAGTACAGTCACGTCCAATGAAATGAATACATGCACATAATTTAGAATTATTAATGATTGGAATTGTTATTAGGAGAACTTGGGATCCAAGAGCGAGCGAAGCGAGCTCGGGACTTGTGGGCATCCCGACAAGGACAGGTTAGGTTCGAAGGGGATGGCGGGGTCTGAAAGACCCCGCCATCCCCTTCTTGTTAGGTTACTTTAAACCATGCATGCAGAAATAGGAGCCCCGCGGAGCGGGGCTCCGTTGAGCTTCCTTTTTTAGATAATCTTCACCTATACTTGTGTGGGATCGAATGGTGAAATAAAGCAGCTTTTCTTGCGAAAACTTGTGTATTTTTCACATAAAACAATTTAACAAAATAAAAACGTCGTTGAGCTCGTTCGTCGTCGTAGGCACATCCGCCATATTCAATTTAACGCTCTCTCTTTCACTCCAATACCCTTTCATTCACACCTATGCATACGTTCCTTTTTACTCATTAGGTACTCATTCCACACTCGGCCATCCTACACAATGTCTGCCCTCAGACAATTTTAACACATCATGAACCTCATGCACACATCTTATATAAACTTTAATTAATGCGTAACACTCAGTTGTCTTACATTACAGTTACATTACATTACTTACTTACATTACATTACAGTTACAGAAACATTATGAAAGTTTAATCTTTGACAATATAATTCCAACCAAACATTTACTTTACAAGTTGAAGTTATAGAGACATATTTTTACTGAATAACATACCTAGTCAATTCACATTTTGTTATTTCTTTTCATTAGAAAAAGAAAAAAAAAATCATGACTTTAGTTACAAACAGAGATTACAGTTTAAGCTTGATCTTAATACATCTTTGCATAACAAAAAAATACAAGACACCTTAACACACAATGTGACCGGTTACAATTTACTTGTCATGCTTACCCTTAGCAACTCTGTGTGGTTATAAATCCAGAACATGACAATGTAGAGAAAACACTAACAAAATACATTTCTTAACACTCATCACTTTCATACAGTCAACATACAAACATACTTCATTATCTCACATACTTACTTGCTCTTACTCTTACTCCTTGTCATCTGGCCATTTTTTCATATGATCAGCAGATGTTGTGGTTTTGACTGGACCTTCTGCCATCATATCTACTTTCTGTACGTCATATCTATCGTGTCGTTTGGTTTTCGTGACCTGATAAGGTCCCAAATACTTAGGTTTGAGTTTGAGCCCTGGGCCAAACTGGGTTCGCTTTATAGCCACCAAATCACCTTCTTCATATTTCGTACTATCCTTTCTATGCTTGTCATAGTTCTTCCTATTCTCTTGTTGTACTTCTAGTATTTGCTGTTTTGCTCTCTTCCTCAAATCTTCTCTATTTTCCATGTAATTGTCCCGTCCTTCTTGTTGTAGTAGTTCATATATTTCTATATCTTCTTGTCTCTTCATTTTCTTTCCAATTAGCATTTCAAATGGAGTGGTGTTCACACTTCTTTGGTAAGTACTGTTTAACGCCATCTGCACTCTTCCTACATGTCGATACCACAATCCTGGTCTCTCAAGACATAGCTTGGTAAGTACTGGTATAATCGTTCTGTGAACCCTTTCCACCTGACCATTGCCTCTGGGTACTCCTGTAGTAATATGACATAATTCTATTCCTTCCTTCATACAGTACTGTTGAAACTCGTTGCTAGTAAAAGCAGTACCTCTATCTGTGATGAATCTTTCTGGATTTCCAAAGGTTTGCTGTATTATCTCCAATTTATTCAACACTTCTCTAGTTGTGGTGCTTTTACACGGGAACAACCATACAAACTTTGTAAAAGCATCAATTATGGTGAGTATATGATTATACTGCTTATGAGTCTCTGTCAGGGGTCCAACATGATCTAAATGCAGTGTATGCAGCGGAGTGTCTCCCTTCTCAATTGGATTAAGGTAACCTTCTTGCTTTCCTTCTTTTCTATTTGTTAGTAGACATGGTATACATGATGCTATGTAATTTTCAACCTTCTTTCCTATATTTTCAATGTAGTAATCCTTGCTAATGAGATCTAAGGTTTTCTTCTTTGCAAAATGACCGTTACAGTGTGCCCTCTGTATAATTTCATTTTCCATTGTGGAAGGTATAACTAGTTGTTGCTCTGATCCTTTATAAAGTAATCCTTGATTGAGATAGTAATCTTTAAATGATTTTCCTTCTTCCAAAATTTTTAATATTGCACTAAGGCCTTCATCACACTCCTGTGCACGTTTTATATCCTGGTGCAAGCTAGACGTTATGGCTGCTACGTATGGGTTTCGGCTCAATGCATCGACATGCCTCATCCCAGTACCATCACGGTGTTCTACTGTAAAATCATAATCCTGTAAAAATAAAATCCATCGAGCAACTCTTGTTGATGATGCTAAATCTTTCTTGTTTAGTGTCATTTGAAAAGCCTTACAATCTGTTACAATCTTGAAGAATTTTCCATATAAGTAGTGTCTGTACTTCTTCACACCTTCAATTATAGCCAGTGCCTCAAGCTCATAGCTTGTATATTTGGCCTGTGCGTCTGTAGTCCTTCGGCTCATATAATGAACCGGGTGTAAAGACCCATCATCACCTTTTTGCATTAAAATAGCTGAATAAGCAATACCTGATGCGTCAGTATGGAGCTCCGTCTCTGCTCTTTGGTCATAGATCTTCAACACTGGTTTAGTAGCCATTTTCATCTTCAATTGGTTAAAAACAGCTCTATGTTCATCATTAAATTCAAACTTCCGGTCTTTTCTCAGCATATCTGTGAGTGGTTTTGCTATCAGGGCATATCTAGGTATAAATTTCCTGAAGTAGGAACACAGTCCCAAAAAACTATGCAGTTGCTTCAAATTCTGGGGCTCAGGGAATTTTGTTACAGCATCTGTTTTCCCTGGCGATGGCATTACTGCACCACCTTCAATAACGTGGCCTAGGTATTCTACCTTCCTGGTTAGCAGCTGAGACTTCTTCCAGTTGATATTTAATCCATATTCCGATGCAGTTTTCAGAACTTCCTTCAGGCGCTCAAGAGCCTGATACTCATCTTGCGCTGGAATTAGAATATCGTCAATGAAAATAATAACAATACCTTTGGCGATCAATTCTCTGAAGATAATGGTGATAAATCTGGTAAAAACTTTGGGGCAAGTTGCTAGACCAAAAGGTGCTCGTAAAAATTCATATTGTCCAGTAGGCGTTACAAAAGAAGTATACTTAATTGAGTCTTCGTGTATGCGTAAATGAAAATAACCATTTTTTAAATCTAATGCACTAAATATTCTAGCCGAGGACAACTTGTCAATATGGTCATCTATAATAGGGAGTGGGTATTCATCTTTAACCATTTTACTGTTAATCCTTCTATAATCAACGCATATTCTTAAACCACCATCCTTTTTCCTCACTAATACTAATGGACTCGAATATTCTGAGTAACTCACCCTGATAATTCCATCATCAAGCCATTCTTGGATTTGGCGATCCACATCTTGTTGCTCTTTGAATGAGATTCGTCGTGGCCGCTGAGACACAGGCAAGTCATCTTTAAGAACAATCTTCAATTCTATTGGAGCTTCTTTAATTTTCTGCGGAACATAACTTGTCACTAACCTTGTTACTTCTTCTTTTACAGCAGGATTACTGACGTGAGCTAAACAATCAACAGGACTAGAAAAACATGCAACATCTTTCAACCATTCATAGTTTGGGTTCATCCAATCATCTTTCGGCAATAACCAAACCATGCAATCTTTCATAAACATCATGACATTTCTTAGAAAATCATTACCAAGTATCATTTGGAATGGCACAGAGTCGTTAGGCATTACATAGAATGTTACATTACGGTATAGACAGTTATCAATCGTTATATCTAACGTGATTACACCACATGACTTTACTTGTGAATAACCTAAACCGGTTAACGTAATGTTATTCTCGTTACACAGTATTACAAAGTCTAACCTGTTAAGTTCGTTGTAGAAGTCCTTTGACATCAAATTCACATCACAGCCCGAATCGATTAACGCACTTCCCATTTTACCGCGCACAAACACTGATTTTAATGGTTTTATACGACGTATCAGGCGTACAACCGGTATTTTATCATCAGGTTCCTTGTTTTGTTTATTTACATCATATGTGTCAATGTCAATATGGCCGCCGTTGCCACAGACAATCGCTGCTCCACTCTGATTCGGTTGTTTCATGCCAACATCGTGACACAAATCGTTTGCGCTTGTGTTCACATCGGTCGTCGCGCTCGCGCCTATGTAAACTTCGCCCTGAACTTCGTTTTGCACTTCGTCGTTCTCGTTCACGCTGCTGGTGGCGCCCTCCCGCATCAAGTTGAAGAACACTTCTTTCGACAATGTCTGATTGGTTTTGGTTGGTCGTCGCTGTTCTCGTTCAGTGGTGCCAACCTTCGGAATTCGTTCGTGTCCTCCGATCGTGCCCGAAGTCTGCCGATCTCCCGACGACGTAGATGTACTCGCCGTTTGCTTCGAACCAACCTCCACGGTCGCCATCTTTTTCACTGGGCAATTTGATGAAATGTGACCAAATTCATTGCAATGGAAACATTTTTTTCCTTGCGACCGATGGGGACAATTTTCCGAGACATGACTCTTTTCTCCACAGTTGAAACATCGCATGATTGCAGCCGTGTTTCTCTTATTATTGCCGCCGTTCTGTGTGTCATTATGCGGCTTACCACGTCGACTGTCCTTAGCAGAATTTATCTTGAACGTCGCGTACAACTTTAGTTTTTCTTTCAAGTCCACGTACGTTGTGACACCGTACAACATGATCTTATTTATTTCGTCATCTATGATACCGTCCACTATATATTTGATAGCTACGTAGTCCGGTATTTTTCCGCGTTTGCCCAACTCTTTCATCACTAGCATGTAGTCAATACACGATTCGTCTTTCCTCTTTCGTCTTGCACTCATCAATTCATGTATTTTCTTCACATCTATGGTATCCGCGAATTCTTTGCCGATAGCTACTTTCAACTCTTCCCACGATCTAAACACCTTCTCGCTGCGTAGCCATAGTGCTGCCGTGCCGGTCAGCGAACGTCGCGCTACCAACAATAGTTGAGTTGGCGTCCATTTGAATATTTCGCCATTTTCTTCGATGTCCCGTATCCACATGGATACTGTGTGCGTTTCGTCTTGTGCACTGAATCTTCGTATGAGCTGTTCCGTGAGGTGCAACATGTCGCCATGTGCCGTCTGTGTTGAGGCCGTCGCTGCCGCATCGTGAAATTCCTGGTCGGACCTCGTCGTCATCGTAACTTAATCCACTTATTTCACCGCTATCCCGGACGAGCCCCCAAGTTTGTGGGATCGAATGGTGAAATAAAGCAGCTTTTCTTGCGAAAACTTGTGTATTTTTCACATAAAACAATTTAACAAAATAAAAACGTCGTTGAGCTCGTTCGTCGTCGTAGGCACATCCGCCATATTCAATTTAACGCTCTCTCTTTCACTCCAATACCCTTTCATTCACACCTATGCATACGTTCCTTTTTACTCATTAGGTACTCATTCCACACTTGTATTAATATTATTATGTTTTTATGCCATTGGCTTTTAATTTACTTTCCTGACTGTACTTGTTCACCAAACTCGACATAAAGGTAATAGAAAGCGTAAAATATCAATACTTTGGAGAACAATAGACTTCCAGACTCGACGTAACGGGACTCGACATAAAGGGAATATATCCATCACGCTACCACTAAAAGGAGCCGAGTAGCGGGGTTGTAAACGCGGGGCTCAGCTACCAATCACCCACATAAGCACCCATAAATTAGCTTTTGTTCGACGGTGAAGCACACTTGCCTAGAAGTAACCTATTTTCTTAAATATTTTTCAGTTTCAATGCTGCGGGACGTACGGGGTTGCATCCTACCCCTTTAACAACCGAGAAATACCCCCAACCTGCTGTGACAACCCCAACATGGAAGCAAATACCTGTACCCCGGCAAACTCGTATGGCGGATGTATCATGAAAGTTGGGGACTACTTCGATAATTTTGGAGGAGCCGTTGGAGCGGTTATGATCACGATTATTATTGTGGAGGTGAGTTATTATTTTTGATATACTGTAAAGACCGATCTAGTTCGAGCGGCGAGTAATGGGTGACTCGCTGTCCGACCATGGCGCGTTGTGTTCCACACGCGCCTAAAAGAGTGTCAGCACAATGACGGGGCGCCCTTTAGAGGGCCAAAGCCTGCCGCGGTATCGGGACTAACGAATACCGTGAGCCCGGAACCTTAAAGATTAATGAAGGACACCGTGGATTTTAGTCAGTACGAGTCTGACAGTCCCTCCCGCCCTGCACTGGGTGTTTTAATAATTCGAAGAAATGTAAGATCTACCAACTCGCACTAGGGCCGCGTAGTGGATTATGGCTCACTCCCTCTCACAGAGAGGAGGCCTGTGTCCCAGCAGTGGGAACATTATAGGTTAATGATGATGAAATCAGCTACATATTAATATAAAATGTGTTTTTTCTTTTCTTTACAGTGTGTCTGCCTGATCTTCGGAGTATTCATGGCGTGCTCGATCAGAAACAAGAGATACCGTTAAGTTTAAAATATTTAACTTTAACAATCAAATATTAATTTAAGAGGGATCAGTCAATATAGCCTGCTAAGATAATAAAAAAGCATTGTATTTAGCGACTACGATGCGATAGCAATTGTTTTGGCACCATATTGTGACGTCACGCACGCTTTTCTAACGTTTGTACCTACCTACTGACTGCGTGCAAGTTGGGAAATGTAGCATGTTGAATGAAAAAAAAAATTGCACAAATATTTTTTTTGCCAACTTTCAAGTGACAGATTTTTGCTTATTTATGGTAAGCGTCCACAGGTCCGCATCGTACGTATCGGATGCATCGCATCAAACGGATTTCTGTGTCGGCAGCGATCGGATTGCCGACGCAAGTATCAGCAATCGGATTGCCGATGCCTCCTTCATCGCTTCCACTGATCGGCATTCCGTATGACGTCATCGGTACGCATCGTATTAAGGCAATACCGATGAGCCGTCCGTACGATGCGGATCAGTGGACGCACTTGTATAAGTTTTCATACAAGGCAAACTAAAATCCGTTACGTACGATACGTCCGATACGTGCGATGCCGACCTGTGGACGCACACCTCTATGGCCTGGTGGCCTGCCATAAAGTCTCAAAGCGAGAATAATACCACTGTGGCAAAGAGACACAGCTATACAAGTCGTCTAGCGCCATCTCGATCCCAACACTGGAATTACGCTTTGGTCGAAGCGATGAGACGAGCGGCTAACAGTCAGTAATGTGATAAAACGAAATTTTTTCCTAAACACTACTACTACTACTAACTTTGTAAGTACGCGAATTCGTCACTGGCGACGCCCCGTGGCGTGTATCAAACATTTGATCTTAGGGTGCTGTACACGGCGCATGTAACCCGCGCAAGTCAAGGTGCGGGTTACCCGCGCGAGTACTACTACTCGCACCCTTACTACTCGCGGCCCCGCACTATGTTTCTACTCACAGCGGCAAGATGGACGGGCCGAAACCGGACCCTATATTACTAAAACTTCGCTGTCCGTCCGTTTGTATGTCTGTCCGTCTGTTATCAGGTTGTATAACATGAATCGTGATAGACACTTGCCGTCTTACCACTAGAACGATAAACATCTGTTGAACGTATCCGTTTCGACCGCGCGGCCATGACGTTTTTAGGGTTCCGTAGTCAACAAGGAACCCTTATAGTTTCGCCATGTCCGTCCGTCCGTCCGTCCGTCCGTCTGTCCGCAGTTTAGCTCAGAGACGCACAGTACTAGAGAGCTGTAATTTGGTGTAAATATACGGATTTGTTGTGCCGAAAAAGTGGTAAAATAAAATCTCGTAAAATATTTTTTTTTAGGGTACCTCCTGTACACGTAAAGTGGGGATGTTTTTTTTTTTCTCGCGTACCCCTTACTGTGGGGTATCATTAAATAGGTCTTTAAAAAATATTGATAGTTTCCATTAACAATTTTTTGATAAAAAAATTCGTTTGTGAAATATTAAGCTTTAAAGTGCTAAATTTTGCTCGACTCGAGTGTCCCCCCCCTCTACCAGCTAAACGGTTATGTTTGGGGGTGTGAAAAAATTCACAATAGTAGTATATATAACGAAGTTTAAAAGAAAATTATCATGACTAAGTAGGCTTTACAACTTTACGAGTAATAGTCGACCAACTTATAAAATGTACTTGGATAACAGATTTTCTGAAACAACATGTATCGGAGAACATGTTCTTCAACTGCAAATGTAAGTTTGTCAACTTTATTTTTACAGCTTTATTAGGTATGTTTTTACGGTATGTTTTTTGGGGATAGGTAGGTTTTTATCGTCAACTATTTTTAACTAACTTTAAAAAAAGGAGGAGGTTCTAAATTCGTCGTAATCTTTTTTTATGTATTTTCCCCGATTTCTCAAAGACTCCTGGACCGATTTTGAAAATTCTTCTTTTTAAAATTAAATTCAGCGAATCAGTTTAGTTAGTTCACATAAGTATTTTGATGGGCAACTACGGAACCCTACACTGTGCGTGGCCCACGACGCACTTGGCCGGTTTTTTTTTTAAATAAAAACCATCCCAAGTTTTTGTAAAAAAATGTAAAAGTCGATTCCCAAAAACCATGAATTTGTCAAAGCAATGGTTAAAAAGTTATAAGGGTTTGAACGTGGCCGCGCCATCGAAACTTTCCGAACCGCGCGGCCATGGAGATCTTTAAAACTAAGAGTCGCAGAGACCTGAAATTTTGGGAAATAGTAGATTGAATTTGTAAACCAAATGTAAAAATATAGAAAAAAATCCTGTGTTTGTATTTTAGGAGTTGTAAGGATAAAACCTCATGGCCGCGCCATTGAAACGGTGACAAAAACGTTATCGCCGATATCTCACTGAAAAAGAAACTCAGACGTCTGAAATTTGTTGTAAAACACAGATTTGCATTTGTCAAAACTTGTAAAAATACAACAAAAAATCCTAGGTTTACATTTCAGGAGCTGTAAGACTAAAACGCCATGGCCGCGCCATCGAAACGTTAAAAATTTAGTTTTTCGCCAATATCTCGCTGAAAAAGCATCGCAGAGGTCTGAAGTTTTTTGTAAAACACAGATTTGAATTTGTCAAAACTAGTAAAAATACAACAAAAAATCCTAGGTTTATATTTGAGGAGCTGTTGAAGAAAATCTTCAATGCGTCTTGAATATGTCGATTAGGGTGACCACGGATTATTATTTACAGAGAAAAGACAATGCCAGTTGCTACTTAGAGCTATGACCCACCAAATAAAAGTTGGCTTCCAACTATACCAAATGTAGCATTCTATTTGTCCTTTATCAGTGATAACTAAAATTATGATTGTGTCTTTAAAAGTGCAGTTTCTGTTTTATTGGATAAAATATCACATTTAGGTTAGATACCTATGTCGAGCATACGTTAACGTCACGTCCCTATTTTCACAATGCTGGTCTAGCCACAAAGCACACACAATACAATATTAACAATCTTGACGGATTACAGATGTTGGTGGAAGCTGTAAGATAATTCAAACACATTTATAATTTGTAATAAACAAACACAATAGCCACCCAAAAATCAAATGACTTTGTCAATAATGCCAGTTGTGACATTTTGACACAAGGATAAAATACACAAACAATATACGAAATGGACTGAGCACTCATGCCGTAAAAACGTGCTGAGAGAGATAGCTCCGATGGGGCCAGTTGTCTCTTTCTGATAGGGTAGGTCTCGTCCAAAATACCTCAGTGCCTCAAGTCGTTAAGTTTTCGACCAATGTGTGTTACCAGTGATGTCGTATGGCGCCGAAACGTGGTCCTTTACTATGGGCCTCATTAGTAAGCTCAGTAAGACCAACGAGCTATGGAGAGGGCTATGCTCGGAGTCTCTTTGCGCGATCGACTCAGAAATGAGGAGATTCGTAGACGAACCAAAGTAACCGCCGACATAGCCCAACGAATTAACAAGTTGAAATGGCAGTGGGCAGGCCATATAGCTCGCAGAACTAATGGACGATGGGGCCGTAAGGTTCTCGAATGGAGACCACGCACCGGCAAGCGCAGAGTAGGACGTCCACCCACTAGGTGGGCAGACGATCTTATGAAGGCCACAGGATCACGCTGGATGCAGGCCGCTTACAACCGGTCCTACTACAAGTCCAAAGGAGGCCTATGTTCAGCAGTGGACGTCTTACGGCTGATATGATGATGATGATGAATAGGGTAGGTAACCAAAATACATGTTATTACGTTTTTAAATATTTCTTAAAAAAAAACAATAAAAAAACATTTAGAAACTTAAAAACAGTAGTCCGCCGGTGTGGGAGCGGGGTCCAAACTACCGGTGGTTAGGGCTACAGAAACAGGAACCTCCTCACAATGCGGGCCGTATTTAGGAACACTGCCTTCAAAATCAGGCCCTTCATCCAACTACCTAGAGAGAGTCTCGAAAGGTATTCGTCGAGGCCCTTTGCCATCAGGCCATTGGCTGTAACGATAAATCGGCACAATGATAGCCGAGCTCACATTCCCACTCCGACAACCGCGCGTGCTAAGTTGAGATATTTCATTTATTTATATTTCTCAGCTTTCAGTTCAGAAGGTTCTCGTCATGCGAGATGGTATCATCGATTATTTATCATTACGCGGCGCACCGATCTGTCTATCACAACAATATCAGGGACATTGGCGACAATAGACCGAATAAAAATAAAAAAAGAATATTGAAAAATTAACCTGAAAGCAATTTTAAAGCCGAAAAAGTAAATAAGGTTAGCAAGTAAGAGTTATATTTTACTGTTTCTATCCATACTACTTTCTGGGAATAGGAGGAAAGGGACAAGCGCCATCCAAGTTGCTCTTCTCTTTCGTCATGCTAATTATAGCAAATCAAAAAAAACCTAAACGGTGGCGATTACGGTTCATTTTTGGGTACTAGGTAACTTGAAGTGCTCAGTCCAGATTTTATGATAGGGCTATGTTTTGATTAGGTATTTCCGCGTCAATGACGTTTCGTTGTACCTAATCATTCATGCTCAAATGTGAAATATTTTTAAGAGTTTATATTCATAATGTGATTTATATAAAAAAACATTATTTTCGTTAAACACACTTATTGAAAATAATGTTTTATTAAAACTGAATATTGCATATTTAAATCCGAACAATAACACATTAAAAGGTGTCATTTGTCATTTTCTCTGCGTGTAGGTATGCTTAATGCGTAACGCACATGGCCGCGATGAAAACAGGAAATGGTTTTTGGGTTTTCGAAATCCTTTTATCACTAACTTTTTAAAAGCATCTTTTGCAGAATAACAATTATGTAATCAGGGGTCTTATTTTCATTTAATATTTTTCATTAGTTTATATTTCCTGTATCTTGGGCTGAAAGGTGGGGCAGGATCTGGCATTGTCATTTCCACCGATCAGTTAAACTTTTATTAAACAAGCCTCAGATCAAAGAAATAGGCAGACAGAGCGCTCAGAACACGCGAGTGGGTCCACCAAAGTGTACAAAATCAAAATCGAATACAAAGTCGCGACAGTACCAAGCTGCGCGTCGTTGTTGTTTTATGCCAAAATATGCCGTCTCGTATCTTTAACCATCGTAAAAGTTGTTCTCAAAAACAAAGAAAACATTATGGAATGTAATTCGATTTGATTTTGTATTAACTTTGGTGGAGACACTCGCGTGTTCTGAGCGTTCTATCTGCCTATTTCTTTGATCTGAGAGACAAGCTTTCAACAGATGTTTATTTTTTTGTGGCAAGGTGGTAGTTTTCAGAGAGAAATACTTAAAAACTGAATGAAATATAAATATATTTCTTTGCCATTTTTATTGTGGTCGCTTGTATGGTGATTCCCTCAAATTAGTCAATTGAGGATATGTATCAATACAATGTTTTTTTTTTATATTTTTACCAAAAATGTAATCTTTGTTTTTTCATTGCACTGTACATACTGTCTCAAAATAACATGGTATACTTAAGTATAAATTTTGTATATTATAAAAATAAATGATAAGTTTTTTACGTTATTAGATTTTTATTTCCCTCTATCAGTTCAAACAAGAATTTGCCGAAAAAGTGGTAAAATAAAATCTCGTAAAATATTTTTTTAGGGTACCTCCTGTACACGTAAAGAGGGGATGTTTTTTTTTTCTCGCGTACCCCTTAGTGTGGGGTATCATTAAATAGGTCTTTAAAAAATATTGATAGTTTCCATTAACAATTTTTTGATAAAAAAATTCGTTTGTGAATTATTAAGCTTTAAAGTGCTAAATTTTGCTCGACTCGAGTGTCCCCCCCTCTACCAGCTAAACGGTTATGTTTGGGGGTGTGAAAAAATTCACAAAAGTAGTATATATAACGAAGTTTAAAAGAAAATTATCATGACTTAGTAGGCTTTACAACTTTACGAGTAATAGTCGACCAACTTATAAAATGTACTTGGATAACATATCTTCCTAAACAAAATGTATCGGAGAACATGCTCTTCAACTGCAAATGTAAGTTTGTCAACTTTATTTTTACAGCTGTAATAGGTATGTTTTTACGGTATGTTTTTTGGGGATAGGTAGGTAGGTTTTTATCGTCAACTATTTTTAACTTACTTCAAAAAAAGGGGGAGGTTCTAAATTCGTCGTCATCTTTTTTTTATGTATTTTCCCCGATTTCTCAAAGACTCCTGGACCGATTTTGAAAATTCTTCTTTTTAAAATTAAATTCAGCGAATCAGTTTAGTTAATTCGCATAAGTATTTTGATGGGCAACTACGGAACCCTACACTGTGCGTGGCCCGACACGCACTTGGCCGGTTTTTTTAAGAATATTTACTATAGTTTTCTGTTATTTTTCCGTTGTTACTTGTTGATTATTGTTGTTTAATTTTGCTTAATTGTTAGTGAGAAATTATTGAAATCCAGTCTTGTTTTTATTATTTTTAATTTAAGAAAAACTTTAAATCTTATATAATGCTGACAGTACTATCTGTCAACGCAAGTACAAGCCGCCATTTTAGATTCCTTTCTTCAATGCACCGGACTGTCGGTTTTTTCGGAAAATCTATGCTGGAACTGCACAACTTGATTCGGAATGACCGTTTCCATCCTTTTTACTACAAGACGTACAGCAATGTGCAATAGATACACACGGATAAACATCAAGCTAGGTATACAAAACCGACCTCTCGCGCCCGGCATTGGTTGCGGCCATGCTGCGGGGCGAGACGGAGTGGGAAGCGGTCTGCTCCTTCTGCGAGGCAGTAATGCTCGTGAAGGAGGAGGCGGGCCGCGAGCGAGAGAGGACAGCGTCCTCCCTCCGCCCCAACCGCAGTGGTAGGCGCCCGCGGCGTCGGACGTCAGCAGATGATCTCCGGCCACCGTAGGCGCGGGCATGCGGGCAGCGAGTAAAGGGCAACTCGCTGCCCGACCAAGGAGAGGCCTCTCAGAGGGCCAAAGCCTGCCGGGGTCGCGGGATTATTCCCTTACCGTGACCCCGGAACATAACAGGCTATTGAAGGACACCGTGGATTTTAGTCAGTAAAAGTCTGACAGTCCCTCCCGCCCTGCCCGGGGTTGGAGGACTCATTTGATGATTTTACCACGCTAAAAAAAAAAAAAGGTATACAAAACCAGTATTACCTGACCGTTCATTGCTCGGAAAGATCTCACAACGCGAGGCCAAGACAAACTGGTTTCGTATAGCTTGATGCATTTCATGCGTAGCCGTGTGTACATGGTGGATATCCCACCCGTACACAATCATCATCATCATCAGCCGGAATACGTCCACTGCTGAAAATAGGCCTCCTCCTTAGACCGCCACGCCGAACGACAATTCGCCACCTTGCATCCATCGGTTGCCCGCGTCCCTCACGATGTCGTCGGTCCACCTAGTGGGAGGCCTGCCTACGCTGCGTCTTCCGGTCCGTGGTCGCCACTCGAGAACTTTTCTTCCCCATCGGTTGTCAGTTCTACGAGCGATGTGGCCTGCCCTTTGCCACTTCAACTTGCAAATTTTATGAGCTATGTCGGTGACTTTGGTTCTTCGCCAAATATCCATGTTCCGGATTTTATCCTGCAAAGAAAGTCTGAGCATAGCTCTTTCCATTGCTCGTTGAGTGACTCTTAGTCTCTCCAAAAGGCCAGCAGTCAAAGACCACGTTTCAGAGCCATAGGTACGTACCCGTACACAAAGCGTTTAGAAAATACGTTCATTGCGCGCACAGATAAGAAATGGAGCTTCCTGCTGAAGTCTGTTGTCCTGATACCTATAACCTTGTGGTCTTCAAGTCAAGAGTGAACAGGTTACTTCTAGGCAAGCGTGCTTCATCGTCGACCACATCATCGTTTACCATCACGCGAGATAGCGGTTAATTCATCAGATATTTTACAAAAATCTTCGCATAATCGGCGTCTTTGAATATCTACAATCTAAGTAAGCAAAAAAGCGGGTCTATGCGGGCAAAATCACGAGATTTCCATTATTGTTATAATTACTGAAACATTTCCCAGAATGTAACGAACACTTTTCTGAAAACCAAATTAAAATCGGTTCAGCCAAACGCGAGATAATCGCAGACAAACAAACAATCGAGTTTGAAAATCTTTAATCCAAGTAAGCAAAAACTCTGGGACCGATTTTGATGAAACTTGCAGTATTCCCTCAGTTGAACAATACCTGGTACAACAAAAAAGAATTACTTAAATCCATAAATCAGACTTGTAGTTTCGGAGATATGCGAACACAAATATAAAAACATACATAAACTTTTGAAAGGCACATCTGTTCAGACGCTGATATTGACACATATACGAAAACTGGGCAGTTCCGGAAATTTTACATACATACGAAGTCGGTAAAAATAAAACTACAAGTGATGACAACGCCAGAAAAATTACCTAATCTACACATATAATAAAACAGTAAAAAAACTGTGTCTGTACAGCTTGACATAAAAATGTAGAAAACCGGAAGTCGCCACTGTCTTCGCGCTACCAGCACTTTAAATGATTTTATTTTTTTCACATAGTACGTTAGTTTTATGGCACAATAATAAATCTAACAAACCTGCGGTCTTTGTTTACATCAAATATCAAAGATTTTAAAACACTGTGAGAAAAAAAATCTGTCTGTTTGTCTGTATGTCTGTTTGTTTGTACACGCTAATCTTCGGAACTACTGGACAGATTTTAATGTTTTTTTTTTTGCTGTTTAGGTATAAAGTCTGGCCAAAACATAGGCTATAATTTATCTTGGAAACTTGAAGGCCTGATGCAGAACCGCAACAGACCAGCTAAACTATAAAAGATACAAAAATAGTGCCGTAGCAAAAATTGTTCCACGTGATAAGCATTTTCTGTTGAGGAAATAATTTTGAAGATCTGGAACACCTGATGTGGAACTTCAAGAGCCCAGCTACACTATATCAAATATAGGAATGACGTCTTAGCAAGAGTTGTTCAACCTGATCAGCACTCTCTGTTGACGTATATAAATTGAAGATCTGGAACACCTGATGAGGAAATCCAAGAGCCTAGCTGAAATATAATATATAAAGGAATGACGTCGTAGCAAGAGTTATACAGCCTGATGAGCACTCTCTGTTGTCTTGTAAAATTTGAAGATCTGGAACAGCTGATGTGGAACTCCAAGAGCCCAGCTAAACTATAACATATAAGTGAATGACGTCTTAGCAAAAGTTATTCAGCCTGATGTGTACTCTCTGTCAACGTATAAAAATTGAAGATCTGGAACACCAGATGTGGAACTTCAAGAGCCCAGCTACACTATAACATATACAGTAAAGACGTCTTAGCAAGAGTTGTTCAGCCTGATGAGCACTCTCTGTTGACGTATAAAAATTAAAGAACTGGAACACCTGATGTGGAACTCCAAGTGCCTAGCTACACTATAACATAATTATACAGTAAAGACGTCTTAGCAAGAGTTGTTGAGCCTGATGAGCAACCTCTGTTGTCGTATAAAAATTGAAGATCTGGTACACCTGATGTGGAACTTCAATAGCCTAGCTATTTTATAACATAGTATATAGGAATGACGTCTTAGCAACAGTTGTTCAGCCTGATGAGCACTCTCTATTGACGTATAAAAATTGAAGATCTGGAACACCTTATGTGGAACTCAAAGAGCCCGTGAGGAATGACGTCATTCCTATATTAGCAAGAGTTGTTTAGCCTGATGGTCATTTCCTGTTGATTTACAAAATTTCACAATTTTCCCATTTCATTCACCAAAACTCCCTCATCAGCCCCTTCCAATCAGGGTTCAGACCTGGCCACAGTACCACTACCGCTCTCCTTAAAGTGACTGACGATATAAGAAGGGGAATGGAAGACACACAAGTTTCCGTTCTAGTCTTGATTGACTTTTCCAATGCCTTCAATACCGTCAGTCATGAAGTCCTCTTATCCATCCTCTCCTATCGAATGGTCTCTTCCGAGGTCCTGGAATGGTTTGCTTCCTATCTTCGAGGGCGTCAGCAATCAGTTTATGCTGGCGACTCTTCGTCCAGCTGCAATCTGATCTTGCAACTGGCGTCGCTCAAGGCGGAATTCTTTCTCCACTTTTGTTTTCTATTTTTATAGACCTCATAACTTCCGAACTTCAGTGTGCGTAACATCTTTACGCTGATGACTTGCAGCTCTACTGTCGGGCGGGTGTCGACAACATATCTGATGCAATTAAAAATCTAAATCAGGATTTATCTGCTGTAAAAAACTGGTCTGATCGTTTTGGGGTGGCTGTTAATCCAACTAAATGCCAAGCTATTATTGTAGGGAGCTCCCATAGCATTCGTAGGCTGAATGGTTCGGCGCTGCCGCCGATCACCTTTGATGGAACGGTCATTCCATTTAGCCCTGTCGTTAAGAATTTGGGTGTGTATGTCGACACTTGCCTCGACTGGCGGAAGCAGGTTGCAGCTGTGAGTCAAAGAGTCACCGGAACGTTGCGGTCGCTTTATCGCCTGAAAAATTTTCTCCCATCACACATAAAGAAAATGCTGGTTCAGTCCCTTATCTTCCCCATAATTGACTATGGTGATGTGTGTTATTATGACCTGAATGCAGATCTACTCAATAAATTTGACCGACTTCTGAATAACTGCATTCGATTCGTGTTCAATCTACGTAAGTATGATCATGTGTCTGAACATCGATCTGCTTTAAAATGGCTACCTATTCGTCAGCGCAGAGCGTTGAGGGCTTTGACAACCTTATTTTCTCTTTTAAATAATCCTAATTCACCTTCTTATCTAACCTCTAGTTTTCAATATTTATGTTCTGCGCACAGTAAAATTCTTCGTTCCTCCAACAATCGTCTTCTTCGTTGTCCCTCTCATCGTTCTGGTTTTCTAAAATCATCTTTTCTTGTCCAAGCGGTCTTCCTTTGGAACGAGCTCCCTCGGAATATCAGGACGGTCACCAGCCGGTTCACTTTTATGTTGAAAGTTCGTGAGCATTTGCACAAGATGTTGGCAGACTCGGCACAAAATTAATTTGTTATTGGCAATCCCCATCTTCATGTATTATATATATTATATGTATTTCTATTTTACACTTTATATATTTTGTATATATCTTGCTTGTATGTATGTATTTGTGTATTTATCATTATTAATTAAATATCTTTTTCACTTTGCGTATTGTTGCACTTTCTATGTTTGTTTCTCTGCATCACCCTAAGGTAGACTGGGAGAGAATGCCCTTGGCATTAAGTCCGCCATTGTACTGTTTTGTTACATGTGCAAAAAGTTAAATAAAAAAAAAAATTGAAATATCTGGAACGTCTGGAATCGTCTCGCGCATCCCGTTGTTTTCCCGTTCCCGGGCTCTTAGAATTCGACGTTACAGATCTTCGATTTTGACGGCCCCGTCGTCGCTGGCATAAGCAACAGGATCCGCGTACGAAGTCGCGGGCAGAAGCTAGTTAAAAGAATAAAAGAAAGCAAAATAACCTGGTAAAATTCGGGGGAGGAAAATAGACTAGATTATTATCAAGTCTACAGTTTATAAATTGGGACTTCCCCGATCTTTGTTTTAGCATCGCTTTATCTTTGTATTAATATCTTGATATTTCTCGTAAAAAACAACATATTTTATCAATATCACAACACTTATCGAATGCGCAAATCGGGTTACGTTCAATCTACTTTTCCGCGAATTGGATTGGAAACCTGCTATGTCTAATATAATATTACTCTGTCACGTCTCAAAACGATTACTTTTTTATTTTTTATTTTTAACCGACTTCAAAAAAGAAGGAGGTTCTCAATTCGTCGGTTTTTTTTTTTATGTATGTTCCCCGATTTCTCGAAGGCGCCTGGACCGATTTGGTTTTTTTTTTCTTTTGTTTGAAAGGGTATACTTCCCAAGTGGTCCCATGATCATCAGGTCAGGATCTGATGATGGGATCCCAGGGAAATCGAGGGCAACCTTCAAATTTTATAGGCACATAGTACCATTTTCATATTATTTTCTAAAGCTGTTCAAGTATTTGCATCTGATAATCATCATCTCAGGTGGATGAGCTGATGATGGAAGGTACAACTCCTCTAGTAAGGAGTCGGCATCGACAGATTTAGTAAATTATGTTTATGTTCGCATATCTCCGGAACTACAAGTCCGATTTAAGTAATTCTTTTTATGTTGTACTAGGTATCGTTCAACTAAAGGAATACTGCAATAAGTTTCATCAAAATCGGTTCAGTAGTTTTTGAGATAGGGAAGGAATGAAAGAAATGTTAACGATGTTATTACCGGTGCTACGGATTACAAAATTCTAGTGCACATGTAAGAAAATGATGTATTTGACAAGAATTTTGGTTGAATATTTAAACTAAAAAAAGTAAAATAAAAACTTTTTAAAAAAAAATGTAACCGCCTTCAAAAACAACCACAAAAAAGGGTAAAATAACCTACAAAACTTGTACTTAACCTACAAGGCGGTTACATTTTTTTTTGAAAAAGTTTTTATTTATAGCTAGGTTCGCGTTTGACCACTATCTCGGCTGATGGTAAGCGAAGATATTGTGGTCGATGGTGAAGCACGCCTGCCTAGAAGTAACCTGTTCACTCTTGACTTGAAGACACCAAGGTTATAGCTGTCGGGAAATACAGATGCCGGCAGGGAATTCCACTCCTTTTTTTAACCTGGTAAAATCATCAAATGAGTCCTCCTACCCAGGTAACCCAGGGCGGGAGGGGAGGAACTGAGAGACCTGTAGTGACTGAAATCCACGGTGTCCTACAATAACCCTTTACGTTTCGGGCCCACGGTTAAAACTAATAATAATAATAATAATATTCCACAACTATCACACAAAGCCATCTAGTCCCAAGCTAAGCAGAGCTTGTGTTATGGGTACTAGACAACTGATAAACATACTTATATATTTCTAAATACATACATATTATAGATAAATTACACCCAGACACAGAACAAATGATCGTGCTCATCACACAAACATTTGTCCTGGGTGGGAATCGAACCCACGACCTCCGGCATAGCAGTCAGGGTCACTAACCACTAGACCAACAGGCCAGTCTATCTATATATAACTGATAGACAGAAGACAGTCCCGTGACCACGACATAATAAATGTGTTAATAATAGGGTTATTTTCTTATGCTAGCAAAAGAGGAGGCGGAATGCGTGAGGGATAGGACAGCGTCCACCTCACGACCCAGGTGCCGCGGGAGACGCCCACGGCAACGGACGTCGAGAGACGGATTTCCGGCGACCGCACGGTAGGGGGCATCTGGGCATGCAGACGGTGAGTTATGGGTGACTCGCCGTTCAATCATGGACCATGCCCGGGTCGACAGCGCGTTGTGTTCCACGCGCGCCTCAAAGAGCTGTCAGCAATCTGACGGGGTCCTCTAAGAGGGCCAAAGCCTGCCAAGGTCGCGGGACTGTCTCACAAGGTAATCGTGGCCCTGGTACGTAAAGGGCAACTAAAGGATCATCGTGGATTTTAGTCAGTACAAGTCTGACATCCTCCCGTCCCACACCGGGCGGGTCATGAAAAAAAGGCTTAAAAAATGCGTTTTTGTTTACCCCTAGTGATAAAAAAAAAAAAACGTTATATAAATAACGGATTAAAGATAAGAATCGTAAAAAACTGCGTAAAAGATTTAGATAAATTGACTAAACAACACAGCCTACATGACCAGTTCAATTCCAATCAGTATAGTATAGGTAGATAAGTAGTACAAATTGCTGATCGGGTACTTCCCCTTTTCGTGTTGCCAAACGTGGATACAGGGGGATCGCAATCGCGGCGATAAGACCCTTCTTTGGGGAGTGGCTGGAGAGGCGTCACCACCTGCCTCACTATCGCATTAGGTACGTAACGAACCTGTAATGATAGTGGTAAGGAAGATTTTAAATAAATAAATAAATAAAAACCTTCCGCCTGACGCAGGGCCTCACCTGACAGGAAGTTTCGGGAGGTACCTGTGTCGGATGGGAATGGAAGAGAGCCTGGGTGTCACCACTGCGAGGATCGCCCAGAGGACATGGAGCATACAGTGCAGGACTGCCCCGCTTGGGCAGAGTGCCGCCGCCGCCGTGTCCTCACGACGGCGATAGGCGGTCGCCTGACGCAGATCCTCACTTGACACGGTTAAATCGGGTTGGATCTAATATGAAACGCTGTATCCACTTAATTAAAGTACAGCAACTGTGTGGACCGTCCGGAGGACACGGTGGAGGTTTGATCGGCATGGGTGTGGTACCACAGTTCTCACAGAGGCGATAGATGACTGCTTCCGGCACTTGTTCAGGCCATGTTCCAGAGCGAGGGGGAATGGGAAGCAGTCACCTCCTTCTGAGAAGCAGTACAGTAATGCTAGCGAAGGAGGAGGCGGAGCGCGTGAGAGAGGTCATTCTCCTCGCACGTCGAGCTGTCAGCCTGTTTTTTTATTGGTTACCTTTTGATGAGTTTGCGATGAAACTGCACGACTTGATTCCGTCTGGCCCTTTTCATCATCGGACAACAAGACGTACGGCAATGCGTATTCGTTACATGGTGGACATCCCACCGGTAAGTAGAGAGTTTTGCAGGTACTTTTATTGTGCTCACAACAGACAGCTAAGGAGTGGAATTCTCCTTCGGGGTCTGTATTTCCCGACATCTATAACCTTGGGGTCTTCAAGTCAAGAGTGAACAGGTTACTTCTATGCAAGCGTGCTACAACGTCGACCACATCTTCGCTTACCATCAGGTGATCAGGAGAGATAGGTAAAAAAATTGTTCTTTTTCCTCAAAAAAATATTAATTTTAAATTAGGTCATATTGTACGTGTTGGAAAACACGCTGTACCTACTTAAATTGTTCTTGTTATCTCTTTTCTTTTTATAGTAAAAAATACATACTAGACTTTATTATCTCTTCATTGGATTCTCGACTTTCAGCTCAGTGCAGAAAGTTGTCTTTCTCACAATACTTAGGGATTTTTTAGGCTTTTTTATTATCTTTAAAAGCGACCGGTCCATTAAGCTGATTGCACATTTACTCTCAGCAACGTACGCGCCGTACGCGCCTGAATTTATAATCCCGCGTAACGCGTCGAATTTCATCAGAACATTGAAGAAAGAATTCTAATACCGTCACAGTGAAAAAAGTGCTTACTATGATGAAAATTACAACTCAGAATTTAGAAAAAAAAAACCTAATTACATTCTGTGCCATTTTCCTGTTTTTATCATCTAACTGCTTTTTCCCAACTATTCTGGGGTCGGCTTCCAGTCAAACCGAATGCAGCTGAATATCAGTATTTTACATGAAGCGACTGCCTATCGGACCTCCACAACCCAGTAACTGGGTAATACGATACCTCATGGTAAGACTGGTTGTCAGACTTTAGAGCTTCTGACTGCTAACGACTGTCAAAGATCTACAAATGACACCGGGCTTTACGTGCTTTCCGAGGCACGGAGGAAACTCGCTATGACAGATGGTTACCCAGCCGCAGACCAACCTCCTGTGTGGCTGTAATTATTTAGCCACGAGCTCCTACTGTTAAACTGTGTATAAGGAACGCTTATTTTTTTAAGTTTTAATGATTTCAAAAGACTAATTAATTATAAGAACTGAATATTAATTAAGAAACATAATTGACAACAAAAATAATGAATAATGGGATTTACGGGTTTGGTTAAAAAATAATCATTTGAAAACATTGGTTGCCTGCGCTTCGCTGACGAGCAGTGGTGGCCTAGTGGTATCGGTCCCGACTTACGAATCGTGGAATCGAACCCCGCCAGGCGCAATAATTTTGTAATTTATTTCATCACCACTGCTCTCAAAACGGTGAAGGAAAACATCGTGAGGAAACCGGCATGTCTTAGAACCAAAAATTCGAAGACATGTGACATCTACCAACACGCACTGGGCCCGCGTGGTGGGTTATGGCCCAATCCCTCTCACAGAGAGGAGGCCTGTGTCCCAGCAGTGGGAACATTACAGGCTGATGATGATGATGCTTCGCTGAAATAAACACTGTTGAATTGACAGATTTGCGTACGGCGCACACGTGCGGGGCGGGGCCTTTAGTAAATGCAGCGCGTACGATGCGACAGCTGCGTACGATTGTAATAATCTGCGATCACCTTAATTATCAGAAATTACTGAGTAATCATAACTTCCACGATAAGCTCATATCTAAAGAAGGTAGAGTGTCCATCCAAAATAGATCCACGAAAAAATTTCGAACAACATTCAAATGCGTATGAAATCAATACTATTTTGACATATCAGCGCCATTATGACAGATCAAGATATATTTGACAGTGACAGTTGTAGTTTTTATCATAAATGACAATAAAAACCAAAAAAAAAGTACACAGTTTCGAAATTCGAACGGATACAGTTGGTTCTCAAAAATTTGGAAAAAGATATTCGAAATGATTCGAATACCGTCTATGGGATATGTCGTTATTGGAGCCAATGGTTTAGCTGTAATTGTAAGTGTTTATTTTTTATTTTTATCCTACTAAAAAGGAGGAGTGCATCAATGAATCCGGATTTCTGGTTCCAATTTGTGTGATTCTTTTTTTTTTTCATTTTTTTTTTTCATTACTTGCCAATTGCTCCTCTATAAATAATTCAGTTCGGTATTATATTATATTCTGTGGTTCGGTTTAGAATGTTTCGCTTATTGTGTACCGGTAATAACATCGTCTAGTAATGTATAATATGTATAATAATGTATGTAGAAAATTGTGTATTTCACAAGAATATAGGTTGAATTTTTAAATAAAAAAAAAATACCTTCGAAACAAACAAAAACTTTTTGTGATGAAAAAAGTGTCAAATAAGTTTTGTTCCGATCGTAAACTTATTTGGGTTGTTGTAAGTTCGCCACAAAAATAATTCGCAACGAAAAAAAGTTTTGATTCTGTTCTCCTAGTACTTTCTGTTCAGATTCCACATTGTGTCCTCGTTTTCGGTAGTTTTATGCTGGATTTTATTATTTAACTGTTCTGCTATTCGTGCGGAAAAAAAATGGGGCGGAATTTTTTTTGTGGAGAACTAGTTTTGATGCGAACTTACAACAACCCTAAGTTTTCTATCGGAAGTCGGTGCCTTTTGTTTTTTAACTAATTGACTTTTTTAATATCGACTTCCGAAAGAACAGTTATTTTACTATTTTATGGTGGTCTTTGAAGTCAGTTTTTTTTGTCTCTTTTCAGGTTGCCGGTATGCTACTCCTGAGTAATGGGTCAATGATGAGCGAGGCTGTGGACGTATTCCACGAGCTGGTCCCAGAGGACATCAGTATCCTGGCAAAACCTCTGATGGTACTTGGCGGTATCACCATAGCACTTGCTGTATGTGGCATCCTCGCTGTCATCGTCGAAAGATGGTTTAAATTCTCGTACTTGATTTTAATTGTAAGTACTAAGCATAGACTTAAAGTATGGACTGCGTAATGGCTACCTAAAATTGAGTGGGCTCAACTAGAAAGAGAGGAATCGAAGAGCGGGTCACTATCTCTTTCCTGCAAGACATAGTCAATATCTATGATTATGTTCATTTTTTTTTTTAGCGTGGTAAAATCATCAAATGAGTCCTCCCACCCCGGACAGGGCAGGAGGGACTGTCAGACTTCTACTGACTAAAATCCACGGTGTCCTTCGGTAGCCTGTTATGTTCCGGGGTCACAGTAAGGAAATAATCCCGCGACCCCGGCAGGCTTTGGCCCTCTTGAGAGGGGGCCCCGTCATTACGCTGACGCTCTTTGAGGCGCGCGTGAGAAATAACGTGCCGTCGACCCGGGCAGCGAGTTGCCCTTTACTCGCTGCCCGCATGCCCGCGCCTACGGTGGCCGGAGAACGTCTGCTGACGTCCGACGCCGCGGGCGCCTATCACTGCGGTTAGGGCGGAAGGAGGACGCTGTCCTCTCTCTCTCGCGGCCCGCCTCAATTGCGGCGGTAAGACCCCTCTTTGAGGAGTGGCTGGAGAGAAGTCATGGCGTCCTGACCTACCGCTTGACGCAGGTCCTCACCGGACACGGAAGTTTCGGGAGGTACCTGTGTCTGATGCGAAAGGAGGAGACGCCTGGGTGTCACCACTGCGAAGATCGCCCGGAGGACACGGTGGAGCATACGGTGCAAGACTGCCCAGCTTGGGCAGAGCACCGACGTGTCCTCACGGCTGCGATAGGCGGAGACCTCTCGCGCCCAGCATTGGTCGCGGCCATGCTGCGGGGCGAGACGGCGTGGGAAGCGGTCACCTCCTTCTGCGAAGCAGTAATGCTCGCAAAGGAGGAGGCGGGCCGCGAGCGAGAGAGGACAGAGTCCTCCCTCCGCCCCACCCGCGGTGGTAGACGCCCACGGCGACGGACGTCGCTTGATGATCTCCGGCCACCGTAGGCGCGGGCATGCGGGCAGCGAGTAAAGGGCAACTCGCTGCCCGACCAAGGACCATGCCCGGGTCGACGGCGCGTTGTGTCCCATGCGCGCCTCAAAGAGCGTCAGCATAATGACGGGGCCCCCCTCTCAGAGGGCCAAAGCCTGCCGGGGTCGCGGGATTATTTCCTTACCGTGACCCCGGAACAGAAAGGGCTATTGAAGGACACCGTGGATTTTAGTCAGTAGAAGTCTGACAGTCCCTCCCGCCCTGCCCGGGGTTGGAGGACTCATTTGATGATTTTACCACGCTAAAAAAAATAAAAAAGGGACTTTACTCATGGCGCGTTGCGATTTGTGCGATATCGAGTCGATTGCCGATTTAAGTCGCACGTATTTACTAATGGAGTGATGCAATGCAATTCAATCGTGCTCTTCTAAAATCACCCTTACTACTACGACATAAAGGCGCTGCAAACCAAAGACAAAAGATGTCACCAGTGTCGAGTAGTTGTGCAATCGAATTTTGAACAGAGAATCGTGTGCATTGTCATTGATACGTACATGCAATTCGATATCGAGCAGAACTGTGAGCGATATCGTCAATACGTGCGACTCCATTAGCAAACACTTAGCGATTGTCCATACATTTTCTTCGGCCGTACGCTTGTGTGATATCTGACCGATATCGTCAATCGATGCAATTCGATATCGCATCGCGCCATGAGTAAAGTCCCTAAATGTCCTCTATCTAAATACGTTTTTTTTTTTTTTTTTTTCCCTAGCCTGCTCTGTCCCACTCCTGGGCAAAGGCCTCCCTCCACTCCTTCCATCCTTCACGACTCTGTGCCTCCTCTTTCCAATTCGGGCAGAATCTGTCCAGTTCGTCCCGCCATCTCCTGCGTGGTCTGCCGCGACCTCGCTTCACTATCTCAGGGTACCAGTATTGTGTTATTTTGGCCCACAGTTCGTCTGGCATGCGACGTCTAAATACGTTACTTTAAAAAAATAAACCTAAGTAAAATACCTGATTTTCAGCACGCATTTCTCCTCGGAATACTAGCAGCTTTTCAGATTTATACAACAGTAGCCATTAACAAAACAGTGGACAACGCAGTGAAGTCAGTTCCTGAAAGTCTGACCACCGCCTTTGCAAACCCCGACTTAAGACCGGCTTTCCATGATTTGGAATTTAAGGTAAGGCTGAAATGGAATTTTCCAGCAATGACTGAAAAAATCTAGTCCATCAGATAGATTATCAAAAAATATTAGACACATATTTTTTCTTTTGTTACGTTAACAAAAATTAACGAAAATACGACACTATTAAAATTAACAAAACGTCACAAGCAAGTACAGTTTTTACTTGCTTCTGACGTCACGATTCCCCACTATCAGAAATCAGAAATCATTTATTTTGCAAAGACTGTGGGTACAAAATAAGGTGTTCACATTTTAACATAATGGCTCTTCCTCATTCTACCTTACGGCATCGGCATCGAATCGAAATCGAAATCATCCTTATCGAATTATGATGCTTTAAATTTTTGGAAAATTACTTAAGTATATTTCGGAAGTCAGTGACTTTATTTTTTTATTCTATTTTGCAACCGACTTCCAAAAGTATATATTTTTCTTTTTTGCTTATTTCTCAGTCGTATGTTTTTTCTTTTATTTATTTTTTCAAGTGTTTCAGCTACATAATTCTGCTTTTTTCAGTTTATGTGCTGCGGAACGTTGGGTACTAGCTCGTACCTTTCAAACCAACAGGCACTACCCGAAAGTTGCTGTCAACTGTTCATAATTCCGATAATACCAGTTTGTACAGAGACTAATTCACATGGTGGTTGCATCGATGGAGTTAGCAACGCCTTACAAGGCTTGACAACAATGTATGGAGCAATGATAATATCCTCAATTGTTCTTCATGTGAGTGGACTAAAGTTCATCATCTTCTTACCTTTTCCCAACTATATTGTGGTCGGCTTCCAGTCGAACCAGATGCCGCTGAATATCAGTATTTTATATGGAGCGACTGACTATTGGACCTCCACAACCCAGTAACTGGTTAATACGAAAACTCCATGGTAGGACTATTAATCAGACTTTTTTTAAAGCTTATAACTAATAGTAACGACTGTCAAAGATCTACAAATGACAGCCGGAACCAACAGCTTTACGTGCTTTCCGAGGCACGCAGGAAACTCGCTATGACAGATGGTCAGGTCACCCATCCACAGACCAATCTCGGCAAAGATCAGCCTGTGCGGCTGTAATTTAGCCACGAGCTTTCTCCTCTGCGATGATTAAAGTCCATGGCATATAATACCGCACCTCAGGTGTGCAACACGGTGTTTTTTTTTATCGTGGTAAAATCATCAAATGAGTCCTCCCACCCAAGACGGGACGGGGGGAACTTTCAGACTTGTACTGACTAAAATCCACAGTGTCCTTCAATAGCCCTTTACGTTCCGGGGTCACGGTTATCTGATAAGACAGTCCCGCGACCCCGGCAGGCTTTGGCCCTCTAAGGGCGTCCCGTCAGTTTGCTGACAGCTCATTGAGGCGCGCGTGGAACATGGCACCGTCGAACCGTGCATAGTCCATGATCGGACGGCGAGTCACCCATTAGCGAGTAATGGAGACAGGAAGTCGCACTTCAAGACCTCCTGATGTTAATATTATATAGGGTGACTGGCAATTAGTGTACGATAAAAGAAAGAAAGAAAGAAAAACGTTTATTGACACATGCCATAAGTACACACAACATAAACATAAAGAAAATATATAAAAAGAAAAATTAAAAACGCTAAACTATTGTGTGACTCACGGCTGCGCCAAATAGACCCAGTTCAGCAAATGTCGGACAACTAGTGCCCGACGCTGGTTTTCAACTGAGCCTACGTGGTTAAACACGTGATTGTGCTCATGATAACAAACAATTTTTATTTTTTCTTTCAGATCATCAACATTTTCCTGAGTTCTTTCTACTTCCATCAACTTAGAAGCAAGAGATACGCTTAAGTTTTATAGTTATTAATGGACTAAGGGTGCCTTTCCACCAGAGATGTGCTATGTAGCTGTGCTGCGAGGATGTAAAAGCTGAGCTACGAAACTCTGTGACCGTTTCCACTGATGCTACGCTATACATATAGCGGAGCGAGTAAGATGTGCTATGAAGATGGGCAGCTGCGCTACAAAGATGCGCTGTCACAAGGTAGCTGCGCTACGAAGATGCGCTGTCACAAGGTAGCTGCGCTACGAAGATGCGCTGTCACAAGGTAGCTGCGCTACGAAGATGCGCTGTCACAAGGTAGCTGCGCTACGAAGATGCGCTGTCACAAGGTGGCTGCGCTATGAAGATGCGCTGTCACAAGGTAGCTGCGCTATGAAGATGCGCTGTCACAAGCTAGCTGCGCTACGAAGATGCGCTGTCACAAGGTATCTGCGCTACGAAGATGCGCTGTCACAAGGTAGCGGCGCTATGAAGATGCGCTGTCACAAGGTAGCTGCGCTACAAAGATGCGCAACTTGAGCTACGCGATGTATCCATACTAGGGAAAAGGACCAATAGCAGGCATCCATAGCACGCAGCCATAGCACGCAGCCCAAGCACGCAGCCATAGCACGCATCCTTCCATATAAAAAACACATCTTAGTTGAATCCGTTTCCACCAGTGCTCTATGTAAACCAATGAATATGATTAGTGGATATCAAATGCATGCGCAGCAACGCAGCATAGCGCATCTCTGGTGGAAAAGCAACCTTATGCTAGCTTATACAAGCACCTCTTCAACATTTTGTCGTTTTTTTTATATAATATGGGTTTGCTCTTGGGCTTAGGCTAGGTCAGGAGTGACAGAGAAAAAGTTGACGATGGATGATACATACAACATAGGCAGTTCGCATGAACCAAGACATATTTTATGGGAGCCAGCCCCCTCTTTTTGCCTACTAGCGACCCATTTCGGCTCCGCACGGGTGCAATCTCTTCTACATTATGCATGTTATTTACATAATAAACCTTCTTCTTGAATCACTCTACTATTAAAAAAAAGCGCATCAAAATCCGTTGCGTAGTTTTAAAGATCTAAGTATACATAGGGACAGATGTAGTGATGAGACTCAGGATCAAAGTAGTTTTTAACAGGTGAAAGAATTTTTGAAATTGTTCTAGTAGTTTCGAAGCCTATTCAATATTGCCATTTTGTTAGTTACTTTTAATTTTAAAATTTCCCTTAGGGAAGAGGTTCTCAATTTACATAAGTTTTAAAGTTAAATGACAAAGAAACATATTTTTTTTTATTTCATAAATTATTATGTACCTAAGTATGTACTTATTTTTGTCTTCAAAATAAAAATTAAGGGTGTGACTTGTTATTTTGCTATCTTTTAAGTAAGGGAAGGTGCTTTTACTAAGTATTTTTAATTAATATAAAATTAAACATAATACAAAATAATTATCTAGTATTTTGTATAACACTGTATAGAAGCTGTCTCAATAACATACATAGTAATATACTTTAAAGTGCATTAAAAATATAAAAGAAATAATATGATTTGTATTTAAATTGTTAGATTTTTATTTGTCTTTTTGTGTCCTTCCTTCAGTACGTAGGCCAGTGTGCTTCAGCTTCAAAAACGCCCAATATATGGTTGATGCTGAAGCACACTGGCCTTTGAGTAACCTATTCACACTTGACTAAGGCCTAAACCTTATCTACCTTGATATCGGTAGCGCCAACGACGATATAATACTAGACTCCTAATAACAGGCGACCGATGTCTGCCAACACATTAGGCAAAAAAGTCTTATATCCGTCTCATTTCGACCAATCCTGTGAGCCGTAAACATACATTGAGACAGAACAGACCTTGAGTTAGCCAATCACAACGCAGTACCCCGCCCCCCTCGCTTACGTAGTACCTCAGCGAGTTGGCAGAATAGTTTTGTTCGTTAGATCATGCAATGCGTAGTCGAGTATTATATCGTCGTTGGGTAGCGCGCATTCTCTTGTGGTAGCTTCTTTTTTTCCATTTATTATCTGCTATCAGTCAGCCCTGACTATGATCAGATACGCGGAGATAGGCTTTATTTTAAAAGATTCAGACCAATGTCCAAATCCTTTTTAATCAGGCAGCACAATATCGGCTTTCTTGAGACTCCCAATTTTATTCGGGATCAATAGCGATTGTGTAAGGGGATTTGGATCATTAATCAATCTATCCTTATATTTGCCAAGGTAGAGTTCCAGTTCTACTTGGATTGTTGGGATTTCCAGCATGGGCGTAGCCAGCCATGTGCACAGGGTGGGGCAAAATTCTAGGTATGTACTCAGGGTGGGGCAAAATTCTAGTTTTTTTTTGTGTCATCTGACGATTGTCGAGTGTGAGGTTTCTTACGGATATTAAGTAGGTATTGTATTAGGTAAGCACCTACATTATTTAATTTTGGTTAAAAGACACCTAACAAGTCGGAGTCAGGGTGGGGCAAGCACCCCACCCTGCCCCACCGTGGCTACGCCCATGATTTCCATGTGATCTTGTGGTAGCTTGAGGGTGCTCCAAGCACCGTGTCAGAATTTATTCATATATTGACCGTATGTCAAGGTTGTTAAGGTTTATATTAAGTTGTTATCTTAAAGTGCGCTCTGCTGCGGTTCCAGCGGTGTGCGCTGGGCCTTAAAGATCTCTCCTGAATCATCATCAGCCTATATGGTTTCCACTGCTAGGACACAGGCCTTCTCTCACAGAGTGTGTGGGCCATAATCCACCACAAGGGCGCAGTGTAGGTTAGACACCCGGTTTCCTCACGATGTTTTCCTTCACCATTTTGAAAGCAGTGGTGGTGAAATAAAATACAAAACGTAATGGGTCTGAATGGATTTGAGCTGTCAACCTACACGATATTGACCGATCGTGGTCTATCTGGGTGTCCATGAAAATCCATTCAGCCAGTAAGGTGCAAAATTGTGACTAGTAGATAAAAATATCTTTCACATACAGACAACATTGCTAATGATTAATTTGATAGAAAACAATAGTTCCCTTTGATCCAGCAAAAGGAGAGCAGAGTTATTAGAAAAAGAATATTCATAGCAAAGTAAATACAGTATAATTTACCTTAAATTGTTTGGTATATCCAATTCCAATTTAATGTTTTTCTTCACGCACTCGGCTTCATTTTGCTCCTCTGCAGATAAAACCTCTGTATTGGCGTCCTCTTTTAAATCGAATTCTTCTTTCACAACAACGTACTCGAAAGCCATTATGAATAATAGACTTAATTAATTACATTTTCAGTCAAAAAATTGTTTTTACCAAAAATAAAAAAATAAGAAAGACGAATATTTTTTGCGTAAATTTTTTTGACATGAGTTTGACATTTAACACTTTTCTGAATATTTATGGCATGGCTTCTGAGCTTTTGTGCCTTATGCCGCATTTGCACATTTGCGCGAATTGCGAGCTTAGTAAATGTAAACAATGCGCTATATTTGCTATTCATCTCTTGACGCACACCGTTCGACCGATATTGGCCAAATCAAAACTGTATGCGATGCGAAACTATAGCTTGGCCAGAACGGGTTGAAACGGAACTAAAATTTTGAAGTGAAAACTTCTTTAGCGGCGTTGTACACTTTTTCTGTAATGGGTAAAAAATTTAAAACTCGCGTCAGGGTCACGTGACCCTGATCGAAAATGAGTAAGACGTCATTCAAATTAGTTAATTTCATATCTGTACTACTCCAGTTTTAAAATAAAACATAGTAACAAAAAAGTTTTCACTTCTACCGGCACTCCTGGAGTGCAACCTTTTTTTTTATTTCTGACAGCGTTTTAAAATCTTTGATATTTGATGTAAACAAAGACCGCAGGTTTGTTAGATTTATTATTGTGCCATAAAACTAACGTAATAAGTGAAAAAAAATGAAATAAAATCATTTAAAGTGCTGGTAGCGCGAAGACAGTGGCGATTTCCGGTTTTCTACATTTTTATGTCGAGCTGTACTGCATTCTCTAATCCCAAGTGCGAGTCGAACTTCCGCACGAAGGATTCCGTACTATTATTAAAGAAACACAAAAAATAAGTGCAAAATAACTTTTCTTTGAAAAATCGGCAGCAAAAAAAGTCAAGAAAATACGAAAAAAATTGACCGACTTTTTTAAATTCCTGTAAAATTATACCAAAGCGAGTGATGTTTTGTGATTAAGCGTTGTATCTTCGTCAATTAAGATTTACGTACTCAATACTCAATTTCTTTATTGCATTCCAAAATGTACATAATTATGTAAGTTACATTAGCTGGTGGGTTGTAATATCGACACAATTTTGGACCCTGTCGGGCACAGCATAGAATAATCATGGGAGAGAGGAGGAAAAGTGTTATGATTTTGACCGGTATGTATGTATGTATGTATGTTTGTCTGTTCCCTCATAACTTCTAAACTCCTTATCATTAGGTATATGACAAATGAGGTGTCGTTAGAAGCGTCTCAGTTGTCCGCTGGTTATAGAGTAGGTGACGTGTCACTAAATCCAATATGGCGCCCTCTAGGGGATGTAAAGTCGTAACGAAAAAAAAAAAAATTCGCACGATATCGACATGGGTATCAAATTAAAGGGATTGATGAGCAAATTTCAAATATATATACATTATATAGCTTTTACTAGCCTACTTTGCCTGTTTCTAACGGGTATCAAATGAAAAGGCTTAATGAGTAGGTACATTTGAAATTCCTTTATTATTGCTTTTATTATTATATCAAATAATTAATAATACAACCCCAAAATAGTGTAAATAAAAAATAAGTTAAAAATAACTAAAACCCGACTACGAAACCTGCGGTTGTTCTACACAATCTTTATTGGCTAGGTGGCACACGATCACGGCTAGCACAATATCGGTCAAATGAATATTGTTCTTGTTTTATACTTTTCAGTGCGCGTTTTTTTCGTAGTCGGGTTTTAGTTATTTTTAACTTATTTTTTATATGATAATCAATTTTCTGGACTATTTTTTTTTTGAATAAAAAACTTAGTCTATCTTCTAAATTTATTCAATCAAATTAACCTATAGCGCTGCTGGGCGTTTGGACATTTGCGCATTAATTATTTTTTCCAAATTGTCTTCGAGCTCGTTCGGAGTCAATGTCGCCGTTGGGGGGACGTACGAGTAGTTATCAAATTCTTCTTTCCGCTCTAATATTGGTTCGAACTCTAATGGATACCCCTTAAACGTTTCTAGTTCGCCACATTCTCCTCTGTACATCGGATGCCAGTCTTGAAGAAAAATAAATTGATTTTTTATTAAATGTACAGACGCCAGCACTTCAACCCACCTCTGTCAATCTGTCAATTTTCTTTCGTAGATTTTCAACCTTATCACAAAATTTGACAAATTCGAGTAGGTTGACCTGCTGGCGTCTGTACATTGATATAACTTTATTTGAATTGTCTTTTTTAGATTTACTATGGATTTTTTATAGATGCTATTTTATACAGTGTGTCCGGGCACGAGTTACTGATATTTGAAGGGGATATTCTAGGGTCATTTTCATCGACAAAAATGCTTTTAAAAAAATTCTTACTCCAAAACTTCGCGATTGGCAGCCATTTTAATTTTTTGATCTGTCGAACTGGGGTGTGTACAATAAAATTCAAATATCTTTAAATCCAAGAGACCTACATTCATGCAAATGACTATATTGCAAAGTTAAACGTTGAGGCTTATCAAAAACTTACGAAAGTTTTCTAAATAATATGTAAAAATAACCAAAAAACATGGGCAAACACGAAATTGTACACAAAAATTACTGAATAATTTCACATTTTTAACTCTAGCTCGATAAGTACCCCTGAATTTTGAAAAGATTTTTGCAATAAATTAAAAGTGTTTGAGTAAGGCTATAAAATGATATCAAAATGATCACTCTACGTTAAGTATCTTAGGAGTTATTCTCACTTGAACATCACCCTTCCTTAGCGCATGTACCCCAATATTACAGGCGTCGCATTCTTTGGGCGAGCTAAATCGTTCCAACGAATATTTATCAGCTGGCATTATTGACCACCATAATCCATAAACTGAAATGGTACATTTTTTTTATTATATGAAACCACTTCTAGGAATTATGCTGCGGGGCGAGACGGAAGGATGATGTTCAAGTGAGAATAACTCCTAAGATACTTAACGTAGAGTGATAATTTTGATATCATTTTATAGCCTGACTCAAACACTTTTAATTTAATGCAAAAACCCTGGCAAAATTCAGGGGTACTTATCGAGCTAGAGTTAAAAATGTGAAATTATTCAGTATTTTTTGTGTACAATTTCGTGTTTGCCCATGTTTTTTGGTTATTTTTACATATTATTTAGAAAACTTTCGTAAGTTTTTGATAAGCCTCAACGTTTAACTTTGCAATAAAGTCATTTGCATGAATGTAGGTCTCTTGGATTTAAAGATATTTGAATTTTATTGTACACACCCCAGTTCGACAGATCAAAAAATTAAAATGGCTGCCATTCGCGAAGTTTTGGAGTAAGAATTTTTTTAAAAGCATTTTTGTCGATGAAAAAGAGCCTAGTATATCCCCTTCAAATATCGCCAACCCGTGCCCGGACACACTGTATATTAAAAAAAAATAAAAAAATAATTGGTTTTTCATACAAAATGAGAAATTGATCGAGCCCATCAGTATGAAAAATCAATTTTTTTGCGAATTTTCAAAAGTCTTAGAACAAAAATTGTTCAGTAACATGGGCTGAGTTACCCTACGAGAGGTTTTGCGCATTTAACGTTACACGTTGTATCCTACAACCTAGCGCAATCTGGTTACGTTTAATAGATTTTCAACTTTATCACAAAAACAGATCTCGAAGGTTTACAATCGAATGGGAAAAGACAGCTATGCAGGATGGACTTGACGATGATGTTTCGAAATCGTCGAAACGAGCAGCGCGAGTGGTGAGCGCTGGTGTCGCTAATATTTATGGAATACAACAGTCAGTAGCTTATTAGAGTAGCTTCATTACAAAGTAATTTAGTCTCAGGTCTCAGCATAGTGCGTAAAAGTAGTAGTCTTTCTAGAGATGTTAAGACGCCATTCGCACGAGCCCTTTTTTTAGTCCAGTCATTAAAGCCTAAACCCGAAAATAATTAGTAACTTGCTGAAATTTTAAGGGGTTCTTAAGGAAGGTAAAATAAGATACCGGGTGATTTTGCAGCGTTCTGGGGTGTACGGAAAGGGTTGAAAAGGGGTGAAAAGGTGTTTTTTGCTAATAACATTGCCAAAAAAATTAGTAACACGCTGCAAATTTGGAATAAGGTTGTTCTTACGGTTTTGTAACGTGTATTAAATTTGCAGCGTTTTGCAACATACGGAACATTGTTTTTTTTCAAAACAGTGCAATTAGTTAAAAACAGGGGTAAGAAAATTAGTAACACGCTGCAAATTTGGAATTAGGTTGTTCTTACCGTTTTGTAACGTGTATAAAATTTGCAGCGTTTTGCAACATACGGAACATTGTCTATTATTAAAAAAACAATGAAATTATTTAATCACACGGGTGAAAAAAAATTGTAACTCGCTGTAAATTTGTAATTAAGTTGTTTTTACCGTTTCGTAAGGTATATCAAATTTGCAACGTTTTACAACAAATTGAACATTGTTTATTATTAAAAAAACAGTGCGATATACGTTACGAAACGGTAAAAACAACTTAATTACAAATTTACAGCGAGTTACAAATTTTTTTCACCCGTGTGATTAAATAATTTCATTGTTATTTCAATAATAGACAATGTTCCGTATGTTGCAAAACGCTGCAAATTTGATACACGTTACAAAACGGTAAGAACAACCTAATTCCAAATTTGCAGCGTGTTACTAATTTTCTTACCCCTGTTTTTAACTAATTGCACTGTTTTGAAAAAAAACAATGTTCCGTATGTTGCAAAACACTGCAAATTTAATACACGTTACAAAACCGTAAGAACAATCTTATTCCAATTTTGCAGCGTGTTACTAATTTTTTTGGCAATGTTATTAGCAAAAAACACCTTTTCACCCCTTTTCAACCCTTTCCGTACACCCCAGAACGCTGCAAAATCACCCGGTATGTTATTTTACCTTCCTTAAGAACCCCCTAAAATTTCAGCAAGTTACTAATTATTTTCGGGTTTGGGCTTTAATGACTGGACTATTTTTAGGCGTTAAAAAAACGCCGAAATAAAACAAATGCAAGATAATCCCATATCCGTTCACACGTCGTCAGCGGATTTTTCGAACTGTATTTGACTTTAAGTGCTGGGCGGTGTCATTATAGTCCAAATTCCAATTTATCTTTTTGTTAAAACTCAGCTCTATTTTAACGCTTGAAAAAAAAGTGCTCGTGCGAATGGGCTCAAATTATTGTATGGCAATATTGGGCAGACGGTCTTATGAAGGCCACAGGATCACGCTGGATGCAGGCCGCTTACAACCGGTCCTACTGGAAGTCTAAAGGGGAGGCCTATGTTCAGCAGTGGACGTCTTACGGCTGATATGAAGATGATGATGATGATTGGGCAATATGCAGATAATGCTAAGTCCATACTCATGTTTTTGGTATCCGTTTCCTTCCCGTTGTATACGTACGTATGCTTGGTTTTCACCACATCAAGGTATAAAGAAACTTATTATACCTACTTCAAAACAATAAAACATTACTTACGTGGTCCTGAAAATTAAGAACAAAAAAAGACATTAGTATTTTTGTAGGCAATTATTGATTACGTTGGGCAAGATTTAAGTTATATTTTCATCCCACCATCTCGGAAAGACTATTTTTTCTCTTCGATATCTGGGGTGCGTTTAAATCTTCCGGCGATATTTCGCCAGTAAAAAATTAAACTAGCGAGGGTTCGCTGAACGGAGTCATAAGTTTCTGTCAATGTTAGTTGTCAAATTAAATTGACGGCTCAGTTTATTGAACAAATAATCAATTTGCCGGTTTAATATAAATCCATAATCCACAAATAATATTTAATCTCTAAAATAAAAATAATATTCGTTTTTACGGCGCGAATCGAGCGAAACAACAAAACTTAATGTCAGTCTGACAGCAGGATAAAATTTTGCGAGGTAAAAAGGTCGCAAAAATTTATTCCATTTAGTAAAAACTTATACCAGCGGACGACCGTAAACGGGGCAGATTAAATTTTAGTTAGCTTCATTTTTCACCTCGCGGTATACTTAAACGGGGTGTTTGACATTTAGTCAGTATAAATTTAAACTGGATAAAGGATTTAAACGCAGCCCTGCAGGGCCCCCGCTACCATATGTGCAATGTGTGCAATGCACACGGGCGCCATCCTTTAGGGGCGCCAATGCCAAGGGCCCAGAAAAAAAAAATTAAAAAAAAAACAAAAATAATTATTTTAGATTTTTTTTCATTAGGATACTAGGATTACTTTTAAGTACCTACTAAAGACTTCAAATATTTGATCTCACTTTTAGATTAAAACTCGAAGTCCGGAAACGTTAAACTTTTAGAGCTCACTGCGTTCTTCCATTAAGAATTGCCTTGTCCTATTCCAAAAAGCTAAAAAAATTCGCGCTCGCTTTGCTCGCGCTTGAACTAAGGTTGACATTCGCTATTCATGACCTCGCTTTTGATAGCTCATTTTTGAATAGCAAATGCTTATGTTAGTTAATCTTGTATTGGTCTACAAAAAAGAAATTTGTCTTCTCTAAGATGGTATGGAACTCTGGGTGTGAAGTTTGAGTAGCACTTGATGGTTTTTTTTTGTGTTTAAGTTATGAAGCGCAGGGCACTGAATTTTGAAATACGCACTGACCGACATACAATCAAAAAAAAAAGATAATTCAAAATGCCTTATGGGGCGCCAAAATCCTTTTTTGCACACAGGCGCCAGTAGACCTTACGGGGGCCCTGCAGCCCTGAGCGTAAAAGCCGTTTTTGTCCTCTAGTGGATAAAGTAAATTGAATGTAGAACATCGTGTGCACTAAAGAGTTACACTAGTGAGTTGTGGCGGCTGCTGACCACAGCTGCTGACCCCAACAGCTGATCGCCTGTTGTGGTGCCCATTTGACGTTTAAAGGTTGTCGTATTCAAATTTCAAAAATAGAATTTGTTTCGCAGGAAGTGTGATATGCAGAGTACACTCTTCGGGAGTAAAGCTGCGTTGCCTTGGCCTAACTTGAATCCCTCGCTACACTTAAGATTTTTAACTTTATTCTTTCGTTTCTTTCGGGAAATAACACTTGAACCTCCTCGCTGCGCTACGGAGGTTCACCCCCAGAATCCTTAGTATCGCTTCGAAATTCAATACGCCTCCCTTGGTGCGTAATCTACTATTATTTTGTTAAAATCTCTCAAAAGACTCGGCAACTTCTAGACTCAGAACTTTTTTTACCTTTTTTTTTTAAATAGCTTTTTGCGGTTTTCTTTTCACGTCATATTGTTATGACAAACCAAGATAAAAATAAGAAACTTTGAAAACTACTACTTAAGAAGTAGTTTTCAAAGTTTCTTATTTTAATTTATCTTGGTTATATTTATCTTGGTATTATTTGTTTTAATTTAAAAATTATTCCGTAATACTTACTTAAAATAATGTATTAGTTAATACCTAAACTGAAATAAAAGTACCTATCTTGTGTTTGTACAATGTACAATCGACAAAGTGGAATTATGACCCACCATAAGCTTATTTTCCTACAGGCATTCAAATACAATTAGGTCCACATTCGCGTAAACATACATTTCCATGGTAACGACTTTGATCTTTGTCAATTTGAAGGATTCAAATGATTTATTGTCAAAATGGGTCATGATTCCACTTTTTCGATTATACATCTATACATTTCCTCGCTATGGTGGGATGAAAAGTTACGTGTTACACTCGAGTGCAAAGATTTTTCACCTTGTGCTCTTTTGATTCCGTCGCTATCGCTCATGATTCTAATTTTTGAATCACTCGTTCCACTCGTGATTCAATTTTAGAATCATTCGCTTGCTCGGTCATCAAAATTGAGCACGCGGTTAAAAATCAACTTTGCACTCTTGTATAACAAATAACTATTTTAAATTCGAACCAGTAGTTCCTGAGATAAGCGCGTTAAACTAAATAAACAAACTCTTCTGTTTTATGATATTACTTATAGTATAGATTAGGGTAAGAAAATAGGAATTGATACATGAACTTAACTCCTTCGAGTTTAAAAAAAAAAAATCATCTACTTACTTTTAGTGTCATTTTTGCAATTTTCTTTATCCATTTCACATATATTCTCAAAATTCTTGTATTCATTCCGCCACTCCATGGTGTTGTAACGATGTCCACACACTTTTCCGTAACTGAAACAATGGGATATGATATGGGGGCCAAGCCATGCGGACGGCGAGTAATGGGTGACTCCCCCGTCCGATCATGGACCAAGCCCGGGTCGAGCGACGGTGCGTCGTGTTCACGCAAAAGAGCGGACAGCAGTCTGATGGAATTTAAAACGTTGGCCTCTTAGATTATAAAATGTGTAGCTTCCGTGTTTGAAACAAAATGTTTTCAGTGAAGCCACTTTTTTATAAACGTGTGAGTGCCGCGCACACATTTAAATGTTTTCCTTGGAGATGTTCACTTGTTTTATATAAGAATCGAATGAACGTTGATTTTAGGAAACATTTACATTTATCAGTTTAATAGCAAATGCAAAAGCCAATACGAAATTTACCTTTTGACAGCTATTTGATGGACACCAGAGCAAGTGATCATCATTTTAACTGTCAACAGGCATACGTAATAGCCCGCTGGACATTTTATTTATGGTCTAAGTTACCAATACATTATGGGTACTTAAATATGAAAAAAAAACCTTTTACCTAGTAATTTTTAGTCGGTGTTTTAGGCTTCTATGCTCACTGGCCTAAAAAAGGCACCTGGGCATTCTACAGGTAGGTAATCTAAGCTGTCCTGCGTAAATGTCCCAATATGGAAATAGTTATTTGTTATGCAAGGCTGCAAAGTTGATTTTTGGCGCGAGTACTTGAATTGAAAACTGAGCGAGCGAAGGATTCTAAGATTGAACCGCGAGAGAAACGAGCGGTTCAAATATAGAATCCTGAGCGATGCGAAGTTTTCAAAGGTACGAGACGCAGAAAAACTTTGCTGCCGAGTGCAACACACAACTTTTCACCTCACACAGCGAGGAAATGTAGTGGGGCGGCTCGCCTGCCTGTGTAGAAAAGTAGAAAACAATTGAATACAAGACGTGTTCGAATTTTAAACAACACTTTGTGCTCTAGAGCACAAAATGGAGTTTTGCGCTCAGATTTTGAATGAGAAATAGAATCTTTCCGAGCGAGTGAGGTGAAAAAGAAATTTAGTACATTTCATTCATGTTTTAGTACATTTCATTCATGTACAAATGTCATTTTACTGACTGGAATTAATAATCGTACTTTAGTACGCGAAAATACTATATTTCAGTACAATAGCTCAACGTTTTTATTTTACCTAATAAAATCAGTAAAATGAAAAAAAAACTTCCAGCACTTTTCGAACGCGTCTTTAAAAAAAAGCAGGACGTGCAAATAAATACAGTTCTCATAAAATAATTTATGTGAAAAATTACTAAAATACTATATTTTTTTGAAGCGTTCTATTTTTTTTCTGGCTTTTTCAAAACAATACTATATTCTGACAAAAAAATGTTGGCAACCCTGGACAGACCTCAACAAGTGCTGCTTCACTTTGATGACCCATTCAAAGGCTGACATAGACAAGCACGCGCTTCCCCGGCTTCTGAGAGAAATTTACAGAGCTATACAAGTCGTCTAGCTCCATCTCGTTCCCACAGCTTAACTACTCACATTTTAAGACGTCGTGGAAGGCCACCTGTTGTTACACAATTTCGGTTGCATTTTACGAAATCACAATTTGCAGGAAAGTGAGAGGAGAGATGTAAATCATGAAAATCTTACGTTATAAAGAAATAAATGCATGATGGGTTGCAGTCGTTAAATTCATTCATTATATTTCTCCAATGCTCTGTAACAAAAAGACTTTCATTATGACAAACTACCTGACCCGTGCCCACTTCGTTGGGCGGTAATATTTACATGATATCTTTATAATTTATAGTCTATAGCATTTACAAATAATGTAGCTTTCGACCAGTGAAACAATTTTTAAAATCGGTTCTTTACTTCCGTAGATTACCCCCTACATACAAACAAACATTTTACCTCTTTATAATATTAGTATAGATAGACAATAACAAAAAAACTTTTGGATGCCAACTTCCGAAAGAAAAGTCATTTTACACGTTAAGTATTGAGGTTATTTTTGAAGTCGAGTATTTTTTTTTGAGCCGATAAACGTCATTGTGTTAAAAAAAAATCAAATTCTGTTTAAAAAACATACTAGGTCACATTGTTTTTCTACTCTATCAACTGACGGTTTTTAACAATGCAATTAAATAATGCTGGAAACAAATTTACATTTCAATATGACTTACCTTTTTTTTTTTTTTTTTTAGCGTGGTAAAATCATCAAATGAGTCCTCCAACCCCGGGCAGGGCGGGAGGGACTGTCAGACTTTTACTCTGACTAAAATCCACGGTGTCCTTCAATAGCCCTTTCTGTTCCGGGGTCACGGTAAGGAAATAATCCCGCGACCCCGGCAGGCTTATGGCCCTCTGAGAGGGGGGCCCCGTCATTATGCTGACGCTCTTTGAGGCGCGCGTGGGACACGACGCGCCGTCGACCCGGGCATGGTCCATGGTCGGGCAGCGAGTTGCCCTTTACTCGCTGCCCGCATGCCCGCGCCTACGGTGGCCGGAGATCATCTGCTGACGTCCGACGCCGCGGGCGCCTACCACTGCGGTTGGGGCGGAGGGAGGACGCTGTCCTCGCTCTCAAGCGGCCCGCCTCCTCCTTCACGAGCATTACTGCCTCGCAGAAGGAGGAGACCGCTTCCCACTCCGTCTCGCCCCGCAGCATGGCCGCAACCAATGCCGGGCGCGAGAGGTCTCCGCCTATCGCCGCCGTGAGGACACGTCGGTGCTCTGCCCAAGCGGGGCAGTCTTGCACCGTATGCTCTACTGTGTCCTCCGGGCGTTTCCTCCTTCCCCATCAGGCACAGGAACCTCCCGAAACTTCCGTGTCCGGTGAGGACCTGCGTCATCCGATAGGTCAGGACGCCGTGACGTCTCTCCAGCCACTCCTCAAAGAGGGGTCTTACCGCCGCAATTGCGGCGCGCCCGGCCTTTGGTCGCGATAGTCGTCCCCTCCATACTGCCCTGAGATCGCGCCGGAGCTCTTCCCGCCGCGCCTCGACTTCACGAGGCAGCGGGGTCACGCCCCGGCGCTGCGCCTCCACGCGCCACTCATAGACGCGCTGGAGGGCAGTCGCCTCCAGATTGACTTACCTTTGGTTACATTAGGAGATGTACGGGTCCGTTGAGTTCTGTAATAAATTAAAAATGGTTTTTTATAAGATTTTTTTTATATAGTATTATTCGATCCAACAAAATTATTTCCGAAAAATCTCCGAAATGGAGATTCTAGATCTAGAATGACGGAAAGAAATCAGATGACGGATATCGGATCTAGTGCGTAAAATAGAAATAGATCTACGGCTACTACGGACCTTGTTGCGGGTTTGGATCGGATTCGGATCGGTCATAGTGCGAAACCGCTCTAAGGGTCCCGTGATAAAATGAAATGATATTTATTTTTGCAAGTACGTAGCGTAGGTATAATAAACACTTCAATTACACGTCGCCTTTTTACAGACACAATGAAGTCGTTATTTCCTACTTGGTGGCCTACCATGTCCATACGACTTTTTTAAAGCGAGAGTACCTAGGTCAAAGAGAATTGTCATTGACCTAGGTAGTTCCGCTGAGGGAAAGAGACAAACTATACAAGTCGTCTAGCGCCATCTCGTTCCCTCAGCGGAACAACTCTCGCTTTAAAACGTTATTGTTTGGCCCCCAGTACCCTTAGCACGAGTTTTCAGTATTTGAGACGTAAAGTAAACTGGAACTTTGACAATTTTCAAGGAAAAAATTAATTCCTTCTTCGCACACCAGAGGCGCTGTTCCATTTTTTAATATTAGAAACGCTGTAAATACTGGAACGAAGCTGTAAAGTAAAAGAGTGAATCGTGCTAAGGCCACAATCACACGGCGACCATTCGATTCGATTTTTTCATGTATATAATGGGCGAGTCGTGTGAACGAGACAACATGAAAATAGGCGCCACTGCGTGTCGTATTCGATAAAATCGTTTCTAGACGCGGCGTTCCGGTGACAACTTCGCACGGTATACGGTAAAATATATTTCTCGAACACGGGATTTTCCCGTACGAACGCCGTGTAAACAATTTTTAAGTTTTCTCTATTCGATAAAATCTCGTATACGGTATACGGGAAAATAATCGCCGTGTGAACGTGGCCTAAGGGTACTGATGACAATGAAAAGAAACAGTCGAAATAGTGTCTCTTTATAGCGTAGGTACGGAACCAGAGATTTAAAAGCACCTATAGAGCGAGCATTGGGAAAATTGTCATAAAAAATTGTTGATGCCGTGCGTCATAGCGCTATCTAAGCGTTGCATAGCAACGCGACTACTAGACTGAGTGACTTTTTACCTATTGGTAAAAAGTTTTGGATCACTTTCTTCGTGATGTTCCGTCTATTGCTCGTATATAGTTTAATGCCTTTGTACGGAACACTGAAAAACTAAAGATGTGAGCACTCACGAGCCTTCGAACATCTTGTGTCCATATTCCCAATATGGCAACCGCGCATTTATAAATCTGAATGCTTTCGCTTTAAAAGTCGGTGGTCCTCTATGTGATCCTTGGCGGCGAATATCTCTGGAAAAAATAATATTTTACGCAATTATTATGCATAGAGCATTGACCTAGTGTTATTACCTGCCTAAAATTACCCATAGATATTATATTTTTCATCTATTCTCTATCCCTTGCTTAAGAGCCCATTCGCACGAGCGTTTTTTTCTGGGCGTTAAAAAAGCGCCGGAAATAGAACAAATGCGTTCGCATCTGTTCACATGTCAGCGGTTTTAAAGCGCGATGCTTTTTTTCGAACTGTATTTGATATTAAGTGCTGGGCAGTGTAATTTAAGTTCAATTTAGGTACCTTTTTGTTAAATCTCAGCGCTTTTTTAACGCCACGCATATATTTATTCTCTTTTCTGTAATTCTGTGTACACACCGGCGATAATTTGCGTTGGAAGACTTGTACTGACTAAAATCCACGGTGTCCTTCAATAGCCCTTTACGTTCCGGGGCCACGGTAGCTCGTTAGTCGACCCCGGCAGGCTTAGGCCCTTTAACTGTCATTGTGCTGAGCTCTTTGAGGCGCGTGTAGAACACGACGCGCCGATGACCCGGGCATGGTCCATGATCGGAATCGAGTCGCCCATTACTCGCCGTCCGCATGCTCTTGCCTACGTCTCGGTGGCCGGAGATAGTCCTGCGACGTCCGTTCCTCCCCCTCAAGCGTCTCACCTCCTCCATTGCTAACATGACTGTCTACAAATACTTACAGTTTTCTTGTAAAAATATTATCGGCATAGACAAATTCAGGTAACAGTTCACTAGTATTGAAATGTAGTTCAATGTCTGACATACTAGTAGTAATATTTTCGTCTTCATCACTATTAAGTGGTGATTCTGTGTCTTCCAGTCTGTTATATCCAACGGTAGAGCTAAAAATTAAAGAAAGATATTGACAATCGGTTTATCCGTTTGGGAGCGTTATTACAGACAGACACACAGAGCAGTGGTGGCCCATGTGGTATCGGTCCCGACTTACAAATTGTAGGTCGTGGGTTCGAACCCCGCCAGGCGCACTACTTTGTGTAATTTATTTCATCACCTTGCTCTCAAAACGGTGAAGGAAAACATCGTGAGGAAACCGGCATGACCTAGAACCAAAAATTTGAAGACATGTGACATTTACCAACCCGCACTGGGCCCGCGTGGTGGATTATGGCCCACTCCCTCTCACAGAGAAGAGGCCTGTGTCCCAGCAGTGGGAACATTATAGGCTGATGATGATGATGACACAGATTAGGTAGACTGCATCATAAACTTTTATCGCGTTGACTAATTCTCAAAGACTTTTTTTATAAACGTTGTCCCACACTAGGATTTCTTCCTGTATCGTGGGTGCGTTTACAAACATAGAGACTCACATACACAAACACCCAGACACGGAACAACTACTTGTAGATCATACAAACAGTTGTGACGTGCGGGAATCGAACCGCGACACGTAACGCAGTCGATCTCTCAGCCACTACGCTATCCGTGCCATCAATAAAGTTTACCCTGGAATCCTTAAGGCGCTGAACACTCTGTAAACGACTAGTTTTACGTCGCAAAGTTAGCCGTATCTGTACATGCCACAAGCCAGAAAAAAATACAATGTATAGTCAAATGTATAAAGTAAAGACTTTAACAAAAACAATTTACAAAAGTGGTCTAGAACTATGAAAAAAAAATTGTCAATATGACCACAAAAAAAAATTTTTCGTCTCGAAATTCTCAATTTTTTCAGCGGTAACCATTATATTTTTTGTAACTATGACAGAGGAAATTTTATATACTAAAGACTATATCTAATTTTTTTTGAACTCAGACCTGTAGTTTTTTAAATAATAAGTTAAATCTGCAAAATTTCTTACATTTTTTCTTGCAATTTGCCCCCGCGCGCAGCTGTTTCACCCCCGCGACTACCTTTGCTACATAGAGCTTGGGTGCAGCGCCTTAAAAATGACATGTACCTAATTATCTGCTATTAGAAAGATGACTCACCTCTCTCTAACATCAATTTCTTTCTGCATCGGAGTTGTATGGCTTATCTTGACTTTTTTTAATCTGACTTTCATTACTTTTGAAGCTAAAAACCTATACCAAATTATATTCGTTTGGGTATCAACGAAGTAGTTATAATCTTCTTTTCCTCGTTTTGTTGTACTAGTTCCATATTCAATTATATTTGATGGATCTTCAAATATTTTCGTTTGAAACACTGCATGTACTGAAAAAGGAAAATCCACGGTGTCCTTCAATTGCCCTTTACGTTCCAGGGTCACACCTGCAGGCTTTGGCCCTCTAGAGGGGGGGCCGTCATTAAGCTGACACTCTTTGAGGCGCGCGAAACACAACGCGCCGTCGACTCGGGCATGGTCCATGGTCGGACAGCGAGTCGCCCATTACTCGCCGTCTGCACAAAATTACGATATGTTTCCGTATTAGTCGTAGCGTGATGTTATTTAACCTTCCTTGATAAATGGGCTATCCATCACAAAATATTTTTTTCAATTCGAACCATCCTTCTTCATTCCTGAGATTAGCGTGTTTAACCAAACAAAATCTTTCGATTAGTACCTATAATTAGATAAAAAAAACTTACATGAGGTTACAAGAAAAATGCCTAGGAAATGAATTCCTGGCATATCTAGTATTTATTTTGCCATTTTAGCTTGTTGCACTCTGCTGTATGCTCAATTTAATCCTGAAATTAATTTTATGAAGTAATCGCTTCTATAAAATGGCAAATAATTAAAATTGATTGATTGGCAATCGTTCATGTTGCTTACTGGAATGGCGGGTTTTCAAAGATTTTGTAATACCTACTTGGATTTTTGTTGAATATCTGGACTAACAGAAAGGGATAAATAAAAAAAATTACTTTTTAAAAAGCACCGACTTCAAAAACAACCGGTAAAAAAATGATTAATTACTTATTATTATTTTTGTTCTTGTTATAGTGGTACGCGAGTAACATAAGTACAAATTTTGAGAATATTTTTACTGTCTCACTATCACGGTTCATTGGGAAGAGAGAATTGGAGATTTCCAAAACTCTGGTTCCATAGACGGCTGAAGCGGATACACTCTGACGGACAGATACCCTACCTGTTGACTGCGGAACCCTATAATGTAAAGAAACCTCACAAAAATGTTTTTTCCCGTAATTACTAATACCCCTTCTACACGGTCAGACCTGACCGCCTGACAGAGGTGACCTTGGTCCGATGTGCGACCAAATATGGGCGGAGTCAGTCGAGCCTTGGTCGGGAGCGCATCCGTCCCGACAGGCCGCGTCCGCGGTCGAACCCGACCGTTTGGAACGCCGTCGCACGACGGGTCCGCGTCAGTGTGCAGTTGTCAGTCAATGCGGGTGCACGTCGAATTTTGAAAACCGGCCAAGTGCGTGTCGGGCCACGCACAGTGTAGGGTTCCGTAGTTGCCCATCAAAATACTTATGCGAACTAACTAAACTGATTCGCTGAATTTAATTTTAAGAAGAAGAATTTTCAAAATCGGTCCAAGCGTCTTTGAGAAATCGGGGAAAATACCACAGATTACTTATATGTAGCAAGCTAGAAAATACATAAAAAAAAATACGAAGAATTGAGAACTTCCTCCTTTTTTTGAATTTAGTTAAAAATAGTTGAGAATAAAAACCTACCTATCCCCAAAACATTATCACCACCTATTATAGCTGTAAAAATAAAGTTGACAAACTTACATTTGCAGTTGAAGAACATGTTCTCCGATACATTTTGTTTAGGAAAATATATTATCCAAGTACGTTTTATAAGTTGGTCGACTATTACTCGTAAACTTGTAAAGCCAACTTATTCATGATAATTTTCTTTTAAACTTCGTTATATATACTACTATTGTGATTTTTTTCACACCCTCAAACATAACCGTTTAGCTGGTAGAGGGGGGGGGACACTCGAGTCGAGCAAAAATTAGCACTTTAAAGCTTAATATTTCACAAACGAATCTTTTTATCAAAAAAATGTTAATGGAAACTATCAATATTTTTTAAAGAACTATTAATTGATACCCCACACTAAGGGGTACGCGAGAAAAAAAAAAAACATCCCCACTTTACGTGTACAGGAGGTACCCTAAAAAAAAATATTTTACGAGATTTTCTTTTACCACATTTTCGGCACAACAAATCCGTATATTTACACCAAATTACAGCTTTCTAGTACTGGGCGTCTCTGAGCTAAGCTGCGGACAGACGGACGGACGGACGGACATGGCGAAACTATAAGGGTTCCTTGTTGACTACGGAACCCTAAAAATGGTGAACGCCGGGACCGAACTGACAAGTTTTCCGACCGTAGCGCATCCCTCCCGACCGTCGACCGGACCGTCAGCCGACAGGCTGCGTCCGCGGTGCGCGGTCGACCGGACCGTCGTCAGCCGACAGCGTTCCAGACGGTGGGGTACTGTGACACGACCAAGGTCACCTCTGTCAGACCTGACCGCCTGACCGTGTAGAAGGGGTTTAAACCCCTTCTACACGGTCAGGCGGTCAGGTTAGGAACAACAACAAGGAACCCTAAAACCCCTTCTACACGGTCAGACCTGACCGCCTGACAGAGGTGACCTTGGTCCGGTGTGCGACCAAATATGGGCGGAGTCAGTCGGGAGCGCAGCCGTCCGGACAGGCTGCGTCCGCGGTGGGACCCGACCGTCAGCCGACAGCGTTCTAGACGGTGGGGTACTGTTGACACGACCAAGTTCACCTCTGTCAGGCGGTCAGGTCTGACCGTGTAGAAGGGGTTGAAACCCCTTCTACACGGTCAGACCTTACCGCCTGACAGAGGTGACCTTGGTCCGGTGTGCGACCAAATATGGGCGGAGTCAGTCGGGAGCGCAGCCGTCCCGACAGGCTGCGTCCGCGGTGGGACCCGACCGTCAGCCGACAGCGTTCCAGACGGTGGGGTACTGTTGACACGACCAAGTTCACCTCTGTCAGGCGGTCAGGTCTGACCGTGTAGAAGGGGTTTCACAACCAGTCTTACTATGGATATCCGTGGGGGTATCGTATTACTACAGTTACTTGGGTTGTGTGGAGGTCCGATAGGCAGTCGCTCCATGTAAAATACTGATATTCAGCTGCATCTGGTTCGACTGGAAGCCGACCCCACAATATAGTTGGGAAGAGGCAGGCAGACAGGCAGATTATATGTCTCCCCAATTTATTTAGTCTCATCGAATTGAGGGGGACGGCGCGTACGCAGTCCCCACTACCAAAAATTACGCATCCGAGTTATCCACATCTATACTAATATTATAAAGCTGAAGAGTTTGTTTGTTTGTTTGTTTGTTTGAACGCGCTAATCTCAGGACCGACTGGTTGGAATTGAAAAATTCTTTTTGTGTTGGATAGTCCATTTATCGAGGAAGGCTATAGGCTATATAACATCACGCTATCACCAAAAAGAGCGGAGCAGCAATGAGAAATGTTTCAAAATCGGTAAAATGTATTCCTTTTCGAGAGCTTTCGTTGCGTGCGCTGCGTAAACGGTTAAAGATACGCAAAAATTATGTACTACTACGGAATTATTCCTCATAAAAAGTTCTAAAATAAAGTCCGCGAGAGCGTATATCTATCTTTTAAGGCGGGCTTTCAGTAATTTTTAAGATTTTCAAACGTCTGAAAGTCTCATTAACAATGATATTTTTAATAAAAAAAAATCATAATATTAAAGTTGAACATATCCTCGAGTGAATGGTAAAGATAGAAACACGAATTGGAATATTTGGCTCGATAGAAAAAAATCTCAAACATGACACTAAATCACAATTTTCAAACATCCACTGCTTAGAGATTTCACAATGAATTTATATGAAACTTATAAAAATAAAAACAGCTCATTATTTAGAAGTGCATGGTAAAAGCAAATTTTAAAATTTCGTTATAATTTTTCTCCAAGAAATAAAATACCTAAAATATTGGCATTATTTCGCTCACCGGGCGCTCGCCAGTACCCGCCGAGGCGTGATAGAGGATGGACGTACGTCGTTGCTGCGCAAAAATTCCCCCCGCGCGGTTACGTAAGCAGGCATAGAACTGAACTACTACATGGAAACAAAGTCACACACACAAGCGATTACGTGTTAGTTGCGGGAATAGAATAAAATAGTCAAGTGATCTAATTTTGAAACGATGTAATTTTTTTTTATGGACCACTTATTTTTTAGCTAGGATGCGAACTTGATGGAGTGACCTGAAGGTCTACATCGGTCACTGCCACTGGAACTCGGCGACGGATCGAACTAGATGTGCCGAGTTTGGGCTCGTTTTGTAAGTTATGATGAGATCTTACCACCGAACTTGATGGAGTGACCTGAAGGTCTACATCGGTGACTGTCACTGGAACTCGGCGACTGATCGAACTAGATGTGCCGAGTTTGGGCTCGTTTTGTAAGTTATGATGAGATCTTACCACCGGACTTGATGGAGTGACCTGAAGGTCTACATCGGTGACTGCCGCTGGAACTCGGCGACGGATCGAACTAAATGTGCCGAGCTTGGGCTCGTTCTGTTAGTTATGATGAGATCTTACCTCCGGTCTTGATGGAGTGACCTGAAGGTCTACATCGGTGACTGCCACTGGAACTCGGCGACGGATCGAACTAAATGTGCCGAGTTTGGGCTCGTATTGTAAGTTATGATGAGATCTTACCACCGAACTTGATGGAGTGACCTGAAGGTCTACATCGGTGACTGTCACTGGAACTCGGCGACGGATCGAACTAGATGTGCCGAGTTTGGGCTCATTTTGTTAGTTATGATGAGATCTTACCTCCGGACTTGACGAAGTCACCTGAAGGTCTACATCGGTGACTGCCACTGGAACTCGGCGACGGATCGAACTAGATTTGCCGAGTTTGGGCTCGTTTTGTTAGTTGTGATGAGATCTTACCTCCGAACTTGATGGAATGACCTGAAGGTTTACATCGGGGAGTCGGAAACTCGGCACATCTAGTTCGATCCGTTGCCGAGTGCCAGTGGCAGTCACCGATGTAGACCTTCAGGTCAATGCATAAAGTATGGACGTAAGATCTCATCATAACTAACAAAATGAGCCCAAACTCGGCACATCAAGTTCGATCCGTCGCCGAGTTCCAGTGGCAGTCACCGATGTAGACCTTCAGGTCACTCCATCAAGTCTGGTGTTAAGATCTCATCATAACTTACAAAACGAGCCCAAACTCGGCACATCTAGTTCGATCCGTCGCCGAGTTCCAGTGACAGTCACCGATGTAGACCTTCAGGTCACTCCATCAAGTCCGGTGGTAAGATCTCATCATAACTTACAAAACGAGCCCAAACTCGGCACATCTAGTTCGATCCGTCGCCGAGTTCCAGTGGCAGTCACAGTCACCGATGTAGACCTTCAGGTCACTCCATCAGGTCCGGTGGTAAGATCTCATCATAAGTAACAAAACGAGCCCAAACTCGGCACATCTATTTCGATCCGTCGCCGAGTTCCAGTGACAGTCACCGATGTAGACCTTCAGGTCACTCCATCAGGTCCGGTGGTAAGATCTCATCATAAGTAACAAAACGAGCCCAAACTCGGCACATCTAGTTCGATCCGTCGCCGAGTTCCAGTGACAGTCACCGATGTAGACCTTCAGGTCACTCCATCAAGTCCGGTGGTAAGATCTCATCATAACTTACAAAACGAGCCCAAACTCGGCACATCTAGTTCGATCCGTCGCCGAGTTCCAGTGGCAGTCACCGATGTAGACCTTCAGGTCACTCCATCAAGTCTGGTGGTAAGAATTCTCATCATAACTTACAAAACGAGCCCAAACTCGGCACATCTAGTTCGATCCGTCGCCGAGTTCCAGTGACAGCCACCGATGTAGACCTTCAGGTCACTCCATCAAGTCCGGAGGTAAGATCTCATCATAACTAACAAAACGAGCCCAAACTCGGCACATCTAGTTCGATCCGTCGCCGAGTTCCAGTGACAGTCACCGATGTAGACCTTCAGGTCACTCCATCAGGTCCGGTGGTAAGATCTCATCATAAGTAACAAAACGAGCCCAAACTCGGCACATCTATTTCGATCCGTCGCCGAGTTCCAGTGGCAGTCACCGATGTAGACCTTCAGGTCACTCCATCAAGTCCGGTGGTAAGATCTCATCATAACTAACAAAACGAGCCCAAACTCGGTACATCTAGTTCGATCCGTCGCCGAGTCCCAGTGGCAGTCACCGATGTAGACCTTCAGGTCACTCCATCAAGACCGGAGGTAAGATCTCATCATAACTAACAAAACGACCCTAAACTCGGCACATCTAGTTCGATCCGTCGCCGATTTCCAGTGGCAGTCACCGATGTAGACCTTCAGGTCACTCCATCAAGTCCGGTGGTAAGATCTCATCATAACTTACAAAACGAGCCCAAACTCGGCACATTTAGTTCGATCCGTCGCCGAGTTCCAGTGGCAGTCACAGTCACCGATGTAGACCTTCAGGTCACTCCATCAAGTCCGGAGGTAAGATCTCATCATAACTAACAAAACGAGCCCAAACTCGGCACATCTAGTTCGATCCGTCGCCGAGTTCCAGTGACAGTCACCGATGTAGACCTTCAGGTCACTCCATCAGGTCCGGTGGTAAGATCTCATCATAACTTACAAAACGAGCCCAAACTCGGCACATCTAGTTCGATCCGTCGCCGAGTTCCAGTGGCAGTCACAGTCACCGATGTAGACCTTCAGGTCACTCCATCAGGTCCGGTGGTAAGATCTCATCATAAGTAACAAAACGAGCCCAAACTCGGCACATCTATTTCGATCCGTCGCCGAGTTCCAGTGACAGTCACCGATGTAGACCTTCAGGTCACTCCATCAGGTCCGGTGGTAAGATCTCATCATAAGTAACAAAACGAGCCCAAACTCGGCACATCTAGTTCGATCCGTCGCCGAGTTCCAGTGACAGTCACCGATGTAGACCTTCAGGTCACTCCATCAAGTCCGCAGGTAAGATGTCATCATAACAAAACGAGCCCAAACTCGGCACATATTAAATATACTGCTGCCTAAGAAAGTACTCCATTGTATGCACTTTGTAAAATCAAAACTATCTCGAATCTGGGGGCACGGCAGTGCCCCGCCAAGTCTCGAGCAAAGGGCACGGCCGTACCATCTTTTCTCGAAGCGATTCGCGGCTGTTTCGCCCCCCCTATATCTTCGACGTGGACAAAGCTAGGAGTTTAGGTTTTCGGTGAATAATAGTAGGCATTAAAACAAGCTTAAGTTCGAAATTACATGCCAAACGAATTAATAGTTTAGGAGTTACAGTCGATCAAAGTTACACCATTCTGTCACTCACTGACTGACTGACTCACTGACCGATCATCAAAAATCTAAGGTACTTCTAGCAGACTTAGAAACTTCAAATTTTGCACCAAGATAGGTCATTAGCCACATATAAAGGAAAAATTACAAAAACATTAAAAAATAATATACCATAGAAAACAATTTTATATTTGCGGTTTGGCAAGAACATTGTGTATGGATTTTGACTGCATTGTTAACTTTGTTCGTGGTTTATGCATACATAGAATAGAAAAGAATAATATAAATGTAATACATAGACTATAGTTAATACAAATTAATACATAAAGTTCATAATTCATTAAATTAGTGTGGGATAAACATTGTACCTATTTAAAAGAACGCAGATTATCTAAGTGTTAAAACGGAACGCAGCGGATGAAAGAAAGAGAGAAGTATGTGTGCGAGTGAGAGAGCAGAGTAATGGCGATACAGAGTGTACGACGAACAGCCACGGTGTAACGCTGATTTTTTATAACGTGTTTGCACAAATAAAAGTTTAGATTCTTAGTGCTCGTTTATTTTGCCATACAATCCCACAAAATTGGGGGCTCGTCCGGGATTGGCAAAAATAACGACACGGGTTCGAGTTTGAAGACGACGGACGACGGAGACCGGCGGCGGCGCGTGGCGTGGTGCACCGCGGCGGATATTATTCAAAAACTCAACATACGACGGCATCGGCAACTAAAACATGACGAGAGACGAATCACGTTCGGGCCAAAGCTCGATGTTGCATCTCACGACGGATCTGATACCTAAATTCACCGGTCAAGATAAAACTTATCCAGTTACGCGATGGATTCAAGACGTGGAAGAAAATGGAGAAATATGTGGTTGGACACCGTTACAACAGCTGCTGATGGCACGGAGGTCCCTATCAGGCACCGCACAGCTATGGATGGAAGCTGAACGCCCTCACAAATCTTGGGAAGAACTTAAAGCGGCCCTGAGTAAAGAATTCCCTGACACAGTCGACATCAAAGCAATCCACGAGCTTATGAGCCAGCGGAAGAAAAAACGTGACGAGAGTTGTATCGACTATATGATGGTCATGAAGGCGTTAGGGAAAAGAGGAAAGATTCCCGATTACGTGGCCATTAAATACATCGTTGATGGCATAGTGGACCACGAAACCAATAAAATCATGCTTTATGGTGTTACGTCGTATCCTGAACTTAAAGAGAAGTTTAAAATCTACGAGACGATTAAGGAAAAGATGAAACTGGAACATTCTAGAAGTACCTACAGAACCGAAAAACGCGGCAACGTACGTCATGAAAAAACGTCGAAAAGGTGTTATAACTGTGGTGAAGGCGATCATGTGTCGGAAGACTGTCCGCAGAAGGCACAAGGTCCAAAGTGCTTTAACTGCAACGAATATGGGCATATTTCACCGAAGTGTCCGCATAAAAATAACAAGGAGGTAGGCGGGCGTAAGGAAGATTCGAGTTCATCAAGATGGTGGCGTAGTTCCGGCACTTCCGGCGATAGAAAAGGACACAACAACGAAGCATCGACAAGTGGGAGCGGGAGCGGCGAACGAGTGAGCAAGCAAGCAATGTTCGGTCAATCATCGTTCAACGCGGATGATACGTCACACTCACAGAATGACATTGACAAGATGACAGATGACAGGAGTAGCAAATGTCAAAGTCAAACCGAGTATGACATCTACGACGTAAACAAACAATCGCAACGGGAAAAACCTTTGAAGATCGTAGAATTATGTGGAAAAACGACAAGTGCGCTTATTGATTCGGGCAGTGACGTGAACTTGGTATCTTCTGAGTTTTGTGCTAATGTCAGTAAAGTGATGAACAATAACATAACACTATCTGGACGGGGTTCCACTAAAGTGGAGCCATTAGGTTGTTTAACAACAAATGTTGTGATCGACGGTACGAAATACGACGATGTGTTATTCTACGTGGTACCTAAAGACTGTATGCCTTTTAATGTAATCATAGGTCACGAATTTCTTAAGAATGTAATAATGGTTATGAATGGTAGTGCTGTGTGGATGAAACCTGTGGAATGGGTGAACGAAATCAATTGTTTCAGCTGCAGTGTTGAGGTTGGTCATGTGAATAATACTAACCTTAAAGAAGAGGTTGTTCAGATGGTTGAGAGCTATCAACCATGCCAAATCAAAGAAGCTCCTATCCAGCTGAAAATAATTGTGAAAGATGACGTCCCGGTGGTGCAACGTCCACGACGCATATCACTAAAGGAACAGGTGGTAGTTGAAGAACAAGTTGCGGAGTGGCTGGAGCAAGGAATTGTACGCGTAAGTTACTCTGAATATGCCAGTCCATTAGTTCTAGTTCGCAAAAAAGACGGTGCTATAAGGGTGTGTGTTGACTATAGAAAATTAAATAGTAAAATCATAAAGGATGAGTTTCCATTGCCGATTATCGAGGATTACATTGACAAGTTGGCTGAGGCAAAAGTATTTAGTGTACTGGACTTAAAGAACGGATTTTTCCACCTGAGTGTCAGCAGTGAGTCTGTGAAGTACACTGCATTTATTACACACCACGGTCAGTTTGAGTTTTTGAAAGCCCCATTTGGCTTGTCTGTTTGCCCAAACTACTTTATGCGATTTGTGACCATTATCTTCAGAGAATTAATATCTAAAGGGATTGTTCTAATATTTGTCGATGATATTCTTATTCCAGCCAAAGACGAACAGGAAGCTGTGGATAGATTAAGAGAAGTTTTAAGAGTGGCATCTGAATATGGCTTACAAATAAACTGGAAGAAAGCACAGCTGATATGTCGAAGCATAACTTATTTAGGTCATACAATTGAGAATGGACAAGTAAGGCCTGCCAGCGAAAAGATCGATGCTGTAACGAAGTTCCCAGAACCCAAAACAACTAAGCAATTGCAAAGTTTTATCGGATTGGCATCATACTTCAGGAAGTATATTCAGAATTTCGCATCTATAGCACGGCCACTTACAGATTTACTTAAGAAGGATGTTGATTTCAAGTTTAATGATGAGCAACGGTGTGCATTCAATTGTTTGAAGGAACGTTTGACTACTAAACCGGTTTTACGAATATTTAATCCAAGATTAGAGACAGAAATGCATACAGATGCATCACTTCTGGCTTATGCTGCTATACTCATGCAGCGATCTGATGATGACGGCGGACTACATCCCGTATATTTCATGAGTCGTAAAACGAATGATGCAGAAAAAAAGTACACCAGTTATGAGCTCGAAAGTCTGGCTATTATTGAAGGGGTAAAAAAATTTAGACACTACTTGTATGGTATAAAGTTTAAAATTGTCACTGATTGCCAAGCATTCCAGATGACACTTAAGAAAAAAGATTTGAGTACGAGGGTTGCAAGATGGGCATTGCTTCTGCAGGAGTTTGACTTTGAGGTTGAACATCGGCCAGGAACGAGGATGAAGCATACTGATGCATTAAGCCGTAACCCATATGTAGCGGTAGTGACTCTGCACGATGAGATCAGACGAGCACAACAGTTGGACGATGGTCTAAAAGCTATATTAGAGATTTTACAGGAGAGAACTTATGGTGACTATTATGTTGATAATGGATTGCTGTACAAAGGACTGGAAAAGCATTTGGTGGTCCCAAAGTCCATGGAAAATGAAATCATCAAAAAGGCTCATGCAAATGGACATTTTTCAAAAAGAAAGATGATTGAATTAATAAGTAAAGATTATTTTATTAAGAACCTTGATAAGAAAATAGAAGAGTTTATTACAAGTTGCATTCCATGTCTATTAGCTACGCGTAAAGAGGGAAAACAAGAAGGATTCCTAACTCCGATTGAAAAGGAAGATTCACCGTTGCATACACTTCATTTGGATCACATTGGTCCAATGACTGAGACGAAGAAGCAGTATAACCATATTCTCACGATTGTAGACGCATTTACTAAGTTTACGTGGATATTTCCCACTAAAAGTACCACCAGTAAAGAAACCATAGAAAAATTAAAAATCCACCAACAACATTTTGGAAATCCAAGCCGGTTTATTACGGATCGGGGAACGGCCTACACGAGTCACGACTTCCAAGAGTATTGCAAAGAAGAGAACATACAACACATCAAAATTACGACGGGAGTGCCAAGAGGAAATGGGCAAGTGGAAAGGGTTCATCGTACTATAATTTCTGTACTTACAAAGATGTGTATTGAAAACCCTACTCTGTGGTACCGGCATGTAAGTAAACTACAGCGTGCTCTAAATAGTACTTTTCAGCGAAGCATAAATACTACACCTTATCAACTATTGATTGGGACTAAGATGAGAATGAAGGAAGACACTGAGATTTACAATTTGCTTTTAGAAGAAGGAAGAGAAAGCTATTCAGAAGAGAGAGAAAAACTCAGAGAGAAAGCCAAAGAACAAATTTTACAAGTTCAAGAAGAAAACATAAGAAATTTCAATAGGAAGAGAAAAGAAAGTATGAAATATAATGAAGGAGACTTAGTGGCAATTAAACGCACGCAGTTTGGCACGGGAATGAAGCTGAAAGCCAAATATCTAGGGCCCTATCAGGTTGTAAAAGTAAAGAGGAACGACAGATATGATGTGAAGAAGCTAGACCCTAACACTGAAGGCCCTGGAGTAACCTCTAGTTCGGCAGACTACATGAAGGCGTGGCCAGGTTTCAACTCCAAAACCTAAAAGGTGAGAGTCGCACGACTTAACTTTTTGTTTGTGTTTTTCTTTCTGTTTGTCTCATATGTTGTACGTATGAAAGGTTATGTGCAAAGTCTTGTTGACACCATGTATTACTTTCTTTATCTGATTACTAAAATGTGTTTGTAATGTTATGATGTTAAGTTAGTTATAAGGAGATCTGTACTATGCCTACTGCTGTGTTAATTATCAGTTTGTAAACCTGTTTATTTAAGATTATTAAGTTAAGCAAAATGTTGTATTAGTAGTTAAGTTGAATTTAAGCTGAAAGCAAGGGATGAATGTTTGTGTGGATGTCTGAGGACAGACATGGATCAGGATGGCCGACTGTGGGATAAACATTGTACCTATTTAAAAGAACGCAGATTATCTAAGTGTTAAAACGGAACGCAGCGGATGAAAGAAAGAGAGAAGTATGTGTGCGAGTGAGAGAGCAGAGTAATGGCGATACAGAGTGTACGACGAACAGCCACGGTGTAACGCTGATTTTTTATAACGTGTTTGCACAAATAAAAGTTTAGATTCTTAGTGCTCGTTTATTTTGCCATACAATCCCACATTAGTAAAGCTAAAACTCCATTGTATTGCGATAAATGTTGTATGTGCGCTCGATAGATGGCGTTGTACCTGTCTGAATCGCGCTATGGTTTCGTTACAGAGCGCAGTCTAAGTAGTTCTTTAAAATAATTCGACAATTTTCATTTGATAGCGCCATCTATCTATGAACAACCATTTCGAAACTAAAAAAATATTGTAGCGTTATTCGGAGAACTTAAGTTAGCCGGATTAGATAGTAGATTTATTATTGTTACTGAAACAGTTATTTAGGAAAATAGTTTATTAATATTTTTTTTTTTTTTTTTTTTTTTTGTTCTCTTAATTATCTGCGATCAGTCTTCTGACTATGAGCGGATGCGTTCTGTGTTGCTTGTGGTGTAGAGTGTGACATCCAGTGATGCCATCTACTCGCAGGTATTACGGCTTTACTGCCGGTCTTCTAGTGCCAGGATACTGTGGCGCTTCAAGCGGAGCACGTAGTCTCGTTGTGTCAACTGACGAGCTAGCTCATTTGGGTGGACGGCTAGTCGTTGTTTATATTTTCCTGCTATATTCCGAATCTCCTCATTAACCGTGGGAATGGCTAGTTGTTGATGGATTTCAGCGTTTGTAGTATACCATGAGACATTGGCTATTGTTCGAAGAATTTTATTTTGTTGTCGCTGTAATATGGCTATATTGGAGTTGCTTGCGCTTCCCCAGAGCTGTATCCCATACATCCAAACGGGTTTAAATACTACTTTGTATATTAGCAACTTGTTGTCTAGTGATAGTCTAGAGTTGCGGCCCAATAACCAGTGAAGATTTTTAAGTCTGTATGTGATTTCTTCCTTTTTAGCTTTGACGTGTTGTTGCCAGGTTAATCGGCGGTCCAAATGAATCCCCAGGTATTTGACGCAAGTTTTATGTGGAAGGGTGGTATCTCCGAGTTTAACTGGCGGACAGTCTTCTTTTCTGAGTGTGTAGGTGACTTGAACAGACTTTGCAGCACTGACCTTTAGTTTCCACCTCTTCATCCAGGCATGGATTTTGTTGAGACCATTCTGCAGAAGGTTTGATGCAACTTCTGGGTTTCTGTGACTCGACAGTATTGCCGTATCGTCTGCGAATGTTGCTGTAACAACTCCAGGTTCCGTCGGTAAGTCAGCTGTATACAATATATAAAGAATTGGCCCCAGGACAGACCCCTGAGGTACACCAGCTTCGATTCTGTGAAGGTCTGAGGTATTACCCGATTCTTTAACATAGAAAAGTCTATCTGTGAGGTAAGACTTCAGTATACCAAAGAACGGTTGGGGGAGATGCTGTTTAATTTTGCATAAGAGGCCTTTATGCCACACCTTGTCAAAGGCCTGCTGGATGTCCAGGAACGCAGAGGAGCAATATTCCTTTTGTTCCAGTGTTTTTCTTATATGCGCACAGACCCGGTGTATTTGCTCAACTGTCCCGTGTTGTTTCCTGAAGCCGAACTGGTGGTCAGGTAGTACATTTTTCTCTTTAAGTATTGGGGCCATCCTGTGTAGCAGAATTTTTTCAAAGATTTTGGACATTGTCGGCAAGAGGCTTATTGGTCTGTAAGACGTTTTTTCTTGGGCAGGTTTCCCAAGTTTGTGAATCATCACTATTTCTGAGATCTTCCATTGTTCGGGAAAGTACTGCAATCTCAACATGGAGTTCAACAAGAATGTTAGCATAATTATGCCCTTGCGTGGCAGTTCTCTCAGTACTTCCTTCGTGATCAAGTCATACCCTGGCGCTTTTTTACTGTCAAGGCATCTTATAGTTTTTTGGACCTCTTGGGGTGTAACTGGTTTTGGTGGGAGACAAAGCTGAAAGTCTTCATTTAAGATGGAATCAACGTGATTCTCTACATCCCTGTCGCCAGTTTCATCATTTGGTTGAAAAACCTGTGACAAATGTTTTGCAAAGATATCTGCCTTTTCCTGTCCTGTTTTTGCCCACTTGTCATCATCTCTTATTGGGGGTTTTTGTTCCTGTGGCCTGTCATAGGATTTGGTGAATTTCCATAGCGAGTAGTTGCTTTCTTTGGTTGCGGTTAGGGACTCTAGTTTAAGCTGGAGGGTGTCATCGTTAGTCTTTTGAATTAAGGTTTTGAGTTCTACTATTGCCCTATTCAGCATGGTTTTGTCTGAAGACTGCCTAGTCTGGTGCCAAATCCTGCGTAGCCTTCTCTTTTCTAGGATTTTAAGCTTGATTTCTAGTGTGAGGTTGGTAGAGTTTCCTTTCTTTCTGACATCTGGTGTATTCCTCCAGCAGGCCTCCTGAACGGTATTGGTAAAGTTTTTGAGGGCAATGTCAATATCCTCAGTGGTTTTCAGTCTTGTATTTAGCTGAATGTTTTCTTCTACAAAATCTCTGAAGGATTCCCAATCTGTGTGACGATTATACAGCAATTGTGGCATTTCAGTCTCAACAACAGTAGCACTGGTGGTTAGAATTACTGGCGTATGATCAGAACAACTGTCAAGACAGGACTCTGTTTTAAAGTAATGCCGAGATAGTCCTTTGATTATAAAGAAATCTAGCAGATCCGGGATTTTTTGAAGGTCTGCAGGCCAGTAGGTAGGTTCAGCAGTTGTCAGTATCTTTAAGTTGTTTTCATCGATGCATTTCTTCAGCTGTCTTCCACGCGTCGTGATTAGCCTGGAGCCCCAATAAAGGTGTTTAGAATTCCAGTCCCCGCCTGTGATGAAACGTCCCCCAAGTTGTTTGAAAAAGTGGGAAAACCTGGTAGAATCTATTGTATGTCGTGGTGGGCAGTAGACTGATGCTACATTAAAATGCCCACATTCATCTTCTATTGCGACTACAGTGGCCTGCAGGTGATTAGTTTGGTAGCTGGGCAGCACATGGTGTTTTATATTACTACGTACAATGATGGCTGTGCCTGCATGTCCTGTGCCATCAGGATGTGTAGTGATATAGACAGAACATCCAGGTATTTTTATGGAGCTGTTTTTAGTGCAGTGTGCTTCAGATATTAAAAGTATGTCCACTTTGTGTTCTGCCATTAGTGGTAAAATTTCGTTTTGGTTAGGAGTTAATCCATTTATGTTCCAAGCCATTATGCGGAGACCTATTTTGAGAGCTTGTCAACAAGAGTTGATATGAGTCCCAGCAGGATACCCATTTGTTGTAAGATTATCTCAAACTTCTCTGATTGCTTGATAAGTATGTTTTCTAACGACGGAGTCAGTGTTGTGGAAGGTTTACAGTCATCTTTGTTACATGGTTCTGTGTGTTTTACTGTATCAGAATACGACATTTGTTGATTTATCTTTTCTGCTGACTTGTAGGCAGTTCTGGGTTGGTCTTGTCCCTTTATCGGTTCTTGTGGCAGCTCTTTATTTTTTGCACTTCTAATGTTATAAGCATGGGTAGCTTTCCTTGCCGCAATTTCTTTATAAACCTGGCATCCTTTAAAGTTTGCCGGGTGCGGACCATTGCAGAGGACACATTGGGCTGGGGTAGTTCGATCCCGTTTGGGGCAGTCCGAAGTTTTGTGGGGCTCTGTGCATTTGACACATCGGAAAGGCCTCATGCAGTGGTTTTTCGAGTGCCCATACTGCTGACATCGCTGACACTGGACTATGCTTCGTCTCTTCTTAGGATCTTCTATAACTACTGCTTGATAATATATGTACTTGAGGTCCTTTGCAGCTTTGTTTTGGGCATTTGGCATAAGATTTACGAAGAAAGTTGATGTCGGCTTCTTTTCTGGACCATATTTTGCGTTAATGATCTCCCCTGTGACTATATTGCCAGTCTTTTCGATTTCTTCTTTTATGACCTCAAGTGGCGTTGATGGATGGAGGTTGCGAATTACAATTCTGAAACATCTGTCCTCTTTTCGGTTGAAGGTGTGTCCAATGAGTCCATTTTCCCGAATTAATGAAATAAGTCTCTTATGGACTGCAACGTCGCCACAGTTGATGCGCAGCTGGTTTTTGTTTACAATTTTGTATGTAAATGTGTCTCTGTCAGTGACTGTTAGTAGGAGCTCTGTTAACTTATTGACATCATCGATTCCATAAAGAATAATAGGAGGTGGTTTGCTAGGTTTCTTTTGAGTAGCTTCTTCTTCAGTCAGGTCTATCGGTAAGTCAGAAAACCTGTTGCTGGTCTCAATTTTGTGAGGAGGTGAAGGCGTCTGCGATGTCTTTTTTCTTTTAGCAGTACGCATGGTAGGGATACGTTGCCACGGAGGTGGGCTCGGATCTGTAGATTTCTCGGTGTTTCCTGTTTCCATTTGTTGATTGGGGAAACTTCCTAATGAGTTAGACCTCTGCCTGTTCATAAAGAGGCCAGGATGAAAAGCCTGCTGTACCAGCTTTCTTTGTGTGGTTGATGCTGGTGTTGCAGACGACATTGGTTTTGCATTTCCTGTATTTAGCAAAGTTGTGCCCCCCCCAGAATACGAAGGGCGGCCTGGGCTCAGTACAGTTGGGTTACACCCGGCTGTGCTCAGCCCAGAGAGGGATTCTCCGTGATTAGCGGTACCCTCCTGGGGTAATATCTCTTTCAAATTTGCTTCCATACTAGTAACTCCCCTCTCGTCGAGACATTTTAGAAGGTATTTAGTCCTCTAGGCTCGCTTCAGCCTCATCCAGCCAGTTGCCTGGCTGGGTGTATGGTTATACCGCCATTGCTCGGTCGCCAGGGCCCTGTTTGTTGTCTAGCAGGGAGCACCACAATGTTCATTTGGACATTGCCGCCATCCGGCGCGTGCAGGTAGGGTTGACGTTTGGGCTGGATAAGATGTTAGTTCCAGTCTCCCCTTACTCCCCAAACTCCCCCCTTTCTTTTTTTCCTTGCTTTTAATTTGTGCTCATTGCCAAGTCACTATAATTATAATATAAAGAAAACTATTGATATAATTACTAAATGTTGATTTATAACTACAAAATAATTTGAATAGGACTTGGCTTCTATGAGATCTCAAAACTTTTACGATGGAAAGACTGCATCGAGAGACTTGGCATTTTTTTACATGTAATGTTTTTGGTGGGATATCATTTTACGAAAATCTAATCCAGACACACTCGTACGTAATTGACTTACTGCATTACGCTACGCTGTGGCATATACACACACGGTCCCTCCCGCCCGCACCGCTGTCGACTTGCCCCGCCCCTTTGCGGGGGCTGAGGTAGTGCGCTCATAGCTGCGGACTGTACTGGAACCTGGCCTTAAGATTAAGTCACTATAACCTTTTTTATGGAAATCAAATTTGTTTTAAAGTAATGCATTATTTGCGAAGGTATTTTCATTAATACGATAATAATCCTTATCAAAATAAATACGTTAGTCATCACAAGCATTTAATTTTGAACAAAATTGCCCTTGACATCGTTTGATTTCAATGAATATCTTAGGAGATATCATAGTTTCAAAATAATGTCAGAACATAGTATAACGTGGGTCAATGAAGAAAGGATTCTAAAATGGCGGCGCTTATCGTGTCTTCTCGCTCGCACTCTAGTGCCGTCTATACTCACTCCCGCGTGTAGCGTAAGCAGAAAAAAAATAGTCTTGATGTGTCTTGACGCGCTCAGTGATATTTTTTAAGAATATTTTTTATAGTTTTCTGTTATTTTTCCGTTGTTACCTGTTGATTATTGTTGTTGAATTTTGTTTTATTGTTAGATTAAGTTTGAGAATTATTTTGATCCAGTCTTGGTTTTTTTTTATTTTCAATTTCAAAAAAACTTTAATTTGAAATCTTATATGCTGACTGTACTATCTTGTCAACGCAAGTACAAGCCGCCATTTTAGAATCCTTTCTTCAATGCTCCGGCTTATACATTATGATATAAGTGCGGTAAGTTGATCATTACAGCTGAGGCGATATTGGTAGGACGAGCCGTAAGGCGAGTGCTATAAGAAAGCAGAGGCTGTAATTATCAAACCGCACGTATGTCATACGACGTTTTATAACACATTTGTGAGTAAATAAATAAAATCATTACATCGAAAAGGAAAAAGCAAGCGGAATAATTTCATCTTGCCCAGCCCTGGGCAAGAGGGATGGACTGAGAAGACTGATTTGACGATTTTATGACGCTAAAAAAAAACATATAGAAAATGATTTGTATCGGTATCCTCCCACAGCGCTTCGCACTAAAAAATACATTGTTAAGTTCCGACATCCACGCGAACGAAGTCGCGGGCACAGCTAGTTAGGGATAATCGCAGGGGTCAACCTAATAGAGCAAGAGCCCGTGAACCCCAGACCTACGTTATTTTATAAAGGCTGAAAGTTTGTCAGCGGATGCTCCCAACACTGGTAAGAACGATGACCATTTATGGAGTTTGGGTAATGGTGGCTTTGGCAGATAAACGGTACTAAAGGTGCGTAAAATATAAGTTTACTTACGTCATAGTATAAAAGCTGATTTTTATACATAATACTCGGGTAATAAATAGATGATGCTTCCTCATCAGCCAGACACTTATCATGGTGGCAACCCCTTGCCAGACACCCTTAATGTTCACGAAATTATAAGTTTACTTACGTTATAGTATAAAAGCTGATTTGTTTAAATAATACTTGGGTAATAATATGTAGATGATGTTTCCTCATTAGCCAGACACTTTTGATAGTTCCAACCCCTTGCCAGACAAACATTGTAAATAGCCCAGTCAACTGATGTTCAAAACAAGGTATAGAGGGAAAGTCTTTGAACACAATTTTTGACTACGCAACTTTGTTTGGACTAGTTAGGAGGAGAACATATCGAAAATCCCCATCCCTAGCCCTTGAGCTAAGGGGGAGGGAGGGGTTCGTAGGTACCACTTTTTGGTTTTTCGCTTATATCTCGGAAAGTCGGAAACCGTGGGTCCTAGCGACATAATACATGTGAACAAAATAAAAGCTGAATAAATTCTCTATAAGTTTAATCCAGTAAACATTTCCAGGTCTTGTTTAGTTTTCGAGATATCTGCTCTTGAAAGTCTGTAATTTTGGTTAAAATCATTTTTACCTCTTTGCATGTGGAAAGTTGTATTTGATATCGCCAAAGATCCAGAAAACAGCATCAGTGAATGACATTCTGCGCAACCTGGAGGGTCTGATGACCCTCCAAGTTGCGCAGAATGTCATATTAATTTATATTAGGTAGGTACATTACAATTTAAGTCGTATTTCGTTTCGAGTCGTTTTATAAGATTTGACCCAATTCTGTTGCCTAGATATTATCCTTCTCATACAATGAAATTATCCTAACATGACACTAAACCAAATAGCATCATAAAAAAATAAATTATTTTTTCATTCATACTCATTTTACACACATTTAGGAGTACTTTGGATCCAAGAGCGAGCGAAGCAAGCTTGGGACTTGGGGCACCCCGACTCGGACAGGTTAGGTTCGAAGGGGATGGCGGGGTCTACATACTAATTTTTATGGACACCTCGCACTTGATCAAAAATTAAATGTGCTAAAATTGTTAACATTATAAAAAGCTATAAAGGTTCCTAAGATCGTTTTTCTGTAGCTCTTATGGAAGTGGATTTCTCCTTATTGGTCAATTTAGAATCAAAACCCTGTACATGTACCTACCTAATATGTAATTATAATCTAGAATGAGTTTCTGAGCTATTTTTACTGCTCCCTCGGTGGAAGGAAGACAAAAAATATCAAGCTTGATGGTGGCTACCGCGAATTCAAGAATTTGTTATAAATTTGTGAGCACTGTAAGAGACCCTTTTAGCTGGAAGCTCCTCAAGATGCAGGTTTCACTTGGCTTAGTTCATTGTAGGTGGTAAAGGGAGGGTCTGAAAAGACTGCTCATGCTTTCTGGACCTTTAAATTGGCGATATGAAATACAACTTTCCAAATGCAAAAAGATAAAAATGATTTTTCACAATATTACAGACTTTCAAGAGCAGATAGCTCGAAAACTAAACAAGACCTGGAAACATTTATTGAATAAAACTTATGGGGAATTTATTCAGCTTTCATTTTTTTCATAAATGTATATTATGCCGCTAGGACCCATGGTTTCCGACTTTCCGAGATATAAGCAAAAAACCAAAAAGTGGTACCTACGAACCCCTCCCTCCCCCTTAGCTCAAGGTCTAGGGATGGGGACTTTCGATATGTTCTCCTCCTGACTAGTCCAAACAAAGATGCGTAGTCAAAAATTGTGTTCCAAGACTTTCCCTCTATACCTTGTTTTGAACATCAGTTGACTGGGCTATTTACAATGTTTGTCTGGCAAGGGGTTGGAACTATCAAAAGTGTCTGGCTAATGAGGAAACATCATCTACATATTATTACCCAAGTATTATTTAAACAAATCAGCTTTTATACTATAACGTAAGTAAACTTATAATTTCGTGAACATTAAGGGTGTCTGGCAAGGGGTTGCCACCATGATAAGTGTCTGGCTGATGAGGAAACATCATCTATTTATTACCCGAGTATTATATATAAAAATCAGCTTTTATACTATGACGTAAGTAAACTTATATTTTACGCACCTTTAGTACCGTTTATCTGCCAAAGCCACCATTACCCAAACTCCATAAATGGTCATCGTTCTTACCAGTGTTGGGAGCATCCGCTGACAAACTTTCAGCCTTTATAAAATAACGTAGGTCTGGGGTTCACGGGCTCTTGGGCTATAACCGCAGTGCAATGGAAAGGCCTCGCCCTGGGGGAACCGCCTTCTTGATCACGGTATCCCCTATGCCAGGTAAGTATGAATTCTTTAAGCTGCGAACAAATTATCGGACGCGTCCGTCAGCCGCGGCTTATTCATTATCTAGACACTACTAAAAACGTACATTTAATACTACACTGTGCAAACTGTCGGTCGTAAAATGCGGACGTGACCTTGAGCGTTCGGACGTCCGAACAGAATCTGGCCGGTTGTCGTCCGAACTACCGTGCACACTGCTAAGCCGCGTCCCTCAGCCGCGGCTGACGGACGCGTCCGATAATTTGTTCGCAGCTTTACAGTACCGCGCGAGGGTCGTTCGGCGACGGAGAACCTTAACACCGCGATTCAGGATCGTGACGTAAATGTACAACGCCATCTAGTTAGGTTCTCGGAACTAAATTGTGCGACCCCACAACTAGATTGATGACGAAATCCTACTATAATATTATAAATGTGAAAGTTTGTTTGGCTGGATGTTTGTTACTCTTTCACGCAAAAACAACTGAACGCATTTGGGTAAAGGTACACAGATAGTTTAATAAATGGATTAACACATACATAGGATAGTTTTTATCCCGATTTAATAATAATAATAATAATAATAATAAAGTATTTATTTCACGAAAAACATAGTACTTTGCACTGTTAACATTGTTTGAAAATATAATATACATTGATGTGCAATATTAGACTCTATCTTTTAAACTAGGACTTGCCTGTATCTTAAAAGACAGGGTTCAGCCAAATGGACTCAGTTAATAATTCACAATCAGAAACAAGTGAAAAACAGTGTCAGTGATTTGTACGAGCAGTTATACAGAAAAAAAGAACAAAATAAAAACGAAAAATAAAAAAAGACAAAATATAAACTGTGACACAAACAAGTGTGAATGACAACAGTATGAATGCGTATGTGTATATGGAGTGTATGTGAGTGTGTGTGGGGGTGTGGGTGGGTGTGTTGATGTAGGTGTGTGTGTGTGTGTGTGTGTGCGCGTGTGTGTGTGTGACTGTATAAGGTTAGATATAAAGTACGTAATGTGATCAGTGAGTATGTATGTGATTTTATATTAAGTTATGTAAGTTAGCAGATTCTCTGTAGCCACATAGTCCTGCTGTAATAGCCATTGGCTTATTTTTTGCTTTAACATAAATCTATTTAAATCCAGTATTTTTAGTTTTTTGTGCAGATTTTTATATACATGCTTACTTAAAACATAAAATTGGTGTTGGGCAAAAGAAGTTTTGTGTTTAACGCCTGACGGAACATTTGTACGCTTTTTAGGGTCTGATTTGGGCATGGATCTGTGAGTCCTAAGTACTGTCTGCAGAATGTACAGTTGTCTAACAGTTAAGACCTCACAGTCTTCATAGAGTTGTTTGGTTGGGTATTTGTATGGTTTTTTGCACATAACCTTTAGTACAGCTCTTTGAGCTCTCTCAGCTCTCAGCAAGTTGGATTTTGATGCCCCACCCCACGCAGTAATGCAGTATCCAATTACTGACTGACATAGAGCAAAGTATACCATCCTCAGGGTGCCCATATCAGCGGGATCTCTTAACGATTTAAAGACGTAAATAAGCCGCAATGTTCTGGATGTTATCATGTCGAGCTGTTTGTCCCATCTAAGGTATTCGTCAATTTGTAAACCTAGATATTTGACACTATCGGATCTGACTAGTGTAGGGCATGTACATGTGCTAGTTGATATCTGGCATGAGTGAGCAATTATTGAAAACTGTTTAGGGGGCATAGTATTACGTCGGATGGCGAAAGGGATATAACATGTTTTATCTAAGTTTAGAGTTAGTAGGCTGTGGTGAAACCAGCTCATAATCTGACTTAGAGCGTTTTCTGCCATTGTTTTAACCATATCCCAAGTAGGTCCATAGATAACGATTGCTGTGTCATCGGCATACGCATAAATCTTGCAATTAGGGAGCATCATTTTGCAGAGGGAATTTACGTAAATTAGGAACATAGTAGGCCCTAATATGCTTCCCTGGGGCACGCCATAGGTCACAATTTCCTCCTTACTAAGGTAGTCACCTATTTTAACTATCTGAGTGCGATTTTTTAGATAGTCCTTAAACATGTCCAATGCTATGCCTCGCACACCCAGACTCTCCATCCTTGCTATGAGCTTGGGAACAGAAACTGTGTCGAAGGCCTTCGAAAGGTCTAAAAATATGCCTAAGCATTTAGACCCACCATCAAGTTCCTTTGCCACAAATTGTGTAAGGTCCAAAACAGCATCCTCTGTCGATACCCCTACTTTAAAACCGTACTGGTTTTCCGCAATGATGCGGTGTCTATTCAAGAAACCTTTGAGTTGCTTATTGAGGATCTTCTCCAATATTTTTGAAATCGATGGTAGGATCGAGATTGGCCGGTAGTTATTGACACAGTCTCTGTTCCCGGATTTATATATTGGAAGGATGATAGCCCTCTTTAGTGCGTCAGGAAAAGTTCCTGTCTGAATGCAGCGGTTGCAGATATAGGTTAAGGGAGGCACCAGTTGCTGGCGACATTTCTTTAACAAGGTCGACGATATCCCATCCCACCCTATTGCACAGTCGTTACGTAATTTGGAGATGATTGAATCTACTTCTGCTTCATCAACTTCAAGTAAGACAAGTGAGTCAACTGGGGTTAAACTTTCGCATACTGTGTCACTTATCGGGGGTGTAGTAGCTAGATCCTTACTTTTATTTATATCATTCGCTAATTTTTTACCAATGGTACTAAAAAATGAACATACCTGATTCACCGAGGATTGAGGACTATCATTTAAGTTCAACAACTTGTCAGGACTAGTACGTACCTTACGAGTATTGGTTATTTCTTGTATGGTTTTCCATAGTTCTTTTGGATTGCCTTGAGCTTTTTGAAGTTCACATTTTTCATGGGTTAACTTGAGTTTTCGAAGCAAGTCATTGCAGAAATTTCTGTAACGTGTGTAGGTTATCTTCAAGGTTGTGTTGTTAGGTGTTTTGTTTAATCTCTTATGCATTTGATCCCTATTTTTTATACACTTCAACAAGCCTGGGGTAATCCACGGTTTCAAGATTCTCTGTCGCCTTGGAATTTTGATTTTAAGTGTATTATTAGTTATCACGGTATTTATTTTTGAAATAAATGTGTTCAGCAATTCATTTGTGTCTTGAATATTATAAATATCTGAGAAATTAGTGTTTTCTAGTTCTGACTTTATCGTGTCTAAGTTGGGACGAGATTTAGAGATTTTTAGATTTTGGGTTCTTTTGTCATTTGTCATCATCAATATAATTGGTTTATGGTCTGTAATGTAAGATTCGAGAACTAAAGTGGTAGAAGGTAATTTTGATTTTAGCAAAACGTGATCTAAACAATTTTCAAGTCTGGTGGGCAATAAATGAGTAGGTATAAGGCCATGAGAAGCATTTAAAATTAGATATTCCAAGCTATGAGGGCTACTGTTTCCAGGTTTTATATCAAAATTTAGATCACCGATAAGTGCAATGTTTGGATATGCACGGAGATCTTCTAATACATTATTAAGGCTCGCTAGGAAGGTTTCTATATGTGCAGCAGTATTATAGGATGGAGAGCGGTAAATAGCAACAAATGCAAACTTGGAATCCACCTGACACACCAGAGTGTTAGAGTTAGTTAGGCACGGCTCCCAAATTGTGGCGTTAAGTCTTGATTTAGAGTATACAATTACGCCTTCATTTTGATTCGAAGTTAGTTTCGTCGAGTGCGACAAGTAACCATTCAGTGCTGGAGGGTTATTTATTTTACTGAGCCAACACTCGGTTAGAACAATAATATCAATATCGATTTTTGTTAAGCCTATTAGTGCCTGTAACTGATCAAAATTTTTCTTAACACTGCGGATATTCATATGTAGTATTTTAATATTACTAGCAGTAGTAACAAAATAACTAGTACAATCCTGTGGATCACAAGAAAAGGAGTTGCCCAGACCAAGATTGTCCAGGTCTTCATTAATGTTTGTTATGGAATCCATTTATAATTTAAAAGATAACCAAAAAAAGGCACAGGGTAAGTAGGTATTAAATTGATCAGGACATGAACGATACATCTCATTATAATACATGTCATTAAATGTTGTTGGGTGTTTATTATAGTTTTAGTGTTTAGTATTGTGTAAGTGTTTGTGATTGTTGTGTTTAGCGTGTCACAAATATCTTGCAAGATTTTAACATAATATAGATAACCATAATTAAGCTGGGTAAAAACAGTTAAGCTAGAATACATTATCGTACGTAGGACTAGTCAGATTGACATTAGGCTATCAAGATCATAAAGACACTTTTCTGAATGGATTAAAATTTGCTTGTCACCTTCTACTTTACGTAAGAAAACATTGCTATTTGAGATCCAGCAGAATTTATATCCTTTTTTCTTGGCAAATTCTCGAGCTTGATAGAACAACTTTTTGGTAGTGGCAGGCAGTTGCTCCGCAATGTAAACCGGCTGGGAGTCGCCGGGTAACCCAACCAAGGTGGTATTTAATTTCTCATCCTTTCCTTTTCCCTTGTTATAGTCCCTTACAGCCGTCATTAAAGACTGTTTAGTTTGTACTGACGAAAACTCTGCAATTATCGGCCGTGGGGTGGTCGAACTGGATGCCTTTCCTGGCAGCCGGAATACATCACGTAGGCTCGATTCATGGACCGAGACTCCAACGGTGTTGCAGATTTTAGAAACTGTTTTAATAAGGCTTGAACTAGTTTCATTTGGTTCCTGCGGGATGTTGCGAATCTCTATCCCGGACGATCGTGACTTGTACTGTAAGTCAAGTATCTTTTTCTCCAAATTTTCTATATGCTGCCTTTGCTGTAAGCGTTCTTTTCTTAATTCCTCCACTTCCTTTTTCATTTCTTCAAACTGTTTGTTTATAAAAGACATCGATTCAACCATCTTTTCATTTGATTTGCGAATTTCAACGTTAGACGCCTTTATTTCCAAATTCTGGGACTTAATTTCCCCTATGTCAGCCAAAAGTTTGTTCATGAGAGCGGTCTGTTCTGTTAGATATTTTGAGACGTTTGTATCTTGCTCATGTTCCAAGTCAAGTGAGGCTAAGGCAGTCTCACTTTCCGGTGAGCTGCCTTTGCGAAAACGTTTGTTTCTATTTTTATTCACGTAATCGCTCATAGTTACTGCAGCGTTAACATCGGGTTCGGATTGAGTCTGATTTATACTTGAAGAATGAGAATTTGTTGTTTTAGGAGGGCTGCGACGTACGGCTGCCATTATTGATGGAAATAATAGTGGTAGAAGGTAGATAGTAGGTACTTATATGGCACTGGTCTGTATTATATAGAATGTTACCAACGTAGATTTTATCTTCCTATGGGATAATTTTCGAGTTGCAGCGGGTGAAACCGCTGGCAACAGCTATCTAATAAACACAATTTCTATTTATTTCATTTTTTGGTCTTTTTTACTTTATATTTGTAGCTAAATCCTTATTCTAAAATAATATTGATTTAAGTATTTGAAAATAAATGGATTGTTGAGAAAAGAAAACTACATAATACTGTATTCGTTTTAAATTAAATAACTTATTATACAATTAAATTACAATAGTATTATAATTAAATAAATTACAATTATTTTACTAACTTTAAATTCATAATTAAAAGTAACCAATAAATTAGATTAGTTATAAAAATAATAAATACGTTTTATAATATTTTATACAGGGTATTTTTTAAACTAGCGGCCCGGTACGTGCTTCGCTACTTGGACAGGAAAAACGCCATGTGAGCGAATCTCCCGGGTCGACGGCGCGTTGTGTCCCACGCGCGCCTCAAAGAGCGTCAGCATAATGACGGGGCCCCCCTCTCAGAGGGCCAAAGCCTGCCGGGGTCGCGGGATTATTCCCTTACCGTAACCCCGGAACGTAACAGGCTATGAAGGACACCGTGGATTTTAGTCAGTAGAAGTCTGACAGTCCCTCCCGCCCTGCCCGGGGTTGGAGGACTCATTTGATGATTTTACCACGCTAAAAAAAAAAAAAAAATGTGAGCGAATCTGGCGAACGTGATCGTGGTTCAGAAAAAGAAGGTACGCTCCGTATTGCGTCGTTATTTTACGAAGTCTGCGAACGTATTCGAAACTGTGCTGAACGCAAAGGACTACAACGAAATCGAGGCGAAATCGGCATGGGTTTGACGCAGATTGTGCACTTGACGCAAAATGTGCACTTCGCAAATTGTGCACTTCTCAAAATAGAAATTCGCAAAATGTGCACTTCGCAAATTGTGCACTTCTATAGTCACGTTCTCGTGAAAAATAATAAAAAAATAATGTAATTTAGCGGTTTTTATTTTGAACCAATACGATAATTTTCAGATTCATTTTGAAGATTGCTCAATTAGAGAAGTGCACAATTTGCGAAGTGCACATTTTGCGAATTACTATTTTGAGAACTGCACAATTTGCGAAGTGCACATTTTGCGTCAAGTGCACAATTTGCGAAGTGCACAATCTGCGTCAAACCCCTATAAATTCATGGAAGAATGCCACAGAAATTTGAGGACCTTAGATAACGAGATTCAGCAACTCTTAACGAGTTCAAGTGATTGGCAAGAAAAAGATCTCGAAGATGAAATAAATGACGTCTCAAAATATGAAACAAGATGGATGCTCTTACAAACGCGGTATGAATCGATTTCGACGGGGCGTAGCCGTTTCCAAGATTCACAGACACGGATCGCGAGGTGAAATTACCGCGTCTACAATTAAAAACATTCAACGGAAACATAAAAAATTGGTTGTCCTTCTGGGGCTCATTCCAAAACGTTGACAACAACCCCGAAATTGACGAAGTCGACAAATTTCAATATCTATCACAAGCGATGGAAGAAGAAACTGATGTTAAGTCATGTGTGGATAGTTTCCCGTTGACAAATACGAGCTATAAACAATGTCTTGAAGAGCTCAAAGCACGATATGCTTGAGAAGATTTACAAATTCAAGTATATGTGAGAGAGTTATTAGCATTAATATTGGTTAAAGATACAAATAATGACCTAACCTCACTATACAACGTGTAACGTTAATAGCGCAAAACCTCTCGTGGGGTAACTCAGCCCATGTTACTGAACAATGTTTGTTCTAAAACTTAAAAAAAAAAATATTTTTCATACTGATGGACTCGATCAATTTCTCATTTTGTATGAAAAATCATTTTTTTTTTTCCAAAAGTGACCCCACGAGAGGTTTTGCGCTATTAACGTTACACGTTGTATATATGACAAACTCAATGCTCAACTGAGAGCTTTACAAATATTAGGGGTTGCAAAAAACAAAATAAATAGATGTTTCGAGAGAAAATCAATAACTATAAGTAGTTAATTAATTAGGGTAGTTAATAGCAATTAACTACCCTTTTAGGAACTTGAGCGTCACTTTTTCCAATATTAGTACCAGTGCCGGATAAAGCCGGTGCGGGGCCCGTAGCAAATGTAACCATGGGGCCCTAGAGTTACATTGCCTTTTTTTTTTTGCGGAAAATCTACGGTGTCCTTCAATAGCCCTTTACGTTCCGGGGTCACGGTAATGAGATAAGTCTCGCGACCCCCGCAGGTTTTGGCCCTCTAGAGGGGGGCCCCGTCATCATGCTGACACTCTTTGAGGCGCGCGTGGAACACAACACGCCGTCGACCCCTTGTCCATGGTCGGACAGCGAGTCGCCCATTACTCGCCACCCACGTGCCCGTGCCTACGGTGGCCGGAGATCGTCTGCCGACGTCCGTCACTGCAGCTGGGGTGAAGGGAGGATGCTATCCTCTGCGGCCCGCCTCCTACTTCGCGAGCATGACTGCTTCGCAGAAGGAGGCTACCGCTTCCCACTCCGTCTCGCCCCGAAGTATGGCCTCGACCAATGCCGGGCGCGACAGGTCTCCGCCTATCGCCGCCGTGAGGACACGGCGGTGCTTTCCAAGCGGGGCAGTCTTGCACTGTATGCTCCACCGTGTCCTCTGGGCGATCCTCGCAGTGGTGACACCCAGGCGTTTCCTCCCCCTTATCAGACACAGGTACCTCCCGAAACTTCATGCGGTAGGTAAGGACGCCGTGACGCCTATCCAATCACTATTCAAAAAGGGGTCTTACCGCCGCGATTGTGGCGGGCCCGGACCTGGGTTGCGACAGTCGTTCCCTCCATACTGCCCTAAGATCGCCCTTGAGCTCTTCCCGGCGTGCCTTCACTTCTCGAAGCAGCGGGGATACACCCCGGCGCTGCGCCTCCACGCGCCACTCATAGACGCGATGGAGGGCAGTTGCCTCCAGATCCCAGGGCAGCAATCCGGCAAGGTTGGCCGATTCGCTGGCGATCGTGCGATATCCCCGGATCATCCGCATAGCCATGACCCCCTGGCATGCGACCAGCTTTAATGGTCGCGTCCGGATGCTAATCGGGGCCCACACGGGAGCCCCGTTGAGGGCCATGAACCGCACGACACCGGCGTAAAGCCTCCTTGCATGAGGCGTTTGGCCCACTGAGATTGGGCAGGAGTAGCCTAAGGGTGGCCGCTGGAGGCTTTGGGGCAAAACTCTCTATACGAAATGCCTCAATGTGGATTGCATTGCTTCGATATAGCCATGTAATGATTTAGACAAAGCGTATCCTGTATTAAGGTCTTGAGACGACTGTAACGAGGCGTTAGTAGTGACAGTGTGGCCAATCGCTCACTTTAAGAATAGCCAAGGTGTATTACATATTTGTGATTTTTTTTGGGCACAGGCGCGGGGCCCCCCGATGCGCGGGGCCCGTAGCATTTGCTGCCTCCTGCTATATGGCTAATCCGGCACTGATTAGTACATAACTATAAGTAGTTGATTAATTAGGGTACCTAGTTAATAGCAATTAACTACCCTTTTAGGAACTTAGAGCGTCACTTTTTCCAATATTAGTACATCTATGTCTTTTTAACCCACTGCTCTGAGTAAATTGACTATTGCAAATTTCACAAGCAAAAGGTTTCTCTCCAGTATGAATTCTCATATGCAATTTCAAAGTACCATTTATAGAAAACTGTTTATTGCATATTTCACAACTATACGGCCTCTCTTCGGAATGTACACGCATATGCTTTGACAAATTACCTATTTGCTTATTACAAATCTTACAAGTATAAGGTTTAATTCCAGTATGCACTCTCATATGCCTTTTTAATTGCCCAGACTCTCTAAAACATCGCTTACAAATCTCGCAAGAAAACGGTTTCTCGCCAGAATGAACACGCATATGAATTTTCAAATAGCCGTTATCCGAAAACGGTTTTTTGCATATTTTGCAAGAAAACGGTTTCTCGCCTGTGTGTGTTCGTTGATGGAGCTTAAAACTAGCCATTTGAGCGAATTGTCTATTGCAAAATGAACAGGTGTACGGTTTAAACCCCGTATGGACGCGCATATGCACTTTCAAAGTCGTTATTGCTCTGAAATCTTTCTTGCAAACCTCACATGTGTAAGGTTTTTCACCCGTATGTTGCCTCTCATGTATTGATAGATAACTTTTGCTTGAAAACTGTTTCTGACATACATTACAAGTATGTAATTTAATTCCAGTATGTATTATAAAAATGTGTCTTTTTAAATGAGATCTTTGTAAAAATCTTCGTCCACACACATCACATACGTATGGTTTTTCACCCGTGTGGATATACATGTGGGATTTTAATGTTTGATTGTGCCCAAAAGCCTTATTGCAAACTGTACAACTATATTTCCGTTCCCCAGTGTGGGTTTTCATGTGTTCAGTCAAACCTTTTTTTCTCTGGAACTCCTTACTACATTCCGGACATTTGAATTTTTCTTCAAAGTGAATTTTTATGTGTTTTTTTAAGAGTCGTGCTTTTTCGAAGTTTTTCTCGCATATTGTGCAAGGATATGTGTTGTTTACGATGTGAGCTATGGTTATATGTTCAGTCAATTCTTTGTTATTTGTGTGGGAGGAACTGCATAGGTGACAAGTGAATGATTTTTCCCCGTTATGGGCTTTCATGTGTACTTCTAAAGAACCGTTGTAGGAGAACTTCTTTTGACAAATATCACAGGAGTATTTTTGTTGAGATTTCTTCTTTTTCTGCTTTGGTTGGTCATCTGAAATAAAAGAAAGTTGTATGTATTTTAGTTTGTGTGTTTTATATACAAGGTGAATATTTGACGTGGATAGCTCTATCCGAAACTACGAGGAATATCGAAAAACATTGGAAGGAGAGACTTCGAAGCCGATTTTGACGAAAACTAAAACTGCATCATTGGATTTTAGAAAAATAAATAATTCTGGCCAGGAATCAAAGCGGCTGATTTCGGAAAAAAATCACATCCTGTATTATTACACCATTCGATAGTGTTGCTAATAAGGATCAAATTCTGGGAAGTAAAGATATATGGCAAACTTAATCATTTATGTATCTATTGGCACTTTATTAGATTTTAAAGTAAAACCACTCACCATCACTAAAATCCTTGGATTCAGCCCACTCAGCGTCGCTCCGGGGCTCCGCCCTAGACCGGGTGCTCCTCAACACAGACAGAGGCTGGTCATCATCTTCTACCGGCGAGATGAAGATCTCCATCGATTGAAGGCTGTCATCTGCGGATAATCATATATTATAATATTAGCGGCCCATCCACTAACGTTCATTCCTGCCAGAATCTACAATCCTACGGAATGAACGCCAGTGGATATGCAAGAGCGTGAAAGAATGACGGTATTATAACCCCGAAACCCCTTCCGTTGCCAAGGACGATGTACCTAAACGTGTGTTTGGTCACTGAAGGATTGTTTTTCAAGGCGTGTTGTAATAAACTCAGGGGAAAAAACTTAGAATTGAGATTTAATTACTGGCTTCAACGGTTTTATTTGATCCCGTCGCTTTTCTGTACAGTTTGCACAACGGGACAGGTCAGAAGGAATGAACGTTAGTGGATGGGCCACTATTGTCTTTTAGTTCGTCATACGGCGTCCAATGACCTGAACAACGTAACTTGGTAAGATTGGATGGGCAAAGGTGCAGGGACGTGTGGCGCAGTGGCTGAGCGATCGACAGCTGCGCAACGTGACGCGGGTTCGATACCCGCACGGACAAATGTTTCAAATAAAAATGGCATTTTCATAATTTCTACAAAGCTGTAATTAATTTTGTGAAAAATACTGTGATAATCTTACCATCATATTTAATATCCTGTTCATCAGGATTTGACTCTTCTTTCAATCCTGAAAATAAAACCAACATCAATATTAAAAAAAAAAAAAAAAAATATGGAAAATGTTGTATGGAAATAGAGACAGTGACCTCTGAGTTTGTTTCGGCTGTTTCTTCTCAGAGTTGTCAGTAACGAAGTACTGGCTCATGTAGTTTGAAAAACTGTGTATTTGATGTGTAGAAGTCTTTACAACCAACTTACACAGTAAATATCATTTGGCAATGGAAAATTAGGAGCAGTGGTGGCCCAATGGTATCGGCCCCGAGCCCCGACTTACGGGTTGTAGGTCTTGGGTTCGAACCTAACGCGCATTACTTTATGTAATTTATTTCATCACCACTGTGCTCTCAAAACGGTGAAGGAAAACATCGTGAGGAAATCGGCATGTCCTAGAATCAAAATTTCGAAGACATGCGACATCTGCCAACCTGCACTGGGCCGGCGTGATGGATTATCCTGGATTGGCCTGTCTCCCAGCAGTGGGAACATTATAGGCTGATGATGATGATGATGATGAACCAGCAAAGAAAATCAAGTGAGCCTTACCATCTCCCCCTAATTCACTTTTAACTTGTTTGTCAACAGCCAAAGTATCTGAAAAAGATGAAAAACAGTTGTGATATGAAAATAAATATTTTTAAACAAATATTTGTTTGATCTGCATGTATTTGTTCTGGGCCTGGGTGTTTGTGTAGATGGCTTTCTATGTTTGTAAACCTAAACACCACGACACGAAGAAATTCCTACTTTCCTAGAATAGGGAAATGTTTAAAAAAAAAACTTGAGAGGTGTCAAGGGACAACCGGATGGAACGAAGTTACTGTATACACTCAACAAAAATAATCGTCGCGACTTCACTCCACTCCGCTCCGCTCCACTCCACTCCACTCCACTCCACTCCACTCCACTCCACTCCGCTCCACTCCACTCCACTCCACTCCACTCTTTGAGCTCTAGCACCCTTTCGCAACGCACGATAAGGAACTTCGTTCCAAAAAGTGTCGTGACAACTTTTCGTAAGAATTTTTTCCGTCTAGCCCCCTTTCACAACGCGCGATAAGGAACTTCGTTCCAAAACTAGTTTTAATGTTCTTATTATTTAATCTAGTTTTAATGCTTTATACCTAAAATAGTTATTATAATCATTATCACTTAAAATTTTTATCTTTTTGTTAATTCGTCGTCTAATGAAAATATTGATGTGTTCTATTGTATGTGTATGTAAAGTGATGACCTGAAACACAGGTTTTAATAAACCAAGATCAGGCAGATCGCTACATTTTACATAGAATTATTGTATTTTGCTTGTAATAATTATGTAAACCTTTATTGTGACCGAATTCTTGAATAAATTTTATTCTCTGGCCAAACAATCTGGATACAAAAATATTATTATCATATTCCTGCCCTTACCCCATTCTCTGCCAGTCTTTCTCTCCTGACAGCTATAACCTTGGGGTCTTCAAGTCAAGAGTGAACAGGTTACTTCTAGGCAAGCGTGCTTCACCGTCAACCACATTAATGCTTACCATCAATTGAGATACTAGACAAACGCGAGCCTATCTACACTAGTATTATAAAGAAAGAAAGAAAGAAAAGAAAGAAAAATGTTTAAAGAGGAAAGATTTATATTTTTATGTGTGTGTATATTTTTGTAATCAATTAACTCAAAAATTACTGCACAAATTTCAAAAATTTTTTCACCATTAGTGAGTTGCATTCACCTTGAGGAACATAGTTTATAGCCTATGTTACTCAGGGTGAATGTACATCATGTCCACCCATGTGAAGCCAGGATGGGTTTAGTCATAAATAAAAAGCACCCTCTTACCTTTATACCCGCAGCCATAGACATACTCCTTCAACTTGTCTTCGCACAGAGACACTTGTCTCTTGAACTGAGCTGCATCTCGTAGTCTTGGTTCACAAGTACTGCATATGGAGTAGGACGCTGGGTTGTTTGGTAGCGGATTTAGCTGTAAACAAAAATATTTTAATAAAATTTTCTATTTTTTATGTGCTTATTTTGGGGGATTGGATTGCTGCGCTGTCGCGTGTGAGATTCCTGCACGGAACAAATAATTACATGACTAACAAGTCGTTGTTCCAGGTCTGGGTGTTTGTGTTTGTGAGTTTCTATGTTTGTAAACGCACCCACGACACAGGAGAAATTCTTAAAGTGGAAGAGCTTTTTTTTTATACATAAAAACATTTTGTTGTGAGCATGACTTGAACTTTGGGAACTGTACAAATGGGTAAATGTGACTCTGTAACGTAAAGGGTGATTAAACGAACACGGTGGATTTTAGTACGAGTCTGAGAGTCACTTCTGCTCCACACAGGGGGGGAGGAACCATTTGATGATTTTACTATATAAAAAACCTACAATGTTCTGATTCAGATTACATTCTGATTCTGAGAGGCCTGTTGGTCTAGTGGTTAGTGACACTGACTGCTATGCCAGAGGTTGTGGGTTCGATTCCCACCCAGGACAAATGTATGTGTGATGAGCACGATCATTTGTTCTGTGTGTAATTTATCTATATCTATACATTTAATAAATTTGTAGAAAAGTGGTGTCTGTACAATGGAAATATACAAAAAAAAAGTAGCAGGGGTTGTTATTTTATCGATGCCGAACCCGAAAATGTAGTTAAAATTTTTTTTGTCTGTTTGTCTGTTTGTCGGTTTGTCTGTTTGTCTGTTTGTCTGTGTGTTTGTGCACGCTAATCTTCGGAACTACTGGACGGACTTGAATGATTTTTTTTTGTTGTATAGGTATTAAGTCCGGTTAACATATAGGCTATAATTTATCTTGGAAACTTGAACACCTGATGCAGAACCGCAACAGACCTGCTTAACTATAAGAGATACAGAAATGGTGCCATAGCAAAAATTGTTCCACGTGATGAGCATTTTCTGCTGAGAGAATAAATTTGAAGATCCTTGACACCTGATGTGGAACACCAAGAGCCCAGCTGCACTATCACATGTACAGGAACGACGTCTTAGCAAGAGTTGTTCAGCCTGATAAGTACTCTCTATTGCTGTATAAAAATTTGAAGATCTGGAACACCTGATGTCGAACTCCAAGAGCCCAGCTACACTATAACATATAAGTGAATGACATCTTAGCAAGAGTTATTCAGCCTGATGAGTACTCTCTGTCAACGTATAAAAATTGAAGATCTGGAACACCTGATGTGGAACTTCAAGAGCCCAGCTACACTATAACATATACAGTAAAGACGTCTTAGCAAGAGTTGTTCAGCCTGATGAGCACTCTCTGTTGACGTATAAAAATTAAAGAACTGGAACACCTGATGTGGAACTCCAAGTGCCTAGCTACACTATAACATCTACAGTAAAGACGTCTTAGCAAGAGTTGTTGAGCCTGATGAGCAACCTCTGTTGTCATATAAAAATTGAAGATCTGGTACACCTGATGTGGAACTCCAACAGCCCAGCTACTTTATAACATATATAGGAATGACGTCTTAGCAAGAGTTGTCCAGCCTAATGAGCACTCTCTGTTGACGTATGAAAACTGAAATCTGGAACACCTGATGTGGAACTCCAAGAGCCTAGATACACTATAACATATACAGTAAAGACGTCTTAGCAAGAGTTGTTGAGCCTGATGAGCAACCTCTGTTGTCATATAAAAATTGAAGATCTGGTACACCTGATGTGGAACTCCAACAGCCCAGCTACTTTATAACATATATAGGAATGTCGTTTTAGCAAGAGTTGTCCAGCCTAATGAGCACTCTCTGTTGGCGTATGAAAATTGATATCTGGAACACCTAATGTGGAACTCCAAGACCCCAGCTACACTATAACATATATAGGAATGACGTCTGAGCAAAAGTTGTTTAGTCTGATGGTCATTTCCTGTTGACTTACAAAAATGAAAGATCTGGAACGTCTGGAATCGTCTCGCGCATCCCGTTGTTTTCCCGTCCCCAGGCTCTTAGAATTCGACGTTTCAGATCTTCGATTTTGACGATCCCGTCGTCGCTGGCATAAGCAACAGGATCCGCGTACGAAGTCGCGGGCAGAAGCTAGTCTATAATATTTATGTATTTAGAAACATATAAGTATGTTTATCAGTTGTCTAGTACGCATAACACAAGCTCTGCTTAGCTTGGGACTAGATGGTGTTGTGTGATAGTTGTGGAATATTATTATATTATATTATTATATTCAGATTGTAGGCCATCGCAGTCATACTCAGCGAAATAAATCGTAACATTGTAGGATCAACATTTGCCGAGCCTTTTCACAACTATAATTTATATTACATGGTTTCCCAGTTGAACTGGATGCAGCTGTATATCAATAGTATGTGTCAATAATACATCACCTAAATGGATCACTAAAGGTATTAGGAAATCTTGTAGTTATAAGAGACAACTTCAAAAGATGTATTACACTAAAAATAAAAATAAAGAAATACGGACTAAATATTTAAAATATAATAAAATATTAAAATCTTGCGTGCTCCATTCAAAAAAAAATTCTAACCTTAATTACATACTAAAATCTAAAAATAAAAACAAAGCCACATGGGACATAATTAAAAACAGAACAGACACTCACAAAACATTTAATCAAATCAATGCTATAGATCACGATGGCTCTGTTTTAAGCAACCCAACTGAAATAGCCAATTCATTTAATAACTTCTTTATTGATATAGCTAATACAACGACTCAACCTGCAAAATACGAGCCTACCTGTAAAACCCAACCTACACGAAACAGTGAAAGCATATTTTTGAATCCGTGTACGGACACCGAAGTGTTTCGTGTAATTATGTCCTTAAACAATAAAAAGTCTGTAGGATATGATGAGATCTCCACAGATATATTGAAACGATGTGCTAAAATCATATCCCCAATATTGTGTCACACAGTTAACTTATCTTTATTTGAAGGTACCTTCCCTAATAAATTGAAAACTTCAATAGTCAAACCCCTTCATAAAAGTAACAGTCCACTAGAGAAGTCTAATTATAGGCCTATCACGCTCATTCCGATATTATCAAAAATTTATGAAAAATTAATGCACAGTCGTCTAATTAATTTTATAAACAAACATAAAATTATTCGTGAAGAACAAAATGGCTTTCAAAAAGGAAGATCAACTACCCTGGCTGCATTCTTTCTGGTTAGGTTTATTACAGATAGTATAGATAAAAAACGTCCTGTGTCTGTTGTTTTTCTTGACATGAGTAAGGCCTTTGATCTCGTAAACCATAAAACTCTCCTTGACAAATGCGAACGCGGAGGGTAGGCGATTGTTTGTGGCGAGTACATGTGGTTTTGTTTCTCGCACCGATTTTCGGCTAATTCTCTGCTTTTTCTGGTGGTTTTTGGGTATATTTTACGTGTCTGTGCTCGTCCTGTGTTTATTTGTGTTGTGTACCGCATCTGGTAAGTTTTTAACTATTTAATTCTCTACTGGCCTATGCTGAGTGACAATGGCGGGTGACGAACGGCCTCCTGGCCGCCCTCCAGATCCCCCCCATCCCACTCAGCTACAATCGCAAGACCTTTTTCCTCATACACCTATTCTGACGGCCCCACTATCTCAATTTGAGACAATGGAAGTTGAAGTAGCTTCTCAAAAGAGGAAACTCGTAGAAAAACATCCCCACAACGACGCTACGAATGGCACAGACGAAAATGCTCCAATGACTAAACGCGACCGGGTCACGTCTCCGTCCTTGATCTCACGCTCCAAGTACTCGCATTTAGATAGACAACCATTTTTAGTATATGCATCTCTTTGTGAATCCGACCCAACCTCTGGCACTACCCTTCATTCTATAAAATTTGGTAAAATGTTAGAGAAACTGAATGTTGTGAATATTGTAGATGGGGGTATAAAGAGAATAGGTAGAAACAGGGTATCAGTAGAGTTCAAGGGCCCGGAAGATGCCAATGCATTTATCGACAATGAGTCAATTAAGCAAAAAGGTTTCACGCTGTCCATTCCTACTTTCAACATCACCAGGATGGGTGTTGTGAGGGGTGTCCCTATTGATTGGACTGACATTGAAGTCTTGGATGCCCTGAAGTCTCCACTTGGTAAGGTGTTGAAGGTGAGGAGATTGAATCGCAGAGTTTCCAATAATGGGAAATCGGAATGGATTGCCACATCAAGCATAGTAATCACATTTGATGGTGAGAGCCTCCCAGATCGAGTCTTCTGCTATTTCAATTCCCTTCCAGTAGAGATCTATAATTTTCCCACTGTCCAGTGTTTCGGGTGCTGCAAATATGGACACACCAGAACTCAATGCCGGTCAAAGCCACGGTGCTACCGCTGTGGTAGTGGTGACCATTTTGGAGATGGTTGTACCATTGAAGAACCCAAGTGCTTTTATTGTTCGGGTGACCACCCTGCGAACAGTCGTCAATGCCCGGAACATCTGCGTCAGCGGAACATCAAGTCCACCATGGCCAAGGACAATATATCTTATTCTGAAGCAGCCAAACGTTTTGCCCCCTCCTACCGTTCTTTTGCAGACGTTACGGCGTCAGCCCCTCCAGCACTGACTATCCCCCTGACCTTTAACCATAATCCCCGCCCTCCCCGTCTCCCAATCTCTAATTACTCCTCCCATTCCCAACCCTCTACTTCTTCCACCAGTAAAAAAATTGTTACTACCCGTTCAAAGCCTCACACCCCCCTCCACCCTGGTTATGACCGTAGAGCCCACCAGGATATTATTAACAGTTATTCTTTCCCCCCCTCTCCTAATGGTTGTGCTCTGATGGACCACCCTCCCACTCATAATGAGAATGAAGAGACTATTAACACTATTATTACTTTGCTTTCCACCCTTCTTTCAAATTACTCATTACCAGACCACGTTGCCGACAACATAGTCAATAAAATTAAAAACCGTAACATTCCATCTCATGCAGTGGAACACCAGAAGTGCTCTCCCCAAAAAACATGAAATCTGTCACCTTATTAATTTGCATAACCCTGCAATTTTTGCAATCTCAGAGTCATGGCTAACTCCACGACTCAATTTTAATATTCCTAGGTATAGCACTCTCCGGGATGACCGTTCTGATGGTTATGGCGGGGCTGCTATGCTAGTGAACAATCTTCTTTCTTTCACCCCTCTATCCTTTCCTCCCCACGGAGATGAGATTAATGCTGTAGGTGTTAATATCCTTGGCATTAATTTTATATCTGTCTATATTCCCTTCCCTAATCCCTCCTGCTTTCAATACATTCATAATATATGTTCCTCATTGAATCCTGTTATAATTTTGGGTGATTTTAACTGCCATCACTTTCTGTGGGGCTCTGACCATTCTGATACCCCTGGTTTGGAGTTGGTTGATCTGCTGGAAGATTTGGATTTATGTGTTGTCAACGATGGTTCCGCCACTCGCCTATCTAGACCTGGCCTGAGTAGAAGACCTTACCCTGTGTTCAGCTAGTTTGACCGCCCAGTTGGAGTGGAAACGACTAAACCTCACGTATGGTAGCGACCACTACCCAATATGCACTACTCTGATCAATAGGTCCTTACCCCAAAGGGATAACCCTCCACTTTTAAAATACAGGCTTACTGGTGCGGACTGGGACTTATACTCCCAAACTCTTGAAGATATGGTTTCCACTTTTCCCCAAATTTCCCCAGCCAACATAGATGACTGCATATCGAAATTTTCAGATTCAATTTCTTCAGCCGCGGATAACAGCATTCCACTTAAAAATTCAGCCTCTGGAAAACTATCTTCTCCCCCCTGGTGGGATCGGGAATGTTCCAACATGATTAAATCTCGAAAAGAAGCGGAACACAATTATGCTCAAAATATGTCCACTGAAAACTGGATCGAGTACAAACGGATTGTTGCGACATCCAAACGTCTATTTAAACAGAAAAAAAAAGAAGGATGGAAGAAATTCTGTTCTTCACTTTCCCCTTCAACCCCTTCCTCTCTTATTTGGCAAAAATTCAAACATTTTAAACGTGGTTGCTCTGTCCGAAACTCCTCATCTATGCATAGCGGCATTACAGAATCTTTCCTGAACAAACTAGCTCCCCCTTTCGCTCCTCTTTTGGGAGAATCACCTTCTGAGGGGGGCGAAAATTCCAATGACCCCTTAGATGCCCCCTTCTTGTTAAGCGAACTGGATGCAGTGCTCGAACACGTACACGACTCTGCCCCAGGTATAGATGGCCATCCATATTCCTTTTTTAAAAAATTGGGGCTCCGCAGTCGCCAATATCTTTTATCATTAATTAACACATGTTTTAATCTCTCACATATCCCTGTTTCCTGGAAAACGCAGCTTATAATTCCTATTCTAAAACCAGGGAAACCTCCCGATTGCCCCGATAATTTTCGACCCATTGCTCTATCACCTGTAATAGGTAAAATATTGGAACACCTTATTAAAAACAGATTGGAGTGGTTGGTTGAAGGACGTGGTCTTCTAGCCAAATCTCAATTTGGTTTCCGAAAGGGGGCTAGTACAATGGACAGTATTGGTGTTCTGATGACTGATATCCGGATTGCTTTCAGCAAAAATGAGTCTGTTCTGGCGGTCTTTCTTGACATTTCTGCAGCTTACGACAATGTTCTTCTTTCGGTACTCAGAAGTAAATTACGCCAGCTGAGTATCCCTGTAAAGATTATTAATTGTATCTGTAACTTGTTGGCTGGTCGTAGTGTTAAACTCCACGTCCCAGGAGAATCACATGACCCCAGAACTGTTTGGCGTGGTTTACCCCAGGGTTCAGTACTAAGTGCTCCACTCCTACCAACGCTCTGCAAGTTGAGAGTGGCGACCCTCCCCTTCTTCTCCGTAGACAATACCTAGCCGATAAATATATGTACAAGGTATATTTTCTTAGTAATCACGTTGTTCTTTCTAAGCTTTCCATACTAGATAATTTATGTAGACAAAGCGATTACTGGAAGCATAAAGACCCCCCTTTGATCCTTAATTCATTTAGGAAAATCCGGAATGTGGAAATCAATTCTCCCATTCCTCAGTGTAATAAATTCCCACTCTACTCATGTCCATATGAAGTTCTAAATTTTGTTCCAAAAATCTCTTTTATTGGAATAAATAAGGATACCATCAATGCTAATGACCTTTTTCTTTCGACTGTTAATAACAACTGGCCTGATCACTACAAATTTTATACTGACGCTTCTAAATTGACCTCCGACGGTAGAACAGGCATTGCGGTATATAATTCCAACTCCAAGATATTCCTGCAGTTCCAGTGCCCTCCCGAGTCTTCAGTTTTTACTGGGGAATGCATTGGAATTCTGGAGGCGTGTTTATTTATTTCCTCTCATTCAGCTATCTCAAAAGCAGTCATCTTCTCTGATTCCATGAGTGCTCTGCAGGCAATAGTTAAAAATTCATTTAAAGATAACCTACGTAGCCCAATCATTGTCGAAATCAAAACTGTCCTACATTCTTGTTTTAAAAAAAACGTTGAAATCATATTAGTATGGATTCCTAGTCATGTGGATATTACGGGCAATGAGGTGGTAGACAAAGCAGCTAAGAATGCGATCAGCAGCAATCTGGCAGATAAAAACATTATGCTATTCAGGTCTATGACCTAATTCACAAGGCCAAAGTAGATCTTTTTAAATCCTGGCAAGACCACTGGTCTCAATCTAGCAAGTCAAAGGCTAGCTTGTTCGCATCTATTCAACCAACCATTCCTTCCAAGCCTTGGTTTTATAAATACAAAGAAACATCCAAAACCGTCACATCCGTCATATGCAGAATCCGTATTGGCCACTGCTGTACCCCAGTTTTCCTCCATAAAATTAGGGTCCGGGACAGTTCCTTGTGTGAATGTGGGCTGGATGATGGTACATTAGATCACATATTTTTAAATTGCCCTTTGAATAATGTTTCCTCTTTTGATCATGTTATTACAAAATTGAACATCCAAAAACCCACTAATGTCCGTCACCTCCTCTCATTTTTCCCTAATCCCCAAATTATACGTGCTTTTATTAAATTTATTTCCAATAACAATATTAAACTATAAAAATCAGACATAGCCTAATTAATAATTATTATATTGTCTTCACGTATATATTCTATGTTACTAACTATTACTAACTCCAAGGTTTTGTGTTTATTTCAGGGCTAGAAGAATTGCCTCAAAAAGTTTAAGTTCATTATTCTCTTTGTAAACTTAAATTTAATAAAATACCCATGTATAGTCACTTCGCTGCTTACCCTGTGGTCACTACATGACACTGGCACACATTGCTACGGCAGATTGCCAATAAAAAAAAAAAAAAAAAAAATGCGAACGCTATGGCATCAGAGGACCTGCTTTAAATTGGCTGAAAAGCTATCTAAGTTTTAGACAACAATGTGTTGAAGTAACGCATTTTAACGATGATCTTGTAGCAACGTCATATAGATCTCAATTTCGACACAATAGGTCAGGTGTGCCCCAAGGAAGCATCCTTGGACCCCTCCTCTTTCTCTTATACATTAATGACTTACCAAACACAACTCAACATAAATGCATACTTTTTGCAGATGATGTGTCAGTAATAATACCGGAAAACAACAAAGCATCACACCAACAAGAAGTATCCGAAACAGTTAACAACATAATCAATTGGCTAAATGATAACAACCTTAAAGTTAACTTGTCTAAAACAAAATATATCCAATTTGCAAATATTAAACAAAATCCAGCAAAAATTCATTTAGTACAGAATAATGAAATAATTAATAAAGAAAGTAGCATAAAATTTTTAGGTCTAACACTAGATGAGAACTGTAATTGGGGAATCCACATTGACAACTTATGTAAAAAAATAAACAGATTTGTTTATGCACTAAAAGAGCTGCGCAAAACAGCGAGCGAAAAAGCCGCACTCAGCGCCTATCACGGCTATGTAGCTTCTGTACTGAGGTACGGATTACTCTTATGGGGAAACTCGACATATATCCAAAGAGTATTCTTAGCGCAAAAAAAATGTCTGAGGGCAATCACGGGTGCTCCTCCATATGAAAGCTGCAGACCGATATTTAAGAAGTTAAAGGTTCTAAGTCTGGCATGTACTTACATTTTAGAAATAGGTATATTTGTTAAGAAGAATTCCCATTTCTTTTCCACTGTAGCCGAAAAAAATAGATTCACAAAAAGGGACCCAACAAAGTTAAAAAATCAATTCTGCAATAGCACACTTCATTATCGTAATAGTTACTTGATGGCCATTAAAATCTATAACCATATTCCACAAAAAATTAGAGAATCACCACTACATAAATTCCAAAAAAACTTGAAATCATGGCTTCTTAAAAATACATATTACTCAGTAAAAGAATTTTTAGAAGACGTGCAATTTAAATAGTAAGTAGGAAGTTACACATTAAATTCATGCCAAAGTTGTTATTTCTGTATTTTATTTTATTTGATGTTTGTTTTTACTAAGTTTAATATTGTGCTGTTTTATATTTTTGTTAAATCTGTTTTGAAATTTAACGTTACACGTTGAATACTTATCTTAATATATATAAATCTCGTGTCACAATGTTTGTCCTCAATGGACTCCTAAACCACTTAACCGATTATAATGAAATTCGCACACCATGTGCAGTTCGATCCAACTTGAGAGATAGGATAGTTTAAATCTCAAATTGTAGTCGCAATTTTAATAATATTATAAAGATTGCACCCGTGCGGAGCCGGGGCGGGTCGCTAGTATAATATAGGTATAAAATAGGTTTATTATAGGTTTGAAATAGGTATAATATAGTTATAATTGTTATTAAATGTATAACAACATATTAATATTAATATTCGTATGCCGCTTTGTGCGGTGGATATGCTGATCGAAATATTTGTAACATCCCTTTCCCTACCATATTCGACGAATAAAATGTCTTTGTCTTTGTCTTTGTAATATTTTGAATGTGGCGACTTTTGCCTGCTGCTATGGGAAATAAAAGGCGTGATAACTCTAGTAGTCAAGAATCTTATTAGATCTAATGAAATAAGATACTTGGATAAAATAGATAAAATAAGAATAGATCTTAAAGGATTTTTATTTTTAGTGCATTACATTTTAAAGCAGTATGCGGTAAATATAGCCTGTACCCCAACTGTACCCACAATATTCATTATAAATCTACAGAAATTGTTTATTTAATAATACTCACAATAATATCGAAAGTATCTTTCAACAAAACATAACAATCGTCTCCGATGCTTTCGTTCGAATACACGTTTAGACTCTTGTAATTGCATTCAGTATGGCAGCAACGACATAAACCACTTGTATTCCACGTCACAGACATTTTTAAGCCACATTTAATTCATCTTTAATACATTTGAGAAACAAAACAAGTACATTTTAGAACCGAAACCACCGAAACAGAAAACAATAGATGAGAAAGCACTACTATGGTTTTACGAGTACCACGTAACTCGATTTGAAAATCGCGGCTGTGATAAAATTTCTATAGTGGAAAAGGGTGGAAACAAGAATTTCAATGGGAAATCGAGTTTTCTGTGAATTTGTTTACCGTGGTATGTACAACAGTTTGACACTGACAGTAGTGACAGTTTTAGTGATGTTGCCTTAGTAAGGCTGCATATTCTGAAAGTTGGCAACGTCTCAAAAAGCTGTCAAATATTTACAAGTTTTAATTAATTTGGCAAATTTTCTGTATGAAAACAAGAAATATCGCTCTGTAGTGCACTAAAAAAATGATACAGGAATGCAATTAAAACACTGAATTTGATGTTGTAACCGTTTCAGGTGTATAAAAGGCATTTGGAAAGCTTCCAAATGCTTTTTTTACATCTAAAACTATATATTCGGTGTTACGATATTAATTATTGTATTCCCTTATCAATTTTTTAGTGCACTACAGAGCCATATTTCTTATTTTCATACAGTAACAATGCTAAATTAATTAAAACTTGTTAATATTTGACAACCATTTGCGACGTTGCCAGCTTTCGGAATATACGCTCGTAAGTCGTGCAGTTACGATTGGTATAAAATACAAACAATTTTCTGCTGTCCTCTTTTTAATGCTAAACTTAGAAAAGGGAGGTGGGGGCATGGATATTCCCATATCATTTAGAAAGAGATGTAATAAAAACTATTAAAAGACCATCTTTCTCTTTCAACTCTGTTTAACTTGAGGTCAATTCAAACCGTGACCTGATGCAACACGTACCTACAGCTTGGCCAGCTCTACGTGCGCGTGAGCATACTCTTATTTGCCAAGCTGTAATTTTACAGCTTGGCAAATTAGAGTAGAAAACTGGAAGTCGCCACTATGCTCTCGCTACTAGCACTTTAGAATGATTTTACTTTTATTTTTTTCACTTATTACGTTAATTTTATGGCACAATAATAAATCTAGCAAACCTGCGTTCTTTGTTTACATCAAATGTCAAAGATTTTAAAACGTTGTCAGCAAACAAAAAGATTAGTTTCGTTTCAAGACGTTCTGGCCAAGCTGTACAATAGGGTGGATAGATACTGATACTGATACTGCTAGCCTACATCATCCCACTGCTGAGCAAAGGCCTCTCCCCATTACTTCCAACTTTCACGATCCAGGGCCAAAGTGGACCACTGGTCATCGGTTTTATCAAGCTCGTCCCGCCATCTTCTGCGAGGTCTGCCGCGACGCCTTCTGGCTGTGTCAGGGCTCCACGGGTGGATAGAGTGACTCAAAATTAAACTTTATTGGCTACACAAAAAAAAACATTTCCCGGGTCGTCTTACGGTATTTACTGGTGGTTTACTGACCCCTACGTGGCACAAAAAACACATGCTCAAAGGCCCAATATCCATGCCATTGCCAAAAGAATAAAAAATCAAAATGGCAATGGCACTTGTCGAAGTTTGAGCGCGCAGCTGCCAAAAATCGATAATTGCTTGAAAAATCACCGTAGATTTATGAAAAAACACCAAAATGCCAGAAACAATAATAGAAAGTGTCCTCACAGGAAAATTAGACGCCACACTGCTAATAAAGTGGCTAAACGATGAATCTTTGGAGGTGAAATTCTAACCTAGAACAAAATATATTTTTTTACATATTTTTGCAGTATTTTCATGTTATTTATATTTTTAGGATGTGCCTGAGGACTGTATACTAAATTGCTGCAATAGGAACGAGTTTGTGACATGTTTTTTGTCATATTTAAGGACCCAAACTGATAGGTAGGTCATCTTGAAAATTTTGTAAACAAAGGTTTTTTTCTAGTTGAATTTTATCAAATGAATCATCTGTTTTGAGGTAGAATATCAAATAATTATATTTTAACACTTATATTAGAATTTATGCTAGAAATTGGTATTACATTTTGCTGAAATCTTGATAATCCACATATTTTTTTTCAATAATATGTCATCATCCACATCAATAATTATTTATTATCCATTTTAATAGATATACATAACAGACATATAAAATACAGGTGTTACACCATCTCCACAATTGGCTATGTATATCATTATTAAGCATGAGAAAGAAAATTGAAACAATTTTTAGTGATGACTATTGGTTTTTGTAGGCAAATATTATTTAAAAAACAAACAATTGTTTCATTGATTGATGATTATCAGAGTCCGGAGTAGGTAGAATAATTTGGGGTCAATTACCTGAAACATCTACATTAATATGGACATGCCTCTGGGATTCCAGGATTTTACTGGAATTTTAAATTTGTTAGGGACATACAATGAAGACATACAGGGAATAAGCCATCTTTATTTCTAATTTCACCCAAATCAATTAAAAATCCCGTAAGTAATGACATGTAATCCCGGGAAAAGGGCTTATCTATGTTATGTTTATATAAATTATTATACTATGAGGGATCATAGTTTTACATAAAAAGTTATAAACAACTGTGAGACTCTGACAAATCAAAATGAAATATAAAATAATAAAATTAATAGTAATAGTTTAGTTTTATTTTAGTATTTTATATTTCTATAACTAGTAAAATAATCCAATCTTCTATTTTTTTATCTAGCATGTTAGAAAAATAAAATAAAATAATAGTGTGGCTAGGCAAAAGGATGGTGACACAAGGAGTTGGGAGTTAGGATTACCATATCTCAAGATTTGTTTTTTTAACACACTTTGTATGAAATAGCTAATTCTAGGGTTACAATGGCAGTCTTATCGCTAACAGCAATATCTTCCAGACAACCTAGTTAGTGATTTCCGGATTTAAAATGCAAATAAAAAGGGGGAGGTAGTCAGTGGTGCACTGAAATTACATGTGTACAATACAAAAATTAAAAGAAAAACAGTTTAAGTCATAATTATAGATAATTTCAGACTTTTCTCAAGATTATGGCTGAATTTTGGAAATCTATGAATTTACAGAAGTTAAAAAACTGAATTCCTTATAAATCAACTTTGTGTTGTTTATTAAAGTAATCTGTATGTTTGAAACCTATGGAAAAGGTGCATCTTCATGTACTGCCCAGGCATTGTTTCATGGGCCACATAGCTGTAAATTATGTTCACAAGAGAATTCACAAAATTCAAGGATTTTTCAATGACACTGGGGTGGTAATAGGTACTTATAAATAAGCTATTTCTCATATAATATATAGATTGGTTTCATAAAACACAAAGAAAATGGTTTAAGTATTTAATTAATAGAACACAGGATAAAAATAATTTATTGATTGGCTATGAACTTGAAAATTGTCAAACAAAGAGTCAAACCTTTAATAAGGTTATTCAAAGGCACTTTGAGAGAAAAATAGAATTTATTTCAGTCGCCTGAAAATTATCGGCAAGAAACTCCATTGTTTCGCACTACATAATTATAAAAAGCTTATTATTTTCCGAGTGACTAATAACTTAAAAGTCGACTAAATGTTTGCAACAAATAAAACAACTTGCCAGCGATTAAATATTTTCGCGACTATTATATTATTTATGGTTCAAAATTATGGGTGTTATAAAAACTAAAAACTAGCAGCTGCGTTTAGGTAGCAAATAAACTATACCAGTCAATTGAAATATTAGGCGAGGAGCTGTATATAATGACTTGGCGACTAATAATGTTAGTAGGGTGGCATTCGCCGGTAATGTGTGCAACTAACACGTTAATGTTTAGTTTTGTTTATTTTGTGAGCCAGCATGACAGGTAGTAGGTAATCAGTTATTTGACCTAGGATGCAAGAGCGAGCGAAGCGAGCTCGGGACTTGGGGCACCCCGACACGGACAGGTTAGGTTCGAAGGGGATGGCGGGGTCTGAAAGACCCCGCCATCCCCTTCGTGTTAGGTTACTTTAAACCCTGTACGTAGAAATAGGAGCCCCGCGAAGCGGGGCTCCGTCGAGCATTCTGGCAGGTGATACTGATTTAAAGCTATTAAAAGTCACACAATTATAAGCTAGTTTATATTTATTCTTCATACAAACAATTTTAAATAGAATCTGATTTATATTATTTATGAATGCCCATTTTCTATTTTATTTTCGCCATTAAGTTTCCGCTTAGATATTAATTCAGTTCCCAAAAGAAAAACTTGATGCTAGTTTAAATTAAAACGGAGATTATTTCTGATATATTAATATGCTACCTATTAATTATTACGATACTCCTTATTAGCTGCCAACCCATTATATATGGTACCCACTCTATTATTTTTTAAAACCTATATTCAGTTTACTTAGTTGCCGCATTAAATACATGCCATTATAAAATACAGTTCTTCCATTGCATTAGTATTTATATGAAAGTGAATAACAGAGAAAACTTTCGATAATTCATCATCATGAGCCTATAATGTTCCCACTGCTGGGACACAGGCCTCCTCTCTGCGAGAGGGACTGGGCCATAATCTACCACGCGGGCCCAGTGCGGATTGGTGGATGTCACATGTCTTCGAATTTTTGGTTCTAGGACATGCCGGTTTCCTCACGATGTTTTCCTTCACCGCGCGTTTTGAGAGCAGTGGTGATGAAATAAACGCTTTTTCCCGACTGCTCAACTGTAACTGCTCAACTACGAACAGTTGAGCAGTTGGGATCCCAACTGCTCAACTAATCATTTCATAGTTTTGAGTTTAGACATTTTCTTTTCCCCACTGCTCAACTAAAACAATTAGAAATGTTTTATTAGAAGCTTCTGCCCGCGACTTCGTACGCGGATCCTGTTGCTTATGCCAGCGACAATGGGGTCGTCAAAATCGAAGATCAGAAACGTCTGATGTCGAATTCTAGGAGCCTGGGGACGGGAAAACAACGGGATGCGCGAGACGATTCCAGACGTTCCAGATCTTTCATTAAGACAACAGGAAATGCCCATCAGACTAAACAACTCTTGCTAAGACGTCATTCCTGTATAGCTGGGCTCTTGGAGTTCCGCATCAGGTGTTCCAGATCTTCATTTTTTATAAGTTGACAGAGAGTACTCATCAGGCTGAATAACTCTTGCTAAGACGTCATTCCCTTATATGTTATAGTGTAGCTGGGCTCTTGGAGTTCCACATCAGGTGTCCAGCATCTTCAATTTTATTCTCTCAGCAGAAAATGCTCATCACGTGGATCAATTTATGCTTTGGCATCATTTTTGTATCTCTTATAGTTTAGCAGGTCTGTTGCAGTTCTGCATCAGGTGTTCAAGTTTTCAACAAAAATTATAGCCTATATGTTAACTGGACTTAATACCTATACAACAAAAAAAAAATCATTCAAATCCGTCCAGTACTTTTTGAGTTTACCCCGGACATACATACACACAAACAGACAGACAAAAATTCTAAAAACTATATTTTTGGCTTCGGTATCGATTGTAGATCACATCAATATTCAATGTACAGTTTTGACTTTCCTACTATTTTATTAAATGTATAGATGAAACATAATTGTTCTGTTTCTTCGTCCATACCTTTCTACGAAAAATATTTTGCAACAAATAGTTTAGAACTAAAATGCAAAAATTTACGATCGATAGTGACTCGGTGACATTCATAATTACATTTATGTTCTTAGTACCTACATGAAATAGTTTGGTCTTTGGAAAAAAGAGTTCTAATTATTATCATTTTATAGACGGCCAGGCCCCTTGTCAAATACGAGTAGAGCAGTTTGTAGTTGAGCAGTTGGGAATGTAAACGGCACAATTCAGTTGGGCAGTTAGTTGAGCAGTTTCGAGCAGTTGGGCAGTTTAGTTGAGCAGTTGGGAATAAGCGGAAATAAATTACACAAAGTAATGCGCCTGGCGAGGTTAGAATTTCGAAGTTTGAACCCACGACCTACAACTTGTAAGTCGGGACCGATACCACTGGGCCACCACTGCTCTCGATAATTAATACAAATATTTATGAAAGTTTGGATGGATAGGGATGTTTGTTACACAATCTCGTCCAAATGACTCAGTGGAATTGGATGAAATTTTGTACAGAGATAAGTTATAGTCTGGAACAACAGATCGGACGGACGTACATCTTATATCTCTATGTTACAATTCTGTGGCTTAAATGGCAATTTGACAAAAAAATATATAATTATTTCATCAATTGAATTATCAAAAGATATTTAATCCTTTGTAGAAAAAATTTGACAGTCCCACAACCCTTTTTAAATTTACAATACTTCAGAAGTTAGTACAAATTTTACCAAGTTCTGACATGACCCCGCAACCTCGAATTTCGATGCGTTATACCTTTATAAATATTCATTGATTTAACAAAATGAAAAGTATATAATACTTAATTTTTCAGAACTCTAAAATGAAAGATTAATTAGATTTGCAATTATTGATGCAGCATTTGCATATAGCAAAACTTTAGAGCTTTGTACAGTATGCTCAACATTGGATTACCAAAAGTTCAAAAAGAACAAACATAACCTAACTAACTACCTATGCTTATCTTCCAGCATACTTCAAACCAACAGCAATGCGGTACAGATACTCCAGCACAGCACTCCTGAGAAGCTGCTCAGTACCAGACGTAAGCACAGACGGTCAGTCAGTGATCCGACCAGTGAGGAACGGACTATGGACAGTCTTAGTGTTAAAGTTGGTGAGTTTAAATTATAATTTTTAGAAATGCTAGCTGTTCTATGTGGTTTCATTTACCCATACTACTAGCCTTCTTAGATAAAGTACCTATGCAACAAAAATATATTTAATTCCAACCAGTACTATTAAATTAGTATAGGTAGATATCAATGGTGAACTTTTTTACTGTAGTAAAATCATCAAATGAGTCCGCCCACCCAGGGCAGGGCGGGAGGGACTGTCAGACTTGTACTGACTAGAATCTACGGCGTCCTTCAATAGCCATTTACGTTCCAGGGTCACGGTAATTTGGTAAGTCTTGCGACTTCATCAATGGTGTACTTCAAAAGATCTTGTTCAGTAATTCCTCGGGGCCCTCTATAGAGCGACATGCATGCGGGAGGGCCGCGGGATTGCTTAAACAAAACTGGTGCTATGGGCTAGGATTCATAATGATGACAGTCATCCACAAAAAAAAAATAAAAATTTATTAACTTAATAAAATAACACTTCTTTCTCTCTTTTCGTAGATCGACAACGCAGCCACGAGTCTCCCAGCAAAGACCGTAAAAGAACTGGCCGGAGAGTCAAAACAAAACTATTCACCGAAGAAAAGAGCATCAACCAGTCAGCATCCTCCGATGAATCTAGACTCAGTACCGGTGTAGACCGACTAGTCCTATCAAGTACACCTATGAAAAATGGCATGAAGCCTTCTGAGTATCCAAATCTACCTCTAAGTAGTCCGGTAACACCAAGGAGTTTTGTCAAAGAGAGCTATGAACGTTGTGATACTCCGAGATTGAGTCATAGACATTCAAAATCTCAGGAAAAAAATTGTTTAGGAGACTATATGGTCAACGTCCAAAAAAGTAGTAAAAAGAAAAGGGGAAGAATATCTTCAGACAACGATGATAGCAAACTAGAATTGGATTTGACCAGCTCCGAGATGTTTCCAGAGATTGGTGCGAGGAAGTCAAGCTCTCTACGTTCAGAAAAAAGAAGAATTAAACCGACAAATATAGATAAGTCTCAAAAAAGTGTGTCTTTAAACAGTTTTAACGTAGAAACTATACAAACTTCACCGTTGGTTGTCGAAGAAAACTCAGCGTTTAAACAGCAAGGCATACAAGTGAAGGAAACAAACAGTTTTGAAACGGAACGTAACATCTTGAAGCAGGAAAGACATAAATTGATGGAGAAATTTAATATTTTAAACACTTCAATGCCTCAAAAACCTGTTTCAACACCACAAATCAAAATCACTCAAAAGAATTCTATAGAAAAATCTCATAATTACATCAAAAGCGATGTAAATAAAGTTGTTATGAAAGAAAAATTAGATTTGCTTGTGGAAATCTACGAGGTTTTGATCAAAAATAATCTGATTATGAGTTTGAACACAGAGATTTATTTTCTTATATCAATATTGATATCGAAACAGTTTGAAGATGATTATATTTCGGCAGAGAAGAAGTTAAAAGATGGTGATGTGGAGTTTTTGATGAAGACTATTCATAATAGCACGTATTTTGCTGTGAAGTCGTTGTGGCATCAGCGGGTGATACTTGAAGTTATTCTGGATAAGAGTTCCTTGAAAACATTAGGTAAGTTAAAATACTTAATAGAGTATTTGAAAAAAACCTAATTAGTTTTTTCTTGTGTTACTTAAACCAAAAATACCTATTTTTAAGGACAACCAACAAAGCATACACCATAATACATGTTTAGGATAAATGACTGTTTACATTTTATAGTGTAGCCTTAATTAAAGGCTGCCACGGCATGCATTGAACAAAGGAAGAATACAGTATCGAAAATAGTACCTAATTTTTGTTTACAATTTAGGTATAATTTAGCTTAGAGCTAATTAAGATTACCTACTACATAGAATTGCTGTGCAGATGAAAATGAAAATTGACGAAAATACGACGTAGTAGACAAATTTTTACTTGCTTCTAACTAACGGACAACTCACACTTGAAGAAAAAACCGAAATAATTGTTAACATCAAAAAATCTTTTATTAAATCTTAAATCGTTTCCGTATCGCTTAGGGACTTTACTCATGGCGCGATGCGATGCGAACGAATTCCAACTACAAGTGAAAATCAACCTTGCCACTAAGAAATAAAGATGCAATTCGATTGACTTCACGTTGTCATGGCCATCGTGTTTTGTTTTTCATCTATTCATAGATAACAACGTGTTTTATGTCTTATGTCATAGTAGTAAGGTTGATTTTCACTTGTAGTTGGAATTTGTTCGAATCGCGTTGCATTGCGTCGCATCGCACCATGAGTAAAGTGCCTAACTGACAACCCACACTTGACAAGAAAAAATACCGAAACGTCAAAAAAGCTAAACTTTAAAAAAAAGTTTTTCCCTATCTCTTATAGATTCAAATTTCCATCTTACAACGTAATTAGAACAACCTAAGAACCTTCTTTTTTGAAAATCAGTAAAAAACTACCCTCTTTTACAGGTGAAAATAAAAAAGTCCGCTCCTTCTACCCCGACCTAGCTAAATTCCTTCTAAACTGCTACGGACTCCGCTGCGAGGCCGAGTCCACCCAGCCTCGGTCCACTCCCACAACTCGAGTCCACCCAGTGGTCTGTTTCAACGCGGATACGGACAATGTGGACAATTTCCCGAACGCTATGAGCGCGCACAGCTTTAAGAAACAGCGGGACTTGTTTTATGATGTTTGGAGGTGAGTTTTGTCAGATAATTTATTTGGAAAGTTTCACTAGATAAGTTTAGTGTTAGTTCCGCTATGGAATTTAATTTGTTCCGACAGTTTCGCTAGATAATTTAATTTGTTCCGACAGTTTCGCTAGATAATTTAATTTGTTTCGACAGTTTCGCTAGATAATTTAATTTGTTCGGACAGTTTCGCTAGATAATTTTAATTTGTTCCGAAAGTTTCGTTAGATAATTTAAATTGTTCCGACAGTTTCCCTAGATAATTTAATTTGTTCTGACAGTTTCGCTAGATAATTTCAATTTGTTCCGAAAGTTTCGCTAGATAATTTAATTTGTTCCGACAGTTTCCCTAGATAATTTAATTTGTTCTGACAGTTTCGCTAGATAATTTTAATTTGTTCCGAAAGTTTCGCTAGATAATTTGGCAGCGAAACTATCCGCTAGCTAATTTAATTTGACACCGACGGTTTCGCTAGAAATCCAACATTTTCGCTAGGTAATTTAAATTGCCCTCGATAGTTGTAATTTATTTGACCCCGAAAGTTAATTAAGTACTTAAAAGTAAGATATTTTATTCGGAACCACTTAACAATGCGCACTGTGTCAAAGAGTAGACTGGTAGAGAATACCGCGAATACCGCTCCAAATAACGCGCGCCATTTCGCTACCGGCGGCGCCTTGTGGCGTGTTTCAAACATTTCCATACATTTGTTCTAACCTCTCGCCGCCCCGCGCTAAGTCACCGTTCACAGCGCCTTGTGAACGGGCCGTTAGGGTGCTTACCCTAGACTCGATTCGTGCGCTAAGCAGTTTCTACCAACTAAAAATGAAAATCGTCCTTGCTACTACGATATAATGATGCAATTCGATTGACTTGACGCCGTCGTGGCGAGCGTGTTTTGTTTTTCATCTACCCCTTGACAACCCCACGTTTTATGTCATATATCGTAGTGGTAAGGATGAGCTTCAATGTTCACTTGTATTTGGAATCGGACAAAATGCGTCTCATCTCATTGGGCCACGGGAAAGTTCCCTTAAGGTGGCGGTTTTCGCCCGGAACAGAGACAGGAGACCACGACCAGAGAGAAGACCGTGACCGGAGATTGGGACCGTATCTGTCTCCTGTAAGTGTCTCGCTCGCGAACTGCCGCTCCCGCTCATATATTGCCTAATGTTAAGTAATAGTAGCGGTCTCCTGTCTCTGTCGCGGGCGCGAGCCGCCACCTTTACAAGAGTGGTGTTTTCCCTCCAGATGGTACCAAGAGAGTCAGTCGTCGGGCTCGTCCCGCTCGTCACTCCGCGCGCGCGTGAAGGCGCTCCTCTCCAGCGGGGCGTGTCCTACCAACCACGCGCACCTGGCCGCGCTCTTCACTAGCCACATGCAGCAGCATTGTCTGCCTACTACCAAACAGGTAAAAAAAGCTTCCGTACGTCCAAATAAAAGCCCCAGCCCTAGTCCCAGTCCCAGTGTCATTAAACCTTTTTGTTTACCTAATTAAATGTCTGTTATCGCTAAAATCTTTCTTTTTGTCGTGGTCATGGTATAAATATTGTTTGCAATTCTTGAATAAAACGGATTTATATAGAGGATCACGAATCACTCGCAATGCTTAGGATTCAAACACTTGAATCACTTTCTATGGTCGTGATTCAATCATCACTTGCTACGGACGTGATTCAATCATCACTTGCTACGGTCGTGATTCAATCGTCACTTGCTACGGTCGTGATTCAATCGTCACTTGCTACGCTCGTGATTCAATCATCACTTGCTACGGTCGTGATTCAATCATCACTTGCTACTTTCGTGATTCAATCATCACTTGCTACGGTCGTGATTCAATCATCACTTCCTACGGCCGTGATTCAATCGTTAAAATTCTTCGCTTGGTTGTGATTCAAATCCGTCCATTATTCACTAGTTGCATAATAATTATACTATATCCACACCTTCAACGAATGTGAAACTATTACAGAACAAGACCGCTTATTTCTTTATTTTTTCTTAGGAATCCAAGCTTAGTAAGCTACAGCGTCGTCTGACATGCCCCAACGCGCCCGAGTCACATCGACTACCGCAGTTCACAACGCAGGAGATGTTCTACAAGTAAGTACCTACAACATTACTGAACTTTGAAACCACGTTATGATCAGAAATGAATTCCATCTTTAAATTATCATTTGCAAATTAGGTTAAGCAAAAAAAAAAATGCAGATGAGTGTTAATGTTTTTTTTTTCAAATATTTATTGCATAAAAAAAAACAATTGTCTATGATTGATGACTGCCACTTGTACATAATTATATGTATAACCAGTTTATGCTGTACCCACTTCAATAACTGGACCCACTTCAATAACTGGACCCACTTCAATAAGTGGACCCGGTCCAATAACTGACACTAATTCAATAACTGGACCCAATTCAATAACTGGACACACTTCATTAACTGGACCCACTTCAATAACTGGACCCAATTCAATAGTCTATTTCTTCAATAGTCACGTGAACATTTTAGAATTTTTTTCAGTCATCATGATTATTAACTGCCAATGTTTACAATAACGACACCTTAATGTCTTAGTATTAAGAGCTATTTTCGAACTTTAGTTGATTCTATTGTGTTGTTACAGAGAATTTATAATAAATGCAGAGAATGAATCATTTCGGGTTCATTTGAGAGACGCTATAGCTTCAGAAATTGTTACTTTGGACGCGACGCCGTTAGCGTCCGATGAGAGAGGAACTTGTAAGTTATCTGAATTAACATAATTAGGTGTCAATAATTAGCCTGTGTGTTTGTATTGGAACTCAAAAACGATAAAATAATATTTTTTTTGTATTCTTGCACTTCTTAATCGATGATGTTAAAAAAAATCCTTCTCTAGGTTTTCAATTGGAACCTTTTTTAGGGTTCCGTACCAAAATGGGATCCTATTACTAAGACTAAGCTGTCTGTCTGTCACCGTGCTTGTACCTCATGAACTGTGATAGTTAAACAGTTGTCACAGATGATGTATATCACTTGCCGCTATAACAACAAATATTACAAACAGAATAAATTTTTTGGTAATTATATTGATAACGGCAACAGGTAGACGTTTGAAATATCCACAGAATATTTAGTTTTATAAAAAGTTAAAGGCGTTTTTATTTAAGACTAGCTTCCGCCCGCGGCTTCGCCCGCGTGATGTTTTGATAGCCTATGTTCTTTCTCAGGGTCTAAAGATTGTCTGTGCCAAATTTCATCAAAATCGGTTGAGAGGTTTAAGAGCGCTATGACATACTGAAAGAACACAGTTTCTGTCAATTTGACATCGTGATGCCCCCCGCATAAAAACAAAGCACTAACGAAACAGATATGCCTCGTATACCAGGAAGAAAACAACATGAGCTTTTGCCACTTTTCTTTCGAATAAACAAAGTAAGATCCCGGGCTTCTAGACACTACTTATATTCATAAACGAATGGATAATATGATAAATGTATACCTATCAAAATTAAATAAGGGCCACTCATTATATTACACTTTAAACCGCACATTGTGTCAATCTGCGAATTGGATATATATTTGTAATTTACAAAATGCGCATTATAAAGATTATTCATTTCCATTCTACAATACGAGTAAATTATCTTGTTATGATATCTTTCAAGTGTTAATTTTGTTTCTAGTGGCTAATTTGAATTCATAACTTATTTAATTAGATTTTTGAAATTATTTAGAATTTACGATTTGGTGTTTAAAATTTTTCAAACTTTTTCTTTGACTTGTACATCAAACAGTCATTTATGCCATCTATTCAGAGACATAATGGACGCAAAACCAGCCCCTTGGGGTGATTACGGTGACATAGATAAGGAGATATAGCCAGAAGTGGTCGGTTTAATGCTCGAATATTTCCAACCAGTGGCAGTGGTACAAAATATTTGAAACTAGTGTCAAAAGAGACGGGTAATATCACCAAACGCCGTGATCCAGGAAGAAAGTGAGTAAGGCCCAAGAAGACCATCAAGTTCGTTAAACCATGCAAAGAGAGCGATAATCTACTGCGCGGATCATACAAACTCCATTGCGACCAGCCACAAGCTCCCCTATAATTGACAAGACAATTTCGAATCGACACCATGAAGATTAAAAATATTCAAGAAGATTGTTGGTTCGCCTGCAGTTAACTGTGAGCGGATGGTGCAAATCGTTAAACATTTGCAAAGGAGAAAATTTATTGAACTGTTTTGACTGGGCTTCAGTGCTTCTTATACTGGGTTACAGCTGGTTTATTTTTTTAATAAAGACAGATCTATCAGAATTCAACAGGTTTCAGATCATTTCACTCTTAAAACAGAATGTTTTGGTGAGCTTTTAATTATAATCTCTAGAGGGGGAGGAAACCGTAACCCTGAAGTCTGGTAACTTGCTCTACTACCGGGAGGGCGGCCAACAGTCCCAAGGTGGTGTCGGGTTTCTCGTTCACAAGTCCCTCGTAAATAACATAATAACCATCGACAGTGTGTCGAGCAGGGTGCTATACCTAATACTCAGAATATCCAAAAGATATTTGCTGAAGGTCATTCAGGTATACGCACCGACCTCGTCACACTCCGATGATGAAGTGGAGACTATGTATGAGGACGTAAGTAGGGCCATACATAGCTCCAAAACCCACTTCACTGTTGTTCCCATAACTTTAACGCAAAGTTGGGTAAGAAAAGCAGTGATGAGTTGAGAGTGGGGCAATTTGGGTATGGGCAACGGAACCCTAGGGGACAGAGGCTGGCCGACTTTCTGGAGAAAGAGGAACTCTTTATGATGAACTCTTTCTTCCAGAAGCCGCCTCACCGGAAATGGACCTGGCTGAGTCCCGATGGTTTCACGAGAAACGAGATAGACTTCTTCATGACCGACAAGAAACGGATATTCAGCGATGTCTCTGTGATCAACAGGGTAAAAACCGGTAGCGATCACCGAATCGTAAGAGGCTCGCTGAATATCAATGTTAAACTTAAAGGGTCCAGCCTAATAAAGTCTACGCTCCGACCTACTCGGCCCCATATTCAAAACCCCGAAAGCTTTCAACTCGAGCTCTCTAATCGCTTTGCTTGCCTTGAGAACTTAGTGTCAGGGGACGAGATCAACGACGGGCTAGTGGAAACTGTCCGCACGGTAGGGTCTAAGTTTTTTAGACCCTGTCGTAAAGATAGACCCCAGAAATTGACCGAGCAAACCTTAAACCTCATGGCTGAACGACGTTTGCTACAGTTGCAGTCTTCCGATGACGCGAAGTCATGAAGGCAGTTCAATAGACGGATATCTAAGTCCTTGCGACATGATCTGCGTCTCTTTAATACGAATCGTGTTAAAGAGACCATACAGCGAAACCAAGGCTCTAAAGTGTTCGCAAAGGACAAGTCTATTGGGCAGAGCCAGATGACAAAGCTGAAACGGGAGGATGGCAGCATAGCGTCGACCAAAGCAGAGGTTTTAGGCGAGATCGAGAGGTTCTATGGACAGTTATACACTTCGGTCGCAAAGCCCGTTGACCGCTTGGTAGGAGATCCAAGAGCCAAGCTGTCCCGACATTATACCGAAGATATCCCGGACATCAGTCTGTACGAGATTAGGATGGCCCTGAAGCAGCTTAAGAACAACAAGGCGCCGGGCGACGACGGAATCACTTCAGAGCATCTGAGAGCGGGTGGAACACCAGTACTTAAAGTCCTCCAGAAACTCTTTAATTCCGTCCTCTTTGAGGGCAAAACGCCTGAAACATGGAGTAGAGGTGAGGTGGTGCTGTTCTTCAAAAAAGGTGAAAACAGCCTATTGAAGAACTACAGACCCATCACGCTTCTAAGTCATGTTTATAAGCTGTTTTCAAGGTTTATCACGAACCGTCTCGAACACAGACTTGCTGACTTCCAGCCTTCCGAACAAGCCGGCTTCCGAAGAGGCTATAGTACCATAGACCACATCCATACGCTGCGGCAAGTTATACAGAAGACCGAAGAGTATAACTTGCCATTATGCTTAGCGTTTGTGGACTATGAGAAAGCCTTTGATTCAGTGGAAACATGGGCGGTACTTGAGTCACTCCAGCGATGCCGTATTGACTATCGGTACATCGAGGTGTTGAAGTGCTTGTATAATAACGCCACCATGTTGGTCCGAGTACAGGAGCAGAGCACGAAGGCGATTCCATTGAGAAGAGGCGTAAGACAGGGGGACGTTATCTCTCCGAAACTGTTTACTGCCGCAATGGAAGACTTCTGGAATGGCAAGGACTTGGCATCAACATCGATGGCGAATACATCACTCACCTTCGGTTTGCCGACGACATCGTAGTCATGGCAAAGTCGATGGAGGAACTCAGCATGATGCTCGATGGCCTCGACCGAGTTTCACAACGGGTGGGCTTGAAAATGAACATGGACAAGACGAAAATTATGTCAAATGCCAATGTTGTGCCCACCCCAGTCTCTGTTGGAAACTCGGTACTCGTAGTCGTTGACTCATATATCTACTTAGGACAAGTAGTCCAGTTAGGTAGGTCCAACTTCGAGAAAGAGGTCAACCGCCGAATCCAACTCGGTTGGGCAGCGTTCGGGAAACTGCGCAATGTCTTTTCGTCCGACATACCTCAGTTCCTCAAGACGAAAGTCTTCAACCAGTGATGAGTTACGGCACCGAAACGTGGTCTTTCACTATTGGCCTCATCTCAAAGCTCAAAGTCGCTCAACGAGCTATGGAGAGGGCTATGCTAGGTGTTTCTCTACGTGATCGAATCCGAAATGAGGAGATCCGTAGACGAACTAAAGTCACCGATATAGCCCACAGGATTAGCAAGCTGAAGTGGCAATGGGCAGGCCATATTGCTCGCAGAGCAGATGGCCGATGGGGTCGAAAAGTACTAGAGTGGAGACCACGGACTAGCAAGCGCAGCGTAGGACGTCCACCAGCAAGGTGGACAGACGACCTTATAAAGGTCGCCGGAAGACGCTGGATGCAGGTCGCTTCCAACCGGTATAAGTGGAAATCAAAAGGGGAGGCCTATGTTCAGCAGTGGACGTCCTACGGCTGAGATGATGAACTGGAATGTTTGGGAAGTTAGCGAATCTGAAATTACATTTAATTACCAATTCAGAAAAAAAGCTATCAGAATTATTTACTTTTTTTATTATCTACAATTATATCCACATTCGAATATAGTGGGAAAATACAATCAACACATTTATATATTTACATTACAAACAGATCAAAATTAAATTAATTCAAAATATTAGCTTGTATCAAGAAAGGTAGGTTATGCTGTATTCTTGGCGATTGGGAAAATTACTGGCCACGACTCATGACCTGCGAAAAATTCGAGGTACTACATTTTTCACATGGAATTTGATGTCATGACAAAGACACTAGCGCCGCGTGTAAAGGTCATGAATGGTGGCGTGTATTTTAAATTTTAATAATTACGTGACTAATGTCAAAATGGTTGCGAGCGATACGTCCTCCCTCAAAAGGCGCCCCGCGCCGTCTAAATCTAAGAACAAACCGTTCTTGGTTTTATGTTGAATTTTGTCATTGCATATTATATTTGTTTAATACTATTATTTTACTTTTAAATGAGCTAATTATTTTTTTAATGCAAGCTAAGATAGTAACCTTAGTTATTCAATACTTTTTGATTGAATATTCAGTAAATATTGATAGATAAAAAATATAATTTCGGACGAAAAAATGTCAAATTCTTCCTGTTTTGAAAAATCTTTTTTGGTGTATTTCTGAATGAAAAATAAAAAAGTGATTAATGCAGTCCAAATATAATCTTTCAGATGTACCACGGACATTTTCAAATATTATTTTACTATTATACCTTCTATTTAATTCGGTACCAAAGTATGACAAAAAGTAGAATTTTATGAAACATCCTTTGCAGAGACAAGGTTTTTATTCATGTATGTAAACAAATCCAAAAATTTGTTTAAAGCACTCCACACAGAAATAATCAAACTTTCTCGAGTATATATCTTTTTTTTATTTGTGGCTATGACATACCCAGAATCAGGTTCCAAAAGTCGCACAAAAACAACGAAACGTGTAAAAGCCCTCTTAAGCGGGAAAGCGTAACAGACAGACAGACAGAGTTACTTTCGCATTTATAATATTAGTTTGGATAGTTTGGATTTGGATAGTTTGGATTAGTTTGGATAACTAGGTTTTGCTAGCGGCTTCAGTCCCTCACCCTCTCCCCCTTTTGCCTGTCAAAGCAGCTATACACTGTTGAAAGAATTTTTGAAATCGGTAGAGTAGTTTTTAGGGTTCCGTAGTCAACAAGGAACCCTTATAGTTTCGCCATGTCCGTCCGTCCGTCCGTCCGTCTGTCCGCAGCTTAGCTCAGAGACGCCTAGTACTAGAAAGCTGTAATTTGGTGTAAATATACGGATTTGTTGCGCCGAAAAAGTGGTAAAATAAAATCTCGTAAAATATTTTTTTTAGGGTACCTCCTGTACACGTAAAGTGGGGATGTTTTTTTTATTTCTCGCATACCCATTAGTGTGGGGTATCATTAAATAGGTCTTTAAAAAATATTGATAGTTTCTATTATCAATTTTTTGATAAAAATATTCGTTTGTGAAATATTAAGCTTTAAAGTGCTAATTTTTGCTCGACTCGGGTGTCCCCCCCCTCTACCAGCTAAACGGTTATGTTTGGGGGTGTGAAAAAATTCACAATAGTAGTATATATAACGAAATTTGAAGGAAAATTATCATGACTAAGTAGGCTTTACAAGTTTACGAGTAATAGTCGACCAACTTATAAAACGTATTTAGGCAACATATTTTCCTAAACAAAATGTATCGCAGAACATGTTCTTCAACCTCAAATGTAAGTTTGTAAACTTTATTTTTACAGCTATAATAGGTGGGTATGTTTTGGGGATAGGTAGGTTTTTATTGTCAACTATTTTTAACTAACTTCAAAAAAAGGAGGAGGTTCTAAAGTCGTCGTAATCTTTTTTTTTATGTATTTTCCCCGATTTCTCAAAGACGCCTGGACCGGTTTTGAAAATTCTTCTTTTTAAAATTAAATTCAGCGAATCAGTTTAATTAGTTCGCATAAGTATTTTGATGGGCAACTACGGAACCCTACACTGTGCGTGGCCCGACACGCACTTGGCCGGTTTTTTTGAGTTTATTCATTACAAACAAACAGACAAAAATACAAATTTTCGTCTTTATAATATTAGTGTAGATGGTATGGAACCTTTCGAATGCGAATCCTACTCGCACTTATGTAGTCGGTTTTTTTTTCTTATAGACTTTGTTTTTTTTTTTTGTTTCAGCAAACCCGGAAATCACAAAAGAATACCTAACTCTTTCTAAAAAGCTAGCACTTCTAGCTAAATTCCTGGGTTTTCTCGCATCTCTGCCATATACCCAGGTAGCAACGGATAGTAGCAATAAGAATTCAATAACAAAAGTAATACAGAAAGAGGTATCTTATGCCGCGCCGAAGGAGAAAGTTCTCGAAAATGATCTGATTTTGAGGAATTATGTAAGTGATTTTATGTTAATTAAGGATTAGGCGAGTAATTGGTAGCTTGCCGTCCGATCAAGATCCATGCTCGGGTTGACGGTAGTGTTATAACGAGCTGTCAAGACCTGACAGGCGTCAATAAAGCCAAATGCTAACTCCGAGAATTTTACAAGAGTTTACCGCGGCCCTGGAAAGCAGAGGACAACTGAAGGCACGGTGCTTTTCAGTCAATAAAGTTTTTTTTTTGGATTTTAAAATTGCCAAATGATTCCTGGCTGTTTTTTTATAAAAAGAAATGTTGCCCCACACCCACACTAGGAATTTCTCCCTGTATCGTGGGTGCGTTTACAAACATAGAAACACACATACACAAACACTCAGACCCGGAACAACTACTTGTAGATCATACAAAAATATTTGTTACGTGCGGGAATCGAACCAGCGACACGTTGCGCAGGAGTCGATCGCTCAGCCACTGCGCTATTAATAATATTAATTGATTTGTTAATATTGTTCCAAAATAATATACGAAGGACGGCGAACAATGGGTAGCTTGCCGTCCGATCAATGACCAGGCTTTGGTCGATGGCGCGTCGTGTTCCACGCGCCGTTAGAACTGTCAGCATACTAAATTCCTCCCAGAGTCGCGAAATTATTGTCGGCAGAGGTTACCGCGACCCTGTAAGGCAGAGGACAACTGAAGGAACACGGTGCTTTTCCGTCAATAAAGTCTTTTTTTTTTTTGAGTTTTTTAATTGTCATAAGAGTCCGTGCCCTGAGTGGAGCGTAAGAGACTGTCAGACTCTTACTTATTACAGTTCCACTCTATTCCTTCAATAGACCTTTACGTTCCAGGATCACGATGACCTAGACAATCCCGCGACTCTTGAATTGTACCATAAAGTAAACCTTTTTTTTTTCAGAGCCAACCATCAATTGATCTCAAAGGAATTCTAACAACTGCTCTAGAAAATGGCCGCATCTCATTTACAGTTCCTTGGATAGTCCATTATTTATCAATGCTAGATTATACCTCCCTCCGAATTACATACTATCAAAATCTACTAAAAATCCTTTTCGATATCTACACAAATCGACTAAAAATCGATCAAAACTCGATAAAAAAAAACACAGTTATCTACCTCAAATCGATTCTCGGATGGCTATTCGATTTGCCGCACTTCCCTCAAGATTTATTCTACGAAAATCGATTTCACGTTAGTGTTGGGAGCGATTTGAATATCGATAGTTGTGATTTAGTCGATGAATCGGTGATAATAGAGTTGTGCCCTCATTTGAGGGATTTGAATGTGTTGTTGTCGACTTGTCGGGTTTCTCAAGATCAGAAAGATGTGGCTAGCTATAGGCATATCACGCCGGTCAGTTTGACTTTGAATCCTGAGGATAGGATTAAGAATAAGGAGAAAGAATTACAGGTAAGTTCAGCTAAGATTTACTAACTTATACCCGCTTATACTCGCCTACCTACCGCGTAGTATCCCATCACCCTCCCGCGATTTACTTTTTCCGACTTCCAAGACAAAAGTAGTGATAGCTCGGCGAGTATGCATGAAATAAATAATTTATTTCGCCCGTGTAACTGGGATAAAGTATCCTATGTGTTAATTAAGTTCATATATTAATATATCTACCATATTTCATTAAATTTTTGTGTCTGCTTTTGCTCAGGAGTAAACTCAAGACTCGCTTCGCTCAGGAGCTTACTTAAAGTCAAGACTCTCGCTTCGCTCAGAAATGTAAACTCTCAAGAGTCCTTGACTCCCTCGTTGAGTTCACGATTGAAAGTAATTCCTATGACGTAAGACACTATTTTACCTCTTTTTTAGGGTTCCGTAGTCAACAAGGAACCCTTATAGTTTCGCCATGTCCGTCCGTCCGTCCGTCCGTCCGTCTGTCCGCAGTTTAGCTCAGAGACGCACAGTACTAGAGAGCTGTAATTTGGTGTATATATACGGATTTGTTGTGCCGAAAAAGTGGTAAAATAAAATATCATAAAATATTTTTTTTAGGGTACCTCCTGTACACGTAAAGTGGGGATGTTTTTTTTTTTCTCGCGTACCGCTTAGTGTGGGGTATCATTAAATAGGTCTTTAAAAAATATTGATAGTTTTCATTAACAATTTTTTGATTAAAAATTCGTTTGTGAAATATTAAGCTTTAAAGTGCTAAATTTTGCTCGAGTCGAGTGTGCCCCCCCTCTACCAGCTAAACGGTTATGTTTGGGGGTGTGAAAAAATTCACAATAGTAGTATATTTATCGAAGTTTAAAAGAAAATTATCACGACTAAGTAGGCTTTACAACTTTACGAGTAATAGTCGACCAACTTATAAAATGTACTTGGATAACATATTTTCTTAAACAAAATGTATCGGAGAACATGTTCTTCAACTGCAAATGTAAGTTTGTCAACTTTATTTTTACAGCTTTAATAGGTATGTTTTTACGGTATGTTTTTTGGGGATAGGTAGGTTTTTATCGTCAACTATTTTTAACTAACTTCAAAAAAAGGAGGAGGTTCTAAATTCGTCGTAATCTTTTTTTTTTATGTATTTTCCCCGATTTCTCAAAGACTCCTTCCTGGACCGATTTTGAAAATTCTCTTTTTAAAATTAAATTCAGCGAATCAGTTTAGTTAGTTCGCATAATAGTCCAGTCAACGAGGCTTTTGTGGTCCGAAAAATTCCTCCGTCGCTGAAATTTAGCATATGATGAGGGTAGGTGATACAGATTATAGATGCACAATAATCCAACTTTTTTTTTTTAGAGAAGTTAGGTATTTTTACCAAAACATGAAAATTGCTTATAACTCTCTGGGAAAAAATCCTCAGCCTCAAATACTTTCTGTATACGTATCAATGTATTCATTAGAATAGGAAAGTATAAAAATCCAATAAAATTTCGATTTCAGTGTCACTTCAAATTAACTTTTTACATTTTGCGCTGTTACTTCTAGTGAAAAATTGCTCTGGCGCTTTTTATTTTTTGATGTGCTCTCTAATCCTTAAATACATAGGTCTGTTAAGTAATCCAAAACTTTTTCCTTTTTAAACATCATTATTTGATTTTTGCTTAATTATGTTATGTGAAAAATTGCTCCGTCCAGTTTCATTCTTTTATTAGTCATATAATGTCATATTAAAACAGATTTATCAATAATCCAACAAAATTTCCAGCGTTCATAATGTTTTACAAGTCGGGGTAGCGTTGCCGCGCAATACTTTTGATCTTCTATGCGATCGCGAGTTTCGTCACCGTTATAATACAAACAGCACATCAAGTACTACTTTTATGAATATGCCACATAAAACAATAGACAAACGTGTAATTTATCTAGTAAATAGTAAAAAAAAAAATGTGAACCTCACCAGGTACAAAACATGTACGGACAAACAAAATTATAAGAACTTGCATGCTTTTGCTTAATTTGTGTGTTGCATGTTTTGAACAAATAAAATATCTTTATCTTATCTTATCTTAAAGTAACCAGAATTGTCATTGTTGTCATTCGATTTTGAATTAAATCAACAACTTTTATTTTTATAGGTACCCGGTATGCTGTTGACTGTACAGCGGTTATTACTGCAAAAGGCGTTTAGAAATGAGCTGTATTTGCTAAAACAATATTTTTAAACGCATTTAAATATGTAAATGTTTGAATCTTCATTAAGGGTGTGCACGCCGCCGGTACACACCAGACGGCAGTTCATACAAATTTTCAAGTCCAGTCCAGTCAGTCAGTCATATTTTTGAAATGACTGAACTGATTTTAATGACACTTCACACACATATTAATCACAAATAGGTCTAATAAAAATTAAACATGTTTCAAAATAGTTCACTTATGAAATTTTATTTTTCAAACTAGCTTCTGCCAGCGACTTCGTACGCGGATCCTGTTGCTTATGCCAGCGACAATGGGGTTGTCAAAATCGAAGATCTGAAACGTCTGATGTCGAATTCTTAGAGCCTGGGGACGGGAAAACAACGGGACGCGCATGACGATTCCAGACGTTCCAGATCTTTCATTTTTGTAAGTAAACAGGAAATGCCCATCAGAAGGCTAATTCATGTAATTTTATGACGCGCCGATGAAGTAGTAGTGCAGTTGCAGTTAAGTTCACGTTCGAGTGATAAACGGTATGTAATCTTTGAACTGCGCGAAAGCTGCGCGTGAACTGAACGTCAACTGTACGACAACCAAACCAGGAGAGAAAAATTATTGCCCACTGAATAATCGAATGGAATCGATTACATTTCAATGAATATGACATTAAAACTGCACGTTGATCGAATTGAAACTTGTATACTGTCATTTTGAAACGTCAAACGAATAGTAGAATACCGATCATGTTGCGACCCAAAGATCCAAAACACGCACGCGTGACGCGAACTTGACGCGAGCGTGTCTGACAGCGACAGAGAATACGAAAAGCGTTGTTTTGATCGAAACTTAACTGCAACTGCACTGCAACAGCACTTCTTTAGTTACGTGAATTGCCCTACAGACTAAACAACTCTTGCTAAGACGTCATTCCTATACAACATGTAACATAATTAACGCACATCCTGAAATTAGTTTGTTTAGAATCGTTTACTGAATCGATTTCTATCATTTTTAATGAAGGTAATTTTTTATCAAAAGTAATAAAACTACGGAAATTATAGTCACATTAACCCTGTACAGTCAAAACAAACTAAGATAGACCGTAAATCAAGGCAACAAGACTTAAAAGTGCAATTTTATTTGTATTAATACAAATTCCGTCAATTAACACAAAATAAAGAAAAATAAACCTTACTGCAAAATAACTAATTTAGTTAATAACAATGCATTTACATGTTAAATTAAAAATTCAATATACGTATTATGATTATAACATATTTATTCTAATTGGGGTGTCTGAGGGTGTGCGTTAATTACGTTACATGTTGTATATGTTATAGTGTAGCTGGGCTCTTGGAGTTCCACATCGAGTGTTCCAGATCTTCAGTTTTTATACGACAACAGGGAGTGCTCATCAGGCTGAACAACTCTTGCTAAGACGTTATTACTATAATTATGTATATGTAATAGTGTAGCTGGGCTCTTGGAGTTCCAAATCAGGTGTTCCATATCTTCAAATTTATTATCTCAACAGAAAATGCTCATCACGCGGAACAATTTTTGCTATGGCGCTACTTTTGTATCTCTTATAGTTTAGCTGATCTATTGCAGTTCTGTATTAGGTGTTCAAGTTTCCAAGATAAATTATAGCCTATATGTTGCCCAGACTTAATAGCTGTACAACAAAAAAAAAACAATCAAATCCGTCCAGTAGTTCTGAAGATTAGCGTGTATGGAGTAACTTCTCCCGTTTTCCTAACATTTCCCTTCACTGCTCTGCTCCTATTGATTCTAGCGTGATGAAAAGTATACTATAACCAGCGCAGGAGTATGAAAAAGAATTGTACCAAGTTTCGTCAAAATTCGTCGAGTGGTTTTTGTTTCTATAACGGTTATACAGACAGACAGACAATTATTTTATTAATTGCATTTTTGGCATCAGTATCGATCCCTAATCACCCTCAACAAAATCATCAATACAATATAACTAATATATATATATAGATAACCCGGCACCTCCTGAAATACTTTCTATGATATCTTGCAAATGCAAAATTTCATGTGGACGTAACTGCACATGTAAAAAGGCAGCCTTGAATTGTTCGGCTATATGTAATGCTTGCCACGGCAAACCGTGCACTGGTTCAATCAATATTGACGATAACGATGAACCAGATGAAGATGAGACTGTCTTTGAACAAATCCTTACATGTTGTTCAAATTCTGGCCAGCCACATGATTCTGATATGGATGAAGATGAACATATTATTTCAGCATCAGATGATTCAACAAATACTATTGAAGATAATTTTGAAAAAGCTTCGAGCTATAAAAGATTTAGATTGTAGATAAAATAATAATACGGGGTGGCCGGTTGATTAACTTTAATCTATTATATCTAGCATACTATACTAGCACTTTGCCCGCGACTTCGTCTGCGCGTGTTTCTAACTTCGAACTCAGTGAATTTAATTCCCGCCACCCTCCTTATAGGATTCTTTTGGAAAATCTAAAAATGCTCTAGTAGTTTCGGGGCATTCAATACAAACAAACAATCAATAGTAGTAGACAAATTGATTTTCCGATTTTCACCCCGCTAGGGGTTGATTTTTGAAATATAAATAATACGCATCCTTTATTCGATTGAGAGATAGTTTATGCCCAGTTTTGAGTTCATAGAAGCAAGCAGTAAAATCCTTCCCTTAAAACTTAATCACCCCTTTTCACCAATTTAGGGGTTGATTCGAAAAACCCAAAATTGGAGGGTAGTTTCAAAAACTAATAATGTCTATCTGTTTTAGTCTTATCAAGTTTCAAGTTTATAAACCCAAGGAAAAAGATTTTACATACAAAGGTTTTCACCCCTATTCACCCCCTTATTGGTGGATTTTCGCAAAATCCCTTCTTAGTGCTCACCTACATAATAAATTGCAACTACCGACCAAATATTAGTTTATACGTTTAGCAAATAAAGATCCTCCCCTTAAAACTTGAATAGGTACCCCCTTTTCACCAACTTGAGGGTTGATTTTCGAAAAATCCAAAAACACGTGTTTGATTGATTCTGATTTATTATTTATAAATACTGATTTTCAAATTCATCAGCTCACGCGTTATGATTTTCCCATACAAACTTTAACATCGTCTAGATTACCAATGGAGGGTAGTTTATGAAAATAATGGTGCTAATCTTATTTATTTACTAGTGTTCATATTCGTGGTAACTTTCAAGTTTATAAACCCAAGGAATAAGATTTTTCATACAAACCTTTTCACCCCTTTTCACCGCCTTAGAGGAGGATTTTTTGCAAAATCCCGTCTTATTGCTACCCTACATAGTAGACTGCAACTGCTATCCAAAATTCAAGTTTCTACGTTTAGCGGTTTCGGCTGTAGTCGAGTCTTAATAAAAAACCCTGTTCTTATATTTACATAGATTATTATAAAATGGTCAAAACAGTAAATTGAATATTTTTTTTCTATCGGTTTGGCTTCGTCGGTATCTACAATCGATACTGAAGCCAAAAATATAGTTTTTTAGAATTTTTGTCTGTATGTCTGTATGTATGTCCAGGATAAACTCAAAAAGTACCCCATGGATTTACTTCAAATTTGGCACGAATATTATTAAGAATTCGGGTCAACATAATATGCTATAATTTATCTTGGAAACTTGAATACCTGATACGGAACCGCAACAGACCAGCTAAACTATAAGAGATACAAAAATACCACCATAGCAAAAATTGTTCCACGTGATGAGCATTTTCTGCTGGGAGAACAAAGGAGAATGGGCGGACTTGGGCGTTCGGCGGCCATCAATTAATTTAGTATCAAATGAAAGTACTGCTATTTAGGAATAACTTTTACTATGGGCGTTACTCTGTATTTCATTTAGATAAAAAAATATTTGAGTGTCAATATAACCTAATTGCACAGAACAATATCGCACAATAATTATTTTCATATGCAATATTCTTGTTGTTTTCGTCTTGCTAATGGCGAGTACTTGCACATACACTATCCACGGTGTCCTTCAATAGCCCTTTACGTTCCGGGGCCACAGTTACGCGTATGTTCCGCGACCCCGGCAGGCTTTGGCCGTCTAGAGGGAGGCCCCGTCATTTTGCTGAGTAACGACTGTTACTGTTAACAGATCTACTAATGCCTCAATCAGTAAGGGTCAGACTGACATACGAAATTATTGAAAAAATAATTATAGTTTTGAAAATTCCGAGCATACCAAAAAGCAATGAATAATAAAACTTTTTCAACTTAAATCAATATCATACAACCAGTAGCCCCGAAACTCCCTTATAATCAATATTTACCCAATAAAAACAAAAAAGTATTTTTTCCGTTTTAGAAGAACACCACAGTGATAAAACTTGCCCACAATAATTGTAGGCCTACACTACACCAGAATATAACAAAATCTTTATTGGCCGCGGACCGCCCACGCTCCATACAAATTTGCCCATTCTCCTTTGAAGATCTGGAACACCTGATGTGGAACTCCAAGAGCCCAGATACACTAGGTATAACATAAATAGGAACGATGTCTTAGCAAGAGTTGTTCAATGTTCAGCCTGATGAGCACTCCCTGTTGATATATAAAAATTTAAGATCTGGAACACCAGTTGTCAGCTGAACGTGAGGACAGTTGCTGTTTTTTTTTCGACTTTGGAAGGTGTAAAACTGTTTCCGTGTCTTTGGTGCAGGGTCTTTTCTAAATTCTGTGTCAAGGATATCTTCTAAAAAAGTTTTTCAATGGATATATTTTGTTTCCTAGACATCAGCATGGTTGTTTCATTTAATTTGTTTGAAGTCGTAACATTATTGAGTAAAACACGCTGCCCCGACTTGTAAAGCATTATGAACGCTGGAAAGTTGGATTATTGATAAATCTGTTTTAATATGATATTATATGACTTAACGTAACTAAGATGCCTATTTAATTGTTTTATTCAGTAGAACCTTCCATTATCTTTTAACTCTTGAGGATGATTTACGTAGTACAGTGTTGCATCAGTGTTTTGAGATTCTGAGAAAGAAGAATTCAGAGAGAAAATTTGAGAATATTTTTAAACGGATCTAACATAAACGTTTTCTTCCTAAAGAGCGTATACGCGGTATGCGAACGGCTTTTCATAAAAACATGACCGTATTTTTCGAAATGACTAAATCCATATTAATAAAATTTCATAGCCATAAGCAAAATAATATAATAATATGTATAGATCTCAGCTATAAAAAGTCAGTAGAAAACTTTTTTCAAACAGACATTTCTTACCTATTACCTTTCTAAGTAAAACCTTTCGAATATATTTTCTACTAACTTTTTCGACCTATGTATCATGCTTATGTGAAGTTTCATTGAGTCATTTGAAAAATAAAATTTCATAAGTAAACTATTTTGAAACATGTTTAATTTTTATTAGACCTATGTGTGATTATTATGTGTGTGAAGTGTCATTAAAATCAGTTCAGTCATATTTTTGAAACGGACTGGACTTGAAAATTTGTATGAACTGCCGTCTTGTGTGTACCGGCGGCGTGCACACCCTTAATGAAGATTCAAACATTTATTTAAATGGGTTTAAAAACATTGTTTTTGCAAATACAGCTCATTTCTAAACGCCTTTTGCAGTAATTACCGCTGTATAGTCAACAGCATACCGGGTATAAAAATAAAAGTTGTTGATTTAATTCAAAATCGAATGACAACAATTACAATTCTGGTTACTTGATGTGCTGTTTGTATTACAACGAACGAAACTCGCGATCGCATAGAAGATCAAAAGTATTGCGCGGCAACGCTACCCCGACTTGTAAAATATTATGAACGCTGGGTTTTTTTTTGGATTATTGATAAATCTGTTTTAATATGACATTATATGACTAATAAAAGAATGAAACTGGACGGAGCAATTTTTCACATTACATAATTAAGCAAAAATCAAATCATTATGTTTAAAAAGGAAAAAGTTTTGGATTACTTAACAAACCTATGTATTTAAGGATTAGAGAGCACATCAAAAAATAAAAAGCGCCAGAGCAATTTTTCACTAGAAGTAACAGCGCAAAATGTAAAAAGTTAATTTGAAGTGACACTGAAATCGAAATTTTATTGGATTTTTATACTTTCCAATTCTAATGAAAACATTCATACGTATACAGAAAGTATTTGAGGCTGAGGATTTTTTCCCACAGAGTTATAAGCAATTTTCGTATTTTGGTAAAAATACCTAACTTCTCTAAAAAAAATAAGTTGGATTATTGTGCATCTATAATCTGTATCACCTACTCTCATCATATGCTAAATTTCAGCGACGGAGGAATTTTTCGGAAGTCTTCATACAACAAACATCCTCGTTGATTGGACTATAAGTATTTTGATGGGCAACTACGGAACCCTACACTGTGCGTGGCCCGACACGCACTTGGCCGGTTTTTTTAGTCGTTTTGGAGTCTCTTTAGAAACTCGAGTGAAGCGAGAGTCTTGACTCTCTCACTCAGAAATTAAATGATAGCTCTCGCCTCACTGACTCGCTACGCTCGAGACTGCCTTGTTTCCCTAATTTTTCGTGATTAAAAATAACTTTTATGATATAGAACACTGTTATTTATATCTTTGAGCAAAACAGATATGCTATATAAAATGGCTACAATTTAAATAGCCAAATCTAAAACTCGCTTTTAGCAAGATTTAGAACACACCCCGAAGTTTGGTTTGGTTAGGTCCCTTTAAACCCTGCAAACAAAAATAGAAGCCCCGCGAAGCGGGGTTTCATCTACCCTGCTTAGGTTGATTTATTAATTATTACAGAAAATAGGTTAATTTCTTCAAAACTTTATGATACAAAATTTCGTGCGCATTTATCCATTCTGGCAGCTATTTTGATATTTCGGTTAAAATAGGTACTTTTCAGGTAGGCGTTTAAAAATAAGACTTAAAATCTTCCACCCACAGGCTCGTCTAGAAGAAGAGCTCTTGAAGAGCCAGCCATCATCCACCCGCCGCGTGTTAGAGCTGGTGATAGAGCGCGTGACGTCAGCGTGTGTGCGCGAGTTGAGTGGACACATGCTGAACGCGCAACGACAGAAAGCGCGCGCACACGTCGCCAGGGTACTCACTACCAGCCAGGGGGATCAGGTAATGTATTGTGTTAATAGTTATAGGAATTAAATTGTGGTGTTTAGGAAAATAAAATAAAATGACAAAAAAATACCCAGAATGCTTTTGATTGATATTATTAAAAAAAAAAAAATATCCAAACAGTTTGGGTCACATCTAGGTCATTTCGGAAATTGACCCATATTTGACATAGAATGCTTCGGAAATTGACCCAGATGTGACTGAGAATGCTTCGGAAATTGACCTAGACATGACTGAGAATGATACGAAAATTGTCTCAGACGTGATTTAGAATGCTTCGGAAATTGACACAGAAATGACTAATAATGCTTCGGAAATTGACCCATATTTGACTTAAAATGTTTCGGAAATTGACCCAGATGTGACTGAGAATGCTTCGGAAATTGACCCAGAAATGACTGAGAATACTTCGGAAATGGACCCAGATATGACCTAAAATATTTTCAAAATTGACTTAGGTATGAAGCAATGACTCTCTAAAATGACCCAAAAATGACACCAACATCCCAAATCAACCCCGTATAATGATCTAATCTTTTTTTTTTTTTTTGCATTTTTATCTTGCGATCAGTCATTCAGACTATAAGCAGATGAGGTGGGTGCTTTTTGTCATTGAAGGCGCCGCTCCCATCGGAACCATGCCCTTTCTTTGTCTTTGACTGGAAAAAGATTCTAGTCAAAGATGTCTCGCCGTTTTCTGAGACGACGAATGGTTTCTGGTATAGTCAGCTGCCCTGCCAGCTGGTTGGGGTGCCTTGTCAGTCTTGACATATATTTGGCTGCGTACGTGTCCACTTCATCTGCTATCATAGGCATGTTTAAGATTTCATGCACTTCTCTTGTTTTAATGAACCATGGTGCATTGGATATTTGCTTTAAGATGTAATTTTGTACTCTCTGTATTACTGTTTTGTTGGAGGTGCTGGCAGACCCCCACAGCTGTATGCCATATAACCAGATGGGCTTCAAGACTGTTTTATAAATAAGCAGCTTGTTGTCCATGGATAGTTTTGAGTTACGTCCCAGAAGCCAGTAGAGACCCTTGAATTTTAAATTAATTTCGTCTCTTTTTTTTTCAATGTGCTTTCTCCATGTGAGTCTACGGTCCAAGTGCATGCCCAGGTACCTTACTGTATGTTGGTGCGGTAGTTGAATATCGTTTAACCTGACTGGGGGACAATCTTCTTTTCTGAGAGTAAAAGTTACGTGCACTGATTTTGACCCGCTAACGGCAATCCTCCATTTAGCCAGCCATTTCTCGATTTCATTCAGACAGTTTTGTAGGACTTGTGAGGCCTTAATCGGACATTTGTCTGATGTAAGTAAGGCTGTGTCGTCAGCGAAGGTTGCTACGGTAACTCCTGGGATTTGTGGTACATCATGAGTATACAGCGTGTAAAGGACAGGTCCCAGCACAGACCCCTGTGGCACTCCAGCTGTAATTTCATAGAAACTGGAAGAGCAGTCATTTTCTTGCACTTGGAAAATTCTACCAGATATATATGATTTCAAGACTTCATAGAACGCATGTGGTAATATTGTTTTAATTTTGAACAGTAAACCTTTGTGCCAGACCCTGTCGAAGGCTTGCTGAATGTCCAGAAACACTGATGAACAATACTCTTTTTTTTCGAATGATTTTCTTATTTTTCTACATACTCTATGTACTTGTTCAGTAGTCGCGTGTTCCCTTCGAAAGCCAAATTGGTGTTCAGGTATTATAGATTTTTCTTTAATGACTTTCATCATTCTGTGTAGCAATGACTTCTCAAAAAGCTTTGACATTAAAGGCAGAAGACTGATTGGCCTGTATGATGTGAGTTCATGAATGGGTTTCCCAGGTTTTTGGATCATTATAATATTCGAAACTTTCCATAGGTCTGGGAAGTATCCAATTCTCAACATTGCGTTAAATATCATCGTCAAGTACACAGCTACTTTACGAGGTGACTCTTCGAGGACCTTTTTATCAATATGATCATATCCTGGTGCTTTATTATTTTTAAACGACTTGAGGTTCCTGTATACTTCTCTGGGAGTCACCAGTTTTAGAGGAGTGTCCAGTTGAAAATCTGCGTTCAGAGCCAAGTCAATATCAGTTTCGTTCGCATTCAGCGGTGCCTCGTTTGGAGTGAACACTTGACTGAGGTGTCTTGCAAAGGCTTCGGCTTTGTCAAGATTTGTTCTTATCCACTGGCCATCATTTGTACGTAGTGGTGGTTTTTGGTGTAATGGTCTATCATGGTTTTTGCAGGCTTTCCACAGCGAATAATTGGTGGCTTCTGTCGCTGACAAACCTTCCAAGTAGTTATCCAAGGCAGTGTTGTTGGCTTCACTGATAAGAGATTTCAGATCACGGGAGGCTTTATTCAATTCTCTTTTGTCATTTGAGTGTCTGCTAATGTGCCACACTCGACGTAACCTCCTTTTCTCAAGTATCATCTGTCGTATGGAATCAGAGTATGTTCTACTTTGCGGGCGACGATCTTTGATTTCAGGCGTGCACATCCAGCAGCCTTCTTGGATAACTGACGTTAAAGTGCGTACGGCTATATCAATATCTGACTCTGATTTTAAACTTACCCTCATATCTAGTCTCTCATGGACGAATTCGCGGAAACAGTTCCAGTCAGTGCGTTTGTTGTAAAGCTTTGTGTTATGTTCCATTGTCGAAGCGGCAGTGCCGAGTGTCAGAAACACCGGGACATAATTGCTGTTAGAGTCCAAGCATGTTTCTATATGATAAGGAAGCCTGGACAAGCCCTTAACAATGAAGAAGTCTAAGACGTCGGGAAGGCGGTTTGGATCAGTCGGCCAATTGGTCGGTTCAGAAGGTGCGATTGCAGTCAGATTGTTTTTAACTATCGACTTCTTGAGCTCTCTTCCTCTCGTGCTGGTAAGTCTTGAGGCCCAGTGTACATGCTTGGCATTCCAGTCACCTCCGACTATGAAGCGTGGTCCCAATGTGCTAAACAGCTCATCAAAATTGTCTTCTTTGGTATTATACTTTGGAGGGCAGTATATTGCAGTAACGTTAAATGTTCCATTTCGATCGTCTACAGCTACTGTTGCTGCTTGTATATGAGGTTTTTTGAATTGTAGCTGTTCGTGATGCTTAATATTTGACTTTATTATTACGGCCGCACCTGCATGTGCCGTGCCGTCTGGATGGTTTGTGGTGTAAATACTGTAGTTACGTATATGAATGATATTCTTATCAGTTAGGTGAGATTCAGACACCAGTAAGATGTCTATGTTGTGTGAGTTTAGAAGGACTTCTACCTCTTCTACGTTAGGAGATAGCCCGTCTGGGTTCCACGTTGCTATCTTTAAAGAAGCCATTACGGTATTTTAGCTAACAACGTTGTTATGAGGCTAATTAAAGTGCTCATTTGTTGTAGGATGTGATCAAACTTTTCTGCTTGTTTCGTAAGCATTTCTTCTATGTTGTATGGTGTAGTTGTTTCGATATTATTCTTGTGTTGATTTTTTCTCAGTATTTCGGCGTAGTTTGCTCTCTTTTTGGTGTTTGGGTTCTCTTTTTCTTTGTTATTATCTATCTGTGGGGGAAGTGTTGGTGGCTGACTATCCAAATGATTTATATTGTTGGCTGTGGGTTGCGTGGCCTTTACTCTATTCCTTAAATGTGCCTGGTTATTTGATTTCCTCGACAGTATTTCTTTATATACTTCGCATCCCTTATAGTTGGCCGGATGTGCACCAAAGCACAGGGCACATTTCGCTGGGGTGTTTCTGTCCTTTTTAGGACAGTCTGCGGTTCTGTGACCTTGAGCGCATTTCACGCAGCGGTAAGGTCGCATGCAGTAGTTTTTAGAGTGACCATACTGCTGGCATTTTTGGCATTGGACGATGGAGTTCCGTTTACGTGGTTCTTCAATGATGATTGATTGTTGGTTTATGTATCTGAGATCTTTTATCGCTTTGTTGTTAGGGCTTTGTTGTAAAGTTGCGAATTTGACTTAAAATGTTTCGGAAATTGACCCAGATGTGACTGAGAATGCTTCGGAAATTGACCCAGAAATGACTGAGAATACTTCGGAAATGGACCCAGATATGACCTAAAATATTTTCAAAATTGACTTAGGTATGAAGCAATGACTCTCTAAAATGACCCAAAAATGACCCCAACATCCCAAATCAACCCCGTATAATGATCTAATCTAAGAAATGAATAAAAACCCCGTAACCAGAGACCTGTTTCGTCCAGGCATCTCTCCTCCCAGCAGTCCAGCAGGTGTACACCGAGCACCTGCAGCAGCTGCTGCGCTCGGCGCGCGAGGCGGGGCGCGCCTGCGTCCAGTCCCGCGCGCAGGCCGCCCTGTGCGCGCTGCTGGCGGCCGCGCCCGCGCCGCTCGTGAGCCTGGTGGTGCGCGCCGCCCTCACCCGCCTCAACAAGTGGCTGCACGATAACTGGACCAGTACTGGTGAGCCAACATCTCACTAGCATTTTTCCACTCATCATATCAGCCGCAGAACATCTGCTGCTGAACACAAACCTCCCCATAGATTTCCAATAGGACCGCTTTGCATTGCGTGGATGTCCCACACTGCACTTGTAGGAGCGTAGTCTCCATCCGGGAACCTTACGGCCCCATCAGCCATCAGTTCTGCGTGCTATATGGCCTGCCTACTGCCATTTCAACTTCCTAATTCGTTGGGCTATGTCGGCAACTGGCTCGTCTACCAATCTCCTCATTTCGCCACACAAATGGTCACCTTTCCACAGACCAATCTCGGCAAGTGCGGCTTAACCCGGAAGATTGGCCTGAGCGGCTGTAATTATTAAGCTGAGAGCTCCTTCATCATCAGCCGGAAGACGTCCACTGCTAAACATAGGCCTCCCCTTAGACCGACACGCCGAACGACAATTCGCCACTTGCATCCATCGGCTGCCCGCGACCCTCACGATGTCGTCGGTCCACCTAGTGGAAGGCCTGCCTACGCTGCGCTGCCGGAATATGGATATTCGGCGAAGAACCAGAGTCACCGACATAGCTCATAAAATTTGCAACTTGAAGTGGCAATGGGCAGACCAAATCGCTCGTAGAACTGATAACCTATGGAGAAAACAAGTTCTCGAATGGCGACCACGGACCGGAAGACGCAGCGTAGGCAGGCGAACTCCTTATTGCTGGTTAAGTAATATAGGATAACATTTCCCAACAGATGTCCTCTGCAAAGACATAGAAGGTGAGATGAAGACGCTCCTAGCTCTGGGTGAGCTGGCTACCACAACATGTCAGAGCACGTCTGTCGACGTCACCGCTATGACGTCAGCCGCGCACATGTTCGCGGCACAACATGTCAGCGCGGCCGCTTGTGTTATTAATTTGAAGGTAAGGAATCTTAGTATCTTACTTCTTATCTTACTTCTTACCTTACTAATCTTACTTCTTACCTTACAAATCTTACTTCTTACCTTACTAATATTATAAAAATCAATATTTATTTGAATGGATTGAAGTTCAGATGATTTGGATGAAATTTGGTACACAGATAAATGATAACCTGGATTAACACATAGGATAGCTCATAGTCTAAAAAAACAAGGTCTGGCACTCCCGCAGTGACACATGTTGACGTCACTTTCCAGTTGCCACTTAATTGCAACAAAATACAAAATTAAGGAAACATTTTCAAATTTTATTTTGTTTAAAAAATAAATAAAACATTTAAATTGTATTTAGCATAGCAAACGAAACAATTCAATACGTATACCAACAGAATTGTTAAATAAAACCACAGCGTTTTATCGTATTCGCTTAAGTAATAAATGCGCTTAGGGAGTTATAACCATACACTACTGGTAACACAGGAACGGGCTGTGTCATTGTCATGCCGCCATTTTGTCGTGTATCGCTATCCTTGTTTTATGCGTATGCCTGTCTCGCTCAGTGACTGTGTAACCAGCGGCACTCAAACATTTTTATTTGTGAACGTCGAAAAGTTTCTTTGTTATCTTTTATCCTAGGATGGATAAATAATACTTTTTGTCACTGAAAATCTACTACGCTGAGGTAGGGGATGGAAGCCACGTGCAAAAGTTAGCAGTAATGTAATAATTAGGTCAATGTTTTATTAGGTTAAATTTCCCCAAACTGTAAAGTTTGAGAACCAGCAGATAGCGATGATGACGTAGGCTTGTGTCACCCACGTGACCACTGTGTTTCGGAGTGCCATACCTGGCGAAGTATATTATTATACCATGGGATAGCTTTTCTCCCGATTTTGTTTTTGCACTGTTGATTATGGCTATCAGGTGTTGCAGTGGTTTGGGAATAGTGAAAACCCACCAGGTTTTGGCCCATTAAAAAAAAAATAGTGCAAATGTGTAGCCCAACTTTTGAGTTAGGTACCAAACATACTGCTCTCTCGTTACAGGAACAAGTATGCCTCCTCTTGGATGGCTCCGAGACTCCCACCCTCACCCGCGTGCTATCAACCTGCGCAGTGGCATGTTCGACACAGAACGTGTTCATCCGTCCGCCCACACAGAGGGCTATATTGCAGCTGAGCGTCGATCTATGTGTTGTGTTTGGTAAGTGTTTAGTCAATCTGCAAACATTTTTTTTTTTCAAACATCTCAACGTATAGCCAAAAATTACCCAATAGGGAGTTTCGTTGCGAGTTTTAGCCGTCAGTGGCGCTACAAGCGCATAACGTAAACAACGTTAAGTCCCAAGACCCAACGTAACAATTAATTACACTAAAATTGACCAAATTACCTAAAATTAGCCCCTTGCGTCTTAGATCCACTTGAGCCCAATATCATTAATTAACAAATTATGATTAATTAACAAATAACTAACCGACATCTCCACAGTAAGTCGCAGACCAAAAGAGGTAAACGAGTCCTTCCTTTCAAAACTCCACTCAATCTGGAACATATGCTGCCCAGACCGGAAACGGTCACCACCGCAAGAAATAAGCTTACCAGAGAGACGGGAAGAGTTGTCACCAACGTTCAGAAACTTCGAAGACGACGAGCGCGTCCCAACTCCAATCAGCGACGATGAAATCCCAACCAAAATCGTCATCATAAACCAACCAAGTGACAACACAGAAAAAAATGCTCAAACGTCAGAAAAAAGTGCTCAAATGTCAGAAAAAAGTGCTCAATCTACAGAAGTGGCGGAAAAAAGTGCTGTAGAAACGGAAGATAGTGATGTGAATTTAGAGTTTTTTGATCGTATTTTGTGTCCGCGTAATATAATGTTGTTGAGTGATGGGAAAAGTGTTGATGTGTGGGAGGCGATGGCCACTGTGTTAGTGTTTCTGTTGAAATATGACTATTTGAGTGAAGACTCGCTGACGGAGCAGTGTCTGGCTGTTTATAGACAGGATTGGTCTCAGGTATGTCTAGAATAGTTAGATAGATTAGATAGAAAATATTTTGTTGTATACCAAAAACTGCCGTTTGACGGCACGTTTGGCGCAGTGTCTGAGCAATCGACTGCTGCGTAGCCGGTTCGATCCTCGCAAGGAACAAATGTTTGTATGATCTACAAGTAGTTGTTCCAGGTCTGAGTATTTATGTTTGTAAACGCAGCCACGAAACAGGAGAAATTCTTAGTATGGGGCAGCATTATAAAAAAAAAAATATATATAAACCATCATCAGACTATTAATGCTCTCTGCTGTGTCACAAGCCTAATCTCTATGAGAGGGAGCGGGCCTTAATCCACCACGTGGGCCCAGTGCGGCTTAAAAGGTGTCACATGTCTTCGAATTGTTGGTACTAGGACATGCCCGTTTCCTCACGAAGTTTTCCTTTACCGTTTTGAAAGCAGTGCTGATGAAATTTTCACGCTGTGTTAGGTTCAAACCCACGACCTACTCGTACGTCCAACGTACCACTGGGCCACTGCTGCTCCCATGTGATAAAGTTTAAAAATCTATTAATGAAAGATAGATTAGGAAAGGTTAACGTTATTTTCTTTTCTCTCCACAGAACATTCTAGAAAGTCTATCAACCTGCATGAAGTCAGTCTCCGCCCGTTGGTCCAGATCATCGACAGGGAAGTTTACCTTATTCCTCGACTTCTTAGCTGAGTACTGTGGTGATATGGATTATGAGCCTTTGGAGTAATAGAGAACTACCTCGTCAGCATCAAAGTTATAGTGAATAGGCTTTTCTGTGTAAGCTCACTCCATAGTAGACTATGTCTCAGTCACCTCTGACATAGACTAGAGAAGAGGACACCCATTTTAAAATAAAAAAGAAAGATGCTTGATCAGCAATATTTTTTCGTCTTTTTTGGAGTCCGCTTCCAGTCGAACCAGATGCAGCTGAATATCAGTATTTTACATGGAAAGACTGCACCTATCTGACCTTCATAAACCGTAACTGAGTAATATCATAAACCTTAGTAAGACTGGTTGTCAGACTCAGGCGTCTGACTAGGTATAAGGACTGTCAGAGATCTAACAGTAAAATCACCATAAGGTTTTGATATTTGAAGTTTAATCACCATATGGGTTTGGATATTTGAAGTGTAATCACTATAATATGGGTTTGGATGCTTGAAGTGTAATCACCATATGGTTTTGATATTTGAAGTGATAATCCCCATATGGTTTTGGAGCATAATGTGGAATATTATTATTATTATTATTATTTGAAGTGATAATCCCCATATGGTTTTGGAGCATAATATTGATGAATAACCACGTGATTGTGAATGGTGATTATATTATCGATGGTGTATATTTGAAATGTAGAACAAGTGTGCTATTGAATTTTCAACTTTAGGCCCTTAGCCAAACGTTTCCATCTTCATTGTATTGCTAATTGAAAAGACTGTTGGCTGTGATTGCAGTGCAAAAGGACTGATATTGACATCCGAGTTGGTTTATAATAAACATCAATAAATATTATTAACATTATGTAGTGCTTCCATAAGTAGCTAACATTTTTGAATTTATCACCATATATTGAGATTATAGAATGTCCAGATTTGTAGTAAGTCACTGACAATTGAAGCCAAAAACGGTTGAAAAATTACCCACGTCGTTCGATTCCTACGTAAAACAAGTGAACATCTCCAAGGAAAACATTTAAATGTGTGCGTGCACTCATACATTTATAAATAAGTGGCATCACTAAAAACGTAACGTTTTGTTTCGAACACGAAATCTGGACATTTTATAATCTAAGACAATACATATAATTATTAATTTTAAAGTAGAGTGGTGATTAATGAAAAGCAACTCAATTAATGAATGGACTGTACAATATTAAACACCAAAATTACTATAAAATTGTAAAACCAGTTGGTGATTGGTGATTACTTGTTTGTCAAACGGTAAAGCACATTATATTGCTGTTATGACAAAAATAAAATCACCACGATTGACAGACTGGTAATCACCATCACCGAAAATAAAATAATTTATGACAAATAAATTGTACAATTTAGTTGATAAATAAATGTCTATTACTTAGAAAATATTAAGCTAATATTACATTGAACCGAAATATTAGATATGACAAAAACAATTTAAAAAAGTGATTATTAGTCAAAAATACACACATCAAAAAAAGTTTGTGATCAACTGATCACTAGCATAAGTTGTTTTTTTTTTTTTTTTTAATTTTTGCACTGTTTTATTGTCTTTTATTCTAAAAAAAAAACTGATTTTTGAATATAGAATCTAATAAAAAGAAGAAGAAAACATAAAAAATAATCTACAGTAGGTACCAAAAAAGATTTTATTTTTCAAACTGATTGCAAACTTTTTGATGTATGTACGTTGGCGATCTAACTGGTTTCAAAGCCATGTTCCTCTCGATTTTCAGATAGAAAAACCAAAAATATCAGAATAGTGTTTTTTAATCACAAAACCAATTTAGTAAGTCATCGGACTCATTTTCTTAACCAGACTGAAAAAAAATCTTATGAAGACCTTTCAAAAACCTCTTCTATACAATTAAAAAACACCAGTTTTTTAGTAGTCGAATATACATTGTATAAGTAGAAAAAATTGTGTAGATGCCTTAAATGTAAGGTTTGTGTTCCTGTTACGGACCGTTCACGATTTTAGTCTAAACGATGAGCGATGCGGCGGGCGAATAAACATTAATTTGTAAGTACTCGAATTCGCTACTAACGGCGCCTCGTGGAATGTTTCAAACACTTGAACTTACCGCTCGCTGCCCCGCACTACATCACCGCGTATAGTGGCAAAGTCGAGATCGGGCCGTTACGCTGATGTTAGTCGTGTCCATTATTTGATAGGTACAGTCAGCTTCAGAGAAAACCAGGCTTGATTATCTTTTTTTTGCAAATATTTAATTACTACGGAGAATTTGAAAATATATAGTGTTGAAATGAAGGGTTTATAATTCATTTATACGCTAAGACGTCGACCTTTAGGTGGAATTAATTTGAAATAGGGTCCTAAACTAAAAAGAACAAAAAATAAACATTTGTTTGTTTAAAATAAAAATAAAAAACATTTTTCCAACCCTGGAGAAAACTTACCCGTTGTTAGTGACATCACTAACAAAGGGGATGGGTTTTCTCTCCAGCTTACCGTACATTGTATTCTTTTAGAGCACCATACTGCGACGCTGACGTCAGCGGCGTACTGCGTTACTTTTTGTCACTAAAATACGCGACGGACATCAGGGTAACAGGAATTAAAGCCTATAGATGTTTAGAAGTGAAAATTGACGTTCCTTAGTTCATTATAAAAAGTCTGTATAAAATTATTTACATTACCTAGTAAAATTCTTTGTAAAATATAATTAGAAAAATGTGCGTAAAATACTGGTCATTACAAATATCTGAGTCACTTTCAATGTCCAAAAAGTTGGTAGCATTGCTATATTGTATGATAATGCAGATTTTTAGCCCAAAAATACGGTGTTGGTACTCCCATTGTCTCCATTCCTCATGTCAGCGTTAACGGGGATAGTGGGAAGTGAATAAAATATTTAGAATATTTTCCCGCTGTCCTCATAAACGTGTCTCAGTTAATGGGGACAATGAAACTTGAATTGTTCCCAATGTCCCCATTGATGCGGTAAAAATAACGATTTAGAATAATTAAAAACAGATCAACGTGAAAAACATGAACACATTAATTAAGTATGATTTTGTTTTTATCAGAGAATGTCGTTCGGAGTATACGTTCTTAACACAATCTATCAAGATTATTTAAATTACTGCCAATAGTAATTACTGTAAATAATGTCTGTTTATGATAAAAGTATTTAAAATAATTACTTATATTCTTGAGACTAAGTACAATAAAATTTATAATAATTTAATGAGTGTGTTGGCAATTCATGGAACCAAAAAATAACTGTCAATTTAAAAAAAATAGTCAATGTTGCCAGTTCAAAGTATCAACTAGCTATTGCCCGGGAAGTCATTTGAAAGATTTTTTTAATTATATTAGCAGTTTTAGGAGGTAATATTCTTTATTCAAACGTAACATAAATAAGATGGCAACACAGTCTACGCTAATAATGTCACAAAGGCCGAATCTGCCAGAAATATAACAAAAATATCTAGTCTGCAAAAAACTTGAAATAAATTGCGAGCACACTCTAATACGCCTTTATTTATGAAAAAAATAGGATAAAATATACTCTTAAAATAATATAATTTTAAGCAGCTATAAATAGTGGAATTATTTTGCATTTACGCTGCTGCATTACAAAGATCTACAGATTTTTTATGTTTAGTCTTTTTTCTCTATTATTTTTAAATATTATAACTAGGTAGCTACTTTTTTATTGTTATAATTTCTGGTGGCATAACGTGACGTCGTAAAGCGTGAGTTGTTCCACTGTGGGATAGAGACAGAGCTATACAAGTCGTCTAGCGCCATCTCGCTCCCACAATGGAACTAACGCTTTAAGACGTCATGGAAGGCCACCTGGGGGGTATTACAACGTTTTAAAACCAGGCTTGTTCCGGCGAGTGAAAGTGACAGAGCTATACAAATCGTCTAGCGCCATCTCGTTCACTCACTGGAACAAGCCTGGTCTTAAGACGTTGTAATAACCCCCCGGAAATTATTTAGAAAATTGAACTGTAAATATTTTCTATTTATCGGTTTAAAAAATCGACTTATCGAGTTATGTTAGTCGATTTTCAATATCGAATTCTTCGAATCGATTTCTTTGTAAATATTATTAATTTTGTAATGTAAAATATACGTTTTTATTAAGTTAAGTTTGCCTTTATTAAAATGCCACGTAAACGACGTTGTAATACGAAGTCCATAGCAGAATGTACATCGCTTTTGCGAATATTTGAATGTAATAAAATGAGTTTTGAACAAAATGGTGTCTTTTTTTTGCTTGGCTTCACACGGCATTCTGGTAATTCTGACAACTTCAAGTCGCAGAGCGACCGCGGTTGTGACACGGGGCCAATCGTAATATCATGCGTCTCTACAAGTTAGCTTTACAACAGATAGAGCGTATATTCTGAAAGTTGGCAACGTCGCAAATGGCTGTCAAATATTTACATGTTTTAACTAATTTTACAAATTTTCTGTATGAAAATAAGAAATTGGCTCTGTAGTGCACTAAAAAACTGATTAGGGAATGCAATAATTAATATCGTATCACAGAATATATAGTTTTAGACGTAAAAAAAAGCATTTGGAAACATTCCAAATGCCTTTTTTACACCTGAAACGGTTACAACATCAAATTCAGTGTTTTAATTGCATTCCTATATAATTAGTTTTCTAGTGCACTACAGAGTCATATTTCTTATTTCCATACAGTAACTTTGCCAAATTAATTAAAGCTTGTCAATATTTGACAGCTAAGTATTAGCAACGTTGCCAACTTTCTGGTAATGTGCCCTTAAATCGTGAGTAGTTAAGCTGTGGGAAAGTGACAGAGCTATACAAGTCGTCTAGCGCCGTCTCGTTCCCTGAACGGAACTACTCATGCTTTATGACGTCATGGTAGGCAAACCAGGGGGGGTATTACAACGTCTTAAAACCAGGCTTGTTCCAGTGAGTGAACGAGATGGCGCTAGATGACTTGTATAGCTCTGTCACTTTCACTCGCCGGAACAAGACGTTGTAAACCCTGAACAGAACAAAGGTCCAAAGGTGTCCATTCTACTTTATCTAGGATGCGAGGTGAACCGAATTATATATATATTTTTTTAAACTGTTTAATTATGATCTTAAGTGTTGGGCCCAACATTTAAGACCAATTTACCTTTTTGTTAAAACTCAGCGTTTTATGAACGGCCAAAAAAAGCGCACGTGCGTGCGGATATTTTTTTTGTGAGATTTCTCATTTCCAAAACTTCCAATGTCAAAAATGGCATAAAGACTTGAAGCCATGCTAAAAATATTTAAAAAAAAATGTCAAACACTGTCTCTTCATAGTCTGTGACTGCGTCTGACTGCGTCAGTGTCAAATTGTTTACACCGTGTTCGTGAACCCGTGAACCGTGAAATCATTGATCTTAAAAGGTTTTTTCACAAAAAAAATGTCTGAAATATGGAATTTAAGCACGTTATGTCGTTGCTGCCACGCTGATGGTCACTTCAAGAGTCTCAATTTACCATATCAAGGTGAAAATGACATCGAAATATACGAGGAAATGTTACGAGGTACTTTGGGGATCATTGTAAGTATTATTTCGTCTTATACCCCTTCTACACGGTCAGACCTGACCACCTGACAGAGGTGACCTTGGTCCGGTGTGCGACCAAATATGAGCGGAGTCAGTCGGGAGCGCAGCCGTCCCGACAGGCTGCGTCCGCGGTGGGACCCGACCGTCAGCCGACAGCGTTCCAGACGGTGGGGTACTGTTGACACGACCAAGTTCACCTCTGTCAGGTGGTCAGGTTTGACCGTGTAGAAGGGGTATTATTTTTGCAATAAACAGATGTCACAAACAGTAGGTATAGTTGCCTATGGACGATGGCTGGGAGGTGGATCCCACTACAAAGAAAAAATTTTGTAAATAGGACAGAAGCCAGCAGGTCAACCTACCCAAATCTGTCAAATTTTAATCAAAAATGAACCTTCCAGTATTGTATTAAGTTTTAAAATCGATTAAAGAAATTGAGAGATTAAGTTGATGTGCTAGCGTGTACATAATTACATCTTGTGTTGCAAATATTTCAGATCTCAACTCCGCCACTTGAGGCGAGCTACACAATATGTGATGATTGTATCTTTAAGCTGAGAGATGCTGCAGACTTCAAGAAGCAAGTGCTTCAGTCTGAAGAGAAGTTCCAGTTTTATTGTAACAGTAAGTCTTATCACAACCTCACTCATAGATTTTGGGAAACAATCATCATCAGCCGGAAAACGTCCACTGCTGAACATGGGAAACAAACATCCCTGAAATTACTGACACATAATATATAGAAACCAAACCTATCCAAAGAACCTGTATATTTTTTAACCCTAGATAGTTTGCTATTCCATAATAGGATTAGATAGTTCCGTATAGGTATGAGTTTACAGTTTTGAGTAACGCAAAATACGCGCATTTGACGTGGAGTTGCGGATACCAGCCCGTTACACAATACAATACAATAGGTATGAGTTTCTCTTAATCCCTTTTTGGTATGAATAAATGAAAATACCTTATTTAGTGTTCATGGAAAGGTGCACAAAATGTCTTAACCTTTTAACCTTCCAGACTTCCTATCAATTGTCGTGCCCCCAGCGCCAGGGTACGAATCGGCGAAATACAAGTTCCTCTCTTTCTGCTCCTCTTAAGCTCCGATTTGTAAAATATTATGGTGTACCTACAATAAAAAGTATTATAATGGGGTGTCCCAGAAGTAAAGAGACAAATTTATTTTCAAGTTTTTTAATATAAAGTAAACATCAAAGGTAATAATTTTGGTTGAAAGTTATAACAAAAGTAATTAAATTATTATGTTTATATTAAATTTGCGTTGGCAACACCTTTATAAGCATTTTTTCTTAAATTTTCGGAGGCCCGCCGCATTACGGCTGTTCCTGATTTTGCAGCCACTTTTTTGGACAATTTGGTCTATATTTGCTTGAAAGCTTTTATGGATTTAGGTTTATCTGGTCGTTTCTTGTACTCCCTTTTGCACAGGGACCAAAACATTTCGATACCGCGAGCTTGTGGTACATTCGGAGTGTTTTTTTCTTTACGTACAAAGTCGATGTCTTCGCACTCTAAGTACCGAGTAACATCAGTAGCGTAGTGACACGTCGCCATGTCCGACCAAAAGATAACCTTATCCCTGGAATGATGCTTGTCTATAAAAGGTATCAACCATTTAATAATGCATTCCTTCAGATACACTTTTGCGTTCATGGAGGCTGACGAAATGTATGGCTCGGAGACATTGCCAAATTGGTCTATAGCTTGCCATAATAAATATTTTGCAAAAAATTTGGCTTCTGTTGCAACTTTTTGGTCGTGAGCCACATCTTTACGACTGGTACAATGGAAATACTGCTTTCCAGGAACATCGTTGGGATCCACCGGAACATAAGTTTCATCGTCAATAACGAGTACTTTGCTCAGCTGACTGTTGTAAACTCTTCGGCACCCTCGTTTTGCACGTTGCTCTTGATCCTTTATGTATTTAGGAGATGATTGTTTTACATAAGCTTTCAAACCTATATCATTCTTCTTTATTCTGGCAACAGAATACTCAGGTATTTTTAATTTATCAGCTGCCACTCTGACGGACGTCGAAGTAGTCTTGTCAAAAATCGATTTAACCCGATTTATATTACGAGGTACCGCCACTGTCCTATTTCTTCCCGGAATCTTCTTAAAACTAGTCTCACCCGTTTGCTCGTAACGTATTATTATTCTATATATACTAGTTCGCCTAGCACCTTCTTGAAGAAAGTGGTTTACTGCATCCTTTTAATTATGAGACTCGTAAAATAGAATAACTCTGTTAGCAAATACTTCATATTCTTGACGCTTCATTTCAAAAAATTATTCCGCATAAATGAAATTCCCGCTATAAATGACAGATAACAAAACCATAGACGCCATGACACCTAAACTTTTTTTTCTTTCTTATAAAATTTTCAGACAGTAAGATTTTTAAAAATGTCTCTTTACTTCTGGGACACCCTTTATCTGTCTATCTACATAAACAGAGATATACAGAATAGATGCAATAAAATCAAACAAAACAACAAAAATCGTGAATATTCTCTGTTGGATATATCTGACTCTGGCGTAATGGGCCCCAAAATATTTGTCGGATATATCCAACGTTGGCAGTTAAAAGGTTAATTATTATCAAAAAATTTCTTTGTCTATTAAATTAATGAAGTCCATACTTAGGGCCAAAACACATAACGGCGTTGCGGCGCCGCGTCGCTAGAATCAACAGTAGCGTCACTGCCGATTTAAGCGGCGCGGCGCCGCAACGCGGCGCTCGTTCCAGCGTTATGGTAGCATACTTGTTGACAATGAATCAGTTTGTTTCTGTCACTCTTGCAAACAACACATGTCAATCAATCAAAAATTAACATGTCTGACGTTGACATCGATTTATTTATATCTTTGGTTGAGGATCGCCCTTGTTTGTGGGATTCCAGTTACTGGTTACCCTACCGAACGACAATAAAACGCTCTTTTTCACGACGCCGCAACGCAAACTGCCGATTTTAGCGTTGCGGCGACGCAACGCGGTTATGTGTTTCGGCCCTTACAAACACCTTCCTTTTCACCAAGGAATACGTTAAAAATAAATAAAAGTAGTAGGTAACTACTTTACCATGACTGCTTAGGGAATTAGGGACCAATAATAGGGCACCAATTATTTTTTTAGATAGTAGAAAATCATTCAGAGTGGTCAATCTTCGGCCAAAGTCGCCGTCTGTCTACTAACGGTCTTTTATCAGCACCATGGTTTTTTATTTTGGTAAAATCATCAAATGAGTCTTCTCACCCAGGGCAGGACGGGAGGGACTGTCAGACTTGTACTGACTAAAATCCACGGTGTCCTACAATAGCCAACGTTCCGTGGCTACGTTTACTCGATAGTCCCGCGAACCTAGCAGTCTTTGGCCCTTTAACCCGTCATATTGTGACAGCACTTTGAGGCGCTCGTGGAACTCGACGCGCCATGGACCATGTTCCATGATCGGACAGCGCGTCGCCCATTACTCGCCGTCCGCATGCCCGCGCCTGCGGTGGCCGGATATCGCCCCGCGACGTGGAAGGAACAGGGTGGTTAATTTAGTCAGTCTCATTCCCATCTGCTCCAACAGTCCTCCTTAACTTATTTTCTGATTTCGTACTCCCAAAAAAAAAGGAATCCAATGAAAAGGGACTTATCTTCTAAGGTATATTCAAGGCTGGTAGGATAATAAATATAAAGATGTGTCCATTTCTTTGCAGATGAACAATTCTCCATTCCAGTTGATATTAAATCTGAAGGAGAAAGTGACTTAGATCATGGTAAGCATTAATAACTGATCAAACTCATTACATTACAATATCCAGTATAAGATGATACTTGAGTCTGTCAAATACTAATGGAATGTGAACTTTCTTGTTTCGTGATAAAGTTGAAAATCTATTACAGAAAGGGGTATGACAAGATTCGGCCTGATTCATATTGTGTCAAAAAAAGTAAAGATGTGAATTTCAAAATAATATTTGAAACTTAATTCATAACATAAAACAAATAATAATGAGATACCTACCTAATAATAAAAGTGCAAAAAAATCATAATTAATTATTAAAAAGTTTCTTTTAGGTTAACATTAAAATTAAAATCCAACAAAGATGAACTATATATCATTAAATAGGAAAAAAATATATAGAATTTGATGGTTTTATTAGTTTTCCATAAAAGTACACCGAATTTTTTTTTATTACGATGACCTATATAGTTGACCACTCAATACGTCTACATTTTTTTTGGTGTACTTCTTATGGAAAACTAATTATACTATCAAATTCTATATTTTTTTTCCTATTTAATGATATACAGTTCATCTTTGTTGGGTTATGTTTAATTTTATGGGGCGAGGCTTCAAGGGAAACTTGGCAATAACTTTTATTATGCAAAATTTTGTTTCTGAAAATTCGCATATTGTAGCAGATATTATACTAATATCGATTTTTATTTACTTTGCAGATGACACTATTGAAGACACACATGAATTAAATGAAAATCTTGCGCCGGATGTCAAAAAAGGTAAGCCCACTTCAAAATACAGACAGGGCTAACACCGTAGTTCAGAAAATTTTATAAATGTAATATTATAATGATTGATATTAGTAGGGATAAATCTATATTATATAAAATTCAAAACTGACTGACTGATCTGACAACGCACAGCCCAAACCGCTGCACAGTATTTCGTCTAGTACAAGCTAGCGGGACAAAATTCATGACGTCATTTCCAGGAATTCGTGATAACAACTTGTAAACAACCCTTCCCAGGTAAGGAATTCAAAGAAATCATTTGTTTGTTACTTCAACAAGTAATTTTGTGGAGGGGTTAATGTTCATCATAAAGGAAGCGCAATTTTCATTTATATTAAGTTGCATTTTTAGCACACTTGTGACACCATCTCAAATAATTGATATTAAAGTGAAACGATTTTCTTGTGATGGATTGTACTATTGAGGATATGTACTTACTATTTTGACTTGATTAAAAAAAATACATGTACTTATTTGCCCAAATTAGAGTTTATAAGTATGTTGAAATAATCCCACATATTTTTTCTTAACTTCAAACTTTAAAGGGTTGCAACTTTTTGTATCCCAATGTATCCGGCTAGATTTTTCTATATGTTATAAATGAAACATTCAGGCGTAGGTTTCTTTAGTTTTTGGCTCCCGAAACCGCCCGCAGATAAAGTAATTTACTTTTCACCTCACCCGCTCGGAAAGATTCTATTTCTCATTCAAAATCTGAGCGCAAAACTCCATTTTGTGCTCTAGAGCACAAAGTGTTGTTTAAAATTCGAACACATCTTGTATTCAATTGTTTTCTACTTTTCTACACTGGCAGGCGAGCCGCCCCCACTTCATTTCCTCGCTGTGTGAGGTGAAAAGTTGTGTGTTGCACTCGGCAGCAATGTTTTTCTGCGTCTCGTACCTTTGAAAACTTCGCATCGCTCAGGATTCTATATTTGAACCGCTCGTTTCTCTCGCGGTTCAATCTTAGAATCCTTCGCTCGCTCAGTTTTCAATTCAAGTACTCGCGCCAAAAATCAACTTTGCAGCCTTGCATAACAAATAACTATTTCACCTCACCCGCTCGGAAAGATTCTATTTCTCATTCAAAATCTGAGCGCAAAACTCCATTTTGTGCTCTAGAGCACAAAGTGTTGTTTAAAATTCGAACACGTCTTGTATTCAATTGTTTTCTACACTGACAGGCGAGCCGCCCCCAGTATAGGTCAATGACCCCACTACATTTCCTCGCTGTGTGAGGTGAAAAGTTGTGTGTTGCACTCGGCAGCAAAGTTTTTCTGCGTCTCGTACCTTTGAAAACTTCGCATCGCTCAGGATTCTATATTTGAACCGCTCGTTTCTCTCGCGGTTCAATCTTAGAATCCTTCGCTCGCTCAGTTTTCAATTCAAGTACTCGCGCCAAAAATCAACTTTGCAGCCTTGCATAACAAATAACTATTCTTTCAGAACGAGCCATAGCTATGATAAATGTATGTATGTACATCGATTACTCCGAGGTTTCTAGTCCGATTAGAGTGATTCTTTTTTTGTTCGATGCAGTATACTTGCCATTTGGTCTCATAAAAATTTTATCCAATTTGGTTCAGTACTTTTTATTTTGTGAGCATTTTTATTAATTTCGGCTACTTGGATGACATGATGATCTTTACTTTTGCGTGTTTGTTACGCGATTACTCCGTCAATTGTGGACCGATTTTCAAAATTCTTTTTTTGTTGTACTAGGTATCGTTCACTTTAAGGAATACTGCAAGTTTCATCAAAATCGGTTCAGCAGTTTTTGAGATAGGGAATTTAAATAGCTTATTGTGTACATGAGCGATGTTAATACCGGTGCTACGGATCACAAAATTCTTGTGCACATGTAAGAAAATGATGTATTCGACAAGAATTTGATTTAAACTAAAAAGAGTAAAATAAATTACTTAAAAAAAAAAATGACCTTCACAAACAACCACAAAAAAAGGGTTAAAATAACCTACAAACCTTTACCATTTTACACATATTTATGATTTTAATGATTAAATACCGCTAGACATTTTTGTTTTTATATATTTATACCATGTGTGTATAGTGCCTTGCGCAGCGAATTATAACAATCAAGGATATTAGTAAACAAAAGTAGGAAATTTGGCGACCATCTTGCATGCACACCTTTGGACTTAGAGAACACAGAACGACGTAAGACACCTTATATATACGTAAACAATTAAAATAAGTAAAAAAATAATTTTGTCTCGCTAGCTTGTACTAAACGAAACACTGTGCGCTGGGCCTAGAAACTTCAAATTTGGCATAAGCCCTCCTTATACCACGTAGATGAGCACTAAGAACGGATTTTGCGAAATTCGGCCCCTAAGGGGTTGTTTTTGGGGTTGATAGTTTGTATGAAACTTCGCTACTACAGGTGCTAGGAATTCCAAATTTTGCATGGCGTGTCTTTTTAGAACGTAGATGCTCACTATGACGGAATTTTGCGAAATCCGACCCCTGAGGGGTTTGTTTTTGGGGTCGATAGTTTGTATGAAACTTTGTTACTACAAGTGCTAGGCGTCTCAAATCTTGCATGCCGGTTCTTTTTTAAGACGTAAATGCTCAACAAGGTAGAAATTTTGTGAAACTCGACCCCTAAGGGGTTGTTTTTGGGGTTGATAGTTTTTAGAATTAAATTTTTACAGATTGCTTTTTTTTGGACGTAAATGATACTAAAGACGGGATTTTGTGAAATTCGACACCTAAGGGGTTGTTTTTGGTGTTGATAGTTTGTATGAAACTTTGTTATTACAAGTGCTAGGAGCCTCAAATTGTGCACCGGGTTCCTTTATAAGACTTAGATGCACACCATGGCGGGATTTTGAGAAATTCGACCCCAAAGGGGTTTTTTTTGTGTTTGATAGTTTGTATGAAACTTTGTTACTACAAGTGCTAGGCATCTCGAATTTTGCGAGAGGTTCTTTTTAAGACTTAAATGTTCACTAAGACGGTTTTGCGAAATTCGACCCCTAAGGGGCTTTTTCGGGGTTGATAGTTTGGGGACTCAAATTTTGCATAGAGATTATTTTTTGGACATATTTGCGGGTGTTTTGTGAAAATAGACCCCAAAGGATTGGTTTAGGGGTTAATATTTTTTGTGAAACTTCGTTTCTACAAATGCTAGGTGTATTAAATTTTGCAAGGTTGTTCTTTTATGACGTAAATGCACACCAAGGCACTATTTTCTGAAATTCTACCCCTAAGGGGCTGTTTATGGGGTTGACAGTTTGTATTGAAACTTTTTTAGGTACTACAAATGCTAGGAGTTTCAGCATGGGGGTTGTTTTAGGACCTAGGTTCTCACTAAGACGGAATTTTACAAAATTCGACCCGTTTGTAATTAGAGAACTCAACATTGCAGGGGGGTTCTATTTAGGATACAGGTGCTCACTAAGAGAGGATGATACGAAATTTGACCCCTAAAAGTTTGTATTGGGGTTGATAGTTAGGAGTCTTAAATTTTTAGGACCTAGGTGTTGCCTAAGACGGAATATTGCGGGTTGATAGAATTTTTGTTGAATATTGAAGAATTTTTCCAACAGTATCCCATACCATAGGGTGGCCGGGACTAGAAATTCACAAAGGCAAAGTTCGAAAATCACGCGGACGAAGTCGCGGGCGTAGTGCTAGTATCTTATAAAAAATATTTGTTATTTTTTCAGAATATAATATAGAATTCGATACCAGCGATCCTGTTCAAGAAGACCATAAAGGTAAGTTCTTTTTTATGTATTATTTTGTTTTTTTATTTAAATAAATATCTTTAAATTTTTTCAAGAGCGGAGGTGGTCTAGTGGTATCGGCTCCGACTTACGAGATGTAGGTCGTGGGTTCGAACCCAGCCAGGCGCATAACTTTGTCTAATTTATTTCATCACCACTGCTCTCAAAACGGTGAAGGAAAACATCGTGAGGAAACCGGCATTTTCTAGAACTATCAAATTCGAAGACACGTGACATCCACTAACTCGCACTGGGCTCTCGTAGTGGATTATGGCCCACTCCCTCTCACAGAGAGGAGGTCTGTGTCCCAGCGGTGGGAACATTATAGGCTGATGATGATGATATTTTTATTGCCTACAAAAATATAGTCCCATAATAGTGGCCCACCGGTATCGGGAACAGGGTCCAAGCAACCGGTGGTTAGGGCTCCAGAGACAGTAACCACCTCACAATGCGAGCCGTATCAAGGAGTACTGCCTCCTGAATCAGGCGCTTGATCTAGCTATCTAACGAGAGCCTCCTTAGATGTTGGTCGAGGCTCTTGGCAGTTAAGCCATTGGCAGACACGACTATCGGCACAATGATTGCTGAATCTACATCCCACATATCGACAACTTCGTGAGCCAAATCAAGAATTGATAAAATTAAAAAAAAAAACATTATTACATTACTGTTATTAAGTAATGATTCATCATCATCTTCCTACCCTTATTCCATTCTACTTGTGTGTCGTCTCAACACGTTTTCTTCTTCCATTCTCCCCTATCAGACGTCACAGTATCATTTACTACTTTTTCTTTCATATCATTCCTTAGACAATCCATCCATCTTTTCTTTGGCCTCCCTCTTCCTCTCCATCCATCAACATTCATACTCATCACTCTCTTATTCACATGAGTGTCATCCCTCCTCATCACATGTCCATACCAAGATAGACTATTCCCTTTCATTTCTACTATAACAGGCGCCATTTTAAAATAAGTAACGATTAAATTGAATAAATTACTTTAATTTTTTTTTAATTTACTCTTCAGAAACCGAACCAAAAAGTGAGAAAATTGAAGAAGATATAAAAGAAAAATGTTCACCAAAACCAGAAGATTTAAAGAAGAATAATAGTAATACTAGAAAGAGAAAAATAACTAAAAATAACGAAAAAACGGAAGGAGAAAAACGTAAGTTTTAATATAATTTCTTAAAGAATTCTTTTATTACCGAGATTTGTGCCCATATAAGCTATTTTTCAAAATCAATAAATTGCTAATCTAATGAGTAATGTATAAAAAAAATGGATTTTGTAGTTAGTTTTATATAGGCTGTTTTTCAATAGTCAGATGATTTTTATCTGAGGAATTAAAATAACGGTTTGACATATTTTCCATAGGCCATTTTTATTCCTCAGATAAAAGTTATCTGTTTCTGGAGGAGCTCGTGGCTAAATAATTACAGCCGCACAGGCCGATGTTCCGGGTTAAGCCGCGCTTGCCAAGGTTGGTCTGTGGATGGGTGACCATCTGTCATAGCGAGTTTCCTCCGTGCTTTGAACATGAAGTGGAACGAACATTTTTGAGGACATTTTTTATGAATTAAGGCTGCATATTCTGAAAGTTGGCAACGTCGCAAAAAGCTGTCAAATAATTACAAGTTTTAATTAATTTGGCAAATTTTCTGTATGAAAACAAGAAATATCGCTCTGTAGTGCACTAAAAAAATGATATAGGATTGCAATTAAAACACTGAATTTGATGTTGTAACCGTTTCAGGTGCATAAAAGGCATTTGGAAAGCTTCCAAATGCTTTTTCTTCATCTAAAACTATATATTCGGTGTTACGATATTAATTATTGCATTCCCTTATCAATTTTTTAGTGCACTACAGAGCCATATTTCTTATTTTCATACAGTAACAATGCTAAATTAATTAAAACTTGTTAATATTTGACAACCATTTGCGACGTTGCCAGCTTTCGGAATATACGCTCTTAACATTGACGGTACGCGATTCAGGCTGACAACCTATCACCTAAATATTGTCGTTTAGAGTATCTAGCGTGTATTATATGCGATTTTCAAATAACAGATGAGGGTATATATTTCTTCTACCGGATCTCGTACTATTACAAAAAATGTGATAAATGAAGAACCGCTCGACCGATTTTGTGCAAACTTCACATAAACTATCTACTAAATAGTCCAAACAAAGCCTAAACATTTGGTTTGGATAGGTGAGCCCCAACGACGATATAATACTAGACTCCTAATAACAGGCGACCGATGTCTGCCAACACATTAGGCAAAAAAGTCTTATATCCGTCTCATTTCGACCAATCCTGTGAGCCGTAAACATACGTTGAGACAGAACAGACCTTGAGTTAGCCAATCACAACGCAGTACCCCGTCCCCCTCGCTTACGTAGTACCTCAGCGAGTTGGCAGAATAGTTTTGTTCGTTAGATCGTGCAATGCGTAGTCTAGTATTATATCGTCGTTGGTGAGCCCGTTCTTGAGTTATAAAATTACAACGAAATGTGGCATTGATATTTATAAATATAGATGAATTAGCTGTTGCCAGCGGCTTCACGTTGCTAGTTTGAAATCAAAACTTTTCATCTAATCAAATTTTCATTCACCTTAATGATTAAGTTTAATAAATTACTTTCATTATTCTTTTTTTTTAATTTACTTTTCAGAAACAGAAAAAGATATAAAAGAAAAATGTTCACCAAAAGAATTGAAGAAGAATAATAGTAAAACTAAAAGAAGAAAAATAACTAAAAATAAGGAAAAAACGGAGGGAGAAAAACGTAAGTTTTAATTTTATTTCTTACAGATTTTTTTTATTACCGATATATTTGTGCCCCTATAAGCTAGTTTTCAGAATCAATAAATTGCTCATCTAACGAGTAATGTATAAAAAAAATGGACAGGTATTTTTGTAGTTAGTTTTTTATGGGCTGATTTTTCAATAGTCAGATAATTTTTATCTGAGGAATTAAAATAGCGGTTTGACATATTTTCCATAGATAAGTTGTCAAACCGCCATTTTTATTCCTCAGATAAAAGTTATCTGACTATTGAAAAATCAGCCCTTAATCAACTAGCAGCCCGGTGCGTGCTTCGCTACTTTGGCAGTGTTAGTTTATATAAAAATAAGTATGTATACGTAAAGCCATTTACTGTTGTACTCTTTAGTGTTCTGTGACACGTTCCATGATTTTGAATAAATCTTGTTTCCGTTTAAAGTCAAATGCAAGCATGTCGTTTTATTAGGTTATGGGCCCAGAATTATGGCTCTTAGGGTTTTCTAGCTAATTATCGCGAAGTTTTAAATTATCAGTAATAATAAATCGCAGCAGGATAATTAGATCAGCTAGCATAGGCGCTCAAATAATTTTTTGGATTTTTGCAAGAGTGCAAATTCAAAAATGGCGAACTACATTATAAATGTGCCGAAGTTACGAGGCAGAGAAAATTTCAGCGAATGGGTATTTGCTGCGGAAAACTTTTTAATCCTAGAAGGAATGATGAAATGCATCAAACCTGGGGAAGATGTTACCAAGTTTGCCGAGGATGATGCAAAAACAAAAGCGAAGCTGATTCTCACGATAGACTCCTCATTGTATGTGCACATTAGAAATGTTTCTACGACCAGGGAATTATGGGAGAAGCTAAAGGCATTATTTGACGATTCCGGATTTCAAAGAAGAATAAGCTTATTAAGAAATTTAATTTCCATAAGATTCGAAAATTGTGTTTCGATGATTGCTTATGTGACACAAATTATAGAAACAGGGCAGAAGCTGTGTAATACTGGATTCCAGATAAATGACGAGTGGATTGGTTCTTTGTTGCTGGCGGGTCTACCTGAAAAATATGCCCCCATGATAATGGCCATTGAACATTCGGGAATTCATATTACAACAGACGCCATAAAAAGTAAGCTATTTGATATGGAATCAGGAAACGGAACGAACGGAATGAACGATGAATCGAGCGGCGCTTTGGCCAGTGGTTTTAAAGGTTGGCAACACTCATCGACGGCCAGAAAGTCTATGGTTAGCAAAAATAACAATCATGGCGGCCAAAATGGAACGACATTGTCAACAAAGGCGAAGAAAGAAATTAAATGTTATCGATGCAAGCAGATAGGTCATTATAAGTCACAATGTACGGCTGAAGTATCGAATAACAAAGGAAATGAACGTAAACAAAGCAATGTGTTCAGTGCGGTCTTTCTAAGCGGAAACTTTAATAACCAAGAGTGGTATGTTGATTCTGGCGCCAGCGTTCACTTGACGCCAAATAAACAATGGCTCGAGAATATTTCTTACGAAAAAGAAGGTCAGACTATTATAGTAGCCGACAAAACAAAAGTGCCGATTGCGTGTTCCGGCGATATAAAAATTACTACCAAAGTAAATGATTGCAGTTTTGATGTGGACATAAAAGATGTGTTTTGTGTACCGGAATTGACAACTAACCTATTATCAGTTAGTCAATTAATTCACAAAGGGAATAAAGTTGTATTTACTGCAAACGCCTGTGAAATATATAACCAGAAAGGTACAAAGGTAGCTTATGCATTATTGAACAATGGAGTTTATAAGCTACAACTTCAAGAAAATATGTCTGCAGCAGCAATCATATCCGGTGAGCTCTGGCATCGCAGGATGGGACATGTAAATAGTGACTGTCTTAATAAAATGCAGAATGCAGTTGAGGGATTAACCTTGAAGGAGAAAGTTGACATTACAAAGTCTACCTGCTCCGTGTGCTGCGAAGGTAAGCAGACTAGATTACCTTTTACACATGTTGGTAAGAGAAGTACAGAGGTGTTGAATATTATTCACACAGATATCTGTGGTCCTATGGAGTGCGATTCTATTGGAGGTTCTAAATATTTCATTTTATTTATTGATGATTTCAGCAGAATGACAGCTGTTTATTTTCTGAAAAACAAAAGTGATGCTTTGAAGAGTTTCAAAGACTATAAAGCGTTAGTTGAAAATCAGACAAATAAAACGATAAGAATTATTAGAAGCGACAATGGAAGAGAATTTTGCAATGCTGAGTTTGATGATTACTTAAAGAAAATGGGAATAGTTCATCAAACAACATGTCCATATACCCCGGAGCAAAATGGACTATGTGAGCGGATGAACAGAACCTTAGTTGAGAAAGCAAGGTGCATGCTTTTTGATGCACAGTTAAGCAAGGAGTTCTGGGCTGAAGCTACAAACACAGCAGTATATTTGCATAATCGCACAGGATTGTCCATATTGCAAGGAAAAACACCCTATGAACTGTGGCATTGTGTCAAGCCTGACATAAGTCATTTGAGAGTTTTTGGAAGCGTGGTAATGGTACACATAGCTAAAGAAAAGAGAAGAAAATGGGATAAAAAAGCTCATAAATGTATCCTAGTGGGCTATGCTGATGCGAGCAAAGGCTACAGAGTGTATGATCCAGCTAAGAAAGTGATAACAATTAGTCGAGATGTGATAATTGTTGAGAAAGAAAACACTACAATAACAGTGACAGAAAAGGAAACAGTTAAAGATACAGACCAGCCATCTTCAGTGGGGGAGAATGATACTCTCACATCAAATGAAAATTCTACAGATGACTCTGACTCTGAGTACATACCCAGTGAGTATGAAGATGGAGAAGAGAATTTAGAGGAAACTATGACAACCACAAGGGAAGTAAGAAACAGAAGACAACCCGATAGATATGGTTTCAGTAGCCAAAGAAATGCCTGTCCTCAAGAAGCTGGAGTTTTAACATTGAAGGAGGCATTGGCTGGACATGAGAAACAGTATTGGCTTGAAGCAATTAAAGAAGAACTTCAATGTTTTGAAGATAATCAAGCATGGGAGTTAGTTGATGCTCCAAAAAGTGGTTGTGTGGTTCAGTGTAAATGGGTTCTAAAGAAAAAGTTTGATGTGGATGGTAAAGTTATATATCGTGCGCGTTTAGTGGCAAAAGGTTTCACTCAGAGATATGGTGTGGACTACAATGAAACATTCTCTCCAGTGGTCAGGTATTCTACTTTAAGATTATTGTTTGCCTTGTCTGTAAAATTAGATTTTAAAACAACACACTTAGATGTAAAAACAGCTTTTTTAAATGGACATCTTGAAGAAGAAATTTTTATGCAAAAACCAGATTATATTGGTGATTTTAATTATGGTAAAGTCTTAAAATTGAAAAAGGCCATTTACGGGTTAAAACAATCTTCAAGAATGTGGTATAAAAAGGTTGATGACTGTTTGTGTAGCATTGGTTATGTAAAATCTAAATATGAACCTTGTTTGTTTATTAAGAGAAACAAGAAGTGTTTAACAGTAATTGCATTGTATGTGGACGATTTCTTCATATTTTCTAATGATTGTAATGAAGTAACATACTTGAAAGAGTCTTTAGGAAACAATTTCAAAATGAAAGACTTAGGTACTATAAAACAATGTTTGGGTATGCGAGTTGTGTGCAATCAGAACTTTGTAACATTAGACCAAGAGGGTTATATAGACCAGTTGTTAGGTAAATTTAATATGTTGGATTGTCACACATCAAATACACCAATGGAATGTAAACTGAATCTCAGCATAGGTAACAAATGTGATATTAGTTTACCATATCAATGCCTGATAGGTAGTTTGATGTATTTGTCAGTTTTAACTCGTCCAGATATATCATATTCAGTTAGTTATATGAGCCAATTTAATAATTGTTTTACTAAAGAACATTGGCAGCATGCAAAAAGAATTTTGAGATATTTAAAGAAGACAAAACATTATGTTTTAAAATATGACTCGAAACTTAACTCTGAAATAATTGGTTATGTTGATGCCGATTGGGGTAGTGATGTTATTAGTAGGCGGTCATATACAGGTTATGTGTTTCAACTATCAGGTGCTGCAATATCTTGGGAAAGCAGAAAACAAAAGGTTGTTGCACTCTCTAGTACAGAGGCAGAGTATATAGGGATCTCAGAATGTTGTAAAGAGGCTATTTACCTTCGAAACTTGCAATGTGAAATAACTGACAGTTTATATACTATTATGCTGTACAATGACAACCAAAGTGCACAAAAAATTTTGTGTAATCCTGTTTTCCATAATAAATCTAAGCATATAGATATTAGGTATCATTTTTGTAAAGATATTGTTGCTCAGAAGTTGGTAAATGTTCAGTACCTATGTACAGCTGATATGCCAGCTGATTTGCTGACAAAAAGTTTAAGTTCAATTAAGCATAAAGCTTTTATGAATGCTATTGGCTTAGTTGAAAAATAATTTGGGTTATTTTTATATAGTGGGGGTGTTAGTTTATATAAAAATAAGTATGTATACGTAAAGCCATTTACTGTTGTACTCTTTAGTGTTCTGTGACACGTTCCATGATTTTGAATAAATCTTGTTTCCGTTTAAAGTCAAATGCAAGCATGTCGTTTTATTAGGCAGCAAAATCGCCATTAACAAAATGATCCGCCATTTATTCATTTGTTACAAAAAATGTGATAAATGAAGAACCGCTCGACCGATTTTCTGCAAACTTCACATAAACCATCTACTAGATAGTCCGAACAAAGCCTAAAAATGGTTTGGATGGGTGAGCCCGTTCTTGAGTTATAAAATTACAACCAAAAGTGGCATTGATTTTTATAAACGTAGAAGCTTACTAGCTGTTGCCAGCGGCTTCACCCGCTACAACTCGACAATTATCCCACAGGAACATAAAATCGGGAAAAAAAACATCCTGTGTGTTAATCCAGGTTATAAACTATCTGTGTACCAAATTTTAGCCAAATCCGTTCAGTGGTTTTTGCGTGAAAGAGAAACAAACATACCTACATACACACAAACTTTCGCATTTATAATGTTAGTAGGATTAGTATAGATGAATATTCACAAAGGCGAAACGTATCAATACTCGAGTATTGGGGCTTGTGACGCTAAGACATACTTATATGACACCACAGACCGTCGTGTCCATGGTCGGACAGCGAGTCTCTCATTACCGTAAAACATTGCAACTTTGCCCTCGACATATGACTTTGCCCAGTTGTGTATTTTTTTAAAAACTTAATATGTTCCAAATTTGTCTATAGTTAGTAAGAACATTTTGTCTATGGTAAAAAATTCATCATTTTTCTGGCAACACTGTGTGACGCGATGTCACAGATGTTACTTCAGTTGTCTGATATAGTTATCTGTGGTTGTCTGTCAGACGTCGTTGAAGTAAGAGTGTTTTTAGCGGGCCAAAACTTTAAAAAAAACTTTCTCGAGAAGTACTACTTGGCGTTATCGCAGGTAAGTAATTTTTATACATCCGATAATACATTGAAAATGAATAATATAGACTAGTTTTTTTCGCTAGATGCGTCATAAATAATCAAAAAATATAACGGTGGGCAATGTCACAAGCATATTTTTTGAATATCGTTGACAACATTGCCCAACGTTTCTTTTTCACTAGGGTTGTCACCTGAGGTATATTTTTGACCGATTAAAAAAAGGAGGGTTCGGATTTGATGAACAGTTAATAATGTTGGTTAACACATAAAGTTTAAAAACAGAGGCGGGATTTAGAAGATACGAGGGTTATTTGTTATTTTCATATAAAAACAAAGACCGAGATAGGTACATGCTTTTTAGTTTTTTTTTAGTTCTTGAACACTTTAAAAATAAAGCATATTAGGTAAAAAATTATGTTATATTATTTCCCTCTTTAATTTATCATTATTATTTATTATAATACTCCACACTAAAAATTATTAAATAGTTAAGTATTGTCAATGGTGACAACCCTTGAACAATCGCCATTTTGTACGAAAAATGTTCTAGAAGGCTTTTTGACTTTGCCCACTCCAGGGTTGGCATGATTAAAACAAGTTGTTTTAAAACACATGTTTAAAACGGTGTTTAAAACAGTTTGAAATTAAACAGTGTTTTTTATTACATGTTTAAAAACAAAGATTAAAACAAGTTTAAAACATTGTATAAAACAGTACGAAAAAAAACATGTTTTAAAACTACTTTTCATGTCGCAATAACTGAATATAAAATGAAAATAAAATGATAGGTATTTGAGTCTGAATAGTTCAACATAAAACCAATCGAGTCTCTATTGCTGTTATATTTTTGAACTTTCAATGGCATTGTAATTGACTTAATCATTTTTTTTTTTATAAAACGTTGCCCCACACTAGGAATTTCTACTGTGTCGTGGGTGAGTTTACAAACATATAAACTCAAACATGCCGCCAACATTATTTTTATGTTATGTAGGTATTTCATTCAATCAAACAAATATCTAAGAGGATTTGTATGGGACAAGATAGCACCTATTTTTGAAACATTATCATAATAATTTCAAAACAATTAAAATTGTAACAATTTTAATTAATAAACAACATTAGTCATAAATAAAAAACGTAAACTTCGATCCCTAATGTCGGCTGTCGAAAGAAATTTGGTAATTCCCCTATTTTTAAGACATATAAGTAGATCGGTGTTTCTCAGTCCATTGTTCTTATGGTAAAGCCCCGCACCGTGGCGCGGGGATTAGGGCATGCAACCGGGAAATCTCGGTACCGAAAATACCGGGAAATCCCGGGAATTTTTAAAGCAATCCTGTACCGGTTCTTCGTGCCGCAGTCTCGGTACTTTCGATACTTTCGGTACTTTATTATTTTCCTTCTTTTTTTCAATGTAAAGTTACAAATCATATCCAATAAACTATTATTTTACAGTATTGTTGATATAAAACATTTTATTTGAAAATAATGGGAATTTCATAAACAAAAACTAATCAGCAATGTAAGTAAGGCGTCAGTTATGAAACATAACATATGAACTACCTAAAGAAAATCTATTAATTATAACCATGTATTGGAACAAAAGAGAAGAAGAAACATTCTACCAGCAAATACAAAATATTCTTAGATATGTAAACATTAAATATTCTACACTCAATGTTATTATAGGAGGTGATTTTAATATTAACATTCTATCTGATAACCTAAAATCGAACCAATTTTTAAATCTAATGCTGGAATTTGGATTCACACAGCACATAAAAACTGCAACAAGAATAACGCCTACTACAAGTACATGTTTAGACCTCATATTTACAAACTTCAAATATAAAGATATGTACACAGCGGTAGAAGAGTTGGGATTTTCTGATCATAATAGTACAATTTTACATCTAAGCTTACCAAAACAAACAATGAAAAAAACTTGGTTTACTACAAAAAGGCGATTCACTAATTCAAACATGTTAAAATTTAAACTAAAATTGAAAGAAATAAACTGGAACGAAATAATAACAGAGGATAAAAATATTAATGAAAATTATGAGGCTTTTAACGAACTGCTTATAAGTATCCTAGATCAATGTATCCCAACACAAAAATATAAATTAAAAACTAACAATAAAAAATATTGGCTCTCCAAAGGAATAAAAAACTCTTGCAAGAATAAAAGATTATTAAAAATACTAATTACCAAAACAAATAACCCTATATTAAAAGAACATTACAAGAAATATGAAAAAATATTAAAGAAAACTGTAGTGACAGCAAAAAAACAACACTTTAAACGTACAATGATAAAATCAAGCAATAAAGTAAAAACTATGTGGACTATAATAAACGAACGGACAAACAAAAAAATAAAACATGAAAAGCAAAATATAACTCTACAAACAAACCATAATAATATGACATCAGAGCCCAAAGAGGTGGCTAACATTTTCAATAATTTCTTTGCTTCCATTGGGAAAATTAGTTCGAGCCCGTCAAGTAGTAAACCAAAAGGAACATCTAGAATATCCACAACACAAAATTCTATATTCCTAAGCCCGGCAGATCCTTACGAGATAAATGCATTAATAAAAAACTTAAAAAATAAGTCGAGCTATGGAGTTGATGAATTTCCACCGACATTACTGAGAAAATGTGCTGGTGAATTAACTCTTCCATTCTTTAAACTCGTAAATCAATCTTTCGAAGAAGGAGCATTTCCCAACCTATTAAAAAAAGCCCTAGTAAAACCAATACACAAGAAAAACACAAAAACTGACCCGAATAACTACCGCCCAATTGCTCTCTTACCAACTGCATCAAAAATATTCGAAAAGGCCATGTGCAACCGTGTCTACGAGTATTGTGAAAAATACAATATATTTAATGACTGTCAAAACGGCTTCAGGAAAAATCGATCCACCACACTCGCAATCTATAAATACATACAAAAAGCCCTCGATATAATTGACTCCAAAAAATATGCAATAGGATTACTTCTAGATATGACGAAAGCCTATGACAAAGTACAATTCGACATCTTATTAAATAAACTGTATAACATAGGGATTCGAGGTAAATGTCATGACTGGTTTACATCATATCTACAACATAGAGAACAACTAGTTGAAATAGAATTCTTTAATCAAAAAACTAACGAAATAGAATTGTTCCGATCTGAAAACATACCAATAGACGCTTCAATCCCACAGGGCAGTGTAATAGGTTGCTTCCTATTCCTAGTCTATATCAACGACCTCCCGAAACATATCAGTGAACCTTGTGTTTTGTTTGCGGATGATATATCCATTCTTGCATCATGCGAAACTAGTCTCAACATTAATGACAAATTGAACTTAATACTGAACTCTACTACTGATTGGATGATGGAACACAACCTGGATATTAATTTTAATAAGACAAAAATAATGACTCTAAATGTAAACTTTACTTTTAAAAATCATAAGTTAGAAGCCGTTGACAAATTCACCCTGTTAGGACTAGACATAGACACACACATAAATTGGAAACCTCATATACTAAAATTAAAACAAAAATTATCAAAATTTACATACGCCTTTCGAGAAATAAAAAAAACCACATATATAAAAACAGCATTGGTAACATATTACGCATATGCCTACGCATGGCTAAAATACGGTGTCATATTATGGGGTAATAGCACAGACTCTCCCACACTCTTCACCCTTCAAAAAAAACTTATAAGAATTTTAGTCAATATTGAACAAACGGATAGCTGTAAGTCCCACTTTCAGGAACAAAAGATTTTAACTCTACCGTGCCTTTATATTCTTGAAATTTGTAAGTTCGTTCGTAAATACCCGGAATTTTACACTAAAAGAGAAGACATCCAAACTGAAATTACTTTAAGACATAAGAATAGATTAAATATACCAACATCCCGACTAAAAATGCATTCATCGAGTACCTATGTCATGTCGATAAAAATATAATAATATAATAATAATAAATGTTTATTTATCTTTTCAAAATATTGCAGTACATGGGTATTTAGTTTCTACGTAGTAAAATTACTTACTTGCTACAATTATAGTGGGTACAGTTCTGATCTCCTAACTAGGTTACAGTATAACCTGTATGAAGGAGTGACAGTTCCAATCCCCCAATGGATGGATTACAAGTTTTAGTAGTAAAAAAAATTGTACATTTGCATTTTGTTGTAACTAACATTGAATTGATATAAAAAAAAAGAGTAATAAACAAACATTTTTAAAACATTGAGTAAGGAGTAAGTAATTATGATAAAGGTAAATATGACTATTTGACTACGTACAATTCAATGAATGATTGAATGTTTGTGTGGTGAAGGTGTGTGTGCCTGTATGTGCAATTGCGAGTAAGTGTATGAATGCGAATGTGAGTGTGTGTGGGTGTGTGTGTGTATATGTCATAGTGTGTGTGTGTGCATGTTTGTATAGTTAATGTGCTACATAATGTTTGTGTGTGCTACTCACCTGTAGATCAATTAAATAAGTATTTTTTCTGTTTCTTCGTAAGAATGGTTTTGAAGAAATGAGTATATCGCTTTCTTACAGTTGTAATATGTTAAGCCATATACTGAATTGTGTTTATTTATTTTATTATATAAAGATGGGCCAAGGTAGTAAAAGAATCTTTTTATGAATGACGAATAAGGATGTGGGACTGTACAAATTATATCTTTTCTACGCTTGTGTATTATCCTGTATGGAGTTTTCTGGTGTTGTAGGAGAACTGCTTGCATAATGAAGTGTAGCCTAACATTTAAAATATTCAATTTACTATAGAGTTCATTGGTAGGGAATATGATGGGGCGGAAGGTCGCCACTTTCAACACTGCTCTATGTGCTATCTCTAAGGGTTTTATAATCGTTTTAGCCGCACCACCCCAGCATGAGATGCAATATGTAACAATAGATTGGCATAAGGCAAAATAGACTTCGCGTATGACTCTTTGATTAGTGACCTTTCGAAGAGTTTTAAATATAAATATGAGTTTCAGAGATGAGTATAATATATAATAAGTTACCAGAAGAAATAAGAAATATAGATAAATACAATACCTTTGTCAATAAACTAAAATTATTTCTATTGAAGAAAAGCTATTATAATGTAAATGAATACTTGACTGAAAGATTTTAATTGCATTGTTAATTTAAAATATGTATGCAATAAAAAATAAAAAACAAACTTATTAAATATTCACAGAATTATAATACCTACAGATATTTCTTTAATCTCCTTTTTACTTAAAACTTAGAAAGTAAACAATCCTTTAATTGTAATAATTTGTAATTTTAGAAAATATGATCTCATTATGTAATAAGTCAATATATAAAGAATATAGTTACCTACCTACTTCCTTAGAATATACCTACCTAATTTTATTTTTGTTAATGATATTTTTATGTGCTAAAATGTATTAAATGTGCATGTATAATTTTATGATAATGTATGTTTAATGTATGATAATGTAGAACCTTAGTTAGGTATGTATTATAAACACTTTTGTTTTGCTGTGCCCTGACAGGGTCTACAATGGCTCTTAGCTCTAAGCTTTTGTTAACATCTTGTTACCTTTTAGAATGCAAATAAATGAATATGAATATGAATATGAATATGATGATGATTATGATTCATTTATTGCATTACTTTCATTTTGAAGAGAATAACTTTAATCATGCTCAGATTTTGTGTATTTTATAATTATTTGGTTTATTAATCTCTAAAAAGCTTTTACATTTTTTTATGATATTATCTTTATTTTAAATAAAATAGCGTTTGTTACATTCTTTTCTTGAGTTTTATATTTTTTTTCATCTCGAAAAAGCATTATATTAGTTTTGTTTTGCTACAGTTTGTTTAATGATATTTATTTATAGTAAAAGGAAAAAAGTGACCAAGTAGGTACGTGATGTTAAAGACTTATTCTATAGAAGGAAAGAAGAAAGCAATTACGTGACAAAGATAGGCTTATTTCTGATTCAAAATATAGTTCTGGTATATTTTAATTATTATATTATTGTTTATTTTAAATTATACAATAATTATTATGATTAAAAGTTTTTTTTTTTATATTAATGTAAAAAAATACATGTGGCACTCGGAGATTGCGAGAAGCTACCTTTTTTTTCTACTTCACTCGCTCGGAAAGATTCTATTCATTCGCGCGTTTTGAAAAATGGAGTTTAATAACTCCATTTTGCACACGAAACGCGCAAAACTCCATTTTGCGCGCTAGAGCGCAAAGATTTGTTCAAAATTCGGACAAAATATCTTGTAGTCAATTATTTTCTTCACTGGCAGGCGAGGCGCAGAGCCGCCTCCACTGCATTTCCTCGCTTAGTGAGGTGAAAAGTTGTGTGTTGCATTCGGAAGCAAAGTTTTTCTGCATCTCGTACCTTTGAAAAGTTCGCCACGCTCAGTTTTCAATCCTACTTGGATTTAAAACTGAGCGTAGCGAAATTTTCGCGCCAAATCAACTTTACAGCCTTGCATAACAAATAACTATTTTATTTTAAAAGAAAATTAAAATATTTGTGATGCACTACTGTAATATAGAACGTCTTTGTTGCAGGAGAATTTTATAAGTAGGTTTCATTGTGAAAACTTCTTTTGTAGCTAGCCGTTTAGAATTAGTAAGATGAAGTAAATTGTTTTTATGACGGATATTTTTATGGTTTCCGAAGTATCCCGAACTGAAACGGCGTTAGACGATGCGTGGTGTCGGGTATTTTCGTTAGGTTTTTGTTGGGAATGTCTTGATTTGGTTGCCGCGCCGCGCCGCGATCAGAGCCCGCGATAAAAGCTATGCAATAGCTTAAAAAAGCATTTAAATTAGGTTCCTTGAGATTATGTTCTGATGATTATTGTCAATTATAGATTTACGAATAAAACAAAGTTTTATGAACTACTCTATCCCACCCACATTTGTAATGAATGAACTCATTACAAATGTGGGTGGGATAGGATAGTTGGTTTTCAACTGATTTAGATAATTTTATGTAGTGTGCACGCACTCGTGCCTTTAATATCGACATTTGTAGTTAATAGCGACATTTGTACGTGAGTACCGAAAGTACCGAATTTCCCGGGAAATCCCGGTTCCATGTCCCAGTACCGAAACTTCGGTACCGGGCTTTAAAAAGTACCGGTTCTGCAACCCCTAGCGGGGATATACCCTAAGAACAATGAACTATGTATTCTACGAACGAATAGGAGGCGCGCCGCCTGTCCCGCTAGGAAAGTCCCTACGTGTCGCCCAATATAAAATCAACATTAGAACATACCTACCGGGTGAATGTGAAGCGTTTGATTACGCAACATACAAATAAATGTTATCTATTGATCGTTTTTTTGTAAATATTTAATTTATTAGGGCGAGTTTACAAAGATCTAGCCTAGAAAAGAAACATAGTCGAAATAATTTGAAAAAATGCCCTAAACTAAAAAAAACAAAAAAAACACTTGTTTAAAACATTTTGAACTGTTTGTTTTATATAATTTAAAAAAAAACTGTTTTTTTTCCAACCCTGGCCCACTCATTTTTAAGGGTCAAGGAATGTGAATGTTTGGCGTATAATTTAATACATTATTTGCATTGCTCAGTATTTTCATTCAGTCCTTTTCGAATAGTGATAAAGTTTATAGTAACGGAGATCTGTAATGTGGGCAAAGTTACCAAATGTATAAGATTTTTTGCCCAGCACCTATAATTGTTATTTTCACTAATAAATATTACTTTTTTTTACTATTTTGAGTTTTGTGTATCGAGATATGAGCATATAGTATTATGTGGCACCGAAACAATAATCAATTTATTAAAATTTTCTAAAATATCATCAATTAAGCATTTAAACACTGTTTTAGGCTATCACGGTTATTTTCAGAATTTAAAATGTCACTTACGGGATATCTTCCGTGATTATTTATGATTTTGAGTTCCCGATATTTCGACGCTGTTGCAAGCGCCATGATCGCGGGATGACAATCATAAATAATCACGGAAGATATCCCGTAAGTGACATTTTAAATTAAGCATTTGTTTTTGAAAATTTTGGGCAAAGTTGCCATGTTTTACGGTACTCGCCGCCCGCATGCCCGCGCCACCAGTGGCCGGAGATCGTCTTGCGACGTCAGTCGCACTGACTATCACTGCGGCTTGGGTGGGGGAGGCCGCAGTCCTCTCCCTCACGCGGCGCGCCTCCTTCGTGAGCATGACTGTTTCGCAGAAGGAACAACACCCCCCATCTTACCCCTACTTGTTTTTTTAACGGTATTTTCATAAAATATTGTTTCTAAACAGATTTCATTCAGCATTATAGAAACAACTTGACCATAATATTTTTTACCCAAAACATCATTTGACTTGAATCCCTTAGTTTGAAATCAAAACTTTTCATTTAATCAAATTTTCATTCCGAATTACCCCCACTCACCTTAATGATTATAAGTTTAATAAATTCCATTTATTCTTTTCTTTAATTTACTTTTCAGAAACAGAAAAAGATATAAAAGAAAAATGTTCACAAAAACCAAAAGAATTGAAGAAGAATAATAGTAATACTAAAAGAAGAAAAATAACTAAAAATAAGGAAGAAACGGAAGGAGAAAAACGTAAGCTTTAATGAAGTCGAAGTTGAAGATAAATGAGTCCTCCCACCCAGGGCAAGGACTAAAATCCACGGTGTCCTTCAATAGCTCTTTACGTTCCGGGGTCACGGTAATTCGTTAGTCCCGCGACCCCGGCAGGCTTTGGCCCTCTATAGAGGGGCCCGTCATAATGCTGGCACTGGATGAGGCGCGCGTGGAACACGCATGGTCCATGGTCGGACAGCGAGTCTCCCATTACTCGCCGCCCGTCGTCGCCGTGGGCTTCTACCACTGCGGCTGGGGTGGAGGAAGGTCGCTGTCCTCTCCCTCACGCGGCGCGCCTCCTCCTTCGCGAGCATGACTGCTTCGCAGAAGAAACATAGTCTTACCCCTACTTGTTTTTTTAACCGTTTTTTCATAAAATATTGTTTCAAAACAGATTTCTTTCAGCATAGAAAGAACTTGACAATAATATTTTTTACCCAAAACATCATTTTATGCATTTGACTTTAATCCCTTAGTTTGAAATCAAAACTGTTCATCTTAATTTTCATTCCGAATTACCCCCACTCAGTTTAATGATAATAAGGGCTGATTTTTCAATCGACAGTTAAATTTTATCTGAGGAATAAAAATGGCGGTTTGACATATTTTCCATAGATGAGCTGTCAAACCGCCATTTTGATTCCTCAGATAGGAGCTAATCTGACCATTGAAAAATCAGCCCTAAGTTCAATAAATTACTTTCATTTATTCTTTTTTTTAATTTACTTTTCAGAAACAAAAGAAGATATAAAAGAAAAACGTTCAAAAATACCAAAAGAATTGAAGAAGAATAATAGTAATACTAAAAGAAGAAAAATAACTAAAAATAAGGAAAAGACACAAGGAGAAAAACGTAAGTTTCATGTAATTTTTAAAGAATATCTTCATCAGCGATATCTGTAATCCTATAAGCTAGTTTTCAGTATCAATTAATTACAAATCTAATTAGTACCTTAAGGCTCCATAGTACTTCAATATAATCTTACTCGCTCGCACTTGCACGTACCACGCACTATTGCTTGCTCTTTCTTTTAGCTGTCTACACGCAAATCTATTTATTTTACGGCGAAAAAAAAGAAAATTCAAAGAAATAAATAACATAAGACCTGCTTTATAGTTAGTTCAGTTAGTATAAAAAGTTTCATGATCTAATTTTATGTATTTAATGATTGCCAGCGGTTTATTGTTCAATTTAGGGGTAACTTTGTGATTCTTTTTCTATTGAGAAAATTTTATGGAATCCTGTTTTCGCCAAACATAAGACCTAACATTAATCCTCAACTTTACCATATTATATTTATTTCAAAATTAATGCTGCAGTATTTTCGACGTATCACAGGATTCTGCTAAGCCATTTGAGGTAGTATGGGCTCGTAAGACGCTAACTCACCGCGAGCATTCACCTGAAATGAAACTTTACAGTACCCTTAGCACGAGTTTTCAGCATTTGAGACGTAAAGTAAACTGGAAAGACAACTTCAAATTGATTTCTATCACACAACGCCATCTAGTCCCAAGCTAAGCAGAGCTTGTGTTATGGGTACTAGACAACTGATAAACATACTTATATATTTCTAAATACATACATATTATAGATAAATGACACCCAGACACAGAACAAATGATCGTGCTCATCACACAAACATTTGTCCTGGGTGGGAATCGAACCCACGACCTCCGGCATAGCAGTCAGGATCATTAACCACTAGACCAACAGGCCTGACTAAATATAATTAAATACTAATGAGCTATGGTGCTACAGTCCCAGTCAAAAGACATAATACCTGTGAAAGTACCGAAAAATAAAGTAGTCTGATTAAAAACTGCAAACTGAACTTTAAGCGTCCTTAATAAAATATATTTTTCCGTAAAAACTAATGTAGTTTTTACTTTGCAGGTAAAAACACAGTAAATCTCGATGAGTCTTTAATAATCAAAGTTGAAACTGACACTGGTACAAAATACTCTTGCAAGAACTGTAGCGGAATCTACGAAACGAAAAAAGAAACCGACCAGCATATTTTTGAAGCTCATCCTTCACTATACAAATGTGAATACTGCCAAAAACAACTTGAAACCTCACAGACTTACATAGAACATGTAAAACAACATAAAAATAATCAATGTACGTTTTGTCCTAAAACTTTTACATTCAAAAAAGGCTTGGTTAATCATTTGCTAACTCACACGAAGGAAAGACGTTACGAATGTGATATCTGCCAGAAAAGACTTAGAGATAGGTCAATTTTAATTAGACATTTAAGAATGCACGCAGGTACTAATAAAAAGGTATTATGCCATCTCTGTGGTCGGACTTTTACCGACCAAGCAAATCTTAACGCTCACACGAGATCCGTCCACGAAAAACTTCGCCCCGACAATGTGAAATGTGAAATTTGCAAAAAAACTTTAAGTAACCAAAGACATCTCAGAGACCATTTAAAACTCCATAGTGGCGACGCACACCAAAAAGTTTATAAATGCGACGTTTGTGATTATAAATTTTTCTACAAAAAATCAATGAAGAGACATAGGTTACGACATGATGGGAAATTCATGTGTAATTATTGTCCTCAAATATTTGACAGCGCAGCTTTGAAAAATCACCATTTAAAATCAGTTCACAAAAAAGGTGTGATCTGTCCTATTTGTGGTAAGGGATTAGCTGACCAGCATTCTTTAAACCGTCACATTGATGTTCACAATGGCGTAAAATACCCTTGTAAAATATGTGGCTTAAAATTTGGCCAGAAATCAGTCTTAAATCGCCACGTTAAACGCACACATGAATCGAAAACGGATATCAATGCAGTAAAGACGAAATGCCAAATATGCAAGCGTAGTTTCATCAATATTACCGTACATATGGACAGACATTTTAATAAACCATTTGCCTGTGAAATTTGTGGTAAAACTTATCCTACTAATAGTTCTCTAAAAAGGCATAAGGGTTGGAAACATATCGGTAAGACAGTCGATTGCGATATATGTGGGAAGAAATATTACCAGAATGCTAAATTGAATACGCATAAATTGAAAGTTCATAAGATTAAAATTGAAAAAAATACTGAAAAAGATAGTTAAAAGAAAATGTGATCATCTGTCTCGCCTTTTTTTCTACGTGGTAAAATCATCAAATGAGTCCGACTAAAGTCTGACAACCAGTCTTACCACGGTGTATCGTATTACCTAGTTGCTGAGTTGTGGAGGTCCGATAGTCAGTCGCTCCATGTATAAAAACTTTTTCAAAAAAATGTAACCACCTTCAAAAACAACCACAAAAACCGGCCAAGTGCGTGTCGGGCCACGCACAGTGTAGGGTTCCGTAGTTGCCCATCAAAAGACTTATGCGAACTAACTAAACTGATTCAGTGAATTTAATTTTAAAAAGAAGAATTTTCAAAATCGTTCCAGGCGTCTTTGAGAATTCGGGGAAAATACATAAAAAACAAAGAATACGACGAATTGAGAACCTCCTCCTTTTTTTAATTTAGTTAAAAATAGTTGACAATAAAAACCTACCTATCCCCAAAGCATACCCACTTTATAGCTGTAAAAATAAAGTTGACAAACTTACATTTGCAGTTGAAGATACATGTTCTCCGATACATTTTGTTTAGGAAAATATGTTATCCAAGTACGTTTTATAAGTTGGTCGACTATTACTCGTAAACTTGTAAAGCCTACTTAGTCGTGATAATTTTCTTTTAAACTTCGTTATTTAAACTACTATTGTGAATTTTTTCACACCCTCAAACATAACCGTTTAGCTGGCAGAGGGGGGGGACACTCGAGTCGAGCAAAAATTTGCACTTTAAAGCTTAATATTTCACAAACGAATCTTTTTATCAAAAAATTGTTAATGGAAACTATCAATATTTTTGAAAGACCTATTTAATGATACCCCACACTAAGGGGTACGCGAGAAAAAAAAAAAAACATCCCCACTTTACGTGTACAGGAGGTACCCTAAAAAAAAATATTTTACGAGATTTTATTCTACCACTTTTTTGGCACAACAAATCCGTATATTTACACCAAATTACAGCTTTCTAGTACTAGGCGTCTCTGAGCTAAGCTGCGGACAGACGGACGGACGGACGGACGGACGGACATGGCGAAACTATAAGGGTTCCTTGTTGACTACGGAACCCTAAAAAGGGTAAAATAACCTTCAAAACTTTTCTTTCGGAAGTCGGTGACTTTTTTATTAATTTCATTGTCTTTTGTGCCACCGACTTCCGAAATAAAAGTTTTGAAGGTTATTTTACCCTTTTTTGTGGTTGTTTTTGAAGGCGGTTACATTTTTTTTGAAAAAGTTTTTATTTTACTCTTTTTAGTTTAAATATTCAACCACAATTCTTGTCAAATACGAGTACATCATTTTCTTACATTAGCACTAGAATTTTGTAATCCGTAACACCGGTAATAACATCGTTAAAAATCTCTTAACTTTCATTCCCTATCTCGAAAACTACTGAACCGATTTTGAAACTTGCAGTATTCCCTAAGTTGAACGATACCTAGTACAACAAAAAAAGAATTACTTAAATCGGACTTGTAGTTCCGGAGATATGCGAACACAAACATAATTTACCAAATCAGTCGATGCCAATTCCTTAAGTTGTACCTTCCATCATCAGCTCAGCTACATGAGATGATGATTGCCATACGCAGGTACTTAAATTACTTCATCATCATCTCAGCCTGTAATGTTCCCACTGCTGGGACACAGGCCTCCTCTCTCTGAGAGGGAGTGGGCCACAATCCACCACGCGAGCCCAGTGCGGATTGGTGGATGTCACATGTCGTAGAATTTGATGGTTCTAAGACATGCCGGTTTCCTCACGATGTTTTCCTTCACCGTTTTGAGAGCAGTGGTGATGAAATAAATTATACAAAGTAATGTGCCAGGCTGGGTTCGAACCTACGACCTACAACTCGTAAGTCGAGGCCGATACCACTGGGCCACCACTGCCCTACTTCATAAAATTTGCGAAAAACGATGTGTGGGCCTATAAAACTTGAGGGTTGCCCTCGATTTCTCCAGGATCCAAACATCAGATCCTGATATGGTGACAATGGGACCACTCCTGAAGTATCTCCTTTCGAACAAAAAAAGAATTTTGAAAATCGGTCCACAATTGGCGGAGTAATCAGGTAACAAACATACAAAAAAAAAAAAACATACCGTCGAATTGATAGCCTCCTTCTTTTTGAAGTCGGTTGAAAATACTGATAATCAGCTGCATCTGAATCGACTGGAAGCCGACCACAACATATTTCGGTAAATGCTAGTCAGATGTCAGCATGATGACGGGCCCCTCTCTAGAGGGCCAAAGCCTGCCGGGGTGGGGGGCTTTTCGAATTTCCGTGATCCTGGAACATTAACGGCTATTGAAGGATACCGTGGATTTTAGTCAGTACGAGTCTGACAGTCCCTCCCGCCCTGCCCTGGGTGGGAAGACTCATTTGATGATTTTACCACAGAAAAAATAAAAACTACACTTAATGGAGATTCTGAAATCGACTTTGTATTAGTAATTATTTTAAGGTTGATATTCGTTTAAATAGCTTATTTACAAGTCACATAGGTAGTGTATGGCAGCGACAACATTACAAAGCTGAGTATCTATCACTTTGCTAAGGTTTGATGTGTAATTTTTATTGTCATTGTTATTTTTAAATCGTCTTAGAAAAATTATATGGTTACTTTCGGACATGTTCACCACGCTAAAAAAATCTCTTGCCAACAGTAAGTACAGACGTTAGTAGGTCAACCTACCCGAATCTGTCAAATTTTACCAATCGAACACAAACCTTACTGTATTGTGATAATGAAAATCTATTAACCTTTTAACCGCGCGAGTCGCATAAATGCGACAAAGCCCCTACCGCCCGTGTCGTATTTATGCGACAGAGAATAATCACGTTTTTAAGCTATTGCATAGCTTCTATCTTTGTTGTTTTCTTCGATTTTATTGCATATTTTTTATGTGAGATGGGTTTGTTCTTGACCTTAGTCTAGGTCAGGAATGACTAAGACAAGGTCGACGATGGAGCGAGCTTACCCAGAAGAAGCCTGTTCACTCTAACTTTGAAGAGATTAGGATTGTATGCGTTCGGAAACACAGACGCAGGCAGAGAGTTCCACTCCTTCGCCGTCCGCATTATAAAAAACTTTTAGAAATGCTTATCTATTCGCGAATCTATTCTATCTCTCTATTTATGTACATAGATAGAGAATACTTTTTATTGTACACTATGCTATTTAACAAATCGGAGTTTAAAAGAAGCAGAAAGAGAGGAGAAGAGAAAAGGACGATTCATAGCCGCGCGCTAGGGGCACGGCAACTGATATTTAGCCGCGCGGTTAAAAGGTTAAAGAATTTTGACAGATTGAGGTAGGTTGATGTGCTGCCGTCCGTGCGTCCTTATCTATTACGATACACTTGTATGTTCACTAAATATTGCACGTAAAGGCGTAAAACTAATAATAACATTAAATTAAGAACATAATTTGTTAAGCAATAAAGGTGCAGTAAGCTTTGCATTGCAATTTTGTTTTATTTTTGTGAATATATTTGAACTTTTCTCAACATTCCCGTTAGATCGATAGTTCGATGGTATGTGTCATAATACCAAAACAAACGTCATGCGATAATCGTTAACGCTCAGCAGTCTAATACATTTTTAACTTAATGTTTATGGAAATCAAATCAAATGAAATGCATTTATTTCAAGTCGACCAGTTACAGGAACTTTTGAATTTTCAAAGACATAAAAAAATATAATTAAATACTACAAAGGTGTGGTTCTACAGTCCCAGTCAAAAGACAATACCTGTGAAAGTACCGTAGATGCCCAGAATACCCAGAAATAAAGTAGTCTGATTAAAAACTGCAAACTGAACTTTAAGCGTCCTTAATAAAATACAATAGGTACATTTAACCGCAAAAACTAATGTATTTTTTACTTTGCAGGTAAAAACACAGTAAATCTCGATGAGTCTTTAATGACCAAAGTTGACACTAACACTGGTACAAAATACTCTTGCAAGAACTGTAGCGGAATCTACGAAACGAAAAAAGAAACCGACCAACATATTTTTGAAGCTCATCCTTCACTATACAAATGTGAATACTGCCAAAAACAACTTGAAACCTCACAGACTTACATAAAACATGTAAAACAACATAAAAATATCCAATGCACGTTTTGTCCTAAAACTTTTACATTCAAAAAAGGCTTGGTTAATCATTTGCTAACTCACACGAAGGAAAGACGTTACGAATGTGATATCTGCCAGAAAAGATTTAGAGATAGGTTAATTTTAATTAGACATTTAAGAATGCACGCAGGTACTAATAAAAAGGTATTATGCCATCTCTGTGGTTGGACATTTACCGACGAAGCAAATCTTAAAGCTCACACGAGATCCGTCCACGAAAAACTTCGCCCCTTCACATGTGAAATTTGCAAAAAGACTTTCAGTAACAAAAGACATCACAGAGACCATTTAAAACTCCATAGTGGCGACGCACACCAAAAAGTTTATAAATGCGACGTTTGTGATTATAAATTATTCTACGAAAAATCAATGAAGATACATAGGTTACGACATGATGGGAAATTCATGTGTAATTATTGTCCTCAAATATTTGACAGCGCAGCTTTGAAAAATCACCATTTAAAATCAGTTCACAAAAAAGGTGTGATCTGTCCTATTTGTGGTAAGGGATTAGCTGACCAGCATTCTTTAAACCGTCACATTGATGTTCACAATGGCGTAAAATACCCTTGTAAAATATGTGGCTTAAAATTTGGCCAGAAATCAGTTTTAAATCGCCACGTTAAACGCACACATGAATCGAAAACGGATATCAATGCAGTAAAGACGAAATGCCAAATATGCAAGCGTAGTTTCATCAATATTACCGTACATATGGACAGACATTTTAATAAACCATGTGCCTGTGAAATTTGTGGTAAAACTTATCCTACTAATAGTTCTCTAAATAGGCATAAGGGTTGGAAACATTTTGGTAAGACAGTTGATTGCGATATATGTGGGAAGAAATATTACCAGAATGCTAAATTGAATACGCATAAATTGAAAGTTCACAAGATTAAAATTGAAAAAAATACTGAAAAAGATAGTTAAAAGAAAATGTGATCATCTGTCTAGCCTTTTTTTCTACGTGGTAAAATCATCAAATGAGTCCGACAAAAGTCTGACAACCAGACTGGTTGTCAGACTTTTGTCGGACTCATTTGATGATTATATACCACGGTGTATCGTATTACCCAGTTACTTGGTTGTGGAGATCCGATAGGCAGTCGCTCCATGTAAAATACTGACATTCAGATGCATCTGAATCGACTGGAAGCCGACCACAACATATTTCGGTAAATGCTAGCTAGACAGATGTCAGCATGATGACGGGTCCCTCTCTAGAGGGCCAAAGCCTGCCAGGGTTGCGGGACTTTTCAAATTACCGTGATCCTGGAACGTTAACGGCTATTGAAGGATACCGTGGATTTTAGTCAGTACGAGTCTGACAGTCCTTCCCGCCCTGCCCTGGGTGGGAAGACTCATTTGATGATTTTACCACGGAAAAAATAAAAACTATACTTAATGGAGATTCTGAAATCGACTTTGTATTAGTAACTATTTTAAGGTTGATATTCGTTTAGGCAGGTTATTTACAAACGTAACATAGGTAGTGTATGGCAGAGACAACACTACAAAGCTGAGTATCACTTTGCTAAGGTTTGATGTGTAATTTGATTTGATGTGTATTGTCATTGTTATTTTTAAATCGTCTTAGAAAAATTATATGGTTACTTTCGGACATGTTCACCACGCTAAAAAAATCTCTTGCCAACAGTAAGTACAGACGTTAGTAGGTCAACCTACCCGAATCTGTCAAATTTTACCAATCGAACACAAACCTTACTGTATTGTGATAATGAAAATCTATTAACCTTTTAACCGCGCGAGTCGCATAAATGCGACAAAGCCCCTACCGCCCGTGTCGTATTTATGCGACAGAGAATATTCACGTTTTTTTGTTGTTTTCTTCGATTTTATTGCATCTTTTTTATGTGAGATGGGTTTGTTCTTGACCTTAGTCTAGGTCAGGAATGACTAAGACAAGGTCGACGACGGAGCGAGCTTACCCAGAAGGAGTCTGTTCACTCTAACTTTGAAGAGATTAGGGTTGTATGCGTTCGGAAACACAGACGCAGGCAGAGAGTTCCACTCCTTCGCCGTCCGCATTATAAAAAACTTTTAGAAACGCTTATCTATTCGCGAATCTATTCTATATCTCTCTATTTATGTACATAGATAGATAATACTTTTTATTGTACACCATGATATTTAACAAATGGGAGTTTAAAAGAAGCAGAAAGAGAGGAGAAGAGAAAAGGACGATTTATAGCCGCGTTCTAGGGGCACGGCAACTGATATTTAGCCGCGCGGTTAAAAGGTTAAAGAATTTTGACAGATTGAGGTAGGTTGATGTGCTGCCGTCCGTGCGTCCTTACCTGTTACGATACACTTGTATGTTCACTAAATATTGCACGTAAAGGCGTAAAACTAATAATAACATTAAATTAAGAACATAATTTGTTAAGCAATAAAGGTGCAGTAAGCTATTTGCATTGCAATTTTGTTTTATTTTTGTAAATATATTTGAACTTTTCTCATAGCGCTACATTCCCTTTAGATCGATAGTTCGATGGTATGTGTCATTATACCAAAACAAACGTCATGCGTTAATCGTTAACGCTCAGCAGTCTAATACATTTTTAACTTAATTTTTATGGAAATCAAATCAAATGAAATGCATTTATTTCAAGTCGACCAGTTACAGGAACTTTTGAATTTTCAAAGACATAAAAAATATAATTAAATACTACAAAGGTGTGGTTCTACAGTCCCAGTCAAAAGACATAATACCTGTGAAAGTACCGTAGATGCCCAGAATGCCCAGAAATAAAGTAGTCTGATTAAAAACTGCAAACTGAACTTTAAGCGTCCTTAATAAAATACAATACACTTAACCGCAAAAACTAATGTATTTTTTACTTTGCAGGTAAAAACACAGTAAATCTCGATGAGTCTTTAATGACCAAAGTTGACACTAACACTGGTACAAAATACTCTTGCAAGAACTGTAGCGGAATCTACGAAACGAAAAAAGAAACCGACCAACATATTTTTGAAGCTCATCCTTCACTATACAAATGTGAATACTGCCAAAAACAACTTGAAACCTCACAGACTTACATAAAACATGTAAAACAACATAAAAATATCCAATGCACGTTTTGTCCTAAAACTTTTACATTCAAAAAAGGCTTGGTTAATCATTTGCTAACTCACACGAAGGAAAGACGTTACGAATGTGATATCTGCCAGAAAAGACTTAGAGATAGGTCAATTTTAATTAGACATTTAAGAATGCACGCAGGTACTAATAAAAAGGTATTATGCCATCTCTGTGGTTGGACATTTACCGACGAAGCAAATCTTAAAGCTCACACGAGATCCGTCCACGAAAAACTTCGCCCCTTCACATGTGAAATTTGCAAAAAGACTTTCAGTAACAAAAGACATCACAGAGACCATTTAAAACTCCATAGTGGCGACGCACACCAAAAAGTTTATAAATGCGACGTTTGTGATTATAAATTATTCTACGAAAAATCAATGAAGATACATATGTTACGACATGATGGGAAATTCATGTGTAATTATTGTCCTCAAATATTTGACAGCGCAGCTTTGAAAAATCACCATTTAAAATCAGTTCACAAAAAAGGTGTGATCTGTCCTATTTGTGGTAAGGGATTAGCTGACCAGCATTCTTTAAACCGTCACATTGATGTTCACAATGGCGTAAAATACCCTTGTAAAATATGTGGCTTAAAATTTGGCCAGAAATCAGTCTTAAATCGCCACGTTAAACGCACACATGAATCGAAAACGGATATCAATGCAGTAAAGACGAAATGCCAAATATGCAAGCGTAGTTTCATCAATATTACCGTACATATGGACAGACATTTTAATAAACCATGTGCCTGTGAAATTTGTGGTAAAACTTATCCTACTAATAGTTCTCTAAATAGGCATAAGGGTTGGAAACATTTTGGTGAGACAGTCGATTGCGATATATGTGGTAAGAAATATTACCAGAATGCTAAATTGAATACGCATAAATTGAAAGTTCACAAGATTAAAATTGAAAAAAATACTGAAAAAGATAGTTAAAAGAAAATGTGATCATCTGTCTAGCCTTTTTTTCTACGTGGTATAATCATCAAATGAGTCCGACAAAAGTCTGACAACCAGTCTTACCACGGTGTATCGTATTACCCAGTTACTTGGTTGTGGAGATCCGATAGGCAGTCGCTCCATGTAAAATACTGACATTCAGATGCATCTGAATCGACTGGAAGCCGACCACAACATATTTCGGTAAATGCTAGCTAGACAGATGTCACGACACAACTTCTCACGGGACATGGTAACTTTAAAAGTAAATTATTTTCTTTCAAGCTTGTTCCCTCGCCTTTCTGTCAATGTTCAACATCAGATTGTGAATATGAACAATCAGCACATCATATTATTCTATGGGAGTGTAGGTATTCTTTGGCAGAACGAGCGCAATATTATGTTGGATACTGTACAGGCTACATCTGGAGTCATTTACTATACGGACCTTGTGGAAACTCGAACAAACTTCCGTGCGTTCAAGCGTTTTTGCCATACCTATTATTGGAATCAAATATAACAGCTCACAATTTAGGACCCATTAATATTAGTCATTTTACCCGTGGTGCTAGGCAACTGGGCTTCTCCCAGTTGTAATGTCCCTTTGTGCCTGTTGGCCTTGTTTTGTTCTGTCTCCTGCTTGCATGGAGGGAAGTGGGAACATATATTTTTTCCTACTCCTCCACTATTCTTTTCTGATTAATTTCGTTGCAGGATCCAAGACAGGTAAATTCATTCTCCGGGACACGTCGAGCTTAATTGTCTCGGCGCTTTTCTGGTGGTTGCCACTGTTGATTCTGGCTTTCAGGAGTTGCAGTGGTTGGGAATAGTGTGGTGGGTTTGTCCCAATATAAAAATAGACAGATGTCAGCATGATGACGGGCCCCTCTCTAGAGGGCCAAAGCCTGCCAGGGTTGCTGGACTTTTCAAATTACCGTGATCCTGGAACGTTAACGGCTATTGAAGGATACCGTGGATTTTAGTCAGTACGAGTCTGACAGTCCCTCCCGCCCTGCCCTGGGTGGGAAGACTCATTTGATGATTTTACCACGGAAAAAATAAAAACTATACTTAATGGAGATTCTGAAATCGACTTTGTATTAGTAACTATTTTAAGGTTGATATTCGTTTAGATAGGTTATTTACAAACGTAACATAGGTAGTGTATGGCAGAGACAACACTACAAAGCTGAGTATCACTTTGCTAAGGTTTAATGTGTAATTTTTATTGTCATTGTTATTTTTAAATCGTCTTAGAAAAATTATATGGTTACTTTCGGACATGCTCAGTCACATTTTTGATGAATTCACCACGCTAAAAAAAAATCTTGCCAACAGTAAGTACAGACGTTAGTTATAGGTCAACCTACCCGAATCTGTCAAATTTTACCAATCGAACACTAACCTTACTCTATTGTGATAATGAAAATCTATTAACCTTTGAACCGCGCGAGTCACATAAATGCGACAAAGCCCCTACCGCCCGTGTCGTATTTATGCGACAGAGAATATTCACGTTTTTTGTTGTTTTCTTCGATTTTATTGCATCTTTTTTTTATGTGAGATGGGTTTGTTCTTGACCTTAGTCTAGGTCAGGAATGACTAAGAAAAGGTCGACGATGGAGCGAGCTTACCCATAAGAAGTCTGTTCACTCTAACTTTGAAGAGATTAGGATTGTATGCGTTCGGAAACACAGACGCAGGCAGAGAGTTCCACTCCTTCGCCGTCCGCATTATAAAAAACCGGCCGCGAGTCCGACTCGCGGACTCGCCCATAAAGGGTTCCGTAGCAGCAAGTAACATAGTATAAACGTTCTTGTAGTTGGTTGTAACTTTGAAAAGTAAATTGCGGATTACGGTTTATGACGTATTAAAAAAAATCTATGTACATCATATATATTTTTTTAGTTTTACCATTCTCTTATTTTAGAAGTTACAGGGGGGGGGGGTACACATTTTACCACTTTGGAAGTATCTCTCGCGCAAACTGTTCAGTTTAGAAAAAAATGATGTTAGTATCATTTTTCAAGACCTATTCATAGATACCCCACATGTATGGGTAAGGCGAAAAAAAAAATTTTGAGTTTCAATTCTAAGTATGGGGGCAACCCCCAAAATTAGGTAGTTTTAATTTTATTTTTATGTGAAAATCCTAATGCGGTTCACTTAATACATCTACCTATCAAGTTTCAACAGGATAGCTCTTATACTTTCGAAGAAAAAAGGCTGTGACATACGGACGGACAGACAGACAGACAGACATGACGAATCTATAAGGGTTCCGTTTTTTGCCATTTGGCTACGGAACCCTAAAAACGTTTGGAAACGCTTATCTATTCGCGCATCTATTCTATATCTCTCTATTTATGTACATAGACAGAGAATACTTTTTATTCTAGACTATGATATTTAACAAATCGGACCTTAAAAGGAGCAGAAAGAGAGGAGAAGAGAAATGGACGATTCATAGCCGCGCGCTAGGGGCACGGCAACTGATATTTAGCCGCGCGGTTAAAAGGTTAAAGAATTTTGACAGATTGAGGTAGGCTGATGTGCTGACGTCCGTGCGTCCTTACCTATTACGATACACTTGTATGTTCACTAAATATTGCACGTAAAGGCGTAAAACTAATAATAACATTAAATTAAGAACATAATTTGTTAAGCAATAAAGGTGCAGTAAGCTATTTGCATTGCAATTTTGTTTTATTTTTGTGAATATTTTTGAACTTTTCTCATAGCGCTACATTCCCTTTAGATCGATAGTTCGATGGTATATAATTATGTGTCATTATACCAAAACAAACGTCATGCGATAATCGTTAACGCTCAGCAGTCTAATACATTTTCAACTTTATTCCTTAGCTCATTAAGTTGGAAATCTATTAAACACTAGCTGTGCCCGCGACTTCGTTCGCGTGGATGTCGGAATTTAACAATGTATTTTTTAGTGCGAAGCGCTTAAGGCTGCATATTCTGAAAGTTGGCAACGTCGCAAAAAGCTGTCAAATAATTACAAGTTTTAATTAATTTGGCAAATTTTCTGTATGAAAACAAGAAATATCGCTCTGTAGTGCACTAAAAAATGATATAGGAATGCAATTAAAACACTGAATTTGATGTTGTAACCGTTTCCGGTGTATGAAAGGCATTTGGAAAGCTTCCAAATGCTTTTTCTACATCTAAAACTATATATTCGGTGTTACGATATTAATTATTGCATTCCCTTATCATTTTTTTAGTGCAATAAAGAGCCATATTTCTTATATTCATACAGTAACAATGCTAAATTAATTAAAACTTGTTAATATTTGACAACCATTTGCGACGTTGCCAGCTTTCGGAATATACGCTCTTAATTCTCGCCACGTTTTTTATAAATCATATCGTTTTCATATAATCCCTGTATTTAGAATTTATTTTTCAAGAATATTTGAGGTGATTATAATAAACGCCCTCTGTCGTTCAGATTCAGAAGAATTGCTACTGGATTAGAGCACCCATTCTATCTCATTCCATCCCATTCCATCCCACTCCATCCCACTCCATCCCCCTCCATCCTACTCCATCCCACTCCATCCCACTCCATCCCACTCCATCCGACTCCATCCCACTCAGTCCCACTCCATTCGACTCCATCCCACTCGATCCCACACTTAACCCCACTCCATCCCACTCCAGCCCATTTCATCCTACTCCATCCCACTCCATCCTAATCCATCCCACTCCAACCCACTCCATCCCACTACATCCCACTCCATCCCACTGCATCTCACTCCATCCCACTACATCCCACTCCATCCCACTCCATCCCACTACATCCCACTACATCCCACTCCATCCCACTCCATCCCACTCCATCCCACTCAGTCCCACTCCATCCCACTCAGTCCCACTCCATCCCACTCAGTCCCACTCCATCCCACTACATCCCACTCCATCCCACTCCAACCCACTCTATCCCACTCCAACCCACTCCATCCCACTACATCCCACTCCATCCCACTCCATCCCACTCAATCTCACTCCATCCCACTCCAGCCCATTTCATCCTACTCCATCCCACTCCATCCTAATCCATCCCACTCCATCCTAATCCATCCCACTCCATCCCACTCCATCACACTCAGTCCCACTCCATCCTAATCCATCCCACTCCATCCCACTCAGTCCCACTCCATCCCACTCCATCCCACTACATCCCACTCCAACCCATTCCATCCCACTCCAACCCACTCTAACCCACTCCAACCCATCCCATCCCATCGCGCTACTGAACTGCGCGTCTCGGTGTAAACTGACCGTAATTTTACTTCTGGGTCTGGAACACTTTAAATTCAAATATCTTTTGATTGCATGAAACAAAAACTAAATTAGTCCTCAAGTTACGCTCGATCGTTGTGTATAAAGGTTATCTACATTGCCTTCGTACATTTTACGTGATGGAGCCACAAATAAACAGACAAACCGACAAACAGACAAAAATTCTAAAAATGCTGGAAATGGGTTCTGTTGGTTGTCCGTCAACACCCTAGCTATTTTTTTTGGATTTTATTTTGATGTACAAAAACGATTTTTCTACAGTTTTATTATATGTATAGATTACAGAGCGTTTTCTTTTGTTCCGTTCGCTACCGCTCAGCAGTCTTTAATGGATTTTCAACTTTATGTACTTGGACATTAAGTTGAATATAAGGCTCTTGAGCGTTTACTTTTATCAATTGGCAAATGACAAAAAAATGGTTTAAGGGATTTTTTCCTTAACGCGACGCGATTGCATTTCGACCGATTCCAACTACAAGTGAAAATCAACCTTGCCACTACGATATATGACATAAAACTGGTTGTCATCTACGGGTAAATGAAAAACAAAACACGATCGCCACGACGACGTCATCATCATCAGCCTATAATGTTCCCACTGCTGGGACACAGGCCTCCTCTCTGTGAGAGGGAGTAGGCCATAATCCACCACGCGGGCCCAGTGCTGTTGGTAGATGTCACATGTCTTAGAATTTTTGGTATTAAGACATGCCGTTTCCTCACGATGTTTTCCTTCACCGTTTTGAGAGCAGTGGTGATGAAATAAATTACACAAAGTAATGCGGCTGGCGGGGTTCCAACCACGACCTACAATTCGTAAGTCGGGACCGATACCACTGGGTCACCACTGCTCTACGACTGCTCGACTGCACACTGCTCGACGACGTCAAGACAATCGAACTGCATCATTATTTCTTAGTAGCAAGGGTTGATTTTCCCTTGTAGTTGAAATCGGTTGAATCGCGTCGCATCGTTCTCGGAAGACTCAGTGTCGAAAATATCTACGGTTTGTCTTTATTCAACTTTATGTTCAAGAGTATAAAGTTGGAAATCTTACAGACATGCAGTTTCAGCGCTGTTCGTTGAGACAATTTGTCTTAAATGACTTCTGCTTAGTACTCTAGAACGTAAAGTTGAATATTTAATACGACATCTATTTTATTGAGGGCTGATTTTTCAATAGTCAGATAACTTTTATCTGACTATTGAAAAATCAGCCCCTAATGAATAAAAACCGGCCAAGTGCGTGTCGGGCCACGCACAGTGTAGAGTTCCGTAGTTGCCCATCAAAATACTTATGCGAACTAACTAAACTGATTCGCTGAATTTAATTTTAAAAAGAAGAATTTTCAAAATCGGTCCAGGCATCTTTGAGAAATCGGGGAAAATACATAAAAAAAAAGATTACGACGAATTTAGAACCTCCTCCTTTTTTTGAAGTTAGTTAAAAATAGTTGACAATAAAAACCTACCTATCCCCAAAATATACCCACTTTTTATAGCTGTAAAAATAAAGTTGACAAACTTACATTTGCAGTTGAAGAACATGTTCTCCGATACATTTTGCTTAGGAAAATATGTTATCCAAGTACCTACGTTTTATAAGTTGGTCGACTATTACTCGTAAACTTGTAAAGCCTACTTAGTCATGATAATTTTCTTTTAACTAGACTTATGTATAAATCACCTCGTTAGTTGGTCGCCTGCTAAGCATGAGGATAGTCTTGGGCATAATACTTAGTTCGCAACTGAGATCGATCAGTTTAGGTCGCCGATCCCAAATGAACTAGTTCGCTCTTTTAGTTCGTTAGTTCGTGTTTCGTTCCCTACTTTTCGCTCTTCGCTGCTGCGTTTCCACCAGAGATGTGCCGAGGAAATGTGTCGTGCGAGGATGTCTACTGTGCTGTGAAAATGTGTGGGCGTTTCCACCAAAGCTTTGCGATGAAAATGTGCCTACGAAGATGTGTAGCGGAGCTGTGAAAATGCGCATTAATTTGTGGTGCGAGGATGTGTAGCGGAGCTGTGAAAATGGCTGGCTGGTACAGTATGCGCAAACCTCGCAACACATTTCTCAACACACATTCCTCGCAACACATCCCTCGCACACATCCCTCGTACACATCCCTCGCAACACATCCCTCGCACAGATCCCTCGTACACATCCCTCGCACACATCCCTCGTACACACATCCCTCGCGTGTTTTGTATGTGCAAAAATCAAGCTCCGCTGAGCCGTTTCCACCAGAGCTGTGCTGACCGAGGCGAGGTAAATGAAGCGATTCTATTGGTTCTTTACAAACACATTCCTCGCTACACATCCTCGCACATCTCTGGTGGACAGCCTAATATTGAATTATTTTAAGGCTGTTCGTTCGCTCGTTTTCATATCTACTGCTCTTACTGCAGCGAGATCATTGAACACTGGGGTAAATTTAATAAAAATTTACGTCACCTTTACTCATTCTGTCACGAACTAACGAACTACGGAGTGGCAAAAGTCGGATCTAGTTCGCGTAGTTCATCTGTAGGAGCAGTTCTTTCGAACTAGTTCGTTCGCGAACGACACAACACTACATGAGGACCTGGGTGCGACTCCAAAGTTGAGCAAAGTATGGGCCAAAACACATAACGGCGTTGCGGCGCCGCGCCGCTAGAATCGACAGTAGCGTCACTGCCGATTTAAGCGGCGCGGCGCCGCAACGCGGCGCTGGTTCCAGCGTTATGGTATCATACTTGTTGACAATGATTCAGTTTTTTTCTGTCACTCTTGCAAACAACACGTCAATCAATCAAAAATTAAGCGTCAGTTCACACCGAGACGCGACGCGAAGCGACGTGACGCAACGATACTTCAAATTTGTATCTTTTCTTGTAGTAAACAAAGTCAGATTTTGAAAGACGTGCGAAGCGCCGCGCTGCGCAGCGCGGCGTCGAGCTGCGTTGCGAAAGGTGTATCTTTTGTCTTTTAAAATAGAGTTACATTTTGAATAACTCTATTGAAAAGTGCGCGCAGCGTCACGTCTCGGTCTGAGCTGACCCTAACATGTCTGACGTTGACTTCGATTTATTTATATCTTTGGTTGAGGATCGCCCTTGTTACGAACTGGTTACCCTACCGAACGACAATTATATAACGCTCTTTTTCACGACGCCGCAACGCCGCAACGCAAACTGCCGATTTTAGCGTTGCGGCGACGCAACGCGGTTATGTGTTTCGGCCCTATTGTTGGAGATTATTTCATTATGTACCTAAGTAACTTCTTGATAATAATTATCATAATGTAAGATGGATGGATGGATATTTGTTTCCCTTCCACACAAAAACTACTTAACGGATTTGGATAAAATTGGATACATAGATAGTTTATAACTTAGTTTAATTCATAGGATAGTTTTAATCCCGGTATTACGTCCCCGAAGCATAATATTCGCGGTCGAAGCCGCTGGCTTCAGATTGTTATTATCATCATCAGCCTATAATGTTCCCACTGCTGGGACACAGGCCTCCTCTCTGTGAAAGGGAGTGGGTCATAATACAACACGCGGGCCCAGTGCGGGTTGGCAGATGTCACATGTCTTCGAATTTTTGGTTCTAGGACATGCCGGTTTCCTCACGATGTTTTCCTTCACCGTTTTAAGAGCAGTGCTGGTAATGAAAATTACACGAAAAGTGCGCCTGGTTGGATTCGAACTCACTGCATATAGCTTGCCACCACTGCTGTCCTATATTATCTCAATAAATCCTTTAAAAATGTTATAGTTTCCCTAAAATTCATTTGAATGCTTTGAAGGGAGGATCCATAGCTCTTATATCATAATCGTCACATAATTTAACATAAAAAATAACTGTGTTAATGATGGTTCAAGAAAACCTTTACGGATGTACTGCCTACATAACTATTTAAACAATAATTAACCTTAAGAACTAAAATACAAAGTCCCATTTCGACTACACATTCGAAGTTGTTATTAAAACCATACAATTTTAATATTGCTATCAAATTTTTAATTCTTCATGCAATTGTAAGCTCTGTTGCACTTAGATAAGGTAGGGAAAGTTTATTTTGTAAGTTCAAAGCAAAGTTTGTGGCACACAACAGCGTAAGATTCGAAAGTGGACTCAAGTGTTTAGTCCGGCAACTTGGCCGTACGGGGAAGACGCGTCGCAGTCTCGATACGAAAAAAAAAACTTCTTTACTCCATGGTGCATTTGACAGGTGTCAAAATTTCATTGTGTTCATCTTCGAGTGGTATTTTGTGATCGAAAAAAAATCGAAATATTTAAAGTGACCGTTTAATTTTGGATTTTAAATAGTTGTCGTTATAACGCCGGTTAAATTGTGAAGGTAAGTTGAGGTTGAATGAGTATTTGCGTATGTTTGGTGTGTGACATGAATATACTTTATGTTCTGTACTTTTTATTATCGCCTATGCAACCGGTTTCGCTTGCTTTTTGTGAGTTGACTCGTTGTCTTAATTTCTTTAGGTACTTCTAGCGTGTTTAAAACTTTATACTTATTATATTTTTTGTTGTAATGTCGGTATGAAATTATATTCATTTACCTAGCTATAATTATGAGGAAATATTTGTTCCTTATTTTATTTTTAAAACTAGGTAGGTATAAAGTTTTTATTTACTTATTCAGTGTGGAATTTAATACTACCCACAAACTTCTAAAAATAAATCTAATTAAAACAAAAATAAACATCAATTAATAAATATCTGATCTATAAATTGAATTTGAAAACTTCGTTTTTAAATATCGTGATATCTTTATGACTCAGTGGTTAGACGGCCGGCTTTTTAAACACAATGATACGGGTTCGAAACTGGTATCTAAATATATAAATTGCAATATATCTCTTATTTGACCTATATCTTTCTCTGTTTGTTGAATTTGGACTCAACAATATATTTAATATTAAGTGTTAAGATCATAGTAGTTGACTTCCATTGTTTCTACTTACCCCCTTTGAAAAAGACACCATTCTTATTCGCCCAGGATTGACTTGACAACCTTGAGCATCGGATGCGAAATGCTATGCTCACCATCACGATATTTTCGTTTGTACAAGTGTCACCTTTATCTAGTAATCTACCGTAAAAGCAACAAAAAAGATAAAAGAATCAATTTATGAATGAATTCGATTCACTACAGCTTTTATGGTTTACGTAAACTACGCTATAGTTGTATTGTCAAAGTGGGTGTCAGTAACTAAGCGAATACCAAACGATATTTTCAAGTGGGGCCGCGCTGCACACGAGCCTCTATCCCTATAGAACAGCACAGCTATACTACCAGATACCAGCAATGAAGGCTTATCAGTCGTGTTTCCGACTACTAGACCAACGAGGCAATCTAGGAGTCTTTTATCTATTGTTCCCACGAAAAATAGACCCGCGGCATCATTCGATCCAACCACATTCTGAATGTGTTCATTGGATCCACTGCCCTAGCTATAAAATATTTTTTTATTTAAAGATAAGTTCGCGTTTGACCACTATATCTCGCCTGAAGGTAAGCGAAGATGTGGTCGATGGTGAAGCACGCTTGCCTAGAAGTAACCTGTTCACTCTTGACTTGAAGACCCCAAGGTTATAGCTGTCGGGAAATACAGATGGCGGCAGGGAATTCCACTCCTTAGCTGTGCGTACAATAAAGGTATTGGCAAAACGCTTTTATACGTACCGGAGGGATGTCCACTCCACCATATAATAAATGTGACGGCAGCAATCGCCGTTGAACTGTAATTTACTATAGATTCTTGGCCCTTCGTCCGAGCAGTCGCCCTGAGCAGACGTGTTACCAATTTTAATCAATTTTTTAACAAAATAATTTCGAATAGCTAGTCCCAAGTTATCGTAAACTATATCTTATAATCATACCAATATAATCGTAACTTGCAACCCGTGCGCCCGTGCAAAAAAGTGAAAGGCGGCCCGTGCTATATGTGGCGCTACGCAGAGTGTCTGTGCGAGGAGTGCAATCGTCATACCCATAATTGTCGTCTCTGTCTCCCCGCGCTCGGTACCAACCGCTGTGCGACGACGACGCCTGAGTAAGCGCTGAGCTACACGAGTGACGTCACTGGCAGCACACTACGAAGGTACATCTACGAACAACTGCGACCGCTACTATCGCTTCGCGCCGGCGGCATCACCTCAATAGATCACGTAAAGAACAGTGAGTTTTAAAACATCTTAATATGAATCCAAGTCGTACTCCACCGCAAGGACTGTCTGCTTCAGATTCTAACATAAATAGATCTGTTATTAGCTGTTCGGCGACACCTGTGACCAATGTCACAAAGAGAGTAAATTCCAAACGCATTCGACTAGATGATGACGATTACAATGCACTTGATATGTTTAAGGATGAGATCCAGGATATGCTCACAAACTGGATGAAACAGCAAGATGAAAAACTGGACAAACTGGATAAGGCTCTTTCGAAATTGGGACCTCTTGAAAAGGGGTTGGCTGAAATAAAGACCGGATTGAAAGCATCAAATGATGAAATTGAAAAATCATTAGAAGAACTGTCAGCACAAATAAAGGACTTAGATAAAAAGATCGATATCCTAGACCGTGACAGGACTAACTTACGCTCAAAAATTGAGGATTTGGAAGAAAAAAGTGAAGGGATGGAAAGAACCATTAGAAAGACCTGTATTGAAATAAGAGGCGTACCGAAGAAGAAAAAGGAGAAAAAGGAAGACCTGCTTAACATGGTAACCAGCCTGATGAAAAATGTTAGGAGTGATTGCTCTACTCAGGAAATTAAGGACATATACAGATTGCCATCAAAGGCAGACGCGACAACATCAGCCGTCGTCACTGAATTTACCAATGTCTTTGCCAAAGAGAAGTTCCTAAAAGAAGCAAAGCAATATAATTTCTCCCAGCCTGGTAGACAAATTAACACCAAACACCTTGGTCTAGACGGGCCTGAATTGTCCCTGTTCGTGTCAGACCATTTGACTTCAAAAGCGAAAAGACTCCTTTTTCTTGCTCGTGACTTCGCCAGATCGGAAAACTACCAATACTGCTGGATTGCGAATGGCCGAATTCTCCTGCGCAAAAAGGAAGGTGACAAATATACTGTTGTCAAAAGCGAAAATACCTTTCAGCAACTGCGGGAAATCTACAAAACTGGCAATTAATGTTAAGTATAATATAGCTTATTTTATAATTGTAATACTCTGTAAAATGTCACTACACGGTTGTGCCCTTGCGGTTAAATTTTTCACGTTTTCTCACAAACTTGTCTATAACACACATCACTATAATACACTAGATTACACACATGCCCTCACAAAACACATCATAATTATTACATACTACACACATGCTTATCTCACACAACATACCAGATTTGATACATACTACATTCACGCCTCTCTCACACAACACAGCAGAACAAACTCATTCTATCTTATATTACTACTTACGATAATTAGTCGATCCGGAATAAATTTATCAATGTTACAACCCAACCTTATATATAATAATTCATAATGGCCTCCATAAATATCATTAACAATGAGCTTGATAATATTCAACTAGGTAATTCATATAGCTGTGAACCTGAAGATTGCCTCAAGTACATCAACAAATCCGATTGCAGTACGAACGTATTACATATTAATATACGAAGTATTAATAAAAATTTTAATCAACTCCAAGTACTGTTAAATATGACGAAAATCAATTTCGACATTGTTGTTCTGACAGAATGCTGGCTAAGTAAAGTCAATAATCTACCTGTTTTGGACGAATTCGAGTCTCATACGAGCTCTAGAAATAATAACCAAAATGATGGTGTAATAATTTACACGAAACGAGGTTTGCAGGTTTCGGTGTGGGAGCCGACTTTTGAGGGTGGGAATTGTCTTGTTTGTCAGATTGATAAAAGGTTGGCTATTCTAGCCGTCTATCGCTCTCCATCACTAAATTCAAAAGAATATTTTGATAAATTCACGCAAAGCTTAGTTAAGACATATGATAAAATATCCTCTTGTACTAGTGTTGTCCTCGTAGGCGATCTCAACATCGATATAAGCCCAAGTAATAGGAATGAACGGAGCTTAGAATATCTGATGATAAATGCCTCTTATGGACTCATGCCAACACATCTACTTGATACCCGACAGGAACACTGTATTGATCACTTTTTTCTCAAGTCAAACCTACGTGCAACCACACTAGTTTTGGAATCGCATATTACAGACCACAAACCTATCGTCTTGTCTATAGCTAACACTGTTCCCCCCACGAAAGTATCGCAATCTACCACCCGTCTTGATTATGAATCCATTATACTTGAGCTTGAAAATACGGACTTTACAGCTATATACCAAACTGAAGATGCAAATGAATGTATGACCCAATTTATTAATATTATTAAATCAGTTATTTCAAAACATACAAAATTAGTAAATATTCCTAGACGAAAAAGAAAAATAAAACCATGGATGACTCCTGGGCTTTTAAAATGTATTAGAAATAGGGACAAAATGCACATGAAATTAAAGAATGATCCAAATAATTTAATTCTAAAGACCACATACAAACGTTATAGAAATTTTTGCAATGGCTTGCTCAGAAAATTAAAAGTTGCCTATGAAAAAAGTGAATTAGAAAAAGCCAAAAATAATCCCAAAAACATGTGGAAAACAATAAAAAACATCACAAACACACATAAAACAAATGTCAGTGCCTCAGAGCTGATTAAAAGCCGAGACAACCCTAAATCATCGATAAATGACGTGAATATGTTTTTCAGTAATGTAGGCAAAAATTTGGCTGCAAAAATTAAGTTACAGGCTCGTACAACCACCACAACCAACATCAATCCTTGTCCTCCTACTTTAGTACATGAAAACTCTATCATCTCCCCAGTGGACTCTCTGGTTATACTGGAGGTTGATGAAGTAGAAGTAGAGTCTATCATACTTCAGTTGCGTGATAATTGTGCTGTGGGATGCGACGGAATATCAGCTATTCTGCTTAAGAAGAGCCGTCATGTGCTGGTCCCACTAATAACATACCTCTGTAACCGTTGCCTCCAAACAGGTGTATTTCCGGATGCTCTCAAAAAGGCAATAATACACCCTATTCATAAGGGGGGGAACAGAGACAGTGTCAATAATTACAGGCCAATATCAGTTTTGCCAGCCCTATCCAAAATTCTGGAAAAGATCTTAAACAAATCTCTAAAGAGCTTCCTGGACAAACATAAAATAATTGCAGAGAACCAATACGGGTTCCGGCAAGGAGTGTCGACAGAAGATGCCGTATTGGACCTCACGCAACAGGTTGCTAGAAAGTTGGATAGTAAATCAAAATGTCTGGTTATCTTGCTTGATCTTGCCAAAGCATTTGACACCGTTTCTGTTCCCAAACTTATAGACAAACTGGAACTTGTCGGTGTGCGTGGAATCTCACTTGAGATGTTCAAAAGTTACCTCAAAAATCGCACACAAGTGGTAAAAATTGACGAGCACTTCAGTGACGAGGAACCGGTATCCTATGGCGTCCCCCAGGGAAGCATACTCGGACCTACACTTTTTCAAATTTACGTCAACGACCTGTGCATGATGAGCCTCACCAACTGTAATATATATGCGTATGCTGACGATACTGCGATACTTGTCTACGGTCCCACATGGGACATGGTCAAGGCTACTGCAGAAGATGCTTTGCGCAAAACAATGGAATGGCTTAGTTATAACCTCCTGACACTCAACGTTAGCAAGACAACTTACATCCCCTTCGCAATCCGACGTCACACTGCACCTTCCCATACTTTCTCTGTAATTGCTCACTCATGCCTCAATTTAAACGACCACTGTGTCTGTCCAGCACTCACTAGAGCTGACAGTGCAAGGTACCTTGGAGTGCAGATTGATAGCGGCCTAAGATGGGACAAACAAATTGAAGCCATTACCACAAGGACATTGCGCATTATCCACATTTTTAAGTCCCTTAGAGATTCGGCTAATCTTGACACACTGAAGATGGTTTATTATGCTCTGTGTCAGTCAGTTCTCGGATACTGCGTAACTGCGTGGGGCGGTGCAACCAAAACGAGTATTTTGAGAGTGGAAAGAGCACAGAGAGCCATTCTCAAAGTAATGACCAAAAAACCTTATAGATATCCGACTACAGAATTGTATTCTGACTGTAATGTTCTGACGGTACGGCAACTCTTTGTGCTCAGATCACTTCTTAGAATACATGGCGGTTTGCCTCCGCCAAATCCAAATAAGCGAGTAAATCTTCTTCCAAGAACCCAGCACAAAACCTCCTTCGCAACACATCAATTCTACACACTAAGTACACACATATACCAAAAAATAAATTCGCAACTAAATATTATAAACTTAAACGTACACAAACTTAAAAACACGGTAACAGAGTGGCTATTACAAAAGGACTATGCCTACACAGAGTCTTTACTCACATACGTCGTCTAATAATATAAGTACCTATTGCCTATAAACATAAACTCACAACGAAAGGACAAACACAACTTATTTCCCTACTATAGACACATAGTCCAAAAGACTTACACCATACAAAAACACACACACACACACACACACATACTCACACACACTCTCATACACACACCCACACACACTCACACATACACGACTTACTCACTTCTTATCCCATGCACACCGGTACTTTTTCTCACCCACACTTCGCAAATCTATGTAATCTCCCACCTATTATTGTGTCAAACTATGTTTAAGGAACTGCTCGGTGGAGCACTGTCTCTTAAAATACAGGTGTTTATCCTAGTTTAAGAGGCAGGGTTATATCAAATTATTGTATAGTTTTTGCAACATTAGTATTTATAAGTTTATTTGTAACTTTTGTTGGTAAATAAACGAAATTATTATTATTATTATTATTATTATTCCTCTCGATTTGTCATAGATCCCGTCACCAGTTTTTGATTACTATGGTATCATCTATAAGGTAGCATCTCTTTTATACATACGAAAAAATTTCGAAATCGGTCCAGACGTCATCGAGAAATTGAGAAACATACATAAAAAAAAGGATTTAGATGAATTGAGAACCTTCCTTTTTTCGAAGTAGGTAAAAAATACAGAAATTAAATTATTATGGTTAAGTGGACCCCATCCCCATTTGAGCAAAGGCAGTCTAACTACAAACAAACCATTATGTTATGAACATGTTATGTTATGGTGATTTCATAACGATATTGTAATTGATTATAATAATTCGCGTGAAATTCTTATTTCGCTATACTTTTAACACTATTAAAATTCTTATTGTTTTCCACGCTTTCTCTTGGCAAATCAATTTAATACTAATTTTAACCCGTGGCTTCCCCTCTATTATAACCATCTCTAGGATCCCATATCACTGTATTAGAATTCATTAAAGTCGATCTAGCAGTTAAACGTGAAAGCGTCACAAAGAAACAAAATCGGATTTTCTTACAGTTACATTCATGGTACTAGCTGTTGCTCGTTCCCACTCCAAATAAAGCTTATGATCGTCCCTATAGTCCCATTATATCTCTTATCAAAATTCATCAAAATCAGCCCAGTGGTTTAGGCCGTAAAACGTAACAAACAAACTCACCGTCTCATTTGTAATTCTAGCTGTTGCCGGCGATTTCGGCCGCGTGTGACTTGAAGTTTATCCCACAGGAATGGAATACTGGAATAACAATTATCCTATGTTTTAATCCAGGTTGTAAACTATCCACGTGCCAAAATTCATTAACCTCTGTTTAATAGTTTTTGTGTGAAAGAGTTTCAAACATCCATCCATCTATAATAAATTTCGCAATCGTTTTAAGATTGTGATCAAACACGTGTGCTTTTATTTCATATTTCATCACCACTGTTCTCAAAACGGTGAAGGAAAACATCGTGACGAAATCGACATGTCCTAGAACCAAAAATTTCTAAGACATGTGACATCTACCAACCCGCACTGGGCCCGCGTGGCGGATTATAGCACTCCCTCTCACAAAGCGGAGGCTTGTGTCCCAGCTGTGGGAACATTATAGGCTGATTTTGATGCTATTCGTTATGTACGAACTCGGTGGTGCAATGGAGACTATTAAATCGATCGCAGCGCACGATGTGACAGATATGTGAACTAACTTGGTACTCTCGGGAGTGACGTGTAGTTTAAATATGCACCACAACCTTTTTTAGATTTTATTTAATTTTTAATGAAAAACAAGCCAAAAATGTTTATCAAAACATCTACACTACACTATCGAGCAAAACTATGGAATCACTTACTTTTAATTGATCCGGGATAACTCCTTGAATAATGGCGTGATTTGAATGAATTTGGTATCAATCAATTTAAAGTTAACAGTTAAACCTTTAAAATGGTAGCATGTTTATTATTCTTTACTAGTTATTAAGTACCTACTCAAGATCGCGCGGAATCGGAGTAAGTGATTCCAAGAGTATGGAATCGCGAGTGTAGTTGCAAGGATTTGACAGGACCTATGTCAATGATTACCTTATGTCCCGAAATAAGTAGTCGCTACGAGGCGCTGTCAGCGTCAATGAATAAGTTCGCCAAAGTCCATTCGTACACAAGGCGACGTAAGTCGATACCCGGCTTCAGTATCCAGGTGACTATCGCAATAAAAATCCATAGAGGTTCGTACACAGGCGCGCGTCAATAGATGTCAAAGTCGTAACGTATTGGAGACTTGCGTCGCCCTGTGTACGAAGAGGCGAACAGTAAAGTCCCATGTCCTTTCAATTCACGCGAACAATAGTAAGAAAATCATTGAAACTTTTACTTTCACAGCGTTTGTTTAAAATTCATTTTTACTTGTATGTAGTTCACAGCGCCGTTTTAAGAGCAATGTTGCCTTGACTTGTCGGTCGACCTAACCGTATCTTGACATATCAATGCTTGCAACTTACAAGTAGCAATTTATATAGAGTTTTTAAGAGCTTTAAAGGCCGTGTTTTTTTTTTCTTATTTAAAAACCAGACTTACCATGGGGTATCGTATTAGTCAGTTACTGGGTTGTGGAGGTTTGATAGGCAGTCGCTCCAAGTAAAATTATAGCCGACCGAAAACATCGTGAGCAAATCGGCATAATATCATAGAACAAAAAATTTCGAAGACACGTAATATACGTCAAAGGGAGCTTTTGTCTCCAAACGTCAAATAGCTGTCATAATTGTCAAAAGTTCTTTAAAGGTAAGCGTCCACAGGTCAGCATCGTATCGGACGCATCGCATCAAACGGATTTCTGTATCGGCAGCGATCGGATTGCCGACGCGAGTATCAGCAATCGGATTGCCGATGCCACCTTCATCGCGTCCACTGATCGGCATTCCGTCGGTATGACGTCATCGGTACGCATCGCATGTAGGCATTGCCGATGAGCCGTCCATACGATGCGGATCAGTGGACGCAGTTGTATCTATGAGTTTTAATACAAGGCAAACTAAAATCCGTTACGTACGATACGTCCGATACGTGTGATGCGGACCTGTGGACGCTTACCATTAAACACCACTGGGAAGTTTTGCCTCCAAACCAAAATGTGTGAGATTTGGCAGCTGACGGTGACATTTGGTTGACGTTTGAGTGGAATCTATCAATCCACACTGGGCCCGCGTGGTGGATTATGGCCCACTCCCTCTTTGTGACATAGGGCTTTTCTTCCAGCCGTGGGAATAATTATTATTATGGGTTGATGATGAGAAGTTTGTTTTTAAAAACAACATTCTTATAAAACAAAGTGAGTGAACGTCTCAAAGTTGTTTGTAAAGGCTGTTGCAAGGACTCGCAGTAACCACTGGGTTATTAATAGCTCAGCCGGGGCAGCAACCTGGGACCGGAGCTATGAACTTATGTTATTGCTCAATGATAACCCACCTGGTTAGTAGTTACCTGATTGAAATGCAGAAACTTGTGTCTTGTAAAGAATTCGCTATTTTATTTGAAGTTTTTGTTGACAAGTTATTGAGAAAAAATTAAACAGAATTCTAATAAAAAAAAACACACACACAAAAAAGTGTAAAATAACTTTTGAATGAAAAGTTATTAATTGAATTTGAGGGCTAAAAAGTCAAGGGAATAAGAAACAAAGACACTTTGTATAATAATTCTAAATTAACGTAAGCGAAGCTGCGGGCAAAAACGAGCTTCAGAATCTAGTTTTTTTTTAATATAAATATTAGATATTATTATATTATATTATATTGTTTATAATATCGTTGCTGCGCACGAGAAACCGCTGACAACCAGGATTATAAAAAGAAATTCTTTAACAAATTCAAAGGAATGGAATTTTCCAATTTGAGAGATGTGAGGTCTAATCAAATTAAAATTAATTAATTTAAATAAGGCTGCTATTCAGTACCTTAATAATGTCAAAATTTACATTTGGTTTGACCCCACAAAAATATTCTTAATGCTTTGTAGATTTCTAACCCAACGAATTAGATTTTACGATTTTTAAGGAGAGGTTGCAGTTAATTAATAGTTATTTGTTATGCAAGGCTGCAAAGTTCATTTTTGGCGCGAGTACTTGAATTGAAAACTGAGCGAGCGAAGGATTCTAAGATTGAACCGCGAGAGAAACGAGCGGTTCAAATATAGAATCCTGAGCGATGCGAAGTTTTCAAAGGTACGAGACGCAGAAAAACTTTGCTGCCGAGTGCAACACACAACTTTTCACCTCACACAGCGAGGAAATGTAGAGGGGGCGCGCGGGCGGCTCGCCTGGCAGTGTGGAAAAGAAGAAAACAATTGAATACAAGACGTGTTCGAATTTTAAACAACACTTTGTGCTCTAGAGCACAAAATGGAGTTTTGCGCTCAGATTTTGAATGAGAAATAGAATCTTTCCGAGCGGGTGAGGTGAAAAAAAAAATATCTTCTTAAAATCTAACCAAATATGACATTTGTTTGTATAAATAAAACTAAACATATTATCAAGATAGTGGAAAAGATAGAAACGCGATTTGGAATAGTTGTCTCGATAATTAAAATGTCAAACAGGCACTAAATCATAATTTTAAACGCGTATTATTTGGAAATTCCATCATGAATTTATAAGGCAGTTACATCAATACATACAGATTTTTTATTTTAAAGTAGGTAAATGTTGAAAACATATTTTATAGGGTGAAATTTTATTAATGAGCAATATTTTAAACTTGGGCATTACTAACGATACTAATCGTTTTACGGAACTCAAAAACATTATTAATGCAACTATCTTCGCATAATATTATTTGATGTTTGTTTACTTTGCGTTCCGCGCGCGGTGTAATGCCCTTTAAAATTTTGATACTCTAAAACTTTTGGGGCTTATGATTTATTTTTTATTACTTTTAGTGCTTATTTGCAATAATAAGCCTTTGCAATGTGATATACTACATTTTTAAAGGTGTCCATAATTGCATTAATAATATTTTTGATTTGCGGTTTATTAGCCGTAATGCAATCAGCATCGTGAGTAGAGCCTTAAATTAAAATACTGCCCATGATTTCGAATACACCCTGTATACTGCCCCTTGCCCACTTCGTTGGGCGGTAAAATATACATGAAATTATTATCTTTATAATTTATAGCCTGTAATTTATAGCCTAGCACTCACGAATAATGTAGCTTTTGACCAGTGAAACAATTTTTTTAAAATCGGTTCGTTACCTACTTCCGGAGATTACCTCCTACATACAAACAAACAAATTTTACCTCCTTATAATATCTATTAGCCCGAGACACCTTTAGAAATACCTTTCTTATCAGTAGAAGTTAAAGTGAGTAACATTATCTAAGGCCATTGACGTATTTCAGTTATTATCTTTTTTTTCAACTACCTTTGCCAGGGGCTTTGCCTGTATAAAAATACAAAATTAACATTGAAATATAATATACAAAATGAGCCTCAACCAACATGTAAGGTGGCTCTCGTTAACTCTCGTTAGGCAGCTGGATCAAGTGCCTGATTTAGAGAGCAGTTCTTCTGGACACGGCGAGCATTGTTAGGAGGTTCATTTACTTTGGAGCCCTAACCACCGGTAGCTTGGACCCTGTTCCCGATATCGGTGGGCCACTATTAAGTATTTATAGGTATTTTAATTTTAGAATGTTTTTTATTTCTTGTTTTTTTTTTTTTTAATATTCAAAAATGTATCTAGTAGGTAAAAAAAACAACATAGGTAGGTAGAATTTTTTATGTTTATTAATGTTTTTTGAATATTTTTAAAAAATAATAAAGAAAATCAACATTATAATTAAAAATAAATACTCAATTCTTATGACGCTTCACAACCGACCCCACTCCTCGCTAGTGATGTAAACGAGTCCTACTTACTAGTGTTGCGCCACGACGTACGTAACGTAGGTAAACGTAAGCGTCACGTAATAATGTAACGTTTAATACGACTGTGGCCTCTTTTACTTTCCTGTTTTATGAATGCTGTGTTTTAGTGTGTGTGTGTGTGTGTTTTTTTGTGGATTTACCGGATCAAAATGGATTAAATTGTAGTTATAATTGGGGAGTTACTAAATACGTACCTATTGTTAAAATTGATTTAAAACTAAATTCTTACAAAAAAAGGAAACTAAAATTAAATAGAATTACACATCTTTGAACCCCACATAGACTTAACTAGCGGCCCGGTACGTGCTTCGCTACGCCAAAATGAAATGACCGTATGAATGACATAACATCATGCTTGTACTGTCAACACTGAAAAAAGTTTCAATTTGACAGCAAAATCCCCACTAACAAAATGATCCGCCATTTATTGAATTTATTTGTTACAAAACTGTGATAAATGACGAACCGCTCGACCGATTTTGTGCAGACTTCACATAAACCATGTACTAATTAGTCCGAACAAAGCCTAAAACATTTGGTTTGGATAGGTGTGCCCGTTCTTGAGATAAAATTACAACGAAAAGTGGCATACATTTTTATGAAAACCATATTTATAAGTGTACCTGTAACAAATTTTCTTACACTCTTAAAACTTTTTCTTTAAAGATTTTCTATGGAAAGAAAAATTCAGACCGCGAGCATGATTTGAAACTGCGACCTCCGGATTCAGTACATCCATCCGACGCTCTTTCTAACACGAATCGAGCCACAAGATCATTATAATTCGCAACGCACGCGTTATAGTCATAATGCGTATAATGTTTATCGGCTTGATTAGCGCAGTAGCTGAGCTATCGACTGTTGTTATGCGTGTCGCGGCTTCGATTCTTGCACGGAACAAATATTTCTGTGATCTACAAGTAGTTGTTCCAGGTCTGGTTATATTTCTCGTGAAGGAGGAGGCGGGCCGCGAGAGAGTGAGGACAGCGTCCTCCCTCCGCCCCAACCGCAGCGGTAGGCGCCCGCGGCGTCGGACGTCGGCAGACGATCTCCGGCCACCGTAGGCGCGGGCATGCGGAAAGCGAGTAAAGAGCAACTCGCTGTCCGACCATGGACCATGACCGGGTTGACGGCGCGACGTTACTGCATGCATAGGTAACGTTTTGAGAGACTTTTAAAACTATCACTGAGTTACCTGTCTCACCAAAAATCCTTTACCCTACGAAATCTTCGCGGACGAAGTCGCGGGCTATGTACTAGTCTTATACATAATCCGTATTAAAGGTCACTCATTTACGAAGGCACATAAGTGGTTGTATATTGCAATATACTCGTACATAGGTACATGTCTATTCTTTACTATCAATTACGGACACGCACTGAACTATTCAAGGAAAACATTGGTGACGCAAATTGTGGTGTTGCAATTACGAAACACGATCAAATATAATGGTTCTTAGATGCAAGTGAACCTCAGAGGCCATTCGATAATAATATTGCTTTAAAGCAATTAATATCGTCAAATGAGTCCTCCCATCCACAACGGGACGCGAGGGACTGTCAGACTCGTACTGACTAAAACCCACTGTATCCTTCAATGGCCATTTATGGTCCGGGGTCACGGATGAGACAGTCTGGCGACGTCATATTGCTCACTGACCTCATTGAGGCGCGCGTGGAACACGACGCGCCGTCTACCCGGGCATGGTCCATGATCGGAGGGCTGGGCAAGTCACCCATTATAACATACCGTCCGCATGCCCGCGCCCACTTTGGCCGGAAATCGTCTCGCGACTTCTGTTGCCATGGGCGGCTCTCACCGCGGCTGGGTGTATAGGTTCGGGCTGCCGTAACCCTCACGCCAGCCTTCCAATCCAATCTCAAGTAAAAGCGTGCTTTTCAGCTCAATAGGAAACCGGGAAGTGTGTTTTTAACGTGCAAGATTTGATTACAGACAGACAACAAGATAAGTAAAAAAATATTTAAAATATCTAGTAAAAGTGGCTAGTCTAATTGCCATTCTATCAATTTGTTAACAACTTCTGGGTTACCACTAAGAAATTTCTTCTAAAAAATCCCTCAATTTCACACCATAGCCATAGTTTTCTCTAACCTTGATTCAATATAATTTGTACCTATTACTATTAGTAAAGTATTTGTACTACAACAAAAAGTCGCCAAGCCTATATTTATCCGCTTGCAAAATTACCTCATCTTTTATAGAAAAAGTTGCTTACAATGGGATTACGATTCTTGAAGGTTGATTTGAGTTACAAAGTTGTACAACAAAGGAGTACAAATATTCTGATTAACGTACTATTTATTTTAAAATTTTAAATGTCTTTGCTCTGAGCCTCTTTTTTACATGGTAAAATCATTAAACGAGTCGTCCCACCCAGGGCAGGACGGGAGGGACTGTCAGAATTGTACTGACTAGAATCCACGATGTCCTTCAATAGCCCTTTACGTTCCGGGGCCACGGTTACCTGATAAGATAGTCCCGCGACCCCGGCAGGCTTTTGCCCTACAAGGTCCCCGTCAGATTGCTGTCAGCTCTTTGAAGCGTGAGCGCGCTGGGCATGGTCCATGGTCTGACGGCGAGTTACCCATTACTCGCCATTGATTGTCAGAAGATAATAACTTCGTCTCTAACTCTCAGACATCACGCTGTCAACATATCAAGCGCGGTAGAACTCCAAAGTGTCCCAACTATCACGGCAGATACCGCTGTGGCTAGCACGCAATGTTCCCATTATATACCAGTTACTAGAGCAGAACTATAGACGCATTTCCATTTTATATGCGTGGCTTCTATGTTTTCTTTATTAGTGGACAGTCTGGAGATTGCGCGGATAATGGCGATAATTTTACCAGCACAGACCGATCTTCCAGGGTAAGCAGAGCTCGCCGAGGTTAGTCTGTGGTGACCATCTATTATAGCCAGTTTCTGCCGTGTCTCGGAAAACACGTAAAGCCGTTGGTCCCGGCTGTCATTTTTAGATCTTTGATAGTCGCTCGAAAGTATGACGACCAGTCTTACCAAGGGGTATCGTATTACCAAGTTACTGGGTTGTATGGAGGTTAGATAAAGCAGTCGTGCGCTGATTACATCAGATTTGGAAAAAGGCTAGGCAGATGAGTGGCGATTTTGTAACCTTTGACCTTAACTAGATTCAAGATGGCTGGAGATCCGAGAATTTTTGCGAAAGTGCTTGAGGTACGCTGAAAACTTGCTGAATTTTTCTTCAATCATCCCTAAACATACAATTTAACGTGTAACGTTAATAGCGCAAAACCTTTCGTGGAGTAACTCAGTCCATATTACTGAACAATGTTTGTTCCAAGACTTTTGGTTTGCATATTATACCAGTATAACACACGGGACCACGGGTGCCACCAGTTACCACGGAAATAATGGTACGAAATTGAATTTTTACATAAATGTTTGAGTCTGGCGAGGTGTAAATTCCAACTAAATGATCTAGCTCATTAATTTTTCCACTCACTTTTTAAAAATTCAATTGTGAAGGGTTCGAAATGCCTCAAAAAAAATTGGGCCCTATAAATCGCATATTTAAATACGTCTGGCTTCGTTCAAAACCAATTTCTCTGAACCAGGTCTGCATTGAGCAATTTTTCAGCATGCTTCAAACACTTTTCCAAAAATTCAAGTAGCTCGTAGGCCAAGAGCATAGGTCCCAAGAGCATAGGTCACATCCAAGAACAAAGGTCCAATGCTTCTAGGCAAGCGTGCTTCACCATCGACCACAATATGATCGCTTACCTTCAGGAGAAATAGTGAGCAAACGCGAACCTATCTTAATATTCCAAAACTTTCCCAAAAAATACCTATAGAGTCATTCCAAAAAACCCCAACTATAATTTCCCAATAGCCTCTAAACCAATCCTGCCCCTTTTGGCTCCGTCTCTTCAAACCTTGGTATTATGTCGCAATACACCCATAAGGCTAGTCGAGGGTCAGCAGACGTTGCGAGACACCTCCTCGGCCGTACAACTGAGCTACGTGACCGGCATGAGAAACAAAAGACGAACACAACGGGAAAATTGTGGAGGAGAATTTGATGTACGTGTGTTGGAACGTAATTTGTGGGTTTCGGAAGGTGAATGTGGAAGTTTTGTGGTAGATTATGGGTTTGATTGTCAGTTACACTTTGACCTTCAATATCATTAAATAAGCCATGGTTTCGCAAGTACCTAGGTTTTTGAAAAACGTTGTCCCTTATTAGGATTTTTTTTGTGTCATGGCTGCGTTTAAACTTTGAAATTCACATTCTCAAATATCCCGTTCTCATAAACCCGGAACAACTAGATACGTGTAGGTCAGACAAATATTTGTTTGAAACCTCAGTCATGGAAAGTCAAGGTATGGGCCGTCTATTTCCATTTATCACCACTGGTGACGAATGAGAAAAATATCCCGATTGCAGTGGCGACGAACGAGAAAAAGATATTCCCGATTGTTCCCACACGTCGCAGCGTGTGGAACGGTTAAAATTACTCCAATTCAAAGTTTCTTTTTTTTCTAGGCCCAGGTTTTGTATAGTTGTTCAACAATAAACATATTTTTTATTGTCAAACAACCTATATTTAATTGAATTTTTGTTTTTTTTAAATCATCGAAGCGTTTTATCTTTGTTCAATATTCAAATATTGAACAAAGATTAAACGCTTCGAAATTCTGGCGGGGGCTTGTGACGTCAACGGCTGTAAAATTATACCGACCAAGTGACGTTATGTGATTTTTATAAACGTTGTATCTTCGTGAATTTTGGTTTCCATAACAAAAGAAAAAATACGAGTCAAATATTTTTTGACAGCCTATCTTCCGGGCTAATAAAATTTTGACTAAAATAGCCTTTTGCAATTCCTTGTCTACTCCTTACGATTAAATAACTAAACTTGTCAAAGTAAGGTTCGTAACTAACTGTGCCAAGTCGTGACAGTCAATGGTTTGAGGGCCAAAAGCCTCATTACGAGGCTCTAAGTTCGATCAGGTCAAGGGCCTTAGGCAATCGTTTGGAAGTACATGTAGTTCGAATCCGATTGTGGCCCTTTGATTGATGGATGTCAATTGAGTCTGTTTTTGAGTGAGCAACAAATCAAAGTATTGGCGCTTTTGAATTTGTTAAATTAGAGCAAAAAAATAATAATGCTTATTTTTTTTAAATCTTTGCTTCACAGGCAAACGCACCTATGAAACTTGAAAAAAAATCTGGCCTAGTGCGAGTTGGTAGATGTCACATGTCTTTGAATTTTTGGTTCTAGGACGTGCTGGTTTCCTCACGATGTTTTCCTTCACCGTTTTTGAGTCATGAGTTATTAGAAAAAATAAGAAACAATGATCAATTAATTATTTTTCGCGATTCCTTCCTCGTTACTTTAAAGAATAAATCATTTACATAAAAACAATATTTTTTAATGATTCATTTTCTGTTTAAAATGCAAGAAACGTTACCTACATTTCGTACGTTCAGGAAGAGAAAAAAAAAAAAAACAATATAATGAAATGTTGATGTGGAGAAGATTTTTCTTGAATGAATCAGTTGTCAAGTTGGAGAACCGGGTCTAAACTTAGCGGTCCACTTTAGCATAACAATCAAAATAGTATCATTATATGAATCATAATGACATCCCATGGGTGTCTGTATGTTAGCTTTCTATGTTTGTAAACGCACCAAAGAATCTTGGGTGCGTTTACAAACTTCAATTCTGAAATTTTGTTTTTATTTTGATTTTTTTAAGGGTAAAGTTTCTTTTTTTAATAAAATGTTATAATCATAAGAAATATGAAAATAGTAAAACGGCGACTCTATTGACAATTCATAACAAATAATTCGTCTGTTTGACAGTTTTGTATGGGGAATCGCAATATGAAATGAAAACGATTTTGTTTTTGTGTGAAACCATTTTACGAATATTAGAAGAATTGCTACTGATGTTCCTGGAAATTGACGAAATAAATCACTTTTAAAAGTATTGGCTTATGTGGCCGTTTTTGATCCTAAGTTTTGGCTGGCTATTGATGACTATCAGTAGGAAGTGCTCAACCCAATTTGAGATCCTGGACAAGATTATGTCATTTTCTTTTACACTTCAGGGGCCCCTGTTACCTACTTGTTCCCCCGTACTAGTTCGTCCCTGAATTCAACCATTTTTATTATCGTGGTAAAGGACCTTGCGTCATCTTGGACCAAAATATGTCGTATCTACAACACGCTTCGAATGACACCTGTTTCGAATCTTTTAATTGATATCGTCCCAGGTTAGGTTAGGTAAGGGATTTTTTTTTTGATACTCGAAATCACCTTGTTGGCGCTCGAATTCGACTTAGCTGCCATAATAAGAAATGCATAACATCCTCAAAGCTTTCATTTGGCATAATAGTTTCATCGTTGTTGAGCGATGGTCCAGCCTCTATATATTGTTGCCCGATATCTTATGAGTCCTCCTAGAGGGACTGTCAAACTCGTAATACTGACTAAAATCCACGGTCTTCCTCAAATAGCCCTTTACGTTTCGGGGTTACGGTTATCTGATAAGAAACCACGGTTAAAATAGCTAGTCAGCGTTTAAAAATCGTAATTTATAAAATGTAGGACAGAACCCGAGCAGCAGTTTTCAACATAGACTTGACTTGATTACTAAATATTTATCGGAAAGTGATGCGCCGGGCAAATATGCCGCTATTGGAGAAAGCTGCGAGGTGTGGTCTAAGTTATAGGCGAAATACCAGTGATACCAACAACATTATTTTTTGTTTATGCGAAACCCGATACACCTGTCCAATATTTTAGTGTAAATAATCTATGTACAGACGCCAGCACATCAAGCTACCACAATCTGTCAGATTTCTATAATAGAATTTCAACCTTTTTTTTTTTTTTTTTTTTTTTACGTGGCAAAATCATCAAATGAGTTCTCCAGCCCCGGGCAGGGCGGGAGGGACTGTCAGACTTCTACTGACTAAAATCCACGGTGTCCTTCAGTAGCCTGTTATGTTCCGGGGTTACGGTAAGGAAGTAATCCCGCGACCCCGGCAGGCTTTGGCCCTCTGAGAGGGGGGCCCCGTCATTATGATGACGCTCTTTGAGGCGCGCGTGGGACACAACGCGCCGTCGACCCGGGCATGGTCCTTGGTCGGGCAGCGAGTTGCCCTTTACTCGCTGCCCGCATGCCCGCAGAATTTCAACCTTATCACAAGAGTAGAAGGTTAATATTTGATTAGTAAAATCTGACAGATTCGGGTAGGTTGACCTGCTGGCGTCTGTACAAAATTTTAAAACCGTATCATAAAAGATCACAAAGTTATATGCTTGTACAGCTTGGCCAGAACGGATTGAAACGAACTAAAATTTTTATTTGACAGCGTCTTAAAATCTTTGATATTTGATGTAAACAAAGACCGCAGGTTTGTTAGATTTATTATTGTGCCATAAAACTAACATAATAAGTGAAAAAAAATAAAATAAAATCATTCAAAGTGCTGGTAGTGCGAAGACAGTGGCGACTTCCGGTTTTCTACATTTTTATGTCAAGCTGTATATTACCTGGTTGTCCGTTCAAAAACATGATCATTTCGCGGTACACCCGCGAAATCGCGTCTCCTCTGTTTTACACTCGTGATAATAGTTTGGCAATAGGTACTTAACCGTACGTTGATTTGATTGTATTGTAATTAACTGGTAATAAAATTTAATTAAAATATTTTTGAAAAAAATATATAATATGGTGTAAAAATTATTGGAATCGAATCAGTTACTGATTCTGAACAAACTAAATTCAGGTTTCGCATATACTAAAAATAATGTTGTTTAATACGAAATCCACCAACCCGCACTGGGCTCGCGTGGTGGATTGTGGCCCACTCCCTCTCACAGAGAGGAGCCCTGTGTCCCAGCAGTGGAAACATTTATAGGATGATGATGATGATTACGAAATCTATATTTAAAAAATAATTTCTGTTCGTTAGTCTCGCTATAACTGAAAAACGGCTGGTCCGATTTGGGTAATTTTGGTTTTGAATACCTGTGTTTTGAAAGTCCAGGGAAAAAAAAGTAGTAGTAGACTAGTAGAGTACCTAAATAATATGATGAAAATAGTAAAAGCAACAATTTCATTACCTATCCCTTACGAACTATTCCTACCTGTCAAATATTTGATGTTCGTCTCATCGTTCAGAAATCAATAAAATTTAAAAGTCGTTCAGAAATAAAATAGGCGGTACGAAGTTTTACCGGGTCAGTTAGTATTATAATACAATATTAGTTTAATCAAACTATAAATAACGACTTACACACGTCAAAAAATGTTTGTAATCACTAGCATATTCTGGTTTTTTTTTTTATGTTTATAGAAAAACAATTGAACTGTTTTAGATATTGTTTTATATTCTAAATCTCTAATTTTTTTAACCAAGAAGAAATTATAATAATATATTATCCACCGTTTTTTTTTTTTTTTTAGCGTCGTAAAATCATCAAATGAGTCCTCCCACCCCGGGCAGGGCGGGAGGGACTGTCAGACTTCTACTGACTAAAGTCCACGGTGTCCTTCAGTAGCCTGTTATGTTCCGGGGTCACGGTAAGGAAATAATCCCGCGACCCCGGCAGGCTTTGGCCCTCTGAGAGGGGGCCCCGTCATTATGCTGACGCTCTTTGAGGCGCGCGTGGGACACAACGCGCCGTCGACCCGGGCATGGTCCATGGTCGGGCAGCGAGTTGCCCTTTACTCGCTGCCCGTATGCCCATATCACAGCCCATATTATCTACCGTAACAAAAAAGCTCCGCAAACACTGATTGTTTGATTTTGATTGATTGTCGAATTTCAAATTAACTAAGCGAAGCCGGTTAAAAGCTTATCATAATTAAGAGGATTGTCTACCGAGCGCTCGTCCAAACTAAAAGAGAAAACGTTTTCCTACCCCTAAATGTTATCCTATCTCAATGATTTTTTAGAATGCTTCTGATACAGTAAAAAACTAGGTTTATAGGTTTTCTTTTTTTCAAAAGTAACACTTAGGCGCCTGTAACTTTCAAATTATTATAAATTTTGAAAAAAAGTTGGACGAATTTTAGTATGGACGAGCGCTCGGTAGACGATCCTCTTAATTATTTGATGTAATAAATTAATCAAACATCCAAAATGTTTTCAAAATTGAAATAAACCATAATTATAGTCTCCATATTTTCCTCTAATTAATTTTGTTTTTATGTAAATATGTCAAGTATACTAAAAAAAATGTTAAACGTTTTATGTAGATTACTAATTTACATATTTTTGATTCCGGGCATGTATCAATATGTTGTGTTTACTCATACATAAAGCCATACAAAACCAGTTTGAAGTGACCGTTCATTGAGCGGAAAAAATATAAAAGAGGAGGCCAAGATAAACTGGTTATGTTCAGTTTAATGTGTAGTTCTGAGTACAGAATATGTTTTATTCATAAATTACTATTAAAGGAAACATAAATTCTTTATGGTGACGCACTGTATAACTTAGTTAGAAATAGGTAGTTTATAACTTTTTTTTTCTCGTATTATCTTGTCATTACGTGTGATGAAAACGGATGATACTCGTACTAATGACTGTGACTAAGTGAGTGATGGAATATATCATATTGGTACGAGCTGGGTAGGGGATAATTTAATGAACACCAATTAAAACCAAATAAACTTTATTTACACACGAATCACTAATTAAAACAATCACTAAACGCTACTCAACACACTTGCACTCACTTAATCACACTTAAAGTCACTTAGAGATCGCTTCGAGTTCACTTCGAGTTGCCTCGATCGTAGTCAAAACCAGACTGACTCAGGTCGGCGATCGGCGCCCTATTTATACCCCGGCCGGACCCACTAGACGTTTCTAGAAGACGGTCGAATGTTCTGGAAACATCCATAGACTTCTTCGACATAGTCCCATATCTTCTGGAACATTCCAGAACCATCTCGAAACTTCTAGAACAGGGTAGAATTTTTTGGAAACTTCCAAACTAATCTTCAATAGAATTGTCGAGAACCTTGTGGAACTCTCGAGAAGCGTATAGATAGGTCTCGCAATTCGATCGACGTAACAATGTAAATGTAGATGAATGGAGAAGCGAAGGAAAAGATGGATGGATTGTGTGAGGAATGATAATTATGAAAGAAAAAGTAGTAAATGATACTGTGACGTCTGATAGGGGAGAATGGAAGAAGAAAACGTGTTGCGACTACCACAAGTAAATGGGATAAGGGTAGGAAAATGATGATGAATCTTGACATAACGTGTCATCAGGCCCTTCTAATCTCCAAAATTTGAATGTGTGTTCGACTTGAATTTTGGGATAGTTTTTAGATTCAATAGGTGGCATTGTTGCTAGTAAATTGTAACGCTTCTGAAGCCAGTGTGTCCTGGTGGCCTACCATGAACTTTTAAAGCATGAGTCTTTAGGCTGTGGGAAAGAGATGGCGCTAGACGACTTGTATAGCTCTGTCTCTTTCCCACAGCATAAACTGGATCGTGTTAAGAGCTCGTGGTTAGGCCCCTGGTTTTAGAAATCTGCCTTGGTTGCAGAATTGTTCGAAACAGTAACCTCGGCTCTGTATTATCCCACTCAACGACGATATATTACTAAACTCCGCATGCACGATCTAAGGAACAAAAACTATTCTGTCAACTCGCTGAGGTACTAAGTAAGCGAGGGGGACGGGGTACTGCGTTGTGATTGGCCAACTCAAGGTCTGTTCTGTCTCAACGTATGTTTACGGCTCACAGGAGTGGTCGAAATGAGACGGATATAAGACTTTTTTGCCTAATGTGTTGACAGACATCGGTCGCCTGTTATTAGGAGTCTAGTAATATATCGTCGTTGATCCCACTGCAGGGCTAAAAGCCTCCCCAAATATTATCCAAGAGCTATAAGCTTTTATCCAGCTCTTCAACCAGAGTTTTGTAGTTTAAAAAAATCGCTGTTACAAATCGTTACCGCTCATATCTTGTACCACACACTGACCGTCTCCCAACCATTGTTATTCTCTCCGCGTTTGTTTTGAACTTAAACCATTTGTCTCTTCAGTGATCTACATTTTGTCTTGTATTCTAAAAAATACTTGTTGCTAAGTTACTATACAGGTACTGGCCATAAAGAATACAAGGGCAATCAGCTGACACGCTGCAAGTCGTTCGTTAGATTATTTCATTGAATAAATACGTATATTTTTATGACCTACAAGTCGCTGTTCAGGGTCTGGGTGTTTGTGTATACCCAGGAGAAATTGTTACAGCGGGGAAACGTTTAGAAAAATCTTCTCATTCATAATAATTATAAATGCGAAAGTTTGTGATGATAGATAGATACTAGCTGACCCCCGAAACGTTGTTTTGGCATATTATTAAAAAAAAAATAGATAGTAGCCGATTCTCAGACGTACTGAATATGCATACAAAATTTCATAAAAATCAGTCGTGCCGTTTCAGAGGAGTATGGTAACTAACACGGTGACACGATAATTTTATATATTAGATTTATAAGATTTGTTTTTCGTTCACATCAAAACTATTGAAAGGATTTAGATGGAATTCGGTAGAAAAAAAAGAAGAAAATACACGTTTATTCAACACAAGCAAGGCACACAATGTTCTCACAAAAAAAATAGGATAGTTGTCATCTCGTTATGAAGTTGCTCTGGGATACTTATTGAGCTTTTAGTGGGCAGCAGTTACTTCCATATAATGATCAGTGGGTCGATGTGTCTTCATGGCTGGTACTACTTACTGTAAAAAAAGTTTGTAACTATGTTAGTAAGAATTTTTTGCGTTAATGGATTGTTTTATTTTCTGTTTTATTGTTTTTAGTAAGTAATCGTATTGTTTTAATGGATTATGTTCATTTAAATTGACTCATTAATATAAAGTGTAGTTTTTTTTTTGGAAAACGTTTTGTTAGGCTATTTTTTTAATTTCTATGTTTCAAGCAGTTTGTAAGTCATTCAAATATTTGTTCAGTGCGGGGATCGAACCCGCGACACATAGCGCAGTTGATCGCTCAGTCACTGTGCCAACCAGGCAGTAGAACTCTGTATGAAAAAATAACAGTTTTAAAAGGTTTAACTAATGAAGTGCCGTTAACCGTACTTTAATTCGGTTTCGTAATTATTGCAACACTATTTTTTAACTTTCCAAAACTTTTTTGTTTTATTTTGCTTGGCAGAGCGTTGATTTTATGCTATTGGATGATAAGTCGCACGGGAAAAGGGCACCGCTGCACGTGAACATAAAGAGAAATTGAAGGAACAGGGTAGTTTTTAAAATTATTCAAGTCTTAAGGTGACGGTTCGCGCGCGAGACCGCGACAGGAGACCGAGACAGGAGACAGCGATAGGAGACAGCGACAGGAGACCGCGACAGGAGACCGCGACAGGAGACAGCGATAGGAGACCGCGACAGGAGACCGCGACAGGAGACCGAGACCGGAGACCGCGACAGGAGACAGCGATAGGAGATCGCGACAGGAGACCGCGACAGGAGACCGAGACAGGAGACCGAGACAGGAGACAGCGACAGGAGACAGCGATAGGAGATCGCGACAGGAGACCGCGACAGGAGACCGAGACAGGAGACCGCGACAGGAGACCGCGACACTTGTCGCGCTCAATTCTGCATGTCTCCTGCCTCGGTCTCCTGTCGCGGTCTCGCGCGCGTACCGGCACCTATACAGTCTCTGCCACTCCAGCAGGGGTGGGAGCAGTTATTAGAAGATATCCCATCCTAAAAAAATGTCAATCAAGGTTGAAGTTTTTGCTAAGGGGTATCATATTACCGAAGGCCGGGCACGCCGCAATTGCGGCGGTAAGACCCCTCTTTGAGGAGTGGCTGGAGAGAAGTCATGGCGTCCTGACCTACCGCTTGACGCAGGTCCTCACCGGCCACGGAAGTTTCGGGAGGTACCTGTGTCTGATGCGAAAGGAGGAGACGCCTGGGTGTCACCACTGCGAAGATCGCCCGGAGGACACGGTGGAGCATACGGTGCAAGACTGCCCAGCTTGGGCAGAGCACCGACGTGTCCTCACGGCTGCGATAGGCGGAGACCTCTCGCGCCCAGCATTGGTCGCGGCCATGCTGCGGGGCGAGACGGAGTGGGAAGCCGTCGCCTCCTTCTGCGAGGCAGTAATGCTCGTGAAGGAGGAGGCGGGCCGCGAGCGAGAGAGGACAGAGTCCTCCCTCCGCCCCATCCGCGGTAGTAGACGCCCACGGCGACGGACGTCGCTAGATGATCTCCGGCCACCGTAGGCGCGGGCATGCGGGCAGCGAGTAAAGGGCAACTCGCTGCCCGACCAAGGACCATGCCCGGGTCGACGGCGCGTTGTGTCCCACGCGCGCCTCAAAGAGCGTCAGCATAATGACGGGGCCCCCCTCTCAGAGGGCCAAAGCCTGCCGGGGTCGCGGGATTATTTCCTTACCGTGACCCTGGAACAGAAAGGGCTATTGAAGGACACCGTGGATTTTAGTCAGTAGAAGTCTGACAGTCCCTCCCGCCCTGCCCGGGGTTGGAGGACTCATTTGATGACTTTACCACGCTAAAAAAAAAAAAAAGGGGTATCATATTGCCACACAGCCGTTACTGAGTTATAGAGCCGCTATCAACAGAAAACTAAAATGAAGTAATAAAATCTAATCTAATATCTTTAAACGAGCAATTCTTGTATATTTATATATAATCAGGATCTCGGAAACGGCTCCAAGGATTTTCATGAAAGTTACAGATTAGGGGTTTTTCGGCTCATGGAATCGATTTATCAAGGTCTCAGGTTCGAGAAAAGCTCGGTTCCCAAGATAAAGACATTCTAAAAACCGAGCGAAGCTCGGTCAACCAGATATTAAATATTTAAGGGTGCTATCATACAACAAACGTGATTTTTTTGGCAGTTTATTGGTTAACCAAAGAATTACTTCGTGTTTTTATCCAAAAAGAGCCTTATTTAAATATATCCTGGTCAAATTTTGGCCTTAAAACGACCTCTAGCAGAGACACAGGTCACAACCGAATATTAACAGTTCAATGGGTAAAATTGGCAATGTTAGAAACTAAAATAATGAGATGCCAACGACCTTCTCTGCTAACCGACACGGAAGGCGAGCGTGAATATAATTGCAATCTAATCAAATTATCCATGATCAGTTTCCCAATAGATTTAAATAAATATTTACAAATATCCGAGATGACCTCTTTAATTTGTCAGTTAGTTTGCTAAACCAGATTAAATTAGTTTAAACTTGTACCTTCCCTCGTCGTACTAGAGAACTTTTCTTAGAGCGAGCTTACCCAGAAAGAACTATGTTCTCGTACATGACAAAAAAACCTGCATGTCCTAGAACCAAAAATACCAAGACATGTGACACTGACATCTACATACGTCTGTCTGCCCCTTTTAAGAACTACAAGCGTAATGTACCATTGTTATTTTACTTCATTTTTCGATACGAACGTAGCACTTTCCTTTTCATTGCGAGTTTCCGGCAATTTGCCCGTATTTAGTACAAGTCTTTTAATGTCGCCAGTTCGCCACATCGGTGAATCATTTCATTCTTTGCAGAACCCGAGATTTTTAATATCTATTAAATATTTTTCCTTATACCTAAGCTAGGTTTTATTCGCGGTTTTATTTGCATATGTAAATGTTAAGATGAACGGTTTATTTTGCTAAAAATTAAAAAAAAGACAGAAAAAAGTATTGATTCTGCGTTTTTAGAGGAACTTTATGAGTCATCATCTGTCTGCCGTTTCTCAACTATATTGTGGTCGGCTTCCAGTCGAACCAGATGCAGCTGATTATCAGTATTTTACATGGAGCGACTGACTATCGGACCTCCACGACCCATAGATTACTTGATTGATCTGTTTGAGATTATTAGATGTTTCAGTAATGATGAGACTCGAGTCTAACAAGCCTATCCGCTGCACGAAGGCCCCGGCCTGTCTGGAGTACTCTCTCACTCATTTGATGATTTTACCACCTAAAAAAAAGGATGATTGGATGGATGTTTCTAAGTCAATCACGCCAGAACAGCTGAGCGGATCTAGATGAAAATTGGCTCAGAGATAGATAACGTTACCGTAGGATAATGTTTGGGGTGAACTGGAAGCCGGTGGTACGCCTCATCTGATTCTGTCTCAAATCTAAAACAAAATGATCAAACATTTTGAAAGTATGAAGACTTGGATGCATATAATATGTAAATTTTATAACCTACGTACCTTGGGAGCGGACAATAGGGTTATTATAGCCAATGGCAAAGCCATTGTGACTCACCATTGTAACGTGGATGTCACTGGTTTCTTTAAAAAATGTAAGTCCTAGAGATTACTACCGAATACTTACTGAATTGTAGTGTGATAATAAAAAAAAACTTTTTGAAAAAACAGACATTGTGTTTGGTTTTGAAATCGGTTCCTGTTTTTTTCAAAAAGGTTTTTTAATTAAAATTTTGCCCTTTTTAGTTTAACCTTTGAAAATCGACAATTCAAGTAAGCAACAAAAACGGACGGGCGGGCAACGTCACCAGATATCCGTTACTGAATTCGGAGGTACCATAATTATACGAATAATTTATATGAAACGTGGTCTTTGGCTGCTGGCCTTTTAGAGAGACCAAGAGTCACTCAACGAGCAATGGTATGCTCGGAGTTTCTTTGCGGGATGAAGTCCGGAACATGGATATTCGGCGAAGAACCAGAGTCACCGACATAGCTCATAAAAGCAAGTAGAAGTGACAATGGGCAGGCCGCATCGCTCGTAGAACTGATAACCGATGGGCAAGAAAAGTTCTCGAGTGGCGACCACGGACCGGAAGACACAGCGTAGGCAGGCCTCCCACTAGGTGGACCGACGACATCGTGAGGGTCGCGGGCAACCGATGGATGCAAGTGGCGAATTGTCGTTCGGCGTGGAGGTGTAAGGGGGAGGCCTATGTTCAGCAGTGGACGTCTTCCGGCTGATGATGATGATGATGATAATTATACATAGATCGTGCAACGATTATACATACTTACCCGTTATTAAAATATAAAAAATATTCAATTCTCGCAAATTCCCGGAGTTGCAAATTCCTTCTCGGTCAACCTAGACAACATATTTTTACAACAAAAACATGTCTAGCTGAAACGAAATAAGTACCTAAATGTTAAAAAAAATCTTCCTGTAAACTTAATGATAATGAAACAACTAAAATAACTGTGAGAACTGATTATTAGACAAATATATTATGCTAAGAAAACAGAGCTAAGGCACAAAACGGCCTCTAGAAGAGGCAGCGCAGCGGCATATTTCAACACTGTTGATGCGAGCATATTTCAACATTGTTGAAGCGAGCATATTACAACATTGTTGAAACGAGCATATTACAAAATTGTTGAAGCGAGCATTTTTCAACTTTGTTAAGACGAGCATATTTTAACATTGTTGTAGCGAGCATATATTTCATCATTGTTGAAACGACCATATTTCAACATTATTGAAGCGAGCATATTTCAACATTTTTGTAGCGAGCGTATTTCAACATTGTTGTAGCGAGCGAGCGTATATCAACATTGTTGTAGCGAGCGTATTTCAACAGTGTTGTAGCGAGCGTATTTCAACATTGTTGTAGCGAGCATATTTCAACATTGTTAAAGCGGGCATATTTCAACATTGTTGCAGCGAGCATATTATTTCAGCATTGTTGTAGCGAGCATATTTGAACATTGTTGCAGCGAGCATATTTCAACATTGTTGTAGCGTGCATATTTCATCATTATTGAAACGACCATCTCAACATTATTGAAGCGAGCATATTTCAACATTGTTTTAGCGAGCGTATTTCAACATTGTTGTAGCGAGCGTATTTCAACTTGTTGTAGCGAGCGTATTTCAACATTGCTGTAGCGAGCGTATTTCAACATTGTTGTAGCAAGCATATTTCAACATTGTTAAAGCGAGCATATTTCAACATTGTTGCAGCGAGCATATTTCAACATTGTTGTAGCGAGCATATTTCAACATTGTTGAAGCGAGCATAGTATATTCATTCTGTATTGTTCCCATTGCTGGGACACTGGTCTCCTCCTACTCTGTAAGAGGGACTGGGATACACCAAGCACAGTGCGTGTTGATAGACACTCTAGTTTTTTATCATTAACCGACTTCAAAAAGGAAGAGGTTCTCAACTCGATCAGTCGGATCAATTATTCCGAGGTTTCTAGTTAGATTTGTGTGATTATTTTTTTTTCGATGCATTATATCTGCCATTTGGCCCCATAAAAATGTAATTCAGTTTGGTTCGGTAATTTCTATTTTATGGGAAATTTTTGGTTATTTAAAAACATCGTTATTACCGGTACTACGGATAACAAGGTTCTAGAGAACATGTAATAAAAATATAATGTATTTGACAAGAATTTCGGTTGAATATCTGGACTCAAAAAGGGTGAAACTTTTCCAAAAAAAAAAATGGGTTTGCTCGTGGCCTTAATCTAACCTAAAAGCAAGATGAGACCTTAGATGGAGTAACCGTGGCTACGGAACGTAAATGGCCAACGACGATATAATACTAGACTCGTAATAACAGGCGACCGATGTCTGCCAACACATTAGGCAAAAAAGTCTTATATCCGTCTCATTTCGACCAATCCTGTGAGCCGTAAACATATGTTGAGACAGAACCGACCTTGAGTTAGCCAATCACAACGCAGTACCCCGCCTCCCTCGCTTACGTAGTACCTCAGCGAGTTGGCAGAATAGTTTTGTTCGTTAGATCGTGCAATGAGTAGTCTAGTATTATATCGTCGTTGTAAATGGCTATTGAAAAACACTTTAGCTAGATGTTAGTCAGTGCAAGTCTGACAATCCCTCCCGTCCTTTTTTTTTATATTAATGATAGGTTCGCGTTTGACCACTATCTGCCGTGAGTGGGAGGACTCATTTGAAGATATTACTACGTAGAAAAAAATGCTTCTGTACTGACACTTGCATCGCATTTACTTTTTTAAATTGATATCAAATAAATTGATCATGTTACCATTTACGCGCACTACGATACTTATGACGTTTTGATAGAAACTGACGGCTTCGAATGGCATCTGTAAGGCTCGTTACACACGTACAGTCGGCCAAGAAAGTGGTGTACCACCCTAAGGTTGAATATCGCTTGCAGATTCATAGGTGATAAAGATTAGTTTCGCTTGCAGATCGATCTGACAACTTCTATTGCTGTCTTTATCTGATTATTGATAACGACTATTACTGTTTGTAACGTGACAGCTGTTCTTAGTTTGAACTTGATGGAACCAATGACGTCGTAAAATCAACGGCGGGGGCTGTAGATTTTGATGACAAAATTGTATCTACAAATTTAGAATTGTAATCAACAAGTTACATAAAATTGTAAAGGCACAAGGCGAATCCACAAACCTACAATTTCTGTAAACTTGTAATTACAATATCAATAAAAAACAAGCTAAAAATAGATTTATCCTTTTATTAAATTTCTACAATCAATTTTAAAATACTTATAACAAACAAAAACATAGCATATATAGTAATATTTAGAAGATATTGAAAATTTTTAAAAATTAGAAACGGGTGTAACCGCCGTTGGCCTCTATAACCTCTAAAAGACGAGACCTCATTGAACCAACAAGCCGTGAGCAAATATCGGTTCCCCGCATTTCCTCCCAAATATAATTACAGTAACTACTATGAGCTTGTTTGGTTCTTTCATTTTGATGCGACCATCGTTGGACCATAAGGCCCCAAAGATTTTCTATCGGGTTGAGGTCCGGCGATCTTGAGGGCCACTGAATTACCCTTACGTCAGTGTGTGAACGAAACCAGGCTCTTACGATCCTCGCATTATGAATTGAACAATTATCTTGAACAAAATCAAATTGTGGCACTTCGTTCTCCGGGTAAACATTACGGACTGTCGGTAGCATTGCATTCTGAAGCACGTCGATATAATTTACAGCCGTCGCTCGAGGAGGTAGAGAACACAATTCTCCTACACCATCCGCACTCATCCAGCCCCAAATATTTACGGAAATTCGACCTGATTCTCTATTTGGAATTACATGATCATCTTTATACCGTGTTGAATTATATCGCCAAAGGTGAAGACGTCCATGCTGACTGGATTTAAACGTTTTTTCATCACAAAACACTGTATTAGACCAATCAAACTCTAAGTGCTCTCCGGCGAAGTTCAGACGAGCAAGTCTGTGAGCATCCGTCAAATATATTTTCTTGGCGTAATGCCTGTGGTGCAACCCCATGTAATGTAGATGATTCCTTATTGTTTGGGCACTCACATCGAACATCTCCGCAAAATGTTTTGTGGGCTTAAAACCATTGTTTTCATATTCCCGTCTCATGAATTCTCTATCGTTATTGGAGAGTGCAGGCCGGCGACCACTTCTTCTGTGATCCAACAAACTTCCCTCCTCTCCTTCACAACGAATCCAAAAGCGGACAGAACGCCTCGATATATTCAAATTCCGGGATATCGCACTGATACTGCTTCCCTCATTAAATTGGACAATTATTTGTGCTCTTTCGGCAATGGTCAAGTTGGCAGGCATTGAGATGATTTTATATGCAGTTGATTGAAAAATAACATGGAAAATATATCGATTTTTTGCATATATTTGACAAAATGTCAATTGTCAGTTTTCTTTTTCAAATGGAATTCGGTTGTCTATTTAAATAGTTTTTATTACTTTTGTTTGGAAACATTTCAATTGCTTTGTAGAAACTAATGTCCTTTTCATTTATACTAAAGGTTAAAATGTCATGTACTTATATGTGACATATGACGAATGAATACTAAATACATAGGTTTACGTCATGATAATGTTGTCTCTTTCAGTAATATCTTTTTATAACGAACCTTGTTGTAATTTTCGATGACCGGGAAACTAAATCAAAACTGGTACACCACTTTCTTGGCTGACCGTACCACAACTGCATTAAATCGCTGCGATTAAAATGTGGTCGAGCTTTCTGCTTTGGTGACTTGTGAATAGTGTCGCTACAAATCTTTGCAGTTGCGTTGTCGTACCAACAAAATGTGATTGTGATTCTTGTTATTTTTGCGATGTGGTCGGCCGCTAGTTCGCGATGTCGCTGGAGTTGCGTTGTGGTTGCGACGTGATTTAGTTGTGGTCAGTAGTACCCACGCGCCGCGGTCGATAATGACGTTGAATATAGTCCGTGTAAAGTCTACTATGTATTTTCAATACAAAATATGCTTTTTTAAACATTTATCCTCACTAGATTTTTTTCTTGTATCGTTGGTGTATTTTACAAACATTTTTAAACTCACATACACAAACATCCAGATTCAGAACAACTACTTGTAAATCAAACAAATATTTGTTCCATGCGGGAATTTAACCCGCGACACACCGCGCATCATTCGGTACGTCGGTCGGGCGGCGTCGGCTACTGTGACAAATTGATGCGTTATGTGACGTGGATGGGGTACCACGTTTTATGGTTGTGGTTCGTGTAAAACAAGCCTAACAGAAGTTGTACGTTGATCACTTTCGGCGTGACGAATTTTATTACTTCTGTCCAAACATTGAGATCGTAACATGTCCCATATTGGGTTGTCCGAAAATTGTAGCTCCTCTTATGGGTGTGAGATTTTTAATACAAATTAGGCTGATATAACCTTGTGTCACATTTTTATATACATTTTTTATCCTTAATAATATACCTAGATTATATCATTATAGACGGTTGGATCAAGGGCCTGATTGAGAAAGCAGTTCTTCTAGACAAGGCGCTCATTGTTAGGAGGTTCCCGGTAGCTTGGACCCTGTTCCCGCATAAATTAAAGGCGCCACGGCCCACGGCGTCCTCACCTTCCGCTTGACGCAGGTCCTCACCGGACACGGAAGTTCGGATTCCGAGAGGTCCCTGTATCTGTTTAGAAAGGCAGAAACGCCTGGGTGTCACCACTGTGCGTATCGCCCGGAGTACAGGTCTGCGTAGCTTGGGTAGAGCAACGCCGTGTCCTCAGGGAGGCGCTAGGCGGCGACGGTTCGCACTCGGCATTGATCGTGGCCATGCTTCTGGGCGACATGGAATGGGAAGCATTCATCTCCTTCTGAGAAGCAGCCATGCTAGCGAAGGAGAAGGCGGGATGCGTGAGGGAGAGGCCGCCACTTATCAACCCAGCTATCGCAGGAGTCGCCGAAGGCAACGGAAGTCGCGAAGCGATTTCCGACCACCATATAATAGGCGCGGGCATGTGGACGGCGAGTAATGGTCTTGCTGTCCGATCATGGACCAAGCCCAGTGCAAAAAGTGACCTTTTTAGACCCGATGGCCTACTTAAAATAAATGTTTTGATTGATTAAATAATTGCCACAGCCGTTTCTAGACTGTTCCAAGCTCTGTAATCCAAAACAATAGTTACTAGTAATTAAGTCAACAATATAAGAGTCACACGCTGCAATCAATTCAAAGTTTTAGTGATCTGTGTTAGGCAACTATTGCTTACTCGATGTTGTTCGGTGGAAAGTAAAATGTATTTTTGTAAGGTCAAGCATAATATGCAGATTGGATTCATTTATATGTGTGTTAGTGGTTACAGCATTCGCGGTTTATTTGCTATTTATCTATTCAATACTAGCTGACCCGACAAACTTCATACCGCCACAGAATCATTTTTTTTTTCATATTTCCTCCCCTTTTAAAACTTCCCTGGACTTCTAAAAATAATTCAAAACTAAAATAAGCCAAATCGGTCCATTCTTTCTCGAGTTTTAGCGAGACTCATATCATCAGCATGTATTCGTCCACTGCTGGACATCGGCCTCTCCCAATGTGCGCCACTGAGCCCTGTCTTGAGCTTTCCTTATCCAGTCTCTGCCGGCCGCCTTTGGTAGGTAGGTCGTCACTCCAACCGTACTTCGTCCACTCCACTCCAGAGACTAACGAACAGCAATTGATTTTTATAAATAAGAAGAAGTAGATAGATGAGAAGTAGCGGATACCCCTCAAGTTAAAGGGCAAAACAAATCCGTGATTGTCGTATTGTATGGATCGGAATTCTGGGCTGTGAAAAAGATGGATGAGAAACGATTGCATGTAGCGGAGATGGGGATGTTGGAGTGACAAGAATGGATAAAGTAAGGAATGAGTTTATAAGGGGAATAATGAAAGCGCCTGTTATGTACAGAAAAAAGAAAGGGAACCGCCTGTCTTGGTATGGACATGTGATGAGGAGGGAAGACACTCATGTGATTAAGAGAGTGATTAGTATGAATGTTGATGGATGGAGAGGAAGAGGAAGTTCAAAGAAAAGATGAATGGATTGTTTAAAGAATGATATGAAAAAAAAAGAGTAAATGATACTGTGACGTCTGATAGGGGAGAATGGAAGAAGAAAACATTGCGACGACAACAAGAAAACTGAGATAAGAACAGGAAAATGATTATAATTGGGGAGTAACATTCTTTATTATATCTCTAAAGATCTTATTAAATCTTAGTAGGTATCTAGTATTTTACATGGAGCGACTGTCTATCTGACCTCTTAAACGACTGTCAAAGATCTACAAATGACAGCCGGTACCAACAGCTTTAAAGCCTGAAACACATTATTTAACACGCCACGCGACGCAACGTGTCGACACCCGATGTGCAGTGAGCGCGTGTCGTCGCGTCGGGTGTTCATAGTGTGATTCTGGTCATAGAAAACAATACATTTGATTTGACCCAACACGCATCACGTTTCATCGGGTGGCGTCGGGTGTTAATAATGTGTTTCCGGCTTTACGTGCTTCTCCGAGGCACGGAGGATACTTGGTACCAGCTTTACGTGCTTCTCGAGGCACGGAGGATACTTGGTACCAGCTTTACGTGCTTCTCGAGACACGGAGGATACTTGACATCTAATTAGCCCCTTCGTACGCTAGGCGACGCAAGTCTCCGATACCTTACGATTTTGGTATTCATTGACGCGTGCTTGTATTCGAACATCTGTTTGTATTGCGATAGCCGCTTGGATACCGAAGTCGTACAAAGGTATCGGAAACTTGAGTCGCCTTGTGTACGAAGGGTCTTCGTAGTCACCCATCTACAGACCGACCTCTATAAACGTTGCTTAACTATAAAGATCGATTCGTTGAGTTGTTATTATAAAGCTACGAGCTAGCTAAAAGGTTTCTTCATCATCATCATTATCATCATCATCAGCCTATAATGTTCCCACTGCTGGGACACAGGCCTCCTCTCTTGTGAGAGGGAGTGGGCCATAATCCACCACGCGGGCCCAGTGCGGGTTGGCAGATGTCACATGTCTTCGAATTTTTGGTTCTAGGACATGCCGGTTTCCTCACGATGTTTTCCTTCACCGTTTTGAGAGCAGTGGTGATGAAACAAATCACACAAAGTAATGCGCCTGGCGGGGTTCGAACCCACGACCTACAACTCGTAAGTCGGGACCGATACCACTGGGCCACCACTGCTCAAAAGGTTTCTTCGAAGCTGTGTAATAAAAATTGCTGGCTATACATTTAGATTAGAACCGTCTTGGGCGTCCATTTGCAATCACATGAGACGCTTGGCCATGTTATGTATATGAGTGTTAAGTTTATGTGGGGTAGGGAGATCTTAAAACGAATGGTTCCGTGGGTTATTTTGTAGGAGAACCATACCTACTTGATTTATATTATTTTCTTGTTGTGCATTGTCACAGAATTCGACTTCCAATTCAACTTAGACTTCGAGTCGTTGTCGAATTCGAAGAAAAGACAATTTGACATCGACTTCGACTTTTGATTTATAAGCGTTGCGTTTGAAACCCAGGAGTTAGTGCGTATAAAATAAATAATAAAATAAAATACACGTCCATCGTTTCATATCGTGGCCACGGTACCCTAAAGGAAGTGGTCCAATGGCGCGTACGTTCGTATTTGGAACGCGCGCAGTCGAGCGGCGCGGGCGCATAGATGCGTACTGCTTTAAATATGCAGTAGGTGTGTTACCGTACTGGTGTTTAGTGCCTTCCTAAATTGTATAACATAATCTCTAATCAGCCTTAGATATGAGCGCCGCGCCGGCGCGCCGCCGCCGCCGTGATTTCCCCCGCGCCGCCGCCGCCGTGTTCAGGCGCCGGCGCGCCGAACCCGAGCGGGCGGCGTTCAGTTTAATCTAACACGTTGACCAAACCGAACGCACGATAATAAATATTGGCAAAATGGCAGCACTAGACGTAGACGTTTATAAAACGAAACTCTTTGACATAAAAAATTCTGTGTTGTCCAAGTTATCAGCAAACAAATTTCAAATGTGACACGGAAGTTTCGGGAGGTACCTGTGTACCGGATAGAGAGGGAAGTTACGACCGGGTGTCACCACTGCGAAGATCGCCCGGAGGACACGGTGGAGCATACGGTGCAGGACTGCCCCGCTTGGACAGAGCACCGCTGTGTCCTCACGGAGGCGATAGGCGGAGACCTCTCGCACCCGGCATTGATCGAGGCCATGCTGCGGGGCGAGACGGAGTGGGAAGCGGTCGCCTCCTTCTGCGAAGCAGTTATGCTCGCGAAGGAGGAGGCGAGCCGTGAGAGAGAGAGGACAGCGTCCTCCCTCCGCCGCAGCCGCAGTGATAGACGCCCACGGCGTTGGACGTCGCAAGACGATCTCCGGCCACCGTAGGTGCGGGCATGCGGGCGGCGAGTAATGGGCAACTCGCCGCTCGACCATGGACCATGCCCCGGTCGACGGCGCGTTGTGTTCCACGCGCGCCTCAAAGAGCGTCGGCTCTAGAGGGCCAAAACCCGCCGAGGTCGCGGGACTTATTCCATTACCGTGTCCCTGTAACGTAAAGGGCTAATGAAGGACACCGTGGATTTTAGTCAGTACAAGTCTGACAGTCCCTCCCGCCCTGCCCTGGGTTTGAGGACTCATCTAAATTAGTACCTACTTACCTATGTTGATAGGTTTATACGAGGTTAATAACCTGGTAACAAAACCTATTTTTAAAATCGCGTAGGCGCGTGGGGCCACCCAAAGCCCCGCAGTACCGGAGCCATGACAGAAACAATGCTTGTAGCATGTTGCATGCTTGCTTGAAAGCTGCATGTTGCATGCTACATGCTTGCTTGCATGCTGCATGTTTGCTTGCGTGCTGCAGCAAACGTCATTAATCATAATACAACTCCCGTCAGAGTTATTTTATCGAATATGACATTTGCAGAATTACCTATTTTGTGTTATCTGCTACATTTCAATGGCGCATGTCAAAAATGTAACAGCCATAATTACCTAGTGTGCACAAATTTCTAGGCGTTTGGTGAAATAAAAATATGGCAATTAAAACAGTGATTATAATGAATGTTTGGAAACATAATTCGAACAACCATTGTTTCTAGTAAGTGTAACATCGGTAAAAAGTTTTTCGACCAAATGAAGTATTGGAGTAACGAAAAAAAAAGGAATAGATAAAATAGGTTAACTGAAACAGTGGGAAACGTGACTTTGATGAAGTAAAAAAAAACCTAACGATAATAGTTGAAAAGTTTTAGGTCAAATGAAATTCGGTCAAACGTTTTTCGATCTTATGATAGAAAACCCTTGTCAATTAAATTTGTCTCGTCAAAATTATAATAAATCGTAATTATACGTACATTGTTTTTCTTAAATTAAAGTAGTTAAATAAAGGCCAAGCCGCGCCGCCGACGCCGCCGCCGCCGACTTCAAAAAGTCGGCGCGCCGCCGCCGACAAATTGACCATCGGCGCTCATATCTAATCAGCCTATAATGTTCCCACAGCTGGGACACAGGCCTCCGTGAGAAGGAGTGGGCCATAATTCACCACGCGAGGCCGGTGCGTGTTGGTAGATGTCACAATGTCTTCGAATGTTTGGTTCTAGGACATGCCGGTTTCCTCACGAGCGATGTTTTCCTTCACCATTTTGAGAGCAGTGGTGAAGAAATAAATTACACAAAGTGCGCCTGGCGGGGTTCGAACCCACGACCTACAACTCGTAAGTCGGACCGCTACCAGGTTGATCACTCCTCCTAGAGAATTAAATACGTCATATAACTTTACTCTGCTCCTTTGATCTGAGCTGCTCCTAAAATTAGGTGGGTCGCGGGATTTTTTCATCAGATTACCGTGACCCTGGAGCGTAAAGGGCAATTGAAGGATCACCTTGGAATTTAGTCAGTACAAGTCTGACAGTACCTTCCATCCCGCCCTGGGTGGGAGGCTTCATTTAAGCAAGATAAAAAAAAAACAATTAAGTTCGACGGAGTTAGATATTTTGATAAACATTTCCGGCTTGTTTTTCAATAATAATAAAGTAAAACCTATAAAAGTTCTTAAAAAGGCTGTGTTACATATTAAAATTGACACACGTCACTCTCTAGAGTCCCAAGTTCACATCTCTGTCACATCGCGTGCTGCGATCGATTTGACGTGGAAAGTTTTTCTTCCTACTCCTCCACTATTCTTTGATCCAAGACAGGTAAATTCATTCTCCGGGACACGTCGTGCTTCATTGTCTCGGCGCTTTTCTGGTGGTTGCCACTGTTGATTCTGGCTCTCAGGAGTGGCAGTGGTTTGGGAATAATTAGGTGGGTCTGTCACAAAAAAAAATCTCCACCATAGAGGTCGTACATAGCGAATAGTTTCAGCACAGCTTTTTCCAGTACATTGAACTTAAATTTTTTGCTATAACATTTATCTTAACAAAATAGTACTCTGTGTTAAGTCATCAACCTCTTTCAAAATTACCAAAAAAAAAAAAAAAAACTTCAAAATATTTATGACACTTCAATTCTGACGTGACGCATTTTGCTCTTTGTCTTAAGTGTCAATCTTTGACCCTTTGGCCTTGACAAAATGACTAATGACAAACAAAAGAAGACAGGTTGTATATTTGTCTTTTGCGGGTAGGTATTGGAAAAACACAGAAACAATTAAATTAATATTTTTATACGAATAAAATCTGCCCAAAGGCGTATAATAGTGGTTCGTAGCTAAGTCATATGCCTGCCTTTTCCCAACTATATTGGAGACGGCTTTCAGTCGAACCAGATGCAGCTGAATATCAGTATTTTACAATTTTACATAGAGCGACTGCCTATCTGACCTACACAACCCAGTAACTGGGTAATACGAGTGCGGTACCCCATGGTAAGACTGGTTGTCAGACTTTATAGCTTTTGACTGATTAACGACTGTCAAAGATCTACCAATGACACTGAATATCAGTATTTTACATGGAGCGACTGCCTATCGGACCTCCATAATCCAGTAACTGAGTAATACGATACCCTATGCCCCCTATGGTAAGACTGGTTGTCAGACTTAATAGCTTTTGACTGATTAACGACTTTCAAAGATCTACAAATGACAGCCGGGACCAACGCGCAACGGCTTTACGTGCTTTCCGAGGCACGGAGGAAACTCGCTATGACAGAATCAGATGGTCACCCATCCACAGACCAACCTCTGCAACCGCGGCTTAATCCGGAAGATCGGCCTGTGCGGCTGTAATTATATAACCACGAGTTCAAAGGTTAGTAAAGTAAGTACGGCAAGGCGCAAAGGTTAAAACTAGTATAGAATATTAAGGGTCTATAGTACTTCAGTATAATCTTACTCGCTCGCACTTGCACGTACCACGCACTATTGCTTGCTCTTTCTTTTAGCTGTCTACACGCAAATCTATTTATTTTACGGCGAAAAAAAAGGAAATTCAAAAAAGTAAATAACATAAGACCTGCTTTATAGTTAGTTCAGTTAGTATAAAAAGTTTCATGATCTAATTTTAAGTATTTTCTGATTGCCAGCGTTTTATTGTTCAATTTAGAGGTAACTTTGGGTTTTTTTTCTATCGAGAAAATTTATGGAATCATGTTTTCGCCAAACATAAGACCTAACATTAATCCTCAACTTTACCATATATTTATTTCAAAATTAATGCTGTAGTATTTTCGACGTATCACAGGTTTCAGCTAAGCCATTTGAGGTAGTATAGGCTCTTAACACGTTCCCTGCGCCATCACTTTCAAAGAACTTTCAGCTGGTGCGTTGGAGACCTAAAAGATCTCGAAACTAATCTACCTTTTGGTGCGTTTGAGACCTAATCAGTCTCCTAAAGATACAGTTTTGAAAATAATTTATATCTTCCAAAAAAACAATCAAATATATTTTGAAGTTTTTGTGGGTGAAAGATAGCCTATTGCTTTATATTTTGCTAGGTTCGCACGCAGTTATGACATTTGAATAAACTACAAATACCAAAAAAAAATATGATATCGATTGTATCTCGTACCGCAACCGAAGATAGTTCAATATGTGTAAGTAAGTAGTGATGGGAATAAAATAATATCTCAGTTGTCGATTGAAAAAGTTTCATTTTCTTTTTAGGTGCGTCAAATATTTCATAATCAGAATTACTGTCATTATTTATTAGCCAATGGGGGGCAAATTTGAACATTTTCCAAAAAAATATTTTACTGGACGATGCAGCAGTATAATCCGGCGTTGATTTTTTGTTAGAAATCTCACCAAAATTGATTTTTTACACTTTTTTCTTTTAAAAGCACTCATTGTATAACAAAAATGATAATCAACACGTAGGTTTATACGCGAATGTTATTTCGCAAACGCGCGTGACATCCCACGTCGATGCTAGGACAACACTAAAACGAGTCACCTTCCCTCTCTTGCGTCTACGAGGCGTACGATTCCACGAGTACCGACATATCTCCTAACGCAAGGAATGAAAATAATTACAGTACTGTGCGTTAGGGACCTAATCCATCTCTAATTTCTTTTTTAATGTCCTTGAATTCAGCTTTAAGTAGGAAGCAAATATGTATATTTGTCCTACTCATACCTAAAGAACTTTACACATTAGATCCTCCCGCAAGGAGTGAAACAACACGATTATGTTCAACGCACAATACAAAAGTCCTGCAAGAGATCTGATAGATCTCGTAATGCAACGAACGTGTTAATGTAATGATGTGCCTTTTGTAATAGTGGTTGGCTTTTGTAGAGGTTAAACATAACATCGTTATTATTATAAGAAAAATGAATGGTGTTTGAAGTTCGTCAGGTCAGAGCCAACCACAATAACTTATTGTCAAAGATGTAATAATAATATGAAAGGCAATGGCCTCTGTTTAAGACTCGCACTCGAAAATAATCAACAGCACACCATTTTGGACTTTAGTATTGACAAATATTTTATTTTAAACATCCTTTCTTCGTCCTATAGATGCTCCTCCAAGAGCTATAATATCGCGCGGGCATGGGTCGCGGGACCTACGATAACGTGGCCCTGGAACGTCAAAGGCTATTGAAGGATAACCTTGCATTTTGGTCAGTACAAGTCTGACAGCGGGATTCCGTCCCGCCCTGAGTCAGACTTATTTGATGATTTTAACACGACATTTTTATCAAGTGCGCCGTCTTGCGGACGATGAGTACTACCTAGGTAGCTTGCTGTCCGATCAAGGACCAGGGGGTCTACTCAACGAAAATACGAAAATAACGGTCTGTAATCGAAATTTTCGAGTGAACCCTACTTCCTATTCTGAATTCATAAGTCGTTTAAAAGGTGGTCTGTCAGACTCCTAATACCATTCCATTGTTCCCTTGCACACTCTGGTCTGGCCTGCCTGACCTACTGGCACTGTCTGGAAAGCGATTTGATTCCGCTGCCCCCCTGATGCATGTTTGTGAGGGAACACCGCAGTGGTTTTAAATCAAGATAAGTCTGATAGACCCCACTTGACACGGAGTGTGAGAAAAGTAGCCAAATTAAACTTAGCTAATATAAGGTAGGTACGTCCGTTTGACGTCAATAGGCTCGCTCATATAATCATAACGCCTTCATCCTCCGATTTTGACGCGTATTTACGAAAGTCAACCTTGTACGTTCAGGAATAGCGCAATGGAGGCGTATTTCCAAACGTTTGTATATAATTAGAGGATAATTGCTTTGTCGTCCGGGTGGAAGGAATATAGTGTTTCCTTGTGATGAAATCATGCTGACGTGTAGACCTTACCATTTCTAAGTAAAAAAAAACATAAAAAAAATAACCGCCTTCAAAAACAACCACAAAAAAAGGGTAAAACAACCTACAAAATAACTTTACTTTCGGAAGTCGGTGGCTTTGTTTTTTTTTTATTTCGTTGTCTTTTTTGCCACCGACTTCCGAAAGAAAAGTTAGGAAACCGACCGAATTGAGAACCTCCTCCTTTTTTTGAAGTCGGTTAAAAATACATGTCGAATTGAGAACCTCCTCCTTTATTTGTCTCTTTTTTACCTTTGCACACGATCCTTGTGTTTATATCGCTATTAAGGCGCTGGTACATCGTTATAACGCGCTTTAAATGCTCGTTATGGGCGCATAAAAAAGTGGATTGCAAATACTCTAAGGACTAATTTTAGGAAAATCATCCGCTAAGGGGGATATCAATAAAAAAAAATGAATTGATTAAACATATTCCTTCTAAACATAGTCTTATTACAAAAAGGAAAGCATCGGTAGGACACTTGTCTAAAAAAGCTATCAACTGCAAAACGGCATTTGTCGTTGATTTATGGGTCGCTTTGCAGTTACACTTTTTTTAGATAATAAATTCAAATTCAAATTCATTTATTAATTTTGTGAACACAGGGTATAAAAGGTGTTAGAAAAATTGTGTAGTCCATCCTATGGTCCGCCAAGAAGGCATACAAAATATCGACTCTAAAATTATTGTAACAATTAAAATTCACATACACGTCAAACAAAATCTCAGAAAACACAGTCATCAAAAGTGAGATTAAATATTACAAATATAGAACTAAAACAAAATAAGATGTCAACAATGTTACAATTTTCAATTTCAGCATTAAGTATTCAAATAAATGTCATTAAAATTTCGGATTATTAAAAATATCAAATCATACAAACAAGTCAAATTATACAAAATTAAAAATTCCAAAACTAAGTTAACACCATAATGATGCCTATTCAAAATTTGTCATTAAGGAATTCATCAACCGAGTAATATGCCTTGTCAATCAATAGTTTAAAAAGCTGATGTTTAAAATTGTTTAAATCGGCTGAAATAATTTGATTCGGTAATTTATTGTACAGTTTGGGAGCCATTGCATATATACTTTTATGGAGAAATTTGGTTTTAGTGTAAACCAAGTGCAACTTATTTGAGCGTCGTTGACTTTCGACAGGTCTATATAGATGCATATTGGTTTTTACAAAAACGCAAGCCTCATATACATACAGTGATGGTACAGTTAATATTTTTAAGTTCCGGAAGTGTGGCTTGCATGAATCCGTACGTTTTATTTTGCATATAGCACGAATACATTTCTTCTGCGCTATAAGTACTTGCTCAACATGAGCTCCATTGCCCCAAAATATCAGGCCATATCGCAAAGTGGAGGCAACGTAACCATGATAAGCTGCTAAGAGTGCCGTCATGTTTGCAATTTTACCTAGCATCCTAAGAGCATAGGAAAACTTAGTAAGTTTCCCACACACATTATCAATTTGGGTCCTCCAAGACATATTGTTATCAATATATAGGCCAAGAAACTTAGTCACGTTAGATTCAAGTATTGGATCTCCTTTATAATTAATTTGAAATTGTGGTTGCACCGTTTGTCTGATTTTAAAATTCATTATGTTAGTTTTCGTTAGATTAATTTTGAGATTATTCGCTTTTAACCAGTCAATGATCGTAATTAGACTAGCATTAACGTCTTGTACTATTTCTTCAATACTACCACTATTGTATAAAACTGTGCTGTCGTCTGCAAACAAGGACATCTGTTGAGAAATGGCTTCGGGAAAGTCATTTATGTAACAAATGAAGAGCAACGGTCCCAATATAGAACCCTGTGGAACACCGTAACGTAGCACTCTCGAGTCAGAAGAAAATATTACTTCACTTTTAGTTTTAAAATCCACTTGTCTTATCTGGGTAATTTGTTTTCTATCCTCCAAGTAAGATTGTATGAGATTGAGTATATTACCTCTGATGCCAAAACTGGAGAGCTTAGCTAGCAGCACTTTATGGTTAACATAATCAAAAGCTCTAGTCATGTCCATGTACATTGCCACAACAGGTTTTCTAATGTCCATGTTATAATGAATTTTTTCAAGAAATTTATATAGGGCCATATTAATGGTTTTGTTTTTCCTAAATCCCATCTGTTCTTTACAAAACATATTATTTTTTTCAAGGTAGTTATACACACTGCTATATATAACTTTCTCAACAACTTTAGAGAAAATAGGTATTAACGCTACTGGTCTGTAGTTGCTAACTTTTGATTTGTCGCCTTTTTTATGAACAGGTTTGATAATGGAAACTTTTAACTTTTCAGGAAAAACCCCATTTTCTATAATTTTATTTATAATATCGCTTAGTATAGGCGCTACAATATTCGCTACTGATTTAACTACCCTTGTATCAATACCATCATAACCTGTACTGGACGTGTTTTTAAGATTGTTTATTATTGTCAATACATCTTGAGGAGTTGTTGGGTGCATAAACATGGATTTATATGATCCTGACAATGTATCCGTTTTGGTATTATTAATTGGCAAAATGTCCGCATTTGATTCAATTGAGTCTATAAAATAATCATTAAAATGTCTTGCTATAATTTTAGGATTTGTAATACACTTGTCATTTACATTAATTGCATTTATAGTCGTTTTGGGAATATTAGATTTCATAGAATTGATTACCCTCCAAGTTGCTTTAGACTTGTTAGTGCTAGTTCCTATAAAATAGCTGTTTTGAGCTTTTTGTGTCAGTTTGATCACTTTTTGATATCTCTTTGAGAATGATTTGAAAGCCGCTTTTGTATCACTATTTCGTTGTATTCTGTACGCCCATAATAATGCTCTTCTCTTTTTACTACAGCATTTAATTCCTCGACTTATCCATTTTGGTCTTACTACTGTAGAGATTTTACGTTTGATAATAGGAAAGCACAGATCGTAAAATAATTTAAATAGTTCAAAAAAATTATCATAGCTATCGTTAACATCGTCCGTTCCGTATACCTCAGAGAAAGTAAGACTAGCCAGACACCTCCTAAATAGTTTGATGTTTTCTTGACTGTAGTCGCGTTTATTAACATAATAGTATTTTAAGAGACATGTCCGATGTACAGGAAACTTCATGATTTGCGCTGTGTGATCAGAGACGCCCAACTCAAGTAATTCACTTTTACAGCCACGCATGTTGTGAAGAATATTGTCCAAACACGTACCACTACTAGGGCGCGTGGGTTGCTTTATTTCTATATTAAGATTGAACTCCTTTAAAATACGCTTGAATAGCGCAGAACTTTTATTATTCTGAAGAATGTCAATATTAAAATCACCGCATATTATTATTTTTTTATTATTTTTATAGCAAAATTGTTGTAATAAGTAAGTCAAATTATTAAAGAAAATATTAATTTTTGTATTATTGGGAATTCGATATATGCATAGTATTATAATTTTATGGTCAGTTAACTCGATTGCGCAGGATTCAAACACGTTTGGAATGTTTACATTTTTTACTGCTTCAATTTCTGTGAAATGTAAAGAGTTATTTACTAGAATACAAGAACCACCATTTCGTGTTGTTCTAGTGAAGCATGCAGCCAAAGTATAGTTCGGAATGTTCAAAAAGTCAACGTCGCTCAGCTTCATATTGTGCTCTGTAAAGCAGAGGATATGAGGACACTTACCAGTGTTTGCTACCGTGTCTAAGTGAACCGTTATTATGTCACTTTTAGCCAAAAGTCCATTTATGTTTTGATGTAATATGCATAAGCTGTCATACACGAAAAAGCTGTTGCTCAGGAGTATCAATATTATTACATGAACAATAAGAACTAGGAGAAACACATTGTAAAAGGTTTCTCACAGAAGAAAAATCGTTCATGTTAGCATAAACATAGCTTTTTAAATCATTGAAAATAATTCTAATTCCATAGTTATTAATACGTCCATTACGCTTAGCAAACATGGTGTAGTCGCACGATAAGTTTAAGTTTGAGTCACATAATGTAGCATAATTATGGTTTTGTATATCCTGGTATAGAAGATTACTGAACATTTCTACTCTAAAATTATACATAGTTGAATAATAATGATGTTTATAAGTTGGTAAGCATAATATTATATTTGTGTGTTTTATGGCTGACAATGATTCTCGAATAGCCAATATTAAGTCAAAATAATTATTAGTTTGTCTAAAGTCATTTTCACCAATGAATATTATACAATTATCCTTCATCGTGTAATCTGCAAGTTTTGTATGAATGCTGCATAATAATGTTTTTATTCCAGTATTAGGTAGAAGATAGTGACAGATTTGGTGACAGGGAAAAGTGTTTTGAGCTATCGCTAGAATTTTATTGTTTTGGTTACTACTAATTATACAAAGTTTGTTGCTCTGTCCCTGCTGTGTTGAGTTAGATGTCTTCTTCATTTTCTGACTATTACGAATTTTACCCACATTATTTTTGGGGTCAGTTTGAGTGGGGGTAAACAACTCCGGAGTCCCGAATCCTGGATTTTTTATGCGTTGTTTTTGTGTTGTTCCTCTAATAGGTGTAGACAGTGTGGATTTTTTACTTGGTGTTCTAATCTCACTAGCCAACCTTTTTGTTGCTTTTTCTATCAGTTTATGTTTTGAGTTTATACTGTCCATTGCTGTCTTTAGTTCTGTGTTTTCGATGGATAGGTTATTTATTTCTTCATGCGCTGCCTGCAATTGCGAACTTAATTCTTGAATTTGGCGTTTGAGGTCCTCTATTATCTCATTATCTTCATCTGTTATATTTGGTACGCTGCAGTTAGTGGCGCCCTCTATTGTGGAATCATTTGAACTAGCATCATCGAACGTTAATATTTCTGTATCGGATCGTCTTCGTTGACTTCGTAGCGTGATATTTTCGAAGAAATTCATTTTAGGTACTACTATTTAAATAAATCGTTCAAAAAAGTCAATTTGTGCTATTTGAGTTTGGTAGGATTTGAACTCGAGATCAATCGATTCCACTCCAAGGTGTAGGCGCTTATACCTCTGCGCCAAATAGACATTAATTACTCAGATGAAATTAGATAGCCAGTTGGTTCTTGATCTTTGACTACGACATCATCCAATTATTTTGTGGGTTCAAAGTTCAATTCTTTGTTAGAGAGATAGTGAGTAACGACTGTTACGGTTTGAAATTAACTTGAATCTTAATGTTTTTTATCGTGTTTTCACTTACGATTTTTGTTTTATTTCGGTCCACAGACATGCACAAATCACTATTCAATGTTTTTAATTTACTTCCATGCACATTTTAAGTTACAAAAAGTCTTATATTTTTATGAACTTATAGCTTTTTACTCGTCTTATCACTTTCTCATCACTTCATTTAAAACTTTTTTTTTTTTTTACTATAACATTGTCGTACACTTATTTGTGTGTCCTTTCACTGATTTACTTATTTTTATCAATTGAATATTGTTGTACTATTTATAAAAGATTTTAAATCACAGAGCTGACGTTTCCGTAGCGACACGTTCCGTTCCAGTCCAAGTACATCAATAAGTGTTCAACAGTTGTCTAAAAAAAGTGTAACTGCAAGTTCCAAGTTTTTGTTGTCAGTATTTCAAGATTTTTTAAAATTCTACCCTTATGGGGTAGATTGAAACTCAAAGGGGGACGGATGAAATTCTCGCGGACGAAAATTCGGGTGAACTGTTACTTTATTAATAATATTCTGAAATTGATAGCATATGCAATGCAATGAAGTATGCAATACTTTCTATCAACGGTCTTGAATCATTGACATTAACGCCATAATGACATTAGGTAACCGTAATGACGACTTTGCGGTACTTAACTAATTATAAGTTATTATTTTTCAAACAGAGATTATTTTACAAAAAGAGAGCAGTTGTGGCTCAGTGGTCTCGGTCCCGATTTACGAGTTGTAGGGACCCAGCCTGGCGCATTACTTTGTGCAATTTATTTCATCACCACTAATCTTTAAAACGGTGAAAGAAAACATCGTGAGGAAACCGACATGTCCACTAAAACCGCTATGTTACCAAAAGGCATTTTGACAGCATCTGTGATCAATATGCTGTCAAAATGACTTTTGGTAATACTTATATAACCATAATTATGCAGTTTTTGGTCAAAATGATGACTAATTCGATTCTCAGGTAGTGTTCATTGATTTAAATGGTTCTTTTCCGCTATTACATAAAACTTAGAAATGAGTGTGACTGTGTCAGTTTTCAAAAAATAATTACTTCGAAGTTAGAATTACCGCAAAGATGTCATTAATGTTGTTATGGTTAATGTCATTAAATCATTGTGTTTTTGTTTTTATTTCCTTGAATCTTTTGACACCACTAAATTCAAAAAAGGTTTCTTTTGTGGTTTATTTTTTTTTAGTTATGTTCTCAGTTGGACCTGTACGTATGTTTGTTTGTACTGCTCTAGAACACTAGTTATGATGAACTACCCCACTGCTCAGCTGCTTTTGGTCGTAACGTGATGTATTATATACCATAGCCTTCCTCGATAAATAGACTATTCAACACACAAAAAAAAATTCAATTCGAACCAGCAGTTCCTGAGATTAGCGCGTTAAACCATACAAACTCTTCACCTTTATAATTTTAGTATAGTTTAACTATGCCAAATGTAAGTCAAAATAAAGTTGTCCCACTTTATATACACATAGTGATATAAACGTGTTTCTTATTTCATAATTCAACATATAACCAATGTGAAAGTTAGTATATAATACCGGTTTGTAATGATTTGCTATGCGATTGTCAACTCTATAGAAAAGATATAAGGGTCTTATGTGTTCCAGAAGATTGGTATGTTACTTATCTTTACGCTTTTTAACTTTTTTGGCAGTGAGTAGAGGTAATCTTTGGGTTTTTTAAAGTTATAGTGAACAGTCTTCTTCTGTTTAAGCTCACTACATCGTAGACTTTGTCTCTGCCAACTCTGACATAGATTAGAGTGAAGAACAAATCTATGACAAATAAAAAAAACAATTAGGTGTGGTTTTAAGAAGTATGCGTTTATTTTGGCGTTGGAATTGACTTCCAGTCAAAACGGAAACAAGTCAAATATCAGTATTTGACATGGAGCGACTGCATAACTGACCTCCATAACCCAGTAACAGGGTAATACGAAACATCTTAGTAAAACTAGTAGTAGGGGCGGCGAGGAAGGGATTTGTGTTGTGCCTCGAGCGCGTCAGATTATTATAGGGGAGAATCCTTGCACCCTTTAATGTACCTGTACCAAATATCAACCCTTAATATTGTGGGGTTTGTTTGGGAGAACCCGTCAGATTAGTAAAAAAAAATCGATCCGCTAAAATACTCGAGCGCGTCAGATTAAGAAATGGTAGATTAATTACGTTCAGAAGAGTGTATATCTCAATAATCTGACAATTTGAGCATGGCATTTGGAAATGAGCGAGTCCTGAAGTTGTAAAACTAAAACGTAACGCCTGCTCGTTTTTTAATAGCAATCAACGTTCCGTCCAATTAATTTTTATTATTTGTAAGGCGTATTCGTTTTTGGGTCTTCAACCGCTTGTTACGGACAGCCCCCTCGAATTAATCGTCAGATTAATATGTAATGGTAATCAGAAATATAAAGCGCGTTTACACTGTAAATGGCTGACGCGCTCGAGTACTTCTTTACAACTGTTTTTTTTTACCATTTTAAAAATGTTTACACGCTCTCCCCCCCACTAAAATAGAAAACTTGTCAGAAACTTTTTTCTTTTTAAAACATAATCTTTCAAATCCAATAGATTGCCATGGCGCTCGAGGAACTGCAGATTTAGCATCCTCGGCTCCCCTACTATAGTTGACAGACTTTCGAAATTCTGACTAACAGTCGACTGTCAAAGATCGAAAAAAATGACAGTCAAGTCCAACGGCTTTACGTGCTTTACGAGGCACGGAAGAAACTCGCTAAGGGAGATGGTCACCCATCCACAGACCAACCTCAGCAAGCGCGGCTTAACCTTGAAGATCGACCTGCATGGCTGTAAAGATATTATTATGTTTTTACCAAACTGGTAGGTAACTAAATAAACCAACAACTTTTTTGTCTTATAAATAAAATATGAAAGAAACTTGTTCTCAAAACAACATGTGACTTGATTTTATTATTATTTAATTAATTAATTGTAAGTATAAAAAACTTGATTAAGACTGCCTTAGCAATGTCGGACTGGCTATAAAGGTGAGATGGCGTCTACTAGACGGCAGTGGCGTAGGGTAAAAATCCTTGAAAGGGAACCCGGACCAAAACTTAATGAAAAAACTTACAAACATACTAGCCGCCCCTACGATTTTTGAAAGTTTCACTCGATTTCTCTGGTCTTCTATCATCAAACCCTGATTTCCTTATCAAGTTTCCACCATTAAAACATCTTCTTTCCAACAAAAAAAGAATCATCAAAATCGGTTCATAAACGATGAAGTTATGCCGCGAAGGCGGAACAAAGAATAAATAAACAAAATAAACGTTGTATTTTAAGGACGAATAAATTGAGTAGTCTTGTGTAGTTCGCGAACGAACTAGTTCGAAAGAACTGCTCCCACAGATGAACTAGTGAGCTAGCTCCCACATTTTCCGCTCCGTAGTTCAGTAGTTCGGACAGAATGAAAGAGATCGACTCAACTAAGATTGTTGCACGGGAGCGGGACAGCACTACACTATAATACTCCCGTTCGCTCACCGATCATGCGCGCATCCCGTTTTGTACACAAATTGTCGCATGCAGCAGGAACCGTATTTAAAAAGAGCGAACAAAGACAAACTAAATCTGAAATCTCTTTGCGAGCGAACGATTTGATAGCTCTTGATCGGTCGGTCTCTATTACGAGCTAGGAACTAACGAACTAGAAGAACGAACTAGTTCGTTGAAGAGCGGAGAACTAAATTGAGCGCTCTCGGTAGTGAACTAGAATGCCCAAGACTAAAATTGAGTAACCTCCTTAGTCGGTTAATCAATTATTAACAACTTTCTTAAACGTCGTGACGTCGTGAGTAATCGCTGCGTCCCCGTAAGGGGGCGCGGCTGGCGGGTATGGGCAGTGCCCTTTTTCCCGCGGGAGCAGGTTATTGTGCCCGTCACTACGGGCACATTCGTTGGGGCGGCCTTGTAGGCCTTACACCTTCGGGCGCGCGCGCCTGTGCGCACGCCTGTGAGAGTGGTTGCGATGTTTGTTTCTGCAGGCGCGCCACGGCATTGTTGAACAATGACCGCTTGCTTCACTGTACCCCGGCGGTCCGTCCCTGCCAAGTGAGACCCCCAGTTACCTGGGGGAGGCTCGGCAGGAAACGACCAGCGACAGGGGTACAGACTTACGACGCACCTGCAGTGGGGTGGGGGACTCCTGCCTGCCCCGTTTCCAGAGCTAGCCGGTCACGGTGCAGGCAGTGAGTCGACATGCGTGTTCGTGTATGAGCGGCAATGTATTGAGTAACACCGCTCATGTGAGCGACTGAAGGGAGCCCGCGCTGCCCTTTGTCGCGTGAGTATTGCGCTTGTTACGTAGCGAGTGTCAGCAGCGGGTTGCATCGCGCCTATATTAACTTAGCGCGCGATGCGTACCGCATGTATGTAATGTGTGTGGAGTCTTTTGTGCGAGTGAGCCGCGTGTATTTTTTATTAAACGACTTACTCTATTATGACGTCAAATCCGGTGGTGGGGGCACAGTTAGGTCGTCCGCAAGGACGAGGTCGCGCGGTAGGCGCCTCGCGTCTGGTGGGCGCGCGTGCCAGGGCGCTATGTGCTTGACATGCGGCCAAGCTGAAGCGTCAGCACGCGCGAACATGTTGGACGCGAGGCGGCGGCAGTGGTCATCCAGGCTCTCAAACTTGAGGTCCCGCGCGATGACGTCATTCCTCACGTAGCGAGGGGCGGCGACGATTTTCCGCAGCGCAAGGTTTTGCTGCGCGCGGAGTAACTTCTTATTCGTCTCGCTCGTGAGGGCGAGCCAGGCTGGGGCTGCGTAGGTGAGCAGCGGACGGATGTAGGTTTTGTACACGCCCAGCTTGGCTCGCAGCGGGAGGCGGGAGGAGAGCACTGGATGGAGCAGAGCGCGGGCCACTCTGCTCTTAGCGACGGCCTTGCGGACATGGGGACCCATAGTGAGTCGGCGGTCGATAGTCACGCCTAGGTACGTGACCTGGCGCGACCACTCGATTTGTGCCCCCTGCAGCTGTAGGGGTGGTGGGAGGTGCGCGGCGCCGGTGAGCAGGGCCTGCGTCTTACCCACGTTCACCGACAACCTCCATTTGGCAAGCCACTCTGGCAGCAGGTCGAGCACGCGCTGCATCTTGACGGCCGCGTGTCTCGCGTTGAGCGAGGTGGTGATGTACGCGGCGTCGTCGGCGTACAGCGCGAGCGTGGTGCCCTGGGTCGTGGGGATGTCGTCGGTGAAACGTGAGTAACACAGCGGTGAAACGCAGCTGCCTTGCGGCACGCCCGCCGCCACCGGCCGGGCGCTTGACAGCGCTCCATCGACCACCACCCTGAAGGTCCTGTTGGAGAGGAAGGAGGAGACCACCTTTACTATACGACGGGGCGCGTCTGTCTGCGACAACTTGTATAGCAGACCGGCGTGCCAAACACGATCGAAAGCCTTTTCCATGTCGAGGAATACTGCCACCGCTTGTTCTTTTTTGTTCAGTGTAGCGGTGAGCAGGTGCAGTACCCTCGACAGCTGGAGCGTCGTTGAGTGTTCCGAGCGGAACCCGAACTGCTCGGGGCGCGGCGTCACGTGGCTGGAGAGGTGTCGCAGCAGGAGTTGTTCAAACACCTTGGAGATGGTGGAGAGGAGCGTGATGGGCCGATAGCTCTCGGGCCTCAGCGTATTTTTGTTCGGCTTGGGCAGCATTATGACGCGCCCTTCCTTCCACACGGTCGGGAAGGCCCCCGTGCGCAGTATACCCGTATACAGGCGCGCCAAGGCCGCTACCGTTCGGTACGGCAGGTGGCGCAGCGCTGTATTGGTGATGCCGTCGGGGCCGGGGGCCTTTCTCAACTTGGTCTTGAGGATGGCGCGTCTAACTGCACAAGGCGAGAAGCTTACTGGATCCTCCTCCGGAGCTATCGGCGAGGCAAAGTATTCTCCAAGGTGCCTCTCGACTGCTGCGACATGTTCGGTGTCGTTGGTCGGGTTCGGCTGGAATTGACGCTCCAGGTGCTCGGCAAAGATCTCCGCACGGTCTGCTGCGATGTATCTTAGCGCCCCGTCGCTATGAAGTAGCGGACGGACCGGAGCTGGGGTGTTCGTAAGCTGCCTGCACAGCTTGTGCATCGCCGGCCAATCTCCGTTGGCGGCGTCGATATAGTCCTCCCAGCTCGCGGCGTTGTGCTCCTGTAACTTGGCCCTTACCTTTTCCGCATGGCGGTTGAGGTCCGCCTTGTCGCGCGGGCAACCTGTTTGCTGCCACCGCTTGCGCAGGCGCCTCCTCTGGGCGATTAGCTGCTTTAGGTATTGTGGCAGGGGCTTGTAAAGGAGCCCCTGTGGCTGCGCTTCTGTTGTCGCCTCCTGGTAGGCGCGCTGAATGCAAGCGGTGATCTCACCTGCGAGCCCGTCGACATCCGTGGCGGTGGTAACGGGCCAAGTGGGTGTGGTAGTCTCCATCACTTCCTTGAAGCGGTTCCAATCCGTGGTGCGACGTGGCGCTGGAGGAGAGAGTCTTGTCGGCATGTCTGACAGGACGACGAGTACTGGCTGGTGGTCGGACTGCATCTCGTCGTCCACTACCTGTTGGGCGATCTGGCATCTCAGACCTCTGTGGATACAGATGTCCAGCACCTCTGGGTTGAGGCCCTGTTGGTCCGGGTAGTGAGTCGGTGTCTCTGGGCCGGACACCGTGTATCCACTGGCCTCCGCGTCAGCGAAGAGCCGTCTCCCCCCGGAGTTGGTAGTCCTGCTGTTCCACGCCGGGTGCTTCAAGTTGAAGTCGCCGGCGAGGAGTGTGGGGTGCTGTGATGCGTGCAATAGCCCCCGCAGCTCGGTGACGTCGAAAGGCGCCGCGGGCGGGCAGTAGCACGCATAGATGTTTAGCTCCTCGCCGGCAACGTGTAATTGAACACCCAGCGCGTAGAGACTGGTGAGCGCCGTTGAGGGGAGTACCTGGTGGACGACTCTTCGCCGCACCAAGACCGCCAGACCGCGGTAGGTGATGCCGAGTGCCGACTTCTCATCCTCGCGATACAGGAGGTATCCTGGGAACTTGGGGTTGTCCGGTGGTCCCAGGAGCGTCTCACTGATGAGCGCCACGTCAATGTTCTGGTCTCGAAGTAGGAGGCGGAGGGATGTGACCTTCTTTTTGAGGCCACGGGCGTTCCAATGAAGGACCCTCAACGAGCTAGCCATTATACAAGGCGAGTAGCGAGGCGAGCCCGTCGAGGATCACTTGTTCCGCGTCCTGCCCCTGCCGTATGGCCCTGATGAGGTCCATGAGGAGCTTGATGGCGCAGGCTGTGAAGTTTTTAGAGGCCGGGCACCGTTGCTGCTGCTGCGGGCCTCGGGTCTCCGGGTGGGTATTCGGTGCGGGGGGGGGGGCCGTAGTCCGTTCGGCCACCCCTGTACCCGCGGGTGTCTGGGCGGACTTACCTGTCCGCCGTCCCTTAGAGGGTTGTCGTCTTGCCGCGGAGGCGGCAGCAGCGGTGGTGGCTGCATTCTCGGCTGCAGCGGTAGCCTGCGCCTGGGATGGGGCAGGGGTCTCTTCGGGTTGGGGCGCAGGGGGTTGGGGCTTTCCCCCTTTCTTTTTGCCCTTGCGCTTCTTCCTCCTCCTCTTTGTAATTGGCGCGTTCCTGTTGGTCGGCTCGTTCGCCGCCGCCATCAGTGACGCGCTAGGGGCCTCTGTGTCGTCCACTATGTGCGGGCGAGTGTTGGTTGCGGCAGGCCGGCGTTGGCCCTGTGTGGCAGCAATAGTGCCCGCTTTTTTATTTTTTACCTCCTTGATGTAGGCGGGGCATCCACTGCTGCAGGCTGGGTGGTCACCTCCGCAGTTTGCGCAGGTGGCGGGCTCCTCCCTCGGGCGCGTGCAGTCGCGAGCTGCATGCCCCCCCCCGCATCTGACGCAGACGAGCGGGCGGTGGCACTGATGAGAGCTGTGCCGGAACTTTTGGCACCTGTGGCATTGCGCGGGGCCTCGCTTGCTGCGCCATGCCTCTATGCGGACACCACGCATGTTCAGGAACACCGTGGTGTCGTATATGTTCCGTATGTCTGGCTGCCGGGTGAGGACTGCGTGGAAGATACAGCCGGGGCGTCCCTCACGTGCGTTGATGTGACGCACATACTCCGGCTGAAATCCAAGTCGGCGCAGCTCCTCCTCAATGTCGGTGATCTCGGTGTCAGCTGGGAGCCCCCGTATGGCGACCTTCAGGCTCCGCTCCGCTGGTAGCGAATAGGAGAACCAACTTAGGCCGCTCTCCCTCTCCAGGCCGGTAAGGTACCGCTGGACCACCCTGTACTCATCCTCGCTCTCAGGAAGGAAGCGAATCCCTCCCTGATAGGGGCGAGCATTTGGTGGGTGGCCCAGCTTGGCACTCACGGCCCTGAAGTGAGCCGCCCAGTTGGGTAACCTTTCCACCACCAACGGAGGGTAGCGGGTCTTCTTGCCTTCCACTTTGTTACTAGTAGTGTGGGTACTCACGTTTTTATCCGTGCCACCGGGGGTCGTCACGATGGCGGGATCATCCTGTTCGACAGCCTGCGGTGTCGCAGGCGAGCGGCGGGCTGCCTCGGCGAAGGTCGGTGAGCCGACTCCGGCTCGGCCGCGCGGTTCGCGCTGCGGGAGCGGGGAGCCGGCACAGAGGCGCTTTGCCTCCTCTGTCGCTTCGTCGCTTGAGCTGCGTGGGCGGCGCTGAGGTCTGGTTTCGAGCAGCTGCTCGATCTCCAGGCTCAGCGCGTGGTCCTCTTCTTGTAAGGCCCTTATGGGCTCCCCGGACGGGCCGAGTCGTCCGGGCGTGTCGGTTGACACGTCACGTCGATCGGTCGTGGAGCCTCCCGAAGCCATGGAAACGATCGAGAGGTCGCTCCCCTCTCTCGAGGAGTATGGCGACACTAATGGCGACATGGCTGGAGACATGGCTGCAGGGGAGTCCTGGGCAGAGCCTCGTGGTGGCGGTGGCGATTGGAACGCCCCAACGGTGGGTGCAGCAGCGGCGGCCGAGCCGGCCAGCATGCTGTGGGGAGCGGGTGACGCGGTGCGGGTACTCGAGGCTCTCGGCGCGGGTGCAGGCTCAGGCACGGTGGGTGCCGGGTGCGGGGCCGCAGGCGCGGGGCGCGGGGGTGTGGTCGCGGGCGCGGGGCGCGGGGGCACGGGCGCGGACGCGGGGCGCGGGGGCGCGGAGCGCGGGGGCGCGCCGGTGTTCGCGGAGCGCGGGGGCACCGTCGCGGGGTGCGGGGTCACGGTTGCGGGACGCGGGGTCGCGGTCGTGTCCTTCCGGGTCGGCGGTGCGTGCGCTCCCGGCGCACGGGCGTTGGGCGCAGCGGGTCGTGCGGCAGTGCTGGCACGTACCGCGTGTGCGCGAGTTGCGCTCCCGGCGGGTCCCGGTGCCTGTATGGGCACTGGACGGAAGGCCGGGGGGCGGATAGCGACAGCCGGCTGGCGGCTCGACGACGGCGTCGGCGAAACGCGCGCAGTCGCCGATGACGTCGGTGGGCCGGCAGCGGCCGGGTTGGTTGGCAGCAGTATGGGCTGCATGTTGTCGGCTGTTGATGATCCGGTGGCGCGTGGGGCGCCCGGCGGCGTGGCTCCCTTACGTGGGAGCGGCGTCGCCCGGCCCTCCACGCGATCTGGAGGCGAGCCGGCGTCGGGCTCTGGTGAGCCTCGTGCACCAGGCTTGGGCATCGTTGGGCAAGGGACTCCGCGACCGCAACGGCGCCTCAAGCGCCGGGCAGCGGGGAGTGTCCCCCCCCTGTGCTCGCACAACCACTCAGCACTCGCGCGGGCACAGCGGTGAGACACACATAAAATTTAAAAGTGCGGTCCGGGCGGAATAAAAGTTTCACTGGTACCCTCAGGTGGCGTCACAAACACAACACTGCACTGCACTCTGGTGAAACTTCTTCGTACGTCCTTGGGCCAATCCAACTTTCTTAAAAATCATGTTCACATAACCCTATACTAATCGCCTACAGACCTTAACACCGCGATTCAGGATCGTGACGTAATTGCACAACGCCATCTAGTTAAAACTTCGAAACTAATATTACGGTGAACACTGAACATTTACCAAATAACAATACCATTGAACTGAACTAACTTTGTTATTAATGCGCTAACTACGCAAAACTTATAAATTTCAACAATAATACCAAATCAAATGCAAATGGACAGGTGAAAACAATAAATACAAAAAAATAAGCGCGAACCAAAACTAATGTGAATCTGTCATCCAAATAATACAATCTAAACGAATTACGAAGTCCATCATTCCATCTCGTTCTGGCGTACGCATTTCATATTTCTATCCTTATCATAAGCCGGTAATATTCGGCTTCCGAGCGTCCTTAAACTAGCGGTGTTATGTGGCCTCAAGCTCACGATCGCTACAAGAGAAACTTTGAATTTTATGAACTGAATTCCGGATTCGCCTTGCGGCTTACAAACTTTGTCTGTTTGGCGTGAGTTGAAATTGCGCGGAAAAAATTTGTAGGCGTTTATTTATTTTTTTTGATTGTTCTTTTCTTAATTTGTTTATGAATAATGAAAATAATAGATACTAGTATTTGCTTTATGTCGAAAGACAAGCCGATAGGAATCGGCATGTTAGGTGGCTTCGGGCCTGCTAGACGGGCCCCATTGCAGTCTGCAGGGCCCCCACGGTCCGTGGAGGGCTTCGACCGGGGGCCCGTAGTTCGACATAACAGACGCCAGCACATCAAGCCACCACAATCTGTCAGATTACAATAATAGAATTTCTACCTACCAACAAGAGAAGAAGGTTAATATTTGATCGGTAAAATCTGACAGATTCGGGAAGGTTGACCTGCTGGCGTCTTTATACACCGTGTTCCGGACGATATACATAAACTTCGACCAGATGTTCAGACCACGGAAGTAAGCATTTTTCATTATGGACACATTAATAAATTCTTATTTTTTATTTTTTGTTAATTTTCATACAAACTAAATACCTAGACGTAAATAACCCGATATGCATGCCTCTTTATCCGAATTGGCAACGTCGTATTTTCATTCATAACATTTGGCGGGCTGAAACTTGTCAAAACAGTTTCTTTGATTTTTTATCTCGTTCCTCATAGCACTGTCAATGTACTATACTTATCTAAAGAGAACGTATAAGGCTACCAAGCAGGTAGATACGTATTTCGAATTGTCTTTTTAATTGAGGAATAAAAAAAAAAAATTCCATAACCAAATCATGATAACCTCTTCCCACGACATGCAGCCTTCGCAAAACGTTTCTGCAGTCCTTATTTTTAGTCTAGGCTTAAAGCAACGCCGGACCTCCAACGACGGGAAGGGGAGTAGGCTACCATAATTATCTTCCCATTCTGCCGTTTCGGCTTAAGTAACGAACATTCAATCTCAAAATTATTGACTAAAAGAGGGGCAGCTCAACACGCAATCTGGGGACCACGCTTAGAGCTCACGTACATTCGTAAAAATACTCTCAAAAGATAGGTCTCGGTCAAATTAAGATAAATGGTAATCACAGCATATTTTTTTTATGCATTTGAGTAGAATAATTATAATTTATAAGCACACTTGTTGCGTGGGCAACATCAGAACTAACGCCACCATCTTATTTTTCAATACATTTCACAAATGAGCGCTCTCCTGTCAACCTCAATGGAGTGTCCAAAGATCCATATAACACTGTAGGTTAGACAACTACGTCAGCCGTAATGTCATTCAAAAATATTTTTATTAATAAAAAATAAACTCTAAAAAGCAAAAAATAAATTTAATGTAAAAAGTTTTCGAAATGACCACCTTCTTTTTCGACACAAATATTCAAACGAGTCCTAATTTGGCCATTTAAATTTACAGACATTTGTCTTATTTGTTCAGCAGCCTGAGATATTCTATCTAAGAGCTGTTCACGGTTCTGAATTTGTACGGAGTACACCTTCTCCTTTAAGGTTCCCCAGACATAAAAATCTAAAGGAGTCAGATCTGGGGACCTAGCTGGCCATGCGATATTTGTGCTACCTCGTCCAATCCAACGGCCAGGAAACGTTGCATTTAAATATTCACGCACTTGTGTGCCATAATGTGCAGGGGCCCCATCATGTTGGAGCCACATGGTTCGCAGAGTTTGAAGATCCACTTGTTCGAAAAATTCGAAGCTAGTGACGTTTCTTAGGAACTCTAAGTAATTGTCAGCATTTAGGCGGTGGGGAATCTCAATAGGGCCGATCAGCTGATTGTTAAAAACACCAGCCCACATGTTTACAGAGAATTCAGTTTGATGTGACGCCTGCCAATGTAAATTCGGGTTGCTCTCATGCCACTGCACTTGATTTTTGGAATTGAATACTCCCGCTCTTGTAAACTGGGCTTCATCCATCCAAAGAATTTTTTGAAGCAGTATTGGATTATTTATCAGTTCTTGATTCATTCTCTGGCAAAAAACAATTCTTGAGAAGTGATCAGGTGGTATTATGCCTTGGGATTTTCTGTAGTGGTAGGCATGCAAACCATATCTTTTCCACAGTTTCCACACTAGCTTATGAGATACACCCATCCCAACGCGTCTCGTTGAGAGTGTAGGATCATGAATAATAAGGTTCATTATTCTGTTTTCTTGAGCGACGCTCAAATTGATTGCTCGTTCAGGGCGGCGTGGTCTAATTCCGATCTCACAAAATCTCCTGTGTATGTTAATAAATGTTCGTATACCAGGAACGCGCCGACCAGGGAATCGCCGTTGGTACTCTCGCACAGCTGCTGTAGCATTTCCGTCACAGAAACCGTAGACGAAGTGAATATCAGCTTGGTGTTGAGCAGAATATTCGTGCGGCATAGTGAAAGTTGTAATCAAAATGATTGATTAAATTAGTCGGAAACCCAAAAGCAAATTACAATAAACAATAATCCTGACAGTTAAAATCATGCATGACAAACAATGACAAATAACAACTTAGGTATCCATAGCGACCAGTTTAATCTCTTTGAAAGATTCGTTATCGCAAATGATCGTATTTCTTCGCTAACTCTCGGGTTCCTCTCGTACGTGCAAATGAAATGCAAATATAGAGCAAGAGCCCGTGAACCCCAGACCTACGTTATTTTATAAAGGCTGATAGTTTGTCAGCGGATGCTCCCAACACTGGTAAGAACGATGACCATTTATGGAGTTTGGGTTATGGTGGCTTTGGCAGGTAAACGGTACTAAAGATGCGTAAAATATAAGTTTACTTACGTCATAGTATAAAAGCTGATTTTTATGTATAATACTCGGGTAATATGTAGATGATGTTTCCTCATCAGCCAGACACTTATCATGGTGGCAACCCCTTGCCAGACACCCTTAATGTTCACGAAATTATAAGTTTACTTACGTTATAGTATAAAAGCTGATTTTTATATATAATACTTGGGTAATATGTAGATGATGTTTCCTCTTTAGCCAGACACTTTTGATAGTTCCAACCCCTTGCCAGACAAACATTGTAAATAGCCCAGTCAACTGATGTTCAATACAAGGTATAGAGGGAAAGTCTTGGAACACAATTTTTGACTACGCAACTTTGTTTCGACTAGTTAGGAGGAGAACATATCGAAAGTCCCCATCCCTAGCCCTTGAGCTAAGGGGGAGGGAGGGGTTCGTAGGTACCACTTTTTGGTTTTTCGCTTATATCTCGGAAAGTCGGAAACCATGGGTCCTAGCGGCATAATATATATGAAAAAAAATAAAAGCTGAACAAATTCCCCATAAGTTTTATTCAATAAATGTTTCCAGGTTTTGTTTAGTTTTCGAGCTATCTGCTCTTGAAAGTCTGTAATATTGTGAAAAATCATTTTTATCTTTTTGCATTTGGAAAGTTGTATTTCATATCGCCAATTTAAAGGTCCAGAAAGCATGAGCAGTCTTTTCAGACCCTCCCTTTATCACCTACAATGAACTAAGCCAAGTGAAACCTGCATCTTGAGGCGATATGAGCCTCCAGCTAAAAGGGTCTCTTATACAGTGCTCACAAAGTTAAAACAAATTCTTAAATTCGCGGTAGCCACCATCAAGCTTGATATTTTTTGTCTTCCTTCTACCGAGGGAGCAATAAAAATAGCTCAGAAACTCATTCTAGATTACAATTACATATTAGGTAGGTACATGTACAGGGTTTTGATCCTAAGTTGACCAATAAGGAGAAATCCGCTTCCATAAGAGCTTTAGAAAAACGATCTTAGGAACCTTTAGCTTTTTATAATGTAAACAATTTTAGCATATTTAATTTTTGATCAAGTGCGAGGTGTCCATAAAAATTAGTATGTAGACCCCGCCATCCCCTTCGAACCTAACCTGTCCGAGTCGGGGTGCCCCAAGTCCCGAGCTCGCTTCGCTCGCTCTTGGATCCAAAGTACTCCTAAATGTGTGTAAAATGAGTATGAATAAAAAAATAATTAATTTTTTTATGATGATATTTGGTTTAGTGTCATGTTAGGATAATTTCATTGTATAAGAAGGATAATATCTGGGCAACAGAATTGGGTCAAATCTTATAAAACGACTCGAATCTAACAAAATACGACTTAAGTTGTAATGTACCTAATATAAATTAAAATGACATTCTGCGCAACTTGGGGGTCTGAAACACTGATGCTGTTTTCTGGATCTTTGGCGACATCAAATACAACTTTCCACATGCAAAGAGGTAAAAATGATTTTAACCAATATTACAAACTTTCAAGAGCAGATATCTCGAAAACTAAACAAGACCTGGAAATGTTTACTGGATTAAACTTATAGAGAATTTATTCAGCTTTTATTTTGTTCATATGTATTATGTCGCTAGGATCCATGGTCCGAGATATAAGCGAAAAACCAAAAAGTGGTACCTACGAACCCCCCCTCCTCCTCCCTTAGCTCAAGGGCTAGGGATGGGGATTTTCGATAATATTTTCTCCTGCTAACTAGTCGAAACAAAGTTGCGTAGTCAAAAATTGTGTTCCAAGTCTTTCCCTCTATACCTTGTTTTGAACATCCGTTGACTGGGCTATTTACAATGTTTGTCTGGCAAAGGGTTGGAACTATCAAAAGTGTCTGGCTAATGAGGAAACATCATCCACATATTATTACCCAAGTATTATTTAAACAAATCAGCTTTTATACTATAACGTAAGTCAAACTTATAATTTCGTGAACATTAAGGGTGTCTGGCAAGGGGTTGCCACCATGATAAGTGTCTGGCTGATGAGGAAACATCATCTACTTATTACCCGAGTATTATATATAAAAATCAGCTTTTATACTATGACGTAAGTAAACTTATATTTTACGCATCTTTAGTACCGTTTACCTGCCAAAGCCACCATAACCCAAACTCCATAAATGGTCATCGTTCTTACCAGTGTTGGGAGCATCCGCTGACAAACTATCAGCCTTTATAAAATAACGTAGGTCTGGGGTTCACGGGCTCTTGGGCTAATAGTATTTGATAGATTTATCATTTTAATTGCACTAAGCGGCAACATAGGCCAAATTAAGATACTTTCTCACTGCATAGCTCAATTAAATTTCATTAAATGAAATTACAAATATCTTTGTAACGAAGCCTTTTTAAGTACTACTTCCTTTGTTGGATTTGATTTGTAAAAGCCATAGAAGTATTTGCTAAAGTTTATGGATAACGTGAAGAACACGGTGTATAGCTACATTTGTTTGACAAGCAGATGTGCGATTGACGCTTGTGCGACAATTCTTGCTACTCACTATAATTCGAAAGCACACTTGTGCGACTCGGATTCCTGGCTAAATAATAACTGCCGCACCGGCCGATCTTCCGGGTTAAGCGTCACTTGCCAAGGTGGGTCTGTGGATGGGTGACCATCTGTCATATAGAGTTTCCTCCGTGTCTCGGAAAGCTGTTGCTCCAGACATTTCTAGATCTTTGACAGTCATTTATACTGTTAGTCAGAAGCTCTAAAAGTCTGACAACCAGGTCTTACCATGGGGTACCTATCGTATTACCTAGTTACTGTGTTGTGGAGGTCCGATAGGCAGTCGCTCCATGTAAAATAATGATATTCAGCTGCATCTGGTTCGACTGGAAGCAGACCACAATATAGTTGGGAAAAGGCTAGGCAGATGATGACTTGTGCGACTCCCAGCTCGACATTATTCTAGTACGACATGAAGAATGTTGTTTTATAGGCAATAGTAAAATTACGTTGTACAGTCGGCCAAGAAAGTGGTGTACCACCCTAAGGTTGAATATCGCTTGCAGATTCATAGGTGATAAAGATTAGTTTCGCTTGCAGATCGATCTGACAACTTCTATTGCTGTCTTTATCTGATTATTGATAACGACTATTACTGTTTGTAACGTGACAGCTGTTCTTAGTTTGAACTTGATGGAACCAATGACGTCGTAAAATCAACGGCGGCGGGCTGTAGATTTTGATGACAAAATTGTATCTACAAATTCAGAATTGTAATCAACAAGTTACATAAAATTGTAAAGGCACAAGGCGAATCCACAAACCTACAATTTCTGTAAACTTGTAATTACAATATCAATAAAAAACAAGCTAAAAATAGATTTATCCTTTTATTAAATGACATGGCCGGATTCTGCCCTCAAAACTCAATCCAAATTTCATACTGTACATTAATAACAATTATACGAAAAATTCTTCTAAAATAAATAAAAAATAGTCGCAACAATTACGATTCTCTAAAACAGGCGAGGAAAATTCCTAAAAATTAAATGTTTTAAGGGTGATTTCCCTTTTGATTCTTCTTCTTCTTCTTTTTTGATTGTGGCAAGCGGCCTTCGCCATTGTTGCCAGAGTCGAGTGTTGCGAAAATTAAACATGGGAGGAGGGAGTTTGGCGAATTATGACGGGATATGTTTTAGGATGGGCAATAAATAAATATATGTAATAATAAAATTTTAATTTTTTAACTATAAGGAAATGTTGTGAAAAGAAATAAATTTACTAAGACATGAAACATATAACTTATTAGACAAAGAAAGGATGGAAGACAGATTACAAGGAAGGGGAGCTTTATACATAATAAGGAAGTCATATAACGGAAAGGAATTATATTTCGAGCAATTAAAAAGAATATGGACTAAATCACCATCTTCTCCGACACCACAGTCACATAGGGGAGAATCAAACACCCCTATTCTGTTAAGATGCACAGCTGAAGAGCAATGACCAAATCTTAGTCGAGCAAGAATAGAAGTTATTTTCTTATTTAGTTTTAACTTACTGAACCATGGTTTTAAATTAATGATAGGTTGAAGTGATTTATAGAATTGACCCTTAGTTTTCTCACAATCCCAAACCTGAGACCAATTATTAACCAGAGACGTTAATGGAATTGATTGCAACAGATCTCCACAGTACACATCCGGGATCCATAGACCCTGCTTCGCAGCCAATTTTGCAAGCTGGTCCACTGTCACATTGCCTTCTATTCCAGAATGACCCGGAATCCAAGCCAATGCGACAGTTAAGCCTAATTCGTAGCAGTTCTTTAATAAGGATTTGATCAAAATGATAATAGGGGACAAATTGCTCCCGTCAAATGGATTAGAGAGAAGACATTGTAGACTACTCAAACAGTCACTAAAAATAATAGAATTTTTGATTTTTTCACTGATTATGTATTCAATACAATGTTTTATAGCTAAACACTCACCGGAAAAGATGGAAAGAAATGAAGAATATTTATACAATTTAAAATGTCCTGTATTATGTCTAATAAATGCAGCACCCACAGTTGACACTGACTCATGTCCCTCATATTTCGAAGCATCAGTAAAAAAGACCTCAGCCCCTAGTGCATTTTTTGACAGAAACGAGGCAAGTTTACCATTTGGATCAGAACAGTTTCTCCCTACACCGGTGGACAGAAATATATTAGGTTTAAATATAAGGACATCATATTGAACTGAATAGATCGGATGTACAGGATATGTTTTAATATTGTGTTCAACATGTTTTATCTTTTTATAGCCTTCTATGATGTTCGGTATGGGACGCGAGACCCAAAAGTGATTCCCATCTGATATTAGTTTGTAAAGATCTTTGATTTTAGGAATTAAAGGATGTGTGCTAGATTGAAACACCTTAATTAAGTAACGGTCACACAGATATTGACGTCTAAGATATAGGGGAGGGTCAGCACATTCAACCTGTAACGCCACAACTGGTGTGCTCTTCATTGCACCTACGATAATGCGGAGACATTTAGACTGTAATCGATCTAATTTAAGCAGCTCCGTTTTACTGACCAGAGGTAGCGAACATGTTCCAAAATCTAAATTACTTTTAACCAACGCATTATATACTAGTCGCAAGGTAAAAGGATGAGCTCCCCACCATACGCCTGCAAGAGCTCTGATCAAGTTTATACTTTTCTCACATTTACTAATAATATGTTTAATATGCGAGGTACCATTAAATTTAGAGTTGAGTTTACAGCCGAGAAATGTTACTTCAGTGGAATTTGGAAGAGTAAAACCATTAACTTTTATAAAAACCGGAGGAATATTACGAATGCAAGTAAAGGGTACAACGACGCTTTTCTTCACCGACAATTGTAGGCGATGATCATCGAGCCACTCTACTAGACTAGTCAAAGATTTTTCGACATTAATAGCTGCTGTTTCAATTGATGAATGAGAGGAGTAGACTACAATATCGTCAGCGTATTGCAGAATTGAGCATGGATTTATAACTGCTTCTAAATCTTTTGTATAAATATCATACAATAGCGGGCTTAAAACTGTGCCCTGGGGAACACCGTTCCACAAAACTCTCGAAGGACACGAACAACCAGCAACTCTAACTGTGACAGTCCGATCCGAATAAAGATTAAAAATAAAATTGGAATAATTTGAAGGAACTTGTAATGCTTCCAGTTTTGATTTTAAAATGACCAAATCCACGTTATCATAAGCCGCCGCTATATCCAAAAAAGCAGCTACCATCGATTTATTTTGACTAAAGGATAACAAAACATCTGTAGTGAAAATATTTAAATTGTCTGCTACTCCCTTTCCTCTTCTAAAACCAAACTGAGACTGGGGTAAAATATTATTGTGTTCAAAGTGCCATTCAAGCCTCATTTTGATTAGGTGTTCCGCAAGCTTTGCAAACACGCTAGATAAAGATACCGGTCTGTATGATGAAGGATCTGAAGGATCCTTATTAGGCTTTAAAATTGGGATAAGAATATGTTTTTTCCAAGAACTGGGAATAATCCCAGAGTCTATAATAGTGTTAATAATATCTAAAATAAAAACTAAAGTATCATCTTTACAGTTCCTAATAAAGGAATATGGAATGCCATCCTCTCCAGGAGCAGAATCCGACACGTGTTTTAAAACTAGCTTAAATTCATTTATTGAAAAGGGACTATTCCCAGAATCTGAAGATTGACTGTATGTGAAGGGAATTTGATTTACATTAGGAACAGAAGTAGGGGCAATTTTAGAAATAAATGGTGTAACCCACTCGAGAGAGAAGGAAGATTGTGAACTGATCGCTTTTGAACATTTGAAACGTTTCACATTGTTCCAAACTAATGAAATCGGGGAGTCGGGAGAAAGAGAGGAACAGAAATTTTGCCATCCCTCTAATTTCTTTTTACGCAAAAGCCTTTTAGTCGCTGCTGTCGTATTTTTAAACTGCAAAAAAGAATTCATGTCAAGCTGATCTTTACATAATTTCTCTGCCTTTTTCCTCTTTTTAACAGCTTCAGTACAATCCTTATCCCACCAAGGCGGCGAAGGGATTTTACCCTTAGAAAGACATTTAGTGGGAAAAAATTCATCTGCTAGTGACAACATTGTTGATGTCAACAGATGATAACAATGTTCGACATTTTCTCGAGAAACCTGCGGAAACTCTTTAACTCTATCATCTAACCCGGAACTGTACGATTCCCAGTCACAATTATTATTAAGTTTGTATTTTAACAAAGGCGGCAGTGATGAAATTCGACAATTCGATGTGGCTTTTGAGAGGAGAATTGGGTAGTGGTCGCTTCCATGTGAAGTATTCAAACGTTTCCACGTAAAGCTGGGGAACAAAGATGAAGAACATAATGAAATATCGACATAACTCGGAGACTGCCCCGGAACAAAAGAGCGTGTAGGGGACCCATCATTAAGCACACATAAATCCAAATCGTCAATAAGTTCAGCTATGCGAACTCCAACAACATCGTCATTAGGAGCACCCCAAAGACTGTGATGAGCATTGAAATCTCCTAATACTATCACCGGAGGAGGAACAAATTGAATAATGCGCTTCAAAACCGATATAACAGATGGATCCTTGCGAGCTATATATGTAGACACATAAGTTATGCCACCCATACGGATGGCAACTGCATTTAATATATCGTTGGAAAATGATGGCAGTTGGATGGAAGAGAAAATGCAATTTTTCCTAACTAGAAGAGCAGAGCCACCCCAACCATCAGCTCTGTCATCTCTAATTATGTTAAAACCTGAAATATGAAACCTAGAATTTGGTTTCAACCAGGATTCTGATATAGCTATCAGAGAAATGTTAAATTTGTTTGTTAGATAAATAATTTCTGATGATTTAGATTGTAAACTTCTACAGTTCCACTGAAGAATTTGATCCATGTTTTAAGTGTTTATATATAGAGAAGGTAATATCATTAATTATTTTTACTGCAACGTGGTCCGGTAAACAAGAATTAGAAATAATAGTCATTAATGTGGTTAATAAATTATTGATGACGTCATTATCTTGTGTTTTTACATATTCCGCACTGTTAAGAAGAGCACCACCGTTAATTGAAGTTGGAACATTGTATTCTTTAATTAAATTATTATGAGCAACTTTATCATACCCTTTTTGCAAAGGTTTGTTTGGTTTTTTTGTACTTGTTATAGTTTTTGTATATGAAAAAGACTTGGAAGGACTGCCACCAGGAGGTTTGGTTTCTGAAGTGGCTTCAGTGGACACCACCTCAGAAAACAATCTTTTGCTTGGTTGAAATAGATTGGAAGCTTCTAAATATGACACATTATTAAGAGACATGTGTCTCTTAATCTTTGTCTGTCTTTCATACTCAGGGCAGATTTTATTTGTACTCATATGAGCACCTGAACAGTTTAAACACATGAAGTCTTCACTAGAGCAGTTAGCGCCATCATGATTATTGCCACATTTAAAGCAACGCGGTTGGCTGCGACACTTCACACGAGTATGACCAAATCGACAACAATGAAAGCATTGAATAGTAGGAAAAAAATATTGTTCTACAGGTATTGAGGTAAAAAAAGAATAAACATGCGATGGAAGTTTCTGTCCATCGAATGTGAGAACAACTGTCTGAGTTGGGACCCAAACAGAACCCTCAGACGTTGCAACTTTACGACTCATACGACGTGATTTGATGATTGCTCCAAAATCAGAGGGAACCTGAATGTTTTCCACAATTTCCTTATGAGTCCAATCAACTGGGATACCTCTAACAATACCCAGTTTATTAATATTGAAAGTAGGAATGTAAGCTCTGTAATGATGTTGAGTTAGGAGCTCATTTGACAGGAACAAATTCGCCGCCCTTGCTTCTTGAAAATAAATGGCCAACCTATTACGACCTAATCGTTTGATACCATCTTTCAAAAGATTTCTTAAATTATTCTTAAACAAGAAATGGCCGAACTTAATAGGGTGTAGGTTAGCGCCACTGTGGGCATCTGTCGCAACATACTCCACATGGACTAAATAAGGACCAGTGTCCTTTTCGGTATAAAAATTTCGACTATGATTAAGGTCTGTTATGTCCTGCTCTGAATCCATAGTGCTATTTGTGTTATTGGAAACAATGGGTTGATCTGAATGCATAGTATTTTGTATGAGGATTGACTTTTGTTTTGAAATATTATGTAGATGTTTGGTACTGTGCTTGAAGATTGGAGTACCTATCATTTTTTTCGGTTTCGGTCCTTTACTACTAATAGGAGAATTCATTTTCTTCAAGGACTCGTGAGAAACAGAAGCATTAATTTTATCCGCTTCAATCAAAGTTATTAGAGGATTCTTGTCGGGAGGAATGTCGGGAGGCTCCGGCTCAACGTCCATATTTACAATTTAAAAAGATAAAAAAACAGAAAAAACTTACCGCTATATACACCTACAATATAATTACACACTAATCTAAGATATAAAACAACTTACTACACTAAATAACTAACAAAATAAATTAAAATGGTTTAAACAAATTATTTTAGACCGCCCTTTTCAAAAGCCCGCCAAAAAAGTCCCCCTTTTGATTCATTGCTAGGAAGAGACAATTGCATCGACGTTTGGATACACGCTTATGACAATCAGTGTACCCTTGTAAACTATGCTTGATTGTCATACTAAAATTCCTATAAAACGCCCGTGACTGTTAGAATTGTACGTAAATGATTTTATTATTCGGATAATTTACCACTTTTCGAATGGCGCGCGTCTTGACGCGTCTAACGCACCACTTTATAAATCGATAATATATTTAAAGTGCGTATCCAAATGTCCTAGACTTATTTTGACGTTTCTGCGACAGTTGATCTTAACCGTCAAAACTGTCAAAACTGTCTTGCGTTGATCTTAACACGTATTCCTGTGTTCGTTACTGTATTGGATTTTAGATGTTTTAACCCGACTCCACGCTATCATTTATCAGACTTTCGTTTACGCTTCCAAAGTTAATAGTATTCTGCTGTGTAAAATGGACTTGTATAGATGTACGATTTGGATTCTGACGGTCACCATGTCTAAGTGTCTGAATTGTATTGTGGTCACTTATCGAATGCGACGGTATAATGTTGTAACAGCTTTAATACCGCAGCTACAAAATACAATGTCTGAATGGTTATCCTTAGAAGAGGTACGTACCTAAATCGTAATTATATTCATATTACGCATTTTGATACCACACACTTATAGAAATCAGTACACAACAATATTTTTTCATGAAATCCCACAATCAGGTTAGCGTGTATCTGAGATTGCACCCGAATTATTATCAAGTATAATTAACCACGCTTACTACACTAGGTACCTGTATTATTTCTTCCATTTACTCTTAAAATGTCTATGTTACAGGATCGGAGAGCAAATCTGCAAGTATATCATCCCTGTTGGATACAAGCTAACCGGCACTGTCTTGATATTAAATATACTTAAACAGGCTAGATGTCTAACTATGAAAAATGAACCTGCATTGCCTGAACCACTTCCAATTCTACCAACTGCTAATCCTGCTATCGCTTATGATCTACCACTACCGCTACCAGCTGATAAACCTGCACTCAATTATATAATTAATTAATAAAAAATACAAATATCATTTTAGAGTTTTATTGTCTGTTTCTCTGCGTCTGTCCCTGCTTTGGCGATCTGAAACTTTTGAAAAGAGTATAACAAAAATAGTTAACTGAGCGTTAAGACGCGGCCCCACCGCAGTGCACGGAGAGGCTACGCACGTGTAAGAAAGCTTCGCTTTGTAAGAAAATGTATGTGGTTGTGTCCACTGCAACCTACGGAGAAGCTACGCACGAATTGACGTCATTGATACACGCGTGGCTTGCTCGAATAGGCGGTTACATAGCTCAACGCTGTCGACGTGGGTCTACGTTTCCACTGGAGTACACGAATATGACCCACGACTATGTACAGCTCGATTATTATCGTAGGGCGGTTTTGCAGTGGCACGTGCGTAGGCTCACCGTGCGCCGTACCACGATAAACATAGTCGTGTGTACTCCAGTGGAAACCTAGATCCACGTCGTCAACTAAATTAATACACGCAGCTAAAATGCGCCGTATGCCCGTGCACAGCATGCGCTGCGGTGGGGCCGCGCCTTTAGCCACACGGAACTGACCAGTCTGTATGAAGAGACAAATCTAATACGCGCCTAGTGAAGAAACGGCCTCTATCTACTGAAAATACCAATTCTCCTATAGTTCCGCCTGAAAAAAATGTGCCTGAACATTTTGAATAGCAATCGGAAATTGCTATTCAAAATGTTCAGGCACTTTTTTAAAATCCTGTTTATAGTATCTCTCGCCTGTTCTCTGTTCATAAAACTTAAACTACTATAAATAAATACATGTAAGCTTTAATATGAGGTACTGTTTGTCAATGTACATTAATATTTTTTGTCAGGGCATCGCTCTATACAAATTCCGGCCATGTCATTTCTACAATCAATTTTAAAATACTTATAACAAACAAAAACATAGCATATATAGTAATATTTAGAAGATATTGAAATTTTTAAAAAATTAGAAACGTGTGTAACCGCCGTTGGCCTCTATAACCTCTAAAAGACGAGACCTCATTGAACCAACAAGCCGTGAGCAAATATCGGTTCCCCGCATTTCCTCCCAAATATAATTACAGTGACTAATAAGAGCTTGTTTGGTTCTTTCATTTTGATGCGACCATCGTTGGACCATAAGGCCCCAAAGATTTTCTATCGGGTTGAGGTCCGGCGATCTTGAGGGCCACTGAATTACCCTTACGTCAGTGTGTGAACGAAACCAGGCTCTTACGATCCTCGCATTATGAATTGAACAATTATCTTGAACAAAATCAAATTGTGGCACTTCGTTCTCCGGGTAAACATTACGGACTGTCGGTAGCATTGCATTCTGAAGCATGTCGATATAATTTACAGCCGTCGCTCGAGGAGGTAGAGAACACAATTCTCCTACACCATCCGCACTCATCCAGCCCCAAATATTTACGGAAATTCGACCTGATTCTCTATTTGGAATTACATGATCATCTTTATACCGTGTTGAATTATATCGCCAAAGGTGAAGACGTCCATGCTGACTGGATTTAAACGTTTTTTCATCACAAAACACTGTATTAGACCAATCAAACTCTAAGTGCTCTCTGGCGAAGTTCAGACGAGCAAGTCTGTGAGCATCCGTCAAACATATTTTCTTGGCGTAATGCCTGTGGTGCAACCCCAAGTAATGTAGACGATTCCTTATTGTTTGGGCACTCACATCGAACATCTCCGCAAAATGTTTTGTGGGCTTAAAACCATTGATTTCATATTCCCGTCTCATGAATTCTCTATCGTTATTGGAGAGTGCAGGCCGGCGACCACTTCTTCTGTGATCCAACAAACTTCCCTCCTCTCCTTCACGACGAATCCAAAAGCGGACAGAACGCCTCGATATATTCAAATTCCGGGATATCGCACTGATACTGCTTCCCTCATTAAATTGGGCAATTATTTGTGCTCTTTCGGCAATGGTCAAGTTGGCAGGCATTGAGATGATTTTATATGCAGTTGATTGAAAAATAACACGGAAAATATATCGATTTTTTGCATATATTTGACAAAATGTCAATTGTCAGTTTTCTTTTTCAAATGGAATTCGGTTGTCTATTTAAATAGTTTTTATTACTTTTGTTTGGAAACATTTCAATTGCTTTGTAGAAACTAATGTCCTTTTCATTTATACTAAAGGTTAAAATGTCATGTACTTATATGTGACATATGACGTATGAATACTAAATACATAGGTTTACGTCATGATAATGTTGTCTCTTTCAGTAATATCTTTTTATAACGAACCTTGTTGTAATTTTCGATGACCGGGAAACTAAATCAAAACTGGTACACCACTTTCTTGGCTGACCGTACTCGACGGGGCCTCGCGGGGCTCCTATTTCTGGGTGCTTTAAAAAAAACCCCGCCATCCACTTCTAACCCTGCCCTCTTTGAAAGTGAGTCAAAGAGGGCAGGTTAGGTTAGAAGGGATATCCTCTTTGAAAGTTAAGTTACAGTTTGAAATAACATATTTACCCAGGTAATAAATACGTTCCCGGGTGATAATTTTCGAGTTGACAGGCCTGTTGATCTAGTGGTTAGTGACCCTGACTGCTATGCCGGAGGACGTGGGTTCGATTCCCACCCAGGACAAATGTTTGTGTGATGAGCACGATCATAATTTGTTCTGTGTCTGGGTGTAATTTATCTGTAATATTTATGTATTTAGAAATATATAAGTATGTTTATCAGTTGTCTAGTACCCATAACACAAGCTCTGCTTAGCTTGGGACTAGATGGCGTTGTGTGATAGTTGTGGAATATTATTATTATAGTTACAAGCGCGAAAAGACGCTGGTAATACCTAGTATGATATTAAATCTTATCTACGTGATCAACATTGTTTCAAGCAATTTATATTTATTTTAATTTATGTCACAATTAATTCAGATGTTATCTTTATCTACAAGGTTGGTAGGAAATCAAATATATAATGAATATAATGAATTATAATTAATATAAAAGTATTTTGTCTCCTTACTTCCATATATAACATAATAACTAAGAATAAAATTGACAAAATAAATAACTTTTTTTACGTGGTAAAATCATTCAATGAGTCCTCCCACCCAGTGCATGATGGCAAGGACTGCCAGACTTGTACTGACTAACATCCACGGTGATCTTTCAATAGCCCTTTACGTTCCAGGGCCTTTACGGCAGGCTTTGGCCCTCTTAGGCGGGCCTCGTCAGTTTGTTGCCAGCTCTTTGAGGCTCGCGTGGAACACAACGCGCTGTCGACCGGGCATGGTTCATGATCGAGACGGCGAGTCACCCATAACTCGCCATCCAGTAAGACGCGAGTTTAGCTGGGTTGTGGAGGTCCGATAGGCAGTCGCTCCATGTAAAATACTGATATTCAACTGCATCTGGTTTGGCTGGAAGCCGACCACAATATAAATTGAAAAAGGCAGGCAGGTGATGTTATAACAGGATCACGTAATAGATACAGCAGTTTAGTAGAAAACAACGTAATAACGTACTGAGACACTTGTTATTATAATAGCATAGCATGGGATGGGGTACAAAGTTCAAGTAATGGATTTTTCCTTAGAAGGTCGTTATTTTAAATGGAGGACATGCAAGGCATTATAATTAGTTGTTTAGATCTTTTAAACAAATAATAAATATAATAAAAATAAAATAAAAAGCCTTATAATTCCAATAGCTAATTAAAAAAGTTACATTTTACATGCGTCATCAATTCTGGATCTAATTTTATATAAAACAAATTAGAATAACAAAATAATTTAAATTAAATAATCCATATTGACTTAATTCGAAAAACAAACATGCAGTATTTTTAAATTACCTTTGCAAATGATAACAATATTATAATTAAAAATTGAATAAAAATAAAATTGTCAAACTAATATTAAAATTATAAAATAAATTAATTAATTAATATTAAGCTAATTGGACCCCTTTTCGGGTAAAGGCCTCCTCCAGAGAGTACCACTTTTCTCGATCTTTGGCGACATCTGGCCAGTCTTTTCCTGCGATTGCCTCTACTTCGTCTTTCCATCTCGCTTTTGGTCTACCTCTACGTCTGTAACCGTGAGGGCCTCTCCATAGTGTTACTGTCTTTGTCCATCTATCGTCTGTATAACGGGCCACATGTCCAGCCCATTTCCATTTTAAACTTCTAGCAAATGATAGAGCGTCTATAACTTGTGTTTTTTTTCTTATTAATTTGTGTTTTTTCTTTTAAACAAAAGGATATTTTAATTGCTTGTTTATCATAAATGGAAAATTAAAAATTTAAGAGTCAAAACAACTTTTTACCCGATTGCGTCAAAGCAAAAACGAGGGTTCCGTACCGTACCGTTCCGTGACGTGCTATTCATATGTACTCGTATATACGACGAAGCTATTCGTTCCGTACTGATCAGTGACAGTGCCGTTCAGTGATGTTCGTTCACTCGTATTAATGAATAGCACGTCACGGAACGGTACCCGCTAAGCAAGCAGAAATCGCAGCAATATTGCTGAACGTCACAAACGGGAGCACGCAAAGCCCCTGCAATGTGTGAGCAATGTTGACGCAAAGCCCTAACGGCCACCCATTATATATACCCCGTAACTTACCCAGCCCTAATCTATAAAACTTTCAGTAACGTTCAAACGCAATGTCACGGTAATATTACAGCTGAAATTTTCAATAAGTATCTAGGTAAAGTTTCAAAAACTTTTGAGTGTTACATTGTCACAACTTAACATTTATAATTTTTATGTAAGTAATGTCATTAACGTTGCATTGATGTTGCAAATGTAAGTTACATGGATGCTTCAGATCTAACATTGCGTTTATATTTCGTAAATTACTTTAAAGTAACTTCCAAATAGTACGTTGCATTAATGTTGCAAATGTAACTTACATGGACGTCGCAAATTTAACATTGCATTAATATTTTCTAAATAACTTTCAAGTAACTTGCAAATAGTAAGTTGCATTAATGTTGCAAATGTAAGTTTCCAGTTATATGCGTACAGTAAGTTGCTGCAAAGTTGTATTTAAAAGTTGTGTGTAAGTTTATCTAGATATATTGCATCAAAGTTTCAGTTGTAAGGTTCCAGTAACTTGAATTTTTGTTGTTTCGGCAATGTTGCAAATAAAAGTTTCATGAAGTTTCCATAGCAAGCTACCAATAATGTTACGATTATAACATGCCATGAATTGCAGTTTGCTGCAGCAGAAAGAATACAAGGATACATACAACACGAAGATCAATTGTAAAAATCCAGGAACTACCTGATTACGAGAATTATTTTATCTTTTGATAATATTATTTATATATTTTCGAAAGACAAAATAATGCTCTAATTCCAGATAGTTCCTGGATTTTTACAATGGACCTTCGTGTTGTATGTATATCCTTGTATTCTTTCAGCTGCAACAAGCTGCAATTCATGGCATGTTATAATCGTAACATTATTGGTAGCTTGCTAAGGAAACTTCCATGGAACTTATTATTAATAATCATACCTACTAGGAAATCAAACACTTATAAAACAGAACTAAAAAATAAACATTTAAAAACGAATAGTAAATACAAAAATTCAAATTATTATATAATTATAGGAATTAAATAATAAGAGGTAATACAGTGCCCATACATTTATTAAAAAAAAACAATTTATAATAATTATCTTTATCATTATCCTTATATTTATTATTACAATAGAATTATTGATATTTATCCTATTTTTGTAACCTACGTTGTAATTTGGCTTGACAGAATGGTCACAAATGCACAACTTCAGATCCAAATAGTTAGAAACAAAGTGAGTGGCTAGCCTGATATCAGGCTTGCAGGTGCATTTTAAATCTGAACCAATAGGAACTTCTACAAGTGGATTATGCTACCAAAGCATTTACTTTGGTTTAAAAAAAATATACATGTATTCACTATTAAACTATGTCATTTGTATTCAATAGGGAAACTATGTCAAATTCTAATGTTTCCATTCAGACAATATTTGACATCGAAAATAGATATAGTGAGATTGGTGAGTACAATGATAGATGGGTATACACTTTCATTGGAAACAGCAAAAAAGATACACCATTGAGAATGAGGGCTTATATCGTTTATCCACCCTGAGACAGCCACCCTAAGCTGGATACTCGGAAAACGCGTGTCTATCCACCCCATCGTACTTGATTCGATAGTATGATGGGGTGGATAGATGGACAAGCGTTTTCCGAGTATCCAGCTTAGGGTGGCGATTAGTCCAATTCGCAATTGGTCCAAAATAAAAGGATATCCAAAATTAAACAAAGGAGGTGATTTATTTGGATGCATTATAATTATACCTACATAATTATAAACGATAAACAATACGAAACTAGTTTTTAATTAATGGCTTCAAGATACTTATAATTATGTACAATTAAAATGCATACAATTATATGACCTCCTTTGTTTAATTTTGGATAAATCCTTTTATTTTGGAACAATTGCAAATTGGACTAATCGCGAATTTGTTATTTTTCACCATTGGAGCAATCACGCTTAGACGGTGGCAGCGTTTGATCAAAAGACTTATGAATAACATCATATTCAAACATATACCTATACCACAGAATATATAACCTATACATAGTAAAAATCCTTAAAAAATACAATCTTATTTGGAATATAAAACAGCGACTAATTTTCACGCTTCAGTCTCTTACCGGCGTGCTGGAACCACCCCATAACGTGACGCTCGAAGCTATTGTCGGTAATATTAGGGAATGTCTCCCTAACGGCAACTGTTAGAAAAGAGAAATGCCATAAGAATTTTATTTAAGCAACAAAAGCATTTAAGGTGATTGCTTCGATGTAGCCCGCGAAATTCAATTTTTTTTACGTTTTTTGCAATTTGCAGGCCAGTGACATGTTGTAACTTTATAAATATATGTGTTGCGCTAATAACAAGTATAATTTTAAATATAAAAATTATCAAAAAATTCGCTCCATCAGCTCTCACATAGAAAAGGTGCATCGTAGTTAGATTTCGGAGATTTTAACATGATGCACCTTTTCTATGTGAGAGCTGATGGAGCGAGTTTTTTGATAATTTTTATATTTAAAATTATACTTGTTATTAGCGCAACTCATATATTTATAAAGCTACAACATGTCACTGGCCTGCAAATTGCAAAAAACGTAAAAAAATTTGAATTTCGCGGGCTGGTTGGAGCATCCCCCTTAAATTAAAACAATAATAACATTAATTTTTAAACTTGTATACATCGGGCACGCCGCAATTGCGGCGGTAAGACCCCTCTTTGAGGAGTGGCTGGAGAGAAGTCATGGCGTCCTGACCTACCGCTTGACGCAGGTCCTCACCGGACACGGAAGTTTCGGGAGGTACCTGTGTCTGATGCGAAAGGAGGAGACGCCTGGGTGTCACCACTGCGAAGATCGCCCGGAGGACACGGTGGAGCATACGGTGCAAGACTGCCCAGCTTGGGCGGAGCACCGACGTGTCCTCACGGCTGCGATAGGCGGAGACCTCTCGCGCCCAGCATTGGTCGCGGCCATGCTGCGGGGCGAGACGGAGTGGGAAGCGGTCGCCTCTTTCTGCGAAGCAGTAATGCTCGCGAAGGAGGAGGCGGGCCGCGAGCGAGAGAGGACAGAGTCCTCCCTCCGCCCCATCCGCGGAAGTAGACGCCCACGGCGACGGACGTCGCTAGATGATCTCCGGCCACCGTAGGCGCGGTAACTAATACCAGTATAATATTATTATGATAATGCTTAAAAATAACGTTATAAATACTTACGTTTTAATGTAGTCATCAAATTCATTGATGACAGTTTGTAATTGTTCTTTTTTCCAGTCCATGAGCAGTATTGCCCTAGGTAATTAGAAAATAATTTTTCTAAGCATCGAGTGACACAGTCACGTTCTTTTGCTCCTCCGGTGTGTCTCAGCATGTCAAACTAAAATTAAAAAACAATATTTATTCAATTATTATATGATAAATATTATTATCAGTGTCTACTGTTTTGTGTCACATTCCTTTGTCTCTTTTGTGTAATTATTAGTAGGTAGGCTATACTATAAATCACGTACCAATTCTCTCCGAATGCTCTCATTTTCGAGATTGTCTTCTAGGGTACGAAGCTGCGCAATTTCCATTAATGGGAGTTTTGGTAAGAGAGATTTTTGTGGCTCAAGTGACGGAACTGGTTTGTACTTGGCCAGAGTTATTTCCAATGATTCAACTTTGCGCATAGTATACATTACAAAATGTTTTATCTGTTTCATCTCCGATACAAGTTCATCTGCATTAATCTTCTATATCTATACTTATAATAAATCTGTAGAGGGGTCAATTCTGTACATGAAATATATTTCCAAAATAACTATCAGGGGGTGATTAGGGATCGATACTGATGCCAAAAATGCAATTAATAAAATTATTGTCTGTCTGTCTGTCTGTCTGTCGGTCTGTCTGTCTGTCTGTCTGTCTGTATAACCGTTATAGAAACAAAAACTACTCGACGGATTTTGACGAAACTTGGTACAATTATTTTTCATACTCCTGCGCTGGTTATAGTATACTTTTCATCACGCTAAAATCAATAGGAGCAGAGCAGTGAAGGGAAATGTTAGGAAAACGGGAGAAGTTACTCCATACACGCTTATCTTCGGAACTACTGGACGGATTTGATTGTTTTTTTTTATGTATAGCTATTAAGTCTGGGCAACATATAGGCTATAATTTATCTTGGAAACTTGAACACCTGATGTAGGACTGCAATAGATCAGCTAAACTATAAGAGATACAAAAATAGCGCCATAGCAAAAATTGTTCTGCGTGATGAGCATTTTCTGCTGAGAAAATAAATTTGAAGATATGGAACACCTGATGTGGAACTCCAAGAGCCCAGCTACACTATTACATATACAGTAATGACGTCTTAGCAAGAGTTGTTCAGCCTGATGAGCACTCCCTGTTGTCGTATAAAAACTGAAGATCTGGAACACCTGATGTGGAACTCCAAGAGCCCAGCTACACTATAACATATATAGGAAAGACGTCTTAGCAAGAGTTATTCAGCCTAATGAGCACCCTCTGTTGACGTATGAAAATGAAAGATCTGGAACGTCTGGAATCGTCATGTGCGTCCCGTTGTTTTCCCGTCCCCAGGCCCTAAGAATTCGACATCAGACGTTTCAGATTTTCGATTTTGACGACCACATTGTCGCTGGCTTATGCAACAGCATCCGCGTACGAAGTCGCTGGCAGAAGCTAGTAAGAAATAAAAACACTTAGTACCTACTTAAGCACATAAATTGACGGAGTATTCCTGTTTGAGTACCTATTTTTTGAGCACCTATGCATTTAGCACCAAAGTATTCCCATAGGTTAATGCATAGGTGCTCAATAAATAGTTGTTCAAACGGGAATACTCCAAGTTGACTATAAGTAAACAATCTAGAATTAAAGAAGAATACAGTTAAATAACAATACCTATAGAGCTGTTTCCAGAAAAACTTGAACCGCCTTTTGCAGAATCGCTTTGAAGACTTTCTGTGTCACTCGGTGTTTTTTTTAAATTGTTAATTGATGGAGATTGTTGCATTACGTCGACAGATGAGCTCGCCATATTATTATCATTTCCAAAAAAGTTTGAACCGCTTGCTTCAGAAATGACAATGCAATCTTCTGATTTTTTTGTATTTTCTTCATGTCCTTCAATTTCCAAGACGACTGCTGGAGGGGGCTCCAGTAAAATTTTCGCGTTGATTATGTCTTTTACAGTAGGAAAATCTGTTTCTGCAAAAACATAAATAATAATCATTATAAGCAGGTATTATGAATATAGGTTAATATACTAATCAGACAGACAGACGGACAGGTGAGTGATCCCATAAGGGTTCCATTTTAACCGACTTCAAAAAAAAGGAGGTTATCAATTCGCCCAGTTTTCATATATGTTAGTCTATATCAGCGTCCGAACAAATGTGCCAAATTTCGATTTAAGTAATTCTTTTTTGTTGTACTAGGTATTGTTCAACTTAGGGTACACTGCAAGTTTCATCAAAATCGGTTCAGTAGTTTTAGAGATATGGATTTTTTTATGTTGTGACGGATTACAAGATTAGTGCATAGTAAGAAAATTTTGTATTTTACAAGAATTTGGGTTGAATATTTAATAAATAAACTAAAAAGGGTAAAATAAAATATTTTCAAAAAAGTAACCTTAAAAGTAAACTTCTTTCGGAAGTCGGTGGCTAAAAATCTGTGAAATAAAAAATAAAGCCATCGACATCCGAAAGAAGTTATTAATTAGGTTATTTCACCCTTTTTTGTTTTGTTGTTGTTTTTGAAGTCGGTTACTTTTTTGAAAAAGTTTTTATTCCTCTTGAGGTAAGGAACCCTAAAAACATGTAGGTACAGTACAGTATGATGTAATTTATACAAGAACATATTAATATTTACAGGAGGTTCAACGGAGATTTTTTTTAAACAACTACAGCTTTTTCATTGTCAGACTTAGAAAAATTAAAAAATACACAACCGCCTAGGTAAATGAGAGAAATCTTTGAACCGTTTCTTTTCAATTCACATAACTGTCTCAACTTGCAAATGACAAATTCTCATGTGCTACATGAGATGTATATCATGTGTACCTAGATACTTCGCACGTGAACCGAATACAAACAACTAAAAATTGGCCAAAATATGAAATCTTTGCACTCCGCACTACAGCCTAAACGTGTGACAATAATACTTACCGTCAACTGCAGGTGGAGGATTATTTTTCTTTTTTCTTTTCCTCTGACTTCTGATTCTCTGACTTCTGCCTCGCTGCAAGTGGTACTGTTTTGTTTGTCTTTTTCCACATTGGCTTCTGTTAACGTTGCTGTAAATATTCAACTTTATCACTACAATATTATAAAACAAAGTTACTTCCTGCCGTATCTGTCCCTATGTATGCTTAGATCTTTCAAGCTCCGCAACGGATTTAAATGAGGTTTTCAACTTTTCATCAATACATTAGAGTGAAGAGGAAGGTTTACACATCTATATTGCACCCGTGCGGAGCCGGGGCGGGTCGCTAGTTTAATAATAATTAAAAGTTAATGTTATTATTATACTTTTATAAGTCTCTGCCTCTTCCTCTGGAAATGAAACGTGAATCATACTTACCATAATATCCCACTACTCGAACGTCATTGTAACATATCCAATCATTTCAGGCTTTTCTCTCCATATTTTTTGCAGGTGGCCACATCAGTTTTGTGTCTTCAAGAAGCCATTTTGATGGTGCAGCTGACACAAATTCTTCCCCTTGGGCGGTAAAAATTACCACCATATAATTGCGCTGAAAATATAATGCCATATAATGCAATGGTTGTAACTGACTGACTTTTTTATTCTTGAGACAATATTTAGCAAAATGACCAAAAGATTTACATGACCTGCATTGGAAGCTCGCTGTCGACTGTCTCTTCGACCACGGCTCCTCCGACTGCATGACATTTTCACCAGGGACACTGCTGTCTTTGATGATTCTTTCAGCATCCTGCTGAGCGACTATGAGCGTTTTTGTTAGCTCTTACATCCTCTGATATGTCAGATCAGGTTCTTGCAGCAATCTTTGACGAACATGTGACAAGTCATGTATTTAATTAAATTTGCAATAAAAATATATTTGATGAGCCCTTCTCTGACTGTGCCAAACTCACAATTTTTACTTTTGATCTCCACTACTTCCCTGCCGACGTGTGAAGAATGTATATCTGCACATGGTCACATTTCTTCGCGACTCGAAGTAATTGTCGAATTTGGATTTGACTTCGTTGAGCGTGCTCCCATCGAGTTTTAAATTGATCTTAATAAATATATATAATCCACGTTCACCAATTAAAATGGAGTAAAATTGCGATTTCCCGTTTCTCGCTAGACTTGTCCAGGCCTGTAGCTAGCAAATAAAGTTCTAGCTGCTGCCACCAGCGTTTCCACGACTCGGCATTGTTTTTAGCTGGATCTGACGAAATATTCAGTTGCTTTATTTGAGAATTTAAACTTTTTTCTCCTTCGCCATCTTGATTAAGGACGACGTCACCTTGATTTAGCATTTTTTCGACAATCTTCAGACTTTCTTCGATTTCTTTTAATGGACTTCTGACAGCTTATGTGGGGAATTATTATGGAGATGATTCTTGATCTTCAATGTTTAATTGTAGCCAGACATTATAGATACAGGACAGTAATATGTAATTAACAGTCGACGCCCGACGGGGTTATACAACGCAGTGACCAGTGTTGCCAGTATGATTTCCCAAAAAAGTACGGTTGGCTTTCGGTACGGTTTTTAACTTCAAGGTACGGTTGGCTCGAGAATTCGGGATACTCAGTTTTTTACTTCTTCGAGTTGGGTGTGCAAAATTCTGCTGTTTACATACCTATCAGAAACTTGAATCCTTATCGAGTATGTGCTTGAAAAGAAATTACAATAATAATGTTGTTTAATTGAATTAAAATACCGGAAAAACAAAGTTAGATTTAGGTAATTTGATATTTTTAGGTCTAAAAACATCAAATTACATCTATTTTTTTTAGTCGAAGTTTGAATCAATCGCAACTCGAAGAAGAAAAAACTGATCTAATTCTTGCAAAAGTATTCCGACCCGTACGGTTTTGCTAGAATTTTGGCAAATGCTATGGTCGACTCCGTCCACTCAAATTCTACAGCGGAAACAAGTTGTTTTTCATAAAAATATGAAAATAATGTTCAAGGAACTAAAAAAAAACATTTAAGTAATTTGTGTATAAATTTCAGTGTCAAATGAAAGGGAACCCAAACAGCCAAGTCTTATTTGGTTGGAAGAAAAAAGTTTTTTAAACGCAAATTCAAAATGCTGATAAAAACAGGAAAAAGCGTTTTTTTTTTTTCCCCTGTGTAGTGAAAAATAAATAACTAGTATAGAAAAGGTACGAAAAAGGTACGGTCTACTCTGAGGTACGGTTGTGGTACGATTGTGTGATGAATAGTACGGAAAACCGTACTACGGTCTGGCAACGCTGGCAGTGACGGACTGAACTCGCACCACAGATTTAATCACTACCTACGCTTGGACATTCGATTTGGAGGTTATTCAAGAGACAAGAAGAAGAACATAATTAAAAAGTTCTACTTGCTATGGATACTTACAACTACTTACTACATAATTTTACTTTCAATTTAGTACTTACCTCCATAGTTTTCTAGCGTTTTGTCTTTTCTTGTTGCTTTCTTTTCGACTCTTCTCGACACTTAAAGGTCGCAAAAATTTAGGCCGGAAACACATTATTTAACACGCCAGGCGACGCAACGTGTCGACACCCGATGTGCAGTGAGCGCGTGTCGTCCTGTCGTCGCGTCGGGTGTTCATAGTGTGACTCTGGTCATAGAAAACAATACATTTGATTTGACCCAACACGCATCACGTTTCATCGGGTGGCGTCGGTGTTAATAATGTGTTTCCAGCTTAATTCCTTTCACCAAAAACTTAACCAGCGGACGACCGTAAAGGGGGCAGATTAAATTTTGGTTAGTTTTATTTTTCACCTCTCGGTGTGCTTGAACGGGGTGTTTGACATTTAGTCAGTATAAAAGACTGGATAATTGATTTGAACGCAGCCCTGTGAGTTATTAGGTCCCTTTGGTAGATGAAGTGAGGAAGGGTCGGGGAAAGCAATGATATATTATATATAATCTGAGGTAGATACGTCTTACTGACGTCTGCGTGGCGATACAAATACAAGCTAATTATCTCGAGTCAACTCAGTCCGTCCTGCGTCTGGCTGCGATGCCAATTTATGTCAGCGGGTTTGATAGGTAAAAAATAAACAAAGATGCCTACTTGTGTTTTTCGAAACTGCAATACTTATACTGGGCCGGCTGTAAAAAGCAAGAAGGATGTGTCTTTTCATTTGTTAAGTATCGTCTAATCTATTTATAACGGAAAATCAAAAATTTTATTTTACTCAAAAATCACTACTGTCGCGCTGTTGCCGTTTTGCCACCTACACGAACGAGACAAATAGTGCGTTGCATGTATGAGTGACAGAGAGAACGAGAAAATGGCGCGCGGTGTTGTCAGTTTGAACGATGCTAGAGGATGTTGGGGTCGTACGGCCATAATTATGGCCCCATATGGCCGTACGACTCCAATATTATTTTTCACTACTGGTATTTCCATTGTAGGTAAACACAACAACAACAACACAACAATCAACAACAGAATCAACAACATTAATTGACTTTCCAAATTAATTTCTATTTTGATTTAGATTTCCTAAAGACGGTTTAAGGGCCTTCGCGCCTTTTAAGCCGTAAAAACGTTACATTCTAAAGCATCGTCCTCATTAACGGCTGGGTGTAAAGATTGAAAAAAAAAATATGTTTACTGTAGATTCATGTACAACAATGTGAGTAAATTTTATTTTCTTAAGACAAATAGTTGAGCTGTAAAAAAATATTTAACAACACGCTATTTTTTTCAAATAAATGCTCAGAACTTCTAAACGGTTTCGTTTATTTTAAATATTTTTGAATAGATCAATCGGTGTTAAAATTTACTACAAAGTGAGCAACGCTCATGTAAATCAGTCAATATTTTTAACCGACTTCATACAAGGAACATTCAATTATTAAGATTTCCATATATAAAACCGGGCGAGGGCGGCCCGCGGCAGTCACGCGTTAGCATTCAGACGGGGAGGCTGTGTCGCTCGCTGCTCCGCTCGCGCTATCGTTCGACTATGCGTACACGTTTGTGTTTGTGCAAGTATTTACGTGGTTTTTGCGTTAGTGTGCATTATAGAGTAACGCGCTTCAGGTAATCCAAATTGATCCCGCCCGCGCATGGACGCTTTATTGATACTTTGACTGGTGTTTATGTGAATGTAAATACTTTTTTTGTGTAATACTGTTTATATTGTACATTGTGTTAATTTTAAAATATTGTGTAAATAAATAAATATCTATATTAACGGTGCAGTTTATGATGGATGAAACTTATCCACCTAATTAGAAATGTAAAATTATAAAATACTTACATCTATTGCAGGACAACAAACATTATATCAAGCAAAGTAAGATTCCGATATTATTATTATAGCGTAAACAAACATTTAAATAATCATAAAATTAATAGATAGTTGGTTTGTTTTAGGAGTGACGTTATCAAGCTATGCAAGTTGGTAACAAATGCCTTTGCTAGATAATTAGTGGTCAGTTGATCTGAGGGTCAGCCGTAGATGTTCGCGAGAGTACATTCTCAACTCGTAGAGCAATACTAGGTACTAATTTATGTTACTTTATACATAATTATTATACTTACTGGACAAAGTCTCACGCTATGAGTCCCTAGCACATTTTTTTTTATAAAAGTAAATTTGTGTATGCCTATGCGCTAAATAAATTTTATTATTTATTGGAACGAAGTTCCTTATCGCGCGTTGTGAAAGGGGGCTGGACGGAAAAAAATCTTACGAAAAGTTGGCACGACACTTTTATCCGACTGCGCGACGCAAAGGAGGGTAATGTGTTTATTGGAACGAAGTTCCTTATCGCGCGTTGCGAAAGAGTGCTAGAGCTCAAAGAGTGGAGTGGAGTGGAGCGGAGTGGAGCGGAGCGGAGCGGAGCGGAGCGGAGTGGAGTGGAGTGGGGTGGAGTCGCGAAGATTATTCATGGTTTTCGAGGGTGTTGAAACCGATGTTGCAGTCAAAATGTAAATCCAAGATGGCGGCTGCAAAAAATATCGAGGTTTTCGTCATGGGTGTCGTTTTCATGGTTTTCGAAGGTATTGAAACCGATGGTGCAGTCAAAATGTAAATCCAAGATGGCGGCTGCAAAAAATATCGAGGTTTTCGTCATGGGTGTCGTTTTCACGGTTTTCGAGGGTGTTGGAACCGATGGTGCAGTCAAAATGTAAATCCAAGATGGCGGCTGCAAAAAATATCGAGGTTTTCGTCATGGGTGTCGTTTTCATGGTTTTCGAGGGTGTTGAAACCGATGGTGCAGTCAAAATGTAAATCCAAGATGGCCGCTGCATAAATTATCGAAGTTTTCATCATGGGTGTCGTTTTCATGGTTTTCAAGGGTGTTGAAACCGATGTTGCAGTCAAAATGTAAATCCAAGATGGCGGCTGCAAAAAATATCGAGGTTTTCGTCATGGGTGTCGTTTTCATGGTTTTCGAGGGTGTTAAAACCGATGGTGCAATCAAAATGTAAATCCAAGATGGCGGCTACAAAAAATATCGAGGTTTTCGTCATGGGTGTCGTTTTCACGGTTTACGAGGGTGTTGAAACCGATGGTGCAGTCAAAATGTAAATCCAAGATGGCAGCTGCATAAATTTATCGAGGTTTTCGTCATGGTTGTCGTTTTCATGGTTTTCGAGGGTGTTGAAACCGATGGTGCAGTTTAAATGTAAATCCAAGATGGCGGCTGAAAAAATTATCGAGGTTTTCGTCATGGGTGTCGTTTTCATGGTTTTTGAGGGTGTTGAATCCAATATTGCAGTCAAAATGTAAATCCAAAGTGGCGGCTGCCAAAATTATCGAGGTTTTCATCATGGATGTCGTTTTCGTTGTTTTTGAGGGTGTTGAAACCGATATTATTATCAAAATAGAAATCCCAGATGTCAAATAACAAAAATCAAAAAATATTATTATAACAATAAAAAAATAAAATTTTATTACAATTCCTTCACTAATTAATCGAAAGGAACTTCGTTCCATCCGGGTGTCCCTTGACACCTCCTAAGTTTTTTTTATTTAGTTTCGTACAAAAAATATTATATTATCACGTGTCTTAAATCCAACATGGCGGACATCCAAGATGGCGGATTGGCTATTTGGAATGCACCCCGATGATAAGGGTATTAAATGAAAGGCTTTTCTGTCAGAAATACGAAAAAAATAGTCACGTGTCTTAAATCCAACATGGCGGACATCCAAGATGGCGGATTGGATATTTGGAATGCACCCCGATGATATGGGTATTAAATGAAAGGGTTTTCTGTCAGAAATACGAAAAAAAATAGTCACGTGACTTATAAATAAATTTAAATAAATCTAATATGGTGGACGTCCAAGATGGCGGACAGGCTATTTGAAATGCACCCCAATGATATGGGTATCAAATGAAAGGTTTTGCTGTTAGGAATATGAAAAAATTTGTTGTGTGTCTTAAATCCAACATGGCGGACATCGAAGATGGCGGATTGACTATTTGAAATGCACCCCCATGATATGGGTATTAAACGAAAGGGTTTGCTGATTGGGATACCTACGAAAAAATAATAAAATAATTCATAGATTTAAAAAATTTAAACCCACGTTTTTAAATTTCCTACAAATAAGAAAATAACCCACGGAGCGCGTTCCAACTACTCCCCATTCCCCTCGCCTGCCAGCGAATCCCTGAAGTACCTCCCGCAACAACCGTGCCCGGGAGGACTTGCGTCAGCTTGAAGGTGAGGACGCCGCAGCGCATCTCCAACCACTTCTCAAAGAGGGATCTTACCGCCGCAATTATGACATGACCAGGCAGTCATTATAGCGCGGGAGCCAGAGCAAAGTTTCGTCAGTGATTTCTTCTCAAGTCATAATTAGTAGACTAGTTACATAAGGGAGTCGTATCATAAAGATTCGTGGAAGTCAGCTGCGGTTCCGTTGGTGGGATAAGTAGCAATCGCCGTTCAAACACGTAGAAAAAAAATTTTTTTTTTGTCATTTCCTCCCAACTGAAACCTGGTTTATATCGAAGATTACCTTAAACCACGAAGAATAAAACAAATCAGCTGACTGTACCTTGGTGGAAAACACGTGAGCTGGTCACGCGAACATGTAATTTTTTATTTTATTTTCAGTGATTTCCTCTCGACTCAAATTTTACCTGATGATAGTTTACATTAAGTTATGGATAAAAACAAACGTCAGCTGGCTGTACCTCGGTGGAAAGATCGTCAGCTGATGCTTATACATTTACAAGCAGGCCTACCGCTCTCAGCCTAAATGTGCATTCAGTTCAATTCAATTCCTCCCTACAGAAAACTTGTTTATATTGACGCTTACTCAATATCACGAAGAAAAAATACATTCAGCTAATGTTTACAGACAGTTATGGATCAAAATACAGAGTTATTCTTATTAAGGTGGGCATCAGGAACATATGTGATTCCGTATGAGATACGAAAAAACTTAGGAGACTTTAGCTTTTTTTTCAGTATAAGGCATTTTTATTTTATGGTCAAGTGTGAATTGTCCACTAAAATAAATCGCTAGGAGCAATATTTGGATTGTACAAAATATGCAATACCTTAAAAACTACTTAACCGATTCTCATGAAACAAACTGTACAATAGTTTTTAAAACAAGACCAACACATTAAAATTAGTTCCATTTAGAGATGGGTAACTAGCCGGATGCTTTGAGTTATTATCGATTATAATTCATTAACAGCCATTATTAGCCATCCAATGGCTAATAACCCTGCTATTAATGTATTGTCAAAGAAACTATTTTTTTTTTCTTTTTATTGTAAATCTGTGGGTGTGAATATAAATTGGGTGCGTGTACGTAGTGTGATTCAATGTATTGTTATTCTTTTTATTTATTTTCACCTTTTTGTATGTGAAAAAGTGTTAATAATAAAATGAATAAGTACACATTTTTCGGGAAATCTAAGAAAATATAAAGCAATGCAATATATTTATGAACTGGGCCAATATTTAAAAATAAACATCCCATTCTAAAAGTCAGTAAGGACACTCCCTCATCGCGAGCATTCACCTGTAATGTAACGTTACAGATTCGAATATTCGAAGACAATAGAGCATCAAATTGCGCACTTTTATGTTACACTAGCTTTTGCCCGCGACTTCGTACGCGCATAACGTTCTTATCACACCACTTGTTCGTAAATGTCAAATTATATGTCATGCAAACAAGGAATAAAGCAAGGCATTGCTGTCCCCCATTCGAGCCGGGCAATAATATTGTACTGAATTTCATTATGCTAAGTAAAACAGTATGAAAACTTTCACCAAGGAGTTGTAGCAGTAATGGCGGCCGCTGGCTGCAACAGCTGATCGCTTGCTGTGTGCCCACTTCACGTTCGAAAGTTGTCGTACGGCGTACCACATCAAATTTCAAAAATCGAATTCATTTCCTCGCAGTAGATGTGAAAAGCAGAGTACGCTCCTCGGAAGTAAAGCTGCCTTGTCTTGGGCTAACTTGAATCCCTCGCTCACTAAGGATTCTTTATAATATTAAGTAGGGATTACAGGTGAACGCTCGCGGTAAGGGATAGCGCCTTAACAGAAACGAATCGCTGCAAACCAGTCTTGGTAGGTGGTAATCAACAACTTGACTGAGGATGTATTAGCGAGCGAAGTGAGCTCAGGACTTGGGGCACCCGGACTCGGAACCTTGCAGGAGCCACGCGAAGCGGGGCTCCGTCGAGCCATCTTGGTAGGTGGTAATCAGCAACTTGACTAAGGATGCAAGAGCGAGCGAAGTGAGCTCAGGACTTGGGGCACCCGGACTCGGAACCTTGCAAACAGATATACGAGCCACGCGAAGCAGGCTACCTTGGTAGATGGTAATCAGCAACTTGACTAAGGATGCAAGAGCGAGCGAAGTGAGCTCAGGACTTGGAGCACCTGGACTCGGAACCTTGCAAACAGAAATACGAGCCACGCGAAGCAGGCCACCTTGGTAGGTGGTAATCAGCAACTTGACTAAGGATGAAAGAGCGAGCGAAGTGAGCTCAGGACTTGGAGCACCTGGACTCGGAACCTTGCAAACAGAAATACGAGCCACGCGAAGCGGGGCTCCGTCGAGCCACCTTGGTAGATGGTAATCAGCAACTTGACTAAGAATGCAAGAGCGAGCGAAGTGAGCTCAGGACTTTGAGCACCTGGACTCGGAACCTTGCAAACAGAAATACGAGCCACGCGAAGCGGGGCTCCTTCGAGCCACCTTGGTAGGTGGTAATCAGCAACTTGACTAAGGATGCAAGAGCGAGCGAAGTAAGCTCAGGACTTGGGGCCCCTGGACTCGGAACCTTGCAAACAGAAATACGAGCCATGCGAAGCGGGCCACCTTGGTAGGTGGTAATCAGCAACTTGACTAAGGATGCAAGGAGTTCGGGACTTGGGGCACCCGGACTCGGACAGGTTAGGTTCGAAGTGTTAGGTTACATTAAACTTTGCAAACAGAAATAAGAGCCCCACGAAGCTGGGCTCCGTCGAGATTCCTTGATAGGAGGTAATCAGCAACTATACTAAGGATGCAAGAACGAACGTAATTAAATTTTCGGAATTCTAATTAATCGGTATTTTAATAATCGGTTTTCATGTTTTTTTTAAGTTTTGAAAAATTTAAGTCGGTCTTTTTGTTATTCGATCTATTCAAACATGGTATTTTGAGAAGTTTACGTTAGGAATATTGTTTTTTTTTTATGAAAACACGAATACTGATCATTTAGAGTTGGTATATTAGGATTTTTGAACCATTCGGAATTACGAAAATAAAATCGGTATTTTGAAGTTCATGTTATCGTAGTGTACCCGTAAATAGCTGATTATTTCTTTTTAAAAGGGCCCGATTATTTTTAAATTGCACATTTATTTACTACAAAGAAAGATGATGAAAATGAAGTCTAATCTGACAGGCCTAAGCCTGAAAACCATGGGTTCAATCACTAAAAATATTAAATAACAGCAGGGTTATCATCCATAATGGCTATTAACTGGCTACTAACTGCTATTAATCGATTATTAGCCAAATGATATTAACCGGATTATTATCATTGCCCATCACTAGTTCCATTGCAATAACCCCATAAACAAAAAAATACATTTTCAAGTAACGTAATTATGATTAACCTAATTATCAAACTTTAGTACAATTTTCTAGTTAGTTTCGGTAAGAAATGTATTTTAATTAAGTCTAATTAGAGAAATACAGTATTCTAATAAGAATTTAGCACAAACAAATAACATAATCAAAAATTCTAATTAGAAAAAATATCTTAAGAGAATCTCCTTATAAACAATATTTACATCTTGTCGCACCTCCCACTACGTACACCTCTCGTCATAGCGGTGATCTCATCGCCGACTTTCAATACTTTGGCCGGCACTTTCAGGAAAGCCCAAAAAATGTATGGAGCGCGATGAATGTTAAATGATGTCCTTTGACTAATTTCCGCCGTCCTGATTTTTGTCTTCCGATACAACGAATCTTTACATGAAACAGAGTCGAAAGGCATTAAAAAATAAATCTTATATGAGATAATTATGTTGATCATAAGTACGTAACTTGAAAATGTATTTTTTTTTGTTTTTTGGGGTTATTGCAATGGACTTTATTTTAATGTGTTGGTCTTGTTGTAAAAACAATTGTACAGTTTGTGTCATGAAAATCGGTTAAGTAGTTTTTAAGGTATTGCATATTTTGTATAATCCAAATATTGTTCGTAGAGAATAATCCAAATATTGTTCTCTCTCTACGTGATCGAATCCGAAATGAGGAGATCCGTAGACGAACTAAAGTCACCGATATAGCCCACCGGATTAGCAAGTTGAAGTGGCAATGGGCAGGCCATATTGCTCGCAGAGCAGATGGCCGATGGGGTCGAAAAGTACTAGAGTGGAGACCACGGACTAGCAAGCGCAGCGTAGGACGTCCACCAGCAAGGTGGACAGACGACCTTATAAAGGTCGCCGGAAGACACTGGATGCAGGTCGCTTCCAACCGGTATAAGTGGAAATCAAAAGGGGAGGCCTATGTTCAGCAGTGGACGTCCTACGGCTGAGATGATGATGATGAAATATTGTTCCTTGTGAATTCATTTTAGTGGACAATTCACACTTGACCAAAAAACTAAAAATGCCAGAATTTTTATAATGAAAAAAGAGCTAAAGTCTCCTAACTAAGTTTTTTCGTATCTCTTACGGAATCACATATGTCCCTGATGCCCAGCTTAATAAGAATAACTCTGTATTTTTATACATAACTGTCTGTCAACATTTAGCTGAATGTATTTTTTCTTCGTGATATTGAGTAAGCGTCAATATAAACAAGTTTTCTGTAGGGAGGAATTGAAAACATTGAACTGAATGCACATTTAGGCTGAGAGCGGTAGTCCTGCTTGTAATTTACAAAGCATCAGCTGACGATGTTTCCACCGAGATACAGCCAGGTGACGTTTGTTTTTATCCAAAACTTAATGTTACCTATCATCAGGTCAAAATTTGAGTTGAGAGGAAATCACTGAAAATAAAAATAAAAAATTACATGTTCGCGTGACCAGCTGACGTGTTTTCCACCAAGGTACAGTCAGCTGATTTGTTTTATTCTTCGTGATTTATTAAGGTAATCTTCGATATAAACCAGGTTTCAGTTGGGAGGAAATGACTAAAAAAATATATTTTTCCTATATGTTTGAACGACGATTGCTGCTTATCCCACCGACGGAACCGCAGCCGACTTCCACGAATCTTTATGATACGACTCCCTTATGTAGTCTGCTAATTATCGCTTGAGAGGAAATTGGTCATGGAAATCTGTTGCTGGCTCCCGCTCTATTAGGTATTACTCTTAATTTTGTTGTGGTATTATTTTGAAACTATGATATCTCCTAAGATATTCATTGAAATCAAACGATGTCAAGGGCAATTTTGTTCAAAATTCAATGCTTGTGATGATTAACGTATTTATTTGGATAAGGATTAATATCGTGTTAATGAAAATACCATCGCAAATAATGCATTACTTAAAATCAAATTTGATTTCCATAAAAAAGGTTATAATGACTTAACCTTAAAAGATAAATATAATTATGCTCTCGCGGACTTTATTTTAGAATTTTTTATCAGGAATAATTCCGTAGTACATAATTTTTGCGTATGTTTAACCGTTTACGCATCGCACGCAACGGACGCTCTCGAAATGGAATACATTTTCCCGATATTGAAACATTTCTCTTTACTGCTCCGCTCCTTTTGATGATAGCGTGATGTTATATAGCCTATAGTCTTCCTCAATAAATGGTCTATTCAACACAAAAATAATTTTACAATTTGAACCAGTAGTTCCTGAGATTACCGCGTTCAAACAAACAAACAAACAAACTCTTCAGCTTTATAATATTAGTATAGATTTAGAATATCTTCGAAACTATGCATTTTTGGACCACATAATGCAGAATTTTTTGTATTATTTTTACGTCTAAAATATAACCCTAAAGTTATAGGAAATAAAGAAACACGCTGTATAAGTAGGTACGTATAGTCTTTTAAAAATATCTTGTGTTCATCTAAACAAAAATGTACCGTGCAAATGGCATTCTGTTCTGAAATTTTAGGCAAAAAAGCCCGCGCCCGCCGGCTAGCCGCGCACGTCGTTTCTGCCTCGCTGCATAGTCTATGATATCGTTTTGAGGTATCGCGGTACGCTCGGGACATATTAGTGTGTGCGGTGCAGATATGAAAGTGTGCGTTTAGCTCCGCCCGCATGCTCAAGGTTATTGAGGGTACTATGCGCCTTAATAAAAGAAAAATGGACACAAGTGGTAAGAAAACAACGACGAGAAGATTAATGGATGCCAACGACATACCTACTCAACTATTTGTTCTCAACACTTTGTGGAAAGAGACAAGTAGGTACGTTACAAAAAAAAAAACTTTTTCAAAAAAAAATGTAACCGACTTCAAAACAACCACAAAAAAACTTCAAAATATATAAATAATACCTATAAAAAAACTTTTGTTTCGAAAGTCGGTGACTTTATTTTTTGTTTCATTGACTTTTTGTCACCGACTTTTATATTAGAGAATAATAAAATTTTAAGAAAATAAGCTATTATACAAAGGGGATAGCAGATTTTATTATGGAGGGTGAGCCTATCGGTCACTCGCCATTTTGTTTTTTTTTTTCAGAATCGTGGTGCACAACCAAAGTAGAGTGTGCCCATGAAGTTTCTTGCCCGTTCTTCTCCATAGAGATCTACTTCTTGGAATAGGCATCTACTGTACTTTCACAGTTTTTATGTCTTGTGACTGGGACTGTAGCACCATAACTTTGTAATGATTAATTATATTTTTTATGTCTTTGACAATTCAAAAGTGCCTGTAACTGGTCTACTCGAATTAAATGCTTTTGATTTGATTTTGAATAAAATTTGTAAATAAACATTTTTATTTAAAAAAAAACTGTTTATTTTCTTCATTCTGCCTTCTATGCCTATTTTTCCCCATTTCACTCTAGCTGGGAGCCGATGAAACGTCATTGTCTGTCGTTGACAATTGCCATGTCAACAATATGTTTCTAAAATATCGCCATGTTTTTATTTCTTTACAATGTGTATGACGTCTCTATTGGTAAAACCTCATTGGGGGAAAGTGTAGTGATTGGCCCATTGGCATCGCGTCATAGCCGCCACTCGGGATTCGTTGTTTTGTGCGCAATGTTTGTGCCTTTTATTGTGCGTTTCATTTGTCGAACGATGCGCAAAGCGATCCCCACTCCAAATTAAAATATTCGCGTTTGATCAGTTTGATCGCGAACGGTAGTAGCACGGTAATATTATACTGTGGTAGTAGACAACCGTGGGTGCGGCCAACGGAAAAATATGCAACGGCAGTCAGCTCCCGTATTTGCTGGCTTGCGGATAAATTATCTTAGCTATTTATCTACTATTTTCGAACGCAATCGTGTTTACTTATACTACATAAAAAGGTGCAGGAACTTGAAAAAGTCATTTTTACACCTCTATGAACTTGGAAGCTTGTATTGATGATTCTAATTCTGTAACTACATACGTCTTACAGCCGCAATTAACATTATAATCAACATACAAACTAGCACTGGCCTGCAAATTGCAAAAAACGTACGAAATTTTGAATATCGCGGTCTGGTTGGAGCCTAGCCTTCACCTTAATTTGTTTCTGTACACCAATATAAAAGTAGAGGCATTTGGCACGGTTGGCGCATTAAAAAAAAACTGGGGGAAAAAGTATGAAGCAGAGCAAAATTAGGTACTCGACATAATTATTGCTATGAAAAAATTGGTAGGCGTCAAAAGTTTTCATAGGTAGGTATAGTACTCGTCGCATTATATTTTCTGATTATTATTTCAAGTTCTTATTCTTCTCTTGTTATAAAGTTAGAGACTTTACACACGGGCCAGTGTGTAAAGGGAAGTTTAATATATTGAGAAGTTAGTGATATTGTCGAAGAAGTCAGAAACTTCCGGGTGATACGACAGGTGTTAAGTTTGGTGGGTTTTTTAAAGCATGTGATAGCGTATGTGAGGGCATGTGTAGTGTGTTAAGGCTCTGTATGAGGTACTTAAGATAATACTTCTTTCCTCTTGCGATCTCCACCTCAAACCAGCCAAAAAAATAATTACCTATTATTGTTATTATAATATTTTTGGGAGGTTAAATTAGGTTGGTACTTAGGTGTATAAGCCTATAGGTACATTTGAAGGCATGCACATTTCTGTGGTAAAAATATAAGGTAGATATATAATTAACATTAATTATGACATCTACTATTAAGTAAGTAGGTACAAGTTCCTCATACACTTCTTATCCATCGTCTATGTACACCCGTCGTTCTGACCGTCATTCAGGTCCGCGGAGTCACTTAATTTACTTATTATTAAAATTGTTCTTGTACTTAATACATTTAATTTAGGACAGCCATCATAATATCATTTTTATAAGTACAAACTCGGGTGCTAGTATATGTACTTAGGTACCAATCTAACCAATGTTAGGTACCGTACCAAAAAACTTTTCCAGCAATTACAAATATATGATTCCAGCAAAATTTTTAAGCTAACTTTACAGAACGATCACTTGTACGTTGTCAATAAATGAAAAAAGTTATATTACAAAAGACGTTTTGATGCAATTTCACTAATTAACATTTCAGTAGCTTTCACCAGCAAGGTAGAGGCAAATATTAAATAATGATGTTAAAAGAGTAACGTTGTTGCAACACGTATTTAGGAACGTTATAATTAAATGGTTGTAGCGATGTTATAATTTAACGTTTCACAAAGTTAAGTGACTTAGGTTGTTGCAAAATGAAAATTAAAACTTTCAATTGTAATTTAATAGTTACATTATAAATATAAATTTCAATAAGTTTCGAAAATAAGGTCTTAGCTAATATTTGACAATTACCACAATATTATCGGTACATTTGTTTTGTAACTTCCAAATGCGTGATAAACAAACTTACTGAAACTTCTTGTAAGTTTCATGTTTAGTGGGTACGGAACGTGTCGGAACTGTTGTGTGCGGATAGGCCTTAAATATACCTAAATATTAAATTACTTTAAAAATAAAAAACCTGTTCCTGATGGTTACAAACACAACAAACAAAGAATTATCCGAATCGGTCCAGCTCCAGCCGTTTGCAAGTTATGGGCTTAGCAACACATTTAGCGATCCATTTTTATGTTATAGAAGATAGATAGATATAGAAGATAGAAAGAGATAGAAGATAGATAGATAGAAGATATAAGTCCATACTGTCCATAGCAATGTCAGAGGGTTCTCTATTGTGTTAGGTACCTAACTTTTTTATACATAATCTAATGTGACATATTTTTTTTTGTCTTCATCATTTGTCCGAATGATAACTTGCCCGAACTTAATAACACATAATTTCAAATGCCATAACATTGAAATTCCTAAATACTGTATGTCCTAAATTCGTTTGTCATAAATATAACAATCAATAATATACAAAATACATAAAACCGATTGCCATAAAATAACATAAGTCCTAAAGTTTGTTTTGTTACTGATTACCACCCAATAAGGAAAATAGACGGAGCCCCGCTTCGCGGGGCTTTATTTCTGCGTGCAAGGTTTAAAGTAACCTTTTCAGTTCAGACCCCGCCATCCCCTTCGAACCTAACCTGTCCGTGTCGGGGTGCCCACAAGTACCGAGCTCGCTTCGCTCGCTCTTGGATCCCAAGATCTTCAGTTTCTAAACAATTTAATGGGGTAAGTAATATATGATATAACTACAAAATCTCTAAAATTTACAAGAGATAACAACTGAATATATAATTTTATTTGATATAACGATCTGTTAATATAATAAACGATTGACATAATTTTATAATGACTAACTTCTATAAGCATAACAATCAATGAATATAAAATCGTTTTGTATACCACTCAAAAGACATAAAACTTATTTGGTCAAATTTTTTTTCTTCCTGGCAAGTAATCTAACACTGATGTACCTGGTAATAATACCACCTTCCATGAATGCTCGACGGAGCCCCGCTTCGCGGGGCTCCTATTTCTGCGTACAGGGTTTATAGTAACCTAACACGAAGGGGATGGCGGGGTCTTTCAGACCCCGCCATCCCCTTCGAACCTAACCTATCCGTGTCGGGTTGCCCCAAGTCCCGAGCTCGCTTCGCTCGCTCTTGCATCCTAGGTCAAATAACTGATTACTACCTGTCATGCTGGCTCGACGTAGCCCCGCTTCGCGGGGCTCCTATTTCTGGGTGCAAGGTTTAAAGTAACCTAACACGAAGAGGATGGCGGGGTCTTCCAGACCCCGCCAACCCCTTCGAACCTAACCTGTCCGTGTCGGGATATCCCGTCCCGAGCTCGCTTCGCTCGCTCTTGGATACTTAATTTTTCTAATAACAATGGCAATCGTGAAGGCAAACAATCAAAGTTTAAAGGATAAGTCAAAGTCATCAAAGAAAATAGTTTAAACGTCAAATTATATGTTTCAAACGTTAACGAAATGATTTTCGCTTAAATAAACGTTATATCAAATAAAATTATATGAAATGAGTTTTAGAGTAACACAAACATTATGTGTATAGAAATTATATCAACCGTTGGTACATCTCACGTTGATTATATCATGTGAACGTTATTGAAATGAAAATATATCAAATGACTTTATATGAAATGAGACGCACCCATTTAATGAAATATCTGTTTTACTATACCTAATTGAACATTCGGAATAATACACATTATGTAATACAATGATTAGAACATATGACTTTATTTCATACAAAATTAGGAGATTCAATTATTATGATACTCGATATTATGCCAGAACAGCTTTAGAAGTGAAGATAATTATGTAAAACAATATTTAGAACTTTTGATTATTATGGTTACTGAATTTTATAGCATATAGCAATAGCTATGGATAATGATTTTCGGACAAACAGTTTTAGGTGACGAAAAGGGATACCATGTCAGAGACCTGTGGTGTTCCAAGAGGCGGTTTAATTAACCCTGACACCAGAGAGTGGCAAAATTCTCACACAAAAATGAATGAATGGAATGACTCTAAATCAGGTTTCTTTTTTAAGGAAAATAACAATCAAAATTACCAGAGGGACACTTGTTTTTGATACTTATTTACTAATATTTTTGACTTATGTTTGCCCTTGACAATTCCTAAGTTCAAAACGATTTAACTAAATGTATACGTACTTCCGAGATATCAGTTTTTGTCCCAAAGAAGCTGGTTTTGAAGAAAAACTGGTTGGCAATGTGACTTTTTTCAATGTCAGGTTGAAGGTAGAAACATTATTTGATGCCAGAAATTAATATTCAATAAAGCTGCACTTATATTAGTATTTTTTTTATTTGCGAATAGCGAGCCCGTGTGCGAATAGCGTGTCGGGTGGACGCTCCAACGCGTGTCCCTCTGAATAGCAGAGGGCACAGGGGCGGAGCGGGCTTGCGGACGGTGAGTAATGGGTAGGCTAGCCGTCCGACCAAGGACCAAGCCCGGGTCGATGGCGCGTCGTGTTTCACGCGTCACCGACGGGGCCCCTTATGGGGCCAAATGCCTGCTGGGGTCGCGGAATTTTCTTAATCCAGGATACCGTGGCCTCGGAACGTGAAGGGCATCCGAAGGAACACGGGTGGATTTTAGTCAGTAAGAGTCCGACAGTCCCTTCCGCCCCACCCAGGGCGGGAGGACTCATTTGATGATTTTTCCAACCAAAAAAAAAAAGCGATTGGTTGCGTTTGCGCACTATTTCGCCTGATGGTAAGTGATGATGTAGTCGAAGGTGAAGCACGCTTGCCTAGAAGTAACCTGTTCACTCTTGACTTGAACAAACCATAAAATTGCTGTCAATAAGTTAAAATTCGCTCCACGACTGAAGACCTGCTGAAATTTCGTGGTAGGTACTCAGGGTTGGCGTGATTAAAACAAGTTGTTTTAAAACAGTGTTTAAAACAGTTTGAAATTAAACAGTGTTTTTTATTACCCGTTTCAACAACTTTTCAAGGCAGATGAATGCTTATAAAATGAAAATAAATTAATATTCAGGAGTCTACATAGTTTGATATAAAACCTTTTGAGTCTAATGCCATTGTTATGTCATATTTTTGAACTTTTATTGGCATTGTAATGAAACAATGCATAAAATTATTAGAAAAAAAAATTTCACATGTTTTTTTCCATTGATCATTTTTCGTAAAAATTTCATTACAAAGGGCGAATTTGAAAAGATGTAGTCTAGAAATGAAACATAATTGATTTATACGTTTAGACATCCACAAACAAGGTGGAATTAATTTGAAAAAAACACTTGTTTAAAACATTTTGAACTCTTTGTTTTATAAATTTGAAAAAAAAACTGTATTGTTTTTCCAACCCTCTACATAATTTGATTAATGCAATTTGATGTAATGAAATAGACACTAGCGCCGCGTCAAAAAAAGTTCAGTCGTGGCCGTGGCGCGGATTCTATGTCACTTTAATGTCAAAACACGATTTTTTGAGATTTCTACAATGGAAAATTTAAATAATTGGAATAGCCTATTCAGCGTTTAATTATTCGAAATAACTAATTAACGAAACTTAACATTCAATCAATAAAAACATACAATAATTAAGCACAGCAACTAAACATAAAGTTACAAAAAAAAACCGGCAGCCATCTTGAATTTTTTAAAAAGAACACGATCTTGTTTTTCTCAAGATTATACCTTGATAAACTAATGCATTATCGATGTTCATTAAATATAGATTGTATTTAAACTTATTTAGGTACTACCTTTTTCTCGTGTATTCTCTCGCGTTTTACTGAACTACTAGGTACTATTACCCCGACACAAATGAGGATGATAATCAAAAGCTTTAACCGAACTTTTTTTTGCTATAAATCATACCTATTACGTCAGCTGTCAAAAAAACTGCATCAAGATCGGTACATTTGTTTAGGAGCTATGATTCCACAGACGCACAGAATTATCAAACGGACATTAGCACCCCATTTTAGATTTTTGTCGCGGAATTAAAACTAAATATTTTTCATACCTATCATTATTTTAATGTCATAGATTTCCGCGAAGTAACGACGGATTCTATAATTTACCCCATTTTGCGAGGTATTCCTCGTAGCGCTCCTGTTTTGAAGCGCTCCCATCTAAGCGCTCCTGTTTCATTCCTCAAAGCGTTCCCAAAAGGAGCGCTTGGAGGAACGATTAAAAATATTAAAATTTATTTCCTCGAAGCGCTCCCATTATTAACTTTCGGATAGAGATGGGACTATACTAACTGAAATTATCGATAATAAGTAGAACACATTGTTATAATATACAACTAGCGGCCCGTCCCGGCTTCGCACGGGTTTGGTATTTTTTTTTGTAAATCCTTTAGTCCAGAGTTTTTCAAACCTGTGGGTCGCGACCCCCTGGGGGGTCGCGAAGCCTCTTCAGGGGGGTCGCGAAGCTTCTCTTGAGGAGTTGTTAAAAGTTGAGAACCTTACATTTATCAAGCTCTATTTCAATTTAATATGCTAAAATTTTTCCGCCTCGCTACGCTCGCTCATTAATGAAGGGTATGCTTGTGAAGGTAAAAAGAAGTCAACTTTTTTAGGTCACTTTTCAATGAAAACTTGTCTTATGTTGGTGTAGAAATAGTAGATTTACTGTCACACGCCGCGCTCACTCTTCAAGTCTTTAATTTTTTTATCTCGCTTTTAGATTAAAACTTGTTCTGTCGTACTACGGAAACGTTTAACTTTTAGAGTACTTACTCTGCGTTCAATCTTCTTTGTAGATTTGGCTTTTCATAGTCCAGAAATCTATAAATTTTCGAGCTCGCTGCGCTCGCTCTTGAAAATATGTTTTAAGTTTCCATGACCTAATGACATCGATTTTCATACATAATTCATTTTTCAATAATGCTTTTGTGGAAACTACTATTGAAAAATGAACTACGCAGCGAGCGTACTCTTACCGTTTACGAACTTAAAAACTTATATTTGTAGTACAAAATGAGTGTGTACTCCTGCTTTAAGTTTTTCTTCTAGAAGGCGGTGTGGAAATGTCGGTGCACAGTTACTCGCACTAGACAGTTTTTTTTAATTCAAATTTTGGGGCGGCAAGCTGTACAGGCCCAGGGCGCCGACAATTTTAAATTACGCCACTGCTTATAGATCATAAAAATATTTGCAGGAGTCGAACCAGCAACACGCAGCGCAGCAGTGCAATCGCTCAGCCACTTTGCTAACCGTGCCGTCAAAATTGAATGCTTGAAAAAAGCAACGGGTAGGGGGTCGCGAAATATTTCTTCATACTAAGGGGCGACCCTCTTGCCATGAAAAAGGTTGAAAAACCCTGCTTTAGTCCACCAAATAGATGAATATATTCTGCCGTCATAATTATGTACCTATTCATATTTTTTTATTGTTTAGAAAGCTTATGATTTCTTTCCATTATGTTTCCCATTATTACCCCCCTCCCCGCACACCTCAATGTTTTGTCGAAAGTTTTTCGTAGAATTATGGCAATAGTTGTCTATCGTTTACGTCAATGGTAGAAATGACTTTCCTTGTCCTAGGCGGGGCGAGTGTCAGACTCTTACTGACTAAAACCGCCTACTGACTAAAATCACCCGCTCTGAGCCGGGACCCAGTAACGTATTGCGCTCATACACATAAGAGTGCCGAAAGCAAAATGATATTATTCTCTCAATTTCGTAATTTGGTTAAGCAACTTCGATGTCGATGATGCACACATGAGTTTTAAAAAAAAATATCGATATAATTCATTACGTTTACTTCATGCTTTTCCTTATTTTTAAACGTGGGAGCGCTTCGAGGAAATAAATTTTAATATTTTTAATCGTTCCTCTAAGCGCTCCTTTTGGGAGCGCTTGGAGGAATGAAACAGGAGCGCTTAGATAGGAGCGCTTCAAAACGGGAGCGCTACAGGAATACCTCCATTTTGCGTTGAGGGTTAAAATACTCATTATTTAACAAAGACATTAAACTATATACGAGCAATAGACGGGACATCACGAATGTTAGAACGGTGTTACCATACTACAAAATAATTAAATATGGTTTACTTAAAATGAATTTTAGACTGGTATATTTTTTGTTTATGGTAACATTTATGTTTTTTTCGTTTGTTTTTGTAACCATAATTAGTAAAAATAATTTTGGAATAATTAATGGTTTGTTTTAAAAGTGTTAAAACATTTTGGTTGAAACGATATCGATTCAAAAGGATTAATTCGATCTTAATATGATTTTCTTACGTTACCCTGTGTAATGTAGTGACATTTGATTAAATTTGTCAAAGTTGAGCTAATTGTGAATTTTAGGTCCGACAGTCAGTCTAGTTTGTGCCTCGAAACGAGCAGGTCGAATTAATCCTTGGTAGTCGCGAATAAAATTGTTTGAGCCGTAGAAGTGTGAATTAATTGTTTTAAAAGTGGAATAAAATTGTAATAATAACGATTGTGGATTTTACTTTATCGAAAGAGCTAACACGAAGAAATTTGTGATCCAAAACTTTATAGGTAAAAAGTCCCTCAGTCTAGTAGTCGCGTTGCTATGCAACGCTTAATAGTGCTACTGACGCACGGCATCAACAATTTTGTATGACAATTTTCCCAATGCCCGCTCTATAGGTTCTTTTAAATCTCTTTGTTATTTATGAAGCTGATAGCTCACTGAGGCGCGGATGGAAATCAATGGGTACGGTTAGCCGATACAAAATATGGACAGAAAATGCTGAACAGTCAGCTATGCTGACTAAATTATCGACTGAAACCATGCTGAGTTCAGACGAGAGTGAAGCATTTTGACAGCTGTCTCAGCCTATGCTACTCAGCATTCGCCATTTTTCTTTAAGTGCTGCCACAGAATATATAATAGTACCTAAAGGGTGCTGCTCAGATATTGTATCGGCTGACCGTACCCAAAGTACCGTCGAGGCTCGGTCTTTGATCAGACGGCGAGCCTCCCATATCCAAGATTACCCTCAAAATCCATACTAGAATAAATAACCTCTTTCATAATATTAGTTTATTTAAATTATTTATTTATCTTTGTCTTTAAGTATATTGCAAGGCGCTTGTTAAATATTGATTTAACGCCATTGTCAAGGGTGTTACTGCGTTACCGGGTTGTGGAGGCGAGTTATGCAGATGATCCATGTAAAATAATACGTAACTTTTTTTAAGTTTTACTGATTGTAAAAAAAGCTAATAAAATAACCAACTTCAAAACCAAACACAAAAAGTGTAAAATAACTTTTCTTTCGGAAGTCGGTGGTTTTGTTTTTATTTCATAGACTTTTTTGTGATCGACTTCCAAAAGAGAAGTTTTTTTTTTGTATTTTTTTAAGTTGGTTAATTTTTTAGTATTTTAACCTTTTCAGTTCAAATATACAACCCAAATTATTGTCATAAACTTACATGCGCCGCGCGCCGCACTCAAACTTTGAAACCCGTAATACTAACCAACCAAAAACATTAAATGTAAAAAATGCCAAGTCTCTCGCAGTTTTTCCATCGTAAAAAGTTTTGAGATCTCACAGAAGCCAAGTCCTATTCAAATTATTTTGTAGTTATAAATCAACATTTAGTAATTGTATCAATAGTTTTCTTTATATTATAACTATAGTGACTTGGCAATGAGCACAAGTAAAAACAAATAAAACGGCATATTTGGAGGAGTTGAAAGATACACACACCGCATGCGTAAACATTCTCTTTTAATTTATATATTCTCTTAACATTCATCATTTACTTTCATAAAGCGATGGCCCGTAAGGTATTTTTAATTATTGTATTGGAACATGTAGTCGGTAGTGACCATCATGATTCACAAATAATCTGATCACAGGTCTCGTCAGTAACATTTGCACATAATTCCAGGCAGCAAGTTAATTTGTGCTCATTGCCAAGTCACTATAGTTATAATATAAAGAAAACTATTGATATAATTACTAAATGTTGATTTATAACTACAAAATAATTTGAATAGGACTTGGCTTCTGTGAGATCTCAAAACTTTTTACGATGGAAAAACTGCATCGAGAGACTTGTCATTTTTTACATTTAATGTTTTTGGTTGGATCTCATTTATTTTTTGTAAGTGTTCAATACAATTTCTTTCTTTTTTTTAGGTGTCCTCATAATTTCTTGGACTTCAGCTACTTTTTTGCTTAGGACCCATACTCTATCTAACAAACTAAATAGAACTAAACTAACTAACAAATAACTAAATAAATATATATCTGCTAACTTACAAACTAAAAATATAACTAAACTAAATAACACGTAAACAACTAGATATGTAACTATGTCTATGTTATATTAATAAACTATTTTCCTAAATAACTGTTTCAGTAACAATAATAAATCTACTCCGAATATCGCTACAATATTTTTTTAGTTTCGAAATGGTTGTTCATAGATAGATGGCGCTATCAAATGAAAATTATTGAATTATTTTAAAGTACTACTTAGACTGCGCTCTGTAACGAAACCATAGCGCGATTCAGACAGGTACAACGCCATCTATCGAGCGCGCATAAAATATTTATCGCAATACAATGGAGTTTTAGCTTTATTAATTTAATGAATTATGAACTTTATGTATTAATTTATATTAATTATAGTCTATGTATTACATTTATATTATTCCTTTCTATTCTATGTATGTATTCATCCAATTGAATACTAACTTAAACAACGAACAAAGTTAACAATGCAGTCAAAATCCATACACAATGTTCTTGCCAAACCGCAAATATAAAATTGTTATTTAAGGTATATTATTTTTTAATGTTTTTATAATTTTTCCTTTATATGTGGCTAATGACCTATCTTGGTGCAAAATTTGAAGTTTCTAAGTCTGCTAGAAGTACCTTAGATTTTTGATGATCGGTCAGTGAGTGAGTGACAAAATGGTGTAACTTTGATCGACCGTAACTCCTAAACTATTCATTCAATTGGCATGTAATTTCGAACTTAAGCTTGTTCTAATGCTTACTATTATCCACCGAAAACCTAAACTCCTTGCTTTGTCCACGTCGAAGTTATAGGGGGGGGCGAAACAGCCGCGAATCGCTTCGAGAAAAGATGGTAAGGCCGTGCCCTTTTGCTCGAGACTTGGCGGGGCACTGCCGTGCCCCCAGATAACCGTAAATCGTCCAAGTAAACAATAAGCGAAATATGGTTATAAAATAAAAACTACTGAGCCAAACTTCATGAAATTTGTATGGGACCTAATGACAAATATACTGCATCGAACTAAATAAGAATTTAGACAAATCGGATCACAAACGTCAGAGTAACCATAACCAGTGTAATTACATAAAAAATGCCGACCGAATTGAGAAACTCCTCATTTTATTGAAGTCGATTTAAAACATAGACTACTATGGAGAACATGCAAAAAAACTCCATGAACATTCTTGCATACGAAACATAATTATTTACCATAAGTTCATTCACTCCTAACTTAGTCACGTAGGAGGTAAGGCAGCCATTATTATGACTAACAGTGTTAATCAATGCCGCACACTTTGTAACACGGTACAAACAAACCGTTATTTCATTAGTTTTACCAATCATCACACAACACTGGATAGTTCCACTCAAATCTGTGTGGTTCATTCTTCAGAAGACCATCTCAGACACTAACCTATTATGGTCTTCCGAAAAAAAAGTTATTAGTGTTTTTTTTTTTAAGCCAAAAACAACTTTATAATATGAAACCAACAATGAAGGATCAAAAATTGGCACAAGCCGATTCAAAGAGCATTTTATCTAATAATGAGAGTTTTGAATATTTACAAAAATACAGGTAACGCATCAAACTCGAAAGTGAGAATTAGGTGCGCACAAAAAAATGTCTTGTGACGTTTTGCCATTTTTAAAAGCGTCGTATCTACGTGTATTTTGCGTTTCGTTACAGAAGGAAAAATACATGTCAAATTTTTTTTGGAAATCTATCTGAAGGACTTACTAATTAGAAGTTTTATGTTTGCCTTAAAATTCATGCTTCGGCTCGGCATTTTTGTGTGTTAATAATTGCCGACCGCGATAATGGCGCTCGCTTTTGTGTAGTAACCTTCACCCTTAAGGTTTTAAGGTGTTATAATGTAAAGATGCCGACGGTTTTCTTTCCTGCTGGCCCTGTTTCTCCATAATAAAGAAAAGAGTTACCGCAAGTAATGGCATTTTTAACATTATCATCCAAAAAGTTCAATTGTTAAAAGTGCGAGGACAGCAAATGGTCACAAATTAATGTCAAGGGAGTGTAAAGTTCATACCGGAAAAATGTAATTTGTACACCACCTTTTGACTAATTGTTTAACCGACCTTACACGCGAGCGATCATCCTACTACTATTATAAAGGCGAAAGTTTGTAAGTATGGATGTATGGATGTTTGCATGGGCGTACCCAGCTTCTGGCCTAGGGGGGGGCAAGTCAGATTTTTAGGTCGGATCGTCCGCGGCTGTTTTGTCACGCACTGTTTTTGAATAGTCAAACTTGTGTAAGATTTAAAAAAAAAATGTTGTGTGGGAATAAATTGTGTAAACACAACACTAACACTTCTGATATTAGATTTAAGATGTTTGTATGATGAATAAATAAAATGTGTATTTCTGGTTTTATTGACATTAATATCGGCTTTATTATCAAGTTTTAGATATCAGGATGGTTAATGTTATTTATTTACTGTATGTAAAGTATCTCTTAGGATTTTTGTCCAGGAATGGGTTTATAAAGAAAAGCACAAAATCAAGACTAGGTATTTATTACCAAGCTACCTCCGTTCGCAAACCCTAGGTCCTCGTGGAGAAGAACGGAGAAAGAAACTCCACGGCAACATATTTTATCAGTACACAGTCACACATTTATAAAATACATCAATATTCTCATCATAATAAATATCAATTAACTTACATTTTCATTGTAGAACATTAGAACACAAATTATAACTTTCAGCATCACACAGTTGGATTCTCAATTATTAAATCACATTAATTAAATAGAACAACACTCAGAGCACAGCTTTCACCTTATAAAACGATTGGATAATAATGACCACCAATTTGACGGTACATCTGTTTTTATAAACATAGAATTGTACCACTTCCAACAAAATTGCCGCCATTGTTGACGAATCACAGATTGTCATACATTTTAGCTAAATAACTTATAAAATAAGCAATAATAAACAAATCTTATGTAGTAGAACCTTTTTAAAACTTGATTACTTAATTTAGAAATTTAGTTTTGATTTATTTGCAACCTTTATTAATTTCGATACAATATTTGACTATCAACTGATTTCGTTCGGAAATCAAATCATTTTTGTTTTAAATATATTACTATTTTTAATTAAATAAGGGCTATGTATCATAAATAAATCCGACACGGCCATTCTGAAAAAAACTTCGTTCTCGAAGTTTCTACCTTTTTGATAAAATATGTTAGTTAATAAATCTTAATACACATGATTTAACATATACACAGTACATTTAACATTAACATACATTGTACATCATCACACATGTATACACAGTACATGATTTAACATCAACATAGTTTTATACTATCTGAATAGCCACAGGTAAATCCACAGGCTCAGTCTAAGTCATAGGTTACAGTCTCAGTCATGGCCACAGGCACTGGCAACAGGACGGTACTGGCACAGTATCAGCCATGGGCACAGTCATCAATCTAAGTCATAGGTTACAGTCTCAGTCATGGCCACAGGCACTGGCAACAGGACGGTACTGGCACAGTATCAGCCATGGGCACAGTCGTCAGTCTAAGTCATAGGTTACAGTCTCAGTCATGGCCACAGGCACTGGCAACAGGACGGTACTGGCACAGTATCAGCCATGGGCACTGTCATAACGATATTAATAAATAATTAAATAAATAAATTATTTTCAAATAGTCTCTGGCCTTGACATATCAGTCCTATCACCTGCTGCGCGTGAATTTCAGAAAGATATCAGGGCAGTGACCGACCAGCAGTACATATACATAATATTCATATAATAGTCTCTGGCCTTGACATATCAGTCCTATCACCTGCTGCGCGTGAATTTCAGAAAGATATCAGGGCAGTGACCGACCAGCAGTACATATACATAATATTCATACAATAGTCTCTGGCCTTGACATATCAGTCCTATCACCTGCTGCGCGTGAATTTCAGAAAGATATCAGGGCAGTGACCGACCAGCAGTACATATACATAATATTCATACAATAGTCTCTGGCCTTGACATATCAGTCCTATCACCTGCTGCGCGTGAATTTCAGAAAGATATCAGGGCAGTGACCGACCAGCAGTTCATATACATAAGATTCAGTTCATAATGTCAATAGTCAGTTCATAATGTCAATAGTCAGTTTATAATGTCAATAGTCAGTTTATAATGTCAATAGTCAGTTCATAATGTCAACCTTATTGGGCAGACCAAAACACCCGCCGTCGGTGAAGCTCAATCACCCGCAGTCAGTGAATGTCATTACCACAACTAAGGTTTTAATTCATACATTACATACAATCATCATTATCAATCATCTTTAAACTAATTGTAATAAACCTTCACCAATGTAAAATACAATACCTTAACGATAACAAAATAACATCATCATCTTACATCACTTAATCTTTAGATTGTTTCTCTTTTTTTTTTAATTTTTATTCAGATAGTGTATATAATATATCAAGGACAACAAACAATAATGTCATCTATCACTTAGTAATTTTTCATTTTCTTTTGCATATTATTCTGTATGTCCTCAACCCTGTACCTATTATACTAATACATATTATTTCCCTTTTTCTTTCTACATGAATCATGGATTTGCATTTTAATTTCCAAAGAAATTTACGGCTCGGCTATTCTGACAATTATTATTATTTTGGTCTTAAACTTTCGTTTTCTCAGGTTTATTTATACCTGGTATTTATAGAATCTCACGGGTGTGAACCAAGGCGAAATTCTAATTATCTGTTTGTAAAGGTGAATTATTATTTTGTACTGCAGTAAAATTATTATTATCGAATATTATTATTGGAATAGTTTTGTCACGTCGAGAACCTTTCAAAATCACAACTTAAATCTACGTGGTGCAATGCTTTACTTTTAATTTTTAGACTTAGCTCAATAATGAAATCTTTCCATCAAATTGTAATTTTCATATCAGTCAAGATCTTGTAACATTAATAAAACTTTCAATTAATTATTTTATTAATGTCAGAATGACATTATAATCATAATCAAAACGTCTTTTTATTTTTAGCAGGTTGAAAAAAATAAACTAATGTTTACAAATATACCCACGAATTGCAAAAAAAAAAGTTTTTTTTTTTTTTTTTTTTTTTTATAAATTAATGTATTTTTTCTTATGAAAATGACCTTTAGTTTAAGATCTGGTCATTGAACGGAGGATCTACAACTACTTTGCTTATGTACACCTCCAGGAAGACTATCTATCTGTATTTTGCAAATGAAAAACAGAATCAATAAAGAAAAACCTCATTAGTCTTAATCTTTATCAATTGTTCCTTTTACTCAATAATGTAACAACTTGTTACCGTTTTTTTTTTTGTAACCTGTTATCAGTTTTTCATAATTTTTTTACTTTTAAATTATATCCCTCCCCCTTTTTTTTTTTAGATTCGTTAAATTATTAACGAAGCTCAACTTTCAAAAACAATTATAAAATAAGTTTCACGGTATAAATCTATAATCTTTTCGACTCGATTTTAGTTAGATTACAACATAATAAAACAAGAGCCTCCGAGGGCCTTACCGACATTAAGACAATAATTCATACTGTAGTGCAGAAGTTCCCGTTTCGTTATCCTCGGCATGGCTTCGCTTCTTTTCAGCAGCGTCGCAGTCCCGCTGTTCGAGATGGCAGCACGTCTTCATCGCCCTTCTAAAGACGATTCGTCCACCCGATGACGTCACAGCTTTCAGCAGGGACGTGCAGATTGATAGCTCCAACGATGATTATGAAAAACATAATAAAAGTTCATTAGAATTAATAAATAGGTTAGGGCACAATCCCGCTTCTGATGTAAGATTTAAAAAAAAAATGTTGTGTGGGAATAAATTGTGTAAACACAACACTAACACTTCTGATATTAGATTTAAGATGTTTGTATGATGAATAAATAAAATGTGTATTTCTGGTTTTATTGACATTAATATCGGCTTTATTATCAAGTTTTAGATATCAGGATGGTTAATGTTATTTATTTACTGTATGTAAAGTATCTCTTAGGATTTTTGTCCAGGAATGGGTTTATAAAGAAAAGCACAAAATCAAGACTAGGTATTTATTACCAAGCTACCTCCGTTCGCAAACCCTAGGTCCTCGTGGAGAAGAACGGAGAAAGAAACTCCACGGCAACATATTTTATCAGTACACAGTCACACATTTATAAAATACATCAATATTCTCATCATAATAAATATCAATTAACTTACATTTTCATTGTAGAACATTAGAACACAAATTATAACTTTCAGCATCACACAGTTGGATTCTCAATTATTAAATCACATTAATTAAATAGAACAACACTCAGAGCACAGCTTTCACCTTATAAAACGATTGGATAATAATGACCACCAATTTGACGGTACATCTGTTTTTATAAACATAGAATTGTACCACTTCCAACAAAATTGCCGCCATTGTTGACGAATCACAGATTGTCATACATTTTAGCTAAATAACTTATAAAATAAGCAATAATAAACAAATCTTATGTAGTAGAACCTTTTTAAAACTTGATTACTTAATTTAGAAATTTAGTTTTGATTTATTTGCAACCTTTATTAATTTCGATACAATATTTGACTATCAACTGATTTCGTTCGGAAATCAAATCATTTTTGTTTTAAATATATTACTATTTTTAATTAAATAAGGGCTATGTATCATAAATAAATCCGACACATGCATTTTTATTTTTAACCGACTTCAAAAAAAGGAGGAGGTTCTCAATTCGGTCGGTATGTTTTTTTTTATGTATGTACTTCGATTACTCCGAGGTTTCTAGTCCGATTAGTGTGATTCTTTTTTTGTTCGATGCAGTATACTTGCAGTGTGGTCCCATAAAAAAATCATCCAATTTGGTTCAGTACTTTTTATTTTATGAGCATTTTTATTGATTTCGGCTACTTCATCCAAGTAGCCGAAATCAATAAAAATGCTCATAACACATATTACTTTTTGCATGTTTGTTCTCCCTCCGCCAATTGTGGACCGATTTTCAAAATTCTTTTTTTGTTGTACTAGGGATCGTTCACCTTAGGGAATACTGCAAGTTTCATCAAAATCTGTTCACCAGTTTTAGAGATAAGGAATTTTATTAGCATGTGAACATGAGCGATGTTAATACCGGTGCCACGCATTACAAAATTCTAGTGCACATGTAAGAAAATGATGTATTTGACAAGAATTTGGGTTGAATATTTAAACTAAAAAGAGTAAAATAAAAAACTTTTTATTTTTTTATTTAACCGCCTTCGAAAACAACCGCAAAAAAAGGGTAAAATAACCTACAAAATAACTTTTCTTTCGGAAGTCGGTGGCAAAAAGACAAAGAAATAAAAAAAACAAAGCCACCGACTTCCGAAAGAAAAGTTATTTTGTAGGTTATTTTACCTTTTTAATATTATTAATTGGCCTATTATTTATTTACTACTATCATCCAATTCAATTCCAAATCAATGTATATTTAATATTTTATTGTATTTATTTTGTTAATTTATGTAAGTACTGTTTTTTATTTTAGTTTTATGTATTTTTAGCCGGCTTGATATCCGTACTCTTGTTTCTTCTTTCCTTTTCTTCTTCTTCTTCGGGTGACCACTGAAAACCAGCGTTGTGCTGAGGGTCTCTCACAGCACAGCATTATGCTGACTTGCTGAGTGGCCACCTTTCTTTTTACAGTCCTTGCATGCAGCTGTCGAATTTTGTCTTTGTTAATCATTATGTCTTTTTTATGTTTAGATTAAGATCTCTTTTAATTTCTCTGTTTTCTTTTAAGCAAGCATGCATTTCTGTAAAAAAATAAAATAATTTTCTTTCTTCTTTCTTTCTTACCCTTTTTTTGTGGTTGTTTTTGAAGGCGGTTAATTTAAAAAAAAAAAGTTTTTTATTTAAATCGCTTCTACTTTAAAAGTAATTTCCGAGAATCTTCTGCAAAACGGTTTATAACGTCTTCCGTGAAAGAATCGCCAATACTGTTTACAAGTTTTTTATGTACCTACACTGAGCAAACAAAGTCCATTTAACCTGTCTTCAATCATTGTTGATCTCAGCCACGTTTTCACGCGTCTGAGTGTACTGAATGATCTTTCAATTGTAGCCGTGGAATAAGGCATTGCCAGTAAAGTTTCTAGAGCTGTTTTCACTTTCCTACGTGCCTATGTCACTGTGACTGGTGGTTGAAATACTCCATTTTGCCAGTGTCTACTGCGCGGTTTTTTAAAATTTAGAGCATAAGGCCTCGTTAACACTTTGATTAGTAATTAGGCGAGTTCATACATGTTCTGCGGGATTTCCAGGGGGGGGCAGCGGCCCCCCCCTGCCCCCCCCTGGGTACGCCCATGGATGTTTGTTACTCTTTCACGCAAAAACCTCTGAACGGATTTGGATAAAATTTGGTACACATATAGTTTATAACCTGGATTAACACATAGGATAGTTTTTATCCCGATTTGATGTTCCCGTGGGATAATTTTCGAGTTGTAGCGGGTGAAGCCGCTGGCAACAGCTAGTACTGCTATACTATAATGATTTTAATGATCTTTTTATCTTAATTTAATTAAGTTTGTTGTATGTGAGTTTGTTTGCTTATTGCATTTTCACGCTTATATCGCTGAACGGATTTTGATAAATTTTGTTATATAGATATTTCTTTATTTTTTTGTTCAGAACCCCTTACATCAACATACCCCAACTTTCAAATTTTACCATTCGAAAATCATATTCAAGGACAGATTGAGGTAGGTAGGTTACTGTGCGTGCAGGCATCTGTACATTCCCACTGGTGGACAAAGCCTCCTCTGTCACTTTTCAACTCTCTTGACCATCCATTTTTATTGAAAACGTAGTTTGATTTATCTTCAAGAAAAGAGCAGATTTTCTAATAATTAGATAGAAATTTATTATATGTATAATTAGAATAATTAGATAGAAAACGCCAACGTTTCTTGGGCCTGCCTCAGTCATGAAGACCTTCTTCAGGCATCCAATGTGTTACATTATGTTTAGCAGAGACATAAACCGTATTATGTACTACAAAAAAGTTTGAACGCCGATTGAACACTTGTCTAAAAAACTGTCAACTGCAAAATGGCATTTACACGTAGATAAATAGGTCGCAATAACACTTTTTTTAAGACAAATGTTCAACAGAACAGATGAGAACTGACAAACTTTTTGTAGTAAAACAGAAAATGTTTTCGTTTTTACAGAAATATAATTTTTATTAAGTGGCCACACTTATCTGCATAATTATAAGGAATTTGGTTTGAGGCAGAGAAAGTCTATGTCCAAGTAAAATAGTGAAGTTCGCGTGACTTATTGAATTACCGGGACCCTGGAACGAAAAGGGCTAATGAAGGACACCGTGGATTTTAGTTAGTGCGAGTCTGACAGTCCCTCCCCAGGGTGGGAGGACATTTGAAAATTTTACCACTGTAAAAAAAAAGTAAAATAGTGAAGACCACTGGGTCATACCCAGTGTTGATTCCATCTTCTAGACCGAAACTAGGTGAAACGCTTTTGTTTTACCGTTTAATACTGATTCCTCGTCAATAAGCCTGTTCAACCATAGGGTCAACTCTTACGCACAAGATTAACAACAATTTTTCTCAATAACACGTATCTTGTCCACAGGTTGCGCACACGCACGAATCGCGACGCTCTCCTCAAGACGAGCGTTAGTCGAACTCAGGACGCCGAGCGCAGCGGATGTGTCGGGCAAAATAAAATAAATGGATAAATAAAATAAAAATAGTGCAGTGTTTTGTGTGACAAGCAATGCTGTGTTAAGTGGCAGTGTGTTTTTAAATTATTTTTTTAGAAAAAAATATTTGTTTTTTTTTTGTAAATTTATACAAAATGCAGGGTCGTGATAAGTTGTGTGCTAAGCTTACCAGCGCTTTTCTCAGGAAGTGGTGTAAGTATTTTAATTTATAGTTTTATTTTTTTCTTAGTTTTAATTCATTAGATATTTTATATTAACCTAGAACGCGACGTCACATGCAAAGATTAAAAAAAAATATACCCTCTATTACTCGCTGATAACTGAGCTTTATATAAGTGAAAGAATTTTCAAAATCGGTCCAGTAGTTTTTGAGATTATCGTTACAAACAAAAATCGAGTGTAACCATTTCAAATATCAAGTTTCGAAACTCGTTAGAGAATCAGGTTATGGTTGCATTATCAAATGATCACAGAATGACATAACGTGTGTCATTGCTTAATTATTTAAATCATAATTTAATTACTTCAAACTTCGATTGACTTGCCGAGTTCCTTGCAAATTCTTCTCCAAAGACCAACCCGATTTGTGCCAAATTTTCGACGTTTTTTAAGTGCCTATTAAGGCTCATGTTATCAACATCATCCTGCCCTTATCGTAGAAAAATAGAATTGCATCATCAGTTTAATAGATTATAACATATTTTATAACCTACATACAAACAAAGTCTACCTGTATTTTAAAATACAATTAAATCCGTTTATTATGACATCGAAGGGCAATAATGCTAAGCGGACGACATACAAAGCATTTTGTACAAAATAAACAACCACCTGTTTTTGTCAGTATGTAAGCATTTATTTTAATAGAGAGAGACAAAATAGAACTAATTCAATATTATCTAATAATTCAACATCTATTAGGTACCCTCTGAGACTCAAAAAAACCATGCATGAACCGAACATCGTTGGGTATCACGTGACGCTCCCGAAATCTTTGTCGATGGTGTTATGAATCAGGTCGGTAAATGCATAAACTGGACACAATTTATTAAAAATGGGTCATAATAAGCGACATGTCTTTATATGCGAAGTCATTACATCCAACTTTGTTTAAAGAATTTTGTATGAAAACCAAACTTCTCTGTGTAATACGTCATAAGAAGCGGTTGCATGGTCATTATAAGCGGAGTCATAATAAATGGATTCTACTGTAAATATATCCCACACCGGGGCTATCTCGCAAAAAAACATAAATTCTCAATTTAAAATGTCACTTACGGGTTAACTTCCGTGATTATTTATTATTTTGAGTTCCCGATATTTCGACGCTGTTGCAAGCGCCATGATCGCGGGATGACGCTCAAAATAATAAATAATCACGGAAGATATCCCGTAAGTGACATTTTAAATTGTTAAACAAACCGTGATAGCCTAAAACAGTGTTTAACATAAATTCTGTAGCGAACTATTTAATATCAGCTTGACCCCGTCGTTTCACTCTCGCTGCTCGGCCCCTATTGATTGTAGCGTGATGTTGATGCGTAAGAGGACACATTTGGAGATTTTACAAAGCTAAAAAAAACTCATCCAGCAATTTCCGCGTAAAAGTGTGACATACATACTTAAACCTTAGAACCTCCACGTTTGCCGGTACTACACTACAGCGTGTGTGTACCGAGTACATACTTGGAATGTCCAACATTTACATACACATAAGTAGGTATATAAGTAGCTGTGTACAGTCACAAGCAATAAAAATGTATGACACTTTTTTTATCGTGATAAAATCATGAAGTGGTGGGAGTCCTCCCACCCCGGGCAGAGCGGGAGGGACTGTCAGACTTGTACTGACTAAAATTCACGGTGTCCTTCAATAGCCCTTTACGTTCCGGGGTCACGGTAATTCGTACCTAAGTCCCGCGACAATCGTAGGTCCGGTGACTAATTGTTATTACACATGGTGGATTTAATTGCTTAGCTATTTAAATTCACCATGTTTTTGTACAGAAAGGTAAAGGAGAGATTATTTGGTGAGACATGTAACTCAGTGATAGTCTAAAAGTCTCTCAAAACGTTACCTATGCATGCAGTAATGCGAAATGATGCAACTAGTTCACCACTAAAGTGGACAAGACGTAGTGACACATCATTTCGCATTACGTTTTGAGAGACTTTTAAGACAATATCACTGAGTTGCCTGTATATTATCTCCCTTTACCCTATAGGTTAACCAATTTGGTAGGAGAGCATCGCCTTTGAATTCTGCCAAGTGTATACATTTGCTCGTGACTGTAGTCGCGTGTTTACTTTGGAATACTTATGGAAAACATCCGTATGACACAACGCTTTAAGCCCGTTGTCCACTCGCGGGCGGAGCGGACCCATTAATGACTAATTAAACTCGCAAGTGCAAACTGCATACTTGTATTTCCACCAACAAATAGTTTCTGTACGTTCTGTCTTTGACAACCAGTGTTACCGTATGTAGCAGCTCACAATTTAGGACCCATTAATATTAGTAGTCATTTTTACCCGTGGTGCTAGGCAACTGGGCTTCTCCCAGTTGTTATGTCCCTTTGTGCCTATTGGCCTTGTTTTGTTCTGTCTCCTGCTTGCATGGAGGGAAGTGGGAACATATATTTTTTTCGTACTCCTCCACTATTCTTTTCTGATTAATTTCGTTGCAGGATCCAAGACAGGTAAATTCATTCTCCGGGACACGTCGAGCTTCATTGTCTCGGCGCTTTTCTGGTGGTTGCCACTGTTGATTCTGGTTCTCAGGAGTTGCAGTGGTTTGGGAATAGTGTGGTGGGTTTGACCCATAAAAAGACAAATAGTTTTTGCGTTCCCAGAGCGAGCTCATTTTTACTGTTTTCACTCGCCGAGTCATTAATGTGTCCGCTCCGCTTGCAGTAGAAACCGGGCTTCTCGGTGTCCAGTGGTCCGCTCAGTTCGCGAGTGGACAGTGTCCACTTGCGAAGGGAGCGGACCTTCTTCTTTGTGGTTACGCAAATCCATTTTCTCCATATCATTACCCTTTCGAGGTGAAAACCGGGCTTTACATTAATGTAATGGAGAAATCAATATTTTATTGCTTTTCAAAGGGTTTTTGCTGTGTTCCTTCGGTATGCAGGAGTTCCAGGGTCACAGGTCTGTTTTATCAGGTACCCGTGACCCTGGAACATAAAGGGCTATTGAAGGACGCCGTGGATTTTAGTCAGTACAAGTCTGACAGTCCCTCCCGCGCCGCCCTGTGTAGGAGGACTCATTTGATGATTTTATAACGTTATTTTTTTTTATTTAGGTATTAATGATGAGCCGAATTTCATTCATACAAATATGATTGTAGATGACCCATGCCCCTATGATCACAGCGTATTAAGTTTCATTGCAATTTAGTTTCGTATGAATGTTTTGTAATACTTTGCACAAGTTCACATACAAATGTCAAATGAACAGCTGCTTGGTAACTCTGTTGGGTAATGAAGACTTTCAATTTTTGCATAGATGTTGTATGTAACTATGGTTTCCGCTACGAGAAGCTATTCATTTTGTAAATAAATACAGAATTTCGAGTAAGTAATAGCCCGGGGGCCAATGACAGAAACCTTTTTTTTTTTTTAATATTTGGTCGAATTAATTTCAAAAACTGTCCATAACAAAAAAACGCTGTTTTGAACAATGTCAACTGATTATTTTATAAAATTAAAAAAACCAATTTTTTTCGAACCCTGCCACAGGCAAAGATCTAGACTCCGCGTTTGGCTTTTTTTTTTTTTTAGCGTGGTAAAATCATCAAATGAGTCCTCCAACCCCGGGCAGGGCGGGAGGGACTGTCAGACTTCTACTGACTAAAATCCACGGTGTCCTTCATAGCCTGTTATGTTCCGGGGTCACGGTAAGGGAATAATCCCGCGACCTCGGCAGGCTTTGGCCCTCTGAGAGGGGGGCCCCGTCATTATGCTGACGCTCTTTGAGGCGCGCGTGGGACACAACGCGCCGTCGACCCGGGCATGGTCCTTGGTCGGGCAGCGAGTTGCCCTTTACTCGCTGCCCGCATGCCCGCGCCTACGGTGGCCGGAGATCATCAAGCGACGTCCGTCGCCGTGGGCGCCTACCACTGCGGCTGGGGCGGAGGGAGGACGCTGTCCTCTCTCGCTCGCGGCCTGCCTCCTCCTTCACGAGCATTACTGCCTCGCAGAAGGAGCTGACCGCTTCCCACTCCGTCTCGCCCCGCAGCATGGCCGAAACCAATGCCGGGTCCGCGTTTGGCTAGTGAGAAATTGCTAATAGAAAAACTCAATAAGAATTAGCTCGAGCTGGGAATCAAACCTGGGGCCTCATACTCAACAGTCGCGCTTTCAACCACTACACCTAAAATGCTTTTTATGCTCAAAAATCGTTCCTCTTCCTCATACCTGAGATGACCTCTCGTTAAAGATATCCGTATCTTGGATCTCGTAAATAATTATTGTCCATACGGCCTCGACATAAAGTTCAAGATCATTTGCACTTGTCTTATAATTATTATGTGTTTGTAGAACAGTTTATAAAATAAGCGGAATACGAAGATTTTACCCGACTATCACGGCGGTTTATTAATTCAGTCAGTTTGATAAATGATAATTCTACAGCAAATTGGTTTTGGCAAACTCTTTTACACGTCAAAAAGACACTATTTTTGCACTAGATGAGGCCAGTGTTTCGTACCTGACTACTCTGAGAAGAAACATCCGAAACAAACTCAGAGGTCACTGTCTCTTTTAAAGTCCAGACAATTTTGTATTGATCAAGATATATGAGAACCATGCAGGTGTCTGAGGTGGTCTTTTGAGGAAAGAACCACACAGATTTGAGTGGACCTGTCCAGTCAGTGCAAGCATTTGTCAGTTACCGTGTAGCTCAACTCATAACACAAGGAGCTCAACGTTTGTTTGTATGTTTCTGCATATTTCCTAAACTAAGTAGAGTTAATAGGGTTAGGAGAATAAGTCAGGCTTAGTCAGTTTATTGTAAGTACTAGGAAGCTCGCGTTAATTTACTATATCGGATCATCTATTATTTTGTTATACAGGCCAAAGCCTGCCGGGGTCGCGGGACTGCCTCAGGTAATAGTGACCCTGGAACGTAACGAGCTATTGAATCACCGCGTACAAGTCTGACAGTTGCCCCTGCCCTGCACTGGGTTCAGGACTCATTTGATGATTTTTTTACCACAATATAACTTAGAATTTCGTGGCTAAATAATACAGCCACACAGGCCGATCATGCACGGCTTAACCAGAAGGTTAAGCCGTGCTTGCCGAGGTTGGGCTGTGGATGGGTGACCATCTGTCATAGCGAGTTTCCTCCGTGCCTCGGAAACACGTAAAGCCGTTGGTCCCGACTGTCATTTGTAGATCTTTGACAGTTGTTAATCACAAGTCTGACAATCAGTCTTACCATGGGGTATCGTATTACTCAGTTACTGTTGTGGAGGTCCGATAGGCAGTCGCTCCATGTAAAATACTGATATTCAGCTGCATCTGGTTCGACTGGAAGCCGACCCCAATATAGTTGGAAAAAGGCAGGCAGATGATGATGAATATAACTTGGGAAGTAGACCTCCTGGTCCTCGGTGAGCTACCCATTACTATCTGCGAAATAAGAGTAGACCTTGAGTTGATGTATTTCACATGTCATAATACATTTTTTATCTATCTAGGACATGTCTGCTTTCTTCACCGTTTTGAGAGCAGTGGTGATGTAATTAATTACATAATCTAGAATAAGTATACCAGTTTGGGAACTAAATTCTAAACCATAATCTATGGTAAAGTAAGTCGAGGCCGTTAGCATTGCTAACAGTAACTATAATTTATTTTATGTTATAAAAATAAACCCGACCACTTGGAAAACGCGTCCTGAAAACTATGAAATAAAGAGAATAGTCAGTTGTCAGCAAGTGAGAGTTACTCAGTTTTTTTTTTGTGTCATGTCTATTTCCTCCCGATGTTCACCGTTTTGAGAGCAGTGGTGATGAAATTAATTACACAAATTAATGCGCCTGACTGGATTCGGTTCGAACCCATTATCTACACCACTGCTAACAAACAACAAATATAAAACCATAACACTCCTTTTTTTGGGTAGCCGAGTAAAAAAGAAGTCTATAAGCAAAATTCTGCGTAAAATATTATCTGTAATTTTTGAAGTCTGCCAATGTCTGACCTTTTTTTTTCTTAGTAACTGTGACGATACCAGGTATTTGTTTAACTACCTCCCAGCTGTATACATATGTTAATAATGGCTTATATGGTATGTTAATGTTCTCAGAAGGTTTCTGGCTTGTTTTCGATACTTATCTTCAATTTTTTTATTGGCTTACAAGTCGCCGCGAATCTTTTTACAACGTGTTTTTTAGGGCTCAGTAGCCAACGGGACCCTGTTACTAAAACTCCGCTGTCCATTTGTCTGTCACCAGGCTGATCTCATGAACCGTGATAGTTAGACAGTTGAAATTTTCAGTTAATGTGTTTCTGTTGCTCAACAAATACAAAAAAATTGAATTGAATGAATATTTAAGGGGGGTTCATAGAACGCATAACCTGGATAAAAGAGACTGTGACCTCTGAGTTTGTTTCGGCTGTTTCTTCTCCGAGTAGTCAGGTACGAAAAACCTAGTTTTATGAAGAGACGTGTAAAAGTATTGATATAACCTACTTCCAGAAATAAACATCATTTTTCATTTCATTACAAACGTGTTTTTTTTGTCATTTTTATAGATGGGATGGAATCTGCACTTATGTAGTTGTTTTTTTTTTGCTGACTTGTAATAAGCCACGAATGTTTTTCCTTTTTTTTCATTACTTTATTTCGAATGCTTATTTTCTCACGTGTCTTATATGTTTAAACTTTTTTGTCACGTGTCTCATACATAATGAAGTATTATTAATAGATATAATTTGTTATTAAGGTTCGTGAATCTAGATTAGTTATATTTTTTGAAATAGCCGCGGTTCAAGGCTGTATGTTTGTAAATTTCCTGCTAATTTTAAAAACCAGTTGTTTGTCATCCATATATCTATTTAATCTTGATTCTGACATTTCGACAGCTACCTATCGTTAGAACTATTCCTATTAAGAAATAACTCATCTTAGTGTAGTCTAGTGTCGAAATGTTAAAAATACAAGTGACATTTTTGCTCAGGGCTGGGGCGTGAGAAGGAGTAAGTATTGCCTCTCCCACACGCTTCATCGCCTGCTCTTTCGGAGAAGGAGGTGACCGTTTCTCATGTTCCCTCGCTCCGTACCATGGCTTGGATTAGACCCAGACACGAGAAGTCAAGCAAGTGACTTCCTCGATAATTGCGATGGTCTGTCCAACAAAGCGAGCTTTTCCCACGTTTTTATAAACTCACTTTTCTTGTTTGTTTATTTGTTTGTTTGTCGTTCCGGTTGGACTTTTGCAACTCAATTTTGAGGCACTTCCCGATAAGCTAGAAGGCTGAAATTTTGCACACGCTCTGAATTCTGATGACAATACATGACTAGCTAACAAACGTCATATAACAAATCTAATATGGCGGCCTCCCCAAGAGGGCGGACTGACTGTTTGAAACCCACCCCCACGATATGGGTATCAAATGAAAGGCCCCCACGTTTTGAGTGGCCCCTCTCTCAACCCCGTAGGGTTATTTTCTTATTTTTAGGATTTTTAAAAACGTGGGTTTTTAGATTTTTTTAATCTATTAATTATTTTGATACAAACCTGGATATCCCGAGATTAGCGTGTACCTACAACCAAACAAATTTAGTTTTCTAGGTTTTTTATCGTGTTAAAATCTTCGATAGAGACCACCCCACTCAGGGCGGGAGGGACGGCATGCCAGACTAGTACTGACTAATTATCCACGATGATCCTTCATAAGCCCTGTATGTTCTAGGGTTGCGGTTACCTGATGAGTCAGTCCCGCGACCCCGGCAGGCAGATTGCTGACAGCTTTTTGCGGCGCTCGTGGAACACGAGGCGCCGTCATGTCCATAGTCAACACAAAGGCGACATGCCCATAGTATAGATTCAGCTTTATAATATTAATTTGTATAGATGACTGAATGGACGCTCGACGAAGCATTCATAGACCATTGGAATGCGTGAAGTTTTTTTTTCAAACTTCCGTTATCATTTTTCTATCATAACGTCATGATATTTTTTCCCTCGATTTCGTAACTTCCTGTATCTAACATGTAATACCGTGCATTCCATTGTTTCTTCTCATCATTGATTACAATAGAGGCTATAAAAAGTCTCCATATGACGCAAGCTTGAACCAATACTTGCTCGTGAGGCAAATGACAGACATGTACATTTATAAAGGCTTATCTGATATATTTATTATTGAACTAGCTGTGCCCGCGACTTCGTTCGCGTGGATGTCGGAATTTAACAATGTATTTTTAAGGCCTTTGTCAAACAGACAGGCGATAGCGAACCGAACCGAATCATGACAAATAAAAATGCGAAAGCGAAATGCGAAAAGAGTATCGGATCACTTTATGTGACAGGCTTCAAACAGTTCCATACATTACAAACAAAAACGCTACGCCACGCATTCGGTTGGTCTGTCAGTTTGACAAAGGCATTAGTGCGAAGCGCTATTCTCGCCACGTTTTTCATATCAACCCTATATTTAGAGTTTTCTTAGATATTTCAAGAATATTTGACGTGTTTGAAATAAACGCCCTCTGTCGTTCAAAGGCAGTACCATTCAATTGCTACTGGATTAGAGTAGATTGTTTATCGATTTGAATTTTCGATATTATTTAATGAATTAAGTGAATGTTGGTATGGAAAAAAAATTGATGGAACCTACTCTAAATCCTATTCCAGCGCGCGTGAACGTAAAGCGAAAAAAAGAGTTAAAACTCCAAAACAAATAAAAAAGATTTTATTTCTCTAAGGTTTTGTATGACTATTTTCCTAATACCCGCTCAATGCAAATAAATGATTCTGTTTTATTCTGTTCCATGCCATTCCATCCCATCCCATGCCATGCCATTCCATGCCGTTCCATGCCATTCCATGCCGTTCCATGCCATTCCATGCCATTCCATCCCATCCCATGCGCCATTCCATGCCGTTCCATGGCGTTCCATGCCATTCCATGCCGTGCCATGCAATGCCGTGCCGTGCCATGCCGTGCCGTGCCATGCCGTGCCATGCCGTGCCATGCCGTGCCATGCCGAACCATGCCCTGACGTGCCATGCCGTGCCCTGCCATGCCGTGCCATTCCATGCCGTGCCATGCCGTTCCATGCCATTTCATGCCGTTCCATGCCATTCCATGCCTTTCCATGCCATTCCATGCCGTTCCATGCCATTCCATGCCATCCCATGCCATTCCATGCCATCCCATCCCATTCCACTCTACTCTATTCTACTCCACTCCGCTCCACACCAAATAATTATGTCGAAGCTAGATCGCGCTACTGAACTGTGCGTCTCGGTGTGAACTGACCGTAATTTAATTTCTGGTACACTTTAAATTCTTATATCTTTTGATAGACTAAACCGATTTCAATGAAACAAAAACTAAATTGTTCTTCAAGTTACGGTCAGTCGTTGTGTATTAAAGTTATCTACATAGCTTTCGTACATTTTACGTGATGCCCGCACAAATAAACATACAAACAGACAAACAGACATACAGACAAACAGACAAACAGACAAAAATTCTAAAAATGCTAGAAATGGGTTCTATTGGTTGTCCTTTAACACCCTGGCTATATTTTTTGAGTTTTTTTTTAATGTACAAAAATTACTTTTCTACAGTTTTATTATATGTATAGATTGTTGTTCGTTAATCTCGCTATAACTCAAGAACGGCTATTTGGCTAGATTTGATATACGTATACATATTTTTGGAAGTCCAGCGAAGGTTTAAAACATAGGTAGGTATTCTATGGTCAAGTTTAAAAATATTATGTGCAAAGTCGGGTATTTCTAGTCTAAAACATCTCATGAAACTACAACACAAAACAAAACTATAACTTTTAAATTATAACTTTTCTTTCGGAAGTCGGTTTCATTGTTTTTTAGTTCATCGACTTTGGCCACCGACTTCCGAAAGAAAAGTTGTTTTACCTTTTTTGTTTTTTGAAGTCGGTTCCTTTTTTAACATTATCATATTTGCACAATAATAGGGCTATTTTTGTAACACAGCCCGCATCTCAAAGAGCAGTTACCAAACACCTGCTGGGGTTGCGGGTCTGTATAATCAAGCTACCATGACCCTGGAACGTAAAAGGCTATTGTTACAGCGGCAACAGAAATAGGTATCTAAATATAAACCTATGATATTTCAAATGTCTAACTATCACGGTTTATGAGATAAAGCCTGGTGACAGACAAACAGACAGACGGACAGTGAAGTGTTAGTTATAGGCTCCCGTTTTACCATTTGGTTACCTACCTACGGAACCCTGAAAACGTGATACTAGACCGTATTGGAAAAACAAGTCTTGATCATGAGTAGTCACGTTTGTTAGACCAACGGGACAGGTCTAAGAATAATAAAAAAATGCTTTATAGTACCTTGTAACTTGTATTATACCTACCTTTTAGCTATGTTTAGGGTTGCCATCTCTAAAATTTGGAAACCAGGACAAGACGCGTGAAAACCCCGGATTTTAGAGTCCAGAACCCGGACAAGAGTCGAAGTGCGCACCGTGGCAACTGCGTCGGGAGGGGTGGGGGGAGAGTGAAGTGCGTGTGTCGCGGGCGGGGCCCAAGTCTTGAAGTTTTTAAACCCGGACTACTAATGAAGCCCGACTTCCCGGATGCCCTCTTAACTAGGACAAATCCGGGGAAAACCAGACGGATGGCAACCCTAGCTATGTTGATATGGCCTTGTCAATACTTGTTTAGTACCTATCAAACACGTTCACATTACTATTTCTAGATATAAATTAAATTGGTATATAAGAAGATAGTGACACAAATATTCGATTGTAGGTAGTTAGGTACGAACTCGATGGCAGGGTTGGAAAAAAAACAAACTGTTCAAATTGATTTAAACAAGTGTTTTTTTTTTTTTAGTTTCGGTCATTTTTTCAAATTAATTCGATGTTGGTCGACGTCTTAACTTATATTTAAATAAATTATATGTTTCATTTATAGACTAGATCTTTTCAATGGTTGTAATGAAATATCAATTGATTTGAAGAAATATTTCATTACAATACCAATAAAAAAAATATCTCATAGCAAGGGCATACACTCAAATGATTTAATGTCAAGCTATTAAGACTCTTGAATATTAATTTATTTTCATTTTACATGCATTCATCCAGTGGCGGGGCAAGACCTAAATTTGATGTGGGCAAGACAGATTTCGCGAGGCCCTGACAACCTGAAGACGGATTTTATAAAATAATAAAAACAAACAAAACAATTAATACTGCCAAGTTTTTATTCATAAAAATACAAATTAGATTCATAATTTTAATGAAAAATTACAAATCGTAAATATAAAGGTGGAGATATACATTTAATTTTCTTAAAAATCATTAGATTTCTTTATTAAAGGAACAGAAATTTCCTGCTTTTAACTTTAGTAAATTCCTTAATTATGATATCGTAATTCAGCCTAGATGCCAAATCTGATTCAATTGATAAAATAGCCAATGCTGAGTCTTTCTTAGCGCATTGTGTTTCTCAAAAAAATAAACAATATTGAATAACACAAATATATACGTTTCTTTTGTTATGTGCCTAGCGACTGCGTTGCGTACTTTGATTTGAATGGTTGGCTTCCAAGTAAAGAGCGTAAACAAATAAAACCAGGGATTCCCCGCACTCTGGTCGGCGGCAAATGTTGCCAGTCTAAGAAAACATGTTTCACAATTAAATTGATTTATATATTTTATTTTATTCTCGCTTTAAAAATTTTTGAGGCGCGAGGCCCCTTGTACCGCGAGGCCGTAGGCGGTGGCCCACGTCGCCCACGCCTTACGCCGCCACTGCATTCATCCACCATGAAAAGTAGTTAGAACGTGTAATAAAAAAACACTGTTTAATTTTTTTAAACATTGTTTATAACAACTTGTTTTAAACACCCTGCTCGATGGTAAGGACTGTCTCAAAATCGATCCCAGTGCGCGATGCTTTTTTTCCCCACTAGTAGTAGTTGAGCAGTGGTGAATGTAAACGGCACAACTCAGTTGAGCAGTTTCGAGCAGTTGAGCAGTGGGAAAAAAATCGGCACGATGTGAAATAACTCGGGTATCTCGGGAATGACGTCTGTCAAGTTTAATTTATGCAACGCCACCATTTTTAAATGAAAGCATCATTAGGTTTGTTGACGATTAGATTTTGTAGAAAAATTGCCTTATTGCATTAGTTTTGACCTAGAATTTTTCTTTATAAACAAAAGCAGGTACGTCTTAATGAAACGATCAAACAAGGGAATGGAAAATTTGGTCTCGAGAGGTGTGGTTGCGATAATGATCTAAGTAGTAAGGCGTCTGGAGGGTACTTTTCCAGAAGACACTGGTTCAAATCTTACCCGCAGCTGATTTTTTTCCTCAAAAAAGCATTAAAGGATGCAGAATGTACAACTGTCTTTTGCATTGTATAGAGTGTATTTATCTAGTATTATATAGCGTCATAGCCAGCATTGTGTGAGTACCATGTACTTCAGAGCTATCTTTGACTAGAAACCTACGTCTTTCATTGACTTGAATGACTCTAGCGGTTGAGAGTATGTCATGATCCCTCAAAGGTCTCGCTGATGGTGGCGTGTATGTCGGATCATTTAGTTCCCTTCAAAATGGTTGAGATGAATGGTGCTGATATATGTGTCATGTTCGTGAGCGCTGTTATTGGGACTGGTCATCTCTTAGTTGCCACGGTCTATTTTAATTATGTACTCTATTACCATTGTCTAAGAAAAGCTTTTTCCCAACTATATTGTGGTCGGCTTCCAGTCTAATCAGATGCAGCTGAATACCAGTATTTTACATGGAGCGACTGCCTATCGGACCCCCACAACCCAGTAACTGGGTAATACGATACCCCATGGTAAGACTGGTTGTTTAGAGCTTCTGACTAACAGTAACGACTGTCAAAGATATAAAAATTACAGCCGGGACTAACGGCTTTACGTGCTGCTTTCCGAGGCACGGAGAAAACTCGCTATGACAGATTGTCACCCATCTGCACACCAACTAACTCGGATGATTTTATTTAGTTATAATTTAGCCATGAGTTCCTCCAAGCTATGTTTCCAAGGTTAAAGGATAATAAAACACCTTTAAAGTTAATAAACTTTAATCACTCGATTAACTAAATGCTACAAAATTGGGCGCAGACGAATTAGAACTATTAACTCGTTAAATAATAGTTAAGATAAGACTTTCAATGCGTCATTTTCTAATCAAATTCATGTCTAGCATTTTCTAGGTACAGTAATTAAAACGACTAAGGAAAAAAATTTAAAATAAAGATTTTAAAATACGACTTTATTGAAATACTAGCTCTTCCTCGTGTTTTCATTTCATTTCATTCAACTTTAAAATATTAGTATAGATACGCTAGTATTATATTATTATATCTTTGGTTTAGATTTATTATTTACAATAGTTTGGCATATGGCCTCGTTTTAGTTCTAGCCCATATGCAAGCAAATATAAATCTGCAAAAAGGGCCATGTGTTTGTAAAACCTTATATGTTTTAAATACTCAAATAATATTTGCCTTCAACTCGATTGCGCAGACGAACTTTGAACCAACAATACTTCCTGACTAAGAACACTTCGACTTTGAGAAACCTGTTCCACTAGTACGTCTAACAAGAAACTATAAAACTGTGATGTTTTTACATATTATGTTATTATAAGTATTTAATTACAAAGTAGGTAAATATTTTTTTACGAGGTAAAATCTTTAAATGAGTCCTTTCACCCAGGGCAGGACGGGAGGAACTGTCAGACTTGTACTGACTTAAATCCACGGTGTCCTTCAATAGCCCTTAACCTAATAACCTTACCTAATAAGTCTGCGACCCCGGCAGACTTTGTCCCTCTACGGGGGCCCCATCATAATGCTGTCAGCTCTTTCAGATATGTAGACATGGTAGACGGCGCGTGGAACACGACGCGCCGTCTACCATGTTTCGATGACATATTGCCGTACGTCTTGTAGTCCGATGATGGAAAGGGTCAGGTGAAATCAAGTTGTGATGTTCCATCGTATACTTTCCGAAATGTAACTAATGCTATTTTCTTTATAAAACAATCGGAGGTAAGTGGAAACGCATGGACGGCCTAGGAAAGCCTAGACTGACCTTATTGGTAGGGTTGCAATCCCTAAAATTTGGAAACCAGGACAGGATTTGAAAACCCCGGATTTTAGAGTCCAGAACCCGGACATGAGTCGAAGTGCGCACCGTGGCAACTGCGTCGGGAGGCAGACATACCCCCACCCCTCGTGGGGGTATGGTGAAGTGTGCTTGTGTCGCGGGCGACCTAAGACTTAACATTTTTAAACCCGGACTACAAATGAATCCCTCCCCGGACGGTCTCCGGACGCCCTCTAAACTAGGACAAACTCGGACGGATTGCAACCCATTGGTGAAGTGCTTCAGGAAGGCCGGGTGTGTAGTACTAGCAATCGACGTGCGTGTATGACATGTACTCATACCATGAGTTGTCATTACGATACTCGATCATACGCATCGACCGCGTTTGGCGCTCTCATTGGTTGGGAGTTCATAAAACCTTGGAGCGGGCCAATAAGAGCGCCAAACGCGGTCGATATCGATGATCGAGTATCGTAATGACAACTCATGGTATGGGTACAGATGTATGAATGTGTATGAGGTGGAAGGAGTGTGTAAGGACCGTAGCAGGGGCTCTGTAGTTTCTGCCTACCACCCATAGGAAGAAGGCGTGAGTTTATGTATAATAAATAATAATAATAATATTCCACAACTATCACACAACGCCATCTAGTCCCAAGCTAAGCAGAGCTTGTGTTATGGGTACTAGACAACTGATAAACATACTTATATGTTTCTAAAATACATAAATATTATAGATAAATTACACCCAGACACAGAACAAATGATCGCGCTCATCACAAACATTTGTCTTGGGTGGGAATCAAACCCACGACCTCCGGCATAGCAGTCAGGGTCACTAACCACTAGACCAACAGGCCTGTCAGGCCTGTTTATAGATAAAGATAAAGGAGATGGAAAGTTCAAGTATGTGGAAAAATTCAGACGGCTATAGAAATGGGACCTAGCACTGTATAACGCTGAATAGCTCAATATTCATATTTCACATAAAAAAAGTTTCTAAAACTTTTATATCTTCATAATCATGATAAAAAAAAACGTGAACACCTACCATTAAAAGTACTACAAAAATAGCAAATATTGATATTGCTATAAACTTTTACGTAGGCGTTTAGTTCAATGTATCTGCGATTGTATTTATTTATTGATGACCACATTTTTTGTGACCCACTCAGATTAATTAAATATCTTCAAACTACATTATTAATGATAAACACATTAATAATATGTTAGTTATATCGGTAAAGTCAAATAAACACGCTGGGCGCCTTCATATTGTATAACATGTCGTGATTGATAAATCCTTTCTGAACTCGTTGTTGAACCCTCTAATTAGCTAAGGATACATTTAACAATTTCGAAATGAAACAAGAAAAATAGGAAATACTATATTTATTCGATAATCTGTGATTCTTATAAATAAAGTCTGAAAGAATACGAAGCGACGGACTGTGTTTAAATGTCATTTTATTACGTGATGATGGAAATCTGGGTGTGATGTTGTTAATTTCTGCAACTTTGAACTGTTTCTTTCCACTACATGGCAATGGCCTTGCAATGCTCACAGAACTACCACAAGTTAAGCACTCCGTTGAATAGCCGAATAAACGAATTTCACCAGTTGCTCCTGAATGCAGCAGTTCAAAACAAGGATGACAATGTTGGCTGAAAGATCGGCCTGTGCGGTTATAATTATTTAGCCACGAGCTCCTCTCGAGTGTATTATGACGCCGTAGTCTTCGCGTGGATATACCACAGTTGCATTGCATGATTCACAGTATACAAGTTAAGTCCGGGTCGAGAAGCGAGAGGTCGGTAGGTTTGCAAGCAGGAAGTCCAATAAACAAGCGGGAGTCAAGGAAAAGCAAAATGAAAGAATCACAACGAACAATTTATTAATAAGCAGAGCGCAGAGCGTTCAAATGACGTCTGACGTTTGTTTTTTTCTTAAAGAAGGGATTGGACCCAAAGTGTCACAGAAGCGATAAAAGAATCGATTGAAATCGTTAGAAAGTAGTATCGATCATATTTCAGTTTTTTTTTTCTCTCCCACTCCAGCAGGTGTAGCATGGCGCCGTAGAAAGAGGTTTTGTCGACGCAAGAATAGACAAAATGACAGAACGTAGAAATATTTTTAGCGTTTTAAGCATGGTAATGTAAAAAATACGGAAAATAAACGTTCTTTTCTTCAATAGTGTACGAATGGTGTCATATTTGTGCAAAAAACAGTCGATTTGTGTAGAAATAACGATAAAATAACTTTGTCTTTTCTTGGTCGAATAGAGATAGAATCGCCATGCTACGCGTGCTGGGCAATATTCTCTTTCCACTCATACCTTTCACGATGTTGGGCGTCTTCCTTCCAGTTCAGACGGAACCTGTCCAGTTAATATTATTCTGCACAAAATATGAACTAAGATTAAACTAAGAAGCTCATTCCGAAGCTTTTAACGAAAATAATAAAGTTGAGTTTAGTGGACAAATCACTTTAAAACAATCCGATTTTCCGAATCAAAACGCATGAAAACACAATAAAAAGCAACGAAACGACTCTGAATCTATCGATTCCCGCCAAATACTGTTTCAACGCCAATTCTTAATTTCAGAAAACAAATCGTTTTAAATCACATTAGTAAAAATCGATTAAATACAGTTTCTTTTTAACAATCTGGAAAAGCGTAATTACCCTTCCCTAGTTTTCATTACTTCGTCGTGACCAAGTCATGTCAATAAAAAATGAGCGAAAAGCAATTCAGATACTTTTTTATGTTTAACATTTTATATAAGTCTTAGGAAATTATTAAACATTGAACAATTCATTAATGAATTTTCAAATACTACGAGTTATAATGAAATTCTTATAGACGACTGGGGCACTCGTTTAGCCATCTCCTTTATTTGTAAAAAACATGAGTGATATACACTATACAGGTCTTAATAATAAATTATGAGGTAGCTGCATGTTTTGCCATCTAGGTATGGCGTATAAATATGATTGAAATAATATTTCAACCTATAATAAAGGGTGAAGTTAAGTTCAAACAACAACATAAAAAGAAAACAAAAGAGAAGATAGTAATAATAATTCTTACTTAACAATTTAACATTAAAGAAATATCGCAATTGAATTTGTATGTATGTATAATGCAATAAAAACAATAATCTACAAGTAAAAATTTTTCCATCTTACTTTATTGTTATGTTTTGTAATCAGCGGTCACGCGCCGCGGCGACCATTTTATTTTAACAAGAGCAACATATTTTAGTTATGATTTTTGATGCTAATGTTTTTATGTAGGCGTTTCAGTTATCTTTATCAAACTAACTTTGCCCGCGGCTTTTTTCGCGTTAATTTAGAATTTGACTATCAATTCGGATTGCACTCTGTTTGTTCTTTATTGTCTAGCAGCTGAATATCAGTATTTTACATGGAGTGACTGCCTATCGGGCTTCCACAATCCAGTAACTGTGGCAATACGATACCCCATAGTAATAGACTGGTTGTCAGACCTATATGCTTTTGACTAACAGCAACGACTGTCAAAGATCTACAAATCACAGCCGGGAGCGGGACCAACGGCTTTACGTGCTTACCAGACACAGAAGAAACTCGCTATGACAGATGGTCACTCATCAATAGACCAACCTCGGTAAGCGAGGTTTAACCCGGAAGATCGGTGTAGCTGTGTAGGCACGAGCTCCTCTATTTATATTAGTAACTAGCTTCTGCCCGCGACTTCGTACGCGGATCCTTTTTCCTGAATTTTCTTTGCTATAAACCTCACGGAGCCCGAGACCTTTCCAACGAATGCAAAACCGTGGAAATCGGTTCGTGCGTTCTGGAGTTATAGCGTCAGGAAGGAAAACCCGACTTATTTTTATATAATAGAGATAACTATGACCTAAATAATGGTGTCTATTGCACAAACGTCTTAAATTGTTTATAAATTAACATTCTACGTTCATCAAAATGTTAGGTATATTATGAATTCAAACTAATTCAGTACTTGCGTAAGGCTTAATATTTTGTAAATATATGAGTCTTGAGTCTTGACGGTCATATATCTATAATAATAATAATAATCCACAACTATCACACAACGCCATCTAGCCCCAAGCAACCAGAGCTTATGTTATGGGTACTAGACAACTGATAAACATACTTATAATAATTATATTTCTAAATACATAAATATTATAGATAAATTACACCCAAACACAGAACAAATGATCGTGCTCATCACACAAACATTTGTCCTGGGTGGGAATCGTACCCACGACCTCCGGCATAGCAGTCAGGGTCACTAACCACTAGAGACTAGACCAACAGGCCTATATTTGTATCTATAATATCTTTATAGATAGAAATATATTCGTAGTGGATGTTCTAATACCTTCTAAACGGGCTGTGCTCCTTATAATTGCCTTGTTTACAACATCAATATAATTGAAAATCTAAGTGACCAAAGCCTGCCGGGGCCGCGGGATTCATCAGGTATCCGTACCTCCGGAACGTAAAGGGCTATTGAATGATCACCGTGAATTTTAGAGTCAGTACAAGTCTGACAGTCCCTCCCGCTCGTTCTGGGTACATAGGAGAATTAATTTATGAATAGCTAGCTGTGCCCGCGACTTCGTTCGCGTGGATGTCGGAACTTAACAATGTATTTTTTACCAAATTGACAAAGTTTCATACAAACTTTCATCCCCTATTTTATCCCCTTGGGGGTAGAATTGATCAAAATCCTTTCTTAGCGGATGCCTACGTCATCATCTACCTGCATGCCAAATTTCAGCGCGGTCCGTCCAGTGGTTTGGGCTGTGCGTTGATATATCACTATGTCAGTCAGTCACCTTTGAGTTATACATATATATTTAGATTTACCACGATAAAAAAAATGTTTGTTCATCTTGACAAGTAGCCAAGAAAATTAAGGCTTATTTCATTTCTCCCGCAGGAGAATCTCGGTGGTTCGTTGTTCGCGTGGCTAGTTACCGGTTGCAGCACTAGAGGTCCCGGGTTCAATGCCTGCCCGCAAAGAGATCCCACTTGTAATACGTGATTCTGGGCCTCCCATAGCCACCCGCAATGGGAGTCCAAAGCCCCACGCGTGTCCTTGCCCGAATTGGATTAATAATTTGACTCGGAAAGAGAAAAAAAATCTCGGTAGGTGACTTTGATATAAAAATAGATAGAATAATAATAATCGTATAATAACAATAATATTCCACAACTATCACACAACGCCATCTAGTCCCAAGCTAAGCAGAGCTTGTGTTATGGGTACTAGACAACTGATAAACATACTTATATATATTTCTAAATACATACATAATATTATAGATAAATTAAACCCAGACACAGAACAAAAATGATCGTGCTCATCACACAAACATTTGTCCTGGGTGGGAATCGAACCCACGACCTCCGGCATAGCAGTCAGGGTCACTAACCACTAGACCAACAGGCCTGTCGATAGAATAGCGCAGGGATTCCCAAACTCTTTCAGCTCGCGGCGTTTATACAACGTGTAACACCAAATGCGCAAAACCTCTCGTGAGGTAACTCAGCCCATGTTAGAAGCCCATGGAAGAACAGCGAAATGAGTATGTCCTGTTGCAAAATAGATTTATAAATACAGAAACGGAGTTGAAAGAGTTGAAACAAATATTGAAGGTAGTACAGGAGAAGGCAAATAAAGTTGAGATGTTAGAAACAAGGATAAAATGTCTTATGTGTGAAAATGAGAAGCTGAAAACAAATCTGGAGACAAGTCAAAGGCCAAATCAAGAAGAACAAGGGCCTAAGGACCTTGCAGTATCTTTTGCAAACGTTGTAAAAGATAAACAGGTAGTTAGGAATAATATAGTTAAGGAATGTGTGGCCACGAAATCAGCAACAATTTTAGTGAATAAGGAACAAACACAAGTAAGAAACAGTGAGAACAATTCTAGAAATATGGCAAGCGTGGAAAAAGAACAACCTGATAAAGAAGGAAAGTGGGCAACCGTTACTAGGAAAAGAAGCAGAGTATCGGCCAGTGAAGTGAGAAAAGGAGGAAATACGAGTGACGTTATTAGTATACAAGGAACGGAGAAAAAGAAATATTTACATGTGTGGCGTTTGCAAAAGGAAACGACAGCGGGAAAAGTAGCAGAACATGTTAAAAGCATATATGCAGAGGAAGTACCTCTGAAAGTTGAGCAAATCAAACACAAGACGGATAGAGATTATGCATCTTTTATTATAGGAGTTCCTGAAAGCAAATATGAAAAGTTGTGTCAACCAGAAAGCTGGCCGGTTAACATCGAATTTGCTGAATGGGTATGGTTTCGTAGAGCAAGCAACCCCAGATAAAAATCATAAACCTGTAGAAATATTTTACCAAAACGTAAGAGGGCTACGAACAAAGTTGGAAGAATGTTATACAAATATTTTATGCGGAAGTGCAGACTTGTTTGCCATAACGGAAACAGGCTGCAATGAGTCAATCCAGGACGCGGAAATAATTCCACCAGGGTACACAATGCTACGGTGCGACCGAGTGGACGGGCGTAAACAGGGAGGCGCGTGTCTCGTGGCCACACCGCGTTTTGAGTTGCGGCGAGTTTTGCTACCCGGTGACGTGAACGTTGACAATCATGTGTTTGAACTGGTTTGTGCTACTGTGTACCTACGTAAACGATTTATGTTTTTGATTTGTGTTGTGTACATTCCACCAAATAGTAATGATAATGAGTACATGTTGTTATTTCGCATCATTGAACAGTTTTGTAGTAAGTACAGGGATATAGTGGTTATAGGGGACTTTAACTTATATTCATGTTCTTTAGCTATTAGTGACTATTACGAATATTTTCATACATTTTGCGGATTCACTCAGAGTAACACGGTAAAGAATTGTAATAATCGTTGTTTGGATCTTGTGTTGAGTACATTAGCGGAGGGAGGGCGTGTGAGTGTGCGCGCGGCAGAGGTGCCGCTCGTACCAGTGGACGCGTACCACCCGCCGCTTGAGGTTTTGGTAAGTACCCGCTCACACCAGCGTCTACTCCCTGACACGGTGGGCGAGGCTGCACCAGGCTCAGCGAGCCCAGTACCCGAAAAAACTTCAACTTGGAACTTCAACAAAGCCGACTTTTTAACATTATATTCGTCAATTGCAGCCATAGATTGGACTACTTTATATGACTTGGACTTGCAAAGAGGTTTAGACTATTTTTACAGTGTTATTAATTCTATTATAGATGACTGTGTTCCGAAAAAAAAGCGAAGTCGTGTAAACTCAAGGTACATTTACCCTGAGTGGTACACTAGTGAAATAATTCGCAACATTAAACTGAAAGCTTTTCTGCATAAACAGTTCAAGGCAAGTGGATCGAAAGTGGATTATGATGCGTTTGCTCGATGCAGGACGCGTGTTAAGCAGATGATGGTAGTCGCACATAAACAATATCGTGACCGGGTTCAGAGTCAAATGCTGAGCGACCCTAAAGCCTTTTGGAATTACGCCAAATCCAAGAGGTGTAGGAGAAGTCCGCAGGAGATTTTGAAGGATGGGGAGGTATTGTCTGGTCAGCAGTGTGTTGATGAGTTTGCAGAGTATTTTTACTCGGTATATAGGGCAGACCCACCCGTGTTGGATGTGGACGCGGCTATAGCTTCAGCAGGTAGTGGAAACGGAGCGGCACGAGTTCACTTGAAGGAGTTAACGCTGGTAGAGGTATCTAGTGCCCTTCAAGACCTAAAGCCGAAACGATCCGCGGGGCCTGATGGTATTCCCCCTTATATCTTTAAGGATTGTCGGTCAGTGCTAGCGAAACCATTGCTTCACATTTATAACCAGTGTCTTCAAACAGCCGTGTTCCCAGAGAGATGGAAAGTGACTCGTGTTGTTCCGGTTCCGAAGGCGGGCTCAAAAGAATCTGTGGATGGATTTAGGCCAGTGGCAGTGCTGTCGACGCCAGCAAAAGTACTGGAAACTGCAATCCACAAGAGCATTTATTTACAGGTCAGCTCACAGCTGTCAGACGCTCAGCATGGGTTTCGACCCGGAAGGAGTACTACCAGTAATCTTCTCTGTCACATGGCTCATCTGATACCAACGGTGGATAGTGGGGGACAAACTGATGCTGCTTTCTTTGATTTCAGAAAAGCATTCGACTTAGTCGATAATGACATGATGCTTAGGAAGTTAGCTAGTGTTGGTTTCACCCCACATTCACTTCAGTTTTTTGCCAGCTACTTGAGGGATAGGCGACAATATGTGGAGTATGCGGGGCACGTATCAGATCCATATTTCACCAGATCAGGAGTGAGTCAGGGTAGCAACCTTGGACCTTTGGAGTTCCTACTTGTTTTAAATGATTTGCCAGAAGTAGTCCAAGATGCTCACTGTTTGTTGTTTGCCGATGACCTCAAGTTATCTCTCGCAGTAAAAAGCGGAGATGACTGTGTCAGGTTACAGAACGACATTGACAGGGTGGTGAGCTGGAGCCAAGAAAATCTTCTGCAGTTCAATATTTTGAAGTGTGTTACAATCACTTTCTCTCGTGCACATAATCCTATCGTGTTCAACTACCATATTGATAAATTACCTATGGTACGAGTCACAGAAGTCAAGGACTTGGGGGTTAATTTTAACACCAGCTTGACTTTTCGTGACCACGTCACGCGTTGCTGCAGAAAGGCTTTTAGAAATTTAGGTTTCATGCTTCGGACGGTCCGAGGATTCACGAACGTGAAAGCAATCATTGCTCTTTATAACGCGCTGGTGAGAAGCCAGCTAGAATGTAACGCAGTCATCTGGTCTCCGCATGAAACTAAATATAGTCTCATGCTGGAGAGAGTGCAAAATAAATTTATAAGATATTTATATAGTAGGTATTATGGTGTCTATCCATTTTATCCATTAATGTATCCCACCTTATTTATATTAGGTATGGTGGGATACAACGAGTTGAGGGTTAGGAGGGATTTGGCACTAAGTACATATTTATTTAAAATATTGAGAGGGAAGTTACATAATATAACCATATTAGAGCAGATGAGCCTGTGTGTTCCCGACAGATACGTGTGGCGTCGACGGCGACCACGACTGCTGGTAGAACCGCGCGGTCGGACCAACCTGCTAGGGGAGGCACCGCTGACGCGCGCGCTTCGCACTCTTAACCTGATTGCCGATGAGACGGACCTTTTTTGGTGTACTCTGGGTGAATTCACAAGGAATGCATTATTTATAATAAGTTATAGATGTTAGTTTAAGGTACAATAAGCGCATTTATCGCATTGGGTCTTATACCTGTAAAGATAGATGTAAGTTAAGAAAATAAATAAATAAAATAAATAAATAAATAAATAAATAAATGTTACTAAACAATTTTTGTACTAAGACTTTTGGAAATTCGCAAAAAAGTTAGGTTTTTCATGTAGATGGGCCCGATCAATTTCTTATTTTGCATGAATAACCATTTTTTTTTACCAATTTAATGTCTGAACTTTAAAAGAGACTGTGACCTCTGAGTTTGTTTCGGAAGTTTCTTCTCAGAGTAGTCAGGTACGAAACACCGGCTTCATCTAGCTTTAAAAATATTACTTGTGACGTGTAAAAGTGTTTTTTACAAAATAAGTATAATTTAACATTTACCCATCCATATACAAACCTCGGCAATCGTCGCTTAACCTTCCGTTACTGCTAAGCCCTACTGACCTCTAAATTCAAGAATTCAGAAACTTTACTATTTCACATTTTGCAAGCAAAACCGTTTATGGTAATGATTATTACTCAATTTGAAACGGCCTTTAGTTTGCAATGGTTGGTGTTGAAAGCAGTACCTCTCTATGTGGAGTCGGTTAACAAAACATTGATGTAACCGATGGCCCATTGGTTGAAAGGCGGTAGGTAAGAGCGAGGTCGTGTGTTTGACATTGGTGTTGGACATGAAATCTCTTATAGCTGCTTCAGTAATGCGTCAATTTCCGATAATTTTTTACCCCTGTTAAGACGCCTCTGGGAAGCCTACTGAACCACCCCAACTGATTTATGGCCGTATCGTCTCAGTCATGCTAGCGAAGGAGGAGGTGGGCGCCGTGTGGGAGAGGACAGTCTCCACCTCACGACCCAGCTGCTACCGACCATGCCCGGGTCAGCCGACGAAGTAACACGAACATGTACGAGTGGGAGAGTGCCTTGGCTGAATGTGTGTGAGTAGAGCGGGCTTATCGTCAATGGCCCATTGTGACTCAGCCATCAGCCATGCATGAGCGAAAAGAAACACTGAACTAAAGACACATTTGAATGGCCAGTGAATGAATGAAAAGTTCATTTTGGAAAATGAACTAGTTCATTTACTTCAATCGTTCGCGAACTGCCCATGTCTAATCAGCAATCTGACAGGACCCCCTTAGAGCCCCAAATCCTGCCGGGGCCGCGGTATTGTTTTATCAGGTACCCTGGAATGTAAAATGCCATTGAAGGAACATGCGGACTTTAGTTAGTACGGGTCTAACAGTCCCTCCCGGCCCGCTTTGGGTGGGAGGACTCATTTGACGATAAAAAAATAACCAGCCCTTGTAGATGCGTCTAGTTTATCTGACCACCTTTTTCGAACCGGCTTCGGGCGCTGTCCGTATTTTACCAACTCAAAATCCATCCAGTTCTTTCACATACCCTTTACGTTCCAGGGTCGGTCGCTTACCTTACCTTACAGATGGTCTCGCGCCACGCAGTTCACGACCTTCGCCACTTTTTGCCAAGCAAGAAGTTTCTTTGACATTGTCTTAAATTAAATATTTTTTTCTTGCCACTTGCCAAAGGTCTACAAATTAGCCTGACCTGATAACTTTTTGTTGTAGCTATAAATTACTAGCACTCTGCCCGCGACTTCGTCCGGTTTCGTTTTTTCCTATCATTCAATCACCCTGCACCCCATTGAGGATGGAATTTGCCAAAAATTTTGAAACAAGTGTACTATCAATTTGATTGATAAAAAAACAAAATTTGAAATAAATTGGATTAATTTTCATTATTCATTGAATTTAAATTGATTTTCGTAAAAACTTTTATCTCAATTTTATACCCCCTTAGGGGATGAATTTCCTAAAATCTGTTCTTAGTGCACACATGGGTCATTTAAGTAAGATTTTTGGAAAAAAAATGCTTTCAGGCTCAGTGGTTTCAGCTCCTGACAGCCAGACAGTTTATTTGATGATTATGTATAGATTTATTCGGATGGTGGTGAAACTTGCTCTGTATACCTCAGAGTGACCGTAGCGTGAAGATTAGGTAGCAATTGTGTAATAAATTAAGTGGATTAAAAGCTAATTTATTTAAATATCTGCACGATTGTTTGCAATAAGCTGGCTCCCTTTACTAATTTAATAACTTTGCCTTCCAACTAGCAGTTCCTGAGATTAGCACGTTCGACCAAACAAAGTCTTCAGCTTTATGATATTACTAGCTGTTGCCAGCGGATTCACCTGCTACAACTCGAGAATTATCCCACGGGAACATGAAATCGGGATAAAAACTATCCTATGTGTTAATCCAGGTTATAAACTATCTGTGTATCAAATTTTAGCCAAATCCGTTCAGTGGTTTTTGCGTGAAAGAGTAACAAACATACCTACATACACACATACTTCCTCACAAACTTTCGCATTTATAATTTTAGTAGGAAGTATAGTATGGATCTGAATTCTGTCAGCCCACTCAAATGAGTGGGCTGACAGAATTGCTTTAGGCAAATGCATAAAGCATAGAATACCTAACCTAAAGACAAATTTGGATGACATATACAATTTTATTCGTGGCAAAGCCAAACTATATTTATGTTTTCTGTTCTAAATATAATTAATCATTATAATACAGAAAAGGTTTTAAAATTTCAATATTAAGGTCTCTTCTTCAACGTCATCGGTTTTGGTGTCAACGTTTTTTTTTACGTGGTAAAATCATACAATGAGTGCTCTCATCCTGGGTGGGTAAAGGGCCAGGGCCCCCGTAAGGTCTACTGGCGCCTGTGTGCAAAAAAGGATTTTGGCGCCCCTTAAGGCATTTTGAATTATCTTTTTTTTTATTGTATGTCGGTCAGTGGCGTATTTTAAAATTCAGTGCCCTGCGCTTCATAACTTAAACACAAAAAAAAACCATCAAGTGCTACTCAAACTTCACACCCAGAGTTCCATACCATCTTAGAGAAGACAAATTTCATTTTTTGTAGACCAATACAAGATTAACTAACATAAGCATTTGCTATTAAAAAATGAACTATCAAAAGCGAGGTCATGAAAAGCGAATGTCAACCTTAGTTCAAGCGCGAGCGGAGCGAGCGCGAAATTTTTTAGCTTTTTGGAATAGGACAAGGCAATTCTTCATAGAAGAACGCAGTGAGCTCTAAAAGTTAAACGTTTCCGGACTTCAAGTTTTAATCTAAAGTGAGATCAAATATTTGAAGTCTTTAGTAGGTACTTAAAAGTAATCCTAGTTAGGTTCTCAACTTTTCTTTTAACAATTGTTTTTGATTTTTTTTTCATTTTTTTTTCTGGGCCCTTGGCTTTGGCGCCCCTAAAGGATGGCGCCCGTGTGCATTGCACACATTGCACATATGGTAGCGGGGGCCCTGTAAAGGGCTATTGAAGGACACCGTGGATTTTAGTCAGTGCGAGTCTGACAGTCCCTCTCGCTCTGCCCTGGGTGGGAGGACTCATTTGATGATTTTACCACGCTAAAAAAAATGTTAGGACTCCGCAATGGGCCGGCCTACTCTCACAGAGAGGAGGCCTGTGTCCCAGCAGTGGGAACATTATAGGCTGATTGTAGTATGCTTATGTAACCTCCTTTCTACCACGTAAATCAGATAATTCACCCCATTGTTTTATCAATTCTTGAAAACACAACAGGCTCGGACAATACTGATTCTTATAGGTATTGTTTTCAGAACGATACAGCGATTCTTAGAATTTATTATCACGGTAAACGAAATGAAAAAGGTGATAGCACACATCGATTTTTGAGTAATGGTAACATTCGCCCAAGTGTTAAATTGTTCACATGTCATATAAAAGATCAAGTGACAAAATGTCCATATGACAAAGTGAAAATGATTTTATATCTACAAATTAAATTGTTTAACGACATTGGCACGTAAAAGCGCTATTGAGAAAAAAAGAAATTTGTTCTATTAAATACTGATAAAAAAAAATCAAGCATCGTTTTAGAACAATTCCTAGCATTTTCTGCACGCGTAGCATGGCGATTCTATCTCAATTCAACCAAGAAAAGACAAAGTTATTTCATCGTTATTTCTAAACAAATCGACTTTTTTTTGCACAAGTATGACACGATTCGCACGCCATTAAAGAATAGAAACATCTCTTCTATATTTTAAACATTGCCATGCTTAAATCGATAAAAATCTACCTAGGTATAACGTTCTGTCATTTTGTCTATTCTCGCATCGAAAAACCCCGTTTCTACGGCGCTATGCTACGCGTGCAGTCATGTATGACTTTTGGACATTCTAACACTTTTGCATTTTTGCAAAACTTCGTTTCAACCAAATATAAATATAACATTCGGTTATTATGACATGTGGACAATTTAACATTTGGACGAATGTTACCATATAGCGATTTTTTGTTTACAATAGATTATTATATGACTGAAATAATCTAATTGTAAGTTCGACAGTTAGATTAAAAAAAAATTGACACGTATTTTTTTCTTTTGTTACGTAACCAAACCAAAATTGACTAAGATACGACACTTTTAAAATTGGCATAACGTCGCAAGCAAGTACCTACAGTTTTTACTTGCTTGTGACGTCACGAGCCCCCACTATCGAATTTTGATGCTTTTAGATTTGTAAAAATTAATAATTACAAAAAAAAAAACGAGTCCATTTATGTTTAAAACTGTATCTGACGGACTTGACTTAAACACTTTTTTCTATGTTGATTGGTGAAAGAATTTTCTAAATTGAAAAAGTAGTTTCCAAAGAGTCTCGATGTCTACTAGTGGTGGATAATAGCACGATTTTTAAAAAATAATTTCCCATAGTCCACCATTGTCACATTCAAAGTTACAATTTTTACGAACCTCTTTGTAATTTTATTTTATGGAATGTCTATGACAAACAGGTATATTATGTTCACTTAAGTATGTAAAAGTACTAACCTTCTAATATGATACATCAGCAAATTAAACCCACATTGTAACGCGTTTACAACATAAACACAGAACGTATTATTCCGCGTTTGAAACGGAACTCTAAAAAAATAACACCAAACAGACTTTACGTAAAATGTAACGTTTCGGAGTGGCAACGGCCAGTCACTCTTGCGCATTCGAACTGCGTGATGCCGCCGCGCTCGGCCAATCGCGTTTAATTTCAAATTTGAACGTTTTGTTAAAATTTTCTCTCATTTCTAAAATGGCGAATAGATCAGTTAGCCGTATGATTGATTATGTCAAGGCTAATCGGAAGATAAGTTAGTATTTTTTTGTTTGTTATAAAAGTGCATTTTTTGTTGTAGTAAAAGTGCATATTTTTCTTTGTTTTTCAAAGTTTTGCGTGCGTTTTAGAGTATTAAGTAATGTGACCTTTTCTGCGATTGTATTAATGTGTGCTAACGAAGTTTTTGAAGTGAAATTTCATTAATCAGTGTTCAACCTTCAGTGTAATTGTGGATTAAGAAATCGTGATTTTTTTCTTCGTTTTACGATTTGTACTGCAATTGTCATTGCTTTGGTTTATCGGTACAAGTTTTTGCACAGGGTTTTGACCTGGATTTTTTCTGTACAGTTTTAGCTATTAAACTAAGATTATAAATGTCTGGAGTTTAAAAGAGACTGTTACCACAGAGTTTGCTACGGCTATGTCTTTTTACGCGATAGAAAATATCGATCTCATTTTGTTCTGTAACATATTTTATATAGACGTGTAAAAATTTTAGTATTTTACAACCTACTTGCGATATCTTTCTATTTATTCATTTCAAGCATTCAACTTAGAAAATAATTTGGTAAACTTTCTTTCCACTAAAAAAAACTTTTTCAAGAAAAAATGTAACCGACTTCAACACAACCACAAAAAAAGTTCAAAATAACCTACAAAAAACTTTTCTTTCGAAAGTCGGTGACTTTATTTTTTATTTCATTGACTTTTTGTCACCGACTTTCGAAAGAAAAGTTTTTTGTAGGTTATTTTGAACTTTTTTTGTGGTTGTGTTGAAGTCGGTTACATTTTTTCTTGAAAAAGTTTTTTATTTTATCCTTTTTAGTTTCACTATTCAACCCAAATTATTGTCAAATACATAATATTTTCTTACATGTGCACTAAAATGTTGTAATCCATAGCACCGGTAATAACAACGCCGATTATGTATGTACACAATGAGAACTACCAAAAATAAAAACTACTGCACAAAACTAAATGAAAATTTTATGGGACCAAATGGCAGATATACTGTATCGAACAAAAAAAGAATAATCGAAATCGGACCAGAAACCTCGGAGTAATCGGTGTAGACAAAGTTAAAAACTTTTTAGGTTTTTGTTGATTTTTGTTGATATTTCAAAAAGTGCTAGTCCGATTTTGATAAAATTTTAATGGGACCATTCCAGAAGTATACCCTATCCAACAAAAAAAGAATTTTTCAAATCGGTTGTTAAACGAGGGAGTTATGCCCGAACAAACATAAAAAAAAAAAAAAAAAAAAATACAAACATCCGAATTGAGAACCTCCTTCTTTTTTAGAAGTCGGTTAAAAAGTAATTTCAGAGTAATTTAAACTTTTCCAAACACTCATTCGCTGTTACTCATTAGTATGAGATCATAGACTTTCTTTGTAATAAAAAGATGAATTCAGACCAATGTATAACGGTATAAAATTGCTAAATTCTGTTTAAAAGATCCCAATGGCAAAGTTTCTGTTTATTTGCAAGTTTATTTTAAGAAAAAACTGGTTCGTATCGGGCACAAACAACTTGAGTATACCGTTAATATTTATCTTAATCTGGTTCCAGTTTTAGGATAGCAACAAAAGAGGTTTTTGCTGTCTTTTGAGCGTCAAAAACAGACGAAGACATTTACCATATAGAGGGTCCCTTAAGTGCCATAGGCCCCAGAGTCTGACAACCAATCTCCCCAAGGGTTATTAATTCCACTTGCGAGTATACAATCACTGACTTGGAATCGGTCAGGCATAGCTCCATAATGGCGTTATTTGAATGAATTCAGTATCAATTTCAAGTTAACAGTTAAACCTTTAATACGGTAGCATTTTTATTATTTTTAACTAGTAATTAAGTCTCAAGATCGCGTGGAATCGGAGTAAGTAATTCCATACTTTTGGTGGCCAGTGTAGTACTAACTGGGTTGTGGAGGTCAGAAAGGCAGTCTCTTCATGTGAAATACTGGTCTAAAGATGATTACTGGTACACTTGAAGATTATAATAAATACAACGTGTAACGTTAATAGATTTAGAGAACAAACATTGTTCAGTAACATGGGCTGAGTTACCCCACGAGAGGTTTTGCGCTATTAATGTTACATGTTGTATAACAATGGAAAAGGCAGGCAGATGACAATCACCTTAGTGGAACTTAAAAAATAAAATAAAAAAATGACGTTGTTCTACTTGGTCTCAGTTACCTCTGACCTTGACTAGAGCCAAGAAAAAACATAGCACAATAAAAAAAAGCTGCATAAAAATAATCATTCTTAAAAAAAGATTTGAAAATAACTGACGAGGTTGTTATAACAGTAATTTTACTAACAAATGATTTTATATGATATGGAATGATTTCTGAAATAAATGATTTAATATAAAAAAAAAACGATTGATAATTTATATATGATTGAATTGTCGTTATACATAATAACGACAATTCAGGCTAATAAAAAAAAGTTATTAATAAAAATGATAAGGGCATGCCTACACGACATTTTTGTCAACTTTTTTGACAAAAATGTCGTGTAGGCATGCCCTCCATGAGTTATGAATGCCATCCTATTAAAAAAAATACGATTTTCGAATGTGTTTACTATCATGGCTGAACAAATTTAACCACATAAAATCGCAGTAAGAAACTGCGGACCAATGTCCAATTTTGTTTGCAATAACGTGATTGAATCACTATTCAATTGACGTACTTTTTATGAGCTGTCAAAACGTGATTCTTCCATAGATTTTGTATGTCAATAGCAAACTGTGACGTCATTAACTTTAGGTATCTCAATTATTTTTCTCATTTATTGATTTCACAGAGCTATCTTTGGCAGTGTTTTTGTAACAGTGTTTTCGGCCCTAAAATAAAGTGTAGATTTAGTGACATTATGTTTTGGAATTATTGGGAAATTCAATAGTGATAAATACCTACCTCAACAGGCGTGTTGACAGCATTAATAAATCAGCCTGTCAGTTACAGTTTTAAAAAATAATGGACACGTATTTTTTCTATTGTTAAATCAATGTATTTTTACAAAAATATTATAACGCTTTAAAATTCGGGGTGTGTAATGATATTCTAATATACAGATATGGTATATACAAAACAACAGAAAAAACTGTTCCACGCCGAGCGGCAGCACACATACACACTTTTTTATTCACACATTACATTTCACTACAACTAAAAAGGATAGCTTGATAATACGCAATAAGAAAAAAAGTGACAGCTAGATAAACAAACAGCGCCACGCGTCATCAATCCCCCCGCACGTCGGCATCATAGACTAGCAAATTGTCCCACGTAGGAAATTTTCTGGTCTTTACGTTTTGCGCTCTCCTAACATATCTGTTTACAATCATAAAATATCATTGGGGTGTGTGAAATAAGAAGAAAGTAAAAACTTTACTTGTTTGTGAAGTATTGGCAATATAAAAGTGTCGTATCTTTGTCAATTGTGGTTTATGTAATAAAAGAAAAAATACGTGACAAATATTTTTTAATAATCTAACGGATTGATTAGATTTTTTTTAATCAAATACCCTTTTAAAAACTGTATTTCCCTCCAAAAATGTAGTAAGTCCACAAAATATTGTTCGCGAAATATTCGGTGCAAGAATTTAGCCGCCGAGCACAGTCTACCAATGACCCAGTTCCAGTTAATTTCAGTTCAGACAGCCGGTGGAAAGTAAAAGGCACACTTGACGCTGAGCATTTTAACAACCAGCAGCCAACCGTGAATCCTAAGCATAAAGTAATGTTTACAACGACGAGGCGTGGGGTCAAACTTAACCTAACTTTTTTTTGACTTGTCAATTTTATTTTTAATAATAAGTCCCGTTTGACCACACTATTTTTATTTTATGTTATTATTCATAATAATGAGAAGTAGGCGTAGTAGGTAGTATCAGTACCTTTCAGTTTTTATTCAAGTTCCATTGTCCCCATTAATGGGTCACGTCACGTGTAATGGGGACAATGGGAATTTCTCTTCACGTGCCTAGGAGAGGACAGAGGAGTTTTTCAGATTTATTTATTCATTTACTTTTTCATTTTCTCGTAAACTTGTGTCGAGAGATAATTGCATTTAATGTGACTTCCATTGCATTTGATTTGTGTTGTGTAGGAGTCAAACCCATAAATGAGTAAGTCGTCGTTTAAGACCTCTTACGTGTCACTTTTGACAAAATCACTTTTTTAACAGCATGTAAATCTATGGTCAAATCTCACAACATATAGTTAAAAAAACTACTCGTAGGTATGTACGGGCAGAAAAAATCGTGGTTAAATAATAACAGCCGTACATATTGACTTTCAAGGCTAATCTGCGCTTGCCTAGATGATGGATGACCAATTGAACATCCCTTAATTAATATATACCGGGTTTCCTTCTATTTCGAAAAGCACTTTAAGCTGTTGGTCTCAGCTGTCATTTGTATAATCTTTGACAGAATATGTTACATTGGCTCGAAAATTTGACAAATATTTTGAGCCACCCGTGTGTAACCCCCTTAATAAAAAATCTAAAGAAATAATTACCACAGAAATATTTGTCTGAGATTGTTATTTGCAATCATAGTCTAACAAATAATGATTATAGTGTAGTTGAGATACAAAATATACCGGTATAAAAGTATCCCATGTGTTAATCTAGGTTATAAGCTTAAGCCTTCTTCGATATTCATCGACTACCCATTGTTAAATTTGAATCAGCAGTTCATGATATTAGCGCATTCAACCAAACAAAAAAACTCTTCAGCTTATAATATTAGTATAGATTTTAGCAGACCGTGAAATAGACGCGTTATGGCTGGTAGTGTTTTAACAGTCCTGGAACTCAACAAGGCAATAAAAAAAAAGAAATGTGACTCTAAGGCTTAGAGTGGAAAATCATCCAAATCTTGGAGCGCTCTGCGTAGAACTCTGTCACACTTTCTAGTACTGGTATTCTGACTAGCAAACACCTTGTTCTTAACGTTCCAGAGCCGATTCACTATTTTAAGACAGTCCCACTTCCCACCAAAGATAAGACATAAATAGATAAGATGTATGCGTCATATTTTTGACAAGCCTAAGAAAAGATTTTCTCGGTAAAACGGATATTGATAACATGCCTTATCAGTGAGTAAATGTAAGTACTGTGATTTATTTCTTAGTGTGTTTACAGAATCTTTACATAGTATGAAACAGAGTCGCTTCAGCGTGTCCGTACTAAATTGTTCTTTTTTTGACCGACTTTAAAAAGGGAGAAGTTCTCAATACGGTCGATATTTTTGAAGTGAAAACTTCTTTAGCGGCGTTGTACACTTTTTCTGTAATGGGTAAAAAATTTAAAACTCGCGTCAGGGTCACGTGACCGTCAGGGTCACGTGACCGTCAGGGTCACGTGACCCTGATCGAAAATGAGTAAGACGTCATTCAAATTAAAAATAAAACATAGTAACAAAAAAGTTTTCACTTCTACCGGCACTCCTGGAGTGCAACCTTTTTTTTTTATGTAGGTATGTACACAGGGCTACACATCAAGATATGCAAAACTAGTATAAGCTGATCGTTCAATGTGCGAAAGGATCATATAAAGCGAGTACCTAGTAGTATTATATAGTTTCATAGCCAGCATTGTGTGAGTACTATGTACCTCGGAGCTATCATTCACTGAGTACCTACGTCTCTTATTGACTTGAATGACCCTGGCGGTTGAGAGTATGTCATGCTCACTCAAATGTCTCGCTGATAGTGGCGCGTGTGTCGGATCATTTAGTTCCCTTCAAAATGGTTGAGCTGAATGGTGCTGATATATGCGTCATGTTCGTGAACGGGCGCTGTCAGTTGGGACTGGTCATCCCTTAGCTGCCGCGGTCTATTTTAATTATTGATAACTTTATTTTTGAATTGTCTTTTTTATATTTTCTATGGACACTAATAACTTGCCACATCGTTCTCACATAATGTACCATCTGATGATGAATGATGTAACAAAAGATCTGTAATAATTTTGGCGATTGAAAAAGAGTGTCCATGGAGTTTCTTGCTCATTCTTCTCCATAGAGATCTACGCTTTGGAATGAGCACCTACGGTACTTTCACAGTTTTTATGTCTTGTGACTGGGACTGTAGCACCATAACTTTTTAATCTTTAATTACATTTTTTATTTGTCTATGACAATTCATAAGTGCCTGTAACTGGCCTACTTGAAATAAATGCTTTGATTTTGAGTCCAAGACAAACTTATAGCATTTTAAACGTATAGCTTGATTGTAGCCGTCTGTACACCAATTACTCCGTGGTTTCTGGTCTGTACCTATGCGTCATTCTTTTTTTGTTCGTTAATTGTTTGTTGCAGTATACCTGCCATTTGGTCCCGTAAAAATGTCATTCAGTTCAGCGTAGTTTTTATTTTTGAGCATTTTTCGCTTCGAAAACTTTCTTAGATACTATCCTTGTCCTAACAATACCAAACACAACAAAAAAAAAAACAACAAAAAAGTGTAAAACAACTTTTCTTTTGGAAGTCGGTGACTTCTTTTATTGAGGTTTTTGACACCAACTTCCGAAGTAAAGTTACTTATTTCAAATTCTAATGTTTGTGGTTGTTTTTGAAATAGTTTTTTTTTTCTTACATGCGGCCGACAATTTTGATTTATTTGGTAGATGACAACTGTATCAAACAAAAAAGTATAATATACACAAATCGGATCAGAAACCTCGGAATAATCGGCGTTACTGTAGAGTGTACAACTGTACATCATACATATATAAAAAAAAAAACTTAAGTTATCTACTAGCAATAAGCACAATAATCGTGATACATCAATAAGTTATGTCAACATATCTAAGTACAATAATATTAGCATAAACGGAAAAGTGTCATTTTCTACGAAGTGTTATGTCGACCACTTGCGGCCATGTTGATTTATTGAGTACTTAACCGTTTTATTTCAACACTTGATTTGTTTGTTAAAATATGTTTCTTTTGTAACTATACGTAGGTATATGGACAGTGCCATATTATCCATAAGGCACTTTAGGCACCTTTAGGCCAGTGCCTAGGGGCCCACTATGACCAGGGGCCCAGCACTCCCGATTAAAAAATGAAAAAGGGGGTTGTGTAGATTTATGGAACCACGGTAAAAGTGAAACTTGTTTCACATTATAAGGTAAAAGCCCCCATTATTGACACTATAAGAATGACGGTGAATGTCTGATTTTTTTTTATTTTATTGAAATTAATCTAACTATTTTTTTGTATTAGACAGTTTTATTAACTTGTATAATTGACAAATTTTATAATGACAAATATATTAATTTGAAATCAGCAACTCAAGTGTGGGCATTGTTGACAGTGCAAAATGGTATCAGGGTCTGAAAAATTGCGTTGTTGTGGTATGGAAAAGGGAAGGCCCGAAACGAGCTGTGCCTAGGGGCCCCGAGATGGTTAATATAATGGAATATGGATATATGGAAGTATAAATAGACATATTCCGCCTTACCACAAAAAGATAAACATCTATTGAATGCTTGTCTAAAAAAAGTGTAACTGCAAAAATACCTAATTAGTTATTATTATATCAACGTGAAATGTCGTTTTGACGTTGGCAGTTTTATTAGACAAGTGTTCAACAGAAGTTTATTTTTTTTGTGGTAAGACGGATATTGCCTATTTTGTAAAAAAATGCGATACCATTTTACTTTTGGTCGTCATAACACGTTTTCTTCTTCCATTCTCCCCTATCAGACGACACAGTATCATTTACTACTTTTTCTTTCATATCATTCCAGTAGACAATCCATCCATCTTTTCTTTGGCCTTCCTCTTCCTCTCCATCCATCTACATTCATACCTTTTATTACTTTACATCAATGTTGAATAAATTAGCTAAACAAAAAAAAAATGACAGAAAAATTATCACTAAAAAAAAGGATCCTAATATGCCAATTAAAAAAGAAATCTACAAGGTCAATAAAAAAATCGGGTCAATTAAGAAATTTTACAGAAATGCGTTTTAATTTTAAGATTTTCAATAAATTCGTCACATATGTACAGCTTGACATAAAAATGTAGAAAACCGGAAGTCGCCACTGTCTTCGCGCTACCAGCACTTTGAATGAATTTTTTTTTTTTTTCACTTATTACGTTAGTTTTATGGCACAATAATAAATCTAACAAACCTGCGGTCTTTGTTTACATCAAATATCAAAGATTTTAAAACGCTGTCGGAAATAAAAATTTTAGTTCCGTTTCAATCCGTTCTGGCCAAGCTGTAAGTGCGATATTTTTAAAAAAATACACAAAAAAAAAACTGACCAAAGCTTTCAACAACCATAGTTTTAAAAAACAAGTTAAAATTAAAACTAAAAAGTTGCTACATTTCCTTAATTAGGTACACGAAATAATTACATTACACAATTAAACAATTAGTGAGATTGTTTTAATAAATTAACTCAATTAAACTAAGTACGCCTTTCATTGCGTCATTATAAGTGAAAATACGAAGATTTTGAGGCAAAAGTGTAAATATTAGGTTCAACTCACACGTTACACTCACAGTTTCTCTATTATGGGGGATTTAATTGGCTGATTTTTTTGTCGATTTTGCCATTAGCCGTGCGGCTGAAATCGACGGTCTTAATAATCATCATCATCATCATCAGCCTATAATTTGCCCACTGCTGGGACACAGGCCTCCTCTCTGTGAGAGGGAGTGGGCCATAATCCACCCCGCGGGCCCAGTGCGGGTTGGTAGATGTCACATTTCTTCGAATTTTTAGTTCTAGGACATGCCGGTTTCCTCACGATGTTTTCCTTCGAGAGCAGTGGTGATGAAATAAAGGGGTTCGAACCCATGACCTACAAATTCTAAGTCGGGGCGGATACGACTGGGCCACCACTGCTCACTGAACTGTCTTAATCATAATTGGACCTAAAATTGCAAGGCCCATAGTGAGTTGAGTCATCTGCTAGTTTAACTGGATGCAGTTGAATTTCAGTATTTTACATGGAGCGACTGCCTATCTGATCTCCACAACCCAGAATCTGGGTAATACGATACCCCTTGGTGACACTGGTTGCCAGACTTGCGAGCTTCTGACTAACAGTAACGACTGTCAAAGATCTACAAATGACAGCCGAGACCAACGGCTTTACGTGCTTTCCGACACACGGAGGACACTCGCTATGATATGTGGTGATCTATCCACAAATCTGCCGGTACAACTCGGCTGATATGCTGTACTACTAGCCTTCTTCATCACACTGCTGGGCAAAGACGGAAAGCCTCTCCTTATGTCTTCCAGTTTTCCACGATCCAGGGCCAGAGTGTACCACTGGTCGTTAGTTTTGTCCAGCTCATCCCGCCATCTTCTACGAGGTCTGCCGCGACGCTTTCTGGCTGTGTGAGGGCTCCATAAAGTGGTTATTTTGGCCCACAGCTCATTGGGCATGCGGCAGACGTGGCCGGCCTAGGCCTATGTTAGTGTAGCGGCTTTTTGACCAACGTCAGCAATTTGCGTTTTTGAGCACAGTGTGATGTCGCGTGGTCGCGGGACTTATCGAATTACCGTGACACTGGAGCGTTAAGTGCTATTGAAGGACACCGTGGATTTTAGTCAGTAAGAGCCTCACATAGGGTTGCCAACCGTACTCTAAAATAGAGTATTGTACTCTATATCATGTAGGCGTACTCTATAATCTAAAACACTAATAGAGTATGCTAAAATACTCTTTTTTACCCAATGTTTACTATATTAGTGCCAGTCATGTAATAAGTAGCAAACCCATTATCATAAACAAAAAAGTCGACCATTACTGTTATCATTTAGTATCCCCAATACCCAATTTTAGAGTTAGAATGTTTGGAGTCATACAGTTATTTTAAAAACAATGAAAAATTGTTGTGCTGCAAAACGTACGAAAAAATACCTTTTTAAAAATATTAAATAAATAATTTTATACTCTTTTTGGGAAGTCCGTACTCTTTATTTACCTTCTTTGAAATCAGAAATACTCTATTTCTTCTCATAAAAGTTGGCAACCCTAGCCTCACAGTCCCTCCCGCCCTGCCCTGGGTGGGAGGACTCCTTTGAATAATTTGCCACGATAAAAAAAAAAGAGTTGCGTACCGCCGCGTCCTACCGTCTGATATGCATGAACATAAAAATATAATTTATTGCTTAAAACACCCAGCCGTAACAATATTATCGGCTGAATTATTGAATGGAAATACTGGGTAATTCATCAAGGTCATACCAAAACAATGTCAATGTTTTTAAATTGAGTGTCATGAAATCAACGGTCCATGATGTCATGACAGCAATTGATAAAAAAATCCATTGTTTTTGGGTTAAAATTAACAATGAGATGACCTTTTTGAATGATCTCTGATTAGATCAGATTTAATTACAGTCGCTACTAAACCCATAATACTCGGGCGGCACTTACTAATCGGCACAGTCGGTCGGCATAAGCGAACTTTTTTTTTAATTATACACTTCAAAAACTTATAAAAATGTGTTTGACTTGAAATATTTTTATGTAAAGTAGGTAATCTAAAAAAAAAAACATATTTTTTCATGACAATTTGGCCATTTCATTACGCATGACATAACAGAAATAGACCCAAATGATAATGTTGCCATTATTAAAAATGAATTAGTCATTTCTCTTTTTCCGTCGTTGCAACATTAAACTTTTTATGTCTTTTTGGACTTTCTAAATGACGTATGGCATACATACACATTAAAATTATACAAATGATAGATATAATAATTCAATCAAAATCATAATTTCTTTGCAGTTTCGCTGAACAAGATCAAATAAATAACTTTGTTAATTCTCCAAATTCTATAAAAAAATTCCAAATAATTTCCGCGGTTTCACCTTCGATGCTCGGCTCCCACTGGTCATAGCGTCATGTTATAAATAGCCTATAGCCTTCCTCGAGAAATAGACCATCCCACTAAAATATTTTTGTCAATTCGAACCAGCAGTTCTTGAGATTAGCGCGTTCAAACAAACAAACACGTCAGCTTTATAATAATAATAATAATATTCCACAACTATCACACAACGCCATCTAGTCCCAAGCTAAGCAGAGCTTGTGTTATGGGTACTAGACAACTGATAAACATACTTATATATTTCCAAATACATACATATTATAGATAAATTACACCCAGACACAGAACAAATGATCGTGCTCATCACACAAACATTTGTCCTGGGTGGGAATCGAACCCACGACCTCCGGCATAGCAGTCAGGGTCACTAACCACTAGACCAACAGGCCAGTCAATAATGTTTGTATAGATATGTCAATATTGAAGGATTTTTTACCGTAAAAGCCTAGTTTCCTTCGGTAACACAGTGAATATTATGCTAAAAACCGGTCTAGACTTAGAACTAGGTTCTAACTTCGTTGCTAGTAAATCTAGGGCACTCATTAGGTCCCATTCACTGAGAGTGGGGGTAGGGGTGTCAAACACTTCATCATTTGCCTATAATGTTCGTTCCCACTGCTGGGACACAGGCCTCCTCTCTTGTGAGAGGGAGTCGGCCATAATCCACCACGCGGGCCCAGTGCGGGTTGGCAGATGTCACATGTCTTCGAATTTTTGGTTCTAGGACATGCCGGTTTCCTCACGATGTTTTCCTTCACCGTTTTGAGAGCAGTGGTGATGAAATAAATTACACAAAGTAATGCGCCTGGCGGGGTTCGAACCCACGACCTACAACTCGTAAGTCGGGACCGATACCACTGGGCCTCCACTGCTCCTTGACTGCTTACTGTCAAACACTTATCATTCGACTTTTATTTGTGACTAGTTGACCTGGCAAACTTCGTACTGCCTTAGAATCATTTTCTGATAACTGAATAACTTCACTTTATTGTAACTGTGAAAGTACTGTAGATGCCCATTCCAAAGCGTAGATCTCTATGGAGAAGAACGGGCAAGAAACTCCATGGACACTCTTTTTCAATCGCCAAAACTATTACAGAACCTTTGTTACATCATTCATCTTGAGATGGTACAAATCTTGATAAAACTCGTAAGAGGCAACCCTAGCTATAACTTACATACCTTTTATGGCGTTTGCGTAAAACGCTCGGTTACCTTCACGCCGATTAGCGCTCAGTGGGTCAGCAAACTTGATAGTAATCCAGTTGAATAAGTCAGACATTGTCTGTGTTTCTCACGATTATTATGGATCTTCTTCGGGCGGCAAGTAATGGGCGACTCGTTGTCCGATTATGGACCATGCCCGGGTCGACGGCGCGTTGTGTTCCACACGCGCCTCAAAGAGTGTCAGCATAATGACGAGTGCCCGCCTTAGAGGGCCAAAGGCTGCCGGGGTCGGGGGACTAAGCAGCTACCGTGGCCCCCGAACGTAAAGGGCTATTAAAAAAAAGGAAAACGGGGGGAGCTTGTGGCTAAATAATTACAGCTTCACAGGTTTTTTCAAGTTAAGACGCACTTTCCGAGGTTGTTCTGTGGAAGGGTGACCATTTATCGCAACGAGTTTCCTCCGTGTCTAGCATGTAAAGCTGTTGGTCCCGGCTGTCATTTGTATACCTATCTTTGACAACCAGGCATACCAAGGAGTATCGTAGGTATTATCCACCCGGACCTATCCTTGATCAGACGGCGAGATACTAATTACTCGCCGTCCGCAATTTCACAGCAGCCTATTGTGTTTGATATTTCGCGCCCGCCACCGCGCCCGCGAGTCAATATTTGAGCAGCTTTGACAACTATGATGGCTTCGCTCCACAATAGCCGACGCTCTGTAACTTCCGCTTCGGCTGGGGATGAGGTAGAGGATGTTGTCTCTCTCACACGTTCCGTATGTGTAGGTACCTTAAATCTTCATTTAGCCTGGCCGCATACATCAGTTTTTTTTTCCGTTCGGAATTCGAAATGATGAATGAAATTGAACACACACAATAAAACATTCACGCACATTTGTATGAATTCACTGTGTAGTGTGTACGGATAGAAAATGGATCAGGATTCCTGATCAGGATAACTGATGTATGCGGCCAGGCTTAGACGATGCAAGAACTCGCATGCGAGTTGCGTTACATTGCGGACTTTATAGGTACAACGAATTAAGTTGATCAAAAAAATACCGCAATGTAGTGAAACTCGCATAAGAATTCTTGCTTCTATGGGGTTTAACACCTGCTTTATCAAGTTTAGTCGTCGTTTCTCATATCCGTGAACCCGATCATTCTCAAATAGCATATAACATCAACATTAATTCAAAACATTCGTTACTTGTTCCACACATTCATGATGGTCGATGTTTTCAAAATAGTGTCGTGTTCCATTTGACGTTTCCTACAAGTTCTATGTAATGGTCGACTTGTTTATGGTTGTCATAGAGTATAGAATTGCTGGGCAGAGACTAAAGGCATGGAGTGCTGAGTAAAACATCACGTAGTAGAATACTAGAATCAAAGAAAGTAAAAATCGTCCAAGTGAGATACGGACTTTCATGCAGAGTTCCAAAGGATTTTTTTTAATTATGTATAAGTTAACATAATTATATAATACCAGCTTTTATCAGAATCTACCGAATAAAATTAAGCAGTGGTGGCCCAGTGGTATCGGCCCCAACTTGGTCGTGGATTCGCGCATTACTTTGTGTAATTCATTTCATCACCACTGGGGCCGCGTGGTAGATTATAGCCCACTCCGTCTCACAGAGAGGAGGCCTGTGTCCCATCAGTGGGAACATTAATAGACTGATGATGATCGAATAGATTTGAAAAAGCAGTTGTGCCAGATAGACAGACAAATGAGCGAAGCGACAAATGAAACCCTTATCCTACTAATATTATAAATGCGAAAGTTTGTGAGGATGTATGTATGTGTATGTAGGTATGTTTGTTATTCTTTCACGCAAAAACCACTGAACGGATTTGGCTAAAATTTGGTACACAGATAGTTTATAACCTGGATTAACACATAGGATAGTTTTTATCCCGATTTTATGTTCCTGTGGGATAATTTTTGAGTAGTAGCGGGTGAAGCCGCTGGCAACAGCTGTAGGATTATAAGGGTTCTAATTCCTTATAGCCCGTTCACGACCTTGGCGCTATTAGGGGTCACTTAGTGCGGAGCGGCTAGCGGTACGACCATAATATGTATAGAATTGTTTGAAACACTCCATGAAGTGCCGCTAGTAGCAAATTCAAGTACTTACAAAGTATCATCAGCCTAGCCTTTTCCCAACTATATTGTGGTCGGCTTCCAGTCGAACCAGATGCAGCTGAATATCAGTATTTTACATGGAGCGACTGCCCATCGGACCTCCACAACCCAGTAACTGGGCAATACGATACCCCATGGTAAGACTGGTTGTCAGACTTTAGAGCTTCTGACTAACAGTAACGATTGTCAAAGTTCTACAAATGACAGCCGGGACCAACGGCTTTACGTGCTTTCCGAGGCACGGAGGAAACTTGCTATGACAGATGGTCACACTCAGAGATGCATTACGTAAGCAATTCAACAGAGCCAAAAACACTAGACTCCCAAACGACTGGGAACTGTACAAAGAGACCCAGTACAAATATAAAAAGCAAATCCGAACAGCCAGAAAGACAGCCTGGCGCAAATTCTGTGAATCTATTGAGACTAATAACGAAGCCGCAAGGGTAAGGAAAATCCTCTCAACCGACCAGGACCGAACCCTTGGAACGCTGAAAAAACTCGACAATACATATACACTCACGGACCTGGAAACCAGTAAGGTCCTTCTGGAGACTCACTTCCCCGACTGTAAACTCCTAGAGGACAGGACATGGGAGGCAGAACCAGACTGGACCCCAACGGATATGGACTGGTCCAGAGCCCACAGCATAATAACGGAAGACCGGATAAGGTGGGCCATTAACACCTTTCAGCCCTACAAGTCCCCAGGACTAGATGGCATCTTTCCGGCCCTACTACAGTGGGGGGTTGCACACCTACTACCATGCCTGATGGAGATCTATCAGGCCTGCATAGCACTTAGATATATACCCCGGACATGGCGGGAGGTAAAAGTCATCTTCATACCCAAACCGGGCAAAACGGACTACACCCAACCCAAGGCTTATCGACCTATAAGCCTCACATCTTTCTTACTGAAGACCCTCGAGAGACTCTGTGATAGGTATATCCGAGACGGACCCCTTCGGGAAAAACCGCTTCACAAACAACAGCATGCATACTCCACGGGCAGATCAACGGAATCCGCGCTACATAGCGTAGTATCCAAGATTGAATGTGCAGTGGACCACAAATGCTCAGCACTGGCCGCCTTTATTGACATTGAGGGCGCCTTCGACAAAACCACGTTCAACAGCATCAACATGGCTTTAGACAGGCACAACATAGACCCGACCCTGAGCGGATGGATCAGCAACATGCTCAAGCAAAGAGCTGTACAAGTTACAATAAATGACACTACAAGGGCCATCGTGGCGAAAGGCTGCCCACAAGGGGGAGTCCTCGCACCGCTACTATGGAACCTGGTTGTAGATGACCTCATTAAAACACTAAATGATAACGGCTACTTCACTGTAGGGTATGCCGACGATATAACCATAATAATAAATGGCACTCACGAAAATACCCTGTGCAACCTCATGCGCCAAGCATTGAAAATAGTGGAGGACTGGTGCAACAAACACCAGCTATCAGTAAATCCCTCAAAAACCGAGCTGATCCTCTTCACGAAAAAGAGAAAGCTGACGACTCTACAGCTTCCACGTTTCTTTGGAACCACCCTAAGCCTATCAACTGAAACCAAATACCTGGGCATCTTTTTGGATAAACAGCTGAATTGGGCAAAACACATCAACTACATCACTACAAAAGCCAGCATATCCCTGTGGCAATGCAAGCGAATGCTTGGCAGAAATTGGGGAATAAGTCCCAAGACCACTCACTGGCTATATACCACTGTCATACGACCGACAGTCACGTACGGCTCATTGGTCTGGTGGCCCAGAACAAACCTGAGCACAACCCAAAAAGACCTCGAAAAGCTGCAGCGATTTGCCTGTATGGCAATCACCAGCTGTATGAGAACTGCACCCACTGCTGCCCTACAGGCAATGCTTGGACTGCCACCTCTACACCTCATCGTGCAGAAAGAGGCGGCCCTGGCCGCCTTTAGGCTTCATGCCTTGGGAACCCTGAACAAAGACTCAAGAATTAAACACACACGAATCAAGAATGATGCGATCGAACAACAGCCAATGATTGCATCACCCTGCGACAAAGCCCCAAGACAATATCACTTTGCAAAACACTACAGTATCACACTTGCAGAAGAGCAATGTGACTACTCAGGCTCGAAAGAGCTGAGGATATACACAGATGGATCAAAGAATGACTCCGGAACCGGGGCTGGAGTTTTCTCACACGACCTTAACATAAATATATCCAGCCCGCTGGGAATGTACAACACCGTCTATCAGGCGGAATGCATGGGCATTATACAAGCAGCATACGCGATAGAGGCCAGAGGAGTTACGGACACCCATATACGTATACTCTCTGACAGCGCCTCTGTCCTTCAATCGTTGGAGAAACAATATACCACTACAAGCTTAATACTAGAATGTCACAATGCACTAGAACATACAGGGTGACTTTTTTACCACCGTCCAAAATTTTTCTAGGCATTAGGTATCAATCACTAAACCCATTTTTGAAAAAAAATCGATACGTCAAATTGTCATATTAAATCATTTTCTCATCCGCTCTGTGTGGTCACTAAGCTAAACGTTAATAATATACACTTGCCGACGCATGAAACGGACAGAGCGCACCCCGCTGACCCCCCGCCCCGCCCCACTACACCTGAGCGACACATCACAGCGCGGTGTCCAGATTCATCAACTTTTTATAGATAACATTGAGACGTGATATCTCGATATTTTTGTATTGAGTGATACAAAAAGAAAAAACACGTATTCAATGATTTTCGCCAAAGATTAATATATTAAAATTTGGATGGTGACTAAAAAATCACCCTGTATAACGGTATCTAAACGCAACAAAGTGACACTACAATGGATTAAAGGACACAGCGGATCACTGGGCAACGACGCGGCTGATGAACTAGCTAGGAGAGCATCCAGCGCATCAGTTTGCGGACCTGAACCCATTATACCCATCCCCTTCAACCAGATACGTAGATGGCTGCAGGAGCGCACCCTCACACAAGCAGAGAGATGGTGGACCTCGACAACAGGCTGCAGGCAATCCAAGGAAGCCCTGCCATCCCTAGATGGCAGGCTAACCAGACGTCTCCTACGCCTGGACAGGACCGGCATGCGCCTGCTGACAGGGACCATAACGGGACACTGCTCACTAAACAAACATTTCCACACAATAGGCATAACGGACAGTCCCCTGTGCAGGGCTTGCATGGAGACTGAAGAAACCGTTGCACATGTACTCTTCGAGTGCACAGGTGTCACCCAGATCAGGACAGAGACCCTCGGGACACCCAGGACTTACACAGATGTTCTCCACAGACCAAAAAACCTGATCAACTTCTGGAGGGAGGTGGGCTGGTTGGAATAAGCCACCAAGGCCACTATGGCCCACGCACAATGGTCCACTAAAGGACTAAGTGCGGAAACCATAACCCCTAACATAGAACATAGATGGTCACCCATCCACAGACCAACCTCGGCAAGTGCGGCTTAACCCGGAAGATCGGCCTGTGCGGCTGTAATTATTAAACCACGAGCTCCTCCTCACGAGTACATACTTACAAAGTAATTAAGTAATGAATTATTCGCGCCCGCCGCTCTACGCGTTTTCAGCTAAAATTACTTAAATATCAAGTTTTTACTTCATCGAATTCACAAAATCATGAATGAATACATACAGTCATACACTACTGTACGACTCTGCCATCTTATACAATATGACATTTAAAGCGAGTGTTATGAAATACTGTAAGCGGCCCACTTTCGAATGTCGAGCCGTTTACGAGATTAACTGTGATAGACATGCTGACCAATTAAGATTTCGTGCGGAAAATCATTGTTTTTGCGTGTTTTTTTCAAGTTAGCAAAAAATTTAATACACATCAAAAAATGTTTGTGATTAGGTACTACTAGCATAACATACAAAAACTAAATAAGGAAGTTTTTTTTTTAAGTGAAAACAATTGAACTTTTTAATTTTTTATATTGTAAATCTATATTTTTAACCGACTTCAAAAAAAGGAGGAGGTTCTCAATTCGTCGGAATCTTTTTTTTTTTTATGTATGTTCCCCGATTTCTCGAAGACGCCTGGACCGATTTGGAAAATTTTTCTTTTGTTTGAAAGGGTATACTTCACAAGTGGTCCCATGATCATCAGGTCAGGATCTGATGATGGGATCCCAGGGAAATCGAGGGCAACCTTCAAATTTTATAGGCACATTGTACAAATTTCATATATTTTCAGCTGTTCAAGTATTTGCATCTGATAATCATCATCTCAGGTGGATGAGCTGATGATGGAAGGTACAACTCCTTAACAGTAAGGAGTAGGCGTCGATTGATTTAGTTTGTGTTCGCATATCTCTGGAACTACCAGTCCGATTTAAGTAATTCTTTTTTTGTTTAAAGAAAAAAAAAAACGAAGGCACCGACTTCCGAAAGAAAAGTTATTTTGTAGATTATTTTACACTTTTTTGTGGTTGTTTTTGAAGGCGGTTACATTTTTTTTTGAAAAAGTTTTTATTAACTATAGGATCTAAAAGGAAGAAGAAATAATATCATGTAACGAAACAAAAAAGATTCGATTTTTCAAAGTGATCGTAACCTTGTTTGATCTGATAAATCTTCAGGATTTCTCAAAGAGATAATGTCTTTGGGATTTCTATTGAGATATTAAGCGTTATACTTTTTCAAACTATAAATTCTATATCTGTGCCAAATTTCATCCAGATACATTCAGCCGTTTTTCCGTGTTTGCGTAACAAACACCAATCCAAAATTTCGCATCGCTAGGGTGAGGCCAAACGAGCGTAATTTTTGAATCGTAAGTCGCAGAACTTCGGTTGCTTTCATTGAAAAAGTCAACCGCGATGCAAAAGCGATAGAAATTCTGCGACTCTAAGGGCCAGTTTCACCGGTTACGGATAAAATCAAAATCAAAATCAAAATCAAAATCAAAGCATTTATTTCAAGTAGGCCAGTTACAGGCACTTTTGAATTGTCATAGACAATCAAAGGAATATTATTAAACACTACAAAAGTTATGGTGCTACAGTCCCAGTCACAAGACATAAAAACTGTGAAAGTACCGTAGATGCCCGTTCCAAGAAGTAGATCTCTATGGAGAAGAACGTGCAAGAAACTCCATGGACACTCTTTTTAGATCGCCAGAATTATTACAGAACCTTTGTTACATCATTCATTAGAGGTGGTACACTATGTGAGAACGATGTAGCAAGTTTTTGATTAAAAGTGTCCAGAGTAACAATTAAAACAAAGACAATTCAAAAACAAAATGATCAATAATTATTAAAATAAGCCGTGGCAGCTAAGAGATGACCAGTCTCAACTGACAGCGCCCGTTCACGAACATGACACATGCATCAGCACCATTCAGCTCAACCATTTTGGAGGGAGCTAAATGATCCGACACACGCGCCACCATCAGCGAGACATTTGAGTGAGCATGACACACTCTCAGCCGCCAGGGTCATTCAAGTCAACAAGAGACGTAGTTACTCAGTGAATGACAGCTCCGAAGTACATAGTACTCACACAATGTCGGCTATGAAACTATATAATACAAGGAAGATTGAATCTATACAATGCAAATACAGCTGTACAATCTTCAGTAGCTCCAACAATGGTATTAAGTATACTTCCACTATCAATTTATTTATACATTCACTGTCTCATGGAGCAGGACCAGCATGGAGCCAAGCATTATCATCAGCGATATAGTCGCTCAGTTTGTAATATGCCTGCTTACACAGTGTGCGTTTAATGCATGTTTTGAATTTCGTCTCATTCAGTTCAATGACGTTTTGTGGTAGCTTATTATAGCATTTTAAACAGTACCCCATGAAAGAAGAGTCTACTTTGGCGAGTCTGAAGCCCGGCTGAACTAATTGGTCCCTATTTATAGTATGATAATTATGTCTGTCACCTCTTTTAGAGAAAAGATGCAGATTTTTTCTAACGTACATTATATTTTCATAGATATATTGACAAGGTACCGTCAGGATGTTAATTTCCTTAAACAGTTCTCTTAGAGAATCGCGCCTACGGAGATTATATATGGCTCGAATAGCTCTCTTTTGGAGAATAAAGATAGACTCGATGTCAGCCGCCCGTCCCCACAATAAAATGCCATACGACATTATACTGTGGAAGTAACTAAAATAGACAATTCTCGCAGTATCAACGTCTGTGAATTGACGAATCTTCCAAACAGCATATGCTGCTGAACTTAATCGCCCCGCAAGAGTTGTTATATGAGGGCCCCATTGTAGCCTTGAATCAAGTGTCATACCCAGGAAAACCGTTTTATCGACGAATTCTAGTATCTCATCATCCAACACTAAGGTAAACGTACCAATACTCGTCGGATTTCGGAAATCACTGACTTTGAAGCGCTACTGTGTGTTAAATATTTAATAGAAAATGACAATTTTAGCATGACGTGATAGAGAATTTATTCGTTATTCTAAGTAACTATTTTTTTTTAATAATTTTGATGGGTTTATGTATTTATTAAGGCAAAAGTAAAAAAAGGGCGATTTGTACCAATAGTCGTCTGATTTGTACGGATACTCGTCAAATATTCCCAGTACTCGTCAACTTTTAATGCTAATATAAACTCTCTGTTCTTGAACATAAAGTTCAAGTTATGTACATTTTTTTTTGTGCTTGAATTTGTTAAGCATACTTGTGCCTTTGAAACATTAGGTAAGTAGATAGATAGAAAACCAAATCCCTATTTAGAATAGCAGGTTATAATCTGTTAGAAGAGCAGGTATTCAATAAAACAGATAGGTACATAGTTTCATTTTAATTTATATTCCTAAAATCAAACGCTTGGAATCACAAAATCAGTCTATAAAATATATGTTATATTTCTTAATCATAATAACCATGCAGTCATGTGCATATGTAGCACGAGTAAAATTATTACTATTAAAATATTTAAATTGTAAAATCAGTTCTCTTATACCTAATAAAATAATCAGTTTTAACAAAAAATAAAAGCCACATTCATTTATATAGCTTTCCGCGAAATAATTACTAACATTCATAAATATGTAGGTAAGGTTGTCATTCATCAAAACTTCTGAACTGCTTAGCTAAGTACGATTTGCAAAAATCTCTATAGAAAGTTTGAATTCAAAATCTGTTTTAAAGGTATCAAAATTATGATTACAACTAAGCGTTCAAACCCAATAATAATATATCTAATAATAATCTTAATTATTTATAATCAGTCAAACAGGTACCTAAACTAAGTGTTACTTTTGACTTATACAATAATATTACACAGTAGTTTTTAAATTGACTAGCAGTAAATCAAATAAAAGACCCTGTCCTATAAAAAACAATTAAATATTTTAACAACATGCAATTTTCAGGTGAAGCTCAACATGCAATTGTCTAACAAATTGCAAACATTTTTATGTTAAAGCTACACTTAAATATTCCAAAAATAATTATGTCTGGGCGATGCAATAGACACAATGAAATATTTTCTCTGTTGGATCTATTTCTGCACAAGTTGTATGGTACCAGATTGAACAAGTAAGACATCGTATCATATCCATTTCTGCACTTGTTTGACACAATCGACAGAACCAATCTTCGTTTTTGGCTTCTTGCACCGAAATGCTTGTTTTATTGCTTTCTTTTTTCGTTTTATTGCGTCCTGCTGTCTGCGCTCTTTTAGCTTTCCCAATTTTTCTTGTTTCGACTCTTTTCTTCTTTATCTCTTCCTTTTCGGTCTTGGCATCGATCTTTCGTTGTTCGAAGATTTGCCACCGGTCTGAGGTTATAACACTGGGCTTTTTTATTTTTGGTATGGATGTCTGTGGGGTCTGGTGTTGAGGTGGTGGCCAAAATAAAACATCTTTAAAAGGCGTTGGTATCGTAAGATTATCACAGCACATCTTAGCAGCTGGCTGTGGCTGTGATTCGGTTAAATTGCAATCTGTTCCATCGTGTTGTGTCGTGTTATTCATAATTCCCGCAACAGTTACGGGCATGGAATATGATGTAACTGTCGAAGTCACTTTTGGTTTTTTTATGGAAGGTGCAGGATATGTGATTTTGTGACATGGAATAGGCGATAATTGTCTGCGAGGCGTCAAATATATAGTTTGAGGTGGTTGTGATTGCGACATGGTTGGTGTAAAATTTGTGTCGCCATGTGGAGGTGTGGTTTCCGAAATTCCAGAAAAAGTGCTTGATATGGAAGTGGATGTTACCGTCGATGTTACATTAGTTTTAATTGTATTGCGAGGCTTTAAATAAATAGGGTTTGAACCTGTTGTCCGAATTATATCCCCTATTGGGATGACTGGAGGTGTTGTTTGGTGTAATTCAAAATTTCCAATCTGCTCTAAAAATACTGGCATTTCTGTGTTCTTTGTCACAGATGATTGAGGATTTGTATTGCGAGGCTTTAAATAAATAGGGTTTGAACCTGTTGTCCGAATTATATCCCCTATTGGGATGACTGGAGGTGTTGTTTGGTGTAATTCAAAATTTGGCATCTGCTCTAAAAATACTGGCATTTCTGTGTCGTTTGTGACAGATGATTGAGGATTTATTTGGTTAAGTGTTCCATTAACAACTTCATAAAATTCTACCTTTCCTTCAGTTTCCGATTTATTTGTGAAATTAAATTCGGGAACATCGTTTAACGAATAGTCCATTATTTCACTTAATCTAAAATCGCCAATCGTATAATTACTAAAATTATCTTCAACTCTATTACTAATAGGAAAGGTTTCTTGCATATTTGCGTTTTCGATACCTGTATTCTCCTTATCACAGTCGTCTTCAGAACTAGTGGAAAATTGAGTAACCATAGACTTCCAGACATTGAACAATCCCTCCAACGATTTTTCACCATTCCATGTTGACATTCTATTATCATGGAAAGTTTTTAGTGTCCTGGGACTGATCTGAGATTCAAAAAATTTTATGTGATTAAGTTTGTCGGACAAGGAAACTTTATCAGCTGTTTTTGTTTTCTGGGTGGACTGGCTTAACTTTTTGGTGACACATTTAGTATAATCGACGTTATTAACATCAAATGGTGACAGCCCACATTTACGAAATCCATTTACAATAGAGTTTCTGTTTAATTGTTTGAGAGTCTTGTCTAACAAGGGACAGAAATTTTCCTTTTTTAGTTTTACAAAGTGATTCTCATTGCGCCAATCATATACAGATTGTTTCCATATTCTTTTGAGAGGCCTAAATACTGCTACATCCATGGGTTGAAGAATATGTGTAGCATTTGGATAGAGCGCGATGAGTATAATTTGATTTTCTCTACAGAAATTGCTCAATGGTAGCGTGGTATGAGAGCAGTGGCCATCCAAATAAAATATTATCGGCAGCTGGATGCCACTTCTTATAACCCAAGGGTAGAACACATTTGCTATATATTCATAAAAGGCTTCGCCAGTCATCCAGCCTCTTTTTGTGTGCCCTAATCCCCAATCATTAGGTGCTGATTTCGAAATTTTGTGAGGGATTGACTTAAGTTTAAAAAGAACCATCGGCGGTGCCAATTCACCTGATGCATTAGCTGTTAGTAGAACTGTTACGCACTCTTTTTCTCCACTTGGTATTATATTGTAAACATTTTTAGACCCACGTTTCGCTAAGACTCGGTTGTCAGCGGGGGACAAGAAAAAGGCGCTCTCATCGCAGTTAAAAATTCTCCGCGGGTCTTCAGAAGTTGCCTGTAGCTGAGCAGTACAAAAATAATCCTTAACTTCTTTGAACCAGGTACGAACATCATCTTCCGTGACTAATGCTCGAGATTGTGTCAAATTTTGGGACACCCTTCGACCCACTTCAGGGTGACGCTTTATGAATGACTCGAACCAATGTCGACCTGGTCTATTGTTAGTAAATGGGTTACTACGTTTGAATTTTGTAACTAATAATTTAACGCTATCTAATAACTGATCTGATGTTACAGGAAAACCACTTTCTGCCATGAAAATTAACCAGTTCTTTAAATGTTCTTCTTCTTCCGGAGTTAAAACAGTCGTTGGTCCTTTAGAGCAGCCGACTAAACTACGCCCTTTAATCTTGTCATTTAATGTGGTCCTTGGCACTTTAAATTTTCTTGCTGCATCTGATGTTGTGGCCCCTTGATTTACAGCTTCTATGGCTTTTAAAAGGTCCTCTTGCTTGTAGTTTCTTTCAGTCATGATCTGTAATTAAAATTACGACCATGCAATCACTAGGTACATACAATCTTAAATAAAAAAATCTTACTTAAGATTACTCTTTACCCATCAATATCGAATACGACAAGCAAAGAAGTGACAGCGATGGAAGCTATGTCATCTTAGTTTTAAAACTGATTTTAATAATTTTTGCGTCAAAACTAGTTGAATGACATAATTTTTATACAGGCGCTATTAAGGCACGTTAGGGAGACGCGGTACAATACGCGTGACGACATGCAGTTATTTCGAACAAAAAGCATAGTGTAAGAACAGTCAATTTTTGCTTGCCACAAATTGTAATCAAAGCGTAGTAGAAATAAAGGCGAGTGGTAGACCTACTTGTACCCAAAGCGGTAGATATGTATCGCGTGTCCTTAATCGAATGGCGGAGGCCTACAGTGGCCAATATATACCTAAAAAAAACACTCGTAGAAAGTGCATACTTATAGAAAACAGGGGGTTTAACCATTATGAAACAAAATAATTGAATCGAATAATTATTAATGATCGAAGATCGAATAACATGACTGTGTACGTGCATCTAGAACCAGCAGAGTAAAATATACCCCTGAGCAAAAGCTTAAAAGAAACGCAGTTTTATCAACAAATGTAGTCTAAATTTTAAATATGTTTGTTCTAGAGAGTTAACAATTTTGTAAAAGTCCCGATATTAGCTATTTATTCGCATTTTGTACTGTAAAACACAAAATATCCTCATTATGACGAGTTTAGGTGCAACTTTTGAGCATGTCCCAGTAGTCGTCATAATAATTCTAAAATGACGGGTTTTGGGTCAAATGGGAGTTTTAAAGTGCCAATAGATGTCACATTAAAAAAATATATCTTCTATGTTAAAAGTATTCCAAATTGCATATTACATCGTTAGCAAATAAACTTAACTAACTCATTAAACAAAGAAACTTACCGCAGACCCCACTGGAGTTATGTAAATCAAAACACAAAACCACGTGCTGAGTTTCACTTTTGACAGCTGAACTTCACGAAAAAACGTTTTTGTTAGGGCACACAAGTTTCGACTAACATATCTCCGACGCCATGACTGTTAAAACTCAGTGTTGTCATTTCAATTGTGCAATATGTTACCAACAATATGTTGCCATATAAACCGGCCCATTTTAAGTTCAGTAGAAAATAAAATTAAAGTTTTTAGATTAATTGTCGACTATTGGGGCATGACGACTTCACCCGCGTTTACCTTATGTCATAATTAGGGGAAAGGTGTACGAGATGATTCCCTTAAGGGAGATTGCTTGTAGATCAAATGATATTCTACTTAGCGCGAATGTAAATACGTATATACATAGTAAATTTATCTATCTTATTGTTGGCATACTCAAAATTTTAATTTTTTAGATGCTTTACTATTAAAAAAACACATTTTTAAAACGTTGTCAAAGGATCATCTTGTACACCCCGGTGTCCAAGATGATCCTTGCGGTAGGGGCAAGATGATCCCAGGATCCAGGAAGAGAATAACCTAAATAAAACCATAATCTGGGTTTATTTTTTCACCTATATATTTGATTGTGCTGACAGCCACCTTATCTTTTACTTTAGCCCGCGTTTTTAGTGACAATACAGGCAACCCAAACTGTTTACTTGCTGTGCTATATGGCATGCCATTTTTAACAGCATCCAGTGCTTTGATCATGGAGTCTTCCGACCACAATCTGCGTTTAGTTTTTTTTTTATAATTACGAGGCATAGTCTTAAACCAAAAATATATAAACTTAAACATAATAACATACAAATGGTTAAAATATCCCCGTAATAGTAGGTTTGTTACCGGTGTACAAGAAGATCCGTGGGATCATCTTGTACACCGGTATAATAATCATCTTGCCCCAACATAAACTTTTTTATTCAATGTTCGATAACTTAAACTATGTGCTTTCAACTGTTACCATGCTATTAAAAAAACAAAATAGAGCAATATTCAAAGCTAACTAATACCACAGCCTAGTAATAAAGTACCTAGAACAAATTAGATATAAACTTCAACTCACCCTTACCTTAGATCAAAGTCACGGAATATTTGTTTTTTTTTCTCAAAAAATTTAATTGCCACTCTCGACACCACTACTTTTGATTGAGGCGGGGAAATATCGGGGACTACGTTTTAACATTAAAAACAACTAGATGACGCTACTGGGTTCGTTGCAATATCAAAGGATCATCTTCCCTCAACGGATCATCTCGTACACCTTTCCCCTACTATTTTTAACATTTGGTAAGGCAAACCTAATGCATTTAGTCTTGTTTCCATTTAATACTAAATTATTTGCTGTGAACCAATTATGGATCTGACGCAGGGTATTATTGAATTTAAAGTCTCTGATAGCCTATTATGAACTTATCTGCCAGATAAACTACAACTTTTGGTTTCACAGGTATCGGATAGCGATATCTGGTAGATAAAGTATTGGTTAAACTATCAGCCGGATCAAGTGGCTGTTAAGGAAGTTATCATCTACATTATAGTACATTTCAAGTGGAGAAAGTTTGTTATTTCATTTTAGGCGGTCATCTACCAGGTAACTGGGGCCCTGGAACGTAAAGGGCTATTGAAGGAATACCCTGGATTTCGGTAAGAGTCTGAACAGTTCCTCTTGTGCCGCCCCGGGCATGACGGGGCCCCCCTCTAGAGGGCCAAAGCCTGCCGCGGGACTTACCGAATTACCGTGACCCTGGAACGTAAAGGGCTATTGAAGGAACACCCTGGATTTCAGTCAGTAAGAGTCTGAACAGTTCCTCTTGTCCCGCCTCTTAGGCCAAAGGACTTACCGAATTACCGTGACCCTGGAACGTAAAGGGCTATTTAAGGGACACCCTCGATTTGTGTGTCGAACCTTTGTGGGAATCGAACCCACGACCTCCGGCATAGCAGTCAGGGTCACTTTAACCACTAGACCAACAGGCCTGTCAATGTTATTGATAAAAAAGTTTCAAGTGGCGGGAACGAAAATATTTTTTTCGCAGTTCGAAACAAACAAAAGCGTCCAAAGCAAACTTTATCAAACACAAAACAATTGTGACGCGTTTCGTTTCTATACACATACTTGGAATTTAAACATGTCGCTAATCATAAGAATCTTAATAATTTCGTTCTATAATGATAAAATTATACTTCAAAATGTAAAAAGTAAACTGACTTGGATTGTATTGAACAAAAATTACTTCAATAATTAAGTTTTCAAAATTGTTTTCTAATGAAAATATTTTACGTAGTAGTATCGAAACGCAAAGAAGCGACGTTGCCGTTCCGCTTGCTAATAAAGTGGCCGGTAACTATCTACCGGATAAATTATCAGGAAGTTTGACGGTGAAACAGAAAAAAGTTACAACCAGCCTTTAAGTGGTAGATAGTATTAACTACCAGATAACTAACCGACACTTTATCCGTAACCGGTAAAACTGGCCCTAAAAATTACGCTCGTTTGTCTAAAGCCTTAGGGTGCGTCCACATCTGACGAATGCGCCGCAAATGCGCAGCTCGCGCACCGTTTGCGAGCTGCATGCGTGCAGATCGCGCGCCGCGCGCGCGCCTTTTGGCGTACCAAACCTTTGCTGTTACTGCGCGCGTGCAGCTCGCGCGCCGCTCGCAAACCGCGTACGAGCTGCGCATTCGCGGCGCATTCGCCAGATGTGGACGCACCCTTAATTTGCAAGATGGTTTAGTTAACTAAAATTCCATAATTATCTATTCAGCAGTTCGTTGCATAGAAACAGTCACAATTTCGCTAACAAAGTAACCAGTAATATTAATTTGAATGGCTAAGCAATAATATATGTTATAAAACTTTCAAGGTCGATTAGTTACTTATGTAACGTAAGCTTATTATTAATTTGTGTTACTTCATGTACGTAACATTTGTTTGGTAACTAGTTTTCCTTTGATATAAGGCTTTGGTCATTATGTAAGCGAATAGCGGAGCGATTTCGGTTAAAAAGATCATCATCATCATTGGGTTGTTGTAAGTTTGCCATTAAATTAATTCCCCACGAAAAAAGTATGTATAAAAGAGGCAAAAGTACTTGTTAAAAAAAAACAGCACAAAACTACCGAAAACGAAGACGCAATGTATGATCAATACTTTTTTTCGTGGGGAATCAATTTTGTGCCGAATTTTCAAAAACCTTTTTCATTTCATCTTTCAGCGCAGCTTGTCTTTTTTTTATTATTTTCGTCTTTAATAAAGTAAAAACAAAGTGTACTTGGGTATCGTTAGGAACTTGTATAAGAATAACTAGGAGAATCCAAATAGCCATTTAATGCTACAAATCTGATCTGAATTTGAATTTTTATATGGCTATGACGGCTTATTTGTTCAATTATGGATGATTCGACATTGATTTCTTAATTTTATTTTCATTCACAAGCACACAATTATTACCATTGACGTAGCCTTCTGACAGCAATAAATAATAATTAAATAAATAAATAATAAATAAAATTTCAGCAAAAATAAAACAGTTATAAATACAGACGAAAAAACTTTCTAATAAAATTGTGAGTCTACATAATGCTCGTGATTCTTCGTTTTTAGGGGTCAAATAACTAGCCAACTTTCTTTAATGCCAATATAAAAACGTAGAATGAATCTGTCCCAAAACGGTGAAGGAAAACATCGTGAGGAAAACATCATGTCCTAGATTCCTAGAACCATCAAATTCGAAGACATGTGACATCTACCAACCCGCATTGGGCCCGCGTGGTGTATTATGGCCCACTCCCTCTCATAGAGAGGAGGCCTGTTGCCCAGCAGTGGGAATATTATAGGCTGATGATGATTATGATAAACATAAAACAAAATGTTCCGCTCTCAACATAGCATGGGGTTTATAGCAGAGGCCGAAATTCAACCTTTGACCCAGAAAATTATAAGAACCCGCAAAATTGCTTATCAGGATAAATTAAATACACATATTATCATCATCTTTTTGTGTAAATATCAACACAAGGTCGTAATTATTATTTTTAATACGGTAATAAACATTGGCCTTAGTATTTTTTTATTTGCCTTGAAGCAAAGCTGATACCTAAGAAGGAGCTAGCTAACACAGAAGGAACTGAAACTAATGCAAACCGACGCAATAATGGAATCAAATATCACAATTTAGGATCCGTTAATATTAGTAGTCATTTTTACCAATGGTGCTAGGCAACTGGGCTTCTCCCAGTTGTAATGTCCCTTTGTGCCTATTGGCCTTGTTTTGTTCTGTCTCCAGCTTGCATGGAGGGAAGTGGAAACATATTTTTCCTACTCCTCCACTATTCTTTTCTGATTAATTTAGTTGCAGGATCCAAGACAATAAATGTAAATTCATTCTAAAAATTCATTCTCCGGGACACGTCGAGCTTTATTGTCTCGGCGCTTTTCTGGTGGTTGCCACTGTTGATTCTGGCTCTCGGGAGTAGCAGTAGTTTGAGAATAGTGTGGTGGGTTTGTCCGATTATAAAAAAAAAATCGACGGAATGTACTTAGTAAAAACTGTTTGTTTGGCACCGAACTCTTGACAGGATGCTGAGGCATATACCACCGCCAGTAGGATAAAAGGAAACTAACACAAAAAACGTCAACTTTATCAAAGGTCAACTTTGTGAAATGTCAACTTCGCCCAACGGCACTTTGTCAATCGCCAACTTTGCCCTACGTCAATTTCGCCAAACGTCTACTTTATCAAACGTCAACTTCACCAACATCAACTTTGCCCAACGGAAATGAGCCAAACGTATACTTTATCAAACGTCTACTATGTCAACGCCAACTTTACCAAAAGTCAACATTGCCAAACGTCAACTTTACCAAACTTCAATTTTATCAAACAACAACATTGCCAAACGCCACATTATCAAACGCCAACTATAGTCTACATTGGTCTAACGAATTCCTCTCCTTCCTTCCAGGGTTTGTGCTGGCCTCAGCAGTACTACTACTGCTGGCTGGTATCATCTGTGCCATCTTCTTGGGCACCTGGGTTCGGATGTTCATCAACCATGTAAGTATTATTATTATCTATCTGTATCTTAGATTATAGAATTTCCAGATTCTCCTTCTTCCAGATTCTTTCGTAGGCCACTGAGTCTAGTCACTAGTCGGGCACTGCCCACCATCCCCTTCGTGTTAGGTTAATTTAAACCTTGCAAACAGAAAAAGGAGCCCCGCGAAGCGGGGCTCTGTCAGCTACTTTAGATTTTTTCAGTTAAATACCCTTTTCTCAATTTGCCATACATGGTAAAAAGGCATAAGGTTCATGTATGTACGAAGTATGATAATTAAATACACAATTTATGTCTTAGGCACATTATTACGTTGCTAACATAATAATATAACTCTAGTTACTAGAAACAAAACTTTCGATGATGATTTTGCAACTTTTGGGGTTTTTTTGCACCGAGTCTTATCTTGGCAATCTTTAGACCTAACACGTTTTTGCGGAGTGACATAATCAGTGTTTTTAAACGAATATAGCCACTTAGTTTACTGTGTGTCCATTAAAAAATGTCTGTGGTAAATCATCAAATGAGTCCTTCCCACCCAAGCGGGGTGGGAGAGACTATCAGGCCCACCAAAGCTGTGCAAGCCGAGACGTGTTTTGAACAACCAATAGAATTGCGTTGCGGAGTGGAGCTGTGTCAATAACGCAATTCTATTGGTTGTTCAAAACACGTCTCGACTCGCACAGCTTGACACAGCTTTGGTGGAGTCTCGGCCTCAGACTTGTACTGATCCAGTGTTCTTCTTCTTCTACGTGTTGCTGATACGACGATATTTATATTTTAATAGCTGTGTCCGCGACTTCGTTCGCGTGGATGTCGGAACTTAATGTCAATGTATTTTCTTTTAAATTGACATAGTTTCATACTAACTTTCATCCCCTATTTTATCCCCTTGGGGGTAGAATTGATCAAAATCCTTTCTTAGTGAATGCCTACGTCATAACATCTACCTGCATGCCAAATTTCAGCCCATCCCGTCCAGTGGTTAATAGATCACTATGTCAGTCAGTCACCTTTGAGTTATATATTTATTTAGATAGAAGATTGGCCCTAAACTCCGCCATCTTATTGGCTGCATGTTTTTGGCCTAAGAGGGCAGTATATCGCAGCACCACATCTGCATCCCGCTGCCGTTCCAATGCAGTAGCCCCACTTTGACAGGTTTGAGTTAAATCTTCCCACCTTGGTCCGGAGTAGATATGAGCGCCGCGCCGGCGCGCCGCCGTCGCCGTGAATTCGGTCGGCGCGCCGCCGCCGAAAGAAACGCGCGGCGCGCCGCCACGACGAGTCGCAACTTGCTTTTTCGCTCGCACGCGTGTCCTGATGACATTCGGCGTTTGTTTGCTCTAGCCTCTTAGCTACACTCACTACGTAGCTTATGCCACACACGTTAGTGCCTTTTCACACGTCCCGGATGCCGGGTAGCCGGCGGCACAGTGTATGGCATGTACTATAGCTTTCACACGTACCGGCGTAATTTGCCTTACTTTGCACTTACAGTATACTTGCGGCAATCCAGACTTGCGCAAGTATACTGAAACGTGTGTGGGAAGATACTTGCACAAACTAAGGGACGACACAACGACGTCAAGTCAATCGAATTGCATCATTATTACTTAGTGGCAAGGTTGATTTTCACATCACGCCATGGTTACAAGTCCCTTACATGGTCACTGTCCTATTTTTGTGCAAGTCTCGATTTGTACAAGTATACTGGTACGTGTATAGTCGGCTCTACACAGTCAAGTGTGTAAATTACCGGCCAAACCCGATTTCAGGATAAACTAGTCTGGCCTAGGCAAAACTAGTTCTTCCTTCACAAGAGAAATCGACGAAGCCCCGCTTAGCGGGGCTCTTACTTCTGGGCATCGTCAACCTTGTCTTAGTCATTCGTGACCTAGACTAGGGTCAACGGGCTCGCTGCAATCGCGGCGGTAAGATCCCTCTTTGAGGAGTGGCTGGATAGGTCCCACGGCGTCCTCATCTACCGCTTGACGCAGGTCCCCACCGGACAGTGGACACGGATGCTTCGGGAGGTACCTGTGTCGGATAAGGAGGGAGGAAACGTCTGGGTGTCACCACTGCGAGGACCGCCCGGAGAACACGGTGGAGCATACGATGCAGGACTGCCCCGCTTGGGCAGAGCACCGCCGTGTCCTGACGCAGGCGATAGGCGACGACCTCGACATTGGTCGCCGCCATTCTGCGGGGCGAGACGGAGTGCGAAGCAGTCGCCTCGTTCTGCGAAGCAGTCATACTCGCGAAGGAGGAGGCGGGACGCGCGAGGGAGAACCCTCGCCCACGGCGCAGTGGTAGACGCCCACGGCGTCGGACGTCGCGGGACGACCTCCGGCCACCGTAGGCGCGGGCATGCGGATGGCGAGTAAAGGGAGACTCGCTGTCCGACCATGGACCATGCCCGGGTCGACGGCTCGTTGTATTCCACGCGCGCCTCAAAGAGCGTCAGCACAATGACGAGGCCTCCCATTTAGAGGGCCAAAGCCTGCCGGGGTCGTGGGACACACTTATACCGCGACTCCGGTACACAAAGGGCTACTGAAGGACACCGTGGATTTTAGTCAGTACAAGTCTGACAGTCCCTCCCACCCTGCCCTGAGTAGGCGGACTCATTTAATGATTTTACCACGATAAAAAAAAACTAGGGTCAAGAGCAAACCCATTTCACATAAAAAAAATAGATAGTGCTTTGATTAAAAACTCTGTCTCGCATCTTAAAATACTGAAACAATTATTGTTTTTAGTAAACGTAATCTCTAATTATAGAAGACTAAAATTGTAATTAACAAATACGTTTCTTTATAAAACTTTTTTTGGTACCTAACAACAACATGATTTTCTCAAGAAATCTCTCTAATAAAAAAATACTAAGGCGCACGGCCGGACGCGACGCGCCGCCGCGACGCCGCCGCCGCCGTGAAAATATACAGGTCACGCCGCCGCCGTGGAATTGGCCATCGGCGCTCATATCTAGTCCGGAGGCGATTCAGGGATTTCCAGGTGGACCATGGAAGATTCGATCCTAGTTCTCTTGGTGGTAAGTAGTAGGAAGGAGGGGGACACAGTTTTTCCCAAAGATCACAACGGGCTTTAACTAAATCAACGGTGATCCTATAATAGCCCTTTACGTTCCAGGGCCATGGGTACCTGATGAGACAGCCCCGCGACCACTTTTGTCATTACATTACACACAGAATTTCCCCTGTATAGTAGTGGGTGAATTTACAAACATAGAAAAGCACGTACACAAACACCCAGACCACGAACAACTATCTACTTGTGTGTAGGTATCGAACCCGTCACACACTGTGTAACAACCAATCGATTAACCATTGCGCCTATCGTTTTTTTTATTTATTTACTAAAATCATCAAAATGTGAATTACCTAACTATTTTTAAACGCATTAACGCATGCGATGCGCATCGTCAAGCAAGAGATTTTTAACCGACTTCAAAAAAAAAGTAGGTTCTCAGTTCGACCTGTATGTATGTATGTATGTTTGGCCGCGATTTTCTCGCGTTTGGCTGAACGGATTTTGATGCAGTTTTCAGGAAAGTGTTCATTACATTCTGGAGAAGGTTTTAGTATATAACACTAATAGATATCCTATCCTGGAACAGTGGAGGCGATCTCTCGAACTAAATGGGTTGCGAATAAGTAGAAAGAAGACCGAGTACATGGTCTGCAACTTCAATCCCGATAAATCCAACTTATCGAGTGTAGACATCATGCTAGATGGTAAAGCCCTGCCTAGAGTAAAGGCCTTCAAATATCTTGGCTCGGTTCTCGCAGAAGACGGATCGGTAGACGCCGACATCACGCAGAGAACTCTTTCTGGGTGGAATAAATGGCGTTCCTTAACGGGAGTCTTATGCGACACAAAAATGCCGGTAAGAACTAAGGGCAAGGTTTATAAAACTGCTGTACGACCAGTATTACTCTACGGTAGTGAAACCTGGGCTACGAAGAAAATACAGGAACAAAGACTTCATACCACTGAAATGCGTATGCTACGCTGGGCAGGTGGAGTTACGCTCAAAGATAAAGTGCATAACGTACACATAAGGGGGAGTTTCAAAGTTGCACCTATTTCTGAAAAACTTACCGAGGCCAGATTGAGATGGTATGGGCATGTGCTGCGAAGACCCGATAACCATTTTGTTAAAAAGTGCCTTTCCATGGCTACAGTAAAGAGAGGGAGGGGCAGGCCACAGACAACTTGGATGACAAAAGTCCTGAACGACATGAAGGAATGTGGCCTGTCCGACGACGATGCTAAACAGCGGAATAGATGGCGCCTCAAGATTAAGAAAGCCGACCCCGCGTAACGGGATGAGGCGAGGACAAAGAAGAAGAAGATATCCTGTGAGGTTGCCCGCGTGGATCCGTTTTGCTTACTTGGATCGTAGATTTTCAGGGATGATTGAATGTTTGGCCGCAATTATCTCGCGTTTGGCTGAACCGATTTAGATGCAGTTTTCAGAAAAGTGTTCATTACATTCTGGAGAAGGTTTTAGTATATAACACTAATAGATATCCCGTGACGTTGCCCGCGTGGATCCGTTTTGCTTACTTGGATCGTAGATTTTCAGGGATGATTGAATGTTTGGCCGCAATTATCTCGCGTTTGGTTGAACCGATTTTGATGCAGTTTTCAGGAAAGTGTTCATTACATTCTGGAGAAGGTTTAAGTATATAACAATAATAGATATCCCGTGACGTTGCCCATGTAGATCCGTTTTTGTTGCTTACTAGGATTGTAGATTTTCAAACACGCCGATTATATGAAGATTTTTGTTAAATATCTGAACTAAAAAGGGAAAAATAAAAAACTTTTTTAAAAAAAGGGAACCGACTTCAAAACCAAACACAAAAAAACTGTAAAATAACTTTTCTTTCGGAAGTCGGTGGCCATAGTAAATGAAATAAAAAACAAAGCCACCAACTTCCGAAAGAAAAGTTATTTTACAGTTTTTTTGTGTTTGGTTTTGAAGTCGGTTCCCTTTTTTTAAAAAAGTTTTTTGAGGAAAGAAAAATTCAGTTGCAGTACTTTTTACGGTAACGTGGTGCCATCTCTTGGACTAGTTACTAACTACTTCCAAACAACACGTTGACATTACAGCCAAATCAATGTTGTATCATGACTTAATGAGATAACGTCTACCATACCAATCAATTATTTATTTCTGGAGTACACCCAATCTTTCTTGGATATTGTTTGTTTAGATTTTCTAAAACTATCCCCAAAAGGCCGGTGGCCGGTACTAGAAATCACAGAGGAAACGTTCGAAATTCATATTGTGGTCGACTTCCAGTCGAACCAGATGCAGCTGAATATCAGTATTTTACATGGAGCGACTGCCTATCGGACCTCCACAACCCAGTAACTGGGCAATACGATACCCCATGGTAAGACTGGTTGTCAGACTTTCGAGCTTCTGACTGTGATTAACGACTGTCAAAGATCTACAAATGACAGCCGGGACTAACGGCTTTTCGTGCTTTCCGAAATTCTCTATTACAGATGGTCAGCCATCCACAGTCCAACCTCGGCAAGCGCGGCTTAACTTGACAGATCGGACTTTGCGGCTGTAATTATTTAGCCACAAGCTCCTCAGTTTGTTTATGTTCCTATTAAATTGCATTTAAACACGGTATACTAGTTACAAAGCCAGTGGCGGTGGAAAGCGATGCGTTGGGACGCACTCATGCGCAGCCATCCTTGGACAATTGGCCGTCCGCGTCGACACACACACACACATACATAGACATAAAGTGATGCCTGTTTCACTGTCTTCTGTCCGTAATGGACTAGAAACATTGTAAGCGGCAAAAAATGGACATAATACACGTAAAATCATCAAATGAGTCCTCCCACCCAGGGCAGAACGGGACGGACTGTCAGACTTGTACTGACTAAAATCCACGGTGTCCTTCAATAGCCCCGTTCCATTTAACTGGGGATACCCACTGACTGGAGTTTGTGTCAAGTTTATTTTCCACCACAAAGTTTTTCTGTACACACGCCAGCAGGTCAAGCTAACCCAGTCTGTCAAATTTTACCAATCGAACATTAACATTCCGCAATTGCAATAAGGTTGTAAATCTATTAAAGAAATTGATTTATATAGAAAATATTAGTTTCAGAAGCCTCAACGTTTACTTTCGCAATAAAGTCATTTGTATGATATGTAGGTCTTTTGGATTCAAAGATAATTGCATTTTATTGGGCATACCCCAACTCGGCCGGTTAAAAATTTAAAATGGCTACCATTCGCGAGGTGTTGGGTTAGGATTTAGGATTAAAATAAGCCTAAAATGCTGAGCAGTGGTGGCCCAATGGTATCGGTCCCGACTTACGAGTTGTAGGTCGTGGGTCTGAACCCCGCCAGGCGCATTACTTTGTGTAATTTATTTCATCACCACTGCTTTCAAAACGATGAAGGAAAACATCGTGAGGAAACCGGCATGTCCTAACACCAAAAATTCGAAGACATGTGACATCTACCAACCCGCACTGGGCCCGCGTGGTGGATTATGGCCCACTCTCTCTCACAGAGAGGAGGCCTGTGTCCCAGCAGTGGGGACATCTGATGATGATGGCGATGAAGCCTAAAATAATATTCCCTTCAAGTATCGGAAAGCAAACGCACTATATGTCGAAATTGACAGCGGGGTAGTCAATACTATACGAGTATGTACCTAGATTGTTACTTATTTTTAATAGAAACGTATCTTTTAAAAGCAAATTATTGTTGTTCTCATCCGGTTGCATGTTTTCACGGAAATATTGCAAAATGTCGTGTTTCAATACAATTCGTAGTTGGTATAACTCGTGTGATGAGTTAGCATGGTTAGCAGAACGTAACCTTTGCGAAATGGTTGCGTTTTCCTCTCCAATCATACTACTCTCGAGTAATGGGTAGCTTGCCGCCTGATCAAGGACTAGAACAGGGTCGGTGACGACGGAGATCGTGTTCCACGCGCGTCTCGAAGAGCTGTCTTCAAAGAGTCGCTTGCTCGTCGCAGGTCTGCGTTAACCAGGGTCGCGGGGCAATCTCCGGGGACACGGGACAGTGTAATGGAAACCGTGACCCCGAAACGTAAAGGGCTATTGAAGGAACACCGTGGATTTCAGTCATTACGAGTCTGACAGTCCCTTATACTCATTTGATGGTTTTACCACCCCAAAAAAAAACTAGAATTGCCCTTTGCGATCCAGGGACGCAGAAATAAGACGGTGCCTCTTTAGAGGGCCAAAGCTGCCGGGGTCGCGGGACTATAAAGTAACCGTGGCCCCGGAACGTAAAGGGCTATTGAAGAAAATCATGGATTTTAGTCAGTACAAGTCTGACAGTCCCTCCCGTTCTGCCCTGGGTGGGATGACTCATTCGATGATTTTACCACCTAAAAAAAAGGGCCCGTAGGTGCCTGTAGAATACACTGCCTGCAATTTCAGGTGTTATTGAGTTTTTTTAGCGGTAGGGCGGGAGGGACTGTCAGACTCGTACTGACTCAAATCCACGGTGTCCTTCAATAGCCCTTTACGTTCCGGGGTCACGGTAATGAGGTAAGTCCCGCGACCAGCTGTTATTGACTTAAAAGAACTTAAGATTCTTCATCTGCCTGCCTTTTCCCAACTATATTGGAGTCGGCTTCCAGTCGAATCGAATTTATCGAATACAGCTGAATACGGCGGTAATACGATGCTCCATGGTAAGACTGGTTGTCAGACTTAAGAGCTTCTCACTAACAGTAACGACTGTCAAAGATCTACAAATGACAGCCGGGAAAAACGGCTTTACGTGCTTTCCGAGGCACGGAGGAAACTCTATAGGTATGACAGATGGTCACCCATCCACAGACCAACCTCGGCAAGCGCGGCTTAACCCGGAAAATCTGGCTGTGCGGCTGTAATTATTTAGTCACGATCTCCTAACATAACTTCTGAACGTTAAAAGCCAGCGTTCCTAGGTTACCTAATGCACTCACAATGCCGGCATTTCGGTCAAGGTGCCGATCGGGTCTCACGGTAGTTTCGACATCACTTCAATTACAATGCTGGGTACCGTCAATATCTGTGGCTCAATGTACTAAGAATATCTTTGAGCTTTTTAAATAAGTACGTTATAATCTACTTTAAAATAATCTTAAGTTCTTTTTTCGGGGAGCTCGTGGCTAAATAATAACAGCCGCACAGGCAGATTTTCCGGGTTAAGCCGCGCTTGCCGAGGTTGGTCTGTGGATGGGTGACCATCTGTCATAGCGAGTTTCCTCCGTGCCTCGGAAAGTACGTAAAGCCGTTGGTCCCGGCTGTCATTTTTATATGTTTGACAGCTGTTACTATTAGTCAGAAGCTCTAAAAGTCTAACAATCAGTCTTACCATGGGGTATCGTATTGCCCAGTTACTTGGTTGTGGAGGTCCGATAGTCAGTCGCTCCATGTAAATTACTGATATTCAGCTGCATCTGGTTCGACTGGAAGCCGACCACAATATAGTTGGGAAAAGGCAGGCAGATGATGATGGCCATCCTCTGGTGTCAGAGTTAATTCAGCCTTTGGGAATACCACAGGCCTCTGACATGGCTTTGGAGTTACACATAATAAAAGTCAAGGTTTCATCACGATCTGGCATGCGGACGGCGAGTAATGGGCGACTCACCGTCTGATCATGGACCATGCCCGGGCCGACGACGGTGCGTCGTATACCACGCGCGCCCCAAAGAGCTGTCAACAAACTGACGGGGCCTTAGAGTGTCAAAGCCTGTCGGGGTCGCGGGACTATCTCATCAGGTAACCGTGCCGTGGGGCGCCGGCTTAGAATTGCGCTTCCCCAAATCCTCCCGTGGGTGTCGTAAGAGGCGACTAAGGGACAAACCGGAGGTCGGGCAGCAGCGTCCTCCGTGTACTGCACATCCTCACTGCGATCGCCAACCCGCCTGCCAAGCGTGGCGATTAAGGCAAATAACCCCCTACAATGAAAACCACAGAAACCAGGCCCCCAGTCCCCGGCAGCTCCGCTATCCCTGGCGCGGGTAGCGGTCAAGGTAACGGCGGAGCAGGGGGTGCTAAGAATCTCCGGAAGAGATCCGGCTACCCACCCCCACGACGACTGGCCCTGGTAACACACAACATACGCACATTGAGGACTGACGAAAAGATCTGCGAGCTGGAAGAGGAGCTGAGCAAGTTACACTGGGACATTATGGGGTTATGCGAAGTCCGTAGAGAGGGGGAGGACACCGTAACCCTGAAGTCTGGTAACTTGCTCTACTACCGGGAGGGCGACCAACAGTCCCAAGGTGGTGTCGGGTTTCTCGTTCACAAGTCCCTCGTAAACAACATAATAACCATCGACAGTGTGTCGAGCAGGGTGGTATACCTAATACTCAGAATATCCAAAAGATATTCGCTGAAGGTCATTCAGGTATACGCACCGACCTCGTCACACTCCGATGATGAAGTGGAGACTATGTATGAGGACGTAAGTAGGGCCATACATAGCTCCAAAACCCACTTCACTGTTGTTATGGGGGACTTTAACGCAAAGTTGGGTAAGAAAAGCGGTGATGAGTTGAGAGTGGGGCAATTTGGGTATGGGCAACGGAACCCTAGGGGACAGAGGCTGGCCGACTTTCTGGAGAAAGAGGAACTCTTTATGATGAACTCTTTCTTCCAGAAGCCGCCTCACAGGAAATGGACCTGGCTGAGTCCCGATGGTTTCACGAGAAACGAGATAGACTTCTTCATGACCGACAAGAAACGGATATTCAGCGATGTCTCTGTGATCAACAGGGTAAAAACCGGTAGCGATCACCGAATCGTAAGAGGCTCGCTGAATATCAATGTTAAACTTGAAAGGTCCAGCCTGATGAAGTCTACGCTCCGACCTACTCGGCCCCATATTCAAAACCCCGAAAGCTTTCAACTCGAGCTCTCTAATCGCTTTGCTTGCCTTGAGAACTTAGTGTCAGTGGACGAGATCAACGACGGGCTAGTGGAAACTGTCCGCACGGTAGGGTCTAAGTTTTTTAGACCCTGTCGTAAAGATAGACCTCAGAAATTGACCGAGCAAACCTTAAACCTCATGGCTGAACGACGTTTGCTACAGTTGCAGTCTTCCGATGACGCGAAGTCATATAGGCAGCTCAATAGACGTATATCTAAGTCCTTGCGACACGATCTGCGTCTCTTTAATACAAATCGTGTTAAAGAGACCATACAGCGAAACCAAGGCTCTAAAGTGTTCGCAAAGGACAAGTCTATTGGGCAAAGCCAGATGACAAAGCTGAAACGGGAGGATGGCAGCATAGCGTCGACCAAAGCAGAGGTTTTAGGCGAGATCGAGAGGTTCTATGGACAGTTATACACTTCGGTCGCAAAGCCCGTTGACAGCTTGGTAGGAGATCCAAGAGCCAAGCTGTCCCGACATTATACCGAAGATATCCCGGACATCAGTCTGTACGAGATTAGGATGGCCCTGAAGCAGCTTAAGAACAACAAGGCGCCGGGCGAGGACGGAATCACTTCAGAGCTTCTAAGAGCGGGTGGAACACCGGTACTTAAGGTCTTCCAGAAACTCTTTAATTCCGTCCTCTTCGAGGGCAAAACGCCTGAAACATGGAGTAGAGGTGAGGTGGTGCTGTTCTTCAAAAAAGGTGATAACAGCCTATTGAAGAACTACAGACCCATCACGCTTCTAAGTCATGTTTATAAGCTGTTTTCAAGGGTTATCACGAACCGTCTAGAGCACAGACTTGATGACTTCCAGCCTCCCGAACAAGCCGGTTTCCGAAGAGGCTATAGTACCATAGACCACATCCATACGCTGCGGCAAGTTATACAGAAGACCGAAGAGTATAACTTGCCATTGTGCTTAGCGTTTGTGGACTATGAGAAAGCCTTCGATTCGGTGGAAACATGGGCGGTACTTGAGTCACTCCAGCGATGCCGTATTGACTATCGGTACATCGAGGTGTTGAAGTGCTTGTATAATAACGCCACCATGTCGGTCCGAGTACAGGAGCAGAGCACGAAGGCGATTCCATTGAGAAGAGGCGTAAGACAGGGGGACGTTATCTCCCCGAAACTGTTTACTGCCGCAATGGAAGACGCCTTCAAGCTCCTGGAATGGCAAGGACTTGGCATCAACATCAACGGCGAATACATCACTCACCTTCGGTTTGCCGACGACATCGTAGTCATGGCAAAGTCGATGGAGGAACTCAGCATGATGCTCGATGGCCTCGACCGAGTTTCACAACGGGTGGGCTTGAAAATGAACATGGACAAGACGAAATTTATGTCAAATGCCAATGTTGTGCCCACCCCAGTCTCTGTTGGAAACTCGGTACTCGAAGTTGTTGACTCATATATCTACTTAGGTTGGGCAGCGTTCGGGAAACTACGCAATGTCTTTTCGTCCGACATACCTCAGTGCCTCAAGACGAAAGTCTTCAACCAATGTGTGTTACCAGTGATGAGTTACGGCACCGAAACGTGGTCTTTCACTATCGGCCTCATCTCAAAGCTCAAAGTCGCTCAACGAGCTATGGAGAGGGCTATGCTCGGTGTTTCTCTACGTGATCGAATCCGAAATGAGGAGATCCGTAGACGAACTAAAGTCACCGATATAGCCCACCGGATTAGCAAGCTGAAGTGGCAATGGGCAGGCCATATTGCTCGCAGAGCAGATGGCCGATGGGGTCGAAAAGTACTAGAGTGGAGACCACGGACTAGCAAGCGCAGCGTAGGACGTCCACCAGCAAGGTGGACAGACGATCTTATAAAGGTCGCCGGAAGACGCTGGATGCAGGTCGCTTCCAACCGGTATCTGTGGAGATCAAAAGGGGAGGCCTATGTTCAGCAGTGGACGTCCTATGGCTGAGATGATGAACCGTGACCCTGGAGCGGAAAGGCCTATTGAAGGACACCGTGGATTTTAGTCAAGTACAAGTCTGAATGTCACTCCCGCCCGCCCTGGATTCATTTGAAGATTTTACCACGAAAAAAAAGGTCACGATGTTTTCTGTAACACAATGCGCTGTCGACCCGGGTATGGTCCATGATCAGACAGGGAGTCGTCCATTACTCACCGTCCGCCCAGAACCTGCCCCCCTAGATCCGGTACTGTATGCGTATAGTATATGACATCCTTTGACGCAAGTATCTCAAGTTTCGCTGGAGTATATTTCCGTGATGACGTAAGTCACAGTTTTAACGTAATTCTAGAGGTGTTAAAAGATTACTAGATACTAACTTAAGCCGGGTTTTCACAGTAAGAGTTGGCTCGGACCGAGTGCACTCGGATGTCTACTCGGATGCTACTCGTATCATGTAAACACGTAATCCGAGCGCACTCGGACGCGTCGAAACGTCTAATCCGAGTAGACTCGGACTCTGCTCTATTTTTCGAGCTAACTCGGATCATTTGAATGTACTCTGTGGATCATTTTTATGTAAACAATATGGCGACAATTAAGAAAAAGTGCTCTCGCTATTGTGCACTCGCTATTGTGTGTAAACCACTATCCGTGTACGAAGCTGACTCGTACGAGTGCACTCGATCCGAGCCAACTCTTACTGTGAAAACCCGGCTTTAACGTTTGATAAGTTTTCTTTGTTCAATTATTAACTCCTGCGCAGTGAGTCACGCGATTCTTACACCACGGATCAAATATTTGTATAGCTCACAAATGTAGGTAGTCGTTCTTCAAAATCAAAATATTTTATTTCAACTTCCTTTTTTGAGTGGGATCTCGCAGGTCAATCTAGAGGAAGTTAAAGCCGGAAACAAATTATTAACACCCGACGCCACCCGATGAAACGTGATGCGTGTTGGGTCAAATCAAATGTATTGTTTTCTATGACCAGAATCACACTATGAACACCCGACGCGACGACACGCGCTCACTGTACATCGGGTGTCGACAAGTTGCGTCGCGTGGCGTGTTAAATAATGTGTTTCCGGCTTAATTGTGAGCTGCTTAGCCGGACTTTTTCTATGGATGCTCTAAAATGACTCTAAGGCTTCCAGCCAGGATTTTTTTTATCGTGGTAAAATCATCAAATGAGTCCCACTCAGGGCAGAGCAGGAGGGACTAAACAAACCCACCACACTATTCCCAAACCACTGCAACTCCTGAAAGCCAGAATCAACAGTGGCAACCACCAGAAAAGCGCCGAGACAATGAAGCTCGACGTGTCCCGGAGAATGAATTTACCTGTCTTGGATCCTGCACGAAATTTTATCAGAAAAGAATAGTGGAGGAGTAGGAAAAATATGTTTCCACTTCCCAGCAGGAGGCACTGTCAGACTTGTACTGACTAAAATCCACGGTGTCCTTCAATAGCCCTTTACCTTCCGGAGTCACGGTAATTCGTTAGTCCCGCGACCCCGGCAGGCTTTGTGCTTCAAAAAGGCCCCGTCATTATGCTGACACCCTTTGAGGCGCGCGTGGAACACAACGCGCCGTCGACCCGGGCATGGTCTATGGTCGGACAGCGAGTTGCCCATTACTCGCCGCCCGCATACCCCCAGCCAAGGGCGTACAACTAAATTACTACATACTAAGCGACCACACGCTAAGGGCACCCCATGTGGGGTACGAACCTCGGCTTGAGGCGTCACTGAGGGAGGACAGCACAAGGGACAGGCTGGATCACAGTGTTATCATTATATTTAGGGGCTAATTTAAAACTACTGGCTTAGCATCGCGGGAAAGGGTCGGGGGGAGTTATTTCATATGGCGCTCAGCTTCATCAGCTCCCGGCTATGTTGGGGTCGGCTTTCATTCGAACCAGATGCAGCTGAATATCAATATTTTACATGGAGCGACTGACTATCGAACCTAACCCAGTAACTGGGTAATACGATACCCCATGGTAAGACTGGTTGTCAGGACTAATAGTAACGACTGTCAAAGATCTACAAATGACAGTCGGGTCCAACGGCTTTACGTGCTAACCGAGGCACGGAGGAAACTCGCTATGAGAGATGGTCACCCATCCACAGACCAACCTCGGCAAGCCCTGCTTAACCCGGAAGATCGCGATCTTGAGCGGCTGTAATTATTTATCCACGAGCTCCCCAATGGGCACATAAAACGTCGAAAAAATTGGCATGGTTCAGGTTGGTCGTTTCCATGGAGAAGAACCGGCAAGAAACTCCATGGTTACTCTTTTTTTGGTCTGTGTGTATGTGAGTTTCTATGTTTGTAAAGGCACCCACGATACAGGAGAAATTCCTAGCGTGGGGCTACGTTAAAAAAAAAAAAAAAAACATGATGATTTTGTGTGTTGTGTGCAATTCTTTTGTTGTTCAATATGAGTAATTTCATGCAAATTGTGTGATGGAAATTAATCATACATGCACATAAAATATGTTCCCATGCAAATAATATTATAATTAGCCGTAGTATACATTATACGGTATGAATACAGTAAGCTAAGGCTTCGCATGGATTTGTCGACACGCGATTTTTTTTTGCAAGTCTAACGGTCAAGTTTTAAATTCGATTATTGAAATGAACATGCTCAACATAACGGTAAAGTGTTAATATTCACACGTTATATATTAGGTATGTAGATATTTTATTATTACACATCGAAAGTATTATACACAAAGAATTGTTGCCAATTTCATAGTACATTCAAACTAATATAGGATTCAGAGCTATATTTTTTACTTTTCGAGAAGTTATTCTTTCTAGAAATAGTCCTTTTGGAAAGTACTGAAAGGTAGTTAAGGAAGACGGTTATAAACTATATGTAGGTGATGAGAGCGAGAGAAAACAAATTTTAAATGCTTCTACATCCTTCCTGCCCTTATCCCATTCTACTTGTGGTAGTCGCAACACGTTTTCTTCTTCCATTCTCCCCTATCAGACGTCACAGTATCATTTACTCCTTTTTCTTTCATATCATTCCTTAGACAATCCATCCATCTTTTCTTTGGCCTTCCTCTTCCTCTCCATCCATCAACATTCATACTCATCACTCTCTTAGTCACATGAGTGTCATTCCTCCTCATCACATGTCCATACCAAGACAGACGATTCCCTTTCATTTCGTCTGTAACAGGCGCCAATTTCAAACTTCCCCTTGTTAAACTCATTCCTTACTTTACCCATTGCATTCTTGTCACTCCACACATTCATCTCAACATCCTCATCTCCGCTACATGCAATCGTTTCTCATCCATCATTTTCACATTCTTCTTCTTCTCAATTGAAAATGTAATATCAATTGTTACTTGTCCTGATTGAGCTCAATTTTCTTACGTTTTCCCACAATCTTTGTACAATTTATGTTAACGGGCTACGTCAGTACTTATACGGTTTTTATATTTAACTTTCTGTCGTACATGACTGGACTACAGATCTTACAACTTGGAATATAGTTATTGACTATATGATCTAAATTCTCACAAAGTTGAAAACACGATTCAATAAAATTTTCTCGATACAAAAAAAATGCAAAGTTCGGTCTATGTTTTTTATTTTTTGGACTTTATGGCATAACTCCTATGAGTTATTGAAAGGATGTTGTTTTAAATTGTAGAAAATACTAGTATCTAAATTCTGTAAAGACAGTTTTTTAATTAATAACAATTTTAATTCATAAAAAGACGTCAATATGTTTGGGCACATACGCCGTTTTATTCTGAGCACACATTCACTATCGTCCTCTCATCTTTTGCCTTTTAAAAGTAGTGTCATTACTTTCGTTCCTTGACGAATCAGTCAGCCAGCGTGGCTCTTACAGGCTAGACCTATAACACTTTTTTTCAGATCGCGGCTGTCAGATTTTCGTAATAATAAAATTGGAAATGGATAAAAAGATCGAGAAAATAAAAACGAATGATACGTAGGCTTATAGATTATTCAAAACTATGTTTCGCTGTGTTCAATGGGACGTGATTAAACGGACATGACTGTAAATAAGTCACGTAAACTTTCTTTTTTCAATAACACATTATTTTCATTAATAAATCAAGAATAAAATAAACCAAACTTACTGAATATCATCGCAGGAAATTCCTGACGACCCCTTCAGAGCAAACAACGGAAATGTTAGAATACGTATGATACTATACATTACGAATTGTTCCTATCAATATAATAAATTACTCACAGTGATAATTATATCAATGCTATCGTGATATCGTACTATTGTTGTCGGATAGTTTCTCTGTGTCCATCCTCCTCCCATCTAATCTATATGCATCCAAATACCATTTCACATGAACTAATGATAAATGCACTGATTTGCAGTCAACAATTTGAGACAATATGTAACTGAAAACAACTTCTAATCGTATCAAACTGCGATATAGGATAAGAAGCACTTCACTTTTATTATTATTTATTTAGTTTCGTCACGGATTTATAACAATTTCGAAGAAACAGGATTAAAATAATTTAAATGAAAACTGCTATTGTCAAAATTTTGAATACTTCAAAATTACATGTCAACTACAAATAAGGCATAGCACCCACCACCCTGTTAAATATCGCCTATAGTATAATGCTGCGACTGCGATGAAAAATTGGTGGTCATTGCTGTCTCACCGCGTGTTCGGTACAAGTTGCTTCTCGCTCTATTTATTGCTTTGGAGGCAAAAAAAATGATTAGCACTGGGCTCATTCTTTTGGAGCCGATAGATATCTCTCAAAGGTTTCATTTATCAGAAAAGTGATATTAAGACCATGCCCCAAAAAAAAAGAAATGATAGGATATTATAGAATGAAGATTCAAATTATAAAGAGGTAACTGACAATAAAATTGTTGTACTACAATAATCTGTGTACCTGCACCTCATAATATATGAGTAAAAAACTACTAAGTCCCTTTTACGCGGCGCTAGTGTCTGTCATTACATCAAAATGCATCAAAAATTAGTACCAACACCACCCTTAGCTTTACATTCTCGAACATATAAAGATATCACGCAACTAGCTTTGTGAACGGACGTTAATAAAAGGAGCGTGTGTTAGGGGCTTTTTTTAACGAGGTAAAATAATCAAATGAGTCCTCCAACCCAGGGCAGGGCGGGAGGGACTGTCAGACGTAATACTTACTAAAATCTACGATGTCTTTCAATAGACCTTTACGTTCTGGGGTCACGGTATTCGTTAGTCCCGGGACCCCGGTAGGCCCTCTATGGGGGAGCCCCGTCATTATGCTGACACTCTTTCAGGCGCGCGTGGAACACAACGCACATGCCTATGCCCGTGCGCGCGTGTGTTTGGGGCTTTAGATAATTGGGAATTGTCACTTTCGCAAAGTGTGCCAATTTTATTAATTTTCTACCAAATAGTAGTTTTTTTCGTTATCTCGGGACGTCAAAATCTGTGTCAAAATGTCATAAAATAAATTGAAGACTGTGAATGATAAAAATATTTACAAAATATTTATCCACATCAATAAATATTTCTATCATTTTGTTTTAGTAAATGTTTCGACATCCTTATATTAAAATATTTCTACTAGAGTAATACACGTGTTTTGCGTAAAGGGAACACTTTATGAAATGTTGAAGTTGACGAAATGAAATACATAAAACTTTGGATTGCAATCATTTCGCGATACTGGCGCCTGCTGGTGGCGGTGCGTGGCAACTTTCCCGACTCATCAAACGACGCTTTCGCTGTACCACACGGCCTTAAGGCGAGCTGTTTAACATCACGATTGGACGAACGATTTTTTATAGCCTAGCCTACTAAAGTGTCCTACTGTGTCCAAGCTTGCCCACGACGACATTCAAAAAGATTAAAGGAGTAAAAACCGTACAAAGCTAAGATACTATAATATTTTATCTTAAGATGTTATATTAATATTATTAGGCCACTGACGACGACGCATTTTGTAACTTAAGATATATTTTATATCTTAAGATGTTATCATACGATAAATTCTCATATCGCTATCTAAGATACGAAAATATGAAATATTATCTAAATTATCTTCGTCGTGTGTGATGGTCCATTGAATTGTATGGCGAGCGATGTGGTATCTAAAGATAAAATATTATAGTATCTTAGCCGTGTGTGACGCCCTTAACCGCTTGTCTGTCCGTCTGACTACTGCCTAAGTGAAGGCATTAAATTGAAGCCAGACATAACACTACATCAATGCCATCGACTCATGTACTGAGGATAATACTTGTCGTAAAATATGAATTACTGTTTTATGTCGAAGTAAATAATCTTCACGATTTTTTGCAATATTGAACTTTGTGTTGTACACGTTTTTAGTTATTTTTCAAGGTTGGGCAAAGACGTACATTACAATTTTAGAACAACAACTGCAAACATTAGTATGTATACCAATTTTGTCTGCTATGAAAATAAAATTAAACAGTAATATGCCAAGAGAAGGTTTTGGTATTAGGTGTATTGTTTGGCATAAACGTTTTCAAATAACTTTACTTAACATTTTTTTTTGTATAAAGCAAAGACTAGCAAAAATATAATCAATTGTGTATGTATGTATGTTTGTGGCCAGTTCACACCTAAACGACTAAACCGATTTAGATGAAACTTGAGGCACAGATAGTTCATAACCTGTATTAACACATGGGTCAGTTTTTGTCCCGAATTTATGTTCCCTTGGAATAATATTCGAGTTCTAACGGCTAGTTCGAAATAAGTGTCTTCATTCTATAGATGCAAGTGACGGATTGTCGTTCGATGACAGTCTAAGGGGGAGGCCTATGTTCAGCAGTGGACGTCTTCCGGCTGCTGATGATGATGATGATGATGATGAATTAATCCTCAATTCTTTATCCCCAGGCGCTGGTCCTCAAAGAAGGCTCGATGACATTCGACTGGTGGGCGCGGCCCCCTGTCAGACCCATGGTCAGTGTTTACGTCTATAACGTGACCAACGCTGATGAGTTCCTCAACAACGGGTCCAAGCCTGTATTGGCCGAGCTGGGACCTTATGTTTATTCGTGAGTATAACTTTTTTTTTAAGAACAGAATTTAAATGATCTGCAAGTAATTTTTCGGAACTACTGAGAAAAAAAAATCTCACTAGTTCCATGGAACAACTACGGTGGAACTAGTGAGACGAGTTCGATTAAGATTAGTATCATTTGTTCCATTATCAAAGTCCATGGAACTACTGAGAAAAAAAAGTCTCACTAGTTCCATGGAACTAATTGATGGTGGAACTAGTGAGAATGATCCTTATTTTAGAGGACAAAACGACAGTCCTGCTTATGACCAGTCTCAAAATAATATTTATGAAGAATTAATCGAAGTTTTATTTACTAGAAAACTAGTGCTTAGGGGTGTTTAACAGACCCTAATAATTAAATACCAAAAATATCCCCAAAATATAAATAAATATTGCAATAAGGTGTACTGGTTGATGAAGCCCCGCTGCGGGGCTTCTATTTTTATGTGTTTGGTTTGAAGTTACCGTAACAGAAAGGGCTGGTCCAATCTTTTGAAAAACATTGGGGTACGCCATTGCCCAGCAGTTCCCACTACTGCAATGTTGGATAAAAAAAGACAGCAAGAGTATTGTGGTTTATCTCTTTCATTTAATGGGCCACTAAAAGGAAGCTTCCAACCAAATCCTTGTCTAATTCTCCGCTTCTTCTCCACAGCGAAGAATGGGAGAAAGTAAACATTACGGACAACGAGAATGGAACCCTGTCCTTCTACTACAAGAGGACGTACTCGTTCCAGCCACAGCTCAGCAAGGGACTCGACGATGATGCCGTTGTGGTTCCTAATATACCCATGTTGGTGAGTACTAGCATAAGGATTTTATAAAATTTTTGCATAAGCATACATGTGGGGTCTCAGAGACCCATTAACTACGAATATAAAAAAAAATCGGTTGTCTGTAAAGTCGGTTTACTGACGATAGTTGAACGTGACAACGTCATAAGAAAATCCTGCACTTACGTTGCTATAAACAAACAATTGTCACGCCGTTGCTATGGAACGCTACAGAGCGAGGTAACGTCGCATGACGTCATCTTTTTTTCGTGCGTGCAGCCGCCCATCGAATTATTATCACGTCAAAAATTGTGCCGATAGTCGTTTCAGCCTATGGCTCAATTGCCAAGACTCTCGACCAACATCTAAGGAGGCTCTCGTTAGGCAGCTGGATCAGGGGGCCTGATTCAGTGTGCAGTTGTTCTGGACACGGCCCTCGATGTTAGATGGTTCCTTTCTCTGGAGCTCTGATCGCCGGTAGCTTGGATTCAGCTGTTTCCGATACCTGTGGGCCGCTATTGTTTATATTTTTAAATATTCTTCTTTTTTGTTTTGTAGAAATATTTGAAAATGTAAAGAATAAAGAAACACAATGAATAAAGTAAAAAAAATATTACGTGTGCGCTCGGTCGGGTATATAAGTGAGAATGATAAGTAGTTTAGAAGTTATGAGGGAACAGACAAACATACATACATACCGGTCAAAATCATAACCCTACTTTTGGCTTTGCCGTAGTCGGGTAAAAAGTAAGAGCCGCTGACGTCCAGCATCGCATTATAGTGCTATGTATGTGACTCACGTACACGACTGACTGACGTACTAAACCGACGTACGAAATACATTAATATATAGTATTGTAAGAATTTGGGAAGTCTACCCTTTTTAACAAAAAAAAAAAATTTTTGAATTGGTTGGCAGCCGACGAAGTTATGCGCGAACAAACATACAAACATCCGATTTGAGAACCTCCTCCGTTTTCGTAGTCGTTTAAAAAAATCACCTTGATGAAAAAGCATTATGAATTTTTGACTGGCCTGTTGGTCTAGTGGTTAGTGTCCCTGACTCAAAGAGATTTAAAAGAAATAGAGCGGGCATTGGGAAAATTGTCATACAAAATTGTTGATGCCGTGCGTCAGTAGGGCTATCTAAGCGTTGCATAGCAACGCGACTATTAAACTGAGGGACTTTTTACCTATTGGTAAAAAGTTTTGGATCACAAATTTCTTCGTGATGTCCCGTCTATTGCTCGTATATAGTTTAATGTCTTTGCCCTGACTGCTATGCCAGAGGTCGTGGGTTCGATTCCCACCCAGGACAGTGTTTGTGTGATGAGCACGATCATTTGCTCCGTGTCTGGGTGTAATTTATCTATAATATGTATGTAGGTATTTAGAAATATATAAGTATGTTTATCAGTTGTCTAGTACCTACCCATAACACAAGCTCTGCTTAGCTCGGGACTAGATAGCGCTGTGTGATAGTTGTGGAATATTATTATTATTTATGAATCCGAATCATCAAATCAACAGGAAAAAACATATGCAATTATTTGCCATGACCATTATATTAATAGGTTTGGAAGAGGCCCTTAAACTTTCCAAGATATTTTAAACCAATCTTCCTTCTTCCTCAAAAGATTTTAAAACTGAAAGACTTGTCGAGGTCTGTGTTTCCCGACAGCTATAACCTTGGGGTCTTCAAGTCAAGAGTGAACAGGTTAATACTAGGAGCAGTGGTGGCCCAGTGGTATCGGTCCCGACTTACGAGTTGTAGGTCGTGGGTTCGAACCACGCCATGCGCATTACATTGTGTAATTTGTTTCATCACCACTGCTCTCAAAACATGGTGAAGGAAAACATCGTGAGGAAACCGGCATGTCCTAGAACCAAAAATTCGAAGACATGTGACATCTGCCAACACGCACTGGGCCCGCGTGGTGGATTATGGCCCACTCCCTCTCACAGAGAGTAGGCCTGTGTCCCAGCAGTGGGAACATTTTAAGCTGAATGATGTTACTTCTAGGCAAGCGTGCTTCACCGGTCAACCACATCTTCGCTTAGGTACCATCAGGCGAGATAAGATTAGTGGTCTAACGCGAACCTATCTATAAAGTCATTTACGTATATTATGTAACAAATGTTGGTATTTCCCAAAATGTATGTAAATTGTTGAGTCGTAGAGGTCGGTAACTAGATTCGAGGAACTATTTTCAACAATTTAACTTTTAAAAGAAAATAATGACAGCCACTATTAAAATTTATGGCTGTTTTAACTTTTAAGCATTTATGTAGTTGTATTGTCTGCCCTATGTGTTAGTTTCATTGTGAATGTAAAGAAAAATGTTAGCTCACCATTTAGGTTCATTTGAAAACCAGCGTCGGGCACCAGTTGTCCGACAGTATGCTGAAATGGGCCTATTTGGCGCAGCCGTGAGTCACACAGTGTTTATATATGTGATACCTACTGTGTGCACTTGTGGCGTGTGCCAATAAATGTTTTTTCTTTCTTTCTATTCCACCAAACTAAGCGTTTCCAAACGTCTCTTATAATGCGCACAGCAAAGGAGTCTCTGCCTGCGTCTGTATTTCCGAACACATACAACCCTAATCTCTTCAAAGTTATAGTGAACAGTCTACTTCTGTGTAAGCTCACTACTCTGTGTCTCTATTACCTCTGACACACACTTGAGTCAAGAAAAGATCTACCTATACAAAAAAATAAAAAAAGTTATACATATAATAATTTTCTGATTGAATGTCCATGGAATTTCTTACCCGTTCTTCTCTATAGAGATCTACTCTTTGGAATGGGTACCTACACTACTTTCACAGTTATTATGTCTTGTGACTGGGACTATAGCACTATATTTTTCACAGACTTTTTCAAGGGATACAAAATTGTTGGTTTTGCCATGTTCCTAATATTTTTATCTCAATTATTTACCTGCTCACCTTTGAAACCTTCCCTGAACTTCCAAAAATATTTAAAAACGAAATATTTTTTTTTAGATTACGACTTTACATCCCCTAGGGGGCACCATATCGGATTTAGTGATATACATATGTCACCTACCCTATAACCAGCGGACAACTGAGACGCTTCTAACGACACCTCATTTGTCATGTAATTAAAAGGAGTTTAGAAGTTATGAGGGAACAGACAAACATACATACATACCGGTCAAAATCATAACCCTCCTTTTGGCTTTGCCGTAGTCGGGTAAAAATAAAATAAATAATCATGAGTTACATTTATGTCAACTAATTTAATTTCATGGCATACCATAATTATTACAAAACACAGACAATAATTAAGAAATATTTAAAATCATCACCATTAGAACCAGGTTTTGCAAAGTCAGTAAATTTAAATGAAATGTCTAATGTGGTGCAATTATACGTCTTTAGTAATATTATATTATAACTAGAATTATTTACATGCAACGTCTTTATCATAAATTATATCTCGCGGTTTCACCTGCCATTTATTTTTAGGGTTCCGCAGCCATATGGCAAAAAACGGAACCCTTACAGATTCGTCATGTCTGTCTGTCTGTCCATCCGTATGTCACAGCCACTTTTTATCGAAAGTATAAGAGCTATCCTGTTGAAACTTGGTACTTATGTGAACAGCAAAAAGTTCCCCATACTTAGAACTGGAACACAAAAAAAAACACCAAGCCCGTCCGTGTCGCGGGCATGCGGGCAGCGAGTATAGGGCAACTGTCCGACCATGGACCATGCCCGGGTCGACGGCGCGTTGTGTTCCACGCGCGCCTCAAAGAGCGTCAGCATAATGACGGGGCCCCCTCTAGAGGGCCGAAGCCTGCCGTGGTCGCGGGATTTATCTCATTACCGTGGCCCCGGAACATAAAGGGCTATTGAAGGACACCTTGGATTTTAGTCAGTACAAGTCTGACAGTCCCTTCCGCCCTGCCCTGGGTGGGAGGACTCATTTGATGATGTACGTGTGGGGTATCTATCTATGGATATAGGTCTTTAAAAATGATATTGAGGTTACTAATAGGTATATTTTTATTCTAAACTGAACATTATGCGCGAGAGCCACTTCTTAAGTTGTCAAATGTGTACCCCCTGTAACTTCTAAATTAAGAGAATGATAAAACTAAAAAAAGTAATGTAGGTAGGAATGTAACTTACATCATTTATTATATGATTTAGGTACATTACCATGCAAACTTCCAGCAAAACTTGGTTTGAACGAGATCAAGTAATTCGTTTTTTTTTAGAGTTATGTTTGACGGGGCCCCCTAAGAGGGCCAATGCCTGCTGGGGTCACGGGACTAAGGAGCTACCGTGACTCCGTAACGTAAAGGGCTATTGAAGGACACCGTGGATTTTAGTCAGTACCTACAAGTCTGACAATCCCTCCGGCTCTGTCCTGGGTGGAAGGACTTATTCGATAATTTTACCACGATATAAAAAGTACAAAGTTCTTATTACTTTGCATCTTCAAATGGATTTATTCCCGATGAATCCCATTTTTAATTCCCGTTGAATCCCACGTTATGACAACATGTGTACATATCAGAAGAAAAGTGTTACCTTTATTTTAAAGATTTATTCTCTGTTACTAATTTATGAATTTTACAAAAAAAAGTTCTAAAACAAAAGTTTTGTTGTTGAAAGTCTCGCATTCAGATTTTTTAAAGCATGTGGGATCCAACGGGAATAGTTTTTGGGATTCAACGGGAATAAAACGTTTTTCTTTTGTTATGGGATTCAACGGGAATACATTTTAATTTTTTGTGGGATCCAACGGGAAAAATATTCAAGTGGGATTCAAAAGTGGGATCCAACGGGAATAATTCGTCAAATGAGGCCTCTCGATTGTGTGGAGTTGAAGGGACTGTCGAACTCGTACTGACTGAAATCTACTGTGTTCCTTCGATTGTCCTTTTAATTCCAGGGTCACGGTTTACTGTTTAGACAGTCCTGCGACCCTGGCAAAGTAAACGAGTAGTACTATGGGAAAATTAAAATTTCGCGTGGATCGCTTAGTGGCACCACGGGCAATAAACGGATTTTTTGGGAAAATTCGGTTTATCAAATAATCCTGAGACTTAAACAAATTAATAACTTGTGTAATAAAAATGCGCCTTAGGGACTTAACTCATGGCGCGATGCGACGCGACGCGATTCGTGCGATATCGAGTCGATTGCCGATTTAAGTCGCACGTATTTACGAATGGAGTGATGCAATGCAATTGCACCGTGCACTTCAAAAATCCATCTTACTACTACGACTAAGGCGCTGCAAACCAAAGACAAAAGATGTCGCACGGGACGAGTAGTTGCACAATCGAATTTTGAACATGCAATTCGATATCGAGGAGATCTGTGAGCGTATCGTCAATACGTGCGACTCCATTAGCAAACACTAGCGATCGTCCATACATTTTCTTCGGCCGGACGCTTGTGTGATATCTGACCGATATCGTCAATCGATGCAATTCGATATCGCATCGCGCCATGAGTAAAGTCCGTTAAAGGAGGTCATCTGTGCCCTTAAAAGAATGTACTACACGTTATTATTTACCCATTAAAATATTAATTGAAGTACTTACCAACAGTTTGCCAAAGCAATTACCTCGGCGGTCACCTTCTAATTCGCGGCCGCAACGCGGGTTGCTTAACTCTGATGACCTAATCACAAGTTGCCAGCTACGTTACGCAAAATATGCACAGAGGGCCTTGAAAGAGTACTGAGAGGGCCTTAGTGAGTGAGTAAGTGAAGTGTGTTCATTTGAAACTCAGGTTCTTATAAATCTTACTAAATACTTAATTTATCGTACTTCGGTTTGGTTTAGGCGCAAAAAATCCAATTGGAAAAATGGCATCCTAGTTGCAAAGATACAAGTTCTCAAAATAGGTACCAAATTCTCTAAAGGCCTAATTCTCACAATGACCAATTGTCTAAAAGCTCATTCGCAAAACTTATTTTTTTTAATTACCATACCTAATCTAAGATTTTTCTCTCTGTTTAACTAAGTTGTATCGTGTTATGCGAAGAATTCTTAGATTTATAAGTATTACACTCCTAAATTTGGAAAAAAATATGTTTTTCTCATTTGCCATTTTGCGAATTAGGCTTTTAGAGAATGGGCCGTTTTGATAATTAGGTGTTTAGAGAATTTGTCACGTTGCCGTTTTGCGAATTGGCCTTTTTGCGCCTAAAGTGTAGGTTGGCAAAGTTATTGACTATCAAATGTCAAAAATGAAGAATGAACGTAACTTTCTGTTTTTAATGGGGTTCCGTCAAAAATTGAGCTTTTCAAAAGGGCTCCGCCACTAAAAAAGTTTGAGACTAAGTTTACTTTGTTTACTTACGTTTTTTTGTTACTGTGCCGTCTTTACCTAAGTAATTTTTTGAGGTTTCTTCACTAGTTAGGACACCTAATTTCAAAAGTGGTTCTTCCACTTATTCCATCTGGTGATGCAGCTACCATAGGAAAATCCTTAGATAAATAAATATAAACCAAATTTTGGTTCATGGATTTTTATCCTTAAAATCAGGTTCATGCTTTATGAACTGGCATGATGTTATTTTTCTCTTCGTGCATTCTGACACTAATTCACTCATCAGCGCGCTGTCTGGTTCCAATCCTAAGGTTTCCGCTTGGCAATATCTATTGTACTTTGTTTACTTGAAAGTAAGTTTGACCACTGGACTTGTGTCAAGAGCAAATTCATAATTATCAAAACGGTGATGAAAAAAATGAGGAAGCATGTCTTAAAAATTTGAATCTACTTACACTAACCCGCACTGGGCTCTCGTGTGCCCACTCCCTCTCACAGAGAGGAGGCCTGTGTCCCAGCAGTGGGAACACTATACGTTGATTACGATGCAATGCTAGATATACAATAACTGAATAAACACGTAATAATCGCGCTACTGTAGAGGCGCGAACAGAGAAATCGTTACGCTCCAATTCTTTTGTATTAATGTAACATCACACCTGTTAGTATTGAGAAGGTGGGCAGAAAGAGAAGCTATCGATGTTATGTATACTCGGTACGAGGGTGAGAAAGAGACAGCATACTTCTTCTAAAAATAAGGTGTTATGGTAGCTCACATTGATATTTGATATTCCAACCAATGTGGGTACCTAATGGACTTTTGTACAGTATTCAGTCCGACTGCTGCGCCAGTCGAATAAACGAGCTCATACTAACCGGTTGTGTCATTCGGCTACCCCCACCCACAGTTATAACAGTGGCGACGAGAAAAATTCAAGATGGCAAAATTAACGATCGGCACCTTATCGACCTTCAATCACGAAGTGCAGGAGTGGTCCGTATACAAGGAAAGACTAGAACAATGGTTTCTAGCTAACGACATTGGGGTGGACTCGGACAAAGCCGGAAGTAAACGTCGAGCTATATTACTCAGCAATCTCGCCGAATCTTCGTATAAACTAGTTCGTGATTTAGCTTTACCGCGTCAAGTCGGTACATTTAGCTACGATACGGTGGTCGAACTACTGGATGGGCATTTTAAACCAAAGAAGTGCACCTTCGCGGAACGATACAGATTCCACAGCGCGACTCAGCATGCTGGCGAAGGATTAGCTGAGTGGGCGGCGCGCGTCCGCGGTCTAGCAATACACTGTGGATTCGTGGCTCAACATCTGGATGAGCAGCTTCGCGATCGTTTTGTGTTGGGAATGGAATCCGGACCGGACAGGGACAAGCTTTTCACCAAAGACTTGTCGGAGCTGACCTTAAACAAAGCTATAGAAATAGCTGAAGGAGTACGCAGCGCCCGCATCGGGGCCCAGGAGACAGTACAGCGTCAGGAAGCTGCACAACTACACATGATGAAGGTAACAACGGCGGAAGCACAGGGAGCAGCAGCGCGCGGGTCACCTTCGCAGCGCCGCTCAGCAGCATCGAGCGCAGCGGGCTCTCATGCTGCGAGCGCGGAGCGCACCAGCAGTAACAGCGGGTGCTCGGCGTGCGGCCACACCGGCCATCAAGCATCGTCGTGTCGTTTTGCGCGATACAAATGCAAGAAGTGCGGCATTCAAGGACACTTAAAACGAATGTGTACTAATAATAAAACGGTTAAAGTACAACATTTTATCGAGTGCTGTGCGGATGATGATGATGGTGAGTGTGTATGTTGCAATATTCGCACAGAGCGCGGCGAGCCGATGCAGGAATCTGTCATAGTTAATAAAATAAAATTAACTTTTGAAATAGATACGGGTTCGCCAGTTACCGTTATCTCAGAGCAAATGTATAAGCAATACTTTTCAACTAACACATTAGAAGCGAGTGATCTCATACTGCATAGTTACAGTGGCGACAGATTAAACATTTTGGGTAAATTAAAGCTCCTTTTTGCATATAACGGTAAGTCTAACTATATCAATGTATATGTTGTGCAAAGTGGGGGGCCCCCGTTATTAGGAAGAGATTTTTTCTCCCGGTTTAATATGCAAATCTGTTCGGTAAACAGTTGCGATGATTTCGGACAAACCCTTATTTCAAAATATCCTAAACTGTTTTCCGACCAATTAGGTTGTTTTAAGGGGGTAGATGTCAGTTTAACTCTCAAACCTGATGCAAAGCCAATTTATTACAAAGCAAGACCGCTACCGTTTGCGCTTCGTGATCGTGTTGAGAATGAGCTAAACCGATTAGTAAACTTAGGTATTCTGGAGCCTGTTAAGTATTCGGACTACGCAAGTCCAATTGTACCAGTTTTAAAGCGTGACGGGTCTATTCGTCTTTGTGCCGATTATTCGGTAACCATCAACAAACAGTTGCTTGTTGATACATATCCCTTACCTAGATATGAGGAGTTATTTTCTAAACTATATGGGGGAAAATATTTTAGCAAATTAGATCTCTCCCAGGCTTATAATCAGTTATGCCTTAATGAGTCATCACAAATGCTTACGTGTATCAACACTCATAAGGGGTTATACAAGTTCACAAGGTTAGTGTTTGGTCTGGCTAGCGCACCGGCGATTTTTCAAAGGACTATGGAGTCTCTTCTCGCAGGGTTAGATGGAACACTCCTATTCCTCGATGATATTTTAGTTTGTGGGGTAGACAAAAATCAATTATTAAAAAGGTTACAGGAGGTATTTAACAGATTGCAAAACGCGGGGCTAGTCCTAAAAATGGATAAATGTGCACTTTTTCAAGAATCTGTTTCTTATTTAGGATTTGTAATAGATCGCAATGGTATTCATAAATCACCTGGAAAAGTTGAGGCGATTTTACAATCCCGAGTACCCACGAATGTATCAGAGTTAAAATCATTCTTAGGAATGGTAAACTATTACCGGAATTTTATTCGTAACGCATCATCCATATTACAGCCACTCCATAATCTGTTACAAAAAAATGAGCCGTGGCAATGGACCAAAGAACACGTTAAAGCCGTGTCGGTTATTAAGCGCGAGCTGGCCTCTGACACGACGTTAGCGCACTTCAACCCAGAGGCTCAGCTGATATTAACTGTTGATGCGTCACCGACCGGTCTTGGTGCAATATTGTCGCAAATTGAAAACAACGTAGAAAAGCCTATCGCGTATATGTCGCGCTCGCTTAACGCAGCGGAGAAACGGTATAGCCAGATCCAGAAGGAAGCTACGGCTATAATCTTTGGCATAAAAAAATTTCACCAATATTTATATGGGCGAACGGTACCGTTTACCCTAAGAACCGATCATAAGCCATTAATATCAATATTTAATCCAGACAAAGGCATTCCCGAAATATCCGCGAACCGTTTACAGAGATACGCGATTTTTCTATCAGCATACAATTATAAAATCGAATACGTCAGTAGTGTACATAACAGCGCAGATTATCTAAGTCGATCAGTGAGTGAAGCAAGTGGCGAGCCGCCCGCTGCACGGTCGGGTCGAGCGAGTAATGATTCATCATTGGATATGTCGAGTTATGTACATTTTGTTTACGAAGGAGAACAGTTCTTATCCTTAAAGGGCGTAAAAGAGGCTGTTACGCGTGATGACGTAATATCAACAGTCGTCGACCATGTTTTAAATGGATGGCCACGTAGAATATGCGACCCTTTAATCAAAGTTTTTTATAGCCACCGGTTGGAATTATCGGTTGAAAACGGTTGCCTTTTAAGAGGCCATAAATTAATTATTCCCAGAAGTTTGCAAAAAATAGTTTTAGACGAGTTGCACAAAGGTCATTTAGGGGAAACCAAAATGAAAGAAGAGGCTCGCAACAGATTTTGGTGGCCGGGTATGTCTGTCGCGATCGAGCATTACGTCGGCGCGTGCGCTGTGTGTGCGTCGCTGCGTGCCTCACCCCCGCGCACCTCACTGACCCCGTGGTCCTATCCGACACAGCCTTGGTATCGCGTGCATGTAGATTTCCTGGGGCCAATTAATGGTCGAACATATTTAGTGGTCGTCGACGCGTATTCCAAATGGGTCGAATGTTTTGATGTGTCGTCAGGTTCTAGCTCACGTATTGTCATAGAAAAACTGTGTGAAGTAATGGCTAGATTTGGATTGTTTCATACAATTTGCTCAGATAATGGTACGGCATTTGTGTCTCACGAATTCGAACAATTTTGCTTGCGTAACAGCATAACTCATCTGACATCTCCCACGTACAATCCGGCCAGTAATGGCCAGGCAGAGAGTTATGTGAAAATAATTAAAAAAGCAATTAAATCAATTTTATTAACAGGTGGTAATACTCGTGACATAAATATTAGATTATTAGAATTTCTATTATGCTATAGGAATTCCATTCATTCCACTACGAACAGATCACCTGCTGAGGTACTATTTGGCCGCAAGTTAAGATGTAGGTTGGATTTATTGAAACCCACCATTTCAGCACCATCCGACCCGGCACTTGATAGAGTTGTTAAAATTAAACAGTGTTTGCAGAGTAACCATTACCGCGGAAATCGGAAAGTGTCGTTCAGTATCGGTGATAATGTTTTAGTGAAACAGTACAAACAACATAGACATTATTGGTGTAGGGGTTCAGTAGTCAAGAAAATAGGCAACTCAATTTATATAATACAAATATGTAACAGTGATCAAACGGTAAAAAGGCACGCAAATCAGTTGCTGAAATATAAGGGAGAGGAAGATATCGTCCCTGCATTCATAGTGCCGGTATCAGACGTTGCAACTGCTACTAGTCTCGAGCAATCTTCAGCTGGCTACCAGTCACCGAGAGAGGTTAAAGCTGTGGGGCCAGCACACGCTTCCGAAGACACTGACTCCAGGACAACTGAGGCGCGGACACCCACACAGACACCACCCGTGATCACTGATAGCGATAAGCCTAGGACACTCCAGGCTGAGGCGACTGCTAGGTCAAAACGCCAAAGAACCCCTGTAGACTATAGGAAGTTTTTTAAATAAAGGTGGAGGAATGTTATGGTAGCTCACATTGATATTTGATATTCCAACCAATGTGGGTACCTAATGGACTTTTGTACAGTATTCAGTCCGACTGCTGCGCCAGTCGAATAAACGAGCTCATACTAACCGGTTGTGTCATTCGGCTACCCCCACCCACAGTTATAACATAAGGTCTCAGGTCTGCCATATTGACTGCGACGCTTCCATCTTTTTTTTTTAATAGGTTCGTCATTGACCATGACCTGATGGTAAGCAACGGATGTGGTCGACGATGAAGCACGCTTGCCTAGAAGTAACCTGTTCACTCTTGACTTGAAGACCCCAAGGTTATAGAAATCAGGAATCACAGACCCCGGGAATTCCACTCCTTAGCTGTGCGTACAATAAAAGTATTGGCAAACGCTTTGTACCTACGTACCGGAGGGCTGTCCACCATATATCGATGGCGCATTGCCGTACGTCTTGTAGTTCGATGATGGGAAGGCCCAGGCGGAATCAAGTTATGCAGTTCCATCGCACACTTTCCGAAATGTAAGCGTTAAATAACCGACAGGCTGGCAACACGGCGTCTATGTTCATGGCTCTGGAGCCTTGAATCGACCAGAACATCGTTACCGTTTTTATATTTACTCAAGTTCATCGAGTTGGTATTTGGCAGACCCGTCCCAGATGTGAGAGCAGTACTCCATGTATGACCGAACTTGCTTGCGCAGTTCCGAATCATTTTGGAGATATGGCACGGTTCGGTAGGCACGTCTGCAGGTTTGTCAGAGAAGTGAATTTCCTGCTTTAAACTTGAAGATTGACAGTTGACTCAGAGGAACACAGTGCTAAGAGTTTAATTGGTGACGTAAAACTGGTGGATGCCAAGCTTCACAGTTTGAATCATCGCAAAGTTGTCTGCTTGTCGGTCTTCTATAGACTACTTCAGAGAGTGTGCGCAAGATCTCCACGATCTCATCCCACCGGCCCTCGTCTAAAATCGGATTTCTAATAAGTACTGCTAATTATCAACCAATCAACCATACTTAGTTGCCATTCCACCAATTCGCACTAGGATCTTTCAATCATCTTTCATAAAACGCACAGCAAAGGAGTGGAACTCACTAACTCCGTTTGTCTTCCCGAACACACACAACCCGAATCTCTTCAAAGTTAGAGTGAACAGGCTTCTTCTGGGTAAGCTCGCTCCATCCATGAAGAACTTGACTAGAGTCAAGATCTGTTGTATATTCATACTTATTCGTTGTCTATATACAAAAGTTATGGTCTTGTACTCTTTACTCTATTCTTGTCAATCTTATAAAAATGTTGTTCGTTCCTAACAAATAAAATTCTTCCAACACGTTATCAGCACGAAGCTGCTTATTTTAAAAGTAAATAACGTCAGGGAATAGTAGTATGAATTTTCAAGGAATTCAGATGTTAAAAAACCGAGATGGGTACCCAACTTGGAAGTTCAAAATGAGAATGCTTCTCATTCATGAGGAGCTGTGGACGTCCATCACAGGGTACGTAGATTCTGATAAAATGGCGGAAAATGTGCGCTCTCGCAATGACCAGAAGGCATTGTCAAAAATATGCCTTACTGTAGACGAAGGTGCAATTTCGCACGTACGAAATGCGAAAACCGCTAATAAGGCTTGGAGTGCTTTACAAAAAGCGTACGAGGATAAAGGTATGGGTCGAAAGCTCTCTCTAGAGCGTAGATTATACAAATATACCTTGACCGATTTCCAAGACATAGAATCTTATATCAACGCCATAATGAGTACTGCTCAAGATCTTGAAGATATTGGTAAGAAGATCGACGATGGATCTCTGGCTGCGATTATTCTCGGAGGATTGACATCACGATACGAACCGCTGATCATGGCTTTAGAGAATTCGAATGTTGAACCTGGACGAGGTGGCTGCGCTACGTTCAACAGGTTCTACGAGCAAAAAGAAGAAGCCTATAATCTGCTTTAAGTGTATACAACCAGGACACAAAAGTCCCGAATGTCCCATTAAGAAGGATAAGAAGGCTTTGAGTGTGGCGGGAAAGGTTTTTAAAGATACAGATTGCCATAATAATGAAAAGGTGGAACAGGCTATTGTAAAGGAAATGGCTTTCTCTGCGCCATCTGCTATTGATGGGAAATGGATTATTGATTCAGGTGCAACCATCCACATGACTCCGCATCGCGAGTGGTTCAGCAGTTATCGGTCTGTACAAGGTGGAACGATTACTGTGGCTAATGGACAACAAGTGGGTATTGGTGATGTATCCATTGATACCGGTACTTTGGCGAACAGAATAGAGAATGTAGTTCATGTTCCTGATTTGAACTGTAATTTACTTTCAGTGAAGAAAGTAGTAGAGAAAGGTTCCTCTGTAGTTTTCAATAAAGAAGGCTGCATTATTTATGACTCAAAGTGTGATGTAGTAAACAATAAAAATGTGGTTCGTTCCTATTGTTCCTAACAAATAAAATTCTTCCAACACGTTATAATTCTTCCAACAAGATCAAATCCATCTTGTCCTCAGCCAAGAATTCCTCAACAGTTAGTGTTCAATAAAAACCGAAAATATAGTTGAAAACAAATGACTGAAGCTGGCTCATTGAGCCGTCTCGCTTGGTGCTCCAGCACGCTCTGATACGGCTCTAGAGAACAGAATTCACTCGTAAATCATGTGCTATTGCATTTTCGTGTTAACGTGTACATTACTCACGAATCAACCACGAAGATATTTTCAAGAATCGGTTTTGCCCTCGGCTTCGTTTGATAAATATTATACGAGACGTTTCTTTGGTCATCTGGACCCCCTCGCTTCTGAATCTACGGGATTACCCGTACCCAAACACATTCTGAACGGGTCCACTGGACCCATTACCCAATATTATATTTATAATATTAGTCATCATCATCTTCAGCCAGAAGACGTCCACTGCTGAACATAGGCCTCCCCCTGTATCCATCGATTGTCCGCGACTCTCACGATGTCGTCGGTCCACCTAGTGGGAGGCCTGCCTACGCTCCGTCTTCCGGTCCGTGGTCGCCACTCGAGAACTTGTCTTCCCCATCGGTTATCAGTTCTACGAGCGATGTGGCCTGCCCATTGCCTCTTCAACTTGCAAATTTTACGAGCTATGTCGGTGACTCTGATTATAATTATTAATTATGACGAGTCTTTGGTCAACTGGACCCGCTCGCTTCTGGACCAGCGGGTTCAAAGTTAAAGTCAATCATTTTTCAATAAACCATCAAAGAGGCACTTTTTTGGAAATAAATGTGGGAAAAGGCAGGCAAATTATGATAAATAAGTACTACCTATTAATTTTAAAAGTATTACTCATCCTACAAAATTGCTAAGCCAAAAGTTATGCAACTCACATACAATGACAACCCACGTCTTCACTTGCTCACGACTTTAATATCAACATAATGAAATACGCTAAGTCGCTAACAATACTAGACACATTAACTATGACCGGCCATTCAACTCCACGAGAAACACCATAACATTTAAAAATAAACCTTATCTCTTCACACCAAAGTTTATTTTTCTAAACACAGATTGTGGGATTCTATTCAACGATTTCCCGTTTATGCAAAATTAAACTTAAAGTTTAAAGAAATAGAAGTGAATTTAGGTTTTCGTTATGTAAACTAAGGTGTAATGTTCTTGGCTAACTGGTAAAGCGTTCATAATGCGTTACTATGTTCATGACTTTATTTTAAATATGGATAAGTAGAATTTTAAATAAGTACCTATAATTGATGAAAATCGGCTAAATAATTACAGCCGCACAGGCCGATCTTCCGGGTTAAGCCGCGCTTGCCGAAGTTAGTCTGTGGATGGGTGACCATCTGTCATAGCGAGTTTCCTCCGTGCCTCGGAAAGCACGTAAAGCCGTGGTGCCGGCTGTCATTTGTAGATCTTTGACAGTCGTTACTGTTAGTCAGAAGCTCTAAAGTCTGACAACCAGTCTTACCATGGGGTATCGTATTACCTAGTTATTCGGTTGTGGAGGTCCGATAGTCAGTCGCTCCATGTACAATACTGATATCCAGCTGCATCTGGTTCGACTGGAAGCCGACCGCAATATAGTTGGGAAAATGCTAGGCAGATGATGATGACAGACGGACGGCAGCGGAGTCAAAGTAATACAATCTTGTTTTACCAGAGGCGCATAGCTACCGCCGTATTCACCGTATCAATAATACGGGGGCCCCCAAGTACCAAAGGCCCCCGACGACTGCAATAAAAATAAAAACATAAAATGTTGCTCTTAAATGAAAACTTATCGCTGCCATAAAACTCCAATTATCGAACTCCTATTTTTTTTTTTTACCGTGGTTAAATCATCAAATGAGTCCTTCCACCCAGGGCAGAGCGGGAGGGACTGTCAGACTCGTACTGACTAAAATCCAAGGTGATCCTACAATAGCCCTTTACGTAGGTACCTGGGCCACGGTTAACTGGTGAGACAGTCCCGCGACCCTGGCAGGCTTCGATCCTTTTGGTCCCCGTCATATTGCTGAGAGCTCTTTGAGGCGCGCATGAAACACAACGCGCCGTCGACCCGAGCATGGTCCATGATCTGCCGGCGAGTCACCCATTGCTCACCGCCGGCATGCCCTGCGTTTTAACCTTTGGGTACGAAATCTTAAAAATACACTTTTTGCTAACGCAAGATCGTAATAATGACAACTAAGCCACAGACTACAGACCAACAGTATGCTGTTAGCCGACCAATGGGTCGCTATGGCCCACTTTCACTTTAGCGGGCCACAATGACGCGAACTATTAGCTTGTTTAACATAGCAACCTAAAAATTAAGTACAGCGCCATCTATGAGGCAATAGCGGAACTTTTTTTAGTGGTAAGTAAATTCTTCAAATGAGGAAGCTCAAGGTGGAAAGTGTTCCTTCTAATAGCCCGTCTCAGGACCATCAAAATTCATAATTTATCAAGAACAGCCAGTCTTACCATGGGGTATCGTATTGCCCAGTTACTGGGTTGTGGAGGTCCAATAGGCAGATCGCTCCATATAAAATACTGATATTCAGCTGCATCTGGTTGGACTGGAAGCCGACCACAATGTAGTTGGGAAAAGGCAGGCAGATGAACAAGCCTATTTTATTAACGACTGAAGTTGTGGCTTTAGTTAAACTAAACTAACATAAAAGGAACATGCAATAACAGTTAATATAATAAAACTGTTATGTTCCGTAACAATGATTTTTACATTCGACTGCACATTGCATATTGTTGATAATGCTTTATGTTCACGGCGCTTTAAGTCTACGTGGTAAGCAGTAAAATTCAATAAGTGGTTTTTTTTTAAACTTTTCCATCCATTTCGTTAATATAGGGTGTGCTTTTTTCTTGCCAAAATCAGCGAATTCGATTCCTGCAGGGCTATTGGCTAACTTGATAGTCAATGACCAGCGGTTGTCCACTGAACTTGGATGGCTTGATACCTGTTATGAAGCTAAGTTGAGGAGTGGAGTGCCTCAAGAGCGTTAGAATAGTTCTGTTGATTTTAGGGAACATTTACATTTATCAGTTTCATTGCAAATGCAAATGACAATACGAAATTTACCTTTTGACAGCTATTTGATGATCACCACACACACACAGCATGAGTCACTCTTTTACTTTACAGCGTCTTTCCAGTATTTACAGCGTTTCTTGTATGAAAACATGGAACAGCGTCACTGGTGTGCGAAGAAGGATCTAATTTTTTCCTTGAAAATTGTCAATTTGAAATTGTCAAAGTTCCAGTTTACTTTACGTCTTATATACTGAAAACTCGTGCTAAGGGTACAGATACCGAGATACGCAAAAGCACCGCTGGGCAAGATTATTGATTTTTCTAAAATCCATTATTGCAGTTTTAGTTTTCGACAAAATCGGCCTCGAGACTCCTTTCAGCATTTTTTCGATATTCCTCTTACTTTTGGATAAAGCCATCCACGCTCAGTTGAAAAATTCACGCTGTATTAAGGAAATAGTGAGTATGGAATTACTTACTTGTAATTGATCCAAGATAACTCCTTGAATAATGGCGTGATTTGAATGAATTTGGTTTCAATTTAAAGTTGACAGTTAAACCTTTAAAATGGTACCATTTTTATTATTCTTAACTAGTTATTTAGTACTCAATATCGAGCGGTATTGGAGGAAGTGATTCCATAATTTTGCTCGCTACTATATTACTATTTTTCACCCGACTGCGCCAGAAGGAGGGTTATGTTTTTATGCTTTTATTTGAACCACATACAAAGGTAATAGTGTGTTCAACGGCTGCGCCAAATGGTTTATGCCACTTCTTTCACCTGATATCACCTGGGTGAACAAAGTGGACAAGATTGGTGTCTTCAATTCACCTCGGAAAAATATCACCTGAGTGATATTTATCACCCAGGTGAATTGTGGACACCAAAGTTAGGTCTTTCCAAGTTTCACCGCTGCCCATTCCATTGAAATACAAGAGGCATGATGGTCATGTATGTTAACACCAAAGAAACCTACGCCTCTGTGTACCCCACATGTGTTAAAAGCGTATCGAGCGTAAGTATTAGATGGAAAAGTGACAATTTGTAATACTCGGTCAACCGCGCATGAATTTCAACTTTCTACAAACTTACATACATACATATCCTAGCTTTTGCCCGCGACATCGTCCGCGTTTTTTTTTTTTTTTAAGGTGGTAAAATCTTCAAATGAGTCCTCCCGCCCTGGGTGGGGCGGAAGGGACTCAAACGGACGTCAAACTCTTACTGACTAAAATCCACCCGTGTTCCTTCGGATGCCCTTTACGTTCCGAGGCCACGGTATCCTGGGTTAAGAAAAAACCCGCGACCCCAGCAGGCATTTGGCGCGAAACACGACGCGCCACCGACCCGGGCTTGGTCCCTGGTCGGACGGCGAGCTACCCATCACTCACCGTCCGCAAGCCCGCTCCGCCGCTGTGCCCTCTGCTGATCAGAGGGACACGCGTTGGAGCGTCAACACGACAGGCTATTCGCATACGGGCAAAGAGACCCCTTAGGCACACAGTGCCTAAGGAAGAGTTTTTGCCCGCATCCCAGGGTGCACCGGCCCGAAAAACTGGTCTTCCCCCCGGACGTATCCGAGAGGGAACTCCAGTCCACGGGCGCACGTTGAGGTTTCCTGTCTTAGCACCCCATCGTCCGCGTTTAGAAAATCTATCTAAATATACAAAATCTGGACAGAAATCGAATATGCTGAACAGCATTCAGCCTATGCTGACTAAATCATCGGCTGAAACCATGCTGAGTTCAGACGAGAGTGAAGCATTTTAACAGCTGTCTCAGCCTATGCCACTCAGCATTCGCCATTTTTCTTTTAGTGCTGCTCAGATATTGTATCGGCTAACCGTACCCAAAGAGAACTCCTTAGGGGTCGAGTTTCGCAAATTCCGGTCTTAGTGAGAACCTGAAATGAATCCCCTCACCCAGGGCGGGACGGTAGGGACTTTCAGACTTGTACTGACTAAAATACATGGTTATCCTTCAGTAGCCCTTTACGTTCCAGTCACAGTTACCTGATGAGACAGTCCCGCGACCTCGGCAGGTTTTGTCTCTCTAGGCCCCGTCAGATTGCTGACAGCTCGTAGACCCGTGCATAATCGGAAGGCAAGTAACCCATTACTCGCCGTCCGCATGCATGAGTGTGGGCGTTAGGCCCCTCGCCCACGGCGACTTTTTGTAGCGATGCAGTCGCGATGCTGTCACGCGTAGTCATCGATACAGACGCGAAGCTGTCGCTAGCTGTGTGCCCTCGCCCACGGATTCGCCACATTTCAGGCGCGATGCAAACGCGATTCGGTCGCGATGCAGTTACGACACAAAAATACCTTGGATCCAGTTGCAAGATGGACTCCGTTGAGGCAACATTCGTCACGTTGTCTTTGGTGCTGCTTTTACGTAAGCAGCCGAAGCGTAGGCAACGGAAGCAGCGTCAATAGTGGAGATGCATTCATTTAATAACCGTTCCCTCTACCGATATCGTCCGACGCGGTCGCGCGTTTGTATCGATACAATCGCGATGCATTAGCGCGTTAGTATATAGCGCGTTGGCATCGCTATTGTAACGCGTTGTAAATAAGACTAACACGCGTTAGAAGAGATGCTGTCGCGCGTTTGCTAAACGCGCGACTGCATCGCTACAAAAAGTCGCCGTGGGCGAGGGGCCTTAGGGAGTGGACCGCTAGGAGGTGAATCGGAGACACCCTAATCACTCACGCTATTGTAGTTGATGTTGTCCGAAGTCCCGTCCTTTTCATCTCAAATTAATCTGTTCTAAGTATGTTACGGAAATACCGAAACAGCTGTCTTACCATATTAGTTATAAGAACGATATTCTTGATAAGGTTCGACCATTAACCTATTGATCGTTGTAGTATTAACCGCCAACGCAAAACGTAGCGGTAAATATTTGCATAGTTTACGGTTAACGTCTTTTATCACATTTGCCTTATTAGTCAAAATATTTTGACTATTTTGGATTTTGTAGTATCAACTCGGAATGGATGAAATGGCGACAGGTCACTGGAACAATTTGTGACTTACGGATGCCCCTCAAGTTTAAAGGGAATTGCGCATTAAACTAGCCAAGATCATCCCACGGAAACAGGATAAAATAATATCCTGTATGTTAATCCAGGTTTTGAACTGTTCATGTGCCAAATTCCATCTCAATCCATTCTGCCGTTTTTGAGTAAAAAAACGACAGAAAAGTTATTTGAACGCATAACATGTTTAGATTTAACAAGCAATCTTGCTTGTATTATTTTACGAGTTTTATAAGAATTGCTGGAAATTCACGAAGTAAATCATTAGGAACAAAGTGGCAGTTCTAGATCTGTCATCATCATCATCAGCCTATAATGTTCCCACTGCTGGGACACAGGCCTCCTCTCTGTGAGAGGGAATGAGCCATAATCCACCACGCGGGCCCAGTGCGGGTTGGCAGATGTCACGTCATGTCTTCGAATTTATGGTTCTAGGACATGCCGGTTTCCTCACTATGTTTTCCTTCACCGTTTTGAGAGCAGTTTAAGATCGTCAGGCGAGAAATAATGTTACGAGATCGCCATAGTACTTCACTACAAGTCAAACCAAAACCCTCGAGGTACAAGTTAACTTATTAACCGACTTCAAAAAAAAAAGTAGGTTCTCAGTTCGACCTGTATGTATGTATGTATGTATGTATGTATGTATGTATGTATGTATGTTTGTCCGCGATTATCTCGCGTTTGGCTGAACGGATTTTGATGTAGTTTTCAGGAAAGTGTTCATTACATTCTGGAGAAGGTTTTAGTATATAACACTAATAGATATCCCGTGACGTTGCCCGCGTGGATCCGTTTTGCTTACTTGGATCGTAGATTTTCAGAGACGATTGCATGTTTGTCCGCAATTATCTCGCGTTTGGCTAAACCGATTTTGATGCAGTTTTCAGGAAAGTGTTCATTATATTCTGAAAAAGGTTTTAGTATATAACACTAATAGATATCCCGTGACGTTGCCCGCGTGGATCCGTTTTGCTTACTTGGATCGTAGATTTTCAGGGACGATTGCATGTTTGTCCGCTATTATCTCGCGTTTGGCTGAACCGATTTTGATGCAGTTTTCAGAAAAGTGTTTGTTACATTCTGGGGAAGGTTTTAGTATATAACAATAATGGATATCTCGTGAAGTTGCTCACATAGATCCGTTTTGCTAAATAGGATTGTAGATTTTCAAAGACGCCGATTTTATGAAGATTTTTGTTGTTGATTATCTCAACTAAAAAGGGAAAAATAAAAAACTTTTTGAAAAAAACGGGAACCGACTTCAAAACCAAACACAAAAAAACTATAAAATAACTTTTCTTTCGGAAGTCGGTGGCCATATGCCAATGAAATAAAAAAAAACAAAGCCACCGACTTCCGAAAGAAAAGTTATTTTATAGTTTTTTTGTGTTTGGTTTTGAAGTCGGTTCCCGTTTTTTTCAAAAAGTTTTTTTTTGACATGTACAACACGTTTAATATTGACATAGACATGACGATGCGGAATAATATTATGACGTCAGAGAAATTGTATGGTCTATTTATAATGGTTTTGTTATGTAAGTTTGTGTGGATTCGTGGATGGTTTGTTGCTCAATCACGAACGGCTCCGAGACTATGAAATTCGGCACAAAGTTTTTTTTATTTAAACTTTGCCCCACCATTAAAATTTCTCCTTTGTCATGACTGCGCTTATTATTGAATGTCCAGATTCTAAGTAGCTCACTGAAAATTGAAGCCAAAAAACACGGAAGAAAATTACCCCCGTCTGTCGTTCGATTCCTATCTACGTAAAACAAGTGAATATCTCCAAGTAAAATATTTAAATGTGTGCGTGACACTCACTAACACATTTTATAAAAAAGTGGCTTCACTTACAACGTTACGTTTTGTTTTGAACATGGTAAGATTATAAAGATATATATAGCACATCAAAACTCGACAATGGGGTCTGGTGACGTCAGAATTCAATAAAAATCGTATTAAATTGTGACGTATTGATAATTTTAAGAGCGTCGTAACTCTGTTAAAAAAGCTTAACGTTAGTAAAGAACAAACAGTCGAATATTTGTTAATAATCTAACCGACTAATAACAATAACAACAACAACAATTTTTCAGTCAAATAGACAATTTTTCCTTTAACATACATACCTTATAATTATATATTTATTTATTTTTTTATTTATTTACATCAGACATAGTCCATAATACAATTTAATATGTAACCACGAATAAATAAACAATAAAATTAGAAATAAATAATCATACATATTAAAAACAAAAACACAAATTAATTAATTAATACATAAAATATTGTTTAAATGTATACATAAAATATACAACGTGTAACGGTAAATGCGCAATCTCTCGTGGGGTAACACAGCCCATATTACAATTCTTGTTCTAAGGCCTTTGGCAATTCGCAAAAATAAAAGAAAGGATTTTTCATACTGATGGGCCCGATCAATTTCTCATTTTGTATGAAAAACCTAATTTTTTTTGCGAGTTTCTAAAATTCATAGAACAAACATTGTTCAGTAACATGGGCTGAGTTACCCCACGAGAGGTTTTTCGTATTTAACGTTACACGTTGTATACAAACCCTAAAGCAACCTTCGATAAAGCTTGTCGGCACATTTATGACACCAAGGTTCCGCATACAGGAAGATCTGTAAACCAGTCGACCTTACTCGATGATACAGATTTAGAGTTCCGTGGGCAGCTGTGGAATAATAAAACGGTTAATATTTTTATAGATTATTTAAAAGTTCCGTAGAAAAATGGTAAAATGAGACCTTATTATTAACATTCCGCTGCCTGTCTTTCACTAAAATATACTCGTATTTGTCATGAGCCGTGATAGTCAGACAGTACCACAAAAACTTTTAAACGTCTGTTGAACACTTGTCTAAAAATATGTCAGATTATGACGTTAAAATAAGGTCCGTTTTGCAGTCACACTTTTTTTAGACAAGTGTTCAACAGATGTTTAAGTTTTTGTAGTAATGCTGTTGAAGTTTTCACTGATGTTAAAATTTCTATTAATTGTTATAACAACAAAAATATAAAAAAATAGATTAAAAATCGATATTTAAGGGGGCTACCACACAACAAACGTGATTTTTCTGCACATTTTTGCTCGATATTTATAAAGGCAACAGGTAGATGCTAAAATATTGGTTGCACTTTTGTATTATCGTGGTAAAATCATCAAATGAGTCCTCCCACCCAGGGCAGGGCGAGAGGGACTATCAGACTTGTACTGACTAAAATCCACGGTGTCCTTCAATAGCCCTTTACGTTCCGGAGCCACGGTAATTCTTAAGTCTCGCGACCGACTTAAATATCCACTATAAAAATAAATAATTACATTAAAATAAAACAAATATTTATGCTACAAGCTCCAGATACAAAATATGTATAGTTTATAAACTGGATTACTGGATACTGCTGCATACTGCACATACTCGTAGGATAGTTTTTATCCCTGTTTTATTTTCTCGTGGAATATTATTCGAATGGAGGTTTCACGCAAAGCTCGTCTCAGATGTCGCTACCAGCGCATGATGTCATTTTTACTGTATGATTAACTTGACATACACTACACCACAGATAATATAACTACACACTCGAAGCTACACTTGAACGTTGTTTACGTTATGCGCTTGTAGCGCCACTGACGTCTAAAACTCGCAGTGGAACCCCCTATTATAGCAGGCGCAGCCGTTGACAACAGCTAGTATATAAAAAAGGTCAACAAAATGTTTTTTTTTTTTAATAATGCTTACATTCGTACTTGACCATATTTTTTTTTGTCATTGTGGTAATAAACAAATTGGCATAATAACTTTGAAAATCTTCTGTAATCTTTTGATTATTTTATGATTTTTTTACCTTCACTGTAGGCGTTTCATATGCAAAGTGATATTACCGATAAATGGTCGTTTTTCTTTAAATATTATCGCTATTTATCATGGAAGATTAAAATAATAATGTTGAATTAAAATGCCATCTATACTTAATATTTAAATAATAAGACTCGCCGTCCGATCATGGACCATGCCCGGGTCGACGGCGCGTCGTGTTCCACGCGCGCGTCAAAGAGCTGTCAACAATCTGACGTCTCCCATTGGAGGGCCAAAACCTGCCGGGGTCGCGGGACTGTCCCATTAGATAACCGTGGCATCAGAACGTAAAGAGCTATTGAAGGTCATTGTGGATTACAGAATCCTACATATTTTTTATTGTGGAACAAGTTTGCTATACAACTGATCTGATATAAGTTTAAATTAATATCAATTGTTGACAGGACTGTTGGTCTAGTGGTTAGTGACCCTGTCTGCTATGCTGGAGGTCGTGGGTTCGATTCCCACCCAGGACAAATGTTTGTGTGTTGAGCACGATCATTTTTTCTGTGTCTGGGTGTAATTTATCTATAATATGTATGTATTTAGAAATATATAAGTATGTTTATCAGTTGTCTAGTACCCATAACACAAGTTCTACTTAGCTTGGGACTAGATGGCGTTTTGTGATAGTTGCGGAAAAAAAATTAAAGATTCGAGTCTACAAGGTTATTCTCTCGTACTTTTTACAGGTATTTCATGTTTTTAAAGACCTCTACTAAAAGTTGATCGGTCCGGAATTTTTCTACTTACATATTTATTATCTACTAGTGGAAATTTTATTACAACTCTATAATTTGAAGAGCGCCAGTATAACGAAGAACACAGTTTTTGTCAATTTGACATCGTGATGCCGACGAATGAAAACAAAACAGTCATGCCTCATATACCAGGAATAAAACAACATGAGCTTTTGCTACATTCCTTTCGAATAAACAGAGTGAGGTCCCGGGGCTTCCAGACACTACACATCGTCGACGTTAAATGTATACTCATCAGTACAAAATAAGGAGCACTCATTAAATTTGAACTTTAAAAACAAGTATTACTCTTATTCTGATCGCTTTTAGCGATAAAACCGCCCATTGTGTCACCCTATTTAAGATCCTATACTACCTCAAATGGCTTAGCAGAAACCTGTGATACGTCGAAAATACTACAGCATTAATTTTGAAATAAATATATGGTAAAGTTGAGGATTAATGTGAGGTCTTATGTTTGGCGAAAACATGATTCCATAAAATTTTCTCGATAGAAAAAAATCCTAAAGTTACCTCTAAATTGAACAATAAAACGCTGGCAATCAGAAAATACTTAAAATTAGATCATGAAACTTTTTACACTAACTGAACTAACTATAAAGCAGTACCCTTAGCACGAATTTTCAGTATTTGAGACGTAAAGTAAACTGGAACTTTGACAATTTCAAACTGACAATTTTCAATGAAAAATTTAGTTCCTTCTTCGCACACCAGAGGCGCTGTTCCATTTTTTCATACAAAAACGCTGTAAATACTGGAAAGATGCTGTAAAGTAAAAGAGTGAAAATTCGTGCTAAGGGTACAGGTCTTATGTTATCTACTTTTTTTAATTTCCTTCTTTTTCGCCGTAAAATAAATAGATTTGCGTGTAGACAGCTAAAAGAAAGAGCAAGCAATAGTGCGTGGTACGTGCAAGTGCGAGCGAGTAAGATTATACTGAAGTACTATAGACCCTTAAGGGATATTGTGAATTGGATCTATTTGTAATGTTTATGGTGTGTTTTACACGTTGCAAATTAAACTGAAAACCAACTTTCTTCTTTTCCAGAGCGCAACTTCCCAATCGAAGCACGCAGCCCGGTTCCTCCGTCTGGCCATGGCATCCATCATGGATATCTTGAAGATCAAGCCGTTCGTCGAGGTCTCTGTGGGGCAGCTCCTGTGGGGATACGAGGATCCTCTTCTGAAGCTCGCCAAGGATGTGGTGCCCAAGGAGCAGAAGCTGCCGTATGAGGAGTTTGGACTGTTTTATGGGGTCAGTTTACTTTTTTTAAATTCATCGTCTGCCTATGAATGTTCCCACTAGGACACAGGCCGTCTCTCTGTGAGAGGGTTCGGGCTGTATTCCTCCACGCTGGCCCAGTGCATGTTGCTGGATGTCACATGTCTTCGAGTGACCCTGGAACAGAAAGGGCTATTGAAAGACACCGTGGATTTTAGTCAGTAAAAGTCTGACAGTCCCTCCCGCCCTGCCCGGGGTTGGAGGACTCATTTGATGATTTTACCACGCTAAAAAAAAAAAAAAAAGGTCATGGCGGTTTCCTCACGATGTTTCCCTTCACCGTTTTAAAAGCAGTGGTTAAGAAATAGATTAGGTACGCAAAGTAATGCGCCTGATGGTTGGGTTCAAAGAACCCGTAAGTCGGGACCGATACCACTGGGCCACCACTGCTCTTTCTTAATTTATCATAATGTTATTCTCCTGCATCCTGCATACTTCAGATCACATCAAATACCTAATTTAATGTCAGAAAACACAGTACCTGCACTGTCATCACCTAAGTATCTTCAGCTAAGGAGTGGAATATACTCTCGGGGTCTTCGTTGCTGATATCTACAACTGGGGTCTTTAAGTTAAGAGTGAATTATGTTACTTCTATTCAAGCGTGCTTCACCGTTGATCACAACCATCATGGCATACCATCAGCCGTGATAGTGGTCAAACGCGGGCCTATTACTGAATTAAAAAAAAACCTGCATTGCGTTTCCGGCAATCAGTACAACCCAGAGCTACCGTCTATGATGGGACCCCCTTAGAGGGCCAAAGCCTGCCGGAGTTGCGGGCCTAACGAGTTACCGTGACCCCGGATCGTAAAGGGTTATTGAAGGACACCGTGAATTTTAGTCAGTACCAGGTCTGACAGTCCTTCCTGCCCTGCCCTGGGAAGGAGGATTCATTTCATGATATTGCAACGCTAAAGAAAATAGTAACCGTCTCTTCTGCAAGAATTTTATTTATTTGAACACCTCTAACAGCATCTACTTCTCTTTTTCCCAGAAAAACGGCACCAGCCCTGACGTAGTCACCATGTTTACCGGCGCCACGGGCATGGAACGCTACGGTATCATCGAGCGGTACGCCATGAAAGACAAGCTTCAGCATTGGACCACTGACCAATGCAACAGCATCGCCGGATCTGACGGCTCCATTTTCCCGCCGCACATAAGCGCCAACGACACGCTTGCGGTTTACGACAAGGACCTTTGCAGGCTGCTGCCGCTCAAGTAAGTAGACCATGAGACAAAGCTGCATAAAGCAACAGCATCGCCGGATCTGATGGCTCCATTTTCCCGCCGCACATAAGCGCCAACGACACGCTTGCGGTTTACGACAAGGACCTTTGCAGGCTGCTGCCGCTCAAGTAAGTAGACCGTGAGACCAAGCTGCATAAGGCAACAGCATCGCCGGATCTGACGGCTCCATTTTCCCGCCGCACATAAGCGCCAACGACACCCTTGCGGTCTACGACAAGGACCTTTGCAGGCTGCTGCCGCTCAAGTAAGTAGATCATGAGACCAAGCTGCATTAGGCAACAGCATCGCCGGATCTGACAGCTCCATTTTCTTGCCGCACATAAGCGCCAACGACACGCTCGCGGTCAACGACAAGGACCTTTGCAGGCTGCTGTCGCTCAACTAGGTAGACTTAAAGAAGTAGGAGTAAATTAAATGTCTTCTGAAGTCCAGTTTTTGCCAACAATGGCCTCAACAGAAACTGGCCATCGAAAAATATAAATTGTTAAGACTTAGGATATTGCCAGGACTAGGAATTTCTCCTGTATCGTGGGTACATAGAAACTCACATACACAAACACTCAGACCCGGAACAACTGCTTGTAGATCATACAAAAATTTGTTCCGTGCGGGGATCGAGCCCGCGACACGTTGCACGGCAGTCGATCGCTCAGCCACTGCGCCAAGCGTGTCGTCAATATAATATATTTTACACACAAGAGACAAGTGACGCCATTTTTGTGGTTTGAGTATGCTACAAGCCATCTTTTCAAAGTTAGAGTGCTATTCCGTCGGAGTATTACTCAAAACAGTTTTCACTGGGTTCCGCAGTGCAGTTCTATCTGCGTAAGCTAATGAGCTCGCTTCTTTATAGACCTCACCTTAGATTCTAGACTAGATTGAGACCCGGTATCCACCAAAGCGGAGAGGAGAGGAGATGTGTTTGAATAACCAATCAGATGTCCACATCTCCTCTCCGCTTATTGACAGACGCTTATTACAGACATCTGATTGGTTATTCAAACACATCTCCTCTCCTCTCCGCTTTGGTGGATACTGGACCTGAGGCCATTAGTTCAAAAAAAAAACATTTTCAAAATTATTATAATCGGATTCTACTTCAATTAATAACCATCACATTAGAACATTACGATGCAATGACTGTGTTTACAATATTAAGTTTACTTACTTAGTTTACATTATTAAGCATATGTTTACATTTGCAGATCAACTTCCTAATGTTTAATATCAACAATCGCGTCTTTTGTCGTATCGCGCATATTATAATTTTGCAGTGAGTCATCGATTTACTTGGAATTTGCCTGGTTTAATGTAAACAGCGGAATTTCAATATTACGCGGTGTAATGATTACTGAACTGCAGATCACGAGGTTCTGAATTCTTAATCGTGATTGGGCAAACAAATTGGGGGTTTTCGGTGAAAATGTTTGTAACTATTTCGCTTCGTCCACTTTCATACATACATCATACAAGCATGCTGATTGCGAGCACTACTCGCCAAATCTTTCTCAAAGCATATTTACAGGTCACTGTATGTCTTCCTGGGGTTTACCATCAAGAATTTCATTCTACCAGCCACGGAGTCTAGATTTATGCTTTAAAAGGGTCATATTATGTAATAATGTAAGTCCCATGTGGCCCTTAAACATGACTAGCGTAACGTGTACATAGTGTAGGTCTGTGCAATATTTGGTACACTTCTGCCTAATCCCTCGAGAATCACAAGCATTATCATCATAAATCAGGCAGTTTTCGTCCTCTGCTTGATGATTTCATATATTTTGTTTAGCCCAAAATTCAGCTACGCGAACCCCGCTCACTGATGCAGTCATAAGGTCGTCAAGTGTACAGGTGACAGGACTTGCGGTACAGGAGAGAAGGTGAGCCATTGTCTGTGGGGACACGTCGCATATACATTTGAGGTCTGAGCCGTCAGTGAATCCCCATCTGTAAAGGTTATCTTTGCTGCGGCCGACCTGGGTTCGCAGTCTATTAAGCTACTTCCAAGTCGACCACGGCAAAGCGTGAGGTGGAAGGCTTTCAGAAGGTTCGATAAAGCCATCAGGAGGTCTGAGCTGTTCCCGCCAAACCTCACACCTTGTTGTAGACGCGTTTCTACCAGCTGGACTAGTTGGACTGACACACCCAAAGAAGCTGTTACGGCTTTTTAGCCTCGGAGTCACGGAAATGTTCCCGTACATCGGGTGGCGTGAGTCAGTTTGATAGACGCTGAGCTACCTTAATTTGCGGATAAAGCTTACGGTTGGTATCCACGTTTCGGCTCCGTTACGGGTAGGATGCACTGGTTATAGACCTGGCCCTGTAGCCATGTAACAAACGATAAACGCAATTTAATAGATTTTCAACTGTAGGCTCTGGTGTATAAAGTTGAAAATATTTTGGGGAGTACCGAGCGTTTGCGACTTGGCTAGTCTTAAGAGATTCGAGATCTTAAGACATTCTATCGACGGTTTAAAGATATCGCACAGCCATTTAAAAGATACTCTTCATCCTTTCCAGGTTCTTGGAAGAAGTATCCCTGGACGGCATCCAAGCGTACCGTTTCACTCCCCCGGAAGATGTGTTCGCGAACGATGAACACAACCGGTGTTTCTGCCCAGCCGGCCCACCATGCGCACCCAACGGACTCTTCAATGTGTCCCTGTGCCAATACGGTAAGTTCATCACCTGTCTAGCTTTTTGCCTTTCTTCTATTAAGGATGAATTGGCCGCGGCGTCGGACGTCAGCAGACGATCTCCGGCCACCGTAGGCGCGGCATGAGGGCAACTCGCTGTCCGACCATGGACCATGCCGGGTCGACGGCGCGTTGTGTCCCACGCGCGCCTCAAAGAGCGTCAGCATAATGACGGGGCCCCCCTCTCAGAGGGCCAAAGCCTTTTGTCGCGGGACTTATTCCATCACCGTGACCCCGGAACATAAAGGGCTATTGAAGGACACTGTGGATTTTAGTCAGTACAAGTCTGACAGTCCCTCCCGCCCTGCCCGGGGTGGGGACTCATTTGATGATTTTACAACGTTAAAAAAAATAAAAATAAGGAAGAATTAATAGACCGTAGCGGTCGAGCTCCGTGCGAGGCACGGACGAGACACGAATTTGAAACAGGAGGGACTGTCAGACTTGTACTGACTAAAATCCACGGTGATCTTTCAATAGCCATTAACGTTCCAGGGTAACGGTTACCTGGTGAGACGGTCCCGCAACACCGGGCAGAAAGACTCATTTGATGATTATCACAACCAAAAAAACCCGTGGTAAAAATTGTGTGTGCCGCCCAAATACCTTACCAGTGATGGTTTAGCAGGTTTTGGTGTGAGCAGTGGTGGCCCAGTGGCACCGGTCCCGACATACGAGTTGTAGGTCATGGGTTCGAACCCCGCCAGGCGAATTACTTTGTGTAATTTATTTCATCACCACTGCTCTCAAAACGGTGAAGGAAAACATCGTGAGGAAACCGGCACGTCCTAGAACCAAAAATTCGAAGACATGTGACATCTACCAATCCGCACTGGGCCCGCGTGGTGGATTATGGCCCATTCCCTCTTACAGAGAGGAGGCCTGTGTCCCAGCAGTGGGAACATTAATAGGCTGATGATGATGATGATGGTTTAATGTGTATTTTCTTTATTTTCCAGACTCCCCGATCATGCTATCATTCCCTCACTTCTATCTGGCTGATCAGAGCTTGAGGGAGGCTGTTGAGGGCATCTCCCCTCCCATCGCAGAGAAACACAGGCTCTTCATTGATATCCAACCGGTAAGGAATGATTGTGACCACGATATGAACTCTACAACACTATCTATACTTCCTACTTATATTTAAAAATGCGAAAGTTTGTGAGGATGTATGTATGTGTATGTGTATGTAGGTATGTTTGTTACTCTTTCACGCAAAAACCACTGAACGGATTTGGCTAAAATTTGGTATACAGATAGTTTATAACCTGGATTAACACATAGGAAAGTTTTATCCCGATTTTATGTTCCCGTGGGATAATTTTCGAGTTGTAGCGGGTGAAGCCGCTGCGGCAACAGCTAGTCTATACATATAAATAAAATTGGAGTGTCTGTTTGTAATATTGAAATAACCGTTTTTTACTACATACGAATATAAATATACGCTAACATACACCAAAAAACATTTTTGTCTGTCTGCCTGTTTGTAATGGCTAATCTCTGAAATGGCTGGACCGATTTTGGCAGGTAGCTGATGTAATAAGGAGTAACCTAGGCTACTTTTGTTTTAGAAAAAATCCTTTATTTTAATAAAAAATATATTGTAGAGTTCCGACATCCACGCGAACGAAGTCACAGGCACAGAAAGTCTTAATCAATATAAAACTCATCGTATTTTTTTAGTCCAAATTTGGAAAACTCTAAACAAATAGGTAGGCTATCAACTAAGAGTAATACATATTTATTTATTTAAAAAAAAAAAAAAATTAAAAAAAAATACTCTTTATTTCGGATAAGTAACATCCATAGGGGGTTAGCTCCATTTTAGCTGTCCGACAAATCTTTTCTTGGTAAAGTTTCATTAATATTTGAATAATGATATCGTAATAATTACCGGACCTCCAGTAGATATTGATGACGATGTAGATATTTTTGACAACACGGTTGGGCTAGTGGCTGAGCGTTCCACTGTTGAGCAATGTGTTGCGGGTTCAATCCTCGCACTTAACAAATATTTTTATGAGTCACAAGTACCTAGTTGTTCTGGGTCTGGGTAGTACCAAATGTGGCAGCAGCGGTGAGGTTGGTGAAAACTTAGGTTTTATATGTGTAGACTGTGTTGAGGATTTTTGTGATTATAACGAGTAGGTATACTACTCTTGAAAAGCCGCTTTCAAACTTGTGGCGGCCGCCTTCTCGACGTGAAATCGGAACGGCGTTAAATTTAAGTTAGAAAATAAACGCCAAAATTAAATAATAAAGCACCACCGTCGAGAAGGATTTACGGAAAATGTGCCGGAAGGTAATAAACAAACACTATTAGAAGGCGGAATGAAAAAAACTGCTGGTGTCGTTAGCGATCCATCCTACACACGCCTCCCCCCGGTCTGCCGATATTTTCTTATCAAATGAGTTGTATTTTATCAAATTCTAAGCATCTATCGAAACATGTATTTATAAAAAATAAAAAAACTAAGTGTCTCGATTTTTCCATTTTATTTACAACTAGGTGTGCCCGCGACTTCGTTCGCGGGGATGTCGGAACTTAACAATGTATTTTTTTATAAAATTGACAAAGTTTCAAACAAACTTTCATCTCCTATTTTATCCCCTTGGGGGTAGAATTGATCAAAATCCTTTCTTAGCGGATGCCTACGTCATAACATCTACCTGCATGCCAAATTTCAGCCCGATCCGTCCAGTGGTTAGGGCTGTGCGATGATAGATCACTATGTCAGTCAGTCACCTTTGAGTTATGTAGGTATATATATTTAGATAATAGCTATATATAATAATATATAATAGTAGTGGACGTCTTACAGCTGATATGATGATGAACAAAAAGAGCTGGAATTTCATATTTCAAAAACAGAGTTTTTTTTTTAAGTATATTGTAATTCCAGCTCTTTTTATGTTCGTTCGTGCGTTACGATGTTCTTTTACAATTCGACAACAAAATTCTCGATGTCCGTTTACAATTTACATTCTAACCATCCCTTATACCTGTTGTTTCCAGGAGATGGGTATCGCCATGCGCGCTCGCGCTCGAATCCAGATCAACTTGGCGGTATCCCAGGTGGTCGACATCAAGCAGGTCGCCAACTTCCCCGACATTGTGTTCCCTATTCTCTGGTTTGAGGAGGTAAGTTGATATGTAGAATAGAATAAAATAGGATAGAATATCTTTATTTGCGTGAAATATGGTACATTGAGGTGTTAAATGTATAAAGTTCTATTTGCATATTATTCCGCTTACTAATATTATTCAGCATGCAAAATGTTTTTAAAAGCTAAATTACAATTTAGATAATCATGAGATTCCTGTAGTTGTTATTACCCGTACCTAATGTGAAGATTCAACATTTAATAACCAATTATGCAAAAACATGAACAAGTACAAAAACATTTATAACAAAAATAAGAAATAAATAACATCAACAGATTAATATTACACATTTCGGATGGTTGGACGCTTGTCTAGAAGTATGCTGTTCACTCTTGAGTAAAAGACCCCAAGGTTGTAACTATAACGAAATACAGACTCCGGCAAGAAATTCCAAAAAGTACATCGAATAAACATTTCTGAAAGTTTAAAGCAAATCGAATGACATAAATAAAGTTTCATGTGATTGTGACTGCAAAAGAGACTCAGAACTGGATATAATATCAATGATATTAATTTATACTCGAAGCTGCGCTCTGGAAGAATTAAATTATTTGGGTGCGAAGAAACCAAATTTCTTTAAACCGTGTTCAATACCTGGGGAAAAGCATAGGAGACATACAAGTCTTTTCTGATTTCTCAAAGGCGTTCGATTGCCTAAATCATGTTAAACTCGTGCTAAAATCGGAGCACTATTCAATTAATAATCAGCTCTCGATTTAATAGGATTGCCAAGATAAAGATACACTTGTCATATTTTAAGAAAACGTTATAAACTCAACAGGGTCTGAAATGGCACCAGGTGTTCCTCAAGGATCGATTTTGGACCCATTTTTTCTTCTTATCTTAAATTAATGACTTAGCTCAACTTCTCAAAAACAGATAATGGTATAATTTACAGATAACATGTTATTGATTTTTGGCCATCGGAGTCGGACAGATGACATTTTTATTTAGTACTAGTGTTTGCCCGCGGCTTCGCTTGCGTTAATTTCGGATTTGAGAAACAATACGGATCATTTAAGTGGCGCCATCTGGAATATGAACGTATTTGTTTTTTTTTCTCGGCAACAGCTCTTCTATTTTTCGGGATGAAAGACCCTTTAACCGTGTCTATGCTCCTGACAACGTATATGCAAAATTTTGGGACGATCGATTCAGTAGGTAGTTTGCGTGAAAACGTAAAAAACAAACATACTTGCATTCATAATATTAGTTAGTTTAGATCAATAATGTCATACCTACGTAGTAGTCCAGTCTACTAATTTTCTTACCCCTGTTTTTAACTAATTGCACTGTTCTGAAAAAAAACAATGTTCCGTATGTTGCAAAACGCTGCAAATTTAATACACGTTACAAAACCGTAAGAACAACCTTATTCCAAATTTGCAGCGTGTTACTAATTTTTTTGGCAATGTTATGAGCAAAAAAGGTTGCACTCCAGGAGTGCCGGTAGAAGTGAAAACTTTTTTGTTACTATGTTTTATTTTTAATTTGAATGACGTCTTACTCATTTTCGATCAGGGTCACGTGACCCTGACGGTCACGTGACCCTGACGGTCACGTGACCCTGACGCGAGTTTTAAATTTTTTACCCATTACAGAAAAAGTGTACAACGCCGCTAAAGAAGTTTTCACTTCAAAAACACCTTTTCACCCCTTTTCAACCCTTTCCGTACACCCCAGAACGCTGCAAAATCACCCGGTATGTTATTTTACCTTCCTTAAGAACCCCCTAAAATTTCAGCAAGTTACTAATTATTTTCGGGTTTGGGCTTTAATGACTGGACTATAGGTACCTACTACCTGGGCTTCCTCCCAAGGTGTGTGATGGGGGAAATTGAAACAGCCAGGTCAAGTTTTGAACTCATAGCTGTGGATGTGGATCACTGATCCAGCAGTTTGATGACCCCAAGCCACGTTTATTATCCACAGATGCAGTGCTTACACCCTAGGACCCGTTACAATAATGGCAAGAGGAGAGGGTTACCGCGTGTTGATCTGAGTTACCGAAAATTTATACATCCACAGTACTTATGTATCGGCGTGCGAATCTTAACACCGCGATTCAGAAATTATCTCAAATAAAAAGCACCATCTATCGACAATTAATGAACTATTTTATCTGATTCGCGATTAAACAAAAATAAATTAAACACAAAATAATAGAAACACTGATTGCCTTCGAATCTTTCAAATTCCTACGCCTCGAAACAATTACAGTTTAAAAAAAAAAAATGACGGGTTGCACTCCGGGAGTGCCGGCAGAAGTGAAAACTTGATTATTAACGTTGAGCATGTTTGATATTTTGGAATGGTTACGGAATAATTTTGCAATAATCGCCGTGAGTACCTGGCCTTACAGTTCATAGTTTTTTTTCTAAATTATATCGCAACGTGTCGAGGAGGTTTAGTACTTAATACACCACATGACACTGGCATGCTAACAGTGCTATCGACTCGGTTGCCAAAAACAAAGAATATTAAAAAAGCTTCTCAACATGTTACCCGATGTCAAAAATGGCGGCTGCGATCTGTCTGGTCAGAAAATCATTAGAAATGTACAAAATACTCGACAATCCGAATTTTGCGGATATATGTTGTCGACTCGAAATCTTTATTTTTTAATGTTTTATTAATCAGGCAAGCTTTCGATCGAGTCTACCGTAGCCCTGCACGAAATTATTAATATAGATAAAAATTTGAATGACGTCTTACTCATTTTCGATCAGGGTCACGTGACCCTGACGCGAGTTTTGGTCACGTGACCCTGACGCGAGTTTTGGTCACGTGACCCTGACGCGAGTTTTAAATTTTTTACCCATTACAGAAAAAGTGTACAACGCCGCTAAAGAAGTTTTCACTTCAAAAAACCAACTTACTACCTACAATTTAAAATCAGTGTAGATTTATATCCTAGAGAACAATTGAAAAAAAATTGTAATGAATTAAAATTGCGAATAATATTGAAGTAAAAGTATGCACATTTTTTTTTATTATTTGAAACTCTTAGGACAAATAAAAACAACAAAGTGAAACACAAAAAGGAAAAAAGAAAATTGCAACATTTGATCCCGAGACCCCTTGCACGAAAGTCAAGCAGGCTACCAACCAGACTGGCTAGCACGCTGACAGTAGTTTTCAAATAGCGGTTCTTATACAATGTCAACAATGACTGAAACTCAACATATTATAACATTGCTAATCCCCCAAGGAGAATAGCGTGATTATACATATCCTATTAATTGAAGAGCAGTTTAAGGAATATTTGAGGAAAAATTGAATAAATAATATCCAGTGGTTTAGCTTCCAACTCCCAACAAACACTTGAAAATAACAAAATTCAAAATTGCTTATCTCCCAGGGCATATAGCGTAATAATACATAACCTATTAACAGAAGCATATTATTAGAAATATTTGAGGAAAATTTGATCGACAACTTTACAGTAGTTTAGGAGATAGATCAAATCAAAAAAACATAAAAAATTTCGAAAAAAAAAAAAGTTGATTTGGTATCAGAATCGATCCCTTATCTCGAAAAAAATACAAAAAGAAAAAAATATTCAATGTACAGGAATGACAGCTCTACGATTTTATTATATGTAAAGACAAATACCTGCTCTGCCCTGGGTGGGAAGACTCATTTAATGATTTTTACAACGCTAAAAAAAGATAAAGCTGTGAGAATGTTGTAGACTAGTGATGCTGTGCTCGTTTTCCTTCATCTCCTAATTGTGGTACCTCCTGCAGGGTATCGACTCTCTCCCGGAGCAGGTGACCTCTCTGCTGCGGCTGGCCACCAAGGTGCCCCCCATCGCTCGCTCCACGCTCGGCTGGGGACTGTCCGCTCTCGGGATCTTACTCATACTGTTGGCTGTCACTTGTCTCATCAGGTAAGTTATGAGCATAGATCGGAATAGGTAGGTATTTAGGTTAATTGACGGCGAACATTGATGTTAATATGGATATTCCACGGAATCAAGACGCGTAATGTCGCCGCTTTATGGAAACAAAACAAAACAATATCGGGGTGTTTCTGTCGCTAGAGTGACGCACTAGAATTCAATTCTTTACTAACAGTAACTCTTGTTGTCTCACACCAAATCCCGGGACTCGGGGAATATCCATATTATTCTTACCTATGGCAAGTACATAAAACAGCTCTCTCATTCTGATCTATAGTTATGAGTATGAACGTAGACAATTAATTCACTATCTTACTGATGATCAATTCTTTTTTTTTGCATGGATTCGTCAGAAGACGCAATTTCATTTTTAACTGACTCTAACACAGAAAATTTAAATTAAATTCAAATCAATCCCCAGTGTACAGTCACGAGCAATAGTATGTATACACTAAGCAGTATTTAAAAGTGATGTTCTGCTACCGTATTGATTAAACTTTTGCCTTTTCATTAGATTTCTATTTTGGAAGCTATTAGGAAATAGGTATGTCTTATTTCAAAGCGGAAACCAGTATTTTACGAGTACTGCGTTTGAACTTTGTTAAATGTATACATGTTATTGCTCGTGACTGTACTGTAACTTACGAGTTGTAGGTCGTGGGTTCGAATCATGCCAGAAGCATTACTTTGTATAATTTATTACATCACCACCGCTCTCAAAACGGTAAAAAAACATCGTGAAGAAACAAAAATTCGACTACAAGTGACTGATATGGGACTGCGGCCCACTCTGTCACGAAGAGGAGGCCTGTGTCCCACCAGTGGGAACATTATAGGCTGCTTTTTATACGCAATGCTTGCATTTCCAGGTCATCCCACCGCCAAAGCACATTAAGACTGGAAGGACACGTCGTTGCGAAGCCTCCGCCAGCGAAGACACCCAGCAAAGATATTAATGGTTACGAGCTGAACAGCCGGAGGTAATCTAAGTATAAACTCAATCGTATTGTAATATTTCATCACGAATTTCTGTTGAACTGCTCAAACAAAGGTATTTGTGTAGGTAAACTTGGTTGATGTTTAAAGACGATTTTGTAAACTTGGCCGATGTTAAAGACGGTTTTGTAAACTTGGCCGACGTTATAAGTTTATTTTGTAAAGTTTTGGTTTGTGTTGTTAGCTGGTTTATAAATAGTATGTGATTTGTCATAGTTGTTGAGCAGAGAGTATTATTTTTTGTATATTTGTGTGCCAAATTTCAGATAAAATACATCTAGCCGTTATAGTTCCAAACGACTGAGTTTCAAGCGGCCAAAATGTAAAATGTTGTGGCCATAATTAGGCCTTCCAGCCATGTTTTACTTACACGTCAGTTTTTCAGAAATTCGTTAAAAAAGAAAACTGTCTTAAGACTACGATTATTTTTATATTCGTGTTCAAAAAATCACTACTATTGTTCAGTACTAGAATCTCAGACCCCAATAAGGGCAATTTTAAAATACCATTCTTACAAAGTGATTTTTTAAAACGATTATAAAAAAGTATAGTTAAAATACCATCTTTCCTAGTTTTATTTTTAGAATTATAATCTGTAGTCACAAAGTATTTTTAATCTATATTACAGTTGTGTTGCCAGACCAAAAAATAATATTTCCAATATGGCGACTAAAGTCTTAAGGCAGTGTTTTTTTAACAATCACCGTTGTTTGATATTTTTGACATTTTAATTTGACGTTTGATATTGCTAAAGCTGACCTATGACTTTTGATATAAAAAAAGGCTAGAAGTGTCTTAATAAATGACTATTTAGTGCAATTCTTTGCAATATCAAAGAAAAATGTACTCGACATGTTAAGAAAATATCAGTGATGGGAAATTATCAAGACATCGAATAGTTAAAGATCATTTTTATAATTTAATTATTTTGATAGGGCTTTTCGGTTATAATTACAATACTATAGGCTGTCACGCATTTGCGATTTAGTCGCGTTATTTTATTACTTAATAATTAAATAATTTTAAAGAAGATTTTATTAAAATATTTAGCAAATTTTGTTTTCGTATTTCTCTATTTTTTTATATCCTGTCCACAATTTCTAACACTTTTTTATTTTTGGTAAACTAGTTTCCTTTGAACTCATTGCGTTTTTAAGTCACAAATGCGTAAACAGCATTCAAAAAGAGAATATTTCATAGATCGACATTTTGTAAACGTATTAAGCATTTGCGATTATTTTGTACCACCTTATTTTTTAGTTTGAACTTATGAATTGAAGGCAGTTGCTACCTGTAACTTCAGTACATGGAAAATTTTATATGATCCAAATCCATGATATGAGTGACTTTAATATGTATGATGCATTAGGATCAATAGCCTTGTGTGCAGCGCTGTCACAGCGTCGAAATTGCAAGCAGACATAGACGCTTTAATCTATATTACAGTTGTGTTGCCAGACCAAAAAATAATATTTCCAATATGGCGACTAAAGTCTTAAGGCAGTGTTTTTTTAACAATCACCGTTGTTTGATATTTTTGACATTTTAATTTGACGTTTGATATTGCTAAAGCTAACCTATGACTTTTGATATAAAAAAAGGCTAGAAGTGTCTTAATAAATGACTATTTAGTGCAATTCTTTGCAATATCAAAGAAAAATGTACTCGACATGTTAAGAAAATATCAGTGATGGGAAATTATCAAGACATCGAATAGTTAAAGATCATTTTTATAATTTAATTATTTTGATAGGGCTTTTCGGTTATAATTACAATACTATAGGCTGTCACGCATTTGCGATTTAGTCGCGTTATTTTATTACTTAATAATTAAATAATTTTAAAGAAGATTTTATTAAAATATTTAGCAAATTTTGTTTTCCTAATATTTCTCTATTTTTTTATATCCTGTCCACAATTTCTAACACTTTTTTATTTTTGGTAAACTAGTTTCCTTTGAACTCATTGCGTTTTTAAGTCACAAATGCGTAAACAGCATTCAAAAAGAGAATATTTCATAGATCGACATTTTGTAAACGTATTAAGCATTTGCGATTATTTTGTACCACCTTATTTTTTAGTTTGAACTTATGAATTGAAGGCAGTTGCTACCTGTAACTTCAGTACATGGAAAATTTTATATGATCCAAATCCATGATATGAGTGACTTTAATATGTATGATGCATTAGGATCAATAGCCTTGTGTGCAGCGCTGTCACAGCGTCGAAATTGCAAGCAGACATAGACGCTACAGACGCTTTTGTGCTCTGTATGTGCAACATAACTTCTTCTAATGTTACGATTCTTACAAACTTCTTTCGCATCGTTTAATTTAATAATAAAAAAAAATCAGTTATTTTAAATACGTACTGTTAAAAAAATACCTTCAATTCAAAAGGTTCTAAATAGTATTTTTCATTACTTAATAAGTGTCTTCGAATGTGATAAAAATATTCCACGTTTTTGTTTTGTATGAAATTAGTAGATTTTTTAATATGAACAAAATATTGTAAAACTTTATAACATTTTGACATTTTATATTAATGACATTTTTTTTAGAAAAGCTTTGACATATCACTTTTGACAATATAATTTTTAAACTGTAACCGTCTTACCGCAAAAAAGATAAACATCTGTTTAACGACGTTGACGTTGACAGTTTTGTTAGACAAGTGTTCAACAGATGTTTAATTATTTTGTGGTGAGACGGCGAATGTACATTTATGGGCTCACTGAAGCTTTGGTTATTGGGCTGTATTATCCATATTAAAAGTTGAATCTCCTTAATGTATGTTTACTATTTTAATGCTACTTAAATAATTTCTAGCCGTAACCATGGCCAACAGTGTGGCAATATTACTTTATTTTTAATTCTTTGGGCTTCGGGTTGCCATTAAAATCTTATTGTATTGGTTTTAAAAATAAGACAGGTGTTAATGTTGGGACTGCAAAATATCGATACCTATTTTATCGACTAAATTGTTTAGTCAATTTTTTTACAATATTTTTGACTCTTGATGACTTTAGAACTCGACTAAAAAGTTTAGTTGATATATCGATAAAATTGTAGCGGATAGAAAAAATATTATTATTTTTATAAAAAAAATACTAATTTACCGATAGTTACTAGTCTATTACTTGTGGGTCCGTCCATTAGATTTCTTAGCTTAATATAATTTTACCAATTATCAAAGTTTTCGTAGTTTTATAAAAGGAGCGGTTACTACGTATATTTTAAGATTTTTCTGGGCGTGCATTTTATAAAAAACTTGGCTAATATATTTTAAATATACTCATTTGGCCGACTACAACAACGAAGTTAACACTTGGCTAATGTTTAAAAAAGCAAAAAAATGTTCCTCATTTTTCTAAATTACTTCAAGTACAGTTTGTCTTCGGATCGACCAAAGGTTGACTGTTAGCTCCGACTCTGTACATTTGTGAGGTTATATTTAAAAAAAAAGCTATACGAGAATCTCTAATATTAAGTATTTACCAGGTTAACAATTGCACGTTCAGATTTTTACGAATAGTTCGTCAATGAGGAGATATAAAGAAACTATTTTGGAATACGTACTTAGGCATAATTATAAAGAATGACAACAGTTTTTTCACAATTATTTTACTTTTGACAACTGAGATATTATCAGCCTCATCGAAATAGGAATAAAGATCACTGTAATTTTGACAGTGATGCGAAATCAGGGATAAAATAACTGCGAGAGTTACTGTACCTACTTGAGTGGATTAGATTGTAGTTGTACAAACAACCCAAAATGGTGCTAAAGGGTCACTATCAAGCAACTATAACGTATGAAGTAAAAAGGAATGCTGCATCGTCTAAGCAATGTAATTAGACTATGCAAGTAAAAACACTTGGCCAAGTAATTTTGTTACTTAATTTTTTTTGAAAAATCATCGCCTTCCTTCTTTTTTTCCAATTATGCTGGGATTGATTGCCGCTCTAAATGGATGTGCCTGAATTCCAGTATACATATAAATGCTAATTGAAGTTGCTTGACTGTTTTGTTTCCGGAATTTACTGGTTCTCAAACTTGGTTCCCTTTTTTTGTTTAATTTATACATTTTGTTTCTAACATCATACGGCATATCCCTAAAGTCTTGGCCATTTATTAAAGCCAAGACTGTGTAGAGGGCCAAGGTAAGCATTATTAACTTGATTTTGACTTGGCCAAGGTCTAAACGAATGTTAATGTGTAAATTGTAAACTCGACTATTTACGACTTGGCCTTAGTAAATATTGTAAACTTGGCTATAATACTACTTGGCCAAGTTTCAGACACGAGCCAAGTTATGAAACCTAAACAATTATTGCTCAAATTCAGTAATTAAGAACATCACTTAACTGTATTTTTTAATATTAAATTGTTTGTAATTTGTAAATAAATGAAGGTGTAAGATATATTTCTTGAGTGTTTTATTGTTACTTGTTTTCCAAAAAAATGATGGTGTAGACTGGAAAGCCTAGAGTCAACCGGACTTAGTTACTACCAACGACTATAATATATTACTAGACTACGCATTGCACGATCTAACGAACAAAACTATTCTGCCAACTCGCTGAGGTACTACGTAAGCGAGGGGGACGGGGTACTGCGTTGTGATTGGCTAACTCAAGGTCTGTTCTGTCTCAACGTATGTTTACGGCTCACAGGATTGGTCGAAATGAGACGGATATAAGACTTTTTTGCCTAATGTGTTGGCAGACATCGGTCGCCTGTTATTAGGAGTCTAGTATTATATCGTCGTTGGTTACTACTAACTACCAACACCATGCTACCGAAAGACCTCTGCTTCGATTTTTTGTGGAGTGGCAGGACTTTAAGTATGTCGCATCCAGGCAACGACGATATAATACTAGACTCCTAATAACAGGCGACCGATGTCTGCCATCACATTAGGCAAAAAAGACTTATATCCGTCTCATTTCGACCAATCCTGTGAGCCGTAAACATACGTTGAGACAGAACAGACCTTGAGTTAGCCAATCACAACGCAGTACCCCGCCCCCCTCGCTTACGTAGTACCTCAGCGAGTTGGCAGAATAGTTTTGTTTGTTAGATCGTGCAATGCGTAGTCTAGTATTATATAGTCGTTGCATCCAGGTGTATTAGTTAGCTGGCGGTCAGAATAATAGCAGTACTAAGGGAACTTGAGATGACGCGACGCGACGCAATACGACCAATTCCAACTATAAGTGAAAATCATCCTTAGGGACTTTACGCAGGGCACGATGCGACGCAATGTGACACGATTTGAACGAATTCCAACTACAAGTGTAAATCAACCTTGTTGTTATCTATGGGTAGATGAAAAACAAAACTCTATGGCCATGACGATGTCAAGTTAATCGAATTGCATCATTATTTCTTAGTGGCAAGGTTGATTTTCAATTGTAGTTGGAATTGGTTCGAATCGCGTCGCATTGCGTCGCATCGCGCCATGGGTTAATTCTCTTACTACTATGACATATGACATAAAATGCGCGGTTGTTAAGGGTCGAAGAAAAACAAAACACGCTCGCCACGACGACGTAAGTGAGTCGAATTGCATCATGATATTATCGTAGTAGACGATTTTCATGTTTAGTTAGTAGAAATTACAAATCGCATGAATCGGTAATGTCAATAATTGTGGGCGCAGAGTGGATACGGGTAAATGAGAGAAATAGCTCCTTTGTCTTATGCACAGTTATATTACAGAGTCTGTTACCAACTCTGCTACATTAATACTCATAGGCCATTATCATGAAATTCCAGTTATTTTGACGGTAAGTAAATTGGAACTCTGACATTAATTTCAAGGAAAAAATTAGTTCCTTCTTCGCACACCAGAGGCGCTGTTTCATTTTTCATGGGTACAAGAAACGCTGTAAATACTGGAAAGACGCTGTAAAGTAAAATACTGAAAACTCGTGCAAAGGGCTCTGACCTTAACAGGAAACACAGTACAGTACCCTTAGCACGAGTTTTCACTCTTTTACTTTACAGCGTCTTTCCAGTATTGACAGCGTTTCCTGTATGAAAAATGAAACTCCACCTCTGGTGTGCGTAGAAGGAACTAATTTTTCCTTGAAAATTGTCAATTTGAAATTGTCAAAGCTCCAGTTTACTTTACGTCTCAAATACTGAAAACTCGTGCTAAGGGTACAGTTCCTAGGGCAGTATGTGTCACTACCACCATGTCCGAAAGATCACTGTCAATCTGTGGGACAGAGGTGGATATCAGACATCTACCTCTACACTCAGCACAACGCCGAACAAAGGCGCTTGTGTTCACTTTAATAGCTCATCAATTGCATAGGTAGCAGGCATCGGCATAATCAATGTAATCGGCTGAATAAAATATATGCTAAAGACATTTTAGTCTGTAGAGGCAGATGGGCAGAACAGTCTGGAGACACTTCAGTGAATGTAAGAAAAAGTGAATCTTATAACTAACCTAGTTGACCAGTACCCTTATAGTCTAAGATACGTATATAGAACGACCTTCACCGATCGAGTAACCGGACGAAATGTGTTTATTATGAATTAAAATATGTTGAAGAATGTGACGGTGATGGGTTGCCTCATAAAATCCTGTCAAGGATATTTTTAATTATTTTTTTAAAAGGTTATTTTTTTTCAATACCTTCACCGATAGAGTAACCAAAGAAAATTAACACCAATTGAAAGTCCGAAGTCTACAGAATATGCTAACGTAGGGTTGCCTACCTTTTTCTTGTCAAGGTTATAGGGTTGCCTAATTTGAACAGGTGATAAAAAAATGCTACCTTCACCGATCGAGTAACCAAATAAATTATGTATCAAAATAAAGACATTTTTTTTACGAATACGATGGTATACGGTTGCCTATGAAAAACTTGTCAGAAATAAGGGTTGCCAAGCGTTGAAGTTTGAAAATTTTAGACGGTTTGGAAGCACATGAGTAGATAAACGGACTAAGCTTCTTAAGAACGAGCAAAATTGTTACCTATTTTGGTAGGGTTGTCACAGTAGGGTAGACAAATTAAACAAAAAAATATTAAATAGCTTTATTATTCAGTATGATAGAATCGAATCAAATAATTTAATTGAACTAAGCCAATTACAGGCAATTTCGAATTGTCAAAAGACATAAAATAAAGTTAGTACAAAAATAGTTATGGTGCCCAGTCACAAGAAATAATAACTGTGAAAGTACCGTAGATACCCATTCCAATAGTCCAGTCAACGAGGCATATGTGGTCCGAAAAATTCCTCCTCTGGAACTGAAATTTGGCATATGATGAAGGTGATTGTTGGCGACGAGACCCACGCAACGACAAGGGGTGCAAGTGTGATTTGTAAGGTGATTTTTTTAAGACAAGTGTTTTCTAATCAGAATCCAGTGATTGTGTTGTGTATATATTCGATTCTTATTAGATTATCTTGTACGTTCTTATTAGTTTCTAATTAGATAAGTTTTTTAGAAAAAAATTGTAAAAGTTTAAAACTTAGATTATTACGTAACTTGAAAACTCACTTTTTTGTTTATGTATGTTTTTCAATTAAAGTATTTAAAAGGGCTGTGTTTCATTACAAAAATAGATTCACAAGTTGTTTCATGAAGATCGGTCTAGGAGTTTTCAAGTTATTGCAATTTTTGTGAAATCAAACTTTTGTTCTTGTGTAACTTTAATAGTTTACTGACAACCGATGGGGAAGAAAAGTTCTCGAGTGGCGACCACGGACCGGAAAACGCAGCGTAGGCAGGCCTCCCACTAGGTGGACCGACGACATCGTGAGGGTCGCGGGCAGCCGATGGATGCAAGTGGCGAATTGTCGTTCGGCGTGGCGGTCTAAGGGGGAGGCCTATGTTCAGCAGTGGACGTCTTCCGGCTGATGATGATGATGATGAACTTTAATAGTTTTAGTTCTAGGATTTTTAAAAAAAAAAAAAGTGTTATTAATTTTATTTTAAACCAAAATACGATTGAAAACTTGAGAGGTGTCAAGGGACCACGATAGCAAGTTAAAAAAACCGGCCAAGTGCGTGTCGGGCCACGCACAGTGTAGGGTTCCGTAGTTGCCCATCAAAATACTTATGCGAACTAACTAAACTGATTCGCTGAATTTAATTTTAAAAAGAAGAATTTTCAAAATCGGTCCAGGAGTCTTTGAGAAATCGGGCAAAATACATTTAAAAAAAAGATTACGACGAATTTAGAACCTCCTCCTTTTTTTGAAGTTAGTTAAAAATAGTTGACGATAAAAACCTACCTATCCCCAAAAAACATACGGTAAAACATACCTATTAAAGCTGTAAAAATAAAGTTGACAAACTAACATTTGCAGTTGAATAACATGTTCTCCGATACATTTTGTTTAAGAAAAATATTATCCAAGTACATTTTATAAGTTGGTCGACTATTACTCGTAAAGTTGTAAAGCCTACTAAGTCATGACAATTTTCTTTTAAACTTCGTTATATATACTACTATTGTGAATTTTTTCACACCCCCAAACATAACCGTTTAGCTGGTAGAGGGGGGGGACACTCGAGTCGAGCAAAATTTAGCACTTTAAAGCTTAATATTTCACAAACCAATTTTTTTATCAAAAAATTGTTAATGGAAACTATCAATATTTTTTAAAGACCTATTTAATGATACCCCACACTATGGGGTACGCGAGAAAAAAAAATAACATCCCCACTTTACGTGTACAGGAGATACCCTAAAAAAAAATATTTTACTAGATTTTATTTTACCACTTTTTCGGCACAACAAATCCATATATTTACACCAAATTACAGCTCTCTAGTACTGTGCGTCTCTGAGCTAAACTGCGGACAGACGGACGGACGGACGGACGGACGGACGGACGGACATGGCGAAACTATAAGGGTTCCTTGTTGACTACGGAACCCTAAAAAGGTTCAAGCGATTTTCGACCTTATTGACATTTATGCAAACACCTGATTTTAATGAAGAAGCAATGTTAACGAATGAGAATGTGAGAAAAACAAACTAAATTTTAAATGTCGATAAGGTCGAAAATTGCTTGCACCACTTTTTTTAACTTGCTATCGTTAAGCGAATGTTTTCCGACCTTCAAGCGATTTTCGACCTTATTGACACTAATTCAAACACCGGATTTTAATGAAAGAGCAATGTTAGCTAACGAGAATGTGAGAAAAACAAACTAAATTTTAAATGTCGATAAGGTCGAAAATCCCTTGCACCTGTTTTTTAACTTGCTATCGTTAAGCAAATGTTTTCCGACCTTCAAGCGATTTTCGACCTTATTGACATATATGCAAACACCGGATTTTAATGAAGGAGCAATGTTAGCTAACGAGAATGTGAGAAAAACAAACTAAATTTTAAATGTCGATAAGGTCGAAAATTATTCGGTCTGTTCGGTCTGTTATTCATCCTTCGTTGCCTATTTACTGGTCTGTACTTGTATGGAAATACAAATGAAATGGTGCTAGAAAAAGTAGCTAAAAAGTTTAGCCACAAATTTTATAAAATTGTAGCTGTCGTCACCGAATAATAGCCAGATCTAGCTATAAAGTTGCTGAGTTGGCATCACTGCTGCAGAATTGAAGTTGTGTCAAATCGATCGTACGATAGGCAGTATAGTGTATGGTGTATATGGACGAACTGCCAATTTGAAACAATTACAAGCGTCAAATCGATCCGCGATCGTACGATAGGCAGGGTGGTGTATGGCTACTATAAGGTAAAAACGGGCGGTATATAAAGTGGCACGGTAGTGTAGTGGTAGTGGTACGGGTGGTCTATTTGACAACGCGCGCCCTCTTGAAGGTAGGTGTTTGGTCTCTAATATATTGGTGACCAAACACCTTTAAAAATGTCTTTTGACAATTCAAAATTGCCTGTAATTGGCTTAGTTGAATTAAATTATTTGATTCGATTCTATCATACTGAATAATAAAGCTATTTAATATATTTTTGTTTAATTTGTCTACCCTATTGTGACAACCCTACCAAAATAGGTAACAATTTTGCTCGTTCTTAAGAAGCTTAGTCCGTTTATCTACTCATGTGCTTCCAACCGTCTAAAATTTTCAAACTTCAACGCTTGGCAACCCTAATTTCTGACAAGTTTTTCATAGGCAACCGTATACCATCGTATTCGTAAAAAAAATGTCTTTATTTTGATATATAATTTATTTGGTTACTCGATCGGTGAAGGTAGCATTTTTTTATCACCTGTTCAAATTAGGCAACCCTATACCCTTGACAAGAAAAAGGTAGGCAACCCTACGTTAGCATATTCTATAGACTTCGGACTTTCAATTGGTGTTAATTTTCTTTGGTTACTCTATCGGTGAAGGTATTGAAAAAAAATAACCTTTTATAAAATTAATTAAAAATATCCTTGACAGGATTTTATGAGGCAACCCATCACCGTCATATTCTTCAACATATTTTAATTCATAAAAAACACATTTCGTCCGGTTACTCGATCGGTGAAGGTCGTTCTATATACGGATCCTGTACTATTAGCACGAGTCGTATTTGAGACGTAAACTGGAACTTTGACGATTTCAAATTGACAATTTTAAAGCCCGGTTTCCACCGCGAGCGGAACGGACCCATTAATGACTCCTTTAAACTCGCAGGCGCAAACTGCATACTTGTATTTCCACCAACAAATCGTTTTTGCGTTCCCAGAGCGAGCTCATTTTTACTCTTTTCACCCGCTGAGTCATTAATGTGTCCGCTCCGCTTGCAGTGGAAACCGGGCTTCAAGGAAAAAATTAGTTCCTTCTTCGCACACCAGAGGCGGTGTTTCATTTTTCATACAAGAAACGCTGTAAATACTGGAAAGACGCTGTAAAGTAAAAGAGTGAAAATTAGTGCTACCTTAGCACGAGTTAGTACTGAGCACGCCATGACAGATTGGTGTCATTTAAACACCCAAATCTTTGGCGGTATCTGCGTATGATGTGTACAACATCGAGTTACATATACAGGTGCTATTGTAAAGACGCCACAACAACTGCACTGCTTCAGTATAGATAGAATGGCAGGTTTCAATACATGACGTGGCTGTCTTCAATTTAGGTAATTATGACTATGGACACTTTTACTTGCTACATCGTTCTCACATAATGTAGTACCATCTCAAGTTGAATGATGTAACAAAGGTCTTGTTATAATTTTGACGATTGAAAAAGAGTGTCCATGGAGTTTCTTGCCCGTTCTTCTCCATAGAGATCTACGCTTTGGAATGGGCATCTACGGTACTTTCACAGTTTTTGTCTTGTGACTGGGACTGTAGCAACGTAACTATTTTTTAAACTATTTTATTTTACTTTTGTCTTTTGACAATTCAAAAGTGCCTGTAACTGGCCTACTTACTTGAAATAAACGATTTGATTTGATTTGAGATGGAGCAGCTTACTTCTTTATCATGAAAATTCTAATGGACTGGAAGCACATGATTGTTCTACTAGAGCAGAAGACACGCCCTAAGAAAAATCATTGTATCCCATGCGCGGGCCGCGGGAATGGGCGGCAATTCACGCGGCACAGTTTGCAAACCACGGGCACGGGCGTTTGTCGCGGCTACAAGACTTTGTTCCTGTACTATTCGACACGACTACCGTGAAATATATCCCGTATTCTTGCCGCCTGCCGCCCCTCCATTCGCCGTTGTTCTCCCTCGGCCCATCTCACCAGTAGCGCAGCTGGTTACCGCAACGCTTGGCTTGATCAATACATTTATTTAAGTTGCCTGACGCCTCTCCGTTCGAATTATCGCCGCAGCGAATGTCCCTTGGCCAGGTGCTCAATTAGGAAGGTCGTAAAAGTTTTCTGTCTGTCCATTTCGACAATCTTCGATCACCTCGTCAACCGGACCGTCTTCACCTCGTCGCTCATCAATCTCTTCGTATTGAGGAGTCTCAGCAACCTCCTCATACTGATGTCCCTCAATCTCGGCTATTTCACGAGCGCACTCGTCTCTCATGAGGAGGTTTACGTAGAACGGTTGATGAGGCTGAAACAAAAAAAAGTGTTTTTGAAGGTTCAATCAACTTTTAAGAAGAATGTGGTTCTACACCAAGACGTATTTATTATATATATATATTTTTTATTCGATGATGGACAGTATGGACACACACAGACAAAATAAAAAAAATAAAAATTCAAAATACAGTAAGAATTTTGCTGAGCATGTCCACACCAAAAGGGTAACCAACTCAGCATTTGCTGGGCGAAAGACACCCAGCGCTGGTTTTCAGTTGGCACCACGCAGTGACATACGGACGAGGGTAGGCAAAGAAAAAAATAAATAAATAAAATTGTTAAATAAAATTTAATAAACAATTAGAAAAGTGTGTAGGGAAAATTTAAGTGTATGACCAAGGACGATGACGAGGGGGGGGGAAATAGTGTCGTTACAACTTTTCGTCTTAATTTTTTCCGTCTGCCCCCTTTCGCAACGCGCGATAAGGAACTTCGTTCCAAAAATATATTGTAAGAATTTATGAACTTACTTGGATTGTTGGTAATCGAGGGTTGCCCGTAGGACGACGTTTGAACAAACGACATTTCCAGAGCACAATGGCCACAACGACCACGACCAATAACACTCCAAGAACTGAAGGTACTATTACGACAATATCACTGTTGTCTGTTTGAGTTGCATCTGAAACAAATTTATGTTATTATCAGCTGTTCCCCGGCCGCGGTTTCACAGCCGTTGCTCGCTCCCATTGGTCGAATCATGATGTTATACTTATTATAATTATAACCTATAGTTTGATAATTTAATAATTTATTGATAATCAAGTACGCTTACACAAATCTGGTTAAACGGTGATCCCCAAACTAGACATGTCATTGTGACTGTATCTTGGGGATCAGAGTTGTACATTTTTAATATTTCTAAAAGTAAACATCGTACCAAGTGGTCATTAACAAATAAAAACGAAAAGTAATTAATTAAAAGGAACACAAAAACTGAAAAAAAATGAGAGAAACTGAATACAATTTAGAAGCAAAACACGTGAATTAAATTTCAACCTGCATGTAGGGTTGCCAACCCTACTATACATATAATATAGTTTAGTATCCTACTATATTAGGGGACCAAATACTATATTTCTAAAAAATAAATATAGTAGGCGAATCTACTATATTTTGCGCAAAGCGGAACGCAACCTTAACCCTCTCTGTGGGTCTACGGCGAAATATTCCAAGCTAAAATGAATCTTATTCCAACGCCTTACGAAACGTTTCGTGGTAGGGCCTCTTTCTGTTGTGTGCGTGCCGTGGCGTGGATCGCGCGCGAAAACCAAACATTCATCTGTCAAGTTGACAACTGTTTTACGCCAATACTACGCTTGCTTGTATTCCTTGTATTGCATTGTACCTACTTCTTTAAAATTGAAATGGATAGTTTCTTAAAAAATAAAAAAAATATCTATTAAGGCACAGAGCAGCAAAAAATATTGTTTTAAATAAAATTTGCGACTTTTCGATCCCATGGAATATCCATATCATATCGGTTTAAAAACAAAGTACATATTTTAACCACATACTACATTTTTTAAATTTTTTTGCCATCTACTATATTTTTTAAGGTAATAATTTAAAAAATACTATATTTGATAGAAAAAAAGTTGGTAACCCTACCTGCATGTGGTCAGTGTGTGTGTGTGTGTGTGTGACAGTGTGTGAGCGTGTTTCGTGTGTGTGCATTTTTGGGAGTTAATAAGAGTGATGACTATCTGTTTAGTAGGTACGTTTTTTTAGCTTATTTGAAAATACTTTCTGTTTCGTCGTATGATAGTGAGAGTCTTATCACCTTCCATCTTATAACCTTGATAAATGGACTGGGAATCCAAGACACACTAACACAAAAATATTTTTTGAATTCGAACTAGATAGTTCTTGATAAGCGCGCTCCAAACTCTTCAGCTAAAAATTCTTAGTGCAGCGAGGGATACAATCTACCCCAACGAGTCAGCAATTTTTATAATTCAAGATTAATATTCAAAATTAATCTTACTTGTATTATTTGTAGTAATGTTACTTGTTGTTGTTTCTATGATACCACGCGGTGATGTGGGAGCATACCCCGTCAGATTGTTGATAGCACGGTTTGCCTCAACTGTCGTCACTTCTATGGTTTTCTCTGATGTAGTAGTTAGAAGGGGATCTGCAAAACAGTGTTCAATATTTGTGTAGCATAAGCATAATTCTTCTGTAATTATCCCACTACTGGGAACAGGCCTCGGGAGTGGCCTGTAGTCCACCAAGCGAGCTCAGTGCGGATTTTTGAAACTTTTTATACTGGTACATGCCGTTTTCCTAACGATGATTTCTTTCACCGTTATAAGAGTAGTGGTGTCAAAAAGTGTCAAAAAAATAGTTATTTATGATACTAGTGCGGTAATAGTACATTATGATATAAGTGCGGTAAGTTGATAATTACAGCTGAGGCGATATTGGTAGCACGAGCCGTAAGGCGAGTGCTATAAGAAAGCAGAGGCTGTAATTATCAAACCGCACGTATGTCATACGACGTTTTATAACACATTTGTGAGTAAATAAATAAAAATATTACAGCGAAAAGAAAAAGCACGCGGAATAATTTTTACATTTTCAAAAATTAGCGATGCGTGCGCATCAGCGTCTTTTGTTTATGGAAAAAGGCACAAAAAACAGCCAGTATTACTAATAAAGTAAATTAATACTTTTGTGTTTTTATTACTTACAGATAAATGGTTGTAATTAATTATCAAAATTAATTAAATTAAAGAATAAAATGTTTATTTACAATATTTCATCTCCCAGAGTTACCTAATTTAATTAATAAAATGTTGACCAATTTTCTGACATAAAAACTCTTTGCTAAGATTTAAAAAATTACCGTTCGTTTTAGACGGAACACGGGAACATCTTGATTAACCGTGCGTTTTACTTTACCATTACGCACTAGTGCGTTTTACTTTACCATTTCGCATTAGTGCGTAATAAGATACATTACGATACTGAAATAGGTGCAGTAAGAGACCTTTTACGAGCAAATGTGTTATAAATTGTTTTTTACAATAATTGTTTTTTTAGACCGAGACGAAGTCCAATTTCTGCACGTGTGTCATACAATGTTTTTCAACACATTTGCAATTAAACAAACTTTTTTGAAGCTTCTAATATAAAATGGCGCGTATTTGCAAATGGCGCCACATGCATGTGGTGAAAATTAGAATTACATCTTTCGTCTCATTTACTCTTAAGTATTAAAGTGAGACAACGTATTGAGCAAAAGCGCTTCCAAGGAGGTTCAATCAGTCAAGTTGACTATAATCTTATAATGTGAAACTCTTTGGCGGAATTCTTATATTTTTTTTCAACACATTTGCTCGAAAAATGCATTTACAAAGCCTGTATACATTGTTCGAAAGTTAAAAATTACGCACCATACAACGGAGCGTGCGGTAAAATAGGTACTCTTACCTAAGTACCTATTTTACGGCACACCCCGTTGTATAGCACCGTGCGTTTTCTTTACGGTTTTATTTTTTAGCGTGGTAATATCATCAAATGAGTCCTCCCACCCCGGCAGAGCGGGAGGGACTGTCAGACTTGTACTGACTAAAATCCACGGTGTCCTTCAATAGCCCTTTATGTTCCGGGGTCACGGTAAGGAAATAAGTCCCGCGACCCCGGCAGGCTTTGGCCCTCTGAGAGGGGGCCCCGTCATTTTTGCTGACGCTCTTTGAGGCGCGCGTGGAACACGACGCGCCTCAAAGCGAGAGTGATCGATAAAAAAAACGAAAATTCATTTTCCGCAGGACTTTAGTCGTGTCGCTGTCTCTAGTGAGTATTATGTGTGAGTAGATAGAGGCTTACCGTCACAGACGTCGCTGACATCCACTTCTAACATGCAGGTTAGGTCACATATCTGTTGATCTGAAGAATAATTAACAACAACCAATAGTTAGTCTCTCTCTAGTTAGCATAATAAATTTCGGTTGTCGTTTTATAACCAATATACTCGTAAGTACTTTCGTTTGACATAACATTTTACAGAATCACAATAATTATTAAGTTTAAATTCAATCAAACAGTAACATTGTTTGTTCGGCATGCTCAAAATGGCACAAAGAACTTAAGATGCAAGAGCGAGCGTAGCGAGTTCTTGACTAGGGGCACCCCGACTCGGACAGGTCGGTTAGAAAAAGTCAATGTCGGTGGAGGTCCGAAACTCACTTCACAACAAGCAAACGACAAAACACCGAACAACCAATATTCGTTAAAATAATTCAACTGTTTGATTGGTTTGTTGAATAAAAAACCGGCCAAGTGCGAGTCGGACTCGCCCATAAAGGGTTCCGTAGCAGCAAGCAACATTATAATTATAAAGTTCTTGTAGTTAGTTGTAAGGTAAAAGGAAATTGCGGTTTACGATTTATGACGTATTAAAAAAAAATATCATAGTTATTTTTGTAGAATTCGACTATTTTTTGGTTAGGATCCCTTAGTTATCCTGTCTTTTCGTCTGTCTGTCAATCAAGATCTTTTTTCATGGAATTAATCCGTGGAATTAATCTTTGGAATTGAGCAAAAATCAAACGTCTAAGTCAAATCAAGTTTGTTTTGCTACATTTTGATGCTCGCGGTGTAATCTAAACCTATAGGGTCCTTCCCGTTGACCTAGAATCATAAAATTGAGAAGCAGTATCTTACAGTACAAGTAAAAGAATAAGTCTATTCGGGAATTCATAACCGTATCACATCTGGAGTCATTTACGGTCATACGGACCTTGTGGAAACTCGAACAAACTTCCGTGCGTTCAAGCGTTTTTGCCATACCTATTATTGGAATCAAATATAACAGCTCACAATTTAGGACCCATTAATATTAGTCATTTTACCCGTGGTGCTAGGCAACTGGGCTTCTCCCAGTTGTAATGTCCCTTTGTGCCTGTTGGCCTTGTTTTGTTCTGTCTCCTGCTTGCATGGAGGGAAGTGGGAACATATATTTTTTCCTACTCCTCCACTATTCTTTTCTGATTAATTTCGTTGCAGGATCCAAGACAGGTAAATTCATTCTCCGGGACACGTCGAGCTTAATTGTCTCGGCGCTTTTCTGGTGGTTGCCACTGTTGATTCTGGCTTTCAGGAGTTGCAGTGGTTGGGAATAGTGTGGTGGGATTGTCCCAAAAAAAAAAAAAAAACCGTATCACAAAAAAAAAACTATTACGAACTTATGTTTGTATTTCATATTGTTTATCATCAACGGATTTGGATGTTTGATAGATACAAGATAGATACCAACCTAAATTAACACACTAAATTGGGGTTGAAACTATAGGTTCGAGTGTTCACAGCCTCTTCAGAGACATTTCGAAAAGACTTGGTGACGCTTCCCGTGACCCAAGAGGCTTGTACCTTGGTCAGAGGCTAAGCTTAGCCATTCAAAGAGGCAACGCCGCCAGTCTCTTGGACACATTACCAGCTGACAGCGATGAGGATGAATTTTACGATACTTTATAACAGTTTAATTTAGTTAAGTACTGGTTTTATATAAGTACAGTTTTTTTGCTAAATTTTAGTGGACGCGCGGGTTAGCTAGAGACTAATTGGCTATGACGAAAAAAACAGGAATTGACGTTCTGCCGGGAGACACAGAGGGTTTAGAATGCACGTACATAATTATATCAATGAAATAAAACAATTAATTAATAATGCTAACCTAACTTCGGATTACGGGAGCCGAATTTATTGGTTAGGCAACGGGCAAAGACGAACGACAGGACGAAAGTAGGATCCAGTCATTGTCTTAACGCGGGCGATGCGAGTGACTCCTGCCGAGTCAGGAAAAACTTCTTCCACGACACCCAAAGGCCAGTGAAGGGGGGGCGAATTATCTACTTTGAGAATCACAACCGTACCGACAGTGACTGGATCGTTCGGCGTGTTCCATTTACGACGCGATTGTAAAGTGTGAAGATATCCACTTCTCCAGCGCTTCCAAAACGACTGTACCAATTGGTCTAACAATTTATGTCTCGAAACAATAGTTCTCTCGTCTATCTCCTCGGCAGGTAAATAATTTAAAGGGGTGAGATTCAGAAAGTGCGCTGGAGTCAAAGCTAGCGGTTCTGAAGGATCACTAGAGAGTGTCCTGCAAAGAGGTCTATTCATTACTGATTCGACTTGAGTAAGAACGGTATTTAACTCTTCAAACGAAAGGATGGTATCACCTATTACACGGTATAAGTGAATCTTTAAACTTCTAATATTCGTCTCCCAATTACCGCCGAAATGACTAGCAGTAGGGACATTAAATGACCAATTTATGCGATTTTCAGCTAACATGTGGCCAAATTCGGTGTTGTGATATTTCGAACAAAGGAAGTCGTGAAGTTCCGAAAGTTTACGCTTAGCGCCAATGTAATTTGTCCCGTTGTCTGAGTAAATCCTACTAACAGGGCCACGTCTCGACAGGAATCGTTTGAAAGCGCTCATAAAACTGATTGTACTAAGATCACCGGCTAGTTCGATATGAACCGCGCGTGTCGTCATGCAGACGAAGAGACACACGTATGCTTTGGTAGAACGAATGCCTCAGCCGCGAGACATGGTAACCTTGAAGGGACCAGCGTAGTCCGTGCCCATGTGAACGAACGGTTTAGTCGACTGAACCACACGACAAGACCGATGATTTGCCATCTCAGGGAAAGTTGGCTTGGCTTGGGACGGAGACGAAAGCAGGGAAGACACTTATGGATCCTATTCCTAACTAAATTGCGTGCAGAAAGTATCCAATATCTTTGACGTAATAGTGACCTCAACAGGTCGGGACCCGCGTGGCAATTCAACTTGTGATGGTATTCGACAAGCAAATTCAGAATGGGATCTTTCCTTGGGAGTAGAATTGGGTATTTCGCTTCATAACTCGCATCCGAATTTCTTAAACGGCCTCCGACTCTAATGAGTCCGTCTTTGAGGAAGGGTTTTAAATGCCGAAGAGAATGACTACAATCCCTGCCCTCCCTGAGTCGGGCGATCTCCTTTGAGAAATAGAAGCGTTGAATCTCACGTAAAATGAGTAGTTCATCGAAATCATAATCCGCTGCTGACATGCGGCAATCAACAGGTAATAACTTAGCAAAACGACAAACGTAAATTACTACTATAAGTAATTTACTCCAAGACGAGATACGATCGACTAAAGAAAGAATAGGAGATCTTTCGTTAGGTGTAGCGACGAACAGCGAATTTTTCCTCTCCTCAGGTGCTTCAGACACCGAGGAGGGCTTGAAAGGAACGACAGGCCATTGTGAGATGTCCATGTGAGCCCACGGGGGTCCACTGAACCAAAGCGGATGGTCTATAATTTGTGAAGGTGTGAGTCCGCGTGAAAGACGATGCGAAAGTGGAATAGAATTCAATACCACTTGTGAATTACTGGTCCACTTGACCAACTCGAATTGACCAGCCTTCATAAGACCGATCATCTCCGAAGCGGTGGAAATGCCCTGGTTTTCCATGAGGACGGAATGGACAAAATCATCCATGTACAGTCCCGTGGCGACAATGGCTTTGGCCTGAGGGTAGGAGGCACCCTCATCCTCCGCCAGCTGCTTAATAGTTCGCAGCGCGTGAAAGGGGCTAGATTTTAAGTCCAAAAACGACATGGTTGAACTCATAAACTTGCAAAGGTTCCTGCGGCGAAAACCGATACAAGATGCGTTGGAAACGCCGATCAGATTCGCGGATTCCAATGCTTGGAAACATTTGACGAATGTCTGAAGAAAGCGCGATCGAAAACAAACGAAAATTAACTATAATGTTAAACAAATTCCCTTGTAGGTTCTGTCCACCATACAAGAGATCATTAAGCGAAACGCGGGTAGTAGTTTTACAACTACCGTCGAGAACGACGCGAAGTTTGGTTGTGACCTTATCATCTCGGATCACACCATGATGCGGAATGTAGTACGAAGGTTCCGAAGAATCAGGAATTGTTGGTGAAATATAGCCCTTATCTAAATATTCTAGGATGACGTTGTCATACGCGGCCTTTAATGTGGAGAAGCTTGCATCTTCCTTTCCAAGCAGAGAAACCGGCGTTCACTTGCTTAACGTGAGTTGCCCAGGGATTCGACATCACCCTTGAAAGGCAAAGCGACTACGTATCGTCCGTCACTATTTCGAGTGGTAGTGCGGGTATAAAACTCCTCACATAATTTGTCATCTAGGCTGAGTACCTGGGGAACATTTACTTCTTCTAATTCCCAGAACTTTCGGATTGCTGAGTCTAACGGCTCCGCGGTGCAACAATACGAAACGGTCGAATTGTTATCGATGCGAACTGGCGCCTTACCGAAAATTACATAGCCGAGTACAGTTTCCAAAGCGATTGGAGAATTATGTGTAGGCTGACCTTGAACTCTGTTAGATAAGAGTAAGTGCGGGAAAGTCGAAGCACCGATCAATAATTGAATCGTATTTGAAGAAAAATATGTATCGTCTGCTAACTGTAAATTTTTAAAATTATGCAAAAGCGAAACGTCAACCGTGGCAGTTGGCAAACGTTCAGTAATTTTATCTATTGCGAATGACTCAATATCATAATTTATATTACGATTGAAACGAGAATAAAATTTAATTTGTACGGAACCCTGTATTTGTTTACTAGAACCTCCTATACCCCTTACGGTTGCACAGGCAGGTTTATTATTTATGTTCAAACCCAAAAGTTCACAACAATCTTTAGTGATAAAGTTGCTTTGAGAGGCGCTGTCTAATATTGCGCGAACAATAATTATGTTCTTTCCCAAAAGAATCCATTACAATAACTCGTGCGGTTGCAATCAAATTCGTAGTGGGGCCTCGACACAAATGATTAATACGGTTATCATTCGTCGCGCATAACACTACACCAGGTGAGGGCGTGCGGGCGCCGGTCGACCTTGAACCGTGCGCGTCGCTCATTTTACCGCGAAAGCACAAGAGTGTATGATGTTTACAATTACATTTTTTACAAGTGGACTTTGACCCACAAGCGGACACACGATGTTGTTGACTTAAACAATTAATGCATAAATTGTTTGATTTCACAAACTTAAATCTCTGATCGGGTTTATAATTATTAAATACTTTACATTTATATGTATACGTGATCATGTTTCTCGTTACACAAAACACACGCGGTAGGTTCGTTATCCGCTATACAGGTATATGTGTTAGTATATTTACGGTTGTAAGGCGCAGCGACGGTCGGCGAAATACGTTCTAAAACCTTTATGTGCTCACGAACAAACCCAACTAATTCATTAAAAGATGGAATTTCGGAACTACTTGATTTTAATTGATGATTAGATTCGAATGCCCGTACAGTCTCTGTGTCGAGCTTTTTGAGAGCGATATATTATGCAATAAAATAAAATCTGCGTGGTCATTGACCTTTACGTTTTTAAACCCGGCTACCGACGTTGCGAATTTATCGAGAAATGCTTCTAAAGTACCCGGTGAAACTGACGAAATAGATTTAAATTCAAACAATTGGTCTAGATATGAAGTTACCGATTGCCGTTTATCTTCATACCTTTCACAAAGTGAGTCGAATATAAGAGGGTAATTATCAGCTGACGGAGTAATTCCTGCGCATATTGAACGAGCTTTGCCCGTTAATTTCCCAATCAAATAATACAATTTCTCGCATGCTGTTAGCGTACTATTATTATGCACGGCATTCCGAAAACTAGCGATGAAAAGAGGCCAATTTTTAATATCTCCATTGAATTCGGGTATTTCAATCGGAGGCAAGCGAGGTGATTTTTTAAATTCACTATGTGCCTGAACTTGCAATTTTTTCTCTGCCCGCTTCACCCTACCTAGCAAGTCTTCGAATGAAGAAAGTGCCTGATAGTCGACTACATAATCGGGATTTAATTTAAGTTCATGAGAGACTATATCGTCCAGCGCACATTCAAAATCAGTACGCAACGAATCTATCGTTTCACAGTCACACAAGAATGATTCTTTATCGAATTCCTCCGAATCAATATTTTTCAATTTATCGCAAATACGCTGCATACGAGAGAATATTCGATCTCTTTTTCCTAATAATCGTTTAAGAGTAATATCTGTAGGCGCCATCTAGCAACCTTCTAATAACTATAATTAAATAAATATGTAATAACGACGAAATACGTTGTGAAAGCGATGTGAAGTGAATATCTACCTATGTGGGTATATACACTCGAGAGCAATGAATCCGGGTCACTTAAAGAATGTTAAAAATCTCGGAAACTAAAAATGATAGGTTAATGCAATAAATTGTATTTAATAGACAATGTAATACTCCTTAAATGAAAGTAAAAAAAATATGAGTCACCATACATTTTATTAACACAAAATTACATAAAGAAAAAAAACTGCTGATCTCTCCTTAAAACAAAAATAGGAAACATGAAATTTTTGAACTTTATTACGATTTTCTTGAATTTTAATACTTCGTATTGCCTCCTCGTGCTTCCATTACTGCGTTTACGCGGTTTGGCATGCTGTACACCAAGTTCCTTATACGATTTTGGGGAATATTCTCCCATTCCTCTGTGAGAGCAATTTTGAGCTCACGAAGCGTGATTGGGGGAGGGTTTCGTTGTTTTACGCATCTGCCTAGCTCGTCCCAAGCATGATCGATCGGGTTGATTGATATCCGGGCTGCGCGCTGGCCACTCCATACGAGTAATGTTCATCTCTTGAAGGTAGTCATTCACAATCCTACCTGTATGAGGTCGGGCATTGTCATGCATAAATATAGCATCCTCACCTAAATTGACCATAAATGGACCAACGTGATCATTGAGGATTTCTTCCACATATCTTACGCTAGTTAAAGAGCCGTTTTCTATGATCACCAGCTCTGTGCGACTTTCAGAAGAAATTCCGGCCCACACAAGTACAGACCCACCACCGAAGGCTACTTTTTCTTCGATGCATGCTTGCTTGAATCTTTCCCCTGGTCTTCGATACACTCTGTGTCTTCCATCGTGCTTGTAGAGCATAAATTTTGATTCGTCGGAGAACATAACTTTTGACCAATCTTCAATACTCCAATTTACGTGGCTCTGGGCATATCTTAGTCTTGAAATACGATGCCCACGCTCCAGTTTAGGGCCGTTTGCAGGTCTAAGGGGTTTTAAGTTAGATTCAGCAAGCCGACTTCTTACTGTCCATGCACTTGGGTTACTTCCTCCGAGGCGTCGAAACTGATTGGTGAGTTCAGTTCCTGTGAGAAAGCGATTTCGAAGCATGGTGTTCACCAAGTATCGGTCTTCTCGTGCTGTGGTACACCTGGTTCTGCCCGTTCCTGGTCTGCGTAGGTTAGAACCAGTTTCTTCGTAACGTCGGAGAACTCTTTGTACTGTTGACAGCGACACACCGACAGTCCTGGCTGTATCGCGCTGACTCCGGCCGGTTTCCAGAATTGTAAGTATTCTGGTGCATTCTTCAGGCGTAAGCGACATAATTTCAGCTTGAATAATGAATATAGAGCACTATCAACATGGTTTATGTACCCACATAAATGACAGATTACAAACAAAAGCAAAACCAAATGCTGTAATTTCGTAGTTCCATCTTCGAAAGTGGCCCTTTTTCAAATTTAATTTTTTTATGATATAACTTTACAATAACTAAGAAGTTTTAATACCTTCATTTAAGGAGTATTACATTGTCTATTAAATACAATTTATTGCATTAACCTAGCATTTTTAGTTTCCGAGATTTTTAGGATTCTTTAAGTGACCCGGATTCATTGCTCTCGAGTGTATTTTCTATGCGTGGTTGATCGAGCGCGATGCGGTAATTCAACGGTAATATTTTACAATAATGCGGGATTATGCGAAATAACCAGTTATAGTAACGATTAATAGCTGGTGTTACGAATCTACAGCGAAATACGAAATACAACGGTTTTACCGAGAATTATAACGATATACCCTACCTGTCCGCGAGACAAGTATTTGGTACAAACTAATTAACGATTTACAATTTATTTTTCGACTACGAATGGCGAATGGTTAGCACTGATTTTACTATCCGGCTCGCTAGGACCAAATGAACGCGCGGGTTAGCTAGAGACTAATTGGCTATGACGAAAAAAACAGGAATTGACGTTCTGCCGGGAGACACAGAGGGTTTAGAATGCAGAACAAGCTAAGGAAGGAGTGCACTGTACCTTTTTCTCCGGAGATAGTCTTTGTGAGTGGCTCCACTTCTTCTGCTGTAAGGCTGCTCAGGTGCGCGTGGTGACGACCGTCTTGAAGGGCTTCAGAGCTAAGAAGTGGCACCCGCGAATTTCTACCACCACACGGGCGCGCGCGACGCGGTAACCGATCGTCTCGAAGATTGCGAGCTAACAGTCGCACACTCTCTCGTGTGCTAGCGAGTAGGTTAAGTGCGGGAAAAAAAGGAACTAGGGTAGGACGTCACAGCCAATCAGATTAGACGTCCAATGACATGAAGTGTGAAACAGATTTGTTCGTTATGTCTCACAGCGTAACCATTTAGGTTTAATTCATTTATTATTGTAGTTTTTAATAGTGTTTATTTGTAGGTAGTTTTAATATTATAATAAGTATTTAGTTTCTATTATTATTAATCTAGTACATGCTTAGATAAAGATGTAGAAATTGGTTAAATAGTATCGAAGATAATATAAAACATATTAAATATGATAGTTTTTTAGATGATTTTCGAGTTGTAGCGGTCAAAGCCGCTTGTAATAAATAGCTAGTTGAACCAGAATACTAAGTTTGCGTGTGATCAATCATTTTCAACTACGGAACACTCAGTGTCCGTGGTCTGACACACACTTTGCCAGTTTTTTTGCACAAGTATGACACGACCAGTACACTATTATAGAATAGAAACATTTCTGTTCTATCGTTTATACATCGTCATGCAGCAATGCATTTAACAGTGAAAATCTGTCTACATTTTTTTGTATTTTCTTCTGTATACAAAGCAAGTTTCTACGTTTAAACCGAGCAACGCGGACTATTTAATTCCCCTGTCATTATTGTAAACATATAACTTTCTCTTACATGTTTGTTCCACACTTCCTCTCGAAACTTTCCTCCCTTCCGCTACCAGTAGCGAGGAACAAAGGACCTTGGATTTGTAAAAGTTGATATTAATTTTTATTTCCGTTGAATTGGAAATAGGTCCAAAGCATGAAGCATATGAATAAATCCATTCATAATATTCCACAAACAGATCACTTTGATCTGAAACATAAGAATCATAATTACACTTCTTCATCAGCCGGAAGACGTCCACCGCTGAACAAAGCGGCTGTGCTACGGAAAAACAAAGCAACTGACATATTTTTCAAAATCAGTTTATTCAGTCATATTTAGAACATTTTGAGTAAGTATAGCGGACACTTAAGGCCGCAGACCATCACGCCGCGCCGATATAACTGCTGAGTGGAGGCAGGATCTTTAAGGCGGCGCTAGTCGCGAGCTCGAACTCACTGGCAGGCATGGTCAAAAACCATGATATTTGACCTGAAATCGAGCCATATTGTTCATGTGTCCGCGAGCGTCATCCCCCCGTGGAGAAAACAGGGGAAAACATTATTCAGTGAGATGCACGATCATTCAGAGTAAAAGGCGCGCGTAAAAAAAAATACGAAACGGCCTTTGGAAGAAGAGGTTTTATGAAAAAACCACTGCATCAATCAATTTCAAATAAAATTTAAGGAATTCTTCGATAAATGTGCTGTGTCGGTACGGACTTTGTTTTGGAAATTTGATGCTTCTTTAATTTCTAATTTACGTCCAAAGTTGTGTTAAAATTAGCAATAAATACGAATCTTGGCAAGCTCGTAACTTTTTAATGGCTTGTTATTTCAAAATTCTGCTTCCGTACAGACAAAATTAATAATGAGACAAAACGATACCATGTTTAACTTTGGATGTACCTTGTCAAATAGTGGAGTAAAACCCCAACGAAGTTTCTATGGAAAAAATGTTGACTTGTTTCACCTTAAGACGCTTAGGAATAAATTAGGAAATTGAAACTCACCTGTAGTGCATGTTACATTCCAGGTCACACTTGTGGATACGTTTTTAATGAATATATACGTAACAAAAGTTAAACCATCATAATACATTGGGTTGTAATAAAACCTCCAAGGTAGCGGTGATACTGCAAGAAGTTTAGCAGATCCTGCTTTACCAACTGAAAAAAGAATCATAATCAACTTCACTCATTGTTCTTGTGCATTGTCTCGTAATAACACCTGACTATTAAATACTGTATTATTAAATAAAATAAATTTATGCCAATCACACTCTCGTGATCTCGTCAGGTGTTACAGGACTCATATTTGTAAGTAAGATTTAGAGATTATCATCACAATAAAATTATAAATAATAATTATTATTAAAATACAACAAAACGATAACAAGAAAAAAATTACAATGTATTACCACAGGTAATACCACAATAATTGTACATGAAAGTGTAAATAAATAAATAAATAATACAACTTATAATTAAATATAGTTACATTATATGTATATTCAAAATATTACAAAAAACATAATATTATATTGTTTTAATAATGTATTATTATTTTAAGGAAATCACCGCTGTACCGTCCCATGTGAACTGTCTACTAGGTTTTTCTCGGCCTTAGAGTCGTGTTGTAATTAATGATGCTAGAGTGGTAGCGGCATTGATCATCATTGCATCGGAATTAAGAAAATATTAAGTACTTACGATAATCGAAATAGTTATAACCTCTCACTTCCGCAGCCCAACTTGTTGACAAAATAGTTAGAACTGACAAAACGATTACGTTCATCTTCTCGAAGTTAAACGAATTCGTACAAAATTAATAAAATATCAATTATTATTGTAACAAGATACAATTTAAAGTATAAGTTCAAAACTACACACGCACCAGCACAAAATAAACTAAAATCACTGACAAAATGTATTCGTGGCCGCTTTTATAAAATCCTCCTTTTTCATAATTTTCCTTCTATTTACTAATAGTTACACCACAATAATTATTAGTGACCGACTGAAATTTCAGTTTCGGTTTCGGTTTCGGCCAAAATATCTAGTATCGGCCTTAGTTTCGGTTTCGGCCAAAATATAGCCGAAACTTTCGGCCCCGCCGAAACTCAAGTGTTCGTGCATTTCCGTGCTTCGTTCGATAAAATTCGTAGCTAACACGTGCTTGTTCGCCAGCTGGGCCCCGGCGGCGGCGGCTCAGTTCACCACCGTCTTTTTAATCGTGAGTTGAGGTTATGTTTTTAACCGACTTCCAAAAGGAGGAGGTTCTTGACTTTACAGCCAAAAGTAAGTCTTGTATATCCATGTCATAATAAAATATATTTGTTACGAGTACCTAAGTGCGTTTGTAATTAAAGAACTTATCAATCGTCAAGGCAGTGACTGTATTCAAAATATACCTACTTGTAAGTTAACGGTTCCTTCTTTGAATTAGTGCTATTTTTTCAACATAGTAATTTCGTATTGCTGATTATAGTGTACAATTACACTATGAGATATTGAGACTTTAAATCAAGAATAATAAAACAATTATTTTTTATAATTTAGAATAGAATAAGACTCAGTAGAAGTTAAATAAAATAGATAAATAACAATTTCTTAAAAACCTGCTATTTACATAAGTTTGCCGTAGGTATATCATTACTTCCCATAATTTGATCCTTATTAGCAATATTATCGAATGATGTAATAATACAAGGTGTGATTTTTTTCCATAATCAGCTGTTTCGATTCCTGGTCAGGATTATAGCTTTTTCTAAAATCCAATGACGAAGTTTTAGTTATCGTCAAAATCGGTCTCGAGACTTCAACGTCGATATTCCTCATAGTTAAGGATATAGCCATCTACGCCCACTTGAAAAACACACACACACAACATTTTTTCTTATGTGTTAATAAATGTAAAAAAACAGTAGTTTCAGAAAATAATCGAAATTTTAAATGAGTTAAAAAGTTTCGGTTTCGGTTTCGGCCGAAACTGAGAGAAGGCCGAAAGTTCGGTTTCGGTTTTGGTTTCGGCTGAAAAATCAGTTTCGGTCGGACACTAATAATTATTATCATCTGTCGGTAACAAGCTTTGTGTATTAGTTTTAGTTATATTATTTTCCCTATACCTTTGTAGGGCACCCGCGGTGTAGGACGCCCACGGCGACGGACGTCGCGAGACGATTTCCGGCCACCGTAGGCGCGGGCATGCGGGCAGCGAGTAAAGGGCAACTCGCTGCCCGACCAAGGACCATGCCCGGGTCGACGGCGCGTTGTGTTCACGCGCGCCTCAAAGAGCGTCAGCATACTGACGGGGCCCCCCTCTCAGAGGGTCAAAGCCTGCCGGGGTTGCGGGATTATTTCCTTACCGTGACCCCAGAACAGAAAGGGCTATTGAAGAATACCGTGGATTTTAGTCAGTAGAAGTCTGACAGTCCCTCCCGCCCTGCCCGGGGTGGGAGGACTCATTTGATGATTTTACCACGTTAAAAAAAAAAGAATCCTTTGTAGGGCACAACTGTATTACGATATGGTAATGATAATTATCAGTGTTTTGACCACAAGCTATATTTATGTAATATTTTTCATATTTTGTGGTCGTTAAATTATTCATATAAATGTTTATTATTGTGTTAGTTAAACATGAGTCAAGTAGTGCACAAATAAGGAAAATTTTATAATTTTGTGGTACTAAACAAACATTTTAATAAATATTATTTATTACAAGCTGTTGTCAACGGCTTCGCCCGCTACAAATAGAAAATTATTCGGTCCAGACGTCTTTGAGAAATCGGGGAAAATACATTAAAAAAAAAGATTACGACGAATTGAGAACCTCCTCCTTTTTTTGAAGTTAAAAATAGTTGACAATAAAAACCTACCTATCCCCAAAACATACCCACCTATTATAGCTGTAAAAATAAAGTTGACAAACTTACATTTGCAGTTGAAGAACAAGTTCTCCGATACATTTTGTTTGGGAAAATATGTTATCCAAGTACGTTTTATAAGTTGGTCGACTATTACTCGTAAACTTGTAAAGCCTACTTACTCATGATAATTTTCTTTTAAACTTCGTTATATATACTACTATTGTAAATTTTTTCACACCACCAAACATAACCGTTTAGCTGGTAGAGGGGGGGGACACTCAAGTCGAGCAAAAATTAGCACTTTAGAGATTAATATTTCACAAACGAATCTTTTTATCAAAAAATTGTTAATGGAAACTATCAATATTTTTTAAAGACCTATTTAATGATACCCCACACTAAGGGGTACGCGAGAAAAAAAAAAAAACATCCCCACTTTACGGTACCCAAAAAAAAATATTTTACGAGATTTTATTTTACCACTTTTTCGGCACAACAAATCCGTATATTTACACCAAATTACAGCTTTCTAGTACTGGGCGTCTCTGAGCTAAGCTGCGGACAGACGGACGGACGGACGGACGGACGGACGGACGGACATGGCGAAACTATAAGGGTTCCTTGTTGACTACGGAACCCTAAAAAGAAGAAACAGCGCAAAAATGATCGCGCATATTTTTTCTCTCATCCTGCAAATCGAAATCAAGAGATGGCCCATATCTATCAACATCCTCGTTGATATTGCTGTCTCCCTAAGGTTACTGTAAAATGGATGACAGTCTTCAGGTATTAAACTAAACACGAGCTTAGCTTGAGGAATAGGAAGTTATCACTTGGCTAACTTTCACACTTATATTAGACCTCTGTACCTCGTTTTTAGTATGGAAATTTCACAAATACTTTAAAAATATTTTTAAATCAATTGTAAAAACGGAGCTCTTTCACTCAAATGTCAAGTGAATTGCGCCACCAAAAGAAGGGATCTACAAGCTACGCCGTCAGAAAAGCGAAAACTCAATAAGGGAATAAGCAAGTAGGTGCGACATGACCTCCGAGCCACTAAATGCACGCCGAATTGAAAAGGCAATAGAGGAAAATTGGGGTGCTAAAGTGTTCGCTCAATAGCCGAAACGCTCGCATTTGACGAACGACCTAGATCACCTAATGATCAAACCATAACCTCAAAGCCGGAGATCTTAGCTGAGATAGAAGACAAAAGTCTTCTATCTCAGCTAAGATTTCCGGCTAAGATGGCCGTCACCCCTCCAAGGATGGCCGGACCACCCTGACCCGCCACTACACCGATGAACTGCCAGAAATTAGCCTGGATGAGGTTGAGGTGGCTCTCAGGCAGCTTTAAAATGGAAAATCCCCGGGTGAAGACGGAGCCACTTCGAAGAGCCTGAAATCAGGTGGAAAGTTCGTACTTCGGGAGCTCCAAAAGTTATTCAACTCTGTTTTAGACACCGGGAGAACTCCAAAAGCGTGGATCACGAGTGTTGTGATCCTCTTTCTCAAGAAGGGCGACAAAACACTAGTGAAAAACTATCGTCCCGTATCACTCCTGAGCCACGTCTATAAATTGTTTTCGAGGGTCATCACAAACCGTCTCGCAAGAAGACTTGACGAGTTTCAGCCTCCGGAGCAGTCTAGGTTTCGCGGAGGATTTAGCACTATAGACCACAACCACACAGTGAGGCAGGTTATACAGAAGTTCGAAGAATATAAGCAGCCCTGTGCTTAGCATTCGTGGATTATGAAAAGGCCTTTGACTCCGTTCAAACCTGGGCTGTTTTACAATCTCTGCAGCGATGTTAAGTGGACTGGCGGTACATCGAAGTGCTGAAATGTCTATAAGATGCCGCGACTATGAGTGTTCAAGTACAGAACCAGCAGTGTAAACATATCGCGCTGCGCAGGGGTGTGAGACAGGGAGATGCTAAATCCCCGAAACTTTTCACCGATGCCTTGGAGGACATGTTTAAGACGCTTAACTGGAAAGGAAAGGCCATAAACATAAACGGCGAGTACATTTCGCATTTACAATTCGCCGATGACATAGTCCATTGGCGGAATCACTAAAGGAGCTGGAACAGATGTTGAACAACCTAATTAATGCTTCTCAACGTATTGGTCTCAGGATGAACATGGAAAAACAAAAATCATGTATAACAACACCACTACCCCGGGATCAGTCGTAGTAAATGGTGTAACTCTTAAAGTTGTTCAAGAATTCGTCTACCTTGGACAGACAGTCGGTTGGGTAGAAACAACTTCGGGATAGAAGGATTCGGTTGGGTTGGGCAGCATTCGATAAACTCCCTCAGGTCTTCTCGTCGTCCATACCACCGTGCCAAAAGTCTTCAATGCGTGCGTCCTACGAGTAAATGACCTACGGTGCTGAATCAATAAAAATCCGGAACGATACGTATAAGTTTTGAGATATCTTTAAACTATCGAAAGTATATGCGTCAAATTGTCACCGATAATAGTGCCTCTAATTAGTAGTCAGTATCAAATAAAAAAATATTTTTAACTACCCGCAATTTAATTTTGTGAATTTTTCTTTGCTTTAAGATGTCAGAGTTAACGCGTCGTGATTTTCGTGCAATTATGCTCTATAATTTCAAGTGGGGTTTGAGTGCTGATGACTGTATCAGTGAATTAAAATTTGTGTTTCGTGAGAAAGCTCCATCCCGTAGCTCAGTGTATCGGTGGTAAAAACAGTTCCAAAGACGAGATTTTAATCTGTCAGACGATTCTCGTTCAGGAAGGCCTGTCGAAACAGTGACTTCAGAAAATGTAGCAGCCTTTAAGGAACTAATTGAGCTAGATCGACATGTAACATACAAGCAGATAGAGGAACTCTTGAAGATTAGTGCACCATCAGTTCACACTATTTTACATGACCATCTTCAAGTTAGAAAAATTTGCACGTTGTGGGTACCTCACCGTTTGACAGCGACTCAAATGGAATGCCGTAAGAAATGGTGTAAAAAATGCTTAATTTGTTCGATGGTGGAAAATCTCCTAATGTTAATTCTATAGTAACAGTTGACGAATCATGGCTGTATTACTATGACGTCAAATCTAAATCCAAAAATAAGGTATGGATTTTTGAAGATGAGGAACAGCCCACCGTCGTTAAACAGTCTCGATCCGTGAAAAAGAAAATGGTCGTTGTTTTTTTTTGGCAGAAGGGGTATTATTAAAAGAATATGTCTTGATGAACAGAAGACTGTTATGGCGAAATGGTACACAGAAGTTTGTCTACCTCAATTGATCGAGTCTCTCAAAAATCTGCGACCAAACTCACGCCTTGACACTTTTGGCGGCTCCATCATGACAACGCACCAGCACATCGCGCTCAACTCACTCAAGAATTTTTGAGCCGTACTGGTCTAATTCCGTTTGAGCATCCTCCCTACAGTCCTGATCTCGCACCCTGCGACTTCGGACTCTTCCCAATGATAAAGGATAAACTGAAAGGTCAACGGTTTGCCAGTGATAACCAACTAATTCAAGCTTGGGACTTGGCGTGTGAGGAAGTCTCTGAAGAAGTGTGGAAGAAAATTTTTGATGATTGATTGGTTTCGACGCATGGAAAAGTGTATTGCAGCCGACGGAAATTATTTTGAAAAACTCTAACATTTAGATATGAAATCTCAAAACTTATCTAGTACCCTAATCTGTCAGAGTACCAAAGTTGCCGACATAGCAGAATTAGTAAGCTGAAGTGGCAGTGAAAACACGAGTTTCACTAGTCAGTGTGCGAAAAAATGGCACAGTTGCCCGTTTTTAAGAGTAATTAATTACCTAGCTATCAACAAAATATTGCCACTTTAAAAAAATCTGGAAAGTAATCATTATAGTTTTATTACATCCATGTCTTTTATTAACCACGCAAACGTTATAACTTTGGTTAATTAACATACATTACTACTTATACGTAAATAACACAAATATTTTAAGTCCTTTCAGTTCAATTAAAAGTATGTGTATCAGTCAATACATCTCTACCTTACAATCGTCTCAGCCTGTCTGAGTCGATTTAGTTATTTGATAATTAAATGTGCTGTTCATCTATAGCCATTCTTCTGAAATATCTCAAGTGGTTTGAGTCGTTTCTTATAAACGAAAATAAATATTTTGTTTTAGTAAACCTATAACTCAGAAAAGACCCAACCTGTTTGAGTCGTTTCAGTTATTTGATCAAATGATATTTCCAATCAAAACTAATTTCTTAGACAGGATTCAAACCGTTTGAGTCTATTCTGGTAAATCGACCTTAAGGACATACTCATAGAAATACATTACTCAGAAACAATTCAAGCGGACTGAGTTCGTTCAGCGAATACATTTTGTGTGCTCTCCATACTGTGGGTTGAGTCAGGGTAGCGAGAAAAACTAGTTTCCGTGTATATTTTAAAAATAGGGTTTTCACTACATGATAGATTCGACCCTCAGGAGTACGATGGCATACGTAACTCAATTTTGACCAAACCAAAGTGTGGATTGAGTCCTTTCTGCTTAACTACGTCCACTTATTACCTGGTTTTCCGTTCAAAAACATGCTCATTTCGGGGTACACCCGCGTAAACCGCGTCTCCTGTGTTATACACTCGTGATAACAGTTTGGCAATAGGTACCTAACCGTGCGGGGATTGTATTGTAATTAACTGGTAGGTAAATAATTAAAATATTTTTGAAAAAAAATATAACATTGTGTAAAAATTACTGGAATCGAATCAGTTACTGATTCTGAACAAACTATAATTATTCAGGTTTCGCATACTAAAAATAATGTTGTAGACCAGTACACGCCGCAATCGCGGCTGTAGGACCTTCTTTGAGGAGTGGCTGAATAGGCGAGACGGCGTCCTGACCTACCGCATGACGCAGGTCCTCACCGGACACGGAAGCTTCGGGAACGGGAGGTACCTGTGCCGGATAGAGAATCTCCCTTCCAAGACCTGAAAACCCCATCATTTTATATGTATATCTGGCGACCGTGATCTGCCGATTATTCCGTTCGCTTTTGCAAATTGGTATGCAAGAATTTTCATGTCTTTTAGCGTCAATCCAAATTGCAAAAGTGCTGCATCTATAATCTATTCAACCAGACTACGTTCTTCAACACGATCAAACACTTTATTTACTGCAAGGTTTTCATGTAACTTGCTTACATCTTTTCGTAATTACAAACAGTGCTTTAAGGTAAGCGTCCACAGGTCGGCATCGCACGTATCGGACGTATCGTACGTAACGGATTTTAGTTTGCCTCGTATTAAAACTCATACAACAGCGTCCACTGATCCGCATCGTACGGACGGCTATCGGTAATGCCTACATGCGATGCGTACCGATGACGTCATACGGAATGCCGTACAGTGGACACGCCCCGCACGCTTACTGAACCATTTTTGTTCTTTTTCTTGCATTCCTCTTCTGCTAATAAACAAGCAATAACAACTTCTGCATCATTTTCCTCCTTTCTCACAAACACTTTCCGAACGTACGATCACTAAAAAAATACAAATGAAGGTGGCATCGGAAATCCGATTGCTGATACTCGCGTTGGCATCCCGATCGCTGCCGATACAGTGGACGCAGTCTAATTAATCCGTTTGATGCGATGCGTCCGATATGTACGATGCGGACCTGAGGACGCTTACCTTTAGATGACGACGCAATGAGGTATTCCAAAATGTTTGGAAGCAGCAAAGGTTGAGAATTTATTCTCCTTAACCATTTTAACGGCATTTGTCAGATTATCTACACTGCCGTCCTTTAAGTAGAGTGCCGTTAAGTGCAAAAATCACATTTTCAGATACGGGGGAAAAACGGTTGAAAAAATTTAAATTGATGCTACTTCCTAACCAGGAGTCATATTTGAAACTTTTAAATACCAAAAAATATATTTTAAAAGGCTCTTTTAGACAGTGCAGCTGACAGTCAAAAACGTTTCCGTAAATTAGAGAAGATAAACATTTATCATTTTGTTAAAGTAATCTTTAAAATATCTAGACCTAAAATCATAACTAAAATGCCGTAATGCATACCTTAACGGCATTTTTGCTACTGGTTTTGAACTCATAATTTAGTTATTTACCACACTTAAAAAGTTATAATAATACTAACTTTAAAAACCGCTAAAAACGCTTAATGTCAATGTAGGTTAGCATTAATTGCCTAAACAAGTAGACTCGTACCATGCTATATTGCCGCTAAGACACTTAACGGCAATCAAGAGAAGTAAATTTCAATAATTATTTAATCTACATATTTTTTTGCCGTAGATATTGTTTTGTTTATTACATAACTTAATTGTCGCTAAATACAAAACATTTCATGATAACGGCATTTTAGTTTTGCATTACGTTTCATAAATTGATAGAGAATCAACAAAATTGAAGTCAAACGGGACGTGAGGGACTGTCAGACTTGTACTGACTGAAATCCACGGTGATTTTTCAATAGCAATTTACGTTCCAAAGTCACGGTTACCTGGAGAGACAGTCCTGCAACAGGTGGCAGGCCTTGGCCCTCTAAGGGCCCCGTCAGATTGCTGACAGCTCTTTGAAGCGCCCGTGAAACACGACGCGCCATCGACCCGGCCATTGGTCCATGAGACACTCGCCGTCTGCGAGATACCCATTAATATCGTACGCGCCTACGGTGGACGGAAATCAGTCACGACGTCAGTTGCCATGGGCGTTTTCGCCTTGGCTGGTTCATGAAGTGGAGACGGTTCTCTCCCTCACGGTTACCTATCATAAGATCGAAAAACGTTTGACCGAATTTCATTTGACCGAAAACTTTTCAACTATTATCATTTGTTTTTTTTTACTTCATCGAAGTCACGTTTGCCACTGTTTCAGTTAACCTATTATCTATTCGTTTTTTTTCGTTACTCCAACACTTCATTTGGCCGAAAAACTTTTTAACGATGTTACACTTACTCGAAACGACGGATGGTTGCTCGGAGTATTATGTTTCCAAACATTCAGTATACCACTGTTTTAATTGCCATATTTTCATTTCACCAAATGCCTAGAAATTTGTAGGCGCCATTGAAATTAAGGTAGACAATACAAAATAATGGTGCCAATGTCATATACTATAATATAACTCTGACGGGTATTGTATTATCATTAATGACATTTACTGTTAATTACATTGTTGGACTATTAGGGGTGTTCTGGCTAGCGTGTGTTCGAATCTTTTTGCGCATTTAATGCGCTCTATTTTGTGACTGGTTATTTTATATTGTGTTGTTCTTGTGTTTGTAAAAAGGTTTATATTGTGATACACTTGCATACAGCATACAAACAGACATGCAAACAAGCACCACAAAATCATGCAAGCAAGCATGCAACAAGCAGTAAGCACGCAGCATGCAACATGCAGCAAACACGCAGCATTCAAGCAAGCATGCAACATGCAACAAGCATTGTTTCTGTCATGGCTCCGGCGCTGCGGGGTTTTGGGTGGCCCCACGCGAGCTTATCGTCACAGATGATTTGAACGCTCACCACCTGCTCCTCAGCTCGCGGGCCACCCCACCCCTCCGCGCCTACGCGATTTTAAATTACACTCTAGGGGTAGGGCAGACAAGACTACGTAAAGTCGGCTTTACAGCATTTCGTTTCCGCCACAAAGTTTTGTAGCACAATATATTGATTTTTTATTACAGTAAATAAATTTTCGGTGAAACGTTGTTTCGGTATGGTGAAAATATGGCAAATAAATCATTTGGCAACTGAAAAAAGTTTAAAAGAAGCTTCGGTCAATAGTAAAAAGTTATTTTGTTAATCGGCGGAACATAATTCGGTAAAATAATACTTATGGCTAATGATACTTCGATGATCTGAAAATATGTCAAATAATGCATATAGCAAAAGAGATGTTGGTCAATAGTTTTCGGTATAATCAAATTCGAACAAACAAAATTCGGTAAATTGATCGGTTCCCCTCCCTCACGCGTCCCGCCTCCTTCTTCGCTAGCATGACTGCTTCGCAGAAGGGGGCAACTGCTTGCCATTTCATTTCATGAGGTTGACTGATTCACCGGCGATCGTGCGGATAGCAATGACTCTCAGACCAGCCATGCCGGTCGACAGGAGCCCCGTGGAGGGCCATGAACCGCACGATACCGGCGTGCAGTCTACGGCAGGAGGCATTTGGCTCACCGAGATTGGGCAGGAGTCATTTGAGGCGGCCTCAGCCTGATTCCGTTTTGGGGCTAAACGTTGGAAATGCTCCTTGAAGTTCCATCGGCTGTCGAGGACGAGTCCTAGGTACTTCATCGTCAATTCAACGCCGATGTCAACCCTTTCTACCGTATTTGGGACTTTGTAAAGCACCACCAAGACACCGTAAAGTGGCACGTTCAGACGCCATAAAAGCACACGTTCTCTGTCTTGTGCAGCGCCAGCTCAAGCCTTAACTGCTGGATCCTGTCTACGACTTGGAGTTGGACATGGAGTTTCTTGCTCATTCTTCTCCATAGAGATCTACGCTTTGGAATGAGCACCTACGGTACTTTCACAGTTTTTATGTCTTGTGACTGGGACTGTAGCACCATAACTATTTTTGTACTTGTTTTATTTTATGTCTCTTGACAATTCATAAGTGCCTGTAATTGGCCTACTTGAAATAAACGATTTGATTTGATTTGACTATCGCGCCTGCATTGTCAGGTCGTCGGTCACCTGATGTGATTATCCCTGTGCTAGGACAAGCGTCTGGTCAGCGTAGCACACGCTGAGGTCACTAGATAGGTCGCTTGCAGCACCCAGTCGTACCCGATGTTCCACAAGAGCGGCCCCAGGGCCGATCTCTGTGGGACACCGCACGATATTTCTCGCCGGTTCCACACTCCTCGATGACTGGAGTAGCTGACGGCTCTGTCCGTCAGGTATGCCTTGCCAACGCGATTGAGGTAGGTTTGCACCTGGTGTAACTCCATGGCAATGTGTTGAAGGCGTTGGTGGTGTTTAGTGACACTGTCAAGATGACTTTGCTCAGGGATACTGTCCCCGTCGTGAGGGTTCTTACGCACATGATGGCGTCCACAGTCGAGCGCTCCTGAAATCAAACTGGCTCTCATGCATTAGAACCCGTCAAGGCTATCCGCAATCACTCTTTCAAAGAGCTTAGCCACCTATTCGAGCAGCACTATAGGCCGAGATTAAGCAGGGCGACCGTGCTTTTTGATGAGGACCAGTTTCTCCGTCTTCCAACGACGCGGGAACGGCGTGCAGAGTGCCGCGCGTCCATTTCGCACCGGACCCCGGTCCCCGTTCCGCTGCCGTGGGAACAGAATCACCCAAACTTTTACTCTCGCAAGAACATTTTTTTTTGTTTTGGGGGGAAATCTTCAAAAGGCGCCCGGTTTTTGGGGATAAGACCGGGAAGTGTGGGATTTGTACCTCACTAAAACCCCGGTGATCACCATCAGCACAAGGAGGAGGGAGCCGGGACCTCTTAAAAGACCAACTCTAAAACCCTCTTGTGCAACGACGCAAGAATACTTAGCGGCATTTTAGATTAGTTATGTTGGATAGCGGCAATTTAGTATTTTACAATAATTCAAATATTTTGCTAGATTTTTAAATAACTGCCGCTAATAAGAATTCTAACTGTACTATAAAATTCTTAAATGCAGCAAAGGGCTTTTAGCGGCATTTATGAATAGGAATCTTAAATAACGGCAATTTAGCTAGGTAACAAATCACAAATTTATTGTTAAAATCTGTAGTTATGGAGCCTTAACTGCGTTTTAGCTTTGCAATGTCACATAACTACGTTTTAGCGTAGGTTTACTAAATGATTTGTGCATTTAACGGCATTTCTTTTTTTCATATCTCGAAAACTATAAAAGCTATTGAAACCGAAATTAGACAGATCGATAGAGCTTTTTTTTCTGATAAAACTGGCCTCAGAAAGTCAAAAATGCCAAAATGTCACTTAACGGCATTCTTGTTAAAGGACGGCAGTACATTAACTGGCGTTCTTTTTTTTTTCTCCTTGCCTCTAGGCATGATTCCTGAAATAATAAATGTATTTGAATAGGAATGAATTACGTTAATATAAAATAAATAAAAATAATATTCTCCTTGACAAAGTACAACTTCCAGGTTGTACCTTTTTTTATCGTGGTAAAATCTTCAAGTGAGTCCGGCCCACACAACATAAAGGGCTATTGAAGGACACCTTAAAATCCACGGTGTCCTTCAATAGCCCTTTATGTTCCGGGATCACGGTAATGAGATAAGTCCCGCGACCTTTCAGGTTGTACCTTGGCCACTGACCAAAGTACAACTGATCAACAGTGACCGAGGTACAACACTACTCCAACTTCAACAAAACGGGTGGATTTCAAATATTTGGAGGTTACTTATCTCAGTATCTCGCAAGTTTATCATTGTTTAACACTTATTATATTAACGAACCAATAGCATTTAAAAGTTAAGTGACTATTATAATACGTTTAAAACTGTCAGACAACAAACTGCTCTGATGAAAACGCGCCGTCGACGCGCCGGTGCAGCGCGTTTTAGAAACGCGCTGCACCGGCGCGTTTAAAAAACGTGGTGTGCATAGGCTCTAAGTTAATAGGGAATATGCGATATTTTTAACCGACTTCAAAAAGAAGGAGGTTATCAATTCGACGGTAGATATGTTTTTTTTTTTTGTGTGTATGTTACCCGATTACTCCGTGAATTGTGGACCGATTTTTAAAAATATTTTTTTGTTCGAAAGGAGATACTTCTGGAGTGTAGTCATAGTCACGAAGTCAGGATCTGATGATTGGATCTTGGAGAAATCAAGGGCAACCCTCAAATTTTATTCGCTCACACATAGTTTTTCGCAAATCTTATGAAGTAATTCAAGTACTTGCGTGTGGAAATCATCATCACATGAAGCTGAGCTGATGATGGAAGGTACAACTCCTCTGGTAAGGAGTCGGCATCGACTGATTTAGGTTTGTGTTCGCATATCTCCGTAACTGCACGTCCGATTTAAGTAATTCTTTTTATGTTGTACTAGGTATCGTTCAACTTAAGGAATACTGCAAGTTTTATCAAAATCGGTTCAGCAGTTTTTGAGATAGGGAAGGAATTAAACAGATGTTAACGATGTTATTACCGGTGCTACGGATTACAAAATTCTAGTGCACATGTAAGAAAATGATGTATTTGACAAGAATTTTGGTTGAATATATAAACTAAAAAGAGTAAAATAAAAACTTAAAAAAAAAAAATTACCGCCTTCAATAACAACTACAAAAAAACCGGCCAAGTGCGTGTCGGGCCTCGCACAGTGTAGGGTTCTGTAGTTGCCCATCAAAATACTTATGCGAACTAACTAAACTGTTTCGCTAAATTTAATTTTAAAAAGAAGAATTTTCAAAATCGGTCCAGGCGTCTTTGAGAAATCGGGGAAAATACATTAAAAAGGAGATTACGACGAATTGAGAACCTCCTCCTTTTGTTGAAGTTAGTTAAAAATTGTTGACAATAAAAACCTATATTTCCCCAAAACATACCCACAATTACAGCTGTAATAAAAATAAAGTTGACAAACTTACATTTGCAGTTGAAGAACATGTTCTCCAATACATTTTGTTTGGGAAAATATGTTATCCAAGTACGTTTTATAAGTTGGTCGACTATTACGCGTAAACTTGTAAAGCCTACTTAGTCATGATATTTTTTTTTAAACTTGGTTATACAAAACTACTATTGCGAATTTTTTCACACCCCCAAACATAACCGTTTAGCTGGTAGAGGGTGGGGACACTTGAGTCGAGCAAAAATTAGCACTTTAAAGCTTAATATTTCACAAACGAATATTTTTATCAAAAAACTGTTAATGGGAACTATCAATATTTTTTAAAGGCCTATTTAATGATACCACACACTAAGGGGTACGCGAGAAAAAAAAAAAATACGAGATTTTATTTTACCACTTTTTCGGCGCAAAAAATCCATATATTTACACCAAATTACAGCTTTCTAGTAATGGGCGTCTCTGAGCTAAGCTGCGGACAGACGACGACCGGACATGGCGAAACTATAAGGGTTCCTTGTTGACTACGCAACCCTAAAAATGCCTATGTTCAGCAGTGAACGTCTTACGGCTGAATGATGATGAATAAAAAGAGCTGGTAATTTAAATAACAAAACTCTCCGTGTTCGTTTACAATTTACATTCTAACCATCTCTTATACCTGTCGTTTTCAGGAGATGGGTATCGCCATGCGCGCTCGTGCTCGGATCCAGATCAACTTGGCGGTAACCCAGGTGGTCGACATTAAGCAGGTCGCCAAATTCCCCGACATTGTGTTCCATATTCTCTGGTTTGAGGAGGTAAGGTGATATGTAGAATATAATAAAATAGGATAGAATATCTTTATTTGCATGAAATATGGTACATTGAGGTGTTAAATCTAAAGAGTTCTATTTGCATATTATTCCGCTTACTAATATTATTCAGCATGCAAATTGTTTTTAAAAGCTAAGTTATCAATTATAAAATTACAATTTAGATAATCATGAGATTCCTGTAGTTGTTATTACCCGTACCTAATGTGAAGATTCAACATTTAATAAGAAATTAAGCAAAAACGTGAACAAGTACAGAAACATTTATAACAAAAATAAGAAATAAATAACATCCAACAGATCACTATCACTATCACTATCACTACATAGTATAAAACAAAGTCGCTTTCTCTGTCCCTATGTCCCTTTGTATGCTTAAATCTTTGAAACTGCGCAACGGATTTTGATGCTGTTTTTTTAATAGATAGAGCGATTCAAGATGAAGGTTTATATGTATAATAACATCCATTAAATAGTGGAGAAGTACTGTTATTTTTGAGGTTTCTAATGTGATGTCGTAAATAATTACATTTTTCCGCTTACATTGCAAACGCAGGCTGAACCCTACGAGTTTTATCAAAATAATGTACTAAGTATTGTACACATTGAAAAGGTCTACAGAAAAGTCCGTGATGGTATATGTCTATCTCTTATGGATAACCCACAATAACTTTTTTTTGTCATTTACTTTTTACGACAAATAATGGCTAATTTTCGAAGCGATTTTAACCAATACAGCATTAATCCTTAACCAATTAAATACCTTGAATACATTGTTCATTTAATATAGATCTATATGGCCCTTTACACCATATGATTTAAGTGAATATTTTCGAAGATATTACAGATTTAAAAATTGCGGGACGTAGCATTTGCGCAGTTTTTCTGTAGTGTATTTAGTATCAGCATTGCACCCGTGCGAAGCCGGGGCGGGTCGCTAGTTAATGATAAATGATAACAAAATACAGACTCCGGCAAGAAAATCCAAAAAGTACATCGAATAAACATTTCTGAAAGTTTAAAGCAAATCGAATGACATAAATAAAGTTTCATGTGATTGTGACTGCAAAAGAGACTCAGAACCGGATATAAGTATCAATGATATTAATTTATACTCGAAGCTGCGCTCCGGAAGAATTAAATTATTTGGGTGCGAAGAAGACCAAATTTCTTTAAACCGTGTTCAATACCTGGGGAAAAGCATAGGAGACATACAAGTCTTTTCTGATTTCTCAAAGGCGTTCAATTGCCTAAATCATGATAAACTTGTGCTGAAATCAGAGCACTGTTGAATTAATAATTCAGCTCTTGATTTAATAGGATTGCCAAGACAAAGATACACTTTTCCTATTTCAAGAAAACGGTATAAACTCAACAGTATCTGAAATGGCACCAGGTGTTCCTCAAGGATCGCTTTTGGGCCCATTTCTCTTCTTGTTTTAAATTAATTATTCAGCCCAACTTCTCAAAAACAGATAATGGTATAATTTGCAGATAACACGTCATTGATTTTTAAAATAGACCAATTCTGATACATCGTTCTTTTACCGGCCATCGGAGTCGGACAGATGACATTTTTATTTAGTAAAAGAGATCTGTTAGATTCATGATGGAGTTTCTAGCTGCTCCTATTTCCTTTGCATTTGAATTTTGTTCGCGGGACTAAAGAATATAATAACCTAGTAACGTAACAGCTATTGAAGGACACTATGGATTTTAGTCAGTACAAGTACCTACTCTGCCCTGGGTGGGAAGACTCATTTAATGATTTTTACAACGCTAAAAAAAGAAAAAGCTGTGAGAATGTTGTAGACTAGAGATGCTGTGCTCGTTTTTCTTCATCTCCTATTTGTGGTACCTCCTGCAGGGTATCGACTCTCTCCCGGAGCAGGTGACGTCCCTGCTGCGGCTGGCCACCAAGGTGCCCATCATCGCTCGCTCCACGCTCGGCTGGGGACTGTCCGCTCTCGGGATCTTACTCATACTGCTGGCTGTCACTTGTCTCATCAGGTAAGTTATGAGCATAGATCGGAATAGGTAGGTATTTAAGTTAATTGACGGCGAACATTGATGTTAATATGGATATTCCACGGAATCGAGACGCGTAATGTCGCCGCTTTACGGAAACAAAACAAAACAAAAGCGGGGTGTTTCTGTCGCTAGAGTGACGCACTAGAATTCAATTCTTTACTAACAGTAACTCTTGTTGTCTCACACCAAATCCCGGGACTCGGCGAATATCCATATTATTCTTACCTATGGCAAGTACATAAAACAGCTCTCTCATTCTGATCTATAGTTATGAGTATGAACGTAGACAATTAATTCACTATCTTACTGATGATCAATTCTTTTTTTTTGCATGGATTCGTCAGAAGACGCAATTTCATTTTTAACTGACTCTAACACAGAAAATTTAAATTAAATTCAAATCAATCCCCAGTGTAGAGTCACGAGCAATAGTTTTTTTTTTTTTTTCTCTTTATTTATTTTATTAGGGACTTTTATACAAATGTATATGCCAGTCCCATCGGACCTTATGACGTAAAACGTAACAAAACAAACTTAATTAACATATAAGCAGCACTGGAACTAGGTGTCGACAAAATATGATGAAACATACCAACATCGTATATATTTGTTTCGAGTTCTCTTAACAGATCTTCTCTTGCAGACTGAAATCTGACACATTCCGTCAATAGATGTGTAACATCTTCTATTTTGCCACACTCGTCACAATTTGGAGAATTATTCTTTTTCATTAAAAAACCAAAATTATTGAGCGGCAGGTGTCCAGATCTCAGTCTGTGAGCTGTTACTAAAAGTTTCCTGCTAAACCTAGTGTTACAAAACCACGGTATATGAGGAGGCTCTGAAACTATAGACCTATACCAAATACCTTTTTCTTTAGATCTTTCATTGAAATATTCTTTCCAAATCTCATAACATTTATTTTTATATTTAGGCAGTAATTCTATATAATTAGTTCCAATATCTTTTTCCCATCCCTGAACAATACCCAACTTTGCTAATCGGTCAGCCTCCTCATTACCCTTTATACCTATATGTGAAGGAACCCATTGCAATTTCAAATCGATACCCCTTTTAGACAGATTATATATTTTTGAAATAATTTCATAAGCTATCGGAGCACCTCTGCACCCAGAGGCGCACCGAGCTATATGTTGTAGTGCACTTTTGCTATCTACACAAATTAATGACTTTCTGTTATTATTAATGGTTAAAATATAGGAAAGCGCTTCTGAAATTGCAAAAAGTTCCAAAGACATAATTGAAACATAGTTAATTACTTTATAACAAATATTTGTATTATTCGATCTCATAGGATCGTAATAAGCAGCGCCACTACCATTAGCGCTCTTAGACCCATCAGTATAGATTTTATAATAATCATGATATTTATTAGACAATTCTCTCACCGTTTCTGCTTTAATTGAGCTTAAATCATATGATTTTTTTGGTTTTTTGATTGATTCTAAATTAACCTTTATTATGTCCTGCACGTTAATCATAGTAACCCATGTATCTAAAGAAAACATTTCTAGAATCGGAGATGACGTTATACTTTCCTCCCTGACCTCTTCAAAAACACTAATGAGTAATGGAAGCTTTTTACCTGCCCAATATCTGATGTGACTAAGAGCGCTAAGGTCTAGTAGTAGTTTGATTATAACATTATCGGATATAGAATACGACTTTAAACAATATTTGAATGCTAACCATTTTCTCCTAATATGCAGTGGAGGAACACAGAGCTCGCACTCCATAACATGTATTGGTGTGCTCCTTATAAAACTCCCTACTACTCTTAAAGCTTGATTTTGGATTTTTTCTACTTTGTAAATATTTGTTTTAGCACTATTATCGTACAAAAAGCAACCGTAGTCTAATCTACTTCTAATTAGGGCTATATAGAGCCTACGAAGATGAATCTGGTGAATACCCCAAGACGGACTCGTGAGAATTTTAAGTACATTGAGAAGTCTCTGAATTTTTTCAATAATTTCATTTAAGTGTTTACCCCAGCGTAATGTCTTATCTAGCCAAACACCCAAATATTTGTAATAGGATACATTGTCAAGTTCTTTATTTTTTATTGAAATCTGTATTTGCTGTTGTCTATATCCCCTGGTAAAAATGCAGTATTTTGACTTGTCTGTAGATAGTTCTAGCCCTAATTCGTCTACCAAAACTGTGAAAATATTTAACGCATTTTGAATTTTGTTCTGACCCTCCAAGATATCTTTACAAGTATAATATAGCACGAAGTCATCAGCGTACTGACATGAATACACTTCAATGATATCCTGACAAACTTTAGAGGTGGCTATATTAAAAAGCAACGGTGAGATGGGATCACCTTGGGCTAAGCCTTTTCGTGCATATCTGACTAAATCTATTTCGGAATCATCGGTAACTTTGAGATGACGTTCGCTGAGAAAGTTCCATAAATATTGACAGATACTATAACCAACACCTAAATTATCAAGAACCTGTAATAACTTGTCTATATTAATATTATTATACGCACTTTTGATGTCGAGAAAACAAGCTATAGTTGGGAAATTCTTTGAAAATCCTATCTGAATTTGAGTCACTAACCGCGTAAGACAATCAAGGCTGGATTGTCCTCTCCTGAAACCGACTGTATTTGGCGATAAAATTCTATTCCTCTCAACATACCATTCGAGTCTTTTGGTTATCATAGCATGAAAGATCTTGCATGTACACGACATCAACGAAATAGGTCTTGGTTTGCTGTTAGTATTTGCGCCGGCACCGGCTTTTGGTATGGGAATAACTCTAATCTGACGCCACTGCGATGGAACATTGCCCGAGGTTAATATATTATTATAGATTTTAAGTAAATACAGCTTGCCAATAGTAGGTAGATGTAGAATCATAGAATAGGTAATTTTGTCCTCTCCTGGAGCAGTGTCTTTTTTCTTTAAACAGTTATTTAATTCCTGCAATGTAAACTCAGACTCGAGTAAAACATTTCTTGATGTAAATATAGGTTTAGGTGGAGCGACATAATCTGGTGTAAGTTCACATAACATTTCTCTCTTAAGTTCCTGAGGACACTGAATATTAGTTTTCTTGTAACCTTTCACCCATCGCAGTCGACGCCACATGTTTGAGGCTGAAACTTTATAATCAATGCTTTCACAAAATTTCTTATAATCATTTGATCTCGCTTTTTGAATAGCCTGTTTAGCCTTCAACGTTTTTTCCTGAAGTGATGAAAGGTTAGTTGGTGTTGGATTTTCTCTAAATTTTTTGAGTGAAAGTCGGCGCTCGGCAACTAATTTAGATATATCTGGACTCCAATATCCTTTTGGTTTAAAATTATTATTAGGATTATTACAAAATTTTACAAGGGGAATATTCTCATCTGCTGATTTGTTTATTTGAAAGGTGAAATCATCATATCGAGCCTGGACATCACCATCTACATCAGACAAAGAAAAACGATCACGTAGACAATTTCTGTAACCAATCCAGTTGGCCAATTTGTAGTTACGTTTTTTATGGAAATAAACATCCTCGCAGTAATTAACTTTAAATTTGATGACTAAGTGATCACTACCTAAGTTTTCGTTCATAACATTCCAGTCAAAGTTAATAGCGATATCCGCAGATGCAAATGTAATATCTGGGGAAGAAGATTGTAAAATGTCATTCACTAATTTAATCCTAGTTGGTTGTCCAGTATTCAAAGATGTAAAACCAAATTCTAATGCCGACTCAAAAATTAGTCTACCTCTATTATCATTTTTATACGACCAGTTTGTATGGTGCGCATTAAAATCTCCTGCTATTAAACAATTATTAGGAAACAACGAGAAAATCCTATCCCAGTCGGCTTGTGTAGTGTGAACGGAACTAGGACAATAAATTAAAATTAAATATTTAATTAAGCTACAATTGTTAAGTTTAATACACAACAGTTCAATGCCCGGGTTAATTTGACTTACGATTAAATCCTGCAAATTTACTGATTTATGAGCGACGACAGCAATCCCACCATACGAATCCTCTCTATCTCTTCTAATATTAATCGTCTTCTCCTAGCCAACTTTCGCTAATTAATGCTACATGAATTTTTTCTTGCAACAATAAACATTTAAATTCTTCAAGTTTGGGTTTTAAACTCTGTGCATTCCACTGCATTATGTTTAAATTAATATTTTTACGTGAACAAGCCATCTTTAAACATAGACAATATTTTATTACAAACATCCCCGTCTTTAAGTAACCTCCAAACGAACTGGAAACATTGTTCAAATATAAAATTAAATACTAATTTAAGTTTAACATCAAAAGTACAGTCCGACAAACAAACTTCTTTTAATTTATGAAATAATCTTTTAAAGTCTATTATACGCTTTGTGGTCTCTTCCCTATTTTCCATTCTTTCCTGCTGTTGATATGGTACTTCTTCATCATTATCAGACGTAAAATTACAGCTCTGACCTGACTTTTTTTTTCTTTTTATTTTGTTTCTTACTCGACTTACCCAGAATTAGTGAATCTGCCGACTCTTCCATACTTTGGTCTCCTCTATCTTCACTATTATTATTTTGTTCATTTCTTACCTGGGTTTGTTTCTCTGGCCGAGTTTTCGTTACTAGAATATCTCGATACGACGTGTTATTATAAGAATAGTTAGATTTTTCCTGTGTAATTTCTTTTTCACTCTGAATATACTCAACTGTTGTTTTTCTCTCTTCCAAATATATAGACAGGGCTTTTCGGTATGTAATATTCTTCGCGCACATTATTTTCCGTATTTCCTTTTCTTTCATAAACATGGGACATGACTTTTCTAATGCCATATGTGACATCTTACAATTTATACACTTGTAGTTGGTAGTGTCACAGTTGCTGTGATTTTCCCCACATTTCGGGCAGCGTACTATTTTTGTTGGACATGACCTTATTAAATGTCCAAACCGCCAGCACCCAGAGCATTGTGTCACTGGAAACATATATGGTTCCACTTTAAACCGACACCCATACATAGACACATATGAGGGTAAAGTGGAACTTTTAAAACATAGTCGAATTGTCTCGCTGTCCACCCATTCCCTTGACATTCCAAGGCGTTTTAATCTCTTCACGCTAACAACTTCATATTCACTTTCCAGGCTCTGCTGAATTTCTTCTATTTCTATGTTTAAGTCTATTTGTTTAACAACTCCGCAGGATAAATTGATTTCATCTACAAATTGGCACTTGTACCCCAAATCTAGAAACTTTTGACACTTCACTAATTTTTCAGCATTCTCTCTGTCTTCAAATTTCAAAATTGCTTTGTACGCATTTTTATACTGAATTTTGGTTATGTTTATGACACTTTCTGACTTCAGTAACTTGGCTAAACCAAATTGTTTTGGCAATAATTTGTCTTTTCCAACAATGCTTACGATATTATTGGTCTGTGATTGTACACTTCTTTCACCGCTCAAACTACTATGTGAGTTCTCCGATAAACGCCTTGTTTCTTTTTTGTTTCGTTTCCTGACGCTTATAAATCCATCTTCATCTTCCACAATCTCACTATCTTCTAAAGTTCTTTTCTCTGGTACCCTCATAGGTCCAATCGGAGTACTTCCGTTCCTCTCCATTCTGCGTGTATTTACTTGTTGCTCACTTTGGTTTACTATTTCCTCCTCCATAATATCACTTCCACTCGATTCAATAACAAACTCCGCACGTTTATCCATTATCAGTAAACATTTGGATTATATAAAAATATGCAGGTAGATGAAAAAAAAGTTAAATAAAAGTTAAGTACGTGCGCTCGCCTCAGCTCGTCGCGCGGCACCTGAGCAATAGTTATATGTATACACTAAGCAGTATTTAAAAGTGATGTTCTGCTACCGTATTGATTAAACTTTTGCCTTTTCATTAGATTTCTATTTTGGAAGCTATTAGGAAATAGGTATGTCTTATTTCAAAGCGGAAACCAGTATTTTACGAGTAAATTGCGTTTGAACTTTGTTAAATGTATACATGTTATTGCTCGTGACTGTACTGTAACTTACGAGTTTGTAGGTCGTGGGTTCGAATCATGCCAGAAGCATTACCTTGTATAATTTATTACATCACCACCGCTCTCAAAACGGTAAAAAAACATCGTGAAGAAACAAAAATTCGACTACAAGTGACTGATATGGGACTGCGGCCCACTCTGTCACGAAGAGGAGGCCTGTGTCCCACCAGTGGGAACATTATCAGCGACTGATTAAGGGTTCTGACCGCCCTAGGCTAATTAGGAAGTCGCGCCCCCCGCCTGGCGTGTTACGGAGGACGGCCTAAAAAGTATGTAGTACTCGTAACTGAGTAAATAGTAGTGTGAAAATTTTAAGATGGTCATGGTTCACCATCAGATACTACCTATAAAATCTTTAAGATCGCGATCTGCAACCGAAATTAACGTATTTTTTAATCTGCATGACATTCAACTTTTTTTTTTTCCATAGTGACTCATCAAACGAGTCCTCCCAGCCAAGGCAGGGCGGGAGGGACTGTCAGACTCGTACTGACTAAAATCCACGGTGTCCTTCAATAGCCCTTTACGTTCCGGGTCACGGTAATGAGATAAGTCCCACGACCCCGGCAGGCTTTAGCCCTCTAGAGGGCGGTTTGACACAATGCTGACATTCTTTGAGGCGCGCGTGGAACACAACGCGCCGTCGACCCGGGCATGGTCCATGGTCGGACAGCGAGTTGCCCTTTACTCGCCGCCCCCATGACCGCGCCTACGGGGAGGCCGGAGAATTTTATAAGTAGGTCTGCCGACGTCCGTCACCGTGGGCGTCTACCACTGCGGCTTGGGTGGAGGGAGGACGCTATCCTCTCCCTCACGCAGCCCGCCTCCTCCATGCACAGCATGACTGCTTCGCAGAAGGAGGCGACCGCTTCCCACCCCGTCTCGCCCCGCAGCATGGCTTCGACCAATGCCGGGCGCGAGAGGTCTCCGCCTATCGCCGTCGTGAGGACACGGCGGTGCTCTGCCCAAGCGTGGCAGTCCTGGGGTGCTAAGACAGGAAACCTCCACGTCCGCCCGTTGACTGGAGTTCCCTCTCGGATACGTCCGGGGGGAAGACCAGTTTTTCGGGCCGGTGCACCCTGGGATGCGGGCAAAAACTCTTCCTTAGGCACTGTGTGCCTAAGGGGTTTCTTTGCCCGTATGCGAATAACCTGTCGTGTGGACGCTCCAACGCGTGTCCCTCTGATCAGCAGAGGGCACAGCGGCGGAGCGGGCTTGCGGACGGTGAGTAATGGGTAGCTCGCCGTCCGACCAAGGACAAAGCCCGGGTCGGTGGCGCGTCGTGTTTCGCGCCAAATGCCTGCTGGGGTCGCGGGTTTTTTCTTAACCCACGATACCGTGGCCCCGGAACGTAAAGGGCATCCGAAGGAACACGGGTGGATTTTAGTCAGTAAGAGTCTGACAGTCCCTTCCGCCCCACCCAGGGCGGGAGGACTCATTTGATGACACAGTACCTCCTGAAACATCCGTGTCCGGTGAGTACCTGCGTCATGTGGTAGGTCAGACCACCCGGAGGACACGGTGGAGCATACGGTGCAGGACTGCCCTGCTTGGGTGGAGTACGCCGTGTCCTCACGCAGGCGATAGGTGGAGACCTCTCGCGCCCGGCATTGGTCGCGGCCATGCTGCGGGGCGAGACGGAGTGGGAAGGGGTATCGCCTCCTTCTGCGAAGCAGTCATGCTCGCGAAGGAGGAGGCGGGCCGCGAGAGAGAGAGGATACCGTCCTCCCTCTGCCCTAGACGCAGTGGTAGACGCCCACAGCGACGGATGTCGCGGGACGATCTCCGGCCACCGTAGGCGCGGGCATGCGGACGGCGAGTAAAGGGCAACTTGCTGCCTGACCAAGACCATGGACCATGCCCGGGTCGACAGACGGCGCGTTGTGTTCCACGCGCGCCTCAAGGAGCGTCAGCATAATGACGGGGCCCCCCTATAGAGGGTCACAGTCACAGCCCTGCCGGGGTTGCGGGACATACGTATACCGCGACTCCGGTACACAAAGGGCTACCGAAGGAAACCGTGGATTTTAGTCAGTACAAGTCTGACAGTCCTTCCCGCCCTGCCCGGGGTGGGAGGACTCATTTGATGATTTTACCACGAAAAAAAAATGTGGTAGGTCTGACGGCGTGACGCCTTTCCAGCCACTCCTCATTCTCAAAGAGGGGTCTTGCCGCCGCGATTGCGGCGTGCCCGATGACATTCAACCTTAGGGTAGCAAACCATTTTTTAAGCTGACCGTACATAAAGGCGCACCTCACGCATTATAAGACCAAAATCATGACAAGTGACTGAACTGACTGCAGGCTACCAAGTAGAAAACCAAATCTATGTCGTGTTTGACCGGATGACTTATATTGGCTTAGTTTCTATAGACAACTTAGTTGCCAATGCCATTGACCATGAGCGTGGTCATCTAGGGCGTGAAGTTGCTTCGACTCGAGCATTTTTAAAAAATATTTACTCTAGAGAAAAAATAAAAATTAAATATTTAAAAAAAAGAAGAGAGGCATCATCATAGACAAGATTTCAGCGCCCCCCCGATCCTCGCGCCCTAGGCTGCAGCCTAATTAGCCTAAGGGTAAATCAGGCCCTGAACATTATAGGCTGCTTTTTATACGCAATGCTTGCATTTCCAGGTCATCCCACCGCCAAAGCACATTAAGACTGGAAGGACACGTCGTTGCGAAGCCTCCGCCAGCGAAGACACCCAGCAAAGATATTAATGGTTACGAGCTGAACAGCCGGAGGTAATCTAAGTTTAGACTCAATCGTATTGTAATATTTCATCACGAATTTCTGTTGAACTGCTCAAACAAAGGTATTTGTGTAAACTTGGTTGATGTTTAAAGACGATTTTGTAAACTTGGCCGATGTTAAAGACGGTTTTGTAAACTTGGCCGACGTTATAAGTTTATTTTGTAAAGTTTTGGTTTTTGTGTTGTTAGCTGGTTTATAAATAGTATGTGATTTGTCATAGTTGTTGAGCAGAGTATTATTTTTGTATATTTGTGTGCCAAATTTCAGATAAAATACATCTAGCCGTTATAGTTCCACACGACTGAGTTTCAAGCGGCCAAAATGTAAAATGTTGTGGCCATATTAGGCCTTCCAGCCATGTTTTACTTACACATCAGTTTTTCAGAAATTCGTTCAAAAAGAAAACTGTCTTAAGACTACGATTATTTTTATATTCGTGTTCAAAAAATCACTACTATTGTTCAGTACTAGAATCTGAGACCTCAATAAGGGCAATTTTAAAATATCATGTTTACCGAGTGATTTTTTAAAACGATTATAAAAAAGTATAGTTAAAATACCATCTTTCCTAGTTTTATTTTTAGAATTATAATCTGTAGTCACAAAGTATTTTTAATCTATATTACAGTTGTGTTGCCAGACCAAAAAATAATATTTCCAATATGGCGACTAAAGTCTTAAGGCAGTGTTTTTTTAACAATCACCGTTGTTTGATATTTTTGACATTTTAATTTGACGTTTGATATTGCTAAAGCTGACCTATGACTTTTGATATAAAAAAAGGCTAGAAGTGTCTTAATAAATGACTATTTAGTGCAATTCTTTGCAATATCAAAGAAAAATGTACTCGACATGTTAAAAAAATATCAGTGATGGGAAATTATCAAGACATCGAATAGTTAAAGATCATTTTTATAATTTAATTATTTTGATAGGGCTTTTCGGTTATAACTACAATACTATATAGGCTGTAACGCATTTGCGATTTAGTCGCGTTATTTTATTACTTAATATTAAATAATTTTAAAGAAGATTTTATTAAAATATTTAGCAAATTTTGTTTTCCTAATATTTCTCTATTTTTTAAATCCTGCCCACAATTTCTAACACTTTTTCATTTTTGATAAACTAGTTTCTTTTGACCTCATAGCGTTTTTAAGTCGCAAATGCGTAAACAGCATTCAAAAAGAGAATATTTCATAGATCGACATTTTGTAAACGTATTAAGCATTTGCGATTATTTTGTACCACCTTATTTTTTAGTTTGAACTTATGAATTGAAGGCAGTTGCTACCTGTAACTTCAGTACATGGAAAATTTTATATGATCCAAATCCATGATATGAGTGACTTTAATAAGTATGAAGCATTGGGATCAATAGCCTTGTGTGCAGCGCTGTCACAGCGTCGAAATTGCAAGCAGACATAGACGCTACAGGCGCTTTTGTGCTCTGTATGTGCAACATAACTTCTTCTAATGTTACGATTCTTACAAACTTCTTTCGCATCGTTTAATTTAATAATAAAAAAAATCAGTTATTTTAAATACGTACTGTTAAAAAAATACCTTCAATTCAAAAGGTTCTAAATAGTATTTTTCATTACTTAATAAGTGTCTTCGAATGTGATAAAAATATTCCACGTTTTTGTTTTGTATGAAATTAGTAGATTTTTTAATATGAACAAAATATTGTAAAACTTTATAACATTTTGACATTTTATATTAATGACATTTTTTTTAGAAAAGCTTTGACATATCACTTTTGACAATATAATTTTTAAACTGTAACCGTCTTACCGCAAAAAAGATAAACATCTGTTTAACGACGTTGACGTTGACAGTTTTGTTAGACAAGTGTTCAACAGATGTTTAATTATTTTGTGGTGAGACGGCGAATGTACATTTATGGGCTCACTGAAGCTTTGGTTATTGGGCTGTATTATCCATATTAAAAGTTGAATCTCCTTAATGTATGTTTACTATTTTAATGCTACTTAAATAATTTCTAGCCGTAACCATGGCCAACAGTGTGGCAATATTACTTTATTTTTAATTCTTTGGGCTTCGGGTTGCCATTAAAATCTTATTGTATTGGTTTTAAAAATAAGACAGGTGTTAATGTTGGGACTGCAAAATATCGATACCTATTTTATCGACTAAATTGTTTAGTCAATTTTTTTACAATATTTTTTTTCATTTTTTTGACTCTTGATGACTTTAGAACTCGACTAAAAAGTTTAGTTGATATATCGATAAAATTGTAGCGGATAGAAAAAATATTATTATTTTTATAAAAAAAATACTAATTTACCGATAGTTACTAGTCTATTACTTGTGGGTCCGTCCATTAGATTTCTTAGCTTAATATAATTTTACCAATTATCAAAGTTTTCGTAGTTTTATAAAAGGAGCGGTTACTACGTATATTTTAAGATTTTTCTGGGCGTGCATTTTATAAAAAACTTGGCTAATATATTTTAAATATACTCATTTGGCCGACTACAACAACGAAGTTAACACTTGGCTAATGTTTAAAAAAGCAAAAAAATGTTCCTCATTTTTCTAAATTACTTCAAGTACAGTTTGTCTTCGGATCGACCAAAGGTTGACTGTTAGCTCCGACTCTGTACATTTGTGAGGTTATATTTAAAAAAAAAGCTATACGAGAATCTCTAATATTAAGTATTTACCAGGTTAACAATTGCACGTTCAGATTTTTACGAATAGTTCGTCAATGAGGAGATATAAAGAAACTATTTTGGAATACGTACTTAGGCATAATTATAAAGAATGACAATAAAATGGTATGTCATGTCAACAGTTTTTTCACAATTATTTTACTTTTGACAACTGAGATATTATCAGCCTCATCGAAATAGGAATAAAGATCACTGTAATTTTGACAGTGATGCGAAATCAGGGATAAAATAACTGCGAGAGTTACTGTACCTACTTGAGTGGATTAGATTGTAGTTGTACAAACAACCCAAAATGGTGCTAAAGGGTCACTATCAAGCAACTATAACTTATGAAGTGAAAAGGAATGCTGCATCGTCTAAGCAATGTAATTAGACTATGCAAGTAAAAACACTTGGCCAAGTAATTTTGTTACTTAATTTTTTTTGAAAAATCATCGCCTTCCTTCTTTTTTTCCAATTATGCTGTGATTGATTGCCGCTCTAAATGGATGTGCCTGAATTCCAGTATACATATAAATGCTAATTGAAGTTGCTTGACTGTTTTGTTTCCGGAATTTACTGGTTCTCAAACTTGGTTCCCTTTTTTTGTTTAATTTATACATTTTGTTTCTAACATCATACGGCATATCCCTAAAGTCTTGGCCATTTATTAAAGCCAAGACTGTGTAGAGGGCCAAGGTAAGCATTATTAACTTGATCTTGACTTGGCCAAGGTCTAAACGAATGTTAATGTGTAAATTGTAAACTCGACTATTTACGACTTGGCCTTGGTAAAATTGTAAACTTGGCTATATACTACTTGGCCAAGTTTCAGACACGAGCCAAGTTATGAAACCTAAACAATTATTGCTCAAATTCAGTAATTAAGAACATCACTTAACTGTATTTTTTAATATTAAATTGTTTGTAATTTGTAAATAAATGAAGGTGTAAGATATATTTCTTGAGTGTTTTATTGTTACTTGTTTTCCAAAAAATGATGGTGTAGACTGGAAAGCCTAGAGTCAACCGGACTTAGTTACTACCAACGACTATATATTACTAGACTACGCATTGCACGATCTAACGAACAAAACTATTCTGCCAACTCGCTGAGGTACTACCTAAGCGAGGGGGACGGGGTACTGCGTTGTGATTGGCTAACTCAAGGTCTGTTCTGTCTCAACGTATGTTTACGGCTCACAGGATTGGTCGAAATGAGACGGATATAAGACTTTTTTGCCTGATGTGTTGGCAGACATCGGTCGCCTGTTATTAGGAGTCTAGTATTATATCGTCGTTGGTTACTACTAACTACCAACACCATGCTACCGAAAGACCTCTGCTTCGAATTTTTGTGGAGCGGCAGGATTTTATGTATGTCGCATCCAGGTGTATTAGTTAGCTGGCGATCAGAATAGTATCAGTACTAAGGGAACTTGATGACGCGACGCGACGCAATTCAACCAATTCCAACTATAAGTGAAAATCATCCTTAAGGACTTTACGAATGGCGCGATGCGACGCAATGTGACGCGATTCAAAATCAAAAGTCATTTATTCAAATTAGGCTGATTTATCAGCACTTTTTGAAGGTCAAATTTTACATAAGACATTCCCCCAAAGCGCCCCCCCTTCGACACTTCCTAGTGTTTTGGCTGGGAAGAAGAAGTGGCGGAACAAACTCCCCAGCAACACATCTGTCTGAAGGGTTAGAAGAACCAAGATTTATACAATTTAATAGAACATTCACATTATACATCAATCCGAGATTACACCCCAATCGTGACTAGAAGGCACATAAAGATAAACTAGGACCATCCATCATAGTAAAAAACAACATAAAGAAAATAAATTAAATTACATATAACAAAACCAAAGATCAGCAAGTCGACCAGACACCACAAGCAGCACCCGTTCACGAGTTTAACGCAAATATCAGCTACTCCCCCACGCCATGTAAGATTTGAACGAATTCCAACTACAAGTGAAAATCAAACTTGTTGTTATCTATGGGTAGATGAAAAGCAAAACACGATGGCCATGACGACGTCAAGTTAATCGAATTGCATCATTATTTCTTAGTGGCAAGGTTGATTTTCAATTGTAGTTGGAATTGGTTCGAATCGCGTCGCATTGCGTTGCAACGCGCCATGGTTAAATTCCCTTACCACTAGGACATAATCTTCTATACCTATAATAAAATTGGAGTGTCTGTTTGTAATATTGAAATAACCGTTTTTTTCAACTTGCATATGAATATATATACGATACATACACCAAAACAACATTTTTTAAAATTTTTGTCTGTCTGTCTGTCTGTTTGTCTGTCTGTTTGTATCGGCTAATCTTTGGAATGGCTGGACCGATTTTGACGGGACTTTTACTGGCAGGTAGCTGATGTAATAAGGCGTAACATAGGCTTACTTTTATTTTAGAAAAATCTTTTATTTTAGAAAAAAAATAGGATTATGTGCACTTGGTATCACAACTTCTCGTAACATTCTGAAATGGCTGGACCGATTTTAACGGGACTTTTAATGGCAGGTAGCTGATGTAACAATGAATAACATAAGCTACTTTTATTTTAGAAAAAAAAAATAGGATTATGTGCACTTGGTATCACAACTTCACGTAACTTTCTGAAATGGCTGGACCGATTTTGATGGGTCTTTTATCTATACCTATAATAAAATTGGAGTGTCTGTTTGTAATATTGAAATAACCGTTTTTTTCAACTTGCATATGAATATATATATGTCGTGGATTGATGTCGCTACTGTACAACGTACAACGCCATCTACCCATTCAATTCGAAACTAAACATCACGTGATCAGAAACGCAAGCGCGCCCCACCGCTTGGACACGATCGTCGGTAGAGGGGATGCAGCGAGGACGGACAGAGAGCGAGCGTTAGCTCAGTCTAGTTCGGACAGTCTTGGCAGACGCTCGGTACCAACGCACGTGTCTGTTTCTGTTTTAATACTAAACCGTTATTTTAAATAAAATCAGTGAAAGTTATAACCGTATTTCGTTCGAGTACCCACACAGTGCCCACGTTCATCAAAAATTATGTCGGATCGTGAGGAACGCCCAATACTTCGCACCTCGGCCACCCTCGATGCGACATCAGCAGTGGGATACCCTCGAGACGAAGAAAATATGGAGAATGGAGCAATGACGTCACGCTGTGACGAGAATTTGCTTCGTACGCTGTTGGCAGCCCAAAATCAGAACATGATGTCCCTCATAGAAGCCGTCAGGGGTCCAGCAGGTACCAAGCATATTTCTTTGCCTGAATTTGACCCGGATAAGCCGGATGTAGACGCACGTGCTTGGTGCACAACAGCGGATCTGTGCTTATCGGAAGTTCCGCTTCAGGGAAGTGCACTTATCATCACCTTAAGCAAGGCCCTGAAAGGAAGTGCTTCACGTTGGCTGGCGCAAGTGTCGTTTGCGGGGATGACATGGTGTGACTTTAAAAGCCTGTTTTTATCCCGTTACGACTGCGTGGACACACCAGCCGCTTCGCTTTTCAAACTGATGAGTAGCAAGCCTAGGGAAGGTGAATGCTATGCTGCTTACGCTGCCCGGTGGCTTTCTACACTCGCATCACGCTGGCAAAATATGAACGCCGAAGCACCACAACCACAGCAATGGCAACGAGAGGGGTTCATCGACAACAGCGAAGCCTCATGCATCCAGGATCACCTGCTTTCACTGCCACGGCGCAATAAGAGGAGCAGCGCCGATTCCGGGGAAAAGAGGGTTGACCTGTGCCTCCTGAACGCGTAGACTGGGACCATATCTGGTGAGCAATTTTCATTTCATTACGATTCTGGTGCTTTCGCTGTTTAAGCGTGTTATGATGTGATTTCGCTGGTTAAGCGTTAGCTGTTGAATCGCCGGTTAAGCGCTGTGGATTTGTTTGGTAGAGTCATAATACTTTCTTAATTTCGTGCCTGAAGTATCAAGTACCATTTTGAAGTAGAGGTGTTTTAAGTTGAATGCGTGTGGAATCTTAGTCGGCTGGTCAGACCGTACCAGTAGCCATTTCGTAGTCGTAGTCCGTATCTTATTGACATCCCAGTGTCCATAGACTCGCGGTGTGCGAATGTCACTTACGGAGGTCGTGTATTGTGCGTTCATGGTGAACGGTGTGAAACAAACAGAGGTTTGTTGGTGGTGCTAGTGTTAGCCATAGGCCACGAATTTGATTCCTGCTTTTTGATAATTAGTTTCTTGCATTCTAATGATACAATTGCAAAGGTACTTGGTTGCTCTACGATTTTCGATCAGTCTTAATTGTTTTTTTTTTTTTTTTTTTTAATAATCTGTAATGTTATAAGAAAAACAAAGTGACGTGTTGAACAAACCTACTTTGAGAATTATTTTGTTAAAGATAAAGCTAAACTAGTAGAGTTTGATGTTGGTGATTTAGTTCTAATCAAATGAGGAACGATATCAAGTTAAACTCTATCCAAAATACAAAGGTCCTTTTAAGGTTATCGAATTGCTCTAAGGTGATCGCTATGTTTTAAAATCTTTAACTGGCAACAGAACATACAAGAGTATGCTCGTGATCGCATAAGAAGGACGCCACAAGGTTATGTCAGCTTTGGGAGAAAGAGTTTGTTGTGACGTTTATTAGACCCTGTAATTAGTTTGATGAGAATACCTTTTCCATTTGGGTCAGGAATGGCCGAACAAGTAGAATGGTTACTGTTCGAGAATTTTCTTTCATTTCAGATGCCAAGCGATCGAAGTTTCAGCCGTCAACTTTGAAGTGTCACAACTGCGGTAAACCAGGTCACAGATCGGTTGACTGTCGACCAAGGAGTGAAGTGAAGGGTAAGGTGGCTGATTCTGCAACGTCTGCATCAACTTCTACGGGATCAAAGCAGCGTCTAGATGTCATCTGTTTTCGATGCGGCAACACCGGACATTTTGCTTCTTAATGTCCACGGAGCAATGGCGGCGGCAACGGCACACGTGGTTCGAGCAGTTCAGTGGCAGCGCCTGCACCAGCAGTGAGCAGCGAGCGACGCGTTAAAGTTTGCTACGTCAGCAATCCTAGTGGTGTGTTGATGAACTCTGGTGAGTCATTTCCATTTTATTAAGATTTTGGTGCCGAATGCTCTCTAGTGAAAGATAATTTTGCGTCAAAGTTTAGTGGCAAACGCGTAAACAATACAGTAAATTTAACGGGAATCGGTCGCGGTAGTGTGCAAAGTACCCTCAAGAGCATGTTGACAGCTGTAGAGACTAGTCGTGATCACTCTTGGCAGGATGCATTAGGAGAAGTTCAGCTGGCCATGAACTCCACTATTAATAGGGTGACTAAATCCAGCCCCCTCGAGTTAATGATTGGAAGGGTAGCACGTCCGCTTAGTTTAGTGACCGCTGATGATGATGAGGTTAACATTGATTTAGACGAGACTAGAGAGCAAGCGACACAGAACATGGAGAAAATATCAAAGCATGATAAGAATCATTTTGACCAAAATAAGGCCAGAGTGTCTAAGTTAGCCGTTAATGATTATGTTTTGATTGAAAATAAGGAAAGGAATCAGACTAAACTAGATCCCAAATTCGAAGGCCCATTAAAGATTATTGACGTATTAGACGGGGATAGGTACCTACTTATGGCACTTGACTCTAAGAGAACGTACAAGTACCCCCATGACGGTGTGAGAAAGATCCCCGATCACCAAGTGCCTCGAGAGTTAGATGTCATAGTTGATGACAGTGGTAGTGAAACCACAACCGATTAAGAATGGCGTGTGTACTCATACTCGGAACTCTTGACCGCACCTCATGAGTAACATGTGGCGATGGGTCTATGAGAAGTCGTTGGTGCGATTTCTGTCTGTGTTGGTGCACAGAGCGCTTTATGTGTTGTAGCACATTTTGCGCAAGATGTTTTGAGAATCGTTGGTGCGATTCTGGTCTGTGTTGGTGCACAGAGTGTCTCATGTGTTGTAGCACATGTGGCAGTGGGTATGCAAAGAATCGTTGGTGCGATTCTGATCTGTGTTGGTGCACAGATTGTGATGAAAGTTTGATGAGTTGAGTATGCATTGCCTATGAAATTAGATTCAGATTTGTGGATAGTTTTCCGTTGATTACCTTGTTGATCGGATCTCTTCCCATTACTTGTTGTGCAGGAAGCACTGTGTAAAAACCCTAATGACAGGGCATTGTAAATCATGACAGTTGGTTATTGTGTGTACGTAGATTTAGTGGAAATAAACTGCAGTGAAAATGAGTCACTCGGTTTCTATTGGCAGGATAGCCGAGCATTTTACTCTCTGAGTGTATTTTGTCCACAGGTACTACACCCGAGGACGGGTGCTAGTCAGGGATGGCCGTGTCGTGGATTGATGTCGCTACTGTACAACGTACAACGCCATCTACCCATTCAATTCGAAACTAAACATCACGTGATCAGAAACGCAAGCGCGCCCCACCGCTTGGACACGATCGTCGGTAGAGGGGATGCAGCGAGGACGGACAGAGAGCGAGCGTTAGCTCAGTCTAGTTCGGACAGTCTTGGCAGACGCTCGGTACCAACGCACGTGTCTGTTTCTGTTTTAATACTAAACCGTTATTTTAAATAAAATCAGTGAAAGTTATAACCGTATTTCGTTCGAGTACCCACACAGTGCCCACGTTCATCAAAAATTATGTCGGATCGTGAGGAACGCCCAATACTTCGCACCTCGGCCACCCTCGATGCGACATATACGATACATACACCAAAACAACATTTTTTAAAATTTTTGTCTGTCTGTCTGTCTGTTTGTCTGTCTGTTTGTATCGGCTAATCTTTGGAATGGCTGGACCGATTTTGACGGGACTTTTACTGGCAGGTAGCTGATGTAATAAGGCGTAACATAGGCTTACTTTTATTTTAGAAAAATCTTTTATTTTAGAAAAAAAATAGGATTATGTGCACTTGGTATCACAACTTCTCGTAACATTCTGAAATGGCTGGACCGATTTTAACGGGACTTTTAATGGCAGGTAGCTGATGTAACAATGAATAACATAAGCTACTTTTATTTTAGAAAAAAAAAAATAGGATTATGTGCACTTGGTATCACAACTTCACGTAACTTTCTGAAATGGCTGGACCGATTTTGATGGGTCTTTTATTGGCAGGTAGCTAATGTAATAAGGAGTAACTTAGCCCACTTTTATTTTAGAAAAAATCTTTTATTTTCGAAAAACTTATTGGGATTATGTGCAATTGGTACCTATCACAACTTCACGTCACATTTATACGCAACAATTTGTGAGTAAATTACATTAAACTTACATTAAGTTTTTAATTTAATCGTAATCAGCTCACATCTTATAACAAAATGTAAAATAATAAAAATTATAATAGTGTGTCCGAATATAGAACCAGCGCCATCTCTCGCCATTACTCGATCAACTGCGTGCGTATTCGTTTTAGCAAAGATAATAGGTTTTAGGGTCTGTACGGTCCAACCGTACAATTATTCATAATATTGTGTCTTTAACGTTAATCAAGCAGTTTTGTACCGCGTGCGCAATATACCTCAGTTCGCGTTCGGTCACCGCCGCGTGTACTCACAGTTGTCAATTGGTACAATCAGTGTTCAGTACCAAACCATCTTTTATTCTCTTCCACCGTCATCTAATCGTTAATGTACGATCCAGCAAGGGATCATACAGGGTCAGTTCAGACCGAGACGCGAAGCGACGCGACGATGCGTGAAGAAGCCTGAGGTTTCGCGCTGCGCCGCGCTGCACCTCGCTGCGCCATGATGAGCCTGACGACGGCGATAGGCGGAGACCTCTCGCGCTTGGCATATGCGTATGCTGCAGGGAGAGACGGAGTGGGAAGCGGTCGCCTCCTTCTGCGAAGCAGTCGTGCTCGCGAAGGAGGAGGCGGGCCGAGTGAGGGAGACGACAGAGACAGAGTCGTCCCTCCGACCGGCGCCACGCGGCGCCGCGGCGTGCTCTGCATCATGCGGCCTCGGCAGGCGCAGGGGCGCGCATCTGCATGGAGATGCCTACGCCGCGAGACGACACGCGGCGCAGTACTGATTGGCTCAACGTATTCAACATTTTCACAACGAAATGTGTATCTTTTCGCGTAGAAAATAAAGTCGTATTTTGAATGGCTCTTAAAAGTGTGCGCGCATCGGCGCGTCGCTTCGTGTCTCGGTGGGACCCTCATCTTTCGAAATGTTTTGGTTAGATTCGATCTAGGGTCAGCTCAGACCGAGTTACCGAGACCGAGGCCCATTGATTTTGAAGTGCGAAGTAAATAATAACTTGCTATTTGAGTCAATTAGTTTTATTTACTACGTAGTTTGAAATTTTATTAGTAGTCCAGTCATTAAAGCCCAAACCCGAAAATAATTAGTAACTTGCTGAAATTTTAGGGGGTTCTTAAGGAAGGTAAAATAACATACCGGGTGATTTTGCAGCGTTCTGGGGTGTACGGAAAGGGTTGAAAAGGGGTGAAAAGATGTTTTTTGCTAATAACATTGCCAAAAAAATTAGTAACACGCTGCAAATTTGGAATAAGGTTGTTCTTACGGTTTTGTAACGTGTATTAAATTTGCAGCGTTTTGCAACATACGGAACATTGTTTTTTTTTAAAAACAGTGCAATTAGTTAAAAACAGGGGTAAGAAAATTAGTAACACGCTGCAAATTTGGAATTAGGTTGTTCTTACCGGTTTGTAACGTGTATCAAATTTGCAGCGTTTTGCAACATACGGAACATTGTCTATTATTGAAAAAACAATGAAATTATTTAATCGTACGGGTGAAAAAAATTTGTAACTCGCTGTAAATTTGTAATTAAGTTGTTTTTACCGTTTCGTAACGTATATCGTACTGTTTTTTTTAATAATAAACAATGTTCAATTTGTTGTAAAACGCTGCAAATTTGATATACCTTACGAAACGGTAAAAACAACTTAATTACAAATTTAAAGCGAGTTACAATTTTTTTTCACCCGTGTGATTAAATAATTTCATTGTTTTTTTAATAATAGACAATGTTCCGTATGTTGCAAAACGCTGCAAATTTCATACACGTTACAAAACGGTAAGAACAACCTAATTCCAAATTTGCAGCGTGTTACTAATTTTCTTACCCCTGTTTTTAACTAATTGCACTGTTTTGAAAAAAAACAATGTTCCGTATGTTGCAAAACGCTGCAAATTTAATACACGTTACAAAACCGTAAGAACAACCTTATTCCAAATTTGCAGCGTGTTACTAATTTTTTTGGCAATGTTATTAGCAAAAAACACCTTTTCACCCCTTTTCAACCCTTTCCGTACACCCCAGAACGCTGCAAAATCACCCGGTATGTTATTTTACCTTCCTTAAGAACCCCCTAAAATTTCAGCAAGTTACTAATTATTTTCGGGTTTAGGCTTTAATGACTGGACTATAGTCTTCATTCTCATATTGAATGAAAAAACAAACATTTTATTTGTTTGGTTCAGTTTTTTTTTAAATCCCTTCTAGAAAAAAAAAACAAACCTGTCGCATCGTAGCTTAAATGCGAAAAGTCCCAGGAATCATATATAATATCGTGAAGTGAACCTTAGAGCAATTTGAGCAAGGTAAGTCAAAACTCTAGCGTCAGAAACGCCTACGCAACGTCAGTCTCAACTTAGTATACAGTCGTCTCTTAAGGCAGTTTCTGGATCACAGGAGAGTTTGGAGGACCACTCACGTGAGTCTGAGACTTTTCACCGAAAGGCAGTCGCGCTTAAGTTCGCAGAGAATTCTGACCGCGACTTTGCTCTCCCAAGAAAGCAGCGAGGACCGCAAAGCGCCTTTGACCGAGAGCATGACACCCTCTCACGTCAGTCTGGAGACTTTCACCGATAGGGATTCGCGCCATTAAAGAACACATTGTTAGTTCCGATATCCACGCGAACGAAGTCGCGGGCACAGCTAGTTATGACATAAAATGCGCGGTTGTTAAGGGTCGAAGAAAAACAAAACACGCTCGCCACGACGACGTAAGTGAGTCGAATTGCATCATGATATTATCGTAGTAGACGATTTTCATGTTTAGTTAGTAGAAATTACAAATCGCATGAATCGGTAATGTCAATAATTGTGGGCGCAGAGTGGATACGGGTAAATGAGAGAAATAGCTCCTTTGTCTTATGCACAGTTATATTACAGAGTCTGTTACCAACTCTGCTACATTAATACTCATAGGCCATTATCATGAAATTCCAGTTATTTTGACGGTAAGTAAATTCGAACTCTGACATTAATTTCAAGGAAAAAATTAGTTCCTTCTTCGCACACCAGAGGCGCTGTTTCATTTTTCATGGGTACAAGAAACGCTGTAAATACTGGAAAGACGCTGTAAAATAAAATACTGTAAACTCGTGATAAGGGCTCTGACCTTAACAGGAAACACAGTACAGTACCCTTAGCACGAGTTTTCACTCTTTTACTTTACAGCGTCTTTCCAGTATTGACAGCGTATCTTGTATGAAAAATGAAACACCGCCTCTGGTGTGCGAAGAAGGAACTATTTTTTTCCTTGAAAATTGACAATTTGAATTGTCAAAGTTCCAGTTTACTTTACGTCTCAAATACTGAAAACTCGTGCTAAGGGTACAGTTCCTAGGGCAGTATGTGTCACCTCCACCATGTCCGAAAGATCACTGTCAATCTGTGGGACAGTGGTGGATATCAGACATCTACCTCTACACTCAGCACAACGCCGAACAAAGGCGTTTGTGTTCACTTTAATAGCTCATCAATTGCATAGGTAGCAGGCATCGGTATATAATCAATGTAATCGGCTGAATAAAATATATGCTAAAGACATTTTAGTCTGTAGAGGCAGAACAGTCTGGAGACACTTCAGTGAATATAAGAAAAAGTGAATCTTATAACTAACCTAGTTGACCAGTACCCTTAGCACGAGTTTTCAGTATTTGAGACGTAAAGTAAACTGGAAGTTTGACAATTTCAAATTGACAATTTTCAAGGAAAAAATTAGTTCCTTCTTCGCACACCAGAGGCGGTGTTTCATTTTTCATACAAGAAACGCTGTAAATACTGGAAAGACGCTGTAAAGTAAAAGAGTGAAAATTGGTGCTACCTTAGCACGAGTTAGTACTGAGCACGCCATGACAGATTGGTGTCAATAAACACCCAAATCTTTGGCGGTATCTGCGTATGATGTGTACAACATCGAGTTACATACAGGTGCTATTATAAAGATGCCACAACAACTGCACTGCTTCAGTATAGATAGAATGGGAGGTTTCAATACATGACGTGGCTGTCTTCAATTTAGATTATGACTATGGACACTTTTACTTGCTACATCGTTCTCACATAATGTAGTACCATCTCAAGTTGAATGATGTAACAAAGGTTTTGTTATAATTTTGGCGATTGAAAAAGAGTGTCCATGGAGTTTTTTGCCCGTTCTTCTCCATAGAGATCTACGCTTTGGAATGGGCATCTACGGTACTTTCACAGTTTTTGTCTTGGGACTGTAGCACCGTAACTATTTTTTAAACTATTTTATTTTACTTTTGTCTTTTGACAATTCAAAAGTGCCTGTAACTGGCCTACTTACTTGAAATAAACGATTTGATTTGAGATGGAGCGGCTTACTTCTTTATCATGAAAATTCTAATGGACTGGAAGCACATGTGCTACTAAGGTCCTCAGACTCGGACAGATTATAAGTTGCGTCAACCTTGAGCAGAAGACACGCCCTAAGAAAAAACATTGTATCCCATACGCGGGCCGCGGGAACGGGCGGCAATTCACGCGGCACAGTTTGCAAACCACGGGCACGGGCGTTTGTCGCGGCTACAAGACTTTGTTCCTGTACTATTCGACACGACTACCGCTACCGTGAAATATATCCCATATTCTTGCCGCCTGCCGCCCCTCCATTCGCCGTTGTTCTCCCTCGGCCCATCTCACCAATAGCGCAGCTGGTCGCCGCAACGCTTGGCTTGATCAATACATTTATTTAAGTTGCCAGACGCCTCTCCGTTCGAATTATCGCCGCAGCGAATGTCCCTTGGCCAGGTGCTCAATTAGGAAGGTCGTAAAAGTTTTCTGTCTGTCCATTTCGACAATCTTCGATCACCTCGTCAACCGGACCGTCTTCACCTCGTCGCTCATCAATCTCTTCGTATTGAGGAGTCTCAGCAACCTCCTCATATTGATGTCCCTCAATCTCGGCTATTTCACGAGCGCACTCATCTCTCATGAGGAGGTTTACATAGAACGGTTGATGTGGCTGAAACAAAAAAAAGTGTTTTTGAAGGTTCAATCAGTTTTTAAGAAGAATGTGGTTCTACACCAAGACGTATTTATTTTAATTTTTTTTTTTGTTTTTTTTTTTTTATTCGATAATGGACACACACACAGACAAAATAAAAAAAAAAATTCAAAATACAGTAAGAATTTTGCTGAGCATGTCCACACCAAAAGGGTAACCAACTCAGCATAATATGCTGGGCGAAAGACACCCAGCGCTGGTTTTCAGTTGGCACCACGCAGTGACACACGGACGAGGGTCGGCAAAGAAAAAAATAAATAAATAAAATTGTTAAATAACATTTAATAAACAATTAGAAAAGTGTGTAGGGAAAATTGAAGTGTATGACCAAGGACGATGACGATGGGGGGGGGGGAATAGTGTCGTTACAACTTTTCGTCTTAATTTTTTCCGTCTGCCCCCTTTCGCAACGCGCGTTAAGGAACTTCGTTCCAAAAATATATTATTGTAAGAATTTATGAACTTACTTGGATTGTTGGTAATCGAGGGTTGCCCGTAGGACGACGTTTGAACAAACAACATTTCCAGACCACAATGGCCACAACGACCACGACCAATAACACTCCAAGAACTGAAGGTACTATTACGACAATATCATTGTTGTCTGTTTGAGTTGCATCTGAAACAAATTTATGTTATTATCAGCTGTTCCCCGCCCGCGGTTTCACAGCCGTTGCTCGCTCCCATTGGTCGAATCATGATGTTATACGTATTATAACCTATAGTTTGATAATTTAATAATTTATTGATAATCAAGTACGCTACGGTGATCCCCAAACTAGACATGTCATTGTGACTGTATCTTGGGGATCAGAGTTGTACATTTTTAATATTTCTAAAAGTAAACATCGTACCAAGTGGTCATCTATATACATATAATAAAACTGTAGAAAAATAGTTTTTGTACATCAAAATAAAATCCAAAAAAAATAGCTAGGGTGTTGAAGGACAACCAACAGAACCCATTTCCAGCATTTTTAGAATTTTTGTCTGTTTGTCGGTTTGTCGGTTTGTCTGTTTATTTGTGGCTCCATCACGTAAAATGTACGAAGGCAATGTAGATAACCTTTATACACAACGATCGAGCGTAACTTGAGGACTAATTTAGTTTTTGTTTCATTGCAATCGGTTAAGTCTATCAAAAGATATTTGAATTTAAAGTGTTCCAGACCCAGAAGTAAAATTACGGTCAGTTTACACCGAGACGCGCAGTTCAGTAGCGCGATCTAGCTTGGAATAGAAAAACTACATACCTATTCAAATAATGTTGTGGACTGGAGTGGAGTGGTTTGGAGTGGAGTAGGGTAGAGTAGAGTAGAGTTAAGTAGAGTGTAATGGAATAGAATGGGATGGTTTGGGATGGAATGGAAAGAAAGAAAAGGTTTTTATTAGACTCACACTAGAATGGGAATGAGTTTTTCATTTACTTATTCATCGAACAATTTACATTGTGTTTGAATTTACAATACAAAATCAATACTTAAGTGTGGATGTCAATACTGAGTGGGATGGAGTAGGATGGAGTGGGATGGAGTGGGAAGGAGTGGGATGGAGTGGGATAGAATCAGATGGAGTGGAATGGAGTGGGATGGATTAGAATGGAGTGCGATGTAGTGAGATGGAGTGGGATGGAGTGGGATGGAGTGGGATGGAGTGGTATGGAGTGGGATGGAGTGGGATGGAGTGGGATGGAGTGGGTTGGAGTGGGATGGAGTGGGATGGAGTGGGATGGAGTGGGATGGAGTGGGATGGAATCGGATGGAATCGGATGGAGTGGGATGGAGTGGGATGGATTAGGATAGAGTGGGATGTAGTGGGATGGAGTGGGTTGGAGTGGGATGGAGTGGGATGGAGTGGGATGCAGTGGGATGGAGTGGGATGGAGAGGGACGGAGTGGGATGGATTAGGATGGAGTGGGACTGAGTGGGATGGAGTGAGATGGAGTGGGATAGAGTGGGATGGATTACGATGGAGTGGGATGGAGTAGGATGAAATGGGCTGGAGGGGGATGGAGTGGGATGGAGTGCGATTGAGTGGGATGGAGTGGGATGTAGTGGGATGGAGTGGGTTGGAGTGGGATTGAGTGGGTTGGAGTGGGATGGAGTGGGTTGGAGTGGGTTGTAGTGGGATGGAGTGGGATGGAGTGGGACTGAGTGGGATGGAGTGGGATGGATTAGGATGGAGTGGGACTGAGTGGGATGGAGTGGGATGCAGTGGGATGGAGTGGGATGGATTAGGATGGAGTGGGATGTAGTGGGATGTAGTAGGATGAAATGGGCTGGAGTGGGATGGAGTGGGATAGAGTGGGATGTAGTGGGATGGAGTGGGTTGGAGTGGGAGGGAGTGGGTTGGAGTGGGTTGGAGTGGGATGGAGTGGGTTAGAGTGGGTTGTAGTGAGATGGAGTGGGTTGGAGTGGGACTGAGTGGGATGGAGTGGGATGGATTAGGATGGAGTGGGACTGAGTGGGATGGAGTGGGATGGAGTGGGATGGATTAGGATGGAGTGGGACTGAGTGGGATGGAGTGGGATGGAGTGGGATGGATTAGGATGGAGTGGGATGTAGTGGGATGGAGTAGGATGAAATGGGCTGGAGTGGGATGGAGTGGGATTGAGTGGGATGTAGTGGGACTGAGTGGGATGGAACGGGATGGAGTCGGATGGAGTGGGATGGAGTGGGATGGAGTAGGATGGAGTGGGATGGAGGGGGATGGAGGGGGATGGAGTGGGATGGAATGAGATAGAATGGGTGCTCTAATCCAGTAGCAATTCTTCTGAATCTGAACGACAGAGGGCGTTTATTATAATCACCTCAAATATTCTTGAAAAATAAATTCTAAATACAGGGATTATATGAAAACGATATGATTTATAAAAAAACGTGGCGAGAATTAAGCGCTTCGCACTAAAAAATACATTGTTAAATTCCGACATCCACGCGAACGAAGTCGCGGGCACAGCTAGTTAACAAATAAAAACGAAAAGTAATTAATTAAAAGTAACACAAAAACTGAAAAAAAATTGAGAGAAACTGAATACAATTTAGAAGCAAAACACGTGAATTAAATTTCAACTTGCTTGTGGTGTGTGTGTGTGTATATGACAGTGTGTGAGTGTGTTTCGTGTGTGTGCATTTTTGGGAGTTAATTAAGAGTGCTGACTATCTGTTTAGTAGGTACGTTTTTTTTAGCTTATTTGAAAATCCTTTCTGTTTCGTCGATAGTGAGAGTCATATCACCTTCCATCTTATAACCTTGATAAATGGTCTGGGAATCCAAGACATACTAACACAAAAATATTTTTTGAATTCGAACTAGATGTTCTTGGTAAGCGCGCTCCAAACAAACTCGTCAGCTAAAAATCCTTAGTGCAGCGAGGGATACAATCTACCCCAACGAGTCAGCAATTTTTAACCGACTTCAAAAAAAAAGTAGGTTCTCAGTTCGACCTGTATGTATGTATGTATGTATGTTTGTCCGCAATTATCTCGCGTTTGGCTGAACCGATTTTGATACAGTTTTCAGAAAAGTATTTGTTACATTCTGGGGAAGGTTTTAGTATAAAGACGCCGATTTTATGAAGATTTTTGTTGATTATCTGAACTAAAAAGGGAAAAATAAAAACTTTGAAAAAAAAAGGGAACCGACTTCAAAACTAAACACAAAAAAACTAAAAAATAACTTTTCTTTCGGAAGTCGGTGGCCATATGTCAATGAAATAAAATAAAACAAAGCCACCGACTACCGAAAGAAAAGTTATTTTATAGTTTTTTTGTGTTTAGTTTTGAAGTCGGTTCCCTTTTTTTTAAATAGTTTTTTTTTATAATTTAAGATTAATTTTCAAAATTAAACTTACTTGCATTATTTGTAGCAATGTTGCTTGTTGTTGTTTCTATGATACCACGCGGTGATGTGGGAGCATACCCCGTCAGATTGTTGACAGCACGGTTTACCTCGACTGTCGTCACTTCTATAGTTTTCTCTGATGTAGTAGTTAGAGGGGGATCTGCAAAACAGTGTTCAATATTTGTGTAGCATAAGCATAATAATTCTCCTCTAATGTCCCCACTGCTGGGAGTCCTTCAAGCGAGCTCAGTGTGGATCTTCGAAACTTTTGATTTTAATACATGTTGTTTTTAACCGACTTCAAAAAAAAAAGTAGGTTCTCAGTTCGACCTGTATGTATGTATGTATGTTTGTCCGCGATTATCTCGCGTTTGGCTGAACGGATTTTGATGCAGTTTTCAGGAAAGTTCATTACATTCTGGAGAAGGTTTTAGTATATAACACTAATAGATATCCCGTGACGTTGCCCGCGTGGATCCGTTTTGCTTACTTGGGTCGTAGATTTTCAGGGACGATTGCATGTTTGTCCGCAATTATCTCGCGTTTGGCTGAACCGATTTTGATGCAGTTTTCAGAAAAGTGTTTGTTACATTCTGGGGAAGGTTTTAGTATATAACAATAATGGATATCTCGTGAAGTTGCTTACATAGATCCGTTTTGCTTAATAGGATTGTAGATTTTCAAAGATGCCAATTTTATGAAGATTTTTGGTGTTGATTACTCGTATCTCAACTAAAAAGGGAAAAATAAAAAACTTTTTGAAAAAAAGGGAACCGACTTCAAAACCAAACACAAAAAAAACTATAAAATAACTTTTCTTTCGGAAGTCGGTGGCCATAATGTCAATGAAATTAAAAAAAACAAAGCCACCGACTTCCGAAAGAAAAGTTATTTTATAGTTTTTTTGTGTTTGGTTTTGAAGTCGGTTCCCTTTTTTTCAAAAAGTTTTTTTCATAACGATGATTTCTTTCACCATTTTAAGAGTAGTGGGGTCGAAATCAGACACGCGAGAGCGTGGCCAGCCAAGCAGGCGCGCTCACAATGTGTATAAAATAAATTCCACAAAGTATTGCACTTACTTGTATGGAAAATGAAAAAGCACCTCTAGTGTACAAACGAAGAACTAATTTGATTCTACATAATATAATCTATTAGGCGCTCCACCGACTGCACTGCGCCCCGTCGCACGGTGGGCTGGAATTGTCAAGTGGGGACTTAGGGTTGAACCATATCTGGCAGCACGGAATCGCCTTTTTCCGTTGCCCTTTCTCTTTCTGTCGCTTAGAACTGCCATTTGCTAGATGAGACAATGCGACAGCAGCCGGCCGCCTCACGGATTCCGCCGCGTGCTATCGCATTATGCATTCTGTCTGAATTTATTTGAAGAGCAGCATAGCTCGTTGTATAGCTTGTCGTGGTTGAATAGCTCGTCGTAGCTATTCGTTGATTGTTTCTTTGGCGCCGCCTCAAAATTTATTGCTTTTCAGTTCGATGTTTCGTCGGTTTGATTTTTTTTTAAAAGGTTTTATATTTTTACTTTTGAGTTTCCTATCTCGTGTCAATTTCTGTAACTAAAAAAAATATAAGACTTTTTTTAAAACCAATTTTTTTTTGTTAAATATTGACGACCTCCTACACCTGCTTTCTGTCTTCATTCTCAAACTCTCAACGACTGTCATACCCCAGCTACGTCTAAAGTTTTCATCAAGACTAGTGAAATGAGCCCAAACACGATAAAGGTGCTGTTAACTGTTGAGGACCTCTTGCCCCTGCTATCCGTCACCATCCTCAGACCCTCGATGGCAATGATACCTCAGCTAGGTCTAAAGTTCTCATCAAGCTGAGTGAAATGAGCCCAAACACGATATAGCTGTTGTTAACTGTTAAGGAACTCTTGGGACTGACTTCACAAAATAACAGGGATCTGGAGTTGATCTGATGATGGTGACGCCATCATGTTATGTTCTCCACATCTCTGCTATATATAAATGTCCTCAGAACTACAATTGTTAACTTTATTTCAACAGAATCGGTTCATAATTGAAAATTCTGTAGGAAGACAATTAATTCCTTTTTTTCTACCCTTAGAGGCCGATTTTAGTTTTGAAATTTAAATGGGACCAATTTTGAGATAAACTCTTTCCAACAATAAAATAATTTTTGAAATCGGACTACGTTAAGAAAAGTTATGCGTGGTCATACATAAAAAAATATATATGTAGGTATAAACATGGGGTCCATATTGGCTCACCTAAAGTTGTGAACCCGAAATTGTTCTTCCTAACGATTTGTAATCCGCATGATCACTCTTCCTAAAATTTTTCATCCTAAAGTTTTCATTCATACTTTTTGTAGAGCTACCGGCGATGTTCATAACACTCATGTTTCCGAATATTGTTATCAATAATATCGTTATTGTAAATATATTTAAACTCCTACTGTTTTTCATCATAACGTTTTTATCCCTAAACATTATTACGATAATATTTTTAGTTAGTCCTACTTCTGGGTGGTTTAAAAAAAAATAACCACGAAGGAGATAGCGGGGTCTTTCAGACCCCGCCATCCCCTTCTAACCTAAACTGTCCGAGTCGGGGTGCGCCCAGTCGTTTGGTCAGAGTGTCGTCTTGGGAGCACTATGAAAAAATGCCAACAAAATAAAAAGAAATCTAAACAAAAAAGATATGACTTTGAATAATAGTGTAAAAGAAGGTTATGTTGAGAAAATATAGGAAAACAAATAATAGTATAATAGATGTTTATTGCTACTGATATTATGAAGTCGAATGATTCGGTATTATGAAAATTAGTGACAGCGCAATTAGGAGTTGTGATTATTAGGATTAAAAATGTTAGGAATACAATTTTCGGGCTTCCAATGATCGGAGTTTAAATTTTAGGTGAACTTTGGCGCGCCCATAAACATGTCGAATTGAGAACCTCCTCCTTTTTTTTACGGGAATCTTGTGTTAGGACCTCAGAGGTCTCTAAACAATGAAGGGCGTAATGTTCGCGCCATGATTGAAATCCTTTTGACGCGGCCACAGACGCGGCGCTAGTGTCTGTGACATTACATCAAAATATGATTTTTACAAGTTTGGAATTCAGTTACACAGGATATTTCAATTGACTTTACCAGTTATAAGAACGTATCTGGCAGTTAAAGCAACAAGGTGCCTGAATATTCCAATGAAGAAATGTGTATGTGCCAGTTAGCATATTTTGTTTGTCTTTTACAACGAAGTATAAGTGTATGCATGTGTGATAAAACAAAAACTTGAAGATTTAGAAACAAAAGATACTCTTAATTTTATAGAGGAATGCCCAAAAATATATGGAGCAAAAACCCAGAATCGATTAAAACGACTTATGTGTGGCAAGGTAGAGTATACATACCCATAACCCAAATCCAATAATAAGTAGTTTTCGATTAAACCATCAACAAGTAAAAAAAAATTGTAACTAATAAGTTACGATTTTTTATAATGTTTCAAGTCAACTATTTAAATAATGTTTCAAATCAGCTATTTCCTTAAGTTTGCCGTATATGATTACTTCCCAGAATTTGATCCTTATTATCAACACTATCGAATGGTGTAATAATACAGGGTAGGTCATTTCACGCAGGCTCAATCCTTTACTAATTTCGGTGGGATGGCAATTTCGGTGGCTGTCTTATTTTCAAAACAACTACAGTTGTTTATTTCATACTAAGAATACTAATGTGTTCCAGAATAAAAAAAGAATATTTTTTCATCCAAAAACCTACAAATAAAAAAATACACCGAAATTAGTAAAGGATTGAGCCTGCGTGAAATGACCCAGGGTGTGTTTTTTTCCAAAATTAGCGGGTTCGATAGGAATCGAACCCGCTAATCAAAAAATCAATAATCCTGGCCAGGAGGTCAGGATTATTGATTTTTCTAAATCCAATGATGCAGTTTTAGTTTTCGTCAAAATTGGGCTCGAGATTCCTTTCAACGTTTTTCGATATTCCTCATAGTTTCGGATATAGCCATCCACGCCCAGTTGAAAAATTTTCAACCTGATTATGCTGCTGGCCTGTTTGGTTATGGTTTTATGCGAAACGAATAGCGTATTTATGTCCTCTGACTTAAGGTCTATTTTGTTGTTCATAAATTATTTTAATCGACTCTGGGTTTTTTTTGGGCATCCTTCTTTCACTTAATTTTTAACCCGTCCACCAAATATTATATCAATTCCATATAGAGGCATAGCTATGGCGATTTAAAAAAATTGAAATCTTCAATTCGCTCTCCTGTAAAATTTGCTTTTTTCAGTTACTTAGTTGTACCTACGTAGGTGTCGAAATATCGTTAAAAAGGAAAATTCATTTCCGCAGGACTTTAGTCGTGTCGCGGACTCTAGTGTGTAGATAGAGGCTTACCGTCACAGACGTCGCTGACATCCACTTCTAACGCGCAGGGAAAGCGACATATCTGCTCATCTGAAGAATAATTAAAACAACCAATAGTTAGTCTCTATATTATTGTCAAAATGTTAACATTCTGTGAAACTATTATTTAAAGCTAGGCCTGAATTCCTTTTACGTTGAGCCCAATGGTTGTTCGTACTGTCAGAGATGTGGCCAGCATACTACCACTTCATTTATTTCATTAATTTCAGCATGATATTTCGGTTGTCGTTTTATAACCAATAGTTTATTTAGGTAATATACTTTCGTTTGACATAACATTTTACAGAATTACAATTATTTTATATCATCAAGCTTAAATTCAATTAATCAGTATGATTATTTTTAAGGAATATTGTTTGTTTGGCATGCTCAAAATGGCACAAAGAACTTAAGATGCAAGAGCGAGCGTAGCGAGCTCCAGACTTGGGGCACCCCGACTCGAACAGGTTGGTTAGAAAGAGATGGCGGGGTCTGAAAGGATCCCACCTTCTCCCTTCACAACAAGCAAACGACAAAACACAACGAACAACCAATATTCGTTAAAAATAATTCAACTGTTTGATTAGTTTGTTGAATAAAATAAATGATTAAAAAACTGGCCAAGTGCGAGTCGGACTCGCCCATAAAGGGTCCGTAGCAGCAAGTAACATAAATATAAAAGCTCTCGTACCTAGTTAGTTGTAACTTTGAAAGGTAAATTGCGGTTTACGATTTATGACGTATTAAAAAAAAAATTCATAGTTATTTCTGTAGAATTCGACTGTTTTTAGCAATGATATTATAAGTAAAACATTGGTTTTTAGGGTTAGAATCCCTTAGTTATCCGTCTTTGCGTCTGTCTGTCTGTCAATCAAGATCCTTTTTCTCAGGCATGCGTGGAATTAATCTTTGGAATTGAGCAAAAATCAAATGTCTAAGTCAAATCAAGTTTTTTTTTGCTACATATTTTGATGCTTGCGGTATAATCTAAACTTATAAGGTACTTCTTGTTGACCTAGAATCATGAAATTGAGAAGCAGTATCTTACAGTACAAATAAAGGAATTATTTGGGAATTCATAACCATATCACAAAAAAAAACTATTACAAACTTATGTTTGTGTTTCATTTTGTTTGTCATCAACGGATTTGGATGTTTGATACAAGTTACCAACCTGTTATATATGTGTGCATGCCGAACACACCCGCCATGTTATTTTGTGAATACATGTCAGTACGCTAACAGCAAGCTATCGTTTCACTTGTCCCCATCCCACGTATTTATCAGTGGCGACGAGTACCTACATTATAAAAAAAAAAAAATAACCAGTAACGGAAAATGTCCGGGGCAATATTCGGGATTTTGTCATCGTTTGACCATAATACCCAGTCTTGGGAAACGTACAAGGCTCGGATTTCACAGTGGTTCATCGCGAATGACATAAATTCAACTAAAGATACGGCGGGAACAAAGCGACGAGCGATTCTACTCAGCGCACTCAGCGATGGCACGTACAAACTGGCAGCTGACCTCGCTCTGCCAAAGCAGCTGCAGGACGTGCCATACGAAGATATCATCGGATTGCTAGACGAACATTTCACTCCCAAGCGCTGTGGGTTCAGCGAGCGGTTCAAGTTTTATGCGGCTATGCAGCAGACGGGAGAAACGTTTAGTCAGTGGGCAGCGCGCCTGCGTGGGTTGTCGGCGCACTGCGGTTTCAATAACGTGGGCGAAGCTCTCCGAGACAGATTCGTCATGGGGATGAGTTCTGGGCCGGAGAGGGATAAGCTCTTCGCACAGGACCTTAAGGACCTGACTCTGGCCAAGGCCGTGGAGTTGGCGGAGAGTGTACATTGCGCGCGCGCGGGCGCGGCGGCCGCGCAGCCAGCACAAGCACATCACGAACAGCTGTTTAAAATTACACAAGCACGGCAGCGAGCGAACACCGCTGAACGCAGCTCCGCAGGTGATAAAGTGCAGTGTCAAGTGTGTGGGTATTACAACCACAAAACATCTCAGTGTCGTTTTGCGAAATCCAAATGTAAAAAGTGCAAATCTGTCGGTCACTTACGCAGAATGTGTAAAAATGTAAATTTTTTGGAAGCAGGTAACGTGGATGAGGGCGATGACGGTGAGTGTTTCAATATTCGTTCAGTGAAAGGTGAGCCTATGGTCGAAACGATTTCAATTTCGGGAGTTCAACTTAAATTTGAGGTAGATAGTGGTTCAGCCGTTACTGCGATCTCCGAGAGCACGTACGCAGCATTTTACGAATGTGCCATTGTCATTAACAAAGAAACGGTTATTATCCTATACCGGTGACAAAATTCCGTGCTTGGGGCGAGTACTCTTACCAGTTACTTACGAGCAGCAAACTCATTCGCTTAGTGTTTATGTCGTACGAAATGCCGCTGCGGAGATACTTGGCCGCGATTTTATTTCGATTTTCAAGTTAGAACTCATACCGGTTCGTTATTGTAAACAAACCAATGGAAATAGTGAAATAGTGTCTAGGCTAGAAAAACAATACCCATCGGTTTTTTCAGATAAATTAGGACGATTTAATAAATACAAAGTAAGGAAATAGATCGTTTGTTGTCATTAGGCGTGTTAGTGCCGGCGAGTCATGCGCAGTATGCTTCACCGATCGTACCTGTATTAAAAAAATCGGGTTCGATTAGGATTTGCGCCGACTATTCGACAGGTGTAAACAAACAGTTGGTTGTCGATCAGTATCCTTTGCCTACTATAACCGAATTGTTTGCAAAATTGCATGGCGGTCAACAATTTACAAAATTAGACCTGTCAAACGCGTACAATCAATTCGAATTAGATGAGAAATCACAGGAATTGACTTATATCAATACGCACCGTGGCATTTTCAGATATACAAGAATGGTTTTTGGTCTTTGTTCAGCACCGAGTTTATTTCAGCGGGCCATGGAAAGCGTGTTAGCGGGTGTGCCGGGCACGCTGTGTCTGCTGGACGACGTGCTCGTCACAGGCGAAAACACTGAACAGCACTGGCGTAGGCTCAATGAGGTGCTGAAAAGATTACAAGACGCAGGCCTCACACTGCAGAGAGAGAAGTGTGAGTTTTTTAAAGATGAGGTCGATTACTTGGGTTACGTAATTAATAAAGACGGCCTAAACAAATCTCCACTTAAAGTCAAGGCTATGATAGAAGCGCCGGTTCCTATGAACGTAAATCAGCTGCAATCTTTCTTGGGGTTGGTAAATTATTATAGGAATTTTGTCCCCAACGCGTCTAGCATATTAAATCCGCTATACGATTTACTGAAAAAAGGAGTCAAATGGGCTTGGTCGGAAGAACATAATAAAGCGTTTATCGCCATTAAGGAATGTCTGGCTTCGGAACAGGTGTTGGCCCATTTTAATCCGGCCGCGCAACTGGTGCTCACTGTAGATGCTGGGCCAGCTGGATTAGGGGCGATATTATCACAGAAAGACGCCGACGGCGAACGTCCGATATCTTTCGCGTCGCGAACTTTAAACGCGGCCGAGAAACGATATTCGCAAATCCAGAAGGAAGCGACCGCGATCATTTTTGGGGTACGCAGGTACCACCAGTATTTATACGGTCGTGCCGTTCCGTTCACCCTCCGGACGGATCACAAACCCCTTTTAACAATTTTCGGCCCGTTTCGAGGCATACCAGAAGTGTCCGCGAACAGGCTGCAACGATATGCTATGTTTTTAAGCGGTTACAATTTTAACATAGAATACATCCGGAGCGCTGACAATAGTGCGGATTATTTATCGCGAGCCAGCCTGCCCGAGCAGGCGGGGACGCGCGCGGCGGAGGGGGGCGCGCTCGGCGACGCTGAAGCCGCACAAGACATACCTGATCGCGCCTCGTACATCAATTTCGTAATAGAAGGTAATTTACCCGTAACACTAAACCAGTTGCGCGAGCAAACTCGTAAAGACGCAACTTTGCAAAAAGTGATTAATTTCATCTTAAACGGTTGGCCTGCGAAAATGGTAGATGTTACCTTAAAACCGTTTCATTTATGTAGGTTACAACTGTCTTATGAAGACGGCTGTGTTATGAGGGGCCACAAGGTAGTTATCCCTGGAAACCTTCAAAATATGGTGTTAACAGAACTTCACCAGTCGCATCTAGGTATAGTAAAAACAAAAGCAGAGGTCCGGTCTAGGTTCTGGTTCCCTGGGGTTGACGCTGCACTGGAAAGCATGATAAATTCGTGTGATGTGTGCCTACAGTTGCGCCCGACGCCGGCGCGCGCGCCTCTCGCGCATTGGCCGTACCCGCCGTACCCGTTCCATAGAGTACATTGCGATTTCCTCGGCCCTATTAACGGTAACACATTTTTAGTTATTGTAGACGCATATACGAAGTGGGCAGAAGTATATAATATGAAAAACGCGTCGACGTCTGCGGCAACAATCGAAAAATTGTGCGATTTTATGTCTAGGTTCGGAATTCCGCATACTTTGGTTAGTGACAATGGCACGGCATTTACTTCGCGTGAGTTTGAGACTTTTTGTGCACTGAATGGTGTTTCGCATGTGACGTCACCGCCATATAATCCTGCTAGCAACGGACAGGCGGAATCCTATGTTAAAATAATTAAGAAGGGCATTAAAGCTACTTTGCTTAGCGTCAAAGGAGTACAGAATTCATATAAAAATCTTTTGAAATACTTGTTTGATTATAGAAATTCAATACATACGACAACCGGAGTTTCGCCTGCCGAGCTAGTATACGGCCGCAAACTCAGGTCACACTTGGACCTGATTAACCCTCATGTGCCGACGCCCTCATCTCCGTCACTTGCTAACGTTGTACGTAAAAAACAGTGTTCACAGAATACGGCATCAGGAGGCCAAAATAAACAGTTTTTCTCAGAGGGAGACCAAGTAATGTTTAAGAAATATACAACTAATGGTAAATTTACATGGTATCGGGGTACAATTGTAAAGAAAGTAGGCAAAATCGTGTATAATAGTAAGAGACAATACCACATCAATGACTTTTAAAAAGCATAAAAATCAAATAGTGGCGTACCAGGGCGGTAACGCGCGTTACGACTATGCCGACATAGACATGGAGTTCCAGTGCGATGACTCATCACCCGATGTCGGTCAAGCGCCAACGGAGGACGCGCAACCTATCGCGGAGGAGGACAGGAGAGATGACCCTGTTATTGAGCTTCACGATAGCCATAACCAGGCACTACCAGGTGGAGATCCGCATGGGTCATCGATAATACCAGGCCCGAACCCGTCGGATGATGACGACTTCCAGGAGGCTTTGCCTGACCAAGAACCAACCGTACAGTCAACAGAGCCCAACCAAGGGTCCAGCAGTAGTACCCTGGCAACCACTCCTCGGTCTAAACGCATTCGCCCTAGGGTTAATTATAGACAATACTTTTAGGTTAAGGCAATTGTTATTATGTTCACAACTGACGTGTATCTAACTAAGGGGAGGAATGTTATATATGTGTGCATGCCGAACACACCCGCCATGTTATTTTGTGAATACATGTCAGTACGCTAACAGCAAGCTATCGTTTCACTTGTCCCCATCCCACGTATTTATCACAACCTAAATGAACACATTAAAAATATGATAGTTTTTAGATAATTTTCAAGTTGCAGCGGTCGAAGCCGCTGCGGTTTAGTTAACCATAATACTAAGTTTGCGTGTGTGATCAATCATTTTCAACTACGGAACCCTCAGTGTCCGTGGTCTGACACGCACTTGGCCAGTTTTTTTTTTTTTGCACTAGTATGACACGACCAGTACACCATTATAGAATAGAATCATTTCTGTACTATCGTTTAGACATCGTCATGATTTAACTTTTTTTTATTTTCTTCTGTTTACAAAGCATGATTGTTTCTACGTAACCGTGCAACGTTGACTATTTAATTCCCCTGTCATTATTATAAAAATACTTAAATAACTTTCTCTTACATGTTTTTTCCCCACTTCCTCTCGAAACTGCCCTCCCTTCCGCTACCAGTAGAGAGGAACAAAGGACCTCGGATTTATATATGTTCACATTGATTTTTACTTCCGATGAATTGAAAACAGATCCAAAGCATGCGCATCTATTGTCTTTATAACAACTCACATCTAAATGTTTTTGACCTGAAACATAAGAATCAAAATTACACTTCTTCATCAGCCGGAAGACGTCCACTGCTGAACAAAGACCGCAGACCATCACGCCGATATAACTGCTGTGTGAAGGGGACTTTTAAGACGCATAACAATAAATTAGGAAATTGAAACTCACCTGCAGTGCATGTTACATTCCAGGTCACACTTGTGGATAAGTTTTTAGTGAATATATACCTTAAAAAAGATATATCATTATATCTTGGGTTGTAATTAAACCTCCAAGGTAGCGGCGATACTGCAACGGGTTTAGCAGTTCTTGCTTCATCAACTGAAAAAAGAATCATATAATAATAATAATAATAATATTGAAGATTTGTGCATGGGCGAACCGTATTCGTCGGTACAAGCGGCGGGTGGAACGGTACACCTTGAATCGCACATTCCAAAGCGACGAAAGGTGGGTTTATAGAACTTGGGAGCGACCGGACCAAGGTGTTACTGACACGCGCCTACCGGATGATGACGCCGTGAGTTCATTCTGGCGCAGCATCTGGTCGGTGCCTGTCAGTCACACTGAGGGCGATTGGACCCGGGATGTTGAACGTGCGTGTGATCAGATTACTGAAATGGGGGCAATCACTATCAGCCCCCAAGACGTCGCTTGTGCAGTCCATCCGCTGCCTAACTGGAAATCCCCAGGGCCGGATGGACTGCACAATTTCTGGATCAAGTGGTTTAAAAGATCACACGTTCGCTTGGCATCCCAGTTCCAATTAGCCTTAGAGTCAGGGTCGTTGCCCCAATTCTTGACAACAGGAGTGACCCACCTGCTCCATAAATCGGGTAGTACTGCGGAACCCAAAAATTATAGACCGATTACTTGTCTACCAACGGTCTATAAAGTTCTTACATCCATTTTGAGAGCTAAAATCAATCAACATATTGTGACTAACTCTATCATGTCTGCCTCTCAAAATGGATGTGGGAACGGGTCCCGTGGTACTAAGGAGCTCCTCCTCATTGATATGGCCATTAGCCAACAGGTTCGCCGCTCCCGAAAAGATCTGTCCGCATGTTGGATAGATTATAAGAAGGCCTATGACTCGGTACCCCATACATGGCTCATGAGGGTGCTAGAGTTATATAAAGTTGATATAACTCTACGTACCTTCCTGTTGTCGTGTATGGGGACCTGGAGAACAGTCCTTCGCTATCCAGGATGTCGACCGATCCGAGGTATCGGCGAACCGATAAGGATTGAGCGCGGGATATTCCAGGGTGATAGTCTGAGTCCTTTGTGGTTTTGTCTGGCCTTGAACCCGCTCAGCACATTGCTGGAGGGTTCGGGGCTAGGATATCGGTTGAAGAGAGGTGGTCAGGTCATATCTCACCTTCTTTACATGGATGATCTGAAACTCTTTGCCCCCAACAACTTGCAACTGATGAAGCTACTGAAGGTAACAGAAACTTTCAGTAGCGACATCAGGATGGAATTTGGTGTGGACAAATGTGCAGTCATGCATGTGAAGAGAGGGGAGATTATGGAATCAGAGGGAACTCAACTCTCGGATTCCATACACCTTAGATCCCTCTCTTCAACAGAGACCTACAAATATTTGGGTATGTCGGAAGCATTAGGCATCAATAACGCTGACATGAAACAATCGTTGAGAGAGCGCTTCTTTGGCCGCCTGAATAAGGTACTTTACAGTCTTTTGTCAGGTGGCAATAGGGTGCGCGCTTTCAACGGTTGGGTCATGCCGGTGTTGATGTATTCTTTCGGCATACTCAAATGGACTCAGACGGAACTTGACGCCCTGGATAGAAGAGTCCGTTCACTGCTGACTGCAAATCGGATGCATCACCCACGGTCGTCGGTGATGAGACTGTATATCCCACGGAAGTGCGGGGGTCGTGGCTTTTTAAATGCTAAGACCCTGCACAACCGTGAGGTATGCAGTCTCAGGGAATATTTCCTAGAAACCGACGTGGGGGTGCACCGAGATGTGGTCACGGTGGACAAGGGTCTTACTCCGCTCTCCTTGGCTAACGAGAACTGGCGCAAACCTAAAGTTTTAGACACTAATGATCGTAAGGAGGTATGGCAAAGCAAGGAGCTTCACGGACGCTATTACCGGGCATTACATGGTCCCGATGTAGACTTTCTAGCGTCCGTATCCTGGCTACGCTTCGGTGACCTGTTTGGGGAAACTGAAGGTTTTGTCTGTGCAATTATGGACGAAGTTATGATGACAAATAACTACCGGAAGTACATTGTGAAGGATGGCACGGTTGACATATGTCGGGCATGCCACCGTCCTGGAGAATCTATCCGACACATTATTTCTGGGTGTTCTAGTCTAGCTAACGGAGAGTATTTGCATAGACACAACCTCGTGGCCAGGATTATCCACCAGCAACTTGCTTTGAAGTACAACCTTGTGGAATCGGAAGTGCCTTACTATAAGTATGCGCCCGACCCAGTTCTCGAAAATGGCAATATCTCGTTGTATTGGGATCGACCTATCATCACTGACAGGACTATTGTTGCCAATAAACCTGACATTGTGGTGATAGATCGATCGGAGCGTCGCGCAATGATTGTTGATATTACGGTCCCGCATGATGAGAACCTCGTGAGGGCAGAAAAAGATAAGCAATTCAAGTATCTTGATCTGGCTCGCGAGGTTGTTGACATGTGGGACGTAAATACGGCAGTCATTGTGCCGATAGTCGTGTCTGCCAATGGCTTAATTGCCAAGAGCCTCGAACAACATCTGAAGAGGCTCTCGCTTGGCAGCTGGATCAGGCGCCTGATTCAGAAGGCAGTACTTCTGGACACGGCGCGTATTGTTAGGAGGTTCCTCTCTCAGGGGCCCTGACCGCCGGCGACCCGGACCCTGTTCCCGACGCTGGGGAATGCTATTTTTTATATTTTTAAATGTTTTTTATTTCTTTTTATAAAAATATTTAAAAATGTAATCTATAAGAGTTATGATGACTATAGAAATAATAATAATAATATGACGAGGGTGTGATTGGCATAAATTTATTTTATTTAATCAAGTAGGACTCATATAAGTAAGATTTAGAGATTATCATCACAATAAAATTACAAATAATAATTATTATTAAAAGGCTACAATTTAAATGCTCATCAATTATTATTTTTGTATACCAAAATGGATAAATGGTCACCAAATCTAAAACTCGCTTTAGCAAGACTTCAGGGACACCCCGAAGTTCGGTTTGGTTAGGTTCCTTAAAACCCTGCAAACAGAAATAGAATAAATCGTCGACGTCGACCCGAGGGTTGGAAAAAAAACAGTTTTTTTTTTCAAATTTATGAAACAAACAGTTCAAAATGTTTTAAACAAGTGTTTTTTTTTAGTTTCTGGTTCGTTTTTTCAAATTAATTCCACCTTGTTTGTTGATGTCTAAACGTATAAATCAATTATGTTTCATTTCTAGACTACATCTTTTCAAATTCACCTTTTGTAATGAAATTTTTACGAAAAATGATCAATGGAAAAAAAACATGTGATGTTTTTTTTTCTAATAATTTTATGCATTGGTTCACTACAATGCCAATAAAAGTTAAAAATATGACATAACAATGGCATTAGACTCAAAAAGCTTTATGTCAAACTATTTAGACTCCTGAATATTAATTAATTTTCATTTTATACGCATTTATCTGCCTGCTCCCTGCGACAGATGGCGCGTTGTGTTCCACGCGCGCCTCAAAAAGCGTCAGCATAATGACGGCCCCCCCCTCTGAGGGCCAATGCCTGCCGGGGTCGCTGGTCTTATCTCATTACCGTGACTCCGGAACATAAAGGGCTATTGAAGGACACCGTGGATTTTAGTCAGTACGAGTCTGACAGTCCCTCCCGCCCTGCCCGGGGTGGGAGGGGAGGACTCATTTGATGATTTTACCACGCTAAAAAATAACTTTAAAAAATCATATCAAACTAATATTATAAACGTGAAAGTTTCTTTGGATGAATGGATGGATGTTTGTTACTCTTTCGCGCAAAAACCTCTGAGCGACTTTGGATGCGAGTTCTAGTGGATGAAACCGCTGCCTGGCTGCTACAGCTACAGGCGCTACAGCTAGGACCTTTTTTTTTTTTTAGCGTGGTAAAATCATCAAATGAGTCCTCCAACCCCGGGCAGGGCGGGAGGGACTGTCAGACTTTTACTGACTAAAATCCACGGTGTCCTTCAATAGCCCTTTCTGTTCCGGGGTCACGATAAGGAAATAATCCCGCGACCCCAGCAGGCTTTGGCCCTCTGAGAGGGGGGCCCCGTCATTATGCTGACGCTCTTTGAGGCGCGCGTGGGACACGACGCGCCGTCGACCCGGGCATGGTCCATGGTCGGGCAGCGAGTTGCCCTTTACTCGCTGCCCGCATGCCTGCGCCTACGGTGGCCGGAGATCATCTGCTGACGTCCGACGCCGCGGGCGCCTACCACTGCGGTTGGGGCGGAGGGAGGACGCTGTCCTCACTCTCAAGCGGCCCGCCTCCTCCTTCACGAGCATTACTGCCTCGCAGAAGGAGGAGACCGCTTCCCACTCCGTCTCGCCCCGCAGCATGGCCGCAACCAATGCCGGGCGCGAGAGGTCTCCGCCTATCGCCGCCGTGAGGACACGTCGGTGCTCTGCCCAAGCGGGGCAGTCACAGCTAGGACCTACTTGATAATTCTAATTTCATAAACAACCGAATTGCATTTACACACTTGTGTACGGTGGGCGGTATTAATGGGTTAAAAGTGAAAAATACGTGTCTATTAGGTTTTTCTCGGCCTTAGAGTCGTGTTACTTGTGAGTGATGCTAGAGTGGCAACGGCATTGATCATCAGTGCATCGGAATTATGAAAATATTAAGTACTTACATGTATATGTCAAATGGTCATAAACTCTCATTTCCGCAGCCCAACTTGTTGATAAAATAGTTAGAACTGACAAAATGATTACGTTCATCTTCTCGGAGTTAAACGAATTCGTACAAAATGAATAAAATATCAATTATTATTGTAACAAGATACAATTTTAAGGTAGAAGTTCAAAATTATACACGCACCAGCACAAAATAAACTGAAATAACTGACAAAATGTATTCGTGGCCGCTTTTATAAAATCCTCCTTTTTCATAATTTTCCTTCTATTTACTAATTGTTACACCACAATAATTATATCATCTGCCGGTAACAAGCTTTGAGTATTAGTTTTAGTTATATTATTTTCCCTATACCTTTGTAGGGCACAATTATTACGATATGGTAATGATATTATCAGTGTTTTGACCACAAGCTATTTATGTAATACTAGCTTCTGCCCGCGACTTTGTACACGGATCCTGTTGTTTATGCCAGCAGTCGGAGTCGTCCGTCAAAATCGAAGATCTGAAACGTCTGATGTCAAATTCTAGGAGCCTGGGGACGGGAAAACAACAGGATGCGCGAGACGATTCCAGACGTTCCAGATCTTTCATTTTTGTAAGACAACAGGAAATGCCCATCAGACTAAACAACTCTTGCTAAGACGTCATTCCTGTATATACAGGAATGACGTCTTAGCAAGAGTTGTTTGTGTGTAAGGTACATCTGATGCGGAACTACAAGAGCCCAGCTACACTATAATATATATTATAGTGTAGCTGGGCTCTTGTAGTTCCGCATCAGATGTACCAGATCTTCAATTTTTATACGTTGACAGAGAGTACTCATCAGGCTGAATAACTCTTGCTAAGACGTCATTCCCTTATATGTTATAGTGTTAGCTGGGCTCTTGAAGTTCCACATCAGGTGTCCAGGATCTTCAATTTTATTCTCTCAGCAGAAAATGCTCATCACGTGGAACAAGTTTTGCTACGGCATCATTTTTGTATTTCTTATAGTTTAGCTAGCAGGTCTGTTGCAGTTCTGCATCAGGTGTTCAAGTTTTCAAGATAAATTATAGCCTATATGTTAATCGAACTTAATACCTATACAACAAAAAAAAAACATTCAAATCCGTCCAGTAGTTCCGAAGATTAGCGTGCACAAACACACAGACAAACAGACAAAAAAAAAAAAAAATTACAGTTTCGGGTTCGGCATCGATAAAATAACAACCCCTGCTACTTTTTTTTGTATATTTCCATTGTACAGACACCACACCTTTCCTACAAAGGAGAATGCCCATATCTGGGCCTAGGCGTTACAGTCAATTATTGTATTGCAAAATTATCGTCATTTTATCATGTAACGAAAACACAAAAAAAGAAAAAAAAATACAGTTGTAAAACTGTGAAAAATGCATTTTATTGTATTAGTACAAACTCTCACTAGCTAAGTATGGATACGTGGCTAAAAAGACATTGATTCAGGTTTGAAAATATATGTCAAGTATTTTTTCATTTGTTTGTTAAAGGTGAACGCAGACCTAGCCGCACCGCAGTCTCCGCAGTCCCCGCATTACGAATTCTTTGTATGAAGTTCTATGAAACCTCGCACACTCACCCGCATCGCAGTAGCCGCAGAAGCGGTAAGAAAACGATGACTGCGGGGACTGCGGAGACTGCGGTGCGGCTAGGTCTGCGTTCACCTTAAACATGAACTTATACTGTTGTCATTTGTTGTGCTTGCGCGGGTGAATGTGTTCATGTTGAAGCTCTCTAACTGAAAGGCAAGCAATCTTGCAATATTATTGTCATTGTATTGTTGGCACGCGCACAGTAGAGTGTTATGCACACATTATGTCTATAGATGGTATTTGAGTTGAGCTAGGTATCAAGACCACATAATCACCTCCTTCATACTTTCTTGACAATTATTACTTAGTTGTTTATGAAGATGATTAAATGACAAAATACATTAAATATAGAAAAACTGTGTTCCTTTTTATTTTCAGTCCCGGTAGGCACCTAAGTGTTGCTAAGTTATGTGTACATTAACTGTACGGTATAGACTTTTATACTCTTAGCCAGACCATTGCAAACACAATATCATAAACCTTATTAATAAAAATGTTTACAATTAATCTTTGACATTATTGCAATCTTATTAGTGTATTTTTGAAAACATGATCTAGGTAGATACATACTACAAAAATATCAGGTTTCGGTTATAATTACTTGTAAAGCGATTACCAGTAACTGTAATTGTATAACAAACCAGTTAAATAAGAATGATTTCTGATTTAATTGTATTGTTGCTTGTCATTTAATCCATTTTCTAACCTCACTTTAGCCATACTTTCAAATTCAAAAATCTCAGAATACAAACTGTCAATTTCATTGAAATTAAGTGACATAATACTAGGTGTATTAACGTAAAAAATAACACCAATTTCATGACTGTAACATGTAGGCCCCAAGATATAGGGAAAGTGGGCTATCTCCTTTATTATATGTATAGATTTTTCATATTTTGTGGTCGTTTTATTCATATAAATGTTTATTATTGTGTTAGTTACCTAAACATGAGTCAAGTAGTGCACAAATAAGGAAAATTTTATCATATTGTGGTACCAAACAAACATTTTCTTCGCATTAGCTTCGCCCGCTACAAATACCTAGAGAATTATTCCACGGGTAGATAAAATCCGTTCAATAGTTTTTTCGTGAAAGAGTAATACACTTAAATTCACATATTATTATCTGGTCTCTACTGATGAGACTCCGCAGTCACACCCTGCGCACACCACACCGGACCTTTTCCTCATTTGAATAACAACTAAAAATAGGTAAGTATACCAGTCGAGTCAGACCGGCACGTCGCAATCACGGCGGTGCAACGACGATATAATACTCTCGTAATAACAGGCGACCGATGTCTGCCAACACATTAGGCAAAAAAGTCTTATATCCGTCTCATTTCGACCAATCCTGTGAGCCGTAAACATACGTTGAGACAGAACAAACCTTGAGTTAGCCAATCACAACGCAGTACCCTGCCCCCCTCGCTTACGTAGTACCTCAGCGAGTTGGCAGAATAGTTTTGTTCGTTAGATCGTGCAATGCGTAGTCTAGTATTATATCGTCGTTGCGGCGGTGAGACCCCTCTTTGAGGAGTGGCTGCGGAGAGGCGTCACGACGTTCTGACCTACCGCTTGACACAGGTCCTGACGGGACACGGAAGTTTCGGGAGGTACCTGTGTCTGATAATGAGGGAAGATACGCCTGGGTGTCATCACTGCGACTTCATAACCCTCCTTTTGGCTTTGCCGTTGTCGGGTAAAAATGGGCTCAAATGGGATTGCACAATAGTCGTTGTGAAAAAATATGCACTCAATGGGTGGCTGACAAATATGCACTCATTTAGCAATTGCCTGTTGGTCTAGTGGTTAGTGACCCTGACTGCTAAGCCGGAGGTCGTGGGTTCGATTCCCACCCAGGACAAACGTTTGTGTGATGAGCACGATCATTTGTTCTGTGTCTGGCTGGGTGTATTTTATCTATAATATTGTAACGTTGTGAAATACCAACGTTGCATTTTCAAACTATAAATAGTTCATTATTATAGACTAGCTTCTGACAGCGACTTCGTACGCGGATCCTGTTGCTTATTCCAGCGACAATGGGGTCGTCAAAATCGAAGATCTGAAACGTCTGATGTCGAATTCTTGGAGCCTGGGGACGGGAAAACAACGGGACGCGCATGACGATTCCAAACGTTCCAGATATTTCATTTTTGTAAGTCAACAGAGAGTGCTCATTAGGCTGAACAACTCTTGCTAAGACGTCATTCATATTATGTATATGTTATAGTGTATCTGGGCTCTTGGAGTTCCACATCAGGTGTTCCAGATCTTCAAATTTATTTTCTCAGCAGAAAATGCTCATCACGCGGAACAATTTTTGCTACGGCGCTATTTTTGTATCTCTTATAGTTTAGCTGATCTATTGCAGTTCTACATCAGGTGTTCAAGTTTCCAAGATAAATTATAGCCTATATGTTGCCCAGACTTAATAGCTATACAACAAAAAAAAAACAATCAAATCCGTCCAGTAGTTCCGAAGATTAGCGTGTATGGAGTAACTTCTCCCCTTTTCCGAACATTTTCCTTCACTGCTCTGCACCTATTGATTGTAGCGTGATGAAAAGTATACTATAACCAGCGCAGGAGTATGAAAAATAATTGTACCAAGTTTCGTCAAAATCCGTCGAGTAGTTTTTTTTTCTATTACGGTTATACAGACAGACAGACAGACAGACAGACAGACAGACAGACAGACAGACAGACAGACCGACAGACAGACAGACAGACAATAATTTTATTAATTGCATTTTTGGCATCAGTATCGATCTCTAATCACCCCCTGATAGTTATTTTGGAAATATATTTCATGTACAGAATTGACCTCTCTACAGATTTATTATAAGTATAGATAGATAGATTTTTGGCATCAGTATCGATCTCTAATCACCCCCTGATAGTTATTTTGGAAATATATTTCATGTACAGAATTGACCTCTCTACAGATTTATTATAAGTATAGAAGATAGAAGATAGATTTGTAGGCAGGGTTGGCATGATTAAAACAAGTTGTTTTAAAACACCTGTTTAAAACAGTGTTTAAAACAGTTTGAAATAAAACAGTGTTTTTTATTACCCGTTTCAACTACTTTTCAAGGCAGATGAATGCATAATAAAATGAAAATAAATTAATATTCAGGAGTCTAAATAGTTTGACATAAAACCTTTTGAGTTTAATGCCACTGTAATGTCATATTTTTAACTTTTATTGGCATTGTAATGAAACAATGCATAAAACTATTAGAAAAAAAACATTACATGTTTTTTTTCCATTGAATCATTTTTTGTAAAAATTTTATTAAAAAGGGTGAATTTGAAAAGATGTAGTCTATAAGCCAAAGAATTATCAGTTGGGACAGATGAAGTGCGGGTTTGTGGAGAAAATTGTATTGAAGATTGCGTATTTGAGTCTGGATTTAAATTTTCGGGTTCATATTGCAGAAACTTTCTGACCAGTCTGCAGGTGTTTAGTATTACGGCTTTTTGCAGCAAGTGGTAGGTATTTGGAGGTAAGCTAAGAGATTTGAAGGACTGGTGAAGTTGCTTAGGAATGACTCCTGTTGTAGATAATACTATTGGTACTATTGTAACTTTTTGTAGCTGCCAAAGTCGGGTAATTTCATCTTTTAGTTCAGTGTATTTGGTAAGTTTCTCTGCTATTGTCGTCTGTAGATTGTGTGTTTGGTACAGCAATGTCAATTAAATATCCCGTTTTGTTTATCTGTGTAATGTCTGGTCTATTGAAATGAATTGGCTTTTTAGGCTGGCCACACTGGTAGCCGGTCGTCAAAAGTAAACGATCTGTAGATTTAATTTATAAAAAATAGTAAAAAGTGTTAAATTCAAGTTAAATTAGTGTTATTTAGTTAAATCTAGTTAAAAGATACATGAAATAGTAGTTATACAGTGTTTTTATCGCGAAATCTTCGTAAAATCAGTGACCAAAACCAGCTGTCAACAGAACATCCCAACGGCGACGGATTTCAAACAATCATCGAACCCGGGGAGTATTTTTATATGTTTTTGTAATTGTATATAATATTTACATTACACGGAACATGACAGAATACTGCTCCGGTCTCTGAGCAACGTCCATCACACACCGGCACTGGTTTATGACTCCTTTTGCTTGACAAATTGGTGGAAGCAAAATCGAAGACGTAAACATTCGCCCAGACAATAAACACTACATAATAAAGTACACAAAATAATCTATATAATAATATTTATCTTTGTCTTTCTGTGTCCCTTTGAATTAAACCCCTGTAATGTGTCAAAAACTTAATGTTAAGAAAATTGAAGTAACCAACTAGAATAAAACTAAAGCAGTGCAATTTCTTTTTTATATCCTTATGGTTTCCTTCTACTTTTAGCTACTAATTGTTTTAAACTCATTTGTTATAACTCTTTCAATCTAATTATTTTCTTTCTCACTTTTTTTTTTTCTCTCCTGTCTACCTCCCAACAAAAAATATAAACACATTTTTTTTTTTTTTTTTTTTCTTCAAATTATTAATCTGCTTAACTTCACACATTCCAGGTGACATACCATAACAAAATGATGACCCGCAGTGCAACCATCAAGGAGCTAGAAGCGAAGCTGAGAGCTACATTAAAGGAACTTGACCGTTCTAAGTCGGAATGCAAGAAACTTCTCCAGGAGATTGATGACAGTGAAGTGGAAGTGCAGAAGGTTGTTGAAAAGAACACCTTTCTAAAGAACCAGCTGGCTGAACTTCACATTGAACATATGGACCTAGCCGATCAGCACAGTCAACTTAAACAACAAGTATTGACATTCCAACAGTGCAGTGACACTTATGAACTGGCCATGCACCGGATATCAGAACTGGAACAGGAGCTATGTGATGCCCATAAGGCCCTTTCACTCTCAGAATCTGCTAAAATTAGTGATCAGGTTTCTAACACCACTAGCCTATTTCAAGAGTTGGTTTGTAGTACATCAAAATTAGTGTGTGAGCCGGCTGTAACAATTGATTTAACTGGTGATGACACCATGCCATTGTGTCCTATTATGACAAGTCATAATAAACTTAAAAAATATATTAAAATTAAGAAATTAATAAAACGGTCACAAAGGTCAATTAAAAAACAAAACCTTTTAAAAATAAATATTTCCCTAAGAAAGGAACGTGTAATCCTGTCTAAAAGTCTTAACATTTGTACTAGTGAGTTAGATCAATGTAGGGAAAAATATGATATTGATACTCAGCTGCTCCAGGATGATCTATTATACAAGGAGTGCTTGCTGAAAGATATTTTTGAAAAATATGAAAGATCACAGGAACAGTTAAGTGACCGTCTGTTTGAAGCCGGGGAGTTGCTGGACTTGGTGAAATGCAATGCTGAGCAATATGAGTCGCTTACAAATAACTTCCCCTGCAGCTGTACCAACCAACAACCACCTCCTCAGCCTCAGCTTGACTTGTTGACTCTTCCATCAGAAGAGTCCTGTAATTTTAATAAAAAAGGTAAAACTATTTTTTTTTGTGATGAATTAGGTTCAGGCTTTGGAAAAATACTACATAATTACCTAAGCCATAGTTTTACCAACCATTGTTATCACAACATAAGCTTTAAACAATTAATAAACAGAATTGCTAATTCAAACTTACAGGATTATTCTTCAATGGTTCTCCTATTAGGTAATAGTACAGGTTTGTCTGGAAAGGACATAGTGGATGGTGTGGACACCTTATTAAAATTAAACATAGGAAAGCTGATGTTGTGTGCTTTTCCTTATTCAGACAGTTTTAATGATAGTGAAAACAACCGTATATATAAGTTGAACAGGACTATTCAAATGTTGACATGTCGTCATAGTGATAAATTATTGTATTTTGATTCTAACAGATTTGTTAGTAGTTTTGTATTGAGCCAGGGAACTTTATCCATGTCCTTGAAATGTAGACAGTTGATTGCTATGTTGATAGCATACAATATTAACCATGTTGTTGCTGATTTATTTCACTGTAGGTTAAGTAGTAGTTTAAGTGACGAATCTGTGTTGTTAAGTTGTCCTAACAACATAGTGATACAGTGTTCTGTACCTGCATGCTGTACGAAGGAGGGTCTACCTGAAATACCACCAGTCTTGGAGACCATTACTAGTCAGGTTGGGTTTTCCCTTCCTGCTGGTACACTGAATGGTTCAGTTTTGGAGGTCACTCCGGATAGTATTTTAAACTAGATTGTAAGACAACAGAAGAAACCTCTACAGTTAGTAACTCTTTATTAGTGAACAATGAACAGGTTTCTTCTAGCAAATTAGTTAAGTATAAAATATCAAATGGAGAGCAACAGACTTTAAAATTGTTTAACCAGAATATTCAAGGGTGCTCTTCCAAACTACTCGAAATAGAAATGTTTTTAGAATCAACCAAGTTTGATATTGTTTGCCTTACAGAACATTGGTTAAAAGATCATGAAGTAATGTCTATTAATTATGATAATTATTCTGTAGTTAGCTATTTTAGCCGTAAAAATATGTTACATGGCGGGTCATTGATATTATTAAAGAAGTCTATTAAATCTAAAGTGCGAAATGACATTGTTGGACTGTCTATTGAACACACCATTGAATTGTCCTGTGTTGAGCTAGATAAGCATGTTATAGTATGTGTCTACAGACCCCCAAATTACCAGAATCTACCTTTGTTTGATTCTACAATGGAAGATGTGCTAAATAAAGTAAGCAATAGTAGTAAATCTGTCATAATTTGTGGCGATTTTAACATTAATATATTAGATAACAACTCCAATAGCATTAGATTGTTGAGTCTTTTTAAGTCATTTAATTTATCAAATGTTTTTATAGAACCAACCAGAGTGACAGCTTCTTCTGCCACTTGTATAGATAATATATTTTCCAGTTGCGATTATTTACATAAGGAAATAGTAAATAAATTACCATCTGATCACAGTGGTCAAACAATAACATTTTGTGCTTACACTCCATTTCAAAAAACACAGATTAAGTTTAGGCCTATTACATGTAAAAATTTAGAGAAGTTAAATAATACATTATCAAGTAAATTATGTGAACGTAGCTTTAACAAAATAACTGACCCAAATGAGTTTTACGCAGAGTTCTTTTCCATCTTAAACACGCAATTTATTAGTATGTTTCCATTGAAAACTAAAAGTGTCTGTACAAAGTTCCTGTTTAGTGATTGGGCAACCCCTGGTATTCGTATAAGCAGAGCAAAACTTTATGAATTATACGGTCTTAAAAATCATATAAAAACTACTAGCTTTAGTCAGTATGTAGCAAAATACTCAAAAACTTTTAAAACCGTGTGCAAAACAGCGAAAGCTCTTTATATTAGTAATAAAATAAAATTTGCTGATGATAAAATAAAAGCTACTTGGAAAATAATAAATAATGAAACAGGTAGAAATAAAAACCGGAATACTGAATTTAATTTAGAAACTGCACATGGCCCTATAAATAATGACAAAGAAATAGCTCAGGAATTTGAAAACTTTTTTTCTAACATACCTTTTAAAACGACTGAAACTTTAAATTCTTCTGCAATGCTCTCTTCTGCCTTACTTAGGCAGAATGTAAAGGCATGTCCCGTGGAGTTTAGGTTTCATCACACAAACCCCCAAGCTGTCATTAAAGCTTTTAAAGATCTTAAAATTAAGTCAACAGAAGATCTTTGGGGAATGTCTGTTAAAGTCTGTAAATCTGTAATAGAAACCGTTGCTCCTTATTTAGCTATCATATTTAACAACAGTGTAGACCAAGGGGTATTTCCAGATCTTATGAAACACAGTAAAGTAGTCCCACTCTTCAAATCAGGTGATAGCAAGGAACCAAACAATTATAGACCTGTATCAATTTTACCAGTTTTAAGTAAGGTGTTTGAAAAGTTGATGCTTACTCAAATGTTACGTCACTTTAATAAAAATTCCATCTTTCATGAACATCAGTACGGTTTCACCAAAGGACGGTGTACAACTGACGCCGGTGTAACCCTACTTAAGAACATTTTTAACTCCTGGGAGGAAGCAGAAGATGCCATTGGAATTTTTTGCGACCTCTCAAAGGCGTTCGATTGCGTTGACCATGAAACACTTCTGCTGAAACTGGAGCATTACGGGATAAAAAATACTGCTCTTGATTTACTCAGATCATACTTGAAAGATAGAAAGGTAAAAGTTCAAGTAAACGGAATGAACTCGTTAGGGTCTAAAATGACAATGGGCGTTCCGCAAGGTTCGATTCTGGGTCCATTCCTCTTCTTAGTTTACATTAATGATTTACCTCACTTACTTAAAAATCAACCAAAGATGGTATTATTTGCAGATGATACCTCTCTAATTTTTAAAATAGACCGACGTTCACAAAATCTGAATGCGGTAAATGACGCTATTCAGCAGGTTCAAAATTGGTTTACATTGAATAATCTTGTACTCAATGAAAAAAAAACAAAATGTATGAGATTCACTTTACCAAATGTTAGAAGTAGCGAATGTGACATCAAACTGAACGGAGAAAAACTGGAATTTGTTAATCAGACTGTTTTCCTGGGAATCACGCTAGACGATAAATTGCAATGGGGCCCCCATATAGCATCTCTTGCGGGACGATTAAGCTCAGCCGCTTACGCTGTTAGAAAGATAAGACAGTTAACAGACGTTGAAACTGCGCGTTTGGTATACTTTAGCTACTTTCACAGCATAATGTCTTATGGCATTCTACTGTGGGGCCGGGCAGCTGACATTGAATCCATTTTTATTTTGCAAAAACGAGCTGTCAGAGCAATTTACAATCTACGTCGTCGCGAATCTCTTAGGGAACTATTCAAAAATATTAACATAATGACAGTGCCTTGTCAATTTATTTATGAAAATATAATGTATGTAAGGAAAAATCTTCACCTTTTTAATAAAATAAGCGATAGACATAATTTTAATACTAGAAATAAAGATAAAATTGATCAACCTTATTTTAGATTGTCTAAAGTTCAAAAGTCTTTTATGGGGTACTGTGTTAAATGTTACAATAAAATACCTAACGAAATTTTAACTCTAAATGAAAGAAAATTTAAAAGCTATATAAAAAACACACTTAGTAAACAAGCATATTATAAATTAGAAGATTATATCCAAGATAAAAATGTTTGGAAACATGCTGGTCCTGCTTCATAGTACAATGTAGGGATTAAACGAAATCAAGCTGGTTGAAACTTGAATGCTCACACACTTATTTATAAATTGTGTAATTGCAATATTTTTGTGAAAATGTGAACACCATGTACCTTTTTGCTTTTTTTATTTTTCCTATTAATTTATTTTTATATTTTTAGTCTAGATTTTCAAGGTACATTGATTTCACATTCTTTGTTTTAAATGATGTTATAAAAATATTGTTAAACGTTTTTAAAAAGAGTAAGTATGGAGTTTCTTGCCCATTCTTCTTCATACAACCTACCTTAGCGAATGGGTGTAGATTCAATCCCATCCCATCCCATTTCCTTAATTTTAAAAATCGACGTTTAAAAGTGCCTCTTTGATGGCCTAATTGAAATAAATGATTTGACTTTTGACTTTGACTTTGACTTTGAATTGTTCTGTCAGCAAAGATGCCACGGTCAAAGTAAAGCTTTGCTGTGGAATTCTCTAAAGTAATCTGTGGTTTATATTTATAGTATGGTACAACGGAATCTATGAGATTATACTGATGAGCTAATTTCTGATGTATGACGTTAGCTACTTGATCATGCCTGTGTTTATAGTCTGTTTGGGCTATTGACTTGCACGCACCTGTGATATGTTGGATTGTTTCGGGAGAGCTATTGCATCTTCTACATACGTCGTTATTTAAATTCTTTATAATGAACTTTCGGTAATTTTTGGTTTCAATTACCTGGTCCTGTATAGCAATCATGAACCCTTCGGTTTCTGGAAAGAGTTTATTATTAATTATGGATCGTCGATCGAGAATCGGTCACTTCACAGACCATCGGTTCACACACTGAAGCTTCATTGTCTACGTGCACGGGCGCATCGATTTCCTTATGCACGGAAGCATGGATCTCTTCAGAGACCGGCGCAACACTCTCCTCGCAGACTGCACCATTGTTCTCCACACACGCAGGAACATTTAACTCCTCGTGATCTCTACTATCAATCACGTCATAAATGGGTGGACCAATCTCTTCATAGATGTGCTGATCAATTTCAGCAATCTCCCTGTCGCAGTCATCCCTAAGAATGAGATTGAGGTAGAACTGTGGAGCAGCATTCTGAAAAATTCAAGGTATATGAAACGTTAGCCTAACTTTACTATTTTCAACATATGTATTATTGATAGTAATATTCTTGGAGCAACATAGTGCCAAACAATGCGGTTTTCACTGCATGACGCAGTCGTTTAATGTTTTGTGGTACCGAAACTCGTTTGTCTCATGAAACGTTAGCATTTGGGCCACCATTTTGTAGTTAGTACAATAAGCTGCTTGTGGTGTCTGGTCGACTTGCTGATCTTTGGTTTTTTTATATGTAATTTAATTTATTTTCTTTATGTTGTTTTTTACTATGATGGATGGTCCTAGTTTATCTTTATGTGCCTTCTAGTCACGATTGAGGCGTAATCTCGGATTGATGTATAATGTGAATGTTCTATTAAATTGTATAAATCTTGGTTCTTCTAACCGTACAGACAGATGTGTTGCTGGGGAGTTTGTTCCGCCACTTCTTCTTCCCAGCCAAAACACTACGAAGTGTCGAAGGGGGGGGCGCTTTGGGGGACTGTCTTATGTAAAATTTGACCTTCAAAAAGTGCTGATAAATCAGCCTAATTTGAATACATGACTTTTGATTTGATTTGATTTGATTTAAGAAGCTGTCTGTCAATACTGTCATTAGAATTTCTAGTTTCTATTTTTTTTATAAAGTCATTCAAAAGTTGCTAACTCATATTAGATGATGTGTACAAAATTGATATTTTCTCGAAGTGAGAATCTAAACTTACTGATATTATAAAGCAGAAGAGTTTGTTGGTTTGGTTAAACGCGGCTAATCTCAGAATGTACTGGTTGGAGTTGAAAAAATAATAATATTTTTGTGGTAGATAGTCCATTTATCGAGGAAGGCTAAAGGTTATATAACATTACGCTATCACTAATAGGAGCGGAGCAGCAAGGAGATATGTGTCGAAATCGGAAAAATGTATTACTTTTTAGGGTTCCGTAGTCAACAAGGGACCCTTATAGTTTCGCCATGTCCGTCCGTCCGTCCATCCGTCTGTCCGCAGCTTAGCTCAGAGACGCCCAGTACTAGAAAGCTGTAATTTGGTGTAAATATACGGATTTGTTGCGCCAAAAAAGTGTAAGTAAAATAAAAACTCGTAAAATATTTTTTTTAGGGTACTCCCTGTACACGTAAAGTGGGGATGTTTTTTTTATTTCTCGCGTATCCCTTAGTGTGGGATATCATTAAATAGGTCTTTAAAAAATATTGATAGTTTCCATTAACAATTTTTTGATAAAAAGATTCGTTTGTGAAATATTCAGCTTTAAAGTGCTAATTTTAGCTCGACTCGAGTGTCCCCCCCCTCTACCAGCTAAACGGTTATGTTTGGGGGTGTGAAAAAATTCACACACACACAATAAATAACGAAGTTTTAAGGAAAATTATAATGACTAAGTAGACTTTACAAGTTTACGAGTAATAGTCGACCAACTTATAAAACGTACTTGTCAACATATTTTCCTAAACAAAATGTATCGCAGAACATGTTCTTCAACTGCAAATGTAAGTTTGTCAACTTTATGTTTACAGCTTTATTAGGTGGGTATGTTTTGGGGATAGGTAGGTTTTTTATTGTCAACTATTTTTAACTAACTTCAAAAAATGGAGGAGGTTCTCAATTCGTCGTAATCTTTTTTTTTATGTATTTTCTCCGATTTCTCAAAGACGTCTGGACCGATTTTGAAAATTCTTCTTTTTTTTTAAATTAAATTCAGCGAATCAGTTTAGTTAGTTCGCATAAGTATTTTGATGGACAACTACGGAACCCTACACTGTGCGTGGCCCGACACGCACTTGGCCGGTTTTTTAGAGCTTCCCTTGCGTGCGCGTGCGCTGCATTAGAGATAAGCAAAAAAGAATATGTTACGGAATTATTCCTCATGAAATTTTCTAAACTAAAATCCGCAGGGGTATATATCTTTTAGGGTGTTTTTATTCAAAATTATTAAACTAATATTGTGTACAAACTGTAAATAAAAGCTTACTATTAATATGTACAAAAAAATAGATAAAGGGAAAAACATTCAAAGCGCGTCTTAATATAACTATAACCTTATTTGTGGAAATCAAAATTTTGTTTTAAAGTAACACCATTATTACTTATTTTCTTTAACATGATATTTATCCTTAAACCAAATAAATACGTTTATCATCACAAGCATTAATTTTGAACAAAATTGCCCTTGACATCGTTTGAATTCAATGAATATTATTATCACAGTTTCAATTTTATTAGATACTAGCTTGAACCCGCGGCTTTGCTCGCGTTAAGTTTGGAGATAAATGAATCTCCATACTATATCTATATCTATATCCTACTAATATTATAAAGGCGAAAGTTTATGAGTGAGAATGGATGGATGTTTTTTACTCTTTCACCCAAAAACTACTGAACAGATTACGATGAAATTTGGTATGTAGGTAGCTGAAGATCCAGAATAACACATAGGGTAGGTAGAGTAGGTGTAGGGTAGGTGTAGAGTAGGTGTAGGGTAGGTGTAGGATTGATTACTGGGCAGGACAACGTCTGCCGGCTCAGCAAGTGAGGTATAAAAATGGATAGCTGTTCGTTAGTCACGCTTTAACTTGCAAAAGGCTGAACTGATTTGGCTGATTTTAGTCTTAAGAAATCGTGGAAGTTCAGGGAAGGTTAAGGTAAGTGTGGTGTAGGTATAAAGTAGGTGTAGTGTAGTGTAGTGTAGTTGTAGTGTAGTGCAGTTCAGTGCGGTGCAGTGTAGTGTAGTGTAGTGTAGTTTAGTGTAGTGCAGTGTAGTGCAATGTAGTGCAGTGTAGTAAAGTGTAGTGTAGAGTAGGGTAAGGTACGGTAAAGTACGGTAAGGTACGGTAGGGTAGGGTAGGGTAGGGTTGGTGTATGGTAGGTTTAGGGTAGGTGTATGGTTATAGGTTTAGGAGAAAATGTGAACGTGGGGAAGACCACGTTTTTGCCGGGAACACCCAAATACTCCGAAATATTTTATTCCGAATTTCGATATTCCGATTTTCAAAACTCCGAATATCATAATACCTAAAAATTACAATATCTATTGTTAAGAATCTCGAAATTTATTTGACCGAAAGTCGTATGTCCGATTTCTTCGTTTTCCGATTTTCACATATTCGAAAAATGTAATGATCGATGAGTTCTCGTTCCGAAAAACGAAATTCCGATTTTCAATATTCCGAATAAACTGAATTTTTAAAAAAATATATAAATATTCCAATATTCCGAATAAACTGAATTTTTAAACCCCGACTGGGACAGGTTAGGTTCGAAGGTGATGGCGGGGTCTGAAAGACCCCGCCATCACCTTCGTGTTAGGTTGCTTTAAACCTTGCTCATAGAAATAGGGCTCCGTCGACCTGCCTTGGTAGGTGGTAGTCAACAAATTGTCCAATAACGATGCAAGAGCGAGCGAAGCGAGCTCGGCACTGGGGACACCCCGACTCGGTTACTTTAAACCTTGCTTACAGAAATAGGAGCCCCGCGAAGCGGGGCTCCGTTGAACCACTTAGTGGTGCTATAACTCAGGATGCAATAGCTAACAAAATGTGTCTTGGGGCACCCCGACTCGGACTTTTCGACCTGACAGACCCGAATCCAAATTCTAATAATCGGAATTTTTGATATTCGGTTTATTGAAATTCGGTATTTTGAAAATAGTAATTATAAACGTTAGGAATTTCGAAATTTCGGAATTATGAAAATAGGAAAAATCATCCATTGGAGTTGTTATATTAGGAATTTTGAACCATTCGGAATTATGAAAATCGGTATTTTGAAATTCGTATTTATGAATTTCGGAATATAGTTTTTTGTATTATCGTAGTGTACCCCGTTTTTGCCACTCGACAGAATACATGAAACATCAACCATCAACCTCACCGAACAATTTTCCTTTTATTAAGAGATCCATCATTTTTTTTTTTTTGTTTAAGATAAAAAACTCGAGCTATCAAATCATGGCGATCATGTGATTTCTGCCCAGGAAATAAGTTTTGTGTTATATCTTCCCACCGCGGATTACACGTAAACGTAATAAAAAGGTCAGGTCGTCCATAGTTACGTACTTAAGTCATGGCGTCCTGAGTTCGCTCATGCATGTAACGTAGTCCGCCAGTGAATGATGACGGTAATATTACCATTAGACCTAACTGATCAGCTTTAGCATCTTGTCTACAAACTGCATCCTTCAAATGAATGTAACTGTCAACGCGTAATTTTGATTGATTTCTCCGTATAAAATTAAGCCTTTCCGTCTCTATTTTAGCATATTCGTCTACTAAATACTGACTAAATAAAGAACGAAAATACTAAATATTGTTAATTTCCGCTTCTCTCATCATCAAACGGTAAGAGTAAAAGTCCTGTCAGAGAAACTGTCTTTTTCGTGGGCAATTTCGTTTTAGGATCAAACTGTTGTATTGAAATAGAGTAACCATCTTCTCCATGGCAAAACATCAGAGGGTATTGTAGAACATCGTATGATCTATGTAATTCACTAATCCTTTGTAAAGAGCTGCTACAACTTTCTATTATAATGTCTCTTTTCTCAAATTCTTGGTCCACCATCACCAAAGCGACTTCATTTGTAGCTGGTGCATTGTACCTACCTGGATGACCGCCTGATGGTTTTTTTTCAGCACGGATGACGACCTTAAAAGTATCACACGATGAAGGTATTTTATCCATGGTACTCTTTAATTCTTTTATATAAGTGTTCTTTTATTTAGCTGTATAATTATTGTTTTTTTTTTATCCTTTAAATGATTTAATGGTCTTGACTTGAGTACATCGCTTTCACATTTATTTTTTATTATTTTTTAATTTGTTATTTCAAAACATTGTGAAACATTTTTGAAAAAGAGTAAGTATGGAGTTTCTTGCCCATTCTTCTCCATACAACCTACCTTAGCGAATGGGTGTAGAATCAATCCCATCCCCTCGACGTTCAAAAGTGCCTTAGATGGCCTAATCGGAATAAATGATTTGACTTTGACTTTGGGTTTGAGTCATGAAGCATTTTTTGCAACTGCCTAATGAGCCCTGGTTTAATTTTCGGGTGGTGAGAGCATCTTAAATTTGTTTCAGTATCGCTCTTTGAGGCGCGCGTGGGACACAACGCGCCGTCGACCCGGGCATGGTCCTTGGTCGGGCAGCGAGTTGCCCTTTACTTGCTGCCCGCATGCCCAATGTATCTAGCCCTACGCTTTTTTTTACTAACCTTTGAAACCGTATATTGTGAATCAAGTACACTATCTTCACCTGAAAAAGAAGCTGAATCTGAAGTGGCCGATGACAGATCTACAAAATCAATCACTTCCATGCGGCGAGATGTAATTTTTTTAGCTCTCACAGAGCTTAATATCGGGCATTGATGATTTTCAGCTACCTCAGAAGACTTAATATCGTCAGGAAGGTACGCATCAAAGTGGACATTAGACAAATCCCCAAGAGAAGAAAAGCGAAGTCGCTTTACGGGATATCCATCAGTTCCAGCTTTACACACAATTCACCATTGCGATATACCTCCAAAACGAACTCATAAATATTACCTGCTGCGACCAGTTCACATAAACCACCGTAAACTGTAGGCTGGATCTTATCAGCTGGATCTTATCACAGTTATTGTAATTGTCTCCATTTTTATCGTGAGACATAATTGAAAAATTGATCTAGTTCTGTTTTACGTAAGCTACTATTTCCTTACGTACCTCATCCGCCCTATCAACGGTGCCATACATCAACAAAGAAAGGGAACGGCTCCCGTCTTCGCCGATTGATGATATAACAATATGGCAGCAAATACAATTTTAAAAACCTAGAAATTACCCCACCTAGATAAACCTAAAATTTTAAAACGATTTTACCCCACTCCTTAACTTCCACCCCTTGCCACCCCCACGGCCCCCGTTACCACCCTTTAACAAATAGTGCTTAATTTGCAACCTAATAGCCAACCAAATACTAAAATTAACTGATCTTGCTCCGCCCCCCCCCCCCCCCCCCACTTTTACCCGCACGCCCTCCTTTTACCTCCTTCCTATAACAAATCGTGCTTAAGTTGCAACCGAATAGCCAGCATCGATTAGCCATCCAGTCATCGATATAGCTTCAGAAATGACCGAGTTTCATACAAACTTCCCCCCCCTTTTTAACCCCCTTAAAGGCCGATTTTCCAAAAACCCTTTCTTAGTGCTCCCCTACGCTTCATAAGGAACCTATGTTCCAAATTTGGAGTCTCTAGGCCAAGCGGTCTGGGTTGTGGCTTGATTAGTAATCATTCAGTTTGCCTTTTATATATATAGAAGATCACAGTTTCAATTTAATACCGCAACAAAATAATGGCGGGCTGGATTTGTCACAATTACGGCGATAAGATCTCTCTATGAGGAGTGGTTGCAGAGGCGCCATGGCGTCCTCTCCTTCAACCTAACGCAAGTCCTCCCGAGCACGATTGTTTCGGGAGATCTAGTTCTGTTTTACGTAAGCTACTATTTCCTTACGTACCTCATCCGCCCTATCAACGGTGCCATACATCAACAAAGAAAGGGAACGGCTCCCGTCTTCGCCGATTGATGATATAACAATATGGCAGCAAATACAATTTTAAAAACCTAGAAATTACCCCACCTAAATAAACCTAAAATTTTAAAACGATTTTACCCCACTCCTTAACTTCCACCCCTTGCCACCCCCACGGCCCCCGTTACCACCCTTTAACAAATAGTGCTTAATTTGCAACCTAATAGCCAACCAAATACTAAAATTAACTGATCTTGCTCCGCCCCCCCCCCCCACTTTTACCCGCACGCCCTCCTTTTACCTCCTTCCTATAACAAATCGTGCTTAAGTTGCAACCGAATAGCCAACCAAATACTAAAATGTACGGAATTCATACAAACTTTCCCCCCTTTTTTCACCCCTTAAAGGTCGAATTTCCAAAAATCCTAAAACACGTCAGCCTTCATTTGTAGTCAAATAGCTAAATGCCAATTTTCATAGATATAGCTCTAAAGAAATACTAAAATTAACTGATTATACCCCCCCCCCCCTGTTACTCTCTTCAACTTTACCCACCCCCACGCCCTCCCCTTACCCCCTTTAACAAATCGTGCCTAATTTTCAACCGAATAACCAACCAGATACTAAAATGTACGGAATTTTATACAACCTTTCCCCCCCCTTTTTTACCCCCTTTAAGGGCGAATTTCCAAAAATCCTGAAACACGTCGTCCTTTATTTGTTATCAAATAGCTATATTCCAATTTTCATCGATATAGCTTCAGAAATGACCGAGTTTCATACAAACTTCCCCCCCTTTTTTACCCCCTTAAAGGCCGAATTTCCAAAAATCCTTTCTTAGTGCTCCCCTACGCTTCATAAGGAACCTATGTTCCAAATTTGGAGTCTCTAGGCCAAGCGGTCTGGGCTGTGGCTTAATTAGTAATCATTCAGTTTGCCTTTTATATATATAGATAAAAAAAAATATGTCACATTAGATTATGTATAAAAAAGTTAGGTAACACAATAGAGAACCCCCCTAAGCCCTCCCATTACCCACCTTTAACAAACCATGCTTAGTGTGCAACCGAATAGCCAACCAAATAATAAAATTAACTGATTTCACCCGCCCCCCCGTTATCCCCCCCACTTTACCCACCACACCCTTCCCTTACCCCCTTTAACAAATCGTGCCTAATTTTCAACCGAATAACCAACCAGATACTAAAATGCACGGAATTTTATACCTTTCCCCCCCTTTTTTACCCCTTTAAAGGGCGAATTTCCAAAAATCCTGAAACACGTCATCCTTTATTTGTTATCAAATAGCTATATTCCAATTTTCATCGATATAGCTTCAGAAATGACCGAGTTTCATACAAACTTCCCCCCCCTTTTTAACCCCCTTAAAGGCCGATTTTCCAAAAACCCTTTCTTAGTGCTCCCCTACGCTTCATAAGGAGCCTATGTTCCAAATTTGGAGTCTCTAGGCCAAGCGGTCTGGGTTGTGGCTTGATTAGTAATCATTCAGTTTGCCTTTTATATATATAGATAGAAGATCACAGTTTCAATTTAATACCGCAACAAAATAATGGCGGGCTGGGTTTGTCACAATTACGGCGATAAGATCTCTCTATGAGGAGTGGTTGCAGAGGCGCCACGGCGTCCTCTCCTTCAACCTAACGCAAGTCCTCCCGAGCACGATTGTTTCGGGAGGTACCTCAGGGATTCGGTAGCAGGTGAGAGGGAAAAGACATCCTCTTCCTCTCGCCCCAGCAACCGCTGAAGAAGCCCAGGACGTCGGAAATCGCGGAGCATATTCCAGCCGCTAACGGACGGGGAGTAATGACGCTCGCGGTCCGACCAAGGACATGGCCCAAGTCACGGCGAAAAGACCATAGGGCCAAACGCCTAACATGACGCGGGTGAAATCGCGGGCAGAAGTTAGTAGATAATAATATTTTAAACTTACCGCAGCTATCAGTAATCGTAGCTGCCTTTCGTTATATCTTCTCCTCAACCGAAGTATCAAATACACAAGACCACCCAGGACCAGCGCGCCTCCAACTGTAGATAATACAGGGACTATTATTGCTGTCGTGTGGTCCGGGTTTGTAGCGACTGAAACATTATAAACATTTATTTTATTTTGACGAAACGATTGGCTGCGATCGACTATTCGATCGAAATATTTCTGGCTGTTTGTGTATGTGAGTTTCTAATTTTGTTAACGCACCCAAGATGCAGGAGGGTGCTAAGACAGGAAACCTCCACGTGCGCCCGTGGACTGGAGTTCCCTCTCGGATACGTCCGGGGGGAAGACCAGTTTTTCGGGCCGGTGCACCCTGGGATGCGGGCAAAAACTCTTCCTTAGGCACTGTGTGCCTAAGGGGTCTTTTTGCCCGTATGCAAATAGCCTGTCAGGTGGACGCTCCAACGCGTGTCCCTCTGAATAGCAGAGGGCACAGCGGCGGAGCGGGCTTGCGGACGGTGAGTAATGGGTAGCTCGCCGTCCGACCATGGACCAAGCCCGGGTCGGTGGCGCGTCGTGTTTCGCGCCAACATGCCTGCTGGGGTCACGGGTTTTTTCTTAACCCAGGATACCGTGGCCCCGGAACGTAAAGGGCGTCCGAAGGAACACGGGTGGATTTTAGTCAGTAAGAGTCTGACAGTCCCTTCCGCCCCACCCAGGGCGGGAGGACTCATTTGATGATTTTACCATCTAAAAAAAAAAAAAAAAAAAAAAAAGATGCAGGAGAAATTACAAGTGGAGGGCAAACACTAGCGATTGTCCATACATTTTCTTCGGCCGGAGGTTTGACAATATCTGACCGATATCGTCAATCGATGCAATATCATATCACGTCGCGCCATGAGTAAGCGGGAGGGAACACAAAAATTTAATATTTTTTTGTATTCGAACTAGATAGTTCTTGATAAGCGCGTTCCAAACGAATAAACTCTTCAGCTTAAATTTTTTAGTGCAACGAGGGATTCAATCTACCCCAACGAGTGAGCGATTTTAGAATTCGAGATTAATTTTCAAAATTAAACTTACTTGTATTATTTGTAGTAATGTTGCTTGTTGTTGTTTCTATGATACCACGCGGTGATGTGGGAGCATACCCCGTCAGATTGTTGATAGCACGGTTTGCCTCAACTGTCGTCACTTCTATAGTTTTCTCTGATGTAGTAGTTAGAGGGGGATCTGCAAAACAAGTGGTCTACTGGGAACAGGCTTCGGGAGTAGGCTGTAGTCCACCAAGCGAGCTCAGTGCGGATCTTTGAAACTTTTTATACTGGGACATGCCGTTTTCCTAACGATGATTTCTTTCACCGTTATTATAGTTGGGGAGCCCAGGAAGGGATTTTTGCTGTGACTCCAGCGCGTCAGATTATTATAAGGGAGAATCCTTGCACCCTTTAATGTAACTGTACCAAGTATCAACCCTTCATCTGGTGGGGTTTGTTTGGGAGAACCCGTCAGATTAGTAAAAAAAACCGATCCGCAGAAATACTGGAGCGCGTCAGATTAAGAAAAGGTAGATTAATTATATTCAGAAGAGTGTATATTTCAATAATCTGACAATTTGAGCGTGGCATTAGGAAATGAGCGAGTACTGAAGTTGTAAAAAAAACGTCATTTTGAAATACTCGAGCGCGTTTCATTTTTTTTTTAATTGAAGGTAACACTGTAAAAATCATACTCACTAATAATCTGACGTTTTCCATGGGGCGATGTCGTTAGAATCGTGGAGAAAAGGTGAACTACCAGTTAGTTCGCAACTATCTAACGTGATTTAATGTACGCCATCTTCGATGGCGATGATTGATTGTCAAAATGATCCGCCATTTATTGAATTAATTTGTTACAAAAAATGAGATATAATGAAGAACCGCTCTACTGATTTTGTGCAAACTTCACATAAACCATCTACTAAATAGTCCAAACAAAGCCTAAATATTTGGTTTGGATAGGTGAGCCCGTTCTTCAGTTATAAAATTAAAACGAAAAGTGGCATTGATTTCACCTCTTGAGCGCACAAACGGTAGTTTAATACCGTTGCGAAAATTTCCGTAGAACGCGCACACGGTAGTTTACTACTGTTCGCGTGCCAACGCGATTTCGCTCCAAATTATTGCTGTTTCTTTTTAACTCACGATATTTGAATGTTTTTTCTCTATTCCAATCGATTCTCTATAAAATTCTACGTCTATAAATACGAAACGCGTTCCACAACAGTAGGTACATTTTATAAAAAAAAAGTCAAAGATATTCTGTGGTTACGCGTGTTTACGTAGTCAAGTGGCTGCCGATTTTAAGTGTTTTTACGTTTTTGATGAGTGTTATTGGGTGAATTACTGGTTTAATGGTGAAATAAATTTATATTTAATGTGTGTGCAAATAACTTTTAACGTGGGGGTAAATTAGTCCAGGATCATTTCATTGTATGGGAAGGAAAATGTCTTGGCAACAGAAGTGGGTTAAATCTAATAAAATACTGACTACTACAAATAATATTTTTATAAAATTAAACTTACTTGTATTATTTGTAGTAATGTTGCTTGTTGTTGTTTCTATGATACCACGCGGTGATGTGGGAGCATACCCCGTCAGATTGTTGATAGCACGGTTTGCCTCAACTGTCGTCACTTCTATAGTTTTCTCTGATGTAGTAGTTAGAGGGGGATCTGCAAAACAGTGTTCAATATTTGTGTAGCATAAGCATAATTGGGGTGCTAAGGCAGGAAACTTCCACGTGCGCTCGTGGACTGGAGTTCCCCTTTGGATACGTCCGTACCAGTTTTTCGGGCTGGTGCACTCTGGGATGCGGGCAAAAACTCTTCCTTAGGCACTGTGTGCCTAAGGGGTCTCTTTGCCCGTATGCGAATAGCCTGTCGTGTGGACGCTCCAACGCGTGTCCCTCTGATCAGCAGAGGGTACAGCGGCGGAGCGGCTTGCGGACGGTGAGTGATGGGTAGCTCGCCGTCCGACCAGGGACCAAGCCCGGGTCGGTGGCGCGTCGTGTTTCGCGCCAAATGCCTGCTGGGGTCGCGGGTTTTTTCTTAACCCAGGATACCGTGGTCCCGGAACGTAAGGGGCATCCGAAGGAACACGGGTGGATTTTAGTCATTAAGAGTCTGACAGTCCCTTCCGCCCCCATCCAGGGCGGGAGGACTCATTTGATGGTTATACCAAATTAAAAAAAAAAAACTTATTATTCCACAACTGGGAACAGGCCTCGGGAGTGGGCTAGCTGTAGTCCACCAAGCAAGCTCAGTGCGGATCTTTGAAACTTTTTATGCTGGGACGCTGGGACATGCCGTTTTCCTAACGATGATTTCTTTCACCGTTAAAAGAGTAGTGGGGTCGAAATAAAATAAATTCCACAAAGTATTGCTCTTACTTGTATGGAAAATGAAAAAGCACCTCTAGTGTACAAACGAGGAACTAATTTGATTCTACATAATAATATGATATACCTATTAGATTACGATTTAAACCAGGTTTGAAAGGACTGTAATTCTATAAAGCCTTTAAAATATACTTTAGGTTTTTCAAAAACGGGAATCTGTTAAGATCTCAGAGGTCTATAAACAATGAAGGGTGTAATGTTCGCGCCATGACTGAAGTCCTTTTGAGGCGACGCTAGTGTCTGTGACATTACATCAAATATCGATAAAAAAAAACGAAAATTCTTCAGGACTTTAGTCGTGTCGCTGTCTCTAGTGAGTATTATGTGTGAGTAGATAGAGGCTTACCGTCACAGACGTCGCTGACATCCACTTCTAACACGCAGCCAAAGCCACACTGCTCAACTGAAGAATAATTAACAACAACCAATAGTTAGTCTCTCTCTAGTTAGCATAATATTTCGGTTGTCGTTTTATAACCAATAGTTTAATAGATATAAGTAGTACTTATGTACTTTCGTTTGACATAACATTTTACGGAATCACAATTATTTTATTTATTTATTTATTTATATTCAGGCTACATTGGCCCATAGACATATACCTTACAAACTAACATACATAATTTTATAAAAACAACTTGTGTTAGTATATAGAAACTTAAGCCTATGTTAGTAACACTTCACTTCACTGTGCACTAGTCATTGTGCGTTCTGGTGGCACTTGTCCGCGGAAGCGTCGGAACATCACATCCTTCGGCCAGAAGTTCTCCTCCATGACGAGGTGCAGAAAACACGTTGGTACACGCACCACGAACGCCTTGAAGTTGACGTTGCGGCGCGATTCCAATAACTGCACTCTCGGCGTGTACTTGGTCTTCTGGCGCACGAACTCGACGATGTCCTCAGCCTTAGTGGTGTAGTGTAGGCGGGAGATATACACCGGAGTGTTCGGCATGGCAGCACGTATAGTGTTGGGCTCCACAGGAGCCTTGCCACAGCGGTTCTTGATGGCTCGCTGACGGCGCTTCCTCCTTTGCACAGTCACGAAACCATCATCATCAACTGCCCGTTTCGGTGCCTTTTCAAGCACGGGCTTACGAGGAGCGCCAGGCGCACTTGCGGTGACGCTAGCAAAATCCCTTTGAGGGGGATTCACCTGGACTGCAGACACTGGTAGCGGGACAGGGCCAGGGGTACGTGCGGCGCTTCTTGGAGGAGCCGCGGTGACGAGCGCGGGGCTGCGGGGCACGCAGGCGGGGCGCACTGCAAGCTCAGCAATCGACGGATGCGCCGGCGATGAAACAGCTGACGCGGAATTCGACGACGATAAATCGAGGCCGGCTCCGCGACACGTGTTTACGTTTGACGCATCGGCAGGTGATCTAATTACCGCCACACTGTTGCGCAATTCGCTAACTTCTTTACGCAAATCAGCGACGGTATTCTGGGATGCATCTAATTTCGTTAGCACATCCGCCAGGCGGGCCTTCAAAAAGACAATGTCCTTCAAAAGGCTGGTTACGTCGACGTGGTCGAAGGTGACGGGAGGCAGCTTGTGTAGCTCCTTCGCCACAAACGTCGGCACGTCGTCAGGGTCGGTCTCCTTGAACAGCGTGATAATATCCTGCAGGCTCTTCTTAGTCCCGTCACGCCGGCGGGACACCATCTGGTCGCGCTTGTTAAGCACACTGAACAATAACAGCTTGGCAGCAGCTATGTCATCCTCGCTGAAGTTCGTTGCGCAGATCTGGATAGCGGATACCTCGTCCATCACATCCAGCTTTTGTTGCAGGAACACCAGCAGCTCATTCGCCACTAGTTCGTTACTCATGGCGGGTAAATTACGAGCGACAGCTTACGCTGCGCTAATCGAAATGCAGAAAATACAAACACGTCCGCATCGGAACGCGGCACAAGCGAGACTGATATGACTTTCTATCATCATTTGGATGTTTGTTTGATACAAGTTACCAACCTAAATTAACACATTAAATTGGGGTTGAAACTATAGGTTCGAGTGCTCACAGCCTCTTCAGAGACATTTTGAAAAGACTTGATGACGCTTCCCGTGACCCAAGAGGCTTGTACCTTGGTCAGAGACTAAGCTTAGCCATTCAAAGAGGCAACGCCGCCAGTCTCTTGGACACATTACCAGCTGACAGCGATGAGGATGAAATTTTACGATACTTTATACTGAATAGTTTAACTTAGATAAGTACTGATTTTATAATACGGTTTTTTTTGTTAAATAGGTAGTTGGGTTTAATTAATTTATTATTGTACTTTTTGATAGTGTGTATTTGAAGGTAGTTTTAATAATATAATAAGTATTTAGTTTCTTTTATTATTAATCTAGTACATGCTTATAGAAAGATGTAGAAATTGATTGCTGTAAAATATTTGTACAAACTATAAATAAAAACTTACTAGCAATATGTACAGGAAAAATTAAAATAAATAAATAAAAGAGAAAAAATTTCATAGGGCGTCAAAGAATACGTCCACATCGCTGTCAACGGGAACAGTGCCCAGAACGCTGGCAGCATTGCCACGTTGTATGGCAATGCTAATTCGTTGACCTAGGAATAGGCCAGCCCTCTGGTCACCTGAAGAGTCGACTAAACGCCTGGCGATATCTTTAAAAACGTTGTGGGCACTCGGACCCCATGGCCCCAAGGTTTCAACCCCAAACGGCTCAAACACATAGCTACTAGCTAAGCCAATGTATTTGCGCCGCTTGGAGTTTTCAGCACCTGCAGCAGCAGCGCCAGCACAACACGCTGAACTAGGAAGATGGGATGGCGCAAGGGTGTCGACACATGTTGCATCCCACACCAAAGGCCTACCCAGCTTCCATGGCATTATGGACATACCATCTGGTCTCTTCCCATCGTCGCGTGCCAAACCACTGGGTTCTAATACGGCTGGCACCCCGGCGGTGACAAGAGCACGACGGATTATGTCATTTAAGCTAGCGTGTCGTGCTAACCGACCTGCACTCCTGCTGCAGGAAAGGCCATGGTGCCCGAGGCAGTCGACTACTTCACCACATTGACAGCGGTGTGGAGCACCACAAGGAGCGCCCAAACGTAGGCAAGTAGCGATCCTGAATGTTGTATCACCCAACATAGTACCTATGTTGGGTGAAGGTAGCGCCTGAAGCCAAAGGCCCGATTCCCACTCACCCACAGCCAGCAGGCGGGCACGCTCCGCAGTATTGGTGTACGTATTAAGGAGATTATTCCGTACCAACCTGCAGAGCGGCTCATCCCATTGTCTCTGGGAAAACGGGTTCACGGGCCGATCCGTGTTTGGGCAAGCCATTTTCCAGGCGTCCTCGGCATCCGTCACACACGGCACCTCAGGGTCGACCAGGGAGAGAGATAAAATTCTCCTGGTGAGCTTTTCAGTGCTGTGGACAGAGGACAGGAACGCCGCGCCGGTAAGCTAACACTGGAAATTTTGCGGAAATTGGTTAAATATTATCGAAGATAATATAAAATATATTTTATGAAATATGATAGTTTTTAGGGTTCCGTAGTCAACAAGGAACCCTTATAGTTTCGCCATGTCCGTCCGTCCGTCCGTCCGTCTGTCCGCAGTTTAGCTCAGAGACGCACAGTACTAGAGAGCTGTAATTTGGTGTAAATATACGAATTTGTTGTGCCGAAAAAGTGGTAAAATAAAATCTCGTAAAATATTTTTTTTTAGGGTACCTCCTATACACGTAAAGTGGGGATGTTTTATTTTTTTCTCGCGTACCCCTTAGTGTGGGGTATCATTAAATAGGTCTTTAAAAAAAATTGATAGTTTCCATTAACAATTTTTTGATAAAAAAATTCGTTTGTGAAATATTAAGCTTTAAAGTGCTAAATTTTGCTCGACTCGAGTGTGTCCCCCCTCTACCAGCTAAACGGTTATGTTTGGGGGTGTGAAAAAATTCACAATAGTAGTATATATAACGAAGTTTAAAAGAAAATTATCACGACTAAGTAGGCTTTACAAGTTTACGAGTAATAGTCGACCAACTTATAAAATGCACTTGGATAACATATTTTCCTAAACAAAATGTATCGGAGAACATGTTCTTCAACTGCAAATGTAAGTTTGTCAACTTTATTTTTACAGCTAATAGTGGTGGGTATGTTTTGGGGATTGGTAGGTTTTTATTGTCAACTATTTTTAACTAACTTCAAAAAAAGTCGTAATCTAATTTTTTTATGTATTTTCCCCGATTTCTCAAAGACGCCTGGACCGATTTTGAAAATTCTTCTTTTTAAAATTAAATTCAGCGAATCAGTTTAGTTAGTTCGCATAAGTATTTTGATGGGCAACTACGGAACCCTACACTGTGCGTGGCCCGACACGCACTTGGCCGGTTTTTTTAGATAATTTTCGAGCTGTAGCGGTCGAAGCCGCTTGTAATAACTAGTTGAACCAGAATACTAAGTTTGCGTGTGATCAATCATTTTCAACTACGGAACCCTCAGTGTCCGTCTGACACACACTTTGCCAGTATTTTTGCACAAATATGACACGACCAGTACACCATTATAGAATAGAAACATTTCTGTTCTATCGTTTATACATCGTCATGCAGCAATGCATTTAACAGTGAAAATCTGTCTACATTTTTTTGTATTTTCTTCTGTATACAAAGCAAGTTTCTACGTTTAAACCGTGCAATGCGGACTATTTAATTCCCCTGTAATTATTGTAAACATATAACTTTCTCTTACTTGTTTGTTCCACACTTCCTCTAGAAACTTTCCTCCCTTCCGCTACCAGTAGCGAGGAACAAAGGACCTTGGATTTGTATAGGTTAATATTCATTTTTATTTCCGTTGAATTGGAAATGAGTCCATAGCATTTATATGACTGATTGCTATCATAATATTCCACAATCATATCACTTTGATCTGAAACATAAGAATCATAATTACACTTCTTCATCAGCCGGAAGACGTCCACTGCTGAACAAAGCGGCTGTGCTACGGAAAAACAAAGCAACTGACATTTTTTTTCAAAATCAATTTTATTTACATATATTGTTTAGAACATTTTGAGTATAGCGGAGACTTAAGGCCGCAATCCATCACGCCGCGCCGATATAACAGCTGTGTGGAGGCAGGACCTTACGCTTAGGAATAAATTAGGAAATTGAAACTCACCTGCAGTGCATGCTACATTCCAAGTCACATTTGTGGATAAGTTTTTAATGAATATATCCATGTCAAAATATAGCATTGGGTTGTAATAAAACCTCCAAGGTAGCGGTGATACTGCAATAGGTTTAGCAGTGGCTGCTTCACCAACTGAAAATAGAATAATAATCAACTTCACTCATTGTTCTTGTGCATTTATTCTCGTAGTAACACCTGACGAGATCACGAGAGTGTGATTGGCATAAATTTATTTTATTTAATCAAGTACCTAACCAGAGGCCTAACCATGAGATCTAACGCGATCCAGTTTAGGCTGTGGGAAAGAGATGGCGCTAGACGACTTGTATAGCTCTGTCTCTTTCGAGGTCGTGGTAAGGGCTCAGGACTCATATTTGTGAGTAAGATTTAGAGATTATCATCACAATGAAATTATAAATAATAATTATTATTACAATACAACAAAACGATAACAAGAAAAAAATGACAAAATAATACAACTTATAATTAAATACAGTTACATTATACACTCAAAATATTACAAAAAACATAATTATATTTTTTTAATAATGTATTATTATTTTATATTATTTTAAGCAAATCACCGCTGTACCGTCCCATGTGAACCTGCACAGCAGTGATTCACGTCGTAGGCACGTGAACCGCTGCTGTGCAGTTTCCATCCAAGCCGCCTGCAATCATGTTCAGTATGCTGCTGGAGCTAGCCCTCACCCTGCGCACCAGGGAGGTGCACTATTTGCTCATCATAGTGAACTAACAATCAGTCCGCGCCTCCGCGAACATTCCTGATGCGCAGCAGAAGCGTGGGAGCCCCAACAGCACCCTGAACGTGTTGTTATATTAGATACGGAGGCCATTGTAGGAAGTACTACTTCAGCTTAGCTGAGCAGTCTCTGATTCGGGTTATATAAACTTTGGGCATTGCTGGCCTTAGAACGAGCTAATTCATAGTTCAAGCGAAAGTAATACTTTACCGTTATGTTTTTTTTTTTTATAATATTCCATAACTATCACACAACGCCATCTAGTCCCAAGCTAAGCAGAGCTTGTGTTATGGGTACTAGACAACTGATAAACATACTTATATATTTCTAAATACATACATATTATAGATAAATTACACCCAGACACAGAACAAATGATCGTGCTCATCACACAAACATTTTGTCCTGGGTGGGAATCGAACCCACGACCACCGGCATAGCAGTCAGGGTCACTAACCAGTAACCACTAGACCAACAGGTCTGTCAGGCGTGTTTCAGAAGTGTTTACAATATCCTATCATTATCATACTCTGGCATGCGGGCGCGGGCGGTCTCGCTGTCCGACCATGGACCATGCCCGGGTCGACGGCGCGTTGTGTTCCACGCGCGCCTCAAAGAGCGTCAGCATAAATGACGGGGCCCCCCTCTAGAGGGCCAATGCCTGCCGGGGTCGCGGGACTTATCTCATTACCGTGAATCCGGAACATAAAGGGCTATTGAAGGACACCGTGGATTTTAGTCAGTACGAGTCTGACAGTAGGGTGGGACTCATTTGATGATTTTACCACGCAAAAAAAAATATTTTAAAAAAATCATATAAACTTATACAATGTGCTGATCTGCAACCTAGTCAAATTCAAGGACGTGATTATACTCATGATTCTCGACCCAAATCAACAATAAAATAGGTAGGTATTTTTTTTTTTTATTTTTCGTTTTTACTGAAATCCGTAAGTGTGAACTAGTTTCTTCAAGAGTAGTAGATTCAATTCACGCACACCAGCTGCTCATCGCTGTGTGCGTACGCGCGGACTGCGTAGTCGGGTGATTCTCTTTCATTTGTATTGAATTAAGGGTTTAATTCTGAAATACTGTAAAATTTCAACAACAAAAAAAAACAGCCCTTATTAGTTTTGCCCGGTACTGTACTTTCAATTGATTATTTATGACTTTTGTGACAACCACCTGAAGTTTGACGAAAATGCAAAAAAACAGCGTGTATTATAAACGTGAAAGTTTCTTTGGATGAATGGATGGATGTTTGTTACTCTTTCGCTAAAAACCTCTGAACGACTTTAGATGCTAGTTCAGCTAGTACCTACTTGATAATTCTAATTTCATAAACAATCGAATTCGCGTTGCTTAGCAACGATGCTGGATTCTATTCCCGATTTTTCATGGCTGCTACACAGACTGCTAGACTGCTACTGCTAGACAAACTGTACGATTATTCATTAGTTGAGCCATGGCTTCGACTGACGATGCGTTGGCAGTTGTTGGTTTATAAGGCAAAAACTGAACAAGTGGCCGCACACGTTACGATTTATCGATACAGTTTCATCCGATTCCGATTTATCTATCCAAAATTTCAAACTGTTCCGTTCAACTGTACAGTCTTATAAAATCGGACAAACTGTACAGTTTTTCTCATACACACTTGTCGATTTATCGTTGCAGTTTATCTGTACCGACTAATCGTAACGATTTATCGTAAGGTGTGTAGCAGCCATTAGTATCCCGGAGTTGTGACGTTGGCGGTATAATACCCCCGTGCCTCAGGAAGCATGACGTTGGTCCTGCGCCTGATCTTCGTCCGGTCGTGTAGGATTGCAGGGCAGGGCGGGAGGGACTGTCAGACTCGTACAGACTAAAATGCACGGTGTCCTTCAATAGACCCGCAACCCCGAAGTCAATGCATATTGCAAAGATACCTATTACACATCAATAGTCTAGATTTACTGGCTCGTGACGACAAAGCAAGCAAGCAAGCAATAACTGTAAGTACTTGCATGTGCGTACTTAGGTAATTTTAAAAGTGAAAAATACGTGTCTACTAGGTTTTTTTTCGGCCTTAGAGTCGTGTTGTGAGTGATGCTAGAGTGGTAGCGGCATTGATCATCAGTGCATCGGAATTAAGAAAATATTAAGTAGGTACTTACAATAATAGTAAGATTCATAAATTCTCACTTCCGCAGCCCAACTTGTTGACAAAATAGTTAGAACTGACAAAATGATTACGTTCATCTTCTCGAAGTTAAACGAATTCGTACAAAATGAATAAAATATTGATTATTATTGCAACAAGATACAATTTATAGTAGAAGTTCAAAATTATACACGCACCAGCATAAAGTAAACTGAAATCACTGACAAAATGTATTCGTGACCGCTTTTATTAAATCCTGCTTTTTCATAATTTTCCTCCTATTTACTAATAGTTAGGTACACACCACCATTTATAATAACATCATAGGTCGGTACCAAACCTTGAGTATTTGTTTTAGTTATATTATTTTCCCTAGGAGCTCGTGGCTAAATAATCAAAGCCGCACAGGCCGATCTTCCGGGTTAAGCCGCGCTTGCCGAGGTTGGTCTGTGGATGGGTGACCATCTATCATAGCGAGTTTCCTCCGTGCCTCGGAAAGCACGTAAAGCCGTTGGTCCCGGCCGGTCATTTGTAGATCTTTGACAGTCGTTACTGTTAGTCAGAAGCTCTAAAATCTGACAACCAGTCTTACCATGGGGTATCGTATTACCCAGTTACTGGGTTGTGGAGGTCCGACAGGCAGTCGCTCCATGTAAAATACTGATATCCAGCTAAATCTGGTTTGACTGGAAGCCGACCCCAATATAGTTGGGAAAAGGCTAGGCAGATGATGATGATATTATTTTCCCTAGTATATACCTACCTACCCATCTTGAAATAAAAGATTGTGTTAAAAAAAATTGAAACACCATTGTAGGTATTGTTAAATATTTTTAATATAACAATTTATATACAACTTTGAATAGAACATCTGACGTATTTTTAGTTTTGGGTGACTTTAATATGAGTGGAATATCGTGGGCTATAACCAATAATCATTCGCTAGTCCCAGTAAACCCCGCGACTAGTGACGAATGCATGCTGGCGGACGAATTGTGTACGCTGGACTTTGGTCAGTATAACGGGGTCGTTAATAGGTATGGGAAACTGTTAGACTTGGTCCTTTCAAATAAGATAGCCTGTGTTAGTGAGTGTGCTGATCCTTTAGTACCTATTGATCCGTACCACCCGGCTTTGTTAATTAATATTGGTATCTTTGACCCGCCTACCCTCGATTGCGCCCCATGTTTGCGATATATGTACAGTAAAGGTGATTTTGAGTCAATAAACAAAGAGATTTCTGCCATTAACTGGGACCATGAGTTCTCAATAAGATCATTGGATGATTCAGTTGCGTTCTTAATAGACACTACCAAACAATTACAAAACAAATATATACCGCAAAAGCCAGCACGTAATAAATCATATCCAATCTGGTACAGCACATCACTCATAAAAACAATTAAAGAAAAATATAAATTCCTAAAAAAATTCAAAATTTTTGGTAACAAATCTGACGAGTTAACTTTTAAATATTTGCGTGAAAGAGTAAAGACTATGGAGGCTTCGTGTTATAATTTTTTTCTTAATCAAACTGAGAACTCAATTAAAAACCAACCCAAACATTTTTGGTCCTATGTTAAAAATCGCTACAATTCCAACGCTATTCCTAATACATTAAATTATAATGATGAAATATTTCTTTCCGGAGACTCTATTTGTGAGGCCTTTTCTTCTTACTTCCTATCAACCTTCCTCGATTCCACTTCACCCAATTCTTCTAGTGCACCCTATGACCTTCATCGCGATAATGATGTTACGTCGTCCGATATTTGTCACATAGAAGTAAACGTCGATGTTGTGACTGGTCTACTTCGCAACTTAGATCCATCTAAAGGTGCCGGGCCTGACAATTTAACCTCTGTATTCCTTATTAAATGCGCACCTTCTATTGCTCTTCCTATCTCAATTTTGTTTACAAAGTCTTTGTCTCAAGGTTACGTCCCTAGAGTATGGAAATCTGCGTTTATCACACCCGTGCATAAGAAGGGCGCTAAGACTGAGATTATTAATTACAGACCTATATCTAAACTGTGCATCATAGCTAAAATATTTGAAAGGATTATCTATAACCAGTTATACCCTGCCCTTGCTAACTCGCTAAGCTCTTTTCAGCATGGGTTCTTAAAAGGACGGTCTACAACTTCGAACCTGATTTTGTTTAATGATTTTATCACTGAGGCCATGGATAATGGTAAACAGGTCGATGTGGTTTACACAGACTACAGTAAAGCATTTGATCGGATTGAGCACGTATCCCTAATAAAGAAGCTAAGACACATAGGCATCCGTGGAGACTTGCTAAGGTGGTTCTCTTCTTACATTGATAACAGGTCACAAGCAGTAGTAATCAATAACTATGTGTCTAGCTGGGTAAACGTACCCAGTGGAGTACCTCAAGGTTCGTTGCTTGGTCCTTTCTTGTTTGTGGTTTATGTGAACGACATCGATCAGTGCCTCCATTCATCCAAACTATTATGCTTTGCCGATGACATGAAAATCTTTGCCACTATTGCATCGCATGATGACATGCTTGCACTACAGGCTGATTTATGTCGGCTTGAAGAGTACTGTCGGGTTAATAAACTAGACCTCAATCCATCTAAGTGTTCTGTTATTACCTACACCAGGAAACGTGTGGTCTTGGCTACTTCCTATACTTTAGCGGGCGAAAACCTGCCTAGGTGCAGTACTATTCGTGACTTGGGCGTTTACCAAGATAGTAAACTAGTGTACGACTCACATATTGACGCCATTGTCAAAAAAGCATCTAAACTACTTGGTTTTATTATGCGACTTTCTAAGTGTTTCACAGAGGCCAAAACGCTCAAAATATTGTACTGCACTTATGTAAGGAGTCAGCTCGAGTATGCGTCTCAGATATGGAATCCACGGTATCACAAATATATAGACCGCATAGAAAATATACAAAAGCGCTTCATAAAATATCTTTGTTTTCACCAAAAGGTTCCATATAACTCAGCAGAATATCTTCAACTCTGTAGGAAATACCACCTTCTGCCACTAGTAGATAGACGTAATATCGCGGATTGTCTGTTTTTGTTCAAAATCTTCCACAATGATATTGATAGTCCGGAACTATTATCCAAATTTTGTTTTAATGTGCCTAGTAAAATCTTGCGCTTCAATCCTCCCATTTGTGTTCCTCATTCGTCGTCGAATTATAGACAGAATAGTTATATTGTGCGTGCAAGCAAAATGTTTAATGAAATATGCAAGCGACATGATTTAGATCCCTTTATAACCACTGTGAACTCAGCCAGAAGGTGTTTGAGCCTGGAATTTTTTTAAATAAGAATAAGTTACCATAAGCAGTTTTCTTTCCACTTTTGTCTGTTTTTTTATGTTTTTGCTGGCAGGCAGATGTCTGCATTTTTCTCTTTTAATCTTTTTTAATTTTTAATGTTAAATCTTTAAGTTGTGTGCTGCTGTCTGTGCTCGCGTCATACATATTTTTTACTATATTTCTATACGCGAGGACTCGTAATTGGCTGTCTGTTGCCTATAATTACCCCTTTTTGTTATGTTTTTGTTAGCTGTAAGTCCTCCATGTAATAAATAAATAAATAAATAAATAAATAAATTTAGTGAGAACTATTTAATTTTTTTTTTATTATTTTAAGTTTATAGAATATTAGCAATTACTTGCTTGCATCATGACTATTAAAAAAATACACAGTTATTGGATTTGTTTTTTTACGTGATAATTAGATAGGGAGAAGGGGCATAACGGGGCACCAACATATTCAATTATCTACGCGCATTAGGTAATAATTGGGAGGGGGTCATTTTGTGTCAATCTTCAATCTGATAGCGATCGCCGACCGGACTGAACTGGAATTAAGACATTTTTCGACGTCATTTCATCTAATTTTAAGTGATTACTTGAACGCATGTAAAAAGGTAAGTGTTCAAATTAATAACTATTGTTTTTTATTGTGATCTTCTAGAGATTTTACATTGTAGCATGCGCACCAAAGCCGAAATAGCAGGGGTGGCGTTCTGCTACTAGGGAACACAACGATGACGATTAAAATACGATGTTCAAAAACTCCACAGAATGTCAATAGCAAATACAGTGCATACACGTACCTTGGACTGCTACGACACACGCTGAGCCTTCCACCTCCGATGGTTCCAAGGGCAGGAACACAGGAATTCCGGGATGCGAGTCTGAGAGTCACGCGCGCAGAAGAAAGAACACGATGATTTGTCCAGGATTCGGACAGGAGAACGATGAGCGCGAAAGGAGATGTTCTCACACACGGCTTTTTCGAAAAGTAACTGTCTTAGCTCCAACTTCTTACGAGTCACGGTATGCACCACAGACTATAGACGGTCCGCGTTTTGTTATTGCAAACCGATGGAGCGTTGAACATCGATTACTAGAATTATTAGAATTACGTTTAGTTTTGTACGATGACGGAACATCCCGCCCACCAAAATGGCTATGGCATTTTCTGGTTAAAGAACGATAAAATTATAACATTAACTAATAAGAACGATAAATTAAATTAAACTAACATTGAAAGATAAATTTAAGTTATGTTGAGAATTGAGTTAAACGATTCAAGCTATGGGCAATGGACATAGCTTCACCAACGGTCGTTGTATTATATGATTAGTTGCGGTTTTAACAACTGCGATCCGAACTACCCCATCAGATCCAGGTAGAAGATCCACTACACGAGCAAGAGGCCAATGTAATGGCGCACGATTGTCGTCCTTGATTATTACCATCGAACCTACTTGTAATGGTTTGGAATCTTTGGTCCATTTGGCACGTTGCATTAAAGAGTTGAGATATTCGTTTTTCCATCTAGACCAGAAATTCTGATGAAATGATTGTAACAGCTGCCACCGGTGAAGCCGATTAGTATTGACTTGTGATAGATCTTCATCAGGGACAGCGGTTAAAGGTTCTAATGTGAGGAAATGACCTGGGGTCAGAGCTGTTAGATCGTTAGGATCTGAGCTAATCGCGTACAACGGTCGAGAATTCATAACGGCTTCGATTTGAGTGAACAGAGTTGTGAGTTCTTCAAAAGTAAGGACTTGATCACCGACGATACGTAACAAATGAGATTTAGCTGCCTTAATTTGAATTTCCCACACTCCGCCGAAGTGTGGAGCCGAAGGAGGATTAAATTTAAAAGTTATTTTTTCTGCACTAGATGCATGTTGCATTAGAGTCGCTAATTGATTGCTAGCACCTACAAAATTAGTCCCACAATCTGCGTGTATTTCATTGCAGCGACCACGTCGCGCCACAAAACGTCGTAATGCTGCGATAAAACCGTCGGAACTTAAAGTAGAAACCACTTCAAGGTGCACTGCTTTGGTAGCAAGACAGACAAACAAACAAAGGTATGCCTTGTCTATCTTAGCGCCACGGTGTGGACCTAGCTTTATACGAAATGGGCCACCGAAATCAACGCCTACGATGGAGAACGGTTTGACTTGATTTACGCGATACGCGGGCAGATCGCTCATAAACGGTTGAAGCGGTTGCGGATTAGTACGGTAGCATCGAATGCATTTTGATAAGCATTGACGTATAACACGCTTAGCAGAGAGAATCCAAAATTGTTGTAAAAGTAGAAAGTGTGTCGTGTTTATACCTGGATGTAGATAGTTACGATGTATAAAATCTATAATTAAAAACGATAATGGATGATCTGACGGTAAAAAGGCTGGATGCTTATGTTCGTATTCTAAGCCTGCTCGCGATATTCTACCGCCCACCCTGAGTATTCCTCGACTATCGATAAACGGGTTTAGTTTACGAAAATGTTTAGGTATAGATTTCTTAGAGTTTAAGTTTAAAATGATTCCAGAAAATGTTGTCTGTTGTACATGTTTGACTAAATGCATTAACGAATTATGTCGCTCAATGTTATTTAAGAATTTGCAACGATTTGCTGATGCTGGATTACGGCAATTTGTAATGAAACGATGAACAAACGTAAGTATGTTTACTATCTTTTGTAAAGATGAGAACCGGTTTATTAAAGATTCTATAATTGATTCCGTCTGAGACTCATTATTTGTGCAAGTAGTTAAAGTCACCGTTTTCCGAGCCTCAGCTTGCACGGCTGACTCATCATCGCTAGTGAGCTGTGCTGGCTGTGCTGGACGACTAGTGGAATTGGTCGGCCAATTAGTTATATCATTCGATAGCCACCAGGGCCCCGCCCACCATAACGAGTTAACTAGAATTTCACTCGGAAATTGACCGCGCGAGCAGATATCTGCGGGGTTGTCGCCGGAGGACACATGATGCCAGCATTCCATGGGTGTTATATCCTGGATATGACTGACGCGATTAGCGACAAACGTAGCCCAGCGCGAGGAGGGCGAACGTAACCATGATAGAACGATGGTTGAGTCAGACCAGAGAAAAACGTTATCGATTTTAATTTGAGAAAGATAGATGTCACGTACGTATTTATATAGGTCGGAAAGGAGAACTGCAGCGCACAATTCGAGGCGTGGCAGTGATATGCGTTTTAACGGAACCACGCGAGCTTTAGAGCATACGAGGGAAACGTTTATGTGATCAGCCTGGACCACTCGTAGATACACTACTGCTCCGTATGCAATCTCAGAACTGTCACAGAAGCCGTGGATTTCGTATGACTTAGCATCTGGATAGGTCAATCTACGAGGAATTCTGAATTGAGCTAGTTCCGGTAGTTGGTCACGATAAGTGTTCCACGTTCGAATGACGTCATCAGGTGGAGTTTGATCCCAGCCTATGCCGAGAACCCATAGTTTTTGTATCAGACATTTCGCTTGGATGGTGATTGGTGAAAGAAAGCCCAATGGATCGAAGATCCGAGCTGTTTCGCTTAAAATTGAGCGTTTCGTACAACGCCGGTCAGAAGATTCTATAGCGAAGTTAAAAGTATCTGAGGATGGATCCCACTGAAGACCTAATACTTTCAGGGTAGACGTTTCCGTGGTGTCGAATGACACTGCACCAGCTAAGCAATCTTCACTAGGAAGATCCGATAGAAGTGGAGGATGATTACTAACCCACTTTCGTAAATGAAATTGACCACGTTTGAATAGAGCGATAATTTGCGATTTGGCCTCCTGAGCAGTTTCTAATGTTGGAAATCCAGTAGCCACGTCATCAATGTATACTTGAGTTAGAAGAACTTGTCTTGCCAGCGGATACGAGTCTCCTTCGTCTTCTGCGAGTTGTCTCACAGTTCGACACGCGAGGTATGGAGATGACGCTAAACCATACGTGACCGTATTTAAACGGTATTCTTGTAGGGGCTCGCTAGGCGAGGTCCGCCAGAAAATGCGTTGATAGTCGCGGTGGTCTGAGGACAAGACAATTTGGCGATACATTTGACGGGCATCTGCCATAAAAACGATGTTAGGTTCCCTGAACCGTAAAAGTAGTTCAAAAATATTTGGTTGTAATTTTGGACCGATAAGTTGTGTATCATTCAAGGAACGCGAATGGAGATCTTTAGCTGACGCGTCAAATACGACGCGTAGACGTGTGCTAACTGAATGAGGACGTAAGACGCAATGATGGGGGATGTAGTATTTTCCTTGACCTAGGTCCGCGGACGGTACAAGTGACATATGACCGGATTCGAGGTAATCTGACATGAATTCAGAATACTGACTACGTAAATCAGGATCGCGAGATAATCTACGCTCGATAGCGTAAAATCGGCGTAAAGCTACTTCACGAGAGCCTTCAAAAGTAGGTTCTGTATCATTTTTGAAAGGAATTCTAACAACATAACGCCCTGTTTGATCACGTGAATGAGTAGAAATAAAGATTTGTTCACAGAGCGACTCGTCTGGACTCAATGAAGACGAATTCGGCAACGAATCAATTTCCCAAAAACGTTGAACAATTGAATTTAGATCGCTATCACTGCTAGGTATCGCAGATAGTTGAAGTAAAGAAGCTGATGATAAAGACGTCTTACCTAGAAGAAGCCACCCATAAATTGAATTAAATGCGGTAGGTTGATTGTAGCCTCCTTTAATGCGTTGGTTAAGAATAGATTCAACGAAGACATCTGCAGCTAATAACATATCAATGGGCCCAGGAATGTCGAATCCTGGATCGGCCAGCGCCAACGATTTTATATGTGACCACCCCGATGTGTTTAACTGAGCGATAGGTTGGTCGCCACATATTTTCTTGATCACGTGCATGTTTAGTTTGTAATAAACACGCGTACTCGTGCCTACTGAACAAGTGACATCACCAGCAATAGATGCCATAGCTTCCCCGAGTCCACTGACCTTGGTATCAGCCTTAGCGGGAGTGAACCCTAAACTCTTAACAGCAGATTCGGTAATAAAATTGCTCTGACTCCCGGTGTCGAACAATGCACGAAAAGATTGCATATTGCCTGAAGCGTCCCTAACCTGAACAATAGCAGTAGCCAGCAGCACAGTAGTATTTGACTGAGACCTTGAGATCAAAGACGAGACAGTTGGATTCGGTTCTTGCGGCTGAGGTCTCTCGCGGTGAAGTAACGTGTGGTGTTTACGCTTGCATGTACGGCATGTAAATATCGATTTGCAATCTTTAAGTTGGTGGGATGACTTTAAACAATTATAACACCATTTTTTCTCGTTAGCTACGTTCATACGTTCGTCCACCGATTTTTGAAGAAATGTAGGACAAGACGTTATTGAATGTGATTCATCACAATAAGCACATTTACTCGGTTGTGTAATTTGTTTAGCATCACCAGTAGCAGCAAGTACTGTAGCAGCGGGGGCGCGTCGAGATTGAGACGACACAACCGCGGGCGCAGTCTGGTTCGATTTAAGTTTGGAAGTAGCGGTAAAGTGTGTACCACGTATAAGAGCTTCTGACTTGGCACGCAAAAATGATTTTACTTGATCAAAGGATGGTATTTCTACATCGGAATATTTCTCTTCAAGACTTTGGCGTACATCTGGATCTATTTTAGATAACATATGGTAAACCAAAACAAAGTCCCAATGTTGGACCGGGAAATCGAGTGTCTTTAAAATGCATAAATTCTCTTCTAAAAGATCTAGTGAAGTTTGGAATTTATTCGCATCATTATGTTTAAAATCTATGTTTAAAACCTCACGCCAACAAATAAAAGATAAGTTGCGTTTAGACTTGTAACGATTAACTAATGTTTGATATGCATCGTGATAATGGTCTTGAGTCTTAGGGAACGTTTTCACTACCGTTAATGCTTCACCACTAAGGGAAGAAACCAAATAATGAAACTTTTCAGTGTCCGTAAGTGTAGTAGAATTATGTATTAAAGCGTTAAATGTATCATAGTATTCGGGCCATTGTTTGATGTTACCTGAGAAACTAGGAAGTACTATTTTTGGTAATCTAATATTAGACGAAGAGTTTGTATTTTGCGATTGAGATGATGATGAAAGTGATTTTGTTAAACTGTGATAAATTGATCCTACTTGATAGTACATATCATCAAAACGTTCTTGCATCTCGTTATCAACATCTTCCGGGTCGTCTAAAATATCTAAAATAATTAAATGTGCTTGTTCGAAATTGTGTGCAATGGCCTTTATGTCTCGATAATACGATAAAAACAAGTCGTGCTTGGATGAGTCACTCAACGCTAACGTGCCAATCTCTAAGGCTTTAGCTAGCCGGTTGTAAGACATAGTACGCTTTCGACGTAATGATGGCAAATCCTGTGCTGTATATTCCTCCACATCGATAGACTTCGATTTAGATTTCTTTAACTTCCTAGTAGAATGTTTGCTGAGCAGCGACATTATGTGAAATGTTAAATAAAAAATGCGATAACACGTAAACAACAAAGATAAATACTCACTAGAATGAATAGGTACAGCTAACCGCACAAGTTTTGTTTAAATTTGTTATGACGCACCATACATGCGCGATACGAAACCTATGTGGAGCAGTGTACACGGTCGGCCGCTACCAAGAAATCGACGCCGATTACGAACGCTCAACCGTCGCGTATAATGTGAAGTTACCCACAATATAAAAAAAGCGAAAACGAACTTTTAATAATTTTGTAATTGAAATAGAAATATTTAGAATGGAATGGAAATGGTGAATTTGATACGGGTGGTAAGTAATTATCGTAAGCCGATGGAATTAAGCACCGATAGAACAGTGATTGCCTAATTAGATCCTACAATAATTACGATAAACGTGTGTGACAATAGATAATTCCTGTTCGATGGGGTACCTCTTGGAACGATTGTGATTTTACGTAGGTATAAACGGTTATTTATTTCAATGAGAAATGTTAATATAGCTCGGAATGCAGCCGGTAAACGTTTATTGTAATAGATTTGTTCTGTATACCAAGTTAAATGACGTTTCTAACCAGAAAATACCATGAACGTAATAAGATTAGGTGGAAAGGTCCCGGGTTTCGGCACCAAAACATGTAGCATGCGCACCAAAGCCGAAATAGCAGGGGTGGCGTTCTGCTACTAGGGAACACAACGATGACGATTAAAATACGATGTTCAAAAACTCCACAGAATGTCAATAGCAAATACAGTGCATACACGTACCTTGGACTGCTACGACACACGCTGAGCCTTCCACCTCCGATGGTTCCAAGGGCAGGAACACAGGAATTCCGGGATGCGAGTCTGAGAGTCACGCGCGCAGAAGAAAGAACACGATGATTTGTCCAGGATTCGGACAGGAGAACGATGAGCGCGAAAGGAGATGTTCTCACACACGGCTTTTTCGAAAAGTAACTGTCTTAGCTCCAACTTCTTACGAGTCACGGTATGCACCACAGACTATAGACGGTCCGCGTTTTGTTATTGCAAACCGATGGAGCGTTGAACATCGATTACTAGAATTATTAGAATTACGTTTAGTTTTGTACGATGACGGAACATACATATTGATGTATTTTGAACAAAATCGCTCTTTCTATGTATAGATGCGTTTCTTTGAAAAATGATTTAAAATAATGTGTCTCATTGGGGCATAACGGGGACATGGCTAAATGGCTATTAGGTGCGATGTGGTACCCCATTGTGCCCCGTAACTGATGTCCCCATTGTACCCCTTTCAAGCCTTAATTAATGAAACTGTTAATTTCATAACATAGTTTGTTTTGTTTTAGGTATATAATGGTACGTACGTACAAAAATAACAGTTAGAGAAGAAGTACTGCCCCTACCCTGGGGCACAATGGGGTTTTCATAAGGGTTGCTAAAATTTTGATTAGAGACATTATTTGATTAGTTATTTCACAAAATTCTATGCGAAATGTTAGATTAATAAGTGACCAAAGTGCTATGATTATTTTTCATTAATAAATATATTTTATTCATTCTTTTATTGCTTGTTATCCTTAAAGTCCCCGTTATGCCCCACCTTCCCCTATTATAGTCATATTATAGTCTGTTTTGTTAATATTGTATTTGTAGTGCCCAACTACATATGTTACGATGGCAATGATATCAATGTTTCGACCACAAGCTTGTTTGTCTTGTTTTTCATATTGTATTAAATTATTAATATTAATTCTTTTATCAGTGTGTTAGTCCGTCAACTGTGGTTTTCACAAAATGAGGCAAGTAATACACTAACAAGGAAAATTACATCAATTGGGGTACCTAACAATCATTTTAATAAATATTTATGTATTAATCTACACTAATCTATACTAATATTATAAAGAGGTAACATTTGTTTGTAAGATTTGTATGTTTGTAAGTTTGTATGTAGGGGGTAATCTCCGGAAGTAATGAACCGATTTTAAAAATTGTTTCACTGGTAGAAAGCTACATTATCCGTGAGTGCTATAGGCTATAAATTATAAAGATATCATACATATTAGCCGAAATACTGCCCAACGAAGTGGGCACGGGGCAGCTCAAAGAGAAGAGGCTTTATTGTCATTGGGGCAGCTAGTATTATATACTTAGAGGAATTTGTTTGTTTGTAATGGATAAACTCAAAAACTACTTGAACAAGTTCCAAAAAAGAGGAGCCGCCGAGATGTTTATGGTTACACCGAAAACACGCTCAGGACGAGAGGATATTAATTACTCCGTAGTATGGCTGGCGGGTATGGACTAAGTCCTTTATCCCGCGGGATCGGGGTGTTGTGCTCACAGCAGCGGGCACACGCGCTGGGGTGTAGGGATGAGCGTTGAAACAACGAACTAGTTGAATCAACCGTTGATCACTTGTCAACGTATTAACGTTAACTGTATGTGAATCAACTAGTTGAATTCGTCAACGACGTTTATGAGTTTAACTCGTTCGTCTCGTTGAATTAACGAGAATGCAAACGCAACGAGCTGAGCAATTTACAAAACTTACGTTGTTTTCACAAATTATTTATATTTTTCGCAAATTAATTGGGACATTATCGGTATAGCTGAAGCGAGAAGACTGGGTTATAAAATAGAAGACAGGGGAAGATATCTTCTTTATTACTATGGTGAAACAAAGGGAGAAAAAGGTGTTGGATTCCTGGTAAAGAAACAAAACAATACAGAAGTACATGATTTTATAGCGATATCCGAGAGAGCTGCTGTATTACAAGTAGGTATATACGGAAAGAAATTCTCCATAATCCAAGCATATGCACCTACGAAAAGAGCCACTACAGTTGAAATAGAAAACTTTTACGCCGATCTTGACAAAGCTATGAATAAATGCACAAAAAATATAATATTTCTGGGAGACATGAACGCAAAAATAGGATACCCCAAAGAAAATGAAGAATTGGTAATGGGAAGGTATGGCTACGGAAAAAGGAACGATAGAGGAGAAACGTTCATACAATTCTGTCTTCAATACAACTTAAAAATCTCTAACACAATTTTCAAAAAATCTAATAATCTTCGGTGGACCTGGAAAACACCTGATGGAAAATCGAAAAACGAAATTGACTTCATAGCTACAAATGTCACAAAAAGTATACAAAACGTAAATGTAATGAGCAAATTGCACCACCCTAGTGACCACAGAATGATTAGAATTACTTTAAATATAGTGGAAAATAAAAAATCCCGAGCTCACTACCGAGGCAAAGCATATACAGACAATGAAACTACAAATGAAGACCTGCCATCCTTGTCCGATTGCGAAAACGATAGCGTGCACGAATTTAACAAGAAAATTGAGACATTTTTACTAAAAGGCTACAAAAAACGAACTGAAGATACAACTGAGAAAATAAATAAAGAAATTATAACAGAAGAAATAGAAACTCTGAAAAACAAAAAACACATGTTAAAAAACAAGAAAAACAAAACTAGGCAAGAAAAGAAAAGTCTGAGTAAACTATATAGAACAATACATAAAAAAATAAAACAAAACATTAAAAAGAGGAGACTCGATACAATCAGCAAGTTCATAGAAGAGACAGGTGGAATAAAAAAGGCTTATAAAAAGTTAGAAAGTACCAAGCATCTCATGACACAACTGCAGAATGCCTCGGGAACCATCGTCACTCATAGGAAAGACCTAATGACGATAGCTACACAGTTTTATAAGAACCTCTACACGTGTGTAAATAAAAATCATGAGACACCAATGCCTAAAAGTTATAAACCAGTTCAAGAAACAGTACCACCTTTTTTAGAAAGAGAGATAGAGCTATCTATAATAAAACTAAAAGCAGGAAAGAGCCCAGGACCTGACGGAGTGACAAACGAGATGATAAAAGCCGCGAAAGAGAAACTAATAAAACCACTCACTAAGCTTTCCAACTGTATTTTAAAAACAAAAGAACTACCGGAAACATGGACATGCTCGGAGATAGTTCTACTGTATAAAAAGGGAGACCCCAAACTGATATCTAATTACAGACCCATCAGTCTTATATCCTGTCTGTATAAAGTATTTGCATCGACCCTACTAAGACGTGTAACAACGAAGATTGACGAGAACCAGCCTGTAGAGCAAGCGGGATTCATGAAAAATTTCTCTACCAATGACCACATACACACACTGAAAGTAATAATCGAACGGTTTATGGAATATGACCTCCCCTTATACGTTGCTTTTATAGACTACTCGAAAGCCTTCGATTCAATTTCACATGACTCTATATGGCAGGCTTTAAACCAGCAAGGACTAGACCACGACTATATAGAACTTATTAAAGCTATTTACTTGAGAAGCACAACAAGAGTACGTCTAGACTCAAGAGGACCATCATTTCAAGTCGAGAGGGGGGTAAAGCAAGGCGATCCGCTCTCCCCAAAGCTTTTCATCGCAGTCTTAGAATCCATATTCCGAAACCTCGATTGGAGTGATGTAGGAATAAAAATCAATGGCAAGTATCTCTCACACCTCAGGTTTGCGGATGACATAGTACTGCTGTCGGAAGACCCGCGCAAACTTAACGACATGATAGAGTCCCTTAGCCATCACAGTGAGACCGTTGGGTTACAGATCAACTGGGACAAAACGAAAATAATGACCAATCGTGAAGAAATACCTATATCCATACAGTCTCAAACTATAGAATATGTCGCTGATTATACTTACCTCGGACATCTAATCTCAATAAAATCCTGTACAGAAAAAGAAATCGATCAAAGAGTAAAGAAAACGTGGAGTAAATACTGGGCTATGAAGGAAATTTTCAAAGGCCCCATACCCACAAAACTGAAAACGAAAGCGATGAACATCTGCCTAACGCCGGTTCTTACCTACGCATGCCAGACATGGTCCCTCAAAAAATCACTCTTAAATAAAATAAGAACCTGTCAAAGAGGACTAGAACGGAGTTACATGAACATCAAATTGAAAGATAGAGTCAAAAGTTCACTGATAAGGAAAAAAACAAAGGCGAAAGATGCAGTCAAACAGGTCCTGACATTAAAATGGAAATGGTCTGGTCATATTCAGAGAGCTACGGATCAAAGATGGTCACAAATAATAACAAATTGGTACCCAATATATAAAAAACGAAGGAAGGGTAGACCATTTAAAAGATGGAGTGACGACATCGTAGAAATAGCCGGAAACTTATGGTCCAGACGGGCAAATGATAGAGCCACCTGGAATGGTTTGGAGGAGGCTTTCACCGCAAAAGGCGGCCCTTACACCTAACAATACTAACCTTATTTAAAACAAAACTAACATTACTAACAAATAAATAAATAAGCATACATAATAGTAGATAAGAAATACATACATGTAAGGGATTAAATAAAGCTAATAATAATAATAACGTTGTTTTCAACGTTGAGTCTTTTGGTTCGTTATTTTTAACGTCATAGTTTGCGAGCGGTTGAAATAGTTGATTTTCGAAATATTTATTTTAAGTAATAGTACTTATATTGGTGGTGTTTTTTTACTTGCGTTTACCACAGATACAGATACCTAATCTCAATGTAGATACCTATTATTTGAAATGTACTATTTTTTGAGATGCAAAGGTATAGCGAACAGCCCTCTATGACAAATAGAAATAAGTTTTGATTTTACCATGATTTCACACAATTTTAGATGTTAATTTGTACATTAAACTAAAATTTTCTTTTAATTTTTTTTTTTATCTAAATTACGTGATTTATGAGTGTAAATGGATAAATAAGCTACAGAAAAGGACACATTAATTTTATACCATTCCCACTTTAAAAAGTTACTTTTTCTCACTGAAAACAGTGAGTAAAAAGCTCTTTTTCTCACTGTTTTGGTGTTTGAATTTAGAACACATTGCTGCGGTCCACCCCCGTCAGCCCCCGTGTTGTTAGGATAATGTTACTCTTAATTTAAATCATTGTTCCGAGTTTAATGTCAATTTGTTGGCGCAGTGACCGAGCGATTGGACTACTTCGTCGCGTGCAGTGGGTTCGATTCCCGCACGGAGCAAATTTTCGTATGATCTACAGTTATTTGTTTCGGATCTGGGTGTTTGTGTATGTGAATTTAGATGTTTGTAAACGCACCGTTGTCTTTTTTTCTTCGTTAAATACCTATCTATTATCGCTTAGTTATTATTTTTCTTGTGGTCATGGTATAAAGTATCGTATGTAACTCGTGAATAAAACGGATTTAAATCGAGGGCCTGATTCACTCGCGTCGCTCAGGATTTAAATACTTGAATCACTCGCTTCGCTCGTGATTCAATTATCATGAATCACTCCCTGCGGTCGTGATTCAGTCATTAAAATCCTTCGCTTGCTCTTGATTCATATGTATGGCCCTCGCTTTAAATCCGCTCTTTATTCACTCGTTGCATAATGTACTATTACTAATCTTACTTCAGCCAGGATCTGCAATATTGAACGCATTTTATGGGTCGAACCGTCAATCAAACGTTTTCCAATACATAAATTGAATCAAATCGTTTCTAAAATTCAACGCACAATCGTTGGATAAAAACCGTTTAATGAATCAACGGTTTACGTTGCAAGTTGACAGTTAAATTCGTCAACGAGATGAACACGTTAACTCGTTGACGAATTTAACTAGTTGATTAACTAGTTGACAAACGTTAATCAACGTTAGTTAACGTTTCGTTGACGGAAAAACCGTCAACGACCCATCGCTAGCAGGCACACGCGCTGGGGTGGCGATATAGCCGCGCGCGTGCTGTGTGACGCGCGCCGGGAGGAGGATTTAATAATTTTCTTACAAGGAAGGTCATGTTTCTGCTGAAAATCTTAACACCGAGATTCAGTATTTCAGCCTGAAAGAACAACGCCATCTATCGAGGCTTTAGTAACTACTTTAAGACAACATACCGCCCACTATGGACCAAGTGTATTTGATGACTTTTTTTTAGTAGTATTTGATAACTTTTTTTTTGTACCCTACCACAATATTTTCTCATTTAACCCAAAGGTTGACTGGTAGAGAATGCCTTGTGGCATTAAGTCCGCCTATGTACCACTTTTTGTACATGAAGTTTAAATAAATAAATAAATAAGTGTCCAGAAAAATAATGTAAATGAACCTTCCCAATAAACAAGTGATAATTATGTAAAACTAAACAATAACTATAACTAAATAATGCTATGCAATAACTAGTGATGTCACCTGATGCTACCGACCGACCCTTCCTGATGAAATATTTTTAATTCTCTATTAGTTTCGACAAAGTTAGTGCTGATATCACTTCTACAAGTCTGCACAATGCCCGTTCGTTCAACAAAATGCTTTCAAGCAACCAACAATGCCTCTGAGGTGAAGTCACTCATCACCGCTGAATGTATTGCACGAGTGGCCGTGCAGATGAATAAACAAAGCCTTTAGTGAAGTGACCGAATAACCACTTGTTGTCTTCTTGCATCTTTGTATCAACACCGAAAAGGTGAAAAGAGTGGTAAGCAATGACATGAGCGGATGGTAATTGACCCATCAACTGTTGATTCGTTTGAGCAGTATGAGGAACTCAAACGACGCAATTTCTAACATACAGTCTGAAGAGATTTTTCGCATTAACAATCTTACTGCATTCTTCGATCATCATCATCTGCCTGCCTTTTCCCAACTATATTGGGGTCGGCTTCCAGTCAAACCGGATTCAGCTGGATATCAGTATTTTACATGAAGCGACTGCCTGTCGGACCTCCACAACCCAGTAACTGGGTAATACGATACCCCATGGTAAGACTGGTTGTCAGTCAGACTTTAGAGCTTCTGACTAACAGTAACGACTGTCAAAGATCTACAAATGACGGCCGGGACCAACGGCTTTACGTGCTTTCCGAGGCACGGAGGAAAATCGCTATGATAGATGGTCACCCATCCACAGACCAACTTCGGCAAGCGCGGCTTAACCCGGAAGATCGGCCTGTGCGGCTGTAATTATTTAGCCACGAGCTCCTCGGTACTGCATTCTTCGATATAGCTCATTATTAATTGAAGAGATCTACGTTTGTTAGAATATGTGCATCTATCACAGCTAAATTCGTTAGATGTGACTTATTTATGAATGAGTACTAAGTACTCTAACCTATCATCGATCACGTTAGCCTACAATCGCCCGCCCACCCTGAGGATTCCTTCGTCGCCAATGGACTAAGCGAGGTAAGTTCGCTGTTTTTAATTTACTTTACCTAACCGTTGTAAACTCGATCTCTTTCAGGTAACTTACCCTTTGACTTAACCGGAAACAGGTAAGTAACGATTCATTTATTTAATTAAATACCTACTAGCCAACGTGTAGTTTTATTAGTACTAGCATTATTAGTTATGTTTAGTTTTGCTGCAATATTTAATAACCTTTATTTATCTAAGCTTTCTATAACTTTAATCTTCTTCAATAGACAATTATTTTAAGCATTTCTTCTTAAATTTTCCTTTACTATAATGGACTGTATTTTCTCTTAACAATTTAGGACCCGCATCATACGCAAGCTGTTGAAGCACTGGTTCCGTCAAGTAAGTCGATGAGCATGTACCGAACAATGCAAGATGTTGAAGTTCTGAATTTAAGTTTGTTCGCCAGAGAAAGCGCTGAAAATCAACAACTGCCTCAGACACTTTGACTCGCCTGTATTTCTTTACTATGCCTGCAACAAGACAAATAGAGTAGCAAAGCCAGCGCATGATGACATATCCTAAATCTTGTGAAGAGATTTACCAACCATCATGACCTTATATGACGTCCACCAGCAAGGTGGACAGACGATCTTATAAAGGTCGCCGGAAGACGCTGGATGCAGGTCGCTTCCAACCGGTATCTGTGGAGATCAAAAGGGGAGGCCTATGTTCAGTAGTAGACGTCCTATGGCTGAGATGATGATGATGATGATGATGACCTTATATAATGATATTCCATTATTATGAAAACATGACGCGCCAGATAAAGCTCTAACCTTGACCGTTTGTATATCATTGCTAACTACCACATGGAGTGGTAAGTAGATAGCAGTAGGTTGTGGTTTGCGAGTTTTTATGAAGAAATCTTTGCAATATTGCTCTTCTTCTGATAAAAGCTTTTTTCTGTTGAAAGGAGGCTGCTCGAACTTCCATGACGTCTTCTTCAAGTGATCATCTGCTGATACACAACTGTGCATGCTGACAATGTTATTTCGTTGCAGATCATCACTGTTTTGTGGTGCATGTATACTGCCAGAGAGGATCCAACCTAGTTTGGTATTTTGTGCCAATGGACAACCAGGTAGACCCTTGATAACACCTTCCATTAAAATCTGACAATACACTTCTGCACCAAGCAAAATATCAATTTTGTTTGGTACTCCAAACATAGGATCGGCCAACTTCAATTTTGAAAGTTGTGATGACCAACCTTGGATGATAATCTTCTTTTCCGGAAGAAGTGATGTTATCTTGTTGAGAACATGAGCTTTTACATCAACTGTAAAGTTGGGTTGGGATCATGGAGTGATTGAATTTTAATGGTAACATACCCTTCAGAATGCAATGTTGCATTCTGATCACAGCCAAGTCCTGAAATAAAGCCCTTATTGTGAATCTTCTTCAGACCAAGTATCTGTACTTCCGACTCAGTTATAAAAGATGCTTGAGATCCTTGGTCTAGAAGAGATCGCAATATGATAGTACATGTTTTCGATTCTACCTAAATCAAGGCAGTGGCCAATACTTGACTGTTCAAGTTCGAAAAACAAGATACGATTGGTGCTTCGCCCTGTGAAGACGATGGTGGAGTTGACGTTTGCTCCATATCATTATCTTTTTATCCATAGTGGTGTTTTCATCCCTCGGAACTGCCTTTGGATGAAGTAGAGAGTGATGCCTCTTTCTACAAATATGACAATTGGTGGAATTACGACATGAAAATACGGAGTGGTTTGAACCTAGACAATTGAAGCACAACCTATTGGTTTGGACAAAACCACGACGTGCATCAACATCTTCTTTAGCTCTTGCAATTGACTAACTTATGACTTTCGGAACAAAAACTACAAGTTGAAACATCTGAGGTAACATGCAAAACCTTTGAAATACGAGCACTATTATTCGACTTATGTTGGTTATTATCTAAAAACTCAAGATACCTGAAACGCAGATCTAGGAATTCTATAAATTCAGTTAGCTTGGGTAATACATCATTCCCCTTGCTAATTTGGGCTTCCCACAGTTTTCTAGACTCTGTATCAAGCTTTAAACTAACAATATATATGACAATTATATCCCAAGAAGAAATATCAATATTTAAGTTTTTAAGGGCGTTTAAACATCCATTACTTGTGTCTAACAACTCTTTTATAGCACTGGAAGATTCAGACTGTACATTACTTTGACTCATAAAACGCTTTAAGATGGAATAAGCTAAATAATTTTTGTTATTACATATAGCGGTGTTCTAACTGTTCCCAACATACTTTATAATTATCGGCAGTGACAGGAATATGCCGCAAAAGTTGCTCAGCTTCACCAGATACCTTTAAGATAATGAAGCCGTTGAACGTTGTGCAATCCTTTGTTGTTGTGAATGAGTGATGTAAAAAGATCCCGAAAACTAGTCCATTCTGTATATTTACCACTAAAATTGGGAATAGAAATCTTGGTTAACTTAACACTAAAGCATTGAGCAGCGTTTGATACATTAACCTTAGAATCAGACGACCCGACAGCATTACAATCGACCTTAAAACTAAGCAAGCATCCTTTTAATTCCGTCTTATAATCTGTATACAGTTCTTCGGTTACGTCGTATGCATCAGTCGTGTAATAACTGGACTTCTTAATTTCTTTGCTTTCAAATTCCGCAATAATCAATTAATGTGTATCACGGTATGAGTTCCAATAGTTTTCTAGTGTTTCCAGTCGCGTTTCCACGTACGACAGTGATATCCTATCCTTGGGAGATTTCTTAAAATTACTCCTTGCTTTTTGTATTTTTAAATTGGTATCTTCTTGAACTTTGATTGTAAGTTTCCATTTTAACTTTTTTTGTAAAACTATGTTTAGTTTAAAAATGCGTAGTTTCAGTCACAAAGTTACTTTGTTCAATAAGTTTGATAATAATAATACAAAAATCCAAATTATTCTAATTCGATGAACTTTTCTTTTGGTATTTCTGTACGAAAACCGGCATGGATTCCCCGTCTCTTCACTTTTTGGGAAACTATTCTAAGTCCAAGCTACACTTGTAATTTTTTCCGAACTAAACTTTATCACGATTTTTTCTAAGTCTTAATTTTGCTTGAAATTGCTAAAGTTGTGATATTTTAAGTGTACTCACGATTTTCACTTGGTATACTTCACTTATTTTCGGGTCCAACACTAGCACGCACAACACTACTCGAACTGCTGCTGCTGTTGCTCCGCTGCCGCTGACGCTCTGTTCCGCTCTCGCTGCTGGTGTACACCCAGCGTAATTTCGTTGCGTCGTGGTTGTGAAACAGCTGATGATGTTCGTGCCGTGGTGTGATAGTAACATCCAACCAATTTGTCAATCCGACTCTTTATGGACCATGTTCAAGCTCCAAAAAGTCCCGAGGAGCCGCCGAGATGTTTATTGTTACACCAAAGAAAACACACGCTCAGGACGAGAGGATTTAATAATTATCTTACAAGGAAGGTCATGTTTCTGTTGAAAATCTTAACACCGAGATTCAGTATTTCAGCCTGAAAGAACAACGCCATCTATCGAGGCTACAGTAACTACTTTAAGACTTAACAGCGCTTGAACCACCGTGCATATGGTCAAACGCCTAACATGACGCGGGTGAAACCGCGGGCAGAAGTTTGTAGAAAATAATATTTTAAACTTACCGCAGCTATGCGTAATCGTAGCTGGGGTGCTATGACAGGAAACCTCCACGTGCGCCCGTGGACTGGAGTTCCCTCTCGGATACGTCCGGGGGGAAGACCAGTTTTTCGGGCCGGTGCACCCTGGGATACGGGCAAAAACTCTTCCGTAAGCACTGTGTGCCTAAGGAGTATCTTTGCCCGTATGCGAATAGCCTGTCGTGTGGACGCTTCAACGCGTGTCCCTCTGATCAGCAGAGGACACAGCGGCGGAGCGGGCTTGCGGACGGTGAGTAATGGATAGCTCGCCGTCCGACCAAGGTCCCAAGCCCGGGTCGGTGGCGCGCCGTGTTTCCCGCCAAATGCCTGCTGGGGTCGCGGGTTTTTTCTTAACCCAGGATACCGTGGCCCCGGAACGTAAAGGGCATCCGAAGGAACACGGGTGGATTTTAGTCAGTAAGAGTCTGACAGTCCCTTCCGCCCCACCCAGGGCGGAAGGACTCATTTGATGATTTAAAAAATGCGTAATCGTAGCTGCCTTTCGTAATAATTATCTTCTCCTCAATCGAACTATCAAATACACAAGTCCACACAGGACACAGACCAGGAGCGTACTTCCAACTGTAGATAATACAGAGACTATTATTGTCGTCGTGTGGTCCGGGTTTGTTGCGACTGAAACATAAACATTTATTTTATTTTGACGAAACAATTGGCGCAGTGGCTGCGATCGACTATTCGATCGAAATATTTCTGGCTGTTTGTGTATGTGAGTTTCTATTTTTGTTAACGCACCCATGATGCAGGAGAAATTACAAGTGGAGGGCAAACACTAGCGATTGTCCACACATTTTCTTCGGCCGGAGGTTTGTGCGATCTCTGACTGATATCGTCAGTCGATGCAAATCTGTATCCAAAATATTTTTTTTATGTTCGAACTAGATAGTTCTTGATAAGCGCGCTCCAAACAAACTCTTCAGCTAAAAATCCTTAGTGCAACGAGGGATACAATCTACCCCAACGAGTCAGCACTTTTTATAATTCAAGATTAATATTCAAAATTAAACTTACTTGTATTATTTGTAGTAATGTTACTTGTTGTTGTTTCTATGATACCACGCGGTGATGTGGGAGCATACCCCGTCAGATTGTTGATAGCACGGTTTGCCTCAACTGTCGTCACTTCTATGGTTTTCTCTGATGTAGTAGTTAGAGGGGGATCTGCAAAACAGTGTTCAATATTTGTGTAGCATAAGCATAATTACATAAAAGTTTTCTGTCGGTCCATTTCGACAATCTTCGATCACCTCGTCAACCGGACCGTCTTCACCTCGTCGCTCATCAATCTCTTCGTATTGAGGAGTCCCAGCAACCTCCTCATATTGATGTCCCTCAATCTCGGCTATTTCACGAGCGCATCTCTCATGAGGAGGTTTACGTAGAAGCAGTGTTGCCAACTACACCGTAATTACGGTAAAAACACCGTAACCAGGAAAGTTTTACCACCTACCGTAGGATTATAATAACGGTAACCGTAATACCCAATGAAGTGTAAAACTCAGAAGGGAAAAGGGCGAAAATCAAACAAGGAATAGATTCTAATTTCTAATCAGTATAATTACAAAAAAAATTACAGAAATATCACTTAGCACACTAATGCACGCTCGGCGATCGTCAACCAACTGACGACTTGACACTTTTGACGTTGACATTCGGAACAAATGAATGAGTGTTGGGATCGATATGCTAATCGATACCAACTTGTAAGTCGATTAATGTGATTTAGGGCTGGTTTTTCAATAGTCAGTTAACCGTTACCTGAGGAATAAAAATAACGGTATGACATATTTTTCATAGATAAGCTGTCAAACCGCCATTTTTACTCCTCAGTTAACGGTTATCTGACTATTGAAAAACCAGCCCTTAAAGTAATAAAATTATATCTCAAATTATACTACGTGTTACAGAAGTGTGTATTTATTTTTAAATACCTATTTCAAACACTTGCCAAAATGTATGTTGGTCATTTTGTCTCTACCACACTCGAATGCTGAGTGCAGGAAAAACCTGTATTGATTTAAATACCACTTACAATATGATCCAAAACATTAAAATATCGATATTTTGTATAAAAACATTGAATTAATTATACTGCTGTCTGATTCTGATTAAAATTACGTTTTTTTTTACTCTGAACTTTAAGGTGATTGCGTAATAGTGGCCCGCGAAATTCAAATTTTCTTGTGGGAGCGAATGGAGCGAATGTTTTTAACCGACTTCCAAAAGGAGGAGGTTCTCAATTCGGATGTTTGTATTTTTTTCTTTTTTTTTTATGTTTGTTCGGGCATAACTCCGTCGTTTAACAACCGATTTGAAAAATTCTTTTTTTGTTGGATAGGATATACTTCTGGAATGGTCCCATTAAAATTTTATCGAAATCGGACTAGCACTTTTTGAAAAATCAACATAAATCAACAAAAACCTAAAAAGTTTTCAACTTTGTCTACACCGATTACTCCGAGGTTTCTGGTCCGATTTCGATGATTCTTTTTTTGTTCGATACAGTATATCTGCCATTTGGTCCCACAAAATTTTCATTAAGTTTGGTGCAGTAGTTTTTATTTTTAGTTTTTATACATGGGCGTTGTTATTTTCCGGTGCTACGGATTACAAAATTTTAGTGCACATGTAAGAAAATTATGTATTTGACAATAATTTGGGTTGAATAGTGAAACTAAAAAGGATAAAATAAAAAACTTTTTCAAAAAAAAATGAAACCGACTTCAAAACAACCACAAAAAAAGTTCAAAATAACCTACAAAAAAACTTTTCTTTCGAAAGTCGGTGACAAAAAGTCAATGAAATAAAAAAGAAAGTCACCGACTTTCGAAAGAAAAGTTTTTTTGTAGGTTATTTTGAACTTTTTTTGTGGTTGTTTTGAAGTCGGTTTCATTTTTTTTTGAAAAAGTTTTTTATGATCAATCTAATATTTAAAATTATATTTGCTAATGTCGCGAATCATATTTTGATCATGGTAAAGCTTGTCACTGATATGAAAATTGCAAAAAACACTACAAAATTGGAATTTCGCAGGCTATTACACTACTCACCCTAACATGCTACTAAAACTAAATAAACAAGGTAATTAATTAAGTATTTCAAATATACGTTACAACTTGATTTCGGTAAGTCTACCGTATCCGCTAGATTTCAAACCTGGCAACACTGCGTAGAAGGATTGATGAGGCTGAAACAAAAAAAGTGTTTTTTGAAGGTTCAATCAGTTTTTAAGATGAATGTGGTTCTACACCAAGAAGTATGACCAAGGACGATGTCTGTAGTTTTTGCCTACCTCATAACTCTACAAAGGTAAGTTAATAGTTAATTAAATCTTTGGATTCTTTAAGCAATTCAAAGGTCATCGGGTGCAATCCGACCCAGTCGCCGACATGAATGAAAATGGTCTAGAATGAAAGAGCATAATTCACATAATAATACACTCAATTATAATTTTTTTTTGTAATCCATGGGAGAACAAAGTTTTAACCAAAAAAGTATTTATTTGAAAAATCTCCGTTCATTATTTTTCCTCTTGATCTGTACGTTTTCAGATTATCTTTTGTTTTCATCGACTAGATACAATAGTTTACAAGCCACTAAACCTGATTTTTAACCGACTTAAAAAAAAGAAAGTACTCAGTTCGACCTGTACGTATGTATGTTTGTACGCGGTTATCTCGCGTTTGACTGAGCCGATTTTGATGCGGTTTTCAGAAAAGTGTTTGTTACATTCGGTAAAAGATTTTACTATATAACAATCATGGATACCTCGTGACATTGCCCGCATAGATTCGTTTTTGTTGCTTACTTGGATTGTAGAATTTCAAAGAAGCCGAATATACGAAGATTTTTGTTGAACATCCAAACATAAAAGGGTAAAAACTTTTTAAAAAAGGTACCGACTTCAAACCCAAACACACAAAAGGGTAAAATATTTTTTTATTCGAAAGTCGGTGGCCATATTCGATGAAAAAAGGGTAAATTAAAAAAAAAAACAATGTCCAGTCTAGTCGGTGGCTTTGTTTTTTATTTATTTTTAATGCGACAAGAGTCACGTAGATTAGGGGTTGGGTGAGGGGTACGGGGCGCGGGGGGGGAAATAGTGTCGTTACAACTTTTCGTCTTAATTTTTTCCGTCTGCCCCCTTTCGCAACGCGCGATAAGGAACTTCGTTCCAAAAATATATTGTAAGAATTTATGAACTTACTTGGATTGTTGGTAATTGAGGGTTGCCCGTAGGATGACGTTTGAACAAACGACATTTCCCGACCACAATGGCCACAACGACCACGACCAATAACACTCCAAGAACTGAAGGTACTATTACGACAATATCACTGTTGTCTGTTTGAGTTGCATCTGAAACAAATTTATGTTATTATCAGCTGTTCCTCGCGGTTTTACAGCCGTTGCTCGCTCCCATTGTTCCAATCATGATGTTATACTTATTATATAACCTATAGTTTGATACTTTGATTATATAATGTCTAGATGGAGCCTCGCCCTACAATCGTATAAAAGAAAACGAGTCAACATTTTCAAGTATGTGTGCGTGCAGGCGTCGTTTTACACTATGCGTCTATGTCTCTGTGTGCGTAAATAATGATACCAGCTTCTACAATTCTCCCATAAATCACATTAAAAAATAGAATTATTAAATAAGATAAGTTTTAGGTGTATGTATGTAGTGTTATTCAGTTTGAGTGTCTTTTTATTCAGTTGTTACTTTTTATAAATCTAAAACATTAATTTAATTAGAGTTGTTTGGTTGAATGTTGTAGTTAAATCTAAAACTTCAAAATCATGTAAAGAATGAATTAATAAATTAATGTTATTAAATTAGGTACTCTAGGCACTTTTGAAATCGATTTAATGTAGGTACCCTGAGGTACCCAAAGCAAATGTAATCATTAAAATGGGCTCATAAACAAAAAGTTATATGCGAACATTATGTTATTTATTACCAAAACAAATTATTTAAAAAATAAAAAACCCGACTGCGTCAAAAGTATCTTTAAATAAAAATTATATATATAACTAGCATTTCGCCCGCGACTTCGTCCGCGCTTATTTCGAACTTTGCTTCTGTGAATTTCTTCTCCGGCCACCCTCTTTATGGAATACTTTTAGAAAATCTAAATCAATATGCAACTAAAATTCTATCGACCACAAAACAACCTTTAGCAGTCGGTTTTCGCAACATCCCATCTTAATAAGCATCTACGTCTTCAAAGATAATAAAATATACCCCAGGGAAAATTTGAGACTCGTAGCACTTGTAGTAACGATGAAGTTTCATACAAACTATGAAGCTAAAAACTACCTCTTAGGGGGGAATTTCCCGTCAAAATCCCGTCTTAAGTAGCACCTACGTCCTAAAAGAACCCTCCTCTGAAATATTTAAAACTCCTAGTACCTGTAGTAATGAAGTTTCATACAAACTATCAACCCCAAAAACAACCCTTTAGGGGTCAATTTCACGACATCCCGTCTAAGTGAGTACGTACTTCTTGAAAAGAACCCCCTTCCAAAAGAGACATTCAAACAACAGAAACAACCCCTTTGGGGTCCAATTTCAAAACCCCGTCGAAGAATAGCTCCCGCGCAAAATTTGAAACTCCCAGCATTTGTCTAAACGAAGTTTCATACAAACTACCAATACCAAAAACAACCCTTTAGGGGTTGACTTATCTAAAACTCGTCTAAGGTAGAACCTACGTCCTAAAAAAACCCATTAGCAAAATTTTAAACTTCTTCTAACTATCAAGTTCTAACTATCAAGAACAAAGTCCCGCCTTAATGAGCATCTACTCCCTAAAAACCTCTATGCATACTTTAACACTCCCAACACTTGAGTAATAACGAAGTTTCATGCAAACTAAGAACCCCAAAAACATCCCTTTAGGGATACAATTTCAGCAAATCCCGTCATAGGCAGTACCTACGTCTTAAAAAAATCCCTATGTAAAATTTAAGACTCCTATCTATCAACCCCAAAAACAACCCCTTAGGTGTCGAATTTCACACAATCCCCTTCTAAGGGAGCACCAACGTCCTAAAAAAACCCCACGTAAACTTTGAAACCCTTTGCACTCATAGTATTGAAAGTTTCATACAAACTATCAACACCGAAAACAACCCCTTAGGGGTCGAATTAGGCAAAATGCCGTCTTAAGTAGTACGTACGTCGTAAAAAGTACCCCCAAGCTAAATTTTATACTCCTAGTTCTTGTAGTAACAAAGTTTCATACAAACTATCAACTCCAAAAACAACCCCTTAACCCTTAAGGGTCGAATTTCACAAATTCTCGTCTTAAGTAGCACTACATCATAATAAGAACCCTAATACAACATTTTAAACTCCTTGTACTTGTAATACCAAGTTTCATACAAACTATCAACCCCAAAAACAACCCCTTAGGGGTCGAATTTCGCAATTTCCTGTCTAAAAAAGCATCTACGTCCTCAAAAGAATCCCCATGCAAAACCAAAGAACAATGCGTCAAAGTGGTCCAAGTAACCAATACGCATGAAATATTTTTATTATGATAGTTCATAGTCCATACGTTAATAAAACAATATTTAAAAAAATCCAAGTAACCGGGTAATATGTACACTCAGGTCGAAAAGTTTAAATTATTTCTAATAGATTTTTGTGAATACGAAGTTATAAAAAGAAAAAACTTTGTGTAAGTCACAGGTACACCATACCAGCACTGTATATAAGCGGCGTGCTTCGAACTAACAAGCCGATAGTTGACATAATTACGAATAAACTGAAGCATTTAGGGTAGGTACCTTTTTTTGTGGAGAATCATCAAGTTAACCCTCCCTCCCTGAATCTAGCGGAAGGAACTGTCACACTTGACTGTCTAAAAACCCTTTTGTCATTCCCCGCAACCCCGTAGTAGAAAAGTTTTGATAGCTTTACCTAAGCCGACCCTTCGCGCCCGGCATTGGTCGGGGCCATGCTGCGGGGCGAAACGGAGTGGGAAGCGGTCGCCTCCTCCTGCGAAGCAGTCATGATCGCGAAGGAGAAGGCGGGCCGCGTGAGGTAGACGACAGTGTTCTCCCTCCACCCCAGGCGCAGTGGAAGACGCCCACGGCGACAGACGTCGGCAGACGATTTCCGGCCACTGTAGGCGCGGGCATGCGGGCGGCGATTAATGGGTGACTCGCTGTCCGACCGTGGACCATGCCCGGGTCGACGGCACCCTGTGTTCCATGCGCGCCTCAAAGAGTGTCAGCATAATGACGGGCCCCCCCTGTAGAGGTGAAGGCCAAAGCATGCCGGGGTCGCGGGACTTATCGCTTTACCATGAACATGGAACGTAAAGGGCTATTGAAGGTACCATGAATTTTAGTCAGTACGAGTCTGACAGTCCTTCCCAACCTGCCCTGGGTGGGAGGATTCATTTGATGATTTTACCACTTCAAAAAAAAAAAAAGATTTACAAAGCCATCTTCATTAGGCAGTGTGAATTTTCAAACTGGGCATGGATGGCCAAATCTGAAACTACGAGGAATATCGAAAAATGTTCAAAAGAATCTCGATGCCGATTTTGATGAAAACTACATGTGGATTTTTGATAAATCTTATTCTTGGCTAGGAATCGAATAGATGTTTAACCTCTATATATAGCAATTCTTTTTTGCTTCGCTCAATCAAAGCATTTAACCAAGTTGTAATTAACGAACACCCTTCAATTGATTTGTTTACAAGTAGCTTAGCTTCAATCAGTACAATCTTGTCTAAAAGTGTTGTTCTTGATGTATAATATATTCTGTAATGGTTATGCATGCATGTCTGCATGCTGTATAGGTATTATATTTTATTTTTGGCCCTTTTCTCTAATCGTGCTGACGCCAGCGAATCGGACTGCCCGGTCTGTAAAACTTACTGAGAGTGAGAAAAATAATAATTGAGCCCTATGCTTTTGTCATAAGGTTGAAAATCTATTAATGTATGTTGACAGATTGGGACAGCTTGGTGTGCTGGTGTCTTTATTTATATTGTGTAAGTACAATATGACCATGTTTTGTTTTTGTCTTGCGTGCAACAATAGTATTTTTTTGCTAACTGTGGAGGCTTTTTAATGGCTGATCGTTCTTCAACTCATTGTCTACTTATGTATTGTTAGCTGTAAGCCACCCAAATACAATAAAATAAAAATAAAATAAAAAATAAAAATAAAATATTCCCGCGCTCGCTTATCGTAAACTCCGTCCCGCCTAGACACTTACGTCATCGCGCGCGTCAAGTGGCGGCCGCTTACATTAACCGTTATCGCTCCAGCTATGACTCAAATGTCAAACTGTAAACAGTTTCGTATTCCTTGATAACGAGTCTTTGTATTACAACATAAACAATTCTTGTATAACTACTTTAGAATTATAAATATCCCATAGATAAGAGAGATCTCGCCGTAACTAGACCCGTTGACGTTTCTTATTTATTTTTGATAAAACTACTGAATCAATTTACACGAAACTTTAGAACTAATATAACGAATACATAAGTAATCTAATAAGAAAATTCCTACATACATTATTCTTATAAGATTCTTGCTCAAAATTCATATACTTACATGACTTACATGGAGCTGTCATTTGTCAATTGCGCGACTGTTGACTCCTTGTACTTGTAATACGAAGTTTCATACAAACTATCAACCCCAAAAACAACCCCTTAGGGGTCGAATTTCGCAATTTCCTGTCTTAAAAAGCATCTACGTCCTCAAAAGAATCCCCATGCAAAACCAAAGAGACCTCTATTTATACACACTAAAAACAACCCCTTAGGGGTCGAACTTCGCAAAATCCCGTATTAAGTAGCATCTACGTCCTAAAAATATCCTCTATGCAAAATTTAAGACTTCTGGCATTTGTAGTTACGAAGTTTCAAACAAACTATTAACACCAAAAACAACCCCTTAGGGGTCGAATTTCGCAATATCCCGTCTTAGTGAGCACCTACGTCCTTAAAATAATCCACATGCAAAATTTGAAACCTGTATCTATCAACATCAAAAACAACCCCTTAGGGTTGGAATTTCGAATCACCCCGTCATAGAGAACATCTAAGTCCTAAAAATAAACCCCATGCAAAATTTGAGACTTCTAGCACTTGTAGTAACGAAAGTTTCATACAAAATAGCAACACCAAAACCTGTTGTTAGAAGAAACTTTACAGTTCTTTTGACCCACTTCTGTTGCCCAGACATTTTCCTTCCCATACAAGGAAATGATCCATAATAGACACTAAATCAAATAACATCATAAAAAAGTGTTAATTTTTTCTTTCAAACAATTTGTATGAAAAAATATTTTGCAAAATTTGACCAACTTCCGCCGTCCCGATTTTTTTCTTGTGATACAATGAAATGATCCTTACATGAAAAGGAGACGAACGGCACTAAAAAAAGTTTTGGCTAATTACACTCATTTGTGTGGACAACTCACACTTGACCAAAAAAATAAAAACGCCAAACTTGTCAACATCAAAAAAGAGCTAAAGGTTTCTAAGAAAGTTTTCCCGTATCTCTTATGGATTCGGATTTCTCCCATGGACCTAAAAAAAAAGGCGGACGGAACTTCACTAAGAAACGATTGAAGCACCACAATGGCGGCGGCGTAAATATGTGTGAGTGTGTATAGGGATGCCAGATGAAGGAAAAAATTACCCATTTTTAAACAATATTTAATTAAGATCTCCCTTGAACTTAAGTTTAATTACAATTTTTTTGTGACGGATACCTATTTTTAAAATAAAGGTAAAATCATTTAAGCACATTGGATATTAAAATATTTACAACTCGTTTAATGTTAATAAAGTTTTACAATCCCTTTTGGTGATTCAAATTTTTGTAGACTTGTCTTTTGCTATCGACACATCTAGAAATCCCTTCTAATTTACTGAAGTGGTGAAAACGAATGTTTAAGTATTTTTCGGCTATAAATATTTAATTAAAGCTATTTTATGTTCCATTCCTACACGTCTACATTCCTATTCCATGTCTACACTCCCTTTTTATTTTTATACAATCATTTTTCCATGCATCATTTGCCGTGGGGAAATCTGTAAAAATATAGAAGAATACAATAACGATAAATAGTAACATAAAATATAAATCTCCCAATTTTAAAATAATTTGAACCTTGAAATAGTTGCAACACTGATTGATTTCGAGATGTTTATTAAATTTATTGACGTAAAATCGAGAAATAAGCTTCAAATTGACATGCTTAACTATGAAAAGTGATCCCCTGGCTTTTTTAATTGAACTACTATGGTTTAGACAACTTTTTGCAACACATGACGGCATACTTTGGTTTTTATTAGACAAAATAACACCGTATAAAACCGCGAGTGTCGTTCGAAGCGTAATGGCCGACGGCTGACTTACTATGGTGTGAATGTGTGCGTGCTGGCTTGTCCACATTAGCGCACTGACTTACTATGGGTGCTTCAATTGTTTCTTAGTGAAGTTCCGTCCGCCTTTTTTTTTAGGTCCATGGATTTCTCCCTTTTGTCCCATTTTAAAGAAACACCCTGTATATATGTCGGAGAATCAACACAGAAGCACAACAATTTAGAATAACGCCATCTACATCGTTGCCGCGGAATCAAAACAGAAACACAATTTAGAATCTCAATTGATTATTGTTAATTTAGAATAACGCCATCTATCTCTCATTAGAGGAACTATGTAGTTAAATTTGGCAGATAACGTTTTAGGAACTCAAGATATTATCTCGGGGATGGTTAGCGTGGGGAGCAATGGCAACACCGAGCGAATAGTCGAGTCAAATGTCGATCGGAAGTTTAATCCGCTATTCGACACTGACAGGTACTGACGTTGACAGATTTGGCTAACCGGTGTGGGATAGGCCAAATGGGCGGTGACAGTTAAGTGGAGAAGACTTTGAATCGGTCCGGCAAGCTGGAGAGACATCTTGGTTGCTCCGCCATGCTAAACTTCCCGCGTTCCAAAGTTTTTAATCGAGCCATATCTCGGGCATCCTTGATTATTTTGTATTCAGTGTGTGTTAGCAAGTAATTAAAAGTGTTAACAAAGATTTTGTGAGGATTATTTCCTATATCCCAACCCCTCTGATAACGATTCTCCGTTATTAGATAAAAGTCAAGACAGTAAAAAAAATGTCTTGACCAGGAAAAGTCTACGATTTAAAAATTAACATTGTGGCCAGTTTTTTTTTAAAGTACACGAATGAAATTTTATAAACGTAACTATAAACCAACTAATATGTACCCACAATTTAAATGACGTTATAAAAAAAGAAACTGGCAACACTTTCAAATATGGCGTGTTTTGATAATCATAAAAGCAAAAAAATAAATATGTTATACTTTCTTGGTTAATTACTGACGATGGTAGGTGATGTGTTTGGTATATTTTATCCTTCCTTTATAATTACATAATTACGGCACAATTTAATAGCACGTACCGTCATTTTATCGCTGATATTTGTTTTTTACTTGGCGCGCGTAATACGTAGTGACAGTAAAGTGACACGATCTGCACTGATCGGCGGGTAAACACTTGTTAGCCAATAGTTGGCTGACACTTTTTGACACGTTTGCGCGCACTTGACGCTCCATCTAGACATTATAATTATAATCAGAGTTTGATAATTTAATAATTTATTGATAATCAAGTACGCTTACACAAATCTGGTTAAACGGTGATCCCCAAACTAGACATGTCATTGTGTCTGTATCCTGGGGATCAGAGTTGTACATTTTTAATATTTCTAAAAGTAAACATCGTACCAAGTGGTCATTAGCAAATAAAAACGAAAAGTAATTAATTAAAAGTAAAACAAAAACTGAAAAAAAATGAGAGAAACTGAATACAATTTAGAAGCAAAACACGTGAATAAAATTTAAACTTGCATGTGGTGTGTGTGTGTGTGTGTATGTGACAGTGTGTGAGTGTGTTTCGTGTGTGTGCTATTTTGGGAGTTAATTAAGAGTGCGTCCTATCTGTTTAGTAGGTACGTTTTTTTTAGCTTAATTGAAAATCCTTTCTGTTTCGTCGTACGATAGTGAGAGTCTTATCACCTTCCATCTTATAAACTTGATAAATGGACTGGGAATCCAAGACACACTTACACAAAAATATTTTTTGAATTCGAACTAGATGTTCTTGATAAGCGCGCTCCAAACAAACTAGATATGACTTTGAATAATAGTGTAAAAGAAGGTTATGTTGAGAAAATATAGGAAAACAAATAATAGTATTATAGATAATTATTAATACCGACATTATGAAGTCGAATGATTCGGAATTACGAACATTAGTGACAGTGCAATTAGGAGTTGTGATCATTAGGATTAAAAATGTTACAATTTTCGGGTTTCCGATGATCGGAGTTTAAATTTTAGGTGAACTTTGGCGCGCCTATACAATCTACCCCAACGAGTCAGCAATTTTTATAATTCAAGATTAATATTCAAAATTAAACTTACTTGTATTATTTGTAGTAATGTTACTTGCTGTTGTTTCTATGATACCACGCGGTGATGTGGGAGCATACCTCGTCAGATTGTTGATGGCACGGTTTACCTCCACTGTCGTCACTTCTATAGTTTTCTCTGATGTAGTAGTTAGAAGGGGATCTGCAAAACAGTGTTCAATATTTGTGTAGCATAAGCATAATTCTTCTGTAATTATCCCACTACTGGGAACAGGCCTCGGGAGTGGGCTATAGTCCACCAAGCGAGCTCAGTGCGGATTTTGAAACTTTCTACACTGGTACATGCCGTTTTCCTAACGATGATTTCTTTCACCGTTATAAGAGTAGTGGTGTCGAAATAGTAGTTATTTATGATACTAGTGCGGTAAGTTGTTTTTTACAAACGAGTAGACGAATGTAAGCCCGAGACGAAGTCGAGGGCTTACCATAGTCACGAGTTTGTAAAAACCAATTTCTGCACGTGTGTCATACAATGTTTTCAACACATTTGCGAGAAAACAGTACAATTATTTGTAATTAAACAAACTTTTTTAATGTTACTATACCTCGTTTTTTAATCTCGTAGACTGAATTGACAGGTGCAAATGGCGAACTGACACGAATTTCAATAGAATTTATGTCAGTTTTGACATTATCATTTGTCAATTTGGTCTACGAGATTAAAAAACGAGGTATAATATGAAAATGGCGCGTATTTGCAAATGGCGCCACATGCATGTTTTGAAAATTAGAACTACATCTTTCGTCTCATTCACTCTTTAGTATTAAAGTGAGACAACGTATTGAGCAAAAGCACTTCCAAGGAGGTTCGATCAGTCAGGTTGATTATTCTCATAATGTGAAACTCTTTGGTGGAATTCTTATTTTTTTATGGAAATTAAAAAAAACCGTAAAGAAAACGCACGGTGCTAACAACGAGGTATGCCGTAAAATAGGTACTTAGGTGAGAGTACCTATTTTACCGCACGTTCCGTTGTATGGTGCGTAATTTTTAACTTTCGAACAATGTATACAGGCTTTGTAAATGCACTTTTCGAGCAAATGTGTTGAAAAATTCATTTCCGCAGGACTTCAGTCGTGTCGCGGACTCTAGTGAGTAGATAGAGGCTTACCGTCACAGACGTCGCTGACATCCACTTCTAACTCGCAAAAATCGCCACACATCCGCTCATCTGAAGAATAATAACCAACAACCAATAGTTAGTCTCTCTCTAGTTAGCATAATATTTCGGTTGTCGTTTTATAACCAATAGTTTAATAGATATAAGTAGTACTTATGTAGGTACTTTCGTTTGACATAACATTTTACAGAATCACAATTATTTTATATCATCAAGCTTAAATTCAATCAAACAGTAACATTGTTTGTTCTTCATGCTCAAAATGGCACAAAGAACTTAGGATGCAAGAGCGAGCGTAGCGAGCTCGGGACTTTGGGCACCCCGACTCGGACAGGTTGGTTAGAAAGAGATGGCGGGGTCTGAAAGGACGACCTTCTCACTTCACAACAAGCAAACCAACATACACCGAACAACTAGGGTTGAACCATATCTGGCAGCACGGAATCGCCTTTTTCCGTTGCCCTTTCTCTTTCTGTCGCTTAGAACTGCCATTTGCTAGACCGAGACAATGCGACAGCACCCGGCCGCCTCGCGGATACCGCCGCTTGCTATCGCATTATGCATTCTGTCTCGGTCTAGCAAATGGCAGTTCTAAGCGACAGAAAGAGAAAGGGCGACGGAAAAAGGCGATTCCGTGCTGCCAGATGTGGTGTAACCCCTAATATTCGTTAAAATAAATCAACTGTTTGATTGGTTTGTTGAATAAAAAACCGGCCAAGTGCGAGTCGGACTCGCCCATAAAGGGTTCCGTAGCAGCAAGCAACATAAAATAAAGTTCTTGTAGTTATTTGTAACTTTGAAAGGTAGCAATAAAACGAGTGACTGTAAATTACAATTTTAAGTGTCAAAATTAATTAATTTGGGTTAATTACTAAGTGAGCGACTGACTGTAACTAACGAGAAATCAACAGAACAGTATCTTACAAACATTAATTTGAGTTACTTAAAATACAAAATGAGCAGCTTCATAATATTTGAGCGACTTAATATTTGTTTGAGTGTCAGTCAAAGTTACGTCCTGCATTTTTTTCAATATTTAGCAAGTGTATTGTTTATACTGAGCAAAATTAATGCACTGCAAGAATTGTGACGTAGGTAATTTCATATAACCAGGGCCCCCGCTACCATATGTGCAATGTGTGCAATGCACACGGGCGCCATCCTTTAGGGGCGCCAAAGCCATCCTTTAGGGGCGCCAAAGCCAAGGGCCCAGAAAAAAAAAAAAACAAAAATATTTTTTAAATAAAAGTTGAGAACTTAATTAAATAGGATTAGGTTTAAATACCTACTAAAGACTTCAAATATTTGATCTCACTTTTAGATTAAAACTTGAAGTCTGGAAACGTTAAACTTTTAGAGCTCACTGCGTTCTTCTATGAACAATTGCCTTGTTCTATTCCAAAAGGCTAAAAAATTTCGCGCTCGCTTCGCTCGCGCTTTAAGTTACATTGACATTTGCTTTTCTTGCCCTCGCTTTTGAAATTCATTCTCATTTTTCAATAGCAAATGCTTCTTATGTTAGTTACATAATCTTGTATTGGTATACAAAAATTTAAATTTGGCTTCTCTTAGATGGTATGGAACTCTGGGTATGAAGTTTGAGTAGCACTTGATGGTTTTTTTTTTCTGTGTTTAAGTTCCGAAGCGGCAAGCTTTACATCCCCAGGGCGCTGAATTTGAAAATACGCCACTGACCGACCTACCATAAAAAAAAGATAATTCCAAATGCCATAAGGGGCGCCAAAACCCTTTTTTGCACACGGGCGCCAGTAGACCTTACGGGGGCCCTGCATATAACTGTTACCGGCCAAACCCGATTTCAGGACAAACTAGTTTTGCCTAGGCTAAAAACTAGTTCTTCGACAGGTCGACGGAGCCCCGCGTCGAAAGACCCCGCCATCTTCCTCGCCTCTTCTAACCTAAATTGTCCGAGTTGGGGTGCCAGCAAGTCTCGAGTTCGCAAGAACTAGTTGAGCCTAGGCGAAATTAGTTTGTCCTAAAATCGGATCCGAAAATATGAAATTACCTACATCACAATAATTCTCAAAGTGAACTTTTTAGTAGTTCGTTATGTATAACCTCACTTAGAAAAATCGATTCTATCTTAATATTGAAGTTGCCCTCTCTGTATTTCCAGTCGCTCACTTAGTAGGTAATGTAGTTGCTCGGATAAAATTTTAATAATATGAAATGGATTAATCACAATCCACTTTTTGTAAGCTCGTTCTGGATTTTATTATTAATCAATATTCGTCGTTAGTTTAGTTAATTTTTCGCTTACTCAAATTCATACCGCTCAAGTTATTAATGTATGTTATCATCAGTCGCAAAGCTTTTTTTAATCGCTCGTTTTATAATTCCCCAAAGGTAAATTGCGGTTTACGATTTATGACGTATTAAAAAAAATATTTCATAGTTATTTCTGTAGAATTCGACTGTTTTTAGCAATGACAATGACAAGTAAAACATTGGTTTTTAGGGTTAGAATCCCTTAGTTATCCGTCTTTTCGTCTGTCTGTCTGTCAATCAAGATCCTTTTTCTAAGGCATGCGTGGAATTAATCTTTGGAATTGAGCAAAAATCAAACGTCTAAGTCAAATCAAGTTTGTTTTGCTACATATTATTTTGATGCTTGCGGTTTAATCTAAACCTATAAGGTACTTCCCGTTGACCTAGAATCATGAAATTGAGAAGCAGTATCTTACAGTACAAGTCAAAGAATAAGTCTATTCGGGAATTTATAACCATATCACAAAAAAAAATATTACGATGTTTATCATCAACGGATTTGGATTGTCGGATGTTTGATACAAGTTACCAACCTAAATTAACACATTTAATTTGAAACTATAGGTTCGATCGAGTGTTCACAGCCTCTTCAGAGACATTTCGAAAAGACTTGGTGACGCTTCCCGTGACCCAAGAGCTGGCTTTTACCTTGGTCAGAGGCTAACCTAGCCATACAATAATCTAGTACATCTACCTATATGTCGTAGAATCAACACAGAAGCACAATAATTTAGAATAACGCCATCTATTATCATGCTGCGGAATCAAAACAGAAACACAATTTGGAATCTCTATTGATTATTGTTAATTTAGAATAACGCCATCTACCTCTCATTGAAGGAACTATGAAGTTAGATTTAACAGATTACGTTCTGGAACGCCAAGTATTATCTTGGGGATGGTTAGCGTGGAGTAGGGCAACACCGAGAGAATAGTCGAGTTGAATTCGATCGAATCGATTCGGAAGTTGGATCAGCTATTCGACGTTGACAGGTAGTGACGTTGACAGATAAGTTGGCTAACCTGTGTGGGGTAGGCCACATGGGCGGTGACAGTTGAGTGAAGTGGAGACTTTGAATCGGTCCGTCAAGCTGGGTAGACATCTTGGTTGCTCCTCCATGCTAAACTTTCCGCGTTCCTAAGTTTTTAATCGAGCCATATCTCGGGCATCCTTGATTATTTTGTATTCAGTGTGTGTTAGCAAGTAGGTAATTAAAAGAGTTAACGAAGATTTTGTGAGTGTTATTTCCGATATCACGACCCCTCTAATAACGATTCTCCGTTATCAGAAGTGGGATAGGACAACGACGACCCACGTGTTCAAAATAAAACGCTAACGACGAAAAATGGATGCGTTTAGTGGATCAACAGAACCGCAATTTTCTGTTGCTGATTCAAGCCGTGAAAAACACCTACTGCGTCGTCACATGGCCTTCGTTAACCGGATTTCGCTCCTGAAAAACAAGATGTGGATGCACGTGCTTGGGTGACGACTACAGTGATGTGCTTTCGGACCAAGATCAACATGGCGCCCCGCTTATGGTCGCTATAAGCCGCGCCTGGAAGAGAGGAGCTTCTACCTGGCTGCCTATTGTGTCGTTTCCTGGGATGACGTGGACTGATTTCAAGCGACTTCTTATTGCAAGACACGTGGCCAGCTACAACAAGAGCTGCAAGCGGTTTCTTTTATGAAGAGAAAGCGAATAGTGTTGTGAAGCCTCTGAAGTGTTTACCTGCCGCAAGCCGGGTCATAAATCCGTGCACTGCTACCGCAAAGACGTGAAACCGGATACCAAGCTACGCCGAAGCACCACAACCACAGCAATGGCAACGAGAGGGGTTCATCGACAACTGCAAAGCCTCATGCATCCGGGATCACCTGCTTCCACTGCCACGGCGCAAGGAGAGGAGCAGCGCCGACTCCGGAGAAAAGAGGGTAGACCTGTGCCTCCTGATCGCGTCGACTGGGACCCTATCCGGTGAGCAATTTTCATTTCGTTACCACTCTGGTGCCTTGTGTTCTTTATTAAAGTCTGTACATTACTATTGAGATTTGTTTTCATGTGTTGCCTGATTGTAGCGGGCACTTGATGGATTGCGGAGAATGCCTGAGGGTCAAGTACTATTTTGAAGTAGAGGCTTTGAGTTGGATAATAAGTATGGGATCTTAGGTCGGCTGGTCAGACCGTACCAGTAGCTGTTTCGTAGCCGTAGTCCGTATTTTATTGACATCCCGGCGGTGTCCATGGATGCGCGGTGTGCGGGTGGCACTGGCGGAGGTCGTGTATTGTGCGTTCATGATGAACGGTGTGAAACAAACATAGGTTTGTTGGTGGCTAGTGTTAGCCAAAGGCCACGAATTTGATTCCTGCTTTTTGATGATTACTTTCTTGCATTGTAATGGTACAATTGCAAAGGTACTTGGTTGCTCTAGGATTGTCGGTCAGTCTTAATTGTGTTATGTTTAGTGTTTGAACTTAAACTTTACTTGGCTTTCGCTGGTTAAGCGTTAGCTGTTGAATCGCTGGTTAAGCGAGTTGTGTTGACTATCGCTGGTTTAGCGTTAGTAGTGTAATCGATGGTTAAGCGGATTACGTGGGCTTTCGCTGGTTAAGCGTTAGCTGTTGAATCGCTGGTTAAGCGTGTTATGATGTGTGCTTTCGCTGGTTAAGGCTCAGGTCTTGTAAAATTCACTCGCGCCGAATTATTTGCGTAACTTTGTTTGTGATTTTTGAACAAAATAGTGCAATAGCTTGAAATATTATTATTGCACATAAATAACCATAATATAAGTAACAGCTAGTTATTTTTTTTAAGTTGATTTAAGTGGATTATATACGGTAAATCAAGCGTTCAAATCAGCTCTTTCCTGCCCAACGTCATTTCGAGTTACGTTGGTGCACTCAATCTGAGACAATGAAGAATTAATTTAAAAATCTGAGCAGCGCATAATGACCGCAATATCCTCGTCTTCAAACTGCGCTGATTAGTTTTTTATATTTATCTTTCATTTTCTAAATTAAGATGGCAGAATATTATCAAAATTCTCGGATTTTATCTCTCAATAAATAGTTTTTTTCATAAGAACTATGCATCGTAGGTATGTAATATTTAGATTATTTTGATGTCGACAGATCAATAAAGCAAATACAAAAAAAAAATTGTACCTAAAGCACTTTTTTTCAACAATAAAAAATATCTCAAATAACCTCTCAAAAAGTGTTTATAAACGAGAATTGCAAGAGAAATTCCTTAGTGGCCGGTGGACGGCCGGAGCGATCGGACGTGGGGTCCACGACGAATTTTTATTGGTCCCTCTCGCTCGCACCTTCTCTCGCTTTAACGGTGATTACGCACAGTTACGCATCTCAGGTTGCTCTACTTGATTAAATTAAAATATATTTTTTAACCGACGGAAAAAAAGGAGGAGGTTCTCAATTCGACATGTATATACCTATATATATATATTATTTATGACCATTCATTACTTTTCTTACGTGGTCCAATTTCAAAAATTCATTTTTTTTTTGTTGTACGTAGTGTATCTGAAAGTTGGTCCCATTTAAATATCAAAACTAAACGCGGCCTATATGGGTAGAAAAAAAGGAATTAATTGTCAATTTTCCTACAGAATTTTCAGTTGTGAACCGATTCTGTTGAAATAAAGTTAACATAATGACTGTAGTCCTGAGGACATTATAATTATACTATATAGCAGAGATATGGAGAAGTAACTAAACAGGTTCGAGCGAATTCCGACCTTTAAAATCCGGTTTTTGCATAAATGTCAGTAAGGTCGAAAATCGTTTGAACCTGTTTTTTAAATTGCTTAACGATAGCAAGTTAAAAAAACAGCTTCAAGCGATTTTCGACCTTATTGACATTTAAAATTTAGTTTGTTTTTTCTTTCATTCACGTTTGCTAACATTGCTCCTTCATTAAAATCCGGTTTTTGAATAAATGTCAGTAAGGTCGAAAATCGTTTGAACCTGTTTTTTAAATTGCTTAACGATAGCAAGTTAAAAAAACAGCTTCAAGCGATTTTCGACCTTATTAACATTTAAAATTTGGTTTGTTTTTTCTCACATTCACGTTCGCTAACATTGCTCCTTCATTAAAATACGGTTTTTGCATAAATGTCAATAAGGTCGAAAATCGTTTGAACCTGTTTTTTAAATTGCTTAACGATAGCAAGTTATTGTATCACATTCACGTTCGCTAACATTGCTCCTTCATTAAAATCCAGCAATGAACAAAAGCGTTGGTTACTCTGTCTCCAGGTGGTAATGGACTGTGCCTATGACAAGGAGTGCAGTCCTTGGATGTTACTGTGGTACCCCGGCCAGGGCGGGAGGGTCTGTCAGACTTGTACTGACTAAAATCCACGGTGTCCTTCAAATAACCCTTTCATGTTCCGGGGTCACGGTAATGAGATAAGTACCGCGACGCCAGCAGGCTTTAGCCCTCTAGAGGGGGACCCCGTCATCATGCTGACGCTATTTGAGGCGCTCGTAGAACACAACGCGCCGTCGACCCGGGCATGGCCCCGGACTTTTTATACCCGACTGCGCCAGGAGGGTTATGTTTTTCGAGTGTATGTATGTATATGTATATTTCTTTGTGTTGCTCTGCAGCCTAAACGGCTTGATGGAGTTTAACTTGAGAGGTGTCGTTAGATTCGTCTTAAACGTGAGAGTGTCACTGGGTACATAAAACTGGCCAAGTGCGAGTCGAACTCGCGTGCAAAGGGTTCCTAACTAAAAATATTTTTTTAAGATCTCTCACACTCTATCAAGTGGGGTGTCAAATCAAAGGTTTTAAAAATGGTTTACCAAAATGTATATATAACATATGTTTCAATTTAATTTGGACTGATAAATGCTAACAAAAACTAAAAAAAAGTAAAATAAAATAAATATTAAAAAAAAACAAAAAACCCAACTGCGTAAAAAAACTAAAAAGAAAGTAACAAGCCCAGTAGTTTAGAATTCACTCATTCACACTCACAGTCGGGGCCCCTTGGGAAGAATTGATTGGTATAATTTGAATGGGCCCCGACTGTGAGTGTGAATGAGTCAATTCTAAACTACTGGGCTTGTTTCTTTCTTTTTAGTTTTTTTACGCAGTTGGGTTTTTTGTTTTTTTAAATATTTATTTTATTTATCATGGTAAAATCATCAAATGAGTCCTCCCACCCCAGGTTAAGCGGAAGGGACTGTCAGACTTGTACTGACTTAAATTCACGGTGTTCTTCAATAGCCTTTTACGTTCTCGGTTTACAAAGGGTATACAAAGCGCCGTCGACTCGGACATGGTCCATGGTCGGACAGCGAGTCGCCCATTACGCGCTTACGATGGCCAGAGATGACCATGACCAAGTCACCGTGGGCGTCTACCACTGTGGCTGGGATGTAAGGTTTACGCTGTCCTCTCTCTCACGCGTCCCGCCTCTTCCTTCGCCAGCATCACTGCTGCACTGACCTTTTTTTAGGTTTAATTAGTTAAACACGATTGTTATTATTATTATTAAAACACTTGTGTGATACTCGTATTATTACAAACCAAGTCATATTAAAACTACTTATTAAGCAACAATTTCTATAACTCCTTTTAAATAATCCTTAGTAGAGCAATGTTCTTACCGCATCAAAATTGTTTTATAATAATTCAGTAGGCAGGATGTATGCGGGGGGTTGCGGGAAGGGAGCCCGAAATTTGACGTACGATCGACTGGCCGAACGCGATTCAATTTTGTCAAAAGAAGACGGAAGCCTTAAGCGTTCATCATCAGCCGGAAGACGTCCACTGCTGAACAATAGGCCTCCCCCTTAGACCGCCACGCTGAACGACAATTCGCCACTTGCATCCATCGGTTGCCCGCGACCCTCACGATGTCGTCGGTCCACCTAGTGGGAGGCCTGCCTACGCTGCGTCTTCCGGTCCGTGGTCGCCACTCGAGAACTTTTCTTCCCCATCGGTTGTCAGTTCTACGAGCGATGTGGCCTGCCCATTGTCACTTCAACTTGCAAATTTTATGAGCTATGTCGGTGACTCTGGTTCTTCGCCGAATATCCATGTTCCGGATTTTATCCCGCAAACTCCGAGCATAGCTCTTTCCATTGCTCGTTAAGTGACTCTTAGTCTCTCTAAAAGGCCAGCAGTCAAAGACCACATTTCAGAGCCATATGTTATCACTGGCAACACACACTGGTTAAGCGTTAGTGGGTTAATATCGCTGGGTAAGCGTTATTACTGACATTCATCCGTTGCAGCGTACAGACGTGCTCGCTAGCAATATTTAATTAATACTTTTATAATTGTGACCTACTTGCGTAATACATGTGAACAATGTCGCTTAGTGTGTAGTTTAGTGAATTATGGACATGAAAAAGTGAACTTTTAGAGAAACAAAATGGATAACAGCCCCTCTAGTCCCAAGGGACCAGTGCACTCCACCGGCTCGCCTTCGCAGTCGTCGTCACAAATCCGAGCCCCCAGGTCAGACCCAGCCGAGTTCATCGTTTCTACACCTAAAATTCAGAGATGGATGGCAACAATCGAGCAGCACCTTAATGAAGTTTGCGCTATTGCCACGGATGGCAAATTAAACTCGGAGCAGAAAATGAAGATTTCAAATCTATGCCGTAAAATAGGTTCTGGTACATCGCAGATGGCGGTCCTATATCAGTCTCTCAAGCAGAAAACCATTTACGCAGAACAAGAACTAAATATTCTTCACGAACAGCGCAGCCTGTCGGATCATATTTCAGATCTCAAGCAGTCGATGTTGCAGAGCACTAGTTCTAAGGAAAATACTTCTTTTGCCGATATGGTAAAAAGAGGAACTAAAGACTTTCTGCAACCTAATAACTTGACCTCTATTGCCATTTATCCCAATGATACTCTCAAAACGAGTGACGAAACGAACGAACTTGTGCAAAAAATCATTCGACCCGAGCAAATGAAGCTGCACGTACGAGGTGTGAGAAAAAATAAAAATGGAGGCGTGATCATCAGTACCGAGACAAAACAAGACGCCGATAAATTGAAGAACGCAGTTCAGCTCTCTACATCTGGACTAACTGCTGACGAAGCGAATAAGCGCAAACCCCGGATCGTGATTGTAGGTGTGCCGTATTCGATGATCGAAAATGAGGCCTCCAGCTGTATATTTGAACAAAATATAGTGGACACGTTACCAGACTTGAAAATGGAATCCTTCTTAGCCGAGACAAAATTAAGCCATAAGTCTGGTAAAAAAGACGCTGCCACTAGCAATTACATAATTGAAGTTTCAGCCAACATACGGAAAGCTCTCATCGTTCGATCACGGGTTTTCATTAATTGGTCGTCCTGTCCTGTCAGGGACTTTACATTAGTAACGAGGTGTTACAAATGCCAACAGTATGGCCATGCAGCGAATTCATGCAGAGACGTGAATTCTACGTGCGGGCAGCCATTCTACCATAACATATGATGTCCGAATGCGCGAAGAAATCTGACACCCCCAAATGCGCGACTTGTTCATGTTTTTAAAAACCCAGTGCCCACAAGACGGGAGACGCTGAATGCCCAGGAAGGAAAATAGCAGAACACAGATTTATTAATTCAATTGAATATGAAAGTACCTAGTGCGTCATACTCAAAGGCCAGACTTTCGTATGTTTTTTGTTGCTAACTCGTAAATTAATAAATATGAGACCACTGTGTGACCAACTTATAAAACGTACTTGGATAACATATTTTCCTAAGCAAAATGTATCGGAGAACATGTTCTTCAACTGCAAATGTAAGTTTGGAAGGTAGCCATGGGATCTTTGTAATACAATAACGCAATCCCATCGAGTTTGGGCTCATTTGATTCGTCTTTACATAGACTTTGGTGCTGGTTAGTTCCTGAATGAGATGATTCACTGAACTAGTTCACTGGACTAGTTCACTGAATTAGTTCACTAGACTAGTTTACTGAATTAGTTCACTAGACTAGTTCACTGGACTAGTTCCCTGCCCTGGACTAGTTCACTGGACTAGTTCAATGAACTAGTGATTTAGTGAAATGAAATCACTAGTTCACTGAACTAGTCATCATCATCATCATCATCAGCCGGAAGACGTCCACTGCTGAACATAGGCCTCCCCCTTAGACCGCCACGCCGAACGACAATTCGCCACTTGCATACATCCACTATATCACTGAACTAGTGATTTAGAGAAATGATGCATTTCACTAAATCACTAGTTCAGTTTTATACGAATGTCGATTTTCCTTCATAATTTAATTAGGTCCGTTTCCTGTAAAGCCTATATTCCTATTACAATAAAGTTCATACTTATTTAGGGTGAATAGAGTAACTCTGATAACATATTTCCGTGGTCACGTGGTGGCGAAGCGCCGTATTCGCTCGTTACTTTATCAGCCGACGTTATCCAATCAGCCGACGAAGTAACACGAACATGTACGAGTGAGAGAGTGCCTTGGCTGAATGTGTGTGAGTAGAGCGGGCTTATCGTCAATGGCCCATTGTGTACTTAGCCATCAGCCATGCATGAGCGAAAAGAAACACTGAACTAAATGAACTTAAGACACATTTGAATGGCCAGTGAATGAATGAAAAAATCATTTTGGGAAATGAACTAGTTCATTTACTTCAATTGTTCGCGAACTACCCATGTCTAGTTATGAGTTGGCTACTGAATAGGTACCTAATAAATGTTAATGTCCGTAAATTCAATTAAAATTAAATTCAGCGAATCAGTTTAGTTAGTTCGCTTAAGTGTTTTGATGGGCAACTACGGAACCCTACACTGTGCGTGGCCCGACACGCACTTGGCCGGTTTTCTTTTTTGTATTTTCTTCTGTTTACAAAGGAAGTTTCTACGTAACCGTGCAACGCGGTCTATTTAATTCCCCATGTCATTATTGTAAAAATATAACTTTCTCTTACATGTTTTTTCCTCAGTACTTCCTCTCGAAACTGCCCTCCCTTCCGCTATCAGTAGAGAGGAACAAAGGACCTCGGATTTATAAAAGTTCACACTGATTTTTATTTCCGTTGAATTGGAAATAGGTCCAAAGCATGTATATCCAAGAAGCTGTTTATCATATTCCACAGTCAGATCACTTTGATCTGAAACATAAGAATCAAAATTAAACTTCTTCATCAGCCGGAAGACGTCCACTGCTGAACAAAGGCCACAGACCATCACGCCGATATAACTGCTGAGTGAAGGACCTATAAGACGCTTAGCAATAAATTAGGAAACTGAAACTCACCTGTAGTGCATGTTACATTCCAGGTCACACTTTTGGATGAGTTTTTAATGACTATAAAAGTATAAAACTCATAATTTTGATTTGTTGGGTTGTAATAAAACCTCCAAGGTAGCGGAGATACTGCAATAGGTTCAAAATAATCTGAAAAAAGAATCATAATCGACTTCACATATTGTTCTTGCTTGTGCAATCAGTCTCGTAATAACCTATGACACAGCTAGTACTTGATAATTCTAATTTCATAAACAACCGAATTGCACACTTGTGTACGGTGGGCGGTAATGGGTTAAAAGTGAAAAATACGTGTCTACTAGGTTTTTCTCGGCCTTAAGCCCGCCATTGACGATCAGTCCAAACATAAAACTGCGGCATAAAACTAAAGCGTCACTCCAAAATTTGACCGTCAATGGCGAATCATCACTCCAGAGTTTTAACTGACGACTCGCCACGGAAATTTTCCGTGACTACCATAAATCCAAGCGGCGCGTCGCGCCAAACCGACCGTCAATGCGCGATCGTCATGGCTTCAGTTCGCACGAATGTGTGGAATGAGTGGCAGTCCATCTCTCATGAGGGCTTCTCTCATACTAATATGCTGGATACTAATATCCTGTTTAGCAATATTTATGGAGTTACAAGTTTCAAAAGCTTGAAATATGTAGTTGTTTCTCCAGTCGCTTGGTTCTAGTGATAACTCATCCAACAAATGAATTGATTCCTTTTTTTAATCTATTCTTTCATTTCCTTACCGTGACCCCGGAACATAAAGGGCTATTGAAGAACACCGAGGATTTTAGTCAGTACAAGTCTGACAGTCCCTCCCGCCCTGCCCGGGGTGGGAGGACTCATTTGATGATTTTAACACGCTAAAAAAAATCTATTCTTTCATCCATTGCTTTCTTTCACGTTTCTCGATAAGTATTTGGCAACAAATAGTAGCCACAGTTAGAATTAATGTTTCTTCTTCAGAATCAAAATTCTTTTTTTTTTTACACAATTATAATGTAGTGCACTTTTCGTCAGCTTTGCCTGGCGGCCGATCGAAAAATGAAGAGCCGGAGTGAAGCCAGTGAATGGGCAAGTCTAAATGGAGTAAAACCATTTGGAGTGACGCCCTAGTTTTATGCCGCAGTTTTATGTTTGGACTGATCGTCAATGGCCAGCTTTAGAGTCGTGTTGTGAGTGATGCTAGAGTGGCAACGGCATTGATCATCAGTGCATCGGAATTATGAAAATATTAAGTACTTACGTTTATAAGTTGTAATATAGTCATAAACTCTCACTTCCGCAGCCCAACTTGTTGACAAAATAGTTAGAACTGACAAAATGATTACGTTCATCTTCTCGGAGTTAAACGAATTCGTACAAAATGAATAAAATATCAATAATTATTGTAACTAGATACAATTTAAAGTTCAAAACAACACACGCACCAGCACAAAATAAACTGAAATCACTGACAAAATGTATTCGTGGCCGCTTTTATAAAATCCACCTTTTTCATAATTTTCCTCCTATTTAGTAATAGTTACCTACACCACAATAATTATATCATCGGTCGGTACCACACGTTGAGTATTATTTTTAGTTATATTATTTTCCCTATACTTTTGTGGGGCACAACTATATTACGATTGTAACGCGCCAACTAAAACATCGCGACAGCACTACTCCCGAGTCCCGTGTCGGCTGGGTCACCGAGCGCGACCCCGCCACCACGCCGCCGGGCGTGTGCGTCAGAATGATAATATAATATTCCACAACTATCACACAACGCCATCTAGTCCCAAGCTAAGCAGAGCTTGTGTTATGGGTATTAGACAACTGATAAACATACTTACATATTTCTAAATACATACATATTATAGATAAATTACACCCAGACACAGAACAAATGATCGTGCTCATCACACAAACATTTGTCCTGGGTGGGAATCGAACCCACGACCTCCGGCATAGCAGTCAGGGTCACTAACCACTAGACCAACAGGCCAGTCGAATGGCTGGTTGCCTGTGGCGTTGGTCAATGAGAGTTGATTCGAAAATTGCTACATAATTGCTTTTTTTTTTTTGAGGTATCCGATAGCCACTCGGTTAGTTTATCTCAGGCAGTTAATTGTAAGTACACTGTGCACTGAATATTTTTGTAAGTACAAATGTGGTTAGTATCTACTGTTGTCCCAGCTATTTTTCACGTGGTTTTTTTTTTTGTCCAAAAAAAAAAATTGCAAGTTTCGTAGCTGTAAAACGTATTATTACAACACGTATTTGATTTCGAGCGTATGGCACTCTTGGGCTGCAGCTGAAAATCAGCGTCAGGTGGCAAACTGTGTGTTGCCGCCTGACATTATGCTGAGCTGAGGCCCTTTGGCATTAATTTTTATTAAGTTTGTATTGTTATAGTTTTAAGTTTTAGCACAAGTGCCAATAAACGCAATTTTCTTTCTTTCTTTCTTATATTTGCTATATATAATAAATAATTGCTACATAGGATATATACTTAGATATAAAATATTTTTTTGACCAGCCATCCTGACGTCAGGATGGCTGGTCACCTCCTAGTTTAAAGTGAAGCGTACAGAGTTTCCCGAAATGTATTGCGTCAATAATTGCTTCATATTTACTTCATTTATCTTATTTATTTGTATCTTTAAAAATATGCTAAATAAAGGATGTAGCAGTAATTTAAATTATCCCAAGGAAAAGTCCCTGATAAAATAATAAAGGCAAATAGTTGCAGTGCGTCTTCACTCAACGGTATTGCTACTTTAGGCAGCAGGCGTTCTAAATAAAATTGTTAAATGGCATGTTATGTATGAGCAGGTAAGTGGACAATAAGCTTAATAGAAGGATATCGTAAATAAAAAAAAATACGAAGAGTAAAAAGAAGCTAATTCCACATTGTATAATATATGCGTAAAAATAATATGAAAATACTCGAAGTTGTTGACTCATATAATATCTACTTTTTTTTTTTTTTATCGTGGTAAAATTATCAAATGAGTCCTCCAACCCCGGGCAGGGCGGGAGGGACTGTCAGACTTCTACTGACTAAAATCCACGGTGTCCTTCAATAGCCCTTTCTGTTCTGGGGTCACGGTAAGGAAATAATCCCGCGACCCCGGCAGGCTTTGGCCCTCTGAGAGGGGGGCCCCATCATTATGCTGAGGCTCTTTGAGGCGCGCGTGGGACACAACGCGCCGTCGACCCGGGCATGGTCCATGGTCGGGCAGCGAGTTGCCCTTTACTCGCTGCCCGCATGCCCGCGCCTACGGTGGCCGGAGATCATCTAGCGACGTCCGTCGCCGTGGGCGTCTACCACCGCGGGTGGGGCGGAGGGAGGACAATGTCCTCTCTCGCTCGCGGCCCGCCTCCTCCTTCGCGAGCATTACTGCTTCGCAGAAGGAGGCGACCGCTTCCCACTCCGTCTCGCCCCGCAGCATGGCCGCGACCAATGCCGGGCGCGAGAGGTCTCCGCCTATCGCAGCCGTGAGGACACGTCGGTGCTCTGCCCAAGCTGGGCAGTCTTGCACCGTATGCTCCACCGTGTCCTCCGGGCGATCTTCGCAGTGGTGACACCCAGGCGTCTCCTCCATATAATATCTACTTAGGACAAGTAAACTTCGAGAAAGGGGTCAACCACCAAATCCAACTCGGTTGCGCAGCGTTCGGGAAACTACACAATGTCTTTCCGTCCGACTTACCCTAGTGCCTCAAGACGAAAGTCTTCAACCAATGTGTGTTACCAGTTATGAGTTACGGCACCGAAACGTGGTCTTTCACTATCGGTCTCATCTCAAAGCTCAAAGTCGCTCAACGAGCTATGGAGAGGGCTATGCTCGGTGTTTCTCTACGTGATCACATACGAGTCACTGATAAAGTCCACCGGATTAGCAAGCTGAAGTGGCAATGGGCAGCCCATATTGCTCGCAGAGCAGATGGCCGATGCGGTCGAAAAGTGCTAGAGTGTAGACCACGGACTAGCAAGCGCAGCGTAGGAAGTCCACCAACAAGGTGGCCAGTCAACCTTATAAAAGTCGCTCGATGCAGGTCGCTTCCAACCGGTATATGTGGAGATCAAAAGGGGAGGCCTATGTTCAGCAGTGGACGTCCTATGGCTGAGATGATGATGATGATGAATATGAAAAACAGCTAAAAAATTGTTTCGGGCGAAACTACCCATGCACATTTTAAAAAGGGGACATCTGGCCTGCGGGCCACCTGTTTTCGTGGGCGAGATGTCCCATAACCTCAGCATTAATTTACCTTATTGCCATATTATTTTTTCGCATATATTATGCAATGTGGAATTATCTTCTTTTTACTCTTCGTAATTTTTTTTATTTACGATATCCTTTTAATGTGCTCATTGTCCACTTACCTACTCATACAAGATACAAATAAATGAGATAAATTAAGTAAATATGAAGCAATTATTGACGCAATACATTTCGGGAAACTCTGTACGCTTCACTTTAAACTAGGAGGTGACCCTGCCAGCCATCCTGACGTCAGAATCGCTGGTCAAAAAAAATATTTTATATCTAAGTATATATCCTATATAGCAATTATTTATTATATGTAGCAAATATAAGCAATTATGTAGCAATTTTCGAAACAACTCTCATTGACCAACGCCACAGGCAACCAGCCATTCTGACGCACACGCCGCCGGCGCCGCCGCCGCCGCCGCCGCTGCCCGCGCACTATAAAAGACCGCTCCGGCTAGTTAACATCAGTCTGCGTCAGTCTGCGTTCGGCCCGAGACGAGACGAGTGCAATCGGTTGTATCGACCTAGGTCGGTCTCCTCTGCCTTGCCTCCTTGTCGGACAAAGACTAGCGCGTGTGTTATCTGATATTTGTGTTGGCACTCGTTAGCGGTCCGCATGATTATCTGATAGTACACGGCGCGTCGTAAGTAGGGAGTTTTGTAGTTAGGGAGATAGATTACAATATAGTAACCCTGAGGTTAATGACTTATTCTGTTAATTTAGACTTAGCGTTTTATGTACATTTTTCGTATTAAGAAATAATGTTTGTTTATTTGCCTATTGTGAGTTTGGTCTCATCTCCACACACAAACCCTTCTTACACGATGGTAATGATATCAGTGTATTGACCACATTCTATTTCTGTATTATTTTTCATATTTTGTGGTCGTTAAATTATTCATAATAAACTCTTATCATTGTCAAGTGGTGCAAAAATAAGGAAAATTTTATCATTTTGGGGTACCTACCAAACCAACATTTTAATAAATATTATTTATTACAAGCTGTTGTCAACGGCTTCGCCCGCTACGCTACAATTAGAAAATTATTCCACGGGTAGATAAAATCCGTTCAATAGTTTTTTCGTGAAAGAGTAATATGCTCACATTCGCATATATTATTATCTGGTCTCTACTGACGAGACTTCGCAGTCACACCCTGCTTCATCCGCACACCGCACCGGACCTTGACCTCATTTGAATAACAACTAAGTATTAGGTAAATATACCAGTATAGTCAGACCGGCTCGTCGCGCGTCGCAATCACGGCGGTAAGACCCCTCTTTGAGGAGTGGCTGGAGAGGCGTCACGGCGTCCTTACCTATCGGATGACGCAGGTCCTCACCGGACATGGAAGTTTCGGGAGGTACCTGTGTCTGATAATGAGAGAAGAAACGCCTGGGTGTCACCACTGCGAGGATCGCCCGGAGGACACGGTGGAGCATACGGTGCAGGACTGCTCTGTTTTGGTAGAACACTGCCGCGTCCTCACGGAGGCGATTTCCTGTCAACGCAAGCGCGGGCATGCGGACGGTGAGTCATGTGGGCGACTCTCTGTCCGATCATGGAACATGCCCGGGTCGACGGCGCGTTGTGTTCCACGCGCGCTTCAGAGAGCTGTCAGTAATATGACGGGGCCCGCCTTAGAGGGCTAAAGCCTGTCGGGGTCGCAGGACTATCGAGTAACCGTGGTCCTGAAACGTAAAGGGCTATTGAAGGACGTTGTGGATTATAGTTAGTACAAGTCTGATAGTCCCTCTAGTACTCCCAGTACTTATAAGATAAGATGGATACTGATAAGATGGTACCTTGGCCACTGACCAAAGTACAACTGATCAACAGTGACCGAGGTACAACACTACTCCAACTTCAACAAAACGGGTGGATTTCAAATATTTGGAGGTTACTTATCTCAGTATCTCGCAAGTTTATCATTGTTTAACACTTATTATATTAACGAACCAATAGCATTTAAAAGTTAAGTGACTATTATAATACGTTTAAAACTATCAGACTGCAAAGTAAATTAGAAATAAGTACTTACTTTTTTACCCTTTAGGCTGCTTTTCCACCAGAGATGCGCTATGCTACGTTGCTGCGGATGCGTTTGATATCCACCAATCATATTCATTGGTGTACATAGCACAGCACTGGTGGAAACGGATTCAACTAAGATGTGTTTTTTTATATGAAAAGATGCATGCTACGGCTGCGTGCTGTGGCTGCGTGCTGTGGCTGCGTGCTATGGCTGCATGCTATGGATTCATGCTATGGTTCGTTTTCTCTACAATCGATACATCGCGTAGCTCGAGCTGCGCAGCTACCCCGTGGTGGCGCATCTTCATAGCGCAGCTACTTTGTGGCAGCGCATCTTCATAGCGCAGCTACCTTGTGACAGCGCATCTTCGTAGCGCAGCTAGGCATCTTTGTAGCGCAGCTACACATCTTCATAGCGCATCTACCTTGTGACAGCGCATCTTCATAGCGCAGCTACCTTGTGACAGCGCATCTTCGTAGCGCAGCTAGGCATCTTTGATCATCTCTGACTGGCCTGTTGGTCTAGTGGTTAGTGACCCTGACTGCTATGCCGGAGGTCGTGGGTTCGATTCCCACCCAGGACAAATGTTTGTGTGATGAGAACGATCATTTGTTCTGTGTCTGGGTGTAATTTATCTATAAATTATGTATGTATTTAGAAATATATAAGTATGTTTATCAGTTGTCTAGTACCCATAACACAAGCTCTGCTTAGCTTGGGACTAGATGGCGTTGTGTGATAGTTGTGGAATATTATTATTATTATCTTTGTAGCGCCTGCGCAGCTACGCATCTTCATAGCGCAGCTACCTTGTGGCGGCGCACCTTCGTAGCGCAGCTACCTTGTGATCTTCACAGCACATCTTACTCGCACAGCTACATAGCGTAGCATCAGTGGAAACGGTCACACAGTTTCGTAGCTCAGCTTTTACATCTTCGGAGCACAGCTACATAGTAGCACATCTCTGGTGGAAAGGCACCCTTACCCCCTCGTTGCTACAGCAAGAGTATTTATTCCTTCTACTGTCTATTTTCTCCTGCCAACCATATCCCCTAACTGTCACATGTCACCCCGTGCTGTCACGAACAATCTGTCACTGTCTGTCCAATACGATGACAGTAATAAACGATTCCGATGAATTTTTACCTAAGTTTTATATCATTTAACATAGTAATGTGTGTGAGTAAGAATATCGTGACGCGGTCCGGTCTAGAGGCCGTGGTACCTGATTCCGTAGGGCTCCGCTTCTTCGCCGAGGTGAACAATACTAGTGGGGAGCCCTGTTTCGTTCAGTTGCACCCTGATGAGTGCTGTCTAGATAGCGATGATAAGCGCTGCGATGTGCTTGAGCTAGTTGGCAGTGCATCTGGAACCGTTCCTGAAGGTTAGCCCATAAAATAACAATACTAACGAGTCATGCTGCTTCGACATAAAGGTGGTTGCACTTTTATTATCGTACGCGACACACTTAATTGGATAAGTTTGGTAGCTGTTTCTGCTGTATTCAAGCAGTAATCATAAATACCTACATTTTTTGTGAAATGTGAATGACTTTTTTTTATCGTGGTAAAATCATCAAATGAGTCCTCCCACCCCGGGCAGGGCAGGAGAGACTGTCAGACTTGTACTGACTAAAATCAACGGTGTCCTTCAATAGCCCTTTATGTTCCGGGGTCACGGTGATGGAAATAAGTCCCGGCAGGCTTTGGCTTGGATTTTTCTTTTATCTCAGAGAGGGGGCTCCGTCATTTTGCTGACGCTCTTTGAGGCGCGCGTGAAACACGACGCGCCGTCGACCCGGGCATGGTCCTTGGTCGGACAGCGAGTTGCCCTTTACTCGCTGTCCGCATGCCCACAACTACGGTGGCTGGAGGTCGTTTGCCGACGTATGACGCCGTGGGCGTCCACCACTGCGGTTGGGGCGGAGGGAGGACGCTGTCTTCTCTCTCTCGCGGCCCGCCTCTTCCTTCGCGAACATTACTGCTTCGCAGAAGGAGGCGAACACTTCCTACTCCGTCTCGCCCCGCAGCATGGCCTCGACCAATGCCGGGCGCGAGAGGTCTCCGCCTATCGCCGCCGTGAGGACACGTCGGTTCTCTGCCCAATCTGGGCAGTCTTGCACCGTATGCTCTACTGTGTCCTCCGGGCGATCTTCGCAGTGGTGACACCCAGGCGTATCTTCCCTCCCTATCCGACACAGGTACCTCCCGAAGCTTCCGTGGCGGGTGAGGACCTGCGTCAACCGATAAGTCAGGACGCCGTGACGTCTCTCCAGCCACTCCTCAAAGAGGGGTCTTACCGCCGCGATTGCGGTGTGCCCAAAATGTGAATGACTAAACGAATTCAAGTGTTTCTTTGACACATGAATTGTTTCGTCACTGCCATTCACTGCCGGTGTCGGCCGGTACTATCGAGAATTAATTTTATTTAGGTAACCAACAGCGATACATAATAATGTTTTACAAAATAATGTATGATTATAATAATCGTAAAACTCCCATATAGCCTAAACCGCTAAAAGCAGAAATCTAAGTTTTGGATACTAATTGCAGGTTACTATGTAGGTACCCAATAAGAAGGGATTTTGCGAAAGTCCCCCCCCTCTAAAGGGGTGAAAAGGGGTTTAAACTTTTGTATGAAAAATCTTATTCCTTGGGTTTATGAACTTGAAACTTACCTTGAATATGAACATTTTTTTTTTTGTTAAGGTGGTAAAATCATCAAATGAGTCCTCCCGCCCTGGGTGGGGCGGAAGGGACTGTCAGACTCTTACTGACTAAAATCCACCCGTGTTCCTTCGGATGCCCTTTACGTTCCAGGGCCACGGTATCCTGGGTTAAGAAAAAACCCGCGACCCCAGCAGGCATTTGGCGCGAAACACGACGCGCCACCGACCCGGGCTTGGTCCCTGGTCGGACGGCGAGCTACCCATCACTCACCGTCCGCAAGCCCGCTCCGCCGCTGTGCCCTCTGCTGATCAGAGGGACACGCGTTGGAGCGTCCACACGACAGGCTATTCGCATACGGGCAAAGAGACCTCTTAGACACACAGTGCCTAAGGAAGAGTTTTTGCCCGCATCCCAGGGTGCACCGGCCCGGAAAACTGGTCTTCCCCCCGGACGTATCCGAGAGGGAACTCCAGTCCACGGGCGCACGTGGAGGTTTCCTGTCTTAGCACCCCACCTTGAATATGAACATAAGTAAATAAAAGATATTGGTATCATTCATTTATTTAAACTACCCTCCATTGCTGGCCTAGACGATGTTAAGATTTTTATGGGAAAATCATAACGTAAGGGCAGATCAATTCGAACATTAGTAGGCATTTACATCATCATCATCATCATCATCTCAGCCATAGGACGTCCACTGCTGAACATAGGCCTCCCCTTTTAATCTCCACATATACCGGTTGGAAGCGACCTGCATCCAGCGTCTTCCGGCGACCTTTATAAGGTCGTCTGTCCACCTTGCTGGTGGACGTCCTACGCTGCGCTTGCTAGTCCGTGGTCTCCACTCTAATACTTTTCGGCCCCATCTTCGTTCAACTTCGCGAGTAGTGTAGAGCAGGCTTTATAGTTCAATACAATGTTCACTAAAAAAATTAAATGGAAAGCATATTCCTTAAGCCTGCTCTACACTACTCGCGAAGTTGGTCGAAGTTGACCGAATACGATAGTGTAGAAGCCCCACTTCGCTTAGCTTCGTGCAACTTCGGCTCGCTTGGGGCGACTTCCATTTGTTGCAGGTTTTTGCGACCGAGTCAAAGGGCTCAATGAGCTCCTCGCAAATTTGCACGAGAGTGTAGTCATATACTTCGGGACTTCGATCAACTTCGACGAGTACGTCGAGGCAACTTAGCGAGTAGTGTAGAGCAGGCTTTAATAACTACGAGCTTTCAGCTATTTCTTTGTTGACTTTGTTGTTTTGTTCGCCAGGCTCAGCGTCGACGTTACACCTGGTGGCGCCCCTACTGGACCCATACGACCGGCGCGGCTTCTGCACCATCTACGTCGACTACCAGTCCCACACGCGCACAAAGCACTACGTACGGAATACCCTCAAGATCAAGTTCGACACCACGCTCCGCCGCTCCAGCGCGTCGCCCGACGCGCGCATCTGCGAACACGTCGACGAAGACCCCCTCAATGACTGCAAGCCAGTCTACTGTGACACTTATTACAACGGCAGGAAACCTTACTTTAGCGTCCTTAAAAAACGCTGCATCGAAGTACCCGCCTGTTTGACAAATGCTAACTCTGAGATCCCCAAAAGTGCATACAATCCTGTCTCGAACAAATGTATGAACAAACCGGCGATCAGTAACGAAGACATAAACTTTATCAAAACTCTGACGTCTGGGAAGGGTAGACCGACGAAAGATATACTGATTATTAGCACGATGAATAAGGATATATCAGTGGTGCCGGAAATGGACCCAGAATACTATGGGTCGAGCGAAGCGACCTCAACGACAACGCGCAAAACTACGAGGAAGTACCCTGTTGTAACCACGGCGAGGCTGCTCGCGGTTGTGCCGCGCTACAACAGCTTCCTCAAGTACATCACGTGTAACAAGCGCATCCTACTCGTGCTCAGCGGCGTCATCCTCGTGCAGTGCTGCTTCATCTGCACCATGATGTACTGCTTCACGCGCAGCTGCACTTGCTGCCGCAAGAAAAAGATCGTTGACAAGTTCTTCAACTACCGGCAGGACGCCACAGTAACCACGCCTCTCATCGGCACCTCCAACATCGATACAGACACCACCGACTATCATTATCTCAGCGAGTCTTCCAATTATATAGATAAGAAGATCCGCTGCTACAAAGCATGTCAGAAGGAGCGCAAGACAACCGCCAAGTTGAGCATGTCGGACGATATCCTGTCCAAGTGTCTGACGCGCCGTGACTGGCGCCGCCTGCCGCGCTCCGAGACCATCCCTGAAGTAAAGCCCGACGACAAGGTGGAGCCGCGGAAAGTCACCGATACGAAGGTTAACTTTAAGGATGAGAAGAAGGATAATAAGAAGCCCAAGTCTGACCGCAGCGCTGACCAAAAACCAGAGAGTAACGCGGAGAGTGACTCTTCAGAGAAGATTATCCGCTGCCACAGCTACAACTACGACGAATCCAATGCTACCGCCTTCAAACAGAGCTCCCACGAGAAGACGTTCGGCGTCTACAAGCAGGAGAAAAACGCGGGCTCCATCGAGCAGGGGGCGCAGGCCTACTTCTCCAATGACTCTATTGATGACTTCCTCTCGGAGCGCGGTGTGCTCTTCATCGGCGACAACGCTTCTAAGTATTCCTTCAGCAGTCTCTCCAGCGCCAATTGTTCGCGCTCGAGCAAGACATCCAAGAACAATGTCGTTAAGAACATTATTCCGTTCTTGTCCACGAAGGTGAAGGGCCCGGCGTCCGACCCGGGGCTGCCGGGGCTCCCGACCGGGAACAGGTCAAAGCCGGACCTGGACTTAGAGCTGCTACACCTGTCCCGCGCCTCAATGTGCTCCTCTAGTAACGACTCTGATCTCTGCAAAGACTTGAAACGAATTAAGGACTCCACGAGTTCGCTTTAGGATACTTTTTGTAGAATATAATTTGTTATACGTTTAATGCCTTTTATTTTTAGTTGTATTTATTATACTGCGCATTATTCTAAATAATAACGTTATTAATGTTACAATTGTTTCCTTATTTATCATTCCTGCCTTAATAGCAGCGTAGGAGAATATTGATTGAACAATGGATGTAAAATTTTGATAAATAAATAATTGTTTTCTTTCTACTATGTCGCAAATGATGATGGATTGTTTATTTATTTCATTTAAATTGATTTATTTATCATAAAACAAAGCAAATCCGTGATTTTGTCGCGTTCCAGTTTGGTCCCTCAGTTCACACACACATAAGAAATTTATCATAAACCCAAACTAGTTCATTTTGATCAAAAATCTGGATTATTTCAGGTTGATGATGTTTTCAGATTATTGAGATATACCTACACTCTTCTGGACGTAATTAATCTGACGCACTCGAGTATTTCTGAGGATCGATTTTTATTCATAATCTGACGGGTTCCTCCCAACACCTCGCCATCTGAAGAGTTCATACTTGGTAGAGGTATATAGGGTGCAAGGATTCTCCCTATACAGTTCTATGTTCTATGTTAGGGGGTTTTGGTTTCCGCACTTAGTCCTTCATGTGGACCATTGTGCGTGAGCCATAGTGGCCTTTGGTGGCTTATTCCAACCAGCCCACCTCCCTCCAGAAGTTGATCAGGTTCTTTGGTCTGTGGAGAACATCTGTGTAAGTCCTGGGTGTCCCGAGGGTCTCTGTTCTGATCTGTGTGACACCTGTGCACTCGAAGAGCACATGCGCTCCCTATACAGTTATAACTATTATTAATTAGGAGGAAAATTATGAAAGAGGATTATAAAAGCGGCCACAAATACATATTGTTAGTGATTTCAGTTTGCATTGTGTTGGCGCGTGTATAATTTTGAACAATTTAAGGTAAAACCTTAAATTGTATCTTGTTACAATAATAATATTGATATTTTATTCATTTTGTACGAATTCGTTTAACTTCCAGAAGATGAACGCAATCATTTTGTTAGTTCTAACTATTTTGTCAACAAGTTGGGCTGCATATGTGAAAGTTTATGACTATAATAATATGGAATATGGTTGTAAGTACTTAATATTTTCTTAATTCCGATGCACTGATGATCAATGCCGCTACCACTCTAGCATCACTCACAACACGACTCTAAAGGCTCTTACTCACAGTGCCGCAGGCGCGGCAGCGCTGCCCGCCCGCCGGGCAAGCCGCCTGCCAAGCCGCGGTGCACCCGGCGATATTCAAAGCCGCTGGCTTTGCCACACAAAGAAGTACACACACAGTAGCACACAGTGGTCCGGATTTTCAAAAAGGTGGACATAGGATCGAAAATGCATATTTAACTTAACAAAAAATTGTTTCGTATAGGAAATTTAACGCTGATTAATACTTATTACTACAACTTTTCAAAAAAACTGCTCCTTCACGTCAAAAAAAATATTGAAAATAAAAATGTATGGGAGAAAATCTATTTTTTTTTCTCCGTTCAGTATCACAGTATAGCAAGCAAACCTTATATTCTGGTAAGTACCTATTGTTCTTAATACGACAACATATAAATTGCTTGCGTATCCCTGCGGCCTTGACGCCTACGATGCTTCAAAGATTAAAAATTTAATTGGGTTTTTTTTTATTATTATCGAGTTTTTCAATTATGCTGTTAAAGACACGTGCTGATTCGTTGCCTATTTGTAGCTGACTGAAACGACTCCTGTGATAAAAGAATCATTTACCACCGGAGATGTCGACGACGCTGTTGGCTGTTGAAGATTTGGTACTAATTTTGTCAGTCACTACTTGCGCGCGTGTGTTTGTAATTAATATCTGTGCATGAAACAATTAAAGGCACTTCACGCTGATGGCGGCAGCTAACGGGCCCACTCCTAAGGACGCTCCCGCCACGGGGCGGAGAAAGAGGAGAAACCGGAAGCGCGGGGGAAGGAAGGGAGGTAAGCCCGAGTCCCACGCGCCCCCATCACAAGAGGACCCTGCCCCTTTACAGGCGCAAGTCAAAAAGGGCCCCAACACGGTGCCCACCGACGCCGCTGCTGGCGCCGGTAACAAACGGGACAGGCAGGCTTCGAAGCCCGCCCAAGCTGCCCGAGTCCCGAAGGCGAACAGACCGGCGGCGCCCGCACTCAGCAGCGGCGCGGCGCCACGATCCAGACTCCGCCGGCACTCCCATGGACGAGTGCCGGAAAAGAAACTTTACTGCCTGCGCCGTCAAGCTGCTGGTGGACCTACTCAAGGCCATCAGACAGGGGCAGGACGTTGAAGACCTGATCCTCGACGGGCTCCAGACGTTGCTGTCTCTCTGCAATGGGTAGCCCGTCGAGGACCCCCACATCGGACATCCGCGGCCCTAAAAGGCCTTGGGCCGCCCCTCTCTCCTCCTCCGCCTGAAGACCAGCGCCCACCACCAGATTGACGACACCGGGTAAGTCGCATCTCCGGCTACACGCGACTTACTCAACAAAATTACTCCACATTCACGACATACACGACGTGCGCCGTGTGCTAAGTTAATACTTATAGGCACGACGTACGTTGCTACTGACACTCGCTACTTAACAAGCGCTATACCCACGCGGTGACTGTGCGACTTAAACGCGGGCTCGCCTCTCACTCGCATACATTTATTTATATATAACCACTTACAACTATTATTACAGGTATATAACCCAATGCAATAGTGAAGCAAACTTAATAATAACAACCTAACAACTTATTTTCTAAAACTTATTACATGCAATGTCATCCTTGTGAATTCACTCCGAGTACACGCAAAAACGTCTATCTCCTCTACTACAAGGTTAAGAGTGCGAAGTGCCCGCGTCAGGGGCGCCTCATTTAACAGATTTGTGCGGCCACGATGTATAGCCAGCAGCTGCGGCCGCCTTCGCTGCCACACATATCTGTCTGGTACACTCAAACACACTAATTCTAAAATTAGGGTAAAACACCCAACTATTGACCCCTTAAGCGGTTTTCCTTGTTTCTTTCGAAAAATAAACTAATGTACGAGTTGCAAGTGGAAATGAATGTTTTTGGAAGATAAAATAAACATTGGAGAATGTAACTAAAACAATATTTACAGTCATACAAAGGTAAAAAGTGTTTTTTTTCTCGAGTTTAGCAAGAACAGGCCATTTGACCAGTTATCAACATGCTTGTACCAAATTTTCATCATGCAAATGACCAATTTTTTGACCTCCTGTAGTATAAGAATAAACTCAAATATTATTTATTATGAATGTGATACGAGGTCTTATTTGATAAAAAACAAACAATGCTAGTCTTATAGCCCTTCTCATTTTCTTTTTTCACACTATTTAGGTCTTCAGTCTTCAAATGCCGTCAATAATATTCTTGCACTTATTTTTGAAATTTTGTAGTTTTTATCACTTTTTGTTGTAGTTTTTATCACTTTTTGTTCAATTTTTCTTCTTTATTAGTAGTTATTTCACTGTTCTGTATTATGCAGCAGATATAAAAATACTCGCCGGCAAAATAAATTGAAAGAACACGGCTTAAGTTCTACAAAGTGAGTTTAACTACGTAAGGTACTTTTTATGTTTGTGATTATGCATATACACACCTTTAGGGGTGCCAACGCCCATGGGCGTAATACAGATGCATTAAAGTTAAGCTACCTCGCCATTAAAAATGAACTATACGTACACACCGTGGTGTCAGTAACTGGTTTTCTCGTACATTTGGTTAATTACCAGCTATTGACATGCCATGTTAAAAAAATGGTTATTCATACATTTGAGTGTACCAGATATTGACCTCATCATTTTAACAAGTTAACGCTCATTAAAACTTGAAAATCATGTGGAAAAGCATTGTGTCTGTCTTAAATAACCAAAAAATACCAAACTCTAAGGAATCTAACGTGTAAAACTGAAATAAAATGACATTGAAAACAACCGTCAGCTTAGCAAATTGTTAAATTTCTTGATGATTTTAGGAGGGTATTTTGTTATCATAGGTTTACGGACGCAATATTGCTTTATTTAAATTTTCTGTGACGCCAATATATTACAAGATAAATTATATTTCATTTTCTGTGTTCTTTATGCAGCACTGCAAGAAGATTTATTATTATTTTTGATAAAAACTGTTATGCGGTCAATAGTTGGTGGGAGGTCAGCAGTTGGGTACTTTACCCTACATTAAACATGAGCGGCAATGCCGCTCACACTCACGCACCGGCTCTCTGCCTGCGCCGCTACCGGCTCGCTCTGGAAAACGGGGCAGGCGAGAGCCACTCTTCCTTGCAGGTGCGTCGTAAGCCTGCGTCTCTGTCGCTGGTCGCTTTCTGCCGGGCCTCCCCCAGGTAACTGGGGGTCTCACCTGGCAGGGGCGGACCGCCGGGGCGCAGTGAAGCAAGCGACACTGCCGACAGTGTCGTGGCGCGCCTGTAAGCAACGATGTGCAGCCACACACCCCGGCGCGCGTCTCATAAAACGCGCGCCCGTAGGATTTTACGACGGCTATATCGCCAACCCAGCGCGTGTGCCTGTTGTTGCAGGCACAACACCCCGATCCCGCGGGAAAAAGGACCAAGTCCATACCCATCAGCCGCGCCCCATTACGGGGACGCAGCGACTACTCACTGGCATTAAAGGCACTTGTTTCTCAACCCTTGAGGAAGCAACATACCTAATTATCCGTGCTGTGTGAAAGTTTAGTGAGTTTCGTTATGGCTGCATTTGTTACAAACTTGGACATTTTTATGTTCCTCCGTGTTGAAGGAGACATGAAAAATTGGGCACGACTCTATGAAGCTATTATTCTACATAATTATCCCAGTTGAAACATGTTCAGAAGATTTAGAAATAATCAAGACTTTTTTGGAAAACTACTCGTACATCAGTAATATCAATCGCAGATGGGCAAGTGCTTCTAGAAATCAGAAGACTTTCATGAATAGACATGCTGCGTGGTTACAATCAAATATTAGTTGGCCAAATTGCACTGCTGTTAATTTATGCGAGATTTTTCAAGCCCAAGATGAAGTTATCGAAAACATTTCGTCAGACAATACTTCAGTGGACATCGATACTACAGCAGCTGTGATTCCGTCGACGTCTAGTACAACAACTGTGGGCACATCTACCGAAGTTCAGATTAGGAAGCCTTTTGTTGACCTCAGCAACAAACAGAAGAAAAGACGTTCAGAGTCTCTTTTGGACTATTCGCCGGAAGAACTTACTTTTGCATTAGTCGAAAGACTTAAGATAGACAAGAAGAATGACTTAGCTTGTGTTATTGACCATATAACGAAGAACCCTGATAGTGTTGCGATTGTTCAAGCCACATTGTTTAAGAAAAATAGGAAATAACTTTTGACGAAGATCATGCTCTTGGTCTTTATACATCATTGAACCTGTCAAAATGGAAATACATGTGTTTAAGAAAAGCGCTGTTAGATTGTGAAGTTCCAGTGTTGCCATCGTATCACAAACGCCTTGAAGCTTAAAAGAAATGCTATCCACATGATTTAGAAATTAGTGAGAGGGGAGCCAGAGTGAAGCTTCAAGCCCTATTGGATCTGACAGTCCAGAAGATTTTTCAAATTACCGGAACCCAGATTGATTCGTCAACTGAAGGATTGAAGTTAATTAATAAATGGGGTTTCGATGGAGCTTCTTCACAAAGCACCTACAAGCAAAGGAGTGAAGATGTAGACTTCAGTGATTCACCGGTTTTTATGTCAAGTCTTGTCTCTCTTAAATTAGTTTCTAATAATAGCACCATATGGGAAAACCCAACACCTTCTTCAACACATTATTGCAGGCCCATTAAGTTCGAGTTTTGTAAAGAGACAGCAGAATACATCAAGCAAGAAGAAGCCGCATCGATGGAAGAAATAAAAATATCGATTTTACAAAATGGGCAGGGCTAGAGATTAGTCACGAGCTTCATATGACAATGATCAACGGAAAAGTGGCCACTATTATAACGGATACTTCGTCTGCATCTGCCTGCAATATTTGCCTTGCTAAGCCGACTGAGATGAACAAGCTGTCAGAAGTTTTTTCAAGACCTGTTCGAGAAGATGTTTATAAAATATGGACTTTCTACTCTTCATATTATGTGGATTCGTTGTATGGAGTGTATTCTACACATATCTTAGGTACAACATGGACTTTGAGATGTGGACTGCACGAGGTGCTAATAAGCAACTAAAAGCTGCGAAGAAACATTTGACACAAGAAGAATTCAAACAGCAAATGGGAATACTTGTGGATTTTGTGAAGCAAGGCTTTGGAACCACAGCCAGAAGGTTTTTTTAGAGATTATGAGAAATTTGCCGAAATAACCAATGTTGACAAAGGCCTACTAAAGCATTTTGCAGTTATTCTTCAAACGATTTCATCAGGATGTGCCATAGATATTGAAAAATTCAGGACTTATTGCAGAGAAACAGCTGAGATCTTTGTTCACCTATACCCATGGTTTTATATGCCCGCAAGTGTGCACAAGCTACTCATACACGGTGCAGACATTTGTCATCACTTTGGCCTCCTACCAATTGGCATTCTTTCCGAAGAAGCGGGAGAAGCAAGAAATAAAGAATTTCGACCAACGAGGACTTGCTCCATAATTTTTTAATTAGTTCCGACACATATTAAATCCCATATTCGAACAAAATACAGCAACTCAAAGCAATTCGATTTTTTCCTGATGTTAAAGAGCTTTTGTTGTTGCCTGAGATAGTAACAAAAAAAAACAGAAAATGTGGATCTACAGGAGTTGCAGTCTGAACATGATCCATTTGTAAACGTGTCAGATTTAGTGATGTTGTTATTGTTAGAATTGAGTTTTTTTGTATTCTAGAAATAGTTATAAAAAAAATAAGCAAATATGCTTATTTTATCATAACATCACGCTTTATATTACCCGAAGGGTTCGGCAAAGGTGTATAGCACACTGTCATTTCGCTAATTATATTTAAGTCCCAAGTAATAGGGGGCGAGCCTAATACACGGATGGGGCGCGCGGGGGGGCTCGTTTTATTAAAAATTATATTTTGGATTAATTTCAATAGAAAAACTCGTTAGTAATGTTAAGATAATAATTCAACTAAAATTTTAAACTGTAAAGCATCGTAGGCGCACAGGCCGCAGGGATACGCAAGCAATTTATATGGGCTTATGTTTAACTTACCACCAGATATAGTAACATTATAACAGACAAAAATAGTAAATGATCACCAAAATGAAACCCGCATTTTAATGTAAAATTATAACCAGTTTTAACATTTCGCTATCCTATTTAATCAAAATGACTCCACAAACAAATCATTGTCAACCCAAAAGTAGTAAATAATCACCAAAATATGTTCATTAAAATATGTCCTATCGAGGTGTAATAAAAAAAAATCTACATAAGCAGGGTCGACGAAGCCCCGCTTCGCGGGGCTTCTATTTCTGTGTACAAGGTTTAAAGGAACCTAACCAAACCGAACTTCGGGTGTCCCTGAAATCTTGCTAAAGCGAGTTTTAGATTTGGTGAACATTCAGTATAGATTTGGTGATCATTTAGGTACTATATTTGGTGTTCGAATACATTAGAAGTGTAGTAGCTAAGGGTATCAAAGCATTTTATGGTGGTCATTATATTTAATTCCATTCATATGTCATCGTATTAAGGACAATAATACAGAATATAAGGTTTGCTTGTTATACTTTGATACTGAACGAAAGAAAAAAATAAAATAGATTTTCTCGCATACATTTTTTTTTCAATATTTTTTTTTTTTTTTTGACTTGAAGGAGTAGTTTTAAATTCCGTATATAAATTAAGTATAAGTAAAATAAATTAAGTATTAATCAGCGTTAAAGGACATCATTTTTTTGGGCCTTTTCTGAAAGTGCCAAAAAAAATGAAAAAACGAAAAAAATTGGTACCTATGGGTAGTACAGTAAGATTCACGAAAGTTGACCACGGCGCAGAAGGCATATTTTAGATCCCTTTGGAGGTGCGCGGTGACGCGCGGGCGGAGTGCGTCAAGACCGGAGGACGCCATTGGTGCGCGCGCGTCTTGTGATAGGCCGCTCAGTAGCTATTCGTCTATCGCGCCGTTGACGCCAAAGTCTACCGCCATTTGTGGTCATCTTTCGTGAATCGTAGGTACTGTACTAGTCATTTGGAGCAATAGTTATTATGGCACGAAAGTTGTAGGATTGCTCTCGGCCAAGTTATACAAGTTCGAAGATTCGTAATTTTCATACATTTTTAGGGTTCCGTAGTCAACAAGGAACCCTTATAGTTTCGCCATGTCCGTCCGTCCGTCCGTCCATCTGTCCGCAGCTTAGCTCAGAGACGCCCAGTACTAGAAAGCTGTAATTTGGTGTAAATATACGGATTTGTTGCGCCAAAAAAGTTGTAAAATAAAATCTCGTAAAATATTTTTTTTAGGGTACCTCCTGTATACACGTAAAGTGGGGATGTTTTTTTTTTCTCGCGTACCTCTTTGTGTGGGGTATCATTATATAGGCCTTTAAAAAATATTGGTAGTTTCCATTAACAATTTTTTGATGAAAGGATTCGTTTGTGAAAATATTAAGCTTTAAAGTGGTAATTTTTGCTCGACTCGAGTGTCTCCCCCCCTCTACCAGCTAAACGGTTATGTTTGGGGGTGTTTATAAAAATTCGCAATAGTAGTATATATAACGAAGTTTAAAAGAAAATTATCATGACTAAGTAGGCTTTACAAGTTTACGAGTAATAGTCGACCAACTTATAATACGTACTTGGATAACATAATATGTTATCCAAGTACGTATTATAAGTTGGTCGACTAAAATATTATTTTCCTAAGCAAAATGTATCGGAGAACAATCATGTTCTTCAACTGCAAATGTAAGTTTGTCAACTTTATTTTTACAGCTCTAATAGGTGGGTACGTTTTGGGGATAGGTAGGTTTTTATTGTCAACTATTTTTATAAACTTCAAAAAAAGGAGGAGGTTCTCAATTCGTCCTAATCTTTTTTTTTTTTAATGTATTTTCCACGATTTCTCAAAGACGCCTGGACCGATTTTGAAAATTCTTCTTTTGATTGAAAGAGTACACCTTCCAATTGGTCCCATGATCATCAAGTCAGGATCTGATGATGGAATCCTGGAGAAATCGTGCGAACTCCTTAAATTTTAAATCATTCTTCAAGCGATTTGATAACAACTCGATCCCGTCGAGTTTCGGCTCGTTAGAGTCGTCTTTATTACATAGACATTGATGCTGGATGATGTCCATGGTCTGATGATAGAGCTGGAAGGGAACCATGAGTTCTTTCTTATACAACAACTCAATCCTACTTAGCTTAGGGTCATTTGATTCGTCTTTACATGGGCTTTTGTATTAGATGTTTTCCAGGCTCTTATGATGGAGCTGGAAGGTAGCCATGGGATCTTTGTAATACAATAACGCAATCTCATCGAGTTTGGGCTCATTTGATTCGTCTTTACATAGACTTTGACTTTTTTACATAGACGGTGCTGGTTAGACGTTATGAGTTGGCTACTGAATCACTTAGGTACCTACCTAATAAATGTTAATGTACGTAAATTAAATTAAAATTAAATTCAGCGAATCAGTTTAGTTAGTTCGCATAAGTATTTTGATGGGCAATTATGGAACCCTACACTGTGCGTGGCCCGACACGCACTTGGCCGGTTTTTTAATTTCTGAAAGTGCCGAGAATCACCAAATAATGCTAAGTATTGCTAGAACTAGCAACCTCAAGCAATTAAACATAACGCCTGTAATCCCTGAACACCTCTGCCCCGGGCAGAGGTGTACCGAATTAAAATGAATAATAATCTGTTTATTTTTTGTGAAAATAATAAAAATATTTTAAAATATACAAATCAGCTGGTGGGACCAGCATCGGGAAGAGAATCGAAGCTGTCTGTGGTAGGCCTCTTGAGAGAGCAACCTCCTAACAATACGAGTCGTGACCAAAAGTACTGCTTTCTGAATCAACCAAGTTTTTCGGGTAATAAAATCATCAACCGTGCTACGGTACCTATCCTGCTGAGATAGTCCCGCAAGCCGGTAGGCGTTTGGCTCCATAAGGGCCACTGAAAGCTTATTTAGACGCGCATGGAACACGACATGCTGTCGTCCTGGGCCTAATCCTTGATAAGACAACTAGCTCCGCATTATTTGCCGTACGCGACTGGATTGAGATTTTTGCGTGTTCTGCCTCTTCCTTCGCTGTCATTACTGCTGCAGAAGAAGAGGCAGCTTCCTTTCCGGATTGCCAACGTCCTCCAGCATCATGTGTATGAGTGGATCACCCGAATAGCCATGATCCCCTGGTGCGATTAGCTTGTCTGTTCGCTTCCTTATGGAAACGACAGACACAGGGTTCCCGTAGAGGGGCTTTAACCGTACCACTCCCACGTAGAGCCTTCAAAAAGCGGTGTTTGCCTCGCAAGGTTGGGTAACAGCTTGAAGGCAGCCCCGGTTCGATCCTGTTTTTGTTTCAAACGTCGGAAATGCTCGTTGAAGTTCCACGGGATGTCAAGGAAGAGTATCAGTCGAGTCTCGTTGACTGGACGGTGAGGCAAACCCGTCTCACCGCTAATTGTGGACCCGAAAGTATCGCGTTCCAAAAGCTATGAGGCTCTTTGAGAAACAACAATTAATGTATGAATGAAATGTAGGTACCGGCTCGTCGACTATCTTAGTATCTGGAACGCAAAGGGCAATAGAATGTAGAGGGTGGACTTTTAGTCAGCAGAAGTCTGACAGTAGATACATAGAGCAGTGGTGGCCCAGTATAGAGTAGTGGTGGCCTAGTGGTATCGGTCCCGACTAACGAGTTGTAGGTCGTGGGTTCGAACCCCGCCAGGCGCATTACTTTGTGTAATTTATTTCATCACCACTGCTCTCAAAACGGTGAAGGAAAACATCGTGAGGAAACCGGCATGTCCTAGAACCAAAAAATTCGAAGACATGTGACATCTGCCAACCCGCACTGGGCCCGCGTGGTGGATTATGGCCCACTCCCTCTCACAAAGAGAGGAGGCCTGTGTCCCAGCAGTGGGAACATTATAGGCTGATGATGAGTCTGACAGTCTCTACAGCTCAGCCCAGAGCGAGATAACTCATTTGATAATTTAATTTCCCCCTAAAAAGGGTTGATTCAAAAAGCAGCAGTGCTGATCACGTCTCTTATTGTTAGGTCGTACCACAAAAACTTTTAAACGTCTGTTGAACACTTGTCTAAGGCCGAGACTCCACCAAAGCGAGAGTCCACACGGCGCGTTGCGTCAGCGTTGCGTCGACGCAGCGCTGCCGTTGCGTTGTTTTACATACAATTAAATAACCAAGGTGTTCACACGGCGCGCTGCGTCGTCGCAACGCACACATGACGGACAGCAGCCCCCGAGACGAAGCGGGAGGGGGTGTACTCATTGCGGCGACGGAGAGGCAGCGCTCAGTTGCTTGTGCGTTGATAGGGAGGATACACGCAAGCTCATTTCATTTTTTACCTACGTACTTTTGTATTCAGTTTTATTTGCAGGGTAAAATGAGTACCATTGAAGAAATTGATATGGATTACTTCATTACATTGATTCAGGAAAGAGCTTGCCGCAACTGTGCGTCACCGCTGCGTCGACCGAACGTTAAGACTGCGTCGTAGTAACGCTGCGACGACGCAGCGCCTGTGTGGCCGGCTATGCGTCAAAATATTTGCGTTGCGACGACGCAACGCGCCGTGTGGACTAACTCAAAGCTGTGTCGAGCGAGACGTGTTTTGAACAACCAATAGAATTGCGTTATTGACACAGCTCCACTCCGCAACGCAATTCTATTGGTTGTTCAAAACACGTCTCGACTCGCACAGCTTTGGTGGAGTCTCGGCCTAAAACAATGTCAGATTATGACGTTGAAATAAGGTCCGTTTTGCAGTCACACTTTTTTTAGACAAGTGTTCAACAGAATGTTTAAGTTTTTGTAGTAAGGCTGTACCTATATGTTTTTGTAATATTTTGAGTGTTTATTGTAACTGTATTTAAGTATAAAATTAAATTGTATTACATTGTAATTTTTTGCTTGTTATCGTTTTGTTGTATTTTAATAATTATTATTATTTATAATTTTATTGTGATGATAATCTCTTAGGCCCGCTTGCAAGAACCCGAGTTATCTTTTAACTCAGAGTTAGTTGCTAACACAAGGTTAAATTGACAGTTTGTCATACAATGAGTTTAAAAAATAACTCGGGTTCGTGCATGTGGGCCTTATAATACAAATAATGATTCCTGGTTACTACATTAAATAAATTAAATACCAACCACACTCTCGTGATCTCGTCATAGGTTACTACGAGACTGGGCCTATGCACACCGCGTTTTTATCAAACAGAGCAGACAGGCTGCGTCTGACTTAGGGTTGAACCATATCTGGCAGCACGGAATCGCCTTTTTCCGTTGCCCTTTCTCTTTCTGTCGCTTAGAACTGCCATTTGCTAGACCGAGACAATGCGACAGCAGCCGGCCGCCTCACGCATTCCGCCGCGTGCTATCGCATTATGCATTCTGTCTCGGTCTAGCAAATGGCAGTTCTAAGCGACAGAAAGAGAAAGGGCGACGGAAAAAGGCGATTCCGTGCTGCCAGATGTGTTGTAGCCCTTACGTGCGCATCGCGTCTGTATCGCTACGACCGCGCGTCGACGACCTCGACGGCGCGTTTAAAACACGTGCTGTGCATAGGCTCTAAATACACAAGAACAATGATTGAAGTCGATTATATGATTCTTTTTTCAGCTGATAGAGCAGGAACTGTTAGACCTGTTGCAGAATCGCCGTTACCTTGGAGGTTTTATTTCAACCCAATATATTATAATACATTATTTTTTAGAATTAATATAATCTTTAAAAACTCATCCAAAAGTGTGACCTGGAATGTAACATGCACTACAGGTGAGTTTCAATTTCCTAATTTATTGTTATGCGTCTTAAAAGTCCCCTTCACACAGCAGTTATATCGGCGTGATGGTCTGCGGTCTTTGTTCAGCAGTGGACGTCTTCCGGCTGATGAAGAAGTGTAATTTTGTTTTTTTTTTTCTTGTGTTTCAGGTCACTTAGATTTCATTGTGAAATATTATAAAGAAGACTATATGCATGACTGCCGTAGACCTACTAATGCCAATGCAACGGAAGCAAAATTCAATATTAACTTACATAAATCCGAGGTCTTTTGTTCCTCTCTACTGGTAGCGGAAGGGAGGGAAGTTTCGAGAGGAAGTGTGGAAAACACATGTAAGAGAAATTTATATTTTTACAATAATAAATGACAGGGGAATTAAATAAGGGCATGTATTTAATGCGGCAACTAAGTATAATGAATATAGGTTGAAAAAAAAATAGAGTGGGTACCAAACATAATGGGTTGGCAGCTAATAAGGAGTATCGTAGTAAGTAAAAGATGGCATATTAATATATCAGTTATAAGCTCCGTTTTAATTTAAACTAGCATCAAGTTTTTCTTTTGGGAACTGAATTAATATGATGAAAATAAAATAGAAAATGGGCATACATAAATAATACAAATCAGATTCTGTTTAAAATTGTTTGTATGAAGAATAAATATAAACTAGCTTAAAATTGTGTGACTTTTAATAGCTTTGAATTAGTACCACCTGCCAGAATGCTCGACGGAGCCCCGCTTCGCGGGGCTCCTATTTCTGCGTGCAAGGTTTAAAGTAACCTAACACGAAGGGGATGGCGGGGTCTGAAAGACCCCGCCATCACCTTCGAACCTAACCTGTCCGTGTCGGGGTGCCCCAAGTCCCGAGCTCGTTTCACTCGCTCTTGCATCCTAGGTCAAATAACTGATTACTACCTGTCATGCTGGCTCACAAAATAAACAAAACTAAACACTAACGTGTTAGTTGCACACATTACCGGCGAATGCCACCCTACTAACATTATTAGTCGCCAAGTCATTATATACAGCTCCTCGCCTAATATTTCAATTGACTGGTATAGTTTATTTGCTACCTAAACGCAGCTGCTAGTTTTTAGTTTTTATAACACCCTTAATTTTGAACCTTACGTAATATAATAGTCGCGAAAATATTTAATCGCTGGCAAGTTATTTTATTTGTTGCAAACATTTAGTCGACTTTTAAGTTATTAGTCACTCGGAAAATAATAAGCTTTAAATAAGTAGTCCGCGTTGCACGGTTACGTAGAAACTTGCTTTGTATACAGAAGAAAACACAAAAAAAACGTAGACAATTTTTTTTTGTTTTTTTTTTTTTTATGTGAGATGGGTTTGCTCTTGACCTTAGTAGGTCAGGAATGACTAAGACAAGGTCGACGATGGAGCGAGCTTACCCAGAAGAAGCCTGTTCACTCTAACTTTGAAGAGATTAGGGTTGTATGCGTTCGAAAACACATACGTAGGCAGAGAGTTCCACTCCTTCGCTGTCCTGTCCGCATTATAAAAGACATTTGGAAACGCTTAGTGCGAATTGGTGTTATAGCATCAAGGTAAGGATGGTAATTCGACGTGCGTCTAGATGTGCGATGATAGAAGGGGCTGGTGGGATGAGGTCGTGGAGTTGTTGGGCACACGCTCTCCGAAGTACAATCTGCACATTTTCACTATTTAAGCATGACGATGTATAAACGATAGAACTGGCCCTATAGACAAACAGTTGGCGACAGCTGCTGTCGACAATCGTTATCGGTCAGCTGTCACTAATACATTTTCAACTTTATACACTAGCGCATAAAGTTGAAAATGTATTAAAGACTGCTGAACGATAACTAACGAAACAAACGAAAACGATCCGTAGTTTTTAATAGTGTTTATTTGTAGTTTTAATAAATTAGTATTTAGTTTATTTTATTATTAATTTCGCTGATATTAAAATAAACGATCTGTAAACTCCAATATATTTTCAACTTTACGCTCTACATTATAAAGTTGAAAATGTATAGTGACTGCTGAGCGATAACGACTGTCGTCTGCTGTTTGTCTATAAGGTCAGAAATGTTTCTATTCTTTAATGGTGTACGGGTCGTGTCATACTTGTGCAAAAAAAAACTGGCCAAGTGCGTGTCAGACCACGGACAATGAGGGTTCCGTAGTTGAACATGATTGATCACACGCAAACTTAGTATTATGATTGAACTAGCTGTTACCAGCGGCTTCGACCGCAACAACTCGAAAATTATTTAAAAACTGTCATATTTAATGTGTTAATTTAGGTTGTTAACTTGTATCAAGCCCGTCAGATTAAGAAAAGGTAGATTAATGGCGTTCAGAAGAGTGTATATCTCAATAATCTGACAATTTGAGCGTGGCATTAGGAAATGAGCGAGTCCTGAAGTTGTAAAACAAAAACGTAACGCCTGCTCGTTCCTTATAGCAATCAACGTTCCATCTAATTAGTATTAATTATTAATATAAGGCATTTTCGTTTTTGGTTTTTCAACCCCTTAAATTAATCGTCAGATTAATATGTACCTAATGGTTATCAGAAATATAAGGCGCGTTTAACCTGTAAATGGCTGACGCGCTCGAGTACTTCTTTAAAACTGTTTGTTTTTTACAGTTTTAAAAATGTATAGATACACTCTCTCCCCCACTAAAATAGAAAACTTGCCATAAACTTTTTTCTTTTTAAAACATAATCTTTCAAATCCAATAGATTGCCATGGCGCTCGAGGAACTGCAAGTTTATCATCCTCGCCTCCCCTACTAACCCGTTGATGATAATCAAAAAAACTTGAGAGGTGTCAAGGGACACCCGGATGGAACGAAGTTACTGTGTTTATACACTCAACAAAAATAATCGTCGCGACTCCACTCCACTCCACTCCACTCCACTCCACTCCACTCCACTCCGCTCCGCTCTGCTCAACTCCACTCCACTCGACTCCGCTCCGCTCCACTCAGCTCCGCTCCACTCTTTGAGCTCTAGCACCCTTTCGCAACGCGCGATAAGGAACTTCGTTCCAAAAAGTGTCGTGACAACTTTTCGTAAGAATTTTTTTCCGTCTAGCCCCCTTTCACAACGCGCGATAAGGAACTTCGTTCCAAAATGAAATACAAACATAGGTTCGTAATAGTTTTTTTTTTGTGATATGGTATGAATTCCCAAATAAACTTATTCCTTTACTTGTATTGTGAGATACTGCTTCTCAATTTCATGATTCTAGGTCAACGGGAAGTAGGTACACCCTAGGTTTAAATTACATCGCAAGCGTCAAAATATTAGCAAAACAAACTTGATTTGACTTAGACGTTTGTTTATTTTTCTCAACTCCCATGTATTTCTCCATGTATTTGATAATATTAATTCTACGCGTTCCTGAGAAAAAGGATTGTGATTGACAGACAGACGAACAGACGGATGACTAAGTGATCCTAATATAAAAACAGTCGAATTCTACAGAAATAACGATGAAATAACTTTGTCTATTCTTGATAGAATAGAGATAGAATTTGTCATACTATGGATGCAGTTTAAAGTCACTCAGCAAGGTCTGGTACGAACTAATATGCTCGTAGCTCTGATGGATATAATACGGAACGAGGTGATCCATCGGAGAAGCAAGTTGCTGACGTAGCTCACAGAATTATAAGTTGTTCCCTTCTTTTCAGACAAAAATTTCATAAAATTTCGTTTCACAGAAAACGTTTCATGGTAATTCGGTGTTCATATTTTTATTTCGAATATTATTGTTTCAACTACTATTCCTTTAATCGACACATATTTCACAGAAACACAATTCAATTAATTTCATTAGGTATAATTATATTTTTTACTAGCTTCTGCCCGCGACTTCGTACGCGGATCCTGTTGCTTATGCCAGTAGTCGGGGTCGTCAAAATCGAAAATCTGAAACGTCTGATGTCGAATTCTAGGAGCCTGGGGACGGGAAAACAACGGGATACGCGAGACGATTCCAGACGTTCCAGATCTTTCATTTTTGTAAGACAACAGGAAATGCCCATCAGACTAAACAACTCTTGCTAAGACGTCATTCTTGTTTATATTATAGTGTAGCTGGGCTCTTAGAGTTCCGCATCAGGTGTTCCAGATCTTCAATTTTTATACGATGACAGAGAGTAGGTACTCATCAGACTGAATAACTCTTGCTAAGACGTCATTCCCTTATCTGTTATAGTGTAGCTGGGCTCTTAGAGTTCCACATCAGGTGTTCCAGATCTTCAATTTTTATACATCAATAGAAGGTGCTCATCAGGTTGAACAACTCTTGCTAAGACGTCATTCCTGTAAATGTTATAGTATAGCTGGGCTCTTGAAGTTCCACATCAGGTGTTCCAGATCTTCAATTTTTATACATCAACAGAAGGTGCTCATCAGGCTGAACAACTCTTGCTAAGACGTCATTCCTGTATATGTTATAGTGTAGCTGGGCTCTTGAAGTTCCACATCAGGTGTCCCAGATCTTCAATTTTTATACATCAACAGAAGGTGCTCATCAGGCTGAACAACTCTTGCTAAGGCGTCATTCCTGTATATGTTATAGTGTAGCTGGGCTCTTGAAGTTCCACATCAGGTGTTCCAGATCTTCAATTTTTATACATCAACAGAAGGTGCTCATCAGGCTGAACAACTCTTGCTAAGACGTCATTCCTGTATATGTTATAGTGTAGCTGGGCTCTTGAAGTTCCACATCAGGTGCCCATGATCTTCAATTTTATTCCCTCAACAGAAAATGCTCATCACGTGGAACAATTTTTGCTAGGGCATCATTTTTGTATCTCTTATAGTTTAGCAGGTCTGTTGCAGTTCTGCATCAGGTGTTCAAGTTTCCAAGATAAATTATAGCCTATATGTTAATCGAACTTAATACATATACAACAAAAAAAAATCATTCAAATCCGTCCAGTAGTTCCGAAGATTAGCGTGCACAAACACACAGACAAACAGACAAACAGACAAAAAAAAATTTAATTACAGTTTCGGGTTCGGCATCGATAAAATAACAACCCCTGCTACTTTTTTTTGTATATTTCCATTGTACAGACACCACTTTTCTACAAATTTATTATATGTAAGAATAGATTCAACAAACTAATCAAACAGTTGAATTATTTTAACCAATATTGGTTGTTCGGTTTATTGTCGAGACTAACTATTGGTTGTTGTTAATTATTCTTCAGATGAGCACTATTGTAACTACTGCGTGTTAGAAGTGGATGTCAGCGACGTCTGTGACGGTAAGCCTCTATCTACTCACACATAATACTCACTAGAGACAGCGACACGACTAAAGTCCTGCGGAACATTCATGGTAGGAAGGACCGAATACCTTTTTTTAACGCAATTTTGATGTAATGTCACAGACACTAGCGCCGCCTCAAAAGGACTTCAGTCATGGCGCGAACATTACACCCTTCATTGTTTAGAGACCCCTGAGGTCCTAACACCAGATTCCCGTTTTTGTAAAATCTAGTCTATTTTAAAGGCTTTATTGAATTACAGTCCTTTCAACCCGGTGTTAATCGTAATCTAATAGGTATACCTATCATATTATGTAGAATCAAATTAGTTCTTTGTTTGTACACGAGGTGCTTTCTGATTTTCCATACAAGTAAGTGCAATACTTTGTGTCATCATCATCATCAGCCGGAAGACGTCCACTGCTGAACATAGGCCTCCCCCTTAGACTGTCATTGAACGACAATTCACCACTTGCATCCATGGGTTGCCCTACTTTGTTTATTACTTTTTTTATAATTTATTTTGACCCCACTACTCTTATAACGGTGAAAGAAATGGTTGATTCCCTTTATGTCGAGTCCCGTTACGTCGAGCCGAAAACTCGCTTCTATTACCCCTATGTCGAGTTTAGTTTTCTGTCCCGTTTCTATTCCCTTTATGCCGAGTTTATTTACCACGCTTCTATTACCTTTATGTCGAGTTTAATTATATCATATTTTAGAAGTACAGTCACGTCCAATGAAAGGAATACATGCACATAATTTAGAATTATTAATGATTGGAATTGTTATTAGGAGAACTTGGGATCTAAGAGCGAGCGAAGCGAGCTCGGGACTTGTGGGCACCCCGACACGGACAGGTTAGGTTCGAAGGGGATGGCGGGGTCTGAAAGACCCCGCATCCCCTTCGTGTTAGGTTACTTTAAACCATGCACGCAGAAATAGGAGCCCCGCGGAGCGGGGCTCCGTTGAGCTTCCTTTTTTAGGTGATCTTCACCTATACTTGTATTAATATTATTATGTTTTTATGCCATTGGCTTTTAATTTACATTCCTGACTGTACTTGTTCACCAAACTCGACATAAAGGTAATAGAAAGCGTAAAATATCAATACTTTGGAGAACAATAGACTTCCAGACTCCACGTAACGGGACTCGACATAAAGGGAATATATCAAAGAAATCATCGTTAGGAAAACGGCATGTCCCAGTATAAAAAGTTTCAAAGATCCGCACTGAGCTCGCTTGGTGGACTATAGCCCACTCCCGAGGCCTGTTCCCAGTAGTGGGATAATTACAGAAGAATTATGCTTATGCTACACAAATATTGAACACTGTTTTGCAGATCCCCCCCTAACTACTACATCAGAGAAAACTATAGAAGTGACGACAGTTGAGGCAAACCGTGCTATCAACAATCTGACGGGGTATGCAGCTCCCACATCACCGCGTGGTATCATAGATACAACAACAAGCAACATTACTACAAATAATACAAGTGAGTTTAATTTTGAATTTTAATCTTGAATTATAAAAATTGCTGACTCGTTGGGGTAGATTGTATCCCTCGTTGCACTAAGGATTTTTAGCTGAAGAGTTTGTATGGAGCGCGCTTATCAAGAACATCTAGTTCGAATTCAGAAATTATTTTCGTGTTAGGGACTTTACTCATGGCGCGATGTGATATCGAATTGCATCGATTGTCGATATCGGTCAGATATCACACAAGCGTCCGGCCGAAGAAAATGTATGGACGATCGCTAGTATTTGCTAATGGAGTCGCACGGATTGACGATATCGCTCACAGATCTCCTCGATATCGAATTGCATGTACCGTAAAACATGGCAACTTTGCCCTCGACATAATTATGACTTTGCCCAGTTGTGTATTTTTCAAAAAACTTAATATATACCAAATTTGTCTATAGTTAGTAAGAACATTTTGTCTATGGTAAAAAATTCATCATTTTTCTGGCAACACTGTGTGACGCGCTGTCACAGATGTTACTTCAGTTGTCTGTCAGACGTCGTTGAAGTAAGAGTGTTTTTTGGTGGGCCAAAACTTAAAAAAAAACTTTCCCGAGAAGTACTACTTGGCGTTATCGCAGGTAAGTAATTTTTATACATCCGATAATACATTGGAAATGAATAATATAGACTAGTTTTCTTCGCTAAATGCGTCATTTAATCAAAAAATATAACGGTGGGCAATGTCACAAGCATATTTTTTGAATATCGTTGACAACATTGCCCAACGTTTCTTTTTCACTAGGGTTGTCACCTGAGGTACATTTTTAACCGATTAAAAAAAGGAAAGGAACATTATTAACTGTTCATCAAATCCGAACCGGATTTGATGAACAGTTAATAATGTTGGTTAACACATAAAGTTTAAAAACAGAGACGGGATTGAGAAGATACGAGGGTTATTTGTTATTTTCATATAAAAACAAAGACCGAGATAGGTACATGCTTTTTAGTATTTTTTTAGTTCTTGAACAATTTAAAAATAAAGCATATTATGTAAAAAATTATGTTATATTATTTCCCTCTTTAATTTATCATTATAATTTATTATAATACTCCACACTAAAAATTATTAAATAGTTAAGTATTGTCAATGGTGACAACCCTTGAACAATCGCCGTTTTGTACGAAAAATGTTCTAGAAGGCTTTTTGACTTTGCCCACTCATTTTTAAGGGTCAAGGAATGTGAATATTTGGCGTATAATTTAATACATTATTTGCATTGCTCAGTATTTTCATTCAGTCCTTTTCGAATAGTGATAAAGTTTATAGTAACGGAGATCTGTAATGTGGGCAAAGTTACCAAATGTATAAGATTTTTTGCCCAGCACCTATAATTGTTATTTTCACTAATAAATATTACTTTTTTTTTACTATTTTGAGTTTTGTGTATCGAGACATGAGCATATAGTAGTATGTGGCACCGAAACAATAATCAATTTATTAAAATTTTCCAAAATATCATCAATTAAGCATTTGTTTTTGAAATTTTTGGGCAAAGTTGCCATGTTTTACGGTACGTACTAATGACAATGTACATGATTCTGTGTTCGAAATTCGTTTGCGCACTACTCGTCACGTGTGACATCTTTTGTCTTTGGTTTGCAGCGCCTTTATGTCGTAGTAGTAAGGTGGATTTTTGAAGTGCACGGTCGAATTGCATTGCATCACTCCATTAGTAAATACGTACGATTTAAATCGGCAATCGACGCGACGCTATTCGAGACACACTAAGGGACTTTACAGTTTAGGTAGGTACCTAAACTGTAAAGTCCCTTTGTGTCTTGGATTCCCAGTCCATTTATCAAGGAAGACTACAGGTTATACAGCGTGAAATTCTCATGGTTGTTTTTCCGAAGCGAAATGAGTTTGTATCGGTAATACAATCGATTAATATTTATAAAAAAAATTAGACTCAACAAATGGCAGATTTACAATTGTGATAAACAAAACTCGAAAGTGACTTGAACCAACAGTAGTGGCCGCGTGGTTGGCTCGATCGACCGCACGGGTCGTTGCACTTTTAAATCAGCTGATCATACTTTGTAACTTTGAGTCCTGACTTAATAAAACACAAAACCTAATAAGTTATTCCAATTTTCCCTTCATACTTTTACGGATTTAGGACCGTCATAAATAATTATCTTTTAAAAAGTCTGATTTAGATAATTAAGTATTTGAGGCGTATTAAAAAAATGGAATCAACTTATTTACAATGTTTATTTACGAGGTACGAGTGAGTACTTACATTTCCCGGTAGGTAGCGGAGTAATTGTTCGAAATGCAAACCACTATGTTCAATGCACAAACGAGTACGTTTTAACTGGTTGTCTTTCAGTTTGATAAGAGTGTCTTTATCAAGTCTCACGATATTGAAAGCGTCCACTATCGCACATAACAACACGTCACGAGTTTGATGTATACCTCACAATACACCAGGGTGTCGAGTCTGCTAATTATTAGTCAGAATGGCGCCACAATGGCGTTTCAATTGTTGTGCTTATTCGAACCATTTTTTACTGCTGGTTCGAATAAGCACTACAATTATTAGTCAGAATGGCGCCATAATGGCGTTTCAATTGTAGTGCTTATTCGAACCATTTTTTACTCCTGGTTCGAATAAGCACTACAATTGAAACGCCATTGTGGCGCCATTCTGACTAATAATTAGCAGACTCGACAAGTCGACACCCAGGTATTTGAGCTCAGACCACGATAGACCACAGAAAAAATGTCGATAACGTATTACACTTATGACGTTCGCGGAAGGACTCTAAACGTAAACGCAGTCGCAGAGGCGCGGGCGCGGGTGAGGGAGGCCACGGCCCCCCCTCACCGCCGCGTTCGTGCAGGCTCGAGAGAGCTTATTTTGCTCTGAACATTCATTATTCACTCTTCTTTTGTAGTTTGCCGCGTCGTGAGTTTCGTGAAGGTACCTACCTACGTCATATCTAGTGCTGACTACTATCGATTCTCGCTCTTTCGAGTTTATGAATACTTTTTCAAAGATTTGAAAAAAAAAAGAACTTTTTTTTAAAGTTTAACTTTGTGTTTCGATAGTACTACTGATGGTTAATCGTCCTGCCGTGGAAAGACAACCATTAAAATTTCACCCTGTATAATATAACATCATTATTCGACCAGGGTACACTACGATAATACGAAAAACTTTATTCCGAAATTCATAAATACGAATTTCAAAATACCTTTTTTCATAATTCCGAATGGTTCAAAATTACCTTTTTTCATAATTCCGAATGGTTCAAAATTCCTAATATGTATAACAACTCCGATTGATCATTATTCCTATTTTCATAATTCCGAATTTTCGATATTCCTAACGTTTATAATTACTATTTTCAATAGACCGAATATCAAAAATTCCGACTTAATAATTTTCCGAAACATCAAAAACACGAATTCCGATTATTGAAATTCCGATTTCTTTTCAATAAGAATATTTTCTTTTCAATTACAATATTTTGTTTTATATATATATTTTTTTTTTGATTAACGTTTTTTTATGCATAATATTAAAATAATTTATTTTTGAGCTACGTATTTTCATTCATAATATTACAAAAAATCCCTGTGAGAAGAACGAAAACTGTCCGAGTCGGGGTGCCCACTAAGGCGGTTCAATGGAGCCCCGCTTCGCGGGGCTCCTATTTCTGTGAGCAAGGTTTAAAGTAACCTAACACGAAGGGGATGGCGGGGTGTTTCAGACATGTGTGTGCAAAGAAGCATGTGATAAATACATAAATAAACAAATAAATAAAGGCAAACAGTCAAAATCCAGAGGATAAGCCTCGAAACTCCGCGCCTACACAGGCTTAAATAATGTCAGGCTTAAATAATGCTGTCAGCTTAAATAAATAAAAGACAAAACTACGTGGAGCCGGTTTTGCAGCAGTTCGTTTCTGTTACTGACTTTTTAGAATGAGAAACGAAATTCCGATTTTCAATATTCCGAAAAAATCAGTTTATTCGGATATTGAAAATCGGAATTTAGTTTTTCGGAATGAGAACGCATCGAGCATTCCATTTTTCGGATATGTGAAATTCGGAAAACGAAGAAATCGGATATACGACTTTCGGTTAAATAAACGTGATTCTTATTATTAGATAAATTGTAACTTTTAGGTATTATGATATTCGGAGTTTTGAAAATCGAACTATCGAAATTCGGAATAAAATATTTCGGAGTATTTGAGTGTTCCCGATTCGACCAATGGAAGCGAGCAGCGGGTGTGAACAGCTGATAATAACATAAATTTGTTTCAGATGCAACTCAAACAGACAACAGTGATATTGTCGTAATAGTACCTTCAGTTCTTGGAGTGTTATTGGTCGTGGTCGTTGTGGCCATTGTGGTCTGGAAATGTCGTTTGTTCAAACGTCGTCCTACGGGCAACCCTCGATTACCAACAATCCAAGTAAGTTTATAAATTCTTACAATATATTATTTGTTTATGGTAAAGTCACATTCCAGTCAGAAGCTCTAAAGTCTGACAACCAGTCTTACCATGGGGTATCGTATTACCCAGTTACTGGGTTGTGGAGGTCCGATAGGTGGTCGCGCCATGTAAAATACTGATATTCAGCTGCATCTGGTTCGACTGGAAGCCGACCACAATACAGTTGGGAAAAGGCAGGCAGATGATGATGATGATAAGGTCACATTTGACCACACGATCTCGTCTGATGGTAAGTGATGATGTGGTTGAAGGTGAAGCTTGTCTAGACATACCTACCCTTTTCACTCTTTGCTCATACTTATGTAGACCCCAAAGTTTTAGCTATTAGTACAATCGCTAATTCATAAACTTGTGGCGTTCCTGGCCACTAACAATCTTGGTTGAATGTTTTTCTCTTGACATTTTGGTATTGTCAGATAGACAATTGACTGGGAATTTTCCTGGAGCTTTTATGCGGATAAAATATATTATGTTATAGTTTAATACGCGTTAGCAACTAATTCGCTGTAAGAAGTGTGTACAGAAACTTTACAATGTTTATTGAATAATATATTCTCTGATTTCCTTCATGCGACTTTTATTGCCTCGCCTCCAAGTAAAGGAGAACGAGCATCTTCTGCCCGTGTCTCCAAAGTGGTGACCCCGACGTGATTTTCACAAGATTGCTTCATTGCGAATGCTCGAGGTGAATTCAGCCTGCGCGACGCACTACGCATACTGACCGCTGAACTACGAGCTGACCTGTGGACTGCGGCATCTTGGCATATTTTGCATCACATCGTGCTGTTCCGTTTCCTGTCCATTCATCGGTGCACTCAGCGCGCCCGGCGACCGGCGAACATACTTGCGTGTGATAAAGGTTTTTATTGACATTTATGTGTTTACTCTTCTATTTTTGCATTTTTTGGTGATCATTGTTATAGGTGTCTATGTTTATTCCTTTAATGTATTTTTTATTTTGTCTCTGCATGTGTATGTAACCAGTATTTAAATTATCAAGTGGTTATTCAACCATGGTCTTGCCTCACCACATTCCCACGGTTAGGATAACTTACTCCTGGTTTGGTTTTTCGTGTGGTTGCTAAATTTTATTTTTATTTTTTTGAGGACTTGCACGTCTTACACCATGGCTGATGAACTTCAAGCACGTTTGAAAATGCTTGAAGCTGAGAATGCTGCCTTGCGTGGCCAGCATGAACAACCTAATGCTCACCCCAAACTTGAGGTGTCGGCCGCTGCATGTAAGGTAGCTGTGAAGCTGCCACCGTTTTGGCCAGACCGGGTAACTGTGTGGTTCGCTCAGGCTGAAGCACAATTTCTTTTGGCTGGCATTGTCACTGATGCCACTAAATATAGTTATATACTCAGCCAGATCGACCATCAGGTGGCCGGGGAAGTTGAAGACATTGTGATCAACCCGCCGGCTGAGGGCAAATACATAGTTTTGAAAGACACCCTGATTAAACGGTTCTCCACATCCAAAGAGCAGAGGGTTAGACAACTGCTAAATGACGAGGAACTTGGGGACAGGAAACCGTCACAGTTCCTCCGCCAACTTCGGTCCCTAGCTGGGAATGCATTGTCTGACGACAACATCCTGCGCCAGCTCTGGTTTCACCGTATGCCCCAGCATGTACAAGGTATATTGGCAGCCCAAGCTGATCTCGCCCTGGACAAGATAGCTGACATTGCTGACAAGATTGTCGAGGTTCAGCCAAGTCAGGCAAATGTTTTTGCTGCAACAAGTGCACCTACGCTTTCCAGTCTGATGGAGCGGTTACAAGTGCTTAGCTGCGAGGTTGCTGCTTTAAGATCCCAAAGGTCCCGATCTCGGAGGGGCAGTAGATATACTTCGCGCAGCACCACTCCGGTTCGGAATAAAAAATGGTGTTGGTATCACCAGAAATTTGGTGCGAAGGCAAAAAAGTGTATCACACCGTGCAGTTGGGTATCGGAAAACATAGGGACCAGTCAGTAGCGACGGCGACTGATTGCTGTCATGCCCCTAGCCGTCGTCTTTTTGTAACGGATCAGGTTACTAAACGACAATTCTTAATAGATACTGGTTCAGACCTTTGCTGTTACCCTCATCGCTGGCTTTCTAGTCGAAGGAAACCTATGGATTATGATCTCTGCGCTGCTAACGGGAGCAGCATACATACTTTCGGCACAATTACTTTGACGCTAAACTTTCGTCTCCGTCGCAATTTTACCTGGACGTTTGTCGTCGCCGATGTCAATAATGCTATTATTGGCTCGGACTTTCTGTCATATTATCACTTATTACCAGACTGCCGCACCAAGCGGTTAATAGACGGCGTCACCAATCTTTCGGCAATTGCCTGTACCGCGACGTCAGAGCAACCTAGTGTCAAGGCCGTAGCTCCGTCGAATTCTGTTTTCGCACAAGTGCTAGCAGAGTTCCCCGAAATAACTCGACCTCCTGGCATTACCAGGATCGTTAAGCATGATACTGTGCATTTCATTAAGACAACGGATGGGCCCCCCATTTCTTGTCGTCCCCGCCGTTTAGCCCCCCAAAAACTAGTGTCGGCTAAAAAGGAATTTGAGAACATGGTGCAGTCTGGCACAGCACGACCGTCAAAAAGCCCGTGGTCATCTCCATTGCACATGACCCTTAAGAAAGATAACACTTGGCGTCCCTGCGGCGACTACCGCGCGCTCAACGCCCGAACGGTACCAGACAGGTATCCTGTCAGGTACATAAACGATTTTGCCCACAACCTCACCGGTGCTAAAATTTTCAGCACCATCGACCTTGTGAAGGCATACCATCAGATCCCAGTTAATGAAGAGGATATTCCGAAGACCGCCATCACTACTCCGTTTGGCCTCTTCGAATTCCCATTCATGACATTCGGTCTTCGCAATGCTGGCCAAACCTTCCAGCGCTTTATCGACGAGGTCACACGGGGTCTTGATTTCTGTTTTCCGTACGTGGATGACATTCTCGTTCACTCTACAGACGAGGTTCTCCACTGCGAGCATCTACGCATCCTCTTTAGACGATTGCGGGACTATGGGGTTGTGATAAATCCTTCCAAGTTGGTACTAGGTGCACGTGAGGTAACATTCTTAGGATATCGCATCAGCCCTGAGGGCACTAAGCCTCCTCAGGATCGTGTTCAAACCATCCTTGATTTCCCACCCCCTAAAACCGTCCAGGGAGTGCGTCGTTTTCTCGGTATGTTAAATTACTACCGCCGTTTTCTACCTAAGGCTGCATTGTTCCAGGCTCCATTAATTAAAGCTGTGATTGCTACTAAAGGCAAGGGTGCAAAACCATTTATATGGACACCTGAGCTACTCGAACAATTAGAAGCCTGCAAAACGAGTTTAGCGACTGCCACCCTGTTACATCATCCGGTCAACGGTGCTCCTCTTGGACTGTTTACTGATGCTTCCAGCGTTCACATCGGGTCCTACCTTCAACAACAAATTGACGGCGAGTGGGTGCCTCTTGCTTTCTTCAGCAAAAAGTTAACGGATCAGCAAGCACAGTGGCCTGCTTATTATCGCGAGTTACTGGCGGTGTATGAAAGCGTACAGCATTTCCGCCACATACTCGAGGTCCAATATGTTACTATTTATACAGACCACAAGCCGCTACTCTACGCTTTCGTACAGCGCCGGGAAAAACTCCCACCAGCACAATTAAATCAATTGTCTTTCATTAGTCAATTTACCACCGACATTAAATACATCAAGGGCGAAGACAATGTAGTCGCTGATACGATGTCACGGGTTGATGCCATTGCTCTTGAGCAGGATTGGCAAGCACTTGCCAAATCACAGGAGGTAGACCCGGAATTATTAAACCTGGAGCAGCAAGGCACCAGCCTTCAATTATCCAAAATTAACATACCGGGGTCTAATATCGCAGTCACCTGTGATATGTCTACGGGCAAGCCTCGCCCTTATTTGACCCTCTCCTTCCGAAAAACAGCATTTGACAAGCTGCACAATTTAAGCCACCCCGGCGCTCGAGCTACCACCCGTCTCGTAACCGATCGCTACGTTTGGCCGTCCGTGAATAGTGACTGTAAAGAGTGGGCGCGAACATGCATAGCGTGTCAGCGTGCTAAGGTATCGCGCCATAATTCCTCCCCTCTTGGTAATTTTGATCTACCACGTGGTCGTTTCAGACATGTCCATATCGACATCGTCGGTCCCTTGCCGGTTTGCAATGATTACCGGTACTGTCTGACGGCCATTGATAGAGTCACTAGATGGCCTGAGGTGTGGCCAATGCGCTCCATCACCGCAGAAGAGGTGGCGGAAACCCTAACACGAGGGTGGATTGCCCGTTTCGGTGTGCCGTCAATCATAACTACAGATCAAGGTACGCAGTTTGAATCCGACCTTTTCCGCCGCCTGATGACGTTATTCGCCACAACGAAAACCAGGACAACAGCTTACCATCCCTGCGCTAACGGCATGATTGAGCGCGTCCACCGCCAGCTCAAAGCTGCTCTTATGTGCCACCAAGACTCATGGGTCCGTGCGCTTCCCCTTGTCCTCCTCGGCATGCGATCAGCCTTCAAAGAAGACTTGAAAGCCACTGCTGCTGAAATGGTGTACGGTGAACCTCTTCGATTGCCCGGAGAATTGCTTATAGCGGCTGATGAATCACATCGTTTAAATGACCCGGCTGATTTTGTCGTACAGCTCCGACGTAAAATGTCGACCGTGCGACCCATTCCGGCTTCCCGGCATTCACAGCCATCTATATTTATATTTAAGGACCTTGCATCAGCAACGCACGTATTTCTACGGGACGATTCCGTCAGACGACCATTACAGCCACCGTATTCTGGCCCGTACGAGGTCGTAAGTCACTCTAGTGATGGTAAAACTATCACTCTTGTCGTAAACCGCAAAACTGTGACTGTGAGTGTCGATCGCGTCAAACCGGCACACATGGATCACTCAATCCAAGTCGACCATGATCTTCTGAAGGGCCTCACAGAACCTGCAGCACTCACGACGCGTGACATTCCAATGAAAACTACAGAGCCTTCAAAACTCAAGAATGTCAATCCGGCCCCAAAAACGCCGTATACCACGCGCTCCGGTAGACGAGTGAAGTTCAAAGATTTCTCCGATTTTGCGTAACCGGTGCATCTTTCTCCGTGGGGGGGTGGTGTGGCGTTCCTGGCCACTAACAATCTTGGTTGAATGTTTTTCTCTTGACATTTTGGTATTGTCAGATAGACAATTGACTGGGAATTTTCCTGGAGCTTTTATGCGGATAAAATATATTATGTTATAGTTTAATACGCGTTAGCAACTAATTCGCTGTAAGAAGTGTGTACAGAAACTTTACAATGTTTATTGAATAATATTCTCTGATTTCCTTCATGCGACTTTTATTGCCTCGCCTCCAAGTAAAGGAGAACGAGCATCTTCTGCCCGTGTCTCCAAAAACTTGTCTACGAGGGTAGGAAAGAATAGACATACGAGTAGAGCATGGATCAATCACAAGGGAATCGAAACCGTCTGTGCAGATAACCGTAACCCTGGAACTAAAAGAGCACCTAAATGAACACGGTGGATTTTAGTCAGTAAGAGAATGACAGCCCTTCCGCTTCAACTAGGGTGGGAGGACTTATTTGATTGTTTTGTTCTGATTCGTTTGACCGTTTTGGTCCTATACCAGGGCACCGTGCCCTGAGGAACACCAAAATTGTTTTGCAGAAACTCACTTATAAACTTTACTCACACACACACACTTTACTAACTTGGCTCACATTATAAAACGTGCGAATAAGTGCGTTCAAGCGCAAGGCGGACACATCCAACAATTAATGTGAGTTAAAACTTAGTTGATTAAAGCAGTGGTGGCCCAGTGGTATCGGTCCCGACTTACGAGCTGTAGGTCGTGGGTTCGAACCCCGCCAGGCGCATTACTTTGTGTAATTTATTTCATCACCACTGCTCTCAAAACGGTGAAGGAAAACATCGTGAGGAAACCGGCATGTCCTAGAACCAAAAATTCGAAGACATGTGACATCCACCAACCCGCACTGGGCCCGCGTGGTGGATTATGGCCCACTCCCTCTCACAGAGAGGAGGCCTGTGTCCCAGCAGTGGGAACAATATAGGCTGATGATGATGATGATGATTAAAGTCGTAATAGGTAAATAGTCAAGTTGATACCATTTTTTAAACACACCAGTCTTACGAAGTTAAAACAACGAGAGTAATAATAAAATACTCAAGTTTTTCTTGTAGACTGCTAGTTCAAAGCCTAGATAAGTGTGATGGAAACTTAGAATAACTTGAATCATGCCCAGTCTCGAGTAGGTATCGAGTCAGTTAATAATGTAGTGGTATCTTTTAAGCCGTTTCTAAACATCCATCTTTTAAATAATAAAAACAAACGCAATTCCTGAAGTTAGTTTGTAAGTAGTAGTAGTTAATTTGTAAGTAGATTCTAAGTTAGAAAGATTATGTATTTTATGTATTTTTATAGTAAAGTACCAAAATACTAGTCTTGGATATTACTTTATCGAAACACGTAGGCGCACTGCCTAAGTCACTGCATTGCCAACGCGGGCGCGGGGCCCCACCGCTAACAGCTGATCGGGCGACGGCGCGCGCGCGTACTTAGCACTCGCGCCTTTAATTTTATTGTAGTGATAAAAATAAAACTAATGAGTTTACAAAAAAAGTTTCTTTGGGAAAGTTGTTTGTAATCATGAGAACAATCACGTGTATAAGTATCGTTCTCTAATTTACAATCACCCTATACAGGGTGCAATCTTAGTCGTGGGCAATATTTTAATCTAATGATCTACTAACGATACTGAATGTATAACGCAACTCAAAAGCATTATTAATGCAAGTATGTAAAACCTTAAAAAAATCATAAGTGTCTCAAAGTATCAACGCGGCGCGTAGACGCGTTAAAATTTGGATACTTCACGACTTATTGGGGATTAAGATTTTTTTTTATTATTTTTAGTGTTTATTTGCAACATTATGCCTTTGCAATGTGACTTAAGACATTTTTAAGGTTTTCCAAACTTGCATTAAAAATATTTTTGATTTGCGAATTATTAGCCCTAATGCAATCAGTATCGTGACTAGATCTTAGATTAAAGTATTGCCCACGACTAAGATTGCACCATAAATACTTCATAGGATGGATTTGTTTTTAGTGATAGCGTTTATCCTGTTTCGTGGTCAGACAAGGCCAGATGATGTATCTCCGCTTTAACTTTTTTGATGTTGCTTGCTATCTGGTCTAGACATGCTGACTGTCTCGTTGGCGTTATGTGCAATTCTATATTGTTTTTTTTTAAATATAGACTTTGATTCTTCGCTGTGCTTGTTGGGTTTTAAGATGTCCAAGTTCCAGTCCCCACAAATAAAATTTTTTGCGCGTTTTTTGGTAAGTCTTGTTAGTAACTGTTCCAATTTATCAAGAAAGAAATGTGGACTGCTACTTGCAGTCCGGTATAAACAAATAATAACAATGGGGAAGGCAAGTGTCAAAGTGACAAGTGACAGTTTGGTCCCAAATTAACTGTCAAATAAAAGGAATTTTCTGAAAAAAAAACGATTTATTGATGTAAAATGACTAGATGTTGTGTAATAAGCTGTAAAAATGATGGAACATATAAATTTCCGACAATTCACACTATCAAGAAATAATGGGTAGCTGCTGTGACTACCTTGAGAACAAAAATTGAATTATAACTAAGAAAAAGCCATATAATAAACAAAGCTTTGCGAAGCCGAGACAGGCCGTTAGTTGAGTCTATGAAATTCTATGATTATACCATAACTAAACAATCGAATACACTTTTCAAAATAATATCTACTTTTTTATTGGAGGTTAAGTACCAGTATTGCATCGCTCTATAAATCATGAAATGGTTCGTCTGGCGGAAGAATTATCACCTGGAACGAGTTTTGTGATAGTTGTGGTGTTAAGAAATTAAATATATTGTGATATTTCTCGAATCTAAATAGAAAAAAGGGGTAAAATTACTGACTTAAAACATTATGATATTTTATCAAAATAGAAAGTCAGAAGCAGCATTATATTCTTGTTATAGGAGAGGACAGGTAAAACATACCTAAACTCAAAAATTGAAACCTCAACTACAAGTAATTGTGGATTTATTACGGTAAAATCAAATGTATTACCACTCAATTAAATCACTTTTTTTCCTCTTGTAGATGCGCCGCGGCGTCTTAATTCTTCTTTTAGTATATGCACTTGCATTGACGAATAATTTTCCATATTTGTTTTGTATTTATACTCAATTTTTATAACAATAAATCTTGTTTATTTTTGTACAAGGTAGACAGTAATCTGACGTAGGGACCAACTATCGCAGCGCCATCTACGATTAGCTTTGAGTTGCCATCCCCATTCCATTGATTTCCACGCCACAACAGTCAAAATTAAACTTACATGTCAAGTCATTCATATTAGTTAAATGTTTGTAAGTATTTTAATTTATTATTCAACAATATACATAATATATCTACCCCTCCTCGTTTAGTGTCACGTGAATAGGATGCAACCTATATAAAACCTGGAATTTTCAGAAACGTCTCAGTACCATTTTGCATGAAAGTTTCTGTCAAACACACTACATCTATTTTTGACCCGTTTTGAGACAAGTCATGAATTGCAAATGTCAATTCCTCCGTTTTACTTAGTGCCCCGGCAATGTTCTGGTGCAATATTCTAAAATTGTATTCTGGTTTAGGAAAGAAAACTTTTAGATTGTAGTAACAGTGAGTCAGATGGTGCCGTTAATATAGTAGATTTTTAATACGGTTAAAATAAAATGGAATTGTGCCCTTTTTAAGAAACGCTTCTGTTGTGCACTCTGTTTTACCCTTCCGCCATAATAACCTGAAATTTTTATAACATAGAAATGTTTTGTCGTAGTAAATTGAGTCAATCTTAAAGTTAATTTGTTTACATGCATCTAACAAATATAATATTTATTATATGATATGAGTACTATTTTCTCAAATTAATAAATGAGCAGTTTTTAAAGTTGGGATGTGGTTGGGACACTTCGTACGCGGATCCTGTTGCTTATGCCAGCGACAATGGGGTCGTCAAAATCGAAGATCTGAAACGTCTGATGTCGAATTCTTAGAGCCTGAGGACGGGAAAACAACGGGACGCGCATGACGATTCCAGACGTTCCAGATCTTTCATTTTTAACCGACTTCAAAAAGAAGGAGGTTATCAATTGGACGGTATGTTTTTTTTTTTTTTTTGTGTGTTTGTTACGCGATTTCTCCGCCAAATGTGGACCGATTTTCAAAATTCTTTTTTTGTTCGAAAGGAGATACTTCAGGAGTGGTCCCATTGTCACCATGTCAGGATCTGATGATTAGATCCTGGAGAAATCGAGGGCAACCCTCAAATTTTATAGGCCCACACATCGTTTTTCGCAAATTTTATGAAGTAATTTAAGTATTTGCGTATGGTAATCATCATCTCATGTAGCTGAGCTGATGATGGAAGGTACAACTCCTCTAGTAAGGACTTGGCATCGACTGATTTGGTAAATTATGTTTGTGTTCGCATATCTCCGGAACTACAAGTCCGATTTAAGTAATTCTTTTTTTGTTGTACTAGGTATCGTTCAATTTAGGGAATACTGCAAGTTTCATCAAAATCGGTTCAGTAGTTTTCGAGATAGGGAATGAATGTAAGAGATTTTAACGATGTTATTACCGGTGTTACGGATTATAAAATTCTAGTGCTCATGTAAGAAAATGATGTACTCGTATTTGACAAGAATTGTGGTTGAATATTTAAACTAAAAAGAGTAAAATAAAAACTTTTTCAAAAAAAAATGTAACCGCCTTCAAAAACAACCACAAAAAAGGGTAAAATAACCTACAAAACTTTTCTTTCGGAAGTCGGTGGCAAAAAAGACAATGAAATTAATAAAAAAAAGTCACCGACTTCCGAAAGAAAAGTTTTGTAGGTTATTTTACCCTTTTTTGTGGTGGTTTTTGAAGGCGGTTACATTTTTTTTTGAAAAAGTTTTTTGTAAGTCAACAGGAAATGCCCATCAGACTAAACAACTCTTGCTAAGACATCATTCCTATATGTATATGTTATAGTGTAGCTGGGCTCTTGGTGTTCCACATCAGGTGTTCCAAATCTTCAGTTTATATACGACAACAGGGAGTGCTCATCAGGCTGAACAACTCTTGCTAAGACGTCATTACTGTTTATGTAATAGTGTAGCTGGGCTCTTGGAGTTCCACATCAGGTGTTCCATATCTTCAAATTTATTTTCTTAGCAGAAAATGCTCATCACGCGGATCAATTTTTGCTATGGCGCTATTTTTGTATCTCTTATAGTTTAGCTGATCTATTGCAGTTCTGCATCAGGTGTTCAAGTTTCCAAGATAAATTATAGCCTCTATGTTGCCCAGACTTAATAGCAATACAACAAAAAAAAAAAAACAATCAAATCCGTCCAGTAGTTCCGAAGATTAGCGTGTGTGGAGTAACTTCTCCCGTTTTCCTAACATTTCCCTTCACTGCTCTGCTCCTATTGATTGTAGCGTGGTGAATTAGTATACTATAACCAGCGCAGGAGTATGAAAAATAATTGTACCAAGTTTCGTCAAAATCCGTCGAGTAGTTTTTGTTTCTATAACGGTTATACAGACAGACAATAATTTTATTAATTGCATTTTTGGCATCTGTATCGATCCCTAATCACCCCCTGATAGTTATTTTGGAAATATATTTCATGTACAGAATTGACCTCTCTACAGATTTATTATAAGTATAGATAGATAGATATAGAAAGAAGATAGATAGATGTTTTCATGTATCTGTTCTGTAAGACATTGAAAACTAGTATTTTTGATTTTTTGTGGGATTTCAACATTATGATTACTTTATTGGGGTTAGAATCATTCTCCCTTACGCATACAACCATAATTCTTCTGAATCTAATATTTTATCGATAGGTTTAAGAATTTCCTCTGCGATTGCATAAGGTTTCGTAGAAGAGAAGATATTATAATCCCTGTACTGCCTATTTTTCCTAAAACATTTTTTTTTTGTTTCAGCCTCATCAACCGTTCTACGTAAACCTCTTGTTGAGAGATGAGTGCGCTCGGGAGATCGCTGAGATTGAGGCACATCAATATGAAGAGATTGGTGACCTCCGAGGTGAAGACGGTCCGGTATACGAGGTGACTGAAGATTGTCGAAATGAACCGACAGAAAACTATTACGACCTTCTGGATTAACCACCTGGTCACGGGACATTCGCTGCAGCGCTGCCCGGCTTGCGCATTAAATGTATACTCTCTACTTAGTCTGTGATGTATTTTAATTAACGATTCATTAGGTGCGTCCACACAGAGCGAGCAAACTCGCGAGGCATTTGCCGCGCGAGGAAACTGCCTCGCGAGGCTGCTCGCTGTGTGTACCCGCCTATTGTTTCTCGACCGAGGCACAGAATATATAATAGTACCTAAAACCGAGGCACAAAACAAAATACGCGAGTCGAGGGTTGAACAATTGTATTTCAGGATGATCGGTGGTTGAAGCATGAAAGGTAACAAACAAACAAACTGAAGGTCAATATAAGTTATATTTAGGATAGTTTTGTTGGCTCATCAACGATTGAATGTATTGATAAAAACATTTGAGATACATCAACTACATTTAGGTTTGTAAAATTGAGTTTTCAATCAATCCAAAAATCTATTGGAATATGCACAAAAAACTTCGTACAATTTCGTCCAGCCGTTTAGCAGCTACAAAAACACATACAGAAGAATTAAAAATATTACGGCTTGAAAGATACCTCCGACATACGTTTCTCTGTCGAACGAACCGCCGACAATTTTTTTCTTTCATGAGTGATTCGACGACAGAATCTTTCACCAAAGAATGATTCGTCGACAAAGACATGGTTTGTTATAAGAAATAGTGATAAAACTAGATTAAACATAGCTAGACTTTAGTCCTAGAGTGAGGACAATAGGTTTATGATTTTGAACCAAAAAAATAACGGGCACCCTGAGGATCGGTTTGGTTTCCTCCTTTAAATCTGCAATACAGTAAAAGAAGCCCTGCGCAGCGGGGCTTCAACGACATGGCTTCATCTATACATAATTTTTCATGAATGAATCGTTTTGACGTCGAATCGTTCGTAGTTGAAAGGTTCTGTTGGTAAACAACAGTAACCTTAGCACGAGTTTTCAGTATTTGAGACGTAAACTGGAACTTTGACAATTTCAAACTGACAATTTTCAAGGAAAAAATTAGTTCCTTCTTCGCACACCAGAGGCGCTGTTCCATTTTTTAATACAAGAAACGCTGTAAATACTGGAAAGACGCTGTAAAGTAAAAGAGTGAAAACTCATGCTAAGGGTACTGATATACGAAACATTATATCGGCGACTCATTCCGAGCAACGTTTGTCGAAGTTATGTTTCAGAATAAAAATATTAATATAAACTACGAGTAATGTGTCAGTTTGTTACAGCAGCACATTCATGTTACTTGATCGTTCATGTAGCGTGCCTTATTATTATTAAGGCGCTTCCTCACCGGGAGCATCGCGTGTAATGTAACAATATAGATTCAACTTTGAGCATTACATTACAATACTACCTCCCTGACTGACGAGCATTCGCGTACATTTAGTATAGATTTGATACAAGGTGCGCATTGTGATGCTCGATTGTCTTCCATCACTGATGAAATGTTCGAATCTGTAACGTTACATTACAGGTGAATGCTCGCGGTGAGGGAGCGCCTTTACATTTCTAAATGTACTACTTAAATTTACATTATTAATTAAATTAGTTCCTAGTCATTCACCGAATACAATTATGTTTTACTACTATGCGACAAAACATACAAAGTTTTGCTGACGTCAAATTGTAATTTTGACTTCATGCACGTTTTTCTAACAATTTCACGCTCTAACCAGAAAGTTAAATAACCAGAAAGTTGGCAACGTCGCTAATAGTTGTCAAATATTTACAAGTTCTAATTAATTTGGCAATGTTACTGTATGGAAATAAGAAATATGGCTCTGTAGTGCACTAGAAAACTGATATACGAATGCAATTAAAACACTCTTTAACACAATTTGATGTTGTAACCGTTTCAGGTGTATTAAAAGCATTTGGAATGTTTCCAAAAGCTTTTTTTACGTCTAAAACTATATATTCGGTGTTACGATATTAATTATTGCATTCCCTAATCAGTTTTTTAGTGCACTACAGAGCCATATTTCTTATATTCATACAGTAAATTTGTAAAATTAATCAAAACTTGTAAATATTTGACAGTAATTTGCGACGTTGGCAACTTTCAGAATATGCGCTCTTAAATAAACAATAATCATGTCAATATAACAATTATAAGATACCTAATAAAGATAATAAAAATATTATTAAATGATTTTTTTTTTGAAACTGTCAAGTCACTCCAAGACATGACGCTGCGCGCACATTTCAATAGAGCTATTCAAAATCGAACTCTATGACCTACACGGAAAGATATAACCTGGTTCATTAAAGAAAGGATTCTTAAATGGCGGCGCTTATCGTGTTTTCTCGCTCGCACACTAGTGCCGTCTATACTCACTCCCGCGAGTAGCGTAAGCAGAAAAAAAATTAGTCTTGATGTCTTGACGCGCTCAGTGATCTTTTTAAGAATAATTTACTTTAGTTTTCTGTTATTTTTCCGTTGTTACCTGTTGATTATTGTTGTTTTAATTTTGTTTTATTGTTAGGTTAAGTTTGAGAAATTATTGTGACCCAGTCTTGTTTTTATTATTTTTAATTTGAAATCTTATATGCTGACTGTAGTATCTGTCAACGCAAGTACAAGCCGCCATTTTAGAATCCTTTCTTCAATGCTTCGGCTTAATACACATTTGCAGAATCGTTGTGTCAAGTCGCGTTCGTTGCGTCGCGTCAGCGTCCTTAATAAATTGTCGTCACAATATTTGCCACAATCCCTATCGCATAGTCAATTTTAATTACTTTAAAATGAAAGCCATAATATTAAAATGATTTTACAACCATTTTGTATAACATTTATATCCCGTTATAAGTTTCAACACACAAAAAAACATCACGCTTATTAATCCCCAAATATAAGGCAGTGACGGGGCCCCCCTCTAAGAGAGAGGGCCAAAGCCTGCCGGGGTCGCGGGACTTATTCCATTACCGCGACCCTAGAAGGTAAAGGGCTATTGAAGGACACCGTGGATTTTAGTCAGTACGAGTCTGACAGTCCCTCCCGCCCTGCCCAGGGTGGGAGGACTCATTTGATAATTTTACCCAGTTAAGTCTAAGGGACCTTCCCCATGACGATATTCGTGCAATTTGCAATTTCAACTAACTAAAAATAAAAATCGTCCTTGCTACTACGATATAATGATGCAATTCGACTGACTGACGTCGTCGTGGCGAGCGTGTTTTGTTTTTCATCTACCCGTAGATAACCGCACGTTTTATGTCATATGTCATAGTAGTAAGGTTGATTTTCACTTGTAGTTGAAATCGGACGGATTGCGGCGCATCGCGTCGTATCACATAGGGAAGCTCGCTGAACTAACTCTCAAGCAATAGGGGGCGCGCCTATTGCAATCAACCAGGCTCAGATCCGAACTGCGTGTCTGTTACTGTAATTTAGAAAAACCCAATAACACTTTATCCAACTTGGGAATCGAACCGAGGACCTTATGTTCAGCTGTCCCGCTTACGACCACTAACAACCAACGAAACAGATTCAATGATAATTTTTATTAATTTAATTCAAAATACCTACAGACTAAAGTTACAAACACAAAATAATCCTTATTAATATTTCCTCGTAATACCCGTTTTTAATTACATTTCTCCAGTCAATTCGCGCAATTTTTTTCGGGACTTAATAATAATTCTTATTTTTATTTAGACGAAACTGTCACATATACAGTGAAACCTGGTTATGTGGGACCTGGATAAGTGAGAAACCTCCATAACTGGTACTCATGCTGAAGTCCCAACACTTTGGCACTGTATTACCTCTGTTAGTGGGACGAAGCGAACCTCTATAACTGGGATTCGTTCTTTCGATTTTATCGTCATAGTTACCTCTATAACTGAGACAGCAAGTAAATTTTACATGTACTAACCTCTGTAACTGAGACAACATCGTTTTGTTTGTTTAATTACTTAGTTTTATTCTACCCGCAAATTCTGCACTTAACTAATTTTGAGCATCAATGACCTTCAGTTTTAGTTTTGCTTTACTATCATACGGATGTTTATTTGAAAAATGCCGATACGAAGGCTCAAATTATCAATAATCCAGAATAAAAAAAAATCATTTTTATTTGATTCATTTTTGTACTGCATATTAAAAAAAAATTACATTACATAATTACATTCAGTAACTTTTTTACCGACTTCAAAAAAAAGGAGGTTATTGATTCCTAATAAATATTAAAATTAACGTATAATGTTTACATAAAACGTTATTTTATTTGATAAATCGCACCTCTTTAACTGAGAGAACCTGCATTCTGACCTCTATTACTGGAACCCTCTGTAAATGAGACAGATATTTATTTATACCTGGATATCTGAGACACTGCGTAAGTGGAATACCTCTTTAAGTGAGACAGATTTGCAGGTCCCTTGAAGTCTCACTTAACCAGGTTTCACTGTATTTTTCAATAGTTCACAAATACCCAAAATATAGGTATAAATATAATATAATAGACATTATTATCACATAGATTTTAATGTCATAAGTATATATAAATAGATAATATTTTTATATAATTATATATTTCATTTCTTTACATAATAGTAAGTTATCAATTTTGTAAAAATGATATACAGATTGTAAACAAAGCTGATATCAGACGCTTCCCTCGAGTTTTTCTATATATTTTTTTCCTTTTAATGTTCATTTGACACCGCATTTTTTGTGCCTGTTCAGTATTATAATCATTGTTTTTATTTCACAGCAAAAGATGAATTTATTTATTTATCAATGAATTCATTGTAACTTTTGTATACAGGCCTTTTTAGTGTCGAGTGAAAAACACAAACAATCCCACAGAGAATCGTCTCATATCAGCTTTAAATGTAAATATAATAATGAAGTATTTCATGTTCTCTTAGCTAATTCTCGCTGTGTTGTTAAAATACGGCAAGAACTTTATTTCAAATATTAATTTTATTTGTTTATTGAGAATCTCCAACTAACGAAGTACTAAGGACTAAAAATACCACATTAGCAACATCATAATACGAATTTATGATATGTATTGCTAAGGTGGTTTTGAGAACCGCAGACGTTCACGATAAATAGTACACATCGACCTTTGCAATGAAATTATTGGCTAGTTTCAGCTTCCAACGACACATTGCGTTAGAGTGTGACAGAGACAATGTTTGGTCATCTCTTTCCAAATGACTTATAGATTTATTTTTTTATAGATCAACCCTGAACAGAAGTTTCTTTTAAAAAACGTGTTAGTTTTTTAAAGAAACTTTTGTATTTTATAAAACACTAATTCACATTTTAGTCAGTTTCAAAAACTTGAATTATTAGTAATTTAGAAAAGCAGTTTAAAAAAAAATGTAGTACTAACACCCTATGGGCCACGATGCCTGACATTAAAATATTTTTATTTTATTATAACATAGTTTTTTGTTTCATAATGACGGAGTTATGCAGGTCACCGAAAGCTTCAACAAACTTGTGAACTGGCAGATCATTTATTAAACTCATTCTGCAACTGCTCTCAACTCTTCTCCCTTTTCTGTTCCGATATATTTCACTTCCAAGTGTCAAAATATGACATTTTTCCAATTTGAATTCATTGTTAATCATTTTGGTTAGTTTTTTTAATCTTACTAGATTCGACAACAATATCTAATTTCCTTTTATTATTCTGCACAGCAGACGTTATTATAACAGGCTTATTTAATTTGAAATTCTTTACCAACGGAGAGAAGTTTTCTGAAGTGTTATCAACTTTGCCCGGAGCAGTTTTCCCCAATTCAATAACACCGGGTGGTTTGTGTGAGTTCCCGGGGACGGTTGTTACATCTGGTTTCTTCGGTGGTTTGTATTCGACATTCTCTATGATAACTGGTGATGTTTTAGTCACAGTAACTGTGGGGTTGGTCTTGTTACTGTGTGTAGGCGGGGAGGTTAACTCAGTATCTTTGCTGGGAGCAGTTTTCTCTGGGGGTGTTTTCTCTGGGGGTGTTTTCCCAGGGGGTGTTTTCCCAGGATATTTCTTAATTTTGTCGCTCCTAATATCTTTTAAGTTCACGTGTCCGAAGTCGTCTTTGACGAGCATAAAATCGCTTCCTCTGTAGTTTGATGGTAGATGTCCGTCGAAGAACTTGATGCTAGTAAGTTTGTCAGCTATCAACATGGAGAGCTCTGCGATGTTGAACTCGGTGAGGAGGTCGTTGACGCTGGAGCCCGCAAAGTTGTCGATCCCCGGGTCAGCTCCATTCTCTACAAGGATCTCGATTGTTCTACGAAAATGGTCCACGATTTTCGCTTTGTTACCTCGTTCTGAAACAAAAAGATAATTTGTAGTAGTGTTTGGTAACTCACCATAGGAAAGGTATCGTATGACGTGTTAATCCAGAGTATAAAATTTTGGATACTAAATTTCACCCTTGGTACAGCGACGTGTTTCCACTGCTGGGCATGTTCCCAGCCTGTACTTACCGGCGGCGTCCATACAAGCGGCGCCCACTGCGAGGTACAGTGCCGTGTTCCCACTGCTGGGCATGTTCCCAGCCTGTACTTACCGGCGGCGTCCATACAAGCGGCGCCCACTGCGAGGTACAGTGCCGTGTTCCCACTGCTGGGCATGTTCCCAGCCTGTACTTACCGGCGGCGTCCATACAAGCGGCGCCCACTGCGAGGTACAGTGCCGTGTTCCCACTGCTGGGCATGTTCCCAGCCTGTACTTACCGGCGGCGTCCATACAAGCGGCGCCCACTGCGAGGTACAGTGCCGTGTTCCCACTGCTGGGCATGTTCCCAGCCTGTACTTACCGGCGGCGTCCATACAAGCGGCGCCCACTGCGAGGTACAGTGCCGTGTTCCCACTGCTGGGCATGTTCCCAGCCTGTACTTACCGGCGGCGTCCATACAAGCGGCGCCCACTGCGAGGTACAGTGCCGTGTTCCCACTGCTGGGCATGTTCCCAGCCTGTACTTACCGGCGGCGTCCATACAAGCGGCGCCCACTGCGAGGTACAGTGCCGTGTTCCCACTGCTGGGCATGTTCCCAGCCTGTACTTACCGGCGGCGTCCATACAAGCGGCGCCCACTGCGAGGTACAGTGCCGTGTTCCCACTGCTGGGCATGTTCCCAGCCTGTACTTACCGGCGGCGTCCATACAAGCGGCGCCCACTGCGAGGTACAGTGCCGTGTTCCCACTGCTGGGCATGTTCCCAGCCTGTACTTACCGGCGGCGTCCATACAAGCGGCGCCCACTGCGAGGTACAGTGCCGTGTTCCCACTGCTGGGCATGTTCCCAGCCTGTACTTACCGGCGGCGTCCATACAAGCGGCGCCCACTGCGAGGTACAGTGCCGTGTTCCCACTGCTGGACATGTTCCCAGCCTGTACTTACCGGCGGCGTCCATACAAGCGGCGCCCACTGCGAGGTACAGTGCCGTGTTCCCACTGCTGGACATGTTCCCAGCCTGTACTTACCGGCGGCGTCCATACAAGCGGCGCCCACTGCGAGGTACAGTGCCGTGTTCCCACTGCTGGGCATGTTCCCAGCCTGTACTTACCGGCGGCGTCCATACAAGCGGCGCCCACTGCGAGGTACAGTGCCGTGTTCCCACTGCTGGGCATGTTCCCAGCCTGTACTTACCGGCGGCGTCCATACAAGCGGCGCCCACTGCGAGGTACAGTGCCGTGTTCCCACTGCTGGGCATGTTCCCAGCCTGTACTTACCGGCGGCGTCCATACAAGCGGCGCCCACTGCGAGGTACAGTGCCGTGTTCCCACTGCTGGGCATGTTCCCAGCCTGTACTTACCGGCGGCGTCCATACAAGCGGCGCCCACTGCGAGGTACAGTGCCGTGTTCCCACTGCTGGGCATGTTCCCAGCCTGTACTTACCGGCGGCGTCCATACAAGCGGCGCCCACTGCGAGGTACAGTGCCGTGTTCCCACTGCTGGGCATGTTCCCAGCCTGTACTTACAAATACAAATACAAATACAAATATTTTTATTTGTTGAACATAGGTGGTCAGGTACAGATGTTGTCATTATTAGTGAACGCTATGTTTAGCCGTCATGGGCGTACAAATAATATTATTGTTTATGCATGTGCTGAATATAATAATCAAACAATGAAATTTTAACATAAAAGAAAACTTAAAAAATTGTGACACATTATTCAATAATATAACAAATTGTCAGCACATATTATAATAACAATATATTCTAATTCTAATAAGTCAATAAATTAATTACAAGTCAAAAATAAATAGGTAATTATAATATGTCAGTTAGGTATTCGTTCACGGTGTAATATGTTTTTTCATTTAAAATTTTAAGTAAAGCCTTTTTAAATTCGTGTATGTTATCTATTTCTCTAATTCGTTTCGGGATCTTATTATAGATTCTTGGTGCCATACCCAAAAAACTCTTTGCATAAAGAGCAGTGCTATGTGGCCTAGCGCATATCTCTTTGTTGCGTCGTTTAGATCTCAAAGTTTCAAACAGAAGGGAGTTGGATTTGACAAATACTGCCATCTCAAAAATATATATACATGGCAATGTCAACAGCTTAAATTTTTTGAAATATGGAACACAGCTATCAGTTGGTTTCAATTTAAACACAGCACGCACACATCTTTTTTGGGCCTTAAACGCAATTTCCCTGTCAGTGGAATATCCCCAATAGATTATACCAAAACGTAATGTCGATGTCACATAGGCCTTGTAAGAAACCAGGACAACGGACACATTAACTATTTTTGCTAGATTATGGAGCGCGTACGAGTACTGGCTTAATTTATTACAAACAGTTTCTACATGACTTTTCCAAGTTAATTGACTACCCAACTAGCAAAATAATCCTGGCATGCGATTAAAGAATGCTACCTGGACTTATAAAGCTCCTGAGGAGGTTTTGGTAGTTGCTACTACGCTTTTAACAGCATAAATACGTGCTGTTTTTACTCAAGTACGTTTTATCCGATAATTTGTACTTATATCCGTATATAAAACCATATTTCCTGACATATTTAGGATCAGGACTCCTATAAAAGCATGAAATAAGAGTAGTTACACTCAAGAGTAATTACTCCGGTAAGTTAGACTTATATGCGCCTATAAGATAACGTCTGCGGGCTATTTAAATCCTCATACTCTTGCAGAAGCATGTACCAGGAAGATATGGACTGAGGAGCAATTGCTCTTGTTATTTTTACTTTTAGCCTCATATAAGCTAATATTTTGTGGCCAATATAAGTAAATTAAAGTTAAATCACTAGTCATTTATGTATCTGGTATGGTTCAACATAAGCTTAGAAGTAACTGTTAAATGAATTTCATATCCACAATTTATGAATAATAAACACCAAGATTATAACAGCACTCGGTATGACAAAATATTTTCTGTATTATATATTTTTTTTTTAGTTTTATCATATGCCGTTTTAAACCTAGACATATTTATATTGGCATTCCACAGTAGTGTTATAGTCTAAGTAATCTCAAACAATCCTGGTTAAAACTCTTATGAAGCCACTTTTGCTTGTAACGACCAGTACAGGCGAAAACACGCTTTATATAGTTTTGAGAAATTCTATTGTAGGACTTGACATCAGTCATTTTGATCACAACAGTGTGACGACCGTTTTGCGAATTTTAGCGAGGGTTCCGGACATGGCACATTTAGAAAAAGTTAGAACTACGAAAGTACCAAGTCTATGAGCGATATTGAAAGTGAGGAAGAACTTTCGGATTATAACAAAAATTTAGAACTGTGTCATTCTATTAAAAACTGGGTTTACACTTCAATATTTCTCATTCTGCATTAAACTCTTTACTTAAAATTTTAAATATGAGATTAAACAATGTTTTGCCTAAAGATGCACGAACATTACTGGATACCAAGAAAGAAAATCTAAACATTAGTGTTTCAGCCCCAGTGCACTATTGGCACATCGGTTTGGTCAAATGTTTGAAAAAAATAAAATGACAATGTAAGAAACATTGTCATTTTATTTTTTTTTTTGAAGAAAAATTTCATTTACCAAATGAAATTTTTCTAAACATAAATGTTGATGGATTACCAGTTTTCAACAGTTCGAGTTTTGGCTTTGACAACCGGGACATATCTCAGATAACAAGAAATGTGTAACATTCCAAGGCCATTTTAAGTTCTTTAAAGATCTGAAATCTTTTTTGGTTAAAAATCGATCGATATCCAGGAACATCGGCATAGTCTTGTTTAAATCGTCAGTAACCTATTATATAATTAAGTTAAACAATGTTTAACCTAGCACGTAGGACAAACCTGTTTAAAAATATGTTTTTAACTTATCAATATAATATCAATCGATTTCATCTGGGCACATTGCGGAACCCTAATCGGTAACAATGGCGAATATGCTTCGGTTTTGAGATATTCCAATATAGAACCAACATACTTATATTGGTCCTATATTACACTTGGACATGCTAAAAATACTTATTTTAGCACTATGTTACACTTGGAAATGCTTACTAAGAAAATGTCGGCTGCCTTCATAATATTAATTTAATATTAATTAATACTAAAATGTAAATAAGCAAATTTCAAGAGGCGCTTTAAAATTGTAACCCAAACCACCACAGATTTCACAGAAAATTCATATTCCCCTATGAATAAGCTACCTACAGTACCTACTATAAGACTAACAATAACTTTTTCTATTGTGGTTGACATTAATAAATTCTGATTCATATAAATACTTAAACACAAGAAGTTAAAAATATTTTCACAGCGCACAACAACTTCCGATAGTCTCTTCGACTGTTCTAATTATGAGCTTACAGCAGCATTTCTAGGAGCGTATTAATCAAATTTACTACTATAACTTACTTATATTGAGATTAACAGGAGTAATTGTATTGACGTAATTCTATTTAAGGAGCAATATGGGCGTAGATGGCATTTCAGCGGACTAATATAAATACGTTATAAGTAAAAGTAGACTTATAAAGTGGGCCCTTTTCGCGACTTATATGTGGATATAAGTCTCATATAGTCCTCGATAAATGTGGTTCTAGGATAGCATTAAAACCACTTTTTGCTAGTTGGGTATCCAAGTGAAGTCCCAGAAATCTAGCACTGCTGGTTTCAGCTATTGTTTGGTCTGCATAAGATATCTTTAGGTTAAGTTTTTTTGTTCTTTGATAGAATGTCATAAGCTTTGTTTTGTCAATGTTTATTTTTAATTTATTTATAAGTAACCAATTTATGATGCAAAGAATGGAATTGTTTATATCATCTTCGTAAGTTTCTATATTTTTGCATGGAACAATCAGTGTACTGTCATCGGCAAACAAAACCGTTGGGTGATCGGTGCATTTTGGCAAATCATTAATAAATATGTTGAAAAACATAGGCCCAAGGACACACCCTTGAGGTACACCACATATTGTATCTCTAGTAGATGACGTGTAAGTAATTTCAGTCTTTGATTTAGAACAAATTCTATTTAAAACAGTGACTTGCTTTCTTCCAGTGAGAAATGTTTTGACTAGATTTAATATGTTTCCTCTGTTACCGGCGGCGTCCATACAAGCGGCGCCCACTGCGAGGTACAGTGCCGTGTTCCCACTGCTGGGCATGTTCCCAGCCTGTACTTACCGGCGGCGTCCATACAAGCGGCGCCCACTGCGAGGTACAGTGCCGTGTTCCCACTGCTGGGCATGTTCCCAGCCTGTGCTTACCGGCGGCGTCCATACAAGCGGCGCCCACTGCTAGGTACAGTGCCGTGTTCCCACTGCTGGGCATGTTCCCAGCCTGTACTTACCGGCGGCGTCCATACAAGCGGCGCCCACTGCTAGGTACAGTGCCGTGTTCCCACTGCTGGGCATGTTCCCAGCCTGTACTTACCGGCGGCGTCCATACAAGCGGCGCCCACTGCGAGGTACAGTGCCGTGTTCCCACTGCTGGGCATGGCGAGGTTGATGGCCTGCCTGCTACTCTCCACCAACGCCAGCACGTTGATGTACCGACCCAGCTTAGCGGCCAGCATCAGCGGCGTGTAGCCTGCGATGTACAATTTAGAAATGCTTATCACAATGTACAAGGAAATGTGGTTTATTCCACTTTGTTCACCTGGGTGATATCACCTGGGTGAACAAAGTGGACAACATTGGTGTCCTCAATTCACCTCGGAAAAATATCACCTGAGTGATATCACCCAGGTGAATTGCGGACACCAAAGTTGTCCACTTTGTTCACCTCGGAAAAATATCACCTGGGTGAACAAAGGCGACTTTTCTTAAGCGATGTAGTGGACTTTTATCACCTATGTAATATTGTTGTCTTCTACTTAAAAAAAAAAGTCGGAAGAGAATATTGTTCTTTTTTTTCAGTGATCTTTTCTTCTACGAGGTTGTAAAATTTTCAAAAGAAAGGTTATTGATTTTGGTGGTATATTTCGCATTGGGGAAAAAAATCTTGTATGTAGATTGTAGACACAGAACTGTTAAAACAAATACCAGCTTGAATTTATGCACGCCTAGTACTTGAAACTTAAATGCTGAGTTGGTAACCCTTTTGGGTTTATTCCACTTTGTTCACCTGGGTGATAACACCTGGGTGAACAAAGTGGACAACAATGGTGTCCTCAATTCACCTCGAAAAAATATCACCTGAGTGATATCACCCAGGTGAATTGCGGACACCAAAGTCCACTAAATCGCGTAAGAAAAGTCGCCTTTGTTCACCCAGATATTTTTCCGAGGTGAACAAAGTGGACAACTTTGGTGTCCACAATTCACCTGGGTGATATCACTCAGGTGATATTTTTCCGAGGTGAATTGAGGACACCAAGTGGTCCACTTTGTTCACCCAGGTGATATCACCCAGGTGAACAAAGTGAAATAAACCCCCTTTTGGTGTGCTCAGCAAAATTCTTGCATTTTTGTTTTGTGTGTGTCCCATAACAAAAAAAAAATGTTAAACTATTCCATTGCAGGGGTGCGTTTAAATCAGCCGGCGAATTTTCGCCGGATAAAAATTAAATAAGCGAGGGTTCGCTGAACGGAGTCATAAGTTTCTGTCAATGTTAGCTGTCAAATTCAATTGACAGCTCAGTTTAACAAATAATCAATTTGCCGGTGTAATATTAATTAAATCCATAATCCACAAATAATATTCACTCTCTAAAATAAAAATATTCGTTTTTACGGCGCGAATCGAGCAAAACAACAAAACTTAATGTCAATCTGACAGCAGGATAAAATTTTGCGATGTAAAAAGGTCACAAAAATTTATTCCAATCAGTAAAAACTTATACCAGCGGACGACCGTAAACGGGGCAGATTAAATTTTAGTTAGTTTCTTTTTTCACCTCTCGGTATGCTTGAACGGGGTGTTTGACATTTAGTCAGTTTAAATTTAAACTGGATAATTGATTTAAACGCAGCCCAGACAATGCGGGGCAAGCCGGACAAGAACTTCTTCTTCACAATCCTGTTCTCCTAGTACAATTTAAATATTAAGTTGTCCGTTGCTTTTTACATAGGTGATAAAAGTCCACTACATCGCGGAAGGAAAGTCGCCTTTGTTCACCCAGGTGATATTTTTCCGAGGTGAACAAAGTGGACAACTTTGGTGTCCGCAATTCACCTGGGTGATATCACTCAGGTGATATTTTTCCGAGGTGAATTGAGGACACCAATGTTGTCCACTTTGTTCACCCAGGTGATATCACCCAGGTGAACAAAGTGGAATAAACCGGAAATGTTCATCAATCTGCCCTAACGACCAACAGCCATGAACTTTAATTTTAGTGAACGATGTGCGACACAAATCTTCGCTCTGGTAGACCAGGGTTGAAAAAAAAACAGTTTTTTTTTTAATTATATAAAACAAACAGTTCAAAATGTTTTAGGGCATTATTTTATTATTAGTTTCTTTTCTAGGCTATATCTTTATAAACTCGCCCTAATAAATTAAATATTTACAAAAAAAACGATCAATAGATAACATTTATTTGTATGTTGCGTAATCAAACGCTTCACATTCACCCGGTAGGTATGTTCTAATGTTGATTTTATATTGGGCGACACGTAGGGACTTTCCTAGCGGGACAGGCGGCGCGCCTCCTATTCGTTCGTAGAATAGTTCATTGTTCATAAGGTATATCCCCGCGCCACGGTGCGGGGATATACCTTATGAAAAATGGACTGAGAAACACCGATCTACTTATATGTCTAAAAAATAGGGGAATTACCTTCTTTCGACAGCCGACATTAGGGATCGAAGTTTACGTTTTTTATTTATGACTAATGTTGTTTATTAATTAAAATTGTTACAATTTTAATTGTTTTGAAATTATTATGATAATGTTTCAAAAATAGGTGCTACTCGTATCTTGTCCCATACAAATCCTGGTACTTAGATATTTGACATTTGTCTCTTTCGTAGAATGTCTCTTTCGCAAAATGTCGCACCTGTGACTTAGAATAAAATTTTGATTTTCAAAACTGAAATCATTTATTTAAATTATAGTGCAATTATGATGTTAAAATTTTGGTATTTAAATTTACAGTATGTATTCCAAATAAAAACAATATCAATAGGTATCAAACATTTTACACACATTCAAAATTTAGATCAAAGGAATCAATACTGTTATTAAACATTTCCACAGATAATATAATAGGAGCTATTTCTAATAGTAACTAAACATTAACTAAGTATTGCAAATGAAAATATTTTTGATACCATTTTTAAAATGATTAAAAAAATATATATTTAATATTAAAATGTCAAATATTTTGGCATTATAATTTATTTGAGTTATCAAGTATTGCATAAAAAAAAAAATGATAATGAATAATTTTTTTATGCAATACTGGATATACTTACTTAGGTAATAAAGTAACAAAATTTTAACATTATAATTGCAGTACAATTTTAATAAATGATTTTTGTTTTGAAAATCAAAATTTTATTCTTAAGTCCCAGGTGCGACATTTTGCGAAAGAGACATCCTGCGAAAGAGACATTCTGCGAAAGAGACATTTTACGAAAGAGACATTCTGCGAAAGAGACGTTTTACGACCAGGGGACATTTTGCGAAAGAGACGTTTTGCGCCTGAGCCGTTTGTTTTGCCATAGTTTGTTCGTGCGCGAGCGGTCATTAGTTGTAACTTGTTCATACTCCTTGTATTGTACTTTACTGTTTGATTATATTTTTAATGAGGACGCATGTGGTATAAGTGTACAATTGTGTAATGTTCAGTAGGTTGTTTTTTCGTATAATGTTTTTGTTGGATGTAGGTAGTGATAGTGAAATAGAGATTTTATTATTTTGTTTTGTGTTCTTTGTAGATAGATAAGATTGGGTTTCGAGGTGGATCCCGATACTTTAATGATTCCACCAAAATAATTCTATTCGCGCACTGATGAATCAGTGCGCGTACTATACTAGTATCTAGTTTAGCCTCTGTATCCAACGACAAGACTGTGCGTAACTAAAGTTCGCGCACAGTGCAGTACATTTTTGCGCGAACATTTTCACTGTACTGAATTTAGGAATGTGCGCGCACAAAGTGTCCACCGCTCACGTGTGCGCGTACAAAAGTATCTAAGAATGCACATTTTGTTGGTGTTTGCTTGAGTGAGTATGCCAGAGTGCGATAGAGTCGCATGTTATGAGTAGGTACACATTCCGCATGTGTGATGTGTGATGATGTGCATTAGTGATGTTGCGAATATTCGCATTCGCATTCGCAAATATTCGCAAGTTTTTTGATATTCGCATTCGCATCCGCATAAATCAATGCGAATGTTTGCGAATATTTTTGAAACACTATTTTTTAATTTACTACAATGATTTGAATATGGAAACTGCATGTAACGGAATAGTCTTGAAGTAGACAACTAAATTGAACTATTTCTGTTAATCCGGTTGTATTAAAATATTAACAGAATCGAAACAAAAATGACAAAATTCCTTTTTATCGTGACAAAATCATCAATTGAGTCCTATCACCCAGTTATATTAAAAATCTACTACATAATTTTGCATTTATGAGAATAAAGAGAAAAAGAAAAAAAAAATATTTTTTTAAGTCGTGACACTCGTGACATTCATTCGACTATGGACTTGGCCAATGTTCGGTTTAAATATATCTGACATGAAATGTCAAACCTATCTATCATTTTGCGTGCGTTTTATTGAAAACTCAATATTCGCATTCACATCCGCATTCGCGAATATTGAAATTGAATATTCGCATCCGCATTCGCATTCGCGAATGTCAAAAATCAAACATTCGCAACATCACTAATGTGCATGTCCTCACCCTGGTTGTCGTACAGCTTGTTGACGTAGTTGAGCAGCACGGGCGCGAGCTCCTCGTCCGTCTGCTGCGAGTAGGATTCACGCCACAGTTGATTGTTCTCGAACATCACCTTTCTGAAATGTTACAATAGTATATTATGCAACTAGTGAAAAAAGGGGGCAAGAGCCATTTATGAATCACGAACAAGCGAAGGAATCTAACGACTGAATCACGACCGTAGGGAGAGATTCATGATGATTGAATCACGAACGTTGCAACTGATTGATATTTGAATCGGAACGAACGGAAACGCTTTGTTATTTTAATAGATTTAAACTTAATGCGCTCAGATATAAAGTTGATAATCAATTAAAACTCCTGAGCGTTTACATATTTTATAGTCATAGTGTCTGGGAGGACCTGTACCCATACCATGAGTTGTCATTACGATACTCGATCATACGCATCGACCGCGTTTGGCGCTCTCATTGGTTGAGTGTAGAGATGGGTAACTAGCCGGATGCTTTGAGTTATTATCGATTTTAATCTATTAACAGCCATTAATAGCCATCCAATGGCTAATAACCCTGCTGTTAATGTATTGTCAAAGAATTAAATGTTTTTTTTGTTTTTTTTTTAAATCTGTGGGTGTGAATATAAATTGGGTGCGTGTACGCAGTGTGATTCAATGTATTGCATTATTCTTTTTATTTATTTTCACCTTTTTGTATGTGAAAAAGTGTTAATAATAAAATGAATACACATTTTTTGGGAAATCTAAGGAAAATATAAAGCAATGCAATATTTTATGAACTCGAATTCATTTCCTCGCAGTAGGTGTGAAAAGCAGAGTACGCTCCTCGGGAGTAAAGCTGCCTTGTCTTGGGCTAACTTGAATCCCTCGCTACACTAAGGATTCTTTATAATATTAAAGTAGGGATTACAGGTGAATGTTCGCGGTGAGAAACGAATCGCTGCAAACCAGTCTTGGTAGGTGGTAATCAGCAACTTGACTGAGGATGTGAGAGCGAGCGAAGTGAGCTCATGACTTGGGGCACCCGGACACGGAACCTTGCAAACAGAAATAGGAGCCACGCGAAGCGGGGCTCCGTCGAGCCACCTTAGTAGGTGGTAATCAGCAACTTGACTAAGGATGCAAGAGCGAGCGAAGTGAGCTCAGGACTTGGGGCACCCGGACCCGGAACCTTGCAAACAGAAATAGGAGCCACGCAAAGCGGGGCTCCGTCGAGCCACCTTAGTAGGTGGTAAACAGCAACTTGACTAAGGATGCAAGAGCGAGCGAAGTGAGGTCAGGACTTGGGGCACCCGGACTCGGAATCTTGCAAACAGAAATAGGAGCCACGCGAAGCGGGGCTCCGTCGAGCCACCTTAGCAGGTGGTAATCAGCAACTCAACTAAGGATGCAAGAGCGAGCGAAGTGAGCTCAGGACTTCGGGCACCCGGACTCGGAACCTTGGAAACAGAAATAGGAGCCACGCGAAGCGGGGCTCCGTCGAGCCACCTTAGTAGGTGGTAATCAGCAACTTGACAAAGGATGCAAGAGCGAGCGAAGTGAGCTCAGGACTTGGGGCACCCGGACCCGGAACCTTGCAGACAGAAATAGGAGCCACGCAAAGCGGGGCTCCGTCGAGCCACCTTAGTAGGTGGTAATCAGCAACTTGACTAAGGATGCAAGAGCGAGCGAAGTGAGCTCAGGACTTGGGGCACCCGGACTCGGAATCTTGCAAACAGAAATAGGAGCCACGCGAAGCGGGGCTCCGTCGAGCCACCTTAGCAGGTGGTAATCAGCAACTCAACTAAGGATGCAAGAGCGAGCGAAGTGAGCTCAGGACTTGGGCCACCCGGACTCGGAACCTTGGAAACAGAAATAGGAGCCACGCGAAGCGGGGCTCCGTCGAGCCACCTTAGTAGGTGGTAATCAGCAACTTGACAAAGGATGCAAGAGCGAGCGAAGTGAGCTCAGGACTTGGGGCACCCGGACCCGGAACCTTGCAGACAGAAATAGGAGCCACGCAAAGCGGGGCTCCGTCGAGCCACCTTAGTAGGTGGTAATCAGCAACTTGACTAAGGATGCAAGAGCGAGCGAAGTGAGCTCAGGACTTGGGGCACCCGGACTCGGAATCTTGCAAACAGAAATAGGAGCCACGCGAAGCGGGGCTCCGTCGAGCCACCTTAGCAGGTGGTAATCAGCAACTCAACTAAGGATGCAAGAGCGAGCGAAGTGAGCTCAGGACTTGGGGCACCCGGACTCGGAACCTTGCAAACAGAAATAGGAGACACGCGAAGCGGGCCTCCGTCGAGCCACCTTAGTAGGTGGTAATCAGCAACTTGACTAAGGATGCAAGAGTGAGCGAAGTGAGCTCAGGACTTGGGGCACCCGGACTCGGAACCTTGCAAACAGAAATAGGAGCCACGCGAAGCGGGGCTCTGTCGAGCCACCTTAGCAGGTGGAAATCAGCAACTCAACTAAGGATGCAAGAGCGAGCGAAGTGAGCTCAGGACTTGGTATGAGGATTTTTGAACCATTCGGAATTATGAAAATCGGTATTTTGAAATTCATGCTATCTTAGTGTACCCGGAAATAGCTGATTATTTTTTTTAAAGGGCCAGATTATTTCTAAATTGCACATTTATTTACTACAAAGAAATATGATGAAAATGAAGTTTAATCTGACAGGCCTAAACCTGAAAGCCATGGGTTCAATCACTAAAAATATTAAAAAACATTAATAGCAGGGTTATCATCCATAATTGCTATTAACTGGCTACTAACTGCTATTAACTGCTATTAATCGATTAATAGCCAAATGACATTAACCGGATTATTATCATTGCCCATCTCTAGTTGAGTGTTCGTACAATCTTGGAGCGGGCCAATGAGAGCGCCAAACGCGGTCGATATCGATGATCGAGTATCGTAATGACAACTCATGGTATGGGTACTGGTGGCAAATGATAAACGAAAACGCTCAGTAATCTACAATAGATTTTCAACTTTATACCTTTGAACTTAAAGTTGAAAATCTATTAAAGACTACCTCCCTCAGTTGTATCAAGTGTCTGACCTAGCGTTCTGCTGGCAGTGGTTGAGCAGTACGTGCAAGTGGTCGGTGCGGAGCTCGGCGGCCGCGTGGAAGACGGTGCGGTCCTCGTCGTCCGAGTCGAGCACGTCCGCGCCGAAGTGCAGCAGAGTGGACGTCAGCAGCGTGTTCTCTTGGAACAGGGATAAGCGAAGAGGCGTCTGGAACAAAACGATTTTTTATTTTTTTGATGATGATGATGATGTGGATCAAAAGGGACTGTCAGATTCATCATCTGCCTGCCTTTTCCCAACTATATTGTGGTCGACTTCCAGTCGAACCAGATGCAGCTGGATATCAGTATTTTACATGAAGCGACTGCCTATCAGACCTCCACAACCCAGTAACTGGGTAAAACGATACCCCATGGTAAGACTGGTTGTAAGACTTAAGAGCTTCTGACTAACAGTAACGACTGTCAAAGATCTACAAATGACAGCCGGGACCAACGGCTTTACGTGCTTTCCGAGCCACGGAGGAAACTCGCTATGACAGATGGTCATTCATCCACAGACCAACCTCGGCAAGCGCGGCTTAACCCGAAAGATCAGCCTGTGCGGCTGTTATTATTTAGCCACGAGTGCCACTGACTAAAAATCCTTCAGTTACCCTTTACGTTCCAGGTAACGGTTACGTTTTGGGCGGTCCCGCGTCCCCGGCAGGCGTTTTCCCTATAAAGGCCTCGTCAATTTACGTACCGTCGACCCGGGTCTGCTCCTTGATTGGACGGCGAGCTGCCCATTACTCGCCGTAAATGTTTCCGATCAATAATGATCCATCTTAAAGATTGTGGGCAGTTTATCACGTCATGCTTACAATAAGATCAAATCAACGTTGTCGTGATTCCGGTATGAATAAGGTACGTTGCACAATATGCGTCATATATTTGTAACGTCGGATCATCAAAATTCTTTTAAAAACGACTCAGTAGATTTCATTAAACTGGGGCTAATTAAGGTAGATGACGAAAGTATTAATAAATCCTTAAGTAACATTAGCAAAGCCTTAAATTTTATAAAACCTATATTGTTATTTACTGCGATGGTCCTAGTTTATGTATATCTTTTTGTGCCTTCTAGTCATGATTGGGATGTAATTTTGGATTGATGTATAATGTGAATGTTCTATTAAATTGTATATATAAAAAACTTTTTCAAAAAAAAATGTAACCGACTTCAACACAACCACAAAAAAAGTTCAAAATAACCTACAAAAAACCTTTTCTTTCGAAAGTCGGTGACTTTATTTTTTATTTCATTGACTTTTTGTCACCGACTTTCGAAAGAAAAGTTTTTTTGTAGGTTATTTTGAACTTTTTTTGTGGTTGTGTTGAAGTCGGTTACATTTTTTTTTTGAAAAAGTTTTTTATTTTATCCTTTTTAGTTTCACTATTCAACCCAAATTATTGTCAAATACATAATATTTTCTTACATGTGCACTAAAATGTTGTAATCCATAGCACCGGTAATAACAACGCCGATTATGTATGTACACAATGAGAACTACCAAAAATAAAAACTACTGCACCAAACTAAATGAAAATTTTATGGGACCAAATGGCAGATATACTGTATCGAACAAAAAAAATAAAAAATCGAAATCGGACCAGAAACCTCGGAGTAATCGGTGTAGACAAAGTTAAAAACTTTTTAGGTTTTTGTTGATTTTTGTTGATATTTCAAAAAGTGCTAGTCCGATTTTGATAAAATTTTAATGGGACCATTCCAGAAGTATACCCTATCCAACAAAAAAATAATTTTTCAAATCGGTTGTTAAACGAGGGAGTTATGCCCGAACAAACATAAAAAAAAAAAAAAAAAAAAAATACAAACATCCGAATTGAGAACCTCCTTCTGTTTTAGAAGTCGGTTAAAAATCTTGGTTCTTCTAACCGTACAGACAGATGTGTTGCTGGGGAGTTTGTTCCGCCACTTCTTCTTCCCAGCCAAAACACTAGGAAGTGTCGAAGGGGGGGCGCTTTGGGGGACTGTCTTATGTAAAAATTGACCTTCAAAAAGTGCTGATAAATCAGCCTAATTTGAATAAATGACTTTTGATTTTGAAAGATTATTTGACCTGTATTTCTTTTGTTACTTACCTAAGCCAAAATACGCTTTTAATTATTTTATCTAATGTAATATCTTTAAACGAGCAATTCTTGTATATTTATACCCACCAAAAACATTAAATGTAAAAAATGCCAAGTCTCTTGATGCAGTCTTTCCATCGTAAAAAGTTTTGAGATCTCACAGAAGCCAAGTCCTATTCAAATTATTTTGTAGTTATAAATCAACATTTAGTAATTATATCAATAGTTTTCTTTATATTATAACTATAGTGACTTGGCAATGAGCACAAGTAAAAACAAATAAAACGGCATATTTGGAGGAGTTGAACGTTACACACACCGCATGCGTAAACATTCTCTTTTACTTTATATATTCTCTTAACATTCATCATTTACTTTCATAAAGCGATGGCCCGTAAGGCATTCTTAATTATTGTATTGGAACATGTAGTCGGTAGTGACCATCATGATTCACACATAACAAATAATCTGATCACAGGTCTCGTCAGTAACATTTGCACATAATTCCAGGCAGCAAGTTCATTTGTGCTCATTGCCAAGTCACTATAGTTATAATATAAAGAAAACTATTGATATAATTACTAAATGTTGATTTATAACTACAAAATAATTTGAATAGGACTTCGCTTCTGTGAGATCTCAAAACTTTTTACGATGGAAAGACTGCATCAAGAGACTTGGCATTTTTTACATTTAATGTTTTTGGTGGGATCTCATTTATTTTTTGTAAGTGTATTTCTTTCTTTTTTTTAGGTGTCCTCATAATTTCTTGGCTACTTTTTTGCTTAGGACCCATTCTCTATCTAACAAACTAAATAGAACTAAACTAACTAACAAATAACTAAATAAATATATATCTGCTAACTTACAAACTAAAAATATAACTAAACTAAATAACACGTAAACATCTAGATATGTAACTATGTCTATGTTATATTAATAAACTATTTTCCTAAATAACTGTTTCAGTAACAATAATAAATCTACTCCGAATATCGCTACAATATTTTTTTAGTTTCGAAATGGTTGTTCATAGATACATGGCGCTATCAAATGAAAATTATTGAATTATTTTAAAGTACTACTTAGACTGCGCTCTGTAACGAAACCATAGCGCGATTCAGACAGGTACAACGCCATCTATCGAGCGCGCATACAATATTTATCGCAAAACAATGGAGTTTTAGCTTTATTAATTTAATGAATTATGAACTTTATGTATTAATTTATATTAATTAAAGTCTATGTATTACATTTATATTATTCCTTTCTATTCTATGTATGTATTCATCCAATTGAATACTAACTTAAACAACGAACAAAGTTAACAATGCAGTCAAAATCCATACACAATGTTCTTGCCAAACCGCAAATATAAAATTGTTTTTTAAGGTATATTATTTTTTAATGTTTTTATAATTTTTCCTTTATATGTGGCCAATGACCTATCTTGGTGCAAAATTTGAAGTTTCTAAGTCTGCTAGAAGTACCTTAGATTTTTGATGATCGGTCAGTGAGTCAGTGAGTGAGTGAGTGACAAAATGGTGTAACTTTGATCGACCGTAACTCCTAAACTACTCATTCAATTGGCATGTAATTTCGAACTTAAGCTTTTTTTAATGCCTACTATTATTCACCGAAAACCTAAACTCCTAGCTTTGTCCACGTCGAAGTTATAGGGGGGGCGAAACAGCCGCGAATCGCTTCGAGAAAAGATGGTACGGCCGTGCCCTTTTGCTCGAGACTTGGCGTGGCACTGCCGTGCCCCCAGATATAATCAGGATCTCGGAAACGGCTCCAAGGATTTTCATGAAAGTTACAGATTAGGGGTTTTTCGGCTCAAGGAATCGATTTATCAAGGTCCCAAGTTCGAGAAAAGCTCGGTTCCCAAGATATAGACATTTTAAAAACCGAGCGAAGCTTAGTCAACCAGATATTTTATTCTTTAAAAAAACGTGGATGTGGTAAATCGTGGATGCGTTTACAAACATACAAACTCACATTCACAAACACCCAGACCCGGAACAACTACTTGTAGATCATACAAATATTTGCTCCGTGCGGGGATCGAACTCGCGACCCGCAGCGCCGCAGTCCAATCGCTCAGTCACTGCGCTAAGCGTGCCGTAATTCACAATACGGGACTTCTTCCCTTTATAATAATTAGGTAAAGTTTTCTTGAAGAATGTGGGGAAGTTTTGCTTTTGATTTATAATAATTTTACTGTCTGACAATTAGCCTACCCAAATGTCCTCCCGCGGCGTCGGACGTCAGCAGACGATCTCCGGCCACCTAGGCGCGGGCATGCGGACAGCGAGTAAAGGGCAACTCGCTGCTCGACCATGGACCATGCCCGGGTCGACGGCGCGTTGTGTCCCACGCGCGCCTCAAAGAGCGTCAGCATAATGACGGGGCCCCCTCTCAGAGGGCCAAAGCCTGCCGGGGTCGCGGGACTTATTCCATCACCGTGACCCCGGAACATAAAGGGCTACTGAAGGACACCGTGGATTTTAGTCAGTACAAGTCTGACAGTCCCTCCCGCCCTGCCCTGGGTGGGAGGACTCATTTGATGACTTTACCACGTTAAAAAAAAAAAACCCAAATGTCCTTTCTTTGGTATTGTTCGTCGTGTCGTTGAGCTCCTTGTGTTCTGAGTCGAGCTACACGATAACTGACACATGCTTGCACTGACTGGACAGGTCCACTCAAATCTGTGTGGCTCTTTCCTCAAAAGACCATCTCAGACACCCGCATGGTCCTCGTATGACCTGAACAAAACAATGTCTGGACTTTAAAAGAGACTGTGACCTCTGAGTTTGTTTCGGATGTTTCTTCTCAGAGTAGTCAGGTACGAAACACCGACCTCATCTAGCTTTAAAAAATATTGGTTGTGACGTGTAAAAGTGTTTTTTTATAACCAACTTACAAAATAAATATCATTTATCACTTGGATAAGTTACCGCAGCACTGGAACGCAAACAGCAATTGAAAGAACAGGGTGGGTTTTAGACAGTAAATAAAAAAATGTTTTGTCAGTCATCATCAGTGCGAGTCTGTCAGTACCATATCTATAATTCTTCATTAACAGTAAAATATTATTTATTTATTATACATACATAAGTATGTATTACAAATGAGTTTCGTCCCCACAATGTGGGGACGAAACTACTACGTTTTCCTTGCATTATGATGTCATCATAATGCAAGGAAAACGTAGTTCCCGGAAATGTTACTATAATTTACTACATAGGTATCTATTTGAACAATGTTACGTTGAAATGTATTCATCAGTTTCTGAGAAATTGCAACACATACATTATGACGGGGCGCCCTAAAGAGAGCCAAAGCCTGCCGGAACATAAAGGGCTATTGAAGGACATCGCGGATTTTAGTCAGTACGAGTCTGACAGTCCCTCCCGCTCTGCCCTGGATGGGAGGACTCATTTGATGATTTTACCACGATAAAAAAAAATGTCATACACATTAGGTATACTAATAATGTTGGTACTTCAATTCACACTTACTACGGAACATGGTAATGTGTTAATCCAGGTTATAAACAATCTGTGTAACAAATTTCATCTAAATCCGTTCAGTAGTTTTTGTATGACAGTGAAATGTTAAGGCGCTTCCTCACCGCGAGCATTCACCTCTAATGTAACGTTACAGATTCGAACATTTCATAAGTGAGTGAAGACAATCGAGCATCACAATGCACACCTTGTATCAAATCTATACTAAATGTACGCGAATGTTCGTCAGTCAGATATTGTAATGTACTTAATGCTCAAAGTCGAATCTATGATGTTACATTACACGCGAATGCTCCCGGTGAGGAGGCGCCTTGAGTTATATTATATTGTGCAAGCAAAGTCACGAGTATTAAAGACATTTCTACTAAGTATCAATTCGGTTTCCTCAAAAGAATTCCTAACATTATAATGCTCATTTGTATAATGATATATTAATTACAATCATTAACTACAATCAAGTTATGCGGTAATCAATTAAAAGTCGTGATAGCGCGGAGGTTTACCACCTCGCTTCTCGTTGCATGAAGCAATATTCCTGATGAAATGATACACACACTAGATGAAGCCAGTGTTTCGTACCTGACTACTCTGAGAAGTCTGAGAAGAAACAGCCGAAACAAACTCAGAGGTCACAGCCTCTTTTAAAGTCCAGACATTATATTGGACCATGTCATACGAGGACCATGTAGGTAATGTCCGAGATGGTCTTTTGAAGAACCACACAGATTTGAGTGGACCTGTCCAGTCAGTGCAAACATTTTTCAGTTATCATGTAGCTCGACTCATAACTCATGGAGCGCAACGTAATGATTTACTTTGTGCATTTCCAGCCATGTAATTCATTAACAAAGTGAATCATTTGTAATATTGCTAAGTGGGCGATGTGAACCCTCGGAATGTCATTTAGATAAAACGGCGACATCAAAGAGATTTAATAGCATTATACATTAAGGCACTCCGTCACCTGGAGCATTCGCGTGTAACATTATAGATTCGACGCATTACATTACAATGAGAAAGCCTTCGATTCGGTGGAAACATGGGCGGTACTTGAGTCACTCCAGCGATGCCGTATTGACTATCGGTACATCGAGGTGTTGAAGTGCTTGTATAAAAACGCCACCATGTCAGTCCGAGTACAGGAGCAGAGCACGAAGGCGATTCCATTGAGAAGAGGCGTAAGACAGGGGGACGTTATCTCCCCGAAACTGTTTACTGCCGCAATGGAAGACGCCTTCAAGCTCCTGGAATGGCAAGGACTTGGCATCAACATCAACGGCGAATACATCACTCACCTTCGGTTTGCCGACGACATCGTAGTCATGGCAAAGTCGATGGAGGAACTCAGCATGATGCTCGATGGCCTCGACCGAGTTTCACAACGGGTGGGCTTGAAAATGAACATGGACAAGACGAAAATTATGTCAAATGCCAATGTTGTGCCCACCCCAGTCTCTGTTGGAAACTCGGTACTCGAAGTTGTTGACTCATATATCTACTTAGGACAAGTAGTCCAGTTAGGTAGGTCCAACTTCGAGAAAGAGGTCAACCGCCGAATCCAACTCGGTTGGGCAGCGTTCGGGAAACTACGCAATGTCTTTTCGTCCGACATACCTCAGTGCCTCAAGACGAAAGTCTTCAACCAATGTGTGTTACCAGTGATGAGTTACGGCACCGAAACGTGGTCTTTCACTATCGGCCTCATCTCAAAGCTCAAAGTCGCTCAACGAGCTATGGAGAGGGCTATGCTAGGTGTTTCTCTACGTGATCGAATCCGAAATGAGGAGATCCGTAGACGAACTAAAGTCACCGATATAGCCCACCGGATTAGTAAGCTGAAGTGGCAATGGGCAGGCCATATTGCTCGCAGAGCAGATGGCCGATGGGGTCGAAAAGTACTAGAGTGGAGACCACGGACTAGCAAGCGCAGCGTAGGACGTCCACCAGCAAGGTGGACAGACGACCTTATAAAGGTCGCCGGAAGACGCTGGATGCAGGCCGCTTCCAACCGGTATCTGTGGAGATCTAAAGGGGAGGCCTATGTTCAGCAGTGGACGTCCTATGGCTGAGATGATGATGATGACATTACAATTAAATACTACCTCCCTGACAACGAGCATTCGCGTACATTTAGTATAGATTTGATACAAGGTGCGCATTGTGATGCTCGATTGTCTTCCCTCACTCACTGATGAAATGTTCGAATCTGTAACGTTACATTACAGGTGAATGCTCGCGGTGAGGGAGCCGCCTTTAGCTGCCGGAATATATGAATTTAATATTTGTAATCTACACATTCTTTAAAAAATATTATTAAGCTGGAGAGTTTGTTTGTTTGAACGCGCTAATCTCAGGAACTTTTTCAACAGAAAAAATATGTTTGTCAATTTATAGAGGAAGGCTATAGGCTACTCAGATCAAAGAAATAGGCAGATAGAGCGCTCAGAACACGCAAGTGTGTCCACCAAAGCAAATACAAAATCAAAATCGAATACAAACTCGCGACAGTACCAAGCTACGCGTCGTTGTTGTTGTTTGCCAAAATATGCCGTCTCGTGTCTTTAAACATTGTAAAAGTTGTTCTCAAAAATAAAGAAAACAATATGGAATGTAATTCGATTTGATTTTGTATTTGCTTTGGTGGACACACTCGCGTGTTCTTAGCGTTCTATCTGCCTATTTCTTTGATCTGAGATAGGTTATTATAACATCACGCTACGGAAAATAAAAACCGAGTAGCGGGGGCAAACCACAGGAAACTTCATAATTTATAATAATATTAGTAAAAAAAGTAGGGATTATGATTGCATAATGAATGTAAAAAAAACACATTTTCCTTTTCGTTGTACTTAGGTACCTACTTAGAAAGTAAGTTGATAAGCAAACAATGCACATTCAATTTAATATTAAATGTCCAGTTAGTCACTCGGCGGGACTTCCCCGCTGCTATGGTTCCAAGTAATACGTACAATATTTACCTCTCGCTTTATACTTGGAAACAAGGAAATTATACAGGTATAAAAATAACCTCACAACTGTGATCCCCCAAGTGTTAGGGACTTTACTCATGGCGAGATATTACACAAGCGTCCGGCCGAAGAAAATGTATGGACGATCGCTAGTGTTTGCTAATGGAGTCGCACGGATTGACGATATCGCTGACAGATCTCCTCGATATCGGATTGCATGTACGTCCTAATCACAATGCACATGATTTTCTGTTCAAAATTCGATTGCGCAACTTCTCGTCACGTGCGACATCTTTGGTCTTTGGTTTGCAGCGCCTTTATGTCGTAGTAGTAAGGTGGATTTTTGAAGTTCACGGTAGAATTGCATCGCATCACTCCATTAGTAAATACGTGCGACATAAATCGGCAATCGACTCGATATCGCACGAATCGCGTCGCGTTGCATAGCGCCAGGAGTAAAGTCCCTAAGGCCTCTAGTAGTAGACCACCTCAGACACCTGCATGGTTCTCATATAACTTTACCAATACAAAATTGTCTGGACTAAAAGAGACTGTGACCTCTGAGTTTGTTTCGGATGTTTCCTCTCAGAGTAGTCAGGTACGAAACACCGGCCTCATCTAGTGTAAAAATAGTGTCTTTTTGACGTGTAAAAGTGTTTGCCAAAACCAATTTGCTAAATAAATATCATTTATCATTTAGTACACTACACCTGCAATTCTCCAGTTAAATCCTTTATTCTTTCGCTGTATGACATCAGGCGCCTTCTCCACGAGCGAGAGAATAGCGGCGAGTTCGTCCTTCTATCGTCGGAGAATGTCCACGACGAGCGATTATTCCGTCAGCGTACCGTCGCGACTCGCAACGGAATCGCCGTGTTTTGTTTCGCTGTAGTACTATTATATTAATATCTGTGCTATAGGTAAGTACCGCGCTCGCCGCGCGTCCTCCGCTAACTCGCTACAAAATCGACGCGAGCGCGAGACGCCGACGATACGCCCGCTCATTGCCACTCGTCGCATCGCCCGCGATATTATATCGCCGTGTAGAGACGCGTTCATAGAGAGTATAATCTAAGGAAATAAGTGGCATAACGATATTATCGCCGCGATTTTCTCGCACGTGGAGATGGCGTAAGTATAAGATACTGTGGTATAAGTACATGTGAAATACTCTTTCTAATTCCGACCTCTAGTTATTACGTAGCCGCGTATTACACGCTGTTATTATGTTTGTATGAATTACTGCGCCATTACAATATTAGTTACACAGTAATTAGTTCAACAAACAGATAACAGTCCTTGTGATAACGCCGACCATTGAGTCTTATTTAACTATTACTTCTTGTGTTCAATGAACTATTTATATTTAAATATTATGTTCATGCAGGGTTGGAAAAGAAACATTTTTTTATGTCAAGCCATTTAGACTCCTAAATATTACTATTCATGCGCCATGAAAAATAGTTAAGACATGTGATAAAAAACACTGTTTAAATGCAAACTGTTTTAGGGCGGCCACATACATCAGCTTTCCTGATCAGTACCCATCAGGGTTGGCATGATTAAAACAAGTTGTTTTAAAACACATGTTTAAAACAGTGTTTAAAACAGTTTGAAATTAAACAGTGTTTTTTATTACATGTTTAAAAACAAAGATTAAAACAAGTTTAAAACATTGTATAAAACAGTACGAAAAAAAACATGTTTTAAAACTACTTTTCATGTCGCAATAACTGAATATAAAATGAAAATAAAATAATAAGTATTTGAGTCTGAATAGTTCAACATAAAACCAATCGAGTCTCTATTCCTGTTATATTTTTGAACTTTCAATGGCATTGTAATTGACTCAATCATTTTTTTTATAAAACGTTGCCCCACACTAGGAATTTCTACTGTGTCGTGGGTGCGTTTACAAACATATAAACTCAAACATGCCGCCAACATTATTTTTATGTTATGTAGGTATTTCATTCAATCAAACAAATATCTAAGTACCTACCAGGATTTGTATGAGACAAGATAGCACCTATTTTTGAAACATTATCATAATAATTTCAAAACAATTAAAATTGTAACAATTTTAATTAATAAACAACATTAGTCATAAATAAAAAACGTAAACTTCGATCCCTAATGTCGGCTGTCGAAAGAAATTTGGTAATTCCCCTATTTTTAGACATATAAGTAGATCGGTGTTTCTCAGTCCATTGTTCATAAGGTAAAGCCCCGCACCGTGGCGCGGGGATATACCTTATGAACAATGAACTATTCTACGAACGAATAGGAGGCGCGCCGCCTGTCCCGCTAGGAAAGTCCCTACGTGTCGCCCAATATAAAATCAACATTAGAACATACCTACCGGGTGAATGTGAAGCGTTTGATTACGCAACATACAAATGAATGTTATCTATTGATCGTTTTTTTGTAAACATTTAATTTATTAGGGCGAGTTTATAAAGATAAAGAAAAGAAACATAGTTGAATTAATTTGAAATAATGCCCTAAACTAAAAAAAAAAACAAAAGAAACACTTGTTTAAAACATTTTGAACTGTTTGTTTTATATAATTTAAAAAAAACTGTTTTTTTTCCAACCCTGGTACCCATACCATGAGTTGTCATTACGATACTCGATCATCGATATCGACCGCGTTTGTCGCACTCATTGGCCCGCTTCAAGGTTGTATGGACTCTCAACCAATGAGAGCGCCAAACGCGGTCGATGCGTATGATCGAGTATCGTAATGACAACTCATGGTAGAGGCTCAGGAAACCTGATCCGTTTTCCGAAACGGAGCCTCCAAACGCAGGGAATTCATGCAAAAGCAACTGCATGCCACACACATTCGGTAACTTTCCGTTCGGTTTTTTTCCGTCCATATTCCGAACGGAAAAAAACGAATGTGTGTGGTAGTCATGCAGAATTTTTCGTGATCAGGTTTCCTGATCAGGAAAACTGATGTACATATGTGGCCGCCCTAACGCCCTTAGACATTTGTTTTAAACAACTTGTTTTAATCATGCTAACCACATCACAACATGTTCATGTGAAGATGGTTGGAGGTCTCAAAATTACTCTTTCACGCTAAAACGGCTCGAATCTGGATGATTGGTAAATAGAGACCTTAGCACAAGATTACTGCATTTGAATGCTAAATGAAAATTAATTTGAATTTGAAATGCTAGAGCATACACGCTCTAAATTTCTTGTCATAACCATAGGTCGGAATAAGGTAGAGTTATTTATGTACTTTTATGCTGCGAAAGAATAAAGTAGATATACCCGAAATCTCGGAATTACTTTTAAAGAGCAGAAAAAATCCGTAAAAGTTATTTACTTTCAAAAAAATTATTTGTCTAATCTATCTCTGATGTTTTTATTATTATTATTTATTTGTAATACTGTTTTCCACAAGAGATTGTTAGAAATCCCGGGAAGATCCATATTAATATCAATATTTCGATGCAAGTACCAAAATAACTCTACATAATTCCGACCTATGGTCATAACACAGCCCTAACCAGGGACCGAAAACCTTTATAAATTACGGTACCGGTATTGAAGAATTTTGGTTATTTTTCAGACTTAGGTAACCGCTATCTGGGTAACCAGACCGAAGAAAAATGTAACCTCTATTCAGGTTACCGTTTTAATACCGGTTAACTAAAGATAACGACTCTTTGTCACACACACATGCGATGCGCGCCCTGTGACTATTGCCGACGGCACGTGTGAAGTGTGCAAGATAGATAGGGGTAATTTTTATTTCGGTAACCGGTATTAATACTGGTTATGTATTCACTTTTAATAATAAAGGTAATCTTTAAAATTACCTGTAAAAGAAAAAAAGGTTGTTACCGAAAAAATACCCGTATTGATCATACCGGTTTCGGTCCCTGGCCCTAACTTATTGCTACACGGGGCAAATAAAATCCAATAACACTGCCAGACATTGTAATCGAACCTAGAGTCCTCAATTCATGCCCCGCAGTAGCTCTTGGAACCACTGGACCACCGTGACCGTCGATTAATTTTATCTCGCGACAATATCAGAAACACCTTTTGAACTAAGTACTCCAATTATTATCAAAAATGTCTAAATATTTTATTTAATTTTAATGTAAGTATTAATGTTTTATTTTAATGCTCGCTCGTATTCACATAACAATAAGGTTTAAATTCGTCTCTTGATATATCTAAATATATATAAGTTATATAACTCAAAGGTGACTGACTGACATAGTGATCTATCAACGCACAGCCCAAACCACTGGACGGATCGGGCTAAAATTTGGCATGCAGGTAGATGTTATTACGTAGGCATCCGCTAAGAAAGGATTTTGATCAATTCTACCCCCGAATGGATAAAATAGGGGATGAAAGTTTGTATAAAACTCCATCAATTTAAAAAGAAAATACATTGTTAAGTTCCGACATCCACGCGAACGAAGTCGCGGGCACAGCTAGTTTTTAATAAAATCCACCCTAAAAAGCCCTTTAAACAGATACCATACTACGAGTACTTCCCTACAATTATTGTTCTAAGGGCTGGTTTTTCAATAGTCAGTTATCCGTTAACTGAGGAATAAAAATGGCGGTTTGACAGCTAGAAAGCTTGAGATCATGGCAATCGATGACATGATTTGATTGTCCTAGGGCAGGTTCAGTCGCAATGACGGGGCCCCCCATTAGAGGGTTAAAGCCTGCCGGGGTCGCGGGAGTAACGAATACCGTGACACCGGAACGTAAAGGACTATTAAAGGGCACCGTAGGTTTTAGTCAGTTCAAGTCTGACAGTCCCTCCCGTCCTGCCCTGGGTGAGAGGACTCATTTGATAAAATTACAACGTAAAAAAGCTATTATTTTTAACAAAGAACCTGGCATTCAGAGCGCACATTCTGAAAGTTGGCAACGTCGCAAATGGCTGTCAAATATTTACTTGTTTTAATTAATTTTACTTTAAATAAGAAATATGGCTCTGTAGTGCACTAAAAAACTGATTAGGGAATGCAATAATTAATATCGTAACACCGAATATATAGTTTTAGACGTAAAAAAAGCATTTGGAAACATTCCAAATGCCTTTTTTTACACCTGAAACGGTTACAACATCAAATTCAGTATTTTAATTGAATTCCTATATCATTTTTCTAGTGCACTACAGAGCCATATTTCTTATTTCCATAAAGTAACATTGCCAAATTAATTAAAACTTGTAAATATTTGACAGCTATTAGCGACGTTGCCAACTTTCTGGTTAAGACTATCAGTACTACTCACGAGTCCATTGGCAGTGACGTCCACGTTGGAGCCTCTCATCTTGAGCACGAGACACTGCCGGCGCAGCAGGTCCACGTCATTCGTCAGTACCGCCACGTGGATAGGTCTGTAAAATCAAAATTAAATCATTTATTTCTAGTAGGCCAGTTACTGGCACTTTTGAATTAACAAAAGACAAAAAAAAATAGTACAAAAATAGTCATGGTGCTACAGTCCCAGTCACAAGACATAATAACTGTGAAAGTAACGTAGATGTCTATCCCAAAGCGTAGATCTCTATGGAGAAGAATGGGCAAGAAACTCCGTGGACTCTCTTTTTCATTTGCCAAAATTATAACAAAACCTTTGTTACAGCATTCATCTTGAGATGGTATCATGGCAAGTACATAATGCGAGAACGATGTAGCAAGTTTTTTTATTAAAAGTGTCCATAGTTCCCAGTAACAAATAAAACAAAGACAATTCAAAAAACAAAATGATCAATAAACCATTCCAAGGAGTAGATAGTATAACCGTGGCCCCAAAACGTTAAGGGCTATTGAAGAACACTGTGGATTTTAGTCAGTACAAGTCTTAGGCCCGGATTCCACCAAAACGGAGAGGAGAGGAGATGTGTTTGAATAACCAATCAGATGTCCACATCTCCTCTCCGCATCTGATTGGTTATTTAAACATAATTATCTCCTCTCGTCTCCGCTTTGGTGCAGTCCGGGCCTGACAGTCCCTCCCGCTTGGCACTGGGTGGGAGGACGGCAGGTCTATGACGACACCTGCCAGGGAATACCCACTATCGTGGTGTTGTATCAAAACGTTTAGATAATAAAATATGTGATTCCCGGCTGACGATCAACAACTTGTTGTCATACAAAGTACAGTGAACCTCTAAAATCACTTTTCAATGGTGGCAACAAAGACTATTTTCATTGTTAGTAGATAAATATTCGTATCAGTTGTCTGATAAAAAAATCGATTGATAAAATAATAAAAGTTGTTGATTCAAAGTAAAAATTTAAATAGATCTATTAACAGTTAACACTAACTTTTACCCGCGTCTTCGTGCGTTGTATGTTTGGATTTTGGATATTTCCTCTTTCTGATAAGTTATAGGTTTGAAAAATTATTACTTTCTGAAGTACCTACCTATAATTTTTTGGCTAGAAAATAATTATGGAAACGACTTCTCATTTAATATTTTAATCCCGGGATTACTATTTTGGAGTCGCTTTCCAGTCGAACCGTATTCAGCTGAATATCAGTATTTTACATGGAGCGACTGCCTATTTGACCTCTTTATTGAATAACTGGGTACCTAATACGATACCCCGTGATAAGACTGCAATTCTATATTGTATAAATCAGAACTCATTTTATTTAGATTTATTCAATGTAAAAAAGCAGTCCATACTAGCCAACACCTCGGGCGGCGAGTAAAGGGCAACTCGCTGCCCGAAAATGGACCATGCCTGGATCGAGGGCGCGTTGTGTGTGTTCTACGCGCGTCTCAAAGAGCGTCAGCATGATGACGAGACCCCTCTAGAGGGCCAAAGCCTGCCGGGGTCGCGGGACTTATTCCATTACCGTGACCCCGGAACATAAAGGGTTATTGAAGGACACCGTGGATTTTAGTCAGTACGAGTGTGACAGTCCCTCCCGCCCTGCGCGGGATGGGAGGGCTCATCTGATTGATGATTGATGATTTTACCATTCAAAAAAAAAATACTAGCCAGCACCTCAATTGTAGTCAAATATGCGTCACGGTCACCCCACTCACCCCGCGAAACTCACGTGAATTAGGTACCTAGTAAAAAATGAATAACGTTGATAAAAAGTACGCAATCATGTGTCCACTCTTAAAACAACAGCAGTTATCAACACTTTATTGAGTCAAAGAGCACTAAATACACGAATGACAAATTTATAGATTTTCCAGCGAACAAAATATAGAGGGACCAGCGAGCGCATGACGAGGAAGGATGCAGAATGCTCTAAAACATCATCATCTGCCAGTGCCAGCCTAACCCATGAACATTTATTATTATGCATAATCTAAATAGGTTTAATTATGTGACTGACTGACATAGTGATCTATCAACGCACAGCCCAAACCACTGGACGGATCGGGCTGTTTGGCATGCAGGTAGATGTTATGACGTAGGCATCCGCTAAGAAAGGATTTTGATCAATTCTACCCCCAAGGGTATAAAATAGGGGATGAAAGTTTGTATGAAACTTTGTCAATTTGATAAAAAAAAATACATTGTTAAGTTCCCACATCCACGCGAACGAAGTCGCGGGCACAGCTAGTATTAGTATAATTTATAAGTGGTTGGTAATTTTTGTAAATGCACCCACGACACTGGAGACATTCCTATTGTGGGGCAAAGTTTTAATAAATAACTAAGTATGTACTATATACTTTTGAACCTGACATAAAAAAAATGTTGTCATTCATATAGGTATTTATCTAATCTGTCTGATTTCGGATATCATTTTAAGGTGAAAACATCGATATGAAACATGATGTTTACATTCATAATAATTTGTTGTATGAACGTGAATGACATAGGTAATACTCGTAATTATGATGAAAAACCATAATTAGTAACACACTTTTTTTTTTTTTTTTTAAGGTGGTAAAATCATCAAATGAGTCCTCCCGCCCTGGGTGGGGCGGAAGGGACTGTCAGACTCTTACTGACTAAAATCCACCCGTGTTCCTTCGGATGCCCTTTACGTTCTGGGGCCACGGTATCCTGGGTTAAGAAAAAACCCGCGACCCCAGCAGGCATTTGGCGCGAAACACGACGCGCCACCGACCCGGGCTTGGTCCTTGGTCGGACGGCGAGCTACCCATTACTCACCGTCCGCAAGCCCGCTCCGCCGCTGTGCCCTCTGCTATTCAGAGGGACACGCGTTGGAGCGTCCACCTGACAGGCTATTCGCATACGGGCAAAGAGACCCCTTAGGCACACAGTGCCTAAGAAAGAGTTTTTGCCCGCATCCCAGGGTGCACCGGCCCGAAAAACTGGTCTTCCCCCCGGACGTATCCGAGAGGGAACTCCAGTCCACGGGCGCACGTGGAGGTTTCCTGTCTTAGCACCCCATTAGTAACACACTTGGACATGATTTGATACTTTGTGTTACTTTAAGATATAATAAAATACTAGCGACCCGCCGCGTCTCCGCACGGATGCAATCTCTACTTTAATATGCGTGTTATTTACAATCGGATTTTTAGAGCTATTCAAGAGGATAAACCTTCCTCTTCAATCGCTCTACCTATTAAAAAAACCGCATCAAAATCCGTTGCGTTGGTAAGACCCTCTTCGAGGAGTCTCACCAACGCCATCGAGGAGTGACTGGCGAGGCGTCTCGGCGTGCACATCTTCCGCCTGACGCAGGTCCTCCGGACACGGATGTTTCGGAAGGTTCCTGTGTCTGATTAGGAAAGAAGACACGTGTGGGTGTCACCACTGTCTCGCCCGGAGGACACGGTGGAGCATACAGTGCAGGTCTGCCTGCTTGACAGAGCACCGCGACAGGAAGCATAATGCGATAGCACGCGGCGGAATCCTTGAGGCGGCCGCGTGCTATCGCATTGTCTCGGTCTAGCAAATGGCAGTTCTAAGCGACAGAAAGAGAAAGAGCGACGGAAAAAGGCGATTCCGTGCTGCCAGATGTAGTTCAACCTTAAATCACATTGCTTGAAAAAATAAATAATCCATTGTAAAACAAAATTAATTGATTTTAATTAATAATAATAATCCTTCCATGCCGTTTTCGGCTACGGCGACCGTTTCATCTCTAACCTACTGGCGTCTATCATGGGCTCTCATGTGGGCCATGTGGCTAGAAAAACCGCCTTTGTTTGCAAACATTCTTGCACATATTGGACACGTGAGAGCACCATTAACATAATTGTAATTGACTGCCGCTGGTGGTCGGGCTTTTAGTTCGTCACGCTTAATATCTAATTTTGAAAGCCGACGAGTCTCAGTCAGTAACTTTTTGATGTGCCAGTGACCTCCACTCTCTGCGGTTAGATGCAACGTTTTCCCACTGAGATGGATCTACGTCACATCCCTTCATGTGTCTCTTAAGCACATCCTTAAATCTTAAGAGTTGTCCTTAAATCTTATAATTTTAATTAATAGTACTTTGCTGGACGTACATGTGGCAAGTCACTGCCGTATGCTGTCAAATTTACCTAAACCACTGTATACTTAAGAGCGTATATTCCGAAAGCTGGCAACGTCGCAAATGGTTGTCAAATATTAACAAGTTTTAATTAATTTAGCATTGTTACTGTATGAAAATAAGAAATATGGCTCTGTAGTGCACTAAAAAATTAATAAGGGAATGCAATAATTAATATCGTAACACCGAATATATAGTTTTAGATGTAGAAAAAGCATTTGGAAGCTTTCCAAATGCCTTTTATGCACCTGAAACGGTTACAACATCAAATTCAGTGTTTTAATTGCATTCCTATATCATTTTTTTAGTGCACTACAGAGCGATATTTCTTGTTTTCATACAGAAAATTTTCCAAATTAATAAAAACTTGTAATTATTTGACAGCTTTTTGCGACGTTGCCAACTTTCAGAATATGCAGCCTTAATAGTACCTACTAAATTAAGTTCTTCGTCTTTGTACATATACATACCTACATACATTATGAACTCATGTCTTCTTCCCATGGTGGTAGGCAGAAACTAAAGAGTGTCACCTGCGGGATTGTATCCTTACATTCTCCTTTCGCCTCATCCACATTCATACATCTGGTCATACACGCAAGCCATCTATAAAAATGGCAAAAAGGGACAAGACTTGTTCCTTTTTGCCATTTTACATACTTACCATACAACATACTTAGTATGTTGTACTAAGTATGTTGTATGGGAGCCCCTTTAAATATTTTTTTATTCTGTTTTTACTATTTGTTATTACAGGGGCAACAGACACACATTATTTGTGAAAATTTCATCTGTCTTACTATCACGGTTCATGAGATAAAGCCTGGTGACAGACAGACGGAAGACAGACGGTCAGCAATAGCTTAGTTATAGGGTCTCTTTTTACTTTTTGAGTATGGAACCATTTTTTTTTTTTTAGCGTGGTAAAATCATCAAATGAGTCCTCCCACCCCGGGCGAGGCGGGAGGGACTGTCAGACTCGTACTGACTAAAATGTACGGTGTCCTTCAATAGCCTTTTATGTTCCGGGGTTACGGTAATGAGATAAGTCCCGCGACCCCGGCAGGCTTTAGCCCTCTAGAGGGGGGCCCCGTCATCATGCTGACGAAGTACGGAACCCTAAAAACTATTAATGACTATAAAATAAAAAATCATAAAAACATTGAATACTCACAGATGACCTTCGGGATCCTTATTCAAACAATCTTTGAAGTCCGTGAGCCCCCGACGAAGCAGCAACTTAATCCTCTGTTCCAGTGGAATCCGTTTCAATATCTCCTGCATATCAAATGGTATTTTCTCTTGGGAAAAACTCATATTTTCCAGCGGGCTCATATTTTGGTAATAACCTCTAGCCTCTACGTCACGTTGGTTCACATCACTTGTGATATCCCGAGTATGTTTATCAACGTTTGTTATAATATTAAGAGGATTCTCTAATAAATCAGAGGTTGTAGTCACTGAAAACGCTGAAAACCGTCCTATACTGTTGTTAGAATCATCATCAAAAATTGTTCCAAGATCAGGTAACGGTAACGTAGACTCTGGTATTAGAGATTCATTTTGCACGGTCTCCTTTTCAGTTTTCACAAACGTTTCGAATTTGTCTGGGGATATCACTAATCTCCTGGGTTGCTTCACTTCTGGCGCGTCCTTTACAACGTAGGGCTGTAAATGCTGTCTTTTGTTTCGTTTTCGGGGCCTCGTGTCTTTCTTCAGTACGTCTAAGCTTGGCAGACGTCCTGGGGAACAAGTCTCCATCGTTTGGCAGTCAGAGTCAACGGTATTCTTTACCTTACTAAAACTTGTAGAGTTCTCAGTTTGGCACGCTACACTACAACTTTTTTTAGGCACTGTCAATAGAGCATTAATACTACGAATTTTTAGTTCTTGATTTATAATAGAGCACAACGAACTAATGAGGATGTCGTAATTTTCCTGGCCTATTAGCTTGGTGACTTCGTCCGAGGTCTTTTCGAAGATCTGTCCCGAGTGACTCTGACATCTGGCAATGGTTTTATTCGAATTTGTCCCCACGGACAAACGGTTCACAATCATCATTTTGCGGACTTCCCCCCACGTGAAATCACCTTGTTTCGACGTATAAATAATATCTTCTTGCACGGGACTTTGCAACGGTTTCATTACTTTTATATTCCGGTTTTTTATTAACATTTGTTTGGTCAATATTACTGGTAGCTTTTTCACTTTGATCGGTTTCACGTCTTCCGTGGACATTTCGACTATGTTTTGAACTATTCCGCACTGAATCTATGTCGTCATTTGTTCGTCACTGTATTATTGACCCTGTCAGCGGGTGAGCGCGCGTTCTAAGCAAGAAACACAAACCAAAACGATGTTTTTTTTTCGTAAATAAAAGCGAGCATCAGGGTAACCCCCCCTGATAAGTACTAAAGTACTAATGACATGACATTCCATCCAACCAACTGAACATTGTAATATTGCGTGGTTATGGCGCATTTACACTGTACGATTCCGACCATTGATTTTCTGAAAATCCAGATCCGACCCGACCTGACTCAAACTCAATGTTTTGTGTTTACATTCTGTAATCGTCCGCTATTTTTATAACTTATTTAGCAAAATTCCTGAACACTTTTGAAATAAATAATAAAGTTGTAATTCCTTTTGCGCTAAAGTTATGTAATGCTACTGAATGCCATTTTTCTAAACAGGATTTCACAAGACTCGGTAAAACTAACGAATTTCCCTCTAAATATTTCCATCTCTCATTTAGATAAAATTATTCTTATGGCGCTCCCTCACCGCGAGCATTCACCTGTAATGTAACATAAAAGTGCGCAATTTGATGCTATATTGTCTTCGAATGTTCGAATCTGTAACGTTACATTACAGGTGAATGCTCGCGGTGAGGGAGCGCTCTAACAACAATAATTATTATTTTAACAAGAAACAAGAAGTAGAAAAAAGCTGTTTTCAAAGAAAGAAATACAGACATCAACACTTCAACCCAACCCAACCCAATCTATATCTTAGAGTCGCGGGACTTATCTCATTACCGTGACCCCGGAACATAAAGGGCTAGTGAAGGACACCGCGGATTTTAGTCAGTACGAGTCTGACAGTCCCTCCCGCCCTGCCCAGGGTGGGAGGACTCATTTGATGATTTTACCAAAAAAGTAAATAAAAAAAAACCCAATCTCTATCCAACACTATAATTAAGTATACATTGTACTATCTGAAATTAATTGATTCAATTTCATTAATAAAATAGTTACTGCGAGGCCTAAAAACGTGGTCTACATAATTTTATTGAACCTTGAGTTTTTAATTAAAGTCGTGCGATGTAAAGTGCTTTTAGAACATGAGGGTGAGGCATTCACTGGGCCTGGCATTCCCCTTGCGATAACGTCAGAACGTTGATGCAATGTTGCCAACACTCTTTCATTGACTATTCAACATGGAAAAATAGGACAAAAGCTTGTAATGTTTTTGTTTTATATTTTAGGAATCAAGTGGAATCAATGGGTACGGTTAGCCGATACAATACCTAGCAGCACTAAAAGAAAAATGGCGAATGCTGAGTAGCATAGGCTGAGACAGCTGTCAAAATGCTTCACTCTCGTCTGAACTCAGCATGGCTTCAGCCGATAATTTAGTCAGCATAGGCGGAATGCTGTTCAGCATATTTGATTTCTATTCAGATTTAGTATCGGCTAACCAGCCGATACAATACCTAAGCAGCACTAAAAGATAAATGGTGAATGCTGAGTAGCATAGGCTGAGACAGCTGTCAAAATGCTTCACTCTCGTCTGAACTCAGCATGGCTTCAGCCGATAATTTAGTCAGCATAGGCGGAATGCTGTTCAGCATATTTGATTTCTATTCAGATTTAGTATCGGCTAACCAGCCGATACAATACCTAAGCAGCACTAAAAGATAAATGGTGAATGCTGAGTAGCATAGGCTGAGACAGCTGTCAAAATGCTTCACTCTCGTCTGAACTCAGCATGGCTTCAGCCGATAATTTAGTCAGCATAGGCTGAATGCTGTTCAGCATATTTGATTTGTGTTCAGATTTAGTATCGGCTAACCAGCCGATACAATACCTAAGCAGCACTAAAAGATAAATGGTGAATGCTGAGTAGCATCGGCTGAGACAGCTGTTAAAATGCTTCACTCTCGTCTGAACTCAGCATGGTTTCAGCCGATAATTTAGTCAGCATAGGCTGAATGCTGTTCAGCATATTCGATTTCTGTTCAGATTTAGTATCGGCTAACCGTACCCATTGGGTGCGGTCACAGACTACTTAGAGATAATACGTTTAACCTAGTGATGCTGGCTATAATTTATAAAGGTGCGGTTAGCCGATACAATATCTGAGCAGCACTAAAAGAAAAATGGCGAATGTTGAGTAGCATAAATAGGCTGACACAGCTGTCAAAATCCTTCGCTCTCGTCTGAACTCAGCATGGTTTCAGCCGATAATTTAGTCAGCATAGTTGACTGTTCAGCATTTTCTGTCCAGATTTTGTATCGGCTAACCGTACCAATGAGACCACTATTTTCAAGTTCCTAAAAAAATATTTTCTCTTGGTTTTTTTATTTTATTCAGCAGCACTGCACGTTTGACGTTTTGTAGGGATGGCAACACACACGCAAGCGTTTGAATACCTAATTTGTAAACATAAATTGTTTTGCAGCAAGGTTTGTCTGTAAAATATTTTTGAGTAGGTAATTTTTTTTCTTCTATAGAAAAGTAAAAATTAGGTTTCAAAATAAACTTTTGATTATATAGAGGATTTTTTAAAATCTTTATATCTTTGTTTTTTTTTTCTTGACTATTTTTCTAAAATGTTAGTAGTAGTCCTGACTTAGTTTTTGAACGACCCTAACCTAAAAACAGGCTAGGCTACAGAATGAATAATTAAGTGTCGCAATAATTTCCTTGCGAAACTCGTTTTTTTAAATGAATATACATTATGTTATGGTAAACAAGACATAATATTTCATTCTTCTTTTTATATTACCACAAACATGTTATAAATATTGGAGTTTTCATACTTTAATTAGCAAATGAATTAACGTTAAAACTTGACAACATTCTCATGTATTTCTATTTTTTTTTGCTGAAATGCCTAGCTAAATGATTTAGATTAAAAAGCTCCTAATTCTGTCTCCATTACCTACTAAATACATGAATTTTTATCGCTAAACTGATGGAGAGTTACTCCAGAAACTTGACAAAAACTATTGTAAATGAAAATGTAATATAGTCTAACAATTTTTGATTAACGTGGCTCCGTATTAATTATTTTACAAATTACTCTCGATTAGTAAAATAAGTCAGCGAAACATTCTCATAAAACATTTGCAAGAAATCAAAATCAATTAAAACTGAATTTTAATCACTATCACACATTACCTTTGTCTGTGACTGATTAGTTATTTTTATGACAACACTTTTATGGATAAACCCTTCCTATTTCCCAGTTTTCTATTTAAAATGATAAGCCAGACACATTTAAAATTGTTCATATAGTTTGCTTATTGCGCAGTACATTTTAAACTAGTAAGTTACTGACGTCAACTAAAAATGAAACTCAGGGGAATTCCCTCCATAGACCCATACACGAAGATTTTTAAGCTGATTCTAAAAATGACAAGTGGTAAAAATAATTAGTAACAGAACTATTTCCTATAAAAAATATGTTTTATTTTTAATTTTTGCGTTGAAAAAAATGAGAAGTATGGAAGAAAAAAAAACATGCAGTGCCAACCACATTTGAAAAGGGGAGGAGCATACATCATGCAATCAAATATTATAAAGTATCTTTTAATTTATATTTAAATTTTAAGATCTTGCCTTACATAGCATTATTTATTATGAAAATCCATGCTTGTATTGCATGTATGTAGTGCAAAATATGTACAACAAGATTATAATTAAAACAAAGATATAAATTAGCATTATCTGAACCATAATCTATACCTACCTAAAGAAAAATGAAAGGTAAAATCTTAAAAAAAAAATCTAAATGTAGGTACCAGTGAATTCAATTGAAAATATTGTATTCCTACTCACTCAAAGAACTATGCACTTTAGCTATATGCAAGTAAAGCTGATATTTCAATGACCTATTTTATTATAAAAAAATTCAATCAAAATTATGGTTCAATAGAATTTCAACTTTATAATGTAAGTTATTGAATTTATCTTAATAAAACATTGATGTAGGTATAGGTAAGTTAGGTTCAAAATGGTTCACAATGCTAGTTATGTACCTAGTATCTTGTGTAAAATGTTTTATACCATCAAGAAATGTTCAGTACTAGTAGCAGCCTACTCTACAGGGGTCGCGGGACTTTCGAGCTACCGTGACCCCGGAACGTAAAGGGCTATAGAAGGACACCATGGATTTTAATCAGTACAAGTCTGACAGTCCCTCCTGCCCTACCCTGGGTGGGAGAATTCATTTAATGATTTCCACCACCATGTCCATTTCCAGTACCATGAGTCCAAGTCTTTAGGCTGTGGGAAAGAGATGACGACGACTTGTATAGCTCTGTCTCTGTCCCACAGCCTAAACTGGATCGCGTGGTAAAGGTCATAGCACACTTAAACGACTCTGCTCCAACGCCGCCCTAAACTAAGACGACTGTTAACAGTCCATGCGGTGATAGCTAGCAGACGGCCAGCTATCCACCCGCCGACCACTCTCGCTTTTCGAGATAAACACAGTGCGCGAGCGGCAACGGGCGGGGCGGGGCGACTGCTAGCAGAAAGCGCGCGCCGCGCAGACACCGCACCGACCGGGACCGCTCGTTTTCGACGTGCGGTCAGCGCCAGCAAGACATCAACTACCGAGCAGTCTGACGGCCGTAAGCTCGCTGACAGCGAGCTGTCTGCTAACTTATGATGCTAATGTAAAATATATCTAAAGAGCAATATTTAAAGCCCATAATTAAATTATATTCTTTTTGCCGGGTGGGAGCAGAGTCGTGTAAGTGTGCTATGACCTTTAGGCCTCTGTAAGTCATACGTGCTCGGGTCTGGCTGTGAGTGAGTGGAAGGCGGTTCTTTGGCTTCAGGCGTTTCATGTGTCGAGGTGTTCCACATCACTATCAATGTTGACAGCACGGTTGGCAGTGGCTGACCGATTTGACTCCTACGCAGCGTGTCGCGGGTTTGATTCCCGCACAAAAATATTTATATGACCTACAAGTAGTTGTTCCGGGTCTGGGTGTTTGTGTATGTGAGTTTATAGGTTTGTAAACGCACCCACGATACAGGAGAAATTCCTAGTGTGGGGCAACGTTTTAAAAAAAAAAATGTGGTAAAACAGTTGACCGCCCCAGATATCATGGACTTTGCTGCAGTAATAGTGTGGCCAAAGAATCAACATTGCAATGTAGCAATACCTATACATACAACGTGTAACGCCAAAAGCGCAAAAAAAAATTGGTTTTTCATATACGATCAATTTCTCATTTTGTATGAAAAACCAAATTATTTTTTTTGCGAATTTCCAAAAGTCTTAGAACAAACTTTGTTCAGTAACATGGGCTGAGTTACCCCACGAAAGGTTTTGCGCATTTAACGTTACTTACACGTTGTTTATACATACTACATATAAAAACTAAAATTAAAAGTAAAATATTTACAAAAATAACTAAATTAAAACTAAAATTTTAAATGTATAAAGCGTCAAAAAACTCATCCACATCGCTGTCAATGGGGAATGGTATTTTTTTTAAATCATTATCATCTTGTAATAGTTGTTATAATTATAAAGACCGTTGGGTTGACGATATTGTCAAGATCGCGGGGAATAAATGGATGAGAGAGGCACAGAACCGAGAGATATGGCAACAAAAGGGGGAGGCCTATACCCAGCTGTGGGTGATCCCGAGCTGATATGATGATGATCATCAAATGAGTCCTCCTACCCAGGGCAAGAGGGTCTGTCAGACTTGATACCCCTACTGACTAAAATTTACAGTTTCCTTCAATAGCCCTTTACGTTCCGGGATCACGGTAGCTCCTTTAGTCCCGCGACCCCGGGAAACACATACACGCAGTCGGGTAAAAATAAACTACTTAGAGTAGGTACTAAAGTGGGCGTGAATTGTAGGCAAATCGCATGACTCAATAAAATAGTTACAATCGAAGGGGGCGTAAGTAGGTGCCTACTAGATATATATCAAGAAAGTTAGTACTAAATACAGTACCTACCTATCAGCTTCCCCTATTTGGGGGATGAATTATTTTTTCGTCGAAATCCTGGTGGCAATGCATGGCGATATAGGTAAGTATGCGCGTGAAAGCGTAAGAAACACAAAGTCACATTGCTTCCACGTGTATAATAATCTAATAGGTATTACCTCACTTCTTACTAAATATTTTAAAGGCGAAAGTTTGAGCATGTGTCATCATCATCATCAGCCTATTTTTGGTAGGACATGCCGGTTTCCTCACGATGTTTTCCTTCACCGTTTTGAGAGCAGGTGAAAGGTGGTGATGAAATAAATTACACAAAGTAATGATGATAATTTGAAAAAAAAAATAAGGTTAATGAAAAGAAAAAAACTTTCAATAAAAACACTTTCAATAATTCATCACACAGTAAATCTTCTGTATTAACATCCAAACTCACACTCTGGCCAGTGCGAGGGATTGGCTCGATACAAGGTACCTTTTCATACGAGTATCGCTATTGTTTCCATGGGATAATTATTGAGTTTATAATATAAGTCAGGATCTATTGGTTTATGGCTAAATTATTTACAGTCTCATGGATCGAACTTCAAGGTAAGACCGTGTTTGCCTAAAGGCGCTCGCTCACCGCGAGCATTCACCTGTAATGTAACGTTACAGATTCGAACATTCGTAGACAAAAGCGTCAAATGGCGCACTTTTATGTTACATTACAGGTGAATGCTCGCGGTGAGCCTTTGGTGGTAATTCATTCCGGGATTCCCGTGCCTCTGAGAGCGCCGTTGGTTCCAGATAGGCCTTACCATGAGTTTTAAAAAGCGACGTTGGCTATTATTATGCCATTCATCTATATATATGCCTTTATATTTCTTATCTTTATATTTATATGCCTTTTCCCAACTATTTGGGGTCAGCTTCCAGTCAAACCAGATGCAGCTCAATATCAGTATTTTACATGGAGCGACTGCCGAACCTCCACAACCCAATAACTGGGTAATACAATACCCTATGGTGTTTTCAGACTTTAGAGCTTAATTTATAGTAGGTAACGCCTGTCAAGAACTAAAAATTACAAAAATATGAAAATAAACCATTATGAAACGGTTTCAAAAACTCAACAAGAACGCAACAAGATAATAAGACAAAACTTTTTCTCAAACACCAATGTAACCTGTGCTTACCACACTGAAAAAAACAACTTTCGTTACGAACTCTGTGTCGCGGGGAATCCCCGACGTATATTTTGGGAACAAGGACAAACAGATTTATAATCTACGACAATCTACGTTGGCAAGAGAGGGACGGGATCATCAGCATTTGCTACGCAACTAGATAGGAATTTTTTATTTATTATTATGATCAGATGGTATAGCTATGTGCGAGCCAGCAAGGTCACACTGAAATGTCATCTTTTACGTCTTTAGCTTTAGTGACGATGGAAATTGTCTTCTAAGAGGAACTAGAGATGTTCTATTTATATTATCGAGAAACAGACAACATTGAAAAGAATTACCTATAGGTACTTGATGGGTTGGTCATCTGGAGAGCATGACTGTGTGAAAACAAGTTTGAGTTGGTAACTAACTAAAGAAAATGTCATGCCCATTTCAATGCGTAGATCTCTATGGAGAAGAACGGGCAAGAAACTCCATGGACACTTTTTTTTAATCTATACCTAGGTACTTATAATAAATCTGTAGAGAGGTCAATTCTGTACCCACATGAATTATATTTCCAAAAAAACTATCAGGGGGTGATTAGGGATCGATACTGATGCCAAAAATGCAATTAACAAAATTATTGTCTGTCTGTCTGTATAACCGTTATAGAAACAAAAACTACTCGACGGATTTTGACGAAACTTGGTACAATTAGTACATGCTACAATCAATAGGAGCAGAGCAGTGAAGGGAAGGGAAATGTTAGGAAAACGGGAGAAGTTACTCCACACACGCTAATCTTCGGAACTACTGGACGGATTTGATTGTTTTTTTTTTTTTTTTGTATAGCTATTAAGTCTGGGCAACATCAAGGGCGGATCCAGCTTTTATATCAGGGGGGGGTCACCATGTCGCAGACAGCTTTTCTCCATTGTTTAGTTCAGATAGATATAGCTATTATTATACTTTATATTATAAAGCAGAGGCGGCCAACCCGAATACCGTGACCCTGGATCGTAAAAGGCTATTGAAGGACACCGTGGATTTTAGTCAATCCAAGTCTGACAGTCCCTCCTGCCCTGTCCTGGGAGGACTCGTTTGATGATTTTACGACGCTAAAAAAAGGAAAAAAGGGGTGCCCAACGGGTCAATCGCGACTAATAGTCCAGTCGATCGAGGCAAGGCAAAAAATATAAATAGTAGGTAATATTATAGGACCTTTAGCAAACCTATACAGGATCTTTCTTTTAAATTGACCAAAAGGGAGAAATCTGCATCCATAAAAGATACGGGAAATCTTTCTTAGGGACCTTTAGCAATTTTTTGATGTTGATAATTTTGGCGTTTTACTTTTTTGGTCAAATGTGAGTGGTCCCCAAAAATGAGTGAACTTGGGCAATTTTTTTCACTCGTCAAACAGCATAATATTAATAAAAATTGGTACCTATAATTTGTATGAAAAAATATTTTGCTAACCAACTTCCGCCGTCCCGATTTTTTCTTCCAATACATTGAAATGATTTTTACACGCAACAGAGTAGAATGGCACGTTCCAGGGTCACGGTAATGGAATAAGTCCCGCGACCCCGGCAGGCTTTGACCCTCTGAGACCCAGGGCTCCATCATTTTGCTGCCGCTCTTTGAGGCGCGCGTGGAACACAACGCGCCGTCGACCCGGGCATGGTCCATGGTCGGACAGCGAGTTGCCCTTTACTCGCCGCCCGCATACCCATGCGTACGGTGGCCGGAGACCGTCTTGCGACGTCCGTCGCCGTGGGCGTCCACCACCGCGGGAGCTAATGGATCCTAAGAAAGTTTTTCCGTATCTCTTATAGATTCAGATTTCTCCCTTTTGGCCAATTTAAAAGAAAGACCCTGTACCTATTAAGTTGATTAAACATCACCAACTCAGACTTCCAATCCTGCCCTGGGATCTGGAGGCGACTGCCCTCCAGCGCGTCTATGAGTGAAGTAGAGACGCGGCGGGAAGAGCTCCGGCGCGATCTCAGGGCAGTATGGAGGGGACGACTGTCGCAACCGAGGTCCGGGCACGCCGCAATCGCGGCAGTAAGACCCCTCTTTGAGGAGTGGCTGGAGAGACGTCACGGCGTCCTGACCTATCGGATGACGCAGGTCCTCACCGGACACGGAAGTTTCGGGAGGTTCCTGTGTCTGATAGGGAAGGAGGAAACGCCCGGGTGCCACCACTGCGAAGATCGCCCGGAGGACACAGTAGAGCATACGGTGCAAGACTGCCCAGCTTGGGCAGTGCACCGACGTGTCCTCACGGCGGCGATAGGCGCGGAGACCTCTCGCGCCCGGCATTGGTTGCGGCCATGCTGCGGGGCGAGACGGAGTGGGAAGCGGTCGCCTCCTTCTGCGAAGCAGTAATGCTCGTGAAGGAGGAGGCGAGCCGCGAGAGAGAGAGGACAGCGTCCTCCCTCCGCCCCAACCGCAGTGGTAGGCGCCCACGGCGTCGGACGTCAGCAGACGATCTCCGGCCACCGTAGGCGCGGGCATGCGGGCAGCGAGTAAAGGGCAACTCGCTGCCCGACCATGGACCATGCGCGCGCCTTAAAGAGCGTCAGCATAATGACGGGGCCCCCTCTCAGAGGGCCAAAGCCTGCCGGGGTCGCGGGATTATTTCCTTACCGTGACCCCGGAACATAACAGGCTACTGAAAGACACCGTGGATTTTAGTCAGTAGAAGTCTGACAGTCCCTCCCGCCCTGCCCGGGGTGGGAGGACTCATTTGACGTTTTTACCAAGCTAAAAAAAAAAAAAAGACAATCCAAAGTATAGTAAAAAGGAAACAATCTCACATGTGATACCATGAATAAGGAACTTCTAAGACTGATTAATAAAAATTACTACATCATTGTGTACTAAACTATGCTGTTTCATGTTTTTTAAGATTTCAAGAAGTATGTAATTGGTAGATCGCACAGGGTTTCGTTAGTAAACAGTAGATCTTATGTCTAATCAAGTTGGCCACCCGGCACCCCTGCTATAATATGTATAACCAATAACAGCACAGAATTGTATTATGATTATGTGCGTCTTTCGCGTTTAATTTGTTTAAGTGTATAATAAAATTAGATAAAGTTGCAGTGGCCACCTATGACCCAGCCTGTCGCCCAGGGGGGGGTCATGACCCCCATGACCCCCCCCCTGTATCCGCCACTGGGCAACATATACGCTATAGTTTATCTTGGAAACTTGAACACCTGATGCAGAACTGCAATATATCAGCTAAACTATAAGAGATACAAAAATAGCGCCATAGCAAAAATTTATCCGCGTGATGAGCATTTTCTGTTTATAACGGAAACTTGTTACTTACATCATTCATTTTGAGATGTACCTACATTATGTAAGGATGAAGTTAGCAAGTTAAGTGTCTATAGTAAAATTAAATTATAAGTATTTAGGCCCTAAAATACTCTCGACTTTATTAGTGAGATTCTTCGTTCAGAAAGGTAAGGTGTGCAGTAGCATCACATGAAAGGATGAAGGTCATAGAAAAGATGGATGGATTGTGTGAGGAATGTAAATCTTCGATACCTAGTTAATTTTAATATTAGTACTTAATCATTTTTACCCGTGGTGTTAGGCAACTGGGCTTCTTCCAATTGTAATGTCCCTTTGTGCCTATTGGCCTTGTTTTGTTCTGTCTCCTGCTTGCATGGAGGGAACTGGAAACATAGTTTTCCTACTCCTCCACTATTCTTTTCTGATTAAGTTTCGTTGCAGGATCCAAAACGGGTAAAAAATTCATTCTCCGGGACACGCCGAGCTTCATAGTTTTTTTTTTTTGGATTTCAGGAGTTGCAGTAGTTTGGGAATAGTGTGGTGGGTGGTTTGTCCCAATAAAATTAAAGTCAATTGAAGCGTAGCGTGGTCTAAGTCAGACAATCAGATTACCACGGGATGTCGTATTACCCAGTCTAGGGTTGTGGAGGTCAGTCAGTGGCTTCATGTAACATACTGGTATTCAGTTGCATCTGGTTCGACTGGAAGCCGACCACAACGTAACTAGTTGGAAAAAGCAGATACCTAGATGATATTAATAGGTACAGTCGTCAACAAAATAGACATGTAGACATAGCAAGTCAGCAAGTTATGCACGGTTTTCAAATTAGCCGTGTTTTGAGAGGCATTTATTATTGTGGGTCGATTTAGCCGTGCGGCCAGTTACCAATTGCATCGCTTGCAAAAATATTATAGTAGTAAAAACAAAGCTGTAACTAGCCTTCTTTGCGCCCCGTGCGAACTTTTTCACTGTGCCCTGTTTGGCCATTTGTGTGCCCTCTGCCTGGGCATCGCTTGGCACTCTTTTATTTTCGGCACTGACTAAGAAACTAGTCGAATTGTTAGTAAGATGGCGAAAATTCGACTCGTGTTAAAGTCTAATAATGTTTTAACCCTATACTTGGCAGAGAATTTTACCTTTAGAAAAATTAACTTTTACTAGTTCCCTATGTTAATTGGATCATAAGGATGTCAGGAAAAATAAAACAAAAAATCTCTGAATTTCAGTTTTCAGGATATATTATGTGTCTTCAAGTGCACACTGCCAAGCTCACAAGAAAAAACATACAAAGAAAACTGTGTCTTTACATGCACACTGCCATGTAATCACTAATCTAAAAAAGAAACAATAACATAAAAATAACATTATTCTCGAAATATATCAAAACAATTTGAAATTCATTAGGATCTTGGTTCGATATGGTTACGATATAGACATAGTAAAACATTTTTTCTATTACTATTTATTACAGTATTCAGTCCTAATGCTCTGAGATCAACGTTTTCTTACATGTCTATCTAAGTATGTAACAATATGAAAAACTTAAATACTATTTAAGTACTTAGTATGAAAATCTTTAAAGCAATTTCGCCCTTCAACTATTAGCCCAGTCAAAGAACAGTTATAGAGGGAAATTCTTGGAACACAATTTTTACTATGTAACTTTGTTTAGACTAATTAGGAGGTGAACATAATTATTAAAAGTCTCCGCCCCTAGCCCTTGAGCTGGGGGGTGGGGGGGGGGGTGGTTGCAGCTACCTTTTTTGTTTTTTTCGCTTATATCTCGGAACCCAAGTGTCGAAACGGTATAGCATGTATGAACATTATAAATGCTAAATAAACCAAGTATTATTCAGTAAGTATTTCCATAACTTGTACAGATTCCGAGGTAACCGCTCTTGAAGGTCTGTAATTTTGGGAAACAACATTTTGACCTTTTTGCGTTTGGAAAGTTGTATTTTATATCGCAAAAGATCCAGAAACCAGCAGCAGTTATTTGAGACCCTCCCTTCACTACTTTAGATGAACAAAGTCAAGTGAAACCTACATCTTGAGGTGGAATGGGCCTCCAGCTAAAAAAGCCTCCCTCAATGCCCAGAAGTATAAGTGATTCTTGAATTCGGTGGACACCATGATGCTTGATATTTCTTATCTTCCTCCCACCGAGGGAGCAGTAAAAAATAGCGCAGAAACTCATTTTAGGCTAGATAGTGAAACACGAATGAACAACTTGTGGAGTGAGGACCCATTTTTTGGGTCCGGGGACCCGTCTTCGGAGACATCTTGATGAGGTCTACACATCTGGAATGCGTTTTCCATAGATTCGCAAGATTCTACATCAGACTTAGCTCCACATTTAGGCACCAACGCTAGAATTTTTCAACTTCTAGGCATCTGAAATAAAAGTATTGCAAGCAAAAGCAAAGGAATTTGGTGGAAAGTGTGATACGAATTGTTGTCATGCATTATGAAAAAAACTCTGTCTGAAGAAAGGCTCGAGTATGTAGTAGCACAGCATTTATAAACACAACATTCACAAGTAGTAACCATCTATGACGTTGGCAGTGTGCATTTAAATATACACAACAAATAAATTGTCATTCACACTGCACCAGGCAGTGTGTATTTAAATGCACACCTTACAAAAATCGTGAATTACTATATATGCAAAAAAGATATCAAAGAAATAATATAAACAGACTATTGCGTAAAGCTTGCATAAAGTAAAATTATAGCAAATTCATACATTTAACTTAATCTAAGTGAGATAAAATACGATACTTACAATTGCAATGCACAGGCTCTGACGGACGGTTCGCCATTTTGTTCACCACTGACAAAGTGTGAGCCAGACAATTATAGATTTCTTTTTCTCACGTAAACAGACGTATAGGAAATCACTTGGAGTTATAATTAAAACGATTCGATGTAATATTTTGTTTAAAAAAAAGTCTGAATTCAATGTGCATTTAAGTGCACCATGTCAAGTATAGGGTTAATGCGTACCAAACTCTTTGGCTGTATGCTACTTGCACATGCAATGCTGTCTGCATACATATCTTTTTCTTGACTGTACATTTGGTTTCCAGTGGTTTCAAATAAAAACAAAACATAAGGTATTAATACTTTTTATTTAATACAAACGTAATTTTAATTAATCAGTATTTTTACATTAAAAGAGATCAAAAGAGTACAAAAATTAAGTCTTTTTAAAAATACTGTAATGTTATATAACTTATATATCAGTCGCATTATGTTCAATTGTTACATTTTGGGGTGCAAACAGAACTCACAAACAGTCTTATGTACCTACTAAGTTCATTTTGTGAAATCACATAAACGGCGAAACACGTTCTGTACTGATTTGAACAACTTCTAAGAGAAATCATTATTTTTAAGAAATCACAATACGTATTATTTATAGTTATCCCGTGTGAACACAATATCGGGATGAAAACTATGTGTTAATCCAGGTTATAAACTATCTGTGTAAGAAGTTTCATCCAAATCCGTTCAGTAGTTCTCGTGAATGAGTAACAAACATCCATCCAAACAAATTTTCACGTTTATTATTTAGAATTGACGAACTAAATAATTTTTTAATTTATTTATACTGTAAAATACCCTATTATGATACTTTTGTTACTAACTCAGTAACATTTTTAAAGACATTATCATCTGCGTAGCCTTTTCCCAACTATATTGGGGTCGGCTTCCAGTCAAACCAGATTCAGCTAGATATCAGTATTTTACATGGAGCGACTACCTATCGGACCTCCACAACCCAGTAATCACACCTTGAGATTGGAGCTGGTAGCTAGTAATATTATAAATGGGAAAAATTCTGAGGGCGGATGTTTGTTACTCCTTCATGCAAAAACTACTGTACGGATTTGGATGAAACTTGGTACACAGATAGTTTATAGCCTGGATTAACACATGTAGGACATTTTTTATTCCAATTTCATGTTCCCGTGGGATAATTTACGTGTTGTAGCGTGGAAGGTGGCAACGCATATTATTATCGTTTATTGACTTTGTTATTACAAAGAGTATCTTTCGTAACTCCTTTAAGTTCCGAGGAAGCCCCGCAAATGATGAAAATGCAGTATACATTATGCAATATTATAATACTAGCTGTTACCTGAGACTTCGCCCGTGTGTCACTCTAAAATTATCCTACGGAAACAGCGAGATACAATTATGTGTTATTTAAGACTATAGCCTATATCAAAGCTAAATTTCATCAAGATCCACTCAGCCTCGGGCATGCTGGCGGCGAGTGATGGGCGGCTCGCTGTCCGACCATGGACCATGCCCGGGTCGACTGCGCGTTGTGTTCCACCCGCGCCTTAAAGAGTGTCAGCATTGTGACGGGGCCCTTCTAGAAGGCCAAAGCCTGCCGAGGTCGCGAGACTTACGAATTACCGTGACCCCGGAACGTAAAGGGCTGTTGAAGGACGCCGTGGATTTAGGTCAGTACAAGTCTGACAGTCCCTCCCGCTCTGCCCTGGGTGGGGGGACTCATTTGATGATTTTACCACGCTAAAAAAAAAGTCGACTCAGCCTTTCTTATGTGATTGAGAAACATACATCCATCCATTTAAAAGTCCAAGATTTCGTATTTATAATATTAATAATTTTGAAAATAAATAATAAAATAATAGTAAAGGCAATATTTCTGACTTTTGCACGTTATTAAGAGTAGGTATATCTACATTTGCACCAACATTCATCAAAATCGGTTTAGCGATTTAGGCGTGAAAGTGTAGCAAACAAACTTACAAATTTTTCACATTTATAATCTCATATTAGTTAGTTTAACCGTTTCCACACACACGAAGATGCCTAGACAGTTATATTTGTTGAATTTTCATCCTTTAGCGTTAAGCAGAGAGTTTAAAATCCAACTGCTTGTAATAATAATATACAAGCAGTTGGATTTTAAACTTTCTGCATTTAAGCATTACTTTAGTCGTTATTGTATTTTGATCTTTCTGTGGTGCGGCGAGCGTTGAAAATGCAACAGCGCGATTAAAATCTTAGTTAACACTTAGTGTTAGTGAAAATCGACAACACAATGGCATTCCACAACGTACCACGTTTTTAATACAAGGGGAATAACCATCTCATGAACTTTATAAGGCAAAAGTGTTTGATAAACTTAAACAGAAAATTACCTAGAAATATTTTTATAAACCACTGGGAATTTTGTTGTGAAATGCTGATGAAACTTTTTAATTATCTTTAGGTACATATTGTACGGGTCGCGGGAATGTCTGTAAAAGACGCAGTGGCCCTGGAACATAAAGGGCTGAAGGAACAGGGTGGGCTTTTAGACAGTTTTTTTTTGTCTGGTTAGATCATCAAATGAGTCCTCTCACCCAGGGCACAGAGCAGGGCGGGAGGGACTGTCAGACTTGTACTGACTAAAATCCACGGTGTCCTTCAATAGCCTTTTACGTGCGGGGCCACGGTAATTCATGAGGCCCGCGACCCCGGAAGACTGGCCCTCTAAAGGCCCCGTCATAATGCTTGACACTCTTTGCGCGTGGAACACAACGCGCCGTCGACACGGGCATGGTCCATGGTCGGACAGCGAGTCGCCCATTACTCGCCGCCCGCGCCTACGGTGGCCGGAGATCGTCTAGCGACGTCCGTCGCCGTGGGCGTCTACCATGGATTAACACATAGGATAATTTTTATCCATACATAACGTTCCCATGGGATATTTTCCGACCTTTTAGCGGGTAATGTCGCGGGCAGAAAATATTATTGTAAAATTACTTGAAACTCTGTCATACCCTTATAGTTTTGTAGTAAATATACATAATATAAAAAACACGTTAAAAACACATTAATATAAGCAAGTCTCATACAAAAAACAGTTTTTAGAAAAAGGTTAAATTTTTCCAAAAATCCTACATCATCTAAAACTATTTTTTTTAAATACTTTATACAAAATCAATGTTTTTATTACGCTTATTTTTTTTTTTTATTATAAAAGCTAATATCTAAGGCACTAAATAAAATATAATACTAATGCTCGCGTGTACAGTCACGAGCAATAACATGTATACACTTAATAAAATTAAAACGCAATTTACTCGTGAAATACTGGTTTCCACTTTGAAATAAGACCTATTTCGTAATAGTATGGCTTCCTAAATATAAGTCTAATGAAAAGGCAAAAGTTTAATCAATATGAAAGCAGAACATCGCTTTTGAATACTGCTTAGTGTATTCGTTGTGTGCGCGATGACAGCGCCCCTAGTGGCCGCAACTATTCAGGACTTGTCATCTGTCAAATCATGTCAACTAGATGATAAGATATCTTTGTGATATTAAATTTCGACTAGTTTTTCAACGAAATTGAAAAAATAGTGTAAAAAGTGAGTGTGTATATTATACCTAGCGATTTTCTTCCTCGTGGAAAATATGGATATTATAATACGCACGGGATTTGAATCGGTTAAGCATAAAATACATTTCCAACCTCAAACTGAGCAAAAAGGGAAAAAATTAGTATTAGCACAGCATGTGAGAGAAGTGGAAGAGCTTAGAACGAACGGGAAAAGTTAAAGTTAAAGTTTTCGTATTAAATTATAAAGAAAGTTATGAAAATAAAGCAACTTGACACATGACAGCCCAGAATTAATTCACATTTCTGCCACGTCGTGCGCTACGATCGATTTGCCGTTCCCCACCACCCACTTCGCACATAGTCAATACATACTATTGCTCGTGACTGTACTACTAAACACTACATGCAATGCACTGTTGGTGCAGTGGTTGACAGATCAACTGCTGATCTGTGCGTCGAGGGTTCGATTCCCACACGGTATAAATACATGTTGAGCTGCTTGAGTTCTGAGTCGAGCTACACGATAACCGACAAATGCTTGCACTGACTGGACAGGTCTACTCAAATCTGTGTGGTTCTTTCCTCAAAAGACCATCTCAGACACCCGCATGGTCCTCGTATGACCTGAGCAAAACAATGTCTGGACTTTAAAAGAGACAGTGACCTCTGAGTTTGTTTCGGATGTTTCTTCTCAGAGTAGTCAGGTACGAAACACCGGCCCCATCTAGCTTTAAAAATATTAGTTGTGACGTGTAAAAGTGTTTTTTCATAACCAATTTACAAAATAAATATCATCTGTCATCTATAACGTAATTATTACAATTCAAAAGTGCCTGAAACTGGTCTTTTAGGAATGAATACTTCAATTATCAGAAATTACAACGAGTTATTTATCATTTTGTGAAATCTCGTTTTAAGAGCGCATATTCTGAATGAAACTTGGCAACGTCGCAAATGGCAATGAAAATTGAATACGGAATGCAATAATTAATATCGTAACACCGAATATTATAATATATTTTTAGACGTAAAAAAAGCATTTGGAAACATTCCAAATGCCTTTTGTACACCTGAAACGCTTACAACAGCAAACTCAGTGTTTTAATTGCATTCATATATCAGTTTTCTAGTGCACTACAACGCCATATTTCTTATTTCCATACAGTAATATTGCCAAATTATTTAAAACTTGTAAATATTTGACAGTTATTAGCAACGTTGCCAACTCTCTGGTTATACGCCCTTAAGTATGTATGTAAAAGCTTATAGTGTTTAGTGGTGCAAGCGAATTTAAATCTAAATCTACTTATTATAAAGTTAAATATTATTTAAGTTATACCAAATATGGTAGAACCTTTTGCAAAATCGGTGGTGTACAGTCTTCTCAATTAAAATTCGCATTTTTTATGTGTTTTTTTTATGAATCGGTGGATTTTATGTTGCATTGATGAATTTTAAAATAAGTGTACATATTTTGTGAAAAAAAAAACACACACACACACAAAATCCTCCTTTTCGAAGTCGGTTAAAACTTACATAAAGAAGATTGAGGTTAAAATTATTGTTTAGTAAAATAAATAGGATATTTTTGTTAGTTATTTATAAACCATAGTTAAGTTACAAAGTGTACGTAAGTAATATGGACGAATTTAATAGCTGCCATAATGCAAATTAACTAAAAAAATATGGATCGTAAATGAGACTTCTTCAAGATCCCAAAAAAAAATAACTGAATTTGAATCTATTACACCCAATGAGATCAGCGCACAAATCAGTTAAACAAACAAAAAAATGTAGTGACACACTGAAAATGGGTCATTTATATGTCCCTAAAGCTACGTTTCGCTACTATTCTGGGTATAAAGGTTTCGACACACAAACGGTTAGAAATTCTATTTCTAGTTAGCTTTTGTCTTTTACTTGTCAAGGCCGCGGCAACTCTTAATTTTTTTAGCACATTAAAGATTGTTTGTGGAAAGAAACACTCAATTGCAAGCAGTAAGGCCGCTGCCTCGAATCTTGCGGGCAGCGGCGCGGCGGCGGCGGCGGCGCGGAAGCGGCGCGTTCGTCGCAGACCCATTCTCGAAACTAGCGGGCAGATCGCGCGTCACTATAGCCGCATAGTGTTGTGTTCATGATTTTGTCGTCGAGATATTTGTTTTTATTCGCGAACGAAATGTCTGAACAATGACGGCAACATCTTTTTTATTCAAATTTATTCCTAACGTTCGATTTATTGTGGTCAAAACACTAGAGCGCAGGCGCGCGGGCGGTGACTGTTTGTCGAGTACACCGCTCGCTGCCGGCTCCCGCCCCGCTATTTTCGAGAGTCGGTCCATTTGATTATACGCATAACATCCTGCCGCTCCCGGCCGCCGCCGCCGCCGCCCCGCTGCCCGCAAGATTCGAGGCAGCGGCCTTATGCTCACAAAATCGAGACTTTATTCCATTCTAAAGGTAATATGGTACAATATAATATCTGTTTTTTTTTTTTATATATTTTTATGTGGTTGTGATGTCTTGTATACCATGGTGATCATTTGTGTGTCAATGTACCTTACACCCTGTTGATTTAATCATTTTTATTTTTATAAGTTCTCGCTAACATTTTTCCTTAAAAAACTGTATGAAATATTTCAAAGATCCATAATAAATAGTAGATCTTTCGTGATTCCTATTCTATCATACAAAAATTGTGGAAAAATACAAAAAATATACATCATCTTAAAGTCTAGAGGTGGGTATCTACAAATATTATAATGACAGACTTTTAACTCAATTTGAAAAAAATACCTGCTAAATACATTTAGTGCTGAACTTCATAATTTATTTCATCACCACTTCTCTTAAAACGCTGAAGGAAACCGGCATGTCTTAGAAAATAATAAATCGAAGACATGTGACATCTACCAACCCGCATTGGGCCCGCGTGGTGGATTATGGCCCACTCCCTCTCACAGAGAGGAGGCCTGTGTCCCAGCAGTGGGAATTTCAAGGACTGATTTATGCCGTCCCTATAAACTATTATATGTCTGACAGATATACAAAGATATATATTTTAATTCGTTCAGTACTAAATGTATATTGTAGTATACATTACAAATTAATCTGAGTTTTATTAAGTTTAATTTCAGTATTATGCTAGTATTTCAAATTGTGTTTTTAGCTGTTAAAATAATTCATTCAAAATGTATGTCTTAGGCACTTCGTAAGTTCTAACTAAAAACATATTAATAATACTAGCATTATTATTAATAATAGTTATTATACGTCAAGTCTGCCATTTGATAAGTGTATATTATTATTAATATTAAAAATACAGTCTTATAATCAAATTCAAATTCTGCTGAAAAAAATAATTTCAATTTTGTTTCTGTAAGTCCAACATACTTTGACTAAATAAATTAAAAATGATTGTGTTTTATAGCAAACATAACTTCACATCAGTTTCCGAACGGCTTGACAGAATTGTACCCTCACAATGCTAAAATCATCTTTGCTTTGTTCTTTTTTTCGAGTTCCAAATCATTTTGTTAATTATTTAGTCAATGTATGGTATTTTTTCAAGTTATTTTAGCAAGTTACGAAAATACAAGTAACTATCACAAAAAGCTAGTATCTTGTGGCCATTTCACAACGGACGACAGTGTAAAACAACATGGTATAACTGAATGGGAACATTTTTTTTTAATAAATCTGTAACTTATGTAATGGGGATGGCAACTGGGAAACGAATGGCGCTAGTATAGCTATTTCCAAGCATTTTCATTGGTTCAAATCTTATAGGTACTTCAAAATAGTACTACCTCATTGGTCGGATTAGGACTTAGATATGGTCGCGCCATCTACAATTAGCTTTGACCGGCCTTCCCCATTAGGTCGTAATTTTTTCAGCAGAACCAAAAAAAAAAGTTAGAATAAAACATCTAAGCCACATTCTCATCAATCACTAAATTATTTTCATCTAAAGATTCACTTAAATCACTATTATCACATTCCTCCTCATAATTATTAACGCTATGGAGATAATTCTCCATGTTTGAAAAACTCACCATTAATTGCTTTTCAAAGAGACTCTTCGTGAAGATATTTCTTTCCATCGTAGTCCTCAGCAAATTAGCTAGTATAGGATTAGACTTCAACATTTCTGGCTTCAAAGTATTCAAATCAAAGTTTTCTTTGCCCGTGTCCGTGTGTGACCTCTTGTGTAGTACAAACACATCGGGGTCTTTAAAGCATTTTGAGCACTCTTCGCATTGGAATGAGGTCTTGTTTTGAGTGTCCGGGCTGGAGTTGTGGGTGGTTCGTAAGTCCTGGCTGGTGGTGTCCACCTGTTCAGTGGTGGTTGATGAGTGTGGGGGCAAGTCTTCTGGTGGTGTTTGTGGGAGGCCTGGGAAATACATGGTAGATTGTAGTGAAGTGTATTGCACGTTTATATTGTTAAGCCTGCTCTACACTACTCGCGAAGTTGGTCGAAGTAGAAGGGCACTTCGCTTCGCTTCGTGCAACTTCGGCTCGCTTCGGGCGACTTCCATTTGTTGTCGGTTTTTGCGACCGAGTCAAAGGGCTCAATGAGCTCCTCGCGAAGTTGTGCGAGTGTGTAGTCACATACTTCGGGACTTCGATCAACTTCGACGAGTACTTCGTCGAGGCAACTTCGCGAGTAGTGTAGAGCATGCTTTACGTCGACCGTATTGCGAGACCAATCTATAAGCTTCTCGAAGATTCCACAAGTTTGGGCGTGTTCCCATTATGTCGTAACGAATAATTTATAGTTGGACGACTGTCGTCTCTAGCTGCCCCCATTAATACGATTGTTTGTCGTCAATTTTTTTTATCGTTTAGCGACTATCGTATCTAGCTGTTCCCATTGGATCGCGACGACACTTTATCGTTTCACGGCAGTCGCTTTGTCGTTTACACATCATTAGCAAGCTACAAATCTACAGTCGCCTCTACGTTTTCTTGGACATCAGTAGTGCGTTTAGGCTCCAGAGTTCAATGGACGAAGACGAAGACGAATAATAAGGTGTTATTTTTGGAAAAGAAGGAAGATGTCGCATTTTGTAAACGACGAGCCGATATTTTTATCCTGGCTACGATAGATTTGTGGTCCGGATTTAGTCGTAATGATTTTTTATCGTTTCACGACTGTCGTGCTAGCCGGTCCCACTGTCTTGACAATCTGTTGTCACTGCAAAACATGTTGTAGACGACAGGAAGTCGTGTCGTTCTATATGTGAACCAGTGAACACCTCCATTTAAATACATTTAGCCATGACACTTAAAACTACATACGATTATCTATCGTCAGGATATAGTGGGATTGGAAAGCGCCCCAAATCGGTTTGTCCTAGAACCTAAAAACCGAAGACATGTGACATCCACCAACCCGCACTGGGCCCACGTGGTGGATTATGGCCCACTCCCTCTCACAGAGAGGAGGCCAGTGTCCCAGCAGTGGGAACATTAATAGGCTGATAGGTAATGAGATATGTTGTGTTACCGTTACAAAGAGTGTTGATCGCGGCGGGATCCCTTAGTCCTGCCGCCTGCATGGCTAGCATTGTCTGCATGTAGATGGCTTGAGCCAGGTTACGCGCCTGATTCTCCATCTGGAATACAATAATTAAACAAGCTTAATAATTATTACATATAAAAACAGCCGCACAGGCCAATCTTACGGGTTAAGCCGCGCTTGCCGAGGTTGATATGTTGATGGGTCCATCTGTCATAGCGAGTTTCATCCGTGCCTAGGAAAGCATGTAAAACCGTTGGTCCCGGCTGTCATTTGTAGATCTTTGACAATCGTTACTGTTAGTCAGAAGCTCTAAAGTCTGACAACCAGTCTTACTATGGGGTGCCGTATTGCCCAGCTGCTGGGTTGTGGAGGTCCGATAGGCAGTCGCTCCATGTAAAATACTGATATTCAGCTGCATCTGGTTTGACTGGAAGCCGACCACAATATAGTTGGGAAATGGCAGGCAGATGATGATGACTAATTATGCGTGAGGGAGAGGACAGCGTCCACCTTACAGCCCAGCCGCAGTGGTAGACGCCCACGGCAACGGACGTCGCTAGACGATCGCCGGCCACCGTAGGCGCGAGCGGCGAGTAATGGGCGACTCGCTGTCCGTGTCCATGGACTATGCCCGTGTCGACGGCGCGTTGTGTTCCACGCGCGCCTGAAAGAGCTGTCAGCACAATGACCCTTTACAGGGCCAAAGCCTGCCGGGGTCGCGGGACTAACGAATTACCGTGACCCCGAAATGTAACGGGCTATTAGGAGGACTCATTTGATGATTTTACCATGACAAAAACGTGTGGTTGTTTTTAAAGGCGGTTACATTTTTTTTTTTAAGTTTTTTTTTTCTCTCTTTAGTTTAAATATTCCCACAATTCTTGTCAAATACGAGTACATCATTTTCTTACATGAGCACTAGAATTTTGTAATCCGTAACACCGGTAATAACATCGTTAAAATCTCTTACATGCATTCCCTATCTCGAAAACTACTGAACCGATTTTGATGAAACTTGCAGTATTCCCTAAGTTGAACGATACCTAGTACGACAAAAAAATAATTACTTAAATCGAACTTGTAGTTCCGGAGATACGCGAACACAAACATAATTTACTAAATCAGTCGATGCCAAGTCCTTACTAGAGGAGTTGTACCTTCCATCATCAGCTCAACTACATGAGATGATGATTACCAATACGCAAATACTTAAATTACTTCATAAAATTTGCGAATAACGATGTGTGGGCCTATAAAATTTGAGGGTTGCTCTCGATTTCTCCAGGATCCAATCATCAGATCCTGACATGGTGACAATGGGACCACTCCTGAAGTATCTCCTTTCAAACAAAAAAATAATTTTGAAAATCGGTCCACAATTGGCGGAGTAATCGCGTAACAAACACACGAAAAAAAAAAACATACCGTCGAATTGATCCTTCTTTTTGAAGTCGGTTAAAAAAGAAAGCCACGGTTAATTTTAATAATTTATAATTTTCTATTTCATATAGACACTTTTTACTTATAACATCGTTCTCACATAATGTACCATCTCAAGATAAATGACGTAACAAAGGTTCTGTTATAATTTTGGCGATTGAAAAGAGTGTCCATGGAGTTTCTTGCCCGTTCTTCTCCATAGAGATCTACTTCTTGGAATGGCATCTATGGTACCTTCACAGTTTTTATGTCTTGTGACTGGGACTGTAGCACGAAAACTATTTTTTTATATTTTATTGTCTTTAGACATTTTCAGCCTACTTGAAATATGAAAATGATTTAATTGAACTAGGGAACTTAGTCGTTTCGGCTTTTTTTTTTTTTTTTAGTGTGGTAAAATCATCAAATGAGTCCTCCCACCCCGGGCAGGGCGGGAGGGACTGTCAGACTTCTACTGACTAAAATCCACGGTGTCCTTGGCTTTGGCCCTCTGAGAGGGGGCCCCGTCATTATGCTGACGCTCTTTGAGGCGCGCGTGGGGCACACCGCGCCGTCGACCCGGGCATGGTCCATGGTCGGGCAGCGAGTTGCCCTTTACTCGCTGCCCGCATGCCCGCGCCTACGGTGGCCGGAGATCGTCTGCTGACGTCCGACGCCGCGGGCGCCTACCACTGCGGTTGGGGCGGGGGGAGGACGCTGTCCTCTCTCTCTCGCGGCCCGCCTCCTCCTTCACGAGCATTACTGCTTCGCAGAAGGAGGAGACCGCTTCCCACTCCGTCTCGCCCCGCAGCATGGCCGCAACCAATGCCGGGCGCGAGAGGTCTCCGCCTATCGCCGCCGTGAGGACACGTCGGTGCACTGCCCAAGCTGGGCAGTCTTGCACCGTATGCTCTACTGTGTCCTCCGGGCGATCTTCGCAGTGGTGGCACCCGGGCGTTTCCTCCTTCCCTATCAGACACAGGAACCTCCCGAAACTTCCGTGTCCGGTGAGGACCTGCGTCATCCGATAGGTCAGGACGCCGTGACGTCTCTCCAGCCACTCCTCAAAGAGGGGTCTTACCGCCGCGATTGCGGCGTGCCCGGACCTCGGTTGCGACAATCGTCCCCTCCATACTGCCCTGAGATCGCGTCGGAGCTCTTCCCGCCGCGCCTCGACTTCTCGAGGCAGCGGGGTTACACCCCGGCGCTGCGCCTCCACGCGCCACTCATAGACGCGCTGGAGGGCAGTCGCCTCCACTCCAGATCCCAGGGCAGAGTCGTTTTGGCTATGAAAATAGTAGAAATAGACCAATTTTAAGTATTGTTAGCCGCTGTTTTGTAACAAGTTTGTGCCAGTATTAACTTATAATCTAACACTAGCTTCTGCCAGCGACTTCGTACGCGGATCCTGTTGCTTATGCCAGCGACAATGGGGTCGTCAAAATCGAAGATCTGAAACGTCTGATGTCGAATTCTTAGAGCCTGGGGACGGGACAACAACGGGACGCGCATGACGATTCCAGACGTTCCAGATCTTTCATGTTATTTTTAAGTCAACAGGAAATGCCCATCAGACTAAACAAATCTTGCTAAGATGTTATTCATATATATATTATAGTGTAGCCGGGCTCTTGGTATTCCACATCAGTTGTTCCAGATCTCAATTTTCATACGTCAACAGAGAGTGCTCATTAGGCTGAACAACTCATGCGAAGACGTCATTCCTATATAATATGTTATAGTGTAGCTGGGCTCTTGGAGTTCCACATCAGGTGTTCCAGATCTTCAGTTTTTATGCGACAACAGGGAGTGCTCATCAGGCTGAACAACTCTTGCTAAGACGTCATTACTGTATATGTAATAGTGTAGCTGGGCTCTTGGAGTTCCACATCAGGTGTTCCATATCTTCAAATTTATTTTCTTAGCAGAAAATGCTCATCACGCGGAACAATTTTTGCTATGGCGCTATTTTTGTATCTCTTATAGTTTAGCTGATCTATTGCACTTCTGCATCAGGTGTTCAAGTTTCCAAGATAAATTATAGCCTATAAATGTTGCCCAGACTTAATAGCTATACAACAAAAAAAAACAATCAAATCCGTCCAGTAGTTCCGAAGATTAGCGTGTATGGAGTAACTTGTCCCGTTTTCCTAACATTTCCCTTCACTGCTCTGCTCCTATTGATTGTAGCGTGATGAAAAGTATACTATAACCAGCGCAGGAGTATGAAAAATAATTGTACCAAGTTTCGTCAAAATCCGTCGAGTAGTTTTTGTTTCTATAACGGTTATACAGACAGACAGACAGACAGACAGACAATAATTTTATTAATTGCATTTTTGGCATCAGTATCGATCCCTAATCACCCCCTGATAGTTATTTTGGAAATATATTTCATGTACAGAATTGACCTCTCTACAGATTTATTATAAGTATAGATAGATAGATAGATAGAAGATAGATAGATAGAAGATAGATAGATAGATAGATATACATAGATTATGAAGGGTGAATCACTATTATCAAAAATAATTCGTATTTTATCTGTTTATTAATCAAAATAGATATTTTTGATCACAGCTCTAATTTCTGATGCGTAGGTACTTTAAACAAAAATAGTTGTTTTATAATTTACTACTAAAACTTATTACTAGACAGTTGAGTGTCATATTCCTACAGTTATCTGGCTGAGATCAAGCAAGCAATAATTAGACGTTTTCCTTAAGTTTGACGTAATCATTGCTTTCCAGAATTTGATCCCTACAAGCAACACTATCGAATGGTGTAATAAATTATAAGGTGTCATTTTTTGTCCAAAATCAGCGGGTTTCGAACCTGGCCAGGATTATTGATTTTTCTAAAATCCAATGATGTAGTTTTAGTTTTCGTCAAAATTGGCGTCGAGACTCCTTTCAACGTTTTTCGATATTCCTCATAGTTTCGAATATATCCACGGCCAGTTGCAAAATTCATCCTGTATATTATAGTTAGTTACAAAGCTCAAGAGTCTGTTTGGTTGAACGCGCTAATCTGAGGAACTACTGGGTCGAATTGAAAAAATATTTTTGTTTTGGATGACCCATTTATCGAGGAAAACTATTGGCTACATTTATTAACATCATGCTAAAACCAATAGGTACCGAGCAGCGGTTGAAACCACGTGGAACTGCTATTTTCGGATAAACCCCGAATTTCCGATGATCGGTAGTTCGATTAGACTAGAATTACGTGTAGCCGTGTAGGCTAGTCAGACTAAGAGTGTCGGCTGCGCGCGCGCCGGTCGTCGACTGATTAGATTACAGGTATCAATCGCTATATATTTACAAAACAAACCGTTATCCTCGAAGATTTAGGTATAAGCTTTAAACTACTTGTTGCATACCTACAGTTGGCACGCGGGACTGCCTGAGCAGGACATTGTCACAGTATGACATTGTGGCGCTTTTTTCTTTCCTTTTAAACCGACTTCAAAAAAAGGAGGAGGTTCTCAATTCGTCGGAATCTTTTTTTTTTTTTTTATGTTTGGTCCCCGATTTCTCGAAGACGCCTGGACCGATTTGGAAAATTTTTCTTTTGTTTGAAAGGGTATACTTTCCCATTGGTCCCATGATCATCAGGTCAGGATCTGATGATGGGATCCCAGGTAAATCGAGGGCAAACTTCAAATTTTATAGGCACATAGTACCATTTTCATATATTTTCTAAAGCTGTTCAAGTATTTGCATCTGATAATCATCATCTCAGGTGGATGACCTGATGATGGAAGGTACAACTCTTTAAGAGTAAGGAGTAGGCATCGATTGATTTACTTTGTGTTCGCATATCTCCGGAACAACAAGTCCGATTTAAGTAATTCTTTTTTTGTTGTACTAGGTATTATTTAACTTAGAGAATGCTGCAAGTTTCATCGAAATCGGTTCAGTAATTTTTGAGATATGGAATTTTATTATCATATTGTGTACATGAGCGATGTAATTACCGGTGCGAAGGATTACAAAATTCTAGTTCACATGTAAGAGAATAATGTTCTTGACAAGAATTAGGGTTGAATATTTAAACTAAAAAGAGTAAAATAAAAACTTTTTCAAAAAAAATGTAACCGCCTTCAAAAACGACCACAAAAAAGTGTAAAATAATCTAGAAAATAACTTTTCTTTCGGAAGTCGGTGGCTAAAAAGACAATGAATAGAAAAAAAAAAACAAAGGCACCGACTTCCGAAAGAAAAGTTATTTTATAGATTATTTTTCACTTTTTTGTGGTTGTTTTTGAAGGCGGTTACATTTTTTTTGAAAAAGTTTTTATTAGCTTGGTAAAATCATCAAATGACTACCTACTGACTAAAATCCACGGTGTTCTTCAATAGCCCTTTACGTTCCGGGGTCATGGTAGCTCGTTAGTCTCGCGACCCCAGCAGGCTTTGGACCTCTAAGGGGGGGCACGTCATTGCGCTGACAGATCTGAGAGGCGCGCGTGGAACACGAAGCGCCGTCTACTTTGGCATGGTCCATGATCGGACAGCAGAACAAAAAAGTACCTATACGATTCATACGATACCGACATGGATTGGGCATTAATCTAAACTTTGTAGATGCTACTGTGGTTTCTTTTTTTGAAAAATTTAAATTCTACGAAACTCGTCATGGATCATCGTCTCAGCATTTTACTAGTGGTTGCCACCGTTCAGTGGGAGACGCTCAGGACGATCTCCGGCCACTGTAGGCGCATGCAGGCGGCGAGTAATGGGCTACTCACTGTCCAATCATGGACCATGCCCATCGACTGCGTGTTATTTTCCACGCGCGCCGTAGAACACACAGATTTGAGTGGACCTGTGCTCCATTGAAAATTTACATCTGCCTGCCTTTTCCCAACTATATTGTGGTTGGCTTCCAGCCGAACCAGACGCAACTGAATATCAGTATTTTACATAGAATGACTGCCTATCGGACCTCCACAACCCATTAACTGGGTAACACTATACCCCAATAACTGACAAATGCAACGCTAACCCTAAAAAAATTTAAGTCCATTTCGATGGACCACAATGAAAAAATGTTTTTTACCTGTGGGTCCACTGCAGGTACATTGTTAGGTACCCAGGCTCCAGACTGTCTTCTAGTGTACGGAGCTGGTGTGTCTGAAGGCAGGTTCTGAGAAGGTATTGCGTCCTTCCGCAGGGTTCGCCATTGACCTGAAAATCAAGGTTTGTGGTGGAGAATATGCTTTTAAATTTCTCAAACCTGTTAACACACCTTAGATTAGGGCTGGCCAACCGCTCGATCGCGACTATTAGTCTAGTTGATCGTGGCAAGGCAAAAAAATATAAATAAGTAGACCAGATTGCGCAAAATAATTACCAACGACTGCAGCATCATCTTGTATCATTTTTCAATCGCTGTTTTGTCACAGTTCATAGATCGTACAGGCTTTTGTTAGTAAAGAGTAGATCTTACGTCTAATCAAGTTGGCCACCACTGCCTTAGATTATAAAATGTCTAGGTTCCATGTTCAAAACAAAATGTAACGGCGCTTCCTCACCGAGAGCATTCACCTGTAATGTAATGTTACAGATACGAACATTCGAAGACAATAGAGCATCAAATTGCACACTTTTATGTTACATTACAGGTGAAAGCTTGCGGTGAGGGAGCGCCCTAAGGTTTTTTCTAAAGCCACCCTTTTATACATGTGTGAAAATGTCACACTCACATTTAACAGTAATTCCTTGGTTAGGGCCATAGGGAATGAACAAATGGACTCATTATTCTTCCTTTTTCTGGCTTTAATTCTTAGTGGCCTACTAGTAATTTGGACATTCTATACTCTAAGTAAAATACCATACTAGCAAACTGTAATAATAGCATCTTCAACAATATCAAAGACATTCTTTTTTCAAACTTGCTCTATAAATATAGGGTTGCCATCTCTAAAATTTGGAAACCAGGACAAGACGGGTGAAAAATCCAGATTTTAGAGTCCAGAACCCAGACATGAGTCGAGATGCGCACCGTGGCAACTACGTCGGGAGGGGTGGGGGACGGTGATGTGTGCGTACTTTACATTTTTAAACCCGGACTGCAATTGAAGGCTTCCTAGACGCTCCCCTGATGCCCTCTAAAGTAGGACAAATCCATAAATGTGGTATATAAGATAGATTAATGCCGCAAAGATGCTTTTAGGATATTATGAAATAAATAATTGCTCCTTGATTGGGCAGTTTTTGTGATATAAAGAATTTGGGTCATTGCAGCAGTATTTCCAAGGAATTCTCAGACTTATTACTGTTGTAATTTTGATCATATTAGCGTTAAGCGTGTGCGTTTATTACTTGAGAGACAAACATGTCTTTTTTTAAATAGTTAGCTTCAGAGTTAACACAATCATAAGTAAATACATAATTTACTTGACATAAACATATCATAAATACATTGATCCGTTTCAAACAACAACAAAAACAGACGCCAGCATTATATAGGCATCATAATCACAGCGTAGGTAAGTACCATTGATGAGAAAATCAAACGTGAGTAAGTACATACCTTTATTTTTTCCAGCGCTTGTTATTGTGTAATCTTCGGGTTTAAAATGAAGGCTGCATACTTTAGAGTACTTTGTATAAGGTTTCCCTCGCTTTAAGATATCGTTCCACAGTTTAGCGAGCTCCTCGTCTCGTGGAAATTGGTGAAAAGATACATTCTTTGCTTTCCCAGCCATTGATGTGCATCGCGGCACGGTGCAGTAGTAAGGCATGTTGTTAGTGCTCAGCAAGTTTATATACACAAATTAACATATCTAAGCGCTAATACTGTTATTGTTACAGTTGTATTTTTCATAGAAAAACAAACAAAACTTCGCGCATAAACACCAAGCTCCGACATTTATCAAAATTGTGAAAAAAAAAGAATCGTGTTGCCAGTTTCAAGATTTCTTGAATTGTCTATGATTGAATGTTTTTCGATTGACGATTGACACTTTTAGTCGATTTAAGGTGAACGCAGACCTAGCCGCACCGCAGTCTCCGCAGTCCCCGCAGTCATCGTTTTCTTACCGCTTCTGCGGCTACTGCGATGCGGGTGAGTGTGCGAGGTTTCATAGAACTTCATACAAAGAATTCGCAATGCGGGGACTGCGGAGACTGCGGTGCGGCTAGGTCTGCGTTCACCTTTATTCGAGGCTGTTTTTGATTTGGGTAATAAAAAGAGTAAAACCTACTCAACCGATACACGACACTGCACACAGGACCGGATTAACCCTGTCAGGGCCCCTAGGCATTGCGGGGGCCGAGGCCTCTTCTCTTTAGTCTTTTTTTCCGGGCCTTTGCTAGCGGTTTCTTCTGTACTGATAACATAAATTTTCTATTTGAAAAATGAGCTCAGAAAATGAAACTAGTCTGTATCAGGACAAGACAAGCATGTGGAAGGGCCATCGAAGCGAACTGGAAAAATTTGAGATTTTTTAATGCGACAATACAACCACTTCAACCATATATTTTTTTTTCTTTCTTTCTCTATTTTTTTTTTGCTTTTCGTTTGATGAAACATTTTTTTACTAAAGTGAGCACGATGCCCCTAGTCGTAGCAGTGACCCTACGCAGTTGCCCACTTTACTTTAGGTTTATTCCGGTTTTGTGTTTTCTACACAAATATATAAAGAGTTGATTGTTTGTTTGTATTGAATTCAAAATTCTTTCACCAGTTGAAAGCTGTTTTGCTGATATGAGCAGGCGAAGCCACTGGCACAAGCAAGTACACTTTAAGTAAACTTATTAGTATTGCCATAGGTTGTGGCCGTTGTGGCCCATGGTAATATGACGACACGGACGACACCGATATGCCATGGACCTAAAAAAAAAGGCGGACGGAACTTCACTAAGAGACAATTGAAGCACCCATAGTAAGTCAGTGCGCTAATGTAGACAAGCCAGCACGCACACATTCACACCATAGTAAGTCAGCCGTCGGCCATTACGCTTCGAACGACACTCGCGGTTTTATACGGTGTTATTTTGTCTAATAAAAATCAAAGTATGCCGTCATGTGTTGCAAAAAGTTATCTAAACCATAGTAGTTCAATTAAAAAAGCCAGGGGATCACTTTTCATAGTTAAAGCATGTCAATTTTGAAGCTTATTTCTCGATTTTACGTCAATAAATTTAATAAACATCTCGAAATCAATCAGTGTTGCAACTATTTCAAGGTTCAAATTATTTTAAAATTGGGAGATTTATATTTTATGTTACTATTTATCGTTAATGTATTCTTCTATATTTTTACAGATTTCCCACGGCAAATGATGCATGGAAAAATGATTGTCTAAAAATAATAAGGGAGTGTAGACATGGAATAGGAATGCAGACGTGTAGGAATGGAACATAAAATAGCTTTAATTAAATATTTATAGCCGAAAAATACTTAAACATTCGTTTTCACCACTTAAGTAAATTAGAAGGGATTTCTAGATGTGTCGATAGCAAAAGACAAGTCTACAAAAATTTGAATCACCAAAAGGGATTGTAAAACTTTATTAACATTAAAGGAGTTGTAAATATTTTAATATCCAATGTGCTTAAATTATTTTACCTTTATTTTAAAAATAGGTATCCGTCACAAAAAAATTGTAATTAAACTTAAGTTCAAGGGAGATCTTAATTAAATAGGTATTGTTTAAAAATAGGTAATTTTTTCCTTCATCTGGCATCCCTATACACACGCACACATATTTACGCCGCCGCCATTGTGGTGCTTCAATCGTTTCTTAGTGAAGTTCCGTCCGCCTTTTTTTTTAGGTCCATGCGATATGCAATTTAATATGCAATCGAGCTCTATTCGATACGTCTATCGTTTCTGCCACGCCTATATAAACATCCATTTCTGTAAGATATCAATGAATTCATTCAAATAAACATTAATGAAAATGTTTAGTAAATTAGTTTGCGCAAATTCTTTTTTTTTTTTGCGCTTTACATGTTGATTAATTCATTTTCTTCTGAAAATCTGTATTGAGTGAGTCCAGGAATAGTTTAATCCATTTTGATCGGTATGCAGTCAAAATTGTATTTCTCTTTTGATATTTTAACTTTTTAAAATGATTTAGTCGATTTTCAGTGTCATAAAGACTGAGAAACTAATGCAAGAAATTAAAACAAACGACGTCAAAACAAAATCTATGGTCCACAAGAGTGGCCATTTTTTTTCACAAAAAAAAAGTGGGAAGGGAAAAATAGATGTCAAATATTTCAAGGCTACAGTGTGATGATTCCATTTTTTTCCAAACCAACGTGATAACGTTTTCAACAAATAAATTTAATAACATATTTGTGTCCGGGACTATAGGTTACAATTTTATTCGATGTGTTGTGTTAGTTTCGCCGACTGTAAACATTAATAAGTTTGGGAAACCAAATAAGAAAGGAAGATGGGATATTATTGCACTGTTCCACAATGCACGTCTCTCGCCGGCAAGACGAAAAACGTGAAATTTCATCGGTTTCCTCGTGACACGAGTATGGCAGACAAGTGGAATAATATTTTGAAGCGAGGCAAGCCGTATACGAAGTATTCAAAAGTTTGCAGTCTGCATTTCACTCAGGCAGATTATAACGTCACAACTATGGGTAAGAATAAAGGTATTTCGGGTTTTTCCATCTCTGGTAACAACATTAATAATATTTCCTTCGGCGATGACTCATATAAGTTTCACCAATTTATTTGTTTTGCTTCTTGTAACACATGCAAGGGTCGAATGCATTTCATTTTGTGACTAACCATACTTTTTGTATTTCGAACTCTGTTTTGCATGATCTTAATCACTATTGTTTTTTTTTTTGCATAATTTTGGTGGGCAGTGAGAAATGATGTGGTCATTGCCCAAAAAAGCTTTGTCTTTGGTGTTAAATGCAAGGAAACTGCAAAATGCAATAAAAATAAAAATATGCAATAATCTAATTGTAATCTTATTGGGATGGGATGATTAATGTAACCTAAAAGTCTATATTATGTTCAAACTGAATAAGAAAAAAGTATGTATAGAAATGCAATGTTTTATGACTAATAATTTACATTTTTAAGTATAAAAGACAAGGATTGGTCATTGCATCATTCTCTGAAAACTTGAAAACATCCTCTTTGGTCAATATTATGACAAATAAGATTCCAGTTGGAAAAAAAATTACTTATTCATATTGCTTTCCATATTATAGCCACAAATAAGTGTTTGTAAATAACTTACTAACTTAATGGAAGTTAAAACCATTTAAATATATTTTAAAGGCAGATGTTCACAACATAATTATTTATCTACTCGCTAGAGATAAAAATTTAAAGATGGATTTGTATTCCATTTTTTTATTGTTTGATCTCTCGCAAAAACTTAAATTTTATTTATTTTTAATATTGAGTGAGTTGGAAAAGTCTTATTTATTTCGGTAAAAAGATGGATATTTGTACTTAAGTCACAAAAATTATAGCCTGTTAGTGGCCCTCCTATAAGAAATTGGTTCTAATTCCATAGATAAAAAGCATCAAAACTTTAGGAAAAATTGTAAGTTTATTTCAGCCCAATATGAATCATAGTTTAATCTTATCATAATCAAGAATTATGCTATTTTTAAATAATATTTACTAATGTTTATGACTCATTTCAAACATGTGGTGGGAAAGCATTGATTGGCAGTCAAACCTAGTAACTCCACTTCAGAAGTTGATTCTTATACAGGAAACAATTTTTATCCAAGAATTACTCAAGAAGCTCTAATATAATAATAATAATTAATATTCTACAACTATCACACAACACCATCTAGTCCCAAGCTAAGCAGAGCTTGTGTTATGGGTACTAGACAACTGATAAACATACTTATATATTTCTAAATACATACATATTATAGATAAATTACACCCAGACACAGAACAAATGATCGTGCTCATCACACAAACATTTGTCCTGGGTGGGAATCGAACCCACGACCTCCGGCATAGCAGTCAGGGTCACTAACCACTAGACCAACAGGCCAGTCTATAATATTCTACAACTATCACACAACGCCATCTAGTCCCAAGTTAAGCAGAATTTGTGTTATGGGTACTAGACAACTGATAAATATACTTATATAATATTTCTAAATACTTAGATATTATAGATAAATTACACCCAGATACAGAACAAATGATCATGCTCAATACACAAACATTTGTCCTGGGTGGGAATCGAAACCACGACCTCCGACATATCAGTCAGGGTCACTAACCACTAGAACAACAGGCCTGTCAAAGCCTGGACTAATGGTTATCTAGCTCTCAGCTTGGTAGCAGTTACAATAAAATGCAGCCACTGTCTTGCACCAATAATTTCCCTTTTCTAGGTTGATTTAGTGGTTTTTGAGTTATCCATTACAAATCAATATATTTCTTTTATTAATTTTTTAACATATTTGTTACATTTTAAAATATCATTTTTTTTTTTTTTTTGTTCTTCGATTATCCACAATCAGTAATCTACTATAAGTGGATGTGCTGGTAGATCAAAGTATCGAGTGTGCAGTCCAGCGAGTGCACTACTCTTTCTAGATTCAGTCCTTATGACTGCAGTGCTGGGATTAGCTTTATTCTTTGTCTAGGTCCAGGATATGTGCCCTTTTCAGACGTTTTGGAGGATTGCTAGAGAGTAACCTTTTCACTAACACATTTGGGTGGGTCCTTAATCTGGCTTTGTATTTAGAGCTCGTGTTTGCAATCTCTTCTCGAACTGTAGGCAGGTTTGAGAACTGGTGTACTTCGGCATTGGTTATGAACCATGGGGCTTTGAGGATGGTTTTCAGTATGCCATTTTGGGAGCGTTGCAGTATTTCCACATTGGAGTGACTTGAAATATCATTAAAAAAATAAAATAAAAACATTTAAAAATATAAAAAAAAGTGGCCAACCAGCATCGGGAACAGGGTCCAAGCTGCCGGTGGTTAGGGTTCCAGAGAGAGGATTCTCCTCACTATGCGCGTCGCGTCCAAGAGAATTGCTCTCTGCATCAAGCCCTTGAGCTACAATGAGAGCATCTTAAGGTGTTGGTCTAGGCTCTTCGCAATTATTATTAGTCCATTGACCGTAACGACTATCGGTACAATGACTGCTGAATCAATATCATTATTACACTTTTTGTTTTTAAATAGTAAAATTATCAAATGAGTCCACCCTCAGTGGAGCTGAGAGAGGAAAGTAGGTAATGTCAGACTTGCACTGACTAAAATCCACTAAATTCATTCAATTGCCCTTTACATTTCAGGGCCACAGTAAATTGCTCAGGCAGTCCTGCGACCCCAGATTCTGTGATTTCCCCTGGAATTCAAAAAAAAAGCTCAGTTCATTCCGCTATGGAAATCTGTTTACATTTTACATTATCGTTTTTTGTATCAGTTTAATTAAACACCAGAGGCCTTACCACGAGCCCTTAACGCGATCCAGTTGAAGCTATGTGAAAGAGATGGCGCTAGACGACTTGTATAGCTCTGTCTCTTTCACACTGCCTAAACTGGATCGCGTTAAGAGCTCGTGGTAAGGGCTCAGCTTTTGTCAATGGCCTGCCTCTCCTCCCCTCCCTTAGCCTTTTTTTTACCGTGGTAAATTCATGAAATGAGTCTCTGACACTTGTCATCATCTTCCTACCCCTATTCCATGTTACTTGTGGTCGTCACAACACTTTCTTCTTCCATTCTCCCCTATCAAACATCACAGTATCATTTACTCCTTTTTCTTTCATATCATTCCTTAGACAATCCATCCATCTTTTCTTTGGCCTTCCTCTTCCTCTCCATCCATCAACATTCATACTTATCACTCTATTATTCACATGAGTCTGATTAAAATCCATGGTGATCCTTCAATAGCCCTCTATGTTCCAGGGTCACGGTTACTTGATGAGACAGTCCCTCGAGCCCTCTTATAGCCATCACTGAATGAATTTTAAAATCAGTTCAATTGTTTCAGAAATGACCCCCTTCATAAAACAAACAGATTTTATCTCTTAAATATTTATCAAATATTTCTGCTGAAATTATACTTTGTTTGTTTAAAAACTTGTCCAAAAGCTAATATAAAAAATCTAGTTTCAATCTGTCTCAGGATCTATAGATCAAATTCAGACACTCAGAATATACTGTTTCATACGAAAATGATCCTTATCCTCATGTAATCAAAATGCATAATTGTCGTTTTGAGTTGTGATGATGGAGTTTGAAAGAGTGTAAACTTTAACTTTTAATAGTAAGGTCCATTTTGAATTTTTAATACTTAATTTTTACAATATCTTATAAAATACTAACAATTTTATTCTCATCAATACGATGTCCTTTTTCTCTATTATCCCAGCCAATTTCCTCCTATATCAATGGATTTCAGGGGACTCCCCGGAAATTATTCCATACATTATAAACAATGGAGTTTTGTTATTAATTTTATAATAAATTAATAATATTCAAGTTATTAATTTTATTTTTAAAAGGATAATAGATTTTATTGTTTCCATTGTTATAGTAGGTAGGTGATGGGCAGTTGTATATTTGCTTGTATTTTGTCATATTTTGTGTTTTCTCGCATTTCATCACCATTAAGTACTTTACAACTTACCTACATCTCAAGCGCTATCCATCAATAAAAAAAAAACAAACTCAGAATTTAAGTTAAAATTCTTTGTACTCAAAAACATAAGAGTACTTCTGTGATTATGCGCAAGGTCCACAGCCTACTCCACCGGCCCCCTTTTCGACCTTTGAATCCTCCTACACAGGGCAGGACGAGAGGGACTGTCAGACTTGTACTGACTAAAATCCACGGTGTCCTTCAATAGCCCTTCACGATAAGGGGCCATTGAGTGCCGCGACCTTCTTACCTGATGATTCCCGCGACCCCAGCAGGCTTTGGCCCTCTAAGGGGGCCCCGTCTTATTGCTGATAGCTCTTTGAGGCGCGCGTGGAATATGACGCGCCGACGACCCGGGCATGGTCCATGATCGCACAGCGAGTCGCCCATTACTCGCCGTCCGCATGCCCGCGCCTAAAATCGTGCGCGTGGGCGTCTCCCGCGGCACCTGGGTCGTGAGGAACGCTGTCCTCAACCTCACGCGTCTCTCCTCCTTCGCTAGCATGACTGCTTCGCAGAAGGAGGCGACCACTTTCCATTTCCGTCTTGCCCCGCAGCATGGCCTTCAACAGTTCGATTACCCGAAAAAAAAAAAAAACGATTTCCCCGAACACCCATGTGTCCCAATTAGTTCGGATAATCGACGCTCTACTATACTTTCAAAAATTGTAATAAAGAATAATTTGTAATATTTCCTACTAAAATTAAATAATATAATAATAATGATAAAGTAGATATTACTTATTAAATACGTCAGAAACAGTAATACTCAGAAAAATGGCGCAGGTCATTAAATTAGTTGTAAATTAAGGAAAAATATATTTCGATCCTGTAATTTACCTTTTAGCATTCCTTTTAGGATTTGATTTATATCATGAACAAGCTGTTTTACGCAGTTTGCCCCCCTGCCCCATCTAGTGTCCCATCTATCTCTTTCGCCCCCCTCAATTCATCCAATGAGTCCTCCCACCCTGGGAGACTCGTACTGATTAAAATCCACGATCATCCTTCACGTTTTACGTTCCAGGGTGACGGTAACCTGATAAAACTGTTCCGCGAACCTCCTCCCCCATGGAACCGCGCTTGACCATGTTACTAGGGTAGTGGAGGTCCGATAGGCAGTCGCTCCATGTAACATACTGATATTCAGCTGCATCCGGTTCGATTGGAAGCCGACCACAATATAGTTGGGAAAAGGCAGATGATGATGACGTCGTCGACAGCTAGATATTTAAATAATTAACTCTCATTGATTACGCGAAAAATCTCTAAATGTCAGACACGTGATCATTTTTACTTGCTATCGGCCGAATCTGATGATTACAATCTGTCTGCAATTATTTTTAAATTAAAAGTTTTTGGTCGTGGTCTTGATCTAGCCCAGAACCAAAGGATGAAACCTAAGGTTGAGTGAGCTCATCCAAAAAGCCTCGAAACTCGACTAGACTAGAACTCCTGCGCATCGACGGAACAAAGTAAAAACTTTTTAGCATTTTGTTCGCAATTTTTTTGAATTTCCAAATTCTTGATTTCGTTTCTCATATAGTGAGGAGATCGTGGCTAAATAATTACAGCCGCACAGGCCGATCTTCCAGGTTAAGAGGCGCATGGCGAGGTTGGTCTGTGGATGGATATGTCAAAGAGAGTTTTTTTTTTTTTTTTTTTTTTTTTTCTTCTTTTGGCAACAGTCGGAGACTATAGGATGCCAGTGTCGAGTAGCGACGGCCGAGCAATATTATGTTGGGCCCGTTGAACCGTCGTATTTTGTTTATACTCGGCGGTAGTTGTGTGCGTTAAGGATTAGTAACTGTAAGACAACGACAACGATTTTTGTTAGTTGTTAGTAAACATAAAAATAAAACTATCGAAATATAATAATAATATGAGCTATCTACATATTTAAAATAAGGGACATTTTAAGGGTTACAATTTGATATCATTTTCATTAAAAAAAACTGATAGGAGTTGGATAAGTTTGGGAGAAAAGTTAGTCAGAAGGGAATTGACATTAGTAGGGAGAGGAGTTTTAATTTTGGAGAGCTTATGATACAAGTCTAGGGATTGGGAATTCAACGGACATGAAAAGAATATATGTTGGAGGGTACCATCATCAAGACCACATTCGCACAAGGAATTGTCTCGAATGTGAATCTTGTGAAGGAACACAGGAGTGCAACAATGACCGAGTCTCAGTCTACATAAGGATGAAACTGTTCTTTTTGATAAATTCAGACATTTGTAAAACCAAGGTTTCCGCTGGATGTCAGGCTGGAGACTAGCATAGTAGGCCCCCTTGAGTTTCGAACTTACTCGCCACTCTGCTGACCACAATTTGAACAGCTTCTGTTTGGTATCAGCCCTAAGGTCGTAACTGTGTACCATGTAGTGTTTCCGATCAACCGGGTTTGATGTAGCATATTTAGCCAAGGAGTCGGCGCACTCGTTGCCATCAATACCCGAGTGACTGGGCACCCAAACAATCTCAATGTTTAAACCATTGTTCGTACAAATGTAAAGCAAATTGAGGATGTCAATGATAATTTTGCTGTGGATTTTGGATTTAAATTGATTTTGACTAATGGCCTGAACACTGCTAAGAGAATCGGAAAAAATGACTGAATTTTTAATATTGTGGGTGTAAATAAAAGTAATGGCTTCTAGAATACCAATACATTCTCCTGTGAACACAGAAGTCTGTGGTGGGCATTGGAATAAAAGGGCAATTTTTGAGTTTTGAAAATATGTTGAGATTCCAGTATAACCTGTTGTGGATAGTTTAGATGCATCCGTATAAAACAAATTCCAACCTTCCCAGTACCTTAATATGGCCCGGTCGAAGTCGCCTTTTACATCCTGGGAATTTTTAGAGATGCCAAGTCCCATAACAATCTTTGGCCTGAATTGGGTCACCTCATAAGCCGAAGAAAACACAGGAAGAGTGGGATGTTGACAAACAGGTGAAGAGAGGTGTTTAAGCTCTCTGTACCTGTTCATCAACGGAATGGATTTATTATTTCAGTAAGAAGACAAGTTAAGAGAAAGATAGATTTGATCTAAAATTGGGAGTAAAGGATGGGATGAAAGGGAAAAAACTTTGGACAAAAAACGATCTGCCAAGTATTGTCTACGAAGGCTCAGGGGAGGTTCTGCACATTCAACCTGGAGAGCATTTATGGGGCTGGATTTCATGGCACCAATTACAATTCTCAAGCATTTGGCCTGGACTGAGTCTAGTCTACGTAGGGCTTCTTTGTTACATGGCTCAATCAGGCAACTACAATAGTCCAATACGCTTCTGACTAGAGCATTGTACACCAGTTTTAAGGTGTATGGGTGAGCTCCCCACCACACACCTGCCAAAGCTTTGAGAACCGAAACTGAGCGCTCACATTTTTTAACTGTGCTGTCAATGTGATCCACTCCTGACAATTTGGAGTCCAAGATTACCCCCAGGAATCTGGCCTTCTCTTTAATTGGGATACTTTGTCCGTCAATATTTATGTCAATAGGTGGGGTAACACGTCTTCGGGTGAAGACTACTGCCGTACTCTTTGGAGCGCTTAAAGATAACCCGTGATCTGCGAGCCATTGGCTTAATGAGGACAGAGAGATGTTCATAGACCCAGCTGCGTCTTCGATAGATTTGCCACAGACCAATAGTGCGATATCGTCCGCATATTGGAGAATTTTGCAGTTAAAATTTAGACAAGAAGGAAGATCGGAAGTATAAATATTGTATAAAAGCGGACTAAGGACGGATCCTTGAGGTAGTCCTTTCCAAATCGATCGCGGTTCAAAGCTTTCTCCGGGAATCCTAAGTTGGACGGTACGGCTTGAGAAAATACTGCAGATGATCTGACTTATCCTATCCGGGATTCTCAGCTGTTGCATTTTCTGCCTGAGAACTGGGAGGAGGACAGAATCATAGGCAGCAGAAATATCTAAGAAAACGGCTACCACTGACTCATTTCTACTTAGGGCCAGTCGGATGTCTGATGTGAGGGTACCCACACTATCAGCTGTACCCAAGCCTTTCCTAAAGCCGAATTGAGACGTTGGGAGCAGTTTCTTATTCTCTACAAACCATTCCAGGCGATTTTTAATTAAATGTTCAAAAGTTTTAATAAGTACGGACGATAACGCAATTGGTCTGTACGAAGAATGATCACTAGGATCCTTTCCAGGTTTTAATATAGGGATAACGACTTGAACCTTCCATTCGGGAGGAACATGACCAGAACTAAAACAATAATTGACTAAGTCCAAATAATATTGATGGGTCTTATCCCCGGCTTTGGAAATGAAGGAGTAAGGGAATCCATCAACTCCAGGAGCAGAATCCCTTACATGACCAAGAACTGATTTCAGTTCATGCAGAGAAAATGGTCTGTTCAGAGGATCATCCGATATCGTTTGGAACCCCGAAACACCACACTCATCTTTTCTAGGAACATACACTGGAGCGAGCTTAGAAAAAAACTGGTTACCCAGTTCCGCAGACAGCATGTTCCCGGAGGGAGGCCCCAAACTGCCCCTGAATGATTTTAATTTACGCCATACCACTGAAGCCGGAGTGGATGGACTCAGCGAATCGCAATAGTTCCGCCAACCTTGTCTCTTTTTGTTTTTAAATAATTTCTTGGACTTAGCCAATACATGTTGGAAGGAAATGATGTTTTCCAGGCTCATGTCGGAATTAAATCGTTTTTCTGCCTCATTTCTGGCCTTAATCATGGCAGTGCACTCTCTATCCCACCATGGCGGGGAAGGAATTTTGCCAGATGGCGGTTTTTTGGAAGTGAAACAATCATCCGCTGTGGAAGATATTGTGGCGGAGAATAAGGAGAAGCAGTTTTCTGCTGATTCAGAATTGATAGGTGGGAGGGTTGAAACTCTCAAGTCTAAAATTTTTGAGTACAGGTCCCAATCTACTGAGTTCAACTGGTATTTTAATAAGGGAGGGGAGGTTTTGTCAGGGATGGTTTTGGAAGGGATTTCAACCATGATGGGATAGTGATCACTCCCATAGGTCATATCCAAGCGATTCCAATTAAAAAGGCTGGCTATGCTAGATGAGCAGAACGTCAAGTCGACGCAGCTGGCATTCTGCCCTGGAGCAGACCTGCGTGTGGCACTGCCATCATTAATTAGACACAAGTTTAGCTCATCCAACATATCCACCAATCCTATACCAAAGTTGTCGCAGACTGCTGATCCCCATCTATAATGATGGCCATTAAAATCCCCCATAACAAGCAAAGGACCCTGAACAGAACTTAGAAAGAAAGAAAGAAAGAAAAAGTTTTTATTGGACTCACACAGGACAAAACAACAACATAAAATGAATACTTAATAAAAAAAAATAACAGAAAACATATTAATATAAAAAAAAACACATAGTATGATGCAAAGATGGGCAGATGCGTCCTGTACGAGGCCAAAAGGCCACTATCTCAGCATATGCTGTGACCTTAGCAGGTTTTTTATTTGAACAAGATCTTCCACCTGTGGGTGTGCAATATAAAAACTAAAAATATTTATATCCTCAGCCTTAACAGCAACAACATTGATGTTGTCGCCAACGGAGGGTAGAGGAATTTGGGAGAATGGTACTTTGTTATTAATGAACAAAGCACATCCCCCATATCCATCTGATCTGTCATCACGGACACTACCGAAACATGGAATTCTGAAATTACTCCCAGAAAGAAGCCATGTCTCGGCAATGCTGCAGATTGATGGTTTAAATTTGTTAATAATGTAGAGTAGGTCAGATTTCCTGGGAGTAATACTCCTCACATTCCACTGAAGCAGGGTTAGGGGATGGAACGTTATGGATATAGTTTACAATTGAGGTCAATTTATTGGCAACGTGGTCAGGTAGGGATTGGGAAGGATTGGCTAATACAGTCATTAACATACTGGATATGATGTTCAGGATGTTTTGTGGAGAAACATGGTTAGGACTGGTTGCACCTTCCCTAGGGTAAGCGCAACCATTTTGAGAAGCAGAGAAGGAATAGTTTTGAGTAAGGGCTTGATGAGCCTGCTTATCATAACTGGGACTAAGTGGGGCGTGAGATTTGGGTTTTAGAGATACAGTTTTGCGGTAGGATTTTTGGGTAGAAGGAACAGAAGGGCTTCTGGCACGAGGAGGACTGTGAACTGGTTTACTCTTTGGGGATACTTTTGATACCTCAGCATAGGATCTAGAGACTGGTGGAAACACCTGGCTAGCTTCAGAGTAAGAAATAAATTTTTCAGCCATAAGAGCTTTGATGGCTTTCTGCCGACCCAACTCAGGACAAGCCTTGTCATTAGCATAATGGTTTCCAGTACAGGAAACACAACATGCAAGGTCAGATGAGACTTGGCATCCATCTCCAGGGTGGTCTTGGGCACATTTAAAACAACGGGGTTTTGAGCGGCATACTGTACGTGTGTGACCAAATCGACAACAGTTATAGCATTGGATGCTTGGGTACATGTACATCTCTACGGAAAGGGCAGAGTAAAAACAGAAAACCCGTTTGGGTAAAATTTGGCCGTCAAATGTCAGCACCACAGTTTGAGTGGGTTTCCATTCTGTCACACCAAGGGAACTTACCTTACGGCTCATTCTCCTAGCCTTAATAACCGCGCCACATCCAGCAGGAACCCTTATGTTTTGAATCACCTCATCCTCGTTCCATTCCGTAGGAACATCTCGTACTAGTCCTAGACGGGTGACATTGTATTGTGGGATTGAGGTGATATAATTATTTTTACATAAAATAGGGCTAATTAGGAAGCTGTTTGCATCCTGATGAGACTGGAACTCGACCGAGATCCGATTTCTTCCTAGGCGTTTAACACTACCCAGCAGTATGTTCGAGAAATTATTCCGAGTTAGGAACATCCCGAATTTAATCGGGTGTAGCACTGTGTTAGGGGTCTCGCCATCTTTTAAACAGACGTGAACTATATAGGGGCCCTTGTCCCTTGACGTATATATCTGCCGTCCGGTCTCTTTTTTTAAAACTTTAGGAGGGTTCGGAACTGTTGTCGTGGGAGAAATGGCAGTTCTTTTCCTGCTAGCAGATTCAGCATCCATGGGATCTTGTTTCGCATTGTCGTTGGGATGATTGGGTAGGTCGATTGTTAAAATCGGAGTGTACTCGAAAAGCTCGGGAGGAGGGTCGGGTGGTTTGTCGGCGTCCATAATGGACGCCGAGCGAACACGTAAAAACTAAAAAGATTGGTTAAAAAACAAAATTACCACAAACCTGATACAACACAAATACAAAAGATAATGTCGATTGAAGTTTACGTCAAACTAGAACACTTAAATCGACAATATTCACCACAAACCAAATAATTAAAAAAGCGTGATGTTCACCCTTCACCGGTCTACCGTCAAGTCCCAAAGAGAGTTTCCTCCATGCCTCTGAAAGCACGTAAACCCGTTGGTCCCAGATGTCATTTGTAGATCTTTGACAGTCGTTACTGTTAGTCAGAAGCTCTAAAGTCTGACAACCAGTCTTACCAAGTGGTATCATATTACCCAGTTACTGGGTTGTGGAGGTCCGATAGTCAGTCGCTCCATGTAAAATATTGATATTCAGCTGCACCTGGTTCGACTGGAAGCCGAATATAGTTGGGAAAGGCAGGTAGATGATGTCTCTCAGTTTTCCAGAAACCTCTTCATCTGAGACTATCTCTGAGTGGTAGCAGTACTATTATATATTCTGTGGTGGTAGACGAATGCTGATGCCAGCCATACATAGTCCAGTTCAACTGGATGTATGGCTGATGTACGCGACGCAAGTCTCCAATACTTTGGTATCCAGGCGACTATCGCAATTCAAATCCATAGAGGTTCGTACACAGACACGCGTCAATGGATACCAAAGTCGTAAGGTATTCGAGACTTGCGTGCGTTGTGTACGAAGCTTACAATTAGCCAAACGTCGTCTACGACCGAAGCCTGTTTAGCCGACAGACTGCAGGCTGTTGGACAGAAGAAAGATAGTGTGAAAAATTATGGAATCAGGCGTTGCTTTGCGGAAATCCATGACATTAATTAATGTTATGAAAAATATCTAGTTTTAATTCCGCGACAAAAATCCAGGCTTGTTGCAGGATGCAATCCCACCCTATGCAATCATGCATATGCACATGCAGCAAAGGAAACATGCATATGCACAAGTGCAAGAAACAGAAAAACATGCCATGCAATCAAACCTATACTCTAATAGTGTGAACTTAGATTATGCGCGCATCCCATAGTAACTTACAATACACCAAACTGACTAATTGATTAAAGTATTATAAATTCGAAATTAGATTCTTACGTTTTCACGCCTAAAGCTTTCTGCCTCGAATTTTGTGATGAGCGGGGCGGCGGTAGTTTCGAGTCGGGAAACGCAGATTCGCCACGCTGCCGTGCCCGTTTTCGAGAACGGGTCCATCTGATTTTATGCATAAAATCCTGTCGCTTCCGCGCCGCCGCTACGCTAAGGAGGCCTAAGTAGCTGGTGCGATGTTGATGAATTATGGTACATAGATTGACGGAAAAGGGGATAGATATTTCGTTGAAAGGAGGGGTTGAGGAGCTAATGAAGTCGAGGAAAAACTAGTTACCCTATAAAATTCCCAGTCTTCGGGCACAGTTTCTCTGTAAATCGCCACGAGGGCCGAGTATGACTTTGTGGACGTCACACAACTTTAATTTTCTTGCTATTTTGGCATTTTGATTTCTTCACGAAGTTTTCCTTCAACGTGTGTAATAATCGGCGTCGGACGTCAGCAGATGATCTCCGGCCACCGTAGGCGCGGACATGCGGGCAGCGAGTAAAGGGCAACTCGCTGCCCGACCAAGGACCATGCCCGGGTCGACGGCGCGTTGTGTCCCACGCGCGCCTCAAAGAGCGCCAGCATAATGACGGGGCCCCCCTCTCAGAGGGCCAAAGCCTGCCGGAGTCGCGGGATTATTTCCTTACCGTGACCCCGGAACGTAACAGGCTATTGAAGGACACCGTGGATTTTAGTCAGTAGAAGTCTGACAGTCCCTCCCGCCCTGCCCGGGGCCGGAGGACTCATTTGATGATTTTAACACGCTAAAAAAAAAAAAAAAAAAACGTGTGTAATAATACTGTTAAATTGTCCCGACCTTGTCTCGATAGATTTATATTAGTGGTCGTCTTGCATATTCTTTTTCCCTGCTTCTGTATAACTGGTAATCTCAGCATTCTCCTCCTTAATATCAAACTTCACACCGGAAATACCTAAATTCCTCTATCTTTTATAAGTAGCAAGTAGCTACCCCACATGCATAACAATAATACAAAATACTTCTCGTGATTCACCGGCGCCGCTTTCCGACTTCCATATAATTATGTTGAAAGGTTTTGTTTTGAGCTGGAAAAATTATCAAATGTGACCCCCTGGACTCTCGCCCTATGTGGAGCGAAAGGGGCGTTCTTTGGCCCTTTGCAGGGTCTAAGGTCATAGGGGCCAGAAGTTTCTTATATTTTTCCAATTTACAACTAGTAATGACCCACGGCTTGTTTCCCAATTTTCGTAAACAGTCGACTTATTTTTTTTCCTTATTTATTACGAGTTAATTATCGTATTTGTAACTTTTAGGGATTACCAATGTGGTCAGTTGTTTTTCTAAATAATTTACCTGAAGCTTATTATTTAATGATATTATTGGCGAAAGTAGGTACTTAGTTTATTATTATTGATCAATATTCGAAGCAAAAATTAGAAAAGGGTTGTCGGCCTCGCTGGTAGAAAAGGCCGGCTTCATAATACGATAGATAATGAGATAGAGACAGGTATATCTACGGACCTCTCTCTCTTACCGTTCGGAAATTACAGGCGTAATGTCATCATCTGCCTTCCTTTTCCCAACTTTGTTGTGTTCGGCAGTCGAACAGGATGCAGCTGAATATCAGTACTTCACATGGAGCAACTGCTTAACTGACCATAACCCAGAAACTGGGTTTAATACGATACCCCGAAGTAAGACTGGTTGTCAAACTTTGCAACATCTTACCGGTGTCTTAACTAGCCTTTTATGTGGTCCTGGGCTGACCATTTCTACACCCCTCCAGGGTTTGCGCCCTTCGCCTGGGCATCGTAGGCACATCCCTAATTTCGGCACTGCTCCTGACTAACAATAACGACTGTCAAAGAGTGCAAATAACAACCGGGTTCACCGGCTTATCGCGCTTTCCGAGACACAGAGGAAACTCGCTTTGATAGATGGTCACTTATCTATAGACCAACTTCGGCAAGGGCGGCTTAACCTAGAAGTTCGACCTGTGCGGCTTTTATTATTTAGTTCCTCCTAAAAGCTATAATGTAATATTACAAATAAATAAAGCCACGTAGTTCCCAAGTTGCCATTTTATATAAAAAATATCTAAGATATTATTTCAGAAAACATTGGCGTTATCTTCCGTAACAATATAATAATATATAATAATATAATATTCCACAACTATCACACAACGCCATCTAGTCCCAAGCTAAGCAGAGCTTGTGTTATGGGTACTAGACAACTGATAAACATACTTATATATTTCTAAATACATACATATTATAGATAAATTACACCCAGACACAGAACAAATGAACTGGTTTTCACCAGATTTTATTTAATCGATGCGATTTTTACTATTTATTATGATTTACTGTGTCAAAAATTCTGACTCATCATACAATCTTAATCCATCCAAAACATTACTTATGTCACACAAATCATCCATATCTCCTATCAAATAGTTAGTCATCAACTTATCTTGCTTATCTTGCACTTACATTTACTTAGACAATGGCACAGCTGTTTTGGAGCTAGAAACATACGGATAATAATAATAATAATAATCTTTATTCAGAATAAATAGCGCGGATGGAGAGATGTTACGTAATTATAATATAATAATTCTTTTTTTTTTGTTGGAACCTTATCTTATTGCCCTCTTTTTGCAGAAAAATAATTAATTACAATGTTTTTTGATAACGTTATAGAGACAAAAGATATTGCTTGTAATTTTTATTTGCTTGTCCACGTTGCACGTATGCGCATCCGGTAAGGTGGGCAAAGGTTGTCTTCATTTCTGCAAAAATATTCTGATTTGAAAGAGTGTCCATGGAATTTCTTGCCCATTCTTCCCCAGAGATCTACGCTTTGGAATGGACAACTACAGTGCTTTGACAGTTATTGTGTCTTGTGAGACGGTAGCACTAGTATTATCTTTTTGATTTTGGTGGTCCCATGATAAAAATCACCGTCACGTCACGGGCCCGGTTTAAAAAACAATAATGTTTCTATACTCCTAGTATGACTTTGTTCCCACACGTCAGTCACCGGCACGTGATCTATCAGTGACGTCACCAGTCAGGCACGTCAAATATTTCCATACAAGTTTCAAACTTTTATCCCCACACACCCGGGAACGTCACGTCTCAGTTCAGTCAGCGTATGTGTTCAATGATTCAGCCAAACCGGAGACGTGACTGACGAACGACGTGACGGGCGGTGGCTAGACAAACCGCCTACGTCCAACGTCACGTCACCGATCCGTTGTCGGTGATGTGACGTGACGTTGACGTGACGTGACTGATGTGTGTAAGCGCTGCGCAAACATGCGCAAATGTAGATAGACACTTTGTTGCCGACACGACACACGATCATAGGGAACCGTAGTTCATGAGTGTGTGTTAGGTGGAAGCAACTGGACACAAAAAATGTTTACGTTTCGCGCCCTAGTGGATTATTTCAAACTGGTTTTCCAAAAAGATCTGATGAATTCACAAGCGCCTGTTGTCTCAATGTGCGAAAAATTCTGCAATTTAATTCAGATAGCGAGGCGATCAGAAACTATCTGCCACTTTGATAATACATAACTATAATAAAGAAAATATCTTTTATTCTTTAATCTCGTTATCGTGAATATTACGTATAAATTACGACATCTGTGTCAGATGTTTTTAAAAATAGTAGTATATGCGTTGTTATCATGTGAGTTGTAGTAAGACGTGGATATTGTGTAGTATTATAGCTCAGTTCCTTTATAGACATTACTAGCTGTTCTCGGTTCGTGGCTAAATAATCACAGCCGCACAGGCCGATCTTCCGGGTTAAGCCGCGCTTGCCGAGGTTGGTCTGTGGATGGGTGACCATCTATCATGGCGAGTTTCCTCCGTGCCTCGGAAAGCACGTAAAGCCGTTGGTCCCGGCCGGTCATTTGTAGATCTTTGACAGTCGTTACTGTTAGTCAGAAGCTCTAAAGTCTGACAACCAGTCTTACCATGGGATATCGTATTACCCAGTTACTGGGTTGTGGAGGTCCGACAGGCAGTCGCTCCATGTAAAATACTGATATCCAGCTGAATCTGGTTTGACTGGAAGCCGACCCCAATATAGTTGGGAAAAGGCAGATGATGACTAGTTGTTCTCCGCGTTATCACCTGCTGCTCAGCTCCTTTTGGCTGTAGCGTGATATAATATAGCCTAAAGCCTTCCCCGATAACTGGACTATCCGACACAATAACAATTTTTCAATTCAAACCAGCAGTTCTTGAGATTATAGCGTTTAACTATACAAACTCTTCAGAATCTTAACAGTATAGATTAACGAAAGTTTCATAAAGGAGCACGAGTCTAACTATCACCTAAGTCGATCCTCAAGGTTCAGCCGGAATTGTTGGTTGGTCTGTGGATGGGTGACCATCTCTAATAGCGGGTTTCCTTTCCTTTTTTCGGAAAGCACGCAAAGCCGTTGGTTTCGGCTGTCATTTGTAGATTTTTGACAGTCAAAACTGTTAGTCGGAAGCCCATAAGTGTGGTATCCAGTCTTATCAAGGGATATGGTATTACCCAGTTACTGAGTTGTGAAGGTCAGATAGCCAATATAGTAGCGAAAAGACAGGCAGATGATGATGATCACACTGCTTATGATGAGAATTTTGAGATACATGGCGTTGAGTGACAAGAATGGATAAAGTAAGGAAAGAGTATACAAGGGGAAGTTTGAAAGTTATTAAGTTATTTTTCTGTAACAGGTGCCCTGTTACAGAAAAATAAAAAATACAAGGAGTCAGTCGTCTGTCTTGGTATAGACATGTGATGAGGAGGGATAACACTCATGTGACTAAGAGAGTGATGAGTATGAATGTTGATGGATGGAGAGGAAGAGGAAGGCCAAAATAGGAACGTACGGTTGGTTTTTAATAAGCATGGGTCTGACAGTCCCTTCGTCCACGCAGGACGGGAAGGTACCTACGGAGGGTTTTCTAAATGGATATGCAATTAATACATAATATGAAATGGATGACCAATGCACAGGCCGGGCCTCGGCAAGCGGTGTTCAAACCTTGAGCTATCGATTATTTCTTCGTGTAGGGTAGATTTGTACCTTTAAAATTATTAATAACTAGCTTCCGCCCGCGGCTTCGCCCGCGTGGTGTTTTGATAGCATATGTTCTTTCTCAGGGTCTAAAGATTGTCTGTGCCAAATTTCATCAAAATCGGTTGAGAGGTTTAAGCGGGAAAGCGTAACAGACAGACAGACAGAGTTACTTTCGCATTTATAATATTAGTTTGGATATTGTAAAACTTTGTACTTATTTTGGTGTACAATAAAGTATAAGTTGTATTCTAGACTCATCATCATCTACCTAGCCTTTTCCCAACTATATTGGGGTCGGCTTTCTCCCTATCGGTCCTCCATAACCCAGTAACTGGGTAATACGATACCCCATGGTAAGACTGGTTGTCAGACTTTAGAGCTTATGACTGTGACTTAAAACTGTCAAAGATCTACAAATGACAGCCGGGACCAACTGCTTTATGTGCCTTCCAAGGCACAGAGGAAACTCGCTATGACAGATGGTCAGCCATCCACAGACCAACCTCGGCATGCGCGGCTTAACCCGAAAGATCGGCCTGTGCGGCTGTAATTATTTAGCCACCAGCTCCGAGCTGTATTCTAGACTGTTAAGCTGATATAACTTTATATTCATTCAACTGTTTCGACTGGAGGAATTTTAACTGCAGCCGCATCTGTCTTTAACCCTTTAATAACCGCCCGAGTCGTATACAGGGTGATTTGTTATTCGATGCGGTCCTTGAAATGGGTGATACTAGTCCTTAGTTGCAACAATTTTAGGTTCTGGAGATATAAACTTTTTAAGATTTTTAGATCTAATTAAGATTTTTCGAAAAATTTCCACGGTTACCTGTTTACTGTTTAGAGTCTAAACAGTAAACAGGTAACCGTGGAAATTGTCTAAATTTTATACTTGGCCCTCTATGGGGACCCCGACAGATTGCTAGAAACTCTTTGAGGCGCGCGTGGAATACGACGTCCTGTCGACCCGAGCATAGTTCATGATCGGACGGCGAGTCACCCATTACTCGCCGTCCGCATGGCCAACACCCTAACACTTCGGTGGTAACTGTTGTAGTGTTAATCCATTCAAATGTCATCATTTCTCTACATCGTATTCAGTTTTCCTTATCCGTTCTTGTTGACAGTGAAAACCCTTATTTAAATTACCTTGCGCTTTGACTCATATCATACACAAGACTAGTTTCTGTCCGCGATTATGTCTGCGTGAACACCGTGTCGCATCCTATCACCGCGCTTTTTTTTAAATCGTTTCCCCACTGTTTACTGTGGTTGAGTTTACAAACACAGAACCCATGCACGTGTACACAAACACCTAGACCAAGTACTTACTTGCAGCACATACAAATATTTGTTCCGTGCGGGAATAGAATCCGCGACTAACTGCACAGTAGTTCAATCCCCCAGCCCCTGCGCTAACCATGCCGTCCTCCGACCTCCTAGACAAAAACTTAATGATAGCTCGGCTGAAATGCATCATTATCTGTACCTCGCGGTTTCAACCCTGCTGCTCGACTGCTATGGTCGTAGCGTGATGGTATGAAGTCTATAGCCTTCCTCGATAAATGGACATCCAACACAAAAATATTTTTTGAATTCGGTAGTTTCTGAGAAAAGCGCCTTCAACCAAACGAACAAACTCTTCGGCTTTTATTAGTTAGTATAGATATAATTTAAAGCACCCAGTAATAATGCAGCTTACTACAAAAAATAAATATTTAAAATTGAATCATTAGTTCCAGAGATTACCCCTAACATACAAACATACTTCTGTAGAATGTTAGTGTATAGCTGCAACATAAGTACACAGAAGTGTTTTTAAATGGTGAGTCAGTCCATCGAAGGGACTGCGGCAATATTAGGAACAGGGTGAGTTTTAGTACGAGTCTGATACGAGTACTCCCTTCCTCTACCCAAAACGGAAAAAATCATTTGGTGTTTTTTTTTTTTTTTTTAAACAGCGTTAGAAAAACAAGGGAACGAGAAATTCAGCGTTGTGAGTAGTGGTTGCGATGGCCTAGTGGTTAAGGCGTCTGGAGTACCTATCTAGAAGACGCAGGATCGAACCCTGCTCGCAACAAAAAAATTTCGTTTCTATAAAAAAATCATTTGGTGGTTTTTAACACCTATAAATTAAGACTTTCTTTTCCTAATGCCAGCCATACGCGATCCAGTTTAGTGTTAGGCCCGGTTTTCGCCAAAGCGGAGATGCGGAGACGATAGATGTGCTGCCAAGCTGGCAGATTATGGCTGCGGTTCCACTGAGGCTCCGCCTCAGTGAAACCGTGGAGTCGAGCTGTGACACGATTAACCAATCACATGGCTTGAAATCCACATCTCTTCTCTACTCAAGCCATGTGATTTGTGAATTGCGGCACAGCTCGTTTTCGCTCTGAAGGTCCGCCCCAGTGGAACCGCAGCCTTATTTCCACCAAAGCGGAAAAGAGATGTGTAGCGGAGAAGAGATGTGAGCTGTGAGACGGCGGGGCTCTGCTCGGCCCGACTGCAAACACCTCTGCACAGAATTCAAAAGAAAAATGAGATATCTCCTCGCTTGATCCATTTCCACAGAAGCTAAGCGGGGGGGGAGATGTGGAAACAACTTAAATTGGTTATTCAAATCACATCTCGTCTTGTCTCCTGGAAAGAACCAAATCTAATTGGCTATTCAAACCACATCTCTTTTCTCCGCTCCACTCCGCTTTGATGAAGACCGGACCTCAGATATCTCTGTCAGAAGCAGACTTGTCATGCACACTGATTGCCATACTTTGGCTGCGGTTCCACTGAGGCGGAGCGGAGCATCACATGGAGAATCATTTTTTTTTTTTTTTTTTTTTTTTTTTTAACCTATGTTGTCCCACTGCTGGGCAAAGGTCTCCCCCATAACCTTCCAATCTGTTCTGTGAGCGGCTTTCTCCGGCCAATCCGTCATGAAGGTGTCTAGGTCGTCACGCCAGCGTTTCCTAGGCCTCCCTCGGCAACGACGCCCGTCCGGCACCCACTGTGTAACGACCTTAGCCCATCGATCCTGATGCATTCTGTAGACATGGCCCGCCCAGTCCCACTTCAACTTGGCAGTCTTATTGCCCACATCAACGATCCCGGTTTTGGAGCGTATTACGGTATTTCGAATACGATCGTTCAGCTTGATACCCAATACGCTACGCTCCATCGCTCTTTGGCAAACCTTGAGTTTGGACTTTTGCGACTCAGTCAGGGACCAAGTTTGAGCACCGTAGGTAAGAATGGGAAGAATGCACATGTCGATGAGTTTGCGCTTCAGGGATAGAGGTAGGTCACCCTTCATAAGCGACTTCATGGACCAGTAGCTCTTCCAGGCGTTATCGACCCGGCGGTCGATTTCTCGGTCTTGCCTGTTTTCGAAGGAAACTAGCTGGCCCAAATAGATGTACTCATCGACATAGTGGATTTCTTGCCCATCTACCTGAATCCTACTTTTTGTGCTATTGGTCATGACTTTAGTCTTCGACCGGTTCATCATTAGTCCAACCTCAAGGCTTGCTATGCTTAGATCTTCAAGCATTTGATGTATCTCGGTAGCAGTCGATGCAAATAAGATGATGTCGTCAGCAAAGCGTAGGTTAGTTAGCTTCTTGCAACCAACTTTTATACCTTTATCGGACCAAAGATCTGCCAGATTCTTGAAAACCTCCTCAAGGATACTTGTGAACAATTTAGGGGAGAGCGGGTCACCTTGTTTCACACCTTTATCTATTTTAAAGTTCTGACCAGAAAAATTGAATTTTATGTTTGCTGTACTGTTCTTGTAGATTACTTTGAGTAAATTGATGTATGTTTCATCTAATTGTTGGTTTTGTAATGAAGCAAATATGGCTGAATGTTTCACGCTATCGAATGCCTTTGTATAGTCCACGAAGGCCAGATACAAAGGTTTTCCAAATTCTATGTGTTTTTCTATGATCTGATTTAAAGCATGAAGGTGGTCTGTAGTGGAGAAACTAGGTCGGAAGCCAGCTTGTTCGGGTGGTTGTTGGGAATCTAATTTTGCCTCGATGCGGTTGTGGATAACTTTAATAAATGCCTTATAGAGGTGTGACACTAAGCTAATTGGTCTGTAATTACTGACATCGCTTTTATCCCCCTTCTTATGAAGTAGGATGATATTCGAGTGGCACATCCTCACTGGCACCTTACCTGTCTGTAAAATGGTATTGAACAAATTGGTGATGTGTGGGAGAAGTGTGGGAGAACCAAATTTGAGGGCTTCTGTTGTTATGCCATCTTCTCCTGGAGACTTGTCGTAGTGCATGCTGGTTATTACTTTCTTTACTTCATAGCCTGTTATGTAGGGAATCTTTTGAGGATCGGGGCATTCATAATCTATTTGAGGATTGGTTTTAGTTGCGTCTGAATATAGATTTTTGTAATATTCTGTGCATATTTCTAAAATCTTATCCCTATTGTGGTGTTTAATACCATTGCTGTCCTGTAAGTTATTTATCCATTTTCTGGTTTTGCATATGCCTTCTTTAGCAACTCTTAGAGAATGGTTTTTCTCGAGCGCTATTTTCACCCTGTGGGTATTCAAATTTCTGATATCTCGTCTAATACTTCGTTTGATCTGCTTGTCTAAAATTCTGCGCTGTTCGGAGCCGATGTTGAATTTGCTTCTTTCTTCTAATTGTTGTTTTGTTAGACTAGATAGTTGTGAGTTTTTCTTCCTTTTAGTTTCTATCCGATTAGAACATTTGCGGATGCCTTCTATTATTTTGTTGTACTGTTCTTCGACATCAGGTATTTCGAGATTTAGACCTTTGAAGTACTTCGAAAGATCTACGTTAAATTTTTCCGAGTTGTTAAGAAGGGTTTCTCTTGTGAGCTTTTTGATTTGAGTTCGAAAGGATATGGCACGATGAATTTTGAAATTGAATCTTAGTTTTGCACGAAGGGGTCTATGGTCAGAATTGAAATTTATTTTGTTTATTACACTCACGTCTTTTATTATTTGTGTGTCTGAAGTTAAAATGTAATCTATTTCGTTTTTAGTTCTATTATTTGGTGCAATCCAAGTCCATCTTCGCTGGGGCTTTTTTAAAAACAAACTGTTAGCAATGTACATATTTTGTGCAAAAGCAAATTGGAGTAGTCTTGTGCCTCGTTCGTTGCGTTCTCCCAAACCGTATCGTCCCAGAATTCCTTCACTATCTGATTCCTGTCTTGGTCCAATTTTGGCGTTAAAATCCCCCAACACTATGTTCCATGTTCCACGATTCTCATCACATGCTCTGTTGAGAGTATCATAAAAATCTTCTACATCCTCGTCGGAACTTACTGATGTAGGAGCGTATGTTTGAACTAATGTTAATGTTTTATGAGGTGCAATGCGAAACCTAAGAACAGCTATGCGTTCTGAATATCCTCGGAACTCAATGATGTTGTTCTTCCACTTTTTAGAAACCAGAAATCCAACACCGTGCATCCCTTGCGTTTCTCCAAAGTGGAAGAACACTGCATCATTCGTTTCTTCAGTAACTTCTCCCTGTCGTCTCACTTCTGCAAGTCCTAAAATGTCCCACTTTATGTCTTTCAAAGCGTTCCCCAGCTCTACTAAGCGCTCGTCTCTCATCAGTGTACGGACATTATAGGTCATAATATTAAGATTATCGGAGTCCTTTAGTATTTTAGCCGAAGTCGTTTGACGGTTTATCGATCTCGCCCGGAGATTCACCTCGCCCCTGACTCCAGTGCTGAGCCGGCGCCCGTCAACGCCAGCAGAGCAGCTGGAGTCGCCGGGCACTTGGGGACATGTTGTCGTTGTGCTGTTCATATATGGGGGGTTTGGACCATATCCCGCCGCGCTGGTCCAGTGCGTGTTGGCGGGTCGCCAGAGCCTCGTTGGTCTAGAGCAGGGTGTACCACGTGCAGGTGAGGTTGGCTTGGGTTCCAAGGCTGTTATTGGGAACCTATTCTACACCCAAATCAGGAGAATCATATGCCTTGAAAAACGCATCTCTTCTCCACCATGTGATTTTTGAATCGCGAGACTTCTCGTCTCCGCTTCGCCTCAGTGGAACCGCAGCCTAACTGCACGCTGCTTGCAGCGAGCTGCTAACTGGATCGTGTGTAGCTGCCATGAGGAAAATGGATCAAAAAAAATATCACATCGATTGACGTAATTACCGTAAAAATATCATATTCAGTTTCATATTTTTTTGATCGTGTTCCTTAGGGAAATTTTACCAGGTTGATACCTAGCAGCTATGCCATTTCTGTTTCACATGTATTTATTACTAGCGAGAGCTATTCGTCCTGGCTTAACGCAAGTGCCTATCTATGCCTACTAATATTGTAAGGACTAGCAATGTCCCCGTGACTTCGTCCGCAAGGATTTTGTACTTTGCCCTATGCTTTTCAATTGGATTTTCCAAAAACTTTACTGATAAGTGCAATCGAAGTTTCTTTATCGGTTAAAGTTTTCATAAGTACAAACTTTGATCCAATTTTTGAGATATTCCTCATAGGGCACCTGACACCTTTTTTGACGTGGTGAAATCATCAAAAGTGTCCTCAACCCAGGGCAGGAAGGGAGGGACTGTCAGACTTGTACTGAGTAACATCCACGGTGTCCTGCAAGAGCCCGTTCCAGGGTCACGGTAATTCGGTAGACCCGCGACCCCGGCAGGCTTTGGCCTTCGAAAGGCCCCGTCATTGTGCTGACACTCTTTGAGGCGCATGTGGAACACAACGCGCCGTCGACCCAGGGCATCTGGCACCTGCGAATGTTTTTTTTTATGTATGGCCACCGATTACTCCGAGGTTTCTAGTCCGATTAGTGTGATTTTGTTCGATGCAGTATACTTGCCATTTGGTCCCATACAAATTTCATCCAATTTGGTTCAGTATTTTTTATTTTGTGAGCATTTTTTTGATTTCCGTTATGTCGATGATGTGATGATCTTTATTTCTTGTGTGTTTGTTACGCGATTATTCCGCTAATTGTGGACCGATTTTCAACCACAGGATTTTAGGATAAAGACGGAAAAACTTGTTTGGTGGAAAATAACATACAAAATAACTTTTCTTTCCAAGTCAGTGGCTTTCCCTGGGATCTGGAGGCGACTGCCCTCCAGCGCGTCTATGAGTGGCGCGTGGAGGCGCAGCGCCGGGGCGTGACCCCGCTGCCTCGAGAAGTCGAGGCGCGGCGGGAAGAGCTCCGGCGCGATCTCAGGGCAGTATGGAAGGACGGACGTCGCTAGATGATCTCCGGCCACCGTAGGCGCGGGCATGCGGGCAGCGAGTAAAGGGCAACTCGCTGCCCGACCATGGACCATGCCCGGGTTGACGGCGCGTTGTGTCCCACGCGCGCCTCAAAGAGCGTCAGCATAATGACGGGGCCCCCCTCTCAGAGGGCCAAAGCCTGCCGGGGTCGCGGGATTATTTCCTTACCGTGACCCCGGAACAGAAAGGGCTATTGAAGGACACCGTGGATTTTAGTCAGTAGAAGTCTGACAGTCCCTCCCGCCCTGCCCGGGGTGGGAGGACTCATTTGATGATTTTACCACGCTAAAAAACAAAAAGTCAGTGGCTTTGTTTTTTTTTTATTTCGTTGTCTTTTTTGCCACTGACTTTCGAAAGAAAAGTTATTTTGTATGTTATTTTACCCTTTTTGTGGTTGTTTTTGTTCTACTTCCTGTCTGCTCTTCCGTCGACCAAACAGGTTTTTCCGCTTTTATCCTAAAAAGTACTTAAAAGGTTGTGGTGCATAATTGTTCAACTTAACACACACCACTTCCAAGAGTCCCGAGTTATTTCACATCTCTGTCACATCGCATCGCTGTGATCGATTTGATATTCCCCACCAGCGATTTCGCACAAAGATACTATAACAGTTCTTCCTTCAATATTTTGACTAGAAAGAAAACTATGATTACATTGTTTTGTACCGCCATCGGTTCAGTCAAAGTTATTATAAATGATGTAATACCACATACATTATGATTCATCGGTGTACTTAACACTTATAATGCTGCATGGTTCTTTTGATGCTTCAATGATTTAAATTTTGAATTTGAATTTTCTAAGATGCTTTTCTATTTAACCATACATGTTGTCCCACTGCTGGCCCTGGGCAAGGTTACCGTTATGGGAGACCTTTGTCTCCCACATAACCTTGGCACTTTTCCTCTGTGCAGGTTTCTCCGGCCCCTCTCGATAAATCATGTCATCTTTTTCTAGGCCTCCCTCGGTAACGACGCTCGTCTTAGGCCGCTTGTCCACAGCAGCGGAGCGGAGAAATGCTAACCAATAGGATTGCAATAAATCTCCGCTCCTCATCAATGGTGCAATCCTATTGGTTTATTTATATTTCTCCGTTTCTCCGCTTCAGCCTCCGCTGCTGTTAGAGTTGTCATCCGTCCGTGTTTCTCCGGATTTGTCCTAGATTAATCAGGCATCCGGGGACCGTCCGGTGATGGCTTCATTTGTAGTCCGGGTTTAAAAATTTAAAGTTTTTGGCCGCCTGCGACACACGCACACTCCCGACGCAGTTGCCACGGTGCGCACTTCGATTCATGTCCAGGTTCTGGACTCAAAATCCGGGGTTTTCACGCGTCTTGTCCTGGCTTCCAAATTTTAGAGATGGCAACCGTAGCTACTGTGGACAGGAAGTGTTACTGGTGGATATTTCGACACGCCCTATTAACAACGCGGGTAAAAAAAACAATAATCTTTAATATATATAAATCTCGTGTCACAATGTTTGTCCTCAATGGACTCCTAAACCACTTAACCGATTATAATAAAATTCGCACACCATGTGCAGTTCGATCCAACTTGAGAGATAGGATAGTTTAAATCTCAAATTATAGTCGCAATTTTAATAATATTATAAAGATTGCACCCGTGCGGAGCCGGGGCGGGTCGCTAGTATTTCATAAATCATAGTCGACTATGCTATGTTTAATTTATTTTATGCTATATTATAATTATAATCAATGCTTTTATTTTTAAAATATTTCTATGAATTAAGTAATATCCTCCTCATTGTTAATTATATTGTTATCTTTCGGAAAGACCCAAGTTGACTTGGACGTCAATGAAAATGGTTATTATTCAGGATTTATAAAATAATGAGTAAACAACATTAATAATTATTATTATTGAGTGATAAGTGTATGAAGCATAAACTTATTAAAATTTGGATGTCTACAATTCTCTATAAGACTAGGTCGAGTTCGTCGACGAGCTTGTAATAAATTTTTAACATTAAGCTTCAGAATATAAAGTTAAAAATGAAATTCTTTAATGAAAACTGTCACAACGTCGAAAACCGAAACAGTTTGTCTTTGATCGATTTTAAACTTTATGTTTTACATTATAAAGGCGAGAAAGCGAGTAACTTAAAGACAGACCTTAGCTTAGCGCGGAGCTGAGTTTTTTCCACGTTTTTATACACTCACTTTTCTTGTTTGTTTGTTTGTGCGTTTCGGTCCGGTTGGATTTTTGCAACTCAATTTTGAGGCACTCCCCGATAACCTAGCAGGCTGAAATTTTGCACACGCTCTGAGTTCTGATTACAATACATGACTAGCTAAGAAATGTCTTATCTAATCCGTTAAGGCGGTCTCCCCAAGATGGCGGACAGGCTATTTGAAATGCACCCCCATAATATGGGTATCAAATGAAAGGGTTTGCTGTCAGGAATATGATAAAATTAAAAGATTTAAAAAATCTAAAAACCCACGTTTTTAAATTTCCTAAAAATAAGAAAATAACCCTACGGGGCTGAGAGAGGGCCCACTCAAAACGTGGGGGCAAGTAGTAAATCACAGAGGAGCATTTCATAAGCAGAAAACAATACGCCAACTGTGTTTTCTAAAACAACTAAGTTGAGCAGCATTTTCCCTCGAATGTATATCTATAGTTCAAATATTCTTCAGTTCGGATTTGAGTAATTATACCGTCCGGACAAAGAAAAAAAAGCCCAGTTCAGCAAATGCCGGACAACTGGTTCCCGACACTGGTGTTCTCGACCCTTACTGCCTATGGATTCATTTGAACCCGGGATCACCCACTGTTGGTATAGGCCTCCCCTTGTTTTAGCTACATTTCTCGGATATTTTCCTCCATAATCAAAGTGTTTTCCAGCGAGTTTGCCGATAGCTAATCCGATGCCGAATTCGCTGTAAATCCGAGCTTTTGGACGGCCCAGATTTACAGTTTTAAATGCACATGACATAATACGTGACTTAGAATATAGAATAGCGTCACTAAAGTTGACTCAGCTCCAAAATCCGCCTTTAAACAGGAAAAAATTGTTAACGATATAAGGAAACTAATTTTAAGTATAATAATATAGACGTCACTTGATCGCTAAAACGAATAGGGAAATTTTGATCCCAAAATACTTTTATATATGATCGATTTTTTCACAGAAATGAAAAGTTATAAATATCATCGCGGCGGAAGTGTTTTGTGTTTCATATTTTTCCTGTAAGGATCTGTTTTCTGTAAAACTGAAGGTGAGATTTACAGACCGAAGTTTCGTCTAAGCTGAATATAACTCAGTCGTACTTCATCCGAAAATAACCTTTATTATTTAGTATGATAAGAAGCAGAGGGTAAAGTTCTTTGATAGTCCCATTTAAAAGGGAAGTAATACTCCACATGGGTTTTTGTTTCTAGTGGGCTATCTGCCCAACAGTCGTTGTTGGAATTTACGAGTATGTTTTAAACTTGTGGAAAACTTTAAGTGAGTGCTGCAGAATTTCGACTTTTATTTTACTGTTGCTCCATAAATCTAAGTAACTTGTCTGTAATCCTTCCTCTCCATACATCCATACCAAGAGAGACGACATCTTTTTTCAGGTTTTATAATAATCAAATGAGTCCACCCGCCATAGATGGAGCGTAGGTGTTCCTTCAATAGCGGTCAAAGTTTCAGAGTCACTGATACCCGCTTCGAAGGTTCCCCAGTTAGATTGCTCACAGCTCTTTGAGGTGCGAGTCGACCCCGTCATGGTCCATGAAGGTTCGCCGTCGTAGTAATGGGAATTGCTCGCCGTCGGCATGCCCACCCAGATAGACGATACCTACTACAACAAGAGATACATTATCCTATTGATAAATAGATACCTACGTTATGAGATAAGAATGTGCACCTGTTTTGCTATCACTCCTTTACTTCTTGCAGAGATGCCTAAAGCTTTCTGCCTACGTATATTTGTGCGTAAAGATTATAAGATAGTCTTCGATAATCTCTGTTCAATCAACTGGTTTATTTATATAATATTTACCTCCTAATTAAATAAAATTGTATCATTAGTGTTCTAGAGTACGACTAGAATGCCTGTTCGGTCTTGGTCTCGAAGTCAGCGGGCAGCGGGGGGCATATGAGTCGCATTCAAGGAAGCCGATTTTCCGATAGTGGGCATCTTCTTTGCTCGCTGCCCTCAGAGTTTCGCGGCGCGGGGAGCGTGCTTGTGTTTTTGTCGCTTGCACGCTCCGCTGAACGCCCTACCGGACGCTTTGTCACCCTGTTTGTGCAAACAGGGTGGCAAAGCGTCGTGCTGAAATCTCCCAGGAAAAAGTCAAAAGTAATGCCCACGACTGGACAAAATCCGGACAGCCTCACCATTCTCCTCTACACCTCTCTATTTAATCATAAGGATTCAAAAACTGCACTAAAAAGCAGGTATAAAATAACTAATCTTTCGGAATTCGGGGACTTTAGAAATCGGTTATTATGTGATTTTTGTTTTTTTTTACATTTTTGCACGATGTTTACAAATCAAGAAAAGAAAGACGGTTGTCAGACTTTCAGGCATTGCATTATTTTTGTAGTCGTTAAATTCATCAAATGAGTCCTCCTGCCCTGTGTGGAGCTGGACTGTCAGACTCGTATTGACTAAAATCCACCAGGAATTGCGTCAAAGATTTACGGTCGTACCACAAAAACGTCTGTTGAACACTTGTCTAAAAAAATGTCAGATTATGACGTTGAAATAAGGTCCGTTTTGCAGTCACACTTTTTTAGACAAGTGTTGAACAGATTTTTAAGTTTATGTACTAAAAATATTTCAGTATTTGCATATCGAAAGTTTCAGAACAACATGTTTATAATTGGTCATTGTGGTCACTTGGTCTGTGGTGGATACGGGAAAGGACCCTGACGTCATCGAGCTGATAAGAACATGCTCTGTGCTTGTAACGACCTTCCAATCCTACTACTATTATAAAGGCGAAAGTTTGTAAGTATGGATGTATGGATGTTTGTTACTCTTTCACGCAAAAACCACTGAACGGATTTGGTTAAAATTTGGTACACAGATAGTTTATAACCTGGATTAACACATAGGATAGTTTTTATCCCGATTTTATGTTCCCGTGGGATAATTTTTGAGTTGCAGCGGGTGAAGCCGCTGGCAACAGCTAGTCAATTATAATACAATATCGGTTGTTATGTAAGACAAGAACCTCGTGGCTTAATAATTACAGCCGCACAGGCCGATCTTCCGGGTTAAGCCGCGCTTGTCGAGGTTGGTCTGTGGATGGGTGACCATCTGTCATAGCGAGTGCTGTTACGGTTTTTCAGAGTTCGCATTCTTATAAAAAAGTAGGATATGGGACTCGTTGAGCGATTTTTGCCTTGTCTGAGTCTTATTTAAGATCCAATCTGTCTGAATCATTGCACATGACTTTTCATCATTCACGCAATGTTCGAGTAACTGAGTGGTAGTAATAACCTTCCTTGATCATTGTCACAGCTTTAGCGACTTCTGTTGCAGCCAAATCTCTCATTTTGTATGCAATACAATGTAAACTCACCATACAGATACCACAAAATGAGCTAGGGCAAAAATTAACTGCAAAAACGAACATTCAGAACAAAAACACTTGGAAGCGCTGACTGCCTAAAACACTTAAGAGTAGGGTTACCATATCTCAGGATTTGTCCTGAGATTTCAGGATTTTTGGACTATGAGGGTTTTCCCGTATGAAGAATCCACTAGATGGCAATACGTAGGCTTGTGGTCTATCTGCTCCGTGGTTGGTTAATTTTGACATTTCTGACAATGTCATGTCGAAAAAAACCAATCATGCTGCAGTTGGAACTCACGCCTACGTATTGCCATGTAGTGGATTCTTCATACGGGAAAACCCTCATTCTCAGGATTGCGACCGGATTTTATAAATCTTATGAAATCTCAGGATTTTTAGAATTTTTCAATAAAATAGAGCTTACATTTTAAAGATCTAACAAAATGATACTCAAACTAAAAATAAATCTTCTTTTCTTAAAAAATGCACAATATTGAAAGGAAGGGGTTGCCGCTGCCACACGCTTTTAGTCGATATGGAACGCGAGAGCGAGATGCGCAGTGTATTAAAAAAGTTAATATAACGACTTTTTAAGGTTCTGTAGCCAAATGGCAAAAAACCGAACCCTTATAAATTCGTCATGTCTGTCTGTCCTTTCGTATGTCACAGCCAGTTTTTTTCGAAAGTAAGTAAGTTTGATAGAAAATTTTAAAACTGTAAATAATCTCAGGATTTTTCAATGATAATTCAGGCCTTTTCTCCGTACTTTTGATTTATTCATCTGGTAACCCTACTTAATCTGGTAAAAGGTCCTCGTGGAGCTTTTTAATAGGGTTGTATATGATGTCCGTACTCCAGAACCATGGAAAAACGCTATAGTCACCATCATCCACAAAAAAGGAGACGTTTCAAAACTAACAAACTATCGTCCCATTAGTCTCCTTTCCCAAATTTACAAGCTTTTCACAAAGATCCTCACAACTCGGCTTACCCGAGAGCTTGACGAAGCCCAGCCTATCGAGCAGGCAGGTTTCCGCAGCGGATATTCGACCATCGACCATATCCACACGGTAAAGCAGCTAATGGAGAAGTGCCAAGAATACAACCGACCCCTGTGCATGGCTTTCGTCGATTACGAAAAGGCTTTTGACAGTGTCGAACATTGGGCTGTGTTCCACGCTCTCCATCGCTGCCACATCGATTCCCGTTACGTGGATGTGCTGCGGGAACTGTACACGATGGCCACTCTGCAAGTTCGCATGCACACCCTATCCAAACCCGTACCAATCAAGCGGGGAGTGAGACAGGGCGACACCATTTCACCGAAACTCTTCACAGCAGTTCTTGAAGACGTCATTAAAACCTTAGATTGGGACTACTGCGGTGTTAACATCAATGGTGCTTACCTGTCTCACTTAAGATTTGCAGATGACCTGGTGGTTTTTTCTGAAAACTTCGAGGATCTCCAGAAGATGCTTCAAAATCTCTACAATGCCTCTTTTGAAGTCAAGAAAGAAATCCTTCTGTCAAGGTCGGAAGTGAAAGGTTGGAGAAGGTTGACCGTTATGTCTATCTTGGCCATATTCTTTCCTTTGGCAAGGAATTCCAAACAGCGGAGATTTCGAAAAGAATTCAGCTAGGGTGGGCTGCATTCAGCAAATTGGACGACATCCTGAAATCAGCCAAAATTCCACAATGCCTGAAGACCCGTCTCTATAATCAGTGTGTTCTGCCAACCATGACGTACGGTGCTGAGACGTGGACGCTCTCACAGGAGGCTGTGTACAGACTCAGAGTAGCACAAAGAGCCATGGAGCGTTCCATGCTCGGCATAAAATTAATAGACCGAGTTCCAAACGTCGAAATCCGGAAACGAACAAATGTATTCGATATTGGTAACCGAGTTATGGAACTCAAACTGAGTTGGGCAGGACACCTGGCAAGGCGCGGTGACGGCAGGTGGAGTAAAGCTGTAACAGAGTGGCGTCCAAGAAATGGAAAAAGGAGTGTTGGTCGTCCGGCGGCGAGATGGGCGGACGACATTGTTGCCATTGCGGGAGTGTGCTGGATGAGGCTGGCGCAAGACCGTGGAGCTTGGCACAAGCAAAGAGAGGCCTATACCCAGCAGTGGGTGAAGACGGGCTGTGGATGATGAACCCTACTTAAGAGGGTAAAATTTCTGTTGGACTGTTAAAACCTGTGAATGTCCAATGCCGTAATAGGAACCTGAAAAATGAAAACACTGATCGATTAACGAAAGCTTTTTCAAAAACGCCAACTTTTTTGTGTTCCCCTAATTTTGCCGGCGTGTGTACTTGTAGATCATACAAATATTGCGTGCGGATATTGCATCGCAGTTGATCATACGGCCACTGCGCCAGCGTTGCCGTCTGATCGATTATTTACCTTTTTAACCGACTTCAAAAAGGAGGAGGTTCTCAATTCGGATGTCTCTATTATTTTTTTGATCGCGTCGCTCACCAACCGATTTGAAAAATTCAAGCCAAAAAAGTCAACGAATAAAAAACAAAGCCACCGACTTCCGAAAGAAAAGTTACTTTGTAGGTTATGTTATCCATTTTTGTTTTGTGGTTGTTTTTGAAGTCGATTTTTTTTTCTCACTCATAATTTATTCCCTATTATCACTTTTCTGTTATCATTTCTATATCCCTTCTTATCCATTTCAGGGAAAATGCAAGCTCGATATTATAATTAAATTGTAGGCATATAATTTGGGCATGCGGGCAGCGAGTGGGCATGCGGGCAGCGAGTAAAGGGCAACTCGCTGCCCGACCATGGACCATGCCCGGGTCGACGGCGCGTTGTGTCCCACGCGCGCCTCAAAGAGCGTCATCAAAATGACGGGGCCCCCCTCTCAGAGGGCCAAAGCCTGCCGGGGTCGCGGGATTATTTCCTTACCGTGACCCCGGAACATAACAGACTACTGAAGGACACCGTGGATTTTAGTCAGTGGAAGTCTGACAGTCCCTCCCGCCCTGCCCGGGGCTGGAGGACTCATTTGATGATTTAGCCACGTAAAAAAAAAAAAAAAAAAAAGGCATATAATTTGAACTATAATCATGCAGTAGAGTTATAAATTAATTGGCCATAAAATGACCCTACCATTTAATTCATCATATTCGTTGTAAGTTATCCTCCATAACGTTGACAATGTGGGTTAATCCTATGGTTAACGCGGCCAGTAGTATTGTATCGGAACACGGTTAGGGTTGCCACAACACTGGGGCATAATATGCGTTTCAACTAAGAGTAGGATGCCCTGGGCGACATATTGTGACGACACTAATTGACTGTCTTTACCAAAAAATCTGGTTATGGTTATTTTAGTATAAATATTTAGAAGCGCGCAAGTATCACAAAATTACAAATATTGCGAGTATTGCCAGTAAATACTTAAAGTACGCTGTAAATATAATACAGAAATCTTATGATAAGGTGAGGCTTTAGATGATTTAGCAAATGTTGCCTTTCGGCATTTTTTGCTCAAACACCTGAGGCAATTGCCATAACAACCGTCATATTGTGCCCAAATAACCGTGGGAAAAAATGTCATGCTGGTTACGCTACTGTATGTCAGTGCATAGTTGACAACCCTGTCATACGCCCATACACATGAACTTTGTTCAATGATTCACATTGTTAAAGATAAGGTAAAAGTTATACATTTATTATTGCAATTGTATTTTAATATTTAAAATTTAAAGTTAAATGCTTAGATATTTTAAACTTTTGAACCCTTTGATCCGAATAATTGAAACTTTTAATCCGCTTGTTTGGGTATAAAAAAAAACTGTCCTACCGAATGCAAAAAAAAGATAAGGTGCAAGACGTGGTCCCTGGTCCCCATGCAAAGTTTCGAAGTGGACGAGTTGGCCTCTAATGAAAAAGAGGGAGAAGAGAGAAGCTCTTTTGGGCCCAGTTTCGAACTGGGCCAGTTGGCCCCTAACCCATTTGCCCATCCGAGTCTTTAAGGTGTGCAATCAGAATCAGCCGTCAAAAATAAAGGAATGGGATTTGAGCAAAATTATTAATTTTGGGCATAGCCCGAGTGACTTTATTCGGAGTCCGAGCTTAGAGGCATCTATCTATCATCTATCGCCATATATAGCGGGATTCTTGAAAAAAAAAAACAACTTTCCCCTATTTAATAAAACGTATAATTTTGATCATGGTCAAATTGTAAAAAAAAAAAAAAACAGAATGCGATTGTGCCAGGTTATCCAAAGTATCAAGTTTTGAATTATATAACTGTTTTTTCCCCAACTTTATTGAGATCGGCTTCACGTCGAACCGGATACAACTGGATACAAGTGTTACGTAAAGCAACCGGGTCTTATTAGGGGATGTCCCTCGCGAGTCGAGAGCGGCGGCGCGGCGGCGTCAGAAATTAAGAGAACAATCCCGAGACAAAATGTCTGCGGATGACACACAACGTTCTCTACATGCATACTAACTAATATTATATTAATCTTTATCTTTATAAATAACTAGCTGTTGCTAGCAGACACGCTACAGTTCGAAAATTATAATATATCCCACGGAAACATAAAATCGGGATAAAAACTATCCAATGTGTTATTCCAGGTTATAAAATATCTGTGTACCAAATTGAATTCAGTGGTTATTGCGTGAAAGAGTAACAAACATCCATTCATCCAATCTTTCACCTTTATAATATTATTAGGATAATAGGAAAACTAGGATTATATGAAAGCGAAAGGTCACTCACTCGTCACGAAATCTCAAAAACTACAAGTGCTAGGAGTATCTTTGTGGGTTCTTTTTAAGACCTAGGTGTTCACTAAGTCGGGATTTTGCGTTATTCGACCCCTAAGTTGGGGGGTCGTTTTTGAGGTTGATAGTATGAAACTTCGTTGATATGAGTGCTAGGAGCAGGGACCGAAAACCTTTATAAATTACGGTACCGGTATTGAAGAATTTTGGTTATTTTTCAGACTTAGGTAACCGCTATCTGGGTAACCAGACCGAAGAAAAATGTAACCTCTATTCAGGTTACCGTTTTAATACCGGTTAACTAAAGATAACGACTCTTTGTCACACACACATGCGATGCGCGCCCTGTGACTATTGCCGACGGCACGTGTGAAGTGTGCAAGATAGGGGTAATTTTTATTTCGGTAACCGGTATTAATACTGGTTATGTATTCACTTTAATAATAAAGGTAATCTTTAAAATTACCTGTAAAAGAAAAAAAGGTTGTTACCGAAAAAATACCCGTATTGATCATACCGGTTTCGGTCCCTGGCTAGGAGTAAAAGAAAATGGTTTAATGGATATTTTCTAAAAGTATCCCATATTTATATTTTTTATATTCATTTATTTGCATTCCACAAGGTACAAAGATGTTACAAAGATGTTACAAAGAGCTTAGAGCTAAGATCCGTTGTAGACCCTGTCAGGGCACAGCAAAATATTGAGATGCTCAATATACACACATCAAAAGTGTCTAGGGATCAACATATATTTTTGCAATAACTTTTCTCCTGATTGATATTAATTAAAATGTTCTTTAAGGATTCATCAAATAAAGTGTTATCGTTTGTCACAGTAACGATAAACCAAGTCACCTTTGCATTCATAAAGAAATTTGCCATTTTCCTAATAAAGGGATTTTTGACATTTGAACCACTAACATTAAAGTTCGAAAAAAAGACTGAAATAACAGTTTTCTTTAAAATTTTATTGGGTAACTTAAACAATTAATAATCCGTGTTTCTACCGCGAACACTAACAACACAAGAACATCGGTTTGGCATACTCAAAATGAGTTCATCCAAATCACGCTGTGGAATGGCCGCCCATGTTCGTTGCAACAACAAAAAAAGGTCTTCTTGCGACTGGATACCCTCCATATTCGGCAGAGCTCTTCTCTGTAGCATATCCCATGCATGCTCAATCGGGTTCAAGTCTGGCGACTGAGCAGGCCAGGGCAGGACATTGATGTTAGCTGCGGCGAGAGTCTGTCTTACAACTCTTGCGGTGTGCGGTCGTGCATTATCATGCATTAACTGAAATAAGGGACCGATTTGCACTTGTAGAGGAACGATGACGTCTGATACAATCGTCTCAGCATAAATTTGAGCGTTGAGGTTGCCTCTGATCCAAATCAACTCAGTTCTTCCGCCGATCCAAATACCCGCCCATACCATGATGGTTCCACCACTATAAGGATGGACTTCCTGGCAGGATTTTAATCGCTGTTGGCGTCCAGGGGTTCTCCAGTGTCGTATACGTCTTGTATCCGGTCTCATACCAAAACGAGACTCATCAGAAAAGCACACGAAACGCCATTGTTCTTCTGCCCAATTTCTGTGTTCAAGAGCCCATTGATATCGAATCCTACGATTGTGCATTGCTATAGGTGGTACCCGTAGCGGTCTTCGGGAATGAAGGTTCACTTCATGCAAGCGGTTTTTGACTGTTTGGTCGCTAATTAAGTTCCCTGAAGAGTGATGAAGCCTCACGGCTAACATCATGGCGGTTATTGTTGGAGCTCTTCGAGTTAAGATTTGAATGTATCATCAGGGCCCCCGCTACCATATGTGCAATGTGTGCAATGCACACGGGCGCCATCCTTTAGGGGCGCCAAAGCCAAGGGCCCAGAAAAAAAAATGAAAAAAAAAATAAAAAATAATTGTTAAAAGAAAAGTTGAGAACCTAACTAGGATTTCTTTTAAGTATCTACCTACTAAAGACTTCAAATATTTGATCTCACTTTTAGATTAAAACTTGAAGTCCAGAAACGTTAAACTTTTAGAGCTCACTGCGTTCTTCTATGAAGAATTGCCTTGTCCTATTCCAAAAAGCTAAAAAATTTCGCGCTCGCTTCGCTCACGCTTGAACTAAGGTTGACATTCGCTTTTCATGACCTCGCTTTTGATAGCTCATTTTTCAATAGCAAATGCATATGTTAGTTAATCTTGTATAGGTCTACAAAAAATGAAATTTGTCTTCTCTAAGATGGTATGGAACTCTGGGTGTGACGTTTGAGTAGCACTTGATGGTTTTTTTTTTTTGTGTTTAAGTTATGAAGCGCAGGGCACTGAATTTTAAAATACGCCACTGACCGACATACAATCAAAAAAAAAAAGATAATTCAAAATTCCTTAAGGGGCGCCAAAATACTTTTTTGCACACAGGCGCCAGTAGACCTTACGGGGGCCCTGAATGTATCGGTCTTGTCTCCGTGTGGTGCAGCGATACCGTCCTCCATGGCGCTCAGCCACGGTACCAGTGCTTCGGTAACGTGTCCAAAGTCGACTGATAACACTCTGACTTGTATTCAGAGCTAAAGCCACAGTACGTTGCCGGGAACCAGCATCTATCATTCCCACGGCTCTGAGCATTTCTTCCCTGCTTAAATGACGTCGCCGCTCCATAATAACGTTGGTTTTAATCAGTAGTAGGGAAACAGTAGCACTAATAATGTCTTCAATGCGTTGTATGTTTTTATAGGGAAAATATTGACAGCTGATTTTCATCTTTTACTCGAATTTGATTTACAGTTCCTGATTCAAATTATGAAATGCACCAAAAAGGATCCATATAAATTTATAAAATCATATTACAAAGCCACATCTCAATCTCAAGAAATCCGCATAAAAATGCTTGATCCCTAGACACTTTTGATGTGTGTATATATTACCTACAGCTAAGTACTACTTATAGTTAAAATTCGTACAAAACTAATAATAAATAAATAATTTTACATGAAACCAAATTAAACATTTTGCAAAAGGGAAGAATAATAGTAACAATAAATATAAATCTGATATTCGTTAACTTAAAAACTAGTTAATAGGTTTATTTAAAGCATATGTTTAACGAGAGATCTTAGATGCATGGTACTTATCAAGTTATGAAGTGCACGGAGTACATTATACATTATATAATTCAGAAATATACATAGGGTAAATAAGCTAAATGTCGGGACAATTGAGACGTTTCGAAATTAGCGCGAATCAGACTCGACTTACGAGTCGTGGGTTAGAACTGGCTAAACGCATTTCTTTTTGCAATTTATTTTATCATCACTGCTCTCAAAACGGTGAAGGAAAACATATCGTAAGGAAACTGGCATGTCATAGAACCGAAAATTCAAAGACATGTGACATCTACCAACCCGCACTGGACCCGCATGATGGATTACTGCTCACTCCCTCTCACAGAGAGGAGGCCTGTGTCCCAGCAGTGGGAACATTGTAGGTTAATGATTAGTGATCGATACCAAATTCTACAACGGTCGCAGTATGAATACGGTACAATTTCCAGAGCAAGAGTTAAAATTGGATCTGATGATAAATCAGCTTAATTGTAAAGGTTATTCAATTGTACGTGAAATGCTAACAGTAACGAAGTCTCCATCGTTTCAGGTCAATGGAAGACGTTAAGCAAGGACGCCGTGCCCTCACAGAACTTGCCCAAGCTGAACCCGGACGGCACGGTCATGGTCATCAGGAAGAGCCGCACTGTCAAGTATAGGGAGGGCAAGAAGGAGGAGATCCATGGGTGAGTTGTACTAATAGTCCTCCAGTTAGGGCAACTCACTGTCCGACCATCGACCATGCCCGGGTTGACGGCGCGTTGTGTTCCACGTGCTCAAAGAGCGTCAGCCTAATGACGGGGCCCCCTTTAGAGGGCCAAAGCCTGCCGGGGTCGTGGGACTTATCTCATTACTGTGACCCCGGAACATAAAGGGCTATTGAAGGACACCGTGGATTTTAGTCAGTACGAGTCTGACAGTCCCTCCCGCCCTGCCTTGGGTGGGAGGACTCATTTGATGATTTTACCACGCTAAATAAACCCTCTGAGGAAAGAGAGGGGAGACGACAGATAATCGTGTAGTTTTAAATGCCGTGCCTTATGTGTTTATATGGAGGTGTTCACATATAGAACGACACGACTTACTGTCGTCTACAACATGTTTTGTAGTGACAACAGATTGTCATGACAGTGGGAACAGCTAGCACGATAGTCGTAAAACGATAAAAATCATTACGACTAAATCGTGATCGCGAATCTATCGTATCGCTTGCTTCATCTTCCGTCTTTTCAAAATTAATATTTCGTCATCGTCCATTGAACTCTGGGGCCTAAACGCACTACTGATCTCCAAGAAAACGTAGAGGCAACTGTAGATTTGTAGCTTGCTAATGATGTTTAAACGACAAAACGACTGCCGTGAAACGATAAAATGTCGTCGCGATCCAATGGGAACAACTAGATACGATAGTCGTTAAACTGTAAAAAAATTTTACGAATTATTTAATTTTAATATTATATTAGTTTCCTTGTTACTAAAGTATTGAAAACCATAATATAATATTAAAAGTAATAATTTAATTTTAATATTATATTATATTATGGTTTTCAATACTTTAGTAACAAGGAAACTATTACTTTAAAGGAAAATCGTTTGAGGAAAGTTAATGCGTTGCTTTGTAACACAGAATGCCGCCAACAGGAAGAAACTTGAGTATTTCATCATGATTTTTTTTTGTTATTTCGTGCGTCATCATATTTTTTAGCGATTATTCATTTTTATTGTGAATTTTGGAACGAACTTATAAAAAAGCTTGTAAAAATAAAAAATAAATTTCGAGCTGAATGAAAACCAATCAGGGCTTGTAGCCAAACGGCAAGCGACAATCGTTAACGTTCAGCAGTCGCTAGTACATTTTCAACTTTATACCTCATCGCATAAAGTTGAAAATCTAGTAAAGACTGCTGAGCGATAGCGAACGAAACAAACGAAAACGATCTGTAATCTTTAACAGATTTTCAACTTTATGCAATGGGGTATAAAGTTGAAAATGTATTAGCGGCTGCTTATCGTTAGCGATTGTCGATTGCCGTTTGGCTATAGGGCCAGGTTTCAAATTCCACAGTACATCAGAAGTTCTTTCAATAAAGTTATCGCTGTCATGCTCACAATTTCGAATTCTTCATTTCATTATTAACATCTTATGACGTCAAAACGTTGATGCCATCCTATTGCCAAATTATCAATTTAATTCGCTATTAAACTTCAGAAAATTATCACTGTTTTGGTCACAACGTTTGTCATTCAAGTGCAACTGCATTTGTCATTCAAGTGGTATACATACTTATAAGAATTTTTTTAATAATTTCAGTAAAATAAATAAAACTCTACCCCCTCCTCCGTAAAAAATGGCAGACTTGCCAAATTCTCCCAAAAATAGAAATGTTAATGTTTTTTCTGACATTTAAAAGAGTTTGTCAAAACCATTTAAAAAAATAAATATCATTTATTTATAGGGTAATTAAATGATATTATGTTTTGTTGTGTTACAGCGAGAAGGTCGACAAATGGGGATTAAACCTGGGTGCACACAACACGTTGCCACCTCCTCTCCAAGGCGTCCAGCTCATGGCATCCGATCCACAAGATAACTCTGTGAGTTCCTTTTTATTTGTACTCAAAAATGGTAAAACTGGCTGAAAATAAATGAACATGTATTTAGAAGTTTCGAAAACACTTTTTTAATGTGTATAATATAGCTGCTTTTGGCCTCATTCTAGTCCCGAGTCAAGCTCTTTTTATGCCACCCAGGGCAGGACAGGAGGGACTGCCTTGTCCTTCAACACAAGGACAAGGCAGTCCCGCGACCCCGGCAGGCTTTGGCCTTCTAAGGGTGGCCCCGTCATATTGCTGCCAGCTCTTTGAGGCGCGCGTGGAACATGACGGCTATTGAAGGCACCTAGCTTTCATCGCGAAAAGTACTGTTTCCGAGAGACACAGTTATAGCATTTTTATGACAATGGGTAGCGTGATTTTAGTGTCAAATTCTAAAGTAACGCGGGGAAAACTGCGCTCAAAAGCTGGAATCATTCTGTAGAAAAGAAAGTTAAAGTCTCAAAACCTCTCAGATTTCAAGGGACGACGAGTTTGTTTATTCGTCATGTCTCTCGTCTCAAATCCCAAAGAGATCTTTGTGATGTTTGGCACGGAATTTTACTTAGTATAAATCTGACAGTCCCTCTGATCTGTCATTTTATTTGGCGTGGTAAAATCATCAAATGTGTCCTCTCATTTGATGATTTTACCACGCCAAAAAAAAAGTCCTTTCTGCCACTAAAAAAAAAAACTTTTAACTTAACATCTTAAAATCTAACCCCCTCTTTCTCCCCCACAGCTGGCCTACCGCTACACATCGTTAAACACAATGAATCTATCACCACAAGAGGCGCCCGCGCACATCCCGCCCGCGATCAAGCCCAAAAAGCAAGATGCCTTCATGCAGACTGACCCGGTACATTCTGAAGAAGATGACTCACAGCCGAACAACACATATGCCGAGGTCTCAGAGAAATACCAAGAATACAACCAGAATTATCAGAAAGAACCAGAGAAATACCCGGAAGCTAAAGATTACACCAACAAACCCGACGACTATCTACCACAGACAAACGAAGAATACAATAAAGAAGCTGAGAAATACGCTTTAGAACGAAACGGGAAATCTCTAAACGGATATCCGGTATCCGAAAAATCAGCCGAGAACTTCACCAAACCCGTAGATTCTTACCAGAAAGTCAATGATCTATATTCCGGCTTCGAAAAACCGTTTCGTCCGGATTATGCGTTCCAAAATTATACGGATAGTGTGGAGTTGTTGAGGAATCAGCAACATAATTTGCAAATATTGCAGGAACAACATAGGATAACTGAAAATCAAAATTTTTTCAATGAAAATCATATAAAGCAGGAGATTGACATTAATGTTGAAGATGATAAGTTTAATTCTTATGAGAGGAGTAAGGAGCAATTAGGTGAGTTTTTTAAATCCTACTAATATTATAAAGGCGAAAGTTTGTAAGTATGGATGTATGGATGTTTGTTACTCTTTCACGCAAAAACCACTGAACGGATTTGGCTAAAATTTGGTATACAGATAGTTTATAACCTGGATTAACACATAGGATAGTTTTTATCCCGATTTTATGTTCCCGTGGGATAATTTTCGAGTTGCAGCGGGTGAAACCGCTGGCAACAGCTAGTTATTATATAAAAAACTAGCGGCCCGGTACGTGCTTCGCTACGACAGCAAAATCGCAATTAACAAAATTATCCGCCATTTATTAAATTCATTTGTTACAAAAAATGTGATAGTTGAAGAACTGCCCTACCGATTTTGTGCAAACTTCACATAAACCATCTACTAAATAGTCCGAACAAAGCCTTAACATTTGGTTTGGATAGGTGAGCCCGTTCTTGAGTTATAAAATTACAACGAAAAGTGGCATTGATTTTTTAGGGTTCCGTAGTCAACAAGGAACCCTTATAGTTTCGCCATGTCCGTCCGTCCGTCCGTCCGTCTGTCCGCAGTTTAGCTCAGAGACGCACAGTACTAGAGAGCTGTAATTTGGTGTAAATATACGGATTTGTTGTGCCGAAAAAGCGGTAAAATAAAATCTCGTAAAATATTTTTTTTTAGGGTACCTCCTCTACACGTAAAGAGGGGATGTTTTTTTTTTCTCGCGTACCCCTTAGTGTGGGGTATCATTAAATAGGTCTTTAAAAAATATTGATAGTTTCCATTAACAATTTTTTGATAAAAAAATTCGTTTGTGAAATATTAAGCTTTAAAGTGCTAAATTTTGCTCGACTCGAGTGTCCCCCCCCTCTACCAGCTAAACGGTTATGTTTGGGGGTGTGAAAAAATTCACAATAGTAGTATATATAACGAAGTTTAAAAGAAAATTATCATGACTAAGTAGGCTTTACAACTTTACGAGTAATAGTCGACCAACTTATAAAATGTACTTGGATAACATTTTCCTAAACAAAATGTATCGGAGAACAAGCTCTTCAACTGCAAATGTAAGTTTGTCAACTTTATTTTTACAGCTGTAATAGGTATGTTTTTACGGTATGTTTTTTGGGGATAGGTAGGTTTTTATCGTCAACTATTTTAACTTGCTTCAAAAAAGGGGGAGGTTCTAAATTCGTCGTAATCTTTTTTTTATGTATTTTCCCCGATTTCTCAAAGACTCCTGGACCGATTTTGAAAATTCTTCTCTTTAAAATTAAATTCAGCGAATCAGTTTAGTTAATTCGCATAAGTATTTTGATGGGCAACTACGGAACCCTACACTGTGCGTGGCCCGACACGCACTTGGCCGGTTTTTTTTATATATTAGATAAACAACAAATCAGTATAATGTAACATCAATATTTTTTATTTATTTTATATATTTTTTTGTTTTATCACTAAATAAGAAAGCAGTGGTGGTCCAGTGGTATCGGCCCTGACTTACGAGTTATAGGTCGAAGTTTCGAACCCAGTGTGGCGCATTACTTTGTGTAATTTATTTCATCACCACTGCTCTCAAAACGGTGAAGGAAAATTTCGTGAGGAAACCGGCATGTCCACCAACCCGCACTGGGCCTTCTCCCTCTCACAGAGAGGAGGCCTGTGTCCCAGCAGTGGGAACATTATAGGCTAATGATGACTACATAATACAAAACAAAGTGCTCGGGAATTCCGTAACACAACTTTGAGATGATAATTTTTGTTATGAACTTGATAAAGCAACTATTAATAGGATGAACACATCAAACTTGTTTTTCACAAAGATTTAATTATCTCAGAATTCAATCTGTAATACTGTTTCAACTAATAATAGGACGATCTTGACGCCATTTTATGATACTGATAACGTTTAATAAAAAAATATTGATGCAAATTACTTTTCAGTAGCAGTTATTATCTTGTAGATGTTATTTTCAAATCATTATTGTTTATTTAATAGCACGGACTGTTTTAAAACGGTAAGCGTCCACAGGTCCGCATCGCACGTATCGGACGTATCGTACGTAACGGATTTTAGTTTGCCTTGTATTAAAACTCATACAACTGCGTCCACTGATCCGCATCGTACGGACGGCTCATCGGCAATATCTACATGCGATGCGTACCGATGACGTCATACGGAATGCCGATCAGTGGACGCGATGAAGGTGGCATCGGCAATCCGATTGCTGATACTCGCGTCGGCAATCCGATCGCTTCCGATACAGAAATCCGTTTGATGCGATGCGTCCGATACGTACGATGCCGGACCTGTGGACGCTTACCTAAAGGCCACGGCCGCCATGGAACGCAAACCCACACAGGGCAGAAGTACTCAATTGATGATTTTACGCTCAATAAAAAAAGTTAAAAGTCACAATATGGCGCCAAGGCCGTCCTATTCTTAGTTGAAACACATATTCGACGCGGGTGAAGCCGCAGGCCTTAGCTAGTCTTACGGCTTTAGTCACAAAGAGGAGCTCGTGGCTAAATAATTAGGTACGGTAGCATAGGGCAATAATTCGGGTTAAGCCGCGCTTACCGAAGTTGGTCTGTGGATGGGTGACCATCTGTCATAGCGAGTTTCCTCTGTGTCTCGGAAAGCACGTAATGCCGTTGGTCCTGGCTGTCATTTTTAGATATTTGACAGTCGTTACTGTTAGTCAGAAGCTCTATAGTCTGACAACCAGTCTTACCATGGGGTATCGTATTACCCAGTTACTGGGTTGTGGAGGTCCGATAGGCAGTCGCTCCATGTAACATACTGATATTCAGCTGCATCTGGTTCTACTGGAAGTCGACCACAATATAGTTGGGAAAAGGCAAGCAGATCATAGAAACACTATCCTATAAGGAACTGACTATGATAGTAACAATAATAATTGTTTTTAAAATATATCATGTTTTTTTTAATCAATGCACGTGAGGTCATCACACTTCATAATATTACTATTTAATATGTAAACTTTTATGTTATTAAAGATTCGTACTATTATAGTAAAATGCGTGAGAACTAGTACTGTAACCAGCTATTTTGTTCCGTGTTTTATATCTCAATGTTAAATATAATTATGTTTTCATAATAGTCGGTGTGTGGTGGATTCATATAACGACTGTGTTTCTTATAGGGCTAAGCAAAGGTATATTTTATAGTAGGTACACCCCATTTCGGAGTGGGAAGCGGTCGCCTCCTTCTGCGAAGCAGTCATGCTCACGAAGGAGGAAGCGGGCCGCGTGAGGGAGATGATAGCGTTCTCCCTCCAAATCAGCCGCACTGGTAGACGCCCACGGCGACCCGACGATCTCCGGCCACCGTAGGCATGCGGGCGGCGAGTAATGGGCGACTCGCTGTCCGACTATGGACCATGACCGGGTCGAAGGCGTGTTCCACGCGCGCCTCAAAGAGTGTCAGCATGATGACGGGGAGGGCCAAAGCCTGCCGGGGTCGCGGGACTTATCTCATTACCGTGACCCCGGAACGTAAAGGGCTATTGAAGGACACCGTGGATTTTAGTCAGTACGAGTCTGACAGTCCCTCCCGCTCTGCCCGGGGTGGGAAGACTCATTTGATGATTTTACCACGACAGTAGTTTACTGCATAAATAAATTGAGAAAGTGTTTAGTTTGTCAGTTAGTTTATTGAAAAATATTGAAAACGTATTTTTTTGTTTTTTAAATCAATGAATATTGACAAAGACGAAACGCTTCGAATTCTGGAGTGGGGACTTGTGACGTCATAACGCCCGTAAAATTATACCGACCGAGTGACGTTTTGTGATTTTTAGAAGCGTTGTATCTTAGTCAATTTTGGGTTACGTAACAGTAAAAGAAAAAAAATACGGAACATAATTATATTTTTTGAAAATCTATATTCACAATTATTTTTTTGAGTTATATGTATACCTTATTGAATTGCAGCATTTGTTTGATCAACTGAATTCATTGTACATTAATAGTCTTCAATGTAGTTAAACCACATGCAATTTGTTGCATTATCTTAATGAGGCTTTGTAGATAGTGGCGATAAAATATTGCACATCGACCTTTGAATAGACAAAATCGGCTAGTTTCGACTTCGTAGACTGATGTTTCTGTCGCACGTAACAATTTTATTAACCACAAAAACGGACCAGTGACGAATTTTACATAGGCAGTGACTTATTTATCACAGAAAAAGAAATCGGTTATCCGATTCGATATTTATTTTGAAAAAATACGCTGATACATCCGCGTAATTGTAGTAAAAAGCGGTAATATGTTTTTGCTTGAAGTATTCTATACTATAAAGTTGAAGAGTTTGTTTGGTAAGACGCGCTAATATCAGGAACTACTATTTCGAATTGAAAAATTCTTGACGTGTTGGAAAGTATAGTGCGTCAATTATTGTGTCAATGAAAGGTAATGCGATCTAGCGAAACGAAAAATTTAAATTGATATAAAAATTGAATCAATGTTCAATTGATGACAACCACAGACAGATTAAAACCATAGACACTCACCTTCTTACTTGGACCGCATCATATATTTATCGAGGAAGGCTATAGGGCCTATAGCCTATAGTATCCTACTAATATTATAAATGCGAAAGTTTGTGAGGATGTATGTATGTTTGTTACTCTTTCACGCAAAAACCACTGAACGGATTTGGCTAAAATTTGGTACACAGATAGTTTATAACCTGGATTAACACATAGGATAGTTTTTATCCCGATTTTATGTTCCCGTGGGATAATTTTCGAGTTGTAGCCGGTGAAGCCGCTGGCAACAGCTAGTAGGCTATAAAACATCACAATTCGCGTGTGAAACCGCTGGGAAAAGCTAGTTAGAATAATTAAGGTGTCGTGTTTCAGAGTCGGACATGTACGGCAGTAGGAGACTGCTCGAGCAGCAGCGCCTGTTGGAACAACTGCAGCATCAGGTCAAACAGGAGCCTGACACACCCAACGGTGACACTTTATTTATAACTAGCTTAGTCGCGCATTTCCATTAGTTGATAAGCCCCGCATCCGGGGTGCGGGAGATTTCTGTAACGCATGCCACAGGGCCCGCATTCGGGGAACCGTTTTCATTAGTCGATAGCCCGCATGCGGGGTGTAGGAAATCCTCCATGTTCGTCGCCATTTATTGAGAACAGTGGCAGACCCGCAAGCTGTATATCGACCGATTAATTCCATTGGTCGTCGTTCGGTACAAAGCAAGCGGGGAATCACTGCAGACGGTGTAACGACTTGTAACTTTCATTGGTTATTATCTCGCCTGCGAGGACTCTCCTTATGCTGTATACCAAACGAGTTAACGACCAATAAAACTGCACCATTGCGCTTTCGATCACAAGCGTGACTTCCGAGAAGGAGTTTATGAGTTCGGTTTCCAGGTAGAGCTATCCCAACGTGCTTTCGAAAATTGATAGCAATGCCGAAATTAGTATTGAATCTCAATTAGAATCCTGATCCGTTTTATTTTATGAGTGCTTGTTGTGATCGAAAATCTGGATCAAGATTGTAACCCAGATACAAAATTATTGAGTTTATAAATAAGACATTTGTTTCAGGATGTGAGAATGTGATGCAGCCTCAAGGCAGTCCTTACTACCAGTCGAACAATCACAATAATGTAACAAGTACGTAGATTTTACTATTTTATTGTTAAAAAAAAAACGTATACAGGTTGTTTGGAAGACTTAGATCAAGCTTCGGATAACTTTTGGTAGGAAAAGTTATCTCCTTATTTGTAAAAGAAAATGATAAGCTTCGACATGCAGTTAAGGTGATTGCGTCGATGTTGCCCGCGAAATTCAAATTTTCTTACGTTTTTTGCAATTTGCAGGCCAGTGACATGTTGTAACTTCATCAAATTATGAATTGCGGTAATAATAAGTATAACTTTAAATATAAAAATTATCAAAACGTTCGCTCCATCAGCTCTCACATAGAAAAGCTGCATCTAATATAAGTTAGATTTCGGAGATTTTAACATGATGCAGCTGAAGTTATGTAGGTTATTTTACCCTTTTTTTGTGTTGTGGTTGTTTTTGAAGGCGGTCACATTTTTTTTAGAAAAAGTTTTTTATTATATGTATATGTTAACGTTAGAATGCAGAATACGTTAATGTGAACATTAACTAGGTAACCTGCAGATTTCCTGATACCATCGGTTAAAGTGTGAAATTTAAATCAAAAAAGCTTATATTTGCACTTTACCTAGTTAGTTTGCAGAGTAACGAATAGTACATCGTTAAATTGCGGAAGACAGTGACCGAAACATGTTTGTTACATTCTAGGGAAGGTTTTAGTATACATATAATAATTGTTACGGCTAATACCCGAAGTGCGGTTACAACTTGGTGTAACAGGATAAACCTAGGTGTAACCGACCACATGCGGTTAAACCTAGATGTATCCTTCCTTCACAAGAGGAAGTCGACGGCTTCGCGGGGCTCCTACTTCTTAGTGGTTTAAAAAAAAAGGACTACGAGAGGATGGCGGGGTCTGAATGACCCCGCCATCCTCTTCTAACCTAAATTGTCCGAGTCCGAGAGAATCCCTTGTTAATCTTCACTCTAACTGATTTACGAACAATAACGGTAACGTATACCTACTTATATAGATAGTTAACATTTATATTCTGTTCCCAGGTGGTTACTACGAGCAGCTGCCCCGGCCGGGCCCCGAGCTACTCATCGCCAAGCAGAACGCACTCGCGGCACACACACAGCTATGTGAGACTTTATTTATAGCATATATCGTTGTAGTACTTTTATAAATGAGGAGCTCGTGGCTAAATAATCACAGCCGCACAGGCCGATCTTCTGGGTTAAGCCGCGCTTGCCAAGGTTGGTCTGTGGATGGGTTAACATCTGTCATAGCAAGTTTCCTTCGTGCCTCGGAAAGCACGTAAAGCCGTTGGTCCCGGCTGTCATTTGTAGATCTTTGACAGTCGTTACTGTTAGTCAGAAGCTCTTAAGTCTGACAACCAGTCTTACCATGGGGTATCGTATTACCCAATTACTGGGTTGTGGAGGTCCGATAGTCAGTCGCTCCATGTAAAATACTGATATCCAGCTGAATCTGGTTCGACTGGAAGCCGACCACAATATAGTTGGGAAAAGGTAGGCAGGTGATGATGATATCGTTGTAGTACAGTTTTAACCTTACTGGAGACGAGCTCGTGGCTAAATAATAGCTGGTTTCACTGCGAGTTTTAGCCGTCAGTGGCGCTACAAGCGCATAACGTAAACAAGTGTAGCTTCGAGTGTTTAGTTATATTATCTGTGGTGTAGTGTATGTCAAGTTAATCATACAGTAAATGACATCATGCGCTGGTAGCGCCATCTGAGCCGAGCTTTGCGTGAAACCTCCCATTAAAAAGGAATGCGCGGCACACAACAACGCCGTCACGTTCCGTACCGTACCGTTCCGTGACGTGCTATTCATATAGGTATACGAGTGAACGAACATCACTGAACGGCACTGACACTGATGAGTACGGATAGCGTCGTACAAAATGTATGGTACAATATCATATTTCAATGACACTGATCGATACGGCACTGATTGGCACGTGACGGCACTGTTGTGTGCGGATCGGCCTTAAGGGTGCTCCCACATCTATCGACGCGGAATCAGCTTTTTCCGTCGCCCTTTCTCTTTCTGTCGTTCCGCCGCGTGCTATCTTATTATGCTTTCTGTCTCGGTCTAACAAATGGCAGTTATAAGCGACAGAAAGAGAAAGGGCGACGGAAAAAGCAGTTCAGTTTCAGAACTGAAACTAAAATATTTCAGGCCTAAAGGGTAGTTTTGCAATAATGTTATTTTGTTCCACAGGGCAAAACACAATGAAACGGCCTTTCTTTTATAGTGAAAGCCCGCACTATAATAGTACCCCGCTACTACATCGATATGAGGTGAGATACTCAACATTTTAAGAGCCCAGTGGAGGGAGCTCGCAATTGCAATTCGAGGCGAGCACAAAAATCGGACGAAACATTGCTATCTCTGTCTGACTTTTTGCAGCGCAGCGCGCAGCTGTATGCGTGCGTGTGTGTGTTTGTAACGAATCATTCATATTGACAGAAAACCATTTCATTGTACTAATTTTGTTCAACATTTGCTTTATTTTTGTTAACTAATTTGGGGAATCGTTAGTGAACGCACAAACCAACAATGCGTTTTTTGGAAATAACTCTACAATGGCTACATTAGAAGATTTTAGGACATTATCTAAAATCTAATAAAATAAACGTCGAGTAGGTATAACGTAGGTATTTATCTTGAGATTTATCTGTTGTAATCTAACTATTAGTAGGAATTAAAAAAATATATACCTATTTGGATAGTCCATATTGAGGAATAGAATAGAATAGAATAGAATAGAATATAACTTTATTTTGCAAACATGGGTAGTACAATAAGGTGTTAAAAATGTATATTATAATAGTTCTGCCATATTTTACCATTCGGTATGCAAAAATTTACAATAGTAATTAAAGAAGCACTTTACAAACTAGTTAAACCAAATACAAAATTTAAAAATAATAATAGTAATAAAAAAAAAATAATAAACTAATAGACAACAACATATTCATACATTTATTTTTTCTGTTAAAAACTCAGTCACACTGTAGTATGTTTTGTTTGTTAGGAATTTACGGAGTGTACTTCTAAATTGTAGTATATTTAAATCTTTCCAACCACTCGGTAATTTATTATAAATAGTTGGAGCCATGCAATAGACACTGTTGTGCATCAAAGTGGTTTGACACGTTACTTGAAGTAGTTTGTTATTGTCACGCCTATTTCTAGGGACTACATCAGCAAGGCGCTCAAAACGACTGGGATTATTTTTGACAAACATAGCTACTTCAAAGATGTAGAGGCAGGGAAGCGTCAAGATATTATGTTTCTGAAAATAGGGCTTGCAACTGTCTGTCGTTTTCAGTTTGAACATTGATCGAAGACATCTTTTCTGGGCCTTGAATGCTGTGTCTCGATCAGTCGAGTTCCCCCAGAAAATAACGCCGTAGCGTAAATGGGATTCGACTATGCCGTAATAAGCCATGAGAAGCGCTTTAGTGTCTACTGTGAAAGATAATCTATATAAAGCGTATGCAGACGAGCTCAGTTTCTTACATAATAAATCTATATGCGCTTTCCAATTCAAACTGTAATCTATTTGCAATCCTAAAAATTTTGTTTCTGTTGCTTCTTTAATATCGATATTTTTGTTATGTATGTGAAGATTAGTTATACCGGGTGTTCGTTGTCTAAAATGCATTATCTTAGTTTTATTTAAATTTATATTTAAATTATTTCTGTCTAGCCATTTAATTATAGAGTCAAGAGAAGTATTTATATCATTTTCATAAGTTATTTTGTTTTGACAAGGGATTGTTATTGTGCTATCATCTGCAAACATAGTTATAGGTTGTTCAATAGACATGGGAATATCATTAATATATAAAACAAACAAGGGTGGGCCCATTACGGAACCCTGGGGTACACCGAAAGTAATTTTACGTTCTTGTGACCTTGAAATCTCTTCATGCCTGTTGATTACGTTAATGCGACTAATTTCGGTTATTTGAGTTCTGTTTTCTAGATATGATTTTATAAGTTCGAGCACGTTACCTCTTATTCCATAAGCTTCCAATTTGTTTAATAATAGATTATAATGCACATAATCAAACGCCTGAGTCATGTCACAGAAAATTGCACAAATGTGAGAACGCTTATCAACGTTTTTAGTAATTGTGTATAAAAAATCATAAATTGCCATATTAATGGTTTTGTGCTGTCTGAATCCTTTTTGTTCTTCACAAAGTATGTTATTTTTTTCAATGTAATTACTTAATTCCCTGTAGATGTATTTCTCAAATACTTTAGAGATAACCGGTATGAGTGAAATTGGTCTGTAATGTTGCATTAACTCCTTATCTTCTTTCTTAAATAAAGGTTTAATTATAGATAGTTTTAAGGCTTCTGGAAATATACCTGTACAAATACTAAGGTTAATTATGTGACTTAGATGTCTGCATATCTCTGCTGACACTGACTTTAGAATCTTCGTGGCGATTCCATCATAACCTACACTGCTGGTGTTTTTGAGAGACATTATAATTTTATATATATCGTGTGGTGTGCTGGGTGCCATAAACATTGAATTATGTTTTTTGAATGAAATGCCAGCTTTCGGTTTGCATTCAGCGTCAATTTTTGGCTGAATTTTATCAACGAAAAAATCATTGAAAGCATTAGCGATATCTGAGGGTTTGTTAATAATTTCATTACCAATTTTAAGTTTTTCAATTTGTTGTTTAGGGATGTTGTATTTAGTTTCATTAATTACTTGCCATGTAGTCTTTGATTTATTTTTAGATTGTTGTATTTTGTAGTTATTCTGAGCTTTTTGTGTTAGATTAATTATTTTATTGTATAGTTTAGAGTAAGTATTAAATTTATTTTTGTTTTCATAATTAGGCTTTAATCTGGATTGCCATAAAAGTTCCCTTTTTTTCTTGCTGCATAATTTAATGCCATGAGATAGCCATTTAGGTTTGTTTAATATGTTGATTTTTATTTCTTTGTATGGAAAACATAGATCATAAAATAACTTAAATATGTTGATAAATTCGTTGTAAGCTACGTTCGGATCTTCAGTACTATATATTTCTGAAAATTTAAGACTGCTGATACAATTTTTAAATTTTACTACATTCTCGTTCCTATAGTCTCTTCTAGATACATACCAGGATTTTATACTGCACACATTTGGTACTGGGCATTGAAGTAGCTGTGCTGTATGGTCTGATAGCGCAAATTCTAAAACGTCTGTTTTACATGTCTTTTTAAAATTAGAAGAAGGCTTTAGGCTATATGTAACATCACGCTATCACCAATAAGAGCAGAGCAGCAATGAGAAATTTTTCAAAATCGAGAACATAATTATTGTATTCCTTTTCGAAAGCTTCCGTTGCGTAAACCGTTAGAGTTACGTAAAAATTATGTAGGTACTTACTACGGAATTATTCCTGATATAGATGAAAAGTTCTAAAATAAAGTCTGCGTGACCATAATGTTAGTTGATTTTCAGTCGTTGTTGACATTTGTATAAGAACCGCTATTTGATTAACACTGTTAGCGAACCAGTTAGTCTGGTGAATAAGCTGCTTGCCTCTCGTGCAATGGGTTTCAGATCAAATCTTGGTAATTTGTTTCCCACTTTTTGTGATTTTTTATTTTGTTTTTATTATATCCTGTGAGAGTTTTAAATAATTCAAAATAATTTTATGCATATACTTTTATTTCAATATAATTTGCAATTTTGTTTTTTTCTAAAATTTTTCAGTAGTTTTCTAGGATAATTCTGCACTGATTTAAATTGTAGGTAGGTACCTAGGTAAGTTGGATATTGGATATTATTATTATTACTGCGATTTTTGCTTATGCTTATGCAAACAACTGAAACTTACTGACTAAAATCCACGGTGTCCTTTAATAGCCCTTTACCTTCCGGGGTCACGGTGATGAGATAAGTCCCGCGACCAAATACAGAAAACCTACCTTGAATTCTACGTACCTCTATTTGATCGTACAGGCCGTACAGCGTAGGTAGCTTTTACTTCGTAATAAACAAGTAAATACAGGTACCTGTATTTACTTGTTTATTACGAAGTAAAAGCCTATGACCAAAAATGTATGGAAACTGGTGGCTTTTGTATCAGACTTAAAAAAAAGTAAAGTAGGTTCTCAGTTCGACCTGTATTATGTGTTTGTTTGTATTACGAGTATGTATGACTATGTATTTGTTTGTTCGCGATTATCTCACATTTGGCTGAAGCGATTTTGATGTGGTTGTGGCCACCAGTTTCCATACATTTTTGGTCATAGGCTTTTATTTCGTAATAAACAAGTAAATACAGGTACCTGTATTTACTTGTTTATTACGAAGTAAAAGCTACCTAGACCTACGCTGTACGGCCTGTACGATCAAATAGGTAGGTACTAGGTACGTAGAATTCAAGGTAGGTTTTCTGTATTTGGTCGCGGGACTTATCTCATCACCGTGACCCCGGAAGGTAAAGGGCTATTAAAGGACACCGTGGATTTTTGTCAGTAAGTTTCAGTTGTTTGCATAAGCAATAGCAAAAATCGCAGTAATAATAATAATATCCAATATCCAACTTACCTAGGTACCTACAATTTAAATCAGTGCAGAATTATCCTAGAAAACTACTGAAAAATTTTAGAAAAAAATAAAATTGCAAATTATATTGAAATAAAAGTATGCATAAAATTATTTTGAATTATTATTGAAAACTCTCACAGGATTTAATAAAAACAAAATAAAGAATTGTCAAAAAGTGAGAAACAAATTACCAAGATTTGATCCTGGAACCCATTGCACGAGAGGCAAGCAGCTTATTCACCAGACTAACTGGTTCGCTAACAGTGATAATCAAATAGGGGTTCTTATACAAATGTCAACAATGACTGAAAATCATATAACATTGCTAATCCCCCAAGGGGAATAGCGTTATTATGGATACCGTTTTTTTTTTTTTTAGCGTGGTAAAATCATCAAATGAGTCCTCCCACCCCGGGCAGGGCGGGAGGGACTGTCAGACTTCTACTGACTAAAATCCACGGTGTCCTTCAATAGCCCTTTCTGTTCCGGGGTCACGGTAAGGAAATAATCCCGCGACCCCGGCAGGCTTTGGCCCTCTGAGAGGGGGGCCCCATCATTATGCTGACGCTCTTTGAGGCGCGCGTGGGACACAACGCGCCGTCGACCCGGGCATGGTCCATGGTCGGGCAGCGAGTTGCCCTTTACTCGCTGCCCGCATGCCCGGATTATAGATAATATCGATTAATTGAAGCGCAGTAAGGAATATTTAAGGAAAAATTGAATGAATAATATCCAACTCAAAACATTATATGTATAAAAAAACTACAAAATTCAAAATTGCTTATCTCCCAGGGACAATAGCGTAATAATACATAGCCTATTAACAGAAGCATATTATTAGGAACATTATAGGAAAATTTGATCGACAACTTTACAGTAGTTTCGGAGATAGATCAAAACAGGAAAACATTATCTACAAAAATCGAAAAAAAAAGTTGATCTGGCATCAGAATTCAGAATCGATCCCGTATCTCGAAAAAAATACAAAAAGAAAAAAATATTCAATGTACAGGAATGACAGCTCTACGATTTTATTACAATGTTGTGAAAAGACAATTTCGCAAACAATAACGCACGCGTAGCACAGTCAAATACATAAATAAGTAACATTGAAAACCCAAGACCAGTGCGCGCCACGAGCCACGAGTCTACGACACAACCTTACGAAAGTGTGAGTTTCTGCGATCACCAACTACAAGCGTACACGCACACAAACACAGTTATGATTGATGCGACAGAGCGTCTGTCGTTCAAGATTTGCGATAAATTTGTTTGTGTTCCGTAATACCAAAAATTATGAATGAAAAGTTGATGTTTTTCCATTTAAGTTTTGATAATCTACAACTAGACAATATAAGCTATGTTCCTATTAAAATAATATTAGGAACATTAATGTTTTTAATAAGTACAGAATAATTAAGCTGAAAACATGCTGTTAGCGGTGTTAAAATGTACGAAATGCAATTCGCTCGCATTTCGTAAATAGTTTTTTTTTTTTTTTTAAAGTTTAATAGGAATATCTAGGTTCCTAATACCGTCTGTATCCGAATAACATAACTTTAAGTCGGTAAAAATGTTCGTATCGCGAATGATTTTGGTATTACGTTTGTATGGAGAAATTTCCCTTCACTGAACCCTTAAAGTGATTGCGTCGTAGTAGCCCGCGAAATTCAAAATTGGTAAAATTACCGAAATCTAACTTATTTTGACCAAATCTATGTTAGAGCGAATGGAGCGAATGTTTTGATCATTCTTAAATTTAAAATTTTAACTTGTTAAGCCGGAAACACATTATTTAACACGCCACGCGACGCAACGTGTCGACACCCGATATGCAGTAGCGCGTGTCGTCGCGTCGGGTGTTCATAGTGTGATTCTGGTCATAGAAAACAATACATTTGATTTGACCCAACACGCATCACGTTTCATCGGGTGGCGTCGGGTGTTAATAATGTGTTTCCGGCTTTATATTTAAAATACTTGTTAGTGTCGCGAATCATACTTTGATCAACCTACAACTTGTCACTGATATGCAAATTACAAAACAAATCAAATCAAATCAAATCAAATCAAATCATTTATTTCTTTGCAAACATGGGTTAGTACATAGGTGTTATTTCTTTATAATTAAGTTCTCCACATTTTACCGACATGGGTATGCAAAGTGTACAATATGTTCATTGCTGTATTAAAATTACTTAGGAATAATTTATTTAGGAAATTACATGTCAGCCTCATAAGAATCACAGAAAAGTCAAAAAAATAAATTAGAATATTACAAGCATGTCAAACCTTAATACTATAATCAATTCAATCAAAGTAATATTATGTATGTCCATCAGTAAGTGAATCATCATTTAGAAAATCGTCAATCGTGTAGTAGCATTTTGTTAGTAATATTTCCTTAAGTGCCCTTTTAAATTGTACTACAGTCATATTTTTAATATCATTCGGTACTTTATTATAAATTCGAGGGGCAATACCAAAAATACTTTTTCGCATTAATGCAGTTTTACATTTAGCTTGGCATAATTTATTTATGTACTGTGTTCTTATTGGATTTATTCTGACCTCTGACATTTTTAGGAATAATTGAGGGTTACAAAACAAAAGAATTTCGCATGAGCTACTTACTACGAAGGAATCACATTAACAAGTATTTGTATTATTTTCACTTCTTATTTTTAATTCGTACAGTATTCAAAGGTTGTCTGGAAGAAATCGCTATTATGGTAAGCGTCCACAGGTCCGCATCGCACGTATCGGACGTATCGTACGTAACGGATTTTAGTTTGCCTCGTATTAAAACCCATACAACTGCGTCCATTGATCCGCATCGTACGGACGGCTCATCGGCAATGCCTACATGCGATGCGTACCGATGACGTCATACGGAATGCCGATCAGTGGACGCGATGAAGGTGGCATCGGCAATCCGATTGCTGATACTCGCGTCGGCAATCCGATCGCTGCCGATACAGAAATTCGTTTGATGCGATGCGTCCGATACGTACGATGCCGACCTGTGGACGCCTACCTTTAGCGATAATACCGCCATTGTGCTTACTGTGGTGTGCGTATTTTTATGTGAAAAAATGTTTCGCATTGAACAATGTTCAGGTTTAAAATGCTTAGTTTTACAATTGGGGTATTCAAGTCCTCCAATTTCCAAATGTCGGTGCATCCACCCCAACATGACTTCGTGTTATCTAGGTTACTCCAAACCCTGCAGACAGAAATAGGAGCCCCGCGCCGGACTCCGTTGACTACACCTTATTACTATATTTAAGGGTGGTTTTAGTCAGTCAGAGCTTGAGGCTGCGGTTCCACTGAAGCGGAGCGAAGCGGAGCGGAGAGCGATTCAACAATCACATGGCTTGAAATCCACATCTCTTTTCTACTCAAGCCATGTAATTGGTAAATCGCTCTCCGCTCTGCCTCAGTGTAACCGCAGCCTTATAGTCCCTTCCGCTTTACTCAGTGCGGGACGACGAGGGGAGAAGAGTTATTAACAATTCCTGTTTTATTTTCAGGATATCTCAAGAATTCTCCAGTGAGAAACATTCCAAAGTTTCGCAAAAAAAGTAAGCATTAAAGAAAAAGTTATAATTATATAATTAAAACAATAATTCTCTTTGCGACGATAATCTCTAGATGGTTATTTTTAATTTTTTTTTATTATAAAATTGTAATAATTATTAATAGTAACGATGAGGATAATATATTTTTTATTATTAATTATTACTCAAAGAGCTAGGTCCCTTTTCGAGAAATTATAGCTATTTTTTTATTATAATTTATATTTATTTATTATTTTATTTTCATTTTTTCAAAGGGACCAGACGATAAATTACTATGCAACTTGTGATAAAACTTTGAGTTTAGTATATGACGGGTTTTAGGATATTTTCACTGAAAAAAAAATATTTTTTTTTCATTTTTGAAAAATATTTTAAACTAATATTTAAAAATATCAGTATTTTACATAGAGCGACTGCCTATCTGACTTCCACAACCCAGTAACTGGGTAACACAATACTCCTCAGTAACATTGGTTTATTAAATATTAGTTTAAAATATTCTTTCACGATAAACTTAAGTCATATGAATTATCAAATCTGTTTTATACTAAACTTGAATTATAACATAGTAATATAATATTTAAAATCTTATATTTAAAATATTATTAATTAAAAGAATTAAACAAGTAATTGTACAAATCGTCAGAAGAAAGGTGAAAGTTCGCTTTTTATTATATTTTTTGAATCGATGAGGTAAAATGTTTTTATTTGAAAATAATGTTATAGTCTGTGTATTGTATGAACAAAAATATTGATTTAAATCCCACTGCTGGGCTTGCTCAATTAAGTTGTTTCTCATTTCATACAACAAAAGGCTATATTACTCCAAATATATAAATATTCCGAAAAATAGATTATCAAAAAATAATTGACTCGTATTTTTTTTTTTGTTACGTAAACTAAAATTGATTAAGATACAACGCTTCTAAAAATCACAATACGTCACTCGGTCGGTATAACATTACAGTCGTTATGACGTCACAAGCCCCCACTGCCGAATTTGGAAGCGTTTTATCTTTGTCAATATTCATTGATAAAAAAAAAAAAATACGTTTCCATTATTTTTCAATACTCTACTTGCCGGACTGAACAGATTTTCAATAATTTATTTCTGCAGTAAAATATTCATTCATCATTCATTTGTACACAAGTACCGTTAGATGAAAGATACATCGGCTAAAGTACAATTATTATTATTAATTCCAGTCAGTAAAATGACAAGTGCAACTATTGTGTAACTGTCATTATACAATGAATTTCATTCATGTACAGTCAGCATCGAAAGTTGCTGACCACATTCAGGTTTTCAAAATCGGTGTACACCCTAATAATACGTAATAATACGGTGTACGGCGATTTTGAAAATCTGAATGTGTTCATCAACTTTTGATGCTGACTGTACAAACGTCATTTTACTGACTGGAATTAATAATCGTACTTTAGTTTCGGGATTCGTATAGCGTTCTCTGATCTACGACGAACCAGTAACAAACTTCACATAGTGTGCAACAGAGATAACGCTCTACGAAGTCGAAACTAGCCGATTAACTCTTTCTAAAGATCGATGTGCAATATTTCTCGCTTGCACCGGTAAACTACATAGTCCTCACTTGTGTCCCAGCAGTGGGAACATTTCAGGCTTGCTTTGTTTAAAATCCCATACAAAACACAGACTTAATATTAGAACCTCGATTTCATAAAAATTGTGTAAAATAATCACCTCATCTTTTTTCAAATATAAGATTTTCAAGTCAAAAGGTTTTCATACGCCACTCGTACATTAGGGCATCTACAAAGGCGATTGCGGACCATTTTATAATAAAACTAAATCGATGCCATTTCTCTCGTTTAAGATATTTTACGAGGTCAATTTTAATTTGCTAGTAAAACTACAGATTTGACAAGGTATAATAATCATTACCAATGAAAACATTTTTTGGTCGCGGGACTTACGAATTACCGTGACCCAAGAACGTCAAGGGCTATTGAAGGACACCGTGGATTTTAGTCGGTACGAGTCTGACAGTCCCCCCTGCCCTGGGTGGGAGGACTCATTTGATGATTTTACCACGATAAAAAAATATGAACATATTTTAAAAGGCATGAAAAAGTTTATATTTTAGGATTGACAACGTTTGCCGATACCTCTGGCGTCATTTGCCTGTTTGTCGATAATATAAACTAATGTCTGCTAAAGAGTTTGTTTGGTTGTACGCTATAATCTTAGAAACAACTGGTTTAAATTGAAAAAAATATATTTTGTGATGGTTAGTTCATTTATTGAGCAAGGCTACAGGATATATAACATCACGCTACAACCAATATGCACCAAGCAGCGTGTAACTGCTAGTATTGTATAAAAAACCACAATAATCTATCAAAATTACAAACATACTAAAACAAAAATACTTTTTAATCCCTTTATGTCAAGTCTGTAAAGTTTTTCTAGCTAATTATATTGACCTTGTATAGTACAGCATGGTTATTTTGGCACTTAGATTAAATTTTCGATAACTTTGACATGAAGCCAAAGGTTGAAGAATAAGAATGTTGAAAGCATCAATAAATCGCCAATCTATTTATGTCCGTTGGTTAGAGTATTGAAAAATAATCGACTCGTATTTATTACAATGATAAAACGCATCAAGCCTGGGAGTGGGGGCCTCATGACGTCAGAATGCACTAAAAATTATAGTACTGGGTGACGTATTGTGAAAAATTATACTACGGCGTGACGTATTGTGATTTTTAAAGGCGTCTTCGACAATTTTTGTTTACGTAAAAAAAAAAAATACGGTCAAATATTTTTTGATAATGTATTGACGGACTAATAGATAAGGGCATTAGCACAGATAAAGGCCAAAAGAACCATGCGCCACTGAAATTCTTTTAAGTCAAAAATATATTTTCGTTTTATTTAATTTTTTTCTAAAAAACCCTCTAAATCTGATTATATTTCAATGTTGTTTTTTTAGTATTTTAGTTACATTGTTTGTTATATTATTTTATTATAAAAAAAGTATATATTAATAGCATTTTTTATGTGAATTATTAATTTGTTTTTGCATGCGTTGAATTCCTATGGTTTTTATAAAAGGATACAAAATACATAAACTTCGTAAAACAATCATCTTTGTGGCTGGAAATAAGTTTCTTTGACTTACTTGTATTTGAGCAGTGGTGGCCCAAAGGCCCCAACTGACAAGTTTTAGGTCATGGGTACGAACACAACCAGTACATTACTTTGTGTAATTTATTTCATCACCACTGCTCTCAAAACGGTGAAGGAAAACATCGTGAGGAATCCGGCATGTCCTAGAACCAAAAATTCGAAGATTGGCCTGCGTAGTGGATTGCTCCACTGTTTCCCTATTAAGAGGAGGCCTGTGTCCCAGCAGTGGGAACTTAAATACCGTTATGGAGTGATTTAGGTTCGCTTTGTACAAGTGGTGTGCCTATTTCCATCACATAGGGATGTATGCAATGGCTGGTCCATAAAAACCTAGTAATTTTACGCATATTTTTTTTTAATTTTAGACCGTTTTGGGTGAAAATGACCTAACCTAATATGAAAATTGTTTTTTTTTGTATTTTTTTTTTGAAATCGTAAAACTTTTTATAAAAAAAAAAAAAAAAAAATTGATATTCAGTCGGGTCATTTTTATTTCTAACGATTTATCTTTGATATTATTTTGTAAAGAAAATAAAATATAGAAAAATAGTTTTTAATTAATCGACAAATAGTTACCAGAAACATGTACATGTCTTTTTGCCATTCTAATGCTCTTTTTACGTTTTTTATTATTGTTTTTAAGATCACAGACGATATTTTGATTGTAATTTTCAACTTTTTATATTATTTTAAGGATAGAAATTGGGAGAAAAAAAAAATTGTTTTAAAATTAAATACCTAGTTGATTAGTCATATTTTTCTTCTTTAGTCAACTTGTGACACTATAAATAAATATGTAGTTTTAAGTTTAATTTTGTTACCAACTTGTAATCGAATAAGAATATAGTAATGTTTTTTAAAACCCTTTTCATTTTATATGATAAATATTATAATTGTATCTCGTCATATTAATCATTTAAAAACAATTCAAAGTTACCAAGAAAAATAAAAGTCTGGCAATATTGGCGTGAATTTTGTGGGGACATGGAACAAAATTCTCTAGGGTCGATTTTAGCTCGTCGTCTGATCAAGGCGTGCCTCAAAGAGCTAACGGTAAACTAACGTTACGGGAATGTTTTGAGAGATTTCCGGGGCCCTGGATTGAGAGGTTTCTAGTCAGTTAAATCTGTTGAAGATGTGGCCATCCTTGTTATCAGAATCAAGTAAAGTCGCCTCTGATAACTCTCCTCTGAAATGCATGTGGTTTATATTGATTATTATAAGATTTTCTCTTTATATTTTCCAAAAAGAATTCACTTGAGTATTGCCAGAGCTTAATCGCAAGTCAATCGACTAAAAGTTACTTTTAATCGAGAAACTGTTAGTTATTTTTCGTCTTGTACAGACGCTACGCACTAGCACATCAACATACTCCAATCTATGAAACTTTAATACGTTATCAACTTTATCACAAAAGTCAAAGGTTTAAATTCGATTGAGAAAAAATTTAAGATAGATTGACTTGCTGTCATCTGTAGGTTATTTTTCCAGTCAAAATATCGTCTGTGGTCGCAACTATAAGATACAGCTTTGGGGTAAGTCGGTAAGTTGAGCGACTGTGGGGCAACTTTGAATTCCATTAGTGAGCTGTTTTTTTAGTACTGTGCCTCTACTAATGATATTTGCAGATTTTTTGTAATAGGAATATTCAGGAATTACAAGCATGATATTATGTAATTTTTGAAATATTTCGCTTCTGAGGCAGGATAGTCAAATCTTATCATCTCATAACGTAACTGGGCCACAAAGTTGGGTTTAAATAGTGGACGCAGGAGGCCACAGTCCCAGCAGTGGGATCATTATTAGAAAAAATTGCAAATAACATTCGTAGCGTTCAGTTTTTCTTATATTTTAAACTATTGGTCAACAGATAAAATTATGCTTGCAAAAAATCTTTCTAAAAGAAATTATACCTATTGTGAAAGAAAAAAATATTTTTTTAAAAGTGATAATTTATCGAATTTACACGGCAATTATGAAAAAAAAATGGGAAGGAAAATTGTAAAAATTATAGTTTTTAAGTGAAAAAGGATATTTTTGGTCACAACTAAATTTCGATTTTCGTTGAAGAATCTTGCCAAAGTTTTGTTTTTTTTTTGTATAATTTTTTGATTGTTTTTAAAAATAGGTGATCAATAGTCATTTGTTTAAGAAATATTGTAGTTTTAAGTTTGAAGTTATGGGTGTGGGCGTGTCAGACATGACTTTAACTTTTTATTATTTTAAATATTGATTTTGGTGCTCTTTATAAATATCCAAATTGCATTTTTTTTTCTACGAATTTTCTTAATGAGTACAATATTGAATTTTCTAACGCACATTAGGACGATCGCTAGATATTTTTTTTTTGTATCTTTTTTTAGATTATTACAAGTTGAGAAAAAATCTTTTATTTACTCTAGAAATTAAGATAAAAAGTAAGGAATGTGGGAAAGTTAGGAATAAGGAAGAAATGAGCGCGAAAAATATTATTTTCTTTGTTTCTTTTTTAAATATTTTTTTTCGGTCGAAATATTCGGAGTTTTATGGCAGAGTTGAAATGTTATATTTTTGAATACGCGCTCTACATAGACCAAAGCTGTGAAATAATGTAAAAAAGTTGAGTAAGATTAAGAATAAAGTATGCTTTTACACAAAATTATGTTTTGCTTATTTTCTACACCCTGTATCAACAGATCACAAGAAATAATTATTTTTATCGAGCATTTTTGTACGGCGAATAATGGGTAGCTCTCCATGCGAATAAGAAAACGCAAATGATTTAATACCCAAAAAGAACATAAAAGATAAAAACCTCGTTGTGCGCAAGCGCAACTGCTGAGCTTGTTTGCCTGAGTTCGATTCCGGGGATCAATTGGGTCGCGCAAAAGCGTTATTAGATTTTACAAATGGTTAAAAAACAAGCCCCGGCACAAATTCAGACACCGAGGATGGTATTGACCATCGTCGGTGTCTGAATTTGTGCCGGGGCTTCTAAGTCAACGCAACGTTTCTAAAGTCTGGCAAAGAGTACAAAAACAGCAATACCAGGCCTAGAAGGCCTGTCTCCCAGACTCCCAGCTGTGGGAAAAAATAGGCTGTTAATTCTAGTGGACAAGACATTCAAAATCAAATCATTTATTTCAAGTAGGCCTCAACAGGCGCTTTTGAATTGTCAAAAGTGCCTATATAGACCGTGGTAGCTAAGAGATGACCAGTCACGACTGACGAACATGACACATGCATCAGCACCATTCAGCTCAACCATTTTGAAGGGAACTAAATGATCCGACACACGCGCCACCGCCAGCGAGACGATTTGAGTGAGCATGACCTATTCTCAACCACCATGCTAATTCAAGTCAATAAAAGACGTGGGTATCTAATTATTGAAATTCATTCATTAACATTATACGCTTTTTTTGGAATGTCATCCTGCTGTTCTACTTAAAGGTTGTCATTGTGGACAATTCTGTGTAGGTTTATTGCAACAATCAATCATCCAAAATATAGCAAAATCAACATTAATTGTCACCTTTATTTATTATAACAAGGGTGAAAATCATCTCTCAGATTCAAGTACAAAAATACCCCGTAGCGCTACCGTATCACCGTCATATAATATGCCAATGTATGACAGTGTGCCCTGGTCGACAGCGCGTTGTGTCCCATGCGCGCCTCAAAGAGCGTCAGCATAATGACGGGGCCCCCCTCTCAGAGGGCCAAAGCCTGCCGAGGTCGCGGGATTATTTCCTTACGGTGACCCCGGAACATAAAGGGCTATTGAAGGACACCGTGGATTTTAGTCAGTAGAAGTCTGACAGTCCCTCCCGCCCTGCCCGGGGTGGGAGGACTCATTTGATGATTTTACCACGCTAAAAAAAAAACAAAATGTATGACAGTGTTATGGCGTATTTTCACTGGTCGTTAACTCGTTCGGTAGCATACGGGGAGTCCTCGCATGCGAGATAACAACCAACGAAAGTCACAAGTCGATACGTGTTCGTTACACCGTCTGCGGTGATTCCCCGCTTGCTTTAAACCGATAGCGATATCGACCAATGAAATTCATCGGTCGATATACAGCTTGCAGGTCTGCCACTCTTGTGGCGACGAACATGGAGGTTTTCCTACACCCCGCACGCGGGCTATCGACTGAAGATAACGGTTCCCCGAATGCGTGCCCTGTGGTATGCGTTCCAGAAATCTCTCGCACCCGACATGCGGGCCCTAACAACTAATGAAATTGCGAAAGTTTGTTTCAAATCTCCATAGTTGGGGAGAAGTAGCCGAACTTCCCCGGCAGGGTGTAAAGTTCATAATCCTTCATGTTAAAGGCAGAATGCTCTAACCGGACAGGTATTGCCTATGGCAGTCGTTGTCTTGTTTCAGATATTAGTATAAAGGGTGCCTTTGCACCAGAGATGTGGTATGTAGCTGTGCTGCGAGGATGTAAAAGCTGAGCTACGAAACTGTGTGACCGTTTCCACTGATGCTACGCTTTGTAGCGGTGCGAGTGAGATGTGCTATGAAGATGTGCTGCCACAAAGTAGCTCGCGAGGAAGATGCGCAGCTCGAGCTATGCGATGTATCGATAGTAAGGAAGACGACCCATAGCAGGCATTCATAGCACGCATCCTTCCATATAAAAAAACACATCTTAGTTGAATCCGTTTCCACCAGTGCTGTGCTATGTAAACCAATGAATATTGGTGGATATCAAACGCATCCGCAGCAACGTAGCATAGCACATATCTGGTGGAAATAGAAACCTAAAATCTTGCGCGACCACATCAAATTCTACACATGCAGATAAGTCGATGGGTCTATATTATATCAGTCGCACGGTAAGCATGCCTGACAACTCTAGTGGCAACACAAACTACCTGGGTATATAGCCTAGACCTGGATTGCGGTGCCCTGAAACGCAAAGAAAGGGTTACTGTAGAAACAGGATGGATTTTTAGAAAGAAGTAAGAGTTTGACAATCCCTTTCTCTCTCCTCAGGGTGGGAGGACTCGTCTGATGATTTTAGAAACATTTTAAAAAAAGGAGAAAGTCTCAGGCGCAGGCCATACAGAAGAGACGTAAGACGAAGACGCGTCGCGGACAGGCCCTGATGTACCTACTAGCGTTGAGCCAACGACGCGTCTCTTCTGTATGTTTTGCGTCGCGACGCTTCTACTCGTATACATTTTGTATAGACAAATGTCGCCGCCCCGTCTGCGTCTTACGTCTTTTCTGTGTAGTCAGCGCCTAAGTAGGTATTTACTTCGTATCCTGATACCTAATTATCTATTCTTTTGTAACGGGTCAAAGAAGATAAAATTGATGCGAAATGAAGTTTGTAAAAGATATTTCGTAATGTAAAGAACGATCACCCATCCTCAAACACGCCTTGTCGAGCACAACTTACCATCACACACGTGTACCCTCCCCAGTCCTCCAATATTTCGTATACCATATCATTACTTTGGGAGTGGTCTCCATTGCTCCACCTACGACAGTCATTTGTTCAGAAAAAACAATATTTTGGCCTTGCCCCTCAACCAACATAACCTGATCCTCGCACAACTTTCAAACTCAACCTTCTGTCTAAAAAACAAGGTTGGAATTTCATTGTCCGTTATAAGTTTCGAGGTTATAGTGATTCTGGTGTTGTGAGAAGCAATTGTCAAGTAATTAAGGCGAGGTTTCTTGTTCCGAACAACGTTTAAGTGTTTTTCCGTGGATTATTTCGTGCGGTTATGTTTTTGTTTCTGTGCAAATATTTTGGGTGTCGAAGTTACGAAGATTTTTGGAAAGTATTTTTAGCAAACAATTTTGTCGTTGACTAAAATTAAAAAAAAAAGAACCGCATCAAAATCGGTTCAGTTTAACGCGAGATAATCGTGAACAAACATACGGGTCGAACTGAGAACCTCCTTTTTTTAAGTCGGATAAAAATTAGCCGTATCATAGCCATAATAATGAAACAAAAAAAACATTACCCTTTCTATTAGCTTCGCTGTAGTCGGGTAAAAATGAGGAATTTCCAATGAATATAATCTAAGTCTGCGACAAAACAAAGATTTGATGACGCCAAATTGTAATGACAGGTATGCTTTTATAACACTAATTAATATTTAAAAAGAATGTTTTTTTCAAGTGAAAGTTGACAGGAGGTCATTGTAAGATTTCATAAGTTTTTAATTAGAGTTGACGCATGCAAATGGCAAACTGACATACTGATTTCAATAGCATTTAAGACGCTTTGTCATTTTCACTCGTCAATTTAGTCTCCGAAATTAAAAAAAAACAGACAATGGCTTTATATCACTCACAGCTCCCTAAAAATCATCATCGGCTTATAATGTTCCCACTGCTGGGACACAAGCCTCCTCTCTGTGAGAGGGAGTGGGCCATAATCCACACACATGTCTTCGAATGTTTGGTTCTAGGACATGCCGGTTTCTTCACGATGTTTTTCACCGTTTTGTGAGCAGTAGTGATGAAATAAATTACACAATGTAATGCGCCTGGCGAGGTTCGAACCCACGACCTAGAACTCGTAAGTCGGAAACGATTCCACTGGGCCACCACGGCTCTTCTTTCGTTAAAAATACCGCCTCCAAAACTCATAGTTCCCCCAAAAACAGAGTTAACTGTCACTGCGAACTCGTTTCATACATTTTTCTTGTGAAAAGCAAGAAGATGGCATTTTTTGGAACGTCGCAGTGCGGCCATATTGTCGTCTGTCACCCAATTACGGCATATCAAGACATGCTGGATTGTTGACCATATTAAATGACATTGTTTTACATTGACATAGTTTAGGGGTAAGTAATTATGTTAAACTAGTGGCCCGGTACGTGCTTCGCTACTTTGACAGCAAAATCCCCATTATCAAAATGATCCACCATTTTTTGAATTCATTTGTTACAAAAAAATGTGTTAAATGAAGAACCGCTTGACCGATCTTATTGTGCAAACTTAACATAAACCATCTATTATATAGTCCGAAAAAAGCCTAAACATTTGGTTTGGATAGGTGAGCCCGTTCTTGACTTATAAAATTACTTAATTATTAATGAAAAGTGGCATTGATTTTTATTTAATTGAATATTGATATGAGATATCTACTTCTCTCTGTCCGACCATGGACCATGCCCGGGTCGACCGACGGCGCGATGTGATCCACGCGCACCTCAATGAGTGTCAGCATGATGACGGGGCCAAAGCTTACCGGGGTCGCGGGACTTACGATTTACTGTGATCCCGGAACGTAAAGGGCTATTGAAGGACGCCGTGGATTTTAGTCAGTACGAGTCTGACAGTCCCTCCCGCTCTGCCCTGGGTCCGGACTCATTTGATAATTTTATCACGACAAAAAATTGAAAGGCCTCTGTTTAAAATTGTGCTTTTCGCAGTAAGATTTACCCTGATTTAGACAGCGATTTTCAGCAGTATTTTAGTTTAAGGAAATATAGACTTACCACGGCAGAACAGTACCTAGTCTAAGGATTGTAAATCGTTCGTCAAAAGGGTTAAAAAAGAAGCATCATCATAAGCCTATAAATATTTCTACTGCTAGGACACAGGCCTCCTCTCTGTGAGAAGGAGTGGGCCATAATCCACCACGCGGGCCCAGTGCAAGCTGGTGGATGTCACATGTCTTCGAATTTTTGGTCTTAGGACATGTCGGTTTCCGCACGATGTTTTCCTTCACCGTTTTGAGAGCAGTGGTGACGAAATAAATTACACAAAGTAATGCGCCTGGTGGGGTTCGACCCGAACTCGTAAGTCGGGGCTATCGGCCCCGATGTACTACTGGGCCACCACTGCTCAACAAACTGCCAAAAAAGAAATATTTAATAATTATAAAAGACGTAATCGACTTTGATCGCTCGAACCTACATCCCAAGCAGTAACATAGCCACGACCCCCTCACAGTCCCTCAAATAATGAATGATCCCTCAACCCTTTACAACCCACAATATATGACTAAACACAACCGATTTGAAAAAGATCTGATTATTATCAACAAAACACACACTACACAAAGATTCAGTTTTTGAGATACGGTCTCACAAAACGACGGACATTGATAATACATAACTTTGCTTTTTTTTTGTTGCAGTCGGTTAAGATATTCCGTGCATGCTGCTCTAGACTCATCAATAATATGAGCTATTTTGTGTTTAGAGGGGACGGGACGGATACGACACGACTATGTATTTTAAGGCTCAGGTCTTGTAAAATTCACTCGCGCCGAATTATTTGCGTAACTTTGTTTGTGATTTTTGAACAAAATAGTGCAATAGCTTCAAATATTATTATTGCACATAAATAACCATAATATAAGTAACAGCTAGTTATTTTTTTTTAAGTTGATTTAAGTGGATTATATACGGTAAATCAAGCGTTCAAATCAGCTCTTTCCTGCCCAACGTCATTTCGAGTTACGTTGGTGCACTCAATCTGAGACAATGAAGAATTAATTTAAAAATCTGAGCAGCGCATAATGACCGCAATATCCTCGTCTTCAAACTGCGCTGATTAGTTTTTTATATTTATCTTTAATTTTCTAAATTAAGATGGCAGAATATTATCAAAATTCTCGGATTTTATCTCTCAATAAATAGTTTTTTTCATAAGAACTATGCATCGTAGGTATGTAATATTTAGATTATTTTGATGTCGACAGATTAATAAAGCAAATACAAAAAAAAAATTGTACCTAAAGCACTTTTTTTCAACAATAAAAAATACCTCAAATAACCTCTCAAAAAGTGTTTATAAACGAGAATTGCAAGAGGAATTCCTTAGTGGCCGGTGGACGGCCGGAGCGATCGGACGTGAGGTCCACGACGAATTTTTATTGGTCCCTCTCGCTCGCACCTTCTCTCGCTCTAACGGTGATTACGCACAGTTACGCATCTCAGGTTGCTCTACTTGATTAAATTAAAATATATTTTTTAACCGACGGAAAAAAAGGAGGAGGTTCTCAATTCGACATGTATATACCTATATATATTTTATTTATGACCATTCATTACTTTTTCTTACGTGGTCCAATTTCGAAAATTCATTTTTTTTTTTTGTTGTACGTAGTGTATCTGAAAGTTGGTCCCATTTAAATATCAAAACTAAACGCGGCCTATATGGGTAGAAAAAAAGGAATTAATTGTCAATTTTCCTACAGAATTTTCAGTTGTGAACCGATTCTGTTGAAATAAAGTTAACATAATGACTGTAGTCCTGAGGACATTATAATTATACTATATAGCAGAGATATGGAGAAGTAACTAAACAGGTTCGAGCGAATTCCGACCTTAATGACATTTAAAAATTTAGTTTGTTTTTTCTCACATTCACGTTTGCTAACATTGCTCCTTCATTAAAATCCGGTTTTTGAATAAATGTCAGTAAGGTCGAAAATCGTTTGAACCTGTTTTTTAAATTGCTTAACGATAGCAAGTTAAAAAAACAGCTTCAAGCGATTTTCGACCTTATTAACATTTAAAATTTGGTTTGTTTTTTCTCACATTCACGTTCGCTAACATTGCTCCTTCATTGTAATACGGTTTTTGCATAAATGTCAATAAGGTCGAAAATCGTTTGAACCTGTTTTTAAATTGCTTAACGATAGCAAGTTATTGTATCACATTCACGTTCGCTAACATTGCTCCTTCATTAAAATCCAGTAATTAACAAAAGCGTTGGTTACTCTGTCTCCAGGTGGTAATGGACTGTGCCTATGACAAGGAGTGCAGTCCTTGGATGTTACTGTGGTACCCCGGCCAGGGCGGGAGGGTCTGTCAGACTTGTACTGACTAAAATCCACGGTGTCCTTCAAATAACCCTTTCATGTTCCGGGGTCACGGTAATGAGATAAGTACCGCGACGCCAGCAGGCTTTAGCCCTCTAGAGGGGGACCCCGTCATCATGCTGACGCTATTTGAGGCGCTCGTAGAACACAACGCGCCGTCGACCCGGGCATGGCCCCGGACTTTTTATACCCGACTGCGCCAGGAGGGTTATGTTTTTCGAGTGTATGTATGTATGTATATTTCTTTGTGTTGCTCTGCAGCCTAAACGGCTTGATGGAGTTTAACTTGAGAGGTGTCGTTAGATTCGTCTTAAACGTGAGAGTGTCACTGGGTACATAAAACTGGTCAAGTGCGAGTCGAACTCGCGTGCAAAGGGTTCCTAACTAAAAATATTTTTTTAAGATCTCTCACACTCTATCAAGTGGGGTGTCAAATCAAAGGATTTTAAAAATGGTTTACCAAAATGTATATATAACATATGTTTCAATTTAATTTGGACTGATAAATGCTAACAAAAACTAAAAAAAAGTAAAATAAAATAAATATTAAAAAAAAACAAAAAACCCAACTGCGTAAAAAAACTAAAAAGAAAGTAACAAGCCCAGTAGTTTAGAATTCACTCATTTACACTCACAGTCGGGGCCCCTTGGGAAGAATTGATTGGTATAATTTGAATGGGCCCCGACTGTGAGTGTGAATGAGTCAATTCTAAACTACTGGGCTTGTTTCTTTCTTTTTAGTTTTTTTACGCAGTTGGGTTTTGTGTTTTTTAAATATTTATTTTATTTATCATGGTAAAATCATCAAATGAGTCCTCCCACCCCAGGTTAAGCGGAAGGGACTGTCAGACTTGTACTGACTTAAATTCACGGTGTTCTTCAATAGCCTTTTACGTTCTCGGTTTACAAAGGGTATACAAAGCGCCGTCGACTCGGACATGGTCCATGGTCGGACAGCGAGTCGCCCATTACGCGCTTACGATGGCCAGAGATGACCATGACCGAGTCACCGTGGGCGTCTACCACTGTGGCTGGGATGTAAGGTTTACGCTGTCCTCTCTCTCACGCGTCCCGCCTCTTCCTTCGCCAGCATCACTGCTGCACTGACCTTTTTTTAGGTTTAATTAGTTAAACACGATTGTTATTATTATTATTAAAACACTTGTGTGATACTCGTATTATTACAAACCAAGTGATATTAAAACTACTTATTAAGCAACAATTTCTATAACTCCTTTTAAATAATCCTTAGTAGAGCAATGTTCTTACCGCATCAAAATTGTTTTATAATAATTCAGTAGGCAGGATGTATGCGGGGGGTTGCGGGAAGGGAGCCCGAAATTTGACGTACGATCGACTGGCCGAACGCGATTCAATTTTGTCAAAAGAAGACGGAAGCCTTAATGTGTTTGGATACGACGTAGTTAGGTATTTTTTCACCGTCAGAGTTTGCGATTTTTGTGTTCGTCGCTCCTTGATTTGTGCCCCAGCCATGTCGTGTCGCGATACCGTCTAGACAGGGAATCGCAACCCTGTAAACTTCAGTATTCAGTATTCAGTCCCCTTGAAACCCCCTAGACATCCCATCACTAGATTTTTCCATATTCCTTTCCGTAAATCGAACCTTGGCCTTAACGCTCCTATACTTCGAATATGCTAAAACTTTAATAGCAGTTTAAAATCATTACACTCCGATTTATTCAGCGTCTCTCTCAACAAGTTCAGAAGATTAGTCTCGGAGATACGGGAACGCATTAATCAACCTACTACTTAGTAATTTCTTTGTCAATTTCTTTCTTTCTGTATTATTTTTTTTTGTTTTGAAATTTCTATTCAGTTTTCATTTAGTTTAAGAAAATTTAAAATTATAATTTAACCAATCATAATGTTAAATATTAAATGGTAAATGTTGCGTATACCTGTAATAGGCTTGCATTCCAGCACATAAGTTTATATTTTTTCTTTTCTATTACTGCATTGTATGTTTTGCTGTTGGTGTACCTTTAAATAAATAAATAAATAAACTTCATCTCAGTTTCAGACAATTTCCTGATGAGAAAACCCAATGGCACTTATCGACCTGAGAATGAAATCCAGAGCCTTATACTAAGCGATATTTTTCTAGTACTGTAACATTATTAACGAGTGTTAGGGACTTTCCCCACGGCGGCGGCGCGATGCGACGCGATTCAACCGATTGAAACTACAAGTGAAAATCAACCCTGCTACTCCTATAATAATAATGATGCAATTCGATTGACTTGACGTCGTCGTGACGATCGTGTTTTGTTTTTCATTTACTCGTAGGTAACAACGTGTGTCATGTGTCGTAGTCGTTTGCAATCGCGTCGCGCCATGGGAAAAGTCCTTTAGTTTTACAGTACTATACTAAAAACTGCGGCAGCCCAGGGTATCAGCCATGACTCACGAGATGTAGGTCGTGGGTTCGAACCCAGCAAGGCGCATTACTGTGTGTTATTTATTTCATCACCACATCTCTCCAAACGGTGAAGGAAAACATCGTGAGGAAACCGGCATGTCATAGTACCGAAAATTCGAAGACAATGTGACATCTACCAACCCGCACTGGGCCCGCGTGGTGGATTGCGGCCCACTCCCTCTCACAGAGAGGTCTCCGTCCAGATCCCAGTATTCGGAACATTTATAGGCTGATGATGATGATGACTAACGAGTTTAAGCCGAGAGCAAATTATGGCAAAAAAAAAAAATCGCCAACCGTGTCGTATGATTTTTATTTCTAGTTGGTCGACGACTACTCAGTCGTATCGCGTCAGAAGCGGGCGCTTACTCGAGCGAGTCGTGTCGTCACCTCTAAAAAGTACTTCGAAGGCAACATTTGTTAAATAGTCGCCGGAGTGTGCGCGGCACTTTTTATCATAGAGACGTCACGAGACCCCATCGGGGAACGGGGCGTACATGTTGTGTGTTTTATCATTGTAAGTTGGAATTGTCAGGATTGTGGGTTCATGAGAATAGACAGCGGTTCTCAGGAATAATTTGTTAAGTTTTTGAATATGTATAAGTAAATCATCTGCTTTCCTTTTCCCAACTATATTGTGGTCGGCTTCCAGTTGAACCAGATGCAGACTGAATTTCAGTATTTTACATGCAGTGAACAGTTGAACACAATCCAGTAACTGGGTAATACGATAGCCCATGGTGAGACTGGTTGTCAGACTTTTACAGCTTCTGACTAACAGTAACGACTGTAAAAGATCTATAAATGACAGCCGGGACCAACGGCTTTACGTGCTTTCTGAGTCACGGAGGAAACTCGCTAAGACAGATGGTCACACATCCACAGACCAACCTCGGAGAGCGCGGCTTCACCCGAAAGATCGGCCTGTGCGACTGTACCTAATTATTTAGCCATGCACGGGCTCCTTATATTATCTCTTTAAAATAAGTTCAAAAACTAAAAAAAGGAATCTTAATTCCTCGAAATAGGTTTCTGATCTCGTGTGTCTTTAACCTGATTAAATCATCGTTTGTTGAGGTGATTATCTGCCTGTAGGATACGAGGGTGAAGAAATTTATAAGTCTTCATGCACTTTTAAACAATTTAATAATATTCTTCGTCTTTTCACAAATACACGTATTCCATGTCAACGTCCGTCGTCATGGCGACTGCTCTTCATTCCATCTCTTTCATTATCTTGCCTTTCCTTTCACTCATGACATATCCTTCCCGTACGTTCCAAATCCTACACTCGGCCTTCCTGCATTTATGTTTGTCCCCAAACATGCACACTCTGAAACATTCATCTACTCAGTATTCTCCTTAATCAGCCATCATTCTCTTTCATCATACAATAAATTCTATAAGTAGTCTAAACATTAATTTACAACATAGGTAGTAACAACAAAAATACAATAATAGAAGTAAACAGATCAAAACATAATAGCTTGCCTAGCCGTTCACTCCTGAGCAAGGTATTGTCACTACTCCGTCTGGCTTACAGAACTGAAGGCTTGATTCTCTCTTTTTCTTTTTATATCTTTCTTTTGTTATATCTTTCTTATTCCGATCCAGGCTACTGGACGCAATAGTACTATGATTCCTTTTCAGTGCGTCAATTACTGCATCAGTCTTTTCAGCAGTGGTGCGCACTTCTCTACGATCTTCTTTCGCTTGCTGTTTCATTGAAAGACAAGGCTGTTGTGCCATTGGAACTTTGTCTTTCAAAACGCTCTTTGACTGGAATGGTGTCTCCTCTTCATTTTGCGCGTATTTAGCTTCTTCCAAGCACAGAAATTCATACTGATTCATGGAACCTAAAGCAAAACCAGGCCCTTCCTTGCACACAAACCTCACACAACCACCTTCCATAACTACAGTTACATTCACTAAAAAGTCCTGACCTAGAGCAACATCATAAAGAGCACAATCACTTGGTATAACATAGAATGGAACACCGTCGTAACATTGTTGGTTTACACACAAATTTAAGTAACATTTTCCCATTGATTGTACTTTTGATAGTCCAAGTCCTGTTAAAATCAATTTCTTCTCATCACATTTAGGACTACCGATCTCCTTATAAATGGTCGATGATAACAAATTAACATCACTGCCGGAATCCACCAAAGCTTGAATGCAATAACCATTTATTTTCACTGGTATAATTGGCTTATTAAACGATTTTCGCTGTTTATCTACAACTTGCATAACCTCCGTTCGTACTGACGTATCGCTGTCGCTGTCACTTTCAACTTGGACATCAACCTCCTTCGTTTTTTTCTCCTTTCTTCCGCTGTAATCAGAAGTGACGTTAGCCTCTTTGGTATTCACTGCGAACATAGCTCTCTTTGTTTCTTTTTCAGAAGAACGCCGATCTTTATCGAAGTTTCCCGACAGCTTACGATCCTGTTTATTGGTTTCAAGCATCTTCGTACAAGTTGAACCGACATGACCGAACTCGTTGCACCTGAAACACTTCAGCCCCTTGCTTTTGTGAGGGCAATCGTTTGATGCATGCCCTAGCTCACCACAGCCATAGCATCGAATTCTTCTACCGCTTGTATATGCGTTGGATGTTGAAGCATGCAAATCCTCGGAATTATGCATTTTCCGCTTTATCATTTCATAAATTTTAAGTTTTTCTTTTAATTCGGTATAAGTCGTCACGCCATACAACATCACTTTGTTCATTTCGTTGTCGATGATCCCTTCAACGATATATTTTATGGCCACGTAGTCAGGCAGCTTACCACGCTTACCCAGTTCTTTCATAGTTAACATATAATCGAGACAGCTTTCTTTGCTTCCTTTCTTTCTTGCACTCATCAGCTCATGGATAGCTTTAGCGTCTATTGTATCCGGGAACTCTTTCATCAACGCAGCTTTTAAATCATCCCAACTCTTAAATGGTCGCTCTGCTCGCAACCAGAGCTCCGCCGTGCCAGTCAGCGCTCGACGAGCCACTAGCAACTGCTGGAGTGGTGTCCAACCAAATATTTCGGCATTGCACTCCACGTCGTCAATCCATCGTGCAACCGGATAGGTATTATCACAGCCACTGAATTTTGGTACTAATTCCGAAGTCATCTGCAACATGTTTGAAGAACTGCTTGGACTATGAGCCAACTTCGTATCGCAGTCTTCAAATTCGGCATCCGCATCAGCCTGTCGGCTTCTCCTTCTTTCTCTTACTTCCTTAGGCATGTTTTCGTCGTGTTGAATAGAGATTCAATTTTCGTCTTCTACTTGAACCAAAATTCAAATAAAACACACCGTTAAAATGGCGTCGTTTTTGTTCGTCGTATCCCAGCGTCTTCTTGGGAATTTCGTCTTCACCCTCGTTACAAATCTAAAATCGTTTTACATCCCGGACGAGCCCCCAAATTGTAGGATACGAGGGTGAAGAAATTTATAAGTCTTCATGCACTTTTAAACAATTTAATAATATTCTTCGTCTTTTCACAAATACACGTATTCCATGTCAACGTCCGTCGTCACAGAGTACTTTTATTAATAGGGCATAGAGATCTAACTTCACGGGTTTTTCGAGCAATGGACAACAGCGACATCTAGTGTTCACCGACGAAAACTTTTCTGTATATAGCATATATAGTTATATAAATATAGGTATATACAAAGCTTGCTCATTCCTTATAATGTTTTGATTGACTATTAATAACTATATGACTACATTAGTAAAAAATAAAACAAATTTGTTAAGTAATTATATGTATTTCATCAACTATGAGGCCTTTTACAGTGTTTTTACAGTAATTTCTAGCCATTACTTGATATTTATCGGTGTCACTGATAGTATCTTGCTTTCCAGTAAGAATTTTATTAGCATGGAAATAACACACGGATACACTACTTTAGAATAGCACCAAAAGCAGAAAATGCAGGAAAATAACGAACCGCACCAAACGAGAATCAAATTTTTTCAGCAAAGTGCAATGTGACACTGACATTTTATTGACGTATTGAAAAGACATCGCACCTTCGGTGCAACAAAGTCACTAATAGCCAAAACTGCAAAATCGACCTAAGTATGCCAAATTGTTTCTAAATCATGCCTTTACTTGGGGCAGCAAAGACATCCGCGAAAGTATCTCGAAACTACACTAGATGGCAGAAGTGCCTTTGTGGTTATTGGCGGTTTTTCCATGCGTTTTGGGCCGACACCGTTTCATTGTAAGTAGTGCCCCCTCGCCCGCGACCTTATATTGAGGTCTTTTTTCGCTCAAAATCTTGGAGCAACAAAGGCATAAAACATAACAGTCATACAAAAAAAAAATACAAAATAGTTTATTGTCTCAATAAGATAATTTTACATGAGTCGTGTTTGGAGCCCACCTTTAGGCAAACAATTCCTGTATTAGAGGACTCCGCTCTTTCATACAATTATTATTGTTACATTATAAACTACATACATAGAATGCGGTGTAATGTGCGTGATGTGATGAGATGGGTGATATGTGGGGTGTGTGGTGAGGTATGTATGGGGTGTGAGGTGTGAGTTGGAGTGTTTAGTGTGTATTGTGATGTGGATTAAGTCATAAAACTAAATAACTTCTGGTGCAACAAAGACACAGTTCAGGACATTTTTTTTTGTTATGTCTTTTATTAGGATTTCTTTGGCAATTAAATACAAGATTTTTAACCGACTTCAAAAAAAGGAGGAGGTTCTCAATGGGGAAGGCAAGTGTCAAAGTGACAAGTGACAGTTTGGTCCCAAAAGAACTGTCAAATCAAAGGAATTTTCTGGAAAAAAAAACGATTTATTGATGTAAAATGACTAGATGTTGTGTAATAAGCTGTAAAAATGATGGAACATACAAATTTCCGACAATTCCCACTATCAAGAAATAATGGGTAGCTGCTGTGACTGCCTTGAGAACAAAAATTTAATTATAACTAAGGAAAAGCTATATAATAAACAAATATCCAGCCTTGCGAAGCCGAGACAGGCCGTTAGTTGAGTTTATTAATGAAATTCTATGATTATACCATAACTAAACAATCGAATACACTTTTCAAAATAATATCTACTTTTCTATTGGAGGTTAAGTACCAGTATTGTATCGCTCCGTAAATCATGAAATGGTTCGTCTGGCGGAAGAATTATCACCTGGAACGAGTTTTGTGATAGTTGTGGTGTTAAGAAATTAAATAAATTGTGATATTTCTCGAATCCAAATAGAAAAAAGGGGTAAAATTACTGACTTAAAACATTATGATATTTTATCAAAATAGAAAGTCAGAAGCAGCATTATATTCTTGTTATAGGAGAGGACAGGTAAAACATACCTAAACTCAAAAATTGAAACCTCAACTACAAGTAATTGTGGATTTATTACGGTAAAATCAAATGTATTACCACTCAATTAAATCACTTTTTTTCCTCTTGTAGATGCACCGCGGCGTCTTAATTCTTCTTTTACTACATGCACTTGCATTGACGAATAATTTTCCATATTTGTTTTGTATATAAACTCAATTTTTATAACAATAAATCTTGTTTGTTTTTTGTACAAGGTAGACAGTAATCTGACGTAGGGACCAACTATCGCAGCGCCATCTATGATTAGCTTTGAGTTGCCATCCCCATTCGGTCGGTATGTTTTTTTTTTTTTTTTTTCTTTTATGTATGTACATCGATTACTCCGAGGTTTCTAGTCCGATTAGTGTGATTCTTTTTTTTTTCGATGCAGTATACTTGCAGTGTGGTCCCATAAAAATTTCATCCGGTTTGGTTCAGTACTTTTCATTTTGTGAGCATTTTATTGATTTCGGCCTTGGATGACATTACTTTTTGCGTGTTTGTTACGCGATTACTCCGCCAATAGTGGACTGATTTTCAAAATTCTTTTTTTGTTGTACTAGGGATCGTTCACCTTAGGGAATACTGCAAGTTTCATCAAAATCTGTTCAGCAGTTTTTGAGATAAGGAATTTTATTAGCATGTTTACATGAGCGATGTTAATACCGGTGCCACGAATTACAAAATTCTAGTGCACATGTAAGAAAATGATATATTTGACAAGAATTTGGGTTGAATATTTAAACTAAAAAGAGTAAAATAAAAAACTTTTTTCAAAAAAAATATAACCGCCTTCAAAAACAACCACAAAAAAGGGTAAAATAACCTACAAAATAACTTTTCTTTCGGAAGTCGGTGGCAAAAAGACAACGAATTAAAAAAACAAAGCCACCGACTTCCGAAAGAAAAGTTATTTTGTAGGTTATTTTACCCTTTTTTGTGGTTGTTTTTGAAGGCGGTTATATTTTTTTTGAAAAAAGTTTTTTATTACGTATAACTATAGCCAACTAAAAAACAATTAATTAAATGTAAAGATTTCAAACCTTCTTTAGATAGCTATCCAGAACCGAGGAAAAACATGCAAAAAAAAATTAAAAGTCTTCTCCTGTAAAATTTCAAAATGAGCTGTTACGTCTTTGTTGCACCAAAGGTGCGAATGTGTGAAAATTAAAGTTACCAGTAGGTAGCCCAAATAATTATAGAATTCTATTAATAATTTGGGAAAATATCGAAATAGAAAAACATATTATATAAATATTGAAAAACGACACAATTAAAAAGATAATTAAACATTAAACTAGGAACGTAATAAAATACATGATAAATAATAGTATTTTTGGTATAGCGACATCTCTATAGAACAGATCGAAACTCTCGTATTATAATACTACTAAATTAAAAAATACATCTCTAAGAAGATGTATAAGTTACATTTGGTACTCCACAATTTTTTAGTATAATGATCTAAGTCGTGCCAGGCTTTTAGTTAGAAGATTGATGACCCTGTCCGTCGTCATGGCGACTGCTCTTCATTCCATCTCTTTCATTATCTTGCCTTCCCTTTCACTCATGACATATCCTTCCCGTACGTTCCAAATCCTACACTACCCATCCACAGACCGACCTAGGCAAGCGCGATTTGACCTTGAAGACCTGCCTTAAGTAGACCGGAACTGTCAGACTCTTACTGACTAAAAATCCACTCTTTTCCATTTCGTTCCAGGTTGTAGCCTGGTCTGCCAGCTGCCGTTTAGCCCCTTCGTACACTAGGCGACGCAAGTCTCCGATACCTTACGATTTTGGTATTCATTGACGCGTGCTTGTATTCGAACCTCTATGGGTTTGTATTGCGATAGCCGCTTGGATACCGAAGTCGTAAGGTATCGAAAACTTTAGCCGCCTTGTGTACGAAGGGCCTCGCCCGGAGGACACGGTGGAGCATACGGTGCAGGACTGCTTGCGCAGAGCACCGCCGTGTCCTCACGACCCCGGGTCACGGTTACTTTTACAGATGGACCACGAGGCTTGTTGATCCTGCTATCATTTATTTATCTTCGAGATCGTCAACGATAGATTGACAATAATTAATTGTAATCAGTATGGCATGCACCCGGGTATACTAGGTTTTTTTAAGTTAGTACCATTATTGTCACCATTTATTGGATTTATTCAGTATTTTTAAATTAATGCTGATTGTGAGAAAGTAGAGGGAAAATTTAACAATAAAACAAAAAGGTGTTAAAGATATACATATAAAATAATTAATTGAATCAGTAATTGGATTGCCTCCTAGCTCTATTCATAGTTTCCAGACGAATCTTCATCAAGAAAAAAAAAATATAGAACTGGTCTTGGTTTCTGCATGTCCTAGTAATCAGCGCCATCTGGTTAGACTGGAAGCTGCCCATAAAATTTCGGATAACTCAATACAATCAAAGAGCAATCAAATAGCCCAAATGAGAAGTAGCCCAAATGAGAAGTAGCCCATATGAGAAGTAGCCCATATGAGAAGTAGCCCAAATGAGAAGTATACCCAAATGAGAAGTAGCCCAAATGAGAAGTAGCCCAAATGAGAAGTAGCCCAAATGAGAAGTAGCCCAAATGAGAAGTAGCCCAAATGAGAAGTAACCATAATGAGAATTAGTCCATTATAGAGTCGGTTGCCCAAATGAGAATTAGCCCTAATGCGCCTAAACCCTGGAATCGAACCTACACGGTACACTCAAAATACAGCATAATAACCACTGCACCTAAACAAACTAATCGACATAAATAACTAAGCAAGAAAAAGGATAAAAAAACACTAAAAACAAAAAAGAAAAACAAACAATATGTTATATGGCAACATTGAGAGAAATAAATAATTTTACAAAATTAAACGACAAAGCGATGTCCCGCGGTGTTGCCTGCGATTTCTTTTAAATGACATACATGGTATTTGTTGTACTTGTAAAGAATTTATTATTTTATTTATAACACCACGCCTTCAATACCCGAAGGGTTGAGTAGAGGTGTGCGTTAGTGCACACATCATTATTTGACAGGGCCTTAGAGGGCCAGAGCCTGCCGTGGTCGCGGGTCTAACGAATACCGTGACCCTGGAACGTAAAGGGCTATTGAAGGATCACCGTGGATTTTAGTCAGTGCAAGTCTAACAGTCCTTCCCGCCCTGGGTAGGAGGACTCATTTGATGATTTTACCACGTTAAAAAAAAAGTACCTAAATTCAACTCCCACTCTTCCAAGAGAACTCGTTTTAAGTTATTTCATTCATACATTTCATTTTATTTTTAACCGACTTCCAAAAGGAGGAGGTTCTCAATTCGGATGTTTGTATTTTTTTTTTTTTATGTTTGTTCGGGCGTAACTCCGTCATTTAACAACCGATATGAAAAAAATATTTTTTTTTGGATAGGGTTTACTTCCGGAATGGTCCCATTAAAATTTTATCGAAATCGGACTAGCACTTTTTGAAAAATCAACAAAAATCAACAAAAACCTAAGAAGTTTTCAACTTTGTCTACACCGATTACTCCGAGGTTTCTGGTCCGATTTCGATGATTCTTTTTTTGTTCGATACAGTATTGTTAATACCGGTGCTACGGATTACAAAATTTTAGTGCACATGTAAGAAAATTATGTATTTGGCAATAATTTGGGTTGAATAGTGAAACTAAAAAGGATAAAATAAAAAACTTTTCCAAAAAAAATGCAACCGACTTCAAAACAACCACAAAAAAGTTCAAAATAACCTACAAAAAAACTTTTCTTTCGAAAGTCGGTGAAAAAAGTCAATGAAATAAAAAATAAAGTCACCGACTTTCGAAAGAAAAGTTTTTTTGTAGGTTATTTTGAACTTTTTTGTGGTTGTTTTGAAGTCGGTTGCATTTTTTTTTGGAAAAGTTTTTTATTGTTTCAATATTTCGGTTATTCTTGTGTTCATATTTTTTTTGGCATTTTATGTTTATTTTTCAAATTGAACTTTTAGAAGGTGACGTCATTAGTTTATCACGTCACTTGAACATTTTATTAATAACACGCTACGTTTAATGAGGTATATGAATAAGATTTTTGTTATTGTGTTAATATTAGTTTTGTTATAGTCTCCTCGGACGGGAGGGACAGATTGTTACTGACTTGCAGTCTTTAGAATCATGAAAATCGATGAGGGCGCTGCGGATGTCATCGACTTGTTTTTCAACTCGTTATCTATTGCATTTTTATTCCTTTTCAAGTCTACGGTGATAACGAGTCACAAAACAAGTCGATGACATACGATGCACGGTGCATCGTAAATCTAGATCGAGGTGCATCATGCACCTCGATTTAGTGCTGCCCTACTTTGAATGATTTTATTTCCCTCAAACATCGTTTTCATGATTTTATAGACAGACTGTAAATCTACGGTGTCCATCAATAGACCTTTTACGTTCCAGGTGCATGATTACCTGATAAGATAGTCCCGCGACCCCGGCAGGTTCAAATAAGGGTAAGACAGAGTACATCCCCTGTCACTACCCTTTTTGCTGTACCTTTGAAATACAGAATCAGTTCATAAAAGTTGATGCCCCAATGTCTTCTAACACCGTGTAATCTCTGCTCATGCCTCTATACATATCACAGGTGATGTTCATATGTAAAACAAGTGATATTCAAGCATGAAGTTCACCCGGTGATATACTCCAGCGCATTATTCTCCCAGTGGCATACTTACTTTATTTTATACCGAAGAATAAAAAAAAATATTTGAAGGGTATGCTACAATTTTGTTTTGGATATGTGGTTCCGTACGTTTTATTTATTGGTTACTAGCTGGTCCTCGTGCACACAGGCCGGTCTTCTGGGTAAAGCCGCGCTTGCCGATGTTGGTCTGTGGCTGGGTGACCATCTGTCATAGCGAGTTTCCCTCCGTGCCTCGGAAAGCACGTAAAGCCGTTGATCCCGGCTGTCATTTGTATATCTTGGACAGTCGTTACTATTAGCCAGAAGCTTAAGAATTTAATTAAATTGTAGTTGTAATTATTTTTTGCCTTAAACCTTCAATTTAACAGTCGTTAAACCATAACTTTCCTCCCTTTTTTATTTAGTAAAATCATCAAATGAGTTCTCCCACCCCGGGCAGGGCGGGAGGGACTCTCAGACTTGTACTGACTAAAATCTACGGTGTCCTACAAAATCCCTTTACGTTCCGGGGCTACGGTTACCCGACAGGCCCGCGACCCCGGCAGTCTTTGATGCATGCATCTAACGTAACCAATCAAATTCTAACAAGACTAACAACCCGTTTTACAATTCTCTTACGGATCCCCAACACAATAAAACAAGCGCACACCGTTTTGTTTCTGTCCCTGCGCCCGCGCAGATCTTCTATCCCTTTCCCTCACTTATTAAAAGATAGAGACAACGCTATCTCTTTTTAGAACATGTCCTGATCGTCGTAAAAATATATAAAATGAATATTACTTAAATATTTAGGATGTTTACTTTGATACCTCTCGATATTCAATTTTAGGGTTCTTTGGGCTTTATTTTTAGTGGTTTTCGTGTTAAGAATGTTGTGTGATGGTCCATTGGGATTTGAAATCTGGGTTATAAAAGATGAACTTTCGAGCCAGCTTAAAAGATTAAATATTTTTGTTATTTTCGCATAAAATAATATTATCACGCCTGTGTCCTTCGAAGGTTTTCGAAGGTTTTTGTACATACACCAAAATAACATTTTTTACAATTTTTGTCTGTCTGTCTGTCTGTTTGTAATAGCTAATCTCTGAAATGGCTGGGCCGATTTTTACGGGACTTCTATTGGCAGGTAGCTGATGTAATAAGGAGTAACTAAGGCTATATTTTTTAAAAATTCCTTTGTTTAAAAAAAATACATTGTTGAGTTTCGACATCCACGCGAACGAAGTCGCGGGCACAGCTAGTGTAGTTATAAAATAAATACATAAGTACCAACGGAACCCACACCATCTACCTACTAACTCTAATAAAACCTCATTCATAGACATTCATAGTTCAAGAGAAAAAAAAATCGAAATCCTTTTTGACATCTGTGTCCCTTCAGAAAAAAGAACTACCGATCATATCTCGTTTTTAAAATAAATAATATGATGGTGGACGAAATAGTTTTGTTATTATTTATTGATCGAGTCCGACCCCCGGGTGCTTGCTTGTCAAAATTAATTTTATCATGGGAACTATTTGAACTACCTTTCAAATATTTTTGGAAAATGTCGGCTTACTTTTGAATAAAGTTACTAAGACACATCAACCTACCTCAATCTGTCACATTGATACATTTTCAACCGTATCACAATAATGGAATGGAGCGACTGCCTATTAGTCCAGTCATTAAAGCCTAAACCCGAAAATAATTAGTAACTTGCTGAAATTTTAAGGGGTTCTTAAGGAAGGTAAAATAAGATACCGGGTGATTTTGCAGCGTTCTGGGGTGTACGGAAAGGGTTGAAAAGGGGTGAAAAGGTGTTTTTTGCTAATAACATTGCCAAAAAAATTAGTAACACGCTGCAAATTTGGAATAAGGTTGTTCTTACGGTTTTGTAACGTGTATTAAATTTGCAGCGTTTTGCAACATACGGAACATTGTTTTTTTTCAAAACAATGCAATTAGTTAAAAACAGGGGTAAGAAAATTAGTAACACGCTGCAAATTTGGAATTAGGTTGTTTTTACCGTTTTGTAACGTGTATGAAATTTGCAGCGTTTTGCAACATACGGAACATTGTCTATTATTAAAAAAACAATGAAATTATTTAATCACACGGGTTAAAAAAAATTGTAACTCACTGTAAATTTTGTAATTAAGTTGTTTTTACCGTTTCGTAAGGTATATCACATTTGCAGCGTTTTACAACAAATTGAACATTGTTTATTATTAAAAAAACAGTGCGATATACGTTACGAAACGGTAAAAACAACTTAATTACAAATTTACAGCGAGTTACAAATTTTTTTCACCCGTGTGATTAAATAATTTCATTGTTTTTTCAATAATAGACAATGTTCCGTATGTTGCAAAACGCTGCAAATTTGATACACGTTACAAACCGGTAAGAACAACCTAATTCCAAATTTGCAGCGTGTTACTAATTTTCTTACCCCTGTTTTTAACTAATTGCACTGTTTTTTAAAAAAAACAATGTTCCGTATGTTGCAAAACGCTGCAAATTTAATACACGTTACAAAACCGTAAGAACAACCTTATTCCAAATTTGCAGCGTGTTACTAATTTTTTTGGCAATGTTATTAGCAAAAAACACCTTTTCACCCCTTTTCAACCCTTTCCGTACACCCCAGAACGCTGCAAAATCACCCGGTATGTTATTTTACCTTCCTTAAGAACCCCCTAAAATTTCAGCAAGTTACTAATTATTTTCGGGTTTGGGCTTTAATGACTGGACTATATCGGATCTCCACAACCCAGTAACTTGGTAATGCGATACCCCTTAGTAAGTCCAGTTGTCAGACTTTTGAGTTTCTGACTCTGTTTAACGACTGTCAAAGATCTACAAATGACAGCCAGGACCAACGGCTTTACGTGCTTTTTGAGGCACGGAGAAAGCTCGCTATGACAGATGGTCACCCATCCACAGACCAACCTCGGCAAGTACGACTTGACCGTAAAGAACGACCTTTATGGCAGTCAATATTTAGCCACGAGCCCTCATTTCTGCCAAACGCCAAACGAGGTGAATAGGGACGCAGGGGTGAATCGGTACAAAACTTTGAAAGCGATTTTAACGATAAATATTATGATGGTGTGTTGACAACTAGGTCTCAAATTAATGTGGTATTATACAATAAATAAAATTGAGTAATTGTTGGTAACCTATCATATTAATTCAATATTAAAATCTCTGTTAAAGTTTCGTCCCGATTCACCCCTGCGTCCTTATTCACCCCGTTTGACGGTACCATCTATCTTAAATACCAACTAAGGAATTTCTTTAGAAGGAAAGGTACCAGCATCATGTACAATGTATAGGTAACTTTTTTCTCGTTGTAAAATCATCAAATGAGTCCTCCCGCCCTGAGTGGAGCTGAAGGACCGTCAGTCTCGTACTGACCAAAATCAACCTTGTCCCTTCAATTGCCTTTTATGTTCCAGGGTCAAGGTTGCCTGATAAGACAAGTCCCGCGACCCTGGCTTTGGCCCTCTAAGAGTCGACCCGTCAGAGGAATTTCTTCTGTATCGTGGGTGTGATTACAAATATAGAAACTCACATACACAAACACCCAGTTGTTCTGGGGAACAACTACTTGTAGATCATACAAATATTTGTTCCGTGCGGGAATTGAACCCACGACACGCCACACAGCAGTCGATCGCTGAGTCACTGAGCCAACCGTGTCGTTAATCCAACTGTGAGGGTATAAAACTAATAAAGTCCTAATATTTATTTGACAAACTGCTTGAGACGCGTTCAATACATTGTTTTTGAAACCCCCTGTGGCTACGGAGAACATTGCTAATATTATAAATATTAAACCTTTTTTTAAATATATATACATATTTGTACATTATTATACGTAATTGGTTGGAGAGGCTCGTGCCTAAATAACAGTCGCATGGGTCGAGTTGTTTCAAGGTTAAGCGGCGCTTACGGAGGTCAGTGTTCGGATGGGTGACCATCTAAAAATATATAAATTTGAAAGTAGTTTTTCCTTGTCTGGGTTTTCGCACTCACGACACAGGAGAAAATCCTAGTTACAAAGTTTAAAAAAAAAACACTTTTCAAGTTTCTTCCATATCTCAGAAAGCACGTAAAGCCGTTGTTTCCGGCTGTCATTTGAAGATCTTTGACAGTCGTTACTATTAGTCTGAAGCTTTAAAGTCTGACAACCAGTCTTACCATTCATCATCAGCCTATAATGTTCCCACAGCTGGGACACACATCTCCTCTCTGTGTGGGAGTGGTCTGTAATCCACCACGCGGACCCAGGTTGGTAGATGTCACATGTCTTCGAATTTTGGTTCTAGGACATGCTGGTTCCCTCACGATGTTTTCCTTCACCGTTTTGAGAGCAGTGGTGATGAAATAAATTAAGCAAAGTAATGCGCCTGGATGAGGTTTCGAACCTACGACCTACAACTCGTAAGTCAGGGTCGCCATTGCTCTACATATGGATCTCGAAAACGTGGTTAGGACAGTCCAAATCCAGGAAGCAAATGATTTATTTTTAGCTGGTAACATAATAAAATAAGTCCTGCCTTGGCTAGAACTGAAGGAACTTTTAAGAATTAATGGCTAAAAGTCCAATCTGCTCCTTCAGTTGCCCTTTCCGTTCCAGGGCCACGGTATCTTGTTGAGGCAGTCCCACGAAGAAGGCGAACATTATGACTCGATTCGTAGAGTCTGTGACAGATGTATGGCTTTTTTTATCGTGGTATAATCATCAAATGTGTTCTCCCACCCAGGGCGGGGCGGGAGGGACTGTCAGACTTGTACTGACTAAAATCCACGGTGTCCTTCAGTAGCTCTTTATGTACCGGAGTCGCGGTATACGTGTGTCCCGCGACCTCGGCAGGCATTGGCCCTATAAACGAGGGCCCCATCATTATGCTGACACTCCGCGGAACACAACGCGCCGACGGGGCATGGCCCATGGTCGGACAGCGAGTCGCCCATTACTCGCCACCCGCATGCCCACAGATATATGGGTACAGAGTTGACCACACAAGTTGATATTTTCATCCATTTAATAAAAAAAACACACATTGGCTCATTCATTGCCGGAAACCATTTGAACCAATGCATTGAAAACCTCACGTTATTCAGTACCCCTAACATTACTGCCTACCACCCATAACATAACACGTTTGAAGTTATACTTGAAATTCGCCCAAAGTTTCCGAGAAACACTCATAATTTTGGGACAACACATACAAAATAATATAATTTATAATATTATTCAAGAAATACATTCAATTATATCATTTTGACCCTTTATTTTAACGTTTTGAAGATTACGAAAGAATTGTATGGATCGACTGCTGTTTTAGATTTTAGCGATATATTCTTAGATTTTTCTTATAATATTGTTATTATCATCAAATGAGTCCACTTACCCAGTGATAGTCAGTATTGTACTAACTAAAATCCACAGTGGTCCTTCAATAGCCTTTTACGTTCTAGGGTGGCGGTTACCTGATGAGACAGACAGTTCCTCCCTGCCCTGGGTGGAGTGGATGAGACTTTCAAACTTTTACTGACTTAGATACGATTCACACCAACCGGCCGGGCCCGGCGCGGCATTTGACAATGCGGTAAAGCACATTGAAATCTATCAACAGTAAATACAGTTCATATTTGCATGCAACTTACGGGACACGTCGCTACGTGTCACGGAATGCCGACGGAGATAACTTCGCAAGCAAATATGAACTGTTTTTACTGTGCATAGATGTCAATGTTCTTTACCGCATTGTAAAATGCCGCCGGGCCCAGCCGGTTGGTGTGAATCGTACCTTAAAGTCCATTCTTTATATAGGGTGACTGGTAATTAGTGTACGATACTTAAACACGTGATTGTGCTCATGATAACAAACAATTTTCATTATAGGAGCAAAGCCGAAATCGTGAAAAAATATCAGCTGTTCAGTACATTAAGCAAACATAAATGTACTCAACCGCTAATTTTTTTTCGCGTTTTCAGGTTTGTTCCCATAGTAAAAGTTGTGGGTTATAATGAGCACAGTCACGTGTTTAAGTATCGTACACTAATTACCAGTCACCCTATATATTCCTTTAGCTTCGCGTTCCTGGGTCAGAGTACTCACCCTGTAACACACTGTAAAACTTTTATTGTCACGGAACCTTTTCAAAGCGAGTTCAATTCACATTTCCCAGGTTCTTTCAAAGAAAAACGATCATTGACTTAGTAGATAAGGGAGCTTGCTCATGCTCATGACGCTTTTCGTCCGATTTGCAATTTCAACTTTTTTTTTTAGCGTGGAAAAATCAGCAATCGATTCCTCCCACCCTGGGCAGGGCGGGAGGGACTGTCAGACTTGTACTGACTAAAATCCACGGTGTCCTTCAATAGCCCTTTATGTTCAATTTCTACTAACTAAAATTGAAAATCGTCCTTGCTACTACGATATAATGATGCAATGCGACTGACTTACGTCGTCGTGGCGCGAGTGTTTTGTTTTTCATCTACCCGTAGAAAACCGCACAATTTATGCCATATGTCGTAGTGGTAAGGAATGATTTTCGCTTGTAGTTGAAATTGGTCGAATTGCGGCGCATCGCGTCATCAGCAAGCTCCCTAAGGGACTTTACAAATGAAAATCAACCTTACCATTATGACATAAGACATAAAACACGTTGTTACTTGTTATCTATGGGTAGATGAAAAACAAAACAAGATAGCCATGACGACGTCAAATCAACGAATTGCATCTTGTAAGAAGGGTTTGTGTGTGGAGATGAGACCAAACTCACAATAGACAAATAAACAAAGATAATTTATTTGATAAGTAAAACTAACATAAAACGCTAAGTCTACATTAACAAAATTACAAGGTTTAAGTTAAAATTAAATGATTCTACATAATAAAACGGCTAGCTAAGTAAACCCTACGGCGTCATACACTGTGAGAATGATGGGCGGACCGCTAGCGATGCCGACACAACATACACACAGTATACGACTGAGTACCCAGATACGGCAAGAAGCGGGGCAGGCGTGACCGACCTAAGTCGATGCGGAGCGTACCACCGGCGCGTGCCGACCTGAGACTGGCGTTATTGGGCTCTGCATGGCCTTTTATAGGCGCTCGGGCAGCGGCGGCGGTGCGGTGGCGGGGTCGCGCTCGGTGACTCAGCCGACACGGGAGTAGTGATGTCGCGCTGTTTTGGTTGTCGCGTTACATACTCCCCCTCTGGTCCCGAAGACGTCCCGGCGAGGAGACCAGTTGCTGCTCTGGTGTCTGCTTGCTTCTTTGGCCTGTCGCGTCTGCGCAAGGGTCTGTCTGGAATACTCAACAGTTTCTGCTAACAGAACAAGGGAAAGAGTTATTTCTGAGTTGAAGTTTCCAGATAAGACTATCTGTTGTTAAAATTTGGCTTGTCTATGCCCTCCCCCTGCTCGAAGACTACTCCCATGACAATTGCTTAACAGCGAATGACGTGTTTGGTGCAAACAACGCATTGCTTCGGGGTGACAGGGTCACCTCAGTACTATTGATGCTCGCTTGAGCATCCCGAAATAGCGATCCGACAAATCTGGGTGAGTATCCCGATAGCGTCGGTTTCATCCTTGAGGGCGACTGTGGAGGGGTATCAATATTAATCGAGCGCGGTGGCCCGTATGAATCCTCCACTCCGCATTTTTCTGGTAGGGTTGAAGGTGGGGACGGAGTCGTGAGCATCGGGCTCACAAATGGTTCCAGAGACGTGAGTTTGGCTATCTTCTCAAACATCGTCTCGGCTGTCTCAGGCTCCGTTTGCACTGTGGACACAAGCGCGCCATCTTCTTCCTCTTCCTCGGGAAATAATTCATATTTCCGTCCTGGTTCATCCAAGAAGTGGAACAGCAACTGCGGTAGGTTGAGCACCATACCCGCGTCTTGAATGAAGTCTACTCCTAGGAGCGTTCGGTTATCGTGGGTCTCTGGTAACACGATAAAATTGGTGGGGATTATCCGACCACACATTGTGACTGGTACTACAGCCATCTTAACTGGCTGGTTTTCCATTACCACTAAATACTGTAGCGTTACGTTCCAATAGGTTATTCAACTGTGTAACCTCTTCAGTTGTTGTAACCCCGATCATAGCAATATCAACATTTGGGCCAACCAATTGTTTGCTGTGTGGCGAGAGAGTTACTTCAGAGTTGTTCACAGCTGATTGCACATCACGTAACAGTGATCCGTTAGATCTGGGTGAGTACCCGGATAGGGTAAGTGCCTTGCTTGATGGCAACTGCGGGGAAGTATCATAATTAATCGGACGCGGTGGTCCGTACGAATCCTCCATTCCGCATTCTTCAGGTAGGGTTGAAGGTGGGGACGGAGTCGTGAGCATCGGGCTCACAAATGGTTCCAGAGAGGTGATTTTGGCTAACTTCTCAAATACCGTCTCGGCTTTCTCAGGCTCCGTTTGCACTGTGGACACGAGTGCACCATCTTCTTCCTCTTCTTCGGGAAATAAATCGTATTTCCGTTCGGTTTCATCCAAGAAGTAGAACAGCAGTTGCGGCACGTTTAGTGCTAGGTTGGCATCTTGGATGAAATCAACTCCTAAGAGTGTCCGGTTATCGTGTGTTTCTGATAGCACGATAAAATTTGTGGGGATTATCCGTCCACAAAGCGACACAGGTACAACGGCGGACTTGATTTGCTGTCTACGTCGAAGTCCGTCTGCGAGTGTAATAGTCGCCTTCTCTTCCTTAAACTGGATGCCCTGTCGTTGTAACACCCGGTACAGCGAAGTGGATGCGACGCTTAACTTCGCTCCAGTGTCAACGTGAGCTTTCCCTGTGACTCCACCAATCGATATGTTGATGGTGGGTCTTAGTCGCGACGCTGATTCAATAGCGGGACTAACTGAATAAAATCCCACCTGTACTGCTCCAATTTTATTTTTGTTGCATTTTGAGCATTTACTTCTAACTACGCCAGGCTCACCGCATCCGTAACACGTGATTTTTGGACCTGGGGTTGCCTCCTTGTTGGACGTATTAGGTGGTTCTGTCGATGTAGTGGGTGTTTGTTTTTGTCCCGACTTCTTTCGACACTCATTTTCTTGATGACCAAATGATCTGCAGAACGAGCAACGAGATTTCTTTGAAGAGGAGGAGGGATTGGATCGATTTGCCTGTCTTTCTGCCATAACTTCCTCTATTTGTCGAGCCTTTGTAAGGAATTCGTCAAACGATGCGACAGTATCCCGGGGTATTCTATCCTTAATACTGATGTGCAGCGACGTATACAATAAGTCCAAATTTTGGGATTCGGTATGGGCTGGCTTTGGTAATTCGGCGAGTAACGCCCGTTTTCTAGCAACGAACATTTCTGTGCCTGTCGGAGTTTGTTGCTTTTCACCCACGATCTCTTCATATACTTTATGGGCTGGCCGTTTAGGCGCAAATGTAGATCGTATCAAGGTAACGACGGCATTCCAAGTGGTGACGCTCTCTTTGACTCCCAGCCACCAAGTTGCTGCGTCTTTGACCAACAGTAGCGTAAGCCCCTCAATGGCATTTTCATCCGAAACCGATTCTATCCTTTTATAGGTACTTATTGTCGACAAAAATGCCTCAACCACTGTTACATTGCGAGTCCCATCGTAACGGGCTGTGCAGGCAGCAAAACTACCTATCTTCTGAGTAATGACAGTGCTACTCCTATTCGCTAAGACTTCTAACAGATCACGAAACTGATCATCAGTAAAGCTGACGTTCGCCATTATTTTATTTCTGCGGCTACGTCTGGGTAAAATCTGATATAAATCAATTTTGTAAACGAAATATTTCAACTAAGTTGACTAATTGAAAAAAGACACTAGCTCCTTGACTATAATGTATTTTGACTAGTTGGACTAAAGAAAAAAATGTAACACCAACTCCTGGTCTATAACAATTAAAGTTATTCGGTTAACAACAAAATTTAAAAAAACAGGGTACTTTAAGAAAATTTACTTTGATCTAACAAATTAAAACAAAAGGTAAGTGCCCGCGTTGGGAAGCCAATTGTAAGAAGGGTTTGTGTGTGGAGATGAGACCAAACTCACAATAGACAAATAAACAAAGATAATTTATTTGATAAGTAAAACTAACATAAAACGCTAAGTCTACATTAACAAAATTACAAGGTTTAAGTTAAAATTAAATGATTCTACATAATAAAACGGCTAGCTAAGTAAACCCTACGGCGTCATACACTGTGAGAATGATGGGCGGACCGCTAGCGATGCCGACACAACATACACACAGTATACGACTGAGTACCCAGATACGGCAAGAAGCGGGGCAGGCGTGACCGACCTAAGTCGATGCGGAGCGTACCACCGGCGCGTGCCGACCTGAGACTGGCGTTATTGGGCTCTGCATGGCCTTTTATAGGCGCTCGGGCAGCGGCGGCGGTGCGGTGGCGGGGTCGCGCTCGGTGACTCAGCCGACACGGGAGTAGTGATGTCGCGCTGTTTTGGTTGTCGCGTTACAATCTTTATTTCTTAGTGGCAAGGTTGATTTTCACTTGTTGTTCGTCGCATTGCGTTGCATCGCACCATGAGTAAAGTCCCCAAGTTGACTGAATGACTCACAAGTTGTCTACCAAGTCATTACCATCTTCTCCACTAAAGGAAATCGCATTACCAGAAAATTACTTTTCCGACCCCTAGATCAGCATTTTAAACACCCATTTAGCATATGTAGTTAGATTTTTTTGTCCTAGCAACTTTTTTCCAAAGAAACAATATTATCGAAGCTAGTTAACAGTCGTTGGTTCTCAGTGTTGCCATTTACTGGGAGTTGCGGTTTTGTTTTTGCGTTTAGTTGCCAGGGACGTATTTGGTGTGATTGTATTTTTATATTTCGTTTAATATAGTTTTCGCTGTCTAATTTTGTTTAATAACTTATCAAAATTACGTTTCATTTCAATAACTTTTTGTTCTACTCATAATAATAGATATTATTGCAGCCAAAACTTTTCTCGCGCAATAATTGTTTGGGCACATAAGCGACTGCGTAGCTGACCTCTACAACCCAATAACTACGTAATAAAAAGTCTGTCAACTAGTCTTAATTACCATGTAGTAACATGGTAATTAAGACTGGTTGTCAGACTTTAAAGCTTCTGACTAACAGTAATGGCTGTCAAACTGTGGCAGCTGCAGCTTTACGTGATTTTCTAGGCATGGAGGAAACTAGATTTAATAGATGGTCACCCATTTACAGACCAAACTTGGCGAACGCGGCTTAACCTGGAAGATGAGCCTGTGCAGCTGTTATAACTTAATTACTATCAGTTGAGCCGAATGATGTAAAGCCGTTGGTCCCGGCTGTCATTTGCAGATCTTTGACAGTCGTTACTGTTAGTCAGAAGCTCGAAAGTCTGACAACCAGTCTTACCATGGAGTATCATATTGCCCAGTTACTGTGTTGTGGAGGTCCGATAGGCAGTCGCTCTATATAAAATACTGATATTCAGCTGCATCTGGTTCGACTGGAAGCCGACCACAATACAGTTGGGAAAAGCCAGGCAGATGATGAGTTGAGCCGATATCACCAGGCAACCAATCTTGTAAATATCTCTGCTCACTCCGTGCCTGTGCAAGCCACTAAGCACATACATATTACTGTATTAGTCTTGGGAGCATATCCGCATTTTTCTTTACCGTCACATCGTTACTAACAACATACTAGTAAATACTCGCGGGACATTTCGTAAGCCAATGTAAAAGGGTTTAATAGTCCAGTCATTAAAGCCTAAACCCGAAAATAATTAGTAACTTGCTGAAATTTTAAGGGGTTCTTAAGGAAGGTAAAATAAGATACCGGGTGATTTTGCAGCGTTCTGGGGTGTACGGAAAGGGTTGAAAAGGGGTGAAAAGGGGTTTTTTGCTAATAACATTGCCAAAAGAATTAGTAACACGCTGCAAATTTGGAATAAGGTTGTTCTTACGGTTTTGTAACGTGTATTAAATTTGCAGCGTTTTGCAACATACGGAACATTGTTTTTTTTTCAAAACAGTGCAATTAGTTAAAAACAGGGGTAAGAAAATTAGTAACACGCTGCAAATTTTATAATTAGGTTGTTCTTACCGTTTTGTAACGTGTATGAAATTTGAAGCGTTTTGCAACATACGGAACATTGTCTATTATTAAAAAAACAATGAAATTATTTAATCACACGGGTGAAAAAAATTGTAACTCGCTGTAAATTTGTAATTAAGTTGTTTTTACCGTTTCGTAAGGTATATCAAATTTGCAGCGTTACAACAAATTGAACATTGTTTATTATTAAAAAAACAGTGCGATATACGTTACGAAACGGTAAAAACAACTTAATTACAAATTTACAGCGAGTTACAAATTTTTTTCACCCGTGTGATTAAATAATTTCATTGTTTTTTCAATAATAGACAATGTTCCGTATGTTGCAAAACGCTGCAAATTTGATACACGTTACAAACCGGTAAGAACAACCTAATTCCAAATTTGCAGCGTGTTACTAATTTTCTTACCCCTGTTTTTAACTAATTGCACTGTTTTTAAAAAAAAACAATGTTCCGTATGTTGCAAAACGCTGCAAATTTAATACACGTTACAAAACCGTAAGAACAACCTTATTCCAAATTTGCAGCGTGTTACTAATTTTTTTGGCAATGTTATTAGCAAAAAACACCTTTTCACCCCTTTTCAACCCTTTCCGTACACCCCAGAACGCTGCAAAATCACCCGGTATGTTATTTTACCTTCCTTAATAACCCCCTAAAATTTCAGCAAGTTACTAATTATTTTCGGGTTTGGGCTTTAATGACTGGACTATAATGGTTTTAAAAGAATTTGATGGGATTTTTCGTGTGATTCTTGTAGCAATTAGCTCAGTGGTAGATGATTCAATACCAGGATCGCATGACTATCTTAGAAGTATCCCGTAGGAAAATCATCGAGGATCGAGGAATCGAGGAGTGTCTCGGCAAAGGAGACGCGTCTGTTAAACGCCTTGTGGTGCAGGGCAAAGTTGGTATGAGAGACTGATCACCAATGTGCTGGACAGACCAGCGGGGCTAACTTGATAGTCACTGACCAGCGGTTGTCCACTGAACTTGGATGGCTTGGCACCTGTTATGAGGCTAAGTTCACGAATGGAGTACCTCAAGAGCGTTAGAATAGTTGATTTTAGGGAACATTTACATTTATCAGTTTCATTGCAAATGCAAAAGTCAATAAGAAATTTACCTTTTGACAGCTTTTTGATGATCAACACACAGACACCGAGATACGCAATAGCCCCGTTGAATGGTTAATTTTTATCGTGGTAAAATCATTAAATAAGTCCTCACACCCAGGGCAGGGGAGGAGGGACTGTCAGACTTGTACTGACTAAAATCCACGGTGTCCTTCAATAGCCCTACATTCCGGGATCACGGTAATTCGTTAGTTCCGCAATCCCGACAAGCTTAAGCCCCCGTCATTGTGCAGACACTCTTTGAGGCGCGCGTGGAACACAACGCGCGCTCGATCCGGACGTGGTCCATGATCGAATGACAAAAAAATCACCCTGTTCCTTCCTTTGCTTTGCATTCCAGGGCCACGGAGCTCTTTTAAGATAGTCCTGCTAACCTAGAAAGCGTTTGGTCCTATCTATAAAACTCGATGCGCTGTCGACGCGGGCCTGGTACTTGATCGGACGGCAAGTAACCCATTACTCGCCGTCCGTAAGATCGCGTTTTTGATTTATGGAAATCCCACGAGCTTATGACCACAGATTACAGAAGCTGCACCACATGTAATTTTCCGCTAATCATTAACTCAATTAGGCTAGACACACCTTATCCGTCATACTACGTGACATTTCATGCCAGCGACGCCATTTTGTTTTTTTTTTTCTTCAAAGAAAAATGTTCAGTATGTTATTTTTATGTCTTAGTTAAGGAAAACCCTGGAGTGTAGCTGTGGGGTGTTGAAAATGTAACTGGAGTGGATGGCATAGTATCACGACTGTATTCTTTGAAGTAGCTCAACCAACACCGCAATAGGCGTGTCGTAGGGTCGATACTCCTTAGAACACATATTTGTTTGACAGGCCTGTTGGTCTAGTGGTTAGTGACCCTGACTGCTATGCCGGAGGTCGTGGGTTCGATTTCCACCCAGGACAAATGTTTGTGATGAGCACGATCATTTGTTCTGTGTCTGGGTGTAATTTATCTATAATATTTATGTATTTAGAAATATATAAGTATATAAAATATGTTTATCAGTTGTCTAGTACCCATAACACAAGCTCTGCATAGCTTGGGACTAGATGGCGTTGTGTGATAGTTGTGGAATATTATTGTTATTTGTATAGTCATTGTAAAAAAAAAAATAGAGACACAAAAAATTTAACTCATAATGGTAAACGAACCTGTGACGTTGCAAACTAGATAATCAATCGGCCACTGCACCTCTGAGAAAAATTTAACGCGGAATTTTTTGGTGATTTTTTGTTGAAAATATAAACAAAATGGTTGGTTTTTATTTAGTGTTTGGTAGTTTCAAAGGATAAAAGGCTAGAAATGTGATAATAGCACCGCACTGGTATAAAAAAAAACTATGATAATCCATTCTTTTCAAGCCAATAGTTATTAGATGTCACGTGACATCTTAATAGTTTTTTTTAGATAAAAAATAGGTTTCCCACTAGAAATTTCGCATGTGTTGTGGGTGCGTTTATGAACATAAATGAACTCACATACTTACACAAACAACTACTTGTAGATCATACAAATATTTGCTATGTGCGGGAATCGAACCCGCGACATACAGCGAAGCAGACCAATTGTTCAGCTACTGCACCTGTTTTTAGCACAACGAGAAAAAATCTAAATGTCATCAAAAAATCACATCCTTACTAATCCAATGTGTACTCAAACTTCGATATTTATGGCAAAAATCACCACGAAAACACACACAGTAAAACAAACCGTTTTCCTTAAACATAATGTTTCTTTTCCAATACAGGTGGCAAGGAGACAATAAATGCATTAAAATTGTGTGTTGTTTTTTTTTTGTTTGGAATCGTAAAGAAGTGTTTTGAATGCGGGTCCATACAGAACAAGCGAGTTAAAATACTGTCAATGTGATGTGGTCAAGCTTTGCGGTTTTACGCATATATGTTTGTAGCTAAATATATGAAAGTATGTACTAAAAAGTTAGCACTACATAGTATAAAATAAACTCGCTTCCCTCTGTCTGTTACAAATGTATGTTTTTTTTTTTATCGTGGTAAAAACATCAAATGAGTCCTCCCACCCCGGGCAGGGCGGGAGGGACTGTCAGACTTGTACTGACTAAAATCTACGGTGTCCTTCAATAGCCCTTTATGTTCCGGGGTCACGGTAATGAGATAAGTCCCGCGACCCCGTTAGGCTTGTTCCTATGTATGCTTAGATCTTTAAAACTACGCAACGGATTTTGATGCGGTTCTTTTTAATAGATAGAGTGGTTCAAGAGGAAGGTTTATATGTATGTAACATGCATAATATAGTATCTAGTGATTGCACCCGTGCGGAGCCGGAGCGGGGCGCTAGTTATGTTATAAAATGTATGTGGAGATTCTTCAACTGAGTCTTTTCGCTCTAGGTCACCCTGTACCGTCAATTGCCCTTTGCGTTCCAGATCTCCGGTAACACTTTAAGGAACCAGTCCCGCAAATAAATAGTGTAATTATGTTTGCACGTATGTCACGTGTTCACGTCTAAACGGCTGAACTGATTATGATGAATTTTGGTATAGAAATACATACAACCTTAGATAAGGTAATAGACTATATAGAAAGGGTGGTGGGAGAACAAAGATGCGGGCAAAAGATGGTAACTATTGTAAATACGAAAGTGTAAGGATGGGTGCATGTTCTTACTCTTTTTTTTTTAACACAAAATCTACTAAACGGATTTGATACACACATAGTTTATAACCTGGATCAAGTCACTCATCATCATCATCAGCCGGAAGACGTCCACTGCTGAACATAGGCCTCCCCCTTAGACCACCACGCCGAACGACAATTCGCCACTTGCGTTCATCGCTTGCCGCGACCCTCACGATGTCGTCGGTCCACCTAGTGGGAGGCCTGCCTACGCTGCGTCTTCCGGTCCGTGGTCGCCATGAGAGAACTTTTCTTTGCCATCGGTTATCAGTTCTACGAGCGATGTGGCCTGTCCATTACCACTTCAACTTGCTTAGGAGCTATGTCGGTGACTGTGGTTCTTCGCCGAATATCCATGTTCCGGATTTTATCACGCAATGAAACTCCAAGTATAGCTCTTTCCATTGCTCGTTGAGTGAATCTTAGTCTCTCTAAAAGGCCTGCAGTCAAAGACCACGTTTCAGAGCCAAGTCAATGAATACTTATAATCCCGGTATAACGGTATTTAGTATTGTAATATTTCTTTGTGTTACAAAAAATGCGTACATTATTTCCAACTCCACAGCACATGGGGTGCTATGACAGGAAACCTCCACCTGCGCCCGTGGACTGGAGTTCCCTCTCGGATACGTCCAGGGGGAAGACCACTTTTTCGGGCCGGTGCACCCTGGGATGCGGGCAAAAACTCTTCCTTAGGCACTGTGTGCCTAAGGGGTCTCTTTGCCCGTATGCGAATAGCCTGTCGTGTGGACGCTCCAACGCGTGTCCCTCTGATTAGCAGAGGGCACAGCGGCGGAGCGGGCTTGCGGACGGTGAGTAATGGGTAGCTCGCCGTCCGACCAAGGACCAAGCCCGGGTCGGTGGCGCGTCGTGTTTCGCGCCAAATGCCTGCTGGGGTCGCGGGTTTTTTCTTAACCCAGGATACCGTGGCCCCGGAACGTAAAGGGCATAGGAAAGAACACGGGTGGATTTTAGTCAGTAAGAGTCTGACAGTCCCTTCCACCCCACCCAGGGCGGGAGGACTCATTTGATTATTTTACCACTTAAAAAAAAAAACTCCACAGCACATACGTGGTGCACGCGTTGCTGTCTTTTCTACGTAGCTACGCACTCTTTCCAACATGGTTTTGGTTATAACCAAAACCATGATGCCTCCCGAGACTGCTATAATGCCTGTCATATACAGGGTAGTAGTTAATAAGTACTAATATCTGAGTAAAAACCACCCAGTTCTTTCAGTTGCCCTTTGCGTTCCAGGGCCACGGTAACGTTAGAAACTCCTGCGACCGAATTGCACTGCCTTTTTTTTAACCGAATTCAAAAAAAAAGTAGGTTCTCAGTTCGACCTGTATGTATGTATGTATGTATGTATGTATGCATGTTTGTCCGCGATTATCTCGCGTTTGGCTGAACCGATTTTTATGCAGTTTTCAGAAAAGTGTTTGTTGCATTCTGGGGAAGGTTTTAATAATAAATAATAATATAATAATAATAAATAATAAATCGTTTATTTAATAAAAAGGGACATAATTTACAATAATAGTATCTTACCAATTAGAATAGAGCACAGTTGCTCATTTGCCTGAACTAAGTAGAACTTGTGTTTCAGACAATAAAGTACAATTTTTTTTTTTTAAAGTAATAAATAAATTAATAGTAAAAGTACTAAAATAAAACTTACATAACATAAAAGTAAAAGGTAAAACAGAGTGTTGGCAGATTATTTGTCGACCAGCAGTAAATCTTCATCAATATTACGCAAGAACGCAATAACAGTTGGTTTACAATTAAAATAATTCAACATAAAGACGCTTAGAATTTTATTTAACCTGTTGTACAAAAATGGACCTAAAAATGTAAAGAATCTTTCCACAAAGACATTCCTGGTTGCACTGGAAGTGCATACTATATCATTCCGTCTCTTATTAGTATTGTCAGCATTGTATGAGAGCATAGTATTCTGTTTTAATACGACTTGTAAAATGAAAAGCTGGCGGACAGTTAGTACGTTACAGGATTTATATAGCTGATCTGTGGGAAAGAAAAAGGGATGGAAGTTCGCGACCTTTAAAATAGCTCTCTGAGCTCTTTCAAGAGGAAGCAAGATAGTTTTTGAAGCGCCGCCCCATGATGTTATACAGTATTGAATTATAGATTGACATAGGGCCATATAAACTTGTGTGATTAGTTTTGAATCAGCAAAAGATCGGATTTTTTTAAAGACATACCTATATAAGCTTGCGCACTCTTTTCAGTAGACTTTCAACATGATGTCTAAAAGTGAGTGTGTTCAATTATTACCCCGAGGTATTTAATATTACGGGTGCTAAGGATGAGCGGACAGTCACACATGTGAACTGGAGTTTTATTGCATTGATGAGCGTATATATGAAACGTAGCAGTGATAGGTTGAGTCTTTCGCATAGAAAAGTGAACATATTTAGTTTTGTCAGCATTTAATGTTAGTAAATTACTTTGAAGCCAATTAGTCACAGTATTAAAACCTACTTGAGCATTTTCCTGCAGTTCGCCAATAAAAAAAAAATATAACAATAATGGATATCTCGTGAAGTTGCCCGCATAGATCCGTTTTTGTTGCTTAATAGGATTGTAGATTTTCAAAGAAGTCGATTTTATGAAGACTTTTTTTTTGTGGAATATCTCAACTAAAAAGTCTTTTTAAAAAAAGGGAACCGACTTCAAAACCAAACAAAAAAACTATAAAATAACTTTTTCACCTCACCCGCTCGGAAAGATTCTATTTCTGATTCAAAATCTGAGCGCAAAACTCCATTTTGTGCTCTAGAGCACAAAGTGTTGTTTAAAAATCGAACACGTCTTGTATTCAATTATTTTCTACACTGGCAGGTGAGCCGCCCCCACTGCATGTCAGTGCACCAACCTATTTTTTTTTTCTGAACATTAGTGTTAGGTAGTAGATGTCGTAGGTAAGTTTGAGTTTTTAAAATTCGAGAAAATCGTCTTCTACCGCCTTATATCTGTCTCTGTCTCCAACATTCACAATGGAATCCAATGAATTTGAGCATTTTTCCGCAAATTTACGTAATAATAACACACAAGTGACAAACACAAGTATTAATGTTCCAAAAAAACATTTAACTTTCAATATTAACAATTGTAGTAATTTTACTTTTAATTTCTAAAATGAATAAATAAATACTTATATAGTAAATTGTTTAAGCTGTTTCTCTTACACCTACCATTTCCTCGCTGTGTGAGGTGAAAAGTTGTGTGTTGCACTCGGCAGCAAAGTTTTTCTGCGTCTCGTACTTTTGAAAACTTCGCATCGCTCAGGATTCTATATTTGAACCGCTCGTTTCTCTCGCGGTTCAATCTTAGAATCCTTCGCTCTCTCAGTTTTCAATTCAAGTACTCGCGCACAAAAATCAACTTTGCAGCCTTGCATAACAAATAACTATTCTTTCGGAAGTCGGTGGCCATATCTCAATGAAATAAAAAAAAACAGCCACCGACTTCCGAAAGAAAAGTTATTTTATAGTTTTTTTGTGTTTGGTTTTGAAGTCGGTTCCCTTTTTTTAAAAAGATTTTTTTTAGCGTGGTAAAATCATCAAATGAGTCCTCCCACCCCGGGCAGGGCGGGAGGGACTGTCAGACTCGTACTGACTAAAATCCACAGTGTCCTTCAATAGCCCTGTGTGTTCCGGGGTCAAGGTAATGAGATAAGTCCCGCGACCCCGGCAGGCTTTGGCCCTCTAGAGGAGGGCCCCGTCATCATGCTAGCACTCTTTGAGTCGCACGTGGAACACAACGCGCTGTCGACCCGGGCATGGTCCATGGTCGGGCAGCGAGTTGGAATTGCACTGTCTTACATAACTTTATCACAAAAAATCGAAGACATGTGACATTTGACGGCAACGACGATATAATACTAGACTCCTAATAACAGGCGACCGATGTCTGCCAACACATTAGGCAAAAAAGTCTTATATCCGTCTCATTTCGACCAATCCTGTGAGTGGTGTAAACATACGTTGAGACAGAACAGACCTTGAGTTAGCCAATCACAACGCAGTACCCCGTCCCCCTCGCTTACGTAGTACCTCAGCGAGTTGACAGAATAGTTTTTGTTCCTTAGATCGTGCACGCGGAGTCTAGTAATATATCGTCGTTGTTTGTTTATGTTTAGCGCAGTGGCTGAGCGATTGGACTGCTTCGCTGCGTCGTGGGCGTGGGTTCGATTCCCGCACGGAGCAAATATTTGTATGATCTTCAAGTAGTTGTTCCGGGTCTCGATGTTTGTGTATGTGAGTTTCTATGTTTGTAAGCGCACCCACGATACAGGATAAATCTTAATGTGGGGCAAACTTAAAAAATGATCTACCAACCCGCACTGGGCCCGCGTGGTGAATTACAGCCCACTCCCTTTCACAGAGAGGAGGCCTGTGTCCCAGCGTTGGTCCCAGCAGTGACAATATTAAAGGCTGATTGTCTATTATAGACAATAGTTTTCTATATTGTTTGACACACAGCTTAGAAGCAATTGTCCAATTCACCGTAAATACCCGTTAGGTTAGCTTTACGATCGTAACGGTCAGTCTTCGATTCCCGAGTGTTGTAAAACAAGTAAGAACTGAAGTTACTGTAAAGCTATTGTTTTATAATGATTCTTTTTTTTTTGTTGGACAAACTTTTTACTTTTTCTAGCATGCTAGCGGTTTTGCCTGTGCGTCGCTTGAAATTTATAACGGGAACGTAATACCCAAGATAAACGGCATCTTATACGTTTTTCCAAATTATAACATAATATAGTAATATTATGTTAGTTAATTTTAATATATAAATAAATAATAATAGATTTTGTTACATTCATTTACTAATAAGCATAGGTCGGAATTATTTTACTTATTCATGTACTGACACTGATTTCATACAGCGAAAGAATAAAATGAATATGCTCCAAATCCCGGAATTACTTTTATAGAGCAGAAAAATCCCGTTATTAATAAAAGAAAACATTATTTACTTTTACACAATTTATTTTTCTAATCATCTCTGATGTTTTTATTATTATTATTTATTTGTAATACTGTTTTCCGCACGAGATTGTGTATTAGAAATCCAGGGAAGATCCAGTTTAGTATCAACTTTTAGATGCAAGTACTAAAATAACTCTACCTAATCCCGACCTCTGGTAATAATCCATCCATACATTTATCCAGACATCCACATCACATAAAAAAAGGATATGTAACATTCATTTACTAATAAGGCAAGTTCATTATGTGAAAGATTTAATAAAATATCTTCTGCCTCACTGGCACTCGCTCCCGCCAAACGCTCCGCTTCTACACTAAAGTCGCTACCTAACAAGAAGTGGTGGACACTTCAGAAACATTTTTTCTTTCTACCATTTATCATAATAAGTAGTAATCTATGCGGAACCCCTCCGGCTCATGTGACTCATGTTTTTAGGGTTCAGTGAGGTGGTTTTGGGGTTTGGAAATCCATTTTGCATAAAATATTTTATGTTACATTATACATACACATATTTTCATTTCGTTTTTGGTTTAGGTGGCAGCAAATTTTATTATGGTACCACTGCTGGGATACAGGCTTCTTTTCTGTAAGAGGCTGTAATCTACCACGCTTACGGAAATCGGCAGATTACGTGGGAAACAAATGCCTTGCCATGCCGCCTCCGCCGGGGCCAGGGAAACGAGGAAGGCCGAAGAAACGTCGGCTTGACGTCGTAAGGGACGATATATGCGTGCTAACGGGGTCACGGCAGGAGATGCACAAGACCGTGCGAAGTGGAGGCGTCTAGGTAGGAAGGCGGACCCCGGGCACCGAGGTGGAAGCCAAGGAAGCAACCGGGATTAACGCCCTGAGGATGATGATGATGATGATGCTGTAATCTACCACGCGGTATGGTAGATGTCAAATGTCTTAGACAAACACCCCGACTTACGAGTTATAAATCGTGGACTGAAGACAGATGCATGTGTAATATACTTCATCACCAGTCCACCACTGCTTTCAAAATGATGTGGGACAAAGCTGGTAAAAAGTAGTGACGGCTGAGCAATCCCTGGGGTGATGTTAGACCTCGCCAGGGCCGGTTTTAAGCCAGACTACCGTCCGGGTTACAACAGAAGTTGTATACCAAATAGTTTTTAAGCTATTGCATAGCTTTTATGGCGGGCTCTAAGCGCGGCGAAGCGTGGCGACCTAATCAAGAATTTTTCCAAAAACCTAACGAAAAAACTTGACACCACGCATCGTCTAACGTCTTTTCAGTTCGGGAGACTTCGGCTATCATAAAAATATCCGTCAAGACAATTTACTTTTTCTTACAGATTCTAAACGCCCAGCTACAAAAGGAGTTTTCACAATGAAACCTACTTAGAAAATTCTCCTACAACAAAGAAGTTCTATATTACAGTAGTGCACCACAATATTTTAAATAAATTATCTAGAATATTCTCGTTAAATATACGAGGTAGGTGATTTAAAAAAAAAACGTTATGCAATAGCTTCACCGCGGCAGTCTCCGAGTGTCACATGTATTTTTATGTTTCATCGTTGCGTGTTATTTCCAGTTATTTCTGGGTGAGCTCGCTACTTCTTAGGTCGAGGTCATCTTTTTTATCGTGGTAAAATTATCAAATGAGTTCTCCTACCTAGAGCAGGGCGGGAGGGACGGTCAGACTTGCTCTGATTAAAATCCACGGTGATCCTTCAATAGCCCTTTACGTTACAGGGTCACGGTTACTTGATGGAACAGACCCACGACCTTCCTTCTGGGCTAGATAGAAGCCACGAGCAATACAATTTTTAAATAAAGAAAGGACTATATAGGTACTACTATGATTTCGACTCACGTCTCATTTTGACTACTTTTTGGTGTTTTCAAGTAATTGACAACACAATGACAACTACGGGTGTATGAAATAAATGTTGTGTATTGTGTACCTACTTTGCGGTAGAATTTTAAGTACAGAACCCTCTCGCCTAACTTACGCTTCGCGCCTCCGAAATATTTTTGTAACATCGAAGATTAGGGCAGGTCAGTTTACGATAAAACGTTTGTTTGGAGACAATTGTTTTTTTTTTTTTCGTTTTAGCCGTAATCTGTGCTGTGGGTATCTATTGTGGGGCGGTTGAAATATTTGAGCTCTTTATTATGATGGGGTAAGCAGGGTTCTTAGTGGGAAATGGGCATGAGATATAAATGTCACTGATAGGGTGGGTAGAGTTGTAGAATATATAATTATGTATGCGTATTTTGCTAGTTATGTCATACTTTTTTTATCGTGGTAAAATCATCAAATGAGTCCTCCTACCCAGGGCAGGACGGGAGGGACTGTCAGATTTGTACTGACTAAAATCCACGGTGTCCTTCAGTAGCCCTTTGTGTACCGGAGTCGCGGTATACGTGTGTCGCGCGACCCTACAAAGGGGGGGCCCTGTCATTATGCTGACGTTCCTTCCATCGTCCATGGTCGGACAGCGAGTCGCCCATTACTCGCCGTCCGCATGCCCAAAGTTTCAAGTCTAGACACTAAAACAGAATGAGATTATTAGAATTTTTTTTTAAATATATTTTAGAAATGGAAGGAGGCTTTTTCCCAGCAGTGGCAAAATATTTTTGAGTAATCCATTTTATCATAAGTGTGTTGAGCAAATATTTGTATGATCTGTAAGTAGGTCTGGGTGTTTGTGTATGTGAGTTTATATATGTATTTGTAAACGCATCCACGACACGACACAGAAGAATTTCTTAGTATGGGGTAACGTTTATAAAAAAAATAACCAGGTTAAAAAATACTATCCTAATTTACGTCTACTGTAATAATATATTTTATTTCAGCCATTTCAAATATAGGCGAAGGTCATTTCTACTTCGGACTTTAGACAACTACCATTATTTCTTATTTATGCAAAGTTTTATAACTTCAATCAATAGAAAACTTAACTGCTTTTTTTACCATATTTAGCTGTAAACACGTTTCTAATAGTTATTGAACACAAACAAACAAAAAAGAAAACTTGCAAACGGCACCCTATTACAAAACTACATCCGTTAAGGACGAGGGTTTTACGACCATAACGGTCGCCGTTCGATTCCCGAGCGGTGTAAATTATTCTAAATAGCAGTAATCTGTGAAATGAGTCATTCTGATAATTTCTTCTGTTTAACAGTTACTTCCAAATCGTTGTTTTTGTTTGTAAACAAATGTTAAGAAGTCCCTTTGTTCTGAATACATTTTTATTACTTTGATGGTCACTTTCACAGGATTTCTTATATTTGTTTGGTCCTTATTTTGTTTCTGTATTGATTTTGAACTGTTTTTGTTTGTAATAGGGCTTTTTTTTTGTTAGGACAAACCAACCACACTGTTCCCAAAACACTGCAACTCCTGAAAGCCAGAATCAACAGTGGCAACCACCAGAAAAGCGCCGAGACAATGAAGCTCGACGTGTCCCGGAGAATGAATTTACCTGTCTTGGATCCTGCAACGAAATTAATCAGAAAAGAATAGTGGAGGAGTAGGAATAATATGTTTCCACTTCCCTCCATGCAAGCAGGAGACAGAACAAAACAAGACCAATAAGCACAAAGGGATATTACAACTTTAATAGGGGTTATTTTGCATTCTATACCTTCAGTTTTTTGTAGTTTTATTTGCCATGAGCAAATAGGATTTCCCATCGGTTGAAATTACAGCTACACCCCCTTTGAACATCATCACCTTATATTGTTCCCACTGCTGGAATACAGGTTTTTCTCTGTAAGAGAGAGAGGGCCATAATCGCCCGGGCCCGGTACGAATTGGTAGATGTCACATGTCTTCGATTTTTTAGTTCTAGGACATGCAGGTTTCCTCACGATGTTTTCCTTCACCGTTTTGAGTGCAGTGGTGATGAAATAAATTACACAAAGTAATGTGCCTGCCTGGATTCGAACCCATTGACGTGCCAGTACCTACATATGTCAAACTAAATGCTTTTGAAAGTGCAGACGCTATCTAGTCGAATCATATGAAAATCACGTAGCCTAAGGCAAGTTGATTGATCAGCTCGTCTAAAATGGCCACTTAGCAATGTTTCTAATTATTGAAGAATAGCCAATGACTTTGCGAAGTGAATTATCAGAAATATTTCTAATTGCGATAAACGGCGCGTTGTTGGTGTCTGAGATGGTCTTTTAAAGAAACAACTACACAGATTTGAGTGGACCTGTCCAGTCAGTAGGCAGACATAGATTCCTATCTATGTCTGCCTACTTTTTAAAGGAAATAGCTTCATAGTAACGTTTCTTATTATTTTTACAAGTTCGGAGAGTCGTCGACACTCTGGATAAATATAAAGTAAATTCAGTACAGTCGTCCACACAAGAGCTAAAAATCTTATAAAAAATACGGCTTTGAGGTTTAAGTTAGATGTCAAGGGGAAACCCCTTTTTGCGATGGCAATATCTTCAAATGAGTCTTCAGAGGGACTGCCAGATTTATTACTGACTAAACCATATTCCGGTTTAGGCGCCAAAAAGCCCAATTCTCAAAATGGCCAATTCTCTTAAAAGCATAATTCGCAAAATTGCGAAATGTTCGAAATTGATTTTTTTTACGCAATTCCTATAAATCCAATATTTTTTTCTGTTTAACTAAGTTGTTTCATGTTATGAATTCTTAGATTTATAAGAACTACACTCAAAAATGTAGAAAAAATCCATTTTGATCCTTTGCTATTTTGAGAATCTTTTAGAGAATTGGCCATTTTGAGAACTTGTCCTTTTGCGACTACGTTGCCATTTTGAAAATTGGGCTTTTTACGCCGAAACCAAATTACCGAATAAATACAACGTGTAACGTTAAAAGCGCAAAATCTCTCGTGGGGTAACTCAGCCCATGTTACTGAAAACAAAAATGATTTTTCATACTGATGGGCCCGATCAATTTCTTATTTTGTATGAAAAAGCAAAATTGTTTTTTGCGAATTTCCAAAAGTCTTGGAACAAACATTGTTCAGTAACATGGGCTGAGTTACCCCACGAGAGGTTTTGCGCTATTAACGTTACGTTGTAAAAGGAAGAATAATATTTTTGGCAAAACTTAAAATTATTAGTCATTCGTTTCGCACGAAATTATAGAGGACATAGATTCTCAGTAGACATATCAATTGTCAACTAATCGTATTTTATTGACATTGAATCAGAAAAGATTTTATTTCACAATATTCGAATAGCATTACGTCATAATAATACCTATTTTACAACAACATTTCTATAAAACGTTTTCTAGAATGTCAAACGCTAAAATCCGGGGTCACAGGACGGTCTAAGCTGGGTACTGCGGTCCTGGAACGCAAAGGGCATGGGAATGAACAGAGTCGGTTTTCATTAAGTTAGATAGCTGACAGAGCAGTGGCGGCACAGTGGTATCGCCCACGACTTACGAGTTGTAGGTCGTGAGTTCGAACCATGCCAGGCGCATTACTTTGTGTAATTTATTTCATCATCACTGGTCTCAAAATGGTGAAAGAAAACATCGTGAGGAAACCGGTATGTCCTAGAACCAAAAATTCGAAGACATGTGACATCTACCAACCAGCACTGGGCCCGCGTGGCGGATTATGGCCCACTCCCTCTCACAGAGAGGAGGCCTGTGTCCCAGCTGTGGGAACATTATAGACTGATGATGATGATGATTATGAAGAGTCTTTGCACTCCACTCAGCGCGGAAGTACTCATCAGATGTCCAATCAGACCATCGAAGGAAACGGATAGGGATTTAGATTGAGACAGAATATTAATACTTAATTTAAAGGTAAATTAGTACCTACCACTAAACAAGTTGCAACAAGTCCAAATACAAAACATCCACAAACAAAACTGGTCATATCTCATTTTTTGCGTAAAAAGAGACACAAAAACAAATGACAGACGAACTTAAAATCCCCAAAAAAAGGTTTACGTTCTACTAATCAAGATAAATATCTAAACGACTCCCTTTTATGTTTTTTTGTTTAGTTAAAATACTTTAGGACATGGTGCTCGGTGAAACATGCGTCAGGAATGTCGGTAGATATGAAGGAGCATGTTTTAAAAGGCTATGTGACTTTGTTGCTTACTTTTTGATTGTTTAGACTTATGTTTTTGTCGTTATCTGTTTTTTGGGGTGTATATTAATCATCAAGTGATTGAAAGAAAAAATAATGTCGGAATTGAATGTTGACTGACCAAAAACCTTATTCCTTTAGTTGCCCCTTGCATTCCAGTACCCTTTAACCTTTTAACCAACATACTTCAAATCAATTGTCGTGCCCCCAGCGCCAGGCTACGAATCGGTGAAATGCAAGTTCCTCTCTTTCTGCTCCTCTTAAGCTCCGATTCGTAAAATATTATGGTGTACAATAAAAAGTATTATATCTGTCTATCTACATAAATAGAGCGATATAGAATAGATGCAATAAAATCAAACAAAACAACAAAAATCGTGAATATTCTCTGTCGGATATATATCCGACTCTAGCGTAATGGGCCCGACAATATTTGTCGGATATATCCGACGTTGGCGGTTAAAAGGTAAAAGATTGAGGCTACACAAGACCGCGATGCGATTACGACGACATGTACAATTTAAACAAATAAATGAATGCACACGTATTATGGCTACACCGTACTTCAACGATACCACGTGTGACTCGCTCTTCCAGTCGCAATGCAAATCGCTGCCTATTGTAGTCTCAGCCTATGACAAATCCGCGACTTCGGCAGGTCTTTGAAACTGTCAGTTTGCTGATACCTCCTTCGACACGGCCATGGTTCGAACTTGATCATACGGCGAGCTACCCAATTCTAGCCATCCGCGAACTGCCGGAGTCTTGTGGCCAGAAATCACCTCTGGATCCTGCTATTTTAATCTGGGGATGATGAGACAAGCGACCCTACGGAGGAGAAGTATTGTTCTCTGTTCAGGTTGAAGTTAAATACTTAATAAACCGTACTTAGCAATGATGACCATCTGTCATAGCGAGTTTCCAACGTGCCTCGGAAAGCACGTAAAGCCGTTGGTCCCGGCTGACATTTGCAGATCTTTGACAGTCGTTACTATTAGTCAGAAGCTCTAAAAGTCTGACAACCAGTCTTACCTTAGGTATCGTATTACCCAGTTACTGGTTTGTGGAGGTCTGATAGGCATCTGGTTCGACTGGAAGCCGACCCCAATATAGTTGGGGAAAGGCTAAGCAGATGATGTTGAAACCGTACTTGGTAATAGTAGGTACTTTAGATCACAAGGTCAATAAAAAAACACTCGCAATAAAAATATGTATTATACTCGTAGCACCCACTGTAAAAGGCAGGGAATCAGAAAGTTTTGACAAGACATTCATCATTGAGGCAATTCATTTTCGTCCTCTCGGCAACGCCGATCAATGTTGCCAAAAATGCAATTTAAAAGTAAAAACTCATTAATATGCAATCAGAAGTTCACTCAATTCATTATAATTAGCGTAAAGACACCCCATATTGTACTCAAAGTAATTAATCAACGTAATTTAAACGCGATTTTATTAAAATCCGTCAAAAATATCATTAATTTCGTTCACCAGTACAATGCGGTCGCCATTTTGGATTTTTGTGTTCTTATTTTTATTTTATTTTCGCCAAATCTAATTATATCAATGAATCGGGGATTCTGGATAATGATTGATGAGCTAAGGCGGTTGCACAGCGGAGATGAACGAAAAATTTCGGGTGTCGGAATATTTCCATAACTCCAATACTTTTAGTTTAGCAAAATAATGTAAAAGGCAGTAGCGGCCCTAAATTACTATAACTTTAGCTAGATGCATTACTTTTAAAATTTACTTTATCAATATGCTTTCAAAACAGTGAATACTCAACTCTTTTAATCTTGCCCACATTCTATGAATTTCTCCTGTATCTTGGGTACGTTTACAAACATAGAAACTTACATACACAAACACGCAGACCCGGAACAACTATTGTAGGTCATACATACGAGTATATAGCTGGTTATGTGACAGATGTTTTTATTCCATCAATGAATATTTTGGGTACAAACCTTGTAAAACTTAACTGCAGCTGCAAATGAATGGGGACGGTACTTTATTATGAATATTTTAATTTTTGACGGTTGTTATTGTTTCATTTTATTGACATAAATATCATCATTTTTATATTAACATTTGACTTATGATAGACTTTAATAATGTTGAAATATTTAATTTGTCGATTATTGTTGCTATTTTTTGTTTAATGCTACTGACATAACACCGTTTTAATATTGACCTATTTTTTATATTAAGTTTAATTTGAATGATTTTAATTTTAACTAATTTGAATTGTAATCATAATAGAATTAATTAAATTATTATTTTATAATACCTATTGCAAATTATATAAAAGCATGCTCATTGCTCCATGATTTATTATACTTAATTAAGATGTAAACCTAAATATTTGTACGGCTGTATGTATAGTGAAACCAATTTTTAGATCTTAAGAACTTATATGTTACCTATATTCTTACAAATAAATAAACATTCATACAAATATTTGTTTTGTATTTTGTTTGTTATTTTGTATATGTATTTTGTATTTTGTATTTTTGTATTTTGTTCCGATTGAACCAGAGATAAGCCGAGTCGATCGCTCAGCCATTGCGCCGATAGGGCCGTCTAGTGAATGTCTAGTGAAGAAATTCCGTTACGAAAATAAACCTAACACCCCGCATCGTCTAACGTCGTTTCAGTTCGGCAGACTTCGGCACGGTGTTTGTTTTTTGACGTTTCACTTGATTGACTTCAAGTGGCTGACAATAGTCTAAAAAAAAATGGGTAACTTGATAAAACATGCTATGCAATAGCTTTACCGCGGCAGTCCCCGAGTGCCACACATTTTTTTTAAAGATATTTATGATGATAATCATGCTACCATCCCAAAAGAAATTATGTATGATTTTGATTTAAAACTGTTCGAGTAACATTGTGCGCACAGCTCAAGTCTCCCAGGTGTAAGATTCATCACGGCTGCGATGTTAATTTGACACCGACAGAGCCCTCACTGCGGCCCGAGATGGGACAGTAATGAGTGGCAAGTTAATGACATTCTTATAATAATGTCGCGATAATTCTTTATTAACAGAACTGTACCTATGGAGAATTTTGGAAACCAGATGATAATAATAATATTCCACAACTATCACACAACGCCATCTAGTCTCAAGCTAAGCAGAGCTTGTGTTATGGGTACTAGACAACTGATAAACATACTTATGTATTTCTAAATACATACATATTATAGTATATACGAGTATATAATTACACCCAGACACAGAACAAATGATCGTGCTCATTACACAAACATTGTGTCCTGGGTGGGAATCGAACCCACGACCTCGGCATAGCAGTCAGGGTCACTAACCACTAGACCAACAGGCCTGTCGTGAATGACATTCTTAATGTCGCGATAATTCTTTATTATCAGAATTGTTTTGAGAATTTTGGAAACCAGATGATGGTAAACCCTGCCGGGGTTGCGGGACTATTGGGTAACCATGGCCCCAGAACGTAAAGAGCATAACGTAATTGAAGGACACCGTGCATTTTAGTCAGTACAAGTCTGATATTTCCTCCCGTCCTGTCCGACGGGAGAACTCATTTTGATGATTTTACCAGTAAAAAAACCGGCCAAGTGCGTGTCGGGCCACGCACAGTGTAGGGTTCCGTAGTTGCCCATCAAAATACTTATGCGAATTAACTAAACTGATTCGCTGAATTTAATTTTAAAGAGAAGAATTTTCAAAATCGGTCCAGGAGTCTTTGAGAAATCGGGGAAAATACATAAAAAAAAGATTACGACGAATTTAGAACCTCCCCCTTTTTTGAAGTAAGTTAAAAATAGTTGACGATAAAAACCTACCTATCCCCAAAAAACATACCGTAAAAACATACCTATTACAGCTGTAAAAATAAAGTTGACAAACTTACATTTGCAGTTGAAGAGCTTGTTCTCCGATACATTTTGTTTAGGAAAATATGTTATCCAAGTACATTTTATAAGTTGGTCGACTATTACTCGTAAAGTTGTAAAGCCTACTTAGTCATGATAATTTTCTTTTAAACTTCGTTATATATACTACTATTGTTAATTTTTTCACACCCCCAAACATAACCGTTTAGCTGGTAGAGGGGGGGGACACTCGAGTCGAGCAAAATTTAGCACTTTAAAGCTTAATATTTCACAAACGAATTTTTTTATCAAAAAATTGTTAATGGAAACTATCAATATTTTTTAAAGACCTATTTAATGATACCCCACACTAAGGGGTACGCGAGAAAAAAAATAAACATCCCCTCTTTACGTGTACAGGAGGTACCCTAAAAAAAAATATTTTACGAGATTTTATTTTACCACTTTTTCGGCACAACAAATCCGTATATTTACACCAAATTACAGCTCTCTAGTACTGTGCGTCTCTGAGCTAAACTGCGGACAGACGGACGGACGGACGGACGGACGGACGGACGGACGGACATGGCGAAACTATAAGGGTTCCTTGTTGACTACGGAACCCTAAAAAATTTGATGGTATTTTTTTAGTGTGGTATCACATCATCAAAGGAGTCCTCCCACCCAGGGCAGGACAGGAAGGACTGTCAGACTCGTACTGACTAAAATTCTCAGTGTTCCTTCAATTGTTCTTTACGTTCTAGGGTCATGGTAATTTACTTAGATAGTGCGACCCTGGATAATGGATCTCATGCCTCCTTTGTATCAGCACTAGTTATTACTGTTCATCATCATCATCATCAGCCTATAATGTTCCCACTGCTGGGACACAGGCCTCCTCTCTGTGAGAGGGAGTGGGTTATAATCCACCACGCGGGCCCAGTGCGGGTTGGTAGATCATGTCACATGTCTTCGAATTTTTGGTTCTAGGACATGCCGGTTTCCTCACGATGTTTTCCTTCACCGTTTTGAGAGCAGTGGTAATGAAATAAATTATACAAAGTAATGCGCCTGGCTGGGTTCGAACCTACGAACTTCAACTCGTAAGTCGGGCCACCTGTCAGTAAATAATAAATGTCGTAACTATTTTCTGCTCAACAGTACAGCACACTAACACATTTTTACATCTCTCGATTGAAATACCACTCGTAAAGATGAACGACTGTTATTTAAACAAATAGAATGTAGTTTTATTTACGTACAGTACAGACACATGAACCTACCTCAATCTGCTTTTCTTAAATAGATTTTCAAACTTATCACAATAGTGGAAGGTTAATGTTCGATGGGTAAAATTTGACAGATTGCGATAGGTTGACTTGCTGGCGTCTGTTCATTTAACTGAATGTTTTAAGATACAGTTGAATTTGAAATATTAGTCTTAGTTCTAAAGAACAAAAAAGTTGAAGAATCAAATAATTATAAATAAGGTAAAGGGAGATTATTTTGTGAGACAGGTAACTCAGTGATAGAGTATTAAAAGTCTCTCAAAACGTTACCTATGCATGCTGTAATTCGAAATGATTTGTCACTACATCTTGTCCGCTTTAGTGGTGAACTAGTTGCATCATTTCGCATTACTGCATGCATAGGTAACGTTTTGAGAGACTTTTAAGACTCTATCACTGAGTTACCAAATAATCTCCCTTAACCCTATTTTATATTTCTGATTGACTGTACTTTTGCAAGATATAAGTGATATCCTACAGGGGTCGCGAGACTGTCTTGAAAGAACACAGCGTTACCCTGGAACGCAAAAGGCATGTGAAGGAGAAGGGTGGTTTTTAGTCAATTATTCATAAAAAAAAACCAATGGGATTGTCCTCAATTGCAGAATTTGCAGACCCAAAAGCCATAAAATTGCATTGGGCCGCCTGTGTAGATCATGATACCTTTTTACAAATAAAAGATAATCCAATGTGATAGAAAACTCAACATTATACTCAAACTGAAAATCGAACCCAGGACAGCATTTTTAGCGAAAGCGCTAACGACAGCTAAACCGTTATGGTCTATCTTAAAACACTTGGATGGTACAGTGGTTAAGCGATTGACTGCTGCACTGTGAGCAACGGGTTCAGTTCCGACATGGAACAAATATTTGTATGATCTGCGAGTAGTTGTTCCGTGTCTGGGTGTTTGTGTATGTGAGTTTATAATTATGTTTTTAAACGCACCCACGATACAGGAGAAATTCTTAATGCATGAATGTAAAAAATAAAACGAAAACAGTAACCAATAATCGCGGGACTGTCTTAATAGGTAAATGTGTCCCTGGAACGTAAAGAGCTATTGAAAGAACATCGTGGGTTCTACCTTCCGCTTCGCCCTGGGCGGGAAGACTCATTTTGATGACTTTACTACGATAAAAAAAATAGTAGTAACTAATATATAATTTTTAAAACTAAATATACAACTCTCAATCTACTAAAAACAACCCATAATTACACTATATCAAAATAAACTAATTAATTAAATAACCATGACTAATTGAATTGACATGACCACTAATACTAATTAATTCACCACACCACTCAACTTTATTACAAAACCGTAGATTCACAAGCGTCTTTAAAACAAACATACCTAGTAAAAAAAATAAAAAATCAATCATAAAGTTCCAATATTATAGTCTATGCTCAATGGATACGCTGCGAAGGCATAACTCACGCGCTCTAAAGATCTATAGATCTTTCACAGAAATTAAAAAAAGAACGTCTACCTTATTCTACCATAATGCATGCCTTTGTAGCTGTCTCTTTCTTACTATGCAATAAATGAAGGCTCGAAAGAGACAGGTATACGTCTTTATTCACGGTGTAAAGTACAAGCATTCTCAGTTTGGAACAGGCGTTCTTTGAGAGCAGACGTGCGTTCGAATTTTGAATTTTTGTTTTTGGGAATTGATAAAAGAGATTCGATATTTTTAGATTTAAATTCTAGTACTTTTTCAGTGATTTTTTGTAAACTGGTGTTTTTGTGATTGTGAGAAAGTGACATTACGATAAAAATTTGACTTTTTCTTGGAGAATGGAATTAATCTTCTAAAAGGTTTGTTATTTTTTTTTATTCTTTGTTAAAATGTTTTAGTTTTAAGTGTGAAATAACTGTGATATAGAATATCAGCCAAATTATTAAAAAAAATCATTTTAGCCAAGTTTTCATTAAAACCATAAAAAATAAACATTTAAATACAATCTAAGTATATTAACGTAAAACAAAATCTTTAAAACATACAATTTGTACCCCAAAATGTCACAAAATTACACCTCTTTTACTCAATGTTAATCAAATCAATGTTCAAAAACACCATTAATTTTCTTGCTATTATGTTAAAAGTGTAATGTAAAAATCTACTCGAAGGACCAATTTGGTCTTAGTTATAACAAATTATAATATAATTTAAAAAATGCTATAATTAAATTTGAAATTCCCAAATATTAGGTTTGAAATGCTCAAATATTAAGTTTGGATTGCCCGAATATTAAAGAAATGCCCAAATATTAAGTTTGAAATGCCCAAATATTAAGTTTGGTATGCCCAAATCATTAATAAGCAACACACGTACACGCTCTAAAGAGGTAAAAAAAAAGAAATCGAAAACAACGATCAATGGAATATTAGTGGAACAGAAATTTCCGCGTCTATGTGTAATTTTGGCATTATGATATTCCTAGCAAGATGATCTAAGCTTGACTAAGTTATTGATCACGAGATGATGAGAGCAACTGTCTTTCCAAGGTGATCGGTAACAGCTGGACGATTAGCTGGTGATCAACTAAAATGCCGTGTGATTGAAGAGGACTATGTCCAGCGGTGGACTGCTATAGGCTGATGATGATGATTACAATATAATTATTAATAATATTAATATTCCGCAACTATCACACAACGCCATCTAGTCCCAAGCTAAGCAGAGCTTGTGTTATGGGTACTAGACAACTGATAAACATACTTATATATTTCTAAATGCATAAATAATATAGATAAATTACACCCAGACACAGAACAAATGATCGTGCTCATCACACAAACATTTGTCCTGGGTGGGAATCGAACCCACGACCTCCGGCATAGCAGTCAGGGTCACTAACCACTAGACCAACAGGCTTGTCAATAATATTGTAATTATTAGAATATCTAATATTGTAGAATGTAGTGCCTAAATATTAACTTAAGAACGGAGTTCGGAAATGTCCCAAAGAATCGTTGCTGGGACAAAAAGTAACCTTATGTTTATCCAAGTTTATAATTTATTATATTTGCTGTTGTTAGCGACGCAGCTAACAACTCGAAAACTATCCTATGTGTTAATTTAAGTAATAAACTCTCTATGTACTACTTCTAAAAGCTATAGTTTAGGCTTCGGTATCGATTGTAGACCAAACCCCAAGTATTCTTTAAAAAATATTCAATGTACAGTTTTGAATTTCCCACTTTTTTATATTATTATGTAACATAGATGAATAGAATAGAATAGAATAGAATCTTTATTTGCGTAATGATGAATGATGTCCACTCTAGTTGTAAGAATCTTGTCTCTTTAGTAACAAAACTAACTAAGATATTCGTTGACCCATATTTCCGTCTCAAAAATATTCTTAATCTATAACTTATGCAACGATTTTCTAAGATAACTGTACCTAGTTCCCAAAGATATAGCGATACATCTACTAAATGAATAATTTACATTTCTATAGGCTAGGCCCGGAAGTATATTTTTGTTTTGAAAAGCATCAAAAAACTTAACGATTGTATGAGAAAAAAATTTGGTTTTGAATTGAAAAATATGTGTACAATACATGTTAGGTTGAGTATTTTTGATGTTTTTTTCTCAGCATGTGGTTCTGGGCTTGAATCCCAGGTTAGGCAATGTTATTGAGATTTCCTATTATGTTTTTTTTCGGGTAGAGGCCTTTGCCCAGCGGTGGGATAGTCCAGGTGAGTCTAGACAGTAACTATTTACAGGCAATTTTGAACGTAAAGGAATCCGACAGTTGTTCACAAACTTACAAATGAAAAGTATAAGTTACTAGCTGTTCCTAATTATTAGTGGTAGCGTTATCGTTATGGTATTATCCTATAGCCTTCCTTGATAAATGAACAATCAAACACAAAAAAGATTTTTACAATTCCAACGAGTCGTTCCTGAGATTAGCGTGTTCAACCAAACAAACTATGCAGCTTTAAAATTTTACTAGCACTCCGCCTCAGCGGTTTGGCATTATTATGGCATTATAGGCCCGTAATGATTATCAACCAAAAAAATAAACATGCAAAAAATATTAACATCAAAAGAGAGCTAAAGTCTTATAACAAAGTTTTTCCGTATTACTTATGGATGCGGATTTTAGCCAATTTAAAAGAATGACCCTGTATAGATTTCCGAGTCTTGTTTAAACTTATGTCCATTTTGTCACATATAGCATAAAGGGGTTGTCTTATTAAAACGTATGTCCATTTTGTTACTATAGCTGTTGCCAGCGGCTTCGGCAACTTGAAAATTATCCCACGGGAACATAAAATCGGGATAAAAACTATCCTATGTGTTAATCCAGGTTATAAACTATCTGTGTACCAAATTTTAGCCAAATCCGTTCAGTGGTTTTTGCGTGAAAGAGTAACAAACATACCTACATACACATACATAGATCCTCACAAACTTTCGCATTTACATATAATATTAGTAGGATAGGGGTTGCCTTATTAAAACTTATGTCCACTTTGTCACTTATAGCATAATAAGGGTTGTCTTATTAAAACTTATGTCCACTTTGTCACTTATAGCATAATAAGGGTTGTCTTATTAAAACTTATGTCCATTTTGTCACATTATGTACAGAGGTTAGCTTCCTAAACAGATGCAGTTTAAGGCCCATATTTTACGAGGCCTTATAAAGATGGACTTATAATAACTATTCCATATAAGACAAGAATGGCTTAGAATCAAAGAGTGGACCCCCCGGGACTGGCCTGCGCTTGATCTATAACTTACTAGGTAATGTCCCGTGGCTTTGCTCATAATTGTTTGGTACCTTATTTAATAAGATTAAAATATAACCTTGATAGTTACAACCTCGTGGTATTCAAGTCAAGAGTGAATTGGTTACTTCTAGTCAAGCGTGCTTCATCGTCGACCACAATATCTTAACTTACCATCAGGATGGTAGTGGACAAACAAGAGCCTATCTTTATATAAACAAAATGTCTTTGTTAATGTAAAGGTATCTTGTTGTTTTGGACGCGGGACTTACGAATTACCGTGACCCCGGAACTTAAAGGGCTATTGAAGGACATCGTGAATTTTAGTCAGTACGAGTCTGACAGTCCCTCCTGCTGCTTTGCTTTGCCGCTCGTTCAGGGTGAGAGGACTCATTTGATGATTTTACCACGATAAAAAAAGGAGTCTTGTTATTCAGGAATATGCGTTTTAACTAAGATTAGGATTCCCTTGACGCCATAATTTGTGTCGACAACGTGTTGATGTTTATTTACTTTTTTATATTTTGCCCCACACAAGGAATTTCTCCTGTATCGTAGGGTGGGTTAACAAACATTGAAACTCACATACACAAACACCCAGACCTTGAACAACTTATGAGTTCTACGTATTAGATTCAAACCCAGCCAGGAACATTACTTTATTGTAATTTATTTCATCACCACTGCTCTCAAAACGGTGAAGGGAAACAACGTGAGGAAACTGGCATGTCCTAGAACCAAACATTCGGAGACATGTGACATCTGATGGGACATGGGACATCTACCAACCCGCACTGGGCCCGCGTGGTGGATTACAGTCCCACTCCCTCTCACAGCTAGGAGGCCTGTGCTCCTGCAGTGGTTACAATATAGGCTTTTTAGCTGTTTACGGTGTCCTTCAAAAGCCCTTTGTACGTTCCGGGGTCACGGTAATTCGTGAGTCCCGCGACCCCGGCAGGCTTTGGCCCTCTAAAGGGGTCCTGTCAGCATGCTGACACTCTTTGAGGCGCGCATGGAACACAACGCGCCGTCGACCCGGGCATGGTAAATGGTCGGACAGCAAGTCGCTCATTGCTCGCCGCCTGCATGCCCAAAGTATTATGCTACGAAGATTATTTCCAACTATCTCAAAAACTTGTTCAGATATTATTTCCCAATGGAGATCAAACTATGGCGGGGCCCTCCCTCTAGAGGGCCAAATCCTGCCGGGGTCGCGGGACTAACTTACCGTGACCCCGGAACGTAAAGGGCTATTGAAGGACACCGTGGATTTTAGTCAGTACGAGTCGCCCTGCCCTGGGTGGGAGGACTCATTTGATGATTTTACCCCGATAATAAAAAAAAAGTAGTGAAGTATAGATTATGCTAGGAAGATTATTACCGATTATCTCAAAAACTTGTTCAAATATTATTTCCCAATGCAGCTCAAACTACAGCTATTAGTCAAAACTATTGTGTAACCATTGTTCTATGAGTAACGTGGTTGGAATCTAGACTGGCTCTTACCTAACATAAGTCTAGACTTTCATACTATGCCTTATAGCTTGTCGTAGGCGATTTTAAAACTATATGACTTATTATCTGATATACGAGTCGGTAACGAGACTTATAAATTACCGTGACCCCGGAACGTAAAGGGCTATTGAAGGATACCGTGGATTTTAATCAGTACGAGTCTGACAGTCCCTCCTGCCCTGCCCGGGTTGGGAGGACTCATTTAATGATTTTACCGCGATAAAAAATATAATTATGTATAGGCATGTCTGAGTAGCGAGTAGTAGATATTTATCCTAAAAGAAGATAAAATCGGGATAAAAACTATCCTATGTGTTAATCCAGGTTATAAACTATCTGTGTACTGAATTTCATCCAAAACCGTTTAGTAGTTTTTGTATGAAAGTCATTTACAAACTTGCGGACTGCGAGTATTTGGTAACTCGGCGTCCGATTAAAGATCATGTCCGCACGCGTCCTTCAATGGGTTGTCAGCAATCTGACGGGGCTTCCATAGAGGGTCATACGCCTGCCAGGGTCGCGGGATTGTCTAGACAGGTACCCGTGGCCCTGGAAAGTAAATAACAACTGAAGGAACACTCTTGATTTTAGTCGGTCGAGTCTGACACTCTCTTATTTGCTCAATTGATGATTTTTCTAAATAAAAACAAAATATTTTAATATAATTATTATTTTAGTAAATTATTCGTGTCATTTCCATTTATCATAATGTAGTTCGTATTAATTATGCCTGGTTAATGAAACATAATTAGCATGACACATAAAAAGCAATATTAAAACACCCACGTTATAATAAAAATAAAACGCGAAACAAATCGTTTGTAACATTAAATATTTTGATGTTTTAAGATGATATCACAATTATTACAGCATTTTGTTATGTTCTTGTTTTTAAAATGGCTTTATTTAACAACATTCCTTAAAACTTAATGAGAAACATCCTTAATTACTTGTCAAGTATGTTTTTTGGTATGTATGTCCCCTTTACACGTCAAAATGGCTAAACCGATTTTGATGAATTTTAGCATAGCGACAGACAGATCTGTTTTTTAATGGAAAGTTAAAATCCCGCTTGGAGCTGGTGGTGGGTGGCACAGTGGTATCGGCCCCGACTTACGAGTTGTAGGTCGTGGGTTCGAACCCCGCCAGGCGCATTACTTTGTGTAATTTATTTCATCACCAGTGCTCTCAAAACGGTGAAGGAAAACATCGTAAGGAAACCGGCATGACCTAGAACCATCAAATTCGAAGACATGTGACATCTACCAATCCGCACTGGGCCCGCGTGGTGGATTATGACCCACTCCCTCTCACAGAGTAGGCCTGTGTCCCAGCAGTGGGAACATTATAGACTGATTATGATAATGATGATGAAAATCCCACCCTGGGTTAAGGAAGGAACTGTCAGTTTCCTTTACTAAAACCCACTTCCTTCACATGCCCTTTGCGTTCGAAGACCGTGGTATTCTGTTAAGACAGCCCCGCGATCCAGGGAGACGTTTGATCATAAGCCCTCGACAGTTTGCTGACAGATTCTGATGCACAGTATGGCCGCCACATAGCAAAGATTAATAAAAATGCGAAAAATTGTGAGGATAGATAATTATTCATTCACACTTAAAGTACTGAACGGATTTCTATGAAATTTGGTACATACATAGTTTATACTCTGGATGAACATATGGGATACTCTTTATTTCGATATTAAGTTTCAGTGGGAAATTTATTTGGTTAAAAAGGAGGAGGTTCTCAATTCATATTTTTTGTGTTTGATCTTGGTCGCGGGACTTACGAATTACCATGACCCCCGAACGTAAAGGGCTATTGAAGGACACCGTGGATTTTAGCCAGTACGAGTCTGACACCCTCCTGCTCTGCCCTGGATGGGAGGACTCATTTGATGATCTTACCACGACAAAAAAATGTATTTATGTTGTGTATTCATTAATTATGTTTTAAAAAACATACATTATTTTATCCCAGCAAGAAGTTCCTTTGGGATCATTTTCGAGATACAAGCGGGCAAAGTCAGTAGCAACGACTAGTCTTAAATATTTTTCAACAATTCCTCCACGTTCTCTCACATTTTTTCTGTAAACGATTCAAAAATAAATCAATTACAATGACTGCTGACCACGACAATGTCAGTCGTGACGTTTGACCCCAAGACCTGAACATTTGAGGTCACGAAGCACCATGGTCGTGCCACAGTGATTCCTGAACGCATTATTTTGACCATGTGACATCGCTATGCTCGGGCTCTAGAATTTTGTGGAAAAAAGTGCTATTCAATGATTCGTTTTTTGATAAAAGATGATTCATGTCATGAACAGGGTTCAAAAGTTGTTTGAAAGGCGCTTACTCATTTTCATTCAGGAATTACGAGGTTACCGTGTCTTGAAACCTAAAACGTTATTCAAGGAATAGAGGGTCTAAAAATACCACTTTAAACAATGTTCTCTAATGTTTCAATTCGTGCATTTCCAGTCGCAGGCAGAAGTTAGCGAGAAATAAAAATCAAATGTGTATTTAATTGACATCTAAGTAATTGAAACAAATTTTTATTACGACACGAATATTCAAAAACAAGGAAAACATCGTGAGGAAACCGGCATGTCCTAGAACTAAAAATTCGAAGACATGTGACATCTCACATCTACCAACTCGCACTGGGCCCGCGTGGTGGATTACAGCCTATTCCCTCTCCCAGAGAGGAGGCCTGTGTCCCAGCAGTGGGAACATTATAGGCTGATGATTCTAAAAGCTAATTTTATAACACTTCAAGTCTATACAAGAATCAAATTCATGTTAATAAATCGATATTTAGGAATAAATTTTCTTCTAAAATAACATGGAATTAAATGATCAATTCGTAACATTATGATTAAAGCAAAAAAGTCAAGTTATTTTTATTAATATTTGTATTAATATTAAGTCTTAAGGTTAGAAACACATACGAATGATCGAATTTTAATATAAATCCATGATTTTCTGAACTTGTTTGTGATCTGTAGTAAATAGTGATGGGACATGGCCATCGAAATATGATGAAAAAAGGTATTTGAACGACAAATTATTAAGTAAACTTCTACCTAACCCTTTGAAGATAAGGTATGGTTTCATGTTACCTTTTCTGATAATCAAAGTTTATTGGCAGCAATTACAAAATAAAAAACAGAAAACAAAAGTCCTGTTATGCGTATTGATAAATTAATGTTTTCCAAAACGCGCGATCGTGAATAATACGTGTTTTTAATCGTGGTAATCATCGAATACAAATACTTTTTAGCTTTTTCGTAAATATAATTTCTAATAAAACAATTATTTTTCCCCAAATGACGTATTATAGCAACGTTATCATCGTCTTTCATTCGGCCATCGGCTTTCGGCTTACATTATTCGGCCTTAGTCCCAACACTAGCAATAAATTAGGCAGGTCCGCTACGAATTTGATAATTTGTAAGCATTTTGATCATTTCCTTCGCGTCTTTACATAAATCTTCTAAAACATATAAATTAAAGTAAAGGATATAGAAGCGTTAGAAGTTAACGGTAATATATTATTTATTTAGTTATTATATCCGTTATATATAGACTACGATTCATTTTTAATGTGTCTTCTCTTACTGACTAAAAATTCACTCTCCGCTCGTTCAGTTGTCCATTGCGTTCCAGGGCCACGGTTACCTTTGCAGACGGTCCTTCAACTCTTGGCGTGCAAAGTGCTCGTTGAGTGAATGCTGAGTGTAAGGTTTTGGGTTCGAGTCCCAGGCGGCCTATCATGACGTGTTAAAACGTGAGTAGTTAGGCTGTGGGAAAGAGACAGAGCTATGTAAGACGTCTAGCGCCGCGCCGTCTTGTTCCCTGACGGAACTCGCTCTAAGACGTCATCGTAATCCACCTGAAGGCTAATTCACGTAATTTTATGACGTGCCGATGAAGTAGTAGTGCAGTTGCAGTTAAGTTCACGTTCGAGTGATAGACGGTATTGTAATCTTTGAACTGCGCGTAAGCTGCGCGTGAACTGCACGTCAACTGTACGACAACCAAACCAGGAGAGAAAAATTGTTGCCCACTGAATTAATCGAATGGAATCGATTACATTTCAATGAATATGACATTAAAACTGCACTTTGACCGAATTGAAACTTGTATACTTTCATTTTGAAACGTCAAACGAATAGTAGAATACCGATCATGTTGCGATCCAAAGATCCAAAACACGCACGCGTGACGCGAACTTGACGCGAGCGTGTCTGACAGCGACAGAGAATACGAAAAGCGTTGTTTTGATCGAAACTTAACTGCAACTGCACTGCAACAGCACTTCTTTAGTTACGTGAATTGCCCTACGAGTCGGACAAAGTGTTATTGGATTTTTTATTAGTAACTTGTCAGTAGCAGTCAAGAAGTCTGGATTTGTGCCAGGTTGACGGCAATAGGCTCGCCCCAAAAAACATAATTGGAAAAATGTGGATGCACTTTATGGTACTACACCTTTTTTAAATTCTTTAAATGAGTCCTCCCACCCAGAGTGTAGCGGAAAGGACTGTTAGAGTCGTACTGACTAAAATCCACTGAGTCTCTTCAATAGCTCTTCACATTCTAAGGTCACAGTTATCCATTTGGGCTATTACACCTTATGCTAAAAAGTATTTCTTGGAATCACATTTAATTATGATTTCTCGCTTATTTTTAACACAAACTACATTAATAAATAAAATCATTTAGGCAGACAAAAAAAAATACATAAAAATTATTGAAAATTACATCGAAAATATAATAAATTTCGCCATTTAAGAAATCAACGATTCGCAAAAAAAAACTAATGGATTTAGTAATACGATTACACGGACGGACAAGTTTTTTTATGTATTGATTAACATATAAAAATATATTGAGGATATTTTTGATAATGTAAGGAACTTTTCACACTGAGCGACTAATACTAGCATAAAGTTGCAGTTCTTATCAACTCGGGATGGATGAAATGGCGACAGGTCACCGGAACAACTTGTGGCTTACGAAAACCCCTATAAAATATACCAATAATGGACCAATGATGGAAAATATACCAATCCGTGATTTGACCTGTCGTATTGTATGGATCGGAATGCTGGGCCGTGAAAGAAGATGGATGAGAAACGATTGCATCCCGCTTGCAACTGATTTTTTCTTTCCTCAAAAATCATCTATCAGACGCTACTCATTTATAAAACTGTAAAATTGTTACTTTCTATGATTTCTCATAAAATACAGCTATTTATTAAATAAACAATCCATAGTATACTTGATTAACAAAGAAAATAATAATTTTAGACATGAAATTGCCCAAAATTAATGATGGTAGTGTCAGAAAATACCGTTTCAATATTCCACCGATATAAATAATAAACAAATTGGCCAAGCACTGCATACTTAAAACCAGTTTAAACTCTAAACCCAAATAGAAAAGTCAAACCGTAGATTATCATATAATACCATAGAGAAATATAAATAATTGACCATAACACGTTGACAAGATACTAGCTTCTGGCCCCTGGCTTTGCTTGAGTAGTTGTTTGTGTTAAAATGTAGACTGTTACTTGCTGATGATGTAGATTTTTTTAGCTTTTTTTTTGTAGCGTGTGGTAATATCTTCCAATGAGTCTTCCCACCCAGGGCAGGGCAGGAAGGACTGTCAGACTTGAACTGACTAAAATATCGGTGTCTTTCAATAGCCCTTTATATTCCGGGGTTCACGGTAGCTCGTTAGTCCCGCGATTTTTTATAACTTGAAGAATATAATTTTTTTTAAGGTTAGGTGTTTGTTATAATTACAAACATTCAAAAAATCAGTCTATCTTCAGTAAGTTTAGAAACAAAATATTTTTAAAAAGCCTCGTTGTTGCAGTTGTTATCAACTCGACTGCTGCGGTCTTGCGTTCAATAGCCAGGTCAGGTCACGACTCACGTTTACGAACATAGTAACTTATATAATATAAATATACAAACACCCAAACCCGGAGAATTACTTGTAGATCATGCAATAATTTTGTCCGTGTGGATATCGAACCCACAACACGTTTAGCACCAGTCGATTGCTCAGTCACTGCGCTAACTGTGCGGTCATGCTATTATAGCAGGATAAAAGAACTGATTAACAAATTCTAAATTAACGCGAGCAAAACGACGGTTTTAATCTAGTACAAATAAAAATACTTAATCGTAACATTTAAAAACATACAAACAATTATTCAAATAAGACGCGATAAATATTAATGAGGTTTGTAATTGCGACGCCTTTGTCGCAACGAACAGTCGCAGGGTATGTTCGTAGCCTTATTTATTTAATACTGAGTTTAGTGGCGTCACTGAATGGCTATATTTTTTATTTTATTGATCGTAGATAATGTCTGGTTAGGACCGGAACGATTTAGAGTTAGAATTTGAAGCGAATTAGTTTGAGGCTAATTTCTTTATACAATAATTCTTTATTTTTAACCGACTTTGAAAAGGAAGAGGTTCTGAATTCGGTCAGTTTTTTTTTCTTATGCATGAACGCGTGGTAAATTCATCAAATGAGTCCTCCCACCCAGGGTAGGGCTGAAGGGACTGTCAGACTCGTACTGACTAAAATCCACGATGTCCTTCAATAGCCCTTTACGTTCCGGGATCATGGTAATTCGTTAGTCCCGCGATCAAAGATCGGGAAGCTTACAGAATAAAACAACAAATTTTATTCCACAAATAAAAATAAATTTTTAATTTATAATTAAACATCATCAATTAAAAGAATGTCTCATGTGCAAGCATGATTTTCTTTAACTTTAGTATCTTATTTAGTCCAATTACTTGTACTGTCAAATAGCTTACCAACATTTTCATCACAGGAAAAAAATCTAGTGTGGGCCTATGGGACGAAGTTTAAAAAAAAACCCAACACAAATAGGCATACTATGTCCCCACAGCTGGGACATCGTCCCCACTGAGACGAAGACGGACCTTAATCCACAACATACCCAGCACAGGTTAGGTAACACTATCACAAGTTACTAGGCACTAAATCCAGTGTTTTTAACAACAAATTACATGTACAGGGCCGGCTCTTCCGGGGGGCACTCGGATCAAATCAAACATCTAATGAGGAACGCCCAGGATACAGCGGAAGGTATTGTCAGACTTGTACTGACTAAAATCTACGTTGTTCCTTTAGTAGCTTGCTTTTCAAGGTCACAGTTAGGTACTTGTTTAGACTGTCTCGTAAACCATTTGGGGGTCCCGAGGTTAAAATTGGTGGTGACCCGCCCGGAGAACTTTGATCGAAAAGACTCATTTGATGACGCAAAACTAAAGATGGTGTGCTAGAGAATTTGATACACTTATCTTGCTTTTCCAACCTATATGGGCAACTTATTGTTTTTGTAGTTTTAAACATCAAATACCCAAGGCGGACTCATTAGTCCACCTTGGGTAGGAAAAAAGAGTTTAACAGAGTTAAACTCTTACTAATTTAAAACCAACATGTTCCTACGGTCTCTTTGTATCTCTTTCTTCTCTTCAAAAGAACGGTTCCTCACACTAGAAATTTCTCTTGTATTGTTTTAAACCGACCTGAAACGTTTACTTTTTTTTTCAGCAGTCTTTCACTTAGCCACTGGCCTACTGCGCCAACGTTGCTGTCAAATGACATACTTGTAGATTATAAAAATATTTGTTCCAAGATTCAATCAAAACCGCGATATTCAGCGCAGTCTATCTTTCAGTCACTTCTTTAAGGCACTATACATAGCGAACACTCTGTAAACGACTAGTTTTACGTCGCAAAGTTAGCCGTATCTGTACATGCCACAAGCCAGAAAAAAATACAGTGTATAGTCAAATGTATAAAGTAAAGACTTTAACAAAAACAATTTACAAAAGTGGTCTAGAACAACGAAAAAAAAATTGTCAATATGACCACGAAAAAAAAAATTTTCGTCTCGAAATTCTCAATTTTTTCAGCGGTAACCATTTTATTTTTTGTAACTATTACAGAGGAAATTGCTTATACTAAAGACACATTAATTTTTTTTTGAACTCAGACCTGTAATTTATTAAATATTAAGTTAAAACTGAAAAATTTCTTATATTTTTTCTTACAATTTGCCCCCGCGCGCAGCTTCTTCACCCCCGCGACTACCTTTGCTACATAGAGCTTGGGTACAGCGCCTTAACCGCCAGAACATTTGAGACGGCCCCGTGACGCCGAGGGGCCCTACTGCCCGGGGCCTTAAAGCCGCCCCTGTAGTGTTTAATGGCTATCTTCGCCGTATGTCGCAGGCATGTCATATGGCCTTAGACCCACTGTAACAGGTACACAATCGTAAAACACAGACTTTAGATGTTCGATGACACTGAGGAAATAAAACTTTAAATTGCACGGTTCTAGGCGAGCAATGATCTCTGACTGGGGTTAGTTTTAACTGAAGCGGCCATTTTGTTTTTTTTTACAGACTTCCAGTTAATTAAAAGATTCAGAGGTTAAGCATTGAAATACAAAGAGGCAACGCCGCCAGTCTCTTGGGCACTTTACCAGCTGACAGCGTTGAGGACGAATTTTGAGATGTGTGGAATCACTTATTTGTAATTAATCCGGGATAGCTACCTAAATAATGGCGTGATTTGAATGAATTTGGTATCACACGTTGTACACAACGCGTGACAAGTCTTTGATACCTACCTTACGACTTTGGTATCCAGACGAATATCACAATACAAATCCATAGAAGTTCTTTCACAGCCACGTGACAATATACCTACCAAAGTCATAATGGCTGCTACACAGCTTACGAAAAATCGTTACGATTGGACGGTACAGTTCAAACTGCAACGATAAATCTACTTGTGTGTATGAGAAAAACTGTACAGTTTGTCCGATTTTATAAGACTGTACAGTGGAACGGAACAGTATGAAATTTTGGATAGATAAATCGCAATCGAAAGAAACTGTGTCGATAATCGTAACGTATGTGCCAAGTCGTTCAGTTTTCGCGTGGATCGTGATCCGATAGTCACCGCATTGTCAGTCCAAGCCACAGTTCAACGAATGAATAATCGTACTAGTTTTCTAGTACGTGGTGCACCAGCGAAACTGTGCAGTTTGTAGGTGTGTAGCTGCCATAAAGTAACGGAAACTTGCGTCGCCTAGTGTACGAAGGAGAGAACCCTTCGTGCGCGAATCTGATTCGCACTTGGACCGTGTTTATGTTATTTTTTTTTTTCTAACGTTGTGCCAGTCTAGGAATTTTCTGGTTCAGGTTCAGTTCTGGGTAAAGAACACAGTGGAAATTACAAACGTTTACAAACATCCCAACTAGCAAATCGAGGGCTATATGAGACTTATATCCAGATATAGGTCGCGAAAAGGGCCCACTTTACAAATCTACTTTTACTTGTAGCGTATTTACATTAGACCGCTGAAATGCCATATACGCCTTTATTGCTCCTGTAATAGAATTACGTCATAAGTAAGTACAGTTACATATATTTTGAACGGTCGAAGTAAGTGATAGTAAGTATAGATCCTACGGATATGAGTACAAATTATAGGATACAACGTACTTGAGTAAAACAGCATGTATTTATGCTTAAAAGCGTAGCATCAACCACCAAAACTTTTATCGGAGCTTTATAAGTCCAAGTAGCATTGTAAAATCGCATTCCAGGATTATTTTGCTAGTTGGGATAGATTTTCACAAACTCCCAGACCCGGAACAGCTACTTAGAGTACTGTAGGTCATACAAATATTTGATCCGTGAGGGAAATTTCAGGTTCCTAGCTACCAAAATACAAGAGAACTTTTAAGCAGTATCTAGCTCGCTCAACCCTCGCATGCCAATATGTCCGCCTCACAAAAACATCGGCTCCCCTAATGACACCGGAATCTCTTTGTGTTATTCGTTCTGAGAAAACGATCGCAACAATTATGCGTTTTGTCCATCCCGGCCGACTGATCGGACTGCGCACAATTTTCATTGTTACTTTTTAATTGATCGACTGCTTGCTTTTTTGGGGTTGGGGGTTTTTGGGGCCGTGTTTGGGTTAGTACTAGACTAAATAGCTAATAGCTAGCAAAAGTGCTAGCAAAAGCTAGTACCTACACATACATAGAGACAATGTTCGAGCCTCGAGGGCCCAATTTCTCACGTGCCCAATTTCTCACGGGACATGGTAACTCTAAAAGTAATTTGTTTTCCTTTATGCTTGTTCCCCCTCGCCTTTTTGTCAATGTTCGACACCTGACTGTGAATATGAACAATCAGCACATCATATTCTTTGGGAGTGTATTCTTCTGTTTAGACTACATCTGGAGTCATCTAATATACGGACCTTGTGGAAACTCGAACAAACTTCCGTGTGTTCAAGCGTTTTTGCCACCTACCTATTATTGGAATCAAATATAGCAGCTCACAATTTGGGATCCATTAATATTAGTAGTCATTTTTACCCGTGGTGCTAGGCAACTGGGCTTCTCCCAGTTGTAGTGTCCCTTTGTGCCTATTGGCGTTGTTTTGTTCTGAAGCCTGAAGGCCCCGTTGCCTTCTGCACGGGGTGCGGGGCGTGGCAAAAAGTGTCGTTACAACTTTTTGTCTAATTTTTTTCCGTCTAGCCGCAACGCGCGTCAAAGATCTTCGTTCCAAAAATACCTTAGATATTGTCTGCTATAAGCATAAAGTGCATTATTATGCTTCTACGTGCCTTTTGCGTTCCAGAGCCGCGGTATCCAGCTTAAACAGTCCCGCGACCCTGGATGTACGGGAACCCCTAAATAGATTGCAACTTATTTGTTTTTTACATCATAATCTTTAAAAAGATTTGTGACATGACAAAGTTACGTCATTTGTCATTGTCCACCCCCCGCGGGTATGTCATACCTACAAAGAATATAATTTACGAGAACGTAAAAATAAGATTTTTACGACTCAAGCAATATAGTATGTTAATTTAATTTTTATGTAACGTGATCTTTATTTTCACTTGTTCAAAAGCTACTGGTGTGTCGTCAATTATAACATACACTAGCTTTTAGTCACGGCTTGACTTGCGATAGTTTAAAATTTGAGAATAGGCTATTTGACTCAAAAAATAATAAGTGCGAAGTTAGAAGAAAATATTTGAACTGTATTTTTCATTTGTTACGTCTACAAAAATTGACGAAAACAACCTTATTAAACGCTAATAAAAATCACAAAACGTCACTCGGTATAATTTTACAGGCATTATGACGTCACAAGCGGACTCCCGCATGTCGAAGTTTTTATCTTTGTCAATATTAATCTCGAACTCAATGCCACTTTTCGTTGTAATTTTATAACTCAAGAACGGGCTCACCTATCCAAACGAAATGTTTAGACTTTGTTCGGACTATTTAGTAGACGGTTTATGTGAAGTTTGCACAAAATCGGTCGAGCGGTTCTTCATTTATCACATTTTTTATAACAAATGAATTCAATGAATGGCGGATCATTTTGTCAATTGCGATTTTGCTATCAAAGTGGCGAGGCGCTAGTTGATTTATAAAAAATACGTGGTCATTATTATTCAATGCAGATTTTTAATTAGTTTATGCAGTAAACTACCCGGTTTTTCGAAATCCAACCAATATTGCACAAAATTAAGATTTGTGATTTTCTTTTTGTTTTATTATCATTATGTTCTTATAATAATACGAGCTGTTTCTCGGCCGCTGCTCGGCTCCTGTATGTCGTAGCGTGATGTGAAATAATTAGTTTATATAGCCTTCCTCGATAAATTCGACGCAGTGGTTCTTGAGATAAGCGCATTCAAACAAACAAACTCCTCCACTTTACAATATTAGTATGGACTAGTCTGTGCCCGCGACTTCGTTCGCGTGGATGTCGGAACTTAACAATGTATTTTTTTTGACAAAGTTTCATCCCCTATTATATCCTCATGGGGGTGGAATTGATCAAAATCCTTTCTTAGCGGATGCCTACGTCATAACATCTTCCTGCATGCCAAATTTCAGCCCGATTCATCCAGTGGTTTGGGCTGTGCGTTGATAGATCAATATGTCAGTCAGTCACCTTTGAGTTATATTTAGATTTAAAAATTTAAAATAAGTAATATTCAATCAAAACGTAAAATTCGTTTAGTTCGGGTGTGTTATAGAGACATCTAACAGACTGGTCGGGAATCGAACCTGGTATCTACGTAACGTGCTGATAACATCGCAGCCGGCGAGTTATTCCAAAAATTTCTGACTGAGATACCAAGTACGGTCGGCAAAGAACGGAAGGATATTTAATTTATGTTAATATATTTTTTTTAATGTTTTGTCGATATTTTAGTATGTTATTGCTTAACGAATAAACAAGTACTTCTAATTATACCCAAAAAAAGTTACCATTTATATTAAAAACGTTTAATAAAAACAATATATTAGTCATTTTAGAGCCACAAAATAATCTAATGCCATCGGTTTCGACCGCAACAACCCGTTAATTTATCTTACGAAATAATCGACTACATAAAATCATAAAATCGGGTTATAAACTATCCTTTGCCTAAATCCAGGTTATACATATTAACCATCTGTGTAGGTGCCAAAATTTATCAAATCTGTTTAGTAGTTTTCCCATGAAAGACACATTTCCATCCATAACTTCCTAACTAAATACACTAGTTAAATAATAATTTTGATGAGATAGTGTTAAATTTCCAATTGAAATGATCTTGGTTTCAATTACCCACTTCGTAGACATAACAAAAACAATAAATCAATTAATTAAATAGTAACATCCGCTTCCTCTGCTGTCGCTACCAAAAAAGGTCCGCCATATCATTGATGCGTGGCTCTATACCTGTGTTTTACTTTTTTATTTCCCTGCCGGTCGCCTCGAGGCACAGGCGCATACATCCATACATCCATATAGCATGTTGTTGCATGCAGTGTATGGGTAGCATGCCTGCCGTTATGGATTGATGGGACAATTTTTTAAATAGGCGATCAGGTAAGTTTAAAAAATTATCGCCTATATTATATTATATTAATTAAATATTATTATTGATCGCCTATTTAAACTACGGTGGCCGGTCCGTTAGGCCATTGTTTGTGCTGACAAACAATGGCCTAACGGACCGGCCACCGTAGGCACGGGCATGCGGGCGGCGAGTAATGGGCAACTCGCTGTCCGATCATGGACCATGCCCGGGTCGGCGGCGCGTTGAGTTCCACGCGCGTCTCAAAGAGTGTCAGTATAATGACTGGGCCCCGTTTTAGAGGTTCAAAGCCTGCCGGGGTCGCACATCTTACTGAATTACCGTGACTCAGGAACGTAAAGGGCTATTGAAGGACACCGTGGATTTTAGTCAGTACCAGTCTGACAGTCCCTCCCGCTCTGCCCTGGGTCCCTGGGTGGGAGGACTCATTTGATGAGTTTACCACGGTAAAAAAAGGGGTTCACCCTTGTTTGGTAGAACAACTTTTGATCGAATGTTACTAATTCGAACAACGTTTGAGAAAATATTCAGTTTGTATAATATCGGTTAACATAATTTTCATTTCATCGAATCTTTATTTGCCCAACAACATTTGCGCTATTGATCAAAATGTATAATATTCATTTGATATAAAGTTCATTTGATGTAATGTTCAGTTGGTATTTAACATTCATTTTATCGAATATTCGATTGGTGTAATGTAATGCAGAAAAGAAAACATTGTAAATATTTGTTCCGTCGATCTACCTTGGTAGGTGGTAATCAGCAACTTAACTAAGGATGCAAGAGCGAGCGAAGCGAGCTCGGGACTTGGGGCAGCCCGACGCGGACAGGTTAGGTTCGAAGGGGATGGCCATCCCCTTCGTGTTAGGTTACTTTAAACCTTGCAAACAGAAATAGGAGCCCCGCGAAGCGGGGCTCCGTCAAGCTACCTCGGTAGGTAGTTATCAGTAATATACGCTCGCCCTTGCATCCTTAGTCAAATTGCCTTATTGCTATAATAGGAGCCCCGCTTCGCGGGGCTCCTATTTCTGTTTGCAAGGTTTAAGGTAACCCGAGTCGGGGTGCCCCAAGTTCCGAGCTCGCTTCGCTCGCTCTTGCATCCTTAGTAAAATTGCTGATTACCACCTACCAAGTTAGCTCGACGGAGCCCGATTTTTTAGACAATGAAAGGAAACGAATTATTAATTAACTGAATATTCGATAAGATACTTCGACTAAATCATTATTAGTCTAGTGAAACATTAGTTTAAATTAAATTAGTGCATTTGAAAATTCGGTCAAATGAAATTATTTCAAAGAAATAAATAGGCTAAATAAAAATTTACCAATTAATTATTCGGTGAAATGAATAATTCTACGAAACGACTTTATTGTAACCAAAATTAGCCGGAGTGATTTTCGACGAAACGTTGTTCTGCCAAACAAGGGTAAACCAAAAAAAGGGATCTGTCCGAGGCCACCACCCGCACTGCGCCCGCGTGGTGGATTATGGCACACTCCCTCTCACAGAGAGGAGGCCTGTGTCCCAGCAGTGGGAACATTATAGGCTGATTATGATTATGGCTCTAGTCAAAGAGACATATTCTAAACATTTTGGGAATGATTCACAAAATTGTTTTTGTTAAATCATGATGATAGTACAAGAGTCGATAGGATTATAATTAATGATAGCGATCAGCTGGTCATAGATTAACAAGCTCTTTTGCTATAAAATAATGTTTAAACTTTCATGTTTATCTAGCTATATTTCACATTGGCGACCGACACGGTTGGCAGTGGTTCCCGCACGGAATAATATTAATTTGTATGACCTACAAGAAGTTGTTCTGGGTCTGAGTGTTCCGAAACACAGACGTAGGCAGAGAGTTCCACTCCTTCGCAGTCCGCAGACATCATCATCAGCCTATAATGTTCCCACTGCTGGGACACAGGCCTCCTCTCTGTGAGAGGGAGTGCGCCATAATCCACCATGCAGGCCCGGTGCGTGGCAGATGTCACATGTCTTCGAATTTTTGGTTCTAGGACATACCGGTTTCCTCACGATGTTTTCCTTCACCGTTTTGAGAGCAGTGATGATGGAATAAATTACACCAAGTAATGCGCCTGGCGGGGTTCTAACCCACGACCTACAACTCGTAAATTGGGACCGATACCACTGGGCCACCACTGGTGTACGCATTATAAAAGACGTTTTTCTACATAATGTAACCTAGCTCTACATAAAATAAAGTCCACGTCGCTTGCTACCAAACAGCTGTCGGCTCTGCGATCATTAATCATTGGCCACAATGTCAATGGTCGGGGATCGCCAGACCATAGATAATATCACTGTGAGCGCGACCTTTTTGTAAAAATCCATCGTTTTTTGTTCAACCCTTACTGATGTTTGGATGAATGATAGATATTTAAAGTTTATTTTGTAAATGATAAATCGTTTTGTAGTTTTAGTTAGGTTAACGTGAATATTTAAAATAATATTGACTTTGATTTTGATGATTTTGATTGAGAACAAACATTCTTTGTCAATTTAATGTTACTGGCATCATTTTTTTTGTGTGTTTATTAAACTTTTTATGTACAGATGTACACACAATTAATATACAGGAAATTATAATTATAGTTGATACTAAAGTACAAAGGCACTGCTTATATCTATAGAAATTTCTGCAAGTCGACCCTCTTAATTTCAAATCTTCTCCTTCTTTGTCCTCGCCTCATCCCGTTACGCGGGGTCTTAATTTCAAATGAGAACCTAATTTAATTATAACGCTAAAAAAATGTGTTAGTACAACACATGTTTTTTTAGCGTGGTAAAATCATCAAATGAGTCCTCCCACCCAGGGCAGAGCGGGATTGACTGTCAGACTCGTGCTGACTAAAATCTACGGTGTCTTTCAATAGCCCTTTACGTTCCGGTCCGGGGTCACGATAATTCGTGAGTTCCGCGACCCAAGTAGGCTTTGGCTCTCTAAAGAAAAGACATAGGATAACTATTATCCCAATATTACGTGCCTTTGGCATAATTTTCGACATAAATATCCCAAAGTAAGCCCACCCCGCTCGACACAGAGCTTCAAAACAATAATACATTACATTAACTCAGTCTGAACTCAAACCAGTCGATAATTTAGAGAAACGAACGTTACTCAATATTATATTGTGTTCAATGTTCTGTCCACCCACCAGCTGCTTAGTCGTGAATATATGGGGGGATCGGGTTAGCTTCCGCTTTTACGAAATCTCATTGTTTGTAATCTATACTTAGACTAGCTGCTGCCCGCGACGCTGCGTGAATGCGTTGAAGAAATAAAGGTACACTGCTCGTTCTCCGTAGGTGATAGCGTGATAATATGTAGCCTATATGTTGAGCCGACTTCAAATTTGAAGTAAATCCATGCAGTACTTTTTGAGTTTATCACGGAATTATTGAATAGATTTTTTTTTTCGTATATGGTAGGTTTTTCTTAGGGTGTAAAAGAATCCCTACCGCTTTGTCTGGAAAGGACTGTCAGACCTACACGTGGTCTCCATTCGAGAACCTTCCTAATCCACCTTTTGTCGGCTCTGCGGCAGACATGACCAGCCCACTGCCACTTCAGCTTGCTACAGATTTCGACAATATCTATAGCAGGACTTTTACTGACTAAAAAATTTACTCTGATCCTTCATGATAAAACTATCTACTAATTATAACTTGATAGGAACTTGGTTCAGGCCCGGACTCCACCAAAGCGGAGACGAGAGGAGATGTGTTTGAATAACCAATCAGATGTCCACATCTCCTCTCCGCTTAGCTTCAGTGATAGACATTTGAATCCGGGCCTAATACCGGCTCCCGGACTATACATTATGATACCAGTAGCAAAAAAAAAACAACTACAGTTATTAAATTAATTAAAAAAATTAACGGTTCTTTACATAAATCTAAAGAAATGTTAATAAAGAAAGTAATAATATTGTGACTGAGACTTTCACCTTATTAATTTCAATGACAAGACAAATTGTATTGACAAACACATAATACTACTTTTTTGACGAAGCTGGTTGAGTGTGAAGTACTTGACACCGATTTTGGAAATAAAAGTTGGATGTACAAGTATACCCACAGAGAATTTTACACAAGATATTTCTTTTTTTTTTTGTGAAATGACCCATCTCGCCCGAACGAAATAAACCGGAAGGTACCGTCAGACTCTTATTAACCAAAAATCAACCCTGGTCCTTCAATAGCTCTTTGCGTTCTAGGAACAGGGTTATCTTTGAAGTCGTTCGTTCATTTTTTTTTCCCAAACTGGGCATTTCTCCTGTATTTTTGATGCGTTTACAAACATTAAAATTTAAAACTCAGACACACAAACACTCAGATCTGGAACAACTACTTGTAGATCATACAAATATTTGTTCTGACCGGGAATCGAATCTGCGACAGGGCACGGCAGTCTGATTGCTCAGCCACTGCGCCCACTGCGCCAACCTTTAAACATGACATCACGCATAGTTTTCGAAGAGTATTTTTCAAAAGACTTCCTAAAAACAACTAAATGGATATGGATGATATTTTTTTGGCACCTACACAGATCCAAACTAATATTATAAATGCGAAAGTAACTCTGTCTGTCTGTCTGTCTGTTACGCTTTCCCGCTTAAACCTCTCAGCCGATTTTGATGAAATTTGGCACAGACAATCTTTAGACCCTGAGAAAGAACATAGGCTATCAAAACACCACGCGGGCGGAAGCTGGTAGTTTATAACTTGGATTAACACAATGGGATATTTTTTATCCCAATACGTTCCCATGGGATACCAGCAAATTTCCCGCAAGCAACAGGGTCATGGGGTGCTAAGACAGGAAACCTCCACGTGCGCCCGTGGACTGGAGTTCCCTCTCGGATACGTCCGGGGGAAAGACCAGTTTTTCGGGCCGGTGCACCCTGGGATGCGGGCAAAAACTCTTCCTTAGGCACTGTGTGCCTAAGGGGTCTCTTTGCCCGTATGCGAATAGCCTGTCGTGTGGACGCTCCAACGCGTGTCCCTCTGATCAGCAGAGGGCACAACGGCGGAGCGGGCTTGCGGACGGTGAGTGATGGGTAGCTCGCCGTCCAACCAGGGACCAAGCCCGGGTCGGTGGCGCGTCGTGTTTCGCGCCAAATGCCTGCTAGGGTCGCGGGTTTTTTCTTAACCCAGGATACCGTGGCCCTGGAATGTAAAGGGCATCCGAAGGAACACGGGTGGATTAGTCAGTAAGAGTCTGACAGTCCTTTCCGCCCCACCCAGGGCGGGAGGACTCATTTGATGATTTTCATCATCATCATCATCATCAGCCTATAAAGTTCCCACTGCTGGGACACAGGCCTCCTCTCTTGAGAGGGAGTGGGCCATAATCCACCACGCGGGCCCAGTGCGGGTTGGTAGATGTCACATGTCTTCGAATTTTTGGTTCTAGGACATGCCGGTTTCCTCACGATGTTTTCCTTCACCGTTTTGAGAGCAGTGGTTTTGTGGCAGTGCAGTGGATGATTTTACCACCTTAAAAAAAAAAAGCAACAGGGTCATAATTATTAAGCCACAGTAAATCATAGATTCTTATTAATTACCTAAGTATGTTCCAAAAATCTCAAAATAAACAATAATTAAAATTTCATAATGCGGTCACCAATCACAATGATATCCTCGCCGACTGTCGCTTACCCCGCCGACCTTTGGAACCCGGATATTAGTTTTAAAGCAAACAATACGATTTTGAGTGCACGCTCTCAGCAATCGTGGGGTGCCTATCTTATTCATAGCGTTATTATAAAGTGTTTTGACAGAAGGTTTAAATAACATAATAACTCAATATTTACAGCCGCACAGGCCGATCTTTCGAGTTAAGCTGCGCTTGCCGAAATTGGTCTGTGACCTTCTCTCATAGCGAGTTCCTCCGTGCCTCAGAAAGCACGTAAAGCCGTTGGTCCAGGCTGTCATTTGTAGATCTTTGATAGTCGTTACTATTAGTCAGAAGCTCTAAAAGTCTGACAACCAGTCTTACCATGGGGTATCGTATTTCCCCAGTTACTGGGTTGTGGAGGTTATGGTAATACTGATATTCAGCTGCATCTGGTTCGACTGGAAGCCGACCACAATATAGTTGGGAAAAGACAGACAGATGATGATGGGCAACAGGCGTACCGTCAGCGTAACTTTAATTCAAGTCTATGAGCTCCTTGTGTTATGAGTTGAGCTACACGGTAACTGACATATGCTTGCACTGACTGGACAAGTCCACTCAAATCTGTGTGGTTCTTCCTTCAAAGGACCATCTCAGACACCTGCATGGTTCTCAAATATAACTTTACTGTGACCTCTGAGTTTGTTTCGAATGTTTCTTCTCAGAGTAGTCAGGTAGATACGAAACACTGGCCTCGTCTAGTTTAAAAATAGTGTCTTTTAATTATGTTTTACTAGCTGTTGCCAGCGGTTTCACCCGCTGCAACTCGAAAATTATCCCACGGGAACATAAAATCGGGATAAAAACTATCCTGTGTTAATCCAGGTTATAAACTATCTGTATACCAAATTTTAGCCAAATCCGTTCAGTGGTTTTTGCGTGAAAGAGTAACAAACATCCATACATCCATACATCCATACTTACAAACTTTCGCCTTTATAATATTAGTAGGATTACACACTATAAAGCTGGCAAGGCTCAGTTGAAAACCAGCGTCAGGCTCCCTGTGGCCTGGCTTTGTGCTGAACTGAGCCTATTTGGCACAGCCGTGAGGCACACGGTACCTACTTTTTGTGATTATTTTTTATTTATATTGTATTCTTGTGTAAAACTGTGTGCCAAATGCGTGCCAAATAAACTTATTTTCTTTCTTTCTTTTTGACGTGTAAAAGAGTTAGCTAAATAAAGATCATTTATCATTTTCATTTCTGACTTGTTTTTCTGCAGTTCCCTGGCCTGTGTCAGTCAGATATCGGCAGTGAATCAGACTGAAGTATCAAGTCGTAATCGATCGATCAGTATTGTGATCGTCTGCGTCGACTTTGTCCGCATCTCCTATCTTAGTACTGATGAAACGATCGTTACTGAGTTCTTTGTTAAATAAATTTTAGAATTTTTAAAGATATTTTTGAAAAGCTATCGTGTGAAGAAATATTTGTATGATCTTCAAGTAGTTGTGGGTCTGGGTGTTTGTGTATGTGAGTTTCTATGTTTGTAAACGCACCCACGATACAGGAGATATTTCTAGACCTATTGTGGGGCAACGTTTTATAAAAAAAAAAAGTTTTCTAGAAAGAATTTCCTAATAGCCATATTTTCGGGATAGTAGCTGGAGATCGAATGCTATGTGTCTCGGTTTGATTCTCGCAAGGTACAAATATTCGTATGACCTGCTAGTAGTTCCTAGTGTAGGGCAGAGTTTTTTTTTTAAAATACAGGATCTAGTGTACTTGTGGACAAAGTTAGGCGGTGTCCTGCATGAGCGACAAATACGCCGTGACGCGACGCATTATGAAGTAAATCTTTTACTAATATTACACACATCAAAAGTGTCTAGGGATCAACATATATTTTTGCAATAACTTTTCTCATGATTGATATTAATTAAAATGTTCTTTAAGGATTCATCAAATAAAGTGTTATCGTTTGTCACAGTAACGATAAACCAAGTCACCTTTGCATTCATAAAGAAATTTGCCATTTTCCTAATAAAGGGATTTTTGACATTTGAACCACTAACATTAAAGTTCGAAAAAAAGACTGAAATAACAGTTTTCTTTAAAATTTTATTGGGTAACTTAAACAATTAATAATAATAATAATAATAACCATTTTATTTCAGGCTACTTGGGCCCATAGATATATACCTTATAGACTAACATATATATTGTTATAGTACAGTTTGTGTTAGTATAAAGAAACTTAAGCCTATGTTAGTAAACACTTCACTTGGCACTATTTTGTAGCGCACTCCAGTGGCACTTGTCCGCGGAAACGACGGAACACCACGTCCTGCGGCCAAAAGTTCTCCTCCATGACGAGGTGCAGCAAACATGTTGGTACACGCACCACGAACGCCTTGAAATTGACGTTGCGGCGCGATTCCAGCAGCTGAACTCTCGGCGTGTACTTGATCTTTTGACGCACGTACTCCACGATGTCCTCAGCCTTAGTGGTGTAGTGTAGGCGTGAGATATACACCGGAGTATTCGGCTTAGCAGCACGTATAGTGTTGGGCTCCACAGGAGCCGTGCCGCAGCGGTTCTTGTTGGTTCGCTGACGGCGCTTCCTCCTTTGCACCGTCACGAAACCATCATCATCAGCCCGCTTCGATGCCTTTTCCGGCATGGGCTTCACAGATGTGGCGACCTTGCCCACAGCAACGATGTTTTTTGCTGACTCTGTTGACATGGGCAGCTGATTGGGAGGTCGGGAAACTCGAGCAGCGGAGCACAGAGGAGCCGCAGGGGCAGGAGCGGAGCTGCGGGGCGCGCATGTTGCACGTTTTGCAGGCTCAGCATTCGACGGCGACGGCGCGGGCGACGACAAAACCGCTGACGCAAAACTTGCCCCCGATACATTGAGGCCCGCACCGCGACATACGTTGATATTGGATGCACTCGATGGTGACCCAGTTACCGCTACCGTTTTACGCAACTCTATAACTTCATTGCGCAAATCGGCAACTGTAATTTGGGATGCATCCAACCTCTTCTGGACATCCACAAGACTTGCCTTCAGAAACACGATGTCTTTCAGTAGGCTCGTTACATCGACGTGGTCGAAAGTGACGGGAGGGAGCTTGTGCAGCTAGTTAGTTAATAATCCGTGTTTCTACCGCGAACACTAACAACACAAGAACATCGGTTTGGCATACTCAAAATGAGTTCATCCAAATCACGCTGTGGAATGGCCGCCCATGTTCGTTGCAACAACAAAAAAAGGTCTTCTTGCGACTGGATACCCTCCATATTCGGCAGAGCTCTTCTCTGTAGCATATCCCATGCATGCTCAATCGGGTTCAAGTCTGGCGACTGAGCAGGCCAGGGCAGGACATTGATGTTAGCTGCGGCGAGAGTCTGTCTTACAACTCTTGCGGTGTGCGGTCGTGCATTATCATGCATTAACTGAAATAAGGGACCGATTTGCACTTGTAGAGGAACGATGACGTCTGATACAATCGTCTCAGCATAAATTTGAGCGTTGAGGTTGCCTCTGATCCAAATCAACTCAGTTCTTCCGCCGATCCAAATACCCGCCCATACCATGATGGTTCCACCACTATAAGGATGGACTTCCTGGCAGGATTTTAATCGCTGTTGGCGTCCAGGGGTTCTCCAGTGTCGTATACGTCTTGTATCCGGTCTCATACCAAAACGAGACTCATCAGAAAAGCACACGAAACGCCATTGTTCTTCTGCCCAATTTCTGTGTTCAAGAGCCCATTGATATCGAATCCTACGATTGTGCATTGCTATAGGTGGTACCCGTAGCGGTCTTCGGGAATGAAGGTTCACTTCATGCAAGCGGTTTCTGACTGTTTGGTCGCTAATTAAGTTCCCTGAAGAGTGATGAAGCCTCACGGCTAACATCATGGCGGTTATTGTTGGAGCTCTTCGAGTTAAGATTTGAATGTATCGGTCTTGTCTCCGTGTGGTGCAGCGATACCGTCCTACATGGCGCTCAGCCACGGTACCAGTGCTTCGGTAACGTGTCCAAAGTCGACTGATAACACTCTGACTTGTATTCAGAGCTAAAGCCACAGTACGTTGCCGGGAACCAGCTTCTATCATTCCCACGGCTCTGAGCATTTCTTCCCTGCTTAAATGACGTCGCCGCTCCATAATAACGTTGGTTTTAATCAGTAGTAGGGAAACAGTAGCACTAATAATGTCTTCAATGCGTTGTATGTTTTTATAGGGAAAATATTGACAGCTGATTTTCATCTTTTACTCGAATTTGATTTACAGTTCCTGATTCAAATTATGAAATGCACCAAAAAGGATCCATATAAATTTATAAAATCATAAATTTATTACAAAGCCACATCTCAATCTCAAGAAATCCGCATAAAAATGCTTGATCCCTAGACACTTTTGATGTGTGTATATTAATAATAGTAGTTGAAACTGTTCAAATTGTGTCGCGCCGCTCACGCAGGACACCGCGTTACACATAAATTTTAAAAAGTAATTTTAGGTATCAAAGATCTACAAACTTAATAAGGGATATGTGAATGTATTTTCATACTATTTCTGCCCAACCTATAAGCGTGATATCACGTTTGCAAATTTCATAATTCGCGGCTTTATAAATGTTGTTTTGTCAACCGGTAGCGAGTCTCGATAAGCAGTTTATTTTTTAATAATTCTTAATGTCATAAAAATATTGATCGGCCGCCATTTTGTATGCAAAAAAGAGACACAGGTTAGCTGTCACTGTCACTCATACTTATCGGAACATCTAATGAACGGGTTTTATGTTAAGGCGCGTACTGACTGGCGTTAACTGTAAGGCCCGGTTTCCTTCAAAGCGGAGAAGGATTTGTAATTAGCGGAGACGAGATGTGAGCTGTGTGTAGCGGAGATGTGAGATATCATCATATCAGACAGCATGGAATAGGGTGCGCCACGGCACTAAACTATATAGAAAAATGAGACATTTCCTCTCGCGTTATCCATTTCGGATAACGCGGAGAGAGGAAATGTCTCATTTGCCGAGGCTATGGCTACGGGTCCACTGAGGTGGAGTGGAGCGGTCCAGTGCAGAGTTCAGGTGGCCCTCCATGACGTCTCACAAAAAAAGAAAAGTAAAGAGATAGGTATTTCCACTTAAGCGGAGCGGGTCGGAGCGGACCGGAGCTGGGTAGAGCGGAACTGTTTTCCTATTGCTAACTAAATGAATACGCATGTGAGTGAGTCGCCTCGCTCCGCACAGCCCCGCCCCGCCCCTCTCCGCTCCGCTTCGCTCCTCTCTCGGCGCTAGCCTAATCTAGCCTGTTTTCCCGGTATTTTAAACAAGTCCGCTCCTTCCGCCATAGCTGTTTCAGAAGTGATGTAGATTTCAAGGCACGTGATTGGTGAATCGCATCACTCGTGTCCGCTCTGATCCGCTCCGCCTCAGTGGAACCGCAGCCTAAAAGGAAAGAAGATGTGGAATAACTAATTTTGATTGATTCTTTAAAACACATCTCCTGTCATCTTCGCTCCTCTCCGCTTTGGTGGAAACCGGGCCTGATGTTGCTGATAGGCTTGAACATTCAACTTGTAACAGAATATCAAGCATTCTCTGATATTAAGTTTGTTATACTGAGCAACGAGTAGAGTCAAAAATCGCTAAGCAAATCTTCATTATACTTCTAACACTAGTTAGTACTCGCCTTTACTCGTATAGGTATAGTATGATCAACCGCATGTTTGTGGTAGCAAGTTCTTTTTTTTTGGAAGCCTGTTTTGTCCCACTACTGGGATAAGGACTCTCCCACGTCCTTCCAAACTTTGTTATGTTTTATTTTTGCTGGTAGCAACAACTAAGTATATATTATATTGAGCTGTCCAGGCTTCGTACTTCATAAATAACTAGCTGACCCGTGCCCACTTCGTTGGGCAGTATTTCGGCTAATATGTATGATATCTTTATAGTTTATAGCCTATAGCACTCACGGATAATGTAGCTTTCTACCAGTGAAACAATTTTTAAAATCGGTTCATTACTTCCGGATTACCCCCTACATACAAACTTACGAACATACAAACTTACAAACAAATGTTACCTCTTTATAATATTAGTATAGATAATATTAGTATAGATAAATCATCTACCTAGCCTTTTCCTAACAATATTGTGGTCGGCTTCCAGTCGAGTTTCCTCCGTGTCTCGGAAAACACATAAAGCCGTTGGTCCCGGCTGTCATTTGTAGATCTTTGACAGTCGTTACTATTAGTCAGAAGCTCTAAAGTCTGACAACTAGTCTCACCACGGGATATCGTATTACCCAGTTACTGTGTTGTGGAGGTCCGATAGGCAGTCGCTCCACGTAAAATACTGATATTCAGCTGCATCTGGTTCGACTGGAAGCCGACCACAACATTGTTGGGAAAATGCAATGATGTTAATCCTGTTATCAATACAAAAATCTTAAAAAACAACTGTCCACCATTTGTCAAATGAAATTAAAACCATCGAAAAAATAGACCTGCTAGATAAAACGACAGCGACATTCCAAAATCAGCAGGAACCAATATAATACATAAATACACTAATATACATATACACATAAATATACATAAGTTAACGAGACCTTTTTTGTGTCGGACCAACCTCGGCGACCATGTTTTTTTGGTCCTTTTTTACCGGCCAAGCGGAATTAGGGATCATTCGAACAGTTGCTTGATTCAATTTGTAACGGCTTGTTTAATTTGTTCTGTTTTTTTTTTCATCTAAATGTTTGATTCTAATAAAGGGTGGGTAAAGATGTTATTTGGCGTTACTAAAAAGGTTTTTTTTTAGTTTTCTACCTATGTTTTTTTTCTTTTTTTTTGTGTTGTGAATCGTATGGGAAAGGTGTCAATGGATGTCTTTTTTCTTACGAATTTCTTTAGTGGAGTAATAAGAATTTGTTGAGTCATAACCAGTCTATAACGTTCCCAATGGTGGGACAATGATATTCTCTCCTGTGAGGTTCTAATACTTTGGAGGCACTGTGGGTTGTTGGATGGCACAATGTATTCGAATATTTAGAGAAATGTTGGAGTTTCGAAAATAAATCTTAATATTATATTATAATTAGTAGTTTTGGATAAATAATTATGAAATAATATTATTCGTAACATTTATAAGGTATTACTTTTTCTAATGGTGAGAATTAGATTAAAAAAATGTGTTTAATTAGAAAAATAAACCGTTGGTATAATTTATACTACAACTACATAACACTTCTAAATATCATTTTCATAACTTAAAGAGTACAGAAATCTAAAAAAACACTACAGAACCCGTTGCTCTACTTCCTACCGCACTTGACATACCGTATGCCTTTTTTTCCTTTCTGAGTTTGTAAGAATTTTGTTAAACACATCCCTGGGACAACACACCGAACCTTTTTTGTAAAAAAAGACTAAACTCTTAATAATTTGTAACTATACTGATTTGGAGCTAAACAACTGTGTTTTAGCGATTAATTTGATTTACAAGTTTGACATGATTTCTTACTAATATTGTATTTGTTTTCATAAAAACTTTTTTTAGACCGTACCATGTCTGTTGTTACCTAATTCGGAGTCGTGAATACCGCGGCCCTGGAAGGCTAAGGGGATGGGAAGGAACGAGTTTTGAGTATGATGATACACTTGGTCGCGGGTCTCATGAATTACCGTGACCCCGGAACGTAAAGGGCTATTGAAGGTCACCGTGGATTTTAGTCAATACGAATCTGATAGTCCCTCCCGCTCTGCCCTGGGTGGGAGGACTCATTTGATTATTTCACCACGTAAAAACAAAAGTTTTTCCGGAACGGAAGAACCCTTTTTAACCATTTTTAAACTTCCAAAAAACGATTGGCAAAACGATTGACTGCAGCGTAGCGTATCGAAGATTCGATTTTCGTACGAAATAAAAAAAATGTATGATTTCAAAGTACTTAGTTGTTTTGGGTGTTTGTATTAAGTGAGTTAAACCGCCTTACCACAAAAAAATAAACACCCGTTGAACGCTTCTCTAAAAAAAGTGTAATTGCATAACGACCCTTATATCAAGGAGAAATTTTAATATCGTATTGACGTTGTCAATTTTTTTAAACAAGTGTTCAACGGGTACTTAATTTTTTGTGGTAAGACGGTAAATGTTCATAAACACACCCACGACACAAGTTGAACTAGCAGAACAAAGTTTAAACTAACAAATAAAAAAATACATATAACAATATAATTAACAACCCAACATAAAAAAGGCTAATTTTAACAGCTTCTTTACAAATACAAAGAAAAAAATCTTTTAACTAATTGAATGATTACTGTGCTCAGTAACTGGGGGCGGGGGAGACGTGTCGTGGGCGGGCCTTAACAGTAACCAGCAATTATCTTTGAGCTATGGCTTCGGATGAGCTACAGACGCTACAGTTATGATTTGTTTGAAGAATGATGTATTGTGTGTTGTTTTTTGTTCGTTATAAGATGACGTGTTTATCCTAATTTTGGATGTTGGTCAAAATATTATGTCAGATTTTTTTTTATTTGAAGTAAGAAATGGACTTTGTGTCTATTACTGGATAAAACCCGCCCTGTTCCTTCCAAAGCCTGCCGGGGTCGCGTGACTTATCAGGTGACTCCGGAATCTAAAGGGTTATTGAAGGACACCGTGGATTTTACGAGTAGTCTGTACAAGTCTGTCAGTCGCTCCCGCTCTGCCCTGAGTGGGAGGACTCATTTGATGATTATACCCACCGTGTAAAAAAATACCTGTTCCTTCAATTTGCGTTTCTTTGCGTACCAAAGACTCAGTAACTCTTTCGAATAATGTTATCCTGGCAGACATTGGTTATATCAGGCGTCATCATGAGAAACGACCCTTTTTTCTTTTCTTTGTTGTGAGGTAAAATTAATTATCAACACAACCGCCCTGAGTGGACTGTCTGACTCCTGTTAACTAAAAATCAACACTGTTCTTTCAATTTACGTTTAAGTTCTAGGGTCACGGTACCTCTGCAGATATGGTCCGGTGACTTATAGTACGCTAGTATTATATTATCTTTGCTTATAGTAACAGCCCTAATTTACAAGTCGCCTGGTGTGATTTATGTCATCACCACTCCTTTCAAAACGGTGATAGAAACTACTCTAATCACTTTGTACCATAAAACTTATCTAGGTCTGCGTGGTGGAAAGAATAATCTTCTTATACAGGGTGGAATCGAAATCATGGTTTTAATCTAAGGCTCTACTCACGATGCTGATTGCATTACGGCTAATAAATCGCAAATCAAAAATATTACTAATGTAATTATGGACACCTTTAAAAATGTAGTATGTCACACTGCAAAGGCTTAGTATGCAAACAAACACGTAAACGTAATAAAAAATAAATCATAAACTCGAAAAGTCCTAAAGTATCAAAATTTTAAAGCGCAATACACCGCGCGCGGAACGAAAATTAAACAAACATCAAATAATATTAGGCGAAGATACTTGCATTAATAACGTTTCTGGGGGCCAATTCTCGGCTTTAGAAATGGTGTCGAACTTGACAAAAATTTCTAATGACGTAATTTTTTCGACAAATTTTAAAAGTTGCTATTCTGGGGATGTCGAATTCGACATTTCGACATTCGACGAGTGCTTCTGAGCAGTAGAGATGTAATGTCGATTGTAGAGATACGTCATTTCTGAGTGAATTTGTTGAGTTTTGGATTGTACACTGTTTTCTTTTCTTTAGTTTTTAAATAAAATACGGCTTGGCATGTCATACCTACTGGAAATTCGATTTATACTCTTGATTTTTGCATTGTGTTTTCTTGAAACGACGACCTTCTCACAATTAACAAACTCTGTAATTTGTGTACCCACGATTGCACTAGAAACCACTGAAAGATGGACGAGTTTATTAGCATTTTCTCTCGGAGTTGTTGGAAAGTGGCGAGCAACTGGCCAATACACGGCGACAACAGCGCACTTATCCCGCCGTCGATATTTACGATTTGAGCGAAACAAAGGTCACTAAAATAATTCCCCTCCATGTTAAAATAAAAGAAATCATGAAATGTAAAACAACGCAGCCCACTAGTGATTTATAAACACAGAGTCCATGTAAACATAACAAAAGACGCAAATGACAGACAATCAACTGTCAAACTGATTATTTTTACGTTAAACGTTTCGTTTCATACTAAAATAATTAGATTTAGTCTGCGTTTTAAAACAAAATCATTCATTCACGTATAGTTACCTAAAACGGAACGTGCGATTGTTCATAATGGTAACATTATGCTCACTCGACTCGACATTTACGTGACATTTATTTCTATTTTGACTGAGAATACGGATTTCTGCTCAATTCGACATTTTTTGGTAGAGATAGAGATATTTTTGATAGACATAGAGATCGACTTACAATCTTGAACTCGAGAAAAATGGCGAATATCGAGAATTGGCCTCCTGAGTTCCGTAATACGATTAGTATCTTTAGTAGCGCCCGAGTTTAAAATATTGCTCATTAATAAAATTTCATCCTGTAGAGAGAAGGCTTGAGTCCATGAAAACATTTGATTCTTGATTTTAATTGTAATTTTCTTTTGTTACAGGAATTCCACAAAAATGACAGCTAGCAGTTGATGAATAAACGAGAAACAAAAGAATAACTGCAAACATGGACAACACGAAACAAGAAATACCTCCCTCTCTTTCTTTCACAGAGAGAATACCAACATTAAAAGACATCAATGTAAAAGATAAAAGCATAGACAAAATGAACATGACCATAGACTTTAGACATAGACCATATGTGATATACAACAATTTTAGCAACAATAGAATGAAAACTAGAAAAGAAGGAGTCACTTATTGTTTTATAAGTGTCATTCTTAGCTTTATATTTGGTTTAGCAATAGGAATAGTCCTAATGAGTGGTCAATACGAAGAAAAGATTACCGTAAAAGATAGACCAACGACACTACATAATATGAACACGGTAAAACCAGAAGTGAAGTCAGAAAACAATAGATTTACCGCCGTATCTTTTACTGGTAAAGAAAACAAATACAACAAAGATATCTACCCGAAAGGATTAACAGAAGTTATGAAGGATATCTTAAAAGATACGAAAAATGATAACAGACATCCATTTGTGTTGAACAAGACATTCGTTCCTGATGCCACAACAGTTCTATATGATAATATCTTCTGGGGACCTCAGATTGAAGATGCTATGCCTCAGGGCTATGGAGAAAGTTCAGCACAAATCTGGGAGGAATATATAGATGAAACTGAGGTTGTAAAAATGGAGGCAGGATGTGGGAGGATGCAGAATCGTCTAGTCACTTTCAAAGATGGTTTGCAAGCGTGTGTCAGATACAGGCAAAATACTGATCAAATTCAAGGCGAAATATTCAGTTTCTACGTCGGCAGGTTACTAAATTTAACGAATTTAGCTCCGTCTGTGGTCAGAATTGTCGATTTGAAAGACAGACTTTGGAAGAATGTAGCCAATGATATAGTTACAGCTCAATGGAACTCTAATAGAGCTGTTGTATTAACACAGTATATACCAAGCTTAGAATCAGCATCAATACCAGATGTATTTAGACCTACAAATAGACATTTGAATAAATTGGATATACTCAAAATGTCTTTAAAAGAAAACGATACGGAGGTTAACAAACAGATATTGATAGACAAACTGAGAGTCAAGGAATTGAAATTGAAACAAGAATTGCAGAACTTCAGTCATATAGATTTAAAATTGAATAAGAAAACGATTGACAGATTCTTAGAGCTTGCTCAATGGTCTGATTTGATAATTTTTGATTATCTAACAGCAAATTTAGACAGGATAGTGAATAATCTATTCAATTACCAGTGGAATATAAATATCATGGACGGACCAGCACATAATTTAGCGAAGAAAATGGACAGTGGGTTACTAATATTTTTAGATAATGAATCAGGATTATTACATGGTTATCGACTTTTGAAGAAATACAATGTGTATCATAGTTTAATGTTAGATAATTTGTGTGTGTTCAGAAAAAGGACTGTGGATTCTTTGAAGAAACTTTATAGTACGAAATCGGTAGGAACTTTGCTCAGTGATATGTTTCATAAGAAGAATTCAGTGGTAATAAGGGATATTTTGCCGTCGTTACCGGAGAAGAATGCAAAGATATTGATTGAAAGGATAGGTAAAGTGTTGAGTCAGGTTGAGAAGTGTGAACAGAATTTTAGATAGCATCGTCTTTTTGGAATGTCGCACTGAAATTTGTATAAAAATTTTCTTCTAAATATAAAATGACTGGACTAGATTTCATATCATTTGTACAAAAATGTAATAGCATGGATAAATTATTATATACAGTCAACACAAGCTACATCATCAGTCAATTGTAAATTATCTATTTAGATCGTTAGTTATTGCAACAATGATAACTTACTTACACATCAAAGAAAGTTTGTGATCATTGAATAAACAATTTCTTTTTATTTCATGGTTAAATGATTTATTTTTATTTTCATTATTCCAAAATATAGACATATAGAAATATGTCTATATTTTGGAATAATTAATCGAATAAGAAGAAGCAATCATAATTTAATCTACAATAACAAAAAAGATTTCGATTTTTCAAAATGAAAGCAATTTTTTTTACGATATGTATATGTAAATGAGTAATTGTTTTGTTGACTGTATATTTATATAAATAATTTATTCGTTTTTTGCAATAGGTACTAAATGTTTTTTCTTAAAAAAACTGACTTCTTACTTTTGCAATTTTCAAATCAGTGCGAAATAAAAAAGTGATACTGTGAATATTGTTTTGATGCCAAATAATAATTGTTATTTATTGTAAAAACTCGATTAGTTATAGTAAATAAATAAATGTGCCAGTTGTCATTGTGAGGTCGAAAAAATCTGTTCAAAGATAGTTTTTGATGTTATTTTTCCACGCCAAATTCGCCAAGTGGCAATTTTAACTTGATTGTACTACCGAGAAACGGATGTGCGATTAACGATTGTGCGACAAAATTATTCTGCGACTCACTATAGTTCGAATGCACGCTTGTGCGACACAAGGATGAATCGCACATCTGTTTGTCGAACTACTGTAGTACCACCCTTTGACTTCGGTGTATAAAGGTCCTTTGTTAAAAGGGAATACCTAATATGATATCTGTTTATTTGATCACAAAAATCTCTGGAACTGCAGGTCAGATTTGAAAAAATATTACTTCATCTGATAGACTTATTGTTTAGGGCGGTTATAGAACCGCCCCAAACAAAAAGGCTGTTTCTGTTTTATTTGGAGATGTTATAACATTATTTTTTCGATCTCACAATAAAAGAAGTGATATTGCTTAGATAGATAATTTTATAATTTTGTAAAAAAATCTTGTAGGTATGTTTTATAATAATTTATTAAATAAAATGTATCAATTTATTTGATCCTTTGAATTCCTGTACCATTTTGATGTAACTTTACTCTTTTTGTTCTTTCACTACAGAATATTATGTATTATTGAATAGTTGATCTCGCAATTCCTTAGCCATTTTTTTAACTACTACAATTTATTTTATTGATACTTCACAAAGTGGTTATGGAGTTATGAAGCCGACTATACATAATTATCTTTGTAAAATCATGCTATTGTTAAAAAATGTAGGTATTAATTTTGGAAATAACCCAAGCCGACTTAAATTCACTATTTGCCTGATTATAAAAATAAAGTGATTAATTCTAAATGTGCCAATGAAATACCTACCTTAACAAAAGCATGTTCTTGGATTTTCAATCCTAAAATCAGGGATTAGAGTTGAAAATTCAACTTAATAAATTAGGTAATACATCCAGATGTTTCTTGGTGGTAATTAAATACAGGCGAAAATTGTTTGTCACAGCTTTAAATCTGGAACGTTGTAAATAATTTGTAAAAATGTATGTAAACAAATAAAAATAAATGAAATTAAAAATATTTTTTCTTGGTTTTCTTTAAATATAATGACGTGACATCACACTCCTTTCCCCTAATGGTTACACAAGAGGTTCAAGGAAAGAAGAAGAGAAGGAACACGTGTGGGAGAGGCAATCCTCCTCCTCACTCTCGGGTCAATTGCCACGAAAGACGGCTAGGGTGTCGGGACTCGGGTAACTCAATGCGATTACTGGCCACCGTAGTAGGCACGTAGCTCACTCTCCCTTTAAGGACCTGACCATTTCTAGGTTGTAAACTAAGAGTTCCTCAGTCAGTTCGGACTAGCTCTTTAGCTACCGTGGCCACGGAACTGGGTAATAAAATCCTAGGTAAGATCAGTTGTCAAACTTTCGAGTTTCTGACTAGCAGTAACGACTGTCAAAGATCTACAAATGACAGCCGGGACCAACGGCTTTACGTGCTTTCCGAGGCAAATCAAATCAAACGCATTTATTTCAAGTAGACCAGTTACAGGCACTTTTGAATTGTCAAATACATAAAACATATAATAATTAAATACTACAAAGTTATGTAGCTACAGTCCCAGTCACAAGACATAGTAACGGTGAAAGTACCGTAGATGCCCATTCCAAGAAGTAGATCTCTATGGAGAAGAACGGGCAAGAAACTCGCTATGATAATATAGTCACCCATCTACATACCACCCTCAGCAAGCGTGGTTTAACCTTGAAGATTAAGAGTTACTTTTGATAGCAGTGGTGATGAAGGATATTACAAAGCAATGTAACTACGAGAGTGATAAGTATGAATGTTGATGGATGGAAAGGAAGAGGAAGGCCAAAGAAAAGATGGATGGATTGTCTAAGGAATGATGTGAATGAAAAAGTAGTAAATGATACTGTGACGTCTGATAGGGGAGAATGAAAGAAGAAAACGTGTTGCGACTACCACTAGTAAAATGGGATAAGTCATAAGGGTAGGATGAAGATTTGCCTACCTGGGTTCAAACCCACGTACAAACTTACGTCGTGCTCTTTACCACAGAGCTCCAACAACTCCCATACTAATGTATGTGTGTTATCAGCACTGTATGTCCGTATGTCACCTTTATATTACAAAAAGGTTGAACAGATTTAATACGTACGTTTTTAGTTTTATCTCAAGAATGTGGGGGAGCATTTTAATTTGGCGAGAGAGCTGTTCGTAAATATGGCGATATCGTGTTTTGGTTAATTTCGTTTTATAGAGCGTTTGTCTGGCTATACATATATTATATAATAATAATAATATTCCACAACTATTACACAACGTCATCTAGTCCCAAGTTACGCAGAGCTTGTGTTATGAGTACTAGGCAACAGTGATAAACATACTTATATTTCTAAAAACATACATATTATAGATAAATTACACCCAGACACAGAACAAATGATCGTGCTCATCACACAAACATATGTCCTGGGTGGGAATCGAACCCACGACCTCCGGCATAGCAGTCAGGGTCACTAACCACTAGACCAACAGGCCTGTCTACATTGACTGGTGACTCGCCGTCCGCTTATGAACCATGCCTGTGTCGACGGTGCGTCGTGTTCCACGCACGCCTCCAACAACTGTCAGTAATCTCATGGGGATCCATCACCCCCCTTAGATTTAAACAGGATAAAAAAGAATGTAGCCACTCTCTGGTGTCACAATTAATAAAGTCACCTCTGGGAACCCCACAGGCCTCCGAGACCTTCGGTGCCCGTTTCCTGTACCGATTTCAGTGATGTCTAAGATAAACTTGTAAAGTACATATGAATTGAAAAAGACATATGGTAACCGGGTTTGAACTCGCAACCTCATGCATGAGAAGCGTGGTGTAAAACCTCCGGGCCAACACACTTTAGTTACACTTCAAATGCCGTAATAACGTATTGCTAAAAACACACAGCCTTACTACAAAAACTTAAACATTTGTTGAACACTTGTCTAAAAAAAGTGTGACTGCAAAACAGACCTTATTTCAACGTCATAATCTGTCATTTTTTTAGACAAGTGTTCAACAAACGTTTAAAAGTTTTTTGTGGTACCACGGAAAAGCTTTAATTTTGACGAGAATGGTAAAAAAGGTGCCGCAGCCCTGAAACATAGAGGGCATGTGCAGGTTTTTAGTCAGTAAGAGTACGAGAGTCAGGAGTAAGAGATAGAGGAGGATTTTGGAATGATAGGTACTGTCAGACTCGTACTGACTAAAATCCACGGTGATCCCTCAATAGCCCTTTACGTTCCAGGGTCACGGTTACTAGATGAGAAAATCCTGCGACCACGCTATACCTCATGTGGTACCAACTGTGGTACAGAGGGTGTGTACACCCACATTTTGCCGAGTTTTGATAAAATATAGAAATGTCGCCTCGCGCCGCCCGTAATATACTTTACTACAGCCACTTAACTGGGTGACTGACCGATTACTGCAGTATTTGTGCCAGCCACGATTGGTTATTGAAGAGTGGGTTCCGTAGTCTGGTTTTTATTCCAATGAGTTTTTTTTTTCTTCTCAATCTAGCTCAGACGTTAAGATGAGTTTTTTTTTTGGTATTATCATCAAATGAGTCCTTAAGGTGGAAGGAAAGAACTGCCAGACTTTGGTGAGGTGCGACAAAAGATTGTTCAAAAGTAGTTCGACACACTCTTCACCACTGCCTTGCTTTACCAACTATATTGTGGTCGGCTTCCAGTCGAACCAGATGCAGCTGAATATCAGTATTTTACAAGGAGCGACTGCCGATACCTCCACAACATAGTAACTGGGTAATAGGTTACCCCATGGTAAGACTGGTTGCTAGACTTTCGAGCTTCTGACTGTGATTAACGACTGTTAAAGATCTATAAATGACAGCCGGGACCAACGACTTAACGTGCTTTCCGAGACACGGTGGAAATTCGCTATGAAAGATGGTCACCCAACCACAGACCAACCTCGGAAAGCGCGGCTTAACCCATAAGATTGGCCTGTTATTTCGACCTCCTCAGTAGTTCGACACTCTGTAGTGCGACAAAGAAGGTATGATCGAAAAGGGCACGGGGAACTTATAAAACTTAATTAATTAAAAAACACTATTCCTTCTCAAGCAAAGGACAACGTGCCCTTTCACCGTATCAAGGGTTCAAAAGGTCACGGTGTCTTTAAAAAAAATCTCGCGACCCCTGTGGAAGTTTAGCCCTATCCACCCCATCAGTTTATAATCTTTTAGACGTTCGTGGTGAGCTTCAACACGGGACAGGGTATCTACTTTCTAAGTCCGGCAAGGAAAACACGGGAATACAGATGTACGAACGTAAGTAAAATCAAATTGCGGTCGGATCATACCGCCTCGACGAATATTATTTGAACTCGGCGCTAGTGTCTAAGTACGTCTTTGCATTAAAAAAAAATTAATACCACAAATTTCCGCAATCTTGAGTGGTGGTGGGGACTCTGAAGGTCGGGTTCATGCGCGAGACCGCGACAGGAGACCGCGGTAGGTGGTATTTAAAATCGTGTAAGGTTTTTTAATATTGGCCAGGGATCCCTAAAGGCTCGCCGCTAGGACACGGCCTAATGGCGAGTACATTAAATAAAAAACGATTCCTTATGAATCATCCGCTATCTGTGTCTTAAAACTTTTGATAATGGAGGCCTCACAGAGGAGGCGGTGTAGAAGCGACAGTTGGATTTGATGTGGACAGTTTATTAATTTATTTTTGTTTATGCCTATACCCAGGCAATATTGAGAGCACTAAGCGCGACACAACTTATGAAATATAATATATATTGGTAGTGATCATACGAGGACCAAGTTAGTTAGTATCTGAGATGGTCTTTTGAGGAAAGTGTTAGAATGAGTGACAGGCGCTAGTGGAAAATGGAGCTTCTTCGTAACGATTCTTGAAAATAATTACACCATGATGTTGGCAGATAATTTCCACATAATTATATTCTTCAAAATATAGATTATTATCTACACTGACTAATTACAAAATTATTAGATACAATTCAGGATTGACCGAGGGAACGGCCATTGTCCGGGGAACGGATTAAAAGCAAGTGACATTGACAGTTGAAAATCGATGTTGCTCGGTTACAACAAATTTATAAAACATACACGTGAGACATTTAGTATTACCATATTTTCTAATAGAAAGAACCACAAAGATTTGAGTGGATCTGTCCAGTCAGTGCCAGAATTTGTCAGTTATCGTGTAGTCGACTCATGACACAATGTATTATCATCATTTGCCTGCTTTTCTGTGCTGTTTTCAGTATTGCAGTCTAACCGGATGCAGTTGAATATGAGCATTTAAATAGGGCGACTGCTTATCTGACCTCCAAAAGGCGAACGCGCTAATCTTAGGAGTTCAGCGCGTTCAACGATACAAACAAACTCTTCCCGTCTTACTACAAGAAAGATAAACATCTGTTGAACACTTTGTCTAAAAAAACTGTCAACGTCAAAGCGACATTTCACGTTGATATAAGGGTCGTTTTGCAGTTACACTTTTTTTTAGACAAGTGTTCAACAGATAATTATTATTTTTAAACGCATTAACGCATGCGACGCGCATCGTAAAGATGATTTTTTTGAGGAAAGAAAATTTTCAGATTGCAAGTGGGATTCGAACCCGCGTGTTGGGTGGAAGTTAGTTAAACACTAATCCAAGAGATGGCGCTACGCTACCGAAAAGCGTTCAAACGAGGAATAGAGAATTTCAGCTTGCAGGTGTGGGTTGCAATGGCCTAGTTGGTTAAGGCGTCTGGAGTACCTATCAAGAAGACGCGGGTTCGAATCCCACTTGCAATCTGAAATTTTTCTTTCCTCAAAAAAATCGTTCAAATGAATCTTTATGTGGTAAGGCGGTAAAGCTTTATAATATTAAAGTATAGATGTGTTGGGCACAAAACTAACTTGACGAGTCGTATCTACAGCTGTTAGTCTATGGTCAAAAGCGCACTTGGCCCGGGAGGTCTCAGAGTGACACGTCTGTCTCAGTTGCCACTATAGCTTAGTGCCAGTCGACGCACTCACACCAACACTACATACTTAAGTATATTATAAAGACACATAATATGTACATGTACTCATGTCCTTTTCCCATGGGGGTAGGTAAAAAGTACTATAAGCAATTTACTGATAAGTATTAACTACCTAATAGCTTGCTTTGTCAGGAATCAGCCAAAACAGCACTCATGCGCAAAAGTGTCTACTGCATGGCTCCAGTTATTTATAATCACTTGCCTAAGAGTTGGAAAGAGCTTCCAGTCAACTTATTTAAAAAAAGACTTCGTAGCTTTTTAGTGGTGAAAGCTTATTTTATTTTAAGTGAATACCTTACTGAGAATTTTTTTAAGTTAGTATAATGTTTATTTTTTGTGTACCTACCTAGTTTTTCGTGTAATGTTTTTTAATTGCACTCTCTAGTTATAAGTTGATGTAGTTTAGTAACTTTTTGCATGCCTACGTGGTAAAATATGGCTGAACTTCTAAGTATGTTTCTTTTTGTCACTATTTAATGTTACCCATGTTTGCAAAATAAAATATTATCTTTATTTATATTATTACTAGATTTTTATTTTTGAAACTTTCGACCGGATTGATTGGTGCAGTGGTCGAGTTACCGTCTGCTGAGCAGCGCGTCGCTGTTTGATCCCCGAACGGACCTACAAGTATTCGTTTTGGGTCTAGGTGTTTGTGTATGTGTGTTACCATTTTTGTAAACGCTGCCACGAAACAGGAGGAATCCCCAGTGTAGGGCAAAGCTTTTATAAAAAAATACCAAACATGTCGAATTCCAAATTACGACTAGCTGTTGCTATTGCTAGTAGCCCAAATATCACTCAGGGACGTAATCCCGGGATTAAAAGTATCCTATGTTTTCATCAAGGTTATCTACCTCTAAGCAAAATTTCATCAAAATCTGTTCAGCCGTTTTGACGTGATTTAGTGATAACATACTTAAGGCCGAGACTCCACCAAAGCTGTGCGAGTCGAGATGTGTTTTGAACAACCAATAGAATTGCGTTGCGGCACGGGTTGCGCAGTGGAGCTGTGTCAATAACGCAATTCTATTGGTTGTTCAAAACACGTCTCGACTCGCACAGCTTTGGTGGAGTCTCGGCCTAATGGGCTGTTCCTACACTGAGAGTATTTTTTTATTGGGAGAATTCGGTTACACTTTGTGCACCACAATTAACAGTGGCGATAACTAAAAAACAATGAAGTTCAACGAAGTCCTAGATCCTGCAACGTAATTAATGAAATTAAACAAGATTTCGTAAAAATATGGTCACATAATGAGTCCAAACTTTGTAATACTTAATACACAATTATTAAAGTATTAAACAAGTCCCCAATTTTGTAAGTTTGTAATTGATTTTTCCCAAAACTGCTTTTTGTATGCTGATGTTTACTCAAAAATGAGGAAGGTTTGAATAGTATCACATTTTTCTTCCATTCTCCCCTATCAGACATCACAGTATCATTTACTACTTTTTCTTTCATATCATTCCTTAGACAATCCATCCATCATTTCTTTTGGCCTTCCTCTTCCTCTCCATCTATCAACATTCATACTCATCACTCTCTCAGTCACATGAGTGTCATCCCTCCTCATCACATGTCCATACCAAGACAGACGATTCCCTATTTTTTTCCCGTAACAGGCGCCACTTTCAAACTTTCCCTTAGAAACTCATTTCTTACTTTATCCATTCTTGCCGCGGTCCGAGTGCGAGTAGTTACTAACTAAAATAAATTGATACAGTACGAAAAATAAATTTAATAAAAACGTACACTAAGCAGTCATATGAAATATGATACGATCTCAATATCAATAACTAAGCATGATACTCCTACAGTCACATTTCTGCTTGTACCGTACAGGCAATAATAGCGTTATAATAGATGGCTCCGTCAAACGGTTGCGTTTGGCACATTATTCAACTCAAAATGGCGGACACTGGCACTATTTTGACAAATCACTTGTCAAAGAATTAAGAAGAAAAATGGATGAGCTTTTTTTTTTGACTGCGAATGATTGTTTTCTTTTTTATTGTGGTAAATGAGTCGTCTCACCCACATCGGGACGGGATGGACTGTTACACTTGTACTGAATAAAATCCACGGTGTCCTTCAATAGCGTTTTATGTTCTAGGGTCACGGTTACCTGATGAGATAGTTCCGTGACCCCGGTGCTGCGAATGAATGGATGGACGGATATTTGTTACTCAATGACGTGTGTGTTAAAGAACGGCTGAACAGAACTGGATGACATTTTATACAGAGGCAGGATTTTAGTCTGGAATAAAATAAAGGTGGGATCATCCCGGTAATAAGGTCATGGGGGTAATTTTAGACAAAAACGCAGGCAAAGCCACTGCGTGAATATTGCTTTCTCCAAAGCACACACAACTGGTGCTCGCGTTGATGTCTTTTCCACGTAGCTACGCTCCCATACTGCAACATGGTTATTTTAGAGCCTATGCACACCACGTTTTTTAAACGCGCCGGTGACGCGATGCAGACGCGATACGCACGCAAGTCAGACGCAGCCTAGAACAAATGACACAAACTGCTCTGATGAAAACGCGCCGTCGACGCGCCGGCGCGTTTAAAAAACGTGGTGTGCATGGCTCTTAGCTTGACCGACAATTACGCTATTGATACTAAACAAAACAGTCTTAATATGGGGTATCGTATAACCCAGCTCAAACTAGGTTATAAGCGAAGCCGCTGGCAACAGTTACTAGAGAGAAATTTGTATGGAGATGAATCATATTTGCTGATGGGAACTGAATTTGTTGACAAGGTTAATCCATCTATTGCATTATCATTCTCCTATCCTTATTTCAATCCACTACTAGTTGTGTTTTATATCTTCTTCCATACTTCTCTATTATTGGTCATCTCAGCGGTCTCCTTACATGGTCCATACATCGTATCTTTCGGTCACAAAAAGATCTGCAACTACAATTTAATTTATTAATTTATTTGCCTCCTCCAAAATGCATGTAACTTCATGTCAGAAGCCATTTATTAGTGGAGTGAGTCTGTAACTGCCGAATTATTTAAATAAGATAATTATTTGTCATACAAATCAATGGACAAACTAGTTCTGTAGACGTGTGTGTGACGTACGAACTAACACATGAGTAAGAGGTTACCACATACACACTCACGCCTTTTTCTCGACGGGGCAGGCAGAAACCACAAAGCGCCTCCTACTAGGGCAAAACTAGGTAATACGCCCTAGTTTTTAACTATTTTTTACTCTAGGATTTTTTCATGTATCGTGTGTGCGTTTACAAACATATAAACACACATACACAAACACCCAGACCTGGAACAACTACTTGCAGATCATACAAATATTTGTTCCGTGCGGGAATCGAACCCGCGACACGCTCGCAGCAGTTAACAAAATGCCCCGTCATTCTAGCATTCAAACTTACTAATTGGAACCACACGCGAGGATGGCCACTGTTGGTGTACAATATGGCCTAACAACAGGCCCATCACAAGTATTGTGATATATTTTAAACGAGCTGTGTGTGTGTTTTTTTTTAACTTAAGATTAAAAGACACGCGACTCTTATACATTTTCGCACGTCCGCGACGCGTCCTCATCTTACGTCTTTTCTATGTGGCCCGCGCCTTACGACTTTTCTGTTTGGCCCGCGCCTACAATCGCTCAGCCACTGCGTCAGTGTCATAGCACACATGGTGCACGCGTTGATGTCTTTTCTACGTAGTTACACACTATCAACCGAGGTTGGTCTGTGATTGAGTGACCTTCTTTCATAGCGAGTTTCCTCCGAGTTTCTGAAAGCACGTAAAGCCGTTAGTCCCGGCTGTCATTTGTAGATCTTTGACAGTCGTTATTGTTAGTCAGAAGCTCTAAAGTCTGACAACCAGTCTGACCATGAGATATCGTATTACCAAGTTACTGGGTTGCGTAAGTCGCTCCATGTAAAATACTTATAATCAGCTGCATCTAGTTCGACTGGAAGTCGACCGCGATATAGGAAACTAGGCAGATACTCTTCTGTGTTCCCGAACGTATACAACCTCGTTATAGTGAACAGTGTTTTTTTATTCTGGTGAAATCATCAAATGAGTTATGATGACTAAAAATTCTACGGTGTTCCTTCAATAGCCTTTTATGTTTCAGGGACACGGTTATCTGAAAGGACAGTCCCGCGAGCCCGGCAGGTGTTAGGCCCTCTATGGAGGCCCCGTCAGATTGCTGCTAGCTCTTTGAGGCGCGCTTGGAACACGACGCGCCGTCGACTCTGGCATGGTCCATGGTCGGACGGTGAGTCACCTATTACGAACCGTCCTTATTAGTCTTCTTCTGGGTAAGTTCGCTTCATCGTAGACTTTGTCTCTCACTCTGACATAGGACGTCCTTCCAGTCCTAACCTACGGAGCAGAAACGTGGAACATGTCAGTCAAGCTGGCCCACCGACTTCATGTCACGCAGCGTGCTATGGAAAGGTCTATGCTTGGGGTCTCACTAAGGGATAAAATCCGGAATGAGGTCTTACGGCATAAAACCAAAGTTACAGATATTGTCCAAATCTGTAGCAAGCTGAAGTGGCAGTGGGCTGGTCATGTCTGCCGCAGAACCGACGATAAGTTGAGTAGGAAGGTTCTCGAATGGAGACCGCGTGTAGGTAAGCGTAGGGTGAGACGGCCCCCGGCAAGATGGACCGATGACCTGAAGAAGGTTGCTGGCAGTGGCTGGATGGAAAAAGCAGGAGATCGTGCGCTGTGGCGTTCCCGGGAGAAGCCTATGTCCAGTAGTGGACTGCAATAGGCTGAAAGTCATGAGTGAACATATCCTATCCTACTAATATTATAAGTGTGAAAGTTTGTTTGGATGGATAGACGTTTGTAACTCTTGACAGGCCCATTGGTCTAGTGGTTAGTGACCCTGACTGCTATGCCGGAGGTCGTGGGTTCGATTCCCACCCAGGACAAATGTTTGTGTGAGCCCGATCATTTTTTATGTATCTGGGTGTAATTTATCTATTTTATGTATTTAGAAATATATAAGTATGTTTATCAGTTGTCTAGTACCCATAACACAAGCTCTGCTTAGCTTGGGACTGGATGGCGTTGTGTGATAATTGTGGAATATTATTTTTTTTCCCGCAAAAGTCAATGAACGGATTTGGATGAAATTTGGTACACAGATAGTTTATAACCTGGATTAACACATAGGATAGTTTTTATCCCAATTTTATGTTCCCACGGGATAATTTTCGAGTTGTAGCGAGTGAAACGGCTGGCCACAAATAGTCTCAAATAAAATAAAAATATTAGACAATTTTGCAGGTAAAACCCCAAATATTTTTTACCTTTTAGTGTTGCAAATCTACCATTCTTAGACACAGCAAATAAAAATAAAGAAAAACTAAATTCACATAACTATAAACACATAGTACTCAAACGATGTATGTTCGTCTGTCCCCCGTGACCTCTGCAACATAAAAACGACGAGAGCTTTTTTATGATACGTCATAAAAAACGACAGTTGTTAAAATTTGCTCGGTTTTATTACACTAGTTGTGTTACCTGGCTTTGCTTGCTATTTCTGAGTGACGATCATCGTCTCAAAGGGTCATTTAGGAGGCATGCGGCAAGCTACAGATTACTCGCCGTCTGATCAGGGATGACTCATCGGTGCGTCATGTTTCACGCACACACAAAGGTCAAACACTCGCCTGGATCTAGGAATATCTTAAAAGGTTACCGTGGCCCTGGAGCATAAAAGGCAATTGAAGTAAAACGGTGGTTTCTCCGCACCACCCAGGACTCATTTGATCATTTTAATATCTTAAAAATCATTTAGGGTCGCGGTACTGTCTAAAAAGGACACCGTGGTCCTGGAACGCAAAGGGAAAGCGAGGGAACACGCCACCTTCGGTTTCTCTCTGAGTTCCTTTGCGCCTTATAGTCAATAAGATCCTTCTACACCATTCAGGGCAGTAAGCCTTATTGAAAGATAATATACCACCACAAGAAAAGGGCAAATTACACATTTGTAAAGTAAATAGTGAATTATTATGAACAAATCTTTAATAAAAAACAAACAAACAAATATTATTATACCTATTTATTATACCAATATATGTTTATTCACACCAAAGCAAACACATATATTTTATGCATTTAATATGCAAATGCAAAATATATTCATTTTTTATTTCATATCAATTTGTGAAAACATTTTATTGATTCACTCATGATTTTTAGTTGTTTTATTAAAAAAAATATAATGTTAAAGTATTATTTTATTTGACTAGGTGTTAGGTATTAATATTTGGATGTTAATCCTTATTTATTCTACAAACAAATTAAAATATATATTTTTAAATAAAATTACATATATTACGACAATGCTCAACAAAATCAAAGTTCTTTTAAAATTCAATGAGCCACTTTAAAGAAAAAAAAAATGAATGTATATTTACTTTTTATAGGGATAACTTCTTTTCGCATAATATTTTCAGTCCTGATATACTTTGGCATAATTTCTAATGGTATATTAATAATTTTGACATTTGTGTTGTCATAATTATATTTTAAGCTAATTTAACAATTTGTGGTAAAACAAATCTTTACTTTAATTCTTATAATGTTACTCTTTTATTTCAGTCATTCAATGTTAATTTTGGCATAATGATTCGTATTAAAAAAATATGCCATGCTATTTTATGCCTTAAAATGTTTTGCAAACGGATAAGGTAACCTTTTTATAACTTACAAAATAAAACTTTTATACGCTGACTGCACAAAGTACAGCTTGTAATAAAATAGAGCTGTTAAACGTTATGTCTAGACAATTTGGCCTCCTTCGACCTGCAGGGGCGGGGTTCGATTCCTGAGTTGTAACAAATATTTGTTCTGCAACAAACAAAACCGACATGATATAAAGTCATGCATAATTCTGGAAACGTGGTTCGATTCCTGATGATAATAAATATTTGTATGATCTACAAGTAGTTGTTCCGGGTCTGAGTGTTTGTGTATGTGAGTTTAAATGTTTATTAACGCAAACAAGTATCGTGTTTGCGTTAATAAGAAGGAGAAAAATATAAGCTTAGGGATAATCTAATATTAAAAAAGAAGTTTATATATTTCAACAGTAATAATTTTCCATGAACTAACATGCTTATAAGTCTATGTAATGCATAATCCAGTTATTCGTATAAATCTTTAAAATTATTTTATGCTAAATACTCATTCAATTCCTAAATTATATTGTTGTATTATTTTATTTTTTAGGTTGAACATTATTTATTTTATTGATATAATTTAAGTTTGAATATTTGGTATAATTTGTGAATAAAATTATAACAAAACTTGCTATTGAATACGGTTTCACTCCCGTATTTTTACTCTTCGTGTGCAAAAAGAAATAAAAGAAGAATTTTAACCGTCTCCGGATTCCATTTGTCTCTGTACCAAAACAACTATTCATCAAATTCAGTTTAGTGTATTAGGAGTAAATGCTTAATTGACGAAAATTCTCAATTTCTCATTATAATATTAGTTAAGAGAGTAAGAAATGATACTGGCTCACAGAAACCAAGTATAGAAATTATATATGTACACTTACATATAAATAATATTTATTTATATAAAAAAACAGCTTTTATTCCATATTGAGTTCAAACTCACAGCATTCCCAAAGTTCAACAATAACAAGAAGAAAAAAAAAAAAGAACTGTGACTGCCCTAACTAACCGAATTCAGAACGCTTTTGTCAAAATTGTTCATAAAAACTAACTTGTTTGGTTCAAATATCACGTTAGATGACCACTTTAAACGGACCTCTGATTCTTTACAATACCTGTCAATAAAAGATCTTTTTATACTAGTCGAAACAACCAGTTTAAAAAGATCTCTCCGTTGATGGAAGTATGAAAAAGGAATAGGTCTTTTTATTTTTGACATGTCATGTAAAACATGTCCAATTTTAAAAGAGCTCTGTGTTGTTACAAAATTGAATAGATTTAAAGTCTTTGTAAACTGGTCATGTCTTTCTTGAGTTTATTAACCAGCCAGGTTAATCAGACCTTCGTTTTAAAACAAAATAGTTTGAAACAGAGGTCTTGTAATTTTGGGTTTTCGTTCATAATAGGTTGAAGAAAAAAAGACCGAATGAGTCAAGATCTATATGAATGCGTCCCATGGGGTCTCGATTTCCGCTATTTAAACAAAATTGGGTAGGCAGTAGTGTTACTAAAGAGTTTGTTTGTATTAAAAAGAGGTTTTAACGAGCTTGAGTTTTCCGAGTTCAATTCCTAGGTATTGCATAGCTTTTATCACGGGCTCTGAGCGCGGCAACTGAATCAAAAAATTCCGTAACGAAAAAACCTAACGAAAACAAACCTAACACCCCGCATCGTCTAACGTCGTTTCAGTTCGGCAGACTTCGGCACGGTGTTTGTTTTTCTTGACATTTCAATAGATTGACGTGGCTGACCTTAGCCTAAAAAAATAAAAAGAAAAAAGTTGCAGAAGTTGATAAAAATGCTATGCAATAGCTTTACCGCGTCAGTCCCCGAGTGCTACACGTATTTTTTTTCTTTAAGAATTTTCCAGTAGCAGCTACGTTACGGCAAAGCTACCGGACTCTGAATTTTTACTCGTTGATGGCAATTGGCGCGCCCATTATTATATGGGACTTGAATATAATTCGGCAGAATGTGGGGGTACTATTAAACATAATTAGGTATCTTTGTGTAACCTTTCGGGGGGTTAAGGCGTAATTTTATGTATGCGGCAATGATAAGAAAGAAAAAGTCAATGACCTCTATATATAGCAACTGTCATTTAAAAATTATTTGGGTCTGTTTCACAATCAATAAGTAAAGGTTTAAGTAGTTACTCAACGAGTTAACTACATAAAGGTTAAATCCTTTCGTTAACTTTTTTTGCGTTTCACAATTTCCCAATCAGTAAATTAAAGTAAAGAGTAACTAATCAATACTAACTCAAGGGTGTGCTGGCAACATTAGAGTTTAACGTTTCGTTTCAATGTACAGACGCCAGTACATCAAGCTATCACAACCTGTCAGATTTTTTAGATAGATTTTCAACCTTGTCACAATAGTGGAAGGTTAATATTCGATTGGTAAAATTTAGCAGATTCGGGTAGGTTGACCTGCTGGCGTCTGTACGAAAAATTTAAGTATCTTTTAAATGTGTAATAAATAATCTAAGAATAATCATTACAAATGTTTCTCGTTATACTTACCGAGTATATAGTAAGATAATTTTGATGTAAAACATAGTAAATTGGCATATAATGTGACTAATTTCACCTTTTTATTAATATTTAAGAATCAATGTTTCTGTAGGAATGGAACGCAGCGAATTGTCTAGTCAATGTCATGTTTCAGTCGGTTAAATTCAGATGTCATATCGTGATATTTGGAGTTTTTACGAAAACTTTGTTGAAATTTACTTAGAATGGCTCAAAAACGGGAAAGAGGTTGTAATTTCACGCGCGAAGAAAATGACACGATAATTAAACTAGATAGATGCATAACATAGTACGAAAAAAAAATAGCACATGCAAAACACCTACAATAGGTACCTATAAGTATATACCTTGATGAATAGGTATAAATATCGTCTTACCTGGATGTAGGGGCAGTTATTGTGTCCTTTATTGGAGAGAAAACATAATTCACAGCAACTTTGGAGACTCGAAATCTCATTTTGAAATCAGTATCGTTATATTCTTCCATTTATTATTCGAACGATTTCGAAATATTGGTTCCCTACGTGGTCCCGTCACGCGATCAAAAAATGCATCAAATTCGTCTTCAGTAATATCAAAAATATCCATTTTAAAACGAAAATAAATTGATAGGCGCTTGGGTTTATGACATTTGCCAAATTTACTTGTCCAGTAAACGACTACTTGGCAGTCCATCCGATGATTAACTTACTAAGCAGATGAAGTGGTGATTAACTTTACTGAGGGATTGTGAAACGCAATTTACTTGTTTACTGAGCAGTTATGTTCAAAGTAGCTTACTTATAACTTTACTTAGCGATTGTGAAACAGGCCCTTAGCATAAAAAATGTGGGAATTAATTTTCACACATATTAATCATCTTGATAATTATGTAATTTTGTTTTCGCATGCTAGTGTCAGAAAAGCGAGTAGGACGTTACAAAATGGCGTCATAACAGTTTCACTATCTATTATCGTAAACGTATAGCAAAATTATGGTAGGTATCTTCTAAAAACTTCTCTTATTACCGTTTTTAAAATCTAAGATGGAAGCCAAAAAGGTTCCAATTTCAAAATTCTACGTATTTGTATTTACTTGAATCCAATTTGGATTTAGAATATCGACAATACATCTGTTAGATTTCGCATATTTTTACAAACTTAGTTTTACACTCATTAATAATCTTCACATTCTTATCACTTTAAAAATAAAGTGCAAAATCAAACAGCAAATCATTTAAAAACTGTTTAAGAACTTTGCTATTGTTATTCCAAAATTCTATAGAAAAGCGTCTTGCAAATTTAATTTTACAATCTTGCAAATCAAGTTGAGTTCTTATTTCTCTAACAACAAGATCTTTATTCGTATAAAAAATCATTTGACAACTTCACCAATAACTTTGCACAGACAGTTCTTCAATCTTAATCCTCAGAGAAAAGATTCCTTTTTCAAAATAAGTTCTTTTGTGATTCGGCGTGCTTTATGGTAACTTTACACTTTTGGGATTCGAATTTGGAATTAGGTTAGAGACAAATAAAAAAAAACGGCAGATGTTTATGGCTAAATTATCTTTTCGCACTTTTGGTTTCTTAATAGAAAGAAAAAAATATACAAAATGGCTGCTGTATCCTATGTTCTTTGTAGTAACCTCTTATCATTTGCCTGCCTTTTACCAACTAAATTGGGGTCTGACGTGGCCCCCTCAGAGGGCCAAAGCCTGCTGGGGTCGCGGGACTAACGAGCTACTGTGACCCCGGAACGTAAAGGGCTATTGAAGGACACCGTGGATTTTAGTCAGTACAAGTCTGACAGTCCCTTCTGCCCTGCCTATGCCCTGGGAGGACTCATTTCATGATTTTACTACGCTAAAAAAACATAATGGGGTCGTCCCATTCTATAATCACTAATATTTCAAATGCGAAAGTGTGTTTGTTTGTTACCTTTTAACACCTAATCTACTGAATCGCTCATTTTTTATCATTCAATGATTTTATTTCATTAAATTTTTTGCCACTGACTTCCAAGAGAAAAGTTATTTTACATGTTTTTGTGGTTGAAGTCAGTTTTTATATTTATTTCACTTTCTAGTTAAATTTTTTAACCCAAATTCATGTCTTAAACATATTTTTTTACGAGCGCTCTACGAATTTAATTAAGCATTTTTCATACACAAAAATGAAAACTAAGTCAAACTAAATGAAATTTTCATAGGACCGAATGACAAGTATTATGTATCGAACAAAACATAAAAAAATCAGCTCAACGAAATCACTTTGTTTAACAAATGGTTTAAGAAATGTATAGTATTTAACAAATAGTTACTTAACTACTGATCAAATAACTAACCCTTAGTCTATATATTAATTGGTTTGAACATTCAAAGTTATTCATTGTCATGCAACAGTGACGGGCTGGCACTATAGTGTCACATCGGTACCTTATTGTTAGTACCAATTAGTATAAGGCGGGTTCCAGCTAGGCGGTGTTTGACGACTTAAATGTCGCACGTTCAATGTTGACCGTGTAAACAGGGCCTTATTTTATGTAGAGGGTGTGTCAGTTTCTGGCAAAACATTTTTATAAACCAGTTTTTTTTTTTTTAATAATTTTTGCCGTAAATATATTATGTCATCATCAGCCTATAATGTTCCCACTGCTGGGACACAGGCCTCCTCTCTGTGAGAGGGAGTGGGCCATAATCCACCACGCGGGCCCAGTGCGGGTTGTGACTGAGTGATTGGACTGCTGTACAGCTTGACGCGGGTTCGATCCCCGCATGAGAAACATTTATTATTTATATGACCTAAAAGTACTTGTTCCGGGTCTAGGTGTTTAAGAATGTGATTTTTTTATATTTGTAAAACGCACCCATGACACAGGAGTAATTACTAGAGTGGTGCAAGGTTTCTTTAAAAGTTACAAAATAAGCTATTCTTAATTTATTATAAAGGTGAAGAGTCGTTTGTTTGGTTGAGCGCGCATTTCTCAAGAACTACGAGTTCGAATTGGATAAATATTTTTGTGTTGGATAATCCATTTTTTATTATATAACATTACACTAGCATTGGGCAGCAGGGTTGAAACTACAGAGAATTTTAATTTTATATGTTTCTAAATGGTCGTGGGACTGTCTCATAAGGTAACCGAGACCCTGGAACATAAAGGGCTATCGAAGGACACCGTGGATTTTAGTCAGTACAAGTCTGACAGTCCCTCTTGCCCTGCCACGGGTTAGAGGACTACACAAAAAAAAAAGTTTCTAATAGTCAAATTCGTAGCACCCTGTATAAAGTGTCACCTGAGTGTTGGTGGTCGGTTTTTTGTTTTACAATCATAATCTACAGGGTGTTTGTCTTTGCGCATTCCGCTTCTATAATCTGTGGTATACATTATGGTTGATGTAGGGTCTATGGTCTATGTGTTTGTTTCTTTGAAGATTATTTTAATGGTTTTCTATGGAAGGAGTCGTGTAGAGGAGGTGCAACTCTTGTGTTATGAATTTTAAGTTCTTCAGGGGATGAAGTTAGCCTTACATTTCAGCAAAATTTTGGATATTTTTAGAAGGATGGATATTTTAATATAAAACTTCTCACTACGTATACAACGTGTAACGTTAAATGCGCAAAACCTCTCGTGGGGTAACTCAGCCCATGTTACTGAACAATGTTTGTTCTAAGACTTTTGGAAAAAAATAAAATGGTTTTACATACAAAATGAGAAATTGATCGGGCCCATCAGTATGAAAAACTATTTTTTTTTCCGTAAACTTTTGTTTATGCAAACAATAAAAACAAAGTAGTAAGAACCAAGTCTATTATTTTTCGCTATTTATTTTACGATAAAAAATAATAATAAGAAGTTTGTTTTTTTTTTAAAGCTTAAAACGTAGTCTTTTTTTTGCTAGCATTTTATCTCCGGGCTCTGAGCGCGGCGAGCGAATTAAGAAATTGCGTAACGAAAATAAACCTAACACCCTTCATCGTCTAACGTGGTTTCAGTTCGGCAGACTTCGGCACGGTGTTTGTTTTCTTGAAGTTTCACCTAAAAGGCGTGGCTGACCAAAGGCAAAAAAAAAAACGAGACACAATACTTAGCTTATATTTTCTTGTTTTCTTACAGGATTTAATCAAACGAGACTAATTAGTACACTTAATTACACGAATGAATGATAAAGAGGAAACTTATTGAAGGATCACCATGGATTTTAGTCAGTACAAGTTTGACAGTCCCTTCCCTTTCACTCCACCCACGGCGGGAGGACTCATTTGATGAAATACCACCAGAAAAAAACGTTATGTGTAGGTAGAGTATCGTTCATGTCTTCCCCAACCCCCTTTAAGGCATATCGCAACGTATTCGTTTGGTCTTCACTAATGACAGCCGAGCGGAGAACGCGCACTATGTCAAACTTCTGTCTTAACAGCATAGAGTTAACTGTAGTCGCAGATGTGGCATTAGGTAAAAGATCTCCGATACCATACGGCTTTAGCATCCATTGACGCGTGCCTGTGCGAACATGATTTGTATTGCGATAGTCGTTTTGGATTCCAAAGTCGGAAGGTTCCGATACCTTACGACTTTGGTATCCAAACGACTTGCGTCGTATTGTGTACGATGGGGCAAAATCTCAAGAGCGAATTTAATGTAATGTTAGAGTAATAGGCTAAAATCATCATCATCATCGGTCGTAGGACGTCCACTGTTGAACTTAAGCCTTCCCTATAGATTTACAGTAGGACCGAATATACTCGTATTATGTATATGTTACGGGCAATTTGATAAGTCTGGTCGCTATTAATAAAGGCCGGTCCGTATTCATAATGCCCGACACATTTGGGCAATGTGATTAAAACAGCATGATTAATCACTTTTCCCGGCCATTATGAATAATGCCCACCCTATCTCGGGCAAAGTAATAAAATAGGTGAACTGTTGTGTCTTTGTTTATTAAATGAAATTAAACTTACAAAATAATCATGAAAAGTTATCAAAAAAAGCGGGGCTCCGTCGAGCTACCTTGGTAGGCCGTAATCAGCAATTTGACTAAGGGTGCAAGAGCGAGCGAAGCGAGCTCAGGACTTGGGGTATCCCAACTCGGACAGGTTAGTTTTAGGTTACCTACTTTAAGCCTTGCAAACAGAAATAGGAGAAAGCTGCTTCGTGAAAGAACACATCGTATAGTCCAGCGATGACATTTCTTATAGAGAATAGCGTAGTTGTTGACATGGTCTTGTGTATTTTTTTATGTTATGCCCTCTCTGTTCTTTAATCTGTGTCCCCTTCAAAAGTATCGCTACAATTATAATTTGCCAGCGAGTCGGTCCGTCCATCTTACTATGTGATGTATTTAAACAATGTTTTAATACAAGCGTACGGTATGCGAACCATTTGGTTTGTCCTAAATGATGGTACACTCACATCTTTGTGGGTATATCTGTCTGTTGAGAAATAGTTCAATGATATTTATTTTGTAATTTGGTTTTAACAAACAATTTTATACGTATTTTTACAAACTAGATGAGGTCGGTGTTTCGTACCTGACTACTCTGAGAAGAAATAGCCGAAACAAACTCAGAGGTCACTGATTCTTTTAAAGTCCACACACTGTATTGATAAATTCTTATGAGAACCGCTCAGATAGAGGTATGTAGACCAGTGGGTCTAAAACCACCACTTTAGCAATGCTCTTTTCTTGCAATGTTGCAAATTGTTCTTTATCAATTTGTCTTCTCCAGGTTGAGAAATAGTATAGATTTCATTTTATGAATAAGACGTTTGTACGTTATTAGTTGAATTTGTATCTATCTTCTTTTTGAATTGCTTCCAAAGTATCGTTATTTTTTTCGCTCATCAATTTTTTGCATGGATTATTTTGTAATTTTCACCCGAGATTTGTGGGCTAGAAAGTTACTTAATGTGTGCAGACAAACCCAGGAACAATCAATATAGTTTCATCTGAATCCAAACTTTTTACTTCCCGGATTTTTTTAATTGGCCCTCAGGCCCGAAAAATTTTGTTCATACCAAACATTACCAGTCCACAATCAACCTTATTCTCTCAAACTTACAGTTGCTTTTCAACTGCTGGAGTACTGCGAAAAATTTTCACGTATGTCTTATCTTGATAAATGATTATGTACTCTAGTTCTGTGAATTTAAGGTAGGTTTTCAGTTGTGGTGGTAAAAAAAATTGTATGGTCAAACCAGGGTATACTTTTTTGGCAGCCATTTTGTAAAATTACACGATCTTTCATTTTCCACCGACTAATTGTATTTTCTCGGGATCAATTTTTGTCATTTAAACTTTTTTTTTTCTCAAAACCTCTTAGTACTTAAAGTACCTATAATTTATTTTTAAAGCTCTGTGATGTACCGGTTGAAAACCTGCAGGTTACATTTATGACAGGTTTCAGGTTGAAAACCTAGGATTTCACCCTGAAACTCGTGGGATTTCTGTATATCATATTAGAACATAATTATGTTGTACGATTATTGTATGGAAAATTGAAAAAGTGCCTCTACGTCTAGTGTAGAAATGAGGATATTATATTTTCCTACAACGTCTAAGTTACAGTTTAATTTAGATCACAAAAACCGGTAAAGTTATTCTAGATCTTCAGTCTTTTGGCCACCGTAGGCGCGGGGCATACGGGCGGCGAGTAAAGGGCAACTCGCTGCCCGACCATGGACCATGCCCGGGTCGACGGCGCGTTGTGTTCCACGCGCGCTTCAAAGAGCGTCAGCATAATGACGGGGTATCTCTAGAGGGCCAAAGCCTGCCAGGGTCGCGGGACTCTTTCCATTACCGTGACCCCGGAACATAAAGGGCTATTGAAGGACACCGTGGATTTTAGTCAGTACGAGTCTGACAGTCCCTCCCGCCCTGCCCCGGGTGGGAGGACTCCAACGACGATATAATACTAGACTAATTCATTGGAAAGAACATATAGCAAATGTTAGTACTAGAATAAACAAATTTGTTTACGCACTGAAACATTTAAAAAATGTAACGAATGCAAAAACCGCCATCATGACATATCATGCTTATGTAGAATCACTACTGCGCTATGGTCTAGTTATGTGGGGTAACAGCACCAATCTGGTTAGAGCATTTGTAGCTCAAAAAAAGTGCATCAGAGCGATGTGTGGACTCCAACCTGATGACTCATGTCGGCCAATGTTCCAAAAATTTGGTTTGCTACCGTTACCATCTCTCTATATAATATATGAAACATTTATATTTGTAGTTAAAAATAAAGACTTATTTAAGACAGCAAACGATTTAAATCCTCGGAATAGACGAGATCCTCATAAACTAATATTAAATGATTTGCCTAGACTTACGAAATATAATAAAAACTGCTTAGTTATGTGTGTTCGTATTTACAACTAGCTTCTGCCCGCGACTTCGTACGCGGATCCTGTTGCTTATGCCAGCGACGACGGGGTCGTCAAAATCGAAGATCTGAAACGTCGAATTCTAAGAGCCTGGGGACGGGAAAACAACGGGATGCGCGAGACGATTCCAGACGTTCCAGATCTTTCATTTTTGTAAATCAACAGGAAATGACCATCAGACTAAACAACTCTTGCTAAGACGTCATTCCTATATATGTTATAAAGTAGCTGGGCTGTTGAAGTTCCACATCAGGTGTACCAGATCTTCAAATTTTATACGAAAACAGAGATTGCTCATCAGGCTCAACAATTCTTGCTAAGACGTCTTTACTGTATATGTTATAGTGTAGCTAGGCACTTGGAGTTCCACATCAGGTGTTCCAGTTCTTTAATTTTTATACGTCAACAGAGAGTGCTTATCAGGCTGAACAACTCTTGCTAAGACGTCTTTACTGTATATGTTACAGTGTAGCTGGGCTCTTGAAGTTCCACATCAGGTGTTCCAGATCTTCAATTTTTATACGTTGACAGAGAGTACTCATCAGGCTGAATAACTCTTGCTAAGACGTCATTCACTTATATGTTATAGTGTAGCTGGGCTCTTGGAGTTCCACATCAGGTGTTCCAGATCTTCAAATTTTTGTTGACAGAGAGTGCTTATCAGGCTGAACAACTCTTGCTAAGACGTCGTTCCTGTATATGTCATAGTGTAGCTGGGCTCTTGGTGTTCCACATCAGGTGTCCAGGATCTTCAAATTTATTCTCTCAGCAGAAAATGCTCATCACGTAGAACAATTTTTGCTATGGCACCATTTCTGTATCTCTTATAGTTAAGCAGGTCTGTTGCGGTTCTGCATCAGGTGTTCAAGTTTCCAAGATAAATTATAGCCTAAATGTTAACGGGACTTAATACCTATACAACGAAAAAAAAATTATTCAAATCCGTCCAGTAGTTCCGAAGATTAGCGTGCACAAACACACAGACAAACAGACAAACAGACAAACAGACAAACCGACAAACCGACAAACAGACAAACAGACAAAAAAATTTTTAACTACATTTTCGGGTTCGGCATCGATATAATAACAATCCCTGATACTTTTTTTTATATACCTATTTCCATTGTACAGACACCACTTTTCTACAAATTTATTATATGTATAGATAAGATGCCAAGCCACTTCAAAACATTAAACTGTAGACTCTTAAAGGTTAAATTATACAAGTGGTTAAATGAATGTAATTTTTATAGCTTAAAAGAATTCATGGATAAGAAAAATTAATTTCTCTCACATTCTGTAAAACAAAAATTTTGCATGCTATGTTGTACCCTAGCTAAACATGCTTGAACTCGAACTATATTTATTTTACACCATTGTATACCATGTTTAAAGCAAATTAATGATTTGATTTGATTTGACTCGTAATAACAGGCGACCGATGTCTGTCAACACATTAGGCAAAAAAGTCTTATATTCGTCTCATTTCGACCAATCATGTGAGCCGTAAACATACGTTGAGACAGAACATACCTTGAGTTAGCCAATCACAACGCAGTACCCCGTCCCCCTCGCTTACGTAGTACCTCAGCGAGTTGACAGAATAATTTTTGTTACTTAGATCGTGCAAGCGGAGTCTAGTATTATATCGTCGTTGGAGGACTCATTTGATGATTTTACCACGTAAAAAAAAGAAGGTCCTCAGTCTTACCAAAGGGTATCGTATTACCCAATTACTGGGTAATGTGGAGGTCAGGTTTGAATTGTTCCATGTTACTTCCCAGAATTTTATCCTTATTAGCAACACTATCGAATGGTGTAATAATACAGGCTGTGATTTTTTTTCCAAAATCAGCGGGTTCGATTCCTGGCCAGGATTATTGATTTTTCTAAAATCCAACGATGCAGTTTTATTTTCGTCAAAATCGGCCTCGAGATTCCTTTCAAAGTTTTTCGATATTACTCATTGTTTCGGAGATAGCCATCCACGCCCAGTTGAAAAATTCACCCTGTATATTAAAACCTTTCTCGGAATGTAACGCACACTTTTCTGAAAACGGCATCAAAATCAGTTCATCCAAACGCGAGATAATTTTGATCTTACAGGAGAAAGTTTATTTTTCCCCATCAACTTTGCACTTTTCAATTCGCCTGTCACATACTTGTGCACCTTGTAATCGCCTGTCATTTTTTTTCCAAGATTTACAATAAATAAACTACATCCTGTTAAATTTTTAAGCTTACAGGAACAAGTTTTTTTTTAATTTTTTTTTTTACACTTTGAAAATTAAATTGTCCAATGATGTGCACGGCTGACGCCTGCCAGGGTGTCGAGTCTGCTAATTGTTTTTCAGAATGGCGCCACAATGGCGTTTCAATTTTCGAACCATTTTTTACTCAGCAGTAAAAAATGGTTCGAATAAGCACTACAATTGAAACGCCATTGTGGCGCCATTCTGACTAATAATTAGCAGACTCGACACCCAGGTCGTCGCTATTGCTCTTAGCATGCTATAAATATTACGTGTACAAATTTACAACCTTACAGGAAGACCGTTAGTCGCAGGGTTCAGTAGCTCTTGGACTATTACAGGGCAACATCAAGATTCAGTAGTCTTTTTTTTTTAGCGTGGTAAAATCATCAAATGATTCCTCCCACCCCGGCCAGGGCGGGAGGGACTGTCAGACTCGTACTGACTAAAATCCACGGTAACCTTCAATAGCCCTTTATGTTCCGAGGTCACGGTAATGAGACAAGTCCCGCGACCCCGGCAGGCTTTGGCCCTCTAGAGGGTTTAGACGTCCCGTCATCATGCTGACGCTCTTTGAGTCGCTCGTGGAACACAACGCGCCGTTGACCCGGACATGGTCCATGGTCGGACAGCGAGTTGCCCTTTACTCGCCACCCGCATGCCCGTGCCTACGGTGGCCGGAGATCGTCCCGCAACGTCTGTCGCCGTGGGCGTCTACCACTGCGGCTGGGGCGGAGGGAAGACGCTGTCCTCTCTCTCACGCGGCCCGCCTCCTCCTTCGCGAGCATGACTGCTTCGCAAAAGGAAGCGACCACTTCCCACTCCGTCTCGCCCCGCAGCATGGCCGCGACTAATGCAGGGCGCGACTAATGCAGGGCGCGAGAAGATTCAGCGTAGTCTTAGCTGTTGTACATTGCAAACGCAGTCGCAATCGCAAGTCGCATCGCCTCTTTAAGACTAATATAATGTTATTGAGATCCTCCCACATGTATGAAGTCGTCCAGCGACGTCAGACACAGTCTGTCGCCTGTTCCCGGCACGATATTGTTGCGACTGGATAAATATACTTCGGGGAGGCAGGAGGGCAATGTGGACTTGTAGGGATCATAACTGGACCATTTTATCCTACTAATCTTACATTATAGAAACATCTAGAAACAAAATGTAACGTTTTTAGTGAAGCCACTTTTTATAAATGTGTGAGTGAGCGCTACGCACTCGCACACATTGTAAATGTTTTCCTTGGAGATATTCACTTGTTTTACGTAGGAATCGAACGACGCGACGGGGGTTATTTTTCTTACGTTTTTGGTTTCAATTCTCTGTAGTCTATCTACTACAGGGTCACGTCAAGCATACGGTGCAGCACCGCCCTGTCCTCACGACGGCGATAGGCGGAGACCTCTCGCGCCCGGCACGGTCGAGGCCATGCTGCGGGGCGAGACGGAGTGGGAAGCGGTCGTCTCCTTCTGCGAAGCAGTCATGCTCGCGAAGGAGGAGGCGGGCCGCGTGAGGGAGAGGACAGCGTCCTCCCTCCACCTCAGCCGCAGTGGTAGACTTCCACGGCGACCGACGTCGCCAGACGATCTCCAGCCACCGTAGGCGCGGGCATGCGGGCGGCGAGTAATGGGGGACTCGCTGTCTGACTATGGACCATGCCCGGGTCGACGGCACGTTGTGTTCCACGCCCGTCTCAAAGAGTGTCAGCATAATAAGAGCCTGCCGGGGTCGCGGGACTCACGAATTACCGTGACCTCTGAACGTAAAGTGCTATTAAAGGACACCGTGGATTTTAGTCAGTACGAGTCTGACAGTCCCTCCCACCCTGCCTTGGTTGGAAGGACTCATTTGATGATTTTAATACGTTAAAAAAAATATATAGAAAGTTTCAAACTTGAGTAAGCAGTGTTTCACATTCTAAGTGAATTGTATTATGATTTTGAGAAATGAACAAAGTGGTGAGAAAAACATCATAACGCGACATTTAAGGCTGAATCCTTTATTTATTTATTTTTTAATTTTAAAGCATTATCCATCACAACCATATTTTTTTCTAAAACATTATTCAAAATATAATCCTTTTCACGTCAGACGTCCTTTTCGCCCGCCAGTGGACACCTAAAAAAACATGGCCGTACCAACAATACTCCGTAAATGAGCCGCCATTGAAAAACAAATAAAAAACGTAACACCTACATTTTATGTCTCTCCTGGGATCATTCAATATTGTTACAATTTAATCAGTTGCTTTTATTAATAACAGCTTTTAACCATGACTACTTTATTTAAAACAAGATAGGTGATGTGAATCGTTGAGGAGTTCGCTCAACTGTCTCTCGGCTCCATCATCAGATCAACTCCAAACCTTTATTAAATTGTAGTGCTTTAAACAAACGCACTTGTCGCCCCTACGATTTTTAAAAGTTCCCCTCAATTTCTCTGGTCTTCCATCATCAAACCTTGATTTCTTTATCATGGGACCACCTCTGAAATATCTTCTTTCCAACAAAAAAGGAATCATCAAAATCGGTTCATATACGATGAAGTTATGCGCGAACAAACAAAAAAAATCACATATACGGTCGAATTGAGTAACCTCCTTTTTTAGAAGTCGGTTAAAAAAGAAACCGACTTTTTTAACCGATTTAAAAAAATAGGTACTTATTAAAATAATGTGTAGAATAAGTTTTCGTTCGGAAGTCGGTCACTTTGTTTGTTATTTCCTTGACTTTTTTACCAACGACTTCGTATTTTTTTTAATACTGTTTCATTTTTTTTTTCAAACAGTTTTTTATTTCAACCTTTATATTGTGCGGAGAAGTGTAATATTTGTCATTATCATCTGCCTGCCTTTCCCCAACTATATTGTGGTCTTCTTCCAGTCGAACCAGATGCAGCTGAATATCAGTATTTTACATGGAGCGGCTGCCTATCGGCATAATGAAAATTTAGCATAACTATCAATTAGTCTTATTTGTATTGGCATAATATTTATTAGGCTAAAAATTATGAGACTTCTTCCTCATCCTACAACTGAACAAAGGTTCTCTCAATGTCTTCTTACTCTTCCAATACAAAGCTAATTTGAAACTTTGGTAAGGTCCTATATTTTGTGCCCGTAGGTACACATTTTCGTACGGAATTCTTTAATAAAAGCTCCATTGATTGAAAAACGTAGCAATGCTAAAGGAGCGTATCCGGGTCACAAAGTAGTGTCATAAATCTAAGCATTAGTCACCAATAGTCACCCGTTACGACTGTTTGCTACTGAAAGCGGAGATATTGAAAGCTATGCAATATCATCATCTGCCTAACCTTTTCCCAACTATATTGTGGTCGGCTTCCAGTCAAACCGGATGCAGCTGAATATCAGTATTTTACATGGAGCGACTGCCTATCGGACCTCCACAACCTAGTAACTGGGTAATACGATATCCCATGGTAAGACTGGTTGTCAGACTTTAGAAGTTCTGATTAACAGTAACGACTGTCAAAGACCTACAAATGACAGCCGGGGCCAACGGCTTTACGTGCTTTCTGAGGCACGGAGGAAACTCGCTATGACAGATGGTCACCCATTCACAGACCCACCTCGGCAAGCGCGGCTTAACCCGACAGATCGGCCTGTGCGGCTGTAATTATTTAGCCACGAGCTCCTCGTTGTGTCAATGTGGCTCCTCAATGATTTGACTGACCTGGTGGTGTAGTGGTTAGTGACCCTGACTGCTATGCCGGGGGTCGTGGGTTCGATTCCCACCCAGGACAAATGTTTGTGTGATGAGCATGATCATTTGTTCTGTGTCTGGGTGTAATTTATCTATAATATGTATACATTTAGAAATATATAAGTATGTTTATCAGTTGTCTGGTACCCATAACACAAGCTCTGCTTAGCTTGGGACTAGATGGCGTTGTGTGATAGTTGTGGAAAAAAAAAAAAAAAAAAAAACAATGTGGTTAGCATTTAAAACAGCAAAGAAAATGTGATTTGAGGCTACATACAAAACGTAGGTACCTAAAAAGTTTGTTAGCATTGTAGCAAATCACATTCTGTAGCTTTTGCCTGCACCCATGGAAAAAGGCGTAAGTTTTAAGCTAATAAATAAGCTAACTTTACGATACGTAAATTAATAGATGCTCATCATTTTTCTGCATATTTGCAAATCCGCGTGTGACCTAGAGCATTTAAAAAAAAAACTGGCTTCCGTCAAAAAAAAAACTGTCAAAAGAAAAATAAATTCCTCATTCAATTTATTTTTCTTTAGAATAACGCTGCTCCACACTTCATCATTTGACAATTGATAGAATAAGAAATAGCTTCTCTAAAGCATAGCAATCAGTATACTTCAATCCTAAAAAAAAACGAAAAAAATAATGTGCGCAACAGGAAATGGCAAAGCTTTGTTGTCACCTCGTATCTATTGTAAAATCAAAATCCCTTTTCAATGAATTTATACTAAAAAGGTTTACCTGTGAAGATGAAATGTGCCAATATAATGAATTGTAGTAAATGATTGATTTTCTTTGCTGACGATTCATAAAGGATTTTGGGTGTGAAGAATGCCGCCATTTTTAGGGTTCTGTACCCAAATAGTAAAACGAAGACCCTCTGTATGTCCATCGAAGTTCATCTGTCACCAGGCTGTATCTCATGAACCGTAATAGTTAGACAGTTGAAATTTTGACAGGCCTGTTGGTCTAGTGGTTAGTGACCCTAACTGCTATGCCGGAGGTCGTGGGTTCGATTTCCACCCAGGACAAATGTTTGTGTGATGAGCACGATCATTTGTTCTGTGTCTGGGTGTAATTTATCTGTAATATGTATGTATCCTACTAATATTATAAAGGCGAAAGTTTGTAAGTATGGATGTATGGATGTATGGATGTATGGATGTATGGATGTTTGTTACTCTTTCACGCAAAAACCACTGAACGGATTTGGCTAAAATTTGGTATACAGATAGTTTATAACCTGGATAACATACATAGGATAGTTTTTATCCCGATTTTATGTTCCCGTGGGATAATTTTCGAGTTGCAGCGGGTGAAACCGCTGGCAACAGCTAGTTTAGAAATATATAAGTATGTTTATCAGTTGTCTAGTACCCATAACACAAGCTCTGCTTAGCTTGGGACTAGATGGCGTTGTGTGATAGTTGTGGTTAACACAGCATCTCGACACGTACCTCAAGGAAGAGTTTTGGCCGAAGGGTGTAGTTTACCGACGTTTTCGCGGCAGGCTACGCGACAACGCGCAGTGTAATACGACACCGTCACTTCGTGTGCCTTAGTTTTAAGTTATTATTGTCATGTTTTATGTATTAGTTTGTTTATTTTTAATTTTTATTTTTGTATTGTATTTTATATGGGCCATTGATGCCTGCAATAAATGGAATAATAATAATAATAATAACTGGCAACACTGTACGTCAAACATATGCTTGAAAATTTTACCATTCGTTTTTTTATTAAATTTTCATGTTTTAACCATAAATAAATAGTGCTAATCAAGTTACAATAGTAATAACAACAAAATATCATAAAACCAATAAAAAACAAGCTAAAACATGAGTTTCAAAGAAAATAACTATTTGTGACAACCACGCCCACCATCCCCGGAGTCGCCGCTGAGCTCCGCCTCGCCGCCACCGGACATCGGATCTCCCACGTCACCGGCAGCGGCAGAACTTGCGTCGAGCTCGAGCAGCGAATATTTCTCCCCGCCGACGTCGCCAACACCTGTACGTCGGCAGGGGAGACGCCGGCCACCGAGGAGCTTGGGATCTAGGGGCCAACCGGCCCCGAGCCGGGTCCCCGCTACCGGTGGTTGTGTGCAGCGCATGAGGTGGACTCAGTCCATAAATGAGAATGTCATGCGCGCATACTACGGGTCTACAGAGGGGGGAACTAACCTCACTGCGTACCGTGTTAGAATGCTGTCTCTGTTCCAGGTACTTGAACCAGCCCTAAATGTCTCGGCCCAACGACTTTCGGATCAGGTGCGGGTCATCCAACGTAATCACATGCTGGACTACACCGCGCTTGATAGGCTGCGCTCAGAGGTACTAAGCAACCGTACTATCTTATCTCCACCACCAGCAACGACGTCCGCATTTATTAATAGGGTTCCGTCGCAGTCAAATATTGCTCCTGTTGTGGAGGAGGATGATACGGTTGCCACGGTAAGTAGCCAGTGCAACGAACGATTGAGGAGCGCACTGGAGGATGCGCTTCGTGAGTACCGCTCAACTCCCATGGCGCTTAGACCCCGATTGCCGCGGTTGCCCATGCACAAAAAAAATAGGGCGCTGGTGAGTGCCTTGAACTCGCTGCTTAAGAATCTTTTCGAGAGCAGCAAGGATCTTGTCGATACACATTCGGTCCTGTTTTGCGGGGCTGTTGCGGCATGTCGATCAGCCAATGTCAAGTTTCCGGACAGTGACGGAGCTAATCGACCAAAACCAGCTGTACCAGCCTGGCAACGCAGGATTGAGCGTCGTATCGGCGGGGCCAGGGTACTCATCGGCAAACTATATTGCTTCAGGGAGGTAAATACACGACCACGTGTGATGCGCTTTGTGAGGCGGGCGTTCTCGGGGACTGACATCGGCCCTCAAGAATACATGTCCCGTGTCACAGAGCGCATCGACTTCCTGAAGCAAAAAGTTTGTGCATGGGCAAGCCGTATTCGGCGGTATAAGCGACGAGTTGATCGGTACTCGCAGAATCGCATGTTCCGGAGCGATGAGAGGTGGGTATATAGAGCTTGGGAGCGACCTGAACCAGGCGTGGCTGATGCGGGCCGCCCGGATGATAGCGCCACAAGTTCATTCTGGCGCAGCATCTGGTCGGTGCCCGTCAGTCATGCTGAGGCTGGCTGGATGCGTGATGTCGAGCGAGTGTGTGAAACTATTCCTGAAATGGAACCAATTTCCATAACGCCATCAGATGTGGCAAAAGCAGTCCGTCCGTTACCGAACTGGAAATCCCCGGGACCGGACGGACTGCACAACTTTTGGCTCAAATGGTTCAGTAGTTCACACACTTGCCTGGCATCTCAATTCCAGTCAGCCTTAGAGTCTGGGTCGCTACCACAGTTTCTAACAACTGGTGTTACCCACCTGCTCCATAAATCAGGTAGTACCACGGAACCCAAGAACTATAGACCGATCACTTGTTTGTCGACGGTCTATAAACTTCTTACATCTATTTTGAGAGCGAAAATTAACACACATATTGAAAATCACTCCATGTCTGCCTCTCAAAATGGATGTAGGAACGGGTCCCGTGGTACTAAGGAGCTGCTCCTCATTGACATGGCCATTAGCCAACAGGTTCGTCGATCTCGCAGGGATCTGTCCACATGCTGGATAGATTATAAGAAGGCCTACGACTCGGTGCCACATACATGGCTCATGAGGGTGCTGGAGTTGTACAAGATAGATGCAACTCTACGTGCCTTCCTTGAGTCGTGTATGAGGCAATGGAGAACGGTCCTTCGCTATCCGGGATGTCGACAGATCCAGGCGAACGACGAACCTGTATGGATCAAGCGGGGAATATTCCAGGGTGACAGTTTGAGTCCGCTTTGGTTCTGCTTAGCCCTGAATCCTCTAAGCACATTGCTGGAGGACTCAGGTCTGGGCTATCGGCTGAGGAGAGGTGGTCAGGTCATATCTCACCTTCTATACATGGATGATCTGAAACTCTTTGCCCCCAACAAATTACAACTGATGGAGCTACTAAAGGTAACTGAAACTTTTAGTAGTGCCATCAGGATGGGATTTGGTGTGGACAAATGTGCAGTCATGCATGTAAAGCGAGGGGAGATTATGGAATCTGAAGGGATTCAGCTTTCAGATTCCATACACCTTAGATCACTCTCCTCATCCGAAACCTACAAGTATTTGGGTATGTCGGAAGCGTTAGGCATTGATGTACCGGACGTGAAACAATCGTTGAGGGAGCGCTTCTTTGGACGCCTGAATAAGGTTTTAAATAGCCTTCTTTCAGGCGGAAATAAGGTGCGCGCCTTCAACGGTTGGGTCATGCCGGTTTTAATGTACTCTTTCGGCATACTCAAATGGACTCAAACTGAACTCGACGCCTTGGATAGACGAGTCCGTACGCTGTTGACCGCAAACCGGATGCATCACCCACGATCATCAGTGATGAGGCTGTACATCCCGCGGAAGTGCGGGGGTCGAGGCTTTTTAAATGCTAAGACCCTCCACAACCGCGAGGTGTGCAGTCTCAGAGAATATTTTCTGAAAATGGAAGTGGGTATGCACCGAGATGTGGTCACGGTGGACAAGGGACTCACCCCGCTGTCCATGGCTAAAGAGAACTGGCACAAACCTGTGGTACTCAGTACTGAAGACCGCAGGGAAGTATGGCAAAGCAAGGAGCTACACGGACGCTTCTACCGGGCTCTTCATGGGCCTGATGTAGATTTTCTAGCGTCCGTGTCCTGGCTACGATTCGGTGACCTCTTCGGGGAAACTGAAGGTTTTGTCTGTGCGATTATGGACGAAGTTATCTTGACGAACAACTACCGGAGACATATTATAAAGGATGGGACGATTGACATGTGTCGGGCATGCCATCGTCCAGGTGAATCCATCCGACATATTATCTCTGGTTGTTCTCGTCTTGCTAACGGCGAGTACTTGCACAGGCACAACCTAGTAGCCAGAATCATCCACCAGCAACTTGCGTTGAAATACAAACTTGTGGAATCTGAAGTACCGTATTACAGGTATGTGCCCGACCCAGTTCTCGAGAAAGACCATGTCACGTTGTACTGGGATCTGCCTATCATTACTGACAGGACTATTGTCGCCAATAAGCCTGACATAGTAGTGATAGACAGATCAGCGCGCCGCGCAATGATAATCGATGTTACCATCCCGCATGACGAGAACCTCGTGAAGGCAGAGAAAGATAAACAAATCAAATATCTCGATCTGGCACGCGAGGTTGTCGACATGTCGAATGTGGGCTCGGCTATCATTGTGCCGATCGTCGTGACTGCCAATGGCCTGATGGCAAAGAGCCTCGACGAACACCTTTCGAGGCTCTCCTTAGGGGGTTGGATCAAGGGCCAGATTCAGAAGGCAGTACTTCTTGATACGGCTCGTATTGTGAGGAGGTTCCTGTCTCTGGAACCCTAACCACCGGTAGCTTGGACCCTGCTCCCACACCGGCGGACTACTATTTTTATATTTTTAAACTAGCTTCCGCCCGCGGCTTCGCCCGCGTGGTGTTTTGATAAAAAGGCTTATGTTGTTTTTCAGATTTCAGACTATCCATATCCAATTTTGTAACAAACGGCTCAGCAAATTAGCCGTGAAACAAACATTTACACAGTTATAGTAAATTAATTTGAATATTAGGGATCATATTAATGGAACGGTATAGATTTGGGTATAGCATTTGGTTAAAAGAGAGTAGGTATGTTTAAAAAAAATATAAAATATCTGTTTACAGTAGGTTTATGGTACCTATGTATTCCATTAAGTGGCAGAAAGTACCCAAGAAAATTTATTGGTCCCTTATGTCCAAGAGACACTTCCAGGGGCCAGCATCACGTTGTGTACAAAAATATTTTAAAATGACCTAATTTAAAACATTTTTGTACACAACGTTTGCTGTTTTGTTATTATTTGTTAAAATGTAGAGATTGTTTGGACTCGACACTCGCGAGCAGGCCACGTACAGTTGGCCATGCGAAAAACAGTTTTTCTCTAAATGGACACCTGCTACTTTAAGTGTTTGCCCTTGCGCTTTGTTAATGGTCATTGCGAAGGCTGGTTTGAGGGGAAACTGGATTCTTTTAAACTGAAAAGGTAAATCTGTAGGGATCATGGGTAGGTATACGGGGAATTAAGACTTCTTCATCTTTAGCTATTCCTGTCATTATAACTGCTCTAATAATATTGCGTCCTAGCTGCGTAATTTGCAATCGGGTCCCGTTGCATAGTCTCGGCGCTTCGAGATTTCTCATTAACAAAACTGGAACCCCAACTTTCAGTCTCAGCTTATGAGACGGCACTTCTGACAGCTCTAAAGTCTCTGTAGGATAAGATGTCACCTGTTCACTGTCCATGACAATATCTACTGACAAATATTCGACAACATCGCCTTGCACATGTGACATCATTCGTTCATTGATCTGTCCCACGATTTCATTGGTCGGTGCCAATATTGCCATGATGTTCCTAGGTTCAGTGGTTAAAATTTTGTATACAAAAAGTTTGGCTTCGTAGTTCCCGTTCCGAATCCGTTCCGTTCCGTTCGAATTTCGGGAATTCCGTTTGTAGAATTTCACCCCCACGGTGGTAAAAATTTCAAAATGCTTATTTATTTCTTATCAAGTAAAGTTTCATGGTTTTATCTTTTAAAATTAAGAAATCCCATACAAACTTTCAACCCTTATTTCACCCCCTCACTGGTCGAAATTTCAAAAACGCTAGAACAAATTGTTATTTATTTCTTATCATGTTCCTAAATATAAAGTTTCATGGTTTTATCCCCAGAACTGACAAAATCCCATACAAACTTTCAACCCTTATTTCACCCCCTCACTGGTCGAAATTTCAAAAACGCTAGAACAAATTGTTATTTATTTCTTATCATGTTCCTAAATATAAAGTTTCATTGTTTTATCCCCAGAAATGACAAAATCCCATACAAACTTTCAACCCTTATTTCACCCCCTCACAGGTCGAAATTTCAAAAACGCTCGAACAAATGTTTAAATATATCTTATCAAGTGCTTAAATATAAAGTTTCATGGTTTTATCTTTTAAAATTAAGAAATCCCATACAAACTTTCAACCCCTATTTCAACCTCTTCATCCCCTTTTTCGCAATAAAAGGTAGCCTATGTTCTTTCTCAGGGTCTAAAGATTGTCTGTGCCAAATTTCATCAAAATCGGTTGAGAGGTTTAAGCGGGAAAGCGTAACAGACAGACAGACAGACAGACAGACAGAGTTACTTTCGCATTTATAATATTAGTTTGGATCATGTTCCTAAATATAAAGTTTCATGGTTTTATCCCCAGAAGTGACAAAATCCCATACAAACTTTCAACCCTTATTTCACCCCCTCACAGGTCGAAATTTCAAAAACGCTAGAACAAATGTTTAAATATATCTTATCAAGTGCTTAAATATAAAGTTTCATGGTTTTATCTTTTAAAATTAAGAAATCCCATACAAACTTTCAACCCCTATTTCAACCTCTTCATCCCCTTTTTCGCAATAAAAGGTAGCCTATGTTCTTTCTCAGGGTCTAAAGATTGTCTGTGCCAAATTTCATCAAAATCGGTTGAGAGGTTTAAGCGGGAAAGCGTAACAGACAGACAGACAGACAGACAGAGTTACTTAAATCCCATACAAACTTTCAACCCTTATTTCACCCCCTCACAGGTCGAAATTTCAAAAACGCTAGAACAAATGTTTAAATATATCTTATCAAGTGCTTAAATATAAAGTTTCATGGTTTTATCTTTTAAAATTAAGAAATCCCATACAAACTTTCAACCCCTATTTCAACCTCTTCATCCCCTTTTTCGCAATAAAAGGTAGCCTATGTTCTTTCTCAGGGTCTAAAGATTGTCTGTGCCAAATTTCATCAAAATCGGTTGAGAGGTTTAAGCGGGAAAGCGTAACAGACAGACAGACAGACAGACAGACAGACAGACAGACAGACAGACAGACAGACAGAGTTACTTTCGCATTTATAATATTAGTTTGGATGTTTTTTTTATGCGTTTGTTTTTTAAAATATTTAAAAATGTATTAATATGTATAGTAAATAAATAAACGTCATAATAATAAAATTATTGTTATTATTTTCACAGATGATGTTTTTCTGTTGCCGCTAAAACAACAAATACAAAAAAAAAGAATAAAATACATATATAAGGAGGCTCCCATAGAACACACATGATTTGTTTGCCCTTTTATAGATACTAATGGTAAGGAACCCATCGTGTTCGAATCCGATTCGACTTGGCCGGTTTTATTTTTCTTATAAATCTTTGTTTCACCGACTTGAAAAGATGCGAGTCTAGTGTGAAAGGGAGTAACTGAGTTTTAAGTTACAACTACAACTATTTGCTTTGAGCGACCATTGGCCGTTTGTTATCGAAAATAATACCACGGGGTAGTGATAATCGTATATTGATGGAATGGCTTGGTGCAGCGGCTAAGCGATCAACTGTTCAGCAGTGTGTTGCGAATTCGTTCCATACAGGGAACAAATATGAACAAACATTTGTATGACCTACCGGGTCTCAGTTTCTATGTTTGTAAACGGACCCACGATATAGGTGATTTTTTTAGTGTAAAAAAACATCGGCATCATGATATTATCCCAGCCTGCCGCTCATGGACCATGCCCGGGTTTACGGTGCGTCGTGTTCCACGCGCGCCTCAACAAAGATCTGTCAGAAATCTGACAGGGTCCCCATAGGATCGTCTAAACAGGTAACCGACTGGAACCTATAGGACTATTGAAGGATCATCGTGGTTTTAGTGAGTACGAGTCAAATAGTGAATTAAAAACTTTAAAAGTTTCCTAGAATTCATCCAAAACTTACGCTAGAAAGCAAGTTCCACTCCACGCATTTCATTACATTCCGTATTATTCGTATTATTGCAACATCCATGATCTGTCAAAATCGTTTAGTAGCAACATATCAAATCGTTTCGCAAATTGTAGTCACAAAAACTGCCGGCAGGGGGCACTGTACATAATAATTAGTAGCGACGCTTTTACTGGGGAGCGAGCCGGACGTTTGACGTTTGTGACCATAGATCTAAGGCCTTATTACGTGTTTTCACGTTTTTCTGGCCTGAATTAAATGGAGACTGACTTTTATTTGTTGAATTGAATGAGTTCCTTGTTCGTACATTAAGGCGCTCGCTCACTGCGAGCATTCACCTGTAATGTAACGTTACAGATTCGAACATTTCATCAGTGAGGGAAGACAATCACAATGCGCACCTTGTATCAAATCTAACTAAATGTGTGCGAATGCTAGTCAGTCAGGGAGGTAGTATTGTAATGTAATGCTCAAAGTCGAATCTGTAATGTTACATTACACGCGAATGCTCGGTGAAGGAGCGCCTTTAGAGGCGCTTTTTCTTTTCCCTTGCAATTTACTTCGTTATATCAGACTAGCTGTGCCCGCGACTTCGTTCGCGTGGATGCCGCCGGTACTTAACAATGTTTAGTGCGAAGCTCTGTTGGAGGATACCGATACAAATCATTTTCTAAGCTTTTTTTAGCGTCATAAAATCGTCAAATTAGTCTTCTCACCCAAGGCAGGGCAAGAGGGACTGTCAGACTTGTACTGACTAAAATCCACGGTGTCCTTCAATAGCCCTTTACGTTCCGGGGTCACGGTAGCTCGTAAGTCCCACGACCCCGGCTGGCTTTGGCCCTCTAAGGCTCCGTCATTGTGCTGACACTCTTTAAGGCGCTCGTGGAACACAACGGGACGTCGACCCGGGCATAGTCCATGAGCGAACAGCAAGTCGCCCGATTACTCGCCGCCCGAATGCCCACGGCTGTTGGCCAGAGATAGGCCGAGACTCCACCAAAGCTGTGCGAGTCGAGACGTGTTTTGAACAACCAATAGAATTGCGTTGCGGCACGGGTTGCGGAGTGGAGCTGTGTCAATAACGCAATTCTATTGGATGTTCAAAACACGTCTCGACTCGCACAGCTTTGGTGGAGTCTCGGCCTTAGCCTTGCGACGTCCGTCACCGTGTGCGTCTACCACTGCGGCTGGGTCGTGAGGTAGACGCTGTCCTCTTCCTCACGCGTCCCGCCTCCTCCTTCGCTTGCATGACTGCTTCGCAGAAGGAGGCGACCGGTTCCCACTCTATTTCACCCGCAGCATGGCGTCAACCAATGCCGAGCGCGAGAGGTCGCCGCTTATCACCGTTGCCGTTGTGAGGACATGTGCGATGCTCTGCCCATGCAAGCGGGGTAATTCTGCACCGTATGCTCTACCTTAGACACCCACCCCCCCCCCATAACCTCGTAGAGTGACATTCAAGCGTTTCTTCCTTCCCCGACAAAGGTACCTTCCAAAACTTCCGTATCCAGTGAGGACCTGCGTCAGGTGGTTGGTCAGGAAGCCGTGACACCTATCCAGCCACTCCTCAAAGAGAGGTCTTACCGCCGCGATTGAGGCGTGCCCGAACCTCGGTTTCGATAGTCGCTCCCTCCATACCGCCCTGAGATGGCGCCGGAGCTCTTTCCGCCGCGCCTCGACTTGTCGATGCAACGGGGATTGGCCAGTGCTTCTTTATAAATACGTGCTATCGGACGGCAAACTACCCATTACTCCCCGTCCGTAAACGGCTGGAATATGACCCGCTATTTCCGACGCCTTGGGCGTCTTCAGCGGTGGCTGGGGTGAGAGGTAGAGGGTGCCCTTTCCCTCACGCGCAATTATGACATGCCCAGTATTAAGATAATCATTGAAATCAAGCGATGTCAAGGGCAATTTTGTTCAAAATTAAATGCTTGTGATGATTAACGTATTTATTTTGATAAGGATTAATATCATATTAATGAAATCCTCAAAGAGAGGTCTTACCGCCGCGATTGAGGCGTGCCCGAACCTCGGTTTCGATAGTCGCTTTTTAGTCGCTATTTTTTTTATCGTGGCAAAATCATCAAATGAGTCCTCCCGCCCAGGGCGGGACAGGAGGGACTGTCAGACTTGTACCGACTAAAATCCACGGTGTTCCTTCAATAGCCTTTTATGTACCAGGGTCACAGTTACCGAGTGAGACAGTCTCGCGGCCCCGGCAGGCTGTGGTCCTCTTATGGGGCCCCATCAGATTGCTGACAGCTCTTTGAGGCGCGCGTGGAACACAACGCGCCGTCGACCCGGGCATGGTCTATGATCGGACGGCGAGTCACCCGTTACTCGCCGCCCGCATGCCCGCGCCTACCGGTGGCCGGAGATCGTCTTGCGACGTCCGTTGCCGTGGGCGTCTCCCGCGGTGGCTGCGTCGTGAGGTGGACGCTGTCCTCTCCCTCACTCGTTCCGCCTCCTCCTTTGCTAGCATTACTGCTTCGCAGAAGGAGGCGACCGCTTCTCATTCCGTCTCGCCCCGCAGCATGGCTTCGATCAGTGCCTATCGCCGCTGTGAGGACACGGCGGTGCTCTGCCCGAGCGGGGCAGTCCTGCACCGTATGTTCTACCGTATCCTCCGGGCGATCCTCGCAGTGGTGACACCCAGGCGTTTCTTCCTTCCCCATTCGATACAGGATCCATACCGCCCCCTGAGATGGCGCCGGAGCCCTTCCCGCCGCGCCTCGACTTGTCTATGCAGCGGGGATTGGCCAGTGCTTCTTCATAAATACTTGCCGTCTGACGGCAAGCTACCCATTACTCCCTGTGCGTAAGCGGCTGGAATATGACCCACTATTTCCGACGCCCTGGGCGTCTTCAGCGGTGGCTCGGGTGAGAGGTAGAGGGTGCACTTTCCCTCACGCGCAATTATGATATGCTCAGTATTGCCCAGGCAGTAATAATTTTGTTGTGACATTATTTTGAAACTATGATATCTCCTAAGATATTCATGGAAATCAAACGATGTCAAGGGCAATTTTGTTCAAAATTAAATGATTGTGATGATTAACGTATTTATTTTGATAAGGATTAATATCATATTAATGAAAATACCTTCGCAAATAATGCATTACTTTAAAACAAATTTGATTTCCATAAAAAAGGTTATAGTGACTTCATCTTAAAAGATAGATATATGCTCTCGCGGAGTTTATTTTAGAACTTTTTGTGAGGAATAATTCCGTAGTACATAATTTTTGCGTATCTTTAACCGTTTACGCAGCGCACGCAACGAAAGCTCTCGAAAAGGAATACATTTTCCCGATTTTGAAACATTTCTCATTGCTGCTCCGCTTCTTTTGGTGATAGCGTGATGTTATATAGCCTATAGCCTTCCTCGATAAATGGACTATCCAACACAAAAAGAATTTTTCAATTCCAACCAGTCGTTCCTGAGATTAGCGCGTTCAAACAAACAAACAAACAAACAAACAAACAAACAAACAAACAAACAAACTCTTCAGCTTTATAATATTAGTATAGATTTAAGCATGCTGTACCCACAGCCAAGTATGTACGAATTCGTGCTATGATCTCTGACTTACAGAAGTTTTTTTGGTGCCTTTATAATGTGACTTTAAACCTTTGCTCCCTTATTAATAAACGTGGACTAAAGTTACGCCAAGGTTAATCCTTAAAAAATGTATGGTTAATCCGAGCATTATCATGGTTGTAACTTTAGTCCACGTTTATTAATAAGGGGGTTAAACTTTAACACTTAAAAGTCTCTAATACATTTTCAACCAAATAGCCAAACGCTTAAAGTTGAAAATCTATTAAAGACTACTGAGCAGTAATTAACGGAACGAACCAAAACGCTCTGTAATCTTAAAAAAGAATAACCTAACGAGCTAGGATATAAAGTTGCAAATGTATTAAAGACTACTGTTTTTCGCTTGCCGTTTGTTTGGGCCTGGTGTGGTCTACCACCACCCGTGCGATCGCTCAGTCGACACCCATGGTTACAGATAGGCTGTGGTGACGTTGCCCTCTGTACCTGACGTGAAATGTTTGCCATCATCATCAGACTATAAATATTCCCACTGCTGGGACAAAGGCCTCCTCTCTGTGACAGGGAGTGAGCCATTGATAATCCACCACGCGGGCTCACTGCGGGTTGGTGGATGTCACATGCCTTCGAATTTTTGGTTCTAGGACATGTTATACCGGTTTCCTCATGATGTTTTCCTTTACCGTTTAGGCTGCCTGTCCATTGATGCGGAACGAGCTGGCGAAGCAGAGAAACGAGGAAATATTAACCAATAGGATTGCACCATTGAAGAGGGCGGAGATTTAGTACAATCCTATTGGTTAATATTTCTTCGTTTCTCCGCTCCCCCAGCTCGCTCCGCATCAATGAACAGGCAGCCTTAGAGAGCAGTGGTGATGAAATAAATTACACGTAATGCCTTGCTGTGTTCGTACCCACGACCTACAACTCTTATCTCTGGTTTCTATACCATTGGGCTACCACTGCTCTACAAATTTTTGCCGTGTCCTGTCCTAATTCCCCGCCAGTACAAGTAAAGATACCGTCACTCATCAGCCATCTTGATTCCTGAATGCCTAATTACTATGTTTTTTGGCGCGCTCGCTTCCCATTGGTCGACAGACTGAACGATGACAAACATGTAGTTTTTACCACAGAGCCCAAAACTTACACAAATAAATTAAACTAAATATATTTAATTTTTAAACGGTCCACTTTTGAGTTGCTCTTAATTATTGGGAGAGATTATTTAAATTTTTGAGATAGGAACGTTGAAATTTTTAAATTTCATGGGAGGAGGTATGAGGTTAAGCCATGCTTGCCGAAGTTGGTCTTTAGATGGGTGTCCATTTATCATAGTGAGTTTCCTCGGAAAGCGCGCAAAGTTCTCGGTCCTGGCTGTCATTTGTAGATCTTTGACAGTCATTAATGTTAGACAGAAGCTCGAAAATCTGACAATCAATCTTACCATGGGGTATCGTATTACCTAGTTACTGGGCTGTGGAGGTCCGATAGGCAGTCGCTCCATGTGAAATACTTATATTCAGCAGAACGTGGTTCGACTGGAAGCAACCCCAATATAGTTGGGAAAAGGCTAATGTTAGAGGATGTATATGAACATTCTGAACAGTGTTTTAGGAAAGGGAACTAGGATTACCTGTCAGGAGTCAGCGCCCTCTCCCATTTTATTTGGCACTAGCTGTGCCCGCGACTTCGTTCGCGTGGATGCCGCCGGTACTTAACAATGTTTAGTGCGAAGCTCTGTTGGAGGATACCGATACAAATCATTTTCTAAGCTTTTTTTAGCGTCATAAAATCGTCAAATTAGTCTTCTCACCCAAGGCAGGGCAAGAGGGACTGTCAGACTTGTACTGACTAAAATCCACGGTGTCCTTCAATAGCCCTTTACGTTCCGGGGTCACGGTAGCTCGTAAGTCCCACGACCCCGGCTGGCTTTGGCCCTCTAAGGCTCCGTCATTGTGCTGACACTCTTTAAGGCGCTCGTGGAACACAACGGGACGTCGACCCGGGCATAGTCCATGAGCGAACAGCAAGTCGCCCGATTACTCGCCGCCCGAATGCCCACGGCTGTTGGCCAGAGATAGGCCGAGACTCCACCAAAGCTGTGCGAGTCGAGACGTGTTTTGAACAACCAATAGAATTGCGTTGCGGCACGGGTTGCGGAGTGGAGCTGTGTCAATAACGCAATTCTATTGGATGTTCAAAACACGTCTCGACTCGCACAGCTTTGGTGGAGTCTCGGCCTTAGCCTTGCGACGTCCGTCACCGTGTGCGTCTACCACTGCGGCTGGGTCGTGAGGTAGACGCTGTCCTCTTCCTCACGCGTCCCGCCTCCTCCTTCGCTTGCATGACTGCTTCGCAGAAGGAGGCGACCGGTTCCCACTCTATTTCACCCGCAGCATGGCGTCAACCAATGCCGAGCGCGAGAGGTCGCCGCTTATCACCGTTGCCGTTGTGAGGACATGTGCGATGCTCTGCCCATGCAAGCGGGGTAATTCTGCACCGTATGCTCTACCTTAGACACCCACCCCCCCCCCATAACCTCGTAGAGTGACATTCAAGCGTTTCTTCCTTCCCCGACAAAGGTACCTTCCAAAACTTCCGTATCCAGTGAGGACCTGCGTCAGGTGGTTGGTCAGGAAGCCGTGACACCTATCCAGCCACTCCTCAAAGAGAGGTCTTACCGCCGCGATTGAGGCGTGCCCGAACCTCGGTTTCGATAGTCGCTCCCTCCATACCGCCCTGAGATGGCGCCGGAGCTCTTTCCGCCGCGCCTCGACTTGTCGATGCAACGGGGATTGGCCAGTGCTTCTTTATAAATACGTGCTATCGGACGGCAAACTACCCATTACTCCCCGTCCGTAAACGGCTGGAATATGACCCGCTATTTCCGACGCCTTGGGCGTCTTCAGCGGTGGCTGGGGTGAGAGGTAGAGGGTGCCCTTTCCCTCACGCGCAATTATGACATGCCCAGTATTAAGATAATCATTGAAATCAAGCGATGTCAAGGGCAATTTTGTTCAAAATTAAATGCTTGTGATGATTAACGTATTTATTTTGATAAGGATTAATATCATATTAATGAAATCCTCAAAGAGAGGTCTTACCGCCGCGATTGAGGCGTGCCCGAACCTCGGTTTCGATAGTCGCTTTTTAGTCGCTATTTTTTTTATCGTGGCAAAATCATCAAATGAGTCCTCCCGCCCAGGGCGGGACAGGAGGGACTGTCAGACTTGTACCGACTAAAATCCACGGTGTTCCTTCAATAGCCTTTTATGTACCAGGGTCACAGTTACCGAGTGAGACAGTCTCGCGGCCCCGGCAGGCTGTGGTCCTCTTATGGGGCCCCATCAGATTGCTGACAGCTCTTTGAGGCGCGCGTGGAACACAACGCGCCGTCGACCCGGGCATGGTCTATGATCGGACGGCGAGTCACCCGTTACTCGCCGCCCGCATGCCCGCGCCTACCGGTGGCCGGAGATCGTCTTGCGACGTCCGTTGCCGTGGGCGTCTCCCGCGGTGGCTGCGTCGTGAGGTGGACGCTGTCCTCTCCCTCACTCGTTCCGCCTCCTCCTTTGCTAGCATTACTGCTTCGCAGAAGGAGGCGACCGCTTCTCATTCCGTCTCGCCCCGCAGCATGGCTTCGATCAGTGCCTATCGCCGCTGTGAGGACACGGCGGTGCTCTGCCCGAGCGGGGCAGTCCTGCACCGTATGTTCTACCGTATCCTCCGGGCGATCCTCGCAGTGGTGACACCCAGGCGTTTCTTCCTTCCCCATTCGATACAGGATCCATACCGCCCCCTGAGATGGCGCCGGAGCCCTTCCCGCCGCGCCTCGACTTGTCTATGCAGCGGGGATTGGCCAGTGCTTCTTCATAAATACTTGCCGTCTGACGGCAAGCTACCCATTACTCCCTGTGCGTAAGCGGCTGGAATATGACCCACTATTTCCGACGCCCTGGGCGTCTTCAGCGGTGGCTCGGGTGAGAGGTAGAGGGTGCACTTTCCCTCACGCGCAATTATGATATGCTCAGTATTGCCCAGGCAGTAATAATTTTGTTGTGACATTATTTTGAAACTATGATATCTCCTAAGATATTCATGGAAATCAAACGATGTCAAGGGCAATTTTGTTCAAAATTAAATGATTGTGATGATTAACGTATTTATTTTGATAAGGATTAATATCATATTAATGAAAATACCTTCGCAAATAATGCATTACTTTAAAACAAATTTGATTTCCATAAAAAAGGTTATAGTGACTTCATCTTAAAAGATAGATATATGCTCTCGCGGAGTTTATTTTAGAACTTTTTGTGAGGAATAATTCCGTAGTACATAATTTTTGCGTATCTTTAACCGTTTACGCAGCGCACGCAACGAAAGCTCTCGAAAAGGAATACATTTTCCCGATTTTGAAACATTTCTCATTGCTGCTCCGCTTCTTTTGGTGATAGCGTGATGTTATATAGCCTATAGCCTTCCTCGATAAATGGACTATCCAACACAAAAAGAATTTTTCAATTCCAACCAGTCGTTCCTGAGATTAGCGCGTTCAAACAAACAAACAAACAAACAAACAAACAAACAAACAAACTCTTCAGCTTTATAATATTAGTATAGATAAACAAAGACATTAAAAGATACATAAATCTCTTTGGGCATAAATGATGATGTCAACTTATGCATAGACATGGTCAATTGCTCAAGTGCTGGTACAGTTATATAATTATATAATTTAATTCAATAATCAATCATTCTTTTGATTTAATAAAATATAAATAAAATAAAATTAGAATCATTAAATAAAAAAAATAAGTAAAATGAATAAATTAATTAAATAATAGAATTAAAGAAATATAATTGGTGATTACTAAGGTGAGATTTCTGATGTTTCGTGGCATTTCGCAGGTCAACCTAGAGGTTGTGTGTTATTTAATTTGGTCATCCTGTGTCTTTAATTTACGTATATTTTTTTTATTTTTTTTTATTTTTATTTTTTATTGAAAGGAATAGCAAACAGTTACATTATAAGAACTTATAACTAATTTAACTGACTGAATCAATATTAACAATAATGTAACCCACAACGCTATCCACAGGTAGACATAAAAGTTTAAAGAGTAAAGAAAGTAATCGCTAGGAGTTTTTATCGCAGTTCGAGCTGTTATAATAATGAGCATAAATAAAGTTAAAATGTTAACAAAGATAAAGAGAGAGGCTACAATGTATGGGGTTTATTTAGTAAAGAGGAGCGAGTGAGGCTTTTAAATCTACTCATTGGACAATTAAATATAATATGTATAGTCTCCAACTTTCGATATTCTTTCTTTTAATAACGCTCTTTTCAAATAGACATTCTAAATCTCAACGAATACCCCTAGCGACATCTAGCCAGCTGTACTCAAACTATAACAGACTGATCTTAATTTGTTTGGTACCGCTTGATCACGGTAGATGGCGTTAATTCTAGAAAAGTAGCTTAAGTTTGCGGGTTTTTGGGGGTTTCCTCGAATTGTTTTTGTTTTTTTTTTTAAATAAATGTTGTTTTGAATATTCCTTTAGTATTATTTCTTGCACCCAAGCTGAGCACTGTCGACCAGCTGATAAAGCAATATTACAATAACTTCACTGTGTGTTTTGTTTTACGCTTAAATGAAAATCTACATGTTTTATACTTACCTGCTATATAAAATATTGGCAACAAACCTACTTACCTAATCTTGGAGGTTCCGTATCATATTAAAATAACATTACGATTGTACCTATTGAGCCAAAATTCACGAAGATCCATTCAGTCGTTCAATTGATTGAGTAAAATGGTAGCCATACACCATCCTGCCTATCGAACGATCGATTTGACGCTTGCAATTGTTTCAAATTGGCAGTTCGTCCATATACACCATACACCATACTGTCTATCGTACGATCGATTTGACACAACGTCAAATCTGCAGCAGCGATGCCAACTTAGCAACTTTATAGCGAGTTATAGCTATTATTCGGTGACCGATAGCTACAAATTTATAAAATTGTAGCTGTCGTCACCGAATAATAGCCAAATGCATCACTGCTGCCGATTTGACGTTGTGTCAAATCGATTTGATGACCTATCAAATCGGCATGTCATGCCATCAAATTGGTATTTTTAAACAATTGCAATTTGAAACAATTGCAAGCGTCAAATCGATCGTCGATAGGCAGGATGGTGTATGGCTACTATAAAGCCGGAAACACATTATTTAACACGCCACGCGACGCAACGTGTCGACACCCGATGTGCAGTGAGCGCGTGTCGTCGCGTCGGGTGTTCATAGTGTGATTCTGGTCATAGAAAACAATACATTTGATTTGACCCAACACGCATCACGTTTCATCGGGTGGCGTCGGGTGTTAATAATGTGTTTCTGGCTTAAGACTTTCATTCGTCCAAACTTTCGCATCAAAGTCAAAGTCAAAGTCAAAGTCAAAGTCAAATCATTTATTTTAAAATAGGCCATCAGTGAGGCACTTTTAAACGTCGAATATTAAAATTAAGGAAAGGGATGGGATGGGATTGATTCTACACCCATTCGCTAAGGTAGGTTGTATGGAGAAGAATGGGCAAGAAACTCCATACTTACTCTTTTTAAACATGTTTTACAATTTTTTTATAACATCATTTGAAATATATAATGTGGAAGCGATGTACCTTGAAAATATAGACTAAATATTGTAAAAAAAAAAAATTAATAAAAATAAGAATTAAAAAAAGCAAAAAGGTACATGGTGTTCACATTTTAACAAAATATTGCAATCAAAGCTATTTTACAAAATACAGTGGTGGTCACATAATTAAAGACACTTGATAGGATATAATTTTTCAAAGTTACGTACCCTATATTTTTTTATTATAATGCAATAGGACCTTGCGATATTATTTAAATTATTCTAACGGCTATCGTGAAATGTTTGAAATTAAGTAAAGAGATCAAAGTGTCGTATTTTAAATTTTTATCAAGTTTACTTTATTGCAAGCAGTTCAAACTAATAGAAAAACTTGGCCAACTAATTAAAGACACACAAATTATGCAACTATAAAAAAAAAAATGTTTCGAATCTTGGAACTAACTTAACTATAATTACTTTGAGATGTTTAATGAAAACATAAAACCACCTTAATAATATTTTGTCGCATGTCCTTTAGCATCAACGACAGGCCGACACCTTTAGGCATTGAAGTGTTCAAATTATTGCAGGTTTCGATCGAAATCTGCTCCCATGCCTTTTTAAATGTCGTGTTATGTTGATGCACAATACTTGTACGTTTTTTGCAACTATTTTCTTCACACGGGACCACAAGACTTCGATCAGGTTAGTGTAGGGACTGTACGGTGGCTAATCTAAAACTGTTACTGATTGGCTTCTAAGAAGTTCTTTGACCACTGCTCAAGTGTGCTTTGGATCGTTATCATGTCGAAAAGTTCGTATCACCTGCAAATGATCCTCGGCATAAGGTAACATGTTTTCTTCTGAAATATTCTTTTATTGAAATGTATCCATGTTACTTTCTATTTTTTTAATAGGTCTTACACTGTGACCAGAAAATTATACCTAAACTGCGTAATTACTCCTCCATGTTTGACTGTTTTCTTTGTGCATTTTGGATCAATCTCTTTTTTGCAGGACTACTCACTTTAACTCTTACATCAGAGTTATCCATTTTAATATTAGTTACGTCGAAAAAAAGCATATTTTTACACTATCGTTCTGTCCAGTGTGCATATTTTTTGGCAAATTGAAATCTTGTTCTGATATTTTCTTTCTTCAAAAGTGGGATGTTATGAGAAATTCTTCCAAAGAAGTTTAATTCTCATAATCGTCTTCTAATCGTTCTTGCAGACTCTTCTCTAGACCCTGTGCACCAAATACTACTAAGCGAATCACTTCTGATCCTTTGAAAGGTTCTTTTTAGCCAGCGATGTTATTCTTGAGTCTTCTCGCTGGGTTGTTTTTCGGGGTCTAGGTATCCTAGGCACATTTCCCGTAGTATTAATCTTCTTAAAATGGTGTTTTAACTATTTCTTTAGAGCATCGTAAGTAATCTGCAATTTTATTTAATGACCAATCCTTGTCATAAAAATTGCGAATTATCTTCCTTGCAGAAGGATCGCAACTTCTGCTTTTCCCACATACTAATTCAATTTAAATTTCACAATCGAACATAAAGGAAGGTTTAAACTGAGCTATTTTTTGCTGTGACGAAAATTCGTGGCATAATATGGTAAAAAATGAGTGCTCCTTTAAAAGAAAAAAGTTAAAATACGCACTGTCTTTAATTAGATGACCAGCGGAAAATGTACAAAAAAGATTGATTCAAATTTGAAACAGGAACTATGACTAAACTCTTGTTATTATAACTTAATACTGTTTTAATTCTTAAAAATACGACTTTAGTGTACACAATAATGACAATTAAAATGGAATTGATACCTATCTTGGGTCCATAAATATCATATATTTTGTTGTATGTGGTCAACCTGAAGGGTGTCTTTAATTATGTGACCACCACTGTATAAGAAGTGTGTGAGCATTCGAATATCAACCAGCTTGATTCTGCTTAAGCCCTACATTGTACTATGGAGCAGGACCGGCATGTTTCCAGACATTTTTATCTTGGATATAATCTTCTAATTTATAATATGCTTGTTTACTAAGTGTATTTTTTATGTGACTTTTAAACTTTCTTTCATTTAGAGTTAAAATTTCGCTAGGTATTTTATTATAACATTTAACACAGAACCCCATAAAAGATTTTTGGACTTTGGACAATCTATAATAAGGTTGATCAATTTTATCTTTATTTCTAGTATTAAAATTATGTCTATCGCTTATTTTATTAAAAAGATGAAGATTTTTCCTAACATACATTATATTTTCATAAATAAATTGACAAGGCACTGTCATTATGTTAATCTTTTTAAATAGTTCCCTAAGAGATTCGCGACGACATAGTTTGTAAATTGCTCTGACGGCTCTCTTTTGCAAAACAAAAATGGATTCAATGTCAGCTGCCCGGCCCCACAGTAGAATACCATAAGACATAATGCTGTGAAAGTAGCTGAAGTAAACCAAACGCGCAGTTTCGACGTCAGTTAACTGTCTTATCTTTCTAACAGCATAAGCGGCTGAGCTGAGTCGCCCCGCTAAAGATGCTATATGGGGGCCCCATTGTAGTTTATCGTCTAACGTGATTCCTAAGAAAACTGTCTGATCAGTAAAATCTAATTTTTCTCCGTTCAATAAAATGTCGCAATCGCTACTTCTAACATTTGGCAAAGTGAATCGAATACATTTTGTTTTCTTTTCATTAAGAACTAAATTATTAACAGTAAACCAATTTTGAACCTTAGAAATACAGTCATTAACAGTGTCTAGATTTTGTGCACGTCTATCTATCTTAAAAATTAACGATGTATCATCGGCAAATAACACCATCTGTGGTTGATTTTTTAGTAAATGGGGTAAGTCATTAATATAGACTAAGAAAAGGAATGGACCCAAAATAGAACCTTGAGGCACGCCCATAGTCATTTTAGCCCCTAATGAGTTTGTACCGTTTATTTGAACTTTAACCTGTCTATCTCTTAGGTATGATTTAAGTAAATCAAGAGCTGTATTTTTAATTCCATAATGTTCCAGTTTCAGCAAAAGCGTTTCATGGTTTACGCAATCGAATGCCTTTGAGAGGTCGCAAAAGATTCCTATGGCATCTTGCGCTTCCTCCCAGGAGTTAAAAATGTTCTTCAATAGGGTAACACCGGCTTCAGTTGTGCAACGACCTTTGGTGAAACCGAACTGTTGATCATGAAAGATGGAGTTTCTATTGAAGTGACATAGCATTTGTTCAAGCATTAACTTTTCAAACACCTTACTGAAAACTGGCAAAATTGACACAGGCCTATAATTGTTAGCTTCCTTACAATCACCCGATTTAAAAAGTGGAGCTACCTTACTATGCTTCATAAGATCCGGAAACACTTCTTGGTCTACACTGGTATTAAATAAAAAAGCTAAATAAGGCGCTACGGTTTCTATTATTGATTTACAGGCCTTCACAGACATTCCCCAGAGATCTTCTGTTGATTTAATTTTAAGATCTTTGAATGCTTTAATCATTGCTTGGGGGTTTGTGTGCCGAAACCTAAACTCCATCGGGCATGCCTTTACATTATTTCTAAGTAAGGCAGCAGAGAGTGCTGGTGACGAATTTAATGGCTCAGTAGTCTTAAGAGGTATATTCGAAAAGAACTTTTCAAATTCCTGAGCTACATCTTTATCTGTGTTTATAGGACCATGTGCAGTTTCTAAATTGAATTCGTTATTACGCTGTTTATTCCTGCCTGTCTCATTATTTATGATTTTCCAGGTTGTTTTAATTTTATCATCAGCTGATTTAATTTTACCACTAATAAAAAGAGCCTTAGCTATTTTACATACACGTTTAAAAGTTTTTGAATATTTGGCAACATACTGATGAAAGCTAATATCATCCATTCTATGACTCTTAAGATCATAAAGTTCGAAAAGTTTATCTCTACTTTTGCGAATCCCTGGTGTTGCCCAATCACTAAATAAGAACTTTGTGCAGATAGTTTTAGTTTTAAGAGGACAAATACGATTATATTCTGTTTTTAAAATTCCAAAAAACTCGGCGTAGAACTCATTTGGGTCACTTATATTATTAAACCTATGATCACATAATTTACTCGCTATAGTATTATTCATATTTTCTAAATTTTTATCTGTAATTGGCCTATGTCTTATTTGAATTTTTTGAATAGGTTTATAGGCGCAAAACGTTATTGTTTGGCCACTGTGATCAGATGGCAGTTTATTAACAATTTCCTTATGTAAGTAATCACAGTTAGAAAATACATTATCTAAGCAAGTGGCAGAAGAAGCTGTCACTCTGGTTGGTTCCATAAAAACATGTGACAAATTAAAAGATTTAAAAAGACTCAACAATCTAACACTATTGGAGTTATTTTCTAATAAATTAATATTAAAATCACCACAGATGATGACAGATTTACTGTTAGTACATATTTTATTTAAAACATCTTCCATTATAGTATCAAACATAGGTAGATTCTGATAATTTGGGGGTCTGTAAACACATACTATAACATGCTTATCAAGCTCAACACAGGACAATTCAATGGTATGTTCAACTGACAGTTCAACAATGTCATTTCTAGTTTTAGATTTAATCGATTTCTTAATTAGAATTAACGATCCGCCATGTATCATACATTTACGACTGAAATGGCTAACTACACAATAATTATCATAACAAATAGACATAACTTGATGATCTTTTAACCAATGCTCTGTAAGGCAAACAATATCAAACTTGGTTGATTCCAAAAACATTTCTAATTCCAGTAATTTAGAAGAGCACCCTTGAATATTCTGATTAAACAATTTTAAAGTGTGTTGCTCTCCATTTGCTATTTTATATTTAACTAATTTGCTAGAAGAAACCTGTTTATTGTTCACTGATAATGAGTTACTAATTGCAGAGGTTTCTTCTGTTGTCTTACAATCTAGTTTAAAATAATATCCGGAGTGATCTCCCCGACGGGACCGTCTAGTGTACTAGCAGGAAGGGAATGCCCAACCTGAGTAGAAGTGGTCTCCAAGGCAGGTGGTATATTAGGTAGACCCTCCTTCGTACAGCATGCAGGTACAGAACACTGTATCACTATGTTGTTAGGGCAACCTAACAACACAGACTCGTCACTTAAACAACTACTTAACCTACTTAACCTAGAATCGAATACATCAGCAACAGCATCGTTAATATTATATGCTATCAACATAGCAATCAAATGTCGACATTTCCAAGACAGAGATAAATGTCTCCGATGCAAAACAAAACTACTAACAAAATTGTTAGAATCAAAAAACAACAATTTGTCACTATGACAACATGTCAACATGTGAATGCAACAGTTTAACTTATAAATATGGTTATTTTCACATTCACTTAAACTATCAGAGTAAGGAAAAGCGCACAACATCAGCTTTCCTATGTTTAACTTCAGTAAGGAGTCCACACCATCCACTATGTCCTTTTTTGTAACAGTTAAGCTATTTCCTAAAAGGAGAACTATAGAAGAACACTGCCGTGCTTGTGATATATACAGTAAGTGACATAGAGACACTTTTGAGAAAAAGGCGGTTAAAGTTTTTATTTTTATTTTTGACATATCTCCCGAACTATAAGTTATAACTAAGTTTTTTTAAAAGTTTTAGATAAAAATGTGTTTGTTTAATAATATGTATATTTTTATTTATTTTTATTAATAATATTTAAATTGTAAAGCTTGAAAAAATATGTATGTTAAGGAATGGACAATTAAAAAAAAATATTTTTTTTAGTATTGGTACAGTAAGTGTATGACTTACTGTAACAATGTTTAGTTTGTAGTACATACTGCAACTATGATAACAGATTGAGTTAAATGTTTAAACAGAATAACAAAATTGCAAAATTTGCCTAATGTTATTTAATCACTTACTGTAATTATAGCTAGGAGCAATATGAAATCTTATAGCATCTACCATGAATCATAATTAATTACTCTTCCTTGATATTTTTGGTCAATAAATGAAATAAAAGATATCTGAAATAATAGTTTAATAAAATTAAAAGGTACAATTGCAGTTTAAGTACACAGCTTTATTATTACTTTAAAATTTTAAAAAAAAGTTCCATTTATAGCATTAAAAATTATACTAAAACATATCAATTATAATTCGGCTTCAAAACTAAGTATTGTTTCGAAACAAAATGACTATGCACAGACAAAACCTTCGATTTCCCCAAACAGGTCACCATAGCGTAGCCAGGTTATGGACGCTAAGAGTCTTCATCACCCCCGCTCTTCCACGACCACAGCAGTGAACGGACTTTCATTTGCAGGGCTTCAAGTTCCGTCTGTTTCCATCTGAGTATACATCAACACCGGCATGATCCAACCTTTGAAAGCGCCTTATTGCCACCTGACAAAAGACTGTTAAGTACTTTATGCAGGCGGCCAAAGAAGCGCTCCCTCTACGATTGTTTCATGTCAGCTGCAGTGCAGCATGGCACGGCAGTTGATGTGTAATGCTTCCGACATACCCAAATATTTGTAGGTCTCTGTTGAAGAGAGGGATCTAAGGTGTACGGAATCTGAGAGTTGAGTTACCTCTGATTTTATAATCTCTTCTTGCTTCACATGCCTGACTGCACATTATTTTGTCATTTGTCCACACCAAATTCTATCCTGATGGCGCTACTGAAAGTTTCTGTTACCTTCAGTACCTAGCATCATCAGTTGCAAGTTGTTGGGGGCAAAGAGTTTCAGATCATCCATGTAAAGAAGGTGGAGATAGGTATGTCCTGGCTACCGCTCTTCAACCGATACCGTAGCCCCGAACCCTCCAGCGATGTGCTCAGCGGGTTCAAGGCCAGACAAAACCACAAAGGACTCAGACCATCCCTAGGCCTATACCCTGGAACATGCCACGCTCAATCCTTATCGGTTCGCTGCTACCTCAGATCTGTCAACATCCTAGATAGCGAAGAACTGTTCACCAGCTCCCCATACAGAACACCAGGAAGACACGTAGAGTTATAAATATCTACTTTATACAACTCCAGCACCCTCATGAGCCATGTATTGGGTACCGAATCATCGCCGGCCTTCTCATATTCATCCAACATGCGGACAGTCTGATCTTTTTCGGGAACGACGAACATGTTGGCTAATGGCCATATCGATGAGGAGGAGCTCTTTAGTACCACGGGACCCGTTCCTACATCCATTCTGAGTTCAAAAACACTCGTATTTTAACACTTTATGCATAACATAATGCGATTTAAATACCGTAAGAGTCAATGCAATACTGTTTAATAAACTTTTATTCCACAAAATGACACATAGGAATAAAAATTGCATGCGTTATTACACGAATAAACGTGTAAGCTGCTAATAAACAAACTCGAAGAAGTGCACAAGTCTTCTCAAACGTTCGCTTGTTTTTACACGTTTATTCGCGTGAACTCGGGGACCAAAAAAGCGTTTAACAGTAGCATATATTTTTATTCTTGTGATATTGCATGGTTTTTCCCTAGAATAAAGGAATCAAATGATATAATAGGCGTATTTTTAGGCAAAAAATTATAAAAAAAAATTAGAAGGTGAAACATAGGTCAAAGAAACGGAAAATGCAAAAAAAAAGTCCGCCACATTAGTGAGTGCTGAAGTTTTATGTTTTACCAAACACCAGCTCTGCTGTACTCCGTCGTTTCATTCCTGCTGCTCGGTGATTCAAATCGAACCAGTAGTTCGTGAGATTAGCGTTTAAAATTCTTCAGCTTTGTATTAGAAACTGCTTGCATTTTGGCTCTACGTCTACACATTTAAATATTTTTTTTAATTCCTTGACTAATCATATACACAGTAACTTCCACTTACTGTACCTACTTAGGCGAAGTTATTAGAATAATACATTGCGAAACTCTTAAGCATTAATATAGTATATACTCTTACTGTAGATATGTTAAGGTTTAGTATACTAATGTTTATTCCAAATACTTAATATAATGATAGCAATTGGTACTTGCTGTTAATATGTTTAGTGATACTTATTGAATAATAGTCATAATTTAAAAATAATAAGAGTATTATAACTTACTGTAGCAATACCTAGGAAATAGTTTTAACTTTATGAAAAAATCAACCGTATGTGCCCATACTGTAATCATGATAAGGATGCATTGGCGCCAAACGTGTCTTACTGTAATTATGCTTAAGCTTACTTGAGTTTCTATACCACATTTTAAAATTTTAAGTATACAGAAATGTAGGTCTTAATTTCTACATTCCAAATATATATTTAACTCAATATCGACCAAAATGTGACTTACTGTAATTATCATAAGTGCGGCAGACAGTCCTCTAGATTTGAATTAGTAATTCTATTTATCATTTGTTTAAAACTTATATTATGATAACAATGGTTAGTAAAACTATGGCTTAGGTAGTTATGTAATATTTTTCCAAAGCCTGACCCTAACTCGTCACTAAAAAGTATAGTTTTACTCTTTTGATTATAAGTCTTTGCTGGAAGAGCTGTCAAGTTAAGTTGGGGCTCAAGGGGAGGTGGTTTAATTGCACAGCTGCAAGGGAGATTATTTGCCAGTGACTCATATTTCTCTGCATTTTCCTTCACCAAATCCAGCAATTCCCCGGCTTCAAACAGACGGTCACTTAACTGTTCCTGTGATCTTTCATATTTTTCAAATATGTCCTTCAGCAAGCACTCCTTGTATAACAAATCATTTTGGAGGAGCTGAGTATCAATATCATATTTTTCCCTATATTGATCTAACTCACTACAGCACATATCGAGACTATTTTTAAGGATCACATGTTTCTTTCTAAGGGAAATATTTAATTTTAAAAGGTTTTGTTTTTTAATTGACCTTTGTGACCGTTTTATTAATTTCTTAATTTTAATATATTTCTTTAGTTTATTATGACTTACAATAATGGGACACAATGGTATGGTGTCATCACCAGTTAAGTCTATAGTTACAGATGGCTCACACACTAGTTTTGACTGACTACCAACCAACTCATGGAAAAGGCTATTTGTATTTGTTACTTGTTCACTAATCTTTGCAGATTCTGTGAGTGAAAGGGCCTTATGGGCATCACATAGTTCCTGTTCTAGTTCTGATATTCTGTTTATGGCCAGTTCATATGTATCACTGCACTTTTGGAATGTTAATACTTGATGTTGTAGTTGACCGTGCCTGTCGGTTAAGTCCATGTGTTCGATGTGAAGTTCAGCCAGTTGGTTCTTGAGGAAGGTGTTCTTTTCAACAACCTTCTGCACCTCCACTTCACTGTCATCAATCTCTTGAAGCAATTTCTTACATTCCGTTTTAGAAATGTCAAGTTCCTTTAGTGTGGCTCTCAGCTTCGCTTCCAACTCCTTAATGGTTGCACTGCGGGTCATCATTTTCCTTTGGAATGTCACCTATAATGTGTGAATTTGAGCAGTTAATTATTTTTGAAAATTTTATATGATATTTATATAATGGGAGGTATACAGGGAAAAAATAAAAATGGAAAAGCAAAGAAATTAAATTGAAAGTTATAAGTAGATTAAAGAGTTAAATATTTAGAAACTAAAGAATTTAAAAAAAGAGATACAAAGAAATATAAACTGCTTTAATTTTTAATTCTGTTAATAATTTGACACTAATCTAAGATTTTGCCACATTACAAGGTTTTTTCTCAAGGTCAAGGGATTAAGGCAAGCTGATGAGTCCTATTTTGTGTAGTATATTATGTAGTGTTTATTGTATGGGCGAATGTTTACGTCTTCGATTCTGCTTCCACCAATTGTCAAGCAAAAGGAGTCATAAACCAGTGCCGGTGTGTGATGGACGTTGCTCAGAGACCGGAGCAGTATTCTGTTATGTTCCGTGTAATGTAAATATTAACTACAATTACAAAAACATTTAAAAATACTCCCCGGGTTCGATGATTGTTTGAAATCCGTCACCGTTGGGATGTTTTGTTGACAGCTGGTTTTGGTCACTGATTTTACGAAGACTTCGCGATAAAAACACTGTATAACTACTGTTTCATGTATCTTATAACTAGATTAAACTAAATAACACTAATTTAACTTGACTTTTACACTTTTTACTATTTTTTATAAATTAAATCTACAGAACGTTTACTTTTGACAACCGGCTACCAGTGTGGCCAGCCTAAAAAAAGATCAATCATATAACAAGTAATAATAATCAACTCTGCCTATTTCAGGTCTACTGCTGAACAGAGGTCTCTCCCAGACAACGATCCAATTTTCGCATATCTTTTCAATATCATAAGAGTGCCTTTCCACCAGAGATGTGCTATGTAGGGGAGGTATGTAAGCCCAAGACGGGTAGCCCTAAAACGGGTATGCACGGTAAATTACGCGACGCTAATTGCTAATGTTGCGTGCAGGACGCGTCGCCTTTCCCTACCCTACCCCTCTCGGGCTTACCTCCCCTAACTGTGCTGCGAGGATGTAAAAGCTGAGCTACGGAACTGTGTGACCGTTTCCACTGATGCTATGTCATGTAGCTGTGCGAGTAAGATGTGCTATGGAGATACGCCACCGCAAAGTAGCTGCGCGAGGAAGATGCGCAGCTCGAGCTGTGCGATGTATCGATAGTAGGGAAGACGATCCATAGCACGCATCCACAATACGCATCCTTCCATTTAAAACACATCTTAGTTGAATCCGTTTCCACCAGTACTGTACAGTCACGAGCAATAAGATGTATACACTTAACAAAATTCAAACGCGATTATCTCGTGAAATACTTTCAAATAAGACTCATTTCGTAATAGCATGGCTTCCAAAATAGTAATAAGTTCATGAAACCGCAAAAGTTTTATCAATATGGTAGGAGAATATCGCTATTTCAGTCTGCGAAGTGTATACATAATTATTATTGCTCGTGACTGTACTATGTAAACCAATGAATATGATTGGTGGATATCAAACGCATCCGCAGCAACGTAGCGTAACACATCTCTGGTGGAAAAGCAGCCAAAAGCTGAAGAATTTGCCTCTCATTTTTGTGTTGGATAGTCCAATTATCAAGAAAGGATATAGGCTACATAAAATAACGCTACGACCAATAAACACGCCGACACTCTTGGCGCAGTGGCTGAGCGATCGACTACTGTGCAAAGTGTCGCGGGTTCGAACCCCGCACGGAACAAATATTTGTATGATCTACAAGTAGTTGTTCCGGGTCTGGGTGTTTGTGTATGTGTGTTTCTATGTTTGTAAACGCACTCACGATACAGGGAGAAGTTCTTATGTGTGGGGCAACGTTTTTTTTTTTTTAAAGAGCCGAGCGACCAATGTCAAATTACGGGGAATAGCTAGTTTATAATTTTAGTAAGAAAAAAGTTTTTTAAATGTAATTTTTCAGATTACGGAATCCTAAAAATGGAATTACATGCGTGAAAACGTAAATAATAAAGTTTTATGTAGAACTCAATTTTTATTGTTTAAAAATAAATTGGATACAGTAATATTGATAAACATAATACTCGTAGGGTTATTGTGAAAATAAAGTCATTACTTTTTAGGTCACGAAATAAGTAAGTATTAACTTACAATTATATTTTGAAAAAATCAATAATAACTAAATAACTGCTTGAGATATTATGTTTATGCAATTTGAAGCACATATGTATCTCGCCAGTCTCAATACATGAGCCAAATTTGACAAGTCTAGGTGAAATAGTTTTTGAGTTATGAGGGGCTCAAAAGTGGTTCCAAATGGTTCGTGTATTACACACTGTGAGCGAGCCTGAACTTGTAATAGACATGTTGACACTATCAATAAATTGCAAAACTAATTAGACAGTCAGTAACAGTTTTTAAATTAATAGATACGTATTTTTCTTTTCTTTAATCAATTTACAAAGAAAATCATCATCATCATCAGCCTATAAATGTTCACACTGTTGGGACACTGGCCTCCTCTGTGAGAGGGAGTGGGCCATAATCCACAACGCGGGCCCAGTGCGGGTTGGTGGATGTCACATGCCTTCGAATTTTTGGTTCTAGGACGTGCCGGTTTCCTCACAATGTTTTCCTTCACCGTTTTGTGAGCAGTGGTGATGAAATAAATTACACAAATTAATGCGCCTGGCTGGATTCGAACCTATGATAAACAACTCGTAAGGCGCGGCCGATACAACTGGGCCACCACTGCTCTCACAAAGAAAAACACGCATCAAAATACAAATGGAACGGATCCATACCGACCTTTCTGAAAAGCACCCATTTTGTTTCTTTTTTACGTAGTAAGATGAAGGATTGTCAGACTTGTACTGACTAAAATCCACGGTGATGCCTTCAATAGCCCTTTACGTACCAGGTTCACGGTTACTTGATATGGCAGTCCCGCGACCCTGACATCGATGGTAGCGTGCCTTGTTGATGCCAGCCTTCCATAAATGGACTATTCTAACAAAACATTGTTCAATTGGAACCAGTTGTTCCTGAGATTAGCGCCTTCAACCAAACAAAGGAACTATTTAGCTTTGTAAAATTAGTATAGATTCACAGTATGATATTATAATGATATTGCTGACGTGGTGAGAAGCTCGTGGCTAAGTAATTACGGCCGCACAGGCCGATCTTATGGGTAAAGCCGCGCTTGCCGAGTTTGGTCTATGGATGGGTTACCATCTGTCATAGCGAGTATCCTCCGTGCCTCGGAAAGCACTTAAAGCCGTTGGTCCTGACTGTCATTTGTAGATCTTTGACAGTGTGTTGTTAGTCAGAAGCTCATAAGTCTGACAACCAGTCTTGTGGTGACTTTCCACCTGAGATGTGTTATGTAGCTGTGCTGCGAGCAACGTAGCTTAGTGCATCTCTGGTGGTAAAGCAGCCTTACTATGGGGTGTTATTACCAAGTTACTAGGTAATGGAGGTGAGAGAGGCAGTCGCTCCATGTAAAATACTGATATTCAGCTGCATCTGGTTCGACTGGAAGCCGACCACAATATAGTTGGGAAAAGGCAGGCAAATGATGCTAACGTTGACCTTTAACACCCGTTGTGTGAGCTAATACTTACATTTTTTTTTAATTTATATTTTTCAGGTGATCATGAAGTTTTTCATAATCCTATTCTGTGCCTGGGGACTTGCTCAAGCTGTAAGTACTTGTAATATATTAATTTACTAGCTGACCCCGCAAACGTTGTTTTGCCATATAAATTAAAAAAAAAATAGATGGTAGCCGATTCTCAGACCTACTGAATACGCATATAAAATTTGGTAACAATCGGTAGAGCCGTTTCGGAGGAGTACGGTAACTAACATTGTGACACGGAAATTTTATATATAAGATTTTTAATTACATGAATACTGGATGCTCTCCGTGGTTACAACCCCGCTACTAGGCTTCTATTGATCATAACGTGATATTATATAGCCTATAGACTTCCTCGATAAATGGTCTATTCGGCCCCCCTAGCCACATGCAAGAAAATTATGTATTTGACAATAATTTAGGTTGAATATTTAAACTGAAAATGATAAAATAAAAAAAAAAATTCAAAAAAATGTAACCGACTTCAGAAACTACTACAAAAAAGTTTAAAATAACCTACAAAGTAACTTTTATTTCGAAAGTCGGTGGCAAAAAAGTTAATGAAATGAAAAATAAAATCACCGACTTTCGAAAGAAAAGTCATTTTGTAGGTTGTTTTAAACTTTTTTGTGGTTTTTTTGAGGTCGGTTTCATGTTTTTTGAAAAAGTTTTTTATTAAAAGTAGATTCTGACTAGAAACAGCCTGAAGCAGAACAATTACTGCTCCCATAATTTAAATTTTATATTGTTCATGAATCCTTTTGCTATTTGAATGTGTTACTGTGCCAAGAATAGTTTTAATTATAATATTTGCATTTCTAATAATAATAATAATAACAGAACTTGAAGCCCTGGATAGGAGAGTCCGTTCACTGCTGACTGCAAATCGGATGCATCACCCGCGGTCGTCGGTGATGAGACTGTATATCCCGCGGAAGTGCGGGGGTCGTGGCTTCTTAAATGCTAAGACCCTGCACAACCGTGAGGTATGCAGTCTCAGGGAATATTTCCTAGAAGCCGACGTGGGGATGCACCGAGATGTGGTCACAGTGGACAAGGGTCTTACTCCGCTCTCCTTGGCTAACGAGAACTGGCGCAAACCTAAAGTATTAGACACTAATGATCGTAGGGATGTATGGCAGAGCAAGGAGCTTCACGGACGCTTTTACCGGGCATTACATGGTTCCGATGTAGACTTTTTAGCGTCCGTATCCTGGCTGCGCTTCGGTGACCTGTTTGGGGAAACCGAAGGTTTTGTCTGTGCAATTATGGACGAAGTTATGATGACGAATAACTACAGGAAATACATTGTGAAGGATGGCACGGTTGACATATGTCGGGCATGCCACCGTCCGGGAGAATCGATCCGACACATTATTTCTGGGTGTTCTCGTCTGGCTAACGGCGAGTATTTGCATAGACACAACCTTGTTGCCAGGATTATCCACCAGCAACTTGCTTTGAAGTACAATCTTGTGGAATCGGAAGTGCCGTACTATAGGTATGCGCCCGACCCAGTTCTCGAAAATGGCAATATCTCGTTGTATTGGGATCGACCTATCATCACTGACAGGACTATTGTTGCCAATAAGCCTGACATTGTGGTGATAGATCGATTGGAGCGTCGCGCAATAATTGTTGATATAACGGTCCCACATGACGAGAACCTCGTGAAGGCAGAAAAAGATAAACAATTCAAGTATCTTGATCTGGCTCGCGAGGTTGTTGACATGTGGGACGTGAATACGGCAGATATTGTGCCGATAGTCGTATCTGCCAATGGCTTAATTGCCAAGAGCCTCGACCAACACCTAAGGAGGCTCTCGCTGGGTGGCTGGATCAGGCGCTTGATTCAGAAGGCAGTACTCTTGGACACGGCGCGTATTGTTAGGAGGTTCCTCTCTCAAGAGCCCTGACCACCGGTAGCCCGGACCCTGTTCCCGGTACTGGTGGACTGCTATTTTTTATATTTTTAAATGTTTTTTGTTTCTTTTTGTAAAAATATTTAAAAATGTAATTTATAAGTTTAAAGAAAAATAAAGAAATAATAATAATAATAAGCTTTATTTATTCTCACAGTATAAAACCTTATGATTACATTACATGATTACTATAATTTACAGTGATCGTGGCTTTATACTTAGTCACAGTACGGGTCGCAACTGGCAACTTAGCTAGGTTACAGAGTAACCTGTGTTAAAGAAACCAGTCCCATTCCTCTACAAATAACACAAAAATGTGAGAAAACAAAAATAAATAAAATAAAATAGAAATTAAAAACTAAAGGAAAACTTTGTTTGCATGTTCGTGTGGGTGAGAGTTTTGAGATATGTAAGTGTGGGTGTAATTGGATATGTGTATGTGTGTGTGTGTTTCTGTGTGTATTTGTGTATGGAAATTAAACTATATCATTGTACTTAAGAGGTTTTCCGTCTCTTGGTAGGTCAGCCCCTGAAGCCATTTATTTATTCGATTTTTGCTATCGCAGCTAGATAGTTGGTAGATAGGGAGTATTTTATTCAATTTATTGTACAGTGTTGGTGCAAGAAAATAATTGAAATAGAAGGTAGATTGTATAAGGATCATGTTTTGAATTATAACATCCTATGTATTGTACCAGAGCAGTGGTGGCCCAGTAGAGCAGTGGTGGCCCAGTGGTATCGGTCCCGACTTACGAGTTGTAGGTCGTGGGTTCGAACCCCGCCTGGCGCATTACTTTGTGTAATTTATTTCATCACCACTGCTCTCAAAACGGTGAAGGAAAACATCGTGAGGAAACCGGCATGTCCTAGAACCAAAAATTCGAAGACATGTGACATCCACCAATCCGCACTGGGCCCTCGTGGTGGATTATGGCCCACTCCCTCTCACAGAGAGGAGGCCTGTGTCCCAGCAGTGGGAACATTATAGGCTGATGATGATGATGATGTATTGTACCTGCAATCTATGCAAATAAACGTTTACTTTACTTTACTTTAAACATATTTTGTTCCGTGTGAGAATCAAATCTGCGACGAGGGTCGCAGTAATGGTGTCTTCAAATTATTTATCCTCTTTTTTATTGTTTTCAGTTTGTAAGTAACTTCTTTTATTTTTTATATTGACACCTATAATTCATTGAAGCACCTAGATTGAATAAAAACACCAGAATGGCTGATCTTCAAAGTTAAGCTGTATTTACCCAAGGTCCTTTTAAGAATGGGTTCATGGCATACCAAATTTCGTCCGTGCCTCAGAAAGTACATTAAAGGTGCCAGTTTGCGCCGGAGACCGCGACAGGAGACAGCGACCGGAGACCGCGACATTACATAAAATTAGGCAATATATGAGCGGCAGTTCGCGAGCGAGACTCAGACAGGAGACAGATACGGTAGCAATCTCCGGTCACGGTCTCATGTCGCGGTCTCCAGTCGTGGTCTCCTGTCTCGGTCTCCTGTTGCGGTCTCCTGTCACGATCTCCGACGCGCTTTGACGAGTCGCTATAAGGGCACTACTTTCTACGCACGAATACCAATACGCCCGAAACTCCGGCCGTTACTACAGTTGAAGATTCGGACGTTTCCTAACTATTATCAGGGGGCCCTAATCTTAAAGCCCGAAACTCGTGTTTTCGACCTTAGTTACGGACGTTTTCTACGCCCCGTGACATCGAGCTTGAACTAAGAATGAATGATTTCGATTTGATTATAACTCCTTAGAGTCACCACACTCATGACCTACGGAAAAGTCATGGTACTACATTTTTTAAATGCAATTTGATGTAATGTTATAGACATAGCGCTGCGTCAAAATGACTTCACTCGTTAAGGTGGCGGTTCACGCCGGAGACCGCGACAGGAGACCGCGACAGGAGACCGAGACAGGAGACCGAGAAAGGAGACCGAGATAGGAGTCCGCGACCGGAGATTGCTACCGTATCTGCCTCCTGTGTCTCGCTCGCGAACTGCCGCTCATACATTGCCTACTACCTTCAGCCCCTGCCGCTGCCCCTCGCGCGCGATCTCGATGGCGAGGAGTGTGTGTTTACATACTGCCCTACCACTCACTTCGCTTTCAAGTTTCGGCAATGGCAGACGTCGAAATAATTACAGCGGCCGCGCTGTCTCTTTTTGCGATACATAAAAATTATGTTCGATATTTAAAAAGATATCGAATACAAAAAAAGAATGTTCGTCGTAGACGATGGTGGATGATATCTATCCATCGAAATAGAACTTCGTAAGAACCAAATTTTGTTGTTTATCCTTATTATAACATCCCAAATTACTTTTTCCGTTTCCAGTAGTTCTAAGAACTTTATTGTAATCTCATTGCTCCATTCGGACGGCATTTTTGATGATCTAAACGAACATCTTTCTCCTCCAGGCGCTCGGCAAGTACTGATAGTCGGAGCAGAATGTAAACACGCACTGCCGCTCGCGCTGCCGGTCCTTTGACTTCCGCACAAAAAACCGCCATTTTGGGGAGCGCCGGGCAGCGCGAGTGGCAATGGCAGTGGCATGAGAAGTATCGCGTTTACACACTCGTCCTGCCCACTTCCCTGCTCACTACGGCTGAATGTGAATGCGGCATTAGAAAGTAGACCCCCAGATACGGACATAAGATCAGTATTAGACAGTTGTTCCTACTCCCGATGTCTGATTTTAATAATCTTTTCCTTTATCCCCACAGCCACAGGCTGATGTAAGTATTTTAATATTAAAAAAAGTGTACGAAATAATTTTTTTCAATATATTTTATTTGTATTGTTAGCGCGACGATAAACTATAAAATTTTGTAAATTAACATTTTAAGTAGTACAACAACGTTACAAGTAACGTTAATAGCGCAAAACCTCTCGTGAACTCAGTCCATGTTACTGAACAATGTTTGTTCCAAGACTTTTGGAAATTCGCAAAAAAAAAAATTGCTTTTTCTTACAAAATGAGAAATTGATCGGGCCCATCAGTTGCGAATTTCCAAAAGTCTTTGAACAAACATTGATACCCCACCCCACGAGACGTTTTGCGCTATTAACGTTACACGTTATAAACATACCTTACGATTTTGGCAGCCATTGAAGTGTGCCTGGGTATGAACCTCTATGTATTTGTAATGTGATAGTAGCTTGGGTACCGAAGTCGTATGGTATCGGAGCGTCGCCTAGTGCACGAAGGGTCTTACGCCCGAAATTGGAACATTGGGATGTAGGCATATTAGGTAAAATAAGGGGTAAATCTCGGAATGAGAGATAATAAGCTATAATTGGTACACACCTTTGTTATGTCATTCTTAATGTTGACTCAAAAGTCACAATTGCTATCGTGTCCGTGTCTTAAGATATTGAAGGTTTTAAAGAAAAAACATAAAGAAAAACATCTAAATTGGGGACCTTTTGGAAGTCGGTTAAAAAAATGGGATAGTGCGTATTAGATTGATTTGCATTTATTGTACGAATATTAATTTACAACGTCTTTTAACATTTCCAGCCCGTAAGTAAAATTAGGATAAGGATTGTGTTTAAATAAATGACTTTTTTATTTTCTTCTACCAATATTAATTCTAATTCTGTATTTGTTTTCAGGATGTAAGTAAAATAAAATAATTTATTATTTCGAGTCTAATCTACTTCGATTTTCACGGGCCGCTCACAGGACAGAGGAAAATTAAAATTTTACTTGTATTAAAAAAAATACACTTTTTTTTTAAGTCGGTTAATAATGATTCCCAATTTCCGCTATTTGCTTGTATCCAACTGAATAGTGTCACAATTTTTTCTGCTTACCGCTTGGTGTTTTGTGAGACAAGTTTTTAAAATGATTCCCATTAGGCACTGGTGGATAGCGGTACAATTTTAAACAAGAATTTTTCGTTCCACCAATGGCAGACGGAAAACAAAAAAGAATATTTTACTTTCTACCAATTTTAATTATTTCTTAACTTTTATTTGCAGACTGTAAGTAAAATAAGACTAAAGCTTGCTAACTTTTACTTATTTATATTTTTTTAATAATAATTGTTCAATTTCGTTTAATATTTTCAGACCGTAAGTAAAATATCACTTGGGTATTTTATTCTTACATTTTTAACGACTTATAAAAAGCACAATTGTTCCAGCAATGGCAACAGGAGAAAAATATTTTTTTTTCGCAATTTAAATCTACTTGTTAATTTTATTTTCAGCCCGTTACTAATATTAGAATAAGGCATGACTGTTCGATTGTTCTTTTTTCTTAACCAATTTTAATTCTAATCATGTGTTTGTTTTCAGGATGTAAGTAAAATTAAAATAATTCATTATTTCGAGTTTAATCTACTTCGATTTTCACGGACCGCTGACAGGACTGAGGAAAATTAAAATTTTACTAGTATTTTAAATGATTCCCAATGTCCGCTACTTGCTTGTATCAAACTGAATAGTGACACATTTTTTTCTGCTTACCGCTTGGTGTTTTGTGACACAAGTTTTAAAATTATTCTCGTTGGGCACTGGTGGATAGCGGTACAATTTTAAACAAGAATTTTTTGATCCACCAATGGCAGACGGAAAACAAAAAAGAATATTTTATTTTCCACCAATTTTTAATTATTTTTTAACTTTTAAAGAAAAATAATTAAAAACATCCGAATTGAGTACCTCTTCCTTTTGAAAGTCGGTTAAAAAATGGGATAAGGCGTATTATTGCATTTATTGTACGAATATTAATATACAACGTCTTTTAACATTTTCAGCCCGTAAGTAAAATTAGGATAAGGCTTGTGTTTAAATAAATGACTTTTTTATTTTCTTCTACCAATATTATTCTAATTCTGTATTTGTTTTCAGGATGTAAGTAAAATAAAATAATTTATTATTTCGAGTCTAATCTACTTCGATTTTCAAGGGCCGTTCACAGGACAAAGGAAAATTAAAATTTTACTAGTATTTTAAATGATTCCCAATGTCCGCTACTTGCTTGTATCCAACTGAATAGTGACACATTTTTTTCTGCTTACCGCTTGGTGTTTTGACAAGTTTTAAAATGATTCCCATTAGGCACTGGTGGATAGCGGTACAATTTTAAACAAGAATTTTTTGATCCACCAATGGCAGACAGAAAACAAAAAAGAATATTTTTCATTTTCTACCAATTTCAATTATTTTTTAACTTTTAAAGAACAAACATAAATAAAAACATCCGAATTGATTACCTCCTCCTTTTGAAAGTCGGTTGAAACATGGGATAAGGCGTACTATTGCATTTATTGTACGAATATTAATATACGTCTTTTAACATTTTCAGCCCGTAAGTAAAATTAGGATAAGGCTTGTGTTTAAATAAATGACTTTTTTATTTTCTTCTACCCATATTAATTCTAATTCTGTATTTGTTTTCAGGATGTAAGTAAAATTAAAATAATTCATTATTTCGAGTCTAATCTACTTCGATTTTCGCGGGCCGCTCACAGGACAGAGGAAAATTAAAATTATACTTGTATTTGAAAAAAAAAATACACTTTTTCGAAATCGGTTAATAATGATTCCCAATGTCCGCTATTTGCTTGTATCCAACTGAATAGTGACACAATTTTTTCTGCTTACCGCTTGGTGTTTTGACAAGTTTTAAAATGATTCCCATTAGGCACTGGTGGATAGCGGTACAATTTTAAACAAGAATTTTTCGATCCACCAATGGCAGACGGAAAACAAAAAAGAATATTTTACTTTCTACCAATTTTAATTATTTTTTAACTTTTATTTGCAGACTGTAAGTAAAGCTTGTTCACTTTTTACTTATTTATATTTTTTAAATAATAATTATTCAAATTCGTTTAATTTTTTCAGACCGTAAGTAAAATATCATTTGGGTATTTTATTCTTACATTTTTAACGACTTAATAAAAGCACTATTGTAAATTTTGATCCAGCAATAGCAACAGGAGAAAAATATTATTTTTTCGCAATTTAAATCTACTTGTTAATTTTATTTTCAGCCCGTTACTAATATTAGAATAAGGCATGACTCTTCGATTGTTCTTTTTTCTTAACCAATTTTAATTCTAATCATGTGCTTGTTTTCAGGACGTAAGTAAAATTAAAATAATTCATTACCTATGTCGAGTCTAATCTACTTCGATTTTCCCGGACCGCTGACAGGACAGCGGAAAATTAACATTTTTCTAGTATTATAAATGATTTCCAATGTCCGCTACTTGCTTGTATCCAACTGAATAGTGACACATTTTTTCCTGCTTACCGCTTGGTGTTTTGTGACACAAGTTTGAAAATTATTCTCATTGGGCACTGGTGGATAGCGGTACAATTTTTAAAAAAGAATTTTTTGATCTACAAATGGCAGACAGAAAACAAATAAAAAAAAATTTCTACCAATTTTAATTATTTTTTAATTTTTATTTGCAGACTGTAAGTAAAATAAGACTAACGGTTGTTAACTTTTTACTTATTTACATTTAATCAAAATAATTATTCAATTTCGTTTAATATTTTCAGACCGTAAGTAAAATATCACTTGTACATTTTATTTTTACATTTTTATCCGACTTAAAAAAAGCACAATTATTGTAAATTTTAATCCAGCAATGGCGAACAGAAAAATATTATTATTTCGTTATTTGAACACAAGTTTGTCACTAGCGTAATAATAATTAATGGTGGTTCTGGTTTGCGAGAAGGAGAGAGGCGAACGTGACGTGTCTGGCTAGGTTTCGCTGCGAAACGCGCGTTGCGGTTTCACCTATTTAGATTAGCGGCGGGGGTGTGTTAACATTTTAGTGTTTCTGTTACTTACTGAATTAGAATTCCATAAGATTACATTAATTTATTACAAAAAATTTGGACCTTTACAATTTTTTACAGTTTTGAGTCAATAAAAATTTTAACTATCACTAGTGGATACAAAGCCACTTTTCAGTTCCGGAATTCCGGAATTGAAAAAACGTCCGATATCCAAGCCCTAGTTCCGTAACCAAATGGCAAAAAACGGAACCCTTATAGATTCGTCATGTCTGTCTGTCCGTCCGTATGTCACAGCCACTTTTTTTTTCGAAAGTATAAGAGCTATCCTGTTGAAACTTGGTAAGTAGATGTAATAAGTGAACCAATTATTGAATTTGTGAAATAAAAATTATTATTATTATTAATAAGTGAACCGCATTAGGATTTTCACACAAAAATAAAACAAAAACGGGGGTATCCCATACTTAGGATTGAAACTAAAAAAAATATTTACGGAACCCTTTATGGGCGAGTCCGACTCGCACTTAACCGGTTTATTTTTAAATTAAAGAATAAAAGAAAACAACTTGTAACTATAGTTGGTGCCAGTTAAGATGGCAATAGCGGTCATTGACCTTTACCTAATAAGTCCTCGTGTAATGACATAAGATCCGAATTAGCATTTTTCTGTGAAATGATAGTGTTTACTTGTGAGTCTTACATATAAAAATAATATAAAATCTTAGTTATAGGTGAAATATTTTTACCATTTTGATATCTTATGAATTATAAGATACTTACATCCTTACAATTATACTTACTAATTTATTCGGTATTTTATAAAAATGCTAATTCTGAGCTTATGTCATTATACGAGGACTTATTAGGTAGGGGTCAATGTCCGCTATTGCCATCTTAACTGGCACCAACTATAGAAAAGATAAAAATACAAACTTTTAAATGAGAATGAATGTTGATGGATGGAAAGGAAGAGAAGATTGGAAGATTGTATAATGCGCCTGCCAGACTATGCTCCTTGTGCTGCTCATCGCTCTGCTCCTCGAGCTGCCGTGATTTGCCGCGATGTTGCCCTCTCTGCCCACACACTGCTCTACTCGCGCAATTAATCGCGACGCTCCTCACTTGTCATTTGCCTTGGTGAGACAATGGACGTTGAAACGGTGGCAGCGTGCGCGCTATGCATTTTTAGTAAGTATAGCTAATTATGTTAATGTAGTAAAAAGAAATATACATCGTCGTCGTCGTCTGTGGACAACAAATCAATTAAACATTAACACTTTTTCATTTGACCATTCCACGCTTGGCGACGACATAATTTCCAATTTTGCATACGCATAGATACGTCTTGCGCGAGTGACTGCGACCGCGCGATTATGTGGCCAGCCACTCGCACTCGTATTGCTGGTCCTTTGACTCGCGCGCAAAAACCGACAAAATAGGGAGCAGTGGGCAGGACGAGGAGCATGACGTGTGGCATGACGAGTAATGTTGCCACACTATGTCTCTGCCTCCTTTCCTCGTTACTTCCCATGCCACTCGTCGAGTGTGTGGCAGGCGCATAAGGAATGATTGGAAGAAAAAGGAGTAAATGATACCGTGACGTCTGATAGAGGAGAATGGAAGAAGAAAACGTGTTTCGACGACCAGTAAATGAAATAACGGCAGGAAGATTCCATACTCACTATATCATGCCGCCATTAACTATCACAGTTCATGATATAGAGCTTGGTTACTGCCGGACAGACAGACGGATAGTGAAGCCTCTAGTAAAAGGGGTTCCCTTTTACCCTTTGAGTACGGAACCATAAAAACGAATCTAATAAATTAGTTATTTATGTATTTTTTTTTCTTAGGTTACAGCAGATCCTACAGAGGCAAGTAACTAAATTAGGAATCTTTTTTTCCTTCCTTCCACTTGACACCACCAAAACGCCACCGGTGGTGTCGTATGGAATCTCTAGTCCATATGACACCACCGACTATTAGTGAGGTTACATACAAAGTTCTTGATACGAAAACTCCAATTAAGATCAAGCAGTTTCATTAATGAGGTACGTCATTTGACAAAGTTTATATTTATCTGTCACTCAAATGGTGGTTATTAATTATCGTTTAACTATAGATAACTTAAAATAATGAATTGGGAGCTGTTTGTCAAAAACACGCGTATCTGGACATCACTAGGGTAGTGTCATATGGACTAGAGATTCCATACGACACCACCGGCGGTGTCGTTTTGGTGGTGTCAAGTGGAAGGAAGGCTTTTTTTACTCTTTTTAAATGTTGTTCTTTCCGTAGTATAATTAGCGAACTTGACGCGGGCAGAAGCGCTTGCATAAGCTAGTTCATTACATACTGATTTTCTTCGCTTCCTCGGAAAGTTTGTCTCTCTCGACTGCCATTTGTAGATCTTTGACAGTGAGGAACTATAACCATGGCTCGACGCCATTTTAATTCGACCGATTCTAACTACAAGTGAAAATCACCTTACCACTACGACATATGACATAAAACATGTTGTTAATTATCTACGGGTAAATGAAACACTGCTACGGAATAATGAAATGCTGCTACGCCGAATCCAACTCGGCTGGGCAGCGTTCGGTAAATTACGTAACGTTTTCTCGTCCAAAATACCTCAGTGCCTCAAGTCGAAAGTTTTCGACCAATGTGTGTTACCAGTGATGACGTATGGCGCCGAAACGTGGTACCACCAGACCACGCACCGGCAAGCGTAGCGTAGGACGTCCACCCACTAGGTGGGCAGACGATCTTATGAAGGCCACAGGATCACGCCGGATGCAGGCCGCTTACAACCAGTCCTACTGGAAGTCTAAAGGGGAGGCCTATGTTCAGCGGTGGACGTCTTACGGCTCATATGATGATGATGATGATGAAATGAAAAACAAAACACAATCGCCAAGACGACGTCTAATCAATGGAATTGCATAATTATTTCTTAGTGGCAAGGTTGATTTTCACTTGTATTTCTAATCGGCCTGTTAAAATGTTTACGTATCAAGCTGTAGAGTATACCTACCCAGCGCAATTATAGACGGGCAGATCATTCCATCTCCTTTTTCTATGAGGCAAGGGTGTTTCTAACTACGCCTTGCGTCATAATAATGAATTTAAAATTATTTTTTTAAATTCAAATTTCTAACATACCTATTTTTTTATTAGGTATAAGCGGGTACTAGTAATTGGATACATGAACTGGGCCCTAAGTTCGCTAATTTAGTAATGACTCAATTGAATATCAATTGGATCTCAGTAGCAGTTTTAACTACATTTGGTATTCTGCTACTAATTTAAGACCAATGGTTTTCCAGTGACATTCTATTGAACTGCTATCAGAATAATTATTTGCTAGTCTGCTCTTCAATCGTGTTACAATTATTGTAAATCGATTGTGGACTTTATCGGTATTATCTAATGGCAACACCTTTATCTGTTCAACTGAGAGTCAATTACACTTACACTACGATTCCATTACGAGTCTATTGAGCTTACATACAAGTTTTTGCAGAATACCAAATTTGTTCTATAGCGTAATGGAGTCGTGAATGAGTCTCAATTGAATATCAATAGCATGTGAGTTACATAAAATTTGCAGACTTGAGGCCCTGGGCTACCGTTGTAAGACGACTAAAAAGTCACGGTGTGTTTCGTATTATCTGAAAGTAGTTGTTTTGAGTCTGGGTGCCATGTGGAACATGGATTATGTAAAAAAGAATAAAACTACTGTTGCAGTTTACTGGAGAGTTTTTGTCGCAGTTTTCTCATAGTGCTCAAACAGACTGCGAGCCTAACGCGGTGGCGGCGGCGGGCGCGATAATAATTGAATGTATGAAACCGCTCGTGGCCACACTGAAATGACTAAGGCGGGGGCCTAGCGCGATAGCTACAAGCGATTTTGCGAGCCTAGGCGTTGCTAGGCAACAACCGATACAAACGGGCGGGTGGCAGGAGTATCAAACCATTTCGGTGTTAGTTAATATCAATAAAATATATTATGTTTTTTTTCAAAGTTTTTATTAATTATTCAAAGTTGGCTGATAGGTCTTTCAAACTTTACAAATAAGTAAGTAGTTGCTCTGCTGCTGCGGAGAAAACTTCCCAGGAACACATTAGTCTGTTGTTGGTTAGAAAAACCTGAATTTATACAGTGCCGTGAATTGGAGCGATCCCTCGCTTCCAGCTGTTGTTACGGCCATGGTCGGAAGTGAGAGTTGTGTACAGAGGAATCATTTTCAGCGATGGTTTGTCCCGGGGTAGAACGTCTACCCCGGTTTTGCAACACCTGAAATCGCCTCAACAAAAACAAATGCTTGATCGGCAGTATGGACACAGATCGCGCCCGCCGCCGCGCCAACCACCGCACCCGTCGCCGCCGCGCGCCTTCGCGCTAGGCTTCCAGTGTGGACACACACATAGAGTGCTAAGATGGGTCCACGCTGAATCTACAAATAGTTTCTAGTAAAGTATGCGAGGACCGATTGTGCAAGTGCGTAATACACAGTTTGCAAGAGCTCAAAGTCAGCTACGTCTCTGAGGCCTATCAAGGTCCTAATTAATTTTCTAATACGCGAGATAGTAAGGTCCAAAATCATTCCCTAATTATTAAACTGTTGCCGATTTCCCTATAGCCGGACGCGAGCAAGTTGCAACATCCTGAGGTGAGTTACACACGTGATTTCATATAATTTTTTTTAGCTACCATTTACACGAAACTACCATTTGCATGACGCTACCATTTACACGAAACTACCATTTGCACGACACTACCATTTACACGAAACTACCATTTGCATGATGCTACCATTTACACTACGCTACTATTTACACGACACAACCAATTACACGATATTACAACTTGCACGACGCTACCATCTACACGAAAATAACATTTGCACGACGATACCAACTACACGAAACTACAATTTACACGACGCCACCATTAACACGAAACTACCGTTTGCACGACGCTACCATCTACACGAAACTACAATTTACATGACGCTACCGTTTACACGAAACTACCACTTGCACTACGCTACAATTTGCACGACGCTACCATTTAAACAAAAATACCATGTCACGACGTTTCCATTTACATGAAACTACCATTTACATAAAACTACCGATTGCACGACGCTACCATTTACCCGAAACTACCGTTTGCACGACGCTACCATTTGCACGAAACTACGATTTGCACGACGCTTCCAATTACACGAATCTACCATACGCACGGCGCTACGATTTACACGAAATTACCATTTGCATGACGCTACCATTCACACGAAACTACCATTTGCACGAAACTTGCACGACTCTACCATTAACACGACGCTACAATTTACACGAAACTACTATTTGCACGACTCTACCATTTACACGGAAATACCATTCGCACGACGTTACCATCTGCACGACGCTTCCATTGACACGAAACTACTATTTACTCGTCGCTACCATCTACACGAAAATACTATTTACACGACGCTACTATCTACACGACGCAACCAGTGACACGAAACTACCACCTGCACGACGCTACAAATTACACGAAAATACCATTTGCACGACGCTACCATTCACACGAAACAACCAGTTACACGATACTACCATTTGCATGACGCTAGAAATTACACGAATATACCATTTGCACGACGCTACCATTTACACTACGCTACCAATCACACGAAACTACTATCAGCACGACGCTTCCATTTACACGAAACTACTATTTACACGACGCTACTATCTACACGAAACTACTATTTACTCGACGCTGCCATTTACATGACACAACCATTTTCACGACGATGACACAACCATTTACACGAAACTACTATTTACACGACGCTACCATTCACACGAAACTACCATCTGCACGACGCTTCCATTTACACTAAACTACTATTTACTCGTCGCCACCATTTACATGAATTTACCATTTGCACGACGCTACCATTTGCACTTGAGCCGCGTATCGATGTGGACGTGTTTACAATTTCTTTATTTCGATTAGCGCAGCGCAAGCTGTCGCTCGTAATTTACCCGCCATGAGTACCGAACTAGTGGCGAATGAACTGCTGGCGTTCCTGCAACAAAAGCTGGACGTGATGAACGAGGTGTCCGCTATCCAGATCTGTGCAACGAACTTCAGCGAGGACGACATAGCTGCTGCCAAGTTGTTATTGTTCAGTGTGCTGAACAAGCGCGAACAGATGGTGTCCCGCCAGCGTGACGGGACTAAGAAGAGCCTGCAGGATATTATCACGCTGTTCAAGGAGACCGACCCATACGACGTGCCCACGTTTGTGGCGAAGGAGCTTCACAAGCTGCCTCCCGTCACCTTCGACCACGTCGACGTAACCAGCCTTTTGAAGGACATTGTCTTTCTGAAGGCCCGCCTGGCGGATGTGCTAACGAAATTAGATGCATCCCACAACACCGTATCTGATTTGCGTAAGGAAGTGAGCGAATTGCGCAACAGTGTGGCGGTAATTAGATCACCTGCCGATGCGTCAAACGTAAACACGTGTCGCGGAGCCGGCCTCGATTTATCGTCGTCGAATTCCGCGTCAGCAGTTTCATCGCCGGCGCAACCGTCGATTGCTGAGCTTGCAGTGCGCCCCGCCTGCGTGCCCCGCAGCCCCGCTCTTGTCACCGCGGCTCCTCCGAGCAGCGCCGCACGTACCTCTGGCCCCGTCCCGCTACCAGTGTCTACAGTCCTGTTAAATCCCCCACAAAGGGATTTTGCTAGCGTCGCCGCGAGTGCCCCTAAGGCTCATAGTAAGCCCGTGCTTGAAAAGGCACCAAAACGGGCAGTTGATGATGATGGCTTCGTGACGGTGCAAAGGAGGAAGCGCCGTCAACGAGCCAACAAGAACCGCTGCGGCAAGGCTCCTGCGGAGCCCAACACTATACGTGCTGCCATGCCGAACACTCCGGTGTATATCTCCCGCCTACACTACACCACTAAGGCTGAGGACATCGTCGAGTACATGCGCCAGAAGACCAAGTACACGCCGAGAGTGCAGTTATTGGAATCGCGCCGCAACGTCAACTTTAGGGCGTTTGTGGTGCGTGTACCAACGTGTTTTCTGCATCTCGTCATGGAGGAGGACTTTTGGCCGAAGGGTGTGGCGTTCCGTCGCTTCCGCGGACAAGAGCCACCAGAACGCACAATCACGTTGTGCACAGTGAAGTGAAGTTTTTACTAACATAGGCTTAAGTTTCTATGTACTAACGCAAATTGTTTTTATGTTAGTTTGTAAGGTTTTTATCTATGGGCCAAAGTAGCCTGGGCATAAATAAATAAAAAAAAAAAAAAAAAAACACGACGCTACCAATTGCACGATGCTACCATTAACATGAAACTACCATCTGCACGACGCTTCCATTTACACGAAACTACCATGTGCACGACGCTACCGTCTACACAAAACTACTATTTACACGACGCTACCATCATTAGACTGGCCTGTTGGTCTAGTGGTTAGTGACCCTGACTGCTATGCCGGAGGTCGTGGGTTCGATTCCCACCCAGGACAAATGTTTGTGTGATGAGCATGATCATTTGTTCTGTGTCTGGGTGTAATTTATCTATAATATGTATGTATTTAGAAATATATAAGTATGTTTATCAGTTGTCTAGTACCCATAACACAAGCTCTGCTTAGCTTGGGACTAGATGGCGTTGTGTGATAGTTGTGGAAAAAAAAAATATGAATCTATTATTTACACGACGCTACCATTTACATGAATTTACCATTCACACGACGATAACGTTTGCACGACGCTACAATTCACACGAAACTACCAACTGCACGACGCTTCCATTGACACGAAACTACCATTTGCATGACGCTACTAGTTACCCGATACTACCACCTGCACGACGCTACCTTTTACACGAAACTACCATTTGCCTGACGCTACCATTTACACGAAACTACCATTTGCACGACTCTACCATTTACACGGAAATATCATTCCCACGACGCTACCATTTGCACGACGCTACCATTCACACGAAACTACCATCTGCACGACGATACCATTACCATTCACACGAAACTACCATCTGCACGACGCTTCCATTGACACAAAACTACTATATGCACGACTCTACCATTTACACAGAAATACCATTCGCACGACGCTACCATTTGCACGACGCTACCATTCACACGAAACTACCATTTGCACGACGCTTCCATTTACACGAAATTACTATTTGCACGATGCTAATACCTACACAAAACCTCTATTTACTCGACGCTACCATTTACACGACACAACAACTTACATGACGCTATCATTTACACGAATCTACTATTTAAGCGACGCTACCATTTGCACGACGCTACAAATTACACGAATATACCATTTGCACGATACTACCACTTGCACGACGCTACCATTCACATGAAACTACTCTTCACTCTCTGTGTCCTGTCGCAGAGAAAATCCATGTAGATCCCCAGAGCATTTGCCCTTCATTTTGTCCACAAGCAGAGAAATCGAGACGGTGTCGAAAGCCTTGGCTAAGTCGAGGAAGATGCCAAAGATGCCGCGCGCTGCTATCGATTTGATAGTCACCACCACTGAATTTGCACATAGTTTCCAGCGCTTAAGGCGGCGCTAGTCGCGAGCTCGAACTCACTGGCAGGCATGGTCAAAAACCATGAAACCAGGTGAAATATCACCTGCAATCGAGCCATATTGTTCATGTGTCCGCGAGCGTCATCCCCCCGTGGAGAAAACAGGGGAAAACATTAAACAGTGAGATGCACGATCATTCAGAGTAAAAGGCGCGCGTAAAAAAATACGAAACGGCCTTTGGGAGAAGGGGTTTTATGAAAAAACCACTCCATCAATCAATTTCAAATAAAATTTATGGAATTCTTCAATAAATGTGCTATGTCGGTACGGACTTTGTTTTGTAAATTTGATGCGTCTTTAATTTCTAATTTACGCCCAAAGTTGTGTTAAAATTAGCAATAAAAACGAATCTTTGGAAGCTCGTAACTTTTTAATGGCTTGTTATTTCAAAATTCTGCTTCCGTACAGACAAAATTAATAATGAGACAAAACGATACCATGTTTAACTTTGGATGTACCTTGTCAAATAGTGGAGTAAAACCCCAACGAAGTTTCTAAGGAAAAAATGTTGACTTGTTTCACCTTAAGTATATATTATACTTTTTTGTACCTATTTTTCTAAAATTCAGTTTATTTCTCATTCTTTTCAGAAAGTAAGTACCTTAATTATAAAGTTTGAAATATTCATTGCGCTATCACAAGGCCTGAGTTCCATGTATTTAACAGAGCAGTAAAGTTGGTCTTGAGCAGTAAAGTGGTGCTGAGTGTGGGATCGATTCCCGGGTTGAGCAACAATTTCTATTGGGTTTTTCTATTACAACTTTTCAGTAACTAACAAGCCCGAAGTTTGGAAGTTGGCAGTATGATCCCCCGTTTTTCGGAAAACACGTTGCATGCGGGCGGCGAGTAAAAGGCGACTCGCTGTCCGACCACGGGTCGACCGAAGGCGCGTTGTGTTCCATGCGCGACTCAAAGAGTGTCAGCACAATGACTCTTTAGAGGGCCAAAGCCTGTTAAAAAGGGTGAATTTTACATTTATAATATCAAGTGCCATTAATAAATTAATAAACAATGTAATAATTATATTGTTTAAAGTTCTCATGATAGTGACTATTTTACTAATTTACATGCAGTTATTTTTTATTTTATAAAAAAAAAATGTTTTTATTTTTTGCCAGATCGTAAGTATAATAAAATATTACGAAGTTTTCCTATCAAGACGATGATTATAGATTGAACTGGCCCAGATATGCTGTTCTCTATTAGAAATCTGATCGCTGGATTCGCTACTGGCAGCGCCTCGTGGAGTGCTTCAAACATTTGATCTTACTTCACGCTGCCCCGCGCTAAGACAGTGCTAACAGCGGCAAAGTCATATGTGGCGTTAGAGACAGATATGCAAATGGGGATGGCAACTGGGGAACTAATGGCGCTAGTATAGCTTGTTCCAAGCATCGTCATTGGTTCAAATCTTATAGGTACTTCAAAATAGTACTACCTCATTGGTCGGATAAGGACCTAGCTATGGTGGCGCCATCTACAATTAGCTTTGACCGGCCTTCACCATACAGTTGTTGATTAGGTACTGACAAAGATTAGGATCAAGATACCAACTGTATAATTTTTTATTGGAAGACTCTGTTGGCACAGTGACTGAACGATTGACAGCTGCGCAGCGTATCGCGGGCTCAATTCCCGCACGAAACAAAAATATTTGTATGATCTGAAAGTAGTTGTTTCGGGTCTAGGCGTTTGTGTATGTGAGTTTCTATGTTTGTGACCACGATAAAGGAAAGTAGTGTGGGGAAACGATTTATTTTTTTAAAGATTACGATGATAGCCCACAGAGTTAGCAAGCTGAAGTGGCAATAAGAGCCTATGCACACGTTTTTTAAACGCACCGTTAACGCGCCTTTGCAGCAATACAGATGCGATACGCACGTAAGTCAGACGCAGCCTATAGACCTTTGCACACCTGTATAAATTACAAACGAAAACAAACTGCTCTGTTTGATAAAAGCGCGCGGTGCCGCGCGTTTGGCGCGATACAAACAACCACAAACTTCTCTGTTTGATAAAAAACGCTGTTTGTGTTTCAGAAACGTTCGACGACGGCGCGATTAAACGTGTTGTGCATAGGCCCTAAGCCAGTCATATTAATCATAGGAACGATAACCGTTGGCTTTGATGTCTTCTCAAATAATATTAATGTGACTTTTCTTCTCATTTATTATTTTCAGACTGTAAGCAGATCAATCATTTCTAGTTATAAAATAGTATCTTCTTTTTATCCTGGTAAAATCGTCAAATGAGTCCTCCGACCCAGGGAGGGGAAATAGCGACATGGACATGAGCGCAAGTTCGGTCATGCATGGAGTACTGCTGTCACCTTTGGGATGAATCCGTTAAATACCAACTAGATGCGCTTAAGTCAATAGATAAACGGGCCAAGAGGCTAATCGGTAACGATGCTCTGGTCCGTTCAAAGCTCCAGAGCCTTGAACATCGACGCCGTGTTGCCAGCCTGGCGGTTTTTTATCGGTTACATTTCGGAGAGTGTGCGATGGAACTGCACAACTTTTCCGCCTGGTCCTTTCCATTATCGGACTACAAGACGTACGGCAATGCGCCATCGATACGCCATAGATAGTTGCCATGATAGTCACTAGTATTTTATTTTATTAAAAGTGTTTAATTTTTTTTTTTTGCCAGGTCGTAAGTATGATACGATGTTCTTCTATTAACGTCCCTCGATGGCAAAATAGAACTGATTATGCCAGTACACGTTAATTTTATCTCAAATATTTTTTTGACGGCAGCTTCTGATTAGACATCTTTAAGACATAGGTAAATTAGGTCTTTGATAAGTTACTGACAGAGATCGTACCCTTAGCACGAGTTTTCACTCTTTTACTTTACAGCGTCTTTCCAGTATTTTTCAGCGTTTTTTGTATGAATAAATGGAACAGCGCCTCTGGTGTGCGAAGAAGGAACTAAGTTTTTCATTGAAAATTGACAATTTGAAATTGTCAAAGTTCCAGTTTACTTTACGTCTCCCTAAAACTCATGCTAACCCTTAGCATGAGTTTTCATGACTGGATCAAGATAGCAACGGAGATAATTATGTTTTTAATCTATGTGTAGCGATAGCCCACAGCGTAAGCAAGCTGAAGTGGCGATAAGCCGGCCTTATTAATGTAGGAACGGTAACTGTGCTACGTGTTTTCGAATAATATGAATGTGGCATTTCTCTTGATTTTCAGATTGTAAGTAAATCAATAATTTCTTGTTATACAATAGTATATTCCTTTTTTATGGTGGGACAAACCCACAACACTATTCCCAAATCACTGCAACTTCTGAAAGCCAGAATCAACAGTGGCAACCACCAGAAAAGTGCCGAGACAATGAAGCTCGACGTGTCCCGGAGAATGAATTTACCTGTCTTGGATCCTGCAACGAAATTAATCAGAAAAGAATAGTGGAGGAGTAGGAAAAAATATGTTTCCATTTCCCTCCATGCAAGCAGGAGACAGAACAAAACAAGGCCAATAGGCACAAAGGGACATTACAACTGGGAGAAGCCCAGTTGCCTAGCACCACGGGTAAAAATGACTACTAATATTAATGGGTTTTTTATGGTGGTAAAATCATCAAATGAGTCCTCTCACCCAGAACGGGACGGGAGGGAATGTCAGACTTGTACTTAACACGGTGGTCCTTCAATAACCCTTTACGTTCCAGGTTCCTTACGTTCACACTCATCAGTCATCGTCACGTCACGTCGGCGTCACCAGGCCGGTTCAAAAATTAAATGTTTGTATACTCCTAGTATGACTTTGTTCACACACGTCAGTCACCGGCACGTGATCAGTGACGTCACCGGTCAGGCACGTCAAATAATATTTCCATACAAGTTTTATACTTTTATCCCCACACACCCGGGAACGTCACGTCTCAGTTCAGTCAGCGTCGTGCTACATCATTGCTACACGTGTGACCAACCCGTAACTTGACTGATGTTATTGTTCAATGATTCAGTCAAACTATGTTTTGTTTCAACGTTTTCTTGTTTGTATATCTATGTCATAACATCTTTGTGTACCTTACCATATACTCAGAAATAAATGATAATATGATATTCTATTCTATTCTAAAAAACCGACGACGTGACTCGAACGAAGTGACGTTGACTGACTAGACAAACCGTCACTGATCCGTTGTCGGTGACGTGACGTGACTGATGTGTGTGAATGCACATTTTTAAGTGTCTAGAGTAAAATAGATAAAATAGTTAAAAGATAGTGTAATCCAAACCCTGGTAACTAAGAGATGACCAGTTCCTACTAAGATGCCCATGAAAAAAATAATTGTATATTTTTTTATAATTTTCAGAATGTAAGTTTTTTTGTCATTCTATGGCCCTTTTTTTAAGTGTTAATATCATGAAATGAGCAGTGGAGGCCCAGTGGTATCGGTCCCGACTTACGAGTTGTAGGTCGTGGGTTCGAACCCCGCCAGGCGCATTACTTTGTATAATTTATTTCATCACCACTGCTCTTAAAACGGTGAAGGAAAACATCGTGAGGAAACCGGCATGTCCTAAACCAAAAAAATCGAAGAAATGTGACATCTACCAACCCGCACTGGGCCCGCGTGGTGGATTATGGGCCACTCCCTCTCACAGAGAGGAGGCCTGTGTCCCAGCAGTGGGAACATTATAGACTGATGATGATGATCATGAAATGAGTTTTCCCACCACAGGAGGGATGGGAGGGACTGTCAGACTTGTACTGACTAAGATCCACTCCACGGTGTCCTTCAATAGCCCTTCGTTAGTTCGACCTTCGTGTGGCCCCGGTAGGCTTTGGGCCTCTAAGGGGAGCCCCGTCATATTGCTGACAGCTCTTTGGAACACGATGCGCTATCGACCCGGACATGGTCCATGATTTGACGGCGAATCAACCATTACTCACCGCCCGCGGCTACGGTGGCTGGAAATCGCCTCGCGACAATTCTGTGGCTCTTGGACTCAATCTAACCCAGCAAGATGAGCTGGTCTAAAACGTCTACTATTATTATTATTAGTAGTATTCCTAATGATTCACTTCACAAAATCATTGGCTATTTGTTCTATGTATTATTCATTCACTAAAGAGGTGAATCATTAGGGCTCTTGTACACGATGCCGCCGTCTTGTCGCCACCGCTCCGTCATCGCGCCGCTTAGCTGTGTATATGACTGTATTTTCGCGACTGTGCCGCCATCGCACGGCTACCGCGCCGCCGCCGAAATTCAAACACTAGCGGAAAGCGGCGCGGTGGCGGTGCCGTGGCGACGCGGTCGCGAAGGTATACACATCAAAGCGGCGCGATGGCGGAGCCTTTACAAATATGGCGAAGTGGCCGTTTTATACCTAGAAAACTATCTTTTTAAAATTAATTTAAGAAGAAGGTACTGGAAATTCTGCGCACCGACGCGTACGGTAAAGGGGAACAGCTGTTTTCAGTGTTATTAATTAAAAAATCCTTGAAGAAAATGTTTGTTTAAAACTTATTTCTTTTATAATTTCCAGGGAGTAAGTATTCACTAATAGTTTACAAGTTAGACATACAAAAAATAAATAAAAGCTAGAATAAAAACCATAAAAGTTTCTATCTCAATACTGAACTGTATAAAATAGAGAGTCACCATTCATTATCTTCCTACCCTTATCCCATTTTACGAGTACTTGTCGTCGTCGTAACACGTTTTCTTCTTCCATTCTCCCCTATCAGACGTCACAGTATCATTTACTACTTTTTCTTTCATATCATTCCTTAGACAATTCATCCATATTTTCTTTGGCCTTCCTCTTCCTCTCCATCCATCAACATTCATCGTATAAAATAAGAGTGACAAAAAAAAAAGAAAATAAACCAATTAGTATTGAATTTTACTCAATACTCTACTTAGCAGAAAAGGTTGTCGTACCTATAAAAAAAAATATAGCGTGGTACCACAAAAACTTTTAAACGTCTGTTGAACACTTGTCTAAAAAAATGTCAGATTATGACGTTGAAATAAGGTCCGTTTTGCAGTCACACTTTTTTTAGACAAGTGTTCAACAGATGTTTAAGTTTTTGTAGTAAGGCTGATAATCTTTCTTAAAATCCCGATGTTCACCAAATACATTTCGTGCACTGGCAGACTTACAATTTTGTACCAACTGCCCACATTTGGTGGACAGTGGGGACTATTAATTGTATTATTATGCGCCCATTATCTTCGCATGTTAAATTTTGAATAATTTATTTTTGTTGTTTTCAGAACGTAAGTTATTTAATAATTAATGTTTCAAAACCTACTGTCTTACTAAAAAAAGTTAAAAGTTAAAACTTGTTGTCTAATAAAAGTGTGACTACAAAACGAACTTTTATATCAACGTAAAATGCCGTTTGGCAGTTGACAATTTTTTGAACAGCATAATTATATTACTTTTTTGTAGTATTACCGTGACCCAGGAATGTAAAGGGCTTTTGAAGGACACCGTGGATTTTAGTCAGTACGAGTCCGACAGTCCCTGCCCTGGGTGGGAGGACTCATATGATGATTTTACCACGTAAAAAAAAGAAAATTACTGACTAGAAATCCACCTTGTTTCTTCCAATCCCCTTTGCGTTCCAGGGCAGCGGAAAGTTGCTTAGGCACATGAGCTCCAGCAGGCTTAAATTAAACGCATTTTTTTTTCTGATTGAATATTGCATGGTGCGTCGCAATAACGTCATTCGAATCTTCATATGACTCCCATGCAGCATAGTGTGCCCGTCGCGTCGTTCATTACTTACATTATTTTTTCGAAGTAGCTTTTTTTCCTAACTTCCAAAACAAGCCAATTTGGACCCCACATTGTCTGCATTGCATGCAGTTGTAATAATTCTCAAAAACTCATAATATTCATTTGAAATTGCAACTTCCTTGTAAAATTTTCAGGGCGTAAGTAGCTATTTAATTAATTTTATTTAACATTTTCTCGTTGATCTAATGGTCGTTACCGCGACTGGTGACGATGCGGTCCTGAGTTTGATTCCCAAGACGGCCAAAATGATATTAGGTTTTTCTTGGAGCGTCTACCGGTAGTCTATCACAACTAGTACTTTGTTCTTTGTACAGAAAGGAGGCCTTTGTCCAAGCAGTGGGATTAGTATACACTTACTAGTTTATATCAATATGGTAATCTGTTTTTTATTTTACTTGCAGAACGTATGTATTGAAAGAGCCATGTTTTTATTAGTGTAAACTTCATGAAATGTTTTCTTGCCTTGGTAGAGCGGAAGGGACTGTCAAAATCTTACAGCCTTACTACAAAAGGTTGAACATCTGTTGAACTCTTGTCTAAAATGCCGTGTAAAGGTGCATTCACACTCATCAGTCACCGTCACGTCACGTCACCTGCCCGGTTTAAAAAACAAAATGTTTCTATACTGCTAGTATGACTTTGTTCCCGCACGTCAGTCACCGGCACGTGACCTATCAGTCACGTCGCAGTCAGTCAAATAATATTTCCATACAAATTTCATACTTTTATCTCCACAACCGGGAATGTCACGTCTCAATTCAGTCAGTGTATGTGTTTTACGATTCAGCCAAATCGGAGATCATATCTCTGCCTCTCCGGTTTGATGCTGATGAACGACGGTGACGGTATGACGGTGACTGGTGACTAGACAAACCGTAACCGATCCGTTGTCAGTGACGTGACGGTGACGTGTCGTGACTTATGTGTGGGAATGAACCTTAACCGTTGACACTTTTTAGACGAGTGTTTAACCGATGTTTAACTCTTTTGTAGTAAGATGCTTACTGACTAAAAATACACCCTGTTTCTTCAAATGCCCTTTGCGTTCTAAAGCAGCGGTAACAAGCTTAGACAGTGACTTGCTCCCGCAGGCGTTTAGCCTTAAAATTGGCCCCGTCAATTTAGTTTTCCCGTCTTTGATCAGACGGCGAGCTACCTATTACTCGCCGCCCGCAAGCCCAAAGAAATGAGCCCACGTTTAAGAATTGCGACCAACTTCAATGTTGCGTAGCAGGTTGTGGGTTCGATCGACGGATCAAATTTCTATGACCTACATGTAGTTTTGCCGAGTCTCTGTGTTTGTGTATGTAAGTTTATTATGTTTGTAAACGAACCCACGACACAAGTGCAAGTGGTAATAAGGGGTGCATGACGTCACAATATGGTTTACTCGAAAGTTTGACAACAATAATTACCAAAGAGTATCGTATCATTCATTTTTTCTTTTTCACAGGACGTAAGTAATAAAATAACTACTAAACCTACATTTAGCAATTTTACTTTTTCGTATATTTTTGACATGGTATCCCTTTTCGTCTCTTCAAATTGTTTGTCCGAAAATCATTATCCATAACACGTTTGCTATAAAATTCAATAACGATAATGATCGAAAGTTCTAAATATTATTTTGAATAGTTATCTTCACTTCTAACGCTGCTCTGACATAATATTGAATTTCCTAATATTGTATGTAGTAAAGTCATATCTCCTAGGCATTGTATAATGTCTAGGTTCAGTAACATTGATTTTGGTAGGTTTGGTCACTTTAGACCTTGTACGCAGAAAAAGGAGCCCCGCGAAGCGGGGCTTCGTCGAGTTTTATTGTTGGGTAGTAATCAGTAACAAACAAAATGATGCAATGATGATGACCACAAACCTAAATTATTTTTTCGTTAGGTATACATTAAAGGCTATAGGCCAATTATTATAACATCACGCTACGTTCTACGATAAAGAGTTTTTGTTGTTATGTTAGGGCTAAACTCCGGAACTAATCATCCGATTAGAAAAAAAAATAAATTTTATAGTTTTAATCCAATTTATTATTAAACTTTCAGGTCGTAAGTACTATTAATTTCCATTGAAAATTGTGATGCATTCATCATGGTGATGGACTATTTCTAAACGAAACAATGTGTTTTTAATTGGTTTCATTATTTTACTTGAACTCATTGCTTCTTTATTTTTCGTGAAAGGATGTGGTCTCCCTCTGATGTCACAATTAATTAAGTTGCCTCAAATATTGCATATTAATGCATTGTTGTAATTATTTGATAGAATTAAAAAATAAAAAGAAAGCCGTTTTTCGTTACTTACTTTGTTGGAAAGTTATTAATTCAAATAATGTTTTTATTTTCAGACTGTAAGTACCTTTTTTGCCTTTGCAAATTAAACACACACTGTGGTTCCACAAAAACTTTTAAACGTCTGTTGAACACTTGTCTAAAAAAATGTAAGATTATGACGTTGAAATAAGGTCCGTTTTGCAGTCACACTTTTTTAGACAAGTGTTCAACAGATGTTTAAATTTTTGTAGTAAGGCTGACGATGTTTTCAATCATTCTGTACATCAAAAGATCCTAATTACTCATGACGCGACGCGATCTAATCAACTGGTTTAGGTCGCCAACCAAAAACAAACGATTATCATCCTAACTAGTACGACATAATGTTGCATTTCGAGTGATTTACGTCGTCGTAGTAAGCCCGTACCTACAGACACGTCATGAAACCAGAATTATATAAAAACCGCCTTTATGTCGTAGTAGTAAGGATAGCTTTCGTTTTTCTTTTGTTTTGAATACGGAATTTGGACATATTTATAATATAAGATTAAAGGACTTTGCCCAGGCGCGACGCGATTGCAATTCGAACAGTTCCAACTACAATTGAAAATTAACCTTACCACTACGACATATGACATAAAACACGTTGATATCTACGGGTAAATGAAAAACAAAACACGATCGCCACGACGACGTCAAGTCAATCGAGTAGCATCATTATTTCTTAGTATCAAAGTTGATTATATATACCTATATGTTGATAATACTTTATTCACTTTTTTCAGATCGTAAGTAAAAAAGTTCATGAGAAATTGGCTGGAAAAAGTCACAAACAGGAAAAGTGGAAGGTTATCGGGGAGCTACCACTGCGGCTGGGGCGTAGGGAGGACGCTGTCCTTTCCCTCACGCGGCCCGCCTCTTCCTTCGCAAGTATAACTGCTTCGCAGAAGGAGGCGACCGCTTCGAGCCCTATTACTTGGAACAAACATAACATAAAATAAAAACATAATTACCGTTGAAATATGGTTGTAGTATTAGGTACACTGCCTAAACCTTCTGGGATCACAGGCATTATGTAATGTATGTACATAATTATCATTTTTATGAGAAAAGCGTTAATCCGTTTTATTTTCATCACTTTCAGCTCGTAAGTAATCACATTTTTAACCAACGTCGGAAAAAAGAGCACAACCTCCGTCGCAAACGATAATCGTAAACGCTCGGTACTTCCCAATAGATTTCCAACTTATTACCCAGAGCTTACAGTTGAAAATCTATTTAAGATTTCTGAGCGTTAGCGACTGGAGAGAACGACAACGCTATGAAATCTTCAATAGATCTTCAACTTTGTTTTTTTGTTTTTAAAACAAAATTCAATGTTTTCTTAACATTTTCAGTGCGTAAGTAAAACTTTAAATTCAATATAATAATGAAATTTATTCGCAATTATAAGTGATGCCATCAATCTTTGTGTATATGTGGCATTTTCCATTTGTGTGGCCCCAGTATAAGAGGAAAAATAGTGCTTTCGATAAAGCAAGGACTACTTGAACTTTTTTATAAATATTTGTAATTTTAGCTGTCTTTCTACAAAAAGTTAAACATCTGTTAAACACTTGTCTAAAAAAAGTGTTGAAGAAGAAGTGTGTGTGTGTGTTGCGGTTGACACTTTTTTAGGACAAGTGTTCAACAGATGTTTAACTGTCTTTTTTGTAGTAAGACAGCAATCGTTTTATGCCAACATTGATATTGGAACTATACATATAGGTACTGTTGGTCACTGCTGTCATTTACAGGTCTTTCAGGAGCCTGAATGTCTAAACAAATGATTTTTGGTATCGCGTTAGTTTCAGCACGTGTAGCATCTCCATAGAAACGGGCTTTGTCGACGGAAGAGTAAACAAAATGTCAGAATGCCTACTGAAAATCCGCCATTTTGGATTTATCAAAATTGAACGTCACTCAAATTATTTAGATGAATCTAACGATACATCACTTACTAAAATCTAGACGATTTTTTAATAACAAATTAATTTAGTTTTTTCTAATTATTTTAGCCGGTAAGTGATAATTTATGTTTATACCAGATTTTACGATATACGCTGCGCTGTTTACATTTCTTTTATTAAATATTGAAAGGACAATGGGCAAAAATGTATGGAACTTGGTCCAAGATCCTCCGCTGATGACACTTATGGGAAATGAAAGAATATGGTTGGGACATCGTTCTGGCAAGAGATTATCAAAATCCGTCCGGGAGTTCTTTTTTTATGTCCATTTAAGTGACTACTAACATAACCTAACCTTACGTATTCAAACCTAATCTAACCTAACTTGTTTTGTTAAGCTGTAAATGATGCCCGACGCATATTGAACCATCTGGGAAGGCGGTTAGCTTAAGCGTGCCTTAGACCCACTAAAAATACCAACCAGACCTTAAATAGCTAACCTAACCTAACTTTTTTCATTCAGCTAAAAATGATGCCCCACGCATACTGAACCATCTGGGAAGGCGGTTGGCTTATGTTTGACTTACACCGACTGAAAATACCAATGAGACCTTAAATAGCTAACCTAACCTAACTTTTTTTTTTCAGCTAAAAATGATGCCCCACGCACAGTGAACCATCTGGGAAAAGTATGCATCGACTAATGTATGTGTGACTTGGACCCACTAAAAATAAAATACCAACGAGACCTTAAGGTCTGCTGAAGCTGAACAAAAAAGTGAGGTTAGGTTAGCTTTTTAAATAGCTAATTAAGGTCTCGTTGGCATTTTCAGTGGGTCTAAATGAAACATAAGCCATTCGCATTCCCAGATAGTTTAGTGTGCGTTGGGCATCATTTTTAGCTGAACAAAAAAAGTTAGGTTAGGTTAGCGATTTAAGGTTTTGTTCATACTTTTAGTGGGTCGAAGTCACACATAAGCCAACCGCCTTCTCAGATGGTTTAGAATACGTCGTGCATCATTTTAGCTGAACAAAAAAAGTTAGGTTAGGTTAGCTATTTAAGGTCTCATTGGTATTTTTAGTGGGTCGAAGTCACACATAAGCCAACCGCCTTCCCAGATGGTTCAGTATACACGTCGGGCATCATTTTTAGCTGAACAAAAAAAGTTAGGTTAGGTTAGCGATTTAAGGTTTTGTTCATACTTTTAGTGGGTCGAAGTCACACATAAGCCAACCGCCTTCTCAGATGGTTTAGAATACGTCGTGCATCATTTTAGCTGAACAAAAAAAGTTAGGTTAGGTTAGCTATTTAAGGTCTCATTGGTATTTTCAGTCGGTGTAAGTCACACATAAGCCAACCGCCTTCCCAGATGGTTCAGTATGCGTCGGGCATCATTTTTAGCTGAACAAAAAAAGTAAGATTAGGTTAGTTATTGAAGGTCTCATTGCGGTATTTTTTGTCGGTGTAAGTCAAACATAAGCCAACCGCCTTCCCAGATGGTTCAGTATGCGTCGGGCATCATTTACAGCTGAACAAAAAAAGTTAGGTTAGGTTAGCTATTTATGGTCTCGTTGGTATTTTTAGTGGGTCCAAGTCACACATAAGCCAACCGTCTTCCCAGATGGTTCACTGTGCATCGGGCATCATTTTTAGCTGAACAAAAAAAGTTAGGTTAGGTTAGCTATTTAAGGTCTCATTGGTATTTTCAGTCGGTGTAAGTCAAACATAAGCCAACCGTCTTCCCAGATGGTTCAGTATGCGTCGGGCATCATTTACAGCTGAACAAAAAAAGTTAGGTTAGGTTAGATTAGGTAGTCACTTTTAAACGGAAATATTCTTGGAGGATCTTGGACCGCTTTTGCCCATTGTCATTTTAATCCGATATTTCTTATAATTTTCAGACTGTAAGTATCAAAATTGTTTGTTTATTCTGTTCGGCTACTTTTATGGGTTAAAGCCTAAAGGTCGATAGCTGGAGTTCGATTCCCAGGTCGGGGAAGTGTGTTTAGGTATTCAATATAAGATACTTCTCGAGCTCACATTTGTGCCAGATTGATGGTAATAGGCAGTCCCTGAAGAACTTATAGAGAACACATCAGGGGGGGTATTACAAAGTCTTAAAACCAATCTAATTCCGGCGAGTGAAAGTGACAGAGCTATACAAGTCGTCTAGCGCCATCTCGTTCACTCACTGGAACGAGCCTGGTTTTAAGACGTTGTAATGTAGACGACTTGTATATGTATAGCTCTGTTTCTTTCCCACACTAGAACTATTTTCGCTTTTGGCGTCATTGTAGGCCAAAAGGCGTTTGAAAAAAAATACAGCTAAGATTTTGTTTCGAGCTCAGCCCAAAGAATCTGTATCATACAATAGCTAATGTAAATGTAGGTAGTATGTAAAAGGCATTTCCTAATGGTTTTTCAATATTGTGCTATACTTAATAAGTTTTAATTTGTGTGCATACCAAATTATTTGGCTGCATATAGCATAGCCAAAAAGTGCACATGTGTGTTATGTGTTATAAGCATGTTATATAATATGTGCTGTATGCACTTATCATGTGCATACATAAGTGTACACTTAGTACACATAAGTATGCACATGATAAGTGCATACAGCATATAACATGCTTATAGCTCTGTAGTCTGTACTATCACCTGACTTTAGCGCTGTACATAATTTATATTTTATTACTAACTGTGCCCGCGACTACGTTTGCGTGGATGTCGGAACTCATTTATTACTAACTGTGCCCGCGACTTCGTTTGCGTGGATGTCGGAACTCAACAATGTATCGCGTATAAACTAAACGACGTGACGTCGCCGTCGTTCGGTGACTGTACTCCCCATAGAGAGTATAAGCAAGAGTTTTTTTTGGGGACTGAACTCACTGTGGACTGGCAAGTGGTTATATTAAATAAAATTTGCTGCCTGCAAATTATACGTAACTGTTTCGCTGACTGTGCTTTTAAATTATTTAAATAAAAAATAATAATTAATAAAAATGGTAATCAGTGTTACTTAGTTTTAGTCAGTTTTTTCATTACTTTACATTTACACCATCTTATTATTTACAGGATGTAAGTATTTAATATTTGTTTAAATAAATCATTGTGAGATTTGGAGTGATTATAATAATTATTACCTATTGAAAATTGCTTAAGGGGCGCATATCTTAGAGCGCAGCAGGCATTTAGAGTGATTTCCCCCCCTCCTGTCACGTGGCATCACAGCGCTTTTCAAATGAACTTCGCTGACCCCGTTGGAAAACGTACCACCTTGAGCTTATTCTAGCCTAGTACTTTGGCAGGCCATTTAGAGTTACCTTATCCCCGCGCTGCGTGTCACGTGGCGTCAGAGTGCAAGACATACCACCTTGATCTTATACTAGCCTAGTACTTTTGCTGGTTAGTGACATTCTATCAGTTTATAAGCATAGCTGGAATTTAAAAACTTTTTACTTTTGAAAAATGCGCAATACAAAGCGTCTCAAGGAGATATCGACACGGGCATATTATTGCATACCTTCATGCATTTTTATTTCGAGAAATTCTTTGAAACATGTTTAAAATTCATCTCTCTTCAATTTATTTAATAAAAAACAGTGTATCCAAGTTAAAGCACAAGTTACTTGTGCACTAAAAGTAAAAGTAACATATTATTAGAAAAAAATAAATAAAAAACAAATAACAAATCTTTATGTAATGCAAAAAGAATATCATATCAAGTAAGGATCGAACCCGAACCTCGTAGCTTACCAGTCCCGGCGTTCTTCCGTTCGGCTACGCGGTCCGCTGAGTAAACATTTAAAATAGCTGTTCATAAACTATGTCATGATTTTTCATTGGTTCTGATAAAATACAGCAGAGGACGAAGCTTTATCTTTCACATTTTATGTAATCCTGGTACTATCGGGACAAATGCATGCAAATTTTACGACTCTCCTATCAAACTATAAGGCTGCGTTTCCAACAGAGATGTGCGAGGATGCGTAGCTAGGGATGTGTTTGTAAAGAACCAATAGAATCGCTTCATTTACCTCGCTTTGGTCAGCACAGCTCTGGTGAAAACGGCTGAGCGGAGCTAGATTTTTGCGCATACAAAACAAGCGAGGGATTTGTTCGAGGGATGTGTGAGAGGGATGTGTTGCGAAGGATGTGTACGAGAGATATGTACGAGGGATGTGTTGCGAGGGATGTGTAAGTGGGATATGTTGCGAGGGATGTGTTGTGTCTTCACTCCCACTACACCGCACCCTCGTCGCCACATTTCACAGCAACGCTACACATCCTCATAGGCACATTTTCATGCACAGCTTTGGTGGAAACAACCACACCTTTTACAGCACAGCTAAACATCCTCGCACGACACATTTCCATCGCACATCTCTGGTGGAAACGCAGCCTTACTGACTGAAGTGAAGCGATGCGCGCCGGCCGTGACAATTTATAAGGGGCCATAACTTGTCCTGAATTCAGGATCCGATATTCAGAATATGATTTAGAGTAAGAAACTTAGTCGCCAAAGCATGTACTAAATCGTGTCCTAATTAGGATGCTACTCGTCCTAAATGCAATTACACTTTCCTGAATTCTGGACGTCCTGAATATCGGAGCCTGAATTTAGGACAGTGTAAATTGCCCCTTATGTTTTGAAAGTCTAAAATAGTTTGAAACACCGCCGTTATGATATCTTGCGTAATATGTTTGCCTGGTAAGATTGTCAAAAATGCCCTTAAAAATGATTGAAGGAACTTCGTGAAAATAAATGTTTGTTTACTTACGCTAATGTCAAAGAAACTCTTTCATATCTATGATCGCCTAGTACCAAAAACTTCGTGTATGACTTGTTAGAGCAGTGTTGTATAGTTTATGTGGCAGATTAGATAGAGACAAAGATACCATAAGAGAGAAACATCGAAGATATCATGGTGTCTCTGTCACACGACAGTGACAGAAATATACTTTGATGCCGCCTGCACTGTGTCTGTAATGTAACCGTTGCGTTTTATGCTTTCCTGTTAACGTGGCTACAAAATTACACTAAATGGTTAAAACTCAGAAATAAATGATATTACGTATATTATATCGATCACTAGCGGGGGGAATGGCGCGAGCCAGCAAAAGCGACACAGGTCCTACCTCGGACACGCCTCGCGGGCGACTGAAGCAATGCACGTAAGGCACGTCGTTATATAGTTAAGGGTAAAAAAAAACAGAAATATTTAGAAAAAAAGTAACCGGAAATTCCTCTGACAAACATCATTACCTATCTATTGATATGTTTTTAGGACCAAAAGCATGGTCTACTTCAAGTACCACTGAAAAAACGTTAAAAAAATCTCTATTTTCGCGATTTTTTTTGATCAAGGCAAGTTATAAATATCGCGTTTTCAACTGCAAATTAATTTAGATAGTTCATTGAACTACAACATATATTTTTTTCGGATCGAAAAAAAGAATATTTGATTGTTTATTGTTGAATCAAAAATAGGTCGATTCCTGATTACCTGGCCTTAAGAAGAAGTTGTTCCGCAAAAGAGAGCTAACCCACCATATTTGAATAATACTTTTTTTTTTAATAATCCCCGTCTTCTGAGATTCTCTGTTTGTGTGTTTCAATTAATTGTAAATGCACCAGGATAATTACAAGAAACTATTTTTTAATTTAAAGAAATATTTATAACAAAAAAAAAAAAAATAGAAAAGTTTAACATGTGGGTTGATACATTTTTGCAGAACTACACTTGATTGTTATGTTATTATCGTTGTTAAGATATTGACCGTAGTTTTTTTTTGCCTACCTACAGAATGTAAGTAACATTTTTTTGTCTGAAATAATTATTTATTTGATGTTGATGTTTCATCACAATGTTGGTATACTTATTTAGTATCAGTCTCCTAAAAATAAAAATAAAATGATGAATATCAACAGACAATATTTTAGGCGCTGCTTAAATACTGATTATTGTGTATTCAAAACAACAAAAAAACCAGTTTTAGAGTTAATTGAATTCAAACCAAAATTAATGTTTTTTTTTTTTTTAATTATTTTCTGGATTCATTTTGTTATCGGTACCAACTAACACAATTTATTTCATTAATCTTTTCAATGTTAAATAAAGTATTTCGCTTATAAATTCCAGCCTGTAAGTTCTTAATTTAAAAAGACATTAACATGATATTAGATATAATAAATATTCAGTTATATTCGTACTTTAAAAATACTAACTATGCTGTTTTTCTAATAGGTTGCTACTGCAAAGGTAATCATTATTAAACTATTTTATTTGAAACATCAACTGCGCAAGGTTTGGGTTTAAATTCCGGGTCAGACAGACCTGTAGCGCACACAAGTACACGTAAGACACAATTAAATGGAGCGAATAAATGTTTTTTATTCGGTAAAATGTTCAAAAGATTCCTAGGACGTATGGAGTACAAGGAACTATCAGACTTGTACTAACTAAAATCCACAGTTTTCCCTCAAAAATTACCCTTAACGATTGTAAAGAAAATATAGAAAATTTAATGTAAATAAATATTTCAGGTGACGGTGAGGACCTATTTTTATTTGATTACAAGTATTAACTTAAATGATACGATTATACTGAGTTGTATTAAGAGCAAAAGAGGGTGGATAGTCGTCTTAATTTAAAGTCAGCTTCGTACTATTATTTTTAAACTATGACGATGCAGACAAAAAAAAAAAGGACGCCCACTATAAAATAAGACGACGCCCACTATAAAATAAGACGACGCCGAATAAGACGACGCCCACTATAATATGAGACGACGACAAATGAGACGACGCCCACTATAAAATAAGACGACGCCCACTATAAAATAAGACGACGCCGAGTGAGACGACGCCCACTATAAAATAAGACGACGCCGAATGAGACGACGCCCACTATAAAATAAGACGACGCCCACTATAAAATAAGACGACGCCCACTATAAAATAAGACGACGTCCACTATAAAATAAGACGACGTCCACTATAAAGTAAGACGACGCCGAATAAGAGGACGCCCACTATAAAATAAGACGACGTCCACTATAAAATAAGACGACGTCCACTATAAAATAAGACGACGCCGAGTGAGACGACGCCCACTATAAAATAAGACGACGCCGACTATAAAATAAGACGACGCCTAATAAGACGACGCCCACTATAAAATAAGACGACGCCGAATAAGACGACGCCCACTATAAAATAAGACGACGCCCACTATAAAATAAGACGACGCCGACTATAAAATAAGACGACGCCGAATAAGACGACGCCCACTATAAAATAAGACGACGCCGAATAAGACGACGCCCACTATAAAATAAGACGACGCCCACTATAAAATAAGACGACGCCGAATAAGACGACGCCCACTATAATATGAGACGACGACAAATAAGACGAAGCCCACTATAAAATAAGACGACGCCCACTATAAAATAAGACGACGCCCACTATAAAATAAGATGACGCCCACTATAAAATAAGACGACGACCACTATAAAATAAGACGACGCCTAATAAGACGACGCCCACTATAAAATAAGATGACGCCCACTATAAAATAAGACGACGCCGAATAAGACGACGCTCACTATAAAATAAGACGACGCCTAATAAGACGAAACCCACTATAAAATAAGACGACGCCCACTATAAAATAAGACGACGCCTAATAAGACGACGCCCACTATAAAATAAGACGACGCCCACTATAAAATAAGACGACGCCGAATAAGACGACGCCCACTATAAAATAAGACGACGCCGAATAAGACGACGCCCACTATAAAATAAGACGACGCCGAGTGAGGCGACACCCACTATAAAATAAGATGACGCCGGATGAGACGACGCCCACTATCAAAAAAGACGACGCCCGCTATAAAATAAGACGTCGCCGAATGAGACGACGCCGAATAAGACGACGCTCACTATAAAATAAGACGACGCTCACTATAAAATAAGACAACGCCTACTATAAAATAAGACGACGCCCACTATAAAATAAGACGACGCCCACTATAAAATAAGACGACGCCCACTATAAAATAAGACGACGCCGAGTGAGACGACGCCCACTATCAAAAAAGACGACGCCCGCTATAAAATAAGACGTCGCCGAGTGAGACGACACCCACTATAAAATAAGACGACGCCGAATGAGAAGACGCCTACTATAAAATAAGACGACGCCCACTATAAAATAAGACGACGCCCACTATAAAATAAGACCACGCCGAGTGAGACGACACCCAGTATAAAATAAGACGACGCCGAATGAGACGCCGCCTACTATAAAATAAGACGACGCCCACTATAAAATAAGACGACACCCACTATAAAATAAGACGACGCCGAGTGAGACGACGGCCACTATAAATTAAGACGACGCCAAGTGAGACGACGCCCACTATAAAATGAGACGACGCCGAATAAGACGACGCCCACTATAATATGAGACGACGTCCACTATAAAATAAGACGGCGCCCACTATAAAATAAGACGACGCCGAATGAGACGACGCCTACTATAAAATAAGACGACGCCCACTATAAAATAAGACGACGCCCACTATAAAATAAGACGACGCCGAGTGAGACGACGCCCACTATAAAATAAGACGACGCCAAGTGAGACGACGCCCACTATAAAATGAGACGACGCCGAATAAGACGACGCCCACTATAAAATAAGACGACGCCCACTATAAAATAAGACGACGTCCACTATAAAATAAGACGACGTCCACTATAAAGTAAGACGACGCCGAATAAGAGGACGCCCACTATAAAATAAGACGACGTCCACTATAAAATAAGACGACGTCCACTATAAAATAAGACGACGCCGAGTGAGACGACGCCCACTATAAAATAAGACGACGCCGACTATAAAATAAGACGACGCCTAATAAGACGACGCCCACTATAAAATAAGACGACGCCGAATAAGACGACGCCCACTATAAAATAAGACGACGCCCACTATAAAATAAGACGACGCCGACTATAAAATAAGACGACGCCGAATAAGACGACGCCCACTATAAAATAAGACGACGCCGAATAAGACGACGCCCACTATAAAATAAGACGACGCCCACTATAAAATAAGACGACGCCGAATAAGACGACGCCCACTATAATATGAGACGACGACAAATAAGACGAAGCCCACTATAAAATAAGACGACGCCCACTATAAAATAAGACGACGCCCACTATAAAATAAGATGACGCCCACTATAAAATAAGACGACGACCACTATAAAATAAGACGACGCCTAATAAGACGACGCCCACTATAAAATAAGATGACGCCCACTATAAAATAAGACGACGCCGAATAAGACGACGCTCACTATAAAATAAGACGACGCCTAATAAGACGAAACCCACTATAAAATAAGACGACGCCCACTATAAAATAAGACGACGCCTAATAAGACGACGCCCACTATAAAATAAGACGACGCCCACTATAAAATAAGACGACGCCGAATAAGACGACGCCCACTATAAAATAAGACGACGCCGAATAAGACGACGCCCACTATAAAATAAGACGACGCCGAGTGAGGCGACACCCACTATAAAATAAGATGACGCCGGATGAGACGACGCCCACTATCAAAAAAGACGACGCCCGCTATAAAATAAGACGTCGCCGAATGAGACGACGCCGAATAAGACGACGCTCACTATAAAATAAGACGACGCTCACTATAAAATAAGACAACGCCTACTATAAAATAAGACGACGCCCACTATAAAATAAGACGACGCCCACTATAAAATAAGACGACGCCCACTATAAAATAAGACGACGCCGAGTGAGACGACGCCCACTATCAAAAAAGACGACGCCCGCTATAAAATAAGACGTCGCCGAGTGAGACGACACCCACTATAAAATAAGACGACGCCGAATGAGAAGACGCCTACTATAAAATAAGACGACGCCCACTATAAAATAAGACGACGCCCACTATAAAATAAGACCACGCCGAGTGAGACGACACCCAGTATAAAATAAGACGACGCCGAATGAGACGCCGCCTACTATAAAATAAGACGACGCCCACTATAAAATAAGACGACACCCACTATAAAATAAGACGACGCCGAGTGAGACGACGGCCACTATAAATTAAGACGACGCCAAGTGAGACGACGCCCACTATAAAATGAGACGACGCCGAATAAGACGACGCCCACTATAATATGAGACGACGTCCACTATAAAATAAGACGGCGCCCACTATAAAATAAGACGACGCCGAATGAGACGACGCCTACTATAAAATAAGACGACGCCCACTATAAAATAAGACGACGCCCACTATAAAATAAGACGACGCCGAGTGAGACGACGCCCACTATAAAATAAGACGACGCCAAGTGAGACGACGCCCACTATAAAATGAGACGACGCCGAATAAGACGACGCCCACTATAAAATAAGACGACGCCCACTATAAAATAAGACGACGCCCACTATAAAATAAGACGACGCCCACTATAAAATAAGACGACGCCCACTATAAAATAAGACGACGACCACTATAAAATAAGACGACGCCCACTATAAAATAAGACGACGACCACTATAAAATAAGACGACGCCTAATAAGACGACGCCCACTATAAAATAAGATGACGCCCACTATAAAATAAGACGACGCCGAATAAGACGACGCCCACTATAAAATAAGACGACGCCTAATAAGACGAAACCCACTATAAAATAAGACGACGCCCACTATAAAATAAGACGACGCCTAATAAGACGACGCCCACTATAAAATAAGACGACGCCCACTATAAAATAAGACGACGCCGAATAAGACGACGCCCACTATAAAATAAGACGACGCCGAATAAGACGACGCCCACTATAAAATAAGACGACGCCGAGTGAGACGACACCCACTATAAAATAAGATGACGCCGGATGAGACGACGCCCACTATCAAAAAAGACGACGCCCGCTATAAAATAAGACGTCGCCGAATGAGACGACGCCGAATAAGACGACGCTCACTATAAAATAAGACGACGCTCACTATAAAATAAGACAACGCCTACTATAAAATAAGACGACGCCCACTATAAAATAAGACGACGCCCACTATAAAATAAGACGACGCCCACTATAAAATAAGACGACGCCGAGTGAGACGACGCCCACTATCAAAAAAGACGACGCCCGCTATAAAATAAGACGTCGCCGAGTGAGACGACACCCACTATAAAATAAGACGACGCCGAATGAGAAGACGCCTACTATAAAATAAGACGACGCCCACTATAAAATAAGACGACGCCCACTATAAAATAAGACCACGCCGAGTGAGACGACACCCAGTATAAAATAAGACGACGCCGAATGAGACGCCGCCTACTATAAAATAAGACGACGCCCACTATAAAATAAGACGACGCCAAGTAAGACGACGCCCACTATAAAATGAGACGACGCCGAATAAGACGACGCCCACTATAATATGAGACGACGTCCACTATAAAATAAGACGGCGCCCACTATAAAATAAGACGACGCCGAATAAGACGACGCCCACTATAATATGAGACGACGCCCACTATAAAATAAGACCACGCCGAGTGAGACGACACCCAGTATAAAATAAGACGACGCCGAATGAGACGACGCCTACTATAAAATAAGACGACGCCCACTATAAAATAAGACGACGCCCACTATAAAATAAGACGACGCCGAGTGAGACGACGCCCACTATAAAATAAGACGACGCCAAGTGAGACGACGCCCACTATAAAATGAGACGACGCCGAATAAGACGACGCCCACTATAATATGAGACGACGTCCACTATAAAATAAGACGGCGCCCACTATAAAATAAGACGACGCCGAATAAGACGACGCCCACTATAATATGAGACGACGACAAATAAGACGAGGCCCACTATAAAATAAGACGACGCCCACTGTTCTCTACTTAGCCCATTCCTGAACGAATCGTTTGTAATTATCTGTGTACGCAAACCGAGTAGTCGGTCTGTGATTGGCTGGAGGGTCAAAGCTATCCATGCCAAAAAACCAATCCCGCGGAACTTCCGCATACGCGATAGGAAGTGGGAGAAAGCACGAACGAGTGTCCGGTTCACGCCCTCTCGAATAGTGTGCTCTGTGCCCCCCGCCCGCAAACATTATTTTGCAACGCCGTGCGTAAAACAGGAAAATCCAGGACTAAGTGTATCATAACCGTGTTGTGAGGTGACGCCAGTGACCCAGCCAGCAGTTCGCGTGCGAGGATTGGTGGTCTACTGCAGCCGGCGAAAAAGGTTAGTCGTACTACGATTTTTGCAGCTGTTTGTTCTGGATTGGGCGAACGGGAAAAGGCCGTTCATACAGAGCTCCTCGCATCCCTTTTATTCTCTTCTTATTTTTGAAAACCAGTAATTACAGTCCACTTTTCTAGATCCCACACCCACTATAAAATAAGACGACGCCGAATGAGACGACGCCCACTATAAAATAAGACGACGCCGAATGAGACGACGCCCACTATAAAATTAGACGACGCCGAATGAGACGACGCCCACTATAAAATTAGACGACGCCGAATGAGAAAACGCCCACCATAAAATAAGACGACGCCCACTATAAAATTAGACGACGCCGAATGAGAAAACGCCCACCATAAAATAAGACGACGCCCACTATAAAATTAGACGACGCCGAATGAGAAAACGCCCACTATAAAATAAGACGACGCCAAATAAGACGATGCTCACTATAAAATAATACGACGTTCACTATAAAATAAGACGACGCCCACTATAAAATAAGACGACGTCCACTATAAAATAAGACGACGCCCACTATAAAATAAGACGACGCCGAACAAGACGACGCTCACTATAAAATAATACGACGTTCACTATAAAATAAGACGACGCCCACTATAAAATAAGACGACGCCGGCTTCGTTTCATTTTATAGTCGGCGTCGTCTTAATTTATATGGTGTGGTTTGTTTGAAATTATAACACTGAGAAAACAGGTTATAATATCCGATAACAAATAAAGTAGTCAACAAAAAAATATATTATTATCTTTCAGATTGATGTAAGTATAACCCTTTATTTCTTAACATACATATTACTAAAACCCTCCTCGTTCAGTCTAGTTTATAACCTCGTTGAGTGGTTACAAACTAGACTGATCATCAAGAAGTCCTCACAAAGGAAAGCAACTAAAGTGCCTCGGAAAGCACGTAAAGCCGTTGGTCCCGGCTGTCATTTGTAGATCGTTGACCATCGTTACTGTTAATCAGAAGCTCGAAAGTCTGTCACCCAGTCTTACTACGGGGTATCGTATTATCCAGTAACTGGGTTGTGGAGGTCCGATAGTCAGTCGCTCCACGTACAATACTGATATTCAGCTGCATCTGGTTCGACTGGAAGCAGACCACAATATAGTTGGGAAAAGGCAGGTAGATGATGATGGTAATAGGCTCGACCTCCCATTACAAGGCGTTACAATGAAACTGGTGTAATATGGGTATACTGTTAGGTACACATATGAAGCTATACAAACCAGTTAATCATGGTCTCGCTTAGTATGATGTTCCCGCACATTGAACGATCAGCTTAAACTAGGTTTAAATAGATTGATGAGTGTAACCGTGTGTACACTTCTGCTTTATATTTTAGGGGTTACGGTCGATTTTAGACTGATTTTCATATAACATTTCTTTGTTTGTATCGTATTAAATATCATTTTTTATTCCTTTTGTTCATTTTAGCCAAACGAAGTAATTATTTTTCTTATTATTTTCTAGATTAAAGCGAAAGATTTCGTTTGTTCAGTTTAATTTATCGTTTCTGTTTTACGGACACTATTGAACGTTGTTCTGCAAAAGTGAACTAACCCACAAAGAAAAAAATATCGTTTACACGGCATCGGTTACATCAACATATTAGCTAAAAAGCTTTATTGGAAAAAATTACACTTGCACGAATAGTTCAAAAATGCTACTAAATATGCGTATTGCTACATTATGGTTATAGTAAGCAACAATGGACGATTTGATCGCATTGTGAAGTATGTGTACTGTAGCCACATCATCGCCGAATATTTGCTGATAATGTAGCAATACCATATTTACTCGTTTCGCTCTTCCAGTCGCAAATCGCTGATAAACGTAGCCTAAGCCTTACACAGTGCACCATGTGGCTTAGTACATTCTTGCAGTCATACATCGCTCAACTTTTAATATGCACCGTGGCTTGAAACAAAGTCTAATAACCATAATTATGCATCCAAATGACGAAATTAATGCTCATTCCTTTTCAGGAACCTGTAAGTAAAATATAACAGATTATATCTTCTAACCAAAGTGTAGCATAATCTATAGAATTTTTATTCTACCAAGAAATAGACAGAGTTACTTCAATATAACAATTGGACACTGTTTTACCCGATTATGATACGACCCGTAGACATAGTACATCCGTAGACATCAGAAGAATAGAAACATTTTTTTTTACATGTTGAACATCACCTTGAAGGAAGATGTTTATTGCAGAAAAAAGGATTTCCGCCTTTGTTCAGCAGTGGACGTCTTCCGGCTAATGATGATGATGATTGAAAGTTTCCTATTTAACTGTAGGCCTGCATGCAGCCTGCAGCATGAGGTTCCGGGTTCGATTTCCGGATTGTGCAAAGGACCATCAGATTATTCATCAGGAACTTCTCAAAAGCAGTCTCGGAGTCTCGATTTGTGTCCGGTTGATGGCTATAGAGTCGATCCCTATTACTTAAGACTTATCTCATAACTGGTAAACTGTGTGAGTACTATTACTGTACTGTGTGAGTACTTTCACAGTTTTTATGTCTTGTGACTGGGACTGTAGCACCATAACTTTTTAGTGTTTAAATTATTTTTATTTGTCTATGACAATTCAAAAGTGCCTGTAACTGGCCTACTTGAAATAAATGCTTTGATTTGATTTTGATTTGATTAGGTACTAACACTTCTATTCGGGGATTTCAGGCGTAATGTTATGTCTATCTTAATTTTATATTTGTTTTATTTTTAGCCAGAGGTAATTTAACATTTCATATTTATGTACACTTTTGTTCTTTTTTTTAAATACTGTTGAATTTAAATTTTACTAACATGATTTATTTCTTTGTATAGAATGCGGTAAGCGTTTGTTAAATAAAATCTTCCTTCTAGTGTAAATGCGAAAGTATATAAAGATGGATGGATGGATATTTGTTACTCTTTTACCCAAAATCTACTGTACGGATTTCGACGAAGTTTAAATGTATATTCTGGAATAAGATACTATTATACGATACTTTTATCGCAGTATATCGTTCTTGTGAAAGAATTTTGGATATAAATGCGGGCAAAGCTGCTGACAATTACTAGTACTATTTTTTTTTTTAACTTGTCATTTTCTGTGTTTTGTAAAAAGTCTAATGATTTTTTTAAACTTATTTTTGTAACTCCTTTCAGGTTACAGTAAGTTTTATTAAAATTTTTATTAAATTGTAATTTGGTTATGAATCATGTTTGTTTTTATTTGCTTTTAATTTTTATTTTTTCTTTGTTTTAGGATACATACGTAAGAAAATTAAATTGAAAAAAAAAAAAAATTAAAGGGGTTTGAACATTTTTGTATGGGGAGTGTACCAGGTTTTTGATTTTTTGGCAGTCACGTCCGAAACATTCATAGATCGATAGATCATATCAATACAAACATAAAATGTGGGAGACAGAGCCTCATAAAACGTCACGTTCCCGGGTTCTGGGCTGTCAAACATGTAAAAGTAGCTACTTGTGTAGCTGACGTGCCCGCCAAAAAATCAAAATGGCGGATGGCACCTGGTACAAAAGCCACAAAGCCCTTTTATCAATTCCTATTTTTTTTTTTATTTTTCATGTCGGGATAACTACACATTCTTCGGAAATGTAAGATTTAGTTACTTTTAGTTTTTTTTTTGAGGTTGTAAAACTATTCAAAATATCAGAAAAAGAGTTACTTAAACTATTTATATAAATTATTTCCAGACATAGGGCGTGAGTATATTTAAATTAAAGCACTTGCTTCACCAACATTCTGATTTAAAAGACTTTCCATGAAGTTTCTTGCTCGTTCTTCTCCGTATAGATTATGATCTGGGCAAAAACCTTGTGACTGAACGACGCTGCAACTTAATTATTAGAGAGAAAAATAGTTCACATTATAAGTCATGAGAGCAAACAATATAGACAAAGAAAAAGAGAAATAAAGAAAAGCTTAACTAACTTAAAGGATATTTCACAAAAAAAATGCCCAAAGTATCGATAAAAAAAATTAGACTCGTACCCCAACCGTTTACCGACGTAAACCAAAATTGAAAAAGATGCAACACTTGTATAAAATTAAACCACAAAACATCACTCAGTCGGTACAATTATAGAAGCGTTATGACTTCACAAACCCCACTCCCGAATTTGGAAGCCATTATTCTTTGTCAATATTCATAGCCTTGAAAAAAAAAAGGAAAAATACCTGTCCATTATTTTCAATATTTTACGTTACTGCCTTCAGTTACGTAAAATATTGAAAAATATTGACAAGACAGATTAACAATAATTTATATTAAAATATCTATTGTAAAAAAAGTTGATACAGTTTCTATGTGGCTTGGTACGTTTATGCAAAATTAAGCTCTTAATAATTTGTAGAATAACGTAAATAGTTTTACAATTTGTTTTTTTTACTATTTCAGAATCCTGTAAGTTATTATAAAATATCTAATCAATCATCATTAATTACATGCAGAAACAACATTACCTACCGCAAACCTGGCAGGTCAAACTCGCTTACTGACCTGACTAATAACAGCGACAAAACGATACTCGATACAACAATGATGAGCATTCCAGATAGTTTCCACGACACAATTGACGACATGCGTGAGTTAACCGAAGAAAACAAAAATCTCAAGAACCAGTTATTAAGCGCGTATTAGATTTAAAGATGTTTGTGTAAATAAAATGTGTATTTCTGGTTTTATTGATATTAATATCGACTTTATTATCAAGTTTTAGATATCAGGATGGTTAATGTTATTTATTTATTGTATGTAAGGTATCTCTAAGGACTTTTGTCCAGGAATGGGTTTATAAAGAAAAGCACAAAATCAAGACTAGGTATTTATTACCAAGCTACCTCCGTTCGCAAACCCTAGGTCCTCGTGGAGAAGAACGGAGAAAGAAACTCCACGGCAACAATCATTTTATCAGTACACAGTCACATTTATAAAAATACATCAATATTATCATCATAATAAATATCAATTAACTTACATTTTCATTTTAGAACATTAGAACACAATTTATAACTTTCAGCATCACACACTTGGATTCTCAATTATTAAATCACATTAATTAAACAGAACAACACTCAGAGCACAGCTTATACCTTATAAAACGATTGGATAATAATGACCACGAATTTGACGGTACATCTGTTTTTATAAACATAGAATTGTACCACTTCCAACAAAAATTGCCGCCATTGTTGACGAATCACAGATTGTCATACATTTTAGCTAAATAACTAATAAAACAAGCAATAACAAACAAATCTTATGTAGTAGAACCTTTTTAAAACTTGATTACTTAATTTAGAAATTAAGTTTTTATTTATTTGCAACCTTTATTAATTTCGATACAATATTTGACTGTCAACTGATTTCGTTCGGAAATCAAATCATTGTTGTTTTAAATATATTACTATTTTTAATTAAATAAGGGCTATGTATCATAAATAAATCCGACACGGCCATTCTGAAAAAAACTTCGTTCTCGAAGTTTCTACCTTTTTGATAAAATATGTTAGTTAATAAATCTTAATACACATGATTTAACATATACACAGTACATGATTTAACATTAACATACATTGTACATCATCACACATATATACACAGTTTTATACTATCTGAATAGCCACAGGTAAATCCACAGGCTCAGTCTAAGTCATAGGTTACAGTCTCAGTCATGGCCACAGGCACTGGCAACAGGACGGTACTGGCACAGTATCAGCCATGGGCACAGTCATCAGTCTAAGTCATAGGTTACAGTCTCAGTCATGGCCACAGGCACTGGCAACAGGACGGTACTGGCACAGTATCAGCCATGGGCACAGTCATAACGATAATAATAAATAATTAAATAAATAAATTATTTTCAAATAGTCTCTGGCCTTGACATATCAGTCCTATCACCTGCTGCGCGTGAATTTCAGAAAGATATCAGGGCAGTGACCGACCAGCAGTACATATACATAATATTCATACAATAGTCTCTGGCCTTGACATATCAGTCCTATCACCTGCTGCGCGTGAATTTCAGAAAGATATCAGGGCAGTGACCGACCAGCAGTACATATACATAATATTCATACAATAGTCTCTGGCCTTGACATATCAGTCCTATCACCTGCTGCGCGTGAATTTCAGAAAGATATCAGGGCAGTGACCGACCAGCAGTACATATACATAATATTCATACAATAGTCTCTGGCCTTGACATATCAGTCCTATCACCTGCTGCGCGTGAATTTCAGAAAGATATCAGGGCAGTGACCGACCAGCAGTTCATATACATAATATTCAGTTCATAATGTCAATAGTCAGTCCATAATGTCAATAGTCAGTTTATAATGTCAATAGTCAGTTCATAATGTCAACCTTATTGGGCAGACCAAAACACCCGCCGTCGGTGAAGCTCAATCACCCGCAGTCAGTGAATGTCATTACCACAACTAAGGTTTTAATTCGAACATAATACATACAATCATCATTATCAATCATCTTTAAACTAATTATAATAAACCTTCACCAATGTAAAATACAATACATTAACGATAACAAAATAACATCATCATCTTACATCACTTAATCTCTAGATTAAACTTAGATTGTTTCTCTTTTTTTTTTATTTGTATTCAGATAGTGTATATAATATATCAAGGACAACAAACAATATTGTCATCTATCACTTAGTTATTTTTCATTTTCTTTTGCATATTATTCTGTATGTCCTCAACCCTGTACCTATATACTTATACATATTATTTCCCTTTTTTTTTGTACATGAATCATGGATTTGCATTTTAATTTCCAAAGAAATTTACGGCTCGGCTATTCTGACAATTATTATTATTTTGGTCTTAAACTTTCGTTTTCTCAGGTTTATTTATACCTGGTATTTATAGAATCTCACGGGTGTGAACCAAGGCGAAATTCTAATTATCTGTTAGTAAAGGTGAATTATTTTGTACTGCAGTAAAATTATTATTATCTAATATTATTATTGGAATAGTTTTGTCACGTCGAGACCCTCACAACTTTAATCTACATGGTGCAATGCTTTACTTTTAATTTTTAGACTTGGCTCAATAATGAAATCTTTCCATGAAATTGTAATTTTCAAATCAGTCAAGATCTTATAACATTAAAACGTCTTTTTATTTTTAGCAGATTGAAAAAAATAAACTAATGTTTACAAATATACCCACTAATTGCAAAAAAAAAAAAGTTTTTTTTTTTTTTTTTTGTTTATTAATTAATGTATTTTTTCTTATGAAAATGACCTTTAGTTTAAGATCTGGTTATTGAACGGGGGATCTACAACTACTTTGCTTTCTACGACAAGTATAAATTATGTACACCTCCAGGAAAACTATCTATCTGTATTTTGCAAATGAAAAACAGAATCAATAAAGAAAAACCTCATTACTCTTAATCTTTATCAGTTGTTCCTTTTACTCAATAATGTAACAACTTGTTACCGTTTTTTTTTGTAACCTGTTATCAGTTTTTCATAATTTTTCACTTTTAAATTATATCCCTCCCCCTTTTTTTTTAAGTTCGTTAAATTATTAACGAAGCTCAACTTTCAAAAACAATTATAAAATAAATTTCATGGTATAAATCTATAATCTTTTCGACTCGATTTTAGTTAGATTAGAACATAATAAAACAAGAGCCTCCGAGGGCCTTACCGACATTAAGACAATAATTCATACTGTAGTGCAGAAGTTCCCGTTTCGTTATCCTCGGCATGGCTTCGCTTCTTTTCAGCAGCGTCGCAGTCCCGCTGTTTGAGATGGCAGCACGTCTTCATCGCCCTTCTAAAGACGATTCGTCCACCCGATGACGTCACAGCTTTCAGCAGGGACGTGCAGATTGATAGCTCCAACGTTGATTATGAAAAACATAATAAAAGTTCATTAGAATTAATAAATAGGTTAGGGCACAATCCCGCTTCTGATATTAGATTTAAAGATGTTTGTGTAAATAAAATGTGTATTTCTGGTTTTATTGATATTAATATCGACTTTATTATCAAGTTTTAGATATCAGGATGGTTAATGTTATTTATTTATTGTATGTAAGGTATCTCTAAGGACTTTTGTCCAGGAATGGGTTTATAAAGAAAAGCACAAAATCAAGACTAGGTATTTATTACCAAGCTACCTCCGTTCGCAAACCCTAGGTCCTCGTGGAGAAGAACGGAGAAAGAAACTCCACGGCAACAATCATTTTATCAGTACACAGTCACATTTATAAAAATACATCAATATTATCATCATAATAAATATCAATTAACTTACATTTTCATTTTAGAACATTAGAACACAATTTATAACTTTCAGCATCACACACTTGGATTCTCAATTATTAAATCACATTAATTAAACAGAACAACACTCAGAGCACAGCTTATACCTTATAAAACGATTGGATAATAATGACCACGAATTTGACGGTACATCTGTTTTTATAAACATAGAATTGTACCACTTCCAACAAAAATTGCCGCCATTGTTGACGAATCACAGATTGTCATACATTTTAGCTAAATAACTAATAAAACAAGCAATAACAAACAAATCTTATGTAGTAGAACCTTTTTAAAACTTGATTACTTAATTTAGAAATTAAGTTTTTATTTATTTGCAACCTTTATTAATTTCGATACAATATTTGACTGTCAACTGATTTCGTTCGGAAATCAAATCATTGTTGTTTTAAATATATTACTATTTTTAATTAAATAAGGGCTATGTATCATAAATAAATCCGACACGCGCATAAAGAAATAGAAGACCTTAATATGGAGAACTTTCGTCTTCATACAGAGCTACAAAATATGATTAAGACTGCCAACACTTTTAAGAAAATATGTTCAACTCCTGAGAAAAAATGTGCGACTCCGATACGTAAAGATAAATCCCTGCAACGCATTATCTCTCCACATGCACAACAAACACATTATATTGAGTGTGTGACTAACAAACAGAAGCAGAATAAAGAGACTCAAACCTTAGTTACCTATACACCAAATAAAGTGAAAGACAATATGCCTACCTACAAAGAATTATCATCAAACGAATCGACGAATCCGACGCAAATGAATAAGCAACACTTTAAGAAAATTATAAGAGAGGATACCAAGACAAGAAAACTCTGCGTGCTCAGCAATTATACTCAACCAGGCATGCTACAAGCTATTGAAGAAAATTTTGCAACGGTATTTGACTATTGTAGTTATACTTCACCAAATTCAAATCTCAAAACATTATTAGCGAGTATACCATCAAAGATAGAACATTTTACAATGACTGATTACTGTATAATTGTATTAGGGGAGACTGACATCAAAGCCAACGATAACTTTATTGACCTAGTAAAACTAATAAGAGAAAGTTTAATAAATGTAACACACACTAACATAATAATATGCTTACCCACATATGTCTGTGGGGCACCTATTTATAATTATAAGATTGAAATGTTTAATAACCTTCTCTGTTTGGATATCCAAAATAATAATTATGTGTATATTTTTGACTCCAACCATGGATTAACATTTGACATGTTTTCGAATATATCAGGCAGATTAAATAAAAATGGAATAAAATGCATATTTAGGGACATTATGAATAGAATTAAAATTGACATTGAATTATTTCCTGATGACTTGACCAGTGACGCAAATGCGCAAGAACCACAGTTTTTTCTTCTACAATAATATACGTATACTCCACCAAAACATAGCAGGCCTCATAAACAAATCGGATATTTTGACGGTACATTTAGAGGAATTAGCACAAAATAATAAACCCATAGACATTATCTGCATAACCGAACACTTTATGACAACCGAGCAGGAAAAAATACTTGACATACCAAATTTTCGTCTGGCAACAAGTTATTCTAGAGACGTCAAAAGGGGAGGGGCGTGTATACTAACTAGAATTGGACATGAATACACGTCACTTGACACTAATCAATGTTCTATTAAAGGCGTCTTAGAATGTAGCGCCATAGAACTAACTGAACATGACCTCATAATAGTTTGTATATACAGAGTGCCAAATTCATGCATAAATCTATTTTACGATAATTTAGAGAAACTATTACGCCAGATATGTGACAATTCTAACAAGAAAATTGTTCTTTGCGGTGATTTTAACATAAATATACTAAAACGAAACCGCCATGCTCTAGACTTTGAATATCTTTTGGAAAGTCACAATTTAAAATTAGAAATTAGAAATCCCACGAGGCTCAGCAGTATGTCTTGTATTGACAATTTTGCACACAACATTCGTAGATGCAAAAGTGAAATAATTGAGTTTGGCATGTCCGATCACACTGCTCAACTGTTACAATGCCCCGTCAAAAAAACTTGCGTGATAAAATCGTGGCGTATTAGAAGACGGGACTATAGTACTGAGAACCTAATCAAATTTAAAAAATGCATAAACAGCCTATCATTTAATGAAATTTACAATACAAATGATGCGAACGAAGCTTATAATTATTTCCTTGACCTTTTTGTATGTTTTTATAATCTATGTTTCCCTTACAAAATTATAACGAAATCGGTAACTAAAAAATCTAAATGGTTATCTAAGGGACTTAAAAGTTGTAGTAGAATGAAAAGGAAAATGCTATGGCAGTATAGAACACATCCAACACTAATAAATAAAAATAGATTCAAGCAGTACGCAGCTAGATTTAAGAAAGTAATATCACTAACACAGAAATCACAGAACAATTACTACATAAATACATCACAAAACAAAGCAAAAGCGACATGGTCAATTATAAACAAGTCTAAACTTAACTTCCCTAAAGAGCCTATTACGGAAATATTTAAAGATGACATAAAAATTACAGATCCTAAATCCATTGCGAATAATTTTAACGATTTTTTCATTAACCAAGCTTCAGAATCAGATCAAATAAATAATAGAAGAAATGATAGACAAAACAAAACAAAAACCCAACCACGCAATCATAAAATCAACACTAATACTAATTCAATTTATCTTACTCCCACAACACCTTTTGAAGTAGGCAGAGAAATAATGCAACTGAAAAATACCCATAGCGTCGGCCATGATGGTGTCTGTACCAAAGTAATAAAATATGTTGCCACGGATATTTCTGCTCATTTATGTCACATAATTAACCTATGCATTTCTAACGGAATATACCCCGAAAAACTTAAAACGTCCATTGTTACTCCACTACACAAAAAAGAAGATAAACGGAAAATGGGAAACTATAGGCCCATAGCATTGATTCCCATTTTTTCAAAAATATTTGAAAAAATTATATATAGTCGACTCTATAGCTATTTAGAAAAATTTAATATTTTGGTAGACGAACAGAAAGGCTTTCGTAAAGGGAAATCAATAAATATGGCCCTTTATGACCTACTGAAAACAATTTTGATAGCCATGGACAAAAAAATACCAACATGTGCCATCTTTATGGACATGAGTAAAGCATTCGACCGAGTCGATCATAAGATACTTTTACAAAAATTAAGCATGTATGGCATAAGGGGCAAAGCGTTAGATCTCATTTCTTCATACCTGCACAATAGAAAGCAAATAGTAGAAATAACACAAATCTGTCAGAAAACACGAACCGAGATTAAGCATAAATCGGACACAAAAACTATAAAATTTGGAGTCCCACAAGGAAGTGTTCTTGGGCCTTTATTATTCTTGATATATATCAATGATCTTCCTAACCATATAAATCAACCAATGGTTTTGTTTGCAGATGATAGTACGGTTATAATAAAGGGTGAAAAGGAGAAGGATTATGAGCATATAGTTAACCAAACATTAAATACGATTATACATTGGTTAAACGAAAATAATGTAAAAATAAATATGGAAAAAACTAAAATTATTCATTTTCACCAAAGAAATCAACCGTTAAATATAAACGTTAGTTACCAAGGCAAAACTGTACATCCCGTGACAGGTACAAAGTTTCTGGGAATAACAATAGACAATAAACTGTCATGGAAAACACATGTCGAAAATGTATGCAAAAGAATTACTCAATCCTCATTTGCTCTTTACAAACTGTCAAAAATTGTCAATAAAGAAGCTCTATTAGCTGCATATCATGGACTTGTTGCACCTATTCTAAGATATGGAATTATATCTTGGGGTAGCTCAGTCGATAAGGAAGATGTATTTAAAGCTCAAAAGAAATGCATAAGAGCTATGTGTAATGTGGACAATACTACTAGCTGTCAACCATATTTTAAAACATTAAAAATTCTGACATTCCCTTCGTTATACATTTATGAACTTAACGTTTTTGTGAAATCAAATCCCAACTATTTTAAGACTGCGTTTAAAAGCAACTATAGACAATTACGTGACAAAAAAAGACTAGAAATTGAAATACCTTATGGGAAAACAGCACTAATTAATAAAAGTATTCTCTGCATGGCATCTTTAATTTATAACAAGCTGCCCGATTTTGTCAAAACTTTACCCGTTAACCAATTCAAGTCGAAGATACACAAACTCCTAATAAATAAATGTTATTATAGCGTCAAGGAGTACTTACAGGATAAAGATATAGATAGATACTTACACTAACAAGTAGTGTGACATGCAGTAATAACTTTTATGTACCTAATTTTTATGTTAACTAATGTTATATTTTTAATGTATTTAATGATTAATTTAATTTTCACCTCACCCGCTCGGAAAGATTCTATTTCTCATTCAAAATCTGAGCGCAAAACTCCATTTTGTGCTCTAGAGCACAAAGTGTTGTTTAAAATTCGAACACGTCTTGTATTCAATTGTTTTCTACACTGCCAGGCGAGCCCCCCCTGTATAGGTCAATGCCCCCACTTCATTTCCTCGCTGTGTGAGGTGAAAAGTTGTGTGTTGCACTCGGCAGCAAAGTTTTTCTGCGTCTCGTACCTTTGAAAACTTCGCATCGCTCAGGATTCTATATTTGAACCGCTCGTTTCTCTCGCGGTTCAATCTTAGAATCCTTCGCTCGCTCAGTTTTCAATTCAAGTACTCGCGCCAAAAATCAACTTTGCAGCCTTGCATAACAAATAACTATTTCACCTCACGCGCTCGGAAAGATTCTATTTCTCATACAAAATCTGAGCACAAAACTCCATTTTGTGCTCTAGAGCACAAAGTGTTGTTCAAAATTCGAACACGCTTTATTCAATTGTTTTCTACACTGTCAGGCGAGTCGCCCCCACTGCATTTCCTCGCTTAGTGAGGTGAAAAGTTGTGTGTTGCACTCGGCAGCAAAGTTTTTCTGCGTCTCGTACCTTTGAAAACTTCGCATCGCTCAAGATTCTATATTTGAACCGCTCGTTTCTCTCGCGGTTCAATCTTAGAATCCTTCGCTCGCTCAGTTTTCAATTCAAGTACTCGCGCCAAAAATCAACTTTGCAGCCTTGCATAACAAATAACTATTATTGACCACGACATGAATAATTGTAACTCTCTTGACATTCTACATATTCTTTTTTTTATCCTTTGACATGTGTATAGCTCTGACACTAAATATGTTATAATTAGCTTTTCTTTTCGAGCAGGATAATTCTATAATTTTGTAATATTAAGTAATGTTATTAGAAACATCAGATTGCCTAAAGATTATATAAATATTTGCACATCTAATTAGGTAATGATACAGTGCACTCTATAACTGTTTGTAACATCTTTTATACCTGTATTATGCAAATAAATTATTTGATTTGATTTGATTTGATTTACCTTTGGTGTAACATCTTTTCCACCACTTCGGTGAAAATGTTTTTTTTTATATGTAGACGAGTTGTGTAAATTGGTAAATGATCTTTATCTTTTCTCTAATAGGGCAACTCGCTGCCCGACCATGAACCATGCCCGGGTCGACGGCGCGTTGTGTCCCACGCGCGCCTCAAAGAGCGTCAGCATAATGACGGGGCCCCCTCTCAGAGGGCCAAAGCCTGCCAGGGTCGCGGGATTATTTCCTTACCTTGACCCCGGAACATAACAGGCTACTGAAGGACACCGTGGATTTTAGTCAGTAGAAGTCTGACCTCCCGCCCTGCCCGGGGTGGGAGGACTCATTTGATGATTTTACCACGCTAAAAAAAAAAAAAACTCTAATGATCGACTGCTGCGCAGCGTGTTGCGGGTTCGGTCCCCGCACGGAACAATTATTTGTATGATCTGCAAATTGTTGTTCCGGGTCTGGGTGTATGTGTATGTGAGTTTGTTTTCCTAAACGCAGCCACGATACAGGAAGAAATTCCTAGTGTGGGGCAACGTTTTCCAATTAAAAAAACTAGTATTTATAACTCGTTTCTTGATAAAAATAAAAGGGTATAAGGCTTTTTTGTTTTTCATTTATAAAAAATAGTGTATTTTAATTAAAAATGAATTATTTATTGTTTCAGATCAAGGTAATAAAATATCCTTTGAAAATAAACAAAACAATATATGAGTAATGATTTTTAAATAACGGTAATGCATTTAAAAAAAACTAATCGAATATTTTTGTTTTAGGAAAACGTAAGTTTCATATTTTGGTAACAAATAAAATAGTCATTTTTCTGTAAAACGATACGTGATATTTCTCAATAGAGTCTTTGCGGCTAGTTGATGGCAATACGCTCGCCCCTATTAAATGGTACTTGCATAATAATTATGCTATGCTTGGAGTTTCTTTGCGGGATAAAATCCGGAACATGGTATTCGGCGAAGAACCAGAGTCACCGACATAGCTCATAAAATTTGCAAGTTGAAGTGGCAATGGGCAGGCCACATCGCTCGTAGAACTGACAACCGATGGGGAAGAAAAGTTCTCGAGTGGCGACCACGGACCGGAAAACGCAGCGTAGGCAGGCCTCCCACTAGGTGGACCGACGACATCGTGAGGGTCGCGGGCAGGCGATGTATGCAAGTGGCGAATTGTCGTTCGGCGTGGCGGTCTAATGGGGAGGCCTATGTTCAGCAGTGGACATCTTCCGGCTGATGATGATGATGATGATAATTATGTGAAATGTACTTAGACATAGGGGAACAGTGTATAAGACGGGAACGTGGAGTATGATGGGAAATCACACACTTAAAGCAAACTTAACACAACACTAACGTAGTGCAAGCGCCAACAGGACGCCATTTCTTAATGGCCGCTTGCAAATGACGTCCTGATATGATATTATGATATTATGATGGCGCTTGCGCTACGTTAGGGTTGTGTTAAGCTTGCCTTAAATGTGTATGTCCCCATTACTCCTCGCCATCTTATACACTGTTCCACTAACATGGTAGTACATACCTGGTGAAATATATGTGTGGTACTAGGTACCTATATACCTCTAACCCTTTGGGGGTTACAGGCGCCATGTTGTTAAATAAAATAAAATGTATTAAAATTTACTTCTAACTAATTTCAGGACGTGGTATGTAAGAAATTATTTTTTTATATAGTTTCTTTTTTTTTATTATTCTCAAATAGATGGTTGCTCTTGTGGTTACAAAAGTCAGTACCAACACTGATGGAGTCTTGGTTTGATTTCCAGTTGTCCCAATTTGTTAGAAACAAACTTTAGTGAAGTGAAGCGGAATTTAGTGAACTAAAAAAAAGAAGTGGCACTAGAAAATAACACTTAGAAGGAAATTCGGAAGGCTTTAGCCCAGAAGCGGGACAACAACGGCTAAATATTTATGAAAATAAAAAGCAAAATTAAATAACTACCTACCTCAGTAATCCCAATAAACCGTAGTTCATACAAATCCCGCGTGAGGGAGAGGACAGCGTCCTCCCTCCGCCCCAGCCGCAGTGGTAGATGCCCACGGCGTCAGACGTCGCAAGACGATCTCCAGCCACCGTATGCGCGGGCATGCGGGCGGCGAGTAATGGGCAACTCCCCACCCGGCCAAGGACCATGCCCGGGTCGACGGCGCGTTGTGTTCCACCGGCACGCCTCAAAGATCGTCAGCAAGATGACGGGGCCCGGGTCTAGAGGGCCAAAGCCTGCCGGGGTGACGGGACTTATCTCAGTACCGTGACCCCGGAACGTAAAGGGATAATGAAGGACACCGTGGATTTTAGTCAGTACAAGTCTGACAGTCTCTTCCACCCTGCCGTGGGTGGGAGGACTCCCTGATGTAATTTCGGTCGTGCAGGATTACACATACGTCTGCGCTAGCGTTGAAAGATTTATTTTTTGCCAAGTCGTGATTTTGAAACTATTTGAGTGAAAAAAGCATGATTCTTTCATTGAAAGCGGTACATGGTAGAAAACAACGTAAATTATTAGAGCTTTTTAAATATTTGTCTTTCTATTTGGGTTCAAATTACGTTTACGTGATAATAGATAGAAAAAATAGCCATTGAAAGGTATTTTAATAAAAAAAAGATATTTTAAATCATATTTCCCTATAGTCAGGTAGTTGAGTCTTCTTGTTCTTTTGAAAAATATAAAAATAAATTAATTTATTCCCGACAGCGGGACATTTTGGTTGAAAAATCGGGACGTCCCGCCAAAATTGGGACGATCTCCTGCGCATTTTTAATGGTTAACAGGAATTAATCCTTAAAATAAATGTTTTTTTTTTTTTCAAAATATCAACAATTTTAAAGATTTTAATCCATCTACAACATTACATTTCGTTTAGTGTTAATGGCTTTTGTACTAAATGTATTAAATAAGTTAAAAAAAAAAAACTCGGAATATGTGGCCAGTCGTGGCAAATATTGAAAAGTGAAAACTGACTCCAAAATTATGCTCAATGTGAAATGACCCATCTTATACCGTAAAACAATGTCAAAGTGAATTAAGTAATGCTGGACACCGACTGAACTAATAGTATGTATGTAACATGAAATCATAAAAATCTTGATCAAATCAACATGCGTTTCAATAAAATTTAGAGAAGAAACACAAAGTAAACTTTTAGTTTCCATGTTTGCTACGCCACGGCTACGGCGTAGCACACGCGTAGCACAGCTCGTAGTACTCGCTACGCGGTTTGCAAAAGTGACTTGTAAGCAATTTAATTTGTTGATATTAACAATTTTTTTTCATATTTTTACAGAAAACAGTAAGTAGTTTAAGTAGTAGTTTAAGTAGGCCTGTTACAGGTACATTTGAATTGTCAAAAGATTATACTAAGTTTTTTTTTTTCATATTATTTATTCTAATATTTAACTACTTACCTTAATTAGTAGTAGACGCGACTGCCGACCATACGACTCTGTGGTTAGATTCCTAAGTAGAGCAAAATACAGTGATAGTAAATTCTCAAAAATATTAGCTTAGTCTTGATAGATCTTATTTATCTTTTTCTAGTACAAAGTAAGTGTTGTTCAATTTTATTCTACCAATCTTGATAATCTTATCTTATATAAATTAAATTTCCGTGTCACAATGTTAGTTACCGTACTCCTCCGAAACGGCTCTACCGATTTTTACCAAATTTTATATGCGTATTCAGTAGGTCTGAGAATCGGCTACTATCTATTTTTTTTTTTAATTTATATGGCAAAACAACGTTTGCGGGGTCAGCTAGTATCATTGTAAAAGTGTTGACAACCTCAACCCGTTTGGGGTCAAAACCTATGGAGTCAAATAGCTTGCGGTCGAAGTAGTTGGCGACGAAACCCATGGGGTCGAAACCTTTGGGTCGAAACGCATGGGGTAAGTACAAACACTCGGGGTCGAAACGCTTAGGTGATGGGGTTCGAGTGCACGTCTCCTTTTTTAAAGAAATCATATCATATCGGGTGACCAGACGGCTGGTTTATTTGGTCAAAGAATTGCTATTCAACGTGGCAATCGACGTAAATATTTACTTTACGTTTCGTACTTGTGCCAGCAACGCCTCTAAACATTCTACAAAATTACTAATACTTACAATATTACTCTTTCAGATCGTGAGTTTCAATTTCTATATTTATGTTGTTTCTTTTTAAGCAAAATAGGAGCTGATAAATATACAGGGTGAAACTTTATTAATTAGCAATATTTTAAAGTTGGGCATTACTAACAATACTAATCGTTTTATGGAACTCAAAAACATTATTAATGCAAGTATCTTCGCTTAATATTATTTGACGTTTGTTTACTTTTCGTTAAAATTTGACACTTTAAGATTTATGGGGTTTATGATTTTTTTTTTTTACTTTTAGTGCTTATTTGCAATAATAAGCCTTTGCTATGTGACATACTACATTTTTAAAGGTGTCCATAATTGCATTAATAATATTTTTGATGTGCGATTTATTAGCCTTGATGCAATCAGCATCGTGAGTAGAGCCTAAGATTAAAATATTGCCCATGATTTCGATTACACCCTGTATTTAATACATAGCTAACTAATAACAGTCGCAATGGGCTACAAAGGCGCGCCGTTTGCAAGCTACGAGTAACTTATTCTTATGTTGTGTGTATAAAAAAAACTAATATTCAATTATCTTTCTCAACAGGGCGATGTAAGGAAATTTTATTTAACTAATTATTTACTTTCGGAATAGTAAGAGGATTTTTCAGAAAGCGTCCTCCAAGTTTGACGGTGCGGTTCGATTTCCGCACTGAACAATGTAGTACTCACAGCAACGTATGTGAGTTTATGTTTGTAAACGCACCCACGATACAGTGTGGTGTGATAGTGTCGTGGTAGAGACACTGTGGTTAAAAAAAACCGGTTATTACTTTTAAGTAACTGCACTTTGGTTAATTTTTTAAAATGTATGTTCATTTTTATTTTGTTGTTAATACCTTTATATCTATATTTTTAGCCTGAAGTAAGTAGTTCCTAGTACTAAGGGCTCATACATACGAGACCAGGGGTACTACTATCAAAGCACAAAATCCGTATTATCAGACAGATTATTTAGGGACACGAACTAAAAATGTGTGACACCGTGATACACAATAACCGTCTTTATTCAAGATGTCGTAAATTAATGAATTCATATTATAATACAGAGTAAAGTTCACTCACAAGTTTCCAATTACTTTCGGGCCCGTATATTCTTTGTTGGAATAAGAGCGTAGACTGCAAGATACGATGTAACGGATAGAAGTCCACATTTTGCTGCAACGTTTATTTTCACGGACCTATCACAATAAATCGAAGACATGATTTGTGTTGGCTCAGTGGTAACAGCCCCGACTAACTTGTAGGTGGTGGGTTTGAACCCAGCCAGACCCATTACTTAGCGTAATTTATTTCATCACCACTAATCTCAAAACGGTTAAGAATAACATCATAATGAAACGAAACCGGCATTTCCAGAACCAAAAATTTGAAGACATGTGACATCTACCAACCCACACTGGGCACGCGTGGTGGATTATGGCCCACTCCCTCTCACAGAGAGGAGGCCTGTGTCCCAGAAGTGGGTATGTCTCCTGGCGATGGCAATAGACTCGTCCTAATAATATGAGACTTAATAAAAACTTGACTAGCATTCAGCTACTGGTATGATAATTTTGTTAATTTTGTGCTAAATCATTTTACTTTTTTTTTCACGCATTTTAGAAAACTATCGTAAGTATATTTTTTTATTACGATACACTTTTTCTAATAATTATTCTGAATATTCAGATTCATTAATCGACGGCACGATTGACGCGGTGGCTGAGCTAACGACTGCTGTATTATGTGTCGCGGGTTCGAGTCCCGCACGGATCAAATATTTGTATGATCTACAAGTGTTTGCTCCGGGTTTGGGTGTTTGTGTATGTGAGATTAAAATATGTTTGTGAACTCACCCAAGATACGGGAAAAATTTCTAGCGTAGGGCAACATAAAAAAATCTTTCAAAGATTAAGTTACAAAGTTTTTATTTTTGGATGTTTGTAACTCAATAAAGTAAAAAATGCTGAGCAAATCTGGATGAAAATTGGTTACTTAAAAAGCAAAAAAAAAATACCTATGTCCATACAAGGATTATGGGGAATCGTCATCGTGAGGGTCGCTGGCAACCGATGATGGACGCAAGTGGCGAATTGTCGTTCGGCGTGGCGGGATAAGGGGGAGACCTATATTCAGCAGTGGACTACCTCCGGCTGATAATGATACAAGCACTAGGTGTACCTATGATAGTTTCATCATCACGTTTAAAACAACTTTTTCTTATTAATCTTCACGAGAAAATATAAAAACGACTTGTTGATGCTTCCTGTGACCCAACAGCTTTTACCTTGGTCAGAGTCTATGTATTGCCATTCAAAGAGGCAACGTCGCCAGTCTCTTGGAAACATTACCAGCTGACAGCGTTGAGAATATTTTTTCCATGCGCTAAAGTTTTTTAAGAAAAACTTACTAAATAAATTAATACAATTATAAAAAATCATTTTCAGATTATTGAAGTAAGATTTATTTCTAATTAAGTATTTTAAACAACAAATTAATAATAAACGAGACACAACATTACTAACTCAGCCAGGAATATTATAACTCAAACAACAATTTTCATTTTGGGGGCATTCCGAGGTTCGAAAAAGTTTCTCAATCGAGCATGAATCTTCTTTGTTCGTGATACGGTTGAATATCTATTAAAGATTACATAGTATGGGATAGGTTAATACATTACGTCTATACATACAAAACTACACTTAAGTAAAATAATTTGTAAGTCTCTGTCTTACAAAATGATAATTATTTCTAAAAGTGAGTGATATATTTTTTGTGTGTTGTTATATTTTTGGCAAAGCTAAGCTTAAGTACCTATATTTAGTTTTAAAGAATAACAAATGCTTAAATGACCTTTTTTAATGTCATAGGTAGAGGTAAGATAAACTTTATAATATATTTTTTTACTATGGCTTAGGCCGAGATTAATAGTCGTAGTTAAGTAATGGCTAAGCCCTGACAATGCTTGTATATTGTGAACGCTTTTGAAGAATGACATTAAAGTAGAACTATAACTAAGCTCGTGCTAAGCCAAGCAATACCCATAGAAACGTTTATTTATTCCGAAACAAATACTTGGCTTAACTAAGCCAAATTAGTAATTTCTATAATAATACTTTCAACTGATGCTTAGCAACGACTATGTCGGCCACGACTGAAGTTATTTGATGCGGCGAGAAGCGAGTAATCTATACTCACTCATAAACTGAACTAGCTGGCGACCAGCAAGAAGCGAGTATCTAGTTTCTGTTACTCGATCTACTCTCTTCTAGTGCTTTAAGAAAAATACAGTGCTCTAACATTATTCTTCTTGTATTTTATAGAGATGGGTAACGTACAACAATATTTTTCTTACATTTGTTTTGATTTTTTTACAAAGTTCACCTACTAATATCGTTTTTTTTTTCTTTTTTCCAACTAAAAGCAAACGGTTAGTATGTTTACTAAATGTTTGAATAATATAGGCGTACCTATAAAAAAGGATGTCTAGGATAGCGTATATTTTAAAAAGTATTTTTTGGTAAACCTACAACAAAAAAACCTTTTAAAAGTTGACGCCTATTTTGATACCGCTTTTTGACTGTGCTTATTTTACTAATTATTAAAAATAAAACCTGTCTAATAAAATGTATTTTGCAGTTTCAAGTAAGTAAACGAAAACTTTGAATGTTTTTCTTTTCTTTTTATTTTTTGTACATGTTACTAGTTGGTTTTTATTTATAGTTTAGATTAGGTATACCTAATTATATATATAATATATTAAATTTCTTGGAAACGTTAACGAAAAAATGAATTTATAAATTAAAATAAATCATATTAATTTAATTCTTTTTATTTCGTTGGGACTAGTGGTACCAAGCGCGACTGTTGAACATGATTTCATTCCGGCGCAGGGTTCAATTTCCAGGTGGAGCATAGTTTTATTGGGCCATAAAACATTTCGTAGCAACAGCCATGGGTTCCGACTTGTGCCCAGTTCATGGCAATTGGCTCGACTTGTTCCATGGAATTTAAAAGTAAACTGCTAAAATGTGGGTCTACCGTAAGACACAATTGTAGCTATTCCTTTATAAGTAAGTTATGATGTGGTCGATGGCGAAGCACGATTGCCTAGAAGTAATCTGTTCACTCTTGACTTGAAGACCCCAAGGTGTCAGGAAATACAAACCTCGGCAGGCAATTTCAATATCATTTTCAACTCCACTGATTTTGATGATTTTATATATTTTATAATGTATATTAAATCAGTTTTTATTTATTAATCGTTACAGACACGGGTGAGTAATAATTGATGATAATTTTAATATGCAAGATGAGTGGTATACGCAAGAGAGTAGTACCTAGTAGAGTGAGAGTATGGTAAACGCAATATTTACCAAGAAAGTGCAGTAAAAGTTTAAAAAAATGTCCGTTATTTTTCAACACTATAGTTGACGGACTAAATAGATTTGCAATTTATTGATGTCATCATTTATTTAGTATGGGATTTGAGCAGCAGGAGAGCCTGTTGTTTTTTTTTTTAATAGCCTAATTTGTGTACCACTGCTAGGCAAAAGCCTCCCCTTTTTCCTTCCAAACCTCTCTATTTTGGGCTATTTCTGACCACGTCTGCTCCGCGAACACGATGTGTAATTAATTTTAATTGTTTATCTGCTTTTCAGCCTCCAACAGTAAGATATTATTTTTTTGTTATTTTTGCTTAATATGTTAGTTTTAAAATGTAATAAATTGTACTAATAAACTACTATTTTTCTTTTTTTTTTAGAAAGTAAGTATGACATTTTTATTACTTACGTTAGAAAAAAATATGTGCTTCGGTGATATTCTTTTTTTTTTAATTTATATTGATTTTGACGGCAGAATTGGAGAGGTTGAGATATTAACTGCTGAGCTATCTGTCTTGAGTTCGATTCCCGCACGGTACAAACAAATATTAATTGTATGATCTACAAGTAGCTGTTCCAGTCAGTTTTAATGCTTCCCATATACAGGAGTAATATCTAGTGTGGGGCGAAGTGTAAAAATTGGATAAATTTACATGACTGTAAAGAAAATACCTATTTTGTGTTTTATCGTCATATATAAAAAACCGGCCAAGTGCGTGTCGGGCCACGCACAGTGTAGGGTTCCGTAGTTGCCCATTAAAATACTTATGCGAACTAACTAAACTGATTCGCTGAATTTAATTTTAAAAAGAAGAATTTTCAAAATCGGTTAAGGAGTCTTTGAGAAATCGGAGAAAATACATAAAAAAAAGATTACAAAGAATTTAGAACCTCCTCCTTTTTTGAAGTTAGTTAAAAATAGTTGACGATAAAAACCTACCTATCCCCAAAAAAATTACCGTAAAAACATACCTATTAAAGCTGTAAAAATAAAGTTAACAAACTTACATTTGCAGTTAAAGAACATGTTCTCCGATACATTTTGTTTAAGAAAATATGTTATCCAAGTACATTTTATAAGTTGGTCGACTATTACTCGTAAAGTTGTAAAGCCTACTTAGTCATGATAATTTTCTTTTAAACTTCGTTATAATTATATACTACTATTGTGAATTTTTTCACACCCCCAAACATAACCGTTTAGCTGGTAGAGGGGGAGGACACTCGAGTTGAGCAAAATTTAGCACTTTAAAGCTTAATATTTCACAATCGAATTTTTTTATCAAAAAATTGTTAATGGAAACTATCAATATTTTTTAAAGACCTATTTAATGATACCCCACACTAAGGGGTACGCGAGAAAAAAAAAAAACATCCCCACTTTGCGTGTACAGGAGGTACCCTAAAAAAAAATATTTTACAAGATTTTATTTTACCACTTTTTCGGCACAACAAATCCGTATATTTACACCAAATTACAGCTCTCTAGTACTGTGCGTCTCTGAGCTAAACTGCGGACAGACGGACGGACGGACGGACGGACGGACATAGCGAAACTATAAGGGTTCCTTGTTGACTACGGAACCCTAAAAAATACGACAATGATTTCTGAAGCGCATATTATATTTCTGTTTCTACTGTAGCTTTTTCACTCTTATTTAGTTAAAATATTTGTTTCACTTCAATATGTCTATCCGTTGTATTTTAGCCTAATGTAAGTATGAAGAGAAGAATAATATATAATTATACATTTTTTTATGTATTGTCCATGGATGTTTTTATGATCAGCTCATAATTATCATATCAGATACCTAATAGACTATATCAATTTTTTTTAAATGACATGTTTTGGTGTGAAAAAAATTATCTTATATTATTATTTTAGAATGTTCAGATTCCTAGTACCAGAGAATTGAAGTCAGAACAAAGGAAGGAAAAATTATCCCTTTCATTTAATCCCTACGTCACACGCCAAAGAATTACATTAATATGTGCGTGGTACTCACTCACACATTAAAAAAAGTGGATTCAGGAAAAACGTTACATTTTGTTTTGAAAACGAAATCTGGACATTTTCTAATCTAATGGCTGCTACACACCTTACGATAAATCGTTACGATTAGTCGGTACAGTTCAAACTGCAACGATAAATCGACAAGTGTGTATGAGAAAAATCGAACTAACTGTACAGTTTTTCTCATACACACTTGTCGATTTATCGTTGCAGTTTGAACTGTACCGACTAATCGTAACGAATTATCGTAAGGTATGTAGCAGCCATTAGATACTTAACTTTAATCGATTTTCAAATTTAATTCGTTCATGATAAAGCTCAATTTCTCAATAAATATTTATCTACACTTCGATGATTTTTATTTATCTGGTTTTTTTTTTATATTCTAGTGTATGTGTTTGACAAGAGGTCCGTTGTCTCGCTTCAAACTTATCGGAAACTTACACTTCAGAGGAATTAAGGTATGAAGTTTATTAAGCACAGGGTTTTGTATTGTAAATTATATCTTACGTTTATTTTGTTTACTTTTAAATCAACTATTATAATACAATACTAATATAAACAAACTATTAGTAAAAGTCATTTATAATACATAGTAATAGAAATGGGAACCGATCAATTTACCGAATTTTGTTTGTTCGAATTTCATTATACCGAAAACTATTGGCCGACATCTCTTTTGCTATATGCATTATTTGACATATTTTCAGATCATCGAAGTTTCATTAGCCATAAGTATTATTTTACCGAAGTATGTTCCGCCGATTCACAAAATTACTTTTTACTATTGACCGAAGCCTCTTTTAAACTTTTTTCAGTTGCCAAATGATTTATTTGCCATATTTTCACCATACCGAAACAACGTTTTACCGAAAATTTAATTACTGTTATAAAAATTCAATATATCGCGCTACAAAACTTTGTGGCGGAAACGAAATGCTGCAAAGCCGACTTTACGTAGTAAGAGTCTGCCCTACCCCTAGAGTGTAATTTAAAATCGCGTAGGCGCGAAGGGGTGGGGTGGCCCGCGAGCTGAGGAGCAGGTGGTTAGAACGGTCGCCGCCGCGGCTGAGGCTGGCCGGCGAAGCCGGCCAGTAAGCCGAAGCTGCGGTGGTGAGCGTTCAAATCATCTGCGACGATAAGCTCGCGTGGGGGCACCCAAAACCCCGCAGCGCCGGAGCCATGACAGAAACAATGCTTGTTGCATTTTGCATGCTTGCTTGAATGCTGCGTGTTTGCTGCACGTTGCATGCTGCGTGTTTGCTGCTTGTTGCATGCTTCATGCTTGCTTGCATGCTGCATGCTTGCTTGCATGCTGAATGCTTGCTTGCATGCTGCATGCTTGCTTGCATGTTTTTTTGGTGCTTGTTTGCATGTTGCATGTCTGTTTGTATGCTGTATGCAAGTGTATCACAATACAAACCTTTTTACAAACACAAGAACAACCCAAATACAATAACAAGTCACAAAAGAGTATCAAGAATCACACAAAATGCGCAAGAAGATTCGAACACACGTGCTAGCCAGAACATCCCTTATAGTCCAACTGTGTAGTTAACAGCAAATGTCATTAATGATAATACAATGCCCGTCAGAGTTATATCGTAAATGACATTTGATTATTTTGTATTGTCTACCTACATTTTCAATGCCGCCTGCAAAAAAATTATCACCAATAATTAGTGTGCACAAATTTCTAGGCGTTTGGTAAAATGAAAATATGGCAATTAAAACAGTGGTATACTGAATGTTTGGAAACATAATACTTCGAACAACCGTCGTTTCGAGTAAGTGTAACATCGGTAAAAAGTTTTTCGGCCAAATGATGTGTTGGAGTAACGAAAAAAAACGAATAGAAAATAGGTTAACTGAAACAGTGGCAAACGTGACTTCGATGAAGTAAAAAAAAACCAAATGATAATAGTTGAAAAGTTTTCAGTCAAATGAAATTCGGTCAAACGGTTTTCGATCTTATGATAGGTAACCAATAGAAATATTTAAAAAAATATACTTGGCTTTCGATAAAATATGTGTAAATAGTGTAGTTTCAATTTAGTTCTATTTTTAGCGTCCTGTAAGTACCAAATAAATTATAAATAAATAGGAAGGTGATCTGGGGAGGTCTACTGGCCCCAGGTTCTAAGTCAGGTTGCCTAATTGTGGACTCACACCTATGCAAGTGACAAACGGTAAACGTAAACGCTCTGTAGACTTTTTTTTATCATGGTAAAATCATCAAATGAGTCCTCCCTCCCACCCAGGGCAGGGCGGGAGGGACTGTCAGACTTGTACTGACTAAAATCCACGGTGTCCTTCAATAGCCCTTTACGTTCCAGGGTTACGGTAATTTGATAAGTCCCGCGACCAAACGCTCAGTAGGCTTAAAATAGATTTTCAACTTTTTGCACTAGAGTTTAAAGTTGAAAATCTATTGAAGACTACCGAGCGTTTGCGTTCCTACCGTTTGTCACTTGGTTGAACCGTACACCCAGTTTTTTATACTCCAAAAAGGGGAACTCGGGGAACCTAGGGCACAAATTGTTTTATATTGGCCCAGTGGCTGATAGATCGACAACTGCACTGCGTTTCACGGGTTCGAATTGAACTTTTTTTTGTCTCTCAGCCTAAACATCACTACACGACGGAGAACCAGATGTCTACCATGTGCCCGCCATGCAACTGTGACGACTGCTTCACGACTGAGAGCGAGACCGTAACAAAGAAGAAATTTATTTGTTAATCTACAATAGTTTGCGATATTATGAGATAACTTCTTATAGATTATAGAATGTCTAGATACTTAGCCATTGAGAATTAAGCCGGATTTACATTACGAAACTAGTTGCATGACATTAGTTTTACAAAAAATATGCGCATAGCACGAAACTACTCCAGTGTCACGAAAGTAATGCATGCATTGAAACTGAACGTTTAGGGTGCTTGTACACGACGCATATAACCCGCGCAAGTAAAGATGCGGGTTACCCGCGCTAGTAACATGCGCAAGCTACTTGATCAAGCTACCCGCGGGGTGCTTATACACGGCGCATGTTATTCGCGCAAGTAAAGATGCGGGGTTTGCTGTTTACCCGCGCGCGTAACCTGCGCAAGCTACTTGATCAAGCTACCCGCGGGGTGCGTGTACACGGCGCATGCAGCTTGAGCATGTTGAGGCACTTGTGCGGGTTACATGCGCCGTGTACAAGCATCCTTACACGTGAAATTACTGGTCAAATTAGTATCATAAAACTAATGCAACGACGATATAATACTAGACTCCTAATGACAGGCGACCGATGTCTGCCAACACATTAGGCAAAAAAGTCTTATATCCGTCTCATTTCGACCAATCCTGTGAGCCGTAAACATACGTTGAGACAGAACAGACCTTGAGTTAGCCAATCACAACGCAGTACCCTGCCCCCCTCGCTTACGTAGTACCTCAGCAAGTTGGCAGAATAGTATTGTTCGTTAGATCGTGCAATGCGTAGTCTAGTATTATATCGTCGTTGAACTAATGTCATGCAACTAGCTTCGTAATGCAAATCCAGCTATAAAGCCAAGTAAAACAAAGAAAAAATATACCTTTGTTCGATTTCTTCGTCACATGCCATGGAAGTACATTTAAACGTGTGGATGGCGACTCGCACATTTACAAAAATGTGGCTTCACAAAAAACTTTCCGCACCGCCACCGCGCCGCCATTGGGCGTTTTTCAATTAGCCGGCACCGGTAATGCCGGTGCTGGGAAGCGAAAATGTATGAACGCCGTGCCGGCGCCAGCGCTAGTAAATGCAAAAGCGAGCCGTACATTTTCATACAATTTTGCTTCCCCGCCGCCCCGTCGCCGGTGCCGGTGCCGGTGCCGGTGCCGGTGCCGCTGTGCCGAGTTATTGAAACACGCCAATTCGCTACGGTAGCGGCGTGGTGGCGGCGCAGTTGCGAAGGTATACACAGCTAAGCGGCGCGGTAGCGGTGCAGCGGTGGCAACGTGTACATGAGCCCTTACGTTTTGTTTTGAACACGGAATCTGGATATTTTAAAATCTAAGCCCCTTCTAATATTAATGTAATTAAATTTAACTTCATACGGCCTGTTGACTTCATAAAATATAATTATTCGAAAAATAGTCAGGCGGTGCTAATTTAATTCACGTGCTTGTTGATTTCAATCTATCATAAACATGATTTAGATAATTATTTACATAACCAACCTTCCCAATGAACAGCCCCCTTCTATCATCGCACATCTAGACGCATTTAAGTCTCAAGTATTGGCAGTTGAAATAAGTCTATGAAATAAAATGTATGAAAATCTAAAATTCATTTTAATTGTTAATCCTTTATTAAACTAAGGTATAGTCATGGGTGTACTTATTGGAAAATTTGGAAACACCAATAACCAAAACCAAGGCCCGGTATCTACCAAAGCGAGAGGAGAGGAGATGTGTTTGAATAACCAATCAGATGTCCACATCTCCTCTCCGCTTAGCTTCAGTGGACATCTGATTGGTTATTCAAACACATCTCCTCTCCTCTCCACTTTGGTGGATACCGGGCCAGATGTCCACTGAAGCTAAGCGGAGAGGAGATGTGGACATCTGATTGGTTATTCAAACACCTGTACTCTCACATCGCTTTGGTGGATACTGGGCCTTACATGGCTGATGCACATAGCTGGCCACATGACACATTTGTATTCAAGCAATGTGATTTGTTAATCGCGGCACAGCTCGTCTCCGCTCTGCTCCGCTCCGCTCCGCCTCAGTCAAACCGCAGCTTCAAGCAACGACGCAAAGCTGCTGACGTAGCTTATCTATGTAGAGGTGAAGCGATGATCGCTTATCTAAGGCGCCATCTCCACCAGCGGGAGAATCGCGGTCGACGAGTCCGTCCTAACGTCGGTGAATCTCTTCGACGAGCGATTATTCCGCCAGCGTATCGTCACGCCTCGAAACGGAATGGGCGTTTTTCCATTAGAGGGCACGGCACCGGCACCGGCGACGGCGACGGTGCCGTGCCGGTGCCGGGGAAGCAAAAATTTATGAAAACGTATGGCTCGCTTTTGCACTTATCGGTTCCGTCGCCGGCCCGGTGTTCATACATTTTTGCTTCCTTGCACCGGCACTAAACACCGGTCTAATGGAAAAACGCCCAATCTCAATGTTTTGTTTCGCTACTGGTTGCGAGCTCGCCGCGCGTCCGCCGCCCGCTCGCTGCGAGAGCGCGGCGTTACGCCGACGATATGGGCGCTTATTGCCACTCGTCGCATTCCCGCGATAATATCGCCGTGTGGAGACGCGATCATAGAGAGGATATGGAAATACGTGTCACGACGATATTATCGCCGCGATTCTCTCGCTCGTGGAGATGGCGCCTTACCTAGACAAAGCTTCACTTACAGTGTAGTATGGCTGGATCTGTCGTTTGGTGAATCTTTTAATTGCTCAAGAAGAGCAAAAAATGATGAACGGCTTAATATGGAAGATGAAGGTAGAATAAATAAACAAAGAATAGTAAAAACTAAGATTTTATTAAAAAATGTGTTTCAACGAAATGTGGCGGGACCAGAACAGTACACTTACAATTTTTATACTTATGTCCCTTTCACACGCGTTCTTAACTAACTACATAGGTATTATTACTTAAAACTAGGAAACGTAATATAATATTGGATAAAAATAGTCAGTCAAGACAACTTTAAGAAATCACATTTCACTACAGTAATAATTATACTTTTCAAAGTGGCGTTTTATTTCAATTCGGCGTATTGTTTCAATTCGGCGTATTGTTTCTATACGGCGTATTGTTTAAATACGGAGTATGGTTTCAAATCGTCGTATTGTTTCAATTCGGCGTATAGTTTCAATCCGGCGTGTTGCTTCAATTCGGCGTATTGCTTCATTTTAGCGTAGTTTCAATTCGGCATGGTATTTGTAGTCTCCCAGTTTGCGTAAGACGTGTTTAGTATAAGAGCTAGTGTGAAAACGACATTTTTACGTTACAATCATTAAGTACTTACATCACCGGACGACGATGGTACGATATCGGCACGATTTCGACTCGACTATGACTGCGTATCAGTAAATATCGCTTTCAGAGCAGTGACCAAGTTTCATTGTAGTAACCATGTCAGAAAAAAAAAACTCTTTTCTAATAGCCACAAGTTTTTTCCTCTGAAGCCATCGGAAAAAACAGGATTTCTGAACGAAATAGTTTTGATTGAATTTTCTAAATTTCGATTGATTAAATATAGTCGATTACTTCATCGCATCGTACCGATATCGTACGGCAGTCGTACGACGAGTCGTGCGACTATCGCTCATGTTCATTCAGTCTTCGCAAACTGGTGATGTCCATGCCGTAGATCGTGAACATATTCGGTTCCACGAATTTTATCTGTAACGTGAGAATATAATTATATTAGGAGGTTAGACATATTTGGTGTCAAATACAGAAAGGTCTAGGGCGCAGGCCACATAGAAAAGACGTAACACTAGGACGCAACGCGGACGTGCGCAAATGTATGAGAGTCGCGTCCGCGCCCCCTGTCTTCTGTGTGTTTTACGTCGCGACGCTTCTATACATTTTGTATGAAAGAGACGCCGAAGAGACATACGTCTCCGCCTCGTCTGCGCCTTACGTCTTTTCTATGTGGTGAGTTTTTTTTTGTATGTCAAAAGCTTTATTTCAATTAGATCATCAAAGAGACACTTTTAAACGTCGAATATTAAAGTAAAAGCAAATGGGATGGCGATTGATTCTGCACTCATTCGGAAGGATATGTTCGCGCAATACGACACGATTCGAACGAATTCCAACTACAAGTGAAAATCAACCTTGCCACTAATTAATAAAGATGCAATTCAATTGACTTGATGTTGTCATGGCCATCGTGTTTTGTTTTTTTCATCTACCCATAGATAACAACGTGTTTTATGTCTTATGTCATAGTGGTAAGGTTGATTTTTAGTTGTAGTTGGATTTCGTTCGAATCGCATCGCATTGCGTCGCATCGCGTCATGAGTAAAGTCCCTAAGCCGTGTTATGACGTAGGTAGAGTGTGGACCAAGCCGACGTACCTCACATTGTGCTACAGCGTACCTAATGGAGCATCGTAACTCGGGGTAGCCCCCATAGTATTAATAAAATATGCCGTAGAAGACATCGTACTACGGCGCAGTCCTGTCATGCTACGGCGTAGCTCTGTCGTGCTACGGCGTCGCCCTGTCCTGCTACGGCGTAGTTCGTTTTGTATTACAGCGTAGCCTTGTCATGCTACGGCGTAGCCATTCCCTGCTACGGCGTAGCCCTGCCCTGCTACGGCGTAGCTCGTTTTGTATTACGGCGTAGCCCTGTCATGCTACGGCGTAGCCCTGTCATGCTACGGCGTAGCCCTGTCGTGCTACGGCGTAGCTCGTTTTGTATTACGGCGCACAGTGGTCCCATATCGAAAATTAGTGGACATAGGCAACAAAGTTCCAGTATCGATGCGATTTTTTTTTATGTGATTCTTTATGATATTCCTGACAACTTTTACTCTTGTGAAATTTCTTCTAAAGTTGATAGTTTGTCTGAAAAAAAAAGAATTAGATTTTTTTGTATGGAGCGAATCACGTGTCATTTTTTTTCTTCAATTGTTCTAATATGTTGGGTGTATGGCGTGAGTATATAATAGCAAGGGTCATTCTCTATCCACGAAAAATAAAATCAGCGCCGGCCATCTGCGGCCGCGCGAGTAATCATGGCTCAAAAAATAATAATTGATTATGATATTTTTTGCAATTTAAAATAAAATCAAAGTTTTTTTTTTGTCTCATTTGGCTGTTCTGACCTTCTTTTTTCTTTACTATATAGTTTTGATAGCATATAAGGTACCTACGACTAGTAATTGGAAAGATTTTTTTTTTACCGGATGATTACTCGCGCGGCCGCAGATGGCCGGTGCTGATTTTATTTTTCGTGGATAGCGAATGACCCTAGCTATCATAAACTCACGCCATACACTCAACATATTAGTACAATTGAAGAAAAAAAATGAAACGTGATTCGCTCCATACAAAAAATCTAATTAATTTTTTTTCTTCAATTGTACTAATATGCTGCATGTATGGCGTGAGTATATGATGGCTAGGGTCATTCTCCATCCACGAAAAAATAAATCAGCGCCGGCCATGCGCGGCCGAGTAATCATTCGGTAAAAAAGAATATTTTGTATGATTTTATTTTGCCATTTAAAATAAATTCAAAGTATGTTTTTTGTCTCATTTGGCTGTTTTCACCTTCTTGTGATTGATGACTCATTTGTTTGTGCGCTCGGCTAAGCGCATAACAAACGAGTCACCGAAAAATAATTGTCTCTGATTGGCTGTTATTTTTTAACTACCTGCACCTTAGCTGTTGTTATCGGTAGCACCTGCATTGTGATTGATGACTCATTTGTTTGTGCGCTCGGCTGAGCGCATAACAAACGAGTCACCGAAAAATAATTGTCTCTGATTGGCTGTTATTTTTTAACTACCTGCACCTTAGCTATTGTTATCGGTAGCACCTGCATTGTGACTGATGACTCATTTGTTTGTGTACTCGGCTAAGGGCATAACAAATGAGTCATCGAAAATGCTCGTCTCTGATTGGCTGAATAATTTTCAATCATTGTTATGTCCACTACTTGAGTAATTAACACTGACTACAAATACAAAAACATTCATTGAGTCCATCTAGTTTCGCTCTTGTCAATTATTTGTGAACACAGTAAAATACTTTTATTTTTATATTTACATTAGAACTATGGCCGGATTTTGTACCAACCTAGATCTTTTTTGAATTTAAGAAGTGGCGGTAGCGGTGATCTGAAAAATTATATATTTCTATATGAGAGTATAATTTCTAAGTTGAATACCGCAGTTTCTGAAGAAGACAAGAACCTAATCAAGGAATTCTGTCGACTTTTTTGTCTAAATCTTAATAAAAAGTGGATAGAGTCAAGTAGAAATCAAAAAACTTTTATGAATCGTATAAATAATCGCAAGTGGTTGGAAAAAAGCATCGACTAGCCTGTTTGTGATAGTGTTGACCTGAGAAGTGAGTTGGGCTCATTTGTTGAGTCATCAATCACAATGCAGGTGCTACCGATAACAACAGCTAAGGTGCAGGCAGTTAAAAAATAACAGCCAATCAGAGACAATTATTTTTCGGTGACTCGTTTGTTATGCGCTCGGCCGAGCGCACAAACAAATGAGTCATCAATCACAATGCAGGTGCTACCGATAACAACAGCTAAGGTGCAGGCAGTTAAAAAATAACAGCCAATCAGAGACAATTATTTTTCGATGACTCGTTTGTTATGCGCTTAGCCGAGCGCACAAACAAATGAGTCATCAATCACAAGAAGGTGAAAACAGCCAAATGAGACAAAAAAAAATACTTTGAATTTATTTTAAATGGCAAAATAAAATCATACAAAATATTCTTTTTTACCGAATGATTACTCGGCCGCGCATGGCCGGCGCTGATTTATTTTTTCGTGGATGGAGAATAACCCTAGCCATCATATACTCACGCCATACATGCAACATATTAGTACAATTGAAGAAAAAAAAAACAAAGATTTTTGTATGGAGCGAATCACGTTTAATTTTTTTTCTTCAATTGTACCAATATGTTGGGTGTATGGCGTGAGTATATGATAGCTAGGGTCATTCACTATCCACGAAAAATAAAATCAGCGCCGGCCATCTGCGGCCACGCGAGTAATCAACCGGTAAAAAAAAAAATCTTTCCAAGAATTACTAGTCGTAGGTACCTTATATGCTATCAAAACTATATGGTAAAGAAAAAAGAAGGTCAGAACAGCCAAATGAGACAAAAAAAAAACTTTGATTTTATTTTAAATGGCAAAAAATATCATAATCAATTATTATTTTTTGAGCCATGATTACTCGCGCGGCCGCAGATGGCCGGCGCTGATTTTATTTTTCGTGGATAGAGAATGACCCTTGCTATTATATACTCACGCCATACACCCAACATATTAGTACAATTGAAGAAAAAAAATGAAACGTGATTCGCTCCATACAAAAAAATCTAATTCTTTTTTTTTCAGACAAACTATCAACTTTAGAAGAAATTTCACAAGAGTAAAAGTTGTCAGGAATATCATAAAGAATCACATAAAAAAAAATCGCATCGATATTGGAACTTTGTTGCCTATGTCCACTAATTTTCGATATGGGACCACTGTGCGGCGTAGCCCTGTCATGCAACGGCGTAGCCCTTCCCTGCTACGGCGTAGCTCGTTTTGTATTTCGGCGTAGCCCATGCCAAGCTACGACGCAGCTTGCAACGTGCTACGCCGTTAACTAAACGCTAAAAATTGTCAGTTATTTAGAGATACTTACCAAGCTTCTTCTTGCCTCCTAAAAACAAAAGAAAAAAAAATGATTAAGGCAAATGCCATAGAAAAAAAACTAAAAAACAATAATATTTTTATGACCAACAATAGTATTACCAGTCTGGGTGTTTGTGTATGTGAGTTTCTGTGTTTGTAAATGTATCCACAATACAAGAGAAATTCCAAGTAAGGGTTTTTAAAAACTAAAAAATTAAAAAGCCCCGACACAAAAACCAAGATCCCTTTAAAAAGTACTAAATAATAAAAAGAACTCAATCTTAAAGTACCCAATTATGTATTAATGATTATACAGGGTGACTTTTTTAGCACCGTCCAAAATTTTTCTAGGCGTTAGGTATCAATCACTAAGCCCATTTTTGAAAAAAAATCGATACTTCAAATTGTCATATCAAATCATTTTCTCATCCGCTCTGCGTGGTCACTAAGCTAAACGTTAATAATATACACTTGCCAACGCATGAAACGGACAGAGCGCACCCCGCTGACCCCCCGCCCCGCCCCGCTACACCTGAGCGACACATCACAGCGCGGTGTCCAGGTTCATCAACTTTTTATAGATAACATTGAGACGTGATATCTCGGTATTTTTGTATTGAGTGATACAAAAAGAAAAAACACGTATTCAATGATTTTCGCCAAAGATTAATATATTAAAATTTGGATGGTGACTAAAAAATCACCCTGTATAAAAAATACGTCACGTTGGGGGACCGCTCCAAATTATTTATTATCTACGTTTTTTTTCGGCCCCCCAACGCAATGTGACGTATTTTTTTTACAACTCACCGGTTTCCCCAGCTCGGGTGCTTTATTTTCATCATCATCTTCTAAGGTGGGTGGTATGTTGGGGCCCAGGGTCTCTGCCAGAGCTTCGACCTGTCGACAATCATACGCACATTACTCCTTTTTCCCAAGGGAGTACATACCCTAGGGAACTCGCTGTCCAACCATGGATCATGCCCGGGTTGACGGCGCGTTTTGTTCCACGCGCGCCTAGATGACGGGGCCCTACTCTAGAGAAAGAAAGAAGAAAGAAAGAAAGAAAAAACATTTATTTGGCGCAAAAGGACCACGACACACACATTTAAAATAAAATAACACACTAAAAAGCAGAAAAAAAAAAACTTATATCTAAAACTTATAATAAAAGAATAGGTAGCTTTTGTGTGTCTCACGGCTGCGCCAAAAAGGCCCAGTTCAGCAAAAAGTCGGGCAACTAAGTGCTCGACGCTGGTTTTCAACTGGACCTCTGTTGATGTACGGATGTAAAACAGCTATGGTGTCCCTTGTTAATACTACTACTTATATAAATATAGATACAATACAATAGTAAATAAGTAGGTTTAAATAAATATTTTAAAAATAATAATTATATACTAGGTACTTTATAAAACATAAATACGCAAAGCAAAATGGACAAAAAGTAAACAAAAAAGGACGATCACGTGACGTAGATAGTTAAAGTTATGTATGTAGTTTGAAAACCTGTTTCGCCTGTTGCCAGATTTCTTATCTGCGCACACTTGTTACTACCCGATGCATTTCGTTGACAAAACGCCACGGGCAGCCAGGCGCGGCAGACGAGCCTATTTAAATCGTCTATTTTTATTGTTGCGTGCTTTACGAAAAGGAATATAAGTTAAACTGTTGGTCATGTTTACGATTATATTGGTCAATTTAATGTTTTTAAGGAAAAGTGCAGTAGGAAAATATGTCAAATGCGTGTTTGGATTAAAAATACAAAGACAGGTAAGCGCTGGTAATTGATATTTGGTTAAGACAATCAAAAAAGTCGAAGATTATCTCGTACGCGACGCGTAGGGTAGTAGATACCTATTTAATGTTATTTACCGTCCCACAGTATTATCGACGATGGATATACCTACTAATAGAGAGACGGAGAGGACTACCAAGACCAAGATAATTGAAAAATGGCACCTGCAGCATAGGTCATCATCACAACCCGCGCTCCAGTCGCATGTAAGAAGGCCATACCCTTTGGGTAAGTACAATGAACACTATGCAACAGACGGTATTGACTAGTTTTGACTGGAGATAGGCTGATTGTCAAGCGTGTTGTTTTGCATGCAGGTCTCAAAAAATGCGATCGGAGGCAGCGCCGCCGTGGGTGTGCACCCCTCCCCTCTCCCTGCCGTAAAGTACACAAGCATCATCATGTGGCGGCCGGGCAAGAAGGCACCTAAGAGGATTTAGGAAGTAGTCTTAATTATTTGTAAAGCCTAAATTACCAGCCAAAAAGTATCATTAATTAGGTCTATACGTGGGCCCTAGATTAAAGAGACATCCGCCGCGACCATATCGAGTTTTCGCTGCCCTTCCACCAGATACTGCCGTAACCGTCGCCTAAATGTACCTATTGTGTTGATTGATCTGATTGGTGGGGGCAGGTTATTCCAAATTTTGGAGGCCGCGTAACGGAAGGTGCCTCGAAAAGCAGCCGTGTTGTGTGACTGGGACGAGAGTTGTTGCGAGCATAGCCTTCTACCGCATTCACGTTTACTGGTTATCCAATTTAGTTTGTTGTATAGATATCTCGGTTCCTTGTATTTAATCACACCAAACAACAGGCACGCCAAGTGTAGTTTTCGCCTGGACTTCATTTTAATAATAAAATGTTTGTTAAGGAACGGCGTTACATGACTTCTGCGCGGAATATTGTAACAAAACCTAGCGCACGCGTTCTGCACTCTTTGTATGAGCCGGTCAGTACGAGCCAACAGAGGGCCAAAGCCTGCCGGGGTCGTGGGACTTATCGTGACTCTGGAACGTGAAGGGCTATTGAAGGACACCGTGAGTTTTAGTCAGTACGCGTCTGACAATCCCTCCCGCTCTGCCCTGGGTGGGAGGACTCCTTTGATGATTATACCATGACAAAAAAAGAGGGTAAATGCCCTCGTGAATATGAGAATGTTAGATTTTTATTTGTAGTAGTCGAAATCTTCAAACGAGTCCTCCCAACCTGACTGTAGTGCAAAGAACTTGTTTTTGGGAAAATCCAACCACACTTTTACCAAACCACTGCAACTCCTGTGCGCCAGAATCAACAGTGGCAACCACTAGAAAAGTGCCGAGGCAATGAAGCTCGACCTGTCCCGGAGAATGAATTTACCTGTCTTGGATCCTGTAACGAAAGCGTAAAGTCGATCCAGTAGCAACATAGGCATGGCTCAACGGTCGCTATTCGTACGCGGAAGGTAATGAGAGACTCTTGCTGACAAAGAGTCCACTACATTTCTTCGCGTTATTGCCCTTTGCGTTTCAGGGACTCTAAATCCTGCTTAGACGGTCCGCACTGACTGCTACGATAAAGATCTGTTCTGCCGTTCGTGATTGCTAAATATCTATACATCCATCTACTTAAACTTTTGCCTTAAACTTAAGCCCTTGATCGGACGGCGAGTTATCCATTGCTCGCCGTCTGATCAGCTAGGCCTGTGAGTGTAGTCTTACGTTCGGGTAGAGTGAGAAGCAAGCGCGCGCCTTCCCGACGCAGGGCGGCGCCACTGCGCGGCCGTAGCGGTCACGATCACTAGGATCGAACATGTAGTAACCTGCCGGGAGATATAAACAATAATTTTCTTCTGCGTGTCGTTGGCACGACGGTAATTCAATTTTATTAGCCCAAAACTCCGCCAACTCCACTGCGTGGTCGGTAGCAGCGAAGAGGTCTGTTTGGCTGCATCTTTTTGGACTAAGAGGGCAGGATAGGAGATGAAGCATGGTTTGTGACTCAGCTCCACATCCACATCCCGCTGCCGTTCCAGTGTGATAGCCCCACTTTATCGAGTTGGAGTTACACCTTCCCACCTGGGTCCGGAGGCGGTTCAGAAATTTCCAGGTGGACCATCGAAGATTTGATCCGACAGGAAGATGTTCTCTAGGTGGTAAGTAGTAGGAGGGAGGGGGACACAGTTTTTCCCAAAGTTCACATCGGGGTTTAGCTGGGTCTCCTTAAAGAGACACTGAAGATTTTAGGAAACTCATAATATTCCTCCAGGTCCTAGAAATTTTAGTCACGGTTGCCAATATCATCGAAGATTAGCCAACTGTGAAGTGGAGGTGCACTTTCTGTTCCTTTATTATTAATGATATGGTATAGTTGATCGCTTTACAAATCTGCACTAATATTATAAAAAATAGGAAAAATTTGTATTTTTGTGTATGTGTATGTTTGTAATGAATAAACTCAAAAACTACTAAGCCGGTTTAAAAAAACCATTTGAAAGCTACATTCAGTAAGCTTCAGTCGTTAACTCGTTCGTTATACAGCATACGGGGATTCCTCGCATGCGAAATAACCACCAATGAAAGTCACAAGTCGATACGTGTTCGTTACACCGTCTGCGGTGATTCCCCGCTTGCTTTATACCGGTCGTGTTATTGACCAATGTAATTCATCGGTCGATATACAGCATGCGGGTCTGCCACGCTTGTCAATAAATGGCGACGAACATGGAGGATTTCCTACACCCCGCACGCGGGCTATCAACTAATGAGAACAAATCCCCGAATGCGGGCCCTGTCGCATGTTACAGAAATCTCTCGCACTCCGCATGCGGGCCCTATCAACTAATGAAAACGTTTCCCCGAATGCGGACCCTGTGGCATGCGTTCCAGAAATCCCTCGCACCCCGCATGCGGGCTAAAGAAATGAAACGAAAATGCACCACAACTAAGCTATTACCTCTTGGAGTCCTGAACATCGCCACGGCGAACTCTCCATTGCAGGCGACGAGCACTCCTTGCTTCTCCTCCGTAAAGAACTCCTTGATCTAGAGGAGAACGAGAGAGACGGTTATAAACTATTGATAGAAGCTTAATTACAGCCGCACAGGCCGATCTTCCGGGTTAAGCCGCGCTTGCTGAGGTTGGTTTGTGGATGGGTGACCATCTGTCATAGCGAGTTTCCTCCGTGCCTCGGAAAGCACGTAAAGCCGTTGGTCCCGGCTGTCATTTGTAGATCTTTGACAGTCGTGACTGTTAGCAGAAGCTCGAAAAGTTTGACAACCTGTCTTACCATGGGGTATCGTATTACCCAGTTATTGGGTTGTGGAGGTCCGATAGTCAGTCGCTCCATGTAAAATACTGATATTCAGCTGCATCTGGTTCGACTGAAAGCCCACCCCAACATAGTTAGGAAAAGGCAGGTGGATGATGAGGTTCGCGTTTGACCATTAACTCTTCTGATTCTTGGTGATAATGTGGTCTTGACTTAAAGACCTCAAGGTTGTAGCTAGAGCACAATAAAAGAATATCCGTATAGTCAGTATTCTTATGTCATGAGGGTACCGCAGTCGCCAGACGATCTCCGGCCACCGTAGGCGTGATGCGAGCAGCGAGTAATGGGCGACTCGCTGTCCGACCATGGACCATGCCCGGGCGACGGCGCGTTGCGTTCCGCGCGCGCCTCAAGGAGGGCCAATGCCAGCCGGGGTCGCAGGACTCACGAATTACCGTGACCCCGTCACATAAAGGGCTACTGAAAGATTACCGTGGATTTTAGTCAGTACATCTCGCCCGTTGGGAATAGTCATTTGCGACCCAGATCTCCAAGTGGCAAGTCATAAAATCGAACCCATCCGTATACCTTGGTAAAATTAATTTCATCATCACGGCTCTCAAAACTAGTGATGAAAAAAGAAAATCATTGCGACGAAACTGGCATGTCATAGAACCAAAAACAATCGAAGAATGTGACATCTACCAACCCGCACTGGACCCTCGTGGTTGATGACAGTCCACTCCTGTGTCCCAGCAGTGGGAACATAATAATCTGATCATGCACAAGGATGATGTCAAGATAGTTACCAGTTCAGTGAGGTTCTCATCAACGGATCCCTTCTGCCTCGGCTTGTAGACCACCACGCGGCACACGCAGTTGCCTGGCGTGTAGAACTTGCGCAGGATCTGAGGGTAAAACGGAAAATAAAACAGAATATGGCGATAATGATGATGACGTGGATGATGAAGACCATGATGATGACTATGATGATGACGACCATGATGATGACTATGATGATGATGACCTGGATGATGATGATCTAGATGATGACGATTATGATGACGACCATGATGATGATGACCCTGATGATGACTATGATGATGATGACCTGGATGATGATTATGATGATGATTAACTGGATGATGATGATCTGGATGACGATGATTATGATGACGACGACGATGATGATGACCCTGATGATGACTATGATATTGATGACCTGGATGATGACTCTGATGATGATGATCTGGATGATGACGATGATGATGACGAACATGATGATGATGACCTGGATGATTATTATAATGATGACGACCATGATGATGATGACCTGTATGATGACAATGATGATGACCTGGATGATGACTATGATGATGACGACCATGATGATGATGACCTGGATGATAATGATGACCTGGATGATTACTGTGATGATGACGACTATGTTGATGATGACCTGGATGATGACTATAATGATGACGACTAGTGATGTTGCGAATATTCGCATTCGCATTCGCATTCGCAAATATTCGCATGATTTTTGATATTCGCATTCGCATCCGCATAAATCGATGCGAATTATTGCGAATATTTCTGAAAACTGTTTTTTAATTTATTTGTATGATTTGAATATGGAAACTCTTATGTAACGGAATAGTCTTGAAGTAGACAACTAAAATGAAATAGTTCTGTTAGTGCAATTGTATTAAAATATTAACAGAATCGCAACAAAAATGACAAAATTCCTTTTTATCGTGATAAAATCATCAAATAAGTCGTACCACCCAGTTTTATTAAAAATCTACTACATTATTTTGCATATAAAATATGAGAAAAATGGACATACAAAAAATTTTTAAAATTATTTTTATAAGTTCTTTGTCCATGTTGAAGATGTGGACAAAGAACTTATAAAAATAATTTATACGGTGAAGTGTATAAAAAATCCAGCTCCAGTCTAAACTTTCTGAATAAATATGTGTTGAATGAATGAAGTAACATTAATTCAACTATATCGACATGGCCAATGTTCGGTTTAAATATGTCTATCTATCATTTTGCGTGCATTTCATTTATTAGTCAATATTCGCGAATGTCAAAAATCAGACATTCGCATCATCACTAATGACGACCATGATGATGATGACCTGGATGATGACTATGATGATGATGACCTGGATGATGATGATCTGGATGACGACGACGATGATGATGACCCTGATGATGACTATGATGATGATGACTATGATGATGGTGATCTGGGTGATGACGATGATGATTACGACCATGATGATGACGACCTGGATGACGACTATAATGATGACGACCATGATGATGATGACCTGGATGACGACCATGATGATGATAACTTGGGTGATTACTGTGATGATGACAACCATGATGATGATGACCTGGATGATGACGATGATGATGACGACCATGATGATGATGACCTGGATGAAGACTATGATGATGACGATGATGTTGACGACCATGATGATGATGACCTCGATGATGATGACCTGGATGATGACTATGATGACGGTGATCTGGATGATGACGACCATGATGATGACTATGATGATGACGACCTGGATGATGACGATGATGATGACGACCGTGATGATGATGACCTCGATGATGAAGACCTGGATGATGACTATGATGATGGTGACCTGTATGATGACGATGATGATGACGACCATGATGATGATGACCTGGATGATTACTTACTGTGATGATGATGAACATGATTATGATGACATGATTGTGATGATAGTCATCAACTATGATGATGATGACCTGGATGATGACTATGATGATGATGAACTGGACGATGACTATGATGATGACGACCATGACGATGATGTCATGGATGATGACGACCATGATTCTGATGAAGGTGATGATGACCATGATGATGATTATCTCCTCCTGCCAGAGTTCCGCGCACCTGTTCCATTCCCAATATCTTGCTGGGCGGGTGGAAGTGCAGGTAGCTGTCCTGGTACAGCTGGTCGCCGCTCTCCAGGATCTGGTCCAGCGTGGTGGAGCACCACAGGCAGGGGTTCTCTACACGGGACATGGCTACTGCCATCACCGCGCAGGATAGAGCCTGTGGGGAACAATGTAGCTGAATGAAGACAGTACGGCAACGTGTAGAATCATCCCACCCCAATACCTTTTTTGTTTTATAAAAACGTTGCCCCACACTAGGAATTTCTCTTGTATCGTGGGTGCGTTTACAAACATAGAAACTCACATACACAAACAACAACAACAACTACCTTGCAGATCATACAAATATTTTTGTTCCGTTGTTGCCGATAAGAACCAGTACCCTTAGCACGAATTTTCAGTATTTGAGACGTAAAGTAAACTGGAACTTTGACAATTTCAAGTTGACATTTTTCAAGGAAAAAATTAGTTGCGTCTTCGCGCACCAGAGGCGCTGTTCCATTTTTTCATACAAGAAACGCTGTAAATACTGTAAAGTAAAAGAGTGAATATTCCTGCTAAGGGTACAGGAGTCTGTACCCCTAACACGAATCAAAGTGATTCGTGTTAGGGGTACTGGTTTTGACTACGATCGAGGCGACTCAAAAGTGAACTCGAAGTGAAAATCTACAAGCGACTTTTTAGTGCGTGTTTTAGTGTTGAATAGCGTTAAGTGATTGTTTTAATTAGTGATTCGTGTGTCATTAAAGATTATTTGGTATTACTTGGTGATGGTCAGCTCTTAACAATAATATGGTTACCTGATTGCCCCGTGAGGAGTAGGAGAACTTCTTGCAGGCGATGGAGTGTCCAGCCGACATGAACTGGTTGCCATTCCTCATCACCAGCCAGCCGCTTGCGTTGCGTTTAGCTGTTGGGAACACATAAATACTATCTTAGCTAGGAAACTGGCTATAGACAAGATGATTCATCATCAGCCTATAATGTTCCCACTGCTGGGACATAGGCCTTGCAAGCCCCGTGCGGGTAGGTAGATGTCACATGTCTTCGAATTTTTGGTTCTAGGACATGCCCGTTTCCTCACGACGTTTTCCTTCACCGTTTTGAGAGCAATGATGATGAAATAATTTACACAAAGTAATATGCGCCTGGCGGGGTCCGAAACCACGACCTACAACTCGTAAATCGGGACCGATACCACTGGGCCACCACAGCTCTGGACCAACATCAGCGTAAAACTAATTTCAGCCTATTTACTGACCTCCTTGAAGCTGGTACTGATCCTTGTCAACGGCCTCGGTGGCCCTCTGCGCGTCCGTGCAGGTTGTCTCACCGGGAGGGTGCTTGCGGTCAGTCTCGTCGGCGCGACGCTTCTTGCCGTCCACGCCCACCTGTGGGACACGTCATTTGTAATGGCATTCATCATCATCAGCCGGAAGACGTCCACTGCTGAACATAGGCCTCCCCTTTAGACCACCACACGACAATTCGCCACTTGCATCCATCGGTTGCCCGCGATCCTCACGATGTCGTCGGTCCACTTAGTGGGAGGCCTGCCTACGCTGCGTCTTCCGGTCCGTAGTCGCCTCTCGAGAACTTTTCTTTCCCATCGGTTGTCAGTTCTACGAGCGATGTGGCCTGCCCATTGCCACTTCAACTAGCTTTACGATCTGTGTCAGTGACTCTGGTTCTTTGCCGAATATCCATGTTCAGGATTTTATCTCCATCGAAAGAAACTCCGAGCATAACTGTTTCCATTGCTCGTTGAGTGAGTTTTAAGCCGGAAACACATTATTAACACCCGACGCCACCCGATGAAACGTGAAGCGTGTTGGGTCAAATCAAATGTATTGTTTTCTATGACCAAAATCACACTATGAACACCGACGCGACGACACGCGCTCACTGCACATCGGGTGTCGACACGTTGCGTCGCGTGGCGTGTTAAATAATGTGTTTCCGGCTTTAGTCTCTCTAAAAGGCCAGCAATGAACGACCAGGTTTCAGAGCCATTTATGTCATTACTGGCAACAGTAGAACATAGAGGCGTTAGTAAAATATAAATCGGGATATACACTTTTTGCGCCCGCGTGCAAGACATGCCTTTTTTATCGTGGTAATCTCATCAAATAGGTCCTTCCTCCCAGGGCAGGGAGGGAGGTACTGTCAGACTAGTACTGACTAAAATCCACGGTGTCCTTCAATAGCCCTTAGATTTTAGACGGTACGATTCTCTCAGTCCGTTGCGCTCTAGTCAGGTCAGGTGGACTCATTTGATGATTTTATTAAGTACAAAAAATAGTTATTTGTTATGCAAGGCTGCAAAGTTGATTTTTGGCGCGAGTACTTGAGTTGAAAACTGAGCGAGCGAAGGATTCTAAGATTGAACCGCGAGAGAAACGAGCGGTTCAAATATAGAATCCTGAGCGATGCGAAGTTTTCAAAGGTACGAGACGCAGAAAAACTTTGCTGCCGAGTGCAACACACAACTTTTCACCTCACACAGCGAGGAAATGAAGTGGGGGCATTGACCTATACAGGGGGCGGCTCGCCTGGCAGTGTAGAAAACAATTGAATACAAGACGTGTTCGAATTTTAAACAACACTTTGTGCTCTAGAGCACAAAATGGAGTTTTGCGCTCAGATTTTGAATGAGAAATAGAATCTTTCCGAGCGGGTGAGGTGAAAAGTTTTTTTGCTTGATCACAACTTCATGCTGTAAGTCTTCTGGAAAATCTCTTTCTCAGTTAAATCCAGTACTGCTCCTCCTGCAACAGTGGCGACTACCAGATGAATGTAGACAGTGACAATGTTTGTGCCGTGACGAACCCGCAACAAGCACCACAGCGATCGACTATCGATTTGCAAAAAAAAGTAGGTACAAAATTCAGCCGCCCATTACATTACCTTGCTAGTAGCAGGCACGAGGCGAACTCCGGGCGGCGCCTTTACAACAGGCGGGATCTCTTTGAGCTTCTCGATCGGCTTGATTGACATCGTGATGGCGTACAAGATGAAGTCACGCCGCGGGCGATCCGCTACCGGCACGTTTTGGAGATAGCTGGAGAACATGGGTTATACACATAGGTCGTGGGTTCGAGTCTGGGCATTTTTGACCGATGCGATCGTGATCGTAGATAATTTATTTCATCACCACTGCTCTCAAAACGGTGAAGGAAAACATCGTGAGGAAACCGGCATGTCCTAGAACCAAAAATTCGAAGACATGTGACATCTACCAACCAGCACTAGGCCTGCGTGGTGGATTACATTACAGCCCACTTCCTCTCACAGAGAGGACGCCTGTGTCCCAACAGTGGGAACATTTATAGGCTGATGATGATGATGATGTTGTTGATGGTTTGTTTTAAAGGTTTACGATTAACAGGGTTTGATTTTGGATGGAGGGTGGCCTTAACGGTCAGTAGACATTTTGTTTTTTTATATAATTATTTCAATTTAATTAACTTATTAAATATAGCTGATGGCCTTTATTTAACATCCACTAATCCAACGATAACAAAGAAAGACAAACTTACCAAAATTCAACGTTTCCTTATGATAAAATTATGGAATAAGAAAAAATTGTAACCAAATATTAATAATTTTGACATCAAAAAATCGGAACGTCATTCAGTGAAAGAAGCTTCATTTGACACAAATTATTTTTAATTATTATGAAGCTTGTAAAAAGAGGATTTATTTACACACTAGCTAATGCCAAGGTCTTCGTCCGCTACAACTCGAAGTAAAAAAAAACCTGTGTGTTAATTTAGGTTATAAACTATCTTCTGTCTACTAAAATTCATCCAAATCTGCTCTGTGGGCTTTGCGGGAAAGAGTAACAAACATTCATCCTTTCATCCTCATAAGATTTCGCGTTTAGAATATTACTTAGTTTTTCAGTGACATTTTCAATTCAGACTTTAATTATTTTTTTAAAATTGAATCATGATTTATTATACTCACGTAAAAGCCATCAGCTTGTGCGAGGTGAACGTCAGTAGACAAGGGGCTCCGTCGTCCTGGAACAAATGTACGAACGTTAGACGTCCTTACTTTTTCGGTCATGGTAGCCCGTCTTAGCAGATACAAAACATGAACATTTAGATTTTTTTTAATCTATCAATTATTTTATGATTTTTATCTTTGTTCATCGGATTTGAAGCTACCCTGAAAATTTCAGCCTGCTAGCTTATCGGGAAGTGCCTCAAAGCCTGTCCGCCATCTTAGACGTACGCCATATTGGATTTAAGTTACATAACTATTTTTTTTCCGTATTCCTGACAGCAAATCCTATCATTTGATACGCATATCATGGACGTGGATTTCAAACAACCCGTCCGCCATCTTGTGGAGGCCGCCATATTGGATTTGTTATGACGTTTCTTAGCTAGTCATGTATAGTCATCAGAACTCAGAGCGTGTGCAAAATTTCAGCCTGCTAGCTTATTGGGAAGTACTTCAAAATTGAGTTGCAAAAGTCCAACCGGAACGACAAACAAGAAAAGTGAGTGTATAAAAACGTGGGAAAAAGTAAAACAATACAGCCAATGATATTATAACTCACCAGGGCATCGATTCTCAACCCCGTGGGTCCACAAGCGTGTGGCTCGAACATGTAGAACTGTGGCGCGCCACGCACACGCCACACACACACCGCGTACGGAACAGACCAGAGGATGCCGTGAGTGTGGGACTCGAAGAAACGCTCCAAGCCCAGTCTGTGGATACACAACAAGCAAACTGACTAAAAAAATAGACTTATTCCGTAACTAGCTTCCGCCCGCGGCTTCGCCCGCGTGGTGTTTTGATAGCCTATGTTCTTTCTCAGGGTCTAAAGATTGTCTGTGCCAAATTTCATCAAAATCGGTTGAGAGGTTTAAGCGGGAAAGCGTAACAGACAGACAGACAGAGTTACTTTCGAATTTATAATATTATATATATACTAGCTTTTCCCAGCGGCTTCGCTCGCCCCCCCCCCCCCCCCCCCCTTATTGCCTATGTCACTCAGGACCAAAGCAGCTTTCAACTGGTGAAAGAATTTTTGAAATCGGTCCAGTAGTTTTTGAGCCTATTCATTACAACCAAACAAACAAACAAACAAAGTTTTCCTCTTTATAATATTAGTATAGATATATATATATTATATATAGTTTGGGTGGTGAATTTACTTAAAAGAGTCGACTTTTGTGGCACGTCACTAATCACATTATTATATTTATTTGTAAAATTAAATAGCCACCTCATTCACCAGTCGAATAAAAATCACATCATAAACATAATGTTCCCACTGCTGGGACACAGGCGTCCTGTGTGAGAGGGAGTGGGCCATAATACACCACGCGGGCCCAGTGTGTGTTGGTAGATGTCATTATATCATACGCATAATCACTACGTGTAAGAAAACTTGTTAAAACTAATAAACATTTTTTCATTTTCATTGGATATAATAATATCATAGACATAGAATGTTTGTTTCTAGGACATGTCAGTTTCCTCACGATGTTTTCCTTCACCGTTTTGAGAACAGTGGTGTTAAAATAAATTACACAAATGACTGGGTTCGAACCCACGAGCTACAATTTGTGAGTCGGGGCTGATACCACTCGGCCACCACTGCTCTTGCGAAGATCGCCAGGAGGACACGGTGGAGCATACGGTGCAGGACTGCCCCGCTTGGGCAGAGCACCGCCGTGTCCTCACGACGGTGATAGGTGGAGACCTCTCGCGCCCGGCATTCGTCGAGGCCATGCTGAGGGGCGACGGAGTGGGAAGCGGTCGCCTCCTTTTCGAACTACTTTGGTTTACTTTTAATCAAATCTGACAGTCTCTTCCACTCCACACACAGCGCGGGGAGAACTTATTTGATGACAAATATCAACCAAAAAGATAACCTATAGTAATCGATCTCACCTGAGAGTCGTGATGCCAGCCTCCTTCTCCGACTCTAGTTTCCCGCTGCAGACCTCCAGTAAGTCGTACCTCACGTAGTTCACTCCGAGGACGAAGCGTTTTACCACCTGTGGGATAATACAGTCATTGGGCGTTTTTCCATTAGCCGGCACGGCACCGGCACCGGGGACGCGCCGGCGCCAAGCAAAAATGTATGAAAATGTATGGCTCGCTTTTTCATTTACCGACGCCAGCGCCGGCACGGTGTTCATACATTTTCGCTTCCTAAATGGCTAATGGAAAATCGCCCCATGCCTAGCACGGTGATCTCTAAAGTGGGGTTCCGTGGAACATATAGTGGTTCCAACCCATCAATAAGTCACTACAAGGTTCCGCAAAATTAATTTAATTTGTTTGTTAAATAATTTCAATGTTTAATAATGATTTTGAATATGAGAAGATTGCTTTATTGTTTTGCAAATCGGACAACCATTATTATCCACGATGACACATGATGTCCTGCACTCACCCACAATGGTACACGGTGAACCATAACAGCCGACACTGACCTCAAAACATCAAACGGTAACCCACAATGGCACACAATGACCCATAATACCCCACAGTGAACCATAACAGCTCACGGTGACCCACAACTGCTTACACTGACCCACAACGGTCTACAATGAATGACAACAGCTCTTGGTGACGCATAACAGCCCACAATGCATCGTAACAGCCCACGGTGACCCAAAACTGCTTAGGGTGACCCACAAAGGTCCACAGTCACTAACAACAGCCCTTGGTGACCCATATCAGCTCACAGTGACCCGTAACAGCCCACGGTGACCCAAAACTGCTTAGGGTGACCCACAAAGATCCACAGTGACCCACAACGAACCACAGTGACCGACAACGGCCCTTAGTGACTAACAACAGTCCTGGGTGACCCAGAATGGCCCAGAATGACCAACAACAGCTCACAGTGACCCATAACGTCCTATGGTGAATAACAACGGCTCACAGTGAGCTAGGATAGCCCACGGTAACCCACAACGGCCCACAGTATTCTAGGCTATTGTACGGGCCCGACTCATTTTTTCACTGGCCTGTTGGTCTAGTGGTTAGTGACCTTAACTGCTATGCCGGGGGTCGTGGGTTCGATTCCCACCCAGAACAAAAGTTTGTGTGATGAGCACGATCATGTTCTGTGTCTGGATGTAATTTATCTATAATATGTATGTATTTAGAAATATATTAGTATGTTTATCAGTTATCTAGTACCCATAACACAAGCTCTGCTTAGCTTGGGACTGGATGGCGTTGTGTGATAGTTGTGGATTATTATTATTATTTCCAACATAACCATACCTGCAACGGTAATAAAATGTCCTCCCCGGGTCTGAACTCGTACCCCAGCGAGTCGACGGACACAGTGAAGAGGTTGCAAGTGTTCGCCATGACCTCGTCCACGGTGCGTCTGGTCCACAGATGTGGACGACGTACGTAGGACATGGCGCCGCCCACGATGGCGCCGGCTGACGATTGTATGAGGGAGTCGCGAGTGAATCTGAAATTATAGAATAGAATCATTTATTTGAGAGGAGCTCGTGGCTAAATAATTACAGCCGCACATGCTGAACTTCCGGGTTAACCCGTGCTTGCCAAGGTTGCTCTGTGGATGGGTGACCATCTGTCATAGCGAGTTTCCTCCGTGCCTCAGAAAGCACGTAAAGCCGTTGGTCCCGGCTGTCATTTGTAGATCTATGACAGTCGTTACTGTTAAGGGCTTCACACACAGCAGCTATAATGTATATTAATGTACATTACATCCCAGGATGTATAGCTTTAAATTATTTTAATGTATCACACACACAACAGGTAATGTAATGTATATTTCCCTACATTTCATAACATCCTTTTCGAAGAGAGATATACGGAAATGCATTGAGATGTATTAAGATGTATCGAAATATAAATGTATATTTTCGTATCGCTCAGTACCTTCGATTCGAAGATGTAAAAATATACATTATAGCTGCAGTGTGTGGTCTCCTGACGATTTCTATGGAAAGATATCCCAAGTAACACAGTCTGGAAGTTTTAAAACCAATCTGTCTATAGACTGTCTATTCAGGGTTAATCTTTAGATACGGGCTTTCTAAAGATGGGTTTGATAAAGAACATTTAATCTTATAGAGTTTTTTATCTAAAGCTTTATTATTTTAAGAGCATTTGTTCTATAGAACACTTATTTTAAGTACGTTTATAGTTATAACGAATGTTTCTAGATAAAATGCTCTACAAATAGTTAAAAAAGCCTAAAGGTATTGTATGTAATGTGGGTATTCGTGAAAAACAATTCGTGCCTGCTACCTGTAATAATAAAGGAATCAGTCTTGATCGAATCTGCGTATCATTCATTTCATGGTGGCAGCGGTGGTCCAAATAAATATAATATTTAAACAAGTTTCAGTCAATTTAAAGTGCGTACACAGTGTCATTAGTGCAAAGGCGAAGAAAGCAATATAAAATAATCATGGAACATGCGCGTCCGCCGGCCGAATTGTGTTTGGAGGGTGGACCGGCATGTCGGGCTGAGGCATGGCGCAAATGGTTTCAACAGTTTATGGTATTTCTAAAGGCATCCGGTATTCACAAAGAAACATCTGATGTACAAGCAAGCTTGCTAATAAATTTAATTGGTTCCGAGGGCTATGACGTATACTCCACATTTAAGTTTACAAAGGATGAAGACAAAGACAATTTTGAAATTCTTATAAGCAAATTTAACGAACATTTTAAAACAAAACATAACACTACGATGGCCCGTTTCAAGTTTTTTACTAGAAACCAAGTGACAGGTGAATCTATAGATGAATACGTCACCGCTCTTAAGCTTCTCACTCAACATTGTGAATTTGAACACCTGGAAGAAGGATTAATAAGAGACCGCATAGTTTGTGGCGTTGTCGACGGCAGGCTACGTGACCGTCTCCTCAGATCGGAGGATCTCACCTTGGCCAGAGCAGTCAAATTATGCCAAGCGAGTGAGATGTCACATGAGGAAAAACGGCAGATCGAGGAAAACAAGGCTGGAAGTAGTAACGAGGGTACGACGGCAGTCGTGGATGCGGTGCAAGGGTCGCGCGGCAGTCGCGGTGGCAGGGGCCACCGGGCGCAGCGCTGGCGCGGCAGTGGCACGCAGCGGCGCCGGGCGGGCGCTGGCGCGAGCGCGGGCTCGGGCGCGGCGGAACCAAAGTGTACGTCGTGTGGTAGTGCGGCTTGTGATGGTTATCAGTGTCCGGCAGCAAAAGTTATGTGCTATTCGTGTCATAAGCGTGGTCATTACAAAAAAGTATGTCCTAACTTATCAAAACGTGTTGTGTATCAGTTAGAGGAAGACGATGTAAGTAGTGAGGAAATGTATTATGTATCGGCTATAGATGGAAATAACAATACTGGAGACACTAAGTGGTATGAAACATTAATATTACATGCAAATGGTGAAAAAGAGATATTTAAATTAGATACAGGATCTGACCTTAATGTAATATCCTTGAATACGTATCAAAGATTAGGTTTTCAAGTTCAAGACTTAAATTGTGATTATACAAAGGCTCAATCTTTTTGTGGCAATTACATACCAATAGCTGGTTCCTATAACATTGATTGGATTTATAAAGGCGAAATATATAAACTACGTTTTGTTATTTCGAAGCAAGATTGTTACAGTTTACTGGGTAAATATGCATGTGAGGAGCTTGGTATAGTTAAGCGAATATTTTCTTTAAATATTCAGAGATATGATGATCTTTTTCGAGGTTTAGGAAAGTTACCTGGTAAATATAAGATTGTAACTTGTCGCGATGTTCAGCCGTCGATCTGTCCAGTTCGTAAAATACCAATAGGCGTGCGAGACAAATTATTGGTCGAGTTAAATCGCATGGAGCGTTTAGGTGTAATTAGAAAGGTGTCACATCCAACGCCGTGGGTAAACGCGATAGTAGTAGCAGCTAAAAAGGATGGCACTATACGGGTGTGTTTAGATCCACGTCCGTTAAACCGCGCCGTACAGCGCGCGCATTACCCGTTACCAACGCTGACCGAAATAGCTACTAAGCTACAAGGAGCCCAATACTTTAGTAAGTTAGACGCTAGGTCAGGATTTTGGATGGTGCAGATTGATGACGAAAGCGCAAATCTATGCACATTCGGAACACCGTTTGGAAGATACCAGTTTCTACGTTTACCTTATGGTATAAATTGCGCTTCAGAGGTATTCCATTCAAAAATTCGTCAAATCCTGGAAGACTTGGAGGGTGTAGACTCATTCGTCGACGACGTTATTGTTTGGGCCTCTAGCAAAGCTGAGCATGACGCACGACTCAGGCTATTGCTCGAGCGGGCACGGGAGGTAGGTATTAAATTCAACAAGGAAAAGTGTGAATTTTGTGTTAGGAAAGTAACCTATTTAGGGCATACGTTTAGCTCTGAAGGCATGAGCATAGATAAAAATAAAATAAAGGCCATACAGCAGATGCCAAACCCAGGCGATAGACAGTCCTTAGAGCGTTTCTTAGGAATGATCAATTATCTATCTAAATTCATACCAGACTATTCTGAAATTGCTTCGCCACTGCGTTCATTGTTGAAAAAAGATACTGAATGGTTGTGGTGTGAAGTACACGAGTCGGCGGTACGACGTTTAAAAGATTTAGTGTGCGAAGCACCTGTATTAGTGCTTTATTCGCCGCGAGAACCGGTTCTCTTATCAGTAGATGCGAGTTCACGCGCATTAGGTGCGGTATTACTACAGAACGGCCGGCCAGTCGAGTTTGCATCTGCAACTTTGACGGACACACAGTGTCGTTACGCTCAAATTGAAAAAGAGCTATTAGCCATTGTATATGCTCTGGAACGCTTCCATCAATATGTTTTTGGGCGAAATAATATTACAGTTGAAACGGATCATAAACCCTTGGAAGCATTGTTTAAAAAACCATTGCATTCAATTCCTGCGCGTTTACAGCGCATGATGTTACGTACCCAAGGTTATGATTTCACTGTTGTGTATAAGCCGGGTAAATACATGTTTGTGGCCGATACGCTGTCACGTGCGGCTTTAGTCGATAATATAAAAGAAAGCATTTCCGAAGAAATAACCGAGCAATCGTGTTTCTTAGTTCAGAATGTAAGGTTTAGCGATGCTAAAATGAGTTTAATTAGAGACGAAGTAGCTAAGGATAATGAGTGTCAATTGTTAATTAAGTATATTCATAACGGATGGCCAGCAAATAAATACCAAGTCGAAGAATGTGTACGGGCACAGTGGTCATACAGCAACACATTTGAATATGTAGATGGAATAATATTCAAGGATAATTTAGTCTATATACCGCGCAGTTTGAGAACAGAGATGATATCGCGTGTACACGATGGGCACATGGGAATAGACAGGTGCAAGCGAAATGGTCGTGAGGTGATGTTTTGGCCGGGAATGTCACGTGACATAGAAAATGCCGTAAGGCGGTGTGCAGCTTGTTCGCAGCGGCAGCCACGGCCTACGCGTGAGCCCTTGCTTCCTCATCATATACCGGATATGCCCTGGGCTAAAGTAGGGTCCGACATATTTCAATATGGGAATAAATATTTTATGATTTTGGTAGACTACTTTTCTAATTTTATTGAAGTAAATCCATTAAAGAGTATTGGGAGCAAGGCAGTAATTGCGGCTATGAAGGACCAATTTGCGCGACATGGTGTGCCAAGCGAGGTGGTGACAGACAACGGACCAGCTTACGCTTCGAAAGAATTTGCGAATTTCAAAAATAACTGGGGATTTCACCACATCACTACTTCTCCAAACTATCCGCAATCAAATGGTCGCAGTGAGCGCAGTGTGCGAACAATTAAAAATATTTTGATCAAGTCAATTGAATCTGGGTCGGACTTTTATTTGGGATTATTAAACTTTAGAAATACACCTCGGGATGGTATCAGCTCACCGGCACAGTTATTAATGGGACGCAGACTTAATAGTAGACTGCCTGCACACTTCACTAAACTAATGCCAAGTCGCAATAACACTGCAGATTATCAAAATATTGTGCGTAAGCAGGGGGTGAGCAAACATTATTATGACAAACATGCAAGACCTTTGCCGTCACTGAAAACCGGTGACACAGCAATTATGGTCGATGGTAAAAGACGTAAAAATGTTAGGGTGCAATCACAGGCTGTCCAACCGAGGTCATATTTTGTCACAGATGACACTGGAAGGCGATACAGACGCAATAGGCGTCATTTGCTTAAAGTAGAATCAGACTCTCAGCACGATGACGTCACTCCGAGTCAATCCAATAGTTTATACAAACCAGATCATGACATAGACAAATGGTCCAGTGCTGAGAGCGACGACGATAATTCGGCTAGTCCACACAGGGGCGATTCTATGGAGACCAATAATTTGTTAGGCAACCACTTAAATGGTGAAAATGCGCATACAGTGCGCACACACAGACCAGCGGCTGTCATTGCACGTAAAAAATTAGGGGAAATGTTTAAAGGATAAATATATATTTAACATGGGAATGCAGTGATTGAATGATTTTGCATGTGTGAATTGATTTAATTTCCAATGGAAGTGTAGCAATATATATATTATTTTTTTCTTTTCTTCCAAGGGAGGAATAGTGGATTAATTAATTGTTACTGTAAAATGTTTTAATATTTAGGTGATAAATTTATACTATCATATTTATTTACTGGTTAAATGAATAATGTAAAAATGTTTAGTAGTTATTTATATAATAAGAATGAATAAATACCATAATTAGTTGTGGAAATTTACTTACAAAAATGTAATGTTAATGCCATGTTTATTTACAAGATAAATGCATAATGTGAGAATGTTAATGTCAGCCATATGTTAATTATATACTAGGTTAAAATGTACGCACCATAACTATGTTGAATTGGTTTTCTATTATAAAATATTAAAAAATTTTGGGGGAAGATATTGTATGTAATGTGGGTATTCGTGAAAAACAATTCGTGCCTGCTACCTGTAATAATAAAGGAATCAGTCTTGATCGAATCTGCGTATCATTCATTTCAAAAGGTACCTATTTTGAAGTAGTTTTATAGATAAAACGATATATTTAAAGACAAAACTTTCTACAGATATTCTATTTTAGCTAATGGTACTCTTATCTTTTTTTTCTATAGATACTTCAGTCTAGATAAAATACTTTACTAGATATTTTTAAGTTTGTCTAGAAAACTGATAGAGAAGTCGTGTTTTTAGAGTTTTTATCCTTAAAAGTGGCTTAGTTAAGTGCATTTGCACTAGAAATTTAAATTGGATGAGTTTATGCAATGGAGAAGATGAAACAAATTAAAAGATCTGGTGGTTTTCGTCGAAAAATCCGCAAGTATTTAAAAAGAAAGAAAAATGAAGAAGAGTCGACCGAAGAAGAATCGAAACTTCCTAGTAACTTCCTCCAAAACGTAGAAAATTGTTGATGATACATTGGTATCAAAAATGAAAAGGTTTGCTGTCCAGAGTACGAAAAAAAAATCACATGACTTAAATCCAATATGGCGGACAGGCTATTTAAAATACACCCCCATAATATGGGTATCAAATGAAAGGGTTTGCTGTCAGGGATACGAAAAAAATGGTCACGTGACTTAAATTCAAGATGGTGGACTGACTGTTTGAAATTCACCCCTATGATATGCGTATGGGTATCAAATAAAAAGGTTTGCTGTCAGGAATACGAAAAAATAGTCACGTGACTTAAATTCAAGATGGCGGACTGGCTGTTTGAAATCCACCCCAATGATGTGGGTATCAAATGAAAGGGTTTGCTGTCAAGAATACGAAAAAAAATTGTCACGTGACTTAAATCCAATATGGCGGACAGGCTATTTAAAATCCACCCCCATGATATGCGTATCAAATAAAAAGGTTTGCTGTCAGGAATACGAAAAAAATAGTCAGGTGACTTAAATTCAAGATGGCAGACTGGCTGTTTGAAATCCACCCCAATGATGTGGGTATCAAATGAAAGGGTATTAATGTAATTACAATTATAATTATTATTTCTCACATTGTTTATACTTAAATAAATCAGAAATACTTTTTACTCGGGTACCCTCTTGTATTGATTAATAATTATATTGGTTTGTTACTGCATAAAATGGTTTTACGTTCACAACACATGAAATTACCTATTCACTGAAGAACGTCTAGAAATACTGTGACAAGTTAAAAAGGAATACAGAGTGACAGTTACTAGATAATTTTAAACCACTCTTAAATCTGTTTATTCTCTCACTAGATAGTTTAGTATGTAGTAAGTAAAATTATTCTAGAGCCATACTACAAAAAAAATCTCTAGACTGTTTGTTCTATAGAAATCGGTTTTCTAGTAAATTTTATCTGGACGCCATTTTTATTGCCTATTTTTTGCTTCAAATAATTTTTGTTACGTATTTTAATGTTTTTATAATTAATTCATGTCTAATTAGACATTTGATATGTTTTAAATTACTACATTTTATATAAAATGAGTATTTTAAGCATTAAAATGTAATTTCGAAAATTTGCTTATACCAAATAATATACATATTTTGAAAAAAAAATGTTAAATCTTACATTTACAGCGGGCGCTCTTATTTTACAAGAGTTTTACAAAATATTCAACGATAGAATTTCAATCGCATATTGATTTGCTTATTTACCCATTATTAAAACACAAATTAATAAAAAGTAATAAATTTGTTACGCCATGATGCAAATACTATTAAGTAAAATAACTCTTGTAAGTTCCACGCCATTATGCGTCACTAGTAAAATGTTACTTAAAGTTGTTAGTCTTAAGATCATTTGGTTTTAAAACTTGACGAGCAATTATTCCTTTAAAGGTCTTAACTCTATCTATAAACTATCTACTAGTACGCTTCTAGATAAACGTGCGGTCTATAAACGGTTTAGAGAGACACTAGAAACATCTCTTAAGTCAATTTGATCTGAACTCTATCTAGTCATGTTTTCTTAACTCATTCTTAAGAGAGGGTACAAGAATGTGCCCACTTTTACTAAACTCTGTCTATAAGCGTTCTAGAAGATTGCTTATAGATATTTTATTCTTATGGTAGACAATTCAATTTAATTCTATAAGCTATCTAGTAGTACGTTTCTAGACACGTTTGTGTTACTTGGGATGTAATGAGATGTATCGTGCTATAATGTACATCTTTACATTATAGCTGCTGTGTGTGAAGCCCTTTAGTCAGAAGCTCTAAAGTCTGGCAACCAGTCTTACCATGGAGTATCGTATTACCCAGTTACTGTGTTGTGGAGGTCCGATAGTCAGTCGCTCCATGTAAAATACTGATATTCAGCTGCATCTGGTTCGACTGGAAGCCGACCCCAATATAGTTGGGAAAAGGCAGGCAGATGATGATGAATCATTTATTTGCTTGAAATATAACTCGAACCCGCGTCTTCTAGATAAGTACTCCAAACACGTCGAGACCGAATCTTTCATTCGTTTGATCGATTCAGAACGGAAGACGTGATCGCAGAAGATCAGCAGGCATCAAAAAACCACGCGCAGTTTAGCTATGAACGGTGTGTTTCAAACACTTCAGATTTGATCATTACCACTCGCCGGCATGATGAGCAGTGGTGGCCCAGTCGTATCGGCCTCGACTTACGAGTTGTAGGTCGTGGGTTCGAACCCAGCCGGGCGCATTACTTTGTGTAATTTATTTCCTTACCACTGCTCTCAAAACGGTGAAGGAAAACATCGTGAGGAAACCGGCATGTCCTAGAACCATTAAATTCGAAGACATGTGACATCCACCAATCCGCACTGGGCCCGCGTGGTGGACTGTAGCCCATTCCCTCTCACAGAGAGGAGGCCTGTGTCCCAGCAGTGGGAACATTATAGGCTGACGATGATGACTCGCCGGCATAGTCTAGTCATGAAAGAGTCATAACCATAGGTCGGATTTAAGTAGAGTCATTCATGTACTTACACTGATTTCGTATAGCGAAATAATAAAGTTGATATGCCCCATATCCCGGAATGGAGAAGGCCGGTCAAAGCTAATTGTAGATGGCGCCACCATAGCTAGGTCCTAATCCGACCAATGAGGTAGTACTATTTTGAAGTATGTACCTATAAGATTTGAACCAATGATGATGCTTGGAACAAGCTGTACTAGCGCCATTAGTTCTCCAGTTGCCATTCCCATTACTTATGAAGAGCATAAAAATCACGTGATTTCTTAAAAAAAAAGTTTTATACTTTTACACAATTTATTTTGTATAGTCAATCTCTGATATTTTTGGAACGAAGTTCCTTATCGCGCGTTGTGAAAGGGGGCTGGACGGAAAAAATTCTTAATAGTTGTCACGACACTTTTATCCAACTGCGCGACGCAAAAGGAGGATAATGTGTTTATTACCATGGAATGGAATGGAGTGGAGTGGAGTGGAGTGGAGTGGAGTGGATCGGATCGGATCGGATCGGATCGGATCGGATCGGATCGGATCGGATCGGATCGGATCGGATCGGATCGAATCGGATCGGATCGGATCGGATCGGATCGGAGTGGACTGGAGTGGAGTGGAGTCGCGACGATTATTTTTGTTGAGTGTATACAGTAACTTCGTTCCATCCGGGTGTCCCTTGACACCTCTCATGTTTTTTTATTATTATTTTTATTCCGCAAAATCCCGGAAATATCCATGGTATCAACATTTCGATGCAAGTACTAAAATAACTCCGACCTATAAAAGACAGCAGTCATCCCACATACTTGATAAGATCAGGCGGTCGACTGCCCCTGAGGACGGTCCTCCCCCGCGCGGTCTCCACGAAGGCGGTCAGCACCTTCCACTCGTACCCCTCGTCGGGCACCGCGCCCTGCGGACCCACGTGGTCGGCCATCTTCGAGAACTCCCAGAATACCTTCACTGATGATATGCTGAATCTGGGAGGAAATCAAAGACGTGCTACTTAAATAATTATCATGAATATTAAAAGAACTTAAGCTTTTTATCCAAATTTTACAAGTTGATCTTTTTATTTGCTCATTTCATTGGGTTTTTTTTTTTTTTAACGTGGCAAAATCATCAAATGAGTCCTCCCACCCCGGGCAGGGCGGAAGGGACTGTCAGACGTCTACTGACTAAAATCCACGGTGTCCTTCAATAGCCCTTTATGTTCCGGGGTCACGGTAAGGAAATAATCCCGCGACCTCATTTCATTGGGTACAGGCATTTTAGTAAGTTATGAGATGGCGTAAACAATGCATAGCTAGGGACTTTACTCATGTTCGTGCGGTATCGATTCGATTGCCGATTTATGACTTTTCTATTTTAGATTAAAATACAGAAGCGTGTGTTGGTTTCGTATTAGGAAAGAGACACTGCCGTCAGCGCTATATATTGTGGCCCCAACTGGGCGCCAATAAGCTATTGGCGCCCAACTGGGACAACCTTTGTTACAGTAACATTTAAGCCGGAAACACATTATTAACACCCGACGCCACCCGATGAAACGTGATGCGTGTTGAGTCAAATCAAATGTATTGTTTTCTATGACCAGAATCACACTATGAACACCCGACGCGACGACATGCGCTCACACACCACGCGATCCAGACGTGCCAGGTCGGTGTGTTGCCGATGGTGGGGGTAAACACGCCATCCGACGCATCACATGTAGTGTGTTTCTAGTCCAGACCCGACGCCACGCGTCAATTGTTCGAAAGCTTCGAGAACTATCACAGAGTATAGACACAGAAATCATCAATCCACACAACCTCCTTAGGTTGGCCTGCAAGATGCCACTCACAAAAAAAAAAATATCCCTATTCCTCAAAATGCTAGTGTGTCGTAGCGTCGCGTGTTGGTTATTGTGCACGGTGCACATCGGGTGTCGACACGTTGCGTCGCGTGGCGTGTTAAATAATGTGTTTCCGGCTTTATGATATTCACACACATCAGTCACCGTCACGTCATTCATCAATCACGTCACTGGTCAGGCACGTCAAATATTATTACCATACAAGCATAATACTTTTATCCCCACACACACACACACACAGTACCGTCGCGTCTTAGTTCAGTCAGCGACGTGCTACCGTCATTGCTATACGTGTGACCAACCCGTAACTTGACAGATGTTATTGTTCAATGATTCAATCGTGACTGACGAACGACGTGACGGTGACTGATGTTTTGGGCTACGTACACAAACCGTCACCGATCCGTTGTCGGTTAGGTACATGACGGTGACTTGACGGTGACGTGACGGTGACGGACTGGTGACGTGACGGTGACTGATGTGACTGTAAACTCACTTGTTATCTCCAGGCCGCATAGTAGTGTCCACATTATGTCTGAATGTTTCAGCGAGCTCATCAATATCCGCGAACATCACCAGTGTGGCGGCACCGGCGGGGTTCAGTCTACCGGTGGGCCCCACCGCGTGCGGCTCTAACATCAGGTAGGAGGCATCGTTGGAGCCCTTCCATAGAGCCACGCAGTAGCCTTTACAGCATAGGACCCCATATTTATGCTGAAAATTAAATAAAGTAAACAAGATAATAAAGGAAAATACATTATATTGATATCGTTTTCTGTGGGAAAGAGATGGCGCTAGATGACTTATATAGCTCTGTCTCTTTCCCACAGCCTGAACTGAATCGCGTTAAGAGCTCGTTTTAAGGCATCAGAACTACCAATGGAAGGAACGTAATGATGAAATGCAGTGATGTTTCATTATGAAAGTAGGTTTTAAGCATGAAAAAGGTGTATATTATTTACTCCGTAATTTTTCTCTTGTCAACTCTAAAATTAGAAACTTTTATTTCCAGACTATAATACGGCCCGAAGACGATTAGAGAAGAGATTTATTTCTACATTTAAAAAATCGCTAGGCCTATAATCTATACTAATATTATAAAGCTGAAGAGTTTGTTTGTTTGTTTGAACGCGCTAATCTCAGGAACGACTGGTTGGAATTGAAAAATTCTTTTTGTGTTGGATAGTCCATTTATCGAGGAAGGCTATAGGCTATATAACATCACGCTATCACCAATAGGAGCGGAGCAGCAATGAGAAATGTTTCAAAATCAGGAAAATTTATTCCTTTTCGAGAGCTTTCGTTGCGTGCGCTGCGTAAACGGTTAAAGATACGCAAAAATTATGTACTACGGAATTATACTTCATAAAAAGTTCTAAAATAAAGTCCGCGAGAGCATATATCTATCTTTTAAGATTAAGTCACTATAACCTTTTTTATGGAAATCAAATTTGTTTTAAAGTAATGCATTATTTGCGAAGGTATTTTCATTAATATGATATTAATCCTTATCAAAATAAATACGTTAATCATCACAAGCATTTAATTTTGAACAAAATTGCCCTTGACATCGTTTGATTTCAATGAATATCTTAGGAGTTATCATAGTTTCAAAATAATGTCACAACAAAATTATTACTGCCTAGGTACTATTATACAGTGTGTCCGGGCACGGGTTAGCGATATTTGAAGGGGATATACTAGGCTCTTTTTCATCGACAAAAATGCTTTTAAAAAAATTCTTACTCCAAAACTTCGCGAATGGCAGCCATTTTAATTTTTTGATCTGTCGAACTGGGGTGTGTACAATAAAATTCAAATATCTTTAAATCCAAGAGACCTACATTCATGCAAATGACTTTATTGCAAAGTTAAACGTTGAGGCTTATCAAAAACTTACGAAAATTTTCTAAATAATATGTAAAAATAACCAAAAACATGGGCAAACACGAAATTGTACACAAAAATTACTGAATAATTTCACATTTTTAACTCTAGCTCGATAAGTACCCCTGAATTATGCTAGGGTTTTTGCATTAAATTAAGTGTTTGATTCAGGCTATAAAATGGTATCAAAATTATCACTCTACGTTAAGTATCATAGGAGTTATTCTCACTTGAACATCACCCTTCCGTCTCGCCCCGCAGCAATAATTCCTAGAAATGGTTTCATATAATAAAAAAAATGTACCATTTCAGTTTATGGATTATGGTGGTCAATAATGCCAGCTGATAAATATTCGTTGGAACGATTTAGCTCGCCCAAAGAATGCGACGCCTGTTATATTGGGGTACATGCGCTAAGGAAGGGTGATGTTCAAGTGAGAATAACTCCTAAGATACTTAACGTAGAGTGATCATTTTGATATCATTTTATAGCCTGACTCAAACACTTTTAATTTATTGCAAAAATCTTTTCAAAATTCAGGGGTACTTATCGAGCTAGAGTTAAAAATGTGAAATTATTCAGTAATTTTTGTGTACAATTTCGTGTTTGCCCATGTTTTTTGGTTATTTTTACATATTATTTAGAATTAACTTTCGGTTAACTTTGCAATAAAGTCATTTTCATGAATGGAGGTCTCTTGGATTCCAAGACATTTGCATTTTATTGTACACACCCCAGTTCGACGGATTGAAAAATTAAAATGGCTGCCATTCGCGAAGTATTGGAGTAAGAATTTTTTTAAAAGCATTTTTGTCGATGAAAATGAGCCTAGAATATCCCCTTCAAATATCGCTAACTCGTGCCCGGACACACTGTATATTCTGTGGCCTGGGCAATTCTGAGCATATCATAATTGCGCGTGAGGGAAAGTGCACCCTCTACCTCTCACCCGAGCCACCGCTGAAGACGCCCAGGGCATCGGAAATAGTGGGTCATATTCCAGCCGCTTATGGACGGGGAGTAATGGGTAGCTTGCCGTCCAACGGCATGTATTTATATAGAAGCACTGGCCAATCTCCGCTGCATAGACAAGTCGAGACACGGCGGGAAGAGCTCCGGCGCCATCTCAGGGGGCGGTATGGATTCTGTATCGAATAGGGAAGGAAGAAACGCCTGGGTGTCACCACTGCGAGGATCGCCCGGAGGACACGGTAGAACATACGGTGTAGGACTGCCCCGCTTGGGCAGAGCACCGCCGTGTCCTCACAGCGGCGATAGGCACTGGTCGAGGCCATGCTGCGGGGCGAGACGGAATGGGAAGCGGTCGCCTCCTTCTGCGAAGCAGTAATGCTAGCAAAGGAGGAGGCGAAACGCGTGAGGGAGAGGACAGCGTCCACCTCACGACGCAGCCGCCGCGGGAGACGCCCACGGCAACGGACGTCGCAAGACGATCTTCGGCCACCGTAGGCGCGGGCATGCGGGCGGCGAGTAATGGGTGACTCGCCGTCCAATCATGAACCATGCCCGGGTCGACGGCGCGTTGTGTTCCACGCGCGCCTCAAAGAGCTGTCAGCAATCTGACGGGGCCCCCCTAAGAGGGCCAGAGCCTGCCGGGGTCGCGGGACTGTCTCACTCGATAACCGTGACCCCGGAACGTAAAGGGCTATTGAAGGACACCGTGGATTTTAGTCAATACAAGTCTGACAGTCCCTCTTGCCCAGCCCTGGGTGGGAAGACTAATTTGACGATTTTATGACGCTAAAAAAAATCATAAAGAAAATGATTTGTATCAGTATCCTCCAACAGCGCTTCGCACTTAAAAATACATTCCGACATCCACGCGCACGAAGTCGCGGGCACAGCTAGTTATTCAAATCTTTCTAGGTTCGTTCATTTCGCCTATTCTTTCGTCGACAAAACCCGAAACGAAAGTGTAGAACATTGATGTATAAAAACCCAAGATGCACAGTCACGAATAAAAGAAACGCACGAAAGTGTCCCAAAACTCTATTTCTGTCTCTTTCTATCAGCTACAAGCATTATATTATTGCAAGTTCAACCTTACGTCAATTGTTTAAAGTTGTTATTACAACGCAGGCAAGCAATAAAATTTTACGTCCGTACGTGGTAGGCGAAATGAACACACACACACAATGAATTTAGAATGTTGCGCACATTTTTTAGAAGTTGAGTGTGCATCTTGTGTTTTAATATATCAATGGTGTAGAAACAGATTTTAGAACTTCCAGGTGTAAAAAAAATAAGTAATAAAATTAGCGAGAATGATTGTTTTGTCGAACAAATTTAAATCGTTGTATATCCTAAACTTTTATTTAAAATGAAAAATGATCAAAGGAACCTAAAGGCGATTTTAAAATACCTATTCAACGACACCCCACTTGACATAGTTCATCGTTTTTTTTTTGGCAATATGGCGTCTGGTTGTCGCTGTGGTGAATTTTTATTACGGTCATGTCTTTAGTGACACTCGCAAGGTTAAGACGAATCGATTGACGTAAAAATTATCAAAATCGGCCGACGCATTTGGTCTCTAGAACGCCACATAGAAACAAACATACATACATAGACTGATAAACACATTACCCTCCTTTGCGTCGCGCAGTCGGGTAAAAACAGACATGACATACCTTCTCAAAGAACTGTTCCAGAGCTTTCTTGATACTCATGACGCTGCCGTACTCTCCAGCCTTCACATCACCGCATACCACGTCGGGCTCTATTTCCAACTTCACCTGCGAAATACGAGATCAAAAATTCAAAATCAAATCATTTATTTCAAGTAGGCCTGTTACAGGCACTTTTACATTGTCAGAAGACAAAAAAATATCAATTCTCAATTCTCAATTCTCAATTTCTTTATTGCATTCCAAAATGTACATAATTAAGTAAGTTTACATTAGCTGGTGGGTTGTAATGTCGACACAATTTTGGACCCTGTCGGGCACAGCATAGAATAATCATGGGGGAGAGGAGGAAGAGCACTGAGTGTTTTACTTCTAATCTAATATTTAAAAATTACGTTTTTGTTTTTAATACTTATGGTAGATGTTTTAGGTATTTATATATGAATATTAAAATATAAATTAGTATTTATATTATTTTATTTTTTACTATTGCGGGGTTTAATTGTAAGTATTGTATTATGATATCAATATTTTATTTATTAGGTTTTTGTTATATTAAATTTGTTTGTTATGTATATATTTAATATATTTTGTTGTATGTTTAATATTAAAATTATTTTATGTTCATATTTATAATTTGTCATTTAAATATTCATTTACACTATAATAGGTTTTATTTATTAGGAATGTTTTCAATTTATTTATGAAAATATTATACTTATCTATATTTTTAATGGATTCTGGCAGCTTATTGTATAATTTTATAGACATAACGTAGGCACTGTCAGAGTGCATTTTTAGACGTGATGTTGGTAGATTGAGCCTATTTTTGTGCCTAAGTGTTATTTTTGTTTGGATGTCTTCCCTTTTGGTGTAGAACTCTGGGTATTTCCGTACAAATTTGCAAGTTTCGAAAATATAGAGGGAGGGTAGGGAAAGAATTTTCATTTCTTGAAAGTGGGGCTTACAACTGTCTGTTTCTTCAATATTTACTATGATTCTAAGTAGTTTTTTCTGTAAAGTGAATAGTGTGGGCGCATCGGTACTATTGCCCCATAAAACGACACCATATTTGAGCCATGCGTAGGCGTATGCGTAGTATGTTACCAGAGCAGTTTTAAGGTCTGTAGTTTTTTTGATTTCACGGAGAGCGTACGAAAATTTCGATAGCTTGGCTTTTATTTTTTGGATATGTGACTTCCAATTTATATTTGTGTCAATATCTAGGCCTAATAGGGAGAATTTATTAACTACTTCTAATTTGATGTTGTTAAAAATAAAGTTGATATTAATTGGTATTTTTTGTCGGGGGTGGAAGGTAATTAATTTAGTTTTGTTAAAATTGATTTCTAAATTATGTTCAGACATCCAGTTTATTGTTGAGTTAAGAATGGAATTTAATTTTTCATGAATAATGGTGTTGTTTTCACATGAGGTCAAAATCGATACGTCATCCGCGAATAGCACACAGGGCTCATTTATGTTATTAGGGAGGTCGTTTATATAAATAAGGAACATGAGACAACCTATTACGCTGCCTTGCGGGATTGAAGCGGTCATTAATTTACTGTCTGATCTAACTAATTCAATTTCATTGTTGTGATGGTTGTAATGTTCTATTTCTACTATTTGTTCTCTATTTTTTAAATAAGATACGAACCAGTCATAACATTTACCGCGGAGTCCTATATTGTATATTTTTTTTAGTAATATGTCAAATTGCACTTTGTCATAAGCCTTTGTCATGTCCAAAAGTAATCCTATAGCGTATTGTTTATTATTGATAATGTCAAGAGCTTTTTGAATAAATTTATACACAGCTAAGGTTGTGGATCGATTTTTGCGGAAACCATTCTGACAGTCGTTAAATATTCGATATTTTTCGCAAAACTCATAAACTCGATTGCACATCGCTTTTTCAAATATTTTTGAGGCTGTCGGTAAAAGAGCAATGGGTCGGTAATTATTCGGATCTGTTTTTGAATTCTTCTTATGAATGGGTTTTATAAGGGCCTTTTTCAAGAAATTGGGAAAAGTGCCTTCTTCAAAAGACTGGTTTAATAATTTGTAGAATGGTAACGTTAATTCGTCTGCGCACTGTTTAAATAAAATAGGTGGAAGCTCGTCAACACCATGACTCATTTTATTTTTTAAGTTTTTTAACAATGATTTCACCTCATACGGGTCTATTGGGCTGAGAAAAATCGAGTTTTGTGTAGGGGACGTGACAGGAGATCCTTTCGGTTTGTTTTTCTGTATATTTCTCTTAGTTTCTCCCATAGAAGCGAAGAAATTATTAAAAATATTGGCCACCACCTTGGGGTCTGAAGTTACACCATTATTCGTTTGAAGAGATAAATTTCTTTTATCGCTTGCTATTTTCTTGTTTGTTCGCTCATTGATAATATTCCACATAGTTTTTATTTTATTATTAGATTTAGTCATTTTATTTTTAAAGTGTAATTTTTTTGCTGTAATAACTGTTTTCTTTAATGTTTTTTCATATTTTTTATAAAAATCGGTTAATATTGTGTTGTTAGTTTTGGTAATGAATATCTTTAATAATCTTTTATTTTTACAGGAGTTTTTTATGCCTCTAGTGAGCCAGAGTTTTTTATATTTCGCTTTTAATTTTATTTTCCGTAGTGGTATGCATTGGTTTAAGATACTAATAAGTGTTTTGTTAAATGCTTCATAATTTCCGTTAATATCGTTATCAGTTGTTATTATGTCGTTCCAATTTATTTCTTGCAGTTTAGACTTGAATTTTAATATATTTGTGTGGTTGAAGAATCTTTTCTTTGTATTCCAGGTGGTTTGTTTTATTTGTTGAGGGATATTAAAGTGCAATATGGTACCGTTATGGTCTGAAAAACCCAACTCCTCTACAGTTGCGTATATGTCCTTATGAACAAAATTTGTAAATATTAGATCCAAACATGTGGCAGACTTTGGTGTTATACGCGTTGCATTTTTCACGTGTTGGGTAAATTTATATTCTTGCATTAAATTTAGAAATTGGTTTGATTTTTGGCTATCCGATAATATATTTATATTGAAATCACCTCCTATAATGATATTTAGTTTTGAGTATTTATTCGTTATATATTTTAAAATTTGTTTAAGTTTCTGATAAAAAAACTTCTTCCTCTCTTCCATTCCAATACATAATCACAATTAATAAATTATTAGGTAATTCAGTAGCGCATAACTCTAATACATATTCTATAGACATATCAGTGATGTCATTTCTCTGTATATAATCTAAATGGTTTTGAAGTAGAATACAGACACCGCCACCTGGTCTGGTGCTGCGACAGTATGATGAGGCAAACTTATAGCCATTAAATTGAATTATTTCTAGTTTTTCTTGTGAGAGCCAGGTCTCGGAGACACATATTACATTGTACATAGAATTTTGGGTAATGAAAGCATCAAGTAAGTGTTGCTTGTTGTTTAGACTTTGGAAATTTTGGAATAAGATTTTAAATGGTAGGTCTTTGGTTGCGAAATGTATAGTTCCCAGTTTTATTCGGCGTGTTTATTGGGTAGGAGTGATCGGTGATGCACGTCGCTATTGTACCGTTATCCTGATTTGTATCACTTATGTGATGTTGCATCTCGCTGTTGTAATCATGTTTCTTGGTAAGTATCCCGTCAATGTACAATTGGTTATTCCTTATTATAGCATGGTGTCCGTTTTGTCTAGCTTTGAATAATTCTTCTCTCATTTGGGCTTTTTCCTTTCGTGCTTTTGCGTCTAAAAATTCTGATATTCCTAGTCCGGATCCCTGGAAACAGTGGCTGTTGCTGATTATATATCTGGTCATCCTTTTACTTATCAATTCTATTACAAGCGGTCTGTTATTTGTACCTTTTCTTCCTACTCTATACATATCCTCTATGTAGCCTGATAGGTCTACGTTTGTAATATCATGGAACAGTTCTATCAGCCTATCATGTAGCTCCCATTCGGGTTCTTTATAGTACTCGGCTAGACCATAGAGCACTAATTTTTTGTTGTTGTGCTCAGGTATGCTTGATGTTTGGTTCTTCTGAGTCGCTGTCATTAGGGTTTTAATTTCTTTTTTTAGATTTACATTTTCTATTTGTAGTTCTTGTAGCTTAGTGTTAATACTGTCTATTTCTTGTTTTCTTTGGTTATTTTGCTCAGTTAAGGTATTTGTTTTGTACTCAAAATCATGTCTTAATTCCGCAATGGCTCTATTGATCTCTGTGTGTATCGTATTTTGTAATTCCTCGATAATGGATTTATTGTTTTCTCTCAACCGTAGTGTAATCAATTCACTTAAGCTCTGCATGCTTAATTGACTTTGTGTTTTGAAATTTGAGTTTATATTTCCAAATGTATTATTAACATTTTCTATTTCCACTGCTTGTAAAGTGTCTCCTATCAAGCTAAGGTCTTCAGAACTAATCGTGTCGTCATTGGGATTAATTATTTTATTTCTGCTTGTAATGTTATGATTTTCTGTTGGAGAGATCAAAACTTGGTTGTCATCGGAGCTCTTTAAGGTGCGTATAGGATAATATATAATTATATAAATAGTTACGGTGCTACAGTCCCAGTCACAAGACATAAAAACTGTGAAAGTACCGTAGATGAACAATCCAAAGTGTAGATCTCTATGGAGAAGAACGGGCAAGAAACTCCATGGACACTTTTTTTACATCGCGACGACATACATTTTATATTCCCACTTCCGGGACACAGGCCTCCTCTCTGTGAGAGGGAGTGGGCCATAATCCATTTTTTTCTGAGCTTCAGTGTGCCCGGTTTGCCAATCTATCTTCATGTACATTACTCACATTAAAGTTGGTGACATGGAACTCCTCGACCATCTCGCTGGGCTTCAACCGCGGCGGGTGCTTCGCCCTGCTGAGTGACATGGTGTACAGTCTGTCTCCGTACTTGAGCACCGCGTCCAGGAGCTCCGGCTTCCAGTACTGGTAAGGCTCTATGTGTTCCACTACTATACCCATTACTGCATTTGCTGCATCCTGGAAAAAAAATACGTAACTCTCATTTTGGATGTTTACTTCCTCAAATGAGTTCCTACGCCCGATTGGAGCAGAAGAGACGGTCTGAGTCTTAGTAACTACCACCCTGATCCTTCAGTTGCACTTTGCGTTTTAGGGACTCGGTGTGGTCGCGGGACAAACGAGGTACCGTGACCCCGTAACGTCAAAGGCTATTGAAGAAGATCGTGGATTTTAGTCAGTACAAGTCTGACAGTCCCTCCTGCGCTGCCTTGGGTGGGAGGACTCATTTGATGATTTTAACAAGTTAAAAAAAGGGTCACGATGTCTTAGTAAGACGGTCCCGTCCCGTCCGCGTTTTGCCCTAAAGAGTCCAAATCAGTTTGCTGACAGTTCCTCGAGGCGCTTGGAACTCGACGGTCGACTCGGGCCCTGTCCTTGATCTGACGGCGAGCTACCCATTACTCGTCGCCCGCAAGCTCACGCCTATGGTGGCCGGAAATCGCCTTTCCGGGAATGGTGTCTACTCCACAGTCCACATACCTGGTTATCTCTATTAGGTTGGTCCAGGAAGTAATTCTCGTTCTGCGCCAGTCGAGCTCTGACGGACGCCATGGACCGCGACAGACGCTCCATGTACTTGCCCATCGCTGAATCGTCGATCGCTGCTACCAGTTCCTCCTCGGGAGCTGATGAATAGATAGGTGGAAACATTTTATTTACACCAAACGTTAAAGTAACGTAACATTTAGTGGGTCGCTCGTGGCTATGCCCGCATCAAGACCACGAGAGAGATGGAATGGGAAGTTGTCGCCACCTTCTACGAAGCAGTCATGCTTGCGACGCAGGAGGCAGGCGCCGCGAAGGAGAGGACAGCGTCCACCTCACAACCCAGCCACCGCAGAAGACGCCGCCCACGGCATCAAAGGCGCTGACATGCGGGCGGCGAGTAATGGGTAACTCGCCATCCGATCAAGGACCATGCCCGGGTAGACAGCGCTTCGTATTCCACGGAGCCTCAAAGAGCTGTCAGCAATTCTACCGGGCCAAAGCCTACCGGGGTCGCGGGACTGTCTCAAAAAGTAACCGTGACCCTGGAACGTAAATGGCTATTGAAGGATCACCGTGGATTTTAGTCAGTACGAGTCTGACAGTCCCTCCCATCCTACCATGAGTGGGAGGACTCACTTGATGATAAAACCACGATTAAAAAAAAACATATCACTGAAAGGCAGGCAGGTGATGATGAAGGAACTACTCACCGGTCTCCTCTTCACCCTCGGTCTTCTCCTTGGCGGGTCCCTGGCCCTTCTTCTCCTTGAGGTGGCTGGTCAGCTCGTTGATGACCTTCACGGGGTACAGCTTGTAGGGCGCGATGGCTTGCTTGTTGTCCAGGTTACCTTGCTTCACTGGAAGGTTACACGGTAGAGGAATAGTTGACAACAGTGATTTTGTAAATGAGAGAAAAGAAAAGGCAAAAGATGGAGAATAAAGATTTGGCATTTTTCAACTGGGCGTTGATGGCTACAACCGAAACTATGAGGAATATCAAAAAACGTTGAAAGGAGTCTCGAGGCCGATTTTGACGAAAACTAAAACTGCATCATTGGATTTTAGAAAATTCAACAACTCTGGCTAGAAATCGAACCGTCTGATTTTGGGAAATAAATCCACATCCTGTATTATTACACCATTCGATAGTGTTGAAATAGCAGATTTTTATTAAAATGATGCCTCGATCAATTTTCGAAAAAATAAAAAAGTTAAGCGTTTAAATATAAACAATAAAAACTTAGAAATCTCTATCCAAACCGCCAGTTCTAATGAGGGATTTGCACGGATCAATTTAAGCCGGGTCGCAATTTTACAAAATTCGCATGTGGCTCATTCATTTCCCTAAAGAATATTTACTAAAGCCGGTGTTTTTAAAACGTACCGTTTTTTGTCGTGCGGGTAAAGCCGACGCACGCAAATCCCCTATTAATTAGCTGAAACATTGTTTAATTTGGAAACTCATTTATTTTCAAAAAGCCACTTATTATTTGATGAGAAATCTATTCAGGCACACGACTTAATTTTAGACAAGATATTAACTGATAATTAATACTTACCAAGTTGGGAGCAATGGTGGCCCAGTGGTATCGCCATCGACTTACGAGTTGTAGGGCGTGGGTTCGAACCCAGCCAGGCGCATTACTTTTGTGTGATTTATAAATTTCATCACCACCTTCTCCCAAACAGGTGAAGGAAAACCATTCAAAAATTTGAAGACGTATGACATGTACAGTCGACAAAGTAGAATCATGACCCACCATAAGCTTATTTTCTTACAGACATTCAAGAACAATTAGGTCCGCTTTCGCGTAAACAAACATATCCATGGTCAACGACTTTGACCTTTATCAATTTGACGGATTCATACGATTTATTGTCAAAATGGGTCATGATTCAACTTTGTCGATAGTACCAACCCGTACTGGACCCGCGTGGTGGATTATGGCCCACTCCCTCTCATAGAGAGGAGGCCTGTGTCCCAGCAGTGGGAACATTTATACGCTGATGATGGATGATGGAGACTTACCAAGTTTATCAATAAACTCTCCCGGACTGGCAGCAACAATGAGGACGGGACAAGACTCCGGAGGTACGAACTCCGGTTCAGGCTCCGGTTTCTCCTCACCCTCTGAAATTCAGGCGTTTATATAGTGGATGACTAGTAAAGATAAAAATCAATGTTTGTAGTGTGTGAAGTATGATAATTATAAAGAAGGAGACATCTCAGCTATGACCAGCAATAGAGAAGTATGACAGAAGACATGCAAGAGTGGAGAACTGAGATAAGAGTGGGAGAATGGTGGTAGTGTGAAAAGACTAAGCAGATGATGATGATATACCTCCAGGTTCCTCGTCGTCTTCATCACCAGCCGCTTCACCAGTCATCTCGTCCCTGAGACGCTGCAAACGAAGCTCATCACCTGTTCGATACATAAATTAAAAACTTACAACATTAAAATAAATTAATAATGTACATAATTATGCAAATATTAGTACAGTTTAGTATTCTTTCTGTCACTTACTCCCACCAACTCTCAAAACTTTAAAGTTCTCGCCAACTCTGAAAATTCACCAACTATTACAACTTTCAGCAACTTTCACATACTTTCATTAACTCTCACCTATTCTGCTAAGCTCTTATATACTCTCACCAACTCTCAGTTACTGTCCACAGCTATCACATACTCTCAACAACACTTATTAAATCTCACTTACTCTCTCTCCCACTTACTCACATTAATACACACTTTCTCTTACTTATGCTCACATTATAATCTCACTCACTCGCACTCAGTCAGACTCGCTATCTTACTCTCACTCTCACTTACTCCCACTAATTCACACTTTCTATTACTTAATCTCACACATTTTCACACCTAATCTCACTCACTCGCACTCAGCCAGACTCACTTTCTTACTCTCACTCGCACTTATTCTCGCTTACTCTCACATTCCATCACCTGCTCGCACTCTATTCTCTTTCTGTCACTTTAAACCATCTTGATCTTAAAATTCCGTTACCAATACATACAATTCCAACAAGATTTTACCCTTCTTAATTCTCTGTGATGTGAGCAGTCCCTTAGCCAGCGTGGGCGCAGGATCGAAAGCCACCACTTTCCCCCCGGCTGACATCCACAGCCCGAGCTGGTGGTAGTCTCCCACCAGGAGCGAGATGGTGGTGGGGTGAGTGGTGTCGTACCACATCTTGAAGAGATAGTCCTTCATATCTGGGGAAGAGAAATATAGTTTATTATTAAGCAATGGGGACGTTAATTTTCATCATTAAATATTCAAAAACTTTTAGAGAGATTTGGCAAGCTTAAAATGTGGAGGGCCAGTAATGGGTTGCTCGCCAACCGCTCAAGGACATTGTCGTGGTAAACGGCGTGTCGTATTCCACGCACTTATCTAAGTGCTGTCGCTCGCCAGAGTCGTGGAAGTGTCCAGACGGAATCGTAATCATATTCCTGGAACGTTAAGGGCTAGTTGAAGGAACACCGTGGGTTTTAGACAGTACGAGTATGACAGTCCCTTCTACTCTATCCAGGGCGGGAGGACTCATTTTCTTGAATTTACCACCAAAACAAACAAGCTGAAAGTGTAAAATGTTTAGGTCGCAAAAGTTTAAAGGCCACAGAGTGATCTCTGTAAAGGTAGAACGCGATGCGATCTGACGCCGGCAGTGAGAAAACACAAATGGACACATCCATAGGTTACAGAGATGGCATGGTTTCAGATCGGCTCGCCAGATTGGATCGCCAGATCGGATTGCCAGGTCGGATGGCCAGATCGGATCGCAGGAACGGGTCGCGTTGTGCACTACTAAATACTCTCCTACTGACTCACGTTTGAACTCTACTTCCTCTTCTTCTCCTTCTCCCAAGCCTTCTTTTTCATCGCCGCCTCCTTCTCCTTCCTGAAACAATGGTAAATATAATGATGACGTAGAGCTGAACTGATGATGAAACTGCAAAGTGGCCCTAGGAACTTCTTCGTAATGAAACAACGCAACCTCAAGGAGTTTGGACTCCTTTGATTCGTCTTGACGAGTACTTTGTCTTTAGGTAGTAGTTCTTTTTATTAATAAGCTACAATTGCTCACACCAAGCGTTTCCAAACGTCTTTTATAATACGAACAGTGAAAGAGCCGAACTTTCTGCCTGCTTCGGTGTTTCCGAACGCATACAACCCTAACCTCTTCAAAGGTAGAGTGAACAGGCTTCTTCTGGGAAAACTGGGTTGAGCTTATGGAGGTCCGATAGTCAGTCGCTCCATGTAAAAAAACTGATATACAGCTGCATCTGGTTCGACTGGAAGCAGACCCCAATTTAGTTGGGAAAGGCAGGCAGATTTTATAGATAATGATGTGGAACCCTTCGTACACGAGTCCGGCTAGCATTTCGTCAGCTTTTTTTTATTCTCTACTGAATGTAATTGGGTACAAGCTTACCCCGGGCATTTCATCCGGCAGCCGAAGCGGCAACTTCATAGGCTCCCCCAGCTCGATGTGGAAGGTGTTCGCTCCCATCTCGAACTTCTCTCCGAGGTCCTCGATGGTGAGGTCCTTGCGACCTGTCTTCTTGAGGTGGTTCAGGTAGTAATCGGCGCCGGCATCTGAGGAGGTAATTACATAATAAACACTACGAAGTGCGAAGTCTGACATAAATTTTGAATGACTTTGATATTGATTGAAAAAGATTTTGGCTTTGACCGACATTGATTTTCACCGACTATCATTAATTGAAAATGTCTTTGAACGACTTTGACTTAGACCGAAGTGGACTTTGACTGACATTTACGAGTATTTTGACCGACATTGACTTTGAATTCGAGTTTTGTCACTGACCGACTTTGACTGACGAAATAAGTGCTTTGAACTTTTGAACCGGTGCAGCGGTGCTTTATATTCCATTCAATGAGGGTTTTCCCGTATGAAGAATCCACTAGATGGCAATACGTAGGATTGTGGTCTATCTGCTCCGTGATTGGTTAATTTTGACATTTCTGACAATGTCATGTCGAAAAAAACCAATCATGCTGCAGTTGGAACTCACGCCTACGTATTGCCATCTAGTGGATTCTTCATACGGGAAAACCCTCATTGATTCAATCCAGGTATTATAAAAGCTATTGTATGACAAAAATCTGTGTTGTGGGCGTTCGTTCCTGGGACCTAGCTCCATACAAATTTGGGCACCAACTTTAACTTGTAAATCCAAATACTAATTCAAGGGGCCATGACCAAATATCTTAAGATTCTTACATTGACGTTGATGCTCTTTGTTACATTGATGTTGATGGTCATCATCATGATCATCATATCAGCCGTAAGACGTCCACTGCTGAACATAAGCCTCCTCCAAGCAGCTAGCATCCAGCGTGATCCTGTGATTTTCCTGACCGACCAGCTAGCTACATTGAAACTTACCCAGGAAGTTGAACATATGATCTTGATGCATGTGTGGCGGAGGCACGGACTCCGAGGCAGCTGTGAAGGCAGCCGCCGCGGCCAGGCCGAGCTTGCGACCAGCCATGTCATCATCTGGGTTCTGTCCCAACGGCTGTTGGTAATAAAAAATAAATCAATAAATATAAATCATTTTTCGTTGTAATTTTATAACTCAAGAACGGGCTCACCTATCCAAACCAAATGTTTAGGCTTTGTTCGGACTATTTAGTAGATCGTTGTGAAGTTTGCACAAAATCGGTCGAGCGGTTCTTCATTTATCACATTTTTTATAACAAATGAATTCAATAGATGGCGGATCATTTTGTTGATTGGGATTTTGCTGTAAAAGTAGCGAAGCACGTACCGGGTCGCTAGTATTTTATAAAAAAGAGAGCCTTATTATGCCTTTTATTTTGGGGGCATCTTTAAATGAGTCCTCCCTCCCTGGGTAGAGAGGAAAAGCATGAAATTAGGACAATCTCACCCCTCTATTCCCAAACCGTGACAATTTTCTAAAAGCCAAAATCAACAGTGTCGACCACCAGAAAAGCGCCGAGACAATGAAGCTCGACGTGTCCTGGAGAATGAAATATGTCTTGGATCTTGCAACATCTGGTTCAAAATATAATTCCGCCAAGTCCTTTTGCATCATAGGACCACAAGACAAATCTCAATACGCCATAGATATAATTATGGCAAACATCCCTCCAGCTTTTGAAAATACCTTCATTGGACGCACAGCTAAAAAGTGAATTTTGTCACAGTCTCCATTTCCTGATAGTTACAACATTGGGGTCTTCAAGTCAAGAGTGAACTGAACAGGTTACTTCTAGGCAAGCGTGCTTCACCATCGACCACATCATTGCTCACCATCTGGAAAGGTGGTGGTCATACACGAGCCCATCTTTCTAAATATGTAACGCAAAGGTGACTGACTGACATAGTGATCTATCAACACACAGCCCAAACCACTGGTTGGATCGGGCTGAAATTTGGCATGCAGGTAGATGTTATGACGTAGGCATCCGCTAAAAAAGAATTTAGATCAATTCTACCCCCAAGGGGATAAAATAGGGGATGAAAGTTTGTATGAAACTTTTTCATCAATTTTATAAAAAGTCGCGGGCACAGCTAATTATGAATAAAATCTGATCATACCAGTCATACACAATTTATTCTCCTCTCCTTACCTTGGGTGGTGCAGTAGTCGGGTTCAGCTGTGCAGTGAAGGGCGCGGAAGGTGGCTTGGTGACGATGCCGCACTTCTCGGCCGCCTTGCCAATCGCGGCGTTCTCTCCGCGAGGACCCATCAGGATGGCCGCTGTGCCTTTATTGATCCATTGGTATTGTTTGTTCTGGTGAAAGATATTGGTTTAGTTATTGACTAGCTTGAAATTAAGGTCGAGGATTCAAAAAATTAACGACTGAATGGAGATGAAACTCATCGTTAAATACACTAGCCAAGGTCAACTGTGAATGTGTGACCATATAAAACCATGTAAAAAGACTCCTCATGAAAGCCAGAAGCCCAAAAATGAGAGAACTGACATAGTGCTATCGATGAAAGGGTTGAGGAGGTCAAATAGCCAATAATAATAATAATAATAATAATAATATTCCACAACTATCACACAACGCCATCTAGTCCCAAGCTAAGCAGAGCTTGTGTTATGGGTACTAGACAACTGATAAACATACTTATATATTTCTAAATACATACATATTATAGATAAATTACACCCAGACACAGAACAAATGATCATGCTCATCACACAAACATTTGTCCTGGGTGGGAATCGAACCCACGACCCCCAGCATAGCAGTCAGGGTCACTAACCACTAGACCAACGGGCCAGTCATTCTTGACACTGGAAGCTGACAATGGAGAAAAGCAGGTAAAAGTTACCTGTAGCTAAGTCTTTGGAGTCTTTATCTCGGGATTCATTTTAGTACCCTAGATGTGGGAGACAAACAATACATAGAAGTTGTTATCAGAATAAGCAGCTATACTGTTTGTTACAGTAATTTAGCATTATGGTAAGTTAATTTCAAGCCAGTAGGGCAAGCAAACTGTTGAGAAACTTTCAGTTTATGAAGAGTGTAGTAACTTAGAAGGTATCGTCGGTGATACCAACGCTTTGATGCTTAAAACGACGTCACTTTGGCTACAGCATTCAATTTTATGCACCCGGATGAAGTAGACCTCTGGTCTACTTTTTTTGGGGTGCTATTATGAAATGAATCCAGCCTGGATGGACCGGAGACGACCGGAGAAGACCAGTGACAAACTCTTTATAATTAAAAGTCCACCCTGTTTCTTTAACTACCCTTTGCGGTCCAAGGCCACACTATCCTGTTTCGAGTCCATATTGACCCTGAATCATAAACTGGAAGTCATAACGAAAAGCGTTCGCCCAGCAGTGGGAGACGGATGGTAGCAGTATACATTAAGTTAGAAGAAGACAGTAGTTACCTCCAGCTTAGTCTCAGGCGCTCCAATCTCGGGGTTGAGCTTGGTGGCGGTGATGGCGACGGGCGAGATGTTGAAGCTGTCGTCAGCCCCGGGGGCCAGGTTGCTGAGCAGCACGTCGGCCAGGTGGGCCGCGGGGCCCTTGATGCGCACCAGGCAGGCGGCCGCGCGGGGCGAGCTGGACGGGAGGCCTGGGGGGGAAGATCTTTAGGTAATTTTTTTTTTCTTTTGAAAAAACGTTGCAAATTTTGCAACGTATAAAATTTGCAAGTTGAAATGGCAAGGGGCAGGCCACATCGCTCATAGAACTGACAACCGATGGGGAAGAAAAGTTCTCGAGTGGCGACCACGGACCGGAAGATTGGAATTCGGCGTGGCGGTCTAAGGGGGAGACCTATGTTCAGCAGTGGACGTCTTCCGGCTGATGATGATGAAAAAACGTTGACACTAGGAATATCTTCTGTGACGTTACAGTGGTGAATAAATAAATTACACAAAGTAATGTGCCTGGCTGGGTTGGACAGGACGTCGTGACTTCAAACCCACGACGTCGTGTTGAAGTCGCCACCACTGTTCCTGGCCAGAAGAACCTCGTAAGGTGGTCTAAAAGAACTGCTAGCCCTAGAGAGGTTCACCTACCCATTCCTGGAAACTAAGTGTGAAGTAAACTCACCATTCTCATCACAGCCATGAGGATCGAAGAAGTAGAAGTGTCCATCATGCTTCCAAATAGCCGTGGAACCTCCTCGCGCGGTGAACACTCCATGCGTGTGCTCCTTGAAGAACTGCTTCAAGACTGGCTTGAGATGAGGGGCGTGTGGGTCTGCGTCAGGGTTCAAGGTACCTGGGGAGGAGCATGTGTATTATAATTGCGGACTAAACCGTTTTTTGGGAGTGGTTAAATCATTAAAAAAAATCTTTAACTCGTGAATAAAAGTCAGCCGTTTTACTTTTTCCTAATTGCTAAAATATCGAAAGAGCTGCTTTTAAACGGCTTTTGGAACGAAGCAAGTTCCTTATCGCGCGTTGTGAAAGGGGGCTGGACGGAAAAAATTCTTACGAAAAGTTGTCACGACACTTTTATCCGACTACGCGACGCAAAGGAGGGTAATGTGTTTATTACCATGGAATGGACTGGACTGGACTGGACCGGACTGGACTGGACCGGACCGGACCGGACCGGACTGGACCGGACCGGACTGGACTGGACTGGACTGGACCGGACCGGACCGGACCGAACCGGACTGGACCGGACCGGACCGAACCGGACCGGACCGGACCGGACCGGACCGGACCGGACCGGACCGGAGTGGAGTCGCGACGATTATTTTTGTTGAGTAATAATAATCCGGACCGGACTGGACCGGACCGGACTGGACTGGACTGGACTGGACCGGACCGGACCGAACCGGACTGGACCGGACCGGACCGAACCGGACCGGACCGGACCGGACCGGACCGGACCGGACTGGACTGGACTGGAGTCGCGACGATTATTTTTGTTGAGTAATAATAATAATAATATTCCACAACTATCACACAACGCCATCTAGTTCCAAGCTAAGCAGAGCTTGTGTTATGGATACTAGACAACTGATAAACATACTTATATACACCGTGTTCCGGACGATATACATAAACTTCGACCAGATGTTCAGACCACGGAAGTAAGCATTTTTCATTATGGACACATTAATAAATTCTTATTTTTTATTTTTTGTTAATTTTCATACAAACTAAATACCTAGACGTAAATAACCCGATATGCATGCCTCTTTATCCGAATTGGCAACGTCGTATTTTCATTCATAACATTTGGCGGGCTGAAACTTGTCAAAACAGTTTCTTTGATTTTTATCTCGTTCCTCATAGCACTGTCAATGTACTATACTTATCTAAAGAGAACGTATAAGGCTACCAAGCAGGTAGATACGTATTTCGAATTGTCTTTTTAATTGAGGAATAAAAAAAAAAACAAAATTCCATAACCAAATCATGATAACCTCTTCCCACGACATGCAGCCTTCGCAAAACGTTTCTGCAGTCCTTATTTTTAGTCTAGGCTTAAAGCAACGCCGGACCTCCAACGACGGGAAGGGGAGTAGGCTACCATAATTATCTTCCCATTCTGCCGTTTCGGCTTAAGTAACGAACATTCAATCTCAAAATTATTGACTAAAAGAGGGGCAGCTCAACACGCAATCTGGGGACCACGCTTAGAGCTCACGTACATTCGTAAAAATACTCTCAAAAGATAGGTCTCGGTCAAATTAAGATAAATGGTAATCACAGCATATTTTTTTTATGCATTTGAGTAGAATAATTATAATTTATAAGCACACTTGTTGCGTGGGCAACATCAGAACTAACGCCACCATCTTATTTTTCAATACATTTCACAAATGAGCGCTCTCCTGTCAACCTCAATGGAGTGTCCAAAGATCCATATAACACTGTAGGTTAGACAACTACGTCAGCCGTAATGTCATTCAAAAATATTTTTATTAATAAAAAATAAACTCTAAAAAGCAAAAAATAAATTTAATGTAAAAAGTTTTCGAAATGACCACCTTCTTTTTCGACACAAATATTCAAACGAGTCCTAATTTGGCCATTTAAATTTACAGACATTTGTCTTATTTGTTCAGCAGCCTGAGATATTCTATCTAAGAGCTGTTCACGGTTCTGAATTTGTACGGAGTACACCTTCTCCTTTATGGTTCCCCAGACATAAAAATCTAAAGGAGTCAGATCTGGGGACCTAGCTGGCCATGCGATATTTGTGCTACCTCGTCCAATCCAACGGCCAGGAAACGTTGCATTTAAATATTCACGCACTTGTGTGCCATAATGTGCAGGGGCCCCATCATGTTGGAGCCACATGGTTCGCAGAGTTTGAAGATCCACTTGTTCGAAAAATTCGAAGCTAGTGACGTTTCTTAGGAACTCTAAGTAATTGTCAGCATTTAGGCGGTGGGGAATCTCAATAGGGCCGATCAGCTGATTGTTAAAAACACCAGCCCACATGTTTACAGAGAATTCAGTTTGATGTGACGCCTGCCAATGTAAATTCGGGTTGCTCTCATGCCACTGCACTTGATTTTTGGAATTGAATACTCCCGCTCTTGTAAACTGGGCTTCATCCATCCAAAGAATTTTTTGAAGCAGTATTGGATTATCTATCAGTTCTTGATTCATTCTCTGGCAAAAAACAATTCTTGAGAAGTGATCAGGTGGTATTATGCCTTGGGATTTTCTGTAGTGGTAGGCATGCAAACCATATCTTTTCCACAGTTTCCACACTAGCTTATGAGATACACCCACGATTCTCCCAACGCGTCTCGTTGAGAGTGTAGGATCATGAATAATAAGGTTCATTATTCTGTTTTCTTGAGCGACGCTCAAATTGATTGCTCGTTCAGGGCGGCGTGGTCTAATTCCGATCTCACAAAATCTCCTGTGTATGTTAATAAATGTTCGTATATCAGGAACGCGCCGACCAGGGAATCGCCGTTGGTACTCTCGCACAGCTGCTGTAGCATTTCCGTCACAGAAACCGTAGACGAAGTGAATATCAGCTTGGTGTTGAGCAGAATATTCGTGCGGCATAGTGAAAGTTGTAATCAAAATGATTGATTAAATTAGTCGGAAACCCAAAAGCAAATTACATTAAACAATAATCCTGACAGTTAAAATCATGCATGACAAACAATGACAAATAACAACTTAGGTATCCATAGCGACCAGTTTAATCTCTTTGAAAGATTCGTTATCGCAAATGATCGTATTTCTTCGCTAACTCTCGGGTTCCTCTCGTACGTGCAAATGAAATGCAAATAGTATTTGATAGATTTATCATTTTAATTGCACTAAGCGGCAACATAGGCCAAATTAAGATACTTTCTCACTGCATAGCTCAATTAAATTTCATTAAATGAAATTACAAATATCTTTGTAACGAAGCCTTTTTAAGTACTACTTCCTTTGTTGGATTTGATTTGTAAAAGCCATAGAAGTATTTGCTAAAGTTTATGGATAACGTGAAGAACACGGTGTATATTTCTAAATACATACATATTATAGATAAATTACACCCAGACACAGAACAAATGATCGTGCTCATCACACAAACATTTGTCCTGGGTGGGAATCGAACCCACGACCTCCGGCATAGCAGTCAGGGTCACTAACCACTAGACCAACAGGCCAGAAAGAGTGTATACAGTAACTTCGTTCCATCCGGGTGTCCCTTGACACCTCTCAAGTTTTTTTGAATTACAGGATCTTTCATACGACTGTCTTACGATCTATAGTCGTGAGAGTAATTGCTTATAGGACCTCTTTGCTAGTTAGGTTGTGTTTCAGGGCCACTATGTCGTTTTCAGATAGTTTTCCAATATTGGCAGGCGTTTGGCTCTTTAAGGCCGCTACCTCGAATCTTGCGGGCAGCGGGGCGGTGGCGGCGGCGGCGCGGGAGCGGCAGGATGTGATGCGTATAATCAAATGGACCGACCCTCGAAAACAGCGACGCGGCAGCGGGGCGGGAGCGGGCAGCGAGCGGTGTACTCGACAAGCGGTCACCGCCCGCGCGCCTGCGCTCTAGTGTTTGCCCACAATAAAGCGTCGAGCGTTTGGAATAAATTTGAATCAAAAAGATGTTGCCGTCATTGTTCAGACTGTTCGTTCGCAAATAAAAACAAATATCTCGACGACACAATCACGAACACAACACTACGCGGCTATAGTGACGCGCGATCTGCCCGCTAGTTTCGAGAACGGTGTGCTTAGTGCGAGTTTTTTTACGTTGACGCGATAGTAACGTTTAACCGCGTTTGGCGCTCCTATTGGCCCGCTGCAAGGTCGTGAGAACTCTCAACCAATGAGAGCGCCAAACGCGGTTAAACGTTACTATCGCGTCAACGAAAAAAAACTCGCACTAAGCACACGGGTTCTGCGACGGCCGCGCCGCTCCCGCGCCGCCGCCGCTGCCGCCCCGCTGCCCGCAAAATTCGAGGCAGCGGCCTTAGGCTCACTTTGACAGCTCATTGAGGGTCGCGCAAACACACCGCGCCTTCGACCCGGATCTGGTCCTTTCCATGATCGGAAAGTGAGCTAGCCATTACTCGCCGTCGGTAAAACTGTTTCGTAACGTTGTGCGCTTTAGTTTTGTGGGTGTTGAATGAGAGTAATGTGACTTAACCAACCATGTTGATAAAATTTATAATATTAATAGATATTTTTATTAAATTAAATTAAATATTATAAATATTTCATGACTCACCAGTGAAAGTGCTATCCCCGACTTCAGTCTCGATGCAATCGTACTCCGACACTTTGAACCTGGAATGAACAGGAAAATCAGTTATCCAGAAAAACTTATTTTTTGTCGCAAACACGCTTACTGAGCTGAGTTACAAAGAAACTACAGTCAGCACGCGAAACATGACCAGTTCCATTTCTTTGCATCAGGAATAAACAAAGTTTTTTCTACACAAGTAGAATTTTTTCCGGGATCAGTTTTATAACATGATCAAACTAAAATAGCCTGATGATGAAGTCATACCTGGTCAACACATCAGCGGCAGCCAGTGTCCCGGAGGGCACCTCCTCCACGTGGTTCTCCTCCTCCGTGCCCTCCTCCGGAGAGGGCGGCTGGTCCATGCTGATGCCCATCTTTTCCAGGTGTTCCATCGTGTTCTGGTAGAGGATGTCGCCGCGGATCAGGGTCTGGAAGATTATTATATGGTGCAAGTGTAAGTAAAATTTAATATTTATTGTGTTACGCTGTACAACCCCTAGCTTTCTTGCCGAATCCGCTTTAAGCCATTTGGTATACACTTTACTGTGTCACAGTTTACTGGCAAAACAGTATCTAGGGAGCAAAATTACTAGTCAAATAAGTAAATAGAAGCTTATACACTCGAATAGGCAAAACAGTAGCAAATGTATCAGTCAAATAGGCAAAGCAGTAGCAAACCCCTCAGTCAAAAAGGCAAAGTAGTAGCAACGGGCCAACGGACATCTACGCAACTCTAAAAGCTGGCTCTACACCCGCATGTGACATTGCAACGTAAATATTTACAACAGAACCCAAAAAGTGGCGATCAACGGCTTCGAATCTGATTCCGTTGTCGTTACTTCCGGGGTGCCTCAGGGCTCCATTTTGGGTCCTTTGCTTTTCATTCTGTTCGTGAACGACATCAAAGGCTGTTTTATTAACTCCCATTTCTTGATGTATGCCGACGACATTAAAATCTACAGGTCGTGCAAAAACATTCAAGACTGCATGCTGCTACAGGATGACCTCAACAGACTTTCCAATTACTGTTCATACAATAAACTTCACCTTAGCTTACCTAAGTGCAATGTAATATCATTTACAAAAAATAAAAATTTAATAAAATACTGTTACACTTTACATGGCACTTCTCTTAAAAAAGTTGACCACATTCGTGATTTAGGAGTTACACTCGACTCAAAATTGCATTTCGACCTTCACATTGAAAACATTATCAACAAAGCCTATAGAATGTACGGTTTCGTTATGCGATCATCAACTGATTTCAAACGACCGCATACGTTCATAATCCTATTTTCAACCTTAATACGGTCCCAACTGGAATACGCAGCCCCAATATGGTGTCCCCTATACGACAAATACAAGCAAAGGCTTGAAATGGTCCAAAAAAAATTCCTACGTTCCATACACTACAAATGCTACCGTTCAAAACTATCGTACGCACAACTGTTAAAACGATACAAGCTCCTAGGCTTGGAGTCCAGGCGTTCCTTACTTATGGCTGTGATGCTGCATGGCATATGTAACAACAAATTTGACTGCTCTGACATCACCAATAAACTCTGTTATATTGTGCCCAGAACTGTATTACGGCGAGGGGCGCGCATGCCTCGGCTGTTCCACACTGGAAAGTGCAGAACCAATGCTGGTGCAAGGGCGCCCCTCCGTCGTTTATTAGAAACATATAACACACACTTTTTCGATCTTGACATATTCTCGCTATCTCAAACAAAATTTAAAAGAATGGCTACTCAATTGCTTGCACAATAATTGATTATTTCATTCTTTCCTGATTTGCCTCTTGTAGATGCGTGGTCTGTTCTATTTCTCCATAATAGTTTATTCCGCGGACATTGGTGTGGGTTACATGTTTACCTCTATTACTCTAGTTCGTTGTTTACCAAAATTGTAACATGTAACTGTTTTATGTCCCGATAAAATAAAATAAAATAAAATAAAAATAAAATAAATAATGCAGTGATCCGCTCGCGAACTGTGTCCCTCCACACTCGCAAAGCTTCACAGTCTTGTTACGCCTGTTTACGAGGGTTCACGGCACTAATGTGGTGCGGCCATTAAATGCGTTCGCGTTCGTGTGTCAAACCCTTTGTTGCGGGCCAAAAATCGACACTGATCGGGGAAAGGCGCGAAGCGTGAACGTGAAGCGCGAACGTGAAATGCGAACAACATCTACAGTTACATTCGCAGTAGTCGCGATCGGGATGGCTGTAGACCCTCACCTCGTCCACGTCGTCCTCGGTCCACACGTTGGGGTCCACGACGCTGCTCATGGCGAGCGCGGCCACGGCGGTGGGGGTGGCCTGTCGCCCGCGGTGTTCCTCCGGGAAGCGCGCGTCTCCCTCGTGGAAGCTGCCGCGGACTATCCAACGACCCGGGGCTATCGCTGGAGCGGACAAAACTTACCATAAATATGACTCTTACTAAAAAAAAAAGTTAAACATCTGTTGGACACTTATATAAAAAACTGTCAACTGCAAAACGACATCTAACGTTGATATAGGAGTCGTTTTGCAGTTAAACTTTTGTAGGCAAGTGTTCCGGAGTGTGTGTGGATCCGGGTACGTCCTTTCAAACTGTCGGTGACCCTACTGCGATCCCCAAGCCGCCTGCCAAGCGTGGGGATTATGGCAACCCCCGCCCCCCCCATTATGAAGGGGGAGACCTGTTCAGCAGTTGACGTCTTCCGGCTGATGATGATGATGACGAGGCAAGTGTTAAACAGATGTTTGCAAACTTTTTTGAAATAGGCAGTAAAGGTTTTCACTAAGATTTCGACCACAGCAGCACGTACCCAGCAGTACTGCCGCAGCACTACTGGTTTCCATAATTATTATAAATATTTTGTATAGAGAGTATTATGTGGTATTATTATATGCGAGTACATTCGGCTGCAATGCATTGTCAGAACTGCACCGCCTAATATCTGATTTAACATTAGCACAAAAGGCATGGTAAGGGAGTAATGACTTATCATCATCAGCCTATGAATGTTCCCACTGCTGGGACACAAGCTTCCTCTCTGTCAAAGGGAGTGGGCCATAATCCACCGCGCGGGCCCAGTGCGAATTGTTGGATCTGAAGAAAGAACTCATTTGACGATAAACAAAAATTACATTCGCTGGAAATATGCTATCTTAGCTTGAATCTTTGTCTATCCGAGTAATTAACATTTCCAATAAGAAGCAGCCTTCAAAAACAATGGACTAATTTCGGGCGTTCTGTGGGTTTAGTCCAAGTTCAACACCTACAGCCTTACTACAAAAACTTAAACACCTGTTAAACACTTGTCTAAAAAAAGTGTGACTGCAAAACGGACCTTATTTCAACGTCATAATCTGACATTTTTTTAGACAAATGTTCAACAGACGTAAAAGTTTTTGTGGTATGTACCACGGCTAAAGATTCTACCCTTGTCCATGTTCAATCCATTTTAGGGTTTCAACATGGACAGAGGTAAAGATCGTATTGGTCGAAACCGGACTTAATCGTTCTGCGAGTCACTTTCCGGTCCATTATGCTTACCGTTTCGCCAGTAAAGTATCAGAAGCAATGATATTTTAGTAAACAGTCTATATGTTATGAGCGCGCAAAACGTGAAGACCAGAAAATGTTCTACGTGGGACAATTGCTTTTAGTCTGTGTCTGTGTGTGCGGGGGATTACTGACGCTTGGCGCTGTTTGTTTATCTAGCTGTCACTTTTTTCTTATTGCGTTTTATCAAGCTATCCTTTTTACTTGTAGTGAACTGTAATGTGTGAATAAAAAAGTGTGTATGTGTGCTGCCGCTCGGCGCGGAACAGTTTTTCTGTTGTTTTGTAAGTGTATATTAACATATCTGTATATTAGAATAATTCATTGATCAGAAGACTTACGCTTCATCTTATTAACAGGCTCCGGCATATCCTTGCTCTGCATGGTGACCTGCACATCACTGATGCTGAACGGCTTCCTCTTCATGTTGGACACGTTGTCCATGAAGTACTCACAGAGGCGAGCTATGCGGGTGAAGTACACTATGCAGCCGCGGCCGCCATCTTGGAGGCCCACCTGGTGAGGAGTGAGGACTATTTGTAAAAGACTAGATGTTTCCCTTGGATTCCTCCCCTGATGCTAGTCTGTTACCAGTTGGTAGCGTGTGGTCAGCGTTTTTTTTTTTTTTTTGCGAGAAAAGTCATCAAAGGAGCCCACCCGTCTTGAGTGGAGCGGAGGAAACTTTCAGACTAGTTTTTTTTTGTTAAGCCTACACGTTCTCACCGAAGCAAGGTCGAAAAAGCCCTGCTTCGCGGGGCTTCTATTTCTGTTGCTGCTGGGCAAAGGCCTCCACCAAGTCTTTTCAAGTGTCCTTGTTCACCACCACTTCGAACTTCCCTCAAGGCATGAGTCCAGCTCGTCTTGCCACCTCTTTCTGGGCCGGCATCGGCCAGGCTAGAATACTTACTAAAATCCTTCGTGTTCCATCAATAGCCCTTTACGATCCACGGTCATAGTTACCTGTTCCGACAATCCAGAGAACCTGGCAGGATTTTCTACCCAATCCCACACAGGAACCTCCCGAAACATCCGTGTCCGGTGTGGACCTGCGTCAAGCGGAACGAGGACGCCGTAACGCCTCTCTAGCCTCTCCTTAAAGAGGGGTCTTACCACCTCGATTTTGGCGTACCCGAATCATCGTTTGCCATCAAGTGCGATGACGTTGTATGAAGCCAAGATTTCGAAAGCCGAAGAATTTCATTGTGTGCTTAAGTATCACTAAATAAAGTAATGAACATTTCTCACCCTGTTTCCATATTTGTCAGCCGGCCAGGGATGATACAAGTAGTACTTGCCACCTTCGAACCAGATCGCAGTCTCATATTCGCCGGGAACCTGGTGGAAATTCGTGGTCAATTACATGTGCGGTCAAAACCCTCATCCAAAAAAAATACATTAAAAATATCTTTTTTAATAGATAATATCAGCCTTACTACAAAAACTTAAACATTTAAAAAACATCTAAAAAAAGTGTGACTGCAAAACGGACCTTAATTCAACGTCATAATCTGACATTTTTAATAACATGTACACTATTAACCCATGTTTGCAATAAATAAATGATTTGATTTGATTTGTGGTATCACGGTATATGTTTAATTATGTTGATAGCGAGTTTTAGTTTTGTTGAGCTTTTATCCATTTTGGTATACAAAAAGAATTTAAAAGCATTTAAATTGTAGCCTTTTCTTATTCCACTTACTTGTAGTATGCCAGCGTCGGACTCCCTGAAGAAGTGCTCGATACCACGACACAGATCGAACACTTTAGGGTTGTTCGATACCAACTTGCCCCACACTGCGATACCACGAACCTACAACGAGTCAAAGAACATGTGAAATTCTAAAATTAATAGCAAATTATAAACCTGCTCGCTGAGAAGCTAGTGGCTAAAAAATAAAATCCGAACGAACAGATCGATCAAGGTAAAGCCATGGTTGCTGGTGGTTATCTGTGGATGGGTGACCATGACCAATAAAAGCCTTTTCAAATATACAGCGAACCGATGGTGTGGTGAAGCGTTGTTTTGTAATGTGTGTATGATTTGAATCTAGTCAGATAGAAAAGCGAAACGACTGACACGTGACGATATCGTAGCGAACCAAAAGGCGTGTGACAACATGACAAATCAAAAGCGGTTGCGCGAAACGACGCGGGTGCGAACTAGTTGTATGATAGCTGGCTTTGTATAGACGAAGTCAAACGTAGCGATTCTAAACGAAACCAAACTAGCTGTTACAAAATGACAACGCTTCGCCACGTTATTGCTTCACTGTCTATTTCACACTAGCTTTTATCGAGTTCGCTTCGCTACATTTAGTTTGACGTCTCCGTTACGATTCGCGTTCGCCACGTCTTCGGTTCGGTTCGCAATTGACTCAGCCTTGAAGCAAAGCAAATTTAAGCTGACAGTTCAATGTCTGGAAAGATCATATAAAGCAAGGCCAAGACAATCTGGTCTTATTTGGCTTGATAATGATAAATGTAGCCGTGTGTACAGTCGGCCAAGAAAGTGGTGTACCACCCTAAGGTTGAATATCGCTTGCAGATTCATAGGTGATAAAGATTAGTTTCGCTTGCAGATCGATCTGACAACTTCTATTGCTGTCTTTATCTGATTATTGATAACGACTATTACTGTTTGTAACGTGACAGCTGTTCTTAGTTTGAACTTGATGGAACCAATGACGTCGTAAAATCAACGGCGGGGGGCTGTAGATTTTGATGACAAAATTGTATCTACAAATTCAGAATTGTAATCAACAAGTTACATAAAATTGTAAAGGCACAAGGCGAATCCACAAACCTACAATTTCTGTAAACTTGTAATTACAATATCAATAAAAAACAAGCTAAAAATAGATTTATCCTTTTATTAAATTTCTACAATCAATTTTAAAATACTTATAACAAACAAAAACATAGCAAATATAGTAATATTTAGAAGATATTGAAATTTTTTAAAAATTAGAAACGGGTGTAACCGCCGTTGGCCTCTATAACCTCTAAAAGACGAGACCTCATTGAACCAACAAGCCGTGAGCAAATATCGGTTCCCCGCATTTCCTCCCAAATATAATTACAGTGACTAATAAGAGCTTGTTTGGTTCTTTCATTTTGATGCGACCATCGTTGGACCATAAGGCCCCAAAGATTTTCTATCGGGTTGAGGTCCGGCGATCTTGAGGGCCACTGAATTACCCTTACGTCAGTGTGTGAACGAAACCAGGCTCTTACGATCCTCGCATTATGAATTGAACAATTATCTTGAACAAAATCAAATTGTGGCACTTCGTTCTCCGGGTAAACATTACGGACTGTCGGTAGCATTGCATTCTGAAGCACGTCGATATAATTTACAGCCGTCGCTCGAGGAGGTAGAGAACACAATTCTCCTACACCATCCGCACTCATCCAGCCCCAAATATTTACGGAAATTCGACCTGATTCTCTATTTGGAATTACATGATCATCTTTATACCGTGTTGAATTATATCGCCAAAGGTGAAGACGTCCATGCTGACTGGATTTAAACGTTTTTTCATCACAAAACACTGTATTAGACCAATCAAACTCTAAGTGCTCTCTGGCGAAGTTCAGACGAGCAAGTCTGTGAGCATCCGTCAAATATATTTTCTTGGCGTAATGCCTGTGGTGCAACCCCATGTAATGTAGATGATTCCTTATTGTTTGGGCACTCACATCGAACATCTCCGCAAAATGTTTTGTGGGCTTAAAACCATTGATTTCATATTCCCGTCTCATGAATTCTCTATCGTTATTCGAGAGTGCAGGCCGGCGACCACTTCTTCTGTGATCCAACAAACTTCCCTCCTCTCCTTCACGACGAATCCAAAAGCGGACAGAACGCCTCGATATATTCAAATTCCGGGATATCGCACTGATACTGCTTCCCTCATTAAATTGGGAAATTATTTGTGCTCTTTCGGCAATGGTCAAGTTGGCAGGCATTGAGATGATTTTATATGCAGTTGATTGAAAAATAACACGGAAAATATATCGATTTTTTGCATATCGCACCTTTAAAGTAAAACCGTTACTAAACGAAATTATACAATTTTACAGGAGAGCCAAAATTAGAAAAAAGTCACCAGTTTTTGTCTATTCTATTCTATTCTATTTTTATTATGGCAACTATGGGCTGGGTCGGCCATATGCCAATAACTAAGGTGAACTGGACAAGCAGGGAGTGTGAGAAAAAAATTACAAATTTAGAACGGTGAAAGTGACCGTTCGATGAACTGTTGCACTTAATGTAGACCTTCTGGTGTTAGTATGGGACTGAAACAAACAAAGAAATAAAATTATTTAAATAATAATAAAATGGTTAAAACATAAAGAGATAACATATAATTGTATACCACATCAACACAGATGGAGAATTGGGGAAGAGGGTCAGAGTTTGATATTGTTGTGACGGATGAAAATCATCAGCGTCACAAGCAGATCTGGAGAGGAATGGGTTAAAAGGGAAGGGAAATTGATCGGGAGTGGAATCTTAATTTCTGGGAGACGGCTATATAAATCGAGAGGAGGGATATTATTAGGACATTCAAAAAATATAAATGTTCAAGTGTGCCCTCCTCCAGTCCGCATTCACAAAGTGAGGAGTCGCGTATACGAATTTTGTTGAGGAATACGGGAGTGCAACAAAAACCTATGCGGATTCTACAGATAACCGAAATGATGGTTTTAGACGTTTTTCTGTAGCTGTAAAACCATGGTTTTGGGTTTATAGTTGGTTGCACTGCATGGAAAAACCGGCCTCTTTTTTTGCCGGAGACATTCCATAGCTCCTGCCAGGAGCGGTAGAGATCTACTTTTGGGAGGGATAATAGGTCATAACCCTGATGGGAGTTGTGAGTGAGGTCTGACGTTTCAGATGAGCAAGCATTTTTGGCCAAAGCATCAACATGTTCGTTACCTCTGATACCACAATGACCAGGGATCCAAACTAGCTGAACATCCTTTTGATTATTAGCGCATGAGTATAGGGAGTTTTTGATTTTCAGAATGAGGGAACTGTGTAGTTTATTCTTAAATGGGTTTTGGGCTAGGGCGAGTAAACAACTCAGGGAATCTGTGAAAATAGCGGCTTTCACAATGTTGTGGTGTGATTCAATGAAACGACAAGCTTCCAATATAGCCACGCACTCACCAGTGAATACCGAAGACTCTTTGGGGCATTTAAACTGCAAGATAATTTTGGAGTTTTGGTAAAGAACTGCCGCACCAGTGTGGCTTAGTTCAGATTGTTTCGAAGCATCTGTGAAAAATAGCTGAAAACCACTCCATCATTTTTTGTCAATAAAATCTGAATGCAGGGTTCTATATGACGTTTAATAAGGTGTTATTATAGATATCTTTTTACGTTTTATTGTGATATTAATATTATGTATGAGTGGGTATTTGTACATTAGGGGTGGTAGGTATATAAGAAGGAACACTTTATTAAAGAGTTAGTCAGAACTGGACCTTGTAGTTTTATTGTATCTCCGCATAATAACATAACATGGCGCAGCCGGTAATTAAAATAAAATAGTCAGTAGTGCGGGAACAAACCAAAAGACATCGAAAATAAATATCAAAATAATGAAGAAATAAGTAAGTGAAAAAGACCAATAAATGTAATAAAATAAAGAAGGCGAATAAATGAAGAATAAAATAGTCACGAAGAAATAAATGAATAAATAAGACGGATAAGCTGTGAATTAACGAAGCAAAAATAAATTTAAAAAATGGAAACAGTATTATCACCGCCGTTGCCGTTCCAATTTGATGAGAACTCGATAGATGTGGCATCAGGCAAGCTGAATGATAGTTGGGAAAAATGGAAGAAGGGCTTCATGATATATTTCAACGCGTGTGAATTGGCCACAAAGACACCAGTAATACAATTCAACATTTTTCTGCATATAGTAGGTGAGCAAGTCCGTGAAATATTAGAACAAAGCAAAGAAACAACTTTAGACGGTGCGTGTAAAAAATTAGATGAACACTTCAAAACGAAGAAAAATATAACGGTTGAACGGCACAAATTCTTTACCCGAGATCAACTGCAAAATGAATCTATAGATCAATATGTGTTTGATTTGAGGAAATTATCCAAGACATGTGAGTTTGGAAGTTTAAATGACGATCTCATAAAAGACCGACTTGTTTGTGGGGTGACAAGCTCGGCAATTAGAGAAAGGCTCTTACGCGAAGGCGATCTAACATTGAGCAAAGCGTTGGAGATATGTCGAGCAGCGGTAGTATCACGAATGTATGCAGAAAACATAAAGCAAGAGAATGAAACAGTTCATAGTATTAAACAGACACCCGAAGAAACCAATGAAATATGGGCATTACGACGTAATAATAAAGTATCATATGGAGCCATAAGATCACGCGGTGGGCATGAGCGGGGAGGTGCAGCCTGGCGCGGAGGGCGTGGGGTCGCCGCAGACGCCACTCGTTCGAGGCATGCACCGGCAAACAAACCGCGTGCGACGTCGCAGTGTGGCAGATGTGGTGGTATGCACGGAAGGAATGCTTGTCCGGCGTATGGTAAGAAGTGTCTACGCTGCTCAAAAATGAACCATTTCGCAAAAGTGTGTGGTGTGTACTTTGTGGAAGACTCAGATGAAAAGGTAATTTTTGCATTAAGTAAAGATTTGAGTGATTGGACCATAGATTTAAAATTAATGAATATAGCATAAATTTTAAGTTAGATACGGGTGCCGATGTCAATGTGCTACCGATGCGATTTTTGTCCAGATTAGGTATATCAGTAAATCAATTATTGCAAACTAATACTAAATTGAGTGGTTATTCAGGTGATTTAATCACAGTTTTAGGTAAAACACATTTAAAAGTGTACTATAAGAATAAATTGTATCTATTAGAGTTTAAAATTGCAGACGTAAATAGTACTCCTATATTGGGACGTCATGCATGTGTGGAAATGAACTTAATTAAGAGGGTAATGTCTGTGCAGCGAGCTGATATTGTATCCAAAATAACTAAAGATTATAAAGATGTTTTTGAAGGCATAGGGTGTTTACCGGGTGAATACAACATACAAGTGAGGGACGACGCCGTTCCCGTAGTTCACGCGCCTCGGAAATTGCCATTCGCGATTAGTGATGACGTTAAGAAAAAGTTGTTTGAAATGGAGTCACAAGGCATTATAGCAAAGGTCGAGGGTCCATCTGATTGGGTTAGTAGTATAACAGTGGTAAAAAAACCGAACGGTGATTTAAGAATTTGCTTGGATCCGAAAGAATTAAATCAGGCCATTAGACGAGAGCATTTCAAGTTACCCACTATAGATGAAATTGTGTCGAAATTAGCTGGGGCACGGTATTTTAGTACGTTAGATGCTTCTTCTGGGTTTTGGAACGTGAAATTAGGAGAAAGTAGTAAATTTTGTACATTTAATACACCTTTTGGAAGGTATAAATTCTTACGAATGCCATATGGCATATGTTCGGCTTCAGAAGTCTTTCATAAGAAAATATATGAACACTTTGATGATATTGAGGGTGTGTGTATGTATATTGATGATTTATTAATTTATGCCTCAGATCAAAACAAACATGACGAAATTTTAAAGAAAGTACTAGAAAGATGTAGAAAAGTTAATTTAAAACTTAATTTAAATAAATGCAAGTTTGGGTTACAAGACATAAAATATTTAGGTCATCGTATAACAAAAGATGGATTGAGTCCTGATGACTCACATTTATCAGCAATAAAAAACATGCAAGTACCAAAGAATAGGAAAGATGTAGAACGATTTTTAGGATTAATTACTTACGTAGGCTCGTTTATTCAAAATCTTTCAGACAAAACATTGCCACTACGAGAATTACTTAAAAAAGAAATAGAATGGCATTGGGATAATCGACATGAGCAGTGCTTCTCTTATTTAAAAACATGTATAACAAAACGACCTATTCTACAATATTACAGTCATATCTGTGGATGCCAGTTCTACAGGGTTGGGTGCGTGCTTAATGCAAAACGGGTTACCTGTATGTTATGCTTCTAAAGCATTAACTAAAACAGAGCAAAGGTATGCACAAATTGAAAAAGAATTGTATGCTTCTGTCTTTGCCTGTGAGCGATTTTATGCATATATTTTTGGACGCTCGGATGTAACAATAGAAACGGATCATAAACCATTAATAAGTATTATTAAAAAACCAATAGTCGATGCTCCGTCCCGTTTGCAAAGAATGCTGTTGCGGTTACAGCGTTATTCATTTACGTTAGTCTATAGGCCGGGTAAACACTTATATATTGCAGACGCGTTATCTCGAGCCTATGAAACGACGCCACATTTGAATGAAGAAACGTTACAAACCGGTTTAGGTAGCGGCGAAGATGAGGTATGTGTATTGACCGATAGTGTGAAAAATAAGTGTGAATATTTAACGGATGCACAATTCATAGATATTCAGAAGCAAATAGGAGTAGATGAAGAAATGATTGAATTAAATAAAATTGTTTTGCAAGGTTGGCCTGAAAATAAAGATAGGGTAAAAGACAATATAAAATCATACTGGAAATGTAGGGAGGACATAACAGTTGCCAATGGGTTAATTTGGAAATCAGATAAAATTATTTTAACTAAAGTTATGAGAAAAGAAATGTTAAAAAAAATTCATAGTGGACACATGGGGATTGAAAAATGCAAGTTACGTGCTAGAGAAATAATGTTTTGGCCCGGTATTAATAACGATATAGAAAATATGGTGAAAAGCTGTAATATTTGTCTAAGGTATAGAAAAAATAATCAGAAAGAAGATCTTAACTGTCACGATATTCCTGACAGACCATGGGCCAAAGTAGGTATAGATTTATTTCAATATAAAGATACGAACTATTTGTTGCTAGTGGATTATTTTAGTAAATTTTTTGAGTTAATCAAGTTACATAGTACAACATCAGGAAGCGTAATTAATCATTTAAAAAACATATTTAGTCGTCAAGGAATACCTAATATCATAATGTCAGACTGTGGTCCACAATTTTCATCATTTGAATTTCGGAACTTTGCTCTAGACTGGAGATTTATTCACATTACGTCATCCCCTTACTACCCTCAGTCAAATGGCCAAATTGAAAGAACGGTTCAAACAGTAAAAAATATTATTAAAAAATCAACAGAAGACAATATAGATTATCGTCTGGCTTTGTTAGAATGCCTAAATACACCGCTGAGTAGTGATCTAGCATCACCCGCTGAAATATTACAAAGTCGGAAGTTCAGAAGTATTGTTCCAACACCTATAAAATTATTGACACCGAAGGTACATAAACATAAAAGAAAAATTAATAACCCGCCAAAATAAACAAAAAGACATTTACGATAGGAATAGTAAAAACTTAACCCCGTTGGAAGTTCATCAGAATGTTAGATATTTCGATAAAATAAAAAAATATTGGGTACCCGGTATTGTTGAGAAAATTCTGGGAAATAGGTCATATGCTATTCGTTTACAAAATGGTAAAATAGTTATACGGAATAGAAGGTATATGATAGGAGATCGCTCGCACGGGCATTGTCCCCTTAGAGACTATGAATTTGATGATGATGGTGACAATAATTCATCGTGTCGCAGAAATGAACACTGTGAGTCGTTATCTAATAATAACTATGTAACTCGTTCTGGCAGGACGGTGCGGCCGCCGATTAGATGGGGGTACACGTGAATAGTCAAGTCAAGCCTTCACCAGTTTTATGACTCTTATGTGATATTGAGTTTAATTAGACATGTGAAATAATTATAAAACTAACGTATGCTATGAATTGTAAATTAAATTAAATTGTCAATATTTTACAGTTATAAAATTGTCCCACGGGAGAATAAAATTGAAATGTAAAAACTATAATTGTAACCGGTTAGAAACTATAAAATATATGTGTACCAAACATCCAAAATTGTTCAGAAATCTTTGTGTGAAAAAGTAACAAACATTTATTCGACCTAACATGCTTTGTAACGTATTAAGTAAAATAAAATGAGAATTTTATAGTAAAATATTATTATGTTATTAATTAAATGAAACTAGCAACTAATGGAATACCTATAGATAAGGTTTTATAAAAATGAAATATATGTGAACATTTGAATTAATTTCAGAATTAAAAATAATAATAATTAAATTAAATATTGTTATTGTATAAATAAATTGAACAATAAACAAAAATAAATAATTGTAAAAACATTTGTTACTAAATTAAGGATTAAGAGATATTTTATGTTGATATATGTACCTATATTTAATTATTTCTCTATTGTCTTAATACAATTATTAATCAATGCTTGTCTATAATATAATATTGCTCAAGTTTCGTGTAGTACCTACTAGTGCTATTATTAACAATGTAAATGGTGAGCGATGAAATTAAATTATCAAATTACCCTTTAAATAATTATATTGTGCATGCTTATTATAATTCTAAGATCGTACTTGTTGAACAATTTTTCTTGAATACGTTTGCTATGTACCCACGTTTAAGTTATATATATATTTTTTTTGTTTTTTTTTTTTTGAGAGAGGAAGATGTGATATTAATATTATGTATGAGTGGGTATTTGTACATTAGGGGTGGTATATAAGAAGGAACACTTTATTAAAGAGTTAGTCAGAACTGGACCTTGTAGTTTTATTGTATCTCCGCATAATAACATAACATAAATGATCAAGTGTGCCCTCCTCCAGTCCGCATTCACAAAGTGAGGAGTCGCGTATACGAATTTTGTTGAGGAATACGGGAGTGCAACAAAAACCTATGCGGATTCTACAGATAACCGAAATGATGGTTTTAGACGTTTTTCTGTAGCTGTAAAACCATGGTTTTGGGTTTATAGTTGGTTGCACTGCATGGAAAAACCGGCCTCTTTTTTTGCCGGAGACATTCCATAGCTCCTGCCAGGAGCGGTAGAGATCTACTTTTGGGAGGGATAATAGGTCATAACCCTGATGGGAGTTGTGAGTGAGGTCTGACGTTTCAGATGAGCAAGCATTTTTGGCCAAAGCATCAACATGTTCGTTACCTCTGATACCACAATGACCAGGGATCCAAACTAGCTGAACATCCTTTTGATTATTAGCGCATGAGTATAGGGAGTTTTTGATTTTCAGAATGAGGGAACTGTGTAGTTTATTCTTAAATGGGTTTTGGGCTAGGGCGAGTAAACAACTCAGGGAATCTGTGAAAATAGCGGCTTTCACAATGTTGTGGTGTGATTCAATGAAACGACAAGCTTCCAATATAGCCACGCACTCACCAGTGAATACCGAAGACTCTTTGGGGCATTTAAACTGCAAGATAATTTTGGAGTTTTGGTAAAGAACTGCCGCACCAGTGTGGCTTAGTTCAGATTGTTTCGAAGCATCTGTGAAAAATAGCTGAAAACCACTCCATCATTTTTTGTCAATAAAATCTGAATGCAGGGTTCTATATGACGTTTAATAAGGTGTTATTATAGATCTCTTTTTACGTTTTAACACGTGATTTAGAAAAGTTTCTATTTTAATTTATTGTATTATTTATTTTAATTTATATTATTATAGTAACACTTTACCATTAATAATTCTGTTTAGTAACGCTTTGATTTACCGCCAGATGGCGTAAAATACATTATTTTGAAAAAATGACAAGTTTATGTTGAAGTTTATGTATATTTTACATAGATGGCATTGATAACTCAATTCACGAAAATTTTCGTTTAGTAACGGTTTTACTTTAAAGGTGCGATATATTTGACAAAATGTCAATTGTCAGTTTTCTTTTTCAAATGGAATTCGGTTGTCTATTTAAATAGTTTTTATTACTTTTGTTTGGAAACATTTCAATTGCTTTGTAGAAACTAATGTCCTTTTCATTTATACTAAAGGTTAAAATGTCATGTACTTGTTTATATGTGACATATGACGTATGAATACTAAATACATAGGTTTACGTCATGATAATGTTGTCTCTTTCAGTAATATCTTTTTATAACGAACCTTGTTTTAATTTTCGATGACCGGGAAACTAAATCAAAACTGGTACACCACTTTCTTGGCTGACCGTACTATGTTGAAAACGTATCATTTCTGTTGTTCCTTACCTTGTGCTTATACTCGCGGTCTCGTATCGTGAAGGTGTCCTTCAGTTCTCCGAGCACGAGGCGACGGACAGGACCGCCGCGCTCGATCAATGACTCCTGCGCATTCAAAGGGAGGTCCCATGAGAGATAAGGCGGAGGTGAGTATTTGGCATTATGCAAACGTTATGCCAAACAACATTATGCATTATAACCTTAGTACTAAGAAAGGAATTCTCGAATCACAAACAACTGTAGCACGATTCTTTTGATGAAAATGGCTGGCAGATTATGTCTCTACACTAAACTAAATGACTGATACTCACTCGAAACATGTTCCACCCAACATCCAAGGTCTCATCGAACATGTCTTCGTTCCAGGCCCGCGCCCTGTACCGCTGCAACATGCCCAGAGCCGCCACGCAGCAGGGAATGGCTGTGAACGTCTTGAACAGCTGGTACCTGAGAGGTTATTAGAACTATTATGATGCGGGCGGCGAGTAATGGGCGACTCGCTGTCCGACCATGTCCCATGCATTTGTGGGCGGCGCGTTGCGTCCCACGCGCGCCGCAAAGAATGTCAGCACAATAACGGGGCGCCTTTAGAGGGACAAAGCCTGCCGGGGTCGCGGGAGTAACGAAAACCACGGAACATAAAGGGCTGTTGAAGGACACCGTGGATTTTAGTCAGTACAAGACTGACAGTCCTTCCCGCTCTGCCCTGGGTGGGAGGACTCATTTGATGATTTTACCACGATAAAAACGACGATCCACGACGATCTTACTTCGAATCTACCCTCTAAAACAATAATTGTAAATGTATGTATCCCAGCGCTGGGAGCTACTTACCTATAACTGGCCATATGCCGCGTCCCCCTCAGGATCCACTTCTCTACATCAACCTGTTTATACTGTGAGTTGTAGTTGCTGTCTGCTAGGTCTACCGGACTGTGTCGAACTGGTTCCTCCTTTGGTAGAGGTATCATGTCGTCTCTGGAGAGAGACGTAATAGTATTAAGAAGGAGAGAAGACAACACCTGTGTGATGGAATATGGGGGTGAATGGGATCCATTTTCTCGCAGAAAAAAGTTGACTGCACTATGATAGAAGGCTAAGCTAGAAGCCTAAGCTAGAAGCCTAAGCTAGAAGCCTAAGCCAGAAGCCTAAGCCAGAAGCCTAAAACAGAAGCCTAAGACAGAAGCCTAAGACAGAAACCTAAGCCAGAAACCTAAGCCAGAAGCCTAAGCCAGATGCCTAAGACAGAAGCCTAAGCCAGAAGCCTAAGCCAGAAGCCTAAGCCAGAAGCCTAAGCCAGAAGCCTAAGCCAGAAGCCTAAGCCAGAAGCCTAAGCCAGAAGCCTAAGCCAGAAGCCTGAGCCAGAAGCCTAAGCCAGAAGCCTATGCTTTATTATCATAATTATTTATTGAAATCTTACCTTCCAAACATGTGCTCATCGTGCTTAGGTGCGTAGAGGAAGAAGTTTTCACCTCGGAGGCTCATGATCTGGTCGGTGGTCAACTGCGGCGCTGTCTCCGGGCGAACCGGCAGATCGGGAGACGCCTGGAAAGTGGAGATGGAAGTTGACACATAATAAAACATGCTAGTAACTTGCACAAAGGTTTGCATGCAGTTTGCTTGTAAGCAGTTTGCAATAGGATACAATTTTTGAGTTGGAACGCGAGAGGGAAAGGGCATCCTCTACCTCTCACTCCAGACACCGCTGAAGGCGCCCAAGGGGACGGAAATCGCGGGGCATATTCCAGGCGCTTGCGGATGTCGAGTAATGGGAAGCTCGCGGTCCAACCAAGGACAAGAACCGAGTCGCGCTCATTAAGGGAACTGTTGGGGACGAGACCATAGGACCAACGCCTGACATGACGCGGGTGAAACCGCGGGCAGAAGCTAGAACAATATACACGAAGCTTAGAAGTAAGCTGTTTCTTAGTACCTTGTATAAAAGAATGAAAGTGTACAATATTATTCAAAAGAGTTTGAAAATAAGAGTGCCTGATAAAAAAAAACTTCGAACGAAGTCGCAGGCTACAGCTAGAGGGCCTAGCTACCCTAGAAATACTGTACAGAAGCCCTAGCATGCCTTTTCCCGTTTTTGTCACAAAGTGAACTGGAACTACAATTTTACATTCAATAATCTGTAATTGATACTTCAAGTACGCTATAAATAAAATACAGAAATCGTGTGATATGGCCTCCGGTTTCAAGGAACAGTATACATTAAAAACTTACATCTGCTTTAGTTTTGATCTGGTAGAACTCCCCGACTTTCTTCCTGGACGTGGCTCGCGAGGTCGCCAGACTGACGGCGCTCAGCGACGCCAGGGGATATTGACCCTGAATTTAGGAGACGAGGTTATTTATTTATTATGATTACTAACCTGAGATAGCCCAGAGATAGCCCAGTGATGGTATCGGTCCCGACTTATGAGTTGTAGGTCATGGGTTCGAACCCCGCCAGGCGCATTACTTTGTGTAATTTATTTCATTACCCCTGCTCTCAAAACGGTGAAGGAAAACATCGTGAGGAAACCGGCATGTTTAGAACCAAAAATTCGAAGACATGTGACATCTGCCAACCAGCACTGGGCCCGCGTGGTAGATTATGGTCCACTCCCTCTCACAGAGAGGAGGCCTGTGTCCCAACAGTGGGAACATTATAGGCTGATGATGATGACTATCCACTGCTGGACAAAGGTCACTCTTTCCACTTCTCAAGTCACAGCTTTCTGCGTCTGTGGTTCAGTCCTTCATGAAGCGGTTCAAGCCATCTCGCCATCTTCGCTTAGCACAAAGTATTTCTTTTGCTGTTATTCCCAAGTGACAGTTGACAAGTGGACGTCATTGATCATCATCATGTCATCTTCCTGCCTGTATCCCATTCTACTTGTGATCACGTTTTCTTCTATCAGACGACTCAGTATCATTTAAGCCCTTCTCCCATTATGATACGCACAGGCGACTCAAGTATCGGAGACTAGTCGCCACCAGGTATCTCACATACATTTGAATGCAGTCTCGCACACTACGCTACTGGTATCCTACGCGTCCGCGACTAGTATCGCGCAACTCGCCGTGTCGGTCGCTTGGGCGTCGCGTCTTTTACGAGTCTCGACAAGATGGCACTAACACATTCTCTAAATATTGTTTTTATTGATGTATAGCAGGCTTTAATAATGTAACAAGATGCAGATAGGACTCTTTAGACATTCGGTAGAAAGATTAAAATTTATTATCATCATGTTGTAGTCCTTGTGCTGCTACAAAAAGTCTACAATTTATGTTTCTTTCAATATATGGATGAATCCAGAATTTTCTACTCTTGCGGTGACGTCTTCTGTTTCTATAAAACAGAAAAACCGCAAGTGCTTCTTCGTCACTTGAATCGCTTGACATAACGTCCGTCCACAAAAATCGAGTTAGCACAAATGATAAATTTAGTCATTTTTCAGTAGCATAATATATTATGCGAGCGTCGAGTGGCGAACTAGTATCCAACCAGTATTCTACTCGAAAATCGTACCCTACAAGTATCGTAATGGGAGAAGGGCCTTACTCCTTTTTCTTTCATAACTTTCCTTAAACAATCCATCCATCTTTTCTTTGGTCTTCCTCTTCCTTTCCTGATATTTTCATTATTACCTTGGTCGCAACGCATTCGACTTAATCAAGTCAGACAGGAAGCTGACCTCAACATAGCAGGATCAAGGCTAGACAGATGATGCTTACCTCATTCCTCTTCTTCTCAATGAGCGCCTGGATGTTCAAACTGTCCCACTCGCTGTGGCAGTGGATTTTGAGGGCCTTGAGGTCCAGACCGTAGGAGGGAGCGCGGAGGAGAGGCTCCTTCTGGACTATCTGAGGAGGGAAATACACTCTTAGTTTATCTATTTGGGAAGAGAACCAAGTGACCCCGGAACGCAAAGACCATGTAAAGGAACAGGGCGGGCGGTTTGTTGATAGATACAATCTCACTCCAAATCCCGTTTCAATTGTTATTGACGTCTGCTTCTGACTGGACATCTTAAAGACTCGGATAGGCAAATTCGGTTATTGACTGGTTATAGACAAAGATCCAAATGAAGGTAGCAACCAAGATAGAATATTAACGTCTTACTACAACATAGTTAAACGTCTGTTAAACACTTGTCTTAAAAACTGTCAACTGCAAAACGGCATTTGACGGTGATATAAGAGTCGTTAAGCAGTTAAACTTTTTTAGACAGGTGTTCAACGGATGTTTAACATTTTGTGGTTGACGGTTAACCGTCGTTTCAGCGTTAGTCTACTTACCTCAATAGTGGTAAGAGTGACCATAGGCTTCGGCTTGTTGTCGCCCATGTTCGCGTGGTTGGCCAGGAAGTCGATCACGAAGGATGTGATGCCAGCGTAGCGCATGAAGGCCCCAGCTCCAGACCTGGTTAATTGTCATTTGTATCGCCGAGCAATGATATCCCCACAGCCAGCCAGCCAAAGCCAGCCAGCCAGTCACAGCCAGCCAGCCAGTCACAGCCAGCAATATTTTATTTTTATTTATTTATTTATGTTCAGGCTACTTTGGCCCATAGATAAATACCTTACAAACTAACATAGATAACAACTAAAAACAATTTGCGTTAGTACATAGAAACTTAAGCCTATGTTAGTAAAAACTTCACTTCACTGTGCACTACGTGATTGTGCGTTCTGGTGGCACTTGTCCGCGGAAGCGACGGAACGCCACACCCTTCGGCCAAAAGTCCTCCTCCATGACGAGATGCAGAAAACACGTTGGTACACGCACCACGAACGCCCTAAAGTTGACGTTGCGGCGCGATTCCAATAACTGCACTCTCGGCGTGTACTTGGTCTTCTGGCGCACGTACTCGACGATGTCCTCAGCCTTAGTGGTGTAGTGTAGGCGGGAGATATACACCGGAGTGTTCGGCATGGCAGCACGTATAGTGTTGGGCTCCGCAGGAGCCTTGCCACAGCGGTTCTTGTTGGCTCGTTGACGGCGCTTCCTCCTTTGCACCGTCACGAAGCCATCATCATCAACTGCCCGTTTTGGTGCCTTTTCAAGCACGGGCTTACTATGAGCCTTAGGGGCACTCGCGGCGATGCTAGCAAAATCCCTTTGAGGGGGAGCCACCAGGACTGTAGACACTGGTAGCGGGACGGGGCCAGGGGTACGTGCGGCGCTGCTCGGAGGAGCCGCGGTGACAAGAGCGGGGCTGCGGGGCACGCAGGCGGGGCGCACTGCAAGCTCAGCAATCGACGGTTGCGCCGGCGACGAAACTGCTGACGCGGAATTCGACGACGATAAATCGAGGCCGGCTCCGCGACACGAGTTTACGTTTGACGCATCGGCAGGTGATCTAATTACCGCCACACTGTTGCGCAATTCGCTCACTTCCTTACGCAAATCAGATACGGTGTTGTGGGATGCATCTAATTTCGTTAGCACATCCGCCAGGCGGGCCTTCAGAAAGACAATGTCCTTCAAAAGGCTGGTTACGTCGACGTGGTCGAAGGTGACGGGAGGCAGCTTGTGTAGCTCCTTCGCCACAAACGTGGGCACGTCGTCTGGGTCGGTCTCCTTGAACAGCGTGATAATATCCTGCAGGCTCTTCTTAGTTCCGTCACGCCGGCGGGACACCATCTGTTCGCGCTTGTTCAGCACACTGAACAATAACAACTTGGCAGCAGCTATGTCGTCCTCGCTGAAGTTCGTTGCACAGATCTGGATAGCGGACACCTCGTCCATCACGTCCAGCTTTTGTTGCAGGAACGCCAGCAGCTCATTCGCCACTAGTTCGGTACTCATGGCGGGTAAATTACGAGCGACAGCTTGCGCTGCGCTAATCGAAATAAAGAAATTGTAAACACGTCCGCATCGATACGCGGCTCAAGCGAGACTCAATAGCCAGCCAGCCATAGCCAGCCGGCAACAGCCATTCAGCAATAGCCAGCCAGCAACAGCCAGCCAGCAACAGCGAGCCAGACATAGCCAGCCAGCCAAAGCCAGCCCGTTAGCCAGATAAACTTCTGGGACTGTAGCATAGATTCATCCTACTACTATTATAAAGGCGAAAGTTTGTAAGTATGGATGTATGGATGTTTGTTACTCTTTCACGCAAAAACCACTGAACGGATTTGGCTAAAATTTGGTATACAGATAGTTTATAACCTGGATTAACACATAGGATAGTTTTTATCCCGATTTTATGTTCCCGTGGGATAATTTTCGAGTTGTAGCGGGTGAAGCCGCTGGCAACAGCTAGTAATTACATAAAGTAATTTGTCTGAGTCAAAAAAAAAAAAAAAAAAGAAATGGCATCTGTCCAAGGCTACTTCATTAATTGCATGCGCCGTCAACTGGTTTGCGTTGGCCCTAAACTGATATTTTAGGTCCTGGGTTGGTGCCATTTTGCCACTCGTTAACCCTGTCCTTACGCCAGTATTAAGTCAATAGCTGGTGAACTGCTATGCTATTCTCTAAATCACATCGCTGAATTCTACGATGTCCTCTTCGACGAGACGGCTTTGAGATTGTCCGATCGTGCAGCACGTGCGGTGAACGCTAGTGTCACTGTCAGATTAGTGCATCTTAACTTTAGTCCCAGCTTGTCTTCAGCGCTGCGGCCGCTCTGTCACAAAGCTGTGTTTATAGAGAATAGCACTGCTGGATCGTATACAGGTGGAATTTTTGAACTGGGCGTAGATGGCTATATCCGAAACTATGAGGAGGAAAAACGTTAAAAGGAGTCTCGAGGCCGATTTTGACGAAAAATAAAACTGCATCATTGGATTTTAGAAAAATCAATAATCCTGACCAGGAATCGAACACGCTGATTGTGGAATAAAAACACACCTTGTATTATTACACCATTCGATAGTGTTGCTAATAAGGATCAAATTCTGGGAAGTAATCATATACGGCCATTATACTCACAATTTATACTTATCAATGCCCCCAATTTCGTTGAGCATATGGGGGTCAAAGATGTAGCAGATGGTCTTAGCTTGGCTGCCGCTGTCGGGGGCTGGGGGGTGACCCCAGATGAGGAAGTGGAGGTCTTCTCCAATGGTCAGAATCTGCATGTAGGTCTGACCTTGACGCTTTTGCATCAACCTAGGGCAAAGGAAATGTGGACAGTAATATAGAAAGGGAGAGTTATTTATAAAGGAGTTGAAGAAACACATGAGCAATGATACTGTCCTCGACTTTTCCGGTTGTAGGTCGCGGATACGAACACTTCCAGGCGCTTTTTTTATTATACTTTGATATTCCACTGCTGAGCAACGGCCACCTCCATATCCTTACAAATCCATGTCATCTTGCGTTGCGGAGTTTCTTGCCCGTTCTTCTCCATAGAGATCTACTTCTTGGAACGGGCATCTATGGCACTTTCACAGTTTTTAAGTCTTGTCTGTAGCATCATAACTTTTTAGTGTTTTATTACATTTTGTCTATGACAATTCAAAAGTGCCTGTAACTGGCCTACTTGAAATAAAGGCTTTGATTTAGATTTTTGATTTTGATCTTGCCACTTCTTTTTGGGCCGGCTTAAGTGGCCTCGGGCACATTATGTAGGTAATCTATTTCATCACCACTTCTCTCAAAACGGTGTATGCAAACATCGTGAAGAAACCGACATACGAGTATGTCCTAGAACTAAACATTCGAAGGCATGTGATATCTACGAAACCGCACTAGACACGCGTTGTGGATGCCCACTTCCTCTTACAGAGAGTAGGCCTGTGTCCCAGAAGTGGGGACAAATAAGTTGATCATGCAAAATGCACAGAAACCGAGTATCGGTGTAGTGACTGAGCGATCCCCTGTTGCCATGTGTGTCGCGGTTTCGTCAAGGAATTAAAATTTACACTGTCAGACAAAACCTGTCTAGTGGTTCTACTTACATCATAAGGTCGTGATCAACCAGAAAACTTAGAGTAGACAGTCTCACGACCGCGGCATCAAGCTGAAGACTTACATCATCAGATCCGTATCCTTGACGTTATCAGGTGGCTTCGCCAGCAGCACCTCGTCTGTCTGCAACATCTTGACGGTATACTTCGTGTCCTGATAGAAGAATGAGGGGAGCAGCTGGTGGAGTTGAAGACTTGGCTTGCCTGGGAGAGAATGAGGGTGAGATTTCTTTTTTTTAAACATTGCCTCGCCCTAAGAATTTCTTCTGTATGGGTGCGTGGCTAAATAATTACAGCCGCACAGGCCGATCTTCCGGGTTAAGCCGCGCTCGCCAAGGTTGGTCTGTGAATGGGTGACCATCTGTCATAGCGAGTTTCCTCCGTGCCTCGGAAAGCACGTAAAGCCGTTGGTCCCGGCTGTCATGTGTAGATCTTTAACAGTCGTTACTGTTAGTCAAAAGCTCATAAGTCTGACAACCAGTCTTACCATGGTGTATCGTATTAACCAGTTACTGGGTTGTCGAGATCAGATAGTCATTCGCTCCATGTAAAATACTGATATTCAGCTACATCCGGTTTGACTGGAAGCCGACCGAGTTGGAAAAAGGCTAGGCAGATGATGATGTTTGGAGAGCAGTGGAGATGAAACAAATAACGGCAAGTTTTGTGCTTTTCTCCATTAGAACCCTTGGAAGTTGGGGCCTTCACAACTGGGCCAATACTGCTCTATGTCATAACGGCTAGCATAGGTACCTAAAAAAGTTTTCACTTCAAAAAACTGTTTACATTACCTTTATAGCACTTCAAGGCAACCATACACTGCCTATAATAATTGTCGCCAGTGTCTATTACTTCATCCACATCTCTCTTGAAGAACTCAGCGGGAGTCTTTTCATCGAGGAGTGCGCGGCAGACCACGGCTATACAAGCAGTTTGGGTACCTGGCGATGAACGAATAAAAATGAAGAACAAAGAAAAAGATTACTAAGAAAAAAGTGGCTTAAGCTAACGTTGGGCTTTCGGGTGGCGAGTAATGGGTAGCTCGCCATCTCATCAAGAACCAGGCCTAGATAGACGGCGCGTAGCATTTCACAATCGCCTCTTAGAGCTTTGAAAAGTCTGACACTGGCTCCCTATAAGGTTTAAACGCCTTCCGGAGTCGCAAGGCACTTTTAAAAAGGACACCGCGCCCCTGGGACGCAAAGGGCGACTGCCAGAACAGTGTGGTTTTTTAGTAAATAAGAGTCTGATAGTCTTTTCCGCTCCACACAGCGCGGGAGGACTCATTTATTTGTTTATTCTTAAGTTTGTATTTTTAGAGGGTAAGTATTGTACGAAACTCATGATTCAATAATTCTTCAATAAATCTGATTGGAAGCTACATTCATTCTGAGTGATAAATTAGACTTACGAGTACCTATATTATGCACAATGCCTGAGCTATCTCAATGTTTCTCTAGCAAGTCGGATTCGGAGTTTTAGAAGTCGGAAAATGCAACGCGGTGGGCCGGAGACCTGGCAACCAATGGGGAAGAAAAGTTCTCTCATGGCTACCACGGACCGGAAGACGCAGCGTAGGCCTCCCACTAGGTGGACCAACGACATCGTGAGAGTCGCGGACAACTGATGGATGCAATAATAGCGAATTTATGTTCGGTGTGGCGGTCTAAGGGGGAGGCCTATGTTCAGCAGTGGGCGTCTTTTGGGTGATGATGATGTTGATGATGGGTCGGAGACCAAAATTTAATATAATAGGTATACTAACCGCAATACGTGGCGGAGTATTTCTTGGAGTTGCATCCGATACTTCCTTGAAGCATCATCTTATTCTTATCCACCTGACTGAAGTTGTGCCAGATCTGAAAGAATAAAATTGAACCGATTTTTGAGTTGGGAATGATTCAAATACTAGCAGTCCATCGTGGACAAAAGCACCACAAGCTACTTGCAACCTGTGGTGAAGACTGAGCATTCACATTGGTGATGGTAGACCCCACCAGGACCGCTTAGCTGGGGACCACCATCGAGTCATCCTGTCAGAGTCCGGCGCCAAATAATTTGAACTCTGATCCGTCGGTGCACAGGATTTCCAGTTCCTTTTGGGTGTGCTTGTTCTATCTTAGCATAAGCAATACCATTTTAATTAGATAATAAAGATGTTAAAAAAAGTAGGAATATTCGTATCTGATGATGAGTTTCGAAGACAGATAGCAGAACTCTTTAATAAATGACAGCAAATCAAATGCCATTGCTCCTAGCACAGGGGGAAAGGGCTCATAATATCACCAAGTATCCAGTTCAAACTAATTAAATGATAAATTACTGAAAACTAGATGAGGTGTTTCGTACCTGACTCCTCTAAGAAGAAAGTCACAGTCTCTTTTAAAGTCCAGACATTGTTTTGCTCAGGTCATACGAGGACCATATAGCAGATGGTCTCGTGAGGAAAGAACCACACAGATGTGAGTGGACCTATCCAGTCAGTGCCAGTATTTGTCGGTTATTTATTAGCCAGTTATCCAAGACCCACCTTCTTCAACTTGGAGACCTCAGGCGGTGGCTTCTTCGTGATCTCCTCCAGCAGTATCCTGGCCAGCCTGGGCCGAGGGTGGCGCTTCCGAAGGTACGGGGGCTTCCAAGGTCTGGTGATCAGGTCTGGGCGGTCTATCACCTGTTTGCAAGGAAGTATATGAATATATGAAACTAACGGTTTGAGTGAAGGGTGATGCTGAGAAAAAGACTGCTGATATGAAGACAAGTATTCAAGGAAATTACAAGAATCACTCAACGAGGGGAAAGTAATGGTGGCCCAGTGGTATCGGCCCCGACTTACGAGTTTAAGGTCCAAGGGTTCCAAAGTTATATTTTTAAACGCAATAACGCCTGCGTCGCGTCTTCGCAAAGATATTTTTAAAGAAACGAAAAATTTTTTGTTGCGAGCAGGGTTCGATCCTGCGTCTTCTGGATAGGTACTCCAGACGCCTTAACCACTAGGCCATCGCAACCACTACTCACAACGCTGAATTTCTCGTTCCCTTGTTTTTCTAACGCTGTTTACACGTTGCGCCATCTATTGGTAATGTTTCAAACTACTTACCAACCAACACGTCTGATATTGCAATCAAATCAATGCTGTATTAGAGAGCGACTTCTAAACTAAAGTTATATTTTTAGACGTAGGATCGAACCCTGCTCGCAACAAAAAATTTTTCGTTTCTTTAAAAATATCTTTGCAAGGGTTCCAAGTTTCAAAACCAGTCAGACACATTACTATGTGTCATTATTCCATCATCACTGCTCTCAAAACGATGAAGGAAAACATCGTGAGGAAACCGCGCAGTATGTCTTAGAACCAAAAATTCGAAGACATGTGACATCTATTAACCCGCACTGGGCCCGCGTGGTGGATTACGCTGTGTCCCAGCAGTGGGAACATTAGGCCAATGATGATGATGACTCAATGAGCAATGTAGAAAGCTATGCTTGTAGGATCTTTACGTGATAAAATCCAGAACTAGCTGAGGATATTAGCCAAAAAACCAAAGTCACCGACATAGCTCTTAAAATTTACAAGTTGAAAATGACAATGGTCAGGCTTCAAATCGCTTCTAGAACTAATAACCGATGAGGAAAAAAGTTCTCTTGAGGAAGACGCAGCGTAATGCAAACCTCCCACTAGATGGACCGACGACAACGTGAGAGTCGCAAGCAACTGATGAATGATAGTGGCTGATTGTCGTTCAGCAGTGAACGTCTCCCAGCTGAAAATGATGACGATGATTGAAGGAAATAAATTGGTATAAAGATAGGAGATACATGAATATTATGATGACACTACTCACTATAGGAGGCGGTCTCTGTGGCGGTGGAGGTGGATGCCACGGCTTCGTTTTGAACTTGACCTTCGTGATCTCAGGCCATCGTCTCTTGAAGCGCATCTTTCTGGCTAAGGCTCGCTGCTCGATCTCTCTGGTGATGTTATATTTATGTTAGTTCAATATCTTCAAAAGCCAGGTTGCCTGATTGTCGGTCTTCTGTAGAATGTACTTCGGAGAGTGTGCGCATGATCTTTACTATCTAATCCCACCGGCCCCCTTCTAGCATTGGACATCTAGATGTTTTGGTAATTACTTTACTATCCACACTTGGCTGCCATTCCATCAATTCGCAGTAAGCGCTTTCAATCTTTCTTCATAATGCGCACAGCAAAAGAGGCGCTATAGCCACGCTGGTACTAAAGTTTGCTATTCACTAAGCTACAGTCAGCGACACTAGTGCTCACCGCTCACGCTGAACGACCGAACGATATCAAAGCCTTTTCGAAGAGCACACCGGCAAGTCGAACGATGAGACTTTTTTATAGAGTATATCATAACTGGTCGCGGTATTTTTTTTCTACCAAAAAAAGAAATTGACTTACTTTGCGTCCCTGTGTCCGATCGTGGAAAAGGACCGGTGGTTTTTGCTATAATATTATTGGCAGATGATCAATCTGGGGCCGTATTACAACGTCTTACTTAATCCAGGCTTATTCCGGCGAGTGAAAGTAACAAAGCTAATACAAGTCGTCTAGCGCCATCTCGTTCACTCACTTGAACAAGCCTGGTTTTAAGACGTTGTAATAGCCCCCCTGGTCTGGCTAATAAAACATTAAAATCACTCACTCTCTCAAAATCATCGAAGCTGTCTTCTCCGGCTCTGACTCTTCTTGCACTTGTGGCTCTTCTTTTAAAATCCTCGACTTCGTATTCTTGTCATCCTTGATGTCTTTTATTGTGCTCTTTTTTCTTTCTAAAATTTAGAACGAACAGTTCTAAAAACTGTGTAACATCCGTTGCGCTTACGCCGATAATTATAATGAAAGGATAAGGCGTCGTTCAAGGGCACGCGGCGCGTGAAGCGTGGCGGTCAGCCGAAAAAACCAACATACGGCAATGTATTAAAGCGTTCAAAGAAAGGCAGCAAAAGAAGAAGAACAATTTCTCGCGTCAACGAACGCTTCACCCCGCCGCGCGTCGTATATCGGGCGAAGCGTGCTTCACGTCTAAGTTTCGCCGCACACGGGCCACTGGCCACAACCACAAAACGCCACCACGAGAAGTTAGAAGCGGCCACAGAGCGCGACAGCCACTTGTGGCCGCTGGCTGCTACTTTTTTTAACCAATGCATCACTGAGGTAAGAGAGAGGGGTGCGGAATCGCGCGAGTGGCGGCGTGTGGCGGCGTTTAGTGGCCGGTACGGGCCACAAGAAGTGAGCGACGGTGATTGTAGCATGTGGTGGCCACCGGCGTCAACCGTGTGCGGCGAGTCCATATAAAATGTATGAAAACTACAAGAAATATGGGCCACGTGTGCGGGAGCCCTAACACAGCGTCCTGCGCCAGAAATCAAACATACGCGTGTGAATCCGCTTCTCCTTGAACGACGACAGCGCATCAACCTGTCTCAATCTGTCAAATTTATTTAAATAGGGTTTCAAATTTCTCACAATAGTGGTTAATGTGCGATTGGTAAAATTTTACAGATTGGGGTAGGTTGATTAGCATGCGTCTGTACAGCACTGTATGTTTGTGTTTGTGGCGGCCCGCTCCGCCACAAGAATGTTTGATTCAACGCTAATCTCAAATGCAACTTCGTCGAATTGTTTTTTTTTTATGTTGGCTAGTCAACATCACTCTACGACCAATAGGAGCTGGTAAAACCGCGGGGTACAACTATTATTAATACAATACAGTCCAATTAGTGTAGTCTTACCTTTTTCAGGTTTGAGAACAGTCATTTCCTTTTCATCCTTCTTGGGTCCTTTCTCCTTATCTTGTTTTGTTTTAGACTCGTGGTCACCAGCGCCTGCGCCGGCGGCCGTCGACGCCCTGAAGAATAAGTACAGCGTATTAGATTGATGGCAGGGTTAGCGCAATGCTCGATTGATTGATAAGCATAGCGTTTCGCGTGTTAGATTCAAACACGGAAGAAATTATCTACAAACAGTTCCGAGTCTGGTTGATGTGAGTTTTAAGGCTTTGCCAAACACAGAGCTCAATTTGGCGCGACGGTAGCTTGGCGTGGGACTTGACACGCCAAGAGAGCCTTGATGCAATGACAAAAGATGGCGCGGTGTGACATGATCGCTTGGCGTTTCTACGGCAACCGGCACACAAGACGCGATGCTGATGGGGCGCGAGCCCGTGGCGTGTTTCTTACAATGTGACTATCACGCCGCTTACGACTCGACAGACGCCACGCTAAGCGTGTAATTACAGTGGCAGCGGGGCGGGTAGCGGAATCCGCTGGCGGGTAACGCAAACACATAGTTTTTGACTAAGGTGCACCAAGTGCAGGCGGGGCTTTTTGAGCGGAAATCTAGTCTGTATCGTGACCCGCCACCCGCTCTCGCTGTCCGCCCTGCGCCACTGTAATTGCACCCTAACGTCGGAGAGGCAACATTTTACAAAAAAAAAACCTCTTTCACCTGTCCTTGTATCAATTCATGAGTGGTCGTCTTGCATGTCTTCTTTCATACTTGTCTATTACTGATCATATCAGCAGTCTCCTTCTTTATATTATACTAGCTTCTGCCCGCGACTTCGTACGCGGACCCTGTTGCTTATGCCAGCGACAACGGGTCGTCAAAATCGAAGATCTGAAAAGTCTGATACCCAATTCAAAGAGCCCGGGTAAAAAAAATTAATGGGAGTTTGGCCAGTAGAGTAAAATTCTTACTCATACATTCATCGTCATCGAAAATCAGTCCTGAACAGTTACCGCCTTCACTGCGTGGAGGTACTAAGTTTATGTTAATTAATAATTATACAGTGAAATTAGTGATAGCTTTGACTTCCACATCAGGTGTTCCAAATCTTCAATTTTTGTACATCTGATCAGGCTGACTAACTTTGCTAAGACGTCATTCCTTTATATGTTATAGTGTAGCTGGGCTCTTGGTGTTCCACATCAGTTGTTCCAGATCTTCAATTTTTATACGTCAACAGAGACTGCTCATCACGCTGAACAATTTTGCTAAGACGTCATTCCTTTATACAGGGTGACTTTTTTACCACCGTCCAAAATTTTTCTATGCATTAGGTATCAATCACTAAAACCATTTTTGAAAAAAAATCGATACGTCAAATTGTCATATTAAATCATTTTCTTATCCGCTCTGTGTGGTCACTAAGCTAAACGTTAATAATTAATAACACTTGCCGACGCATGAAACGGGCAGAGCGCACCCCGCTGACCCCCCGCCCCGCCCCGCTACACCTGAGCGACACATCACAGCGCGGTGTCCAGATTCATCAACTTTTTATAGATAACATTGAGACGTGATATCTCGATATTTTTGTATTGACTGATACAAAAAGAAAAAACACGTATTCAATGATTTTCGCCAAAGATTAATATATTAAAATTTGGATGGTGACTAAAAAATCACCCTGTATGTTGTAGTGTAGCTGGGCTCTTGGAATTCCACAACAGATGTTCCAGACCTTCAATTTTTATACATCAACAGAGAGTGCTCATCAGTATGAGCAACTCTTGCTAAGACGTCATTCCTATATATGTTATAGTTCAGATGGGCTTTTGGTGTTCCACATCAGGTGTTGCAGATCTTCAATTTTTATATGTCAACAGAGAGTGCTCATCAGGCTGAACAACTTTCCTAAGACTTCATTCTTTTATATGTTATAGTGTAGCTGGGCTCTTGGAGTTCCACATCAGGTGTTCCAGATCTTCAATTTTTATATGTCAACAGAGAGTGCTCATCAGGCTGAACAACTTTGCTAAGACTTCATTCTTTTATATGTTATAGTGTAGCTGGGCTCTTGGAGTTCCACAACAGGTGTTCCAGATCTTCAATTTTTATACGTCACCAGAGAGTGATTGTCAGGTTGAACAACTTTGCAAAGGCGTCATTCCTTTATATGTTATAGTGTAGCTGGGCTCTTGGAGTTCCACAACAGGTGTTCCAGATCTCTAATTTTTATACGTCAATAGAGAGTGCTCATCAGGCTGAACAACTCTTGCTAAGACGTCATTCCTATATATGTTATAGTTCAGCTGGGCTTTTGGTGTTCCACATCAGGTGTTCCAGATCTTCAATTTTTATATGTCAACACAGAGTGATCGTCAGGCTGAACAACTTTGCATTTTGCTGTGGGGAAATGCAGCCGACATTCAGGCTATATTTGTGCTGCAGAAAAGAGCCATTCGAGCAATTTACAACCTAGGTAGCAGGCATTCACTGAAGGATAAATTTAAGGAAATAAATATAATGACAGTTGCATCTCAATACGTGTATGAAAATTTGATTTTTGTTAAAAAGAATATTAATCTTTACACAAAATATAGCGACATTCATAGCATAAATACAAGAAACAAGGACTTGCTAAAAGTACCCGCGAGTAGGCTCCATAAAATTAGTAATTCGTTTAAATGCCAAAGTGTACGTTTCTACAACAAACTCCCAAACCATATTAAAGAACTAAGCCTAAACAAATTTAAATCAGTTATTAAACAGCAACTATGTAAAAAAAGTTACTATAAAATCAAAGAATATCTTGATGACAAAATGGCCTGGGAGTAAGCTGCTCCAATGCACCCTCAAGCATCAATTATAGTTTTTTCTAGTTTTCGTCAATCGCTTTTAATAAACTTTTAATGACTTTTTATGATTTTTTTGATAATGTGAGGAATATGTGGTATCAGAGGTTGTTTAGCTCCTTACGTACTGAGTTGAGCTTCCATTCTCTGACACATGCTTGCACTGACTGAACAGGTCTACTTAAAGCTTTTCTTTGCAGTTCTTTCTTAAAAACACCATTTAATACAAGAATCTACATAGTTCTCACATGTATTGACGAAACAATTTTCCGATTGTTAAACCATTATTTACTGATTTTTTTGAAGTGAAAACTTCTTTAGCGGCGTTGTACACTTTTTCTGTAATGGGTAAAAAATTTAAAACTCGCGTCAGGGTCACGTGACCCTGATCGAAAATGAGTAAGACGTCATTCAAATTAGTTAATTTCATATCTGTACTACTCCAGTTTTAAAATAAAACATAGTAACAAAAAAGTTTTCACTTCTACCGGCACTCCTGGAGTGCAACCTTTTTTTTTTATATACAATCTGACATGTACGATTTTTTTTTATATACAATCTGACATGCATATTTTTTTTCTTTTTATATTTTTTCTTTTCTTTTCCTTTATATACAAACTGACATGTATGATTATTTTATATTTTTATACAAACTGACATTACTTTATTTTTACATGACATTTTAATTATTTATTTTATTTAGTATTGTGAATGCGAGAACCTATGTGGGCCAAGCTGTCGTTTTTTTATTTATTTATTCATTATGATTGTCTGACAGTTTGAGTAACTTAAGCGGCATAAACAAGTCCTTTCTTTGGTATTGTTCGTCGTGTCGCTGAGCTCCTTGTGTTATAAGTTGAGCTCCACGATAACTGACAAATGCTTGCACTGACTGGACAGGTCCACTCAAATTTGTGTGGTTCTTTCTTCAAAAGACCATTTCAGACATTGCCTGCATGGTCCTCGTATAAACTGTTCTACATTTATATGTCTGGACTTTAAAAGAGACTGTGACCTCTGAGTTTGTTTCGGATGTTTCTTCTCAGAGTAGTCAGGTACGAAACACCGGCCCCTCCTAGTTTTATGAAAAGACGTGTAAAAGTGTTGATATAACCGACTTGCATAAATAAACATCATTTCATTTCAAAGCCGTCATTCCTGATTATGTTATAGTGTAGCTGGGCTCTTGGTGTTCCACATCAGGTGTACCAGATCTTCAATTTTTATACATCAACAGAGAGTGCTCATCAGGCTGAGCAACTCTTGCTAAGACATCATTCCTATATATGTTATAGTTCAGCTGGGCTTTTGGTGTTCCACATCAGGTGTTCCAGATCTTCAATTTTTATAATCATGTCAACAGAGAGTGATCGTCAGGTTGAACAACTTTGCAAAGACGTCATTCCTGTATATGTGATAGTGTAGCTGGGCTCTTGGTGTTCCACATCAGGTGTTCCAGTTCTTCAATTTTATATGTCAACAGAGACTGCTCATTGGGCTGAACAACTTTGCAAAGACGTCATTCCTGTATATGTTATAGTGTAGCTGGGCTCTTGGTGTTCACATCAGGTGTTCCAGATCTTCAATTTTTATATGTCAACACAGAGTTATTGACAGGCTGAACAACTTTGCTAAGACGTCATTCCTATATATGTTATAGTGTAGCTGGGCTCTTGGAGTTCCACATCAGGTGTTCCAGATCTTCAATTTTTATATGTCATCAGAGAGTGATCGTCAGGCTGAACAACTTTGCTAAGACGTCATTCCTATATATGTTATAGTGCAGCTGGGCTCTTGGAGTTCCACATCAGGTGTTCCAGATCTTCAGTTTTTATACGACAACAGGGAGTGCTCATCAGGCTGAACAACTCTTGCTAAAACGTCATTACTGTACCTATATGTAATAGTGTAGCTGGGCTCTTGGAGTTTCACATCAGGTGTTCCATATCTTCAAATTTATTTTCTCAGCAGAAAATGCTCATCACGCGGAACAATTTTTGCTATGGCGCTATTTTTGTATCTCTTATAGTTTAGCTGATCTATTGCAGTCCTGCATCAGGTGTTCAAGTTTCCAAGATAAATTATAGCCTATATGTTGCCCAGACTTAATAGCTATACAACAAAAAAAACAATCTAATCCGTCCAGTAGTTCCGAAGATTAGCGTGTATGGTATGGAGTAACTTCTCCCGTTTTCCTAACATTTCCCTTCACTGCTCTGCTCCTATTGATTTTAGCGTGATGAAAAGTATACTATAACCAGCGCAGGAGTATGAAAAATAATTGTACCAAGTTTCGTCAAAATCCGTCGAGTAGTTTTTGTTTCTATAACGGTTATACAGACAGACAGACAGACAGACAGACAGACAATAATTTTATTAATTGCATTTTTGGCATCAGTATCGATCCCTAATCACCCCCTGATAGTTATTTTGGAAATATATTTCATGTACAGAATTGACCTCTCTACAGATTTATTATAAGTATAGATATAGAAGATAGATAGATAGATAGATAGATAGAATAGATAGATATAGATGTATAGATCATACGAGTACTTCATTTTCATTTTCCCATTTTAGTGTAGCGGCCTTTTGACCAACGTCAGCAATTTGTGTTTTTGAGCGCAGTGTGGTGTTGCGTACACGGACTGTTAGTGGTCTGTTTTTCACGACCAGTGGTCCACATAGGGAGAGGTCTTTGCCCAGCAGTGGGATGAAGTAGACTACCTAGCGGTATCAGTATCATTCATCACAATCTTGGCAGTAAACCGGGTCTTTGATCTGCGTGGTTGGAGAGACGCTACGGCCTCCTTCAAGGACGCGCAGAGCGTCGGGCGGCGCGAGCAAATATTCGTCAATTGAAGCTGCTTCTACTACGACGCTCTAGTACATTGTCGTATATTTGTTTCCGGCGACCTGACCCGCGCAACGCGCTGCCTGACGACTGACGCGTCCTTGGACGAGATTTACAGCGTTCTCACGATTGGTTTGGTAGGTTCCTGTGTCCGATTCAGCAGCGGTATAAGCTGTGTCACCAATGTATGGACTGCCCGAAAGACACGGCGGAGAATATCGTGGAAGACTCCACGTTTGAGCGAAGCAGTTTGCACGTTTTAATATTTTTTTAAACTTACTTTTTCTCCTTGTTTGGCATGATGAGCGGAGACTGAATCAACAGATAGAATCTTCTTTAAAGTTGTTATGCTTATAACGACATCGAAAATATCAAAAAATACTTTTTTTTACTTTCGTTTTCCTGAAAATGGACGATAGATCATTAATATAATAATAATATTAATCCAAGAAATATTTAATAGTAACCGAACTGTTTCGTGTGCGACCTTGCCGGTGTGAGCAATGGCATAGCGCGGGGCAAACAGCGATAAAATCAAATGTTTGATACACGCCACGAGGCGCCGTCAGTGGCGAAATCACGTACTTATAAAGTAATTTATGTGTAACTCGCAACGCTCAACGCTATCCTTTTTTTTGTGGCGAAATCATCAAACGACTCCTCCCCGTCAGATGACCCGTAACTGCAAAGGGCAGGGCTATTGTAGGACACCGTGGACTTTAGTCAGATACGAGTCTGACAGTCCCTCCCGTCTCGCTTTGGGCGGGTGGATTAATTTTATGATTTTACCAAGAAGAAAATATATAAGTAAATCTTTTCTTACCTTTATTTTTTTTGTTATTATAATATTTCTTAATTTTTATAGCAAAATAGCAACATCTTTGTTCACCACATTTCACTATTTTGTGTCCATGGATTGACGTTATTTTTTTCGTATTTTGACAACGTTCTAATTTTTTTGTTTTAAGTATTTTGTGCCTGTACATTTTTATAGATTGAAAAAGGTTTCATAACAAGAAGGCATGAACATTTTTATCACCATGGTGCTCCTTTTTTCGACCTGTATTTGATTTTAAGTGTTGGGCAGTGGCATTTAAGTTTAATTTACCTTTTTGTTAAAACTTAACGCTCGTGCAAATGGGCTCCTAAGGCGAGGCTCGAGGGCTTGGACTCCACGAAATAAAATAAATATTTCAAAGTAAAACTTTCGTAGGTAACTATTTAAAATCCCATAAAATATTTATCATATTATTTAAAAACCTTTATGAGATTTTTTGAGTAGGTACTGAAATTATTAAATATTATTAGAACATGAACAGTTACGAAAAATCACATGACCAATAACAAAACGTATACATTTTAATCACCTGACTCCGTCATTCATATGTTTTGATGTTGCCAAGTTAATAACTTTACCTGCAGTTAAGGGAAAATTTCAAAATTTTGGAGTAATGATTACTTGAAATAATTATAAATACTTGACTTGTTATAGATCCAACCATTAATGTGAATGTGCAAGATAGACACGGAGAATTTTGAACTTATTATAATTATGTAATTATTTTGTGGACCGAATGGATTTCCCACCCGCATGCAAAATACGCGGTAGACGTGGAGTTCCGAGATTTCAGCTCGCTAAAAAATACAATAATTTACATTCAATTATTTGTCATGACTGTTTTATCACCAGAAACGCTATCTATCATTTAAATCTATTTACAAATTATATGTAAAATAAATAACAGAATTGGATAATAATTTTAAAGTTTTAATATTCAAGTCTTTATCATAGCGCTTTTGTATTCTACTCCATTCCTATAAATTGTATTCTATACTTATTTTTAATTGATTTATCTTTTGAACCTTGCTTGCAGTTAAATAAAGTAACATTATTCCCATTTTTATGAAACTTGGCTTCATTTTATCGGGTAAACAATTCCTATTTCGGCAACACTGCAATTCACCTGTCTTTTCATTCATGGACAAACTGTAAACTGACACCTGTCAAGACTGTCATAAATAGAATTTTTTTGTTCGTAAAATTCGTGATTTTCGACGAAATATTTTTAGTTTTTATTCCCATAAAACTTTAATTAAAGATGTCGGAAAACAAGGAAGTGGACAAAGCCAACTTGGACCCAGAATTGGACGATTTACTTGAGAGTGAGTTGTTTAAATTTTGTCAAATTCGTCCATGGTCATATTACACAACTCATAACCTAACAATGGCTTAAATTGTAAATATTTGATTGAACATTTTACGTTTGAGGTTGTAGGTAGAATAATCGATTGAACGATAACATTGTTATACCATAATAAATTAACGTCATTTTTATTACGATTTCAAATTTTCAACACTCATTTCACAAAACAATAAAACCTTATTTTATGCGTGTGGATTCATTCATACATGTTCTTTTGCTTCCAACAGAGTTTGAACCCAATAATCTCAGATCAAAGAAATAGGAAATCCTATTTCTTTGATCTGAGATTATTGGCCAATAATGATGTTATTATTGTATTTCCCATAATAGTCGCCAATTCCACCTAAATCTTTACTAACAGGGAACAATCAATTAATTATTTATGCTATGAGCCATTTTGGTACAGTGTCCAGTTTAGTCCTAGTAGCCACTGGGCCACTATCGGTCAAACTTGCCATCTAGAGATTTGCCTGTTTGGTACTGGACATTATAAATGAGTAGTAGGTTCTAACCTAGACAGGCTTTTTTACTTCTCTCTTAAAAATCACTGCTCTCAAAGCTAAAACTGTTAGCCTTCGCTATCGTATTGCTAGACAAAGGCATATCTTCATGAATTCCAATTTATTCCCGAACTAAAGTGGACCACTGGTTGTCATCATCAACATCTCCCACAATCTTCGGAAAACTGAAAAAAAGTATGAAAGCGGGATGCTCCAGATCCAAAAAATAAAAATATGACATCCTGCTGAAGACCCACGTCTAAGCTCCTTCAACGGAGAGGAAGCCTTTGTCACAGCAGTGTGACCATTATCAATTAAAACACCTTTTTAGAGGCTATTGCGCCCAATGCCAAAATTTCAAAAGAACGGAGACAGTGTGAGTAACGCTTGTGTGGTTATATTATGACAATTTAATCATACATTTTATTGTAATTATAAATACTAACTCATTAGTAATGATCCAACCAAATGCATTATTACTTAATTACTCACACAAGCGTAATGAGTATGATGAAATTAGGTACTTTCCGCATAGTGAAATAAAACTAGTCATGGTTGGTGTGTAACATTATTGTAATGTATTAAAATTAAACAATGGAAATAATATTTATTTATGCAAGTACTTTTAAAACACATTTACACATCTTTTTATAAACTACTACGACTTGGTACGTCCTTCGCTACTTTGACAGCAAAATCCCCATTAACAAAATGATCTGCCATTTATTGAATCATTTGTTACATGTGATAAATAAAGAACCGCTCGCAAAATCCAGTTCCTTTGGTTGAACCTACCATGAACTCTTAAAGCGTGAGTCTTTAGGCTGTAGGATGGCACTAGACGACTTGTATAGCTCTGTCTCTTTCCCACAGCCTAAACTGGATCGCGTTAAGAGCTCGTGGTAAGGCCTCTGTACTTAATAACCTCTCACGCTAATCTTACTTCCTACTACTATTATAAAGGCGAAAGTTTGTAAGTATGGATGTATGGATGTTTGTTACTCTTTCACGCAAAAACCACTGAACGGATTTGGCTAAAATTTGGTATACAGATAGTTTATAACCTGGATTAACACATAGGATAGTTTTTATCCCGATTTTATGTTCCCGTGGGATAATTTTCGAGTTGTAGCGGGTGAAGCCTAAGCTAGTATATTATAAATGCGAAGGTTTGTAAAGATGGATGGATATGGATGATTGACTGATGGTTTTTTACTCTCTCATGCAAAATCGACTCAACTGATTTGGATGTAATTTGATACAGATAGTTTATAACCTGGATTAACACATAGGATAGTTACTGACTTTATGTTCCCGTGGGATAATTTTCGGTTTGTAGCAGGCGAAGTTGCTAATTAAAAATTAAATCTTTTCCCTTACTTCCAGGTGCTCTCCAAGACATGACAAAAAAGCAGCAGTCAACGGGCTCCACAGCGGAGGGCTCCAGTGACATTCCCTCCAACATGTGGTCTGAGGAGTTCATCAAAGAGGCAGCTGCTCAGTTTGAGAGCAATATGTCTGCTATATTGAGTAGTTTTAGCGGAGTGCCTGGTAAGAACATGTGTCAGTATAACTTGGGGTTGCGATACTGTTGAAGATGCGATTAGCGCAGTGGCTGAGCGTTTGGACTGCTGCGCTGCGAGTCGTGGGTTCGATTCCCGCATGGAGCTAATATTTGACTGGCCTGTTGGTCTAGTGGTTAGTGACCCTGACTGCTATGCCGGAGGTCGTGGGTTCGATTCCCACCCAGGACAAATGTTTGTGTGATGAGCACGATCATTTGTTCTGTGTCTGGGTGTAATTTATCTATAATATGTATGTATTTAGAAATATATAAGTATGTTTATCAGTTGTCTAGTACCCAACGACGATATAATACTAGACTACGCATTGCACGATCTAACGAACAAAACTATTCTGCCAACTCGCTGAGGTACTACGTAAGCGAGGGGGGCGGGGTACTGCGTTGTGATTGGCTAACTCAAGGTCTGTTCTGTCTCAACGTATGTTTACGGCTCACAGGATTGGTCGAAATGAGACGGATATAAGACTTTTTTGCCTAATGTGTTGGCAGACATCGGTCGCCTGTTATTACGAGTCTAGTATTATATCGTCGTTGCTAGTACCCATAACACAAGCTCTGCATAGCTTGGGACTAGATGGCGTTGTGTGATAGTTGTGGAATATTATTATTATTATTATTATTTGTATGATCTATAATCTTGGGTATTCAAGTCAAGAGTGAACAGGTTACTTCTAGTCAAGCGTGCTTCACCGTCGACCACATCTTCGCTTACCATCAGGAGGGATAGGGGTCAAACTAGAAACTATCAATCCTACTAATATTATAAATGCGAAAGTTTGTGAGGATGTACAGTGGTGGTCACATAATTAAAGACACCCTTCATGTTGACCACATACAACAAAATAAATGATATTTATGGACCCAAGATAGGTATCAATTCCATTTTAATTGTCATTATTGTGTACACTAAAGTCGTATTTTTAAGAATTAAAACAGTATTAAGTTATAATAACAAGAGTTTAGTCATAGTTCGTGTTTCAAATTTGATACAAACTTTTTTGTACATTTTCCGCTGGTCATCTAATTAAAGACAGTGCGTATTTTAACTTTTTTCTTTTAAAGAAGCACTCATTTTTTACCATATTATGCCACGAATTTTCGTCACAGCAAAAAATAGCTCTGTTTAAACCTTCCTTTAACTTCGATTGTGAAATTTAAATTGAATTAGTATGTGGGAAAAGCAGAAGTTGCGATCCTTCTGCAAGGAAGATAATTCTCAATTTTTATGACAAGGGTTGGTCATTAAATAAAATTGCAGATTACTTACGATTCTCTAAAGAAATAGTTAAAACGCCATCCGGCATTTTAAGAAGTTTAATACTACGGGAAATGTGCCTAGGATACCTAGACCCCGAAAAACAACCCAGCGAGAAGACTCGAGAAGTCTAGAATAACATCGCTGGCTAAAAAGAACCTTTCAAAGGATCAGAAGTGATTCGCTTAGTAGTATTTGGTGCACAGGGGTCTAGAGAAGAGTCTGCTAGAACGATTAGAAGACGATTATGAGAATTAAACTTCTTTGGGAGAATTTCTCATAATATCCCACTTTTGAAGAAAGAAAATATCAGAACAAGATTTCAATTTGCCAAAAAATATGCACACTGGACAGAACGACAGTGGAAAAATATGCTTTTTTTCGACGTAACTAATATTAAAATGGATAACTCTGATGTAAGAGTAAAAGTGAGTAGCCCTGCAAAAAAAGCAATTGACCAAAATGCACAAAGAAAACAGTCAAACATGGAGGAGTAATAACGCAGTTTAGGTATAATTTTCTGGTCACAGTGTAAGACCTATTAAAAAAATAGAAAGTAACATGGATACATTTCAATAAAAGAATATTTCAGAAGAAAGCATGTTACCTTATGCCGAGGATCATTTGCAGGTGATACGAGCCTTTCGACATGATAACGATCCAAAGAACACTTGAGCAGTGGTCAAAGAAGTTCTTAGAAGCAATCAGTAACAGTTTTAGATTAGCCATCGTACAGTCCCTACACTAACCTGATCGAAGTCTTGTGGTCCCGTGTGAAGAAAATAGTTGCAAAAAACGTACAAGTATTGTGCATCAACATAACACGACATTTAAAAAGGCATGGGAGCAGATTTCGATTGAAATCTGCAATAATTTGATCGCTTCAATGCCTAAACGGTGTCGGGCTGTCGTTGATGCTAAAGGACGTGCGACAAAATATTAATAAGGTGGTTTTATGTTTTCATTACACATCTAAAAGTAATTATAGTTAAGTTCGTCCCAAGATTCGAAACATTTATTTTTTTATAGTTGCATAATTTGTGTGTCTTTAATTAGTTGGCCAAGTTTTTCTATTAATTTGAACTGCTTGCAATAAAGTAAACTTGATAAAAATTTAAAATACGACACTTTGATCTCTTTACTTAATTCAAACATTTCACGATAGCCTTTAGAATAATTTAAATAATAACGCAAGGTCCTATTGCATTATAATAAAAAAATATAGGGTAGGTAAACTTTGAAAAAATTATATCCTATCAAGTGTCTTTAATTATGTGACCACCACTGTATGTATGTGTATGTAGGTATGTTTGTTACTCTTTCACGCAAAAACCACTGAACGGATTTGGCTAAAATTTGGTACACAGATAGTTTATAACTTGGATTAACACATAGGATAGTTTTTATCCCGATTTTATGTTCCCGTGGGATAATTTTCGAGTTGTAACGGGTGAAGCCGCTGGCAACAGCTAGTAAATAATAATAAAAAAGAACTATAAGTGGTTGTTCAGGGTCTCGGCGTTTGTTTATGTGAGTTTCTATTTTTGTGAAAGCAGTCCCGATACAGGAGATATTATAATATGGGTCAACATTAAAAAAAAATGTGGAACGTAAAGTACGTACGTACGCCAGCAGGTCAACCTACCCCAATCTGTTAAATTTTACCAATCGAACACTTCCACTATTGTGATAAAGTTAAAAATCTATTGAAGAAATTGGACAGATTGACATGATAGATTGACTTCGAAAAAAAAGAGGTTCTCAATTTTATTTTGTTTTTCAGAGGACCAAATAACACAAGAACAGATTGCACAGACATTCTCAAAAATGGCAGGTATGTATTATTATCTATAAGAAAAAATATGGTAATAGGTTTTTTGACAGCAACATTAAATTGCAAATCTTTAATTTATTGATGCTGACATTAGTTGTACTTTTTTTTGAGTGGTAAAATCATCAAATGAGTCCTCCCACACGGGCAGGGCAGGAGGGACTGTCAGACTTGTACTGACTAAAATCCACAGTGTCAATAGCCCTTTACGTGCCGGAATCACGGTTATTTGATGAGACAGCCCCGCGGCCAGTCTTTGGCCCTCTAAAGGCAGCCACTTACATCAGTTTTTTCCCACGTTTTTATAAACTCACTTTTCTTGTTTGTTTATTTGTTTGTTTGTTTGTCGTTCCGGTTGGACTTTTGCAACTCAATTTTGAGGCACTTCCCGATAAGCTAGAAGGCTAAAATTTTGCACACGCTCTGAATTCTGATGACAATACATGACTAGCTAACAAACGTCATAACAAATCCAATATGGCGCCCTCCCCAAGATGGCGGACTGATACCGAACCCACCCCCATGATATGGGTATCAAATGAAAGGGTTTGCTGTCAGGAGTACGAAAAAAATAGTCACGTGACTTAAATCCAGTGTGGCGGACGTCCAAGATGGCAGACAGGCTATTTGAAATGCACCTCTATGATATGGATATCAAATGAAAGGGTTTGCTGTCAGGAGTACGAAAAAATAGTCACGTAACTTAAATCCAATATGGCGGACGTCCAAGATGGCAGACTGGCTGTTTAAAATCTACCCCCATGATATGGGTATCAAATGAAAGGGTTTGCTGTCATGAGACTTAGGATCCAATATGGCGGACGTCTAAGATGGCAGACAGGCTTTGAGGCACTTCCCGATAAGCTAGCAGGCTGAAAGTTTCAGGGTAGCTCAAACCCGATGAACAAAGATAAAAATAATAAAATAAATAATAGATTTTAAAAAATCTAAAACCCCACGTTTTTAAAAATAAGAAAATAACCCTACGGGGTTACGGGGTTGAGAGAGGGGCCACTCAAGACGTGGGGGCGTATCTTTGCAAGTTACACCCACGATCTATTCACTTCATGTAAATATATCCCATAAATAATCCCTTAAATAATATACGCCCCCACGTTTTGAGTGGCCCCTCTCTCAACCCCGTAACCCCGTAGGGTTATTTTCTTATTTTTAAAAACGTGGGGTTTTAGATTTTTTAAAATCTCTTAATTATTTTATTTCCGTTCGGAATTCGAAATGATGAATGAAATGTGAACAACACACGCAAAACATGCACACACATTTGTATGAATTCACTGTGTTCGGATAGAAAACGGATCAGGATTCCTGATCAGGAAAACTGATGTATGTGGCCGGCCTAAGAGAGGCCCTGTGATATTGCTGACAACTCTTCGAGGCACGCGTGGAACACAACGCTCCATCGACCCGGGTATGGTCCATGACGGACGGCGAGTCACCCATTACTCACCGTCCTCATACCCTCGCTGCACATTAACACCTTCATCCAACTTTTCTTTGGCCTTCCTCTTCCTCTGCATCCATCAACATTCATACTCATCACTTTCTTAGTCACATGAGTGTCATAAGTGAGAATTATTTTTCCTTAACCGACAAATAGATTTACAATTTATTGATGCTCAAATCTAGCCTATAATGTTTGTTACTAATGACCCCAACAGAGGCGGCTGCCCATGTCCTGAAGCCTGAAGGTTCAGAGGAGGGTCCGGCCGCGCTCAACGCTGCAGATGGAGACCCCGAGGTTGTACTCGACAATGTAGACGAGGTAAGAAACTTTTGTAGACTAATAACGTTCGGACGGCGAGTAATGGGCAACTCGCTGTTTGACCTTGGACCATGCCGGCGCATTATGTTCCACACGCGCCTCGAAAGAGTTTCAGTATTATGACGGGGCCCCCCTTTAGAGGGTCAAAGCCTGCCGGGGTCGCGGGACTCACGAATTACTGTGACCAGGGAACGTAAAGGGCTATTGAAGGACACCGTGGATTTAAGTCAGTACGAGTCTGACAGTCCTTCCCGCTCTGCCCTAGGTGGGAGGACTCGTTTGATGATTTTACCACGATAAAAAAACAAAGACATGGGTTCGAATCCTGCTTGCGGACGAATTATTCTATCTGTGAAGTTTTCTTGACAAGAACATAACCAAACAATAATAATTTCTCATTGTCCCCAGGTATCTGCAGCCATATCTCAGACCCTCAAAAACTTGAACACGAACACAGAGACCTTACAGAACCCATTCTCAGACCAGGATCTGGCCAGCATGTTCACCAACATCAACCTTGGAGCTGAAGGACAGGTAATCATCATCATCATCTGTCTAGCCTTCCCAATGATCACCCATCCATAGATCGTTCTGGCTGACATAGCTTAACGTAACCTCCTTTCTGACCAGAGCCTGTAGCCAAACGGCAAGCGACAATCGTTAACGTTCAGCAGTCGCTAATACATTTTCAACTTTATACCCCATCGCATAAAGTTGAAAATCTAGTAAAGACTGCTGAGCGATAGCGAACGAAACAAACGAAAACGATCTGTAATCTTTGATAGATTTTCAACTTTATGCAATGGGCTATAACGTTGAAAATGTATAAGCGACTGCTGAACGTTAGCGAATGTCGCTTGCCATTTGGCTATAGGGCCAGCTGTGTTAAATTCTCATCTCATCGTCAAGACATCAAGACTATTTTTTTTTCTGCTTACGCCACGCGCTCAGTGAGTATAGACGGCACTAGTGTGCGAGCGAGAGAACACGATAAGAAGCGCCGCCATTTAAGATTCCTTTCTTCAATGAACAAAATATTAATTGTTTTACGATTTCTTCTCCCTCTTGCAGCAGGAATCCAATATGTTCGTCCCATTCATGCAAGGCATGATGCAGTCCCTCCTGTCCAAGGAAGTACTGTACCCGTCCCTCAAGGAGCTGGTGGAGAAGTACCCCGCCTGGCTGGAGGAGAACAAGGGCAAGATCGAGCAGAGCGAATACGATAGGTAAGTTTTTTTTTTAAACATTTCCCCACACTTACCGTGGTACCACAAAAACTTTTAAACGTCTGTTGAACACTTGTCTAAAAAAATGTCAGATTATGACGTTGAAATAAGGTCCGTTTTGCAGTCACACTTTTTTTAGACAAGTGTTCAACAGATGATAAAGTTTTTGTAGTAAGGCTGTATGAATTTATCCTGTATCGTGGGTGCGTTTACAAACATATAAACTCACATACACAAACGCCCAGACTCGGAACAACTACTTGCAGATCATACGAATATTTGTTCCGTGCGGGAATCGAACCCGCTACACTCGGCGCAGCAGTCGATCGCTCAGCCACTGCGCCAAACGTGCCGTCAGTTTAGTAGTCACCTACTGCTTCCGCAAAGCCCACCATTGCAGTTCACTGTTGGACACAGGTGTCCCAAGGGCCGTCACAGGGCAAAGACACTGGTAACTAGAGTTACCAGTGTCTTTACACTGACACTAGTAACTAGAGTTACCAGTGTCGTTACACTGACACTGACACTGGTAACTAGAGTTACCAGTGTCTTTACACTGACACTGACACTGGTAACTAGAGTTACCAGTGTCTTTACACTGACACTAGTAACTAGAGTTACCAGTGTCGTTACACTGACACTGGTAACTAGAGTTACCAGTGTCTTTACACTGACACTGACACTGGTAACTAGAGTTACCAGTGTCTTTACACTGACACTAGTAACTAGAGTTACCAGTGTCGTTACACTGACACTAGTAACTAGAGTTACCAGTGTCGTTACACTGACACTGACACTGGTAACTAGAGTTACCAGTGTCTTTACACTGACACTGACACTGGTAACTAGAGTTACCAGTGTCTTTACACTGACACTAGTAACTAGAGTTACCAGTGTCGTTACACTGACACTGACACTGGTAACTAGAGTTACCAGTGTCTTTACACTGACACTGACACTGGTAACTAGAGTTACCAGTGTCTTTACACTGACACTAGTAACTAGAGTTACCAGTGTCGTTACACTGACACTGACACTGGTAACTAGAGTTACCAGTGTCTTTACACTGACACTGGTAACTAGAGTTACCAGTGTCTTTACACTGACACTAGTAACTAGAGTTACCAGTGTCGTTACACTGACACTGACACTGGTAACTAGAGTTACCAGTGTCTTTACACTGACACTGACACTGGTAACTAGAGTTACCAGTGTCTTTACACTGACACTAGTAACTAGAGTTACCAGTGTCGTTACACTGACACTGACACTGGTAACTAGAGTTACCAGTGTCTTTACACTGACACTGACACTGGTAACTAGAGTTACCAGTGTCTTTACACTGACACTAGTAACTAGAGTTACCAGTGTCGTTACACTGACACTGACACTGGTAACTAGAGTTACCAGTGTCTTTACACTGACACTGACACTGGTAACTAGAGTTACCAGTGTCTTTACACTGACACTAGTAACTAGAGTTACCAGTGTCGTTACACTGACACTAGTAACTAGAGTTACCAGTGTCGTTACACTGACACTGACACTGGTAACTAGAGTTACCAGTGTCTTTACACTGACACTGACACTGGTAACTAGAGTTACCAGTGTCTTTACACTGACACTTGTAACTAGAGTTACCAGTGTCTTTACACTGACACTTGTAACTAGAGTTACCAGTGTCTTTACACTGACACTGACACTGGTAACTAGAGTTACCAGTGTCTTTACACTGACACTGACACTGGTAACTAGAGTTACCAGTGTCTTTACACTGACACTGACACTGGTAACTAGAGTTACCAGTGTCTTTACACTGACACTGACACTGGTAACTAGAGTTACCAGTGTCTTTACCAGTTAAATTGTAAAGAATCAAAACGTGATTGAACCATACTGAACTGTTTCAATTCCTGCAGGTTTTCAAAACAGCAGAAGTTGATGGAACAGGTGTGTGCGGAGCTGGAGCCTGAACAGGAGTCAGACCCTGAGGAGGTCAAGAGGAAGAGGTTCGAGGTCGTACTGGATCTCATGCAGAAGGTAACATACATTCACCATCCACATTTTGGTTTGTGGTTCACTGCTCGTTCCCCGTAGGTGATAGCGTGATATAATGTAGCCTATATGTTGACCCGACTTCTTAATAATATTCATGCCCAATTTTAAGTAAATCCATGCACTACTTTTTGAGTTAATCCCGGATATACATACATACAGACAAAAATTCTAAAAACTATATTTTTGGCTTCGGGATCGATTGTAGATCACACCTCATTTTATTTTGTTATTATCATTAAATGCTAAGGGTGGAAGGAAAGGGAATTTCAGACTCGTACTAACTAAAATCCAACGTGTTTAATAGCTCTTTACGTTCCAAGATGACGGCTACCCGTATACACAGTCCCGCAACAGGAATTTGGCTACCGATACTTGAGTAAATCGTTTTGTGTAGGATGTCCAAGGTTTTAGCAAAACAAAAATAGATTTTTCATTACTCGTATTCTGAAAATAGGTCATTACATGTCTGATTAGCCGTTTGAAATCTATCCATTGCAGGCGTTGGAAGAATAGCTTTTGGCAAAATCTTTGTCATTTTTTTTTTTTAATGACGAACATGAAAAGTCTGGTTGTATAGCTGGACGACCATAGACAAAAAAAAAACAAAATAAGCGGGATGGCATTTATGAACAAATGCATTTAGGAACATTTATGTTTTTATTTTACTTTCCTCGTATTCGTAATGAAAAGCAGTGTTTACCTCGGGTAAATTACTTATTTAATCCCTCGAACTATTAGCGCCTTCACTACGTTACCGGCGCCAAACCCCGTCTCGGGGCTGAAATAAGTAACTTTCACCTCTCGGATAACAATGTAGTATATTTCCCCCTGTTCCCCTGTAGATGCAGGACCTGGGCCAGCCGCCCACTCCGCTGGTGGGTGACATGTGCGCGCCGCCCGCGGGGTTCGCGCTGCCGCCGGCGGACGCCGCGCAGTGCTGCCTCATGTAGGACTGGGACGGGTAGGTGTGGTGGGGCTATTGTAGCATAAGGATGACTCAATTTTGTGGGAAAACAATGTTGTGTAACATTTTTTGTGTTATAAATACATGTTACAGAAAAATAACATGTTCTAAAACATGTGTATATGTTACGGAAACATGTTTTATGTTATAAAAATATGCCTTGTGTTATATAAAACATGTTTTGTGTTAAAAAACATGTTTTTAGAGATAAAATTATGTATTTCGTCGCCGATGTCAGTGATTAACGTAGAAAGTACATATGAATTGAAAAAGACATTGGTACTTGCCCGGGTTTGAACTCGCAACCTCTTACAAGGTGCTAAAACTCCGGGCGCCTCCACGAAAAAATGATACAATCTTTCACAATAAATGTTTCTCAACAAAGTTACCAACAAGTAATGGTCAGAAAATTCATCCTTAGTTTGTATTAACTGTATGGAATGGGAGTGTGTCTTTAAACGAAGCTGATTGGTTGAAAAAATCAACCAATCATGTACATTGTATGATACAATGAATACTTGTATAGTAGTACCAATTAACACTGGAAATTAATAATTTATCTCGATTGTTATCTTCGGTTGGATTTTCGTCTGTAACCAATCAACAACCGAATTTGCGTATCTGAATCTTAAAGATGTCCAATCAGACTGACGTCAAAAACTAAGGAACGATTTTTGGATTGAGATCGAATATTAATTTGGGGTGTTAACAAATAAATATCTAACATTACATGGTATTTAAAAGCGTGTAGGTACACCAAATAACATTTCACAAAAAAAAAACTATCAAATTATTATTTTTCGAAATTACTGAACCGGTTTTAATGAAACTTCACACTGTTAAACGGGATGCCTTCCGTCTTACTACAAATAATTTAAACATCTGTTGAACACTTGTATAAAAGAAATGTCAATTGTAAAATACATTTGACATTGATTCACGAGTCGTTTTGCAGTTACACCTGTTTTAGACAAGTGTTCAACAGATGTTTAACTGGTTGTAGTAAGACAGTTTAGATCTATCCTGTTTATACGTGTGAAATTTCATTGGTTCGGTAATTGTGATAAATAATGAATTGAAAGTTTGTATAACGGTTTGACATAGACGCTTTTAAACATGAGTGTCTAAATGTGGTTGTATTAAGTACACCACTGCCTACCCCTTCGGGATTACAGGCGTGATGTGGCATTACAATTGATTGACGTTGGAGCCTTAAAAAAATAAATTAGTGATGAATTCATCTTTAATCATTGTAACATAGAGTTTTCATAAAAAATGTGTGTGCGATGGCCCTTAGAGAGCCTGCTGTACTAGGGCCACACTAACGGAAAATTATGTTAATTATCACGATCATGTACGATTAAACGTACATTTATTTAGCTTCTTACTACAAAAATTTAAACATCTTTTGAACACTTGTCTCAAAAAGTGTAACTTCAAAACGACCCAGCACTTTTGTAGTTTACACTTTTTTTAAACAAGTGTTCAACAGATGTTTAACTTTTTTGTTATAAGACGGGTAAAAAGTCTTTTATCGCGAAAATTAACGGTATTTCCCGTTAGTTTGGCTTAAAATAAAGAGAGCCTGAAAGTAGTGGGGTAGTAGGTTACAGTAATTTTAAATCTAAATAATATCACTATTTATTGTTTTTAAATACACCAAAGTACTATCATGTCGAAATAAATACCTTTTACGACTTTATCAATTATCTACTTTATTGCTTGAGCTATAGAATAGAATATTCAATTTTGTTAGCAACGGTCCTAAAATGGCGTTTTAAGACCCGCTGTTGAATTGAGACGAGAAAACAATCTCTAGAAAGAAAAAAACAGTTATTTAACTATTAATCTCTTTCTTGAAAAACATAAATAATGTCTATGATAATGTGAGAAGGAAAGAGATAGATAGTCAATAGTTTTGTCTCTTTCTAGAGAGTATGGTCGTAACAGTTACTTATTTGGCCATGATGTTTAGTGCAATTTTGATTAACAATAAACACATTATTTACAAAATAAAGGTACCTATGGATTTTCAATTTGAGCGTTATACGGTTTCCAGTCTAACTAGATGCAGCTGAATATCAGTATTTTACATGAAGCGACTACCTAAAAGATTTTTCAAATGAAAGCCGTGACCAACATCTAAGGGCCTTCGTACACAACGCGACACAAGTCTCCGATACCTTATGACTTTGGCATCCATTGACGCCTGCCTGTGTACGAACCTCTATGGATTTGTATTGCGATAGTCACATTTTATTTTTAGCGTCGTAAAATCATCAAATGAGTCCTACCACCCAGGACAGAGCGGGAGGGACTGTCAGACTCGAAATGAATAAAATCCACGGTGTCCTTTAATAGCCCATTACGTTCCGGGGTCACGGTAATTCGTGAGTCCTACGACCCCGGCAAGCTTTGGCCCTGTCATAATGCTGACACTCTTTGAGGCGCGCGTGGAACACAAAGCGCCGTCGACCCGGGCATGGTCCATGGTCGGACAGCGAGTCGACCATTAATCGCCGCTCGCATGCCCATTGCGATAGTCGCCTGGATACGAAAGTCGTAAGTTATTGGAGACTTGCGTTACGTTGTGTACGATTGGGCTAAAAGTCCGCGCTACAACTGAAGTCGTTTTGACGCGCTAGTGTCTATTTCATCGTCAAATTGCATTAAAAATGTAGAACCACGAATTTTCCACAGGACTTCAGCCGTGGCGCGGATTCTAAATGTGCTTTTAGAAAAAAAAAGACAAACGAATCCATAGACACCTCTTTTCAGTTTTTAAATCCTAGAGCACTGCTTTATCTATGGAATGTAGGGATGAAGATATGTATGACTTGATTGACTTAAACGTAAATATTATTGATATTTATAAATACGGGGTCGAAATGGATTAGTTAGAGAAACCTTACAAATGTGATGATAATCAAATTGTTTTTTTTTTTTGTTCGAAAATGTGGCCACCCTCTGTTGTCAGAGTTAATTAAGCCTCCTCTGGGAACACCACAGGCCTCTAAAATTGATCTCAACTATTATTATTATTATACAAGTCCAGGTTTCCTTACGATTTTTTCCGTGACCGATACTTAGAAAGTACATATGAATATACATTGGTACTTGCCTGGGTTTGAACTCGCAACCTCATGCATAAGAAACGAGGTGCTGATCCATCATTATTATGACTATGAATAGAGAAACCTTACAAATGTGATGAAAATCTTAATGAAATAAAAAGTTTGATGTTGCTTTGTTGGTTTAGAAACGCTACAGCGAAACATGAGGTTTTAGGTTCAATTCTCATGTCAGGCAAAGTATTATTGGGTTTTTTCATAAGGAATTTCTCAGTAACAATCACAGTTTCTGAATTTGTGCCTGATGGATGTTAATAAGCTCGTCCTCTGCTTAACATAGAGGGAAGTAGAAACATATTTATGCTACTCCTCCACTATTCTTTTCTGGTTAATTTCGTTGCAGGATCCAAGACAGGTAAATTCATTTTCCGGGACACAACAAGCTTCATTGTCTCGGCGCTTTTCTGGTGGTTGCCACTGTTGATTCTGGCTTTCAAGAGTTGCAGTAGTGCAGGGAATAGTGTGAAGGGTTTGTCTAAGAACCAAAGGCTCGCCCCATATTACATGGTACTTAAACAAGTCTGGCGCAATGTGGGTGTACTACAAGGTGCACTGCTTGTCCCTTCGGTGATTGCCATAGGTCGGAATTAGGTAGAGTTATTCATGTACCTACTTACATTGATTTCATACAGCGAAAGAAAAAAGTGGATATGCCATAAATCCCGGAAAGAGCAAGAAATCCCGTGAATTATTAAATAAAAAAGTTATCTACTTTTGGATGGTATTTAAAAGTACTTCAATTTATTCCCATTTCATCTACCTAATTTTGCCTGTGCTCCACCAAATATACTGAATGTTCACCAAAATATGTTCATTAAAATATGTCATGACGAGGTGTAATAAAAAAAAATCTACCTAAGCAGGGTCGACGAAGCCCCGCTTCGCGGGGCTTCTATTTCTGTGTACAAGGTTTAAAGGAACCTAACCAAACCGAACTTGGGGGTGTCCCTGAAATCTTGCTAAAGCGAGTTTTAGATTTGGTGACCATTTATCCATTTTGGTGTACAAAAAGAATTGTTGATGCGCATTTAAATTTTAGCCTTTACTTTTACACAATTTATTTGTCTAATCTATCTTTGACGTTTTCATTATTATTATTATTTATTTGTAATACTGTAATTTTCCACACAAGGTTGTCTATTGGAAATCCCGGGAAGATCCATATTAATATCAACATTTCGATGCAAGTAATAAAATAACTACCTAATCTATGGTGATTACAGAAATTAATATAAATTCGTAACGTAGGAATACTCTAATCAATTCGTTCCGACCCTGTATAATTGATATTTATAAATATATGCATTTTTATACTGTAGCTTGTAACTTAATCAGGAAATTACTCTTTATTAGAATATTTAAAAATTTTAGATAAGTTATCAAAATTACGAATGGCTCTGTGAGTGCCAAAAATTTGATTTAACACATGAAAGATTTGGAAGGAAAAGTAATATGTTCCAAAGTCACATCATTTATTTCAATTAGACCATCGAAGAGTCATTTTTGAACGTCGAAAGGCACTGTTATCATCTGCTTTTTCCCAACTATATTAGGGTCGGCTTCCAGTCGAACCAGATGCAGCTGAATATCAGTATTTTACATGGAGCGACTGCCTGTCAGACTTCCACAACCTAGTAACTGGGTAATACGATACACCATGGTGCCTAAGACTGGTTGTCAGACTTTAGAGCTTCTGACTAACAGTAACGACTGTCAAAGATCTACAAATGGCAGCCGGGACCAACTGGTTTCTGATTAGAACTCAGTTACTGGGTAACTCTGGTTTTTGATAACTCATAACGGGCGTCAAAAATACTACAAATGACGACAAGACGACTAAAATGTATTCTTTGCTTGTTTCTTGAGTTTAAAATCAGATTAAAAAACACTGAACTTAAGTGTGCTTATTTAACTTTTAAATTATTCCACCTTTTATGTGTTAAATTAAATAAATATAATTTAAAACGTTTTAAAGGGATGATTATTATAATTTTTAACTGAATGGGATATTATCTTTTAAAGCAAAAATATCCCGAAAGTGATATTTGATTCAGTTTAAATAAAATGGTGGATTGTAAAATGTAATTATATATCTTGGATTTTATTTACAGCAGTATCAACTATTATTATAAAAAAAATAATCGAAAATGTTTTGTTACTCTCTTTCACGAAAACCACTGTACGGATTTCAATGAATTTTAGTACACAGATATTTCATAACCTGAACTTACATATGGGATACTTTTTATCCCCATGAGACTTTCCTGTGGGACAAAAATAATCCAAGATATACAATTAGATTTATGTAATATAAAATGTGTGTATAAATTCTTTTAGCACAAAAGTCTATGACATAACGGTCTTCGATCACTAATAGAAAAACTATATACACAGTTAAAAATAAAAAAAATCTCAGCAGAATGAGCTGTTTGCTAGTTTAGACTTCGTATATCGCTGTCTCGCTACTATTGACAAACGTCACATTTATATTGTAATGAAGATACGAAGTCAAAACTAGCCGAAAATGTATTTCTAATTGTCGATGTGCATTATTAATCGCCTGTACTTGTAAATACAACTTTAATACATACTTGTAAGGTTGAATTTGGCATTTTGACAAAACATTGCATACTGGTCCCGTATTTTTTCTTTTGTAAAATCAGTGAATATTAAGAGCTGATTTTTCAATAGTCAGATAACTTTTATCTGAGGGATAAAAATGGTGGTTTGACAGCTTATCTGTAGAAAATATGTCAAACCACTATTTTTATTCCTCAGTTAAAAGTTATCTGACTATTAAAAATCAGCCCTTTCAAAGATATAACACATCAAAACTCGAGCCTCGTTACGTCAGAACTCAGTAAAAATTGTACTGAGTTGTGACGTATTGCCAATTTTAAAACCGCCGTATCTTCGTCAATTTTAACTTACGAAACAAAAGAAAATATACGGGTAAAATATTTTTTGAAAATCTAACCGACTAAGTAATTCGATATTTTCAGTCGATTAATCAATTTTATTGACAGATCTTCGATTTTTTTTTAAGGGAATTAGTATCTAATTTTTTTATTAGTGTCCGAAGATGTCGTTGAAACAGAGGTCTGAAACCTTTATAAGAAATACATGATAATTTGTGTATTAAAACTATTATTTGTTTGAATATTATTATTTATTACTTAGTTGTTTCTTAATAATAAACGTTCAGTTATTATTCTTGTAGTTTTTTTTGCATTATCGTCTTTACCTTTTCCCAACTACGTTTTGGTCGGCTTCCAGTCGAACCAGATGCAGCTGAATATCAGTATTTTACATGGAGCGACTGACTATCTGACCTCCATAATCTATCATTTCGATGAGTATCTGGGCAACATGTTAACCTGAAAAACTGGTCTTCCCCCCGGACGTATCCGAGAGGGAACTCCAGTCCACGGGCGCACGTGGAGGTTTCCTGTCATAGCACCCCAGAATACTTAGATGCAATAATATCAAACAAAATAACAAAAATCGTGAATATTCTCTGTCGCAGAAATACGACACGGGCGGTAGGGGCACGGAAGTATTTGTCGCATTTACATACAATAACTCGCGTGGTTGAAAGGTTAATCTAGGAAAATTTGTCTGTCACTGGTTTGAAAGTTATAAAGGTGTATTGGAAGGTCGCGGGACTTACGAATTACCGTGACCGTGGAACGTAAAGGGCTATTGAAGGACACCGTGGATTTTAGTCAGTACGAGTCTGACAGTCCCTCCCGTCTCGCCCTGAGTGGGAAGGACTCATTCGAAGACTACCACGAAAAAAAGGGTGATTCCTTCGCTTCGAGCATTTCTGGAGGAAGGAAAATCTGGCACATTACCTTTCTGAAGAACTTTACCAATAAAGACAGTGTAAGGTGGCTTCCCCATGTCGCGATTCCACCGATTACAACTACAACTGAAAAACAACCTTACCATTACGACATAATCACATAAAACGTGCGGTTATCTTCGGGTGGATGAAAAACAAAACACGATCGCCACGACGACGTCAAGTCAATCGAATGGGGATGGCAACTCAAAGCTAATCGTAGATGGCGCTGCGATAGTTGGTCTCTATGTCAGATTACTGTCTACCTTGTACAAAAAACAAACAAGATTTATTGTTATAAAAATTGAGTTTAAATACAAAACAAATATGGAAAATTATTCGTCAATGCAAGTGCATATACTAAAAGAAGAAATAAGACGCCGCGGTGCATCTACAAGAGGAAAAAAAAGTGATTTAGTTGAGAGGCTAGAAAGAGGAATGCCCAAAAATATATGGAGCAAAAACCCAGAATCGATTAAAACGACTTATGTGTGGCAAGGTAGAGTATACATACTATAACCCAAATCCAATAATAGTAGATACCTAGTACGAGATCCGGTAGAAGAAATATATACCCTCATCTGTTATTTGAAAATGGCATATGATACACGCTAGATACTATAAACGACAATATTTTAGTGATAGGTTGTCGGCCTGAATCGCGTACCGTCAATGTTAATTCATAAAAATTGTCCTCAAAAATTTTCGTTCCACTTCCCTCATCTGTTATTTAGAAAAATCAAGCATTAGCTGATAGAATATACCTTAAGGAATCTAAAAAATATAAGTTGTCGGTGTCTAACCCTGTCCTTCTAATTAGTTGTCGGGTTTAAACTGGTGAGTTACCGTAGATAATATACCCTCATCTGTTATTTAATCTAATCAGATATCAAATGATAGATTATTTTATTCTGAATCCAACAGTATTTAGTTGTCGAAGCAATACTTTGGCCGAATTTTGGTTGTCTAAATTTTAATCGTAAAATTTGTTCCATAAGCGTTGAAGAACAAAAGACAAGATAATGATGCTGGTGTGCAGTTCTGCACCCAGACAGGTCGAAAAGTGTTTGGAAGACTAGTTTCACTTCCTGCTAAGGTCGCATCAATAGTGTGAAGCATGTTGTGCGCGAAACTGTATGCGGCAGACAAAGATGAAATCAATTCGTTTTAAATAATTTTCCGACTAAGTAGGCACGTGCCATTGACCAAGCCCTGGATTCAACTCAGACTAGACTAATAATAATGATACATGTTCATTTATTATCGGCAAGTAATTTAACTACATTTAATGAAGAAACCACCCTGGTTTCCTTATTACTTCTGGCTGGTTTAAAAAAAAATTAGCATGAAGAGGATAGCGGGGTCTGAAAGACCTCGCCATTCTCTTCTAATCTAAATTGTCCGAGTCGGGGTTGGTCGGAGTACCAGCAAGTCCCGAGGCTGCACCTAGTTCTAACAGTTATAATATGTACATGACTTTAATAAAAAACTTTTTGAAAAAAAGGGAACCGACTTCAAAACCAAACACAAAAAACTATAAAATAAATTTTCTTTCGGAAGTCGGTGGCTTTGTTTTTTTTTTATTTCATTGATATATTATGGCCACCGACTTCCGAAAGAAATTTTATTTTATAGTTTTTTGTGTTTGGTTTTGAAGTCGGTTCCCTTTTTTTCAAAAAGTTTTTTATTTTTCCCTTTTTAGTTGAGATATTCAACAAAAATCTTCATAAAATGCCGTCTTTGAAAATCTACAATCCTATTAAGCAACAAAAACGGATCTATGCGAGCAACTTCACGAGATATCCATTATTGTTATATACTAAAACCTTCTCCAGAATGTAGTGAACACTTTCCTGAAAACTGCATCAAAATCCGTTCAGCCAAACGCGAGATAATCGCGGACAAACATACATGCAAACATACATAAAGGTCGAACTGAGAACCTACTTTTTTTTGAAGTCGGTTAAAAATAGGGCTATGTTCAGAAAATATAGGAAAACAAATAAAAGTATAATAAATGTTTTTTGTTACTAACATTATGAAGTTGAATGCTTCGGAATAGGAACATTAGAGACAGAGTAGTTAGGAAATGTGATTGTTAGGATGAAAAAAGTTAGGAAGAACATTTTCGGGTTTCAGATTATCAGAGTTTAAGTTTTAGGTGAACTTTGGCGCGCCCCTTCCAAACACTTTTCGACCTGTCTGTACAGTTTCGCGCACAACACTTCACACTATTGCCGCGACCTTAGTAGGAAGTGAAACTAGTCTTCCAAACACTTTTCGACCTGTCTGGGTGCAGAACTGCACACCAGCATCATTATCTTGTCTTTTGTTCTTCAAAGCTTATGGAACAAATTTTACGATTAAAATTTAGACAACCGAAATTCAGCCACAGTTTTGCTTCGACAACTAAATACTGTTGGATTCAAAATAAAATAACCTATCATTTGATATCTGATTCGATTAAATAACAGATGAGGGTATATTATCTACGATAACTCACCTGTTTAAACCCGACAACTAATTAGAAGGACAGGGTTAGACACCGACAACCTATATTTTTTAGATTCCTTAAGGTATATTCTATCAGCTAATGCTTGATTTTTCTAAATAACAGATGAGGGAAGTGGAACGAAAATTTTTGAGGACAATTTTTATGAATTAACATTGACCGTACGCGATTCAGGCCGACAACCTATCACCAAAATATTGTCGTTTAGAGTATCTAGCGTGTATTATATGCCATTTTCAAATAACAGATGAGGGTATATATTTCTTCAATGTATCCTAGACTATAGTATTCGATTAAACCATCACCAAGTAAAAAAAATTGTAACTGATAAGTTACGATTTTTTATAATGTTTTAAGTCAACTATATAAATAATGTTTCAAATCAGCTATTTCCTTAAGTTTGCCGTATATGATTACTTCACAGAATTTGATCCTTATTAGTAACACTACCGAATGGTGTAATAATACAGGGTGTGTTTTTTTTCCAAAATTAGCGGGTTCGATTCCTGGCCAGGATTATTGATTTTTCTAAATCCAATGATGCAGTTCTAGTTTTCTTTAAAATCGGGCTCGAGATTCCTTTCAACGTTTCTTGATATTCCTCATAGTTTCGGATATAGCCATCCACGCCCAGTTGAAATTTTTTCACCCTGTATATGCTGCTGGCCTGTTTGGTTATGGTTTTATGCGAAACGAATAGCGTATTTATATCCTCTGATTTTAATCGACTCTGGGTTTTTTTTGAGCATTCTTCTTTGTTTCTACTACAATAAACGCACATTTACTTGTAGTTAGGATTTAAAATTGTAATTTTTAAGTAGGTATTACATGGTGCTACCCTATACAAAGAATATAGTACTGCTTCTGACATTCTATGTTGAGAAAAATGTCATCAAGTTTTGTGTTTGTCTTCTTCATCTAATTTTACATCTATTTTATAGATTGGAGCAATATGATAAGTATTTTAACTTCTTATCACCACTACTATCACAAATCTCCGTTCCGGTGATAATTCTTCCACCAGACGAACCGTTTCATGATATAAAGAGCGATGCAGTACTTAACCTCCAACAGAAAATTTGATATTATTTTGAAAGGTTTATTCGATTGTTTAGTTAAGGTATAATCATAGAATTTCATTAATAAATTCAACTAATGGCCTGTCCCGGCTTCGCAAGGGTAGATATTTGTTTATTATATAGCTTTTCCTTAGTGATAATACAATTTTTGTTCTCACAGCAGTCACAGCAGCTACCCATTATTTCTTGATAGTGTAGATTGTAGGCAATTTGTATGTTCCATCATTTTTACATCCTATTACACATTATCTAGTCATTTTACATCAATAAATCGTTTTTTTTTCATTAAATTCCTTTGATATGACCGTTCTTATGGGACCAAAACGTCAAAGCCACTTTGACACTTGCCTTCCCCATTGCATAATTATTTCTTAGTACGAAGGTTGATTTTCACTGGTAGTTGGAGTCGCGTCGCATCGCGCCATGGGTAAAGTCACTAAGTCGAGTGCGTCGTCTGGGAATACGTTTACCGTCTAAATTAGGAATAGGTCAAGCGGTCAATAACACTTTTCTATTGTGAGTAGGTATTGTGACTATGCATTTAATTTGTCTTTTAAATAAACATGCACTGTCATTAGTAAAAAACTACAGTTTAATGCAATGCAAATGGAATCGAATGCGTAGTCATACTCATCCTTTTTTTTATAAATTTATAAATGTTTGCCCCAAAATAGGAATTCTCCGTGTCGTGGGTTTAATTCAAACATATAAGGCTGATTTGTCAATAGTCCGATAACTTTTATCTGAGGAATAAAAATGGCGGTTTGACAGCTTATCTATAGAAAATATTATGTCAAACCGCTATTTTTATAAGGGCTGATTTTTCAATAGTCAGATAACTTATATCTGAGGAATTAAAATTACAGTTTGACATATTTTCCATAGATAAACTGTCAAACCGCCATTTTTATTCCTCAGATAAAAGTTATCTGACTATTGAAAAATCAGCCCTTACTCAGATAAAAGTTATCTGACTATTAAAAAATCAGCCCTTATTAACTCACATAGGTACCTACACAAACACCCAGACCCAGAACAACTACTTGTAGATCAAGCAAATGTGTGTCCCGTGCGGGAATCTAACCCGCGACCCACTTCGCAGCAGTCCATCTCTCAGCCACCACGCCAACCGTGTCGTCAATACAGCCATAAACACGCTGTTTTTTTTGCATTTTCGTCAAACTTCAGGTGGTTGTCACAAAAGTCATAAATAATCAATTGAAAGTACAGTACCGGGCAAAACTAATAAGGGCTGCTTTTTTTTGTTGTTGAAATTTTACAGTATTTCAGAATTAAACCCTTAATTCAATACAAATGAAAGAGAATCACCCGACTACGCACTACGCAGTCCGCGCGTACGCACACAGCGATGAGCAGCTGGTGTGCGTGAATTGAAAGACGCGCGTGGATCGTGCGCCGAGAAGTGACCTTGGCGACCCTTAGCAATAATTTTACGTAATTTTATTTCGAAAATCACCCACATTATTGTCCTTTCGTTTGATATTAACTCATTCGAAGCATCAGTATAATACGGAATCTTACTAATGACAGTAAACTAGACCGCCATAAAAAGTTCACTGACCTGATATCAGATGAATAATAAAATTTAAGTTTTGCTTGATTGCTATCGTTCACCCTAAACTTTTCGTAGTGATTTTGTTTTTATTTGTGGATAAAATTGGCTGATTTGTAGTTTTCCTCGGGCTTAGACCGTCAATAATACCTACTCCGATCTACGTAGTATAAAATAGTAGGTATACAGTCATTATGCAACGAGTGAATAAAGAGCGGATTTAAAGCGAGGGCCTTATATATGAATCAAGAGCAAGCGAAGGATTTTAATGACTGAATCACGACCGCAGGGAGTGATTCATGATGATTGAATCACGAGCGAAGCGAGTGATTCAAGTATTTAAATCCTGAGCGACGCGAGTGATTCAGGCCCTCGATTTAAATCCGTTTTATTCACGAGTTACATACGATACTTTATACCATGACCACAAGAAAAATAATAATTAAGCGATAATAGATAGGTATTTAACGAAGAAAAAAAAGACAAAGGTGCGTTTACAAACATCTAAATTCACTTATACTAACACCCAGATCCGAAACAAATAACTGTAGATCATACGAAAATTTGCTCCGTGCGGGAATCGAACCCACTGCACGCGACGAAGTAGTCCAATCGTTCGGTCACTAAGCCAACAAATTGACATTAAACTCGGAACAATGATTTAAATTAAGAGTATCATTATCCTAACAACACGGGGCCTGACGGGGGTGGACCGCAGCAATGTGTTCTAAATTCAAACAACAAAACAGTGAGAAAAAGAGCTTTTTACTCACTGTTTTCAGTGAGAAAAAGTAACTTTTTAAAGTGGGAATGGTATAAAATGTTTTTAAAGATTTGCTAGTTAAATGTAAGTGGTGATACTTTCGAATTTTAGGTATTATTGGCGTAGTTAAAAATTTGAAATCAACTTATTTACACAAATAAAAGCGATTAGGTTAACAACGTATTTACAAAATGTACAAATGAATAAATTACCTACCTACTTATGTTACCCGGAGGTACCTATTGTTCAATGTTGCCACTCTTGGCACAATCGAGCACGACGTAGGTAGCTGGTTTTCCTACAGCTTACGTAAAACTAACACATTCGTTTTTAAAGTGTCGAAAGCACTAATGATCCTGGCACGTGATTCTGTTACACTTGTCACACCACAGGGTCTCGGCGACCCGATCCAATGGTCACCAAACTTTTCGACCATAGTGAGGGGGAACTGTCTCCACTGATGGCATACAGGCGAACCATCTCCTCCAACTCGACATTAGAGTAATTGTCCATCGTCTTGCACTCTGTATCGAATGCCGTCTCAACAATGCACTTACCTAGAAGCGGAATTTGCAAAACGCATGCACTGCGGTGACATCAAACACATGACTGTCGGTTCGGCGGCGGGGTGCCGGCCGCCCGCGAACCGCGGCGCGGGGCAGTGCCCGTGCCTGATTGGTTGAGGTGGGATCGATTGCATACGAATTTGAATTTGTTGAATGATCGTTGCGTATGCGTTGTGTACATGAATGTTTGCGTTTGTTTGTATGTGAAAGCGCGATAGGGCTAGTAACAGACGCGCCGCTTTTAAATACGGCTAGTTCACACTTACGGATTTCAGTAAAAAGGAAAAATAAAATAAAAAAATACCTACCTATTTTATTGTTGATTTGGGTCGAGAATCATGAGTATAATTCAATTCGAATTTGACTAGGTTGCAGATCAGCACATTGTACTATAGGGTGACTGGTAATTAGTGTGTACGATACTTAAACACGTGATTGTGCTCATGAATGATAACAAACAATTTCTATTATATGGGAGCAAAGCCGAAATCGTGGAAAAAAAATTCAGCTGTTCAGTACATTAAGCAAACATAAATGTACTGAACAGCTGATTTTTTTTCCCGTTTTCAGTATTGTTCCCATAGTAAAAGTTGTTGGTTATCATGAGCACAATCACGTGTTTAAGTATCGTACACTAATTACCAGTCACCCTATAATTATACTATTCTCTATAACAAACCTCATCGCTGGACTCTACTTTAATTTAGAACATAGACTGAAGACAGAATCAAAACAAAATACATTAGAACCTCTGTAAAGGTAACCGTGACCCTAGAACGCAATTTAAACTGAAGGAACAAGGTAGATATTTTTAGTCTCCTACTAAAAAAACCGGTCAAGTGCGAGTCGGACTCGCCCATAAAGGGTTCCGTAGCAGCAAGTAACAGTACATCATTTTTTTTTTTTAGTTTTATCATTCTCTTATTTTAGAAGTTACAGGGGGGGGGGACACATTTTCCCACTTTGGAAGCGTTTCTCGCGCAAACCGTTCAGTTTAGAAAAAAATGATGTTAGTAACCTCAATATCATTTTTCAAGGCCTATTCGTAGATACCCCACACGTATGGGTCAGGCGAAAAAAAATGTTTTGAGTTTCAATTCTAAGTACGGGGGGTACCCCCAAATTTGGTTTTTGTTTTATTTTTGTGTGAAAATCCTAATGCGGTTTACATAATACATCTTCTTACCAAGTTTCAACAGGGTAGCTCTTATACTTTCGTCAAAAAGGGCTGTGACATGAGACGGACAGACAGACAGACATGACGAATCTATAAGGGTTCCGTTTTTTGCCATTTGGCTACGGAACCCTAAAAATGCGACGACCACAAGTAAAATGGGATAAGGACAGGAAGATTGAACTACCTAAATTAAAATCCCATCCCATTCATAAAAAGAAAAAAGAAGTTGCATTATTTTATTGTTTTTTTTTTGAATTCTTTTCAAAATCGCGAAATGGTGGCAGTCCGAACCATTCTGGCTTGAATTGTTCTAGAGATTCTAGCACCAGAGTGGCTTCTCTACACTTCTCCTTATGAAGACTTCGAGGTGGAGTCATCACGACCTGGAGAAGAAATAAAAAAAAGAGATTTATTGACACACACAAGACAGAACAAACAAAATCATGTTAAGAAATACAACAAAGGAAACTAAATTACTTATATTATAAAAGAAAAGCAAAAATAAACATAATTTAGTCCAATGCTCTCAGCCTATAATGTTCCCACTGCTGGGACACAGGCCTCCTCTCTTGTGAGAGGGAGTGGGCCATAATCCACCACGCGGGCCCAGTGCGGGTTGGCAGATGTCACATGTCTTCGAATTTTTTTTTTGGTTCTAGGACATGCCGGTTTCCTCACGATGTGTTCCTTCACCGTTTTGAGAGCAGTGGTGATGAAATAAATTACACAAAGTAATGCGGCTGTGTTCGAACTTCGAACACACGACCTATAACTCGTAAGTCGATGCCGATACCATAGGGCTACCACTGCTGTCGAAATTTGAAATGGATACTCATACTTATTTAGGAAAAGCCAGGTAGGTATATGTTGATAGTTTACCTGCATTCCGGCTGCGAGGCCCGCTCCCAAACCAACTAGAGAGTCTTCGAAGACGAGGCACTGAAAAATAAATAAAGAAGTATTTTTTGCAGACAGCAAAATTCCATTTGAAAATTCCAATACCTAACATTTTTGGAACGCATGCCACATAACCCGCATTCGGGGAACCGTTTTCATTAGTCGATAGGTTCCGCATTCCTTGTGCGAGAGATTTCGGGAACGCATGCCACATAGCCCGCATTCGGGGAACCGTTTTCATTGGTCGATAGCCCGTGTGCGGGGTATAGGAGAACCTCCATGTTCGTCGCCAGTTATTAACAACAGTGGCTGCCCGCAAGCTGTATATCGACCGATGAATTTCATTGGTCGATTTCACGGTCGGTATAAAGCAAGCGGGGAGTCGCTACAGGCGGTGTAACGAACGCGTATCAACTTGTAACTTTCATTGGTTGTAAACTCGCATGCGAGAACTCCCCGTATGCTGTATACCGAACGAGTTAACGACCAATGAAATTGCGCTATAACAGCTGGTAAGGCCACAGTTAGTTTTACATACAAACTTATGAAACTGTCACAAACATTAATCTTTTAGCAATTCTAATTACCTTAACAGGTTGAGGTTTGTCAGGAAACTTCGCAGCAGCCATCAGGTAAAGGTCTGGGAACGGCTTGCCTCTATCCACGTCTGGATCACCGACACAGACCTAATGGTTATGGAAATAGAGGTCAATTTGCAGAACTTCATAATGGTAAAACTTATTACAAATATTAAAATTGCTGTTGAGGGCCTATTTATCTTTACCCTACGTAAATTCATACGTATCTGTGTTGTAACAAGACACAGATTACAATACAACGTTCCGTGTCACGAAATTGAATCCTTTTTGATGAGTTAAAATCATCAAATGAGTCCTTCCGACAGTTGGAGCAGAAAGGACTTACTGATTAAAAGTCCACCTTGTTCCTTTAGTAGTCCTTTTGTGTTCTGGGGCCACAGTGCCCTTTTAAAACAGCCCCGTGACCCCAACAGTTTAAAGCGCGCATGCAACACGACGTGCTATCTACCGCAGTTTAGTCCTTGATCAGACGGCGGGCTACCTATTACTCCTCGCCCGCAAGTCACCGCCACATGGCACATTTTGACAACTGCTCCCCAAAAGCCCCCTCCCCCTCCCTCTTTTAACAAAATTTGCACCCTTGACTTGGGGTTCATAGTGAGGTCACCGAAAGGTCCACACTGTGGCTGGTCGCAATTTTAAAGACTCATATCATCATCATCAGCCGGAACCCGTCTACTGCTGAATATAGGCCTCCCCCTTAAACAGCCACGCCGAACGACAATTCGCCACGTGCATCCATCAGTTGCCCGCGACTCTCACGATGTCGTCGGTCCACCTAGTGGGAGGCCTACGCTGCGTCTTCCGGAGGAGACTCACCTGGGTCATTTTAGAACTCACCATGTGATGAAATATTTTAAATATATGCGGTTTGGTGGCGACGTGCAGGGTCACATCCTTTCTGGTAGAATTTGTGGCCAAAGCAAACGACACGCCAGATTTACGAAGGTGTCGGAGAAGCTTTTCAGCACCTGAAAATTTACTATATATTATGATAACATACTAAACTAATAGGAGGTTTAAGAACTTAGGGTACTGACAAAATTCTTTTTAAAAAAAAATGATCCGACTTCAAGAGCAAACACAAAATATACACTAAGAACGTTGCCACCCACGGTGACAGACGTCGCAAGACAATCTCCGGCCACTGTAGGCGCGGGCGGCTAGTAATAGGTGACTCGCCGTCCGATCAGAAAGAGCGAAAGTGCTGTCAGCAAAATGACAATGACGGGGACAAATGAGGGCCAAAGCCCTGTCGGGGTCGCAGGATCAACGAGTAACCGTGGCTCCGGAACATAAAGGGCTGTTGAAGGTCACCGTGGATTTTAGTAATTACAAGTCTGACAGTCCTTCCCGTCCTGCCTGGGTGGGAGGACTCATTCGATGATTTTACCAAGTTAAAAAAAAAACATCAACGCTGCGATATCGGAGAATAGCTTCGTTGACGCACCAACACAGCGCTCGTGTGACGACGACGCAGCGTAAGTCGCTACGCCCGTGTAGCCTTCTCTCTGTTTTTTCCAATTCGTGTGATTAATTATTGCTTATAAAATAATTAATTCCATCATCATCCCTAGCCTTTTCCCAACTATATTGGGGTCTGCTTCCAGTCGACCCAGATGCAGCTGAATATCAGTATTTTACATGGAGCGACTGCCTATCGGACCTCCACAACCCTAACTGGGTAATATGATACCCCTCGGTAAGACTGGTTGTCAAACTTTAGAGCTTCTGACCAACAGTAACGACTGTCAAAGATCTACAAATTACAGCCGGGACCAACGGCTTTACGTGCTTTCCGAGGCATGGAGGAAACTCGCTATGACAGATGGTCACCCATCCACAGCCACAACCTCCGTATGCGCGGCTTAACCTGGTAGATCGGTCTGTGCGGCTGTAATTATTTAGCCACGAGATTCTCAAAAAGAATCCATACCCACTACTAGAAACAGTAGGTACCTTTCTTCAGGGGCGCTTTAGGCAGCATTCTTGCTGTCATCAGCTTCAGCTCTTTCACCAGTTGTTCGGCAGTCAGGTTGAGCTGCAACTCCTGCACTATTCTGGTACATATCTGAAGGTCTGTGCATCCTAAATTCTGAAAACAATGCTTTGATATTGTCCTTTTTCATAGTCATCATCATCACTTGCTCCCATTGCTGGGACACAGGCCTCCTCTCTTTGAGAGCGAGTCCATAATCCACCATGCAGGTCCAGTGTGGGTTGGTAGATGTCATTTTTTTTGAATTTTTGTTTGCTGGTCGCTCTATAGTTGGTGCCAGTTAAGATGGCAATAGCGGTCATTGACCTTTACCTAATAAGTCCTCGTATAATGACATAAGATCAGAATTTGCATTTTTCTGTGAAATTACAGTGTTTACTTGTGAGTCTTAAATATAAAAATAATATAAAATCTTAGTTATAGGTGAAATATTTTTACCATTTTGATATTTTATGAATTATAAGATACTTATATCCTTACAATATACTTACTAATTTATTCGGTATTTTATAAAAATGCTAATTCTGATCTTATGTCATTATACGAGGACTTATTAGGTAGGGGTCAATGTCCGCTATTGCTATCTTAACTGGCACCAACTATTGGATATATTAAGTTTTCTCACGAATTCACAGTCGATCAAAGAATCAGAATAATTTGCACATCCATCTTGGCTAATCGCAACGCTGCAACGGTGCTATTCATTAAGAACACAGGCTCGTTTGCAGCGCAGCCCCAGTGTAAAATGCAGTATGATGTTCACTATATAGAATTCTAGACAGTGACGAGTCGCGACACTCTCTCAAGACTCTCGATGACGAGCTCGTCGAAGCGTACATCTTTCTCATAGAGAATAGTGTAGCTCAAGCTGGCTACTTTTGGAAATAATGAGTGATGGACGTAAATTAACGAGAAAATTGTAACACTCACTTTTTGTTCCAATTCTTTGGTGTATTTCTTTCCTCGTTTCGCGCATATGTCTTTTAATATTTTGTGGTACTGTGATTCGGAGTCTGTAACAATGAATCATCATCATTCGCCTATATTGGTCCCACTGCTGGGACACAGGACTCCTCTCTATAAGAGGGAGTCGGCCATAATCCACCACGCGAGCCCAGCGCTAGATACTTAGTAGCATATATTATATCCTCACATAAAGAAAGATTTAGGAATGGCAAAGGTACATAATCTATATCTAGATTCCGCATACAAAGCAACAGTGCCACACGTCATTGCATTAATTTGCCTTTACGTAAATTCTTCTTGTGCTGTCTACATGGAAAGTCTTTTATTCTTCTTCTTCGTCGTGTTGAAGATTCCTTAATTTTAAATGAGCTTCGACCAAAACTCTGCCACATTAACAGGGTTGGTGGTGGCCTCAGACAGGTCCCTTAGAGTGCAGGTGCAATTATACAAAGTAGAAATGAAGATGACGGACATCGGCAGATGATCTCCGACCAACGTAGGCGCGGGCATGCGGGCGGTGAGTAATTTGCGACTCCCTGTGTGACCATGGACCATGCCCGGGTCGACAGCGTATTGCGTTCCACGCGCGCCTCAAAGAGTGTCAGTATAATGACGGGGCCCCCCCGCTAGAGGGCCAAAGCCTGACGGATACCGAATTACCGTGACCCTGGAACGTAAAGGACACCGTGGATTTTAGTCAGTACGAGTCTGACAGTCCCTCCCGCCATGCCCTGGCTGAGAGGACTCATTTGAAGATCTTATATACCACGATAAAAAAAATAAAGTAGAAGTGAAGAGGTGGGCCGTCATTCTATCAAATTAGTCAATATATCTAATTAAATAGACAGTTCTAAATATCACAAATTACGGATAGACAAAGGACTTACCGATAATAGTGCCGTCCATATCAAAGAGGCAATGAGTTACCTTCTTATAGTGCTTCGTTTTCTGGCACGCCGTCCTGCTGTAATGCAAGGCCGATGAAAAAAAATCGACCGGGTCATGTTCAGGCCAGAAAAGCGGGGCATTGTAAGAAGTATTGCATAAACTGGGAATTTTTGTTAATTAAAAAATACTGGTCCGGGTTTTGTATTTTTGTACATAGATTTGTTGACACGCGTGACAGTTTGATTGTTTATGATTTTAGGGTTCAATAAGCTTGTAAGGTGATCGCTTGTGTTTGTGCGTCTATCACAGTAGCTTTGCAGAAAATAGTTTTTTTTAAATAAAAATAAGGTAAAACCATCAAATGAGTCTTCCTACCCAGGGCAGGGCGAGAGGGACTGTCAGACTCATCATCATCATCATCATCTCAGCCATAGGACGTCCACTGCTGAACATAGGCCTCCCCTTTTGTTCTCCACAGATACCGGTTGGAAGCGACCTGCATCCAGCGTCTTCCGGCGACCTTTATAAGGTCGTCTGTCCACCTTGCTGGTGGACGTCCTACGCTGCGCTTGCTAGTCCGTGGTCTCCAATCTAGTACTTTTCGACCCCATCGGCCATCTGCTCTGCGAGCAATATGGCCTGCCCATTGCCACTTCAGCTTGCTAATCCGGTGTCTGTCAGACTCGTACTGACTAAAATCCACGGTGTCCTTCAATAGCTCTTTATGTTCCGGGGTCACGGTAATGAGATAAGTCCCGCGACCGTCGAAAATAGCTAGAGTATCAAAATAATTTTGATTTGTTTATCACTAAAAACGCAATAGTTTTGTTAATTAGCCCATGTGGTATATTAAATGGAAGAGCTTGCTTAATTATTTTAATAGCTTTATCAATTGTTTCCAAGTTATCTCATCTATTACCTAAAATATAAGAAAAATAATGAAGTCGATCGTTTACAGAGTAAATCATTTAATATTATGCTCACAAAATAACATTTTTAAACGTTGCCCCACACTATGAATTTCTCCTGTATCGTGGGTGCGTTTACAAACATAGAAACACACATACACAAACACCCAGACCCACAACTACTTGAAGATCATACAAATATTTGTTCTGTGCGGGGATCGAACACACTGCGCAGCAGTCAATCACAGCCACTGCGCCAGCGTGCCATAAGTATATACAAGGAAGACTCAGTCCCTTAGGTTTATTACATCCTGCCGCGGTCACCCCGGAACGTAAAGGGCTATTGAAGGATACCGTGGATTTTAATCAGAAGTCTGAGAGTCCCTCCTGCCCTGCCCTGGGTTGGAGGACTCATTTGATGATTTTAGCAAGCTAAAAAAAAGATTGATTACCTACATAGTTAATTATTCATCATTCGTCGGAACCCACTTCAAGCGAGTTCTGTTCGTACTTGACCGATTGTTTACAATGTCAGTTATGTAACTTATATAATATCGTAAAAGGAGTTTGAGATCTATAAAGCCATGGAATTAGACTCAATACACACGTACGACAACGACACGACAACGACGGTAGTGACTGACGTGGACGGGTGCCTATTTTGCTGTGTTGTAAAATTATGTACAATATTATGTATTTACCAAAGATGTAACGAATCATAACTCGAGACTGAGATTCGAGACGTCAGTGATCTGATCAAATAGTGACGTATTGCCAATTGTAAAAGCGTCGATAACCGTCAATTTAGATTAAAATTAAAAAAAGGAGGAGAAGGAGCTCGTGGCTAAATAATTACAGCCGCACAGGCCGATCTTCCGGGTTAAGCCGCGCTTGCCGAGGTTGGTCTGTGGCTGGGTGACCATCTGTCATAGCGAGTTTCTCCCGTGCCTCGGAGAACACGTAGAGCTCAGTGGCGGATACAGGGGGGGGGTCATGGGGGTCATGACCCCCCCCCTGGGCGACAGGCTGGGTCATAGGTGGCCACTGCAATTTTATCTAATTTTATTAAACACTTAAACAAATTAAACGCGAAAGACGCACATAATCATAATACAATTCTGTGCTGTTATTGGTTATACATATTATAGCAAGGGTGCCGGGTGGCCAACTTGATTAGACATAAGATCTACTGTTTACTCACGAAACCCTGTGCGATCTACCAATTACATACTTCTTGAAATCTTAAAAAACATGAAACAGCATAGTTTAGCACACAATGATGCAGTAATTTTTATTAATCAGTCTTAGGAGTTCCTTTTCATGGTATCACATGTGAGATTGTTTCCTTTTTACTTAAATACTTTGGATTGGAAGTCTTTTTTTTTTTTTTAGCTTGGTAAAAACGTCAAATGAGTCCTCCCACCCTGACTGTCAGACTTCTACTGACTAAAATCCACGGTGTCCTTCAGTAGCCTGTTATGTTCCGGGGTCACGGTAAGGAAATAATCCCGCGACCCCGGCAGGCTTTGGCCCTCTGAGAGGGGGCCCCATCATTATGCTTACGCTATTTGAGGCGCGCGTGGGACACAACGCGCCGTCGACCCGGGCATGGTCCATGGTCGGGCAGCGAGTTGCCCTTTACTCGCTGCCCGCATGCCCGCGCCTACGGTGGCCGGAGATCGTCTGCTGACGTCCGACGCCGCGGGCGCCTACCACTGCGGTTGGGGCGGAGGGAGGACGCTGTCCTCTCTCTCTCGCGGCCCGCCTCCTCCTTCACGAGCATTACTGCTTCGCAGAAGGAGGCGACCGCTTCCCACTCCGTCTCGCCCCGCAGCATGGCCGCAACCAATGCAGGGCGCGAGAAGTCTCCGCCTATCGCCGCCGTGAGGACACGTCGGTGCACTGCCCAAGCTGGGCAGTCTTGCACCGTATGCTCTACTGTGTCCTCCGGGTGATCTTCGCAGTGGTGGCACCCGGGCGTTTCCCCCTTCCCTATCAGACACAGGAACCTCCCGAAACTTCCGTGTCCGGTGAGGACCTGCGTCATCCGATAGGTCAGGACGCCGTGACGTCTCTCCAGCCACTCCTCAAAGAGGGGTCATACCGCCGCGATTGCGGCGTGCCCGGACCTCGGTTGCGAACTTGCGACAGTCGTCCCCTCCATACTGCCATGAGATCGCGCCGGAGCTCTTCCCGCCGTGCCTCGACTTCTCGAGGCAGCGGGGTTACACCCCGGCGCTGCGCCTCCACGCGCCACTCATAGACGCGCTGGAGGGCAGTCGCCTCCAGATCCCAGGGCAGGATTGGAAGTCTGAGTTGGTGATGTTTAATCAACTTAATAGGTACAGGGTCTTTCTTTTAAATTGGCCAAAAGGGAGAAATCTGAATCTATAAGAGATACGGAAAAACTTTCTTAGGATCCATTAGCTCCCGCGGTGGTGGACGCCCACGGCGACGGACGTCGCAAGACGGTCTCCGGCCACCGTACGCATGGGTATGCGGGCGGCGAGTAAAGGGCAACTCGCTTCCGACCATGGACCATGCCCGGGTCGACGGCGCGTTGTGTTCCACGCGCGCCTCAAAGAGCGGCAGCAAAATGATGGAGCCCCGGGTCTCAGAGGGTCAAAGCCTGCCGAGGTCGCGGGACTTATTCCATTACCGTGACCCTGGAACGTGCCATTCTACTCAGTTGCGTGTAAAAATCATTTCAATGTATTGGAAGAAAAAATCGGGACGGCGTAAGTTGGTAAGCAAAATATTTTTTCATACAAATTATAGGTACCAATTTTTATTATTATGCTGTTTGACGAGTGAAAAAAATTGCCCAACTTCACTCATTTTTGGGGACCACTCACATTTGACAAAAAAACGCCAAAATTATCAACATCAAAAAATTGCTAAAGGTCCCTAAGAAAGATTTCCCGTATCTTTTATGGATGCAGATTTCTCCCTTTTGGTCAATTTAAAAGAAAGATAAACAAGGGAACGAGAAATTCAGCGTTGTGAGTAGTGGTTGCGATGGCCTAGTGGTTAAGGCGTCTGGAGTACCTATCCAGAAGACGCAGGATCGAACCCTGCTCGCAACAAAATTTTTCGTTTCTTTAAAAATATCTTTAAGAAAGATCCTGTATTATAGGTTTGCTAAAGGTCCTATAATATTACCTACTATTTATATTTTTTGCCTTGCCTCGATCGACTGGACTAATAGTCGCGATTGACCCGTTGGGCACCCCTTAAATTTTTTTCCTTTTTTCAGCGTCGTAAAATCATCAAACGAGTCCTCCCAGGACAGGGCAGGAGGGACTGTCAGACTTGTATTGACTAAAATCCACGGTGTCCTTCAATAGCCTTTTACGATCCAGGGTCACGGTATTCGGGTTGGCCGCTTTATAATATAAAGTATAATAATAGCTATATCTATCTGAACTAAACAATGGAGAAAAGCTGTCTGCGACATGGTGACCCCCCCCTGATATAAAAGCTGGATCCGCCCTTGGTAGAGCTGTTGGTCCCGGTTGTCATTTGTAGATCTTTGACAGTCGTTACTGTTAGCGCTCATGCACACGAGACGGTTTTGCGCCGGAGCTAAGCCCGTCGTCAAACCGGGTCTACGGGCGGTCGTCAGTCGTGTATGAAACTATTAACCACACGACGCCGTCGCTAGAGCCGGCACAAGAAACCGTGCCGGTCTGACAACCAGTCTTACCATGGGGTATCGTATTACCCAGTTATTGGGTTGTGGAGGTCCGATAGGCAGTCGCTCCATGTAAAATATTGATATTCAGCTGCATCTGGTTCGAGTGGAAGCCGAACACAATATAGTTGGGAAAAGGCAAGCAGGTGATGATACAAACATGTAACAAAAAAAAGGTTGCACTCCAGGAGTGCCGGTAGAAGTGAAAACTTTTTTGTTACTATGTTTTATTTTTAATTTGAATGACGTCTTACTCATTTTCGATCAGGGTCACGTGACCCTGACGGTCACGTGACCCTGACGGTCACGTGACCCTGACGCGAGTTTTAAATTTTTTACCCATTACAGAAAAAGTGTACAACGCCGCTAAAGAAGTTTTCACTTCAAAAAAGGTTGCACTCCAGGAGTGCCGGTAGAAGTGAAAACTTTTTTGTTACTATGTTTTATTTTTAATTTGAATGACGTCTTACTCATTTTCGATCAGGGTCACGTGACCCTGACGGTCACGTGACCCTGACGGTCACGTGACCCTGACGCGAGTTTTAAATTTTTTACCCATTACAGAAAAAGTGTACAACGCCGCTAAAGAAGTTTTCACTTCAAAAAAAAGGTTGCACTCCAGGAGTGCCGGTAGAAGTGAAAACTTTTTTGTTACTATGTTTTATTTTAAAACTGGAGTAGTACAGATATGAAATTAACTAATTTGAATGACGTCTTACTCATTTTCGATCAGGGTCACGTGACCCTGACGCGAGTTTTAAATTTTTTACCCATTACAGAAAAAGTGTACAACGCCGCTAAAGAAGTTTTCACTTCAAAAAAATCGGCCTGTCTGGTCGATTTTTGAAGTGAAAACTTCTTTAGCGGCGTTGTACACTTTTTCTGTAATGGGTAAAAAATTTAAAACTCGCGTCAGGGTCACGTGACCCTGATCGAAAATGAGTAAGACGTCATTCAAATTAGTTAATTTCATATCTGTACTACTCCAGTTTTAAAATAAAACATAGTAACAAAAAAGTTTTCACTTCTACCGGCACTCCTGGAGTGCAACCTTTTTTTTGAAGTGAAAACTTCTTTAGCGGCGTTGTACACTTTTTCTGTAATGGGTAAAAAATTTAAAACTCGCGTCAGGGTCACGTGACCGTCAGGGTCACGTGACCGTCAGGGTCACGTGACCCTGATCGAAAATGAGTAAGACGTCATTCAAATTAAAAATAAAACATAGTAACAAAAAAGTTTTCACTTCTACCGGCACTCCTGGAGTGCAACCTTTTTTTTTTTTTCAGTGATTATCTTATTGACGAATTAGATTTTTTCATTAAAATTGTCAATTACAATTAATTAATATTAAATCCAATTCCTTTTGATTGTCCGGGTTTCTAATTATTTAAATTCTTCGATCATTGTTTAAATTCAATTGAATTTGAAAACCTTGGAAATATTAATTATTTCATTTATTTCCTGAAAGAGTGCCCAATTTATTTATTTCATTGTAGTATTCATGTTTCGTAGTAGAAAAAAACCATTTTGTTAGTAAACTATAAACAATGACCAACTAATAATTTATTTGATTACTAATGTACGAGTACTTAGCACAAAAATAAAAGCTCAGAAGATGATCGAATGTGACTTTGATATTTGATAATAATTATAAATATGATAATGATATTAGCGCTAGTGTAGGTACCTATAATACAAAGTGTAACGTTAATAGCGCAAAACCTCTCGTGGGGTAACTCAGCCCATGTTACTGAACAATGTTTGTTCTAATACTTTTGGAAAAAAAATAAAAACTAAAATGGTTTTTCATACAAAATGAGAAATTGATCGAGCCCTGCATCAGTATGAAAAATCATTTTTTATATTTTTTTTTCCAAAAGTTTTAAACAAACATTGTTCAGTAACATGGGCTGAGTTACCCCACGAGAGGTTTTGCGCTATTATTAACGTTACACGTTGTATATGTCATTTCATCAAATAATCATTTCTGATTCAATAAACAACCAAATATTCCTGTTTTTGATTGGAAATAGGTAGTTATTTGTTATGCAAGGCTGCAAAGTTGGGCACGCCGCAATTGCGGCGGTAAGACCCCTCTTTGAGGAGTGGCTGGAGAGAAGTCATGGCGTCCTTACTTTCCGCCTGACGCAGGTCCTCACCGGGCACGGATGCTTCGGGAGGTACCTGTGTCTAATGCGGAAGGAGGAAACGCCTAGGTGTCACCACTGCGAAGATCGCCCGGAGGACACGGTGGAGCATACGGTACAGGACTGTCCAGCTTGGGCGGAGCACCGACGTGTCCTCACGGCTGCGATAGGCGGAGACCTCTCGCGCCCGGCATTGGTTGCGGCCATGCTGCGGGGCGAGACGGAGTGGGAGGCGGTCGCCTCCTTCTGCGAAGCAGTAAGGTAAAAGTACCTATTCCCGTTAGTGTACCAGTATCCGTTAACAAGACAGTTTTTTGATTATTGCATTTTTCTACCAATAATAAAGTAAAATTTGCGAATGGCAATACCTTCTCGGTAATATTTTGTACAATTGTAATGGCAACATTGCCCAAAAAGTTTAATGGTGTCAAAACCATGAGATGACAAAAGTTTGCTTTGTGAAAATATTATGGAAGTACGAAGTTCTGTCAGTGAACTACGAAACCACCACGTCGCATTGATGAGCTAGCCATACTGCAACGGATAACGATATGGTAACAGTGTTAATTTTCTAATATATTTGATTAGATTATGTTGCGATATAACCTATAACTTGAGGTGAATCTAATTGAGAAATAAATTATTTTGCCGTTCACATCTATTGGTACTAACAAACCCTTCTTGACCTAGTACCCGTTAAAATCGTATTTTTTTTACCGGATGTTGGTACATGGTGGACCCGGTAATACCCGTTGTACCGAAACCCGCTATTGTGTACTTATTGCCTTGAAATAGGTCTCATTTTCCTTTAAAACCGTGGAATATATTGCCTGATATTGGGCCGGACATTAAAAGTCTACAAGTTGTTTTCTAAAGTTATCTCGATTCGTCCCGCCCAAAAGTTCGATGTCTTCCAGCCGCCGGAGCAGGCCGGGTTCCGAAAAGGCTACAGCACCGTGGACCACATACGGTATGTATGTGGTCCTCAGGTTAATAATACAAAAGACCGAGGAATATAATAAGCCTCTGTGCCTAGCGTATATGGACTACGAGAAAGCCTTTGATACTGTCGAGACCTGGGCAGTTCTGGAGTCAATGCAGAGATGCCTCATCGACTACCGCTACGTTGAGGTGGTGAGATGTCTGTATAAGGCCGCAACTATGACCGTCCAAGTACAAGAACACAACATAAAATCAATTCAACTGCATCGAGGGGTAAGACAGGGAGACGTCATCTCTCCGAAACTGTTCAAAAACGCGTTGGAGGACGTTTTCGAGAGGCTTGATTGGAAAGAACGTGGTATAAATATCAACAGTCAGTACATCTCAAACCTCCGATTTGCGGATGAAATTGTCATCATGGCAGAATCCTGCAGGAGCTGGAAGTAATGCTGAACAGCTTTAGCGATTCTTCAAGACGTGCAGGTCTCGGAATGAATTTAGACAAAACCAAACTCATCCGAGACCTGTAATCGTAAATGGTGCTGCCCTCGAGGTTGTCCAAAAATACATATATCTAGGTCAAACTATACAACTGGGCCGGCACAACTTCGAGAAGGAAGCAACCAGAAGGATACGCTTGGGCTGGGCGGCATTCGGGAAGCTACGTCACATCTTCGAATCATCGATTCCACAATCCCTCAAAACCAGGGTTTATAACCAGTGTGTCCGGGTAGGACAAATACTACAGTGTAAGTGTCCACGTTTCGACTCCGTAATTAATTACGGAGTCGAAACGTGGACACTTACCATAGGCTTGGTCCACAAATTTAAGGTTGCTCAAATGCTCAGCGTCCAATGGAGAGAGCAATGCTCGGAATTTCTATGGCGGATAGAATTCGGAACGAAGTCATTCGCCAGAGTATCAAAGTAATTGACATTGCGCGTAAAAGAAGCATGCTGAAGTGGAAGTGTGGAAGTGGGCCCGCCACGTGTCACGTCAGTGCTAAAGTGGAGACAGCGAATGGGCAAACGTAATGTAGGACGCCCTGCGACAAGATGGGTCGATGATTCGTCAATCCGGATGAATGCGGACTTCCCAGGATTGGGAGGGTTGGCGCTCTTTGGGGGAGGCTTACGTTCAGCAGTGGACGGCAATGGGCTGATAATAATAAGCAGTCATAAAAGGACCCTTAATTTCAGCTGCGTCCAGGCAGTTCGGTATCTTACAGTCGACGTTCGATGACAAATTACGCGTATTCAAAATGATACTTTTTTTTTGGCGTGGTAAAATCATCAAATGAGTCCTCCCACCCCGGGCAGGGCGGGAGGGACTGTCAGACTTGTACTGACTAAAATCCACGGTGTCCTTCAATAGCCCTTTATGTTCCGGGGTCACAGTGATGGAAAAAGTCCCGCAACCAATTCAAAATGATACTTAGTTAATAATTAAGTTATTGTTTAAACATAAGTTTAAACTAAGTATCATTATGAATACTTTTTTATTTTTGAGTGGTAAAATCATCAAACGAGTCCTCCCACCCAGGGTAGGGCGGGATAGACTGTCAGACTTGTACTGACTAAAATACACGGTTTCCTTCATTAGCCCTTTACGTTCCAGGGTCACGGTAATGGAATAAGTCCCGCGACCCCGGCAGGCTTATCACTATGAACATTTAGTTTAAACTTCGTGATGTTAACTATTCTCTTAATAATTTTCATTAATACATTTGAAAAATGTTCAATAATACAAATAAATGTCTTTTCTTTGGATAAGCCCTTCTTTATTTATTTTACACAGAAATGCAAAAACAGTTTTTCTGTGAACTTTAACGTAAACCAATAGAGTTCAAATTCGCATTGAATATTACCGGATTCAGGGACAATTTAACGTTTACTAGTACAAATCTACCGGGTACTGGTACAATTAGCCCTTTATCCTTTATTTTTCATTCATTGTTAAACAAAATTTATACTAATTAAAGAAAAGAATATTACAATAAAACTTGTTTAAATTATCTCTCTAGTCATGTAATTATTATTTTTGTAAGTCTTCTAGTTTTACCATAGCATACCTGCAAAGTCAGTGAAGTTCAAAACTTCACGGTTACTGGGCCGTTTACCTTAATGCTCGCGAAGGAGGAGGCGGGCCGCGCGCGAGAGAGGACAGTGTCCTCCCTCCGCCCCACCCGCGGTGGTGCACGCCCGCGGCGACGGACGTCGCAATACGATCTCCGGCCACCGTAGGCGCGTGCATGCGGGCAGCGAGTAAAGGGCAACTCGCTGCCCGACCATGGACCATGCCCGGGTCGACGGCGCGTTGTGTCCCACGCGCGCCTCAAAGAGCGTCATCATAATGACGGGGCCCCCCTCTTAGAGGGCCAAAGCCTGCCGGGGTCGCGGGATTATTTCCTTACCGTGACCCCGGAACATAACAGGCTACTGAAGGACACCGTGGATTTTAGTCAGTAGAAGTCTGACAGTCCCTCCCGCCCTGCCCGGGGTTGGAGGACTCATTTGATGATTTTGCCATGTAAAAAAAAAAAAAAAAAGGCTGCAAAGTTGATTTTTGGCGCGAGTACTTGAATTGAAAACTGAGCGAGCGAAGGATTTTAAGATAGAATCCTGAGCGATGCGAAGTTTTCAAAAGTACGAGACTCAGAAAAACTTCGTTGCCGAGTGCAACACACAACTTTTCACCTCACACAGCGAGGAAATGTAGTGGGGGCGGACCGCCTGTCGGTGTAGAAAACAATTAAATACGACGTGTTCGAATTTTGAACAACACTTTGTGCTCTAGAGCACAAAATGGAGTTTTGCGCTCAGATTTTGAATGAGAAATAGAATCTTTCCGAGCGTTTCTGCGTCTCGTACCTTTGAAAACTGCATCGCTCAGGATTCTATATTTGAACCGCTCGTTTCTCTCGCGGTTCAATCTTAGAATACTTCGCTCGCTCAGTTTTCAATTCAAGTACCTACTCGCGCCAAAAATCAACTTTTCACCTCACCCGCTCGGAAAGATTCTATTTCTCATTCAAAATCTGAGCGCAAAACTCCATTTTGTGCTCTAGAGCACAAAGTGTTGTTTAAAATTCGAACACGTCTTGTATTCAATTGTTTTCTACTTTTCTACTCTGGCAGGCGAGCCGCCCCCACTTCATTTCCTCGCTGTGTGAGGTGAAAAGTTGTGTGTTGCACTCGGCAGCAAAGTTTTTCTGCGTCTCGTACCTTTGAAAACTTCGCATCGCTCAGGATTCTATATTTGAACCGCTCGTTTCTCTCGCGGTTCAATCTTAGAATCCTTCGCTCGCTCAGTTTTCAATTCAAGTACTCGCGCCAAAAATCAACTTTGCAGCCTTGCATAACAAATAACTATTGCAGCCTTGCATAACAAATAACTATTTCCTACTCCTCCACTATTCTTTTCCGATTAATTTCGTGGCAGGATCCAAGACAGGTAAATTCTTTCTCCGGGACACGTCGAGCTTCATTGTCTTGACGCTTTTCTAGTGGTTGCCACTGTAAGTTGATTCTGGCTTTCAGAAGTTGCAGTGGTTTGGGAACAGGGTGGTGGGTTTTTTCCCAAAAAAAAAAAAAACTGTCTAAATTGTGCTACGGTTGAAAACGTGTAAAAAAACTATTTTCACGATTTTAAATACACCAAGCCTTGCTTTCATCCTAAATATGTGGTATATATGTATACCTTCCACGAATTTCCCGCAAGATTTCAATCGCGGCGTGATTCTCGACGTGTAGTCTCTTTCATTCCGAAAAATAGTCAAGCCACGTATCTTTTGAAGCACGATTTTTAATATTACATAATTATATAAGGCAGTGGTCCGACCAACGGCAACGGCGAGATTTTCTCTCTCAAGAAACGCACAATAAATGAACATTCCGTGTAAACGAAAGAAATGCATATATTAATAGTTGCTCTCTGACTGTTCACACTGCCGACGACGACTCGTTTTACTCGTTCTGTCGCTAAGCGACGACCTTTCAAAAATTAACTCGCTCAGCGATACTCGTTCAGCGATGCTCGCTCACTCGTTGCTCGCGTTCGGTACAGTGATTGAAATGTCACTTATAGAGACCGCGGGCGAGTAGCGCGAGTAATCGCTCATCGCACTTGAACACTCGCTGTCGCCCGGCGACAAAACTATCGAAACTACACTCGCTTCCCGCCGATCGCCAACTCTTTTTAGGGTGTATAGTTCTACTCGTTACTCGTTCATCGTCGGCGGTCGGACCACTGCCTTAAATTTAAAATCCGAATTCATTGCCAAATACTAAATAAACGCGAACGAAACCATAGACAGAAGCTATAGTAATTTATGTAAATAAAGTAAACCCCCAGTATATTATTAGTATGAATTAGGTATCTATTCAGCCTAATAAAAGACTGCTAATTATAGTACTTTGGCCTTAGGTAGTCTAAAAGGTGTTTGCCCGAATTTGAACACGCAAGAGAGATGCCAGACGAGCGTTGCGGTTACGCTGCGTCATCGCAAAGCAAGATTTTACCGCATTCAGTGCGCTGCGTCAATGCTAACATAACCTAACCCCGACATCGCAGTATCTTTGAGGAGGTGGCTGGAGAGGAGCCACGGCGTCCTCATTTTCCGCTTGACGCAGGTCCTCACCGGACACGGCAGTTACGGGAGGTTCGTGTCTGATTGGAAGAAACGCCCAACCACTGCGAGGATCGCCCTGAGGATACGGTGGAGCATACGGTGCAGGACTGCCCCGCTTGGATAGAGCACCGCCGTGTCCTCACGACGGCGATAGGCGGAGACCTCTCGCGCCCGGCATTGGTCGAGGCCATGCGGCGGGCGCAACAGAGTTCAAGTGGTCGCCTCCTTCTGCGAAGCAGTCATGCTAGCGAAGGAGGAGGTGTCACCACTGTGAGGATCGTCCGGCGGAGATGGTGGAGCTTACTGTGCTGGACGTGCCCGCTTGAGCAGAGTACAATCACTGAGCGACAGATTTTAATTAAAAAATATGCGGTTAACCTGCGAGATGACGAATTTATCAGTTGTGATATTTTGTAACGTTTACGAGCTCACTTCACCAAAGTGAGTGCACTATCAAACTAATTTTTAAAAGTATTATCATCTCGGAATCTCAACGTAACACCACGGGGTTCCGTAACCAAAGGGGAAAACGGGATAAGTACTTTTTTTTTAAATACATTGCCCTACACTAGGAATTTCTTCTGTATCGTAGGTGCGTTTACAAACATACAAACTTACATACACAAACGCCCAGACCCGGAACAACTGCTTGTAGATCATACAAATGTTTGCTCCGTGCGGGTATCAAACCCACGACCCGCAGCGCAGCAGTCCAATCGCTCAGCCACTGCGCTAGCCGTGCCGTCAATTACGAAGACTTCGCTGTATGTCTGTCTAACTATCCGTCTGTCTGTTTGTTTGCCCGTCCGTATGTCATGAACGAAGAGAAATGATGTTATCACAAAATGAATAAAAGAGTAACAAAATGGAAACATTGATGGAGCCGATGAAGTTTAAGTAACTATCAGTGCTTTTTGAACCTGACCTAAAGAATTTTATTAATTATATGATAGGTATTAATGGTTTATATTATCAGATGGAAATTTTTAATTAAACCTAAATATAAAACAAAAAAAAAATGATTTATATAACGGTTCGTCGTCACTTAAATTATTTTAGGGTTATTCTTCAAACTGTGTCGAAAAATATCGACATACTATTATTATTACAATCCTGTTTAAGTTTGACGTCAAACAGTTTTTTCTTTACTTGTACAGTCACGAGCAATAACATGTATACACTTAACAAAATTCAAACGCAATTTACTCGTGAAATACTGATTTCTAATTTGAAATAAGACCTATTTCGTAATAGTATGGCTTCCAAAATAGGAGTCTAGTGGAAAGGCAAAAGTTTAACCAATATGGTAGGATAACATTGCTTTTGAATACTGCTTAGTGTATACATACTATTGCTCGTGACTTTACTCGGTAAGTTTCGTGTATGTAGTATACTCGTAATACGATACTTAAACAGCAGTAGAATCACCTTATTCTAGGGTTCCGTACCTAAATGGTAGAACGGGACTATTCTATATAATATAATATGTCTATTCTATTCTACTATTACTTAACCTTCGCTGTCCGTCCGTATGTCCTTCTGTCACCAGACTGCAGGTATCTCATGACTCATGAACCGCTATAGTTAGACCTTCGATCACGATGATTCCCGATGTCCACCCCCAGCTTGTCCCCCGCTGGGGGACAGCGCAACTTTTTCTAAAAAATGTTTGTATATGAGTTAATTTGGAGTGTCTGTTTTTCATATTGAAATAACCGTTTTGACTACATGCATGCGAATATAAATACGTACATACACGAAAAAAACTATGCTTCGATCATAGTTAGACAGTTGAAATTTTCGCAGATGATATATTTCAAATGCAGCAAAAAAAATCAAAAAGTATTCAAGGGGGCTCCCATATAACAATTAAACATGTGACATTTTTATAATTGTTACTCGATATTTAGTTATAGCAACAGGTAGACACTTGAAATATTCACCGAATAATTAGTTTTATGTTCACTTTAAAAGTAAAGCATTAAATTAAAGTAAAACGATTATTTAAGGGGGACTCCCATACAAAAAGTCTAGCCTAAGCTCAGATCAAGGAATTTTTTATCTGAGAGCCTAAGTTACTCCTTATTACATCAGCTACTTGCCAATAGAAGTCCCGTCGAAATCAGCCCAGCCATTTCAGAGATTAGCCATTACAAACAGATAGACAGATAAAATTTGTAAAAAAAAAAAATTCTTATATGTACGTAGGTATTTATATTCGCATGCATGTAGTAAAAACGGTTACTTCAATATGAAAAACAGACACTCCAAATTAACTTACGAGTCTAAAAAAGAATAGATGTATAGATGTACGGAATTCTTATGCGCTATTCCGAATCGCACTTTCTTTACAGTAATAAATGAATTATGTATTAAATAGTGACGCTGAACAAATATTTAAATAATACGCATAGACGTGTTCATTTACAAATGGTTCAATTAAAGTATTTATTCTAACGACAGTGGTTGGAAAGTTTAGTCTTTATTTTTGTCTGTACAGTGAATTGGATAAAGTAAGTTTAATTATTCAACTATATTTTGGCCGCGGATTCACTCGCGTTAATTTTGAATTTGACAAAATCAATTCGGGTTTTAGATTGCTTGTATTATAGGTAATAGTACCTAGGCTATTTTACTCAAAAAAAATGATTAGTCCTAAAATTAGATTACCTATCAAAAAATATTTGACCCGTACCTATTTATTCTTTTGTTACTTATTCCAGAATAGAGGAGGGTCAACGATTCTAAAAATCACAAAACGTCACTCGGTTGGTATAATTTAACAGTGTTATGACGTCACAAGCCCTCACTCTCAAATTTCGAAGCGTTTTATAGCCATGTATTCACTGAGCAACAGTGTTTCGGATACACAGTTTCTGAAACATCACGTAAGGGCATGGCCCCATGTCTCCGGCGCGGCGCCGTATGCCGTGCCGGGCTACGGCGCCGTGCCGAGCCACGGCGCCGTCGCCGGCGGGCGGCGCGGTGCCGTGCCGCGCTACGGCGTCGTGTACCGGCCCTTTGATCAGCAAGTGTATCCAAAGATAAAAATTACAGTTTTGATTTGATATGGACCGCGAAAGACGTATCGTATCGACGTATTTTAATTTATTTATTCTTATCATAGAATTTTTTTTTTATGTAGACATACGTATGACTACAAACATACATATACACTAGTAACAGGACCAGGATACGTCTTTCGCGGTCTATACCAAATCAAAACTGTAATTTTTATCTTTGGATACACTTACTGAGCATAGGGTACGTGCCGCCGGTACACGACGCCGTAGCGCGGCACGGCGCCGCGCCGCTCGCCGGCGCCGGCGCTGTAGCTCGGCACGACGCCGCGCCGCCGCACGGCACACGGCGCCGCGCCGGAGACATGGGGCCACGCCCTTAAGTGTTCTCCGCCGCAAGTGGGGAGCCCCGAAACATTCCGATAAACACGTAGTGGTTACAGAAACAAAATTATATGTTTCTGAAACAAAATGATTTGTTTCAGAAACACGTAGATTTTGTTTCTGAAACAGAGTTTATAAACAATTGTTGCTCAGTGAATACGTGGCTTAAGTTTGGCAATATTGATTGATGTAAACTAAAAATAAGTACGTGTTCATTATTTGTCAGTACTACTAAACACAGAAACATACTGAACGAACTTACAAACAGTTTCACTAATGGCAAGTGTGTTATTATTATTTTTTACCCGACTGCGCGACGCAAAGGAAGGAACAGAACGACTCACAGTCGGGGTCCATTCAAATTTTACCAATCAAATCTTCCCAAGGAGCCCCGACTGGAGGGAAGAAACGCCCGGGTGTCACCACTGCGAAGATCGCCCGGAGGACACAGTAGAGCATACGGTGCAAGACTGCCCCGCTTGGGCAGAGCACCGACGTGTCCTCACGGCGGCGATAGGCGGAGACCTCTCGCGCCCGGCATTGGTTGCGGCCATGCTGCGGGGCGAGACGGAGTGGGAAGCGGTAGCCTCCTTCTGCGAAGCAGTAATGCTCGTGAAGAAGGAGGCGGGCCGCGAGAGAGAGAGGAAAGCGTCCTCCCTCCACCCCAACCGCAGTGTTAGACGCCCGCGGTGTCGGACGTCGGCAGACGATCTCCGGCCACCGTAGGCGCGGGCATGCGGACAGCGAGTAAAGGGCAACTCACTGTCCGACCATGGACGCGTCGTGTTCCACGCGCGCCTCAAAGAGCGTCAGCAAAAATGACGGGGCCCCCTCTCAGAGGGCCAAAGCCTGCCGGGGTCGCGGGATTTTATTTCCTCACCGTGACCCGGAACATAAAGGGCTATTGAAGGACACCGTGGATTTTAGTCGAGTACGATTCTGACAGTCCCTCCCGCCCTGCCCTGGGTGGGAGGACTCATTTGAAGATTTACCAAGCTAAAAAAAAAAAAGAGGGGCCCCGACTGTGAGTCATTCTGTTCTGCTTCTTCCTGCTGTGTTGGGCTTGTTTCTTTCTTTTTAGTTTTTTGTTTAAGTTATTTTTTTCACAGGTATTTTTTTAAATTAGTGTTTACGCAGTTGGATTTTTTGTTTTTCTTTTAATTATTATTTTTCTTTTATATACAATCCATCATCACGATTATTTAATAATGTACTGTTAATTGTAAATGCGAAGACCTCTGTGGGTCACGCATTTTTTCCACTTTGTTTACATTGATTGTCTGACAATTTGAGTAAGTTATGCGACCTACACAAATGTCCTTTCTTTGTATTCTTCGTTGTGTAGAAAACAATTTAATATAAGACGTGTTCGAATTTTGAACATCACTTTGTGCTCTAGAGCACAAAATGGAGTTTTGTGCTCAGATTTTGAATGAGAAATAGAATCTTTCCGAGCGTGTGATGGTCCTCGTATGACTTGACCAATATTATGTTAATGTCTGGACTTTAAAAGAGACTGTGACCTCTGAGTTTGTTTCGGCTGTTTCTTCTCAGAGTAGTCAGGTACGAAACACCGGCTTTATCTAGTTTGTGAAAAGACGACGAGTAAAAGTGTGTAAAATAACCTACCTACTTGCAAATAGTTATTTGTTATGCAAGGCTGCAAAGTTGATTTTTGGCGCGAGTACTTGAATTGAAAACTGAGCGAGCGAAGGATTCTAAGATTGAACCGCGAGAGAAACGAGCGGTTCAAATATAGAATCCTGAGCGATGCGAAGTTTTCAAAGGTACGAGACGCAGAAAAACTTTGCTGCCGAGTGCAACACACAACTTTTCACCTCACACAGCGAGGAAATGAAGTGGGGGCATTGACCTATACAGGGGGCGGCTCGCCTGGCAGTGTAGAAAACAATTGAATACAAGACGTGTTCGAATTTTAAACAACACTTTGTGCTCTAGAGCACAAAATGGAGTTTTGCGCTCAGATTTTGAATGAGAAATAGAATCTTTCCGAGCGTGTGAGGTGAAAAATAAATATCATTTCATAATTTCAATTCGTATCATAATTCATTAGGAAGGATTAGTCTATAAAGTCCTGGGGTATCATTAATTATCCCGCCATGAGGTGGATCCCTCTGGGCACGCCGCAATCTCGGTGGTAAGACCCCAGCTCTTTGAGGAGTGGTTGGATAGGCGTCACGGCGTTCTGACCTACCGCCTGACGCAGGTCCACACCGGACACGAAAGTTTCGGGAGGTACCTGTGTCGGATCAGGAAGGAAGAACCGCCTGGGTGTCACCACTGTGAGGATCACCCGGAGGATACGGTGCAGGACTGCCCGGCTTGGGCGGAGCACCGCCCGCCGTTTCCTCACGACGACTCAACGACCGCCTATCTGACCTCCAGTTCTTAAGCAGATCTCATCTTTTCCCAGAACCATGACAGACATAGAACCCATGGACCCTGCCCAGGAGTTTGAGGCGAAGATCATGTCGCGCCAGAAAGCGATGAACGAGGCCATCGAGAGAGGAGATTCCGCTGTGCAGCAGTTCTACAAAGATGCTGTGGTGTTCATGACGGGAGGATCTGGCTTCCTGGGGAAGCAGCTCATGGAGAAACTTTTCAGGTGAGGAAGGTTCAGGAACGAATGCACGCCAAGTGTTGCATCTGGGCAGTGACGTAGGCGAACAGTGTAAAAGACGGGAACGCGAGGACTGATGGTAAATCACACGCCTAAGGCAAACTTAACACAATACTAACGTAGCGCAAGCGCCAACAGGACGCCATTTTTTAATGGCCGCTTGCAAACGACGTCTTGAGGGCTTTCACCGTAAAGGAGTCGCGCTTAAGTTCGCAAAGAATTCTTACCGCGACTTTGCAATCCCAAGAAAGCAACGAGGACCGCTAAGCGCGTTTATCGACTGACCGAGAGCGTCTTGCCCTCTCACATGAGTCTGAGACTTTCACCGAGTTCGCGTTCCGACATCCACGCGAAGGAACTCGCGGGCAAAGCAAGTAATTAATATAGTTTACTATGATACGTAACCGTCAAGAGCACTACAATATGACATGATGCATACATCAACATAAACTTGAATGCATTGCGATGTCACAAAATTCCAAGTGATCTATGCGACGTTGTACGTCACATGACACTTATTTATGTGTTACTAGCTGATGCCCGCGGCTTCGTCCGCGTGGATGTCGGTTATCGTGACCAAACGTCGTTTTTTCGCGACAAACGGTAGCCTATGTCCTTTCCCAAGCTCTAGTGTATCTCTGTGCCAAATTTTATCAAAATCGGTTGAGAGGTTTAAGCGGGAAAGCGTAACAGACAGACAGACAGACAGAGTTACTTTCGCATTTAAAATATTAGTTTGGATAACCAGCTTAATTAAAATTTATTAATGTAGATCAGGAACTAAATGTAAAAAAAACACTTAGGTAGGCAATATGAGCAATGGTGGCCCAGTGGTATCGGTCCCGTCTTACGAGTTGTAACTTTGTAAGGTCGTGGGTTTGAACCCCGCCAGGCGCTTTACTTTGTTTAATTTATATAACGGGAAAGGAAAACATCGTGAGGAAACCGGGCATGTCCTAGAACCAAAAATTCGACGATTTGTGACATCTGCCAACCCGCACTGGGCCCGCGTGGTGGATTATGGCCCACTCCCTCTCACAGAGAGGAGGCCTGTGTCCCAGCAGTGGTATATTTATAAGCTGCTGATGACACTAAGGCAAATACAGTGGCTTCAGTAGTAGCTATGTTTTCAGCCTTGTCAGGTCCGAGTGCCCAGCAAATTTTAAGCGCTTAGTCGACTTTACGCGTGACCAGACGGCTGGACTGTTTCTTGGTCAAAGAATCAGTATTGCCAACTAACGTGGCAATGCTGCCAGCGTGCTATTCTATTCCCTATAAAATCTCATCACTAGACTCAACGATGTGCTCAACTGCTCATCGACAAGATTGAGATCGTCCGATCGTGGAACACGGGCGGTGAACGCTAATAGTGTCGCTGTTAGTTTACTAAATAAAGTCCGGTCGGAAAGCAGGAGGAATTTCGTACATTGACCCTGCAATGGCCGCCATCTGTGCAAGCGAGACTCATTATATTTACGCGGGAGTGACAGAGACAGGTAATAATAGGTCAATGTACGAAATTACTCCTGTTTTGTGACAGGACTTTAGCAAACTAGTCCCAGCAGCGTGGCGTAAGCGCTGCGGCGCGAGGCTGTGTTTATAAAGAATAGCACTGCTGGGCCCTTTCCCCGTTGAAAGTGATGTGGACGAAGTTATTTGACACTGTCTATCTTTTTATCCTAATTTTTCTATGTATTTTATATTTTAGTTTACATTTTATTTTTTACAGAGCGACTGAGATATCGAAAGTTTATATATTATTGAGGCCTAAGAAAGGAAAACCCATCGAACAAAGACTTGATGAAATTCTACAGGATCCTGTGAGTATTACATATCACTTTGTGAGGATGGATGGATATATTATGTTTGTTACTCTTTCACACAAAAACAATTGAATGGATAACTTGGATTGTTAAATAATCCATCATATTGTCTGGATACCTATCTACTTCCTGCACTAGTACTGCCTCGTTGGCCCAGTAGTCACAAGCGTGACTACAGAGCAGTCCTCAGTTCGACTACCAGTTCGAGAAAAATAATAATAGGATTTTTCCATCAGGAATTTCTCAGTTAGAAGTTCAGAGTTTTCGTATTCGTATTCGTGCCCGGTTGCCACATAAAAAAGACGATTTCCCTTAGTTCGGGTTGGTGATTTTTTTGGAGAAGAATCGGCAAGAAACTCCATGGTTACTTTTTAGAAAGGTATTTGTTTTAACGATGTTATTTATGTTGTGCAATTTCCAGTTATACGACATTCTAAGAGAGAGGAAGCCTCATTTTGCTGACAGCATCGTGCCAGTGGCGGGGGACGTCGCTGAGCTCAGGCTCGGCTTGAGCGACAAGGATTGGGATATGATCACTGAACAGGTTAGCAAGGCCAATTCCTATTATTTTGGCAGTATAGGCAGGGTTGTCATCTGAGGAGCTCGTGGCTAAATAATTACAGCCGCACAGGCCGATCTTTCGGGTCAAGCCGTGCTTGCCGAGGTTGGTCTGTGGATGGGTGACCATCTGTCATAGCGAGTTTTCCTCCGTGGCTCGGAAGGCTCGTAAAGCCGTTGGACACTCGTTACTGTTAGTCAGAAGCTGTAAAGTCTGACAACCAGTCTTACCATGGGGTATCGTATTGCCCAGTTGTGTTGTGGAGGTCCGATAGGCAGTCGATCCATGTAAAATACTGATATCATTATCCAGCTGCATCTGGTTCGATTGGAAGCCGATATAGTTGGGAAAAGGCTAGGCAGATGATGAGGTAGAGTTGCCATCTCTGAAATTTAGAAACCAGGACAAGAGGCGTGAAAACCCCGGATTTCAGAATCCAGAACCCAGATATGAGTCGAAGTGCGCACCGTGACAACTGCGTCGGGAGCGGCCGCGCGGGGGACGGTGAAATGTGCGTGTGTCGCGGGCGGCCCAAGACTTTACGTTTTTAAACCCGGAGTACAAATGAAACCCCCCCGGACGCTCCCCGGATGCCCTCTAAACTAGGACAAATTCGGGGAAATCTGGACGAATGCTAACCCTAAGGATAGGACATCCGTCCACCCACGAGGCAGACAGACGATCTAATGAAGACCACAGGACCGCGCTTGAGGCTGTTCGGAAGCTGCTTCCATCCGGTCCTATAATATTGGACATCTATATGGGAGGTTTACATAAATGTACAGCAGTGGACGTCCTACACGATGATGTGGGTTATCGGCGGTGGTGGATTAGTGATGCTAAAGACTCAGTACATTATGAGTTGAAGACTTCGAGACAAACCAGCAGCATTACTTTGTGTATTCATCACCGCTGTTCTAAATAAAAAAGGTGGAGGAAAACATTGTGAGTAAAGCAGCATGTTCTACAACAAATCGAAGACATGTGACTTCAAAGTCAAATCATTTAGGCCATCACAAAGGCAATTTAAAACGTCGAATATTAAAATTAATGGAGTTGGGCGCAAACTCTGGGGTATGCCGGAATGGCCAGACCAGCCAAGTGTCTTCAAGCGTGAGTGGTTCCGCTCAGGGAACGAGATGGTGCTAGACGGCTTGTATAGTTCTGTCTCTTTCCCACAACCTAACTTCTCGCGCTTTAAGACGTCATTGGTAAGCCACCAGGACCACAATTGGCCAGACCAGGGCGTAGTAAAAGAACCTCGCACTTGCCTCATAAAAGGCTAGTATCGGCACTGCTGTTATATGTATTTATTTTATCCTTTATTTCAATATATAATATAAACTTTGCTTTACAGGTGGACATAATATTCCACTTGGCTGCGACGACCAGATTCGACGAGAAGCTCCGCGTCGCCACTATGATCAACGTGCGGGGTGCCCGGGAGGCTCTTATGCTTGGCAAGGAATGCAAGAAACTAAAGTAAGTCTACCTTCATCATCATTACCATAAAAAAGACGTGACTACTTCTCCAGAACGCTTGGCATATTATGGAATCGATCCCGAACAAATGTCAAACTCCGTGTCAAACAGCGTCTATCTTCCATCGTTCAAAATATCTCCCGCAGCTGGGTAACTAAGATTAGCCGCCATGAACTATTATTGTTACTTACTCCATTTGCCCAGTGGTATCTGTCCTGACTTACGAATTGCAGGTCGTGGGTTCGAACCCCGCCAGGCGCATTACTTCGTGTAGTTTATTTTATCACCACTGCTCTCAAAACGGTGAAGGAAAACATCGAGAGGAAACCGGCATGTCCTAGAACCAAACCCGCGTGGTGGATTATGGCTCACTCCCTCTCACAGAGAGGAGGCCTGTGTCCCAGTAGTGGGAACATTATAGGCTGTTGATGATGATGATGACTCCATTTGTTCCTTTCAGGTCTTACGTCCACGTGTCCACAGCTTACTCCCACGCATGCGAGAACCTCATCAATACGGAGGTCCTGGAGGACTTCCACAAAAGCCCCATTGACCCTGAGGCTCTCATCCAGCTGGCTGAAAATGTGGACGAGGAGAGGCTCAATGCTATTACTCCGGAGTAAGTTTTTCTTTTGGGATAAGCCCGTCACTGGGTGGTAGGACCTCTAGGGTCGGACTGGTTGGCAATCACGTACTTGCATAGGTGCAGAAGCTTTAGGGGTGAGAGAGTTCTTCTAGAAGGATCGTTGTGTACATCCCATCACTGAACATGACCCTTTAACTGTCGAAACAACGCTTCCTCCTACTTTCTCTATGACTGGTAGACAGTCCCGCGACTTCGGCAGACGTTAGCTGAAGGATTTACGGTGTACCTAAACACATTTCACCCAAAACCCTTTAGCCTCTTGAACAGCACTCTTTCCTACTTTCTTCACATCTTCAAAAAGTGCGTGACAAAGTTGCTGGGTCAACAACGCACTGGCGATACCTCGGCAGTGCTATTCTCTATAAACACAGCCTTGTGACGATGCGGCTATAGTGCTCCCACCAAGCTCAGACTAAAGTTTGCTATGCACTAAGCTACTGACAGTGACACTTACCAATCGCGCAACGCAACTGTTCCAAAGGCGTCTTGTAGAGTCCAGAGATGAGATTTCTTATAGAGAATGGCTAGCTGGTTTGGCTGGCGTCAATAGGCTACGGTGACCGCGCACCATCAGGCAGGCCGTATGCTTGTTTGGTGCTTTTTCATTGGTCGTTAACTCGTTCGGTATACAGCATACGGGGAGTCCTCGCAGGCGAGATAATAACCAATGAAAGTTACAAGTCGATACGTGTTCGTTACACCGTCTGCAGTGATTGATGGCTTTCTTTATACCTTCCGTGATATCGACCAATGAAATTCGTCGGTCGATATACAGCTTGCGGGTCTGCCACTCTTGTCAATAAATGGCAACGAACATGGAGGTTTTCCTACACCTCGCACGCGGGCTACCGACTAATAAAAACGGTTCCCCGTGGTTCCCCGAATGCGGGCCCTGTGGCATGCGTTCCAGAAATCTCTCGCATCCGGCATGCAGTCCCTAACAACTAATGAAATTGCGACATTATAGTATAAAAAACCACAATCTCAGCATCATGTCCTTAAATTGATTTCAGCCTGATAAAGAACTGGCCCAACACGTATTCCTTTGGCAAAGCAGTCGCTGAGGAGACCGTCAAGTCCTTGTGTGGTGACCTGCCTCTTTGTGTTGTGAGACCAGCCATTGGTAAGTATAACCATTTAATACGTTTTCGGGGTGGGTGGTATCAATTCCTAGCAATCCACTTCACACATAGCGATGTCACTGACGGTGGTAGGCCTCACCATGGACGCCGGCGAGCCAGACCACCATCCTGTCGGAGTCTAGCGCCCAATATTTTTTACATGGTGGATCACCACATGTAGCAGGTGCCAGCCTGGAACCCTAGCAAGTTGATCCTACCCATTCTGATAGGAAAACTTAATAATAAGTATTACGATATGGTAACAGTACCCAGAAATTGATTAGCAACACCTTTTGCGGGCACTACACCACACAGATTGGTGGTTGGTTTCAATGGAGTATCGAGGCACTGTGTGTTACCTGTTCCTCATTTTACCTAAAAAACCATAATGTTCTATTTCAGTAATCTGCGCTCAAAGAGAACCTCTACCAGGGTGGCTGGATATATCCAACATCTACGGAGCCAGTGGTGTTAGTATCCTATGCTTATCCTCAATATTACCTGCAGAGTTTCTCCCGTCTATGGCAGCTTTCAGTCTACCGCCAGGCCTGGCGCACTCCGCGGTGTAGGTATGAAACTGGTCGCACACGCGGGCGCACCTTGGACGGGTTCGCCGCCCGTTTCGCACGCGCTCCGTACATATTTTTGCTAAAATCGACTTCATTCTCTCGAGCATAGATTTTACATTTGTTTGTTTTTGGAAAGTGACACTTCTGTATGGTAGGTACTAATATTAAAAAGTCTGTGCTACCGGTTGCTTTACGAGTATACTAGTTTCTACATTGTTTTGGGAGGTTTCTATACCTTAATTGGTTGTCAACACCGCCCGGTCAATCACCAAATATGCCCCATCTGATATGTCCGGTACTGGTTCAGGCCATGCTGTGGGACACACACACGCAGTACCTCCTTTTGTAGAGAAATAGAAGGAACGCGTGAGGGAGAGCAAATCCTTCGTCACTTCATGCTCCATTGCTTGAAGCTCAAAACAACAAGCGGGTGGGAGGCATGCCCGTCGTGGAATGAAGAGTGCGGTGACTAGGCTTGAGCGATCGAGAGCTCAAGCAATCAATATGCTAGGCGACTGCTTTGCCGCATCAATCGCCCGAGGCTGTTCAACTGCTCGAGCGGTTTCGTGTAGAGTGTACGTAGAAGACTGTAGGCAGTCGATACCTGCTTCAATCAGTCAGTGTATGCCTGGCCTATACTCGCGCTAACTCAGCAGATAGATATGATAATGCCCTTCATAATTTTCCAGATCGTCCTGGGTCCAGGTATAGGCTTAATGCACGCGATTTTATGCAGAATGGACATCAATATTGGTCTCATACCGGTGGACTTTGTGAACAACGCCATCATCACGGCGGCGTGGGAGACTGCTAAGAGGTCACGTCCTGTGGAGATGCCGAAGATCTACACTGTGTGTAACCGCAGGAACCCAACGCTTTGGAGTAAGTGCTCAAACATACTGCGAGCCTTTTTTTTTTCAGCGTGTGTTCCACGCGGGCAATGTCGCGGGTTATCCATTAGTGTTATCTATACATATAATAAAATTGTAGAAAAGTGGTGTCTGTACATTGGAAATATATAAAAAAAGTAGCAGGGGTTGTTATTATATCGATGCCGAACCCGAAACTGTAATAATTTTTTTTTGTCTGTTTGTCGGTTTGTCTGTGTGTTTGTGCACGCTAATCTCCGGAACTACTGGAGGGATATGATTGTTTTTTTTTGTTGTATAGGTATTAAGTCTTGGCAATATATAGGCTATAATTTATCTTATAACTTGAACACCTGATGCAGAACTGCAATAGACCAGCCATACTATAAGAGATACAAAAATAGCGCCATAGCAAAAATTGTTCCACGTGATGAGCATTTTCTGCTGAAAGAATAAATTTGAAGATATGGAACACCTGATGTGGAACTCCAAGATCCCAGCTACACTATAACATATACAGTTATGACGTCTTAGCAAGAGTTTTTCAGCCTGATGAGTACTCTCTGTTGTCGTATAAAAATTGTAGATCTGGAAGACCTGATGTGGAACTCCCAACAGCTCAGCTACACTATAACATAATATAGGAATGACGTTTTAGCAAGAGTTGTTCAACCTGATAAGTACTCTCTGTTGACGTATAAATATTGAAGATCTGGAACACCTGATGTGGAACTCCAAGAGCCTAGCTACACTATAACATAATATACAGGAATGATGTTTTAGCAAGAGTTGTTCAGCCTGATAAACACTCTCTGTTTTCGTACAAAAATTGAAGATCTGGAATACCTGATATGGAACTCCAACAGCCCAGCTACACTATAACATTTAAAGGAATGACGTCTTAGCAAGAGTTGTTCAGCCTAATGAGCACTCTCTGTTGACGAATAAAAATTGAAGATCTGGAACACCTGATGTGGAACTACAAGGGCCCAGCTACACTATAATATTATATACCTACAGGAATGACGTCTTAGCAAGAGTTGTTTAGTCTGATGGGCATTTTCTGTTGACTTATAACAAAAATGAAAGATCTGAAACGTCTGGAATCGTCACGCGCATCCCGTTGTTTTCCCGTCCTCAGGCTCTTAAAATTCGACATCAGACGTTTCAGATCTTCGATTTTGACGACCCCGTTGTCGCTGGCATATGCAACAGGATCCGCGTACGATCCGCGTCGCGGGCAGAAGCTAGTAAATACTAAAACCTTATTCAGAATGAATAGGTTCAGGCAAACGCAAGATAATCGCGGACATACATAGGTACAGGTTGAACTGAGAACTTACTTTTTTTGAAGTCGGTTAAAAATAAGAAAAAACTTGGACGTTTGTAAGACTTATTTTTTTTATTAAAATTTAAATGTACATCCACAGAAATTCTCGTGGGCACAATAGAAACCATCGTCAAGTATAACTACGCCACTCCAGCGGCAGTCATGTACGGTTTCGCCTGGAAAACTTCTAACAGGACCCTTTTCTGGATCTACACCTGGCTACTGCATCTCATACCAGGGTATATACTAGATGGAATATGCTTTATTCTTGGCAAGGAGAGGAGGTAAGGAGTGGCTTTAAACTTAAATTAGTTTTTTATCGTTAGATTACAGCCGCATAGGCCGATCTTCCGGTTAAGCCGCGCTTGCCGAAGTTGGTCTGTGGATGAGTGACCATCTGTCATAGCGAGTTTCCTCCGTGCGAGGAAAGCACGTAAAGCCGTTGGTCCCGGCTGTCATTTGTAGATCTTTGACAGTCGTTACTATTAGTCAAAAGCTCGTAGTCTGACAACCAGTCTTACCATGGGGTATCGTATTTCCCAGTTACTAGGTTGTGGAGGTCAGATAGTCAGTCGCTCCATGTAAAATACTGATATTCAGCTGCATCTGGTTCGACTGGAAGCCGACCACAATATAGTTGGGGAAAGACTAGGCAGATGATGATCGTGATAATATTGACGGCACGGTTGACGCAGTGATTGAGCGATCGACGGCTGTGCAGCTTGTCGTGGGTTCGATTCCCGCACGGAACATATTGTTTTCAAATCAAATCAAATCAAAGCATTTATTTCAAGTAGGCCAGTTATTGGCACTTTTGAATTGTCATAGACAATTAAAGGAATATTAAGTATTAAACACTAAAAAGTTATGGTGCTACAGTCCCAGTCACAAGACATAAAAACTGTGAAAGTACCGTAGATGCACGTTCCAAGTCGTAGATCTCTATGGAGAAGAACGTGCAAGAAACTCCATGGACACTCTTTTCAGATCGCCAAAATTATTACAGAATCATTGTTACATCATTCATTCTTAGATGGTACATTATGTGAGAACGATGTAGCAAGTTTAAAAGTGTCCATAGTAAAATTTAAAACAAAGACAATTCAGAAATAAAAATTAATAAATTAAAATAAACCGTGGCAGCTAAGAGATGACCAGTCGCAACTGACAGCGCCCGTTCACGAACATGACACATGCATCAGCACCATTCGGCTCAACCATTTTGAAGGGAGCCAAATGATCCGACACACGCGCCACCATCAGCGAGACATTTGAGTGAGCATGACACACTCTCAACCGCCAGGGTCATTCAAGTCAACAAGAGACGTAGGTACTCAGTGAATGACAGCTCTGAAGTACATAGTACTCACACAATGTCGGCTATGAAGCTATATAATACAAGGAAGATTGAATCTATACAATGCAAATACAGTTGTACAATCTTCAGCAGCTCCAACAATGGTATTAAGTATACTTCCACTATCAATTTATTTATACATTCACTGTCTCATGGAGCAGGACCAGCATGGAGCCAAGCATTATTATCAGCGATATAGTCGCTCAGTTTGTAATATGCCTGCTTACAAAGTGTGCGTTTAATGCATGTTTTGAATTTAGTTTCATTCAGTTCAAGAACGTTTTGTGGTAGCTTATTATAGCATTTTAAACAGAACCCCATGAAGGAAGAGTCTACTTTGGCGAGTCTGAAGCCCGGCTGAACTAATTGGTCCCTATTTCTAGTATGATAATTATGTCTGTCACCTCTTTTAGAGAAAAGATGCAGATTTTTCCTAACGTACATTATGTTTTCATAGATATATTGACAAGGAACCGTCAAGATGTTAATTTCCTTAAACAGTTCCCTTAGAGAATCGCGTCCACGGAGATTATATATAGCTCGGATCGCTCTCTTTTGGAGAATAAAGATGGACTCGATGTCAGCAGCCCGTCCCCACAATAAAATTCCATACGACATTACACTGTGGAAGTAGCTAAAATATACAATTCTCGCGGTATCAACGTCAGTGAATTGGCGAATTTTCCTGACAGCATATGCTGCTGAACTTAATCGCCCTGCAAGTGTTGTTATATGAGGGCCCCATTGTAGCCTTGAATCAAGTGTTATTCCCAGGAAAACCGTTTTATCGACGAATTCTAGTATCTCGTCATTCAACACTATGTCATGTCATGTTTGACCTACAAGTAGTTGTTCCGGGTCTGGGTGTTTGTGTATGTGAGTTTATGTGTTTGTAAACGCACCTCCCAAGTAACACAAACGTGTCTAGAAACGTACTACTAGATAGCTGCTTAAGGAATTAAATTGAATTGTCTACCATAAATGTGCGTACAGACCATGTAACAATGTTATATAACATTGTTATATAACACTACAAATGTATGTAAAATGTTATATAACATTACCACACTATGAAAAATGTTATATAACATGTTATGTTACATAGTCTGTACGCACCGTAAGAGTAAAATATCTATAAGCAATCTTCTAGAACGCTTATAGACAGAGTTTAGTAAAAGTGGGCACATTCTTGTACCCTCTCTTAAGAATGAGTTAAGAAAACATGACTAGATAGAGTTAAGATGTTTCTAGTGTCTCTCTAAACAGTTTCTTGTGCCGTGGCCACACACAAGTGAAATTCCTAGTGTGGGGTAAAAAGTCACAAGTACAGTTTTTACTTGATTGTGTCGTCACGAGTTGGAGTTTGACTCTGATGCCTTTCATCTTTGTAATTGTATTCAATGATTTTTAACAAAACTAAAAATGTGTATTTTTTTTTAAACTGAAGGACTAATAACCGTAGGTCGGAATTAGGTAGTTATTTTAATACTTGTATCGAAATGTTGATATTAATATGGATCTTCCAGGGATTTCTAAAAGACAATCTCGTGTGGAAAACAGTATTACAAATAATAATAAAAAAAAAAAAACATCAGAGATAGATTAGACAAATAAATTGTGTAAAAGTAAATGACTTTTTTTTATGAAATCATGTGATTTTTCTGCTCTTTAACCTTTGGACCGCCACGTCAAAAAAATCACGACTTGCCCTCAACACAGAATATATAATAGTACCTAAAGGCCCTCAGCGCCAAGCTAAGAATTCATACTTAAATACCTACAAAACAATAGTGAGTTCGGAATGATATCGATAAAAGTGACTATTCATTTTTAAACGACATGTTTTTTAAAATAAACGGTAAAGTACCGTAAATATAATATATACCTACAGGGGTTTTATTTTATCCCACTGTGTCCTTCTATAATGATCTGGGTCAAAATTTTGGCGCCCTTTGTCATTTAAATCCACAATTTAAATTGTAATTCCGGGATTTGGGGCACATCCACTTTATTCCTTCGCTGTATGAAATCAGTGTACATGATGGGACTTTGCCCATGGCGCGACGCGATTGCAATTCGACCGATTTCAACTACAAGTGAAAATCAACCTTACCACTACGACATTATGACATAAAGCACGTTGTAATCTACGGGTAAATGATAAACAAAACATTAAGGGCTGATTTTTCAATACTCAGATAACTTTAAATAAAAATGGCGGTTCGACATATTTTCTACAGATAAGCTGTCAAACCGCCATTTTTATTCCTCAGATAAAAGTTATCTGACTATTGAAAAATCAGCCCTAAAATTAATGATTAAACGAACTTACCTGTACGTGAAGTTCTATCATAATTATACGAGATGTTTCGCCCGAAGAGATTAGCGGTATTATAATTATTCGTAATTCTATTTACTTGTAGTATCGCGTTATTGACTTCCACTCGATCACTAAAGTTGAGAAAAAGGTGTCGCCACTAGCGACACCAACCTCAATTTAATTAATTTTTTCCGTTTCCTGTCACCTGTCACTGTCACCCGCACTTGCGAGGTCTCAACAGTTTCGTCTTCATTACGTTGAGAGATTTATATTTCCGTAACGTCTGGGGCTACTTAGGGAGGGCGGGAAGCTCCCGCTAATCTCTTCGGGCGAAACATCTCGTATAATTATGATAGAACTTCACGTACAGGTAAGTTCGTTTAATCATTAATTATACTCCATGTTTCGCCCTCGAGATTAGCGGTATTATAATTATTCGTAATTCTATTTACTTGTAGATATTGAGAGCAAGTGGAGGAAATATCCATAACTCTAAAAATAATAAACTAAGCAATTTCATTTTTACTTAGTTAAATTAACCCGCGCAATTTTAAACCGACCAATTGGGCGTTTATAACCGGTTTTTTGAACCAATCCCAAATGGTCAACATTACATGGTTTATCCGTATAGCTAAATAGGTATCAAAAATAAACAGAATCGAATATTAGGTAACAAAATCAAAACTAAACCACTTATTGGATCTAAGTCACAATAATATTTATTACATCCATAATCAGACTGTTATCTACGTATGTAACTGGATATACGTAATCAAACGTATACCTATTCATAATCAATGAGAACAGATTGTTCATGCTAAAGTTGTACTATCTGCCGAAATAAAGATTGACTTGTAAAATTTTGCAAAGGTGGAAGAGTTGCCACTCCATCCAACCGTCATTTATTTTTATTATTATATCAGAGCTGATTCTTAGACTGAGCTTTGGATGTTGCAGCGTGACGAGTAGGTACTATGCGAGGAAAAGACAGACGTCAATTTCACTCTTTTAACATGACCTAAACCCATCTACTGAGCGTTTGCGAAGTAACCGGTTTGCAAAGCTTACGAGCACTAATAAACAAGGTGCCAGTTTTTTTTTTTTTTTTTTTTTCAGGACAAATCCCATGGTCTTCAAAAAAAAAAGGCAGATATAAAGTTGGTTGTTTATTACCAACTCTAGATGTTTAATCAAATCGCTAATTTTAATTATAATCTGGTTATTTAGAATCATTATTTGGTCAGTCTTCAGTTTAGAAAGCATTTGTAATGTAATCTATAAGCCATCACAAGAGCTAGCAATGTCACACATTGTTTCGATAATCGTTCAAAGGTTAGAGTTTCATTGGGATGTAAAGTTCAGGGACTACCCTGACATCCCAAGTAGTGTTAAAACGGGGTTAGCGGTGGTCGCAACCTATAGGCACTCTTACAAAACCTAGATATCCAATCATCGCCTGATATGTTTCCTACGATTATTGAAATGGACGGCTCGTACATTTTCTCCTATTTTTAAGCAAACGTCATATTACCCGAGTGTATTATCCGAAAAGGAAGCCATCATGATGTCTACTATCGGTGGTGGGACTAGACGTTAAGGTAACGCCTTCCTTACAAAATCCCGGCTACCGGGGTGGTGCTGGCTTGTATGTTGCGGCTGCTGGAATCAGGTATAAAGAAATAGAGCAGTCTCATAAAAAATGGGTACCATGGCTGAGAGGTCCAGCAAGGAATAACCATGATACCCTGAGCTTTGTCGGATAATTTGTTCGCAAAGATTTAAGTATTACAGTCACAGGCGGAAGAGCACGAAACAAATGATTAGACCAATCCAAAGTAAAGGCGTCAATAGCAAAAGCCTCTGGGTCCTATTTCAAGATACGAATATATCGTTTTTTTTTTTTTTTTTTTTGCTTATACGTTTGGCAAAGAAATTTATCTCTGGGCTAAATAAATATTGTATTTTTTTTTGAAGCCACTGTTAGAAAGTTCCCGTTCAATATCAGGATGGGTTCGTCTAGATTCTCTGTCTGCAGTGAAATTATTCTGCGATTTTATGTATGAAGCTACTACTAAAATGTTTTGTGATTCACACCACTGCGATGTCTTTCGTGACCCTGGTCAATGAGGGCATTGAACACCTCCCATTCAATTATACGTATAACTAACTGCGGTAGTGTTATCAATGCGTAAAAGTACCGAACAGTTCAAATAGTTCTTCGCAAAGATAAGCGAAAAAGTTTGCAATAAGTTCCAATTAATTTATGCTATATTTTTATGTTTGGGACTACCGACCACTAGCCGTTTGTTCCCCACAAAGCAGCTCCCCACCCAGTCGTTGAGGCGTCAGAATATATTTCTAAAACCAAGTTATCATCTCGGATTCCATGAACAGAATTATCAATGGACCCTCACTACCAATTTATTTCTGGTAATAAATTAGACAGTAATGACATTTATCTACTTGTCGTAGTTGAAACTGTCAATCCAGTTCAAGAACTTATAACGTTCAAATTTTTTGGTGTATAGCAGCCCATATTCTATTGTGGGACATGCGGATACTAATAAACCTATCAATTGTGCGAATAGCTCGTCTCTATTACGAGCTCTTTTTGTCTGCAGGTAAACTTAACTGCCATTTATGGGTATCTACAATATACCCCAAGTACTTGCAAGATTGAGACGGTATCAACATGCTTTTTCTATAATTGATAATGAAACCTAAAGACTAGTTATTTTAAACAACGAACGGTTTCATAACTTTAGTAAATGTGAACGGAGATGTTCAAAGACTAAATGGGACAACATTGAACTCGTACAGTTTACCATCAAAGAATCTCAAATATTTCCGGGATGGACTATAAAGTATGCATATTTTTAAGTCTAAAGTAGCTACATAGCAATCTTTAGATATTAACTTTAGAGAAGTTCCAATGTCTTCTAACTTAAAGTGTTGTGTATTGATGAATATATTTAGTCCCTTTGAATTTAAAATAAATTTTGTCTTCCCATGTGGCTCAGGTACAGTAAACACTCGTGACAGATATTTGATTAGAGCTAGATTCACATTCAGAAACAGCCCCAATGGACATAATATATGTCAGAAAATCTGATTTAGGTAAGCAGGGCTGATTAACCGGGCAATCTAATCTGATTTGGTAGCCTTTTATCTATGACAAAATGAGTTTTTTCATCGATTATAAAAAGTGTAAGTCTGACTGCATGACGTACCTTGTCTACTAGCGGCGGGTCTGCTTGGACCGCTGCGTGTAGCTCTGCGACGAGGTTTACTGCTGCCTCGCGTTCTGCTGTGCAGGCGGCTGGTAACGTTGCAGGGGGCCGTCCTCTGCTAAGTTGTCTCAAAAAAGAAATTTGACAATTTTGGTTAGTGCCAGCTGATCTGAAAGATCCTTCTTGACTTTGCCAAGCACCAGGTGGCGTCTCGCTTCAGACTAAGAATTTTGGATGTCACAAAACAACCGACCTATTTCCATCAAATTTTATATTAGGTCACCATCTTTATCTGTTTTACTTAAGCTGGTTGTAATATTATTGTAATATTAGGTCACCATCTTTATCTGTTTTACTTAAGCTGGTTGTAAATTATTTTTGCCAAGAATGTAATGCCGGCTGCTGTTTGTTTTTGCCTATGCTCCATAACCTTGTCCCTTTTAACCTCGTATTCAGGCAAGGCAGCCTTGATTGGACCAAATGTTTGTTCATGAGTTCTTTTCGAACCTCTTTGTCCGGATGTTGTGAAGTGCGCAAATCTGGATGCCACTTTCTCGTTGATGTCCGGTCCTTAGTCCTGATTCCTCAAAACTGCTGAGGTTTCGTATGTCACCAGGAGAATCAGATGATTATTATCGGGGTGGTCTCCTGCTCTGGTGACGCAAGCGGTTCTGTGATCACCACAGTATTTACGACCGGGTTTGGTGTATTATCGTGAAATGTAATAATAAACCGTAACACTGCATTCTTCCGCTCTAGATTATTGTTAATCAGAGGGTAGTACTGTACTGAACCACAAATTCTTATGAATCTTGGTCTTTCCAAAATTAAGAGTAAAACTGCAATAAATCAGCTTACATGCAAAACCTAGGTCCCTGGGACTAGGATGTGGAGAAATCCTTGCATTCTGAGATCAGATGCAACAATGCAACAATATGACCACCCTAGGTAGTCTTGGTGAACTGTGTTAGACCCTAGGTCTAAGTTTCTGATCGACCCTAGGTCATCCTGGTGCAACGAATGTTAGCCATTTGGTATAGAGGGACCCTAGGTTATCCTGGCTTATCGATTTAGACCCTAGGTCTAAGTTTCGGATCGACCCTAGGTCATCCTAGTGCAACGAATGCTAGCCATTTGGTGTAGAGGGATCCTAGGTTATCCTGGCTTATCGATTTAGACCCTAGGTCTAAGTTTAGGATCGACCCTAGGTCATCCTAGTGCAACGAATGCTAGCCATTTGGTGTAGAGGGACCCTAGGTTATCCTGGCTTATCGATTTAGACCCTAGGTCTAAGTTTCGGATCGACCCTAGGTCATCCTAGTGCAACGAATGCTAGCCATTTGGTGTAGAGGGACCCTAGGTTATCCTGGCTTATCGATTTAGACCCTAGGTCTAAGTTTCGGATCGACCCTAGGTCATCCTAGTGCAACGAATGCTAGCCATTTGGTGTAGAGGGACCCTAGGTTATCCTGGCGCATCGATTTAGACCCTAGGTCTAAGTTTCGGATCGGCCCCGGGCCATCCTTTGTAACTTACACAAAATTGCAAAAAATATAAAAAATGAGGGTAGGTACGCACTTACTTGTGAGATTTTCAGCAGGAATTGGTGAGGGATCTTTGGAAGATCCCGTAAATGATCCTGACGAAGACAGGCTTAACGGCCTCGTTCGAGATAAAAAACACTTTCAACACCGTGTTTTTTTTTTTTTTTTTAATTTTCGGATTTAACAAATCAAATAGTTCAAATCATTATCATGGCGGCGCACCGGCATGATTTTTTTTGTTCTTTGTGCGAAGTAGTGAACCGAAGTGGATGAGCACTAAAACACGAATGAAGACGAAACTGTTGAGACCTCGCAAGTGCGGGTGACAGTGACAGGTGACAGGAAACGGAAAAAATTAATTAAATTGAGGTTGGTGTCGCTAGTGGCGACACCTTTTTCTCAACTTTAGTGATCGAGTGGAAGTCAATAACGCGATACTACAAGTAAATAGAATTACGAATAATTATAATACCGCTAATCTCGAGGGCGAAACATGGAGTATAACTAACAATTGCATCATTATTTCTTAGTAGCAAGGTTGTTTTTCACTTGTAGTTGGAATCGCGTCGCATCGCGTCCCTTACTCCACCTTATTCCGACCTATGCTAATTATATTTGGAATTTATTGATATTGTCAACAAGTCTTTTTTATTTTTTTACTACTTTTTTTTTCTCCACAGATTCGTAAAACTATACACAAAAATGTACAACATGTCGACATCTCTATCGCACTTCACATTGAACGATTGGATTTTCATAGACAAGAATACAGAGAATCTCTACAATAATCTATCGCCCATAGACAAGGAAATATTCGATTTTGACGTTTGTAAAATCGACTGGGTGGAATATACAATTCTCTGGTGTTTAGGCCTAAGAAAATATATTATAAAAGATGGTTTAAAAGGCTCGGTATATGCGTCTAAAAAACAGGTATTTTTCAAAGTGATTTTCTATATTATGTTCCCTTTGTATTTGTATGCTTTGTTCTCAGTATGTTATTTCGCTATAAGTACTTTATTTTTGTTGTTAAAATTGTGCAGAATTTTTTAGGAAGTAAATAGTTGTTGTTTGTTTTTTTAATTTGTGTATTTTTTCTACCTTTTTTCTATCTTTCTACATGGTACCTACCTCAAGAGGAGACTTATGGTGAACGCACATCTAGCCGCACCGCAGTCTCCGCATTACGAATTCTTTGTATGAAGTTCTATGAAACCTCGCACACTTACCCGCATCGCAGTAGCCGCAGAATCGGTAAGAAAACGGACTGCGGATACTGCGGTGCGGCTAGGTGTGCGTTCACCATTAGGGACTTTACCCATAACGCGATTCCAACTACAAGTAAAAATCAACCTTGCTACTAAGAGAAATAATGATGCAATTCGATTGACTTGACGTCGTGGAGATCGTGTTGTTTTTTATTTACCCGTAGATAACAACGTGTTTTATGTTTTATGTCGTAGTGGTAAGATTAATTTTCACTTGTAATTGGAATTGGTCGAAGTGTAATGGCGATATATTCCCTTTATGTCGAGTCCCGTTACGTCGAGTCTGGAAGTCTATTGTTCTCCAAAGGATTGATATTTTACGCTTTCTATTACCTTTATGTCGAGTTTGGTGAACATGTACAGTCAGGAATGTAAATTAAAAGCCAATGGCATAAAAACATAATAATATTAATACAAGTATAGGTGAAGATTACCTAAAAAGGGACAAAAAGGACAACGGAGCCCCGCTCCGCGGGGCTCCTATTTCTGCGTGCATGGTTTAAAGTAACCTAACACGAAGGGGATGGCGGGGTCTTTCAGACCCCGCCATCCCCTTCGAACCTAACCTGTCCGTGTCGGGGTGCCCACCCTAACCTAACACGAACCTAACAACCTAACACGAAGGGGATGGCGGGGTCTTTCAGACCCCGCCATCCCCTTCGAACCTAACCTGTCCGTGTCGGGGTGCCCACAAGTCCCGAGCTCGCTTCGCTCGCTCTTGGATCCCAAGTTCTCCTAATAACAATTCCAATCATTAATAATTCTAAATTATGTGCATGTATTCATTTCATTGGACGTGACTGTACTTCTAAAATATGATATAATTAAACTCGACGTAAAGGTAATAGAAGCGTGGTAAATAAACTCGACATAAAGGGAATAGAAGCGGGACAGAAAACTAAACTCGACGTAGGGGTAATAGAAGCGAGACAAGGTTTTCGGCTCGACGTAACGGGACTCGACATAAAGGGAATCAACTTCAACCGTAATGGCGTCGCGCCGTGGGTAAAGTCCCTTATACGACTGGCGGTTCTTTATTAAGAGCGCGTATTCAGAAAGTTGGCAATGTTGCAAATAGTTGTCAAATATTAACAAGTTTTCATTGATTTGGCAATGTTACTGTATATGGAAATAAGAATTATGGCTATTTGTAGTGCACTAAAAAAATGATAAGGGAATGCAATAATTAATAACGTAACACCGAATATATACTTTTAGATGTAATAAAGAATTTGAGAACTTTCCAAATTCCCTTTTTTACTCTTGAAACGGTTACAACATCAATTTCAGTGTTTTAATTGCATTCCAACATCAATTTTTTAGTGCACTACAGAGCCATAATTATTTCTTATTTTCACACAGTTTTGCCAAATTAATTAAAACTTGTAAATATTTCACAGCTATTTTCGACGTTGCCAACTTTCAGAATACGCGCTCTTAAATGAGTCCTCCCGCCCTGTGTGGATAAGAAAGGACTGTCAGACTAGTGCTGACTAAAATCCACAGTATTTCTTCAATATTGCCCTTTACGTTCCAGGGTCACGGTAAACTGTTTACAGTCCCGCGACCCAAGTACGCAATTGACCCTCTATGGTGGCCGCATCGGATTGCTGTCAACTTTTTGAAGCGTGGTCTGTAATCGGACGGCGAGTCATCTATTACTCGCCGTCCGCGATTTGTAACCTTAAGAGAATAGTAATAAAACAAAAAAATATACGTTACATACATTATATTTACGAACACCAAAACCTTTATACAATATACATACATACTATCGCAAATTTACTTAATATACATTAGAGAAATATACAATTTGTCACTTTTACAGTGGCAACATTGAAACAAATATTTAAAAATGGCAATTTTTTTTTTAGTTCGGAAAGTTATGACCAAAAGAACTAAGTGTGTGATGGTCCTTCCAAAGTTATTTTTGAATAATGATCTTTATTTATTTAACCATAAGGTTGGTTTTAGGTAACATGACTGACTAGTCTATCGAAATAGTGATCTGTATTCTATCATACATTTACTAAGGTTTTTTTTTTAAATTGATAACATCACAATCATAATGAACTTTATTTCAGTTGCTATAAGGTCGATTTTAGTATATCAATATTGTTATCTCTTTTGAAATGAAAATGATCTCTTTTCATTACAATAAAATCTTTTTAGGTTGTAGTTGACCAGTCAGTTCGAAATTGTAATAATCTTTAGCTCCTTCAAAATAAAGTTGAAATTAGATTGTTTCTAAGTTAAAATAAATTTGAAAAGACCTAAAATGAGCAGTGATTTTTAAATCTAAACATTTTTAAAGTAAAATGCGAATTTACATATACCCTAAATTACCACAATAATTTGATGTGAAAATAATATTTTATGTGAATAATTTGACCATTCAGGTCGTTTTTAAATGTATTGCATAGAAAGAAATACAACAAAAATATACAAAATAAACTTGTTGAAAACAAAAAACCTATTTTTTTAACAAAATTTTCTTTAAACATAAGTTTTATAACAAACAAGAAATATTTATTTATTTATAAATTATAATGTGATTCCCCATTTTTTATTTACATGGAAAAAATATAGACATTTTAGTTACAAAATATACGGTGCGTTCGGCACAGCGCCTAAGGTTCAAAATTCAATAGCACGTGTAATGTCCTATGACATTTTAACATTAGTTACAATTTCTTATAATTCTCCGAAAAATTAATAATGTATCTCAGTCGCAATCTTTGTCAGTAACCAATTAACGATCGGATTTGCCAACCGGAAGATGTGAAATTAGAAGTAGCTGTCAAATAAAGATTTGGATTGAGATACAATAATTAATTTCGGGCGTTAGAAAGTTATGATACGTTGAGGTATACAGGGTGTAAGGGACAGCCCTGCACAAACTTTCAGGGCTTGAAACTCAGTGGACGAAACTGAACAATCTCCCACAATTTTTTTTCAGGAAAAAATCAGCTTCTCCATACAAACTGTCCAATCGAGTTTATAATTTTCTATGGTGAGGCTGTTTTTTTTTTCATTTCTTGCAAAAAAAGTTGTGGAAGATTGTTCAGTTTCGTCTACTGAACAAGCCCTGAAAGTTTGTGGAGGGCTGTCCCTTATACCCAGTATGTAATAATGCGCATATTTGCGATCATATGCTTTTTCTTATACATATTTACTTATGTATTTTTAAAGGTGTTACATTCATATCAGAGATTATGACCTAAGCCAGTAATTTAGAGAGGTTGATCAGGCTTTAGCCAAAGATTTAAATCGTTTAGATGTGCCCTCATTATGAAAGACAGAGAAAGAGTGCCACGAACAGAGAATACCACTTTAATAGAATCATATGGATTGCAATAAACTTGTCATAGATACAGTAGGAATTCTGAATAGGGTCTCTCGGCGGTTAGACTTATTTTCTTGCTCTTTGGCGGAATTCCAGAGGGTGACACTTAGTGAGTTGACCACTACGTAAGTGTACTTACCCAGACCCGTTACTTGGGACTGGGCAGACAACTAAATTATGACTACTTTTGTTAGCTACTTTTGTAACCTGTAATAGCAATTGTATGTGTTAATGAAATAAATAAATAAATAACTACATATTATCAGTAAATTAGCGACAGATTCGCATTTGTCCACTATATCTTCTGATGGTAAGCGAAGATGTGGTCGACATGGTGAAGTACGCTTGCCTAGAAGTAACCTGTTCACTCTTGACTTGAAGACCCCAAGGTTACAGCTGTCTGGACATATAGACCCAGACAATTTACCTAGCTGTGAGATCCCATTATGATTCTGCTAAAGATAAGGAACTGTTGTTTTACCAAAAAAAAGGGATGAATTGGAGGCAAATGCATGTGAATGCTAAAGGCGCTCCCTCGCCGCAAGCATTCACCTGTATTGTAACGTTGCAGATTGGAACATTTCATCAGTGACGGAAGACAATCGAGCATCACAATGCGCACCTTGTATCAAATCTATACCTACTAAATGTACGCGCATGTTCGTCAGTAAGGGAGGTAGTATTGTAATGTAATGCTCAAAGTTGAATCTATAATGTTACATTACAGGTGAATGCACCCTTTTTTAAAATAAGAAAGTGTTAAAAGGAAGGGAGGAAGCTTTAGAGACTCAAAGAAACGGTGTATGTACTGTGTGAAGTATGATATAATAAAGTGGACCTTATATGACCAGTAATAGAGAAGTATGAGAGAAGATCAAGACGACCACTAGTGAATGGAGAGATAGGAGAATGATGATGTAGCATAACACGATAGCCTTTATTCAGAAGACGTACAAAAGAGGGGGAATCTATCGATTTAAATCTTTGGCATTGAACCCGTAATGTAAACTGAGTATTGGATCTTGTAAAATATTTGGCCATTTTTCGGCAGGCCAAGCCAATAAGTTATACAAATTGATTTTGACTAAACCGTGGCCTTAAAAAAATAACAAAAATAATAATTTTCTTTGTATAAATGCTTGTAAATAAATAAAATAATCAATCAGGATATTTTTTTATTTTATTTTTAGGCCAAGGATTGGTCTTTCAAAGGCAAGCTTTTTATTATAACGCTAAAGCGATTTTTTTTACATAATTTTATACAATGTTTTTATATAATAGAATATTATATTATCATCTTATGTACATAGATACATTTATAGGAAGTATTAACAAAAGGTTGTAGTCCACCTTTTGTTAATACTTCCTATAAATTGCGGATAAGTTTTTTTTTCAAATTAAAGTTTTCAACATCATATTCTTGATTTATACTAAAGTATCACCAATGGATCCCTTGTGGAGGTCCGATAGGCAGTCGCTCCATGTAAAATACTGATATTCAGCTGCATCTGGCTCGACTGGAAGTCGACCAGAACATAGTTGGGAAAAAGAAGCCAGATTTCGACTTAAAATTTTCTTAATAACGTCAAAATTTTGTTGAAAAATTCAATCGAAAAAAAAATTGTAAATCTACGAAGTGATAACTGAGATTTGTAGGGCAAACTTACGACTTAGTTTAAACAGTGTTTCATACGAAAATGGACTCTATTTGCATCAAGTTAACGTACATGATAAAAATAGTGATAGTGATAAAAAATTTCAAGCAAAAATGAACTTAATGCCTACTAGACTTAAGTCTAAGTTTGCTCTATAAGATCCTAGTCTGAGTGCAAAGGAGTAGTACTTAAGAATAATGTCTTTGTAACTCTAATGTTAGTTTACCTTTAAGTTACAATTCGGCAATTTCAGCTACAGGTATTAAATTTCAGTCTCTTTCATGTGATATTTCAGGCACTTGACAAGTTTTCAGCTTTAGTATTAGGTATATGCATAGCATAATATCGACATCGTGAGGGTCGCGGGCAACCGATGGATGCAAGTGGCGAATTGTCGTTCGGCGTGGCGGTCTAAGGGGGAGGCCTATGTTCAGCAGTGGACGTCTTCCGACTGATGATGATGATGATGATAGCATAATATTCCCACAGCTGGGACAAGGCTGTGAGATGGCTGTAATCCACCACACAGGCCCAGTATGGTAGATGTTAGGTGCGAATTTTTTGGTTCTAGGGCATGTTTGTTTCCTAATGATGTTTTTCTTCACCGTTTTGAGAGCAGTGGTGATGAAATAAATTACAAAAAGTAACGCTCTCTCTTAGCTGGGTTGAAACCCACAACTTACAAATCGTAACCACTCGGCAATCACTGCTCTGACTGGTAATTGGTAACATAATTAAATTAGTCTTGAAATATGAGGAAGCGGATACCTTCATTCCTAATGGAAAGGTGTGGTCCAAAGACGGGTATCTGGTTTTTTTTTTTGTTGAAATGCTCTGCAATAGATGGCGCTAAACGTCACCTTGAGACGTTAAAAATGGATTGAAGAATTCGACGCAGTAGGTAAGAACCCCGTTAGCTCGGTTGGAAAGAGCGTCGGATGTACTGAATCCACGGAGGTTCAAATCCTGAACGGGGTTCGATTTTTTCTTTCCAAAGAAAATCTTTGAAATTCGCTACACATGCGTTAATATTTATTAATAAAAATATTGGGTAGCGGACAACTCGGTAGATAGTACTATGTAGTTTTTTTTTTGTCTTCGACCCTCTTTGGGAAATACAGGCATGTTTTTCTAAAGCTTGGCCTCACCCAACGTTTAGATAAAACATAATTTAAGCAGCAAAAGCCTGCCATAGCGAGACACGCCTTAAAATACTTAAACTATAGAATTATTATTTAAAATTCAGGCCAAGACTTATTAATGGCCTCGCCTCAAAAATCGTAAGGCCACAAAATGGTACGACTAAAATAAAGGCCAAAATATGACATCGAATTTTAAAGCGTGTCGTATGTAAATAACTTTAAATTGCCTGCGTTTTTTTTTTTTTTTTGATAGAAACCTTTTTCTAATTTCAAAAGAAAAAACTTATTATTAAAAAATATAATTTGTTTTTCTTTCCACTACTTTCCGAAAAATATATCTAGATCTTCAATAAAATATACGGGTTGCATCTCTTTTTTTTATAATATTTTTAGAAGTTATATCCGAAAGTCTAAAAACTAGTATAGCTAAGAGCTGAGTTGTCGAGGTCAAATAAGCAGTCGCTCCTTGTAAAATACTGAAATTCAGCTGCATCCTATTCAACTGGAAGCTGACCCAAACATAGTTGGGAAACGAACGCCGAGTTTTTTATTATTTTATTCTATTATGCTATGCCAAGTACCCAATACCATACTACAACCAAAGAAAATAAACTTTCTCCTGTCAAGTATCCAAAACAGGTCGTTTTACAATATCATCATGAATTTTATCATTCAAAGACATGATTCCATTTTTCAAAACCTCATTCTGACTTGTATTAATTTTCTTTGTCTCTGTGACATCATTATGATTGCTTAATTCTTTGAAATCGACATTATTTTTAAATACATCTCCATTGCCTGAAATATTACCTTTTTGGACTTCAGAAGACACAAGAACATCTCCTACTTGATTTTCTCTTTCTCCTTCTACGATAGCCTTGTCTTTCTCATCTTCTGCAGCTCTCATTTCCTCTTCTTCTCTTCTAAGTTTGTCCTGAGCCATTTGCTCTTTCTTCTCTGCTAGTTCTTTCCTCTTCTGCGCGTTCCACCAGGGCATAAAACGTTGGAACATTACCCTGGAGCGGTGTTGGGGTTTGAGGACCCAAGAGACTGCTACATCGACGTCTGCAATCCTGGAATTGGAGGGAAGGAATTGTGAATGTGGGTTGCGGAGGTTATATCGGCAGTCGTTTCATGTAAAATACTGATATTCAGCTGCATCTGGTTGGACTGGAAGCAGACCCAACATAGTTGGAAATAGGCAGGTAGATGATGATGGAAACTTCAGTACCCATACCATGAGTTGTCATAACGATACTCGATCATCGATATCGACCGCGTTTGGCGCTCTCATTGGCCCTCTCCAAGATTGTACGAACTCTCAACCAATGAGAGCACCAAACGCGGTCGATGCGTATGATCGAGTATCGTAATGACAACTCATGGTATGGGTACTGTAACGACATAAAACTTTGCCTTCATATTCATCATCTAGCTGCTTTTTCTTAACCATTTTATGGACTGATTCAAGTATGACAGGATGCAGCTGAATATATCAGTATGTTACATGGAGTGACTGCCTATTTCTGACCTCCACAACACAGTCTTTGGTAATACCCCCGTTGGTATGAAAAGTTGACAGAATTTTGGGACACTGACTACCAATGATGACTGCCAAAAATGTATTAACTTGATTGATATCTCTGACATATTCTTTTCCAATAAATATATAATTTCCACTAATTTGTATTGTATGAAAGTGTTATTTCATTATGACTAGCATTATTGAAAAGAGTGCAAATTGCTGCTTTGAAAGACAAGAGACTTACTACTAGATACAGAAATTGAGCCTAGAAATTAGAGCCGTTGCCCCACACTAGGATTTTCTCCTGTATCGTGTGTGTATACAAATACACACATCAAAAGTGTCTAGGGATCAAGCATTTTTATGCGGATTTCTTGAGATTGAGATGTGGCTTTGTAATAAATTTATGATTTTATAAAGGAGATGGAAAGTTCAAGTATGTGGAAAAATTCAGACGGCTATAGAAATGGGACCTAGCACTGTATAACGCTGAATAGCTCAATATTCATATTTCACATAAAAAAAGTTTCTAAAACTTGTTGTATCTTCATAATCATGATAAAAAAAAACGTGAACACCTACCATTAAAAGTACTACAAAAATCGCAAATATTGATATTGCTATAAACTTTTACGTAGGCGTTTAGTTTAATGTATCTGCGATTGTATTTATTTATTGATGACCACATTTTTTGTGACCCACTCAGATTAATTAAATATCTTCAAACTACATTATTAATGATAACCACATTAATAATATGTTAGTTATATCGGTAAAGTCAAATAAACACGCTGGGCGCCTTCATATTGTATAACATGTCGTGATTGATAAATCCTTTCTGAACTCGTTGTTGAACCCTCTAATTAGCTAAGGATACATTTAACAATTTCGAAATGAAACAAGAAAAATAGGAAATACTATATTTATTCGATAATCTGTGATTCTTATAAATAAAGTCTGAAAGAATACGAAGCGACGGACTGTGTTTAAATGTCATTTTATTACGTGATGATGGAAATCTGGGTGTGATGTTGTTAATTTCTGCAACTTTGAACTGTTTCTTTCCACTACATGGCGATGGCCTTGCAATGTTCTCACAGAACGACCACAAGTTAAGCACTCCGTTGAATAGCCGAATAAACGAATTTCACCAGTTGCTCCTGAATGCAGCAGTTCAAAACAAGGATGACAATGTTGGCTGAAAGATCGGCCTGTGCGGTTATAATTATTTAGCCACGAGCTCCTCTCGCGTGTATATGACGCCGTAGTCTTCGCGTGGATATACCACAGTTTATGCATTGCATGATTCACAGTATACAAGTTAAGTCCGGGTCGAGAAGCGAGAGGTCGGTAGGTTTGCAAGCAGGAAGTCCAATAAACAAGCGGGGGTCAAGGAAAAGCAAAAGGAAGAATCACAACGAACAATATTAATAAGCAGAGCGCAGAGCGTTCAAATGACGTCTGACGTTTGTTTTTTTCTTATAGAAGGGATTGGACTCAAAGTGTCACAGAAGCGATAAAAGAATCGATTGAAATCGTTAGAAAGTAGTATCGATCATATTTCAGTTATTTTTTTTTCTCTCCCACTCCACCAGGTGTAGCATGGCGCCGTAGAAAGAGGTTTTGTCGACGCAAGAATAGACAAAATGACAGAACGTAGAAATATTTTTAGCGTTTTAAGCATGGTAATGTAAAAAATACGGAAAATAAACCTTCTTTTCTTCAATAGTGTACGAATGGTGTCATATTTGTGCAAAAAACAGTCGATTTGTGTAGAAATAACGATGAAATAACTTTGTCTTTTCTTGGTAGAATAGAGATAGAATCGCCATGCTACGCGTGCTGGGCAATATTCTCTTTCCACTCATACCTTTCACGATGTTGGGCGTCTTCCTTCCAGTTCAGACGGAACCTGCCCAGTTAATATTATTCTGCACAAAATATGTTCTGTGATTCCCGCCAAATACTGTTTCAACGCCAATTCTTAATTTCAGAAAACAAATCGTTTTAAATCACATTAGTAAAAATCGATTAAATACGGTTTCTTTTTAACAATCTGGAAAAGCGTTATTACCCTTCCCTAGTTTTCATTACTTCGTCGTGACCAAGTCATGTCAATAAAAAATGAGCGAAAAGCAATTCAGATACTTTTTTATGTTTAACATTTTATTTATGTCTTAGGAAATTATTAAACATTGAACAATTCATTAATGAATTTTCAAATACTACGAGTTAAAATGAAATTCTTATAGACGACTGGGGCACTCGTTTAGCCATCTCCTTTATATGGATCCTTTTTGGTGCATTTCATAATTTGAATCAGGAACTGTAAATCAAATTCGAGTAAAAGATGAAAATCAGCTGTCAATATTTTCCCTATAAAAACATACAACGCATTGAAGACATTATTAGTGCTACTGTTTCCCTACTACTGATTAAAACCAACGTTATTATGGAGCGGCGACGTCATTTAAGCAGGGAAGAAATGCTCAGAGCCGTGGGAATGATAGAAGCTGGTTCCCGGCAACGTACTGTGGCTTTAGCTCTGAATACAAGTCAGAGTGTTATCAGTCGACTTTGGACACGTTACCGAAGCACTGGTACCGTGGCTGAGCGCCATGGAGGACGGTATCGCTGCACCACACGGAGACAAGACCGATACATTCAAATCTTAACTCGAAGAGCTCCAACAATAACCGCCATGATGTTAGCCGTGAGGCTTCATCACTCTTCAGGGAACTTAATTAGCGACCAAACAGTCAGAAACCGCTTGCATGAAGTGAACCTTCATTCCCGAAGACCGCTACGGGTACCACCTATAGCAATGCACAATCGTAGGATTCGATATCAATGGGCTCTTGAACACAGAAATTGGGCAGAAGAACAATGGCGTTTCGTGTGCTTTTCTGATGAGTCTCGTTTTGGTATGAGACCGGATACAAGACGTATACGACACTGGAGAACCCCTGGACGCCAACAGCGATTAAAATCCTGCCAGGAAGTCCATCCTTATAGTGGTGGAACCATCATGGTATGGGCGGGTATTTGGATCGGCGGAAGAACTGAGTTGATTTGGATCAGAGGCAACCTCAACGCTCAAATTTATGCTGAGACGATTGTATCAGACGTCATCGTTCCTCTACAAGTGCAAATCGGTCCCTTATTTCAGTTAATGCATGATAATGCACGACCGCACACCGCAAGAGTTGTAAGACAGACTCTCGCCGCAGCTAACATCAATGTCCTGCCCTGGCCTGCTCAGTCGCCAGACTTGAACCCGATTGAGCATGCATGGGATATGCTACAGAGAAGAGCTCTGCCGAATATGGAGGGTATCCAGTCGCAAGAAGACCTTTTTTTGTTGTTGCAACGAACATGGGCGGCCATTCCACAGCGTGATTTGGATGAACTCATTTTGAGTATGCCAAACCGATGTTCTTGTGTTGTTAGTGTTCGCGGTAGAAACACGGATTATTAATTGTTTAAGTTACCCAATAAAATTTTAAAGAAAACTGTTATTTCAGTCTTTTTTTCGAACTTTAATGTTAGTGGTTCAAATGTCAAAAATCCCTTTATTAGGAAAATGGCAAATTTCTTTATGAATGCAAAGGTGACTTGGTTTATCGTTACTGTGACAAACGATAACACTTTATTTGATGAATCCTTAAAGAACATTTTAATTAATATCAATCAGGAGAAAGGTTATTGCAAAAATATATGTTGATCCCTAGACACTTTTGATGTGTGTATTTAAAATCAAAAACACCCAGACCCGGAATAACTACTTAGAGATCATACAAAAAATTGTTACATGCGGGATTCGAACCCGCCACACGCTGTGCAGCAGTCATAGACCAGCATGAGCTGGATAAACTACAAAGCAATAAGTATTTAGTGAAAACATATTATAATACTTTGATAGTGACGATTATATTTTATTTTATATTTTAATACCTTTGCTCTGATTTGAGGATCCAAAACATAATTTTAAATACACTAGACTGCTGTAGGTACAGTCAGCAAAATAGTTAGGTATGCAGGCAGCAATTTTCAAACGGTTTTCCAATTTAGTGCTTTAATTTTAAATGTGTCTGCGTGTAGTATACAGCGAAAAAATGCATTATTCAGTATACGCTATGTGAGAAGTCGGTGGTGGGAATTATAATATTATCAAATCGATGGCAACGGGCGATACCTATGAATCAATGGACGCACACAAGGAGTGAAGTACATGCCAAATTTAATATGTACCACGACTTTTACTTAAATTTTAATAAAAAAAAAACAATCAGAAAATGTTTATCAAATGACATAGTTGGGTAGAATTAGCAGATTTTATGGCACCCAATAATGTGATCCCTGGATGGGACTTGTATCACTCACATGGCAATAGAATATATGCTATAGTATTGTTGGTTGTTGATACTAACACTATAGACTAATGTCTGAATTAAATAATTTGAATATACAGTAAAACGGTTTAAAACTTGCTGCCTGCATACCTAACTTTTACGCTGAGTGTACGTACCTTCGTTTAAATCGGTCCCGGTCGAGGGCATATCTCTCCCAATGGCCGGCTCTGGCCTGCCTGGCTGCGAACGACCACACCCTCATCACGTGGACCTTGGGCGGCTGGTCGGAGAACTGGACCTGGAAACGAGAGGTTACAGAAGTTAGGACTATGTTATGTGAGTTTTTGGGAACTTGTCATGATAGTTTAGTAGAAAGATGTCCACTGCTAGAATTTTACTATGTCATTAATTTATGATCATTACAATCAAATAGGTATTAACAATTACGGAATATAGAAAGTTTTCTACTGTTCTAAGCAAGGCGATGATTTTAATTTTACAGAAAAAAAAATTGTTGTGGTTTTTTTTAATGTTTATTTTTTGTTGTATGCACGTGTCTGTGAAGAAGAATAAATCAATTTTTCATTATTTTCATTCCCTGGCCTGGCTCACATTTTTCCATCGTTGGTCTGGGCGTGAACGGCTACATCCGAAACTATGAGGAATATCAAAGAACGTTGAAAGGAGTCTCGAGGCCGATTTTGACGAAAATTAAAAAAGCATCATTGTTTTTTTAGAAAAATCAATAAACTTGGCCAGGAATATCCAACTCGCTGATTTTGGAAAAAAAAAATCATCCAGTATTATTACACCATTTGATAGTGTTGCTAATAAGGATCAAATTCTGGGAAGTAAATACGGCAAACTTTAGGAAATAGCTGCTTAATGTTTTTTTTTAGTATTATAGCCTAATACGGGGTCTTTCTTGTTGTTTATGTGTGTGAGTTTAAATCTTTATAACCGCACCCCACGACGCTTGTCCATCATCCAGGAAGCCAGTGACCTCAGACACATCAATATTCTAACTCGGTCACCATGTCAAGATACAGATCTAAAAGCCACTGTTCTCACTCACGTTCTTAACTGACTGTGAAACGTTTTATGACGAAGTTGAATTGTAGCCAATTTGTGCCACTAGGCTAATTGGTGTTCATAGACGTTTAAAAGCTGCTAAATAATTACAGTCGCACAGGCTGATCTTCAGGGTTAAGTCGCTTGCCGAGATTGGTGACCGTCTGTCATAGCGAGTTTCCTCCCTGTCTCGAAAAGCACGTAAAGCCGTTGGTCCCGGCTGTCATTTGTAGATCTTTGACAGTCGTTACTGTTAGTCAGAAGCTCTAAAAGTCTGACAACCAATCTTATCATGGGGTATCCAGTTATTGGGTTGTGGAGGTCCGATTGGCAGTCGCTTCATATGAAATACTGATATCCAGCTGCATCTGGTTCGACTGGAAGCCGACTCCAATTTAGCCCCAAAAGGCAGGCAGATGATGTTGATCATAGACGTTGAGCATGGACTGAGAGATTATCTGTAATGCTATTCTCTAACGACCCAGCGCCGTAGCAGCGCCGAACCATCGTTTGGTCTGTAGTGGATTTGCAATTTTTAAAAAGGTTGTCGAAGAGTTCGACTAAGCGCGAGCAGGCGATCGGTAAGATCAAATGTTTAGAAATGTTTGAAACACGACACAGTTACCGCCAGTGGCGAATTCGTTTACATTGAGAGTAACTAATGTCTTATACCGCTTTTCGCTCCGTTCATGGCTCAGACCAGGCGTGAACGGACTGTTATCGTTGCCGGATGTCTTAGAATATCCCAGATATTCACTCGACGTCCATAATAACAGGCATACCGGACCTAATAGGGAAGTCCGACGATTTCGCCCACTCATATCAAAGTCGCCCACGGGATGAGCACGCTGGTGTATTAATAGAAGGGTATTTCACGGTATTTGCTGACGCAGACGTCATATTACGTCTGAGGATAAATAATAACAGAGCACGCGTTAGTCTACGAGGTAAAGTATCGCTTGTTGAGGTCAGTAAGTGGATGAATTGTAATGCTGTGATTCGAAACGAACGTTGCGATTTGCAAATGGGGTATTTGACTGACAAAATCTAAGTAGTCCGTCAAATAGATTATCCAGATTGTAACGTAAAACAAAAATGACAAAGATACGACACTAGAAAATTGTCAATACGTCACAAGCAAGTACAGGTTACTTGCTTCTGACGTCACGAGCTCCCTCCCACACTCGAACTTTTGATGCGTTCAAAAGAAGAAAACACGTGTTCATTATTTTTCAAAACTCTAGCTGATAGACTAAATAGATTTGTAATTTATTGATGCTGTCAACCCTATGCCTATTTTGGTTCTGGCTGTCATTCATAGATATTCGACAATGATCAGAAATATTAATAGGGTATTTGACACCACCAATAAATTGGCATACTGGCATTGATACGAATCTGAAATAATAGCAATCAGTTTTATTTTACCAAAGGATTTCGTGTTACCCAGTTACTGGGTTGTGGAGTTTAGACACGCAGTCAACAGGTCCAGTTGAAATCCGAAGTCGAGCACTAGTTGCTCGATATTTTGCTAAACTGGGCATATTTGGCGCAGCCGTGGGACACAACAAAATAGGGTAGTTTACTGCGTAAATAAATTGAAATTCTGTCTAGTCAGTTAGAGTAAGTATTGAAAAATAATGAACAAGTATTTTTTTGTTTTTTTTTTAATCAACGATAATTGACAAGGATTAAACGCTTCCAAATGCGGAGCTCCAGTAAAATTATACCGACCGAGAGACGCTTTGTGTTTTTTAGAAGCGTTGTATTTTGGTTTAAGTAACAAAAGATAAAATACGTGTGGTCCAATATATTTTGATAATCTATCTTTCGGACTAATATTTTTTTTGAGTAAGATAGCCTATTACTCCAGAAGCCGCTGGCAAAAGTTAGTGTAAAATACTCATATAAAATTCAGTTACACTGGACGCCGACCAATAATACAGTCGGGAAAATCCGGTAAAATGATGACGAGTTATTACGTCATCAGTTATACGTAGTTAAACACGGCTCAAACTGACCGTTGAATCACTAAATAAAATGACGCTTAACCCTCTGCCACTGTAGTTACGTCTGTCAGACACTGCAATATCTATGCGACGTTGCCACGTTGCCATTTCGCGGCACATCGTTCTGTGTTCCTCTGTACCACGGTAATAATAAGTACAGTATTGGAACTCCCTACAAACGGACGAAACGCGAGCTATATCTACGCGCCTCGATGTCGGGGCGCGCTTGGGGCGCAGACAGTCACGGCCGTACCGCAGTGATGAACGGACGGTGCGTTGTTTTTTTTTAGCAAATATGACAAGTAGAAAATATTGTGCTGTGTTTGGGTGTTTAACGTCAACAATAACGCATCCAGACATAAGTTTTTTTAACCTCTGAAAGGTGAGTACTAACTATAAAATAATTTTACTTACTAGTAGCTAGTAGCCGTGCTAGTAGGTAGATACATAATGTGTGACTTTTTAATGGTTATGTATTTTCCTTTATCTCACGAAAAAAAGGGTATTTGGGTTAATAAATACAGTAAAATGAATAAAGTAAAGGAAAGTTACTGAGGCAAGTTAAATAGTTAAGTTATAGGCGGTTCTGAATGAATCATGATACGGTAGGTACTTACTCTTGTGTTAAAACTCCAGTGCATGTGTGTTTTGTTAGTTTGTATTATTCAAAGTAAAGTCATGGTGTTACGGCGCGGTGGGATTGTCGGCGGGCACGGAAATGAATCAGTGAGCTTCATTTACCTACGGTACGGTGTACAATCGACGTATATTCAGTGTACTACATAAACTTTAAAACCCCTTCTACACGGTCAGACCTGACCGCCTGACAGAGGTGAACTTGGTCGTGTCAACAGTACCCCACCGTCTGGAACGCTGTCGGCTGACGGTCGGGTCCCACCGCGGACGCAGCCTGTCGGGACGGCTGCGCTCCCGACTGACTCCGCCCATATTTGGTCGCACACCGGACCAAGGTCACCTCTGTCAGGCGGTCAGGTCTGACCGTGTAGAAGGGGTTTAACACAGTCATGAATCTTGGAACGTAAGAGTACATAGTTCGCTCCGTATTTGAGTGTGCGCACTCGGTTGCATTAAACCCCTTCTACACGGTCAGACCTGACCACCTGACATAGGTGAACTTGGTCGTGTCAACAGTACCCCACCGTCTGGAACGCTGTCGGCTGACGGTCGGGTCCCACCGCGGACGCAGCCTGTCGGGACGGCTGCGCTCCCGACTGACTCCGCCCATATTTGGTCGCACACCGGACCAAGGTCACCTCTGTCAGGCGGTCAGGTCTGACCGTGTAGAAGGGGTTTTAGGCCGACTGCCTGCGCGAGCGATGCGCTGTACGAGGTAGCGCGAGCGGCGCACTGACCTTGAAGGAGCGGTTGACGCGAATCCACACGACGACGTAATCAGACCCTTGTTATATCGTCACGGGTGCGTTTTACGTAACGGCGCTACAGAAATATTTGTTTATTATCTGTGTTTTGTGTATGAATAATACTAGAAAAACCGGCCAAGTGCGTGTCGGGCCACGCACAGTGTAGGGTTCCGTAGTTGCCCATCAAAATACTTATGCGAACTAACTTAAACTGAGTCGCTGAATTTAATTTTAAAAAGAAGAATTTTCAAAATCGGTCCAGGAGTCTTTGAGAAATCGGGGAAAATACACAAAAAAAAAAAGATTACGACGAATTTAGAACCTCCTCCTTTTTTTGAAGTTAGTTAAAAATAGTTGATAAACACCTACCTATTCCCAAAAAACATACCTATTAAAGCTGTAAAAATAAAGTTGACAAACTTACATTTGCAGTTGAAAAACATGTTCTCCGATACATTTTGTTTAAGAAAATATGTTATCTAAGTACATTTTATAAGTTGGTCGACTATTACTCGTAAAGTTATAAATTAAATCTATTAATAAAAAACAACACGCATTTTTATTGAACACTTCCTTTTCAATATACAAAGTATTTTATTTGTTTACTTAAATACATATAAGAAAAGTATATTTACAATCACAACACTAAATAGAAACAGAAAGTAGGCAAATGTAATTAAAATGCTGGAGACGGGCGTCGGACAGCCCTAACGCATGTTTACGTACCGCGCGGCTGTAGGTATTTATTTCTATCATGCGGCCGAGATCCACTACTGTAGATATTTATACTGTGTCTGTACCTTCTTGCGTGAGCACGCAGCTCCAGCCAAAGTAGCGGCGGTAGCTGCGGCATGTGTGCGTGTGGAGTTAGAGCTTTTTGGTATCCACGAGACGTAATGTCAGTAATAAGTGATGGATCTGGTAGACGTATCGTCATTAAAATAATTATAATGCCATACTGTCTTACAGACGTCACGTCAGTAAATTAATTTTAGTCATAGTGTCTGCCAGGCGTTATCTCAGTAAAATGAATAAACTGTACAGCAGTTTATAGGTACAACTCATAATTGCATTATTGTTTTAGATTGTGAGCGAAATGGATCTGGTAGACGTATAGGTAGTCATTAGAACAATTACAATATCATACTGTTTACAGACGCCAAGTAAATTAATTTTAGTCATAGTGTCTGTCAGACGTCATCGCAGTAAAATAGAACTGCGGGTGACTATACGTCGTGATTTACCAGCTGCTCCTTCCACCCCAAATGAGCCTGAAACATTAGCCGGAAGAAAATTATGTCGCATCTGTCCAAGCAAGCCGAAAAGGCAAACAAAAACCGATTTGCGGGCAGTGTGCAGCGCAAATTTGTATTCACTGTAAAGAGGATTTATAAGGCTAGATTTTTGAAAAACTACTCTAAGGATTTTTATTTTCTTTTTTTTTCTAATAAGTATAACCTAGAAGAAGGCATTATTAAGTTACTTTTGTTGATTTCATGATTCTTTATTCTTTTTCAAATTTTTAATGATAGCTGTGTACAGTTCCTAGATTTTGTCATTAATAAATAAGACTGAGTATTTTCATTAATTATGAGTTTCATTCCATATTTAATTACCCTGACATATTGTGTGATGTCATAATTAAATAGTTATATTGGATTTTCCATAAAAATATGAATAGTTTTTTTTATAATGCCAGCCAGAATATACGTCTGACAGACTACTCCTCAGTAGAATAGATACAAAAACGTCACCTCAGTGGCAGAGGGTTAAAATACTCACACTCGTCAATCTTTTCTTGGAGTACTCTTTAAATGAAATTCTATGTATCAAATTACATTGAGTACAAACCTGTAATTATCTATAATAGGTAATATAAAGCTGCAGCTTGCAAATGACGTCCTGATGGCGCTTGCGCTACGTTAGTGTTATGTTAAAAAAAGATATTCCAACAAGAAGGTCGATGGGTCCGCAACAAAAAAGTTCCACACAGTTATACGAACTCATTCATTCAAATCTGTAGTACAATAATAAACAAATGACGACATTCTGCGTCATCGCATCATTTACTATGACTCATAATCATGACGAGATTATGACGTAGTTTCAGAAATAATATCTGGTTGACCGAGCTTCGCTCGGTTTTGAAAATGTCTATATCTTGGGAACCGAGCTTTTCTCGAACCTGGGACTTGATAAATCGATTCCTTGAGCCAAAAAACCCCTAATCTGTAACTTTCATGAAAATCCTTGGAGCCGTTTCCGAGATCCTGATTATATATAAATATACAAGAATTACTCGTTTAAAGGTATTAGATAATTTGATGTGATATAATTTATGTAAATAAACAATTGGAGCCCTGTTAAAACTATTCTTGGGCCTGTAGATAAAACTAGGGACCAAGAACGCCACACACGTACGGATTTACCCGACCGCGACATAATATCTGACAGTCGTGGCTTGTGTGCAATAAAGCATTTTGGGAATTAGGCTTTTAGAGAATTTGCCATTTTCATCGGCCTTTCTGAGCCTAAAACCCAATAAAGTGAAAAATGCAAATTATTTTTTATTGTATGCTAGTTTTACCAAAGACTGGCCGCATGCCCGCATTAGATCTAAACATATAATACTAGACTCCGCATGCACGATCTAAGGAACAAAAATTATTCTGTCAACTCGCTGAGGTACTACGTAAGCGAGGGGGACGGGGTACTGCGTTGTGATTGGCTAACTCAAGGTCTGTTCTGTCTCAACGTATGTTTACGGCTCACAGGATTGGTCGAAATGAGACGAATATAAGACTTTTTTGCCTAATGTGTTGACAGACATCGGTCGCCTGTTATTACGAGTCTAGTATTAAATCGTCGTTGGATCTAAAATTAACCCGCTTATTACTGGGATAAAAGGTAAACTATATTCATGCGGTTTTTTACGAGAAAGTGACATACATCCATCCATCCTCAAAATTTTCGCATTTATAAATAGTAGTAAGATTTGTGGGGGAAAATTTAACTGCTGATGTCATATTCACGTAGTTTTTCCCAACCGCAGTGACGATGTATTAACTTTTGTGGTTTACCTGTCAATAATTCATCTGAAGTAAGTACGTAGTTCACGTTGACGTTGAGGTTTCCTTTTTTTTTTTTGGGCAATTCACCTTAGATGAAAAATGTAGTACGCCCTATTCTCATGAGCAATAGAATTATATTAAAATCGTTCGAGCCGTTTCGATGGACTGTTAGCACAAACACAGTTGCACGAGATTTTTATAAATTATATCTACTTAACTGTTAGCCATCGTTTCACCTATCTCTGCTCGGCTTCTTTTGGTCGTAGCGTGATGATATATAGCATATATCCTTCCTCGAGAAAAATCGATTCAAGTCAGTAATAGTTTTTTTCATTTTCTTGTCCTTCAAAAAATGTCCCAGCACTAGTACGATCCGTGGGTCTGATGCCAGATCAACTTTTATTTTTTTTCAAATATATTTATATTTTTTTTTGGTTTGATCTATCTCCGAAACTACTGTTAAGTTGTCGATCAAATTTTCCTCAAATATTCCTAATAATATGCTTCTGTTAATAGGCTGTCTATTATTACGCTATTTTCCCTGGGAGATAAGCAAAGGGCTTTGTGCTTTTTGTACCAGTTCCTTATCCGCCATTTTGTTTTTTTTTCAAAACAGCGTACACAAATGAAACATTGATAAATCGATAGATCAAATCAATACAAACATAAAATGTAAGCGGCAAAACCTCGTAAACCGTCACATTTCCGAGTTATGAGCTGTCAAAAATGTAAAATTAGTGACACATTTTTTCTTTATTTTTAAATATTTTAATGTTTGTTGATCAAAAAGGTTATTTCCACAATAAAAGTAACTGAATATTAGTTATCCACGCATTTCAAATGCTTTTAGATAGGATTATTTCATTTAACGCAATTTCAGCATTTAAAATGCGTGGAAAACTAATATTCAATTACTTTTATTGCGGAAGTATCCTTTTTGATCAATAAACATCAAAATATTAAAAAAGTAAGAAAAAATGTGTCACTAATTTTACATGTTTGACAGCTCATAACTTGGAAACGTGACGGGTTATGAAGTTTTGCCCCTTACATTTTATATTTGTATTGATGTGATCTATCGATTTATCAATGTTTTATTCGTGTACGCCGATTTGAAAAAAAATCAAAATGGCGGATGGCACCTGGTACATGGCCCATGTAAAAAAGTTCAAACCCCTTTGAATTATGTTGTTTTTTAATGTTTGTTGTGAGTTGGAAGCTAAACCACTGGATATTATTTATTCAATTTTTCCTCAAATATTCCTTAAACTGCTCTTCAATTAATAGGATATATCGAGGGGTGAAAGGCTATTTGCTTTAAGCGACATCTTGGGCGATATTGAGTTATATACATATTCGGAATCAGCAATTTTTTCTCCGTCGTTTGATGCCAGTTTCATTAAAATCAGAGCACTTTTTTGGCGTTTGAAACAACACCATTTTTGGGTTGTTCCCAAAGTGGCAGTGTATTATCCGACGTCGAATTTGCATTTTATTTTCAGTGATGTACTTGAACTATACAATAATTAAAGAACTGAGACATAAACCAGTTACCCTTTCTCAGATAAATGATTCTATATCGGTTAAAGCATTTTTCATGTTTCTATTTCTTATTAGCATGTTACTTAAATCATTTGGAATTCCACCATTTACACGTTGTGGTGTCGCTTAAATCATTTGTCCGTCAACCAAATACGACATGAAGTGTCGCTTAAGCCCTTTCAGCTGCATCTATTTTCAATCTACGATGCTTCTTGAACCAAATAGACGTTTTGATTCAGCTATTTTGCATGTTGGAAAACATTTTTTCAGTATTGATAAAAAGAAAAGTTGACCTTTAAATCATTCAATTCTAAAATGATACATTTAATTCATGTCATATAATACCTTCTTTATTCCATCTCCCGGGAGTTAACAATCGTGATTATTCAACCAGACTGCAGCGCTCGGTCGCTTCAGTCGAACTCTAAAGTGGGTTAAGGAGTGAGAGTGATTGAAAGAGAAAAATTTAATAAGTAAATTTATATGCGGGATGTATGTGTATGGATGGATCCGGGTTAGTCCTTAAACTATGACCAACCATCGAAGGTCGGGCAGGGAAAGCCTTCCCCCTCATTATGATTGAAAACCTTTGAGCACGGACCCTAGGCTTCGGCATCTCCGCTATTCCTGATGAACTTTTGCCCCGACATGAAGCAACATCTGCACATTGAGCGATGACCGATTGTCGAACTGGAGGAAGAATTGAGCAAAATACGCTGGGATATCTTGGGATTATCTGAATTCTAACCCTTTCGGTTAGGATACAATAGTCCTATATTCCGGCAACATGCTTTTCTTCCGGGAAGAAGATCGTAACTCCGAGGGTGGTGTTGGATTTCTCGTCCACAGGTCCCTCATTAATAACGTTGTGAAAGTCGACAGTGTGTCGAGTAGGGTAGCATACCTTATACTCAGAATAACCAACCGGTCTTTGTTGAAGGTCATACAGGTACATGCACCGACCTTGGCATATTCTGATGATGAAGCAGAGGCTTTGTATGAGGAGATATCCGAAGCCATACATACCTCCGAAACATACTTTTTCGTTGTTATAGGGGAATTCAATTCGAAGGTGGTCCATGGAATGGCAATGAGTTAAGAGGCCCCAGCCATTTGGGTATGGGCAGCAAATCCATAGCGACCAGCGGCTGGCCGACTTAATGAAAAAGGAAGAACTCCATTTGATGAACTCCTATTTATATAAAGATGGACGAGAATAAACCCTGACGCTACAACCAAAAATGAGATTGACTTCATCATGGCGTCCAAGAAGCGAATATTCAGTGATGACTCTTTGATCTCCAAGATAAAACTGACAAGGTGACCTGTGGCGATCACCGAATCTTAAGAATCACATTGAATATCAATGTAAAGATTGAACGGTCACGCCTGTTGAAGTCTACCGTCCGACCTGGTCCTGCTCACATCCAGAACACCGAAGGTTTCCAACTCGAAACGCTTGATCTATTCCGTTAGCAGCTGAATGCAAAACTGTGGACGCGATCAACAACCAGTTGGTGGAAACTGTCCAAGCAGTGAAGTCCAATTTTTTTAAGACCCCGGAGGAAGCCTCAAAAGCCCCCGGATCCATCAAGTTAATCCAAGAGCGGATTGAGATGGCTGCAATCTTCAGCTGATATGTCGGAATATGGCAAACTCAATAGACGAATCCCTAAATCAATGCGACGTGACCTGCACGGATCAGAGATGCAATCGAGCAGAACCATAGTTCAAAAGTCTTCCCAAAGAATTCAGTTATTGGGCAAATGACAAAGCTAAAGATTGACGACGGCAGTATCATTTCAATGAAACCGAGATCATACAAGAGCTTGACAAATTATACGGGAAGTTATACACATGCTCCGGCAGATTTTACAGAAGACAGAAGAGTTTAGTGCATTACATGCCAGAATCCAATTCGAATGTGCAGCGTTGGGAAGCCACGTGATATCTTCTCATCGAGGATCCCACGGTGTCTTAAGATGGTTAAGGTGTTTAACCAGTGTGTATTGCCAGTGATGACATTAAGCTATGTAACGTAGTCGTAGACTGCTAGCTTTTTGGAGAGACTAAGAGTCACTCGACGAGCAATGGAAAGAGTTATGCTTCAAGTTTCTTTGCGGGATGACATCCAGAACAAGGATATTCGCCGAAGATCCAGAGTCACCGACATGGCTCGTAAAATTTGCAAATTGAAGTGGAAATGGCAAGAAGACGCAGGGTAGGCAGGCCGCTCACTAGGTGGAATTGTCATTCAGCGTAGTGGTCTAAGGGGGAGGCCTATGTTCAGCAGTGGACGTCTTCCAGCTGATGATGAAGCGGGTAATTCTTTAACTGATGTTGTTGTTGATAAAAATATTGATGTTCCTAAATTGAGACAGTTCTACTTTATTATTATTCTAAATGAATCTAACTTCAACTGAAATTGCGTTGTCTATATTTCTTTATTTACTAATGTAAGCACCTAAGATTTTGGGTGATGGCGATAATTCAGGTTGTTTCAACAGCCATTGATAATACTAGACGTAAAAAAATGTTACATCAAACGTTACATTTTCAATACAATATGTTACATATGTCTATTAGCCTGCCATTTAAATTAATATCAATTGTCAGTTGAGATAAATAGCTTGCTACTGTTCATTATGGGCTGCGTCACTTCATGCTATTTGGCTTCTTCTGAAAATATACAGCAGAGCCGCTTAAATCTTTTTTCCTTTCCCTAAAAAATAGAGGTTTAAGGTAATTTGTATTAAGCGACATTTATCTTTGTATTTAAAGGTCCTTTTTATTAAGTGTAAACATCAACAATTCAACGCTTTTAAATGAAAATTAATTTAGTTTACCCCATTCAAATAGTTGCAGAAGTTTTTTTGTTATGATTTTTTTTCGATTTTTTAAAACTTTAAATGGCTCTCCTGTAAAGTTGCAAAAATGTCGCTTAAAGCAAATAGCCTTTCACCCCTCGATATGTATAATTACGCTATTCCCCTTGGGGGATTAGCAATGTTATATGTTGATTTTCAGTCATTGTTGACATTTGTATAAGAACCGCTATTTGAAACCTACTGTCAGCGAACCAGCCAGTCTGGTTGGTAACCTGCTTGACTTTCGTGCAATGGGTATCAGGATCAAACCTTGCATTATTCTTTTTCACTTTTTGTTTTTTTTTTTTTTTGTTCTTATTTATCCTGTGAGAGTTTTTAATAATCTAAAATAATTTTATGCATACGTTTATTTCAATATTATTTGCAATTTTATTTTTTTCTAATTTTTTCAGTAGTTTTCTTCTTCAGTTGTTATAGGATAAATCTTCGCTGATTTAAATTGTAGGTAGGTAAGTTGGATATTATTTAAAACGTAATTTATTTTTTCGAGGTGTAGGAATTTTAAAGATTCGAAAACAAACAAATCTTTCCATGTTTTTGTGTTTATCAGGGATTGAAAACCGGTACGAATTTCGGTTCTGGTTCTTCATTTAGGTTCATAAAAAGGTTCCTCTTTTCGGTACGGTTCCAGTTCCGGTATCGGTTCCGGTTTGGGTTCTGATGTACCGGTTCCTAGAACCTTTAAATCGGATAATATTATACCGGTTCCTTGCCACTTATTTTAAAGGTTCTTTACGGAAGAGGAGATGTGTTCGGAGAGTGCTTAGCATACCATGCCTTTTCTTTTAGTTCGTCTTCGTTCCTAGTATTGGAGGGTACTAAATTATACGAAATACGAGTAAACAATTATCATTGTTACTAATTAGGTTATATTAAAATGAATATGGATTCCACGTGTGGTTCCAGGCGGTAGAATAGTCCACCCATCTCCTCCTGTTGATGTCGTAGAAGGCGACTAAGGGATGTTAGCCAGAATGTAAGATCACCTGCCTTTTTTTTTTTAGCGTGGTAAAATCATCAAATGAGTCCTCCCACCCCGGGCAGGGCGGGAGGGACTGTCAAACTTGTACTGACTAAAATCCACGGTGTCCTTCAATAGCCCTTTATGTTCCGGGGTCACGGTGAGGAAATAAAATCCCGCGACCCCGGCAGGCTTTAGCCCTCTGAGACCGCCCCGTCATTTTTGCTCAAAGAAGGCGCGCGTGGAACACGACGCGCCGTCGACCCGGGCATGGTCCATGGTCAGACAGCGAGTTGCCCTTTACTCGCTGTCCGCGGTGGCCGGAAATCGTCTGCCGACGTCCGACGCCGCGGGCGTCTAACACTGCGGTTGGGGCGGAGGAAGGACGCTGTCCTCTCTCTCTCTCGCGGCCCGCCTCCTCCTTCACGAGCATTACTGCTTCGCAGAAGGAGGCGACCGCTTTCCACTCCGTCTCGCCCCGCAGCATGGCCGCAACCAATGCCGGGCACGAGAGGTCTCCGCCTATCGCCACCGTGAGGACACGTCGGTGCTCTGCCCAGGCGGGGTAGTCCTGCTCTACTGTGTCCTCCGGGCGATCTTCGCAGTGGTGACACCCGGGCGTTTCTTCCCTCCCTATCCGACACAGGTACCTCCCGAAACTTCCGTGTCCGGTGAGGACCTGCGTCATCCGATAGGTCAGGACGCCGTGACGTCTCTCCAGCCACTCCTCAAAGAGGGGTCTTACCGCCGCGATTGCGGCGAGCCCGAACCTCGGTTGCGACAGTCGTTGTCTCCATACTGCCCTGAGATCGCGCCGGACCTCTTCCCGCCGCGCCACGACTTGTCGGGGCAGCGGGAATTCTCCCCGGCGCTGCGCCTCCACGCACCACTCATAGACGCGCTGGAGGGCAGTCGCCTCCAGATCCCAGGGCAGCAATCCGGCTAGGAGGTTGGCCGATTCGCCGGCGATCGTGCGGTATCCTCGGATCATCCGGATAGCCATGACCCTCTGGTATGAGACCAGCTTAGCTGGTCGCGTCCGAATGCTCAGGACCCACACTGGGGCCCCGTAGAGGGCCATGGACCGCACGACACCGGCGTACAGCCTCCGGCAGGAGGCGTTTGGCCCGCTGAGATTGGGCAGGAGTCGCCTGAGGGCGGCTGCTGCCCGGTTCAGTTTTGGGGCCAAACGCAGGAAGTGCACCCTGAAGTTCTACCGGCTGTCGAGGACAAGTCCCAGGTACTTCATAGTCGACTCGACGCCAATGCGAACCCCCTCCACCGTTATGTGGGACTCTGTCTGTGGCGCGTTCAGACGACCATGAAAGCACATGGCCTCTGTTTTATGCAGCGCCACCTCGAGTCCCAACTGCCGGATCCTTCCAACGACTGTCGCGACCGCTTGCGTCGCCAGGTCGACCGCCGCCTGGCGCGACTCTCCCTCTGCCAGGACGAGCGTGTCGTCGGCGTAACATATTACGCCGACGCCGTCAGGGAGGTCGCCGGGCAGCACATAGTCGTAATCGATGTTCCACAGGTGCGGCCCCAAGACCGAACCCTGTGGAACACCGCACGACATCTCTCGCTCCCCAGAAGATCACCTGTCTTGGCTCAAGCAACCGGTACTTGGCGGTTTAACCATGTCGTCTGCTGAAATGTTCCAAAATGCTTAACCTGATGGTGGGCAGAGGCACTAACTGAAAAAAAATTTCAGCGTCTGCGGTCACCAATCCGCCTGTCAAGCATGGTGACTACGGTTATCCCCCCAAAGATTAAGTGCAATGATTTAAGGCCCCCAGTTCCAGGTAGCTGCACTATTCCTGGCCATTGTACCGGCCACGGACTCGGTGCGGCGGGGGGTGCTAAGAATTCCCGGGCAACGGTAGGCTACCCTAAACGCAATTTTGAACGAGCACGTTTCCGAATTGGAAGTAGTGTTAAGTCGTATTAATTGGCACGTCGTGGGATTATCGGAGATCCGTAGACAGGGGGAGGAGACGATAGCCCTCGATAGTGGCCACTTGCTCTACTTCCGAGAAGGACACCAACAATCCTAAGGTGGCATCGGGTTTATGGTCCACGAGTCACTCAGGAGCAACATTGTGGAATGTGGCAGTGTGTCGGCAAGGGTGGCATATTTTGTACTAAGGATATCAGAAAGGTACTCACTAAAGATCACACCCTGACGATGAAGTCGAGGCCATGTACGAAGACATAGTAAAAGCTATGTATGTCTCGTACCAAAACATTCTATACTGTTGTTATGGGTGACTTCAAGGTGACTTCAACGCAAAAATGGGAGTACAAGAGAGTGGCGAGTCGAGAGTAAGTCCATTCCATGAAGTTGAAAAGTTTAACGGTGATTTATAATGCCCAAAAAACTTGTCCACCTCAGGCCCAAAGCACGGATGATCTATGGGCCAGATTTTCACACCATCTCACAGACGAGCTTCCCGACTTTGACGTGGGTGAGATTAGAATAGCTTTCGGACAACTACATAACAACGAAGCTCCGGGGATGACGGGATAACCACAGAGCTGCTTAATGCAGGAGGAACACCTGTCTTGATAGAGCTTGTGAAGCTCTTAAATTCCAATTTCAATAAGTTTCCTCAGGTCCACTAAATCAGTCAGCAATAGTTCGGCTGGGGAAGCCCGGAAACAGCTGTGGCTCCTCAGATATCCTCCTCCGGAACATTACGCTGAGCCTGCAGAAAAGCTTCCAGCAGGCCACCAACTGCCACGGCCCACCTGGAAGACCTTAAACCGTTTACGAAGCCAGGTTGGTCGCTGCAAGTATAACATGGTCCGGTGGGGGTACTGTGATGAGGCAAGGTGCGACTGCGGAGCCTCAGCACAAATGATGCTCACTTGTGCTTTAAGCAATTCCACCTGCGCTCTAAGGGACTTGTCCGAGGCCACCACCAACGCCGTAAATGTGACAGAGTTTTGGTCGAAGCTCATTTAGACTTAAGGAATCATCGACACGACGAAGAAGATTCCATCATCCACACTGGAACATCACCGGACGCATGGACAGGAGCATGATGGTTTTTTTTTTTTCAAAACAACACGATTCTTAAGAACTACCGCCAAGTGTTACTCCTGAGCCATGTCTACAAGTTGTTTTCGAGAGATCTCGAATCGTCTCCCCCAAAAGTTCGATGACTTCCAGGCCGGATTTCGAAAAGGCTTCAGCACCGTGGACCACATACACACCCTCAGGCAAATAATCCAAAAGACCGAGGAATTTAATCAGCCTCTGTGCCTAGACTATGTGGACTACGATACACACTACTTGATACATTTGAAACCTGGGCTGTACTCCAGTCCATGTAGAGATGCCTCATCGAGTATCGCTACGTTGAGGTGATGAGATGTCTGTATAAGGCCGCAACAATGACCGTCCAAGTACAAGAATAGAGCACGCAACCAATCCAACTGCGTCAAGGGGTAAGACTGGGAGACGTCACCTCTCCTAAATCGTTTACAAACGCGTTGGAGGATGTTCTCAAGAGGCTTGCTTGGAAAAGATGGGGTCAGCACATCTCGCACCTCCGATTTGCGGATGACATTGTCATCATGGCAGAGTCTCTGCAGGAGCTGGAAAGAATGCTGAACAGCCTAGGCGATTCTTCAAGGCAGGTGGGTCTCGAAATGAATTTAGACAAAACAAACCCATGTTCAATGGTCATGACTCACCCCGAGACCTGTAATCGTAAATGGTGCTGCCCTCGAGGTTGTGCAAGAATACATATAATTATCTAGGCCAGCGTTTCCCAAACTTTTTCAGCCACGGACCCCTAAGAAATCAAGCACACTTTTCACCCTTTAAAAGAAACAGCATAAAAAATCGGATTAGGTATCTATTTTAGTTATTACAGATACAAAGTAGGTACTCATAGCTGTTTATTATTAAAATATTAAAAAATGTATCCGTATTAAAAGGGTCTGATACCAAATTTTTATTTTTGTTGGGTGCTGTAAAATTCCCGACACGAAGACCTCAAAGCGCGGAGGTGTGTAACCATTGCATGTTGTACTTGTGCTGGCAATATTGCTTCATCAGAGCATTCCAAAAACGTTGACAGTGTTAGAAAGTGATTACCTATAGTTTTTTTTTTTGTATTGTACGATTTATCCAAAGGTCAAGCTTTTTTAGCATCGTTTCAATTTTATCGTCGACTTGGAAGATGTTGTTATCTCTCCTGTGTAGACCCAAGTTCAGCTCGTTAAGGGCACAAAATATATCAGCTAAATATGCTGCCATTGAAAGCCATCCAATCCAAAGTCATTGAAGTGATCAGCATGTTTGTTGACGCCGTGTACATGGTTCTTCACGAAGAACATTCTGATCTGATCTCTCAGCTCGAAAACACGCGATACAACTGCTTGTGAATGCTTCCTATTTCTTCACAAATCATCAAGTCTCGCTCACCCCACATTGGCGCACTTTCTCTGTGCTACTTAACTAAGCGTAGCGATTACGAGACATTAGCATTTATGTATGGTCCAGAGATGACACTGCGGACCCCCATACATATACTCGCGGACCCCCAGGGGTCCGCGGACCACAGGTTGGGAAACACTGATCTAGGCCAAACTACACAACTGGGCCGGCACAACTTTGAGAAGGAAGCAACCAGAAGGATACGCTTGGGCTGAGCGGCATTCGGGAAACTGTGTCATATCTTCGAATGATCCATCCCTCAATCCTTCAAAACCAGGGTTATTAACCAGCGTACGGACTGTACGGGTAGGACACCCGTAATGACTTGCGGAGCCGAAACGTGGTCACTTACCATAGGCCTGGTCCACAAATTCAAGGTTGCTCAGCGTGCAATGGAGAGAGCAATGCTCAGAGTTTCTATTGTTCTTACACCCACCGTCTGTGGACACTCTCAAAGCAAGATTTATGAATAACACTTAGTTCGGATGATAGCTACGTGATTGCATATACATATATTTAGGAAATAAACTAATATTATATGAAAAATTAAAAAAACATTTATTAATTTTAACAATTTGTTTGGTTGAACGCGGGCGGATAGAATTCGGAACGAAGTCATTCGCCAAAGAACCAAAGTAATCGACATTACGCGTAGAATAAGCATGCGTTTTTTTTTAGCGTGGTAAAATCATCAAATGAGTCCTCCCGCCCCGGGCAGGGCGGGAGGGACTGTCAGACTCTTACTGACAAAAATCAACTCGTACTCAATAAAAAAGTGTCTAATTTCAATGTTTTGTATTTAATAAGATTGTAGCTGCATTCTTAATACTTTACGGCGGCGTAGGTATGTAGGACTCGCGTTCGCTTTGCATAGGAACCGGAAAAATAAAGGTTCTTAATGGTTCCAATTTAGGTTCTGGTTCCTGTTCCGGTATAGGTACCGGAACCCTTAAATACCTGTACTTTACCGGTATTTTAGAACCGTTTTCAATCCCTGGTGTTTATTTATGTTTTGAAATAGTGTTCAAACCAGTGACAACAAGTTTTACTCATCGAGTTAAATAATAAGCTATTTTTAGGAATCACGCGGTATGCTGAAGGGTGAAATGCAATGCTATCGTACTTTCAATTTCGTTAACAAATTGCAGCGATACTGTAAATCGACAAAAAATGATAGTCTAATGTGTTTAAGATAAAAACGGACGTTTGACGTTTCCTATGCAAACTATGTAGGTGCTTACGTATAACATTATTGATCTAAACCAACATTTTTAAAGTATGCATGTTTGTTTATTACCTTTTCACGCAAACTACCTACTGAATCGATCGTCCCAAAATTTTGCATTACGTTGTCTGGATTATACACGGATATAGGGTATCTTCATCCCGTAAAATAGAAGAGAGCTGTTGCCGAGAAAAAAACAATTACGTTCATATTCTAGATGGCGCCACTTACACGATCCGTATTGTTTCTCAAATTACAAACAAGCGAAGCCGCGGGCAAACACTAGTGTGGAATAAAATGCTATGTGGATGAAAAACTATTCCACTAAGGGTACCTGCAAAAAAATTTGATAGGTGCCGTTCGTGGAATAGCTTAGGAGCCATTCGCTCAGGTGCCATTTTAGCGGGTTCCTGGAATACCTCGATAAATGGACTTTCCGACACCATAATATTTTTTTAATCCGTACTTGTAGTTCCTGAGATTAAAGTGTTCAACCAAACAAACAATATCTTTAGCTTTATAAAATTGGTATAGATAATACTGATGTCTTCCATAAAATTTCCTTGTCTCCATTGATGATTTGGTCTAGAAATCTCGTAATCTCTATTTTTATTTAAAAACCAGTCGTTACCAGCCAACCTCGGAACTAGTTTTAAATAATAACTTGTTTTGAATGATACCTTGGCATTATTTAATGCAGAGAATTTAAAATTGTACGTTTAAGACATATGGTCATATGAGGTGACCAGAAGTATACTCTTGGGCTGGGCGGCATTCGGGAAGCTGCGCGATATCTTTGAATCTTCGAACTCACAATTTCATAAGACCAGTGTTCATAACCAGTGCGTCTTTTATGACTTATGGCGCGTAAACGTTGACACTCACCATAGGACTGGTCCACAAATTTAAGGTAGCTCAGTCTGCACTTTTGAATTGACAAAAGACAAAATATTAAAATAATTATGGTGCTGAAGTCCCAACCACAAGACATAATAACTGTGAAAGTACTGTAGATGCCCATTTCAAAGCGTAGATCTCAATGGAGAAGAACGGGCAAGAAACTCCATGGACAACGATTTCAATCGCCAAAATTATTACAGAACCTTTGTTACATCATTCATCTTGAGATGGTATATTATGTGAGAATGGATGCCAGCCAATATCGGAATTTCAAGTTGGTATTATTCCTTAAGGGTGGGTTGAACTGGGTCGCTGGACTATCTAAGCAGGTTGATGTGGTCTTCACCGCAAAAGGAAACCTTAAGAACAGGGCTGGCTTTTCTGTCTTACAGTCTCTTTCGCTCCACCCAGGGCTGGACGTAATTTGACAAATTTCACTCAAAAAAAAAATCGTGGGCAAAGGTACTACGGTAACCGCATTCCATCAGTTGGGCAATAAGCTTGCTTGTCACCTTTATGGTTTAAAAAAAATTACAGCTGAAACACATCACAGAAAACCTGTTTATTATGCCGAGTAAAACCGCCAAAAGATGTAATTTAAACGATGATCGTAATGTAGCAGAAATAGATTCAGCTGTTTAAGTCATTCTGCGGGATATGTTGGTTTTTCACGGTCGATTTAAAACGACATTTGCTCGTTTATCAATTTGTTTCGTAGAACAGATATACGTCGAGTACTACCTACATACAATTGAAGAGAAAATCGGTAATCTTGCTAAATAGCGCGATCGGGCGATGGGATGCGACACGGAGGGTAGGTGGCCAAATCTTCACACGAATTAAGTCGGGGGCAGAAACCAGTGCACTAATAAAATGTATGTGTGATATGTGTCTAAACGTACGGCCAAACCCGTTCATCATTTATTGTATTGCCCCTAACCGTGTGACACGCTACGTTCATTTGAAAGTCTTGACAATGTCATGTTCCCGTGGTTAATAGTAGCAATTAACGCGTTTGTTACGTTGCAATAAGAGTGGTTTTTGTATTTCAAGTGCTGTACAATCATGGCTGTCTTCTATACTGTCGACCACATCCTCCTCTAACCGCCATTTTGCTCTAGTTGCAACTTCGGGCATTCCCGTGACCCTTCGGCTATCTCCGTCCAATCCAAAATGGCGGTTGGACAATGAAGAATGTATTCCAATGTACACAATGTGTATTGGAGTGATTCCAAACGTTGTGCCAAGGTTTATGATCATTGTCTTCTAGTTATGGGAGGATTGATTAGAAGTTTTATTGTTCATTGGTTTTTTTCATGAGTGTTCTTGTTAGTTATATTGCCTTCTTCCTGTTGTGTCTACCTACAGTACCTACAAATGAGGCAATCACGTCCATCAAATGCTTATTTTATTTAGCTTCCTTTCAGCCTATTGCAGTCCACTGCTGGACAAAGGCCTTTCCCAGGGAGCGCCACAGCGCACAATATCCCACTTTTTTTATCCAGCCACTACCTTCTTTACTTCTTCAGGTTATCGGTTCAACTTGCCGGGGGCGTCCTACCCTACGTTCGGTTCTGCGGCAGACATGACCAACTTAGCTTCTTCTCTTACTAGTTTAAATAACTTTTTTGGGATGGGTAAGATCCATCTTCTAGTGGTCCTCCCCGGGCAACGGTACCACAGGCTAATAATACTTTACAACAGTCATCCCCTGATATTACTTTTACTTCATCCGACATAGCTATAAAGTTTTCTTGGCGAGCCCTAAGCGACAATTTGGGGAGTGATCATCTCATCATTAAAATTAAGATGAATTATCAGGACATAGTTCATACGATTAAAAAACGTAATTTTAAAAAAGCTAACTGGCCACTATTTCGACAAAATATAGAACAACTTTTTACGGAAGTCAATTCTAGTACATGTGATATTCAGTTTTTGTATAGGAACTTTATTTCTATTATTAATAAGGCTGCTCATAAAAGTATTCCATTTATTATTAATCACAACGGCCCACAAAATAAGTTTAAACCCAAACCATATTGGAATCCTCAGCTTTCCAAAATTGTAGCAGAAAGAAGACTAGCATTGAAAGTATTCAGACGTAACCCTTCACCAGCCAATCTGACTGTGTTGAAGAATAAGACTCTGATAGCTAATCAGGAAATTAGACAAACTAAAACTACCTGCTGGCAAGAATATTGTTCTTCTGTCGATGGCAAGGTCACTTCATCACAAATGTGGCGCAAAATGAAGTGGATTAAAGGAATTAGACAAGCTGGCTGTTATGTTTCTATGGACAGGAAAACTGAACTCTTACGTAATCTGGCCCCGGATACAACTCTTAACACTAAACCACTATTTACTTCAAATAATGCGTTATTAGAATCAGAGTTTACATTACAGGAACTTGAGGCGTGCTTCAAAAAGAAAGATACAGCTCCTGGAGATGATAATGTTACGTACTCCATGATCTTTAACCTCCCTATTGTAGCTAAAACTTATTTACTACGCATGTATAACTATATTTTTATAACTGGGTGTATTCCTGATGAATGGCGAGATATTAAAGTAATTGCAATTCCTAAAGCAGGTAATAATTCCAAATTAAGACCCATTTCTTTGATTTCTTGTCTTTGTAAGACTTTCCATTTGATGTTGGCTAAAAGGATAGAATGGTTTGTCGAGCATAACGGATTCTTATCTTCTAGCACAACCGGATTTCGTAGAGGTAGATCATGCCTGGATTCTCTAGCACAGTTAATCACTTGTATACAATTAGGATTTGCAAAAAACACAGCTACCTTAGCGTGCTTTTTAGATATAGAAAACGCGTATAACAACGTCTCTATTGACAGTTTAGTTACAATGTTGGATAAGCTAAATGTTGGTAGGCGGATATGTGTCTATCTGTGGGAATTCCTAAGAGAGAGACATCTTAACATCCAAGATGGTACTGAAGAAAAAGATAGCACCGTAAGATGGACTAATAGAGGTTTGGCACAAGGAGACCCTATCTCTCCTTTACTTTTTAATATTGTTACACTGAACATTTGTAACGAAATTAATGACAGTAATATGGTCAAAATCTGCCAATATGCTGACGACTTCGTTCTCTTTGCAAGCTCGAAAAAAATTAACGACAGCACTCATAACCTGCAAATAGCCATAAATAATATAGTAAAGAGGCTGTCTAATATAGGCTTAGAGTTATCAACATCTAAAACCCAGATTTGTTTATTTAGTAGAGGATATAGGAGGCAACAGGTGCAATTATTTTTAAACGATACCCCTTTAGTAACAGTTAACAATGTTAAATACTTGGGTGTTTGGTTAGACTCATCACTTAGATGGGGCAAACATATCAACGAGATCGTTTATTGCCCGTGGTCCACCCGCTTGGTTCACCTAGGTGTACCACGGGAAAATATTTTTGCCCGTGGTTCACCTGGGTGTACCACGGGAAATTATTTTTGCCCGTGGTTCACCTGGGTGTACCACGGGTAATTATTTTTTCCCGTGGTTCACCTAGGTAGAATAATTTTTTCTCTAGGTGTATACCTAGAGAAAAAAATAATTGACTCGACTCATGTTTATACCACATTCAAGAAGGTTCACGGGAACCAGTTGCAGCTCATGTGTGGGTCACCGTCCGCAGAGAATTCCAGCTACAAGCTTAGAAACTGAAATAATTTGTTATTAACCAGAAAAAGTACCAGGCTTACATAAGTTCAAGGTGGTATGTTTTTAAATACCTGCACCTGACTGGTGTTGTACTTTTGCTACACTGTTTAAATGATTAAAATAATAACCATATTAATAAAAAAAGACCTCCTTGAACTCATGCCAGCCTAGTACTTTTGCTGGTTAGTAAGGTTCTTTCATTTTCTTAGCGTTTAACTGGAATTCACGGCCTTAAAAAGAAAAGGCAAAACTGGTCCCCATGCAACGAAGTTTACGGGGATCCAGGTATCGTTTAGCATAAGAAGGGAGGTGCCTCCTGTGTCCTGGCACCATTCACATGTAAAGGCAACGCCTCGACCCCGCCATCCCCTTCGAATCTAAACTTTCCGTGTTGGGGTGCTCCAAGTCTCGAGACTTGTAGGTACTTCGAGACTCCTAGGTCCAATAACTGGTCACTACCTACCAAGGTGGCTCGACGAAACCCTGATACGTGGGGCTAGGGGCCCCTGCGTTTTTGCGTTCAAGGTCTAAAATAATAATCTAACACAAAGGAGACCCCGCCATCTCCTTTGTGTTAGATTATTATTTTGCCATTTTGCCATGCTCTTCGAACCTAATCTGTCCGTGTCGGGGTGCCCCAAAGGCCCGAGCTCGCTTCGCTCGCTCTTGCATCTTAGGTTAAATAACTGATTACTACTTATCAAGGTGGCTTGACGGAGCCCCGCGTAGCGGGGCTCCTACTTCTGCGATCAAGGTTTAAAGTAACCTAATAAGAAGACCTAACCTGTCCATGCCGGGATGCCCCAAGTCCCGAGCTCGTTTCGCTTGGTCTTGGATCCTAAACCTTTCCTGTAAAAATTACAAACAATGACAGATGACATTCATTTTTACGTTCTGTTTTACGTATGTAATCGCTTAATTTTGCACCATAGACAATACGTGGTAAAAATATGGTTGTCAATCGCCCATTTTTTACGTTCCGTTTTCGGTTTTTATCTGATTTGATGTTAGAAAAAATTTTCTTCTTTAATGTCTCGAAAAATACATTTCCGCGTAAAAATAGTGGTAGCATTACAATTGGGGACTTAAACCTTACCCATTTTAAACCTTTGTTACTTTCTCCGACTACCGCTTATTACTAAACGCAACAGTAATATCACTATTTTTCTTTCGTAATACTACGATAAAAACATATGGACATTCAGGTGAACCACGGGCAAAAATAATTTCCCGTGGTACACCTAGGTGAACCAAGCGGGTGGACCACGGGCAATAAACGAACGAGATCAATGAACGATGTCAAAAAATGCTGAACGTTATCAAAGTGCTAGCTGGTTCTCATTGGGGAATGCATCCGTTACACCTAAGACTGTTATACATATCTTTGATCAGAAGTCGAATTGATTATGGCTGTGTATTTTACGACAGTAGTAATAAGGCTTGCTTATATAAATTAGATAAAATCCAGAATAAGGCAATGCGTATAGTGGGTAGTTACATTAAAACTACGCCTATACATGTTATGGAAAGCGAATTATGCTTACCCCCATTACATGTTAGACGTAAGTATTTAGCATTTAAATTTTGTCTTAAGGCTAAGTCGTGGACCAATGGTGTGACAAGGAAATGTTTGGCTGATCTGGTAGCTCTTAAAAACCACAGATATTGGACAAATAAGAAAATACCTGTTTTGATGGACACATATAATATTATCAAAGAAGAAAAAATATATTCATCTAACCCTTTAGATATGTTTAAATTAAATATTTGGTGTAGTTTTATTGCAATTAAAAGTGTTATTAAAATAAATCTAGAGAGTGTAAGCAAACCTAAAAGTACATATGAGAATAACTGTTTGAGAAATAATGTTTTAGAAGAGTTAAGTTACACATATAATGGGTGGCAAAAATTGTTTACGGACGGTTCAAAGAGTTCTAATATTGGTGCGGCTTTCTATGATCCAGTAACCAAAACAAGTCGATGTTTCAAAATTTTATCTGATGTTTCTATCATGACAGCAGAGTTATTAGCTATTTCCGAAGCTTTGTCTTATGTATTTACTATTCAGCACACTAGCATAGTGATATTTACGGACAGCAAGAGCGCGCTCCAACATCTGGTTCGATGCGCCTCTGGACACAGAGGTGTATCGATAGCGTTTGCTATTCTGAATAAAATACACACAATTATTTCAAACAATGTTAATTTAGTTTTGCAGTGGATACCGTCACACATTGGTCTTCGGGGAAACGAGGAGGCTGATAAACTGGCTAAGACAGCAGCAACTTCAGGGGTTGAGATCTTTGTTTTACCAATATATTCGGAAAATCTGTCAAAATTTAAAAACTATTGTTATGATGAGTGGAAAATTTTTTTTGGTGAAGCATCAAAAACTAAAGGTTTGTGGTATAAAACGATCCAAAACGAGCCTCCTCGAGTCCCGTGGTTTTGTAGTTTTAAAGTTAATCGAAATATACTGGTAACTGCTCTTAGAATTCGCTCCGGACACATGCCACTAGGGGCCTTTGCTTTCCTGATGAAAAAGGTTGACTCTCCGAATTGTTCAGTCTGCATTAATAAAGTAGAAGATATCTATCATCGCCTAGTGGAATGTGTCCGGAATGAACCTGAGAGAAATATTTTAGTTAATAAATTAAATATTAATAAGTTAGATATAGGTATATTTAATAGTATTTTAGCCAAACCAATGTCAGTAGAGGCTGCTTTAGTGTATTCATTAGTTAACTTATAAGTTATTCGTTATGCTTGGATTAGGTTACGATGGAACTGGCATAACATCTTGTTAAAAGTTCCGAAATAATAAAGATTAAAAAAAAAAAAAAAAAAAAACTACAAATGAGCCAGTCACGTCCATCAAACACTTATTTTACTTAGCTTCCTTTCAGCCTATTGCAGTCCACTGCTGGACAAAGGCCTTTCCCAGGGAGCGCCACAGCGCACAATGTCCCACTTTTTTTATCCAGCCACTACCTTCTTTACTTCTTCAGGTTATCGGTTCAACTTGCCTGGGGCGTCCTACCCTACGTTCGGTTCTGCGGCAGACATGACCAGCTTAGTTTCCCTTACTAGTTTAAATCATTTTTTTGGTAAGGGTAAGATCCATCTTCTAGTGGTCCTCCCAGGGCAACGGTACCACAGGCTACCTGTAACCTGCTGTGAAGACTGAGCGATCCCACTGGCGGTCGTAGGGCCCACTAGGACTGCCAAGGAGCGAGATGACCATCCTATTAGAGTTCAGCAATAGTTTTTACTGTTTCGTTTGAGCGCAGGATTTCCAGTTCATTCTGGGTGATCTGGAAACTTGCATTGCTAGGTGCACTATATCGGAGAAAACACGGTTAATGTATAATAAATAATCCTTGACGTACAATACCTATCTAAGTAAATATTCTGTCAACAAAGATAACATAATGACAGACTGTTAAAAACAAGGTAAATTTCCGTTTACGCTGTGCTTCAAAACAGTAAACATTAGCCTGTTATCCAGAAAGTGCTAGCGGCGGTGTAAGTACTTAAAATATCTAAATAGACTACTATTTAGATATTTTAACAATAATAAATTTTTGAGTTTTGTTGAAGACAATTCATGACCGATTCTAGAAACAAGGTACTTCCACATTATTTAAACAATCAGTTGGAACGTTAATATCTGATGTCATTAGGTCAACATGGAGTGTCATTAGATGCATGCCAGAGCGCACGTACACGTTTTACTAACGAGGGCTGTTTGGAGGACAGACCTTTACGGGGCTGAGTTTGGGTGACGACAATGGATATATAGAGAAAGATCGATGGATAGATAGAGAAAGCCTCCCCTCTGTGAGAGGGAGTGGGATGTAATCCATCCACGCGGGCCCGGGTTGATAGATGTAACATGTCTTCAATTTTTTGTTCTAGGACATATACCAGTTTCCTCACGATGTTTTCCTTCGTCGTTTAGCAACCCTGGAAGCGGCTAAAGGTTGCATCTTGAAAGGTAAAGGAAGCCGGGAGCAAATGATTTAAACATCGAAGATTTAAGACATTCCAGTTCCCGCACTATTTGTTCCTTCAATGTTTTGAGAGCAACGGCGAAGAAAAAATTTGCAGAAATTTAAGGAGAGCAAAGGCGAAGAAAATAGTTGCAGAAATTTAAAGTTCCTATGTTTGAAAGTGACCTGAAGACATTTGAGTCGGGGACATTCGTACAGTCAGTGCCCATCAACTTTTATGGCTTAAGCGCATTTTGGTCCCATTTGTACCTCGGTCCGCGTTCACACTTGGTACCATTAGCAGTTCGAAGACCCATTTTAAACTACTGGAAGATGGATCAAGTAACACACTGACCGTACTACTCATAAATTACAACGCATTAGGTTTATAATCGCATAGCTACTTAGCTAGCATGACTTGCACATCACCTTTTTATCTAGAAGTTCAATATCCAAACCTAGAACTTCGTCTTTTGGACTTAGGTATCAATGATGAAAGTTGCCAAGAATATTACCCGCTGGGAAAGTTACAAAGAAACTTTACAAGGGCAGTGACTCGTATCATATTAGTCATCTAATACCGAGGAACTTGCACCAGATACGTATTTCATTCTGAAATTGCAGGCTTGCATCATCTAGACCTAATTTTATAAAGCTGAATAGTGGTTGAACGCGCTAATCTCAGGATCTACACGGTCTACTGGTTCGAATTAAAAAAATATTATTTTTGTGTGGGATAGTCCATTTATCGAGGAAGGCTACAGGCTATAAAACATCAGGATAAGACCAAAAGGAGCCGAGCACTGAGAGTGAAACCACGGGAAGGGCTAGTTTTCCACATAAAGTGACGAAATGTGGGGTGTACTCTATAAATACACCCCTGAATAACCGTTCTGGTAATACTGGCATGATATTAAGTTTCTCTATAATTGCTGTTGGAACAACAACATGATTCTCCAAAGCTGAAATGACTGTGACTCCAGCATAACGATTTATTGGAGGACTTATGACAAATAGTCATGCAAACCCGCTATCGTTGGCGTGCGCTTGCGGTCGGAGAAAACTGGGTAGCTCGCCGTCTAATCAAGGACCAGGCCCAAGTCGACAGCGCGTCGTGTTCCATGCACACCTCAAGGAGCTGTCGCCAAGCTGACGCAGCTTAGTTGGGCTGTAGGGTCAAATTGCATGCTGTGGTCATGTGACAGTCTTGCTAATCGCAAAGAGCACTGAAGAAACATGTTGGTTTTATTCAAACAAGTCCGATATGAAAACGGCAGGCAGATGATGACTATTATGTCGCTTTATTTACGCGCACTTGGTAAAACAAAAAAAAATAAGAACTTATGAAACCAGAAGACATGCTTTGATATGCCAAAAATATCTGGAATAACGGCAAGTATGATAATAATCAGTAAAACAAAATAGTCCCAGTCAGGGCGCCATTAAACAGTCTAAAAAAACAAGTCACTTCTTATCGAGATAAATACAATACGATCTACAATACGAAGAGAAAGAACAAACATCCATTGTTTCAGATGTCTGATTTGACACAGCAGCGATAACAAAGACTCAATGGAAACTAATTAAACAAAGACTTTGTTTATTGTACAATTTGTACAACAAAATAAATTCATCATCTTGTCTAGCGATGCAGCTGAATACTATAGTACTTTCATGGAGAATCTGCAAGACTTCCTCAACCCAGTTATTGAGTAGAACGATACTCGGTCGCTGGACTATCTTCAGGAAGTACTGCCACCCCGAGACGTACGAAGGAACAGGATTGTTCTTAGTTAGTACGAGTCTGATAGTCCCTTTCACTTCACCGATAGACTTTCTTAATGATTTTTTACTTGATGAAAAAAAAACAAATGGTAGGCCTGGTTTTCAGATATTCGAATGCCTGACTATTAACAACTGTCAAAGATCTACGACTGACAGCGAAGATCAACGACATAAAGGCGCTATCACCGCAAGCATTCACCTGTAATGTAACGTTACAGATTCGAACATTTCATCAGTGAGTGAAGACAATCGAACATCACAATGCGCACCTTGTATCAAATCTATACTAAATGTACGCGAATCGTCAGTCAGGGAAGGACTGTAATGTAATGCTCAAAGTCGAATCTATAATATTACATTACACGCGAATGCTCCCGGTGAGGGAGCCTTTACATGCTTTCAGAGACATTATCAGCCTATGTTACCACTGCAAGCGCAGCGTAGGACGTCCACCTACAAGATGGAGACGATCTGATGAAGACCACAGGATCGCGCTGGATGCTAGCTGCTTCCAACCGGTCCTATTAGAAATCTATGGAGGAGGCCTATGTTCAGCAGTGGACGTCTGACGGCTGATTTGATGATGATGATGAATGTTGGAACTGTACCACGCGACCCCATTGCGGGTAACTCAATTTCCCAAACACTGACTAAACAGAATGATAACATAAGCTGGGTACTTACTAAGCAGTGTTGCATGTAACGTATCAGATACTGTATCAACCTGCAAGTGGGTACGGCTCGTCCGAGCACACTGCGAGCCGCCTTTGTTTTCGCAGTGATACCGCCACTCGACGGATCACTGCGAGTTTACAGCGAGCGGTTTGCAGCAGACTCGTGCCTACGTACTCACTTGATACCGAATCTGATACGTTACAGTGTTGCATGTAACGTATCAGATACGGTATCAAGTCTAATTCCGGCTCCAGACTATTGCCGTGAACACCCGTGAACAGGCGCGAACGAGAATGTGGACGGTTTTCGCGGGGTTCACGGGCGTTCGCGCCTGTTCCCCGATAAGTGTCGGTATTTTGTCCCGCGACAAAGGGTTCACGCCTCCTTCGCGCGATGTTCACGCGTACCCATCCACATTCACGGGCCCGTGAAGATAAGATAAGATAAGATTCCTTTATTTGTTTAAACATTGTAATACATACATTGCATGCAAGATATTATTATTATTATTTCAGTCCAGTCATGTTTATGCCGTAATTATCAGCGTACAAATATTTTATTAACATAATGAATTTCATAGTACAATAATCAAAATAATACCAATTATCTATCTACAATAGTCAAATGATTAATACGTTAATTTCAAAATTGGGAATATGCCAAAAAGCTACAATGTCAAAACCAGTATTTATAAGAATAATGTCAAAATTGCTAAATTGATGATTTAAAAGAAATAGTGTCAAAATTTACATGAATAATGTCAAAAATCTTAAACTTAATAAATTAATTACTATTTTTTATTTTTAATGTAATTCTATATTTTTTAATGAAATTCTGCTAACTATTTGTTCATAGAAAGTCTGAAAAGGATTTTATATAATTAATAAAGACAGTTATAATCATATTCCTACAAAGTAAATTCAGTAAACAAAGTTATTGCAACAGCAGCATCAACGTCTATTTCACGGCAGGTTTCACTCGAACGACTGAGAGCATCCCGATAGTGTGGAGGGCACGACTTGTGCCGAGAATTCACGGCGAGAATTCGCGGCGCGAATTCACGGCAATAGTGTGGAGCCGCCATAAGTGAGTACCCAGCTTTAGAGATAAGGTATAGTGATGAATTTATTGGATAAAAGGATGCTACTGCTCTTGATATTATCAGTCATCAAGTTTTTATCACATCTCATATCGTTATCAATGAAATGGTTATTGAATTGGGGCTTGATATTGATAAACTAGAAAATAACTAAACATAAAGTAGGTATAGAAAGAATATTTTGGTCATACCATAAGTTTTTTTTTAAATATTCTTTTCCCGGAATTTCTCCTGGGTCGTCGATAGATTTACAAACATTTAAACTCATTGTTTTAGGTTAATTAATTAATCATTGGTTTTTATAACCTTCAATTACCCATTTATCAGACCAGATTACTAATGACTTCAAAACCATAAAACATTGCATGTCAAAAATTCCTTACGCAAAAATTGTTAGAAATTGCTCAAGCAATTTCCGAGTAATTGAGCAACATACATACAGATAATAAACATTGAGTAGGGTTACGTGGCGAATCACCATTGATTGTTAACTGAAGAAATAATATATTTTCATTGTGTAATTCATGTGTAAATATTTTATTTTGTAAAAGAGGTTTTGTGTTGCAAGGTCTATTGTTTTTTTCTTTCGGCCCACACTATAATTCTCCTGTATCGTAAATTATTGATTACTTTCAAGTTCAGTACTCCTACCTTCCTTTCACCGATGTAAGTGATGTCCAAGATAAACTTAGAAAACACACACAAATACGTATTATTGAATTTTAGTCGCTGTGCTCAATGCCTAAGGCTGACATTCCATCAACGCTATAAAATGTACGCATTCTGGTTAGATACACCATTTGCTTGGCAAAATACGAGGGAACTATCATCTCTGTCGAACACTTTTTTTTTTTAGCGTGGTAAAATCATCAAACGAGTCCTCCGGCCCCGGGCAGGGCGGGAGGGACTGTCAGACTTCTACTGACTAAAATCCACGGTGTCCTTCAGTAGCCTGTTATGTTCCGGAGTCACGGTAAGGAAATAATCCCGCGCCCTCTGAGAGGGGGCCCGTCATTATGCTGACGCTCTTTGAGGCGCGCGTGGGACACAACGCGCCGTCGACCTGCCGGGGTCGCGGGATTATTTCCTTACCGTGACCCCGGAACATAAAGGGCTATTGAAGGACACCGTGGATTTTAGTCAGTACGAGTCTGATAGTCCCTCCCGCCCTGCCCGGGGTGGGGGGACTCATTTGATGATTTTACCACGCTAAAACGCCACGCCATCTTTTCTTTGACCTTCCTCTTCCTCTCCATCCATTAACATTCATACTCATCACTCTCTTAGTCACATGGGCGTCATCCCTCCTCATCACATGTCCATACCAAGATAGACGATTCCATCGTCACTTTTCGCATTTATAATAGTAGAAAGATACAAAGCTGTATTATCGAGTTTACACCACTGTTTATTATTTTTACATGACACGACAAAAATAGCGTCAGATTCTCAATGAATCATACAAATGCTGACTGAACTTTGAAAGGCTATTGTACTCTTAAAATAAAGTAGGTGAAGACTGTTTACTATTTCTTTGTTATTCAATATTAAAATCTTTCTGAACTATGAGAAAGAGTTCGACATTTTTTCTTTATTTTATTTTACATTATTTTATTTAAAAACCTTTCACAACCATGTAATTATTATGTACCACAACTTTTTAAGTAAGTACTTTTTTTATTTGATATGGGCTTGCTCTCTTTTAGAGAAAATAAATACCGAAAATGTATATCAAAAATCTAGTTGGCAAGAATTGGCAGATATTATGTCCCCAAACCGATGGATGCAAGTGGCGAATTGTCGTTCGGCGTGGCGGTCTAAGGGGGAGGCCTATGTTCAGCAGTGGACGTCTTCCGGCTGATGATGAAGATGATGATGTCCCCAAATAATGTATACGCTAGGCGTTGTCGTATGCAGCGTCAACACAAGGGGCCTCTAGCATGAGGTCTTGAAGCGAAAGTTCCAGCAAGTGAAAGTGACAGAGCTATACAAGTCGTCTAGCGCCATCTCGTTCACTCACTGGAATAAGCCTGGTTTTATGACGTTGTAATACCCCCCCCCCCCCCTGGTCGACCAAAATATTGACACAAGTCAATCAGTCAAAGTTGACTCACGCTTTGTCAATCAGCTGATTTACTATTTACTTGAACATCTAGTACATACAAATAGAACCTTGTTTAATTATAGGGTTGTTTCGCCGGTTTCGCGACCACCTTCAGTAGGCGACCATTTGACGGACTAAGTTTCTTTAAATCAAGAAAATAGTATTTGTAGAGGTAATATACATAAAAAATAAATATAACGTGCTTTCTAATTAATTATGAAATAAGAATTTATAAAGTTTGAAACAAAAGGTTTAACCCAGAGCCGAAAAAATATTGTTCAATGCGCGTCTTGATTCCGTGGTGAGTGGAGGTACCGCGAGTTGAAAAAAAACTAACATGGCGCGCGGCGCTCAAAGGTAACTTTTAATACTTATTTCATGTTTTTCACAACAGTTACATGTTAAATTGTATAATCGATAAGTATGGATTATAATTTTGTTGTATTTTGCTTTTTTTAAACTTATTATTATGATAAAATCAAGTGGTCGGTAACCGAAATGCTTATTTATCAAAAACGTTAGATAGCGACCACATGGTCGCAAACCGACGAGTTCAGCATTATTTTGTTTTGATCAATAAATGATCCTTATGCTTCATACAGGACTGTTATAATTTTGAATGTAGTATTGTAAAAGTCTTTCTTTGTAGTCCTTTGGTAAGCGACCACCAGTTTCTTTGTAAGAAGTTTATTTAATTTATCTACAAAATTGGACGCTAAACAGGTGGTCGTAAACCAAAGTAAGCGAAATAAAGACATTGGTTTCCGGCCACCATAATTTAGTATGAGAGAAATAACGGCCGCTAACAGAAATAAGTATGAAAGTTCATTGAGTATGCGACCACGTCTGATTTTTTGTATTTCGTAATTATTTAAATGTCCGTTTCATAATTATTTGTTGTAGGTACCTCATCATCTCGGCCATAGGACGTTCACTACTGAACATAGCCATAGGCCTCCCCTTTATATAGATCTCCACATTATCCACATATGCCGGTTGGAAGCGACCTGCATCCAGCGTCTTCCGGCGTCTGTCCATCTTGTTGGTGGACGTCCTACGCTGCGCTTGCTAGTCCGTGGTCTCCACTCTAGCACCTTTCGACCCCATCGGCAATCTGCTCTGCGAATAATATGGCCTGCCCATTGCCGCTTCAGCTTTCTAATCCGGTGGGCTATATCGGTGACTTCAGTTCGTCTACGGATCTCCCCATTTCGGATTCGATCACGCAGAGAAACACCGAGCATACCCGTCTCCATAACTCGTTGAGCAACTTCGAGCTTTGAGATGAGGCCGATTGTGAAAGACCACATTTCGGTGCAATAAGTCATCACTGCTAACACACATTGGTAGAAGACTTTCGTCTTGAGGCACTGAGGTATGTTGGACGAAAAGACATTGCGTAGTTTCCCGAACGCTGCCCAACCGAGTTGGATTCGGCGGTTGTCCTCTTTCTCGAAGTTGGACGTACCTAATTCGACTAATTGTCCTAAGTATATAGATAATATATGAGTCAACAACTTCGAGTACCGAGTTTCCAACAGAGACTGGGGTGGGCACAACATTGGCATTTGACATAATTTTCGTCTTGTCCATGTTCATTTTCAAGCCCACCCGTTGTGGAACTCGGTCGAGGCCATCCAGCATCATGCTGAGTTCCTCCATCGACTTTGCCATGACTACGATGTCGTCGGCAAACCGAAGGTGAGTGGTGTATTCGCCGTTGATGTTGAGGCCTGGAATGGCAAGGACTTGCCATTCCAGGAGCTTGAAGGCGTCTTCCATTGCGGCAGTAAACAGTTTCGGGGAGAAAGTCCCCTTGCTTACACCTCTTCTCAATGGAATCGCCTTCGTGCTCTGCTCCTGTACTCGGACCGACGCGACGCATGGTGGCGTTATCGCTACATCGCTGGAGTGACTTAAGTACCGCCCATGTTTCCACCCAATCGAAGACTTTCTTAGATTTCACAAACGCTAAGCATAATGGCAAGTTATACTCTTCGGTCTTCTGTATAATTACCGCAACGTATGGATATGGTCTATGGTGCAATATAGCCTCTTCGGAAACCGGCTTGTTCGGGAGGCTGGAAGTCATCAAGTCTGTGTTCGAGAGGGTTCAAGCCCTTGAAACAGCTTATAAACATGACTCAGAAGCGTGATGTGTCTGTAGTTCTTCAATAGGCTGTTATCACCTTTTTTGAAGAACAGCGCCACCTCACCCCTGCTCCGTGCTCCAGGCGTTTTGCCCTCGGAAACGTTGTTGATTATTTTTAAATGTAAGTACTACATGTTATGGATATTGTTGGACCAATGATTGTTGATTCTATTACAACTATGACTAATTCTCTACAAAATGTGAGATTGTTATCTTTAATTATAAGAAAACATTACACCAAATGATTACCATTTTTGTTTTTATTAAATAGCAAATTTAAAAATATTTTTAAAGCGATTATAATTGTTTTATTGGCATATTTTTCATATTTATCATAGCGGTCGCAAACCAGCTCACTGGTGGTCATAAACTGATAAAAATGGTCGCAAACCGACGTTTTCGCTATATTTTCACTTTTTCCGTATTTTATAAATATTTTTGTATGAAAGTATTTTATTTTATGTTTTGTATCCAAACTACATTATATTTGGGACAAATTCACAGTAACATATACTATCTTGCGTGTAAACAACATTTTTTTTTCTTCATCTAAAGTGGGCAACCCAGCTAACTGGTCGCTAACCGGCGCAATCACCCTATATGTAGAACGTTTCCTCATATTATCATAGCGTTCAAGGTTGCTTGCAACGTGACCGTGGTATTGATGAGAAACCTTGTGTGTACGACATAAGGTTTATAATTGCGTGATTTTGATTTTTTAAGTATTGTTTTGCTTGCTTGCTTGCAATGACTTTCGTCGCAATAATTGTTGTTAAAGCTGGACGAAGCGCTTACAGAATTTACCGTGACCCCGGGACGCAACAGGACAATTGACGAAACAGCTGGTGGGTTTTAGTTAGGTATTTAACGTAAGCCAGCGTAGCTTGATATCCTAGAATTGGTTTATTCCTACTCTAGGAACGAATAGACCAATCTACAAAATCAAATTAAATCAATTATTTCAAACAAGCCAGTTAGGCGATTCTCACACTGCCCCGCATGATGCAGCGTAGCGCGTGGATGCGTGTCTCCGTTTGTATGGAAAACACGCACCGCATCCGCATGAACGCGCGTGGATGCATTTTCTGTGTGTTAGACTGTGTTAACATCCACGCGCTACGCTGCATCATGCGGGGCAGTGTGAGAATCGCCTTAAAGGCACTTTTGAATAGCCAAAAGACAAATAAATTCGTTCAGTGGTTTATAAAGTAAATGTATTCATAATTAAGTACTATTTAACTAAAAAAAAATTAGTCCGAAATATTGATAATTAAAAAATATTAGACATTTTTTCAGTTGCAAATCAAAACGTTCGTCAAACATACAACTTTTCTAAAATCACAAAACGACACTCGGTCGGTACAATTTTACAGTCGTTATGACGTCACAAGTCCTCACTCCTGAATTTGGAAGCGTTTTAACTTTGTTATAATGTATAAAAAATACTTGTTCATTATTTTTCAATTCTAACTGACGGACTATATAATTATGTATAGATTTTTAATTTACAGAAGCAGTAAAATACCGTCTGTATAAAAGTTAATTTTTGACCTGTGGACGCTTACCTTTAGTGATAGAATTGGTCATTTCAATAAATAATGTTGATAGTTTTCATAATAATCCATATTTCTGATAACCAAGAAACATCTTATCAAAGTCAGAGATAGTTTAAAAGGTCATCATTAGCGATAATAAATCAACACACCGTCTGTTTTAAAGCTTCTTTATCTAAAAATTGATTAAAAATATATTCATCAAGGACTTTAAAATTATCTTTCTACATTCTAGAAATGTTATCTATGATGAGGAGGGGCTGGGTTTCTATTATCAGACCAATATGTCAGACCATTTCTAGTGATTAACATCTTTTGAGATTTTATTATCAAAAATGAGGGTATTTTCTTTCAAATGTTGGCCTTTGGTCAAAATTGGCAAATAATCCCTACATTAAAATTTTTATTTTGAAAATAACATAGCCTCTTTCTTTTTTAGATATTAAATTACAAAACTTAACTAAAAATAGAATAGTTAGATCTGTTTTATGGGTTCTAAATGGGTTTATTTAAGCTGCTCTGACGGCCTATTAAAGCAAGAAGCAAGCTGTCTCTTTCCCACACACAGCGGAAGTAACTAGTTCCACTGTGGAAAAGACACAGCTAATAACTCGCCTAGCGCCATCTCGTTTCCACAGTGAAACTACTCTCGTTTAAAGACGTCATTATACGGCTGCTGTTTCTTTGATCTGAGACTGTAACACTATTTCTTATCAAATCTACTGAGAAGTCAAAAATTTGAACCCTGTGTAGCTACACAAGCTAGGTTCTCTCAAATCTGTGTGGTTATTTCCTAAAGAAAGACCATTTCAGACACCTGCATGGTCTTCGTATGGCCTTAAAAGTATGATGTCTGGACTTTAAAAGAGACTGTGACCTCTGAGTTTGTTTCGGATGTCTCTTCTCAGAGCAGTCCGGTACGCAACACCGGCCACATGTTCAGCTTTAAAAAATTATCTTTGACGTGTAAAAGTGTTTTTTAACAACCAACTTGCAAAATAAATATCATTTATCATTTACAGTGGGTAGGTAGCACAGACTATACCTACCTTTGATTTTGATAAAGCCAATATATTTTTGAGTTTAATTATTAATAAACATCCGTACTACTTGACACCCATATTGACTACCAATACAAGCAAAACACATTCTTATCAGTGAATAAATTGGTTCCCTTATCTATAACATGACGTGCACAACCGCACGTCAATAGCTACACTACTAAAACCACTCTTATTGCCTACGGAATAAAGACGATATAAAAATTCTACCTGTCTGTTGTTGACCAAGCCTACGTAGAATTTAATGAAAGTGTTCAATTTTTTTGTTTTTAGCGTTGTAAGTTCATCAAATGATGCTCGAACCCAGGGCAGGGCAGGAGGGACTGTCAGACTTGTACTGACTAATCTCCACAGTGTCCTTCAATAGCGCTTTACGTTCCGGGCTCACGGTATTTTGATAGTCCCGCGACCTTCTATGGTTGACTTATGGTCTAAAAGTGAAAAATACGACTGCGCGCTTTACTCATACATTAAAGTGCTGCCAAACGTTAATGAAAATGGTTGCCACACACATAGGTAGGTACTTTGTTAAACTATTTTGAAGGAAAATCTAAACATAAACTTGAGCTTGCTTGTCATTGTAATTTAGCATGGATTTCCTCCTAACCTATTGTTTTTTGACCTCTACCTAAAGTAATCAAGGAACTATTGAATTTAGCTTCAAATATTGATATTGTTCTAATAATTTAGCTTTAAATATTTAGAACAGCTACAAATGATTGTCATTAGAACTTAAAAATAGGATAAATTACTATAACTATCCATTTTTTTCTTTATTTAACGATAGCATTGCGTTTGACCACTATCTCGCCTGATAAGCAAAGATGTGGTTGATGGTGAAGCACGGTTGCCTATAACTAACATAGGTATTCAATCTTGACTTAAAGACCCCAAGGTTATAGCTAACCAGCCGTTTTAATTTAAATTGATTTTCCAGTTTTAATTTTAAGAAGTTGGTTTGGTTGAACACCTTAATCTTAGGAAATGCTGCTTCGAATACAAATAATATTTTTGTCTAGGATAGTCAATTTATTAAAGTAGGTTATAGGCTATAAAACATCACTCTACGATTAATAGCAGCAGAGCAGGGAGGACAAACTATGGGGCACAGTTAGTGATTACTATGTGCAACGTTATTCCAATAATATTACTCCAATAAAAATCTACCTTTGCCCCCTCAACAAATAGACCATATAAATTGCGTATTTTTATCATTTGACAATCAACTCAGATAGGGCAATTTTGTTACTCAATCTCAAACATTTGATCAGCTGATGCAATTTTATTTATATTTACCAAACATCTGTTGACTAACATTCATCAATGATTACAAATCATCTTGTTGTTTTGATGGCTGATGAGATTGAGAGCTTGTTTCCAAACAAAAAAAACCTATTTTTATTTTATGGTAGTTAACATTTTATGTGCGACACTCCAGCATAGCATGACCATAGAAACAGGTTTGATCAAGGGACGATTAGCCAAAATGAATGAAAATTTATTGTCCTAACCATGCCGAAAAGAACTAATTTCTATGTTTCAGTTGTCTAAAAATAGTGTCATATTCAGGCAAAATAAAATTCCAAAGAGTAAAACCATACTATCAAAAGTTTCATTCAGATTGTTTGAGTAGTTATGGAGATCAGTGTGTATGAAAATAGTGACATATAATTTATTAAAACATAAAATAATAATAATTTTTGTATTAGAATGACGCTTCATCCCAGCATTGGGACAATAAGCTAGTATTATTATTGTTCATGAATCATCAGTAATAATTGTGCTATGCAATAATGCATTATTGCTTTGTCAACAAGTTTTATATTACTGTAGGCAACATTGACTATGTAATACTAAATAATAAAACATACTTAAATGCAGAATGTATTGAAAAAATCAATCACACAGTTACTGTAGTGGACATCTTTCAACAGACCTTTTAAAAACTGCCCAGAAAAAGGAGTCTTGCTTCATGGGGCTCCGTTTCTGGTGTAATCTTGAAAACTTTAGCCAAACTACAATTGTTCAAAAAAGACTTACTATTAAAATTGTACATGTAGTTGTAGACTGGCTAAATATATAAAAAAATCACTTACCCTCTTAGCCGGTAGACTCTTCCTCAGCTGTTTCTTCCTATCATCAATCAGTAATCCAGTGCTCACATCACCAGGATCCACGTGATCAACGTCAACACTTTCACACACGTTCATGTCCCTTACATTTGCACAATCCACTTCATCTTCACTGTGCTCCACATACAAGCTATCATCAGCCAGATTACAAACACTTTTAGACAAAGATGCTGCTAGATTGAATGAGAAGTTCCCACAACCGGAATCACTCATGTCTGAGTCACTATCGTACTCCTCCGAGTCACTTGTTTCTCCGAAGACATCATTGGATGTGTAACAACTGTCAGGAGAGTCTTCAAAGACGATGAACGAGTCTTCTGATTCACAGTCTGAAGTTCTGCGTAGTTTAGGACAGTCGTTAAAGACAATTTGGAAGGAGTCTTCGCTCTCTGTGACCGAACCAGGCAAGAAACGGCCGGATACTTCATCAAAATATTCTTTTTCTAGTTTCGGTGACATGTATTTTTCTGGACCCTTTTCCGGTTTTGTTGATGCTTTGATGTATTTCTCGAGACAGCTTAAAGATGGTGAGTTTTCAACGCTGGATCCATCTTCAATAATGATCTCGTTAGCAAATTGTAGGTCATCTTGAATGTTTTTCTTCATTTTTGACTTCATTCTCTTTGAGCATGTCCGATTCGGGTTCTTAAATCTCTTGTCCTTCACCTTTGTCTTGGGTTTAGGTGGTTCTGGTACAATAATAGGTTCAGGTTCAGGTTCAGGAGCAGGTTTAGGTCTTCTTCTTCTCTCTTGCAACAATGCCTTTAATTTACTAAGTTTATCTTCACATGTAGCAACCACCTCGGGTTTTGTATCACATTCTAATTTACTTTCTTTAATAGTTTTGGTTTCAGGTACATTTTTAACAATTTCTGTTGTCTCACAGACCATGGGAGGCTCTGGGACAGAGGGAGGGGTTTTTGCAGTCTCAATTTTGACCTTAGGACCATCAATTTCATGGAAAATGTGGTCATGATAGCATACTGGACTGGAATATTCATTAAAGGAGTCATTAGCAATGCTCTCAAAGTCTTCTGGAGTAAAAGCATCTTCAAAACTGTCTTCAACAGAACTTGCCTCAACAAAAACCCTCTTCGGACGTCTCCGAGCCCTGAAGTTACATGGAACAGGCTTGCTGCCGAGCAGAAGACGGACCTGCTCGATTTTATTTTGACAATGAGCCACCGCCTTCTTGACGTCGGTCATTTCTGAGGCCAAAAGCTCACTAGACATATCAATTGAACGATTTTCATCCTGTAAAATTTTATTTTCATCCAAAAGTTTGGCGCCATGCCACATTGTCGGTACCGCCATCTGGCGGACTGGCTCCGCAACGAACTCGTTCTGCTTCCGCTTGCTAAACATTGCGCTGCTAATAACATTCATTACGCCAGAAAAAAAACTTGCAATACCTGATAATGGGGAGTAATCAGGTTCAATATTCATATCTGCGTCTGTTTTCACATCAATATTATTGTTTAATTTAGATTTAGGCGCCATTTTTTCCTCTGTAATAATCGTGTCCGCCAAATTTTTCATCAAAGGATCCGGAATCAAATGAAGGTGCTTCAGAAAAAGGTCTTCACCAATGGAGTTTCTCATATCCATTTTGGTTTCTGTACTGTAGTTGGCGATGGAATAATGTGTAGGGTTAAAAACGACGCGCCTGTCGGCCCGATTTGCAGCAAAATTCATTTTTATTTATTTTTTTACACTATTTCTATACACTTGTAAACTAAATCACAGATAAGACATTATCACTCACGCACACAATGTAGGGACTCGAAAATCCTTAGTAAAGATGTCTGGAGAAGGCCTATGAACGAATCTGCAACACTTTATAAAGTTCTCGTAGGACTGCAAAGGAAAATCTCTCGGGGAAATCCTGACACTCTCGCGAAATGAAATCACGTCGGTTTTACACACTGATGTAGATTTATCTTCGCAAATCAACACGTCTGTGTTCGAAAAAGTAGCTGTGCACTTGTTTTTCTTGGAATAATCGTTGTTAAGCTCCATTATGACGAATATAACTTGTGATACACGTCTCTATAGTTCAGCCATTTTGTGAAAAATATGGGAATGACAGATAAAATATTAGTTTTGTTGTCTTTGCTCTTCTAGTGATGAGACAACATGAACATTCAATCGAGAATCAATTCAAATCGATATAAATCAAATCGATTGGAATGTTAGCACAAAACGTTAATGTTTTATTTCTAAAGTTTCTATAGTGACACCTTTTCCTTTTTTTCCCTACAAAGGCAATCCTAAAAGTGTATTTATATTTTAATTACATTGTTAGACCATAGCTAAACGAGGTTTAACAATCCATCTTTATTTATAATTATTTTGAATACGAGTGTTAATAATTTTATTATTTTTATGTAGAGGTTTTACTTTGAGGACTAACCTCAGAGAGTTTTGTAGGCTCTGGCTGGATCAAGCCGCTCAATAATTTCAAATATTAAAATAAAGACGTAGAATTGTCTAGTACGTTCCAGAAGAGAAACAAGTTGTTAAAGTGCGTGTGTCAATGAATACAATTTTAATTGGCAAATAATCCTTTTATTTGATAAATCACACGTCGATCCCTACAGTAAACGCTTTCGATTACAATTATTAAGAGTACCTATACTTACCTGATGAAAACCTTCGAAATACCATCTTCTACTACTTAAAAGTCTGGTAGGTACAGTCAGCATCAAAAGTTGCTGACCACTTTCAGATTTTCAAAATCACTGTATTCCGTATTATTACGTATTACTACGGTGTACAGCGATTTTGAACATCTGAATGTGGTTAGCAACTTTTGATGCTGACTGTAGGGTACAAAGCTGCAACCAACCAATACAAAACAATTTGATTTTAGCGAGCTCTCTCATATGATACTACTAATCGATTGCTAAACCACTCGATATTTTATATCGATTTTTTTTTATCAAAAACAAAGACAAAATGGAAGTCCTTGAACATTTTCTGATGCAATAGTATGTTTTCTATGACGCATATTCTGTTCTCGTTGGTTCTAAAAATAAATATGATTGGCTAAACAAATTATAAACAAACGCTCATATTGGTCAATAATCGACTTTGATATGTGATTGGATAATACATTTACCTTTTCAGCTACTAGTGAGGCGACAAGAGATTATTGAAACCAGAATGTCCGACGAAGTATTTCTCAAGGAATCTCGAAGTTACCAGAACAAAATAAAATATTAAGCAGCAAAATGACCTCTTGTGTCATTTCATCTGTTTGTTTTCCAAAGGGTGGTAAGCTGGATCATTGACCTAAATTACTTTTGTAATCACTGGCTGGTATCATAAGTTTATGACAACATTTTATAGGAGGAAGAATTTAGTTAATAATTCAAGAAACAGGATTTTAACCCACGTTTTTTTTTTACATAAATTCACTTTTCTTGTTTTGTTTTTTGTTTGTCGTTCCAATTGGACTTTTTTTATTGGAGGAAGAATTTAGTTTTTACTTCAAGAAACAGGATTTTAACCCAAGTTTTTTTTTTACATAAATTCACTTTTCTTGTTTTGTTTTTTTTTTTGTTTTCGTTCCAATTGGACTTTTGCAACTCAATTTTGAAGCACTTCCCGATAAGCTAGCAGGCTGAAATTTTGCACACGCTCCGAGTTCTGATGACAATACATGACTTATGCCGGGCGCGAGAGGTCTCCGCCAATCGCCTCCGTGATGACACGACGGTGCTCTGTCCAAGCTGGGCATCTCGGCGACTCAAAACGTGGGGGTGTATCTTTGCAAGTTACACCTACTAAATAATCTCTTAAATAATATACCTATGCCGTATGTTTTGAGTGGCCCCTCTCTCAGCCCCGTAGGTTTATTTTCTTATTTTTAGGAAATTTAAAAACGTGGGTTTTTAGATTTTTTAAATCTATTAATTATTATAAAACTTTTTGGCTTGGCATGGACGCGTAATGATGGTAAATAGCATTTCGTTCTTTTTTTTACTGCTTATCACAATGCAAGCAAAGGTCAAAGTTTTTAAACTCAAAACTAATTCTATAACATGATTGGTTCCATTTTGACATGGAGGACCCTACAGTTCTCAATTGAGTTGTGTACGTAACATTTTCCTGTACATAAACTTATACGTCTATAGAGATATTTTCTCTGTTATCAAAGAGATTTAAAAGATAATAGTTTAATGTCTTTGGTTTAGATCCTTGGTTTTGATTTTTATCTAGGTGTGAAGGCATAGGACCCCGTAGATAAGGAATAAGCAGTTAATTATAATTATTATTACTTATTTATTTTTTTATTGTAACCAAGTTTAATCGGAGTACGCTCCCAATTGATTAAAAAATATTTGAGGAATAAAGAAATCACAGTATTAAAATCATATCAGTAATATATTTTTATTTCACATTTACAAAATCGCAGACATACGCACACATAAAAATAAACGAAATTAAAACTTAACACCTGTAAAATATTTAATAATCAATCATTCTTACGCGTCACGACTACGTTTTGCTTTTGCAGTTTTGTCAGGCGTTCTACTAAAAAAATATTGCATCTAGGATGTTGACTATTACTTCAACATTAAATTAGTTTTGATAGACGAGAAGTGACTGGAAAAACATTTAACTTTCAACTGAATGAAGTGTTTACGAAAAGAACAATGTTTAATTTTTTTGGACAAAAAATCATAGACGTGGAGAATGGACACAGCCTGACTAAAGTGTGAACGAGACAAGTGATCACGGTAGTCATATTGTCTTTTTCTATGACCTTATCTACTATACATTAGGATGACCTTGGAGCAATATCGTAACTACAAAATGTTTAAGGGGGATGCTCCAACCAGCCCGCGAAATTCAAATTTTTTACGTTTTTTGCAATTTGCAGGCCAGTGACATGTTGTAACTTTATAAAAATATGAGTTGCGGTAATAACAAGTATAATTTTAAATATAAAAAATATCAAAAAATTCGCTCCATCAGCTCTCACATGGAAAAGGTGCATCGTAGTTAGATTTCGGAGATTTTAACATGATGCACCTTTTCTATGTGAGAGCTGATGGAGCAAGACAGAACAACGTTGCCCTTTGCGTTTCAGGACTGCAGTAATATTGATACCCACTACTATTACAAGTTTCGCTAAACTAAATCATAAGTTTAAATATAATTACGTATGCAGAAATACGTATGTTTATTTGATCTATTCTAGTTATCTTCATAATGTTCTACTTTAATAACCACAACAATTTAGTCAAAAATAATAACAATTCAATAAGTTTTCGTGCTAATAATTCATCATGTCATAGAACATTTCTACTTTTTTTTAATGATTCGAGACTTCGAATGCATCGTTTTGGTCCCCACCTGACTCCCACTGCGCTATTGGCTGGCTTGCTAGACAAAAATTTGATAGTTTAGGTTGATACATTATTTTCATACATTATTACTCGTAATTTATAGCCTGTTCAAAAATATAGTTGGATCATTAGTTCCGGAGATTATACCTACATATACCTTTTTAATAAGTGACCATAACTAATCAACGTGGATCGACACATATATAACTTACGACTATAAATAGGTAATTATAAAAAAGCAAAGACTATTTTTCATTCTCGTCTTTCCGATTGGTATCACTCCCTAAATTTTTTTATCTTACAATCTTATCTAACAACTTATGAGCAATTCCTGTATATTAGGACAGATACGAATATATTTATTCGTGAATTTCGAAAACAGCTCTAAATGTAGGTAATTTCAATTTACCTCAAAAAATAAGTTTCTTCATTGCTATTTAACAGAGCATACAGCGCCATCTCTTGAATTTTTAGGGAACTACACTTGTTTCAAAAACTCGTAAGATGGCGCTATACAAAATTTTAGTACGTAAAATAATAAACTAGATATTTTTTTTAGTTCTAAAGCTCTACATCCCCAAGTTCCTCTGCTCTAGCCTGGTTGATGGGTGGTAGACTCTTCAGCGTGGTATCCAGCAGTTCCACTGATGATGTGAAGATGTGGGTATTGCTGTACAGCATCCAGAGTATGAAGGAGAAGAATATTACCTTGATGAGGCGGTCAGCGATGTAACGGCTGAAAGATATGAGTAGAGTTGTAGTAGTCATAAAATGAAAGCATCAATCATCGGACTTGCCAGTCAGAGGCCTTCCGCCTTATCATGAGTTTTCAGTTATTCTGACGTAAAGTAAACTGGAACTTTGACATTTTCGAATTGACACAAGGAAAAAATTAGTTCCTTCTTCGCACACCAGAGGCGCTGTTCCATTTTTCCATACAAGAAACGCTGTCAATACTGTACCCTTAGCACGAATTTTCAGTATTTGAGACGTAAACTGGAACTTTGACAATTTCAAGTTGACATTTTTCAAGGAAAAAATTAGTTCCGGCTTCGCGCACCAGAGGCGCTGTTCCATTTTTTAATAAATAAATAGTAAAAGAGTGAAAATTCGTGCTAAGGGTACCTACTGAACGACTGAACTGAAGAGAATTTTCAAGTTGAGAGTTTGTTGGAACAGGCAATCAGCTTCATTTTTTTAACGTTATGCCAAGAATTTGCCCTGTATCATAAGTGCGTTTACAAACATTAAATTCACACACAAACACCCAGATCCGTTCTTTTCGTTCAAGACAAGACAAGACAAGACATTTATTTGTAGAAACATGAGTATACATACAAGGTATGCAAGTTGTTCATTCCAGTCATTAACGCTCAGTAGTCGTTAATAGGTTTTGAGCTTTATAACCTAGGCTATAAAGGTGAAAATCTATCATAGTCCACTGAGCGTTTCCGTTTATCATTTACCGTTTGTCTAAGCTGTGCAGCGGTAACTATTTAGACCGAAGAAGACATGGCTGCACTGTCTAGCAATAAAGAACTGAAAAGCTAAGTAATGATGATGGCTTACATCTTATGAAGTCTCCTAGCTCTAGGCAGGTTAGCAGGATCCTCTTTACAGCAGAACCGCCTGGTGCCCAGGACGTAGTTCCTTAAGTACTCCTCAGGGTCCAAGGTCGAGGGGTCCGTGTAGAAGGTCTCGTTATCTTCAGGCGTGATCCTGGTGCGGAGACTCTTGTAGTTGTTGTTTCGGAAGTGCCATTCTTTGGTTGTGTAGTACTGGATTACGTTGAGACCATGGCTGATACGTTTCTGGAGGTTTACCATGCTGCAAAATACGAAATATAGGGAGAATATTTTATAATTATAGAGACATAAAGAGGGCTTTTACACGTTTCGTTGTTTTTGTGCGACTTTTGGAACCTGATTCTGGGTATGTCATAGCCACAAATAAAAAAAAGATATATACTCGAGAAAGTTTGATTATTTCTGTGTGGAGTGCTTTAAACAAATTTTTAGATTTGTTTACATACATGAGTAAAAACCTTGTCTCTGCAAAGGATGTTTCATAAAATTCTACTTTTTGTCATACTTTGGTACCGAATTACATAGAAGGTATAATAGTAAAATAATATTTGAAAATGTCCGTGGTACATCTGAAAGATTATATTTGGACTGCATTAATCACTTTTTTATTTTTCATTCAGAAATACACCAAAAATAATTTTTCAAAACAGGAAGAATTTGTCATTTTTTCGTCCGAAATTATATATTTTATCTATCAATATTTACTGAATATTCAATCAAAAAGTATTGAGTAACTAAGGTTACTATCTTAGCTTGCATTAAAAAAATAATTAGCTCATTTAAAAGTAAAATAATAGTATTAAACAATTATAATATGCAATGACAAAATTCAACATAAAACCAAGAACGGTTTGTTCTTTGATTTAGACGGCGCGGGGCGCCTTCTGAGGGAGGACGTATCGCTCGCAACCATTTTGACATTAGTCATGTAATTATTAAAATTTAAAATACACGCCACCATTCATGACCTATAAACGCGGCGCTAGTGTCTTTGTCATGACATCAAATTCCATGTGAAAAATGTAGTACCTCGAATTTTCCGCAGGTCATGAGTCGTGGCCAGTAATTTTCCCAATCGCCAAGAATACAGCATAACCTACCTTTCTTGATACAAGCTAATATTTTGAATTAATTTAATTTTGATCTGTTTGCAATGTAAATATATAAATGTGTTGATTGTATTTTCCCGCTATATTCGAATGTGGATATAATTGTAGATAATAAAATAATGTAAATAATTCTGATACCTAGCTTTTTTTGCTTGTAATTAAATGTAATTTCAGATTCGCTAACTTCCCAAACATTACAGTTCATCATCTCAGCCGTAGGACGTCCACTGCTGAACATAGGCCCCCCCTTTTGATTTCCACTTATACCGGTTGGAAGCAACCTGCATCCAGCGTCTTCCGGCGACCTTTATAAGGTCGTCTGTCCACCTTGCTGGTGGACGTCCTACGCTGCGCTTGCTAGTCCGTGGTCTCCACTCTAGTACTTTTCGACCCCATCGGCCATCTGCTCTGCGAGCAATATGGCCTGCCCATTGCCACTTCAGCTTGCTAATCCGGTGGGCTATATCGGTGACTTTAGTTCGTCGGCTACGGATCTCCTCATTTCGGATTCGATCACGTAGAGAAACACCTAGCATAGCCCTCTCCATAGCTCGTTGAGCGACTTTGAGCTTTGAGATGAGGCCAATAGTGAAAGACCACGTTTCGGTGCCGTAACTCATCACTGGTTGAAGACTTTCGTCTTGAGGAACTGAGGTATGTCGGACGAAAAGACATTGCGCAGTTTCCCGAACGCTGCCCAACCGAGTTGGATTCGGCGGTTGACCTCTTTCTCGAAGTTGGACCTACCTAACTGGACTACTTGTCCTAAGTAGATATATGAGTCAACGACTACGAGTACCGAGTTTCCAACAGAGACTGGGGTGGGCACAACATTGGCATTTGACATAATTTTCGTCTTGTCCATGTTCATTTTCAAGCCCACCCGTTGTGAAACTCGGTCGAGGCCATCGAGCATCATGCTGAGTTCCTCCATCGACTTTGCCATGACTACGATGTCGTCGGCAAACCGAAGGTGAGTGATGTATTCGCCATCGATGTTGATGCCAAGTCCTTGCCATTCCAGAAGTCTTCCATTGCGGCAGTAAACAGTTTCGGAGAGATAACGTCCCCCTGTCTTACGCCTCTTCTCAATGGAAGCCTTCGTGCTCTGCTCCTGTACTCGGACCAACATGGTGGCGTTATTATACAAGCACTTCAACACCTCGATGTACTGATAGTCAATACGGCATCGCTGGAGTGACTCAAGTACCGCCCATGTTTCCACTGAATCAAAGGCTTTCTCATAGTCCACAAACGCTAAGCATAATGGCAAGTTATACTCTTCGGTCTTCTGTATAACTTGCCGTAGCGTATGGATGTGGTCTATGGTACTATAGCCTCTTCGGAAGCCGGCTTGTTCGGAAGGCTGGAAGTCATCAAGTCTGTGTTCGAGACGGTTCGTGATAACCCTTGAAAACAGCTTATAAACATGACTTAGAAGCGTGATGGGTCTGTAGTTCTTCAATAGGCTGTTTTCACCTTTTTTAAAGAACAGCACCACCTCACCTCTACTCCATGTTTCAGGCATTTTGCCCTCAAAGAGGACGGAATTAAAGAGTTTCTGGAGGACTTTAAGTACCGGTGTTCCACCCGCTCTCAGATGCTCTGAAGTGATTCCGTCGTCGCCCGGCGCCTTGTTGTTCTTAAGCTGCTTCAGGGCCATCCTAATCTCGTACAGACTGATGTCCGGGATATCTTCGGTATAATGTCGGGACAGCTTGGCTCTTGGATCTCCTACCAAGCGGTCAACGGGCTTTGCGACCGAACTGTCCATAGAACCTCTCGATCTCGCCTAAAACCTCTGCTTTGGTCGACGCTATGCTGCCATCCTCCCGTTTCAGCTTTGTCATCTGGCTCTGCCCAATAGACTTGTCCTTTGCGAACACTTTAGAGCCTTGGTTTCGCTGTGTGGTCTCTTTAACACGATTCGTATTAAAGAGACGCAGATCATGTCGCAAGGACTTAGATATCTGTCTATTGAACTGCCTTCATGACTTCGCGTCATCGGAAGACTGCAACTGTAGCAAACGTCGTTCAGCCATGAGGTTTAAGGTTTGCTCGGTCAATTTCTGGGGTCTATCTTTACGACAGGGTCTAAAAAACTTAGACCCTACCGTGCGGACAGTTTCCACTAGCCCGTCGTTGATCTCGTCCACTGACACTAAGTTCTCAAGGCAAGCAAAGCGATTAGAGAGCTCGAGTTGAAAGCTTTCGGGGTTTTGAATATGGGGCCGAGTAGGTCGGAGCGTAGACTTTATTAGGCTGGACCCTTTAAGTTTAACATTGATATTCAGCGAGCCTCTTACGATTCGGTGATCGCTACCGATTTTTACCCTGTTGATCACAGAGACATCGCTGAATATCCGTTTCTTGTCGGTCATGAAGAAGTCTATCTCGTTTGTCGTGAAACCATCGGGACTCAGCCAAGTCCATTTCCTGTGAGGCGGCTTCTGGAAGAAAGAGTTCATCATAAAGAGTTCCTCTTTCTCCAGAAAGTCGGCCAGCCTCTGTCCCCTAGGGTTCCGTTGCCCATACCCAAATTGCCCCACTCTCAACTCATCACTGCTTTTCTAACCCAACTTTGCGTTAAAGTTATGGGAACAACAGTGAAGTGGGTTTTGGAGCTATGTATGGCCCTACTTACGTCCTCATACATAGTCTCCACTTCATCATCGGAGTGTGACGAGGTCGGTGCGTATAGGTACCTGAATGACCTTCAGCAAATATCTTTTGGATATTCTGAGTATTAGGTATAGCACCCTGCTCGACACACTGTCGATGGTTATTATGTTGTTTACGAGGGACTTGTGAACGAGAAACCCGACACCACCTTGGGACTGTTGGTCGCCCTCCCGGTAGTAGAGCAAGTTACCAGACTTCAGGGTTACGGTGTCCTCCCCCTCTAGAGATTATAATTTAAAGCTCACCAAAACATTCTGTTTTAAGAGTGAAATGATCTGAAACCTGTTGAATTCTGATAGATCTGTCTTTATTAAAAAAAATAAACCAGCTGTAACCCAGTATAAGAAGCACTGAAGCCCAGTCAAAACAGTTCAATAAATTTTCTCCTTTGCAAATGTTTAACGATTTGCACCATCCGCTCACAGTTAACTGCAGGCGAACCAAGAATCTTCTTGAATATTTTTAATCTTCATGGTGTCGATTCGAAATTGTCTTGTCAATTATAGGGGAGCTTGTGGCTGGTCGCAATGGACTTTGTATGATCCGCGCAGTAGATTATCGCTCTCTTTGCACGATTTAACGAACTTGATGGTCTTCTTGGGCCTTACTCACTTTCTTCCTGGATCACGGCGTTTGGTGATATTACCCGTCTCTTTTGACACTAGTTTCAAATATTTTGTACCACTGCCACTGGTTGGAAATATTCGAGCATTAAACCGACCACTTCTGGCTATATCTCCTTATCTATGTCACCGTAATCACCCCAAGGGGCTGGTTTTGCGTCCATTATGTCTCTGAATAGATAGCATAAATGACTGTTTGATGTATAAGTCAAAGAAAAAGTTTGAAAAATTTTAAACACCAAATCGTAAATTCTAAATAATTTCAAAAATCTAATTAAATAAGTTATGAATTCAAATTAGCCACTAGAAACAAAATTAACACTTGAAAGATATCATAACACGATAATTTACTCGTATTATACCTATCGTGGAATTGAATTATCTTTATAATGCGCACTTTGTAAATTACAAATATATCCAATTCGCAGATTGACACAATGTGCGGTTTAAAGTGTAATATAATGAGTGGCCCTTATTTAATTTTGATAGGTATACATTTATCATATTATCCATTCGTTTATGAATATAAGTAGTGTCTAGAAGCCCGGGATCTTACTTTGTTTATTCGAAAGAAAAGTGGCAAAAGCTCATGTTGTTTTCTTCCTGGTATACGAGGCATATCTGTTTCGTTAGTGTTTTGTTTTTATGCGGGGGGCATCACGGTGTCAAATTGACAGAAACTGTGTTCTTTCAGTATGTCATTTTTTTTTTTTTTTTAGCGTGGTAAAATCATCAAATGAGTCCTCCAACCCCGGGCAGGGCGGGAGGGACTGTCAGACTTCTACTGACTAAAATCCACGGTGTCCTTCATAGCCTGTTACGTTCCGGGGTTACGGTAAGGGAATAATCCCGCGACCCCGGCAGGCTTTGGCCCTCTGAGAGGGGGGCCCCGTCATTATGCTGACGCTCTTTGAGGCGCGCGTGGGACACAACGCGCCGTCGACCCGGGACTTTCAGTATGTCATAGCGCTCTTAAAGAAACGAAAAAATTCAGATTGCGAGCAGGGCTCGAACCTGCGTCTTCTGGAGCACCTATCCAGAAGACGCAGGTTCGAGCCCTGCTCACAATCTGTTTTTTTCGTTTCTTTAAAAATATCTTTGCGAAGTCGCGACGCAGGCGTTATTGCGTATAAAAATATAACTTTGTATTAAAAAGTTTGTTTGGTTGAACATGGTTTTCTCAGGAATGACTGGTTCGAATTGTTTTTTTTTTTGTGTTGGGTAGCTCATTTATCGAGGAAGGCTATAAAATATGCCACGACCAATAAGGCCATAATAATTATTTTGATAATTAATTTTTGTTTGTTTCATGTTTTTTAACGAAAGTCTCGCCTTTGACCACTATCCCGCCTGATGCTAAGCTATGATGTGGTTGACGGTGAAGCATGCTTGACTAGAAGTATCTATTCACTCTTGACTTAAAGACCCCAAGAGACTCGCTGTCCGACCATGGACCATGCCCGGGTCGACGGCGCGTTTTGTTCCACACGCCTCAAAGAGTGTCAGCAATATGACGGCAAGCTTTGGCCCTCTAAAGGGCCAAAGCTTGCCGGGGTCGCTGGACTTACGGATCACCGTGACACCGGAACGTAAAGAGCTATTGAATGACACAGTGGATTTTAGTCAGTACGAGTCTGACAGTCCCTCCCGCTCTACCCTGGGAGGGAGGACTCATTTGATGATTTTATCACGCCCAAAAAAAATGTTGTAGTTATCAGGAAATTAATTTATAGTACTTACAAAGTCTTCTTTCCTAGCAAAAAGAGTAGTGCATCGACGAGATACGCCGGCACAATCTGGCTGAAGAACATGTCTATCTGATGAGTTATCTTATAAGACTTGATGGAGCCGCCAGGGTACCACAGAGCCACTGAGTAAGGATTCTCGTTCACGTATTTTTCTCCTAGAATTAAAAAGTAGGGGAGGTTAGCCCAAGACGGGTAGACCGCCTGAAACGGGTCATCATCATCATCAGCCTATAATGTTCCCACTGCTGGGACACAGCTTAGGCCTCCTCTCTGTGAGAGGACCCATGGCCCACTGCCATAACCCACCACACGGGCCCAGTGCGAGTTGGTAGATGTCACATGTCTTCGAATTTTTTGGTTCTAGGACATGCCGGTTTCCTCACGATGTTTTCTTTCACCGTTTTGAGAGCAGTGGTGATGAAATAATTTACACAAACTAATGCGCCTGGCAGGGTTCGAACCCACGTCCTACAACTCGTAAGTGGGGACCGATACCACTGGGCCACCACTGCTCTGAAACGGGTATGCACGTTAAATTACGCGTCGTTCTTGCTAATGAGAATGTGTGTGCGTGCAGGAAGTGGCTCCTCATAGGGAGAGGGGACCCATACCCGTTTAAGGCGGGCTACCCGTTTTGGCTTACCTCCCCTACATGTTAAATATCACCACAACAATGTCTTGGCAAAGACAAGGCAACATCATTTGTCGGGTCTTTTCCCCAATTATTTTGGGGTTGACTTCAGCAAAATACCAGTATTTTTCATGGAGCGACTGTCTTTCTGTTCTCCATAACTCAGTAACTGGGTACCTAGTATGATACCCCTTGGTAATAGACAGGTTGTCAGACTTTTGAGATTCTGATTAACTAAAACTAGGGTTCACCGCTCACGCTGCACGATCGAACAATCTCAAAGCCACTTCGTCGAACAGCACATCGTAGAGTCCAGCGATAGTATATCTTTTAGAAATAATACAATGAACTTACCTAGTCGAATAATTTCTTCCCAAGTTATGTTTATTACACCTGAAAGTGTTAGGTTGTAAAGTTGTGTTTCCTTAGGTCTGAAAAGCGAAAACATTATTAAGTAAAATTAATGCTAGCATTATCAGCCTGGCGCGTTGTGTTCCACGCGCGCCTCTAAGAGTGTCAGCACAATGACGGGACACCCTCTAAAAGGCCTGACGGGATCGCGGGACTACCGTATTACCGTGACCCCGTAACGTCTGAGCTATTGAAGGACACCGTCGATTTTAGTCAGTACAAGTTACTTTGTATGTAAGTAAAATTCGTAATACTTGGCGTGTTTACATTTCTGTACAATTTAGATCTTGTAGCGCATACAGAGTCACCGCTCACAGTGGCAAGGGCCGTGAGTGGCCCTCAAAACGTCCTTCATCACTTCTTTAGTATTCTTCTTAAGAATTCTTCTCCATACTCACTTGTCCTGAGCAGTGACGTACGCTACCAGGATGCAGGCGTTCGCCACGACGTCCACAGAAATAGCGTCCGCTCTGTATGAAGGCTCGCAGTGCATCGTTCGGATAACTCCTAGAAACATTATCGAACATATTATCTGTTAGAGACAGCGTCCTCCCTTCACGCCAGCCGCAGTGGTAGACGCCCACGGTGACGGACAGACGATCTCCGGGCACCGTAGGTGCGGGCGGCGAGTAATGGGCGACTCGCTGTCCGACCATGGACCATGCCCGGGTCGACAGCGCGTTGTGTTCCACGCGCGCCTCAAGAAGTGTCAGCATAATGACGGGGCCCCCCTATAGAGGGCCAAAACCTACCGAGTTCGCAGGACTCACGAATTACCGTGACCCGGGAACGTAAAGAGCTATTGAAGGACACCGTGGATTTTAATCAGTGCGAGTCTGACAGTCCGTCTCGCTCTGCCCTGGGTTGGAGGATTCATTTGATGATTATAACACGCTAAAAAAAATGGTGATGATACTTCCCGGGGTGGAACGCTAGGATGTGGATCCTACCCGTTACCATTCCATTGGTCTGACCATGTTATTTAGTTGGGAGATCAGATATTATGCAGACTAGAACCACAGCTAGAACATTGAACTATAATGTACTACAGTTCAATGGACTAGATGCCGAACCATCCATCCTGGAGAAGGACTGGGCATAAAAACTCACCTTTTCCACTCATCATCTGCCTGCCTTTTCCCAACTATATTAGGGTCGGCTTCCAGTCAAACCGGATGCAGCTGAATATCATTATTTTACATGGAGCGACTGCCTATCAGACCTCCACAACCCAGTAACTGGCTAATACAATACCCCATGGTAAGACTAGTTGCCAGATTTTAGAGCTTCTGACTAACAGTAAAAGATGACAGCCGGGACCAACGGCTTTACGTGCTTTCCGAGGCACGGAGGAAACTCACTATGAAAGATGCTATTGCTCACCCATCCACAGACTGTGTGCGGCTGTAATTATTTAGCCACGAGCTCCTTTAAAACTCACCTTTTCCACTACCGATGACTAATCCTGTCGGACCGTTCAAGTTGTCCACCCAACCAGGTATGGGTTCTTTCCAAGCTGCAGTCACTGTGGATACAAGATTCCTTTGTTAAAACTTGCACGAATTCATGATGTCCCAGAGAGTTATAAGTTCAAACATGGGCAAGTACGAGTACCAATGCATCTTTTTCCAGGCATACGCTTTCTACGTTTATAGGCAGAGTGGACACATTTGATAAATTATTGCTCCCCGAAAAAAGACCTAAGACTGGTCGAAAAAAAAAAACAAAAAACAAAAAGGAATTCAGTCTTGCTCCAATTCCACGGTGTTGGGAACATTTATTATAATGGACCATGAAGCCAGATGTCGATGAGAAACGGTGAAGGAAAACATCGTGAGGAAACCGGCATGTCTTAAAACCAAAAATTCGAAGACATGTGACATCTACCAACCCGCACTGGACCCGCGTGATGTATTACGGTCGACTCCCTCTCACAGAGAGGAGGCCTGTGTCCCAGCAATGGGAACATTAATTTCGAGTGATGATGATGATGATGGTGATGATGTAGTATACTGACCTATAGACGGCCTGGCGATGGCGATGGGAAACTTGCTGGAATACTCCGCCACCAAGTCCTCGGTTATAGCCTTTGTGTATGAGTATGTGTTGGGCTCTGATGAAATTATCCTGGAATTTAGAAGAATCAGGTGAAGAATAGAAAAATAAGGTGTGATTTGTTTTGACCAGAGAGTATGCGCAGTGCTAGAAATGGCGGTCTTGGTAGCTCAAATGTGTTAATGGCGTCAAATGGTGACTCTTACTGAATTACGTAACGCTTGCTGACAGTTACTAGTCATAATCATTAATGATTTTATAAAAAAAAATATGTGACACCAAAATAAAGCAGCGTTTGTCGTTTATACCTTCGGAAGGGTGACTAAAGTAAAGCAACTCTTCCCAAAGTCTGTCTTTGGATGCATCAGATGCATTCAGTGACCAAGGTTAGGCGGCGAGATGTAAGATGTACGACTACTAAAGGCTCTGTCGTTTTTCTTACTGATCATAGGGCAATATGTCAATCAATATAAATAAAATATGCACTGTTAAATCTTCAACTCTCAGCCACCAAGCAGTAAGTTTAAAATCCCTTGCCCACAAACAAGGGCTTCCTACTCACTTAGGTTCCAAATAAGCCAGGGTATCATCGTCCATCCACTGCACGATGTCCATGATCTTGCGCGGCTGGTGCACGGCACGGTACACCTTCTCTTCCAGCACATCCAGGTCACAGCGGCAGTACGCTGTCGACAGATGTACGAATACCTGGAAAATACAAAGCTCTTGGAATGAAGAATTCAACGCACGGAAAAATTCTTTAAGATTCTAACTCATACAAGACAATCTATGCGCGACACATCAGTGTGTTTTTATTCTATTTATTGTAAAAAGGAAAACAAAATACTAAAATGAAATAAAGCTAAACTAAACTGTTATAGAGCATCGTAAAATTCATCCTCAGCGCTGTCAGCTCGTAAAGTGCCCAAAAGACTGGCGGCGTTGCCTCTTTGTATGGCAATATCTTATCCTCTGACCAAGGTAAAAGCTCTTGGGTCACGGGAAGCGTCAACAAGTATTTTAGAATTTATGTCTCTGTAGAGGCTGTGAGCACTCGGACCCCACGGCCCTAGGGTTGAAAGTTTGTTGCCTATAATTATTTCAGTGCATTTGCTCTGCAAACGATGTGTCTGGTAGTAATAATGCTAGCTGATGAAATAACATTTTGGCGATTGAAAAAGAGTGTCCATGGAGTTTCTTGCTCATTCTTCTCCATAGAGATCTACCCTTTGGAATGAGCACCTACGGTACTTTCACAGTTTTTATGTCTTGTGACTGGGACTGTAGCACCATAACTATTTGTGTACTAGTTTTATTTTAATATGTCTTTTGACAATTCAAAAGTGCCTGTAATGGCCTAATTGAAATAAACGCTTTGATTTGATTTGATTCGATTTGATTTGACACAAACTGAAGTATCTGCATGGTTAAATACTGTCTGTACTTCTGAGCAATTTCATATTGTAATAGTTTTGTAAAAAACATTTGATATTGTTATTTAATAATTTGGTATTGTTACATTTGCATGCCGAATGGACTTGGCGGAATATGAAGAGCTATAATTGTTTACGTTTTTTAATATCTGTAAAATACCATATTTCAGGCAAATAAATGATTCTGATTATGATTCTGATTCTGGCATGGCACAGACTCGTAAAAGCTCGTACAAAGGTCAATCAAAGTTTTACTAACAAATCTTGGAATTTTTGCCTTGGTAAATGTAAGAATTCTTTACGATAAAGATGATATTTTCCGGTGTCTTGGCACCCCGAGTTTATTTTTGGTTTGTGTTCCTTTAAATATTAAAGACAGAAATAGGAGGCACGGGGCTCCATCGCCCTGAACACGTATCATTCTAAGAAAATAATCCCTGAACAGAATAGTTCTGACCTTTATATTCATATTCATTTATTTGCATTCCACAAGATTCAAAGAGCTTATATAGCTAAGATCTGTTACCTACAACTAAGTAGTACTTTTGCTAGCAAGCATTGGTAAATCTTACATAGGTATAACTAGAAAATTTTAGAATTTATCGTACCGTTTGGGATATAGCCTACAAATTCTCATACCTCTAAATTCTCCATGGTCTCAGCAAGACTCAACGTTCTCCATGTGCCAGTTGTGTTCATATTCACAGCATCTTTCAGTTTCTGATCAAATCTGTAATGATAACCAGGGTCAGAACTCATCCATTCATCACAGTGACGGAAATAGGAGTGTCGTAGCATCGAGTGAAGTAGCGTAAGTAACATAAGTCGCGCGATGTCGCCAGATATGTCAGGCGATGTTTCGCCAAGCCGCACGACTTCGTCTGACGTTGCTGCGGACATAAGTCGCCCGTTGTCGTCATGTTTGTCAGGGGAAATCGGCCGGCTTTGCTTGACATGTCGTCGCACATTTGTGTTAACTGGGTTGTGGAGGTCAGATGCTCCATGTAAAATACTGATATTTACCTGCATCTGGCTCGACTGGAAGCCGATGTGGCAGATTAAGTTACACCTTTTCCTCATCAAATAAAAACAGGATCAATGAGAAATCTCACCTAACACAAGCGGCACTATGGAAGATAATGTTGCATTCCTTCTGCAGCAGCCTCTTGTCATCTTCCGAGATGCCCAGACCATCCTCCGTGATGTCTCCGTTGATTACCTTGAGCTTCTTGAAGGCATCTGGGTTCTTCTCTCGAAGAAGGTCGAATACCTGATGGAAAAGTAGGGATAATGGTAATTTTGTGGTGAGTGATATCCATCTTATGGCGGTGCACCTCGGGCAACGTCACCACAGGCTACTCTGCGGTGACGTCTGAGCGATCCCACTGGAGGTGGTAGACTTCACCAGGGCTGTGCTAGTATGATGGCTAGAAATGGGCAACTTGCCTTCCGATCATGGACCTGTTCCAAGCGCGCCTCAAAGAGCTGCCAGCAATCTGAAGGGGACCCCCTAGGAAAGCAAAACCTGCCGGGGTCGTGGTACTATCTCATCAAGTAACCAGGACCCTGGAACGTAAAGAGCTATTGAAGAACACTGTGGATTTTAGCCCGCCCTGGGGGGAGGACTGATTAGATGATTTTGATCACGATAAAAATAAGTAGGCTTCAGTAGGACCGCTCCAGCGCCAGACCAGTATCTTGTCGGAGTACAGTGTTAAACAATTTTACCATGTTATGGTTCATGTTTTTGGGCAAGTGAGCTCTTAGGTCTTGCTTCTGGGCTCGATTTGGGCCAAGAGCATATCCATTTTGAAAAAAAAAAAGTGGCAAAGATCTGTTTTCCTGTTAATTTGTTTATCGTTTATTTTTTTCAAATGCGATGCGAGCACTCTATCCTTTAGGATTTAACTCGATCGTGGAAATGTCTTTTAAGCGGTTACCGTAGCCTTGGAACGTAAAGGACAATTGTAGGAACAGAGAAGTTTTTAGTGAGTTTAAGTCAGTTTCTTCCGCTACATAAAACCGAGGGTGAGGTTTAACCGGATGATTGCTCCACGTCTACTACAAACATGGACTTAGTATAGTATAATACAAATAAGCCATATTTTCCTTCGCCATTTTGAAAATGATAGTCACTTGTCAAGCCTGTAGACCTACCTGCTTACTGCAAAGGTCTTTAAGCCTCTCTTCACAACCAACTCCTTTCTTCTGCCTCATCAGAAGATAGATTGTGTCAAGTTCAGGGCAGCAGCGTAAAAGCTTCTCGATCAAAGCCTGAAACAAATGTTATGTCTTTTTTATTAACTTAAATTCTATGCATAACAATGGTAAAGAGGTAGAATAATGTTTGTAAACAAACTCATGATACAGGAGATATTTCTAGTGTGGGGTAACAATGGGGATGGCAACTGGGGAACTAATGGCACTAGCATAGCTAGTTCCCAGCATCGTCATTGGTTCAAATCTTATAGCCTAGGTACTTCAAAATAGTACTACCTCATTGGTCGGATTAGGACCTAGCTATGGTGGCGCCATTTACAATTAGCTTTCACCGGCCTTCCCCATTGTTGAGGTTCCGTAGCCGAATGGCAAAAAGCGAAACCTTCATAGATTCGTCATGTCTGTCTGTGTCGTCCATTTTATGCTGAAACTATTAGGCTGCGGTTCCACTGAGGTGGAGTGGAGAGCGATTTACCAATCACATGGCTTGAAATCCATATCTCTTCTCCACTCAAACCATGTGTGAATCGCTCTCCTGGCTCGCCAAGCGGGTTGGCGGCGATGAAGAGGCAGGATTTTATGGATAAAATCAATGAACCTGCAGTACTATTCTCTATATTATTATTATTATTATTTATTTACTTTCATTTATGTATTTCGTATTATTATTTTTTATGTATTTTCATATCTGACCGTGACATCATTTTGGGCCCTATCAGAAAACCAGCGCTGTGACATTTAAAAAAATGTCGCAGCACATGCTGAGATAGGAGCCTTTTGGCCTCGCACAGGACTATTTTATGTTATTTTTGTTCCGTTTGTTATCTTTTTTTTATGTTATTTTGTATTACTTTTGTATTTCTTTTTCTTCTGTTTAAGTAGTTTGTTTGTTCTGTCCTGTGTGCGTCAATAAATCCCTTCTTTCTTTCTTTATTAACAGCCTTATGACCGCGCAGCCGCAGCGCTCACTAAACGCTCTGCGACTAAAGTTTGCCATGCTATAAGCTACTGACAGCGACACTAACCAATCGTGCGGCGCGAACGGTGACGCTCACGGCATTCACGATTGGAAGATCGCAAAGCAGCAGCGATGAGATTTCTTATTGAGAATAGCAAAACTGCCCTCGAAAACAGCGGCGCGACATTGGGGCTGTCGAGAACATGCCACCGCTCCGCTCGTCGCTAATTTCGAGACATAGGTTTTAGGACTACACGAATAAGTGCGTCCACACACAGCGAGCAGCCTCGCGAGGCACTTGCCGCGCGAGGAAATTGCCTCGCGAGGCTGCTTGTTCTGTGTCGACGAGCCTATTGTTTCTCGACCGAGCCACGAAACAAAATACGCGAGCAAAACAAAAAACCGACACTGGATGGCTCGGGCGCTCGGTCGCTCGCGCGCTTGCCTCGGCCGAGACACGTCCAACCGAGCAGCCTCGCGCGGCAAATGCCTCGCGAGGCTGATCGCTCTGTGTGGAGGCATCATATTGACACTTGGATGTATTCTTTGAACCGCTTTACATTATGTTAGCACTTACGCATTTGCTACTTAACTGAACCAATTAGTGACGTCACGGAGAAAGTTAAAATACGCAGTAATCGTTTAAAATTACTGTTTGTGTTTGATTGTTTTCAATCGGTTGAACGGTCATATTGTTTAGTCTGTGCCAATGTAGGCCATAGTGTAGGTACCCTTGAGCATGCGGACGGTGAATTATGGTTGACTCGCCGTCCGATCATGGACCATGCCCGAGTCGACGGCGCGTCTTCTTCCACGTGCGCGTCCATCTGTCAGCAATCTGACGGGGGAGGGCCAAAGCCTGCCGAGGTCACGAAACTGTCTCATTAGACAATCCGAGACCCTGGAATGTAAAAAGCTATTGAAAGACACCGCGGATTTAGGTTAGTAAGAGTCTGACAGTCCGTCCGGTCCCGCCCCGATTAGAATAAAAACCTCGGTGATCCTTCAATAGCGCTTTACGTTCCGGGGTCACGGTTACTTCTTTAGGCATTTAGCCGTCTACGGGGACCCCGTCATAATTACTGAAACCACTTTGAGGCGCGCATGGAAGAAAACGCGCCGTCGACCTGGGCATGGTCCATGATCGAACGGCGAGTCGCCCATTACTCGCCCCTAGTTTTTTTTTCTCTTGTAATTTTTCTGAAAGCGCCTAATATTGTCCTGAATAAACATTTTTCTTTCTTTGATCTAGTTTGGTAGAAAGGAAGGTGATAAATTAAGGAGCCAGTCTTACCGACTTACCTTCCCAACAAAGCCAGTTCCTCCAGTTATGAAGATCTTCTTCCCCCGGTAGAATTCAGCTACTGTGGGCGCCATCTTCAATTTCTGGAACAGAGTTAAATAAAATAATTAGAGGAGTATGGATAGCTACTGCTTGATACGAGAGCAGGGTTGGAAAAAAAACAGTTTTTTTTTTCAAATTTGTAAAATAACAGTCCAAATTGTTTTAAAAAAGTGTTTTTTTTTTAGTATGTTTTTTTTTTTCAAGTTAATTCCACCTTATTTGTTGATGTCTAAACGTATAAATCAATTATGTTTCATTTCTAGACAACATCTTTTCAAATTTGCCCTTTGTAATGAATTTTTTTTACGAAAAATGATAGTGTTTGTTTGTCAGTAATGTTTTTTGTTCTAATATTTTTAAGTATTATTTCATTACAATGCCAATTATTCAAAATTATTTCATTATAAAAGTTAAAAATATGACATAACAATGGCATTAGACTAAAATGGTTTTATGTCAAACTATTTAGACTCCTGAATATTAATTTATTTGGCACTGAGCTTGTCACTCCTGCACTTCACTCAAATGAGTCCTCCTACCTAGGGGAGGAATTCTCAGACTCTTACTGACTAAAATCCACGGTTTCCTTCAATAGCCCCTTACGTTCTGGGGCCACGTTTACCTGAGAAGACAGTCCCGCGACCCCGGCAGGCTTTGGCCCTCTAAGGGGGCCTCTACGCGTCAGATTGCCGAGAGTAGCTCTTCGAGTTCGCGTGGAGCACGACGCGCCGTCGACCCGAGGCTAGCTGGCTTTGGGTTCGATTCCCATGTCTAGTAAAATTGGCTATAGCACTATTCCCTAGTGGCTGAACAATTGACTATTGCGTTGTGTCTCACGGAAATGCAAGAGCGAGCGTAGGGAGAGCTCGATTTTTTTTCGCACCTTTCCGTAAACAATAAATAAGGAAATTATTATTTATTGTAGGAAATGAAATGATCATTTATTCAAATTCCATAAACTTATGCAGAACCAACAGATCCTAATATAATATAATATGATACAATAACAAACTAAGTACAAAATTTAAGAATTCTCCCTTGGTTAGGTTTGGTATCCCCAGATGCAATTGCTTAATCTATCTAATCTAAATATAATATAACTCAAAGGTGACTGACTGACATAGTGATCTATCAACGCACAGCCCAAACCACTGGACGGATCGGGCTGAAATTTGGCATGCAGATAGATGTTATGACGTAGGCATCCGCTAAGAAAGGATTTTGATCAATTCTACCCCCAAGGGGATAAAATAGGGGACGAAAGTATGTATGAAACTTTGTCAATTTTATAAAAAACTAGCTGACCCGTGCCCACTTCGTTGGGCAGTATTTCGGCTAATATGTATGATATCTTTATAGTTAATAGCCTATAGCACTCACGGGTAATGTAGCTTTCTACCAGTGAAACAATTTTTAAAATCGATTCATTACTTCCGGAGATTACCCCCTACATACAAACTTACAAACATATAAACTTACAAACAAATGTTACCTCTTTATAATATTAGTGTAGATACATTGTTAAGTTCCTACATCCTCGAGAACGAAGTCGCGGGCACAGCTAGTTTGTTATGCAATGGGATAATCCGGAACTAATTGCAGTCTATTTTACAAGTTAATTAAATAATCGCTTGTCAAACAGTTAAATCGTTAAACTATCGGTTAATTCTGACCGAATTGTAACGTAACTAAAATTAACTGATGTATAACTATTACGTCACTCAATAACGACTAATATAACAGCTGCTATTATAGCTGCTATATCAGATAATATGTGTAACGGATTGAAAGTGGTAATTCAGTAGTGACCTAACATCAATTAAAACCAAAGGCCTGAAAAAAGATTTGAAAACCATGCATACGTCGGACCACCAGCTTTTTTTTCACGTGGTAACATCATCAAATGAGTCCTCCCACCCAGGGCGGGGCAGGAGGGACTGTTAGACTTGTACTGACTAAAATCCACGATGTCCTTCAATAGCCCATTACGTTCCAGGGTCACGGTTACTTGATGAGACAGTTCCGCGACACCATCCATCCACCATCATCACCATCATCAGCCTATAATGTTCCCACTGCTGGGACACAGGCCTCCTCCCCGTGTGCCATCCACCACGCGGGCCCAGTGCGGGTTGGTAGATGTCACATGTCTTCGAATTTTTGGTTTTAGGACATGCCGGTTTCCTCACAATGTTTTCCTTCACCGTTTTGAGAGCAGTGGTGATGAAATAAATTACACTAAGTAATGCGCCTGGCGGTGTTCGAAGCCACGATCTACAACTCGTAAGTCGGGACCGATACCACAGGACCACCACTGCTCTCCACACACCATCCATCCATCACCACCATCAAATATCCTGAGAACTTCCTCCTTTTATCGAAGTCGGTTAAAAAAAACTCTTTTATACAGTTGAATGTGCATTATTTATTGTCGGTAACTGTCAGTAATAGTTATCCATCCATATCGATTTCAAGAGCAATTAATTATTTCAGTCCTGAAAAAAAAATTTACTTTACACTTGGCGAAATAAAGTTGCCTTTAATAAATTATTCATATCGACACTTATGCATTCTTGCAGTCATGAAAAAACACTAAAATTGTGCAGCAAATTGACCTTTTAGCTTCAGTTTTAAAGTCGCTTTTCCTTTGTTTATATCCGTCCGTTTATTTATAAGTCTATCCGTTTGTTTATAAGTCTATATCCAAACTATCCAAACTATCCATCCAAACTAATATTATAAATGCGAAAGTAACTCTGTCTGTCTGTCTGTCTGTTACGCTTTCCCGCTTAAACCTCTCAACCGATTTTGATGAAATTTGGCACAGACAATCTTTAGACCCTGAGAAAGAACATAGGCTATCAAAACACCACGCGGGCGAAGCCGCGGGCGGAAGCTATAGATTATAATATCGGCAATATTGCGGTCTACAAAAAAAGGTGTAAAGTAAACTGACTTTTAATTGTCTGTTAAAGTTGTTATTTCTTTGATCATATATAACTTACTTGATTGTTTGCGGACGCATCTGAAGACACCGTCAGAAAAAAAAAACGTGTGGCACACGGGGACTGCCGCGGTAAAGTATTGCATAGCAGTTTTTATCAACTTAAGCAATTATAATAATTATTTTTTTCTCTACTAATTAGGCTATGGTCTGCCACGTCAATGAAGTGAAACTTCAAGAAAAAAATTCATTCATTCAAATTTTATTCATTCACGTTGACATGACAGATGTTATAACGACATTTGATATGATTCAGTAGTGGCAAGAAGAGATAGAATCAGTTAGCAGTTAGTCTACACGCATACGTCTAGTCCCACGCCCACAAACACTGTGCCGAAGTCTGCCGAACTGAAACGACGTTAGACAATGCACGGCTGTAACGGACGATGACCGGTACAGCAGCGGTGCGGCGTTGAAACGCCGCACCGCGCTGTGCCGGTCGCAGTGGCGGGTGTAAGGCTGCTTTTCCACCAGAGATGTGCTATGCTACGTTGCTGCGGATGCGTTTGATATCCACCAATCATATTCATTGGTTTACATAGCACAGCACTGGTGGAAACGGATTCAACTAAGATGTGTTTTTTATAATTATGAAAAGATGCATGCTATGGCTGCGTGCTGTGGCTGCGTGCTGTGGCTGCGTGCTATGGATTCGTGCTATGGATCGTTTTCCCTACAATCGCATAGCTCGAGCTGCGCATCTTCGTAGCGCAGCTACGCATCTTCATAGCGCAGCTACCTTGTGACAGCACATCTTCGTAGCGCAGCTACCTTGTGACAGCACATCTTCGTAGCGCAGCTACGCATCTTCATAGCGCAGCTACCTTGTGACAGCGCATCTTCATAGCGCAGCTACCTTGTGACAGCACATCTTCGTAGCGCAGCTACGCATCTTCATAGCACCTACCTTGCGGCGGCGTATCTTTGTAGCGCAGCTACCCTGTGACAGCGCATCTTCGTAGCGCAGCTACCCATCTCCATAGCACATCTTACTCGCACAGCTACATAGCGTAGCATCGGTGGAAACGGTCACACAGTTTCGTAGCTCAGCTTTTACATCCTCGCAGCACAGCTACATAGCGCATCTTTGGTGGAATAGCAGCCTTAGGTTTATTTTCGTTACGGAATTTCATGACTCGGCTATGCAATAGCTTAAAAATGTAAAGCAAAACAGCCCGCGTCAATTTGCCGTGTTATAGCTATTTCATAATAATATCTGCCAGAGAATTCTTGAGGGCTTTTTAGTGTCGTAAATAATCAAAGGAGTCCTTTCCCCCTAAACGGAGAGTAAGAGACTTTCAGACTCGTACTAACTGAAAACAAAATATATTGTTCATTCAATTTTCCTTTGCGTTCCGGGGCCATTTGACAATCCCGCGACTCCAGTGGTCTTTTAGTCCTAACAAGGGAATGCAATTTCGTTGAAAAAGGCCAAGATCACGCGAGAACGAGATTTCGAGATATTTCGGCCCTTTTTAGCGAGATTGATCTCTGAGCCTGCCAAAAGATTTGCATTTTCTACTTAAAGTACAGACAGAATCCGTTTATTATGACTCCGCTTATAATGACCAACCGCTTATTATGACGTATTACACAGAGAAGTTTGGTTTTTTAACGACTTCAAAAAAAGGAGGAGGTTATCAATACGACTGTATTTTTTTTTTATGTTTGTTACCTCATAACTTGCGACTGGGTGAACCGATTTTCATAATTCTTTTTTTATTTGAAAGCTGGTGCTTTCCGTGTGGTCCCATTGTCACCATTTCAGGATCTGATGATTGGGTCTTGGAGAAATCGAGGGCAACCCCTATGTCAGAGGTACTGCCCTGGACGAGAGGACTCATTCGATGATATTCCACCCAAAAATTTTGGGTCAAGGACAATGCTTTAAACTCAAAAACAACAGCTTACGTAAATATAGTCGTCACCTTCTAAAGTGAAATTGATTACGTTCCAACTTTTTGACTATTGACTCAAGTTATTGACACTTGTGTTAGCATTGCATGTTTGTAAACACAGTTTTACAATCTAAGAGATACATAGATGTTCTTGTAAACATTGATTTACGGTTTTTGAGGTCAGTAGATACCTGGGCATCCATAATCGCGACGGATAGACCCTTCTTTATAGTCGTTCCCTCGACGAAAGCATTCGCGTGTAATCTATATAAATAAAAATGAATTGTTGTTCGTTAGTCTGATTAAAACTCGAGAACGGCTGGGCCGATTTGGCTGATTTTGGTTTTGAATTATTTTGGAAAGTCCAGGGAAGGTTTAAAAGGTTTTTTTTTATTATCGTTTCTCAGGCGGTACGGAGTTCGCCGGGTCAGCTAGTGTAACATAGATTCGACTTTGAGCATTACATTATACAATACTACCTCCCTGACTGACGAGCATTCGCGTCCATTTAGTATAGATTTGATACAAGGTGCGCATTGTGATGTTCGATTGTGATGGGTCTGGTCCACGGTCGGACAGCGAGTCGCCCATAACTCGCCGCCCGCATGCCCGCGCCTACGGTGGCCGGAGATCGTCTGCCGACGTCCGTCGCCGTGGGCGCCTACCACTGTGGGCGGGGCGTTAATAAGATAGGTCATTTTATCCCGGTAGGTATTATTACGTTCCTTTGGGATAATTTTCATCTTTTACAAAGACTAGTAAAGAATAAGGATGTGGTAATTGATACTTTGACAGTGACATAGCAACTGTGTATGCAGATTATTCATTGAAATAATTGATTATTTTCCTTACGTTAACTCCTTTTCGGTTGAATAAAGTTATCATAAATAAATAATAAATTTTCGTTAAACAATGCTTTCATTGAAAATTGAAAAAAAATATTACCTTATTACATTTATGCACTTATAAGGTCAGGGGTCATTTAATTCAATACTACAATTATTTTGATTAAGGGCGCATAACCAGAAAGTTGGCTACGTCGCCGTCGGTAAAATAGCTGTCAAATATTTACAAGTTTTAATTAAATTGGCAACGTTACTGTATGGAAATCTATATCTATCTATCTTCTAAATTAATAAATTTGTAGAAAAGTGGTGTCTGTACAATGGAAATATACAAAAAATAGTAGCAGGGATTGTTATTTTGTCGATGCCGAACCCGAAACTGTAATTAATTTTTTTTCTGTCTGTTTGTCTGTGTGTTTGTGCACGCTAATCTTCGAAACTACTGGACGGATTTGAATGATTTTTTTTGTTGTATAGGTATTAAGTTCGATTAACATATAGGCTAACATATAGACCGAAGAGTATAACTTGCCATTATGCTTAGCGTTTGTGGAGTATGAGAAAGCCTTCGATTCGGTGGAAACATGGGCGGTACTTGAGTCACTCCAGCGATGCCGTATTGACTATCGGTACATCGAGGTGTTAAAGTGCTTGTATAATAACGCCACCATGTCGGTCCGAGTACAGGAGCAGAGCACGAAGGCGATTCCATTGAGAAGAGGCGTAAGACAGGGGGACGTTATCTCCCCGAAACTGTTTACTGCCGCAATGGAAGACGCCTTGACGCTCCTGGAATGGCAAGGACTTGGCATCAACATCAACGGCGAATACATCACTCACCTTCGGTTTGCCGACGACATCGTAGTCATGGCAAAGTCGATGGAGGAACTCAGCATGATGCTCGATGGCCTCGACCGAGTTTCACAACGGGTGGGCTTGAAAATGAACATGGACAAGACGAAAATTATATCAAATGCCAATGTTGTGCCCACCCCAGTCTCTGTTGGAAAATCGGTACTCGAAGTTGTTGACTCATATATTTACTTAGGACAAGTAGTCCAGTTAGGTAGGTTCAACTTCGAGAAAGAGGTCAACCGCCGAATCCAACTCGGTTGGGCAGCGTTCGGGAAACTACGCAATGTCTTTTCGTCCGACATACCTCAGTGCCTCAAGACGAAAGTCTTCAACCAATGTGTGTTACCAGTGATGAGTTACGGCACCGAAACGTGGTCTTTCACCATCGGCCTCATCTCAAAGCTCAAAGTCGCTCAACGAGCTATGGAGAGGGCTATGCTAGGTGTTTCTCTACGTGATCGAATCCGAAATGAGGAGATCCGTAGACGAACTAAAGTCACCGATATAGCCCACCGGATTAGCAAGCTGAAGTGGCAATGGGCAGGCCATATTGCTCGCAGAGCAGATGGCCGATGGGGTCGAAAAGTACTAGAGTGGAGACCACGGACTAGCAAGCGCAGCGTAGGACGTTCACCAGCAAGGTGGACAGACGACCTTATAAATGTCGCCGGAAGACGCTGGATGCAGGTCGCTTCCAACCGGTATCTGTGGAGATCAAAAGGGGAGGTCTATGTTCAGCAGTGGACGTCCTATGGCTGAGATGATGATGATGATGAACATATAGGCTATAATAAAATTTATCTTGGAAAAATGGACACCTGATGCAGAACTGCAACAGACCTGCTAAACTATAACAGATACAAAAATGATGCCATAGCAAAAATTGTTCCACGTGTTGAGCATTTTCTGCTGAGAGAATAAAATTGAAGATCCTGGACACCTGATGTGGAACTTCAAGAGCCCAGCTACACTATAACTTATACAGGAATGACGTCTTAGCAAGAGTTGTTCAGCCGTATGAGCACCTTCTGTTGATGTATAAAAATTGAAGATTTGGAACACCTGATGTGGAAGTCCAAGAGCCTAGCTACACTACAACATATAAGGGAATGACGTCTTAGCAAGAGTTTTTCAGCCTGATGAGCACTCTCTGTTGTCGTATAAAAACTGAAGATCTGGAACACCTGATGTGGAACTCCAAGAGCCTAGCTACAGTACAACATATAAGGGAATGACGTCTTAGCAAGAGTTATTAAGCGTGATGAGTACTCTCTGTCAACGTATAAAAATTGAAGATCTAGAACACCTGATGCGGAACTCCAAGAGCCCAGCTACACTATAATATATACAGGAATGACGTCTTAGCAAGAGTTGTTTAGTCTGATGGGCATTTCCTGTTGTCTTACAAAAATGAAAGATCTGGAACGTCTGGAATTGTCTCGCGCATCCCGTTGTTTTCCCGTCCCCAGGCTCCTAGAATTCGACATCTAACGTTTCAGATCTTCGATTTTGACGACGCCCACTGCTGGCATAAGCAACAGGATCCGCGTACGAAGTCGCGGGCAGAAGCTAGTATAAAATATGGCTCTGTAGTGCACTAGAAAATTGATACTACTGTTTTATTTGAGGTTCCAAATTCAAATCACATTATTCCCACGGGAATAATGAAATTCAGTACAATATTATTGCCCGGCTAGGATGGGGGGCAGCAATGCCTTGCTTTATTCCTTGTTTGCATGACATATAATTTGACATTTACGAGCAAGTGGTGTGAAAAGCAACATACGTTCCTAGGACTACGTACTGCTGACGTCAGCGTTGCAGTATGGTGACCGCGTGCGCGACCGACACGGCCGGCGGCAGCGGCGGCGCGGCGACGACTAGGGTTGCCAACTTTTTTTGACAAAAAAAACGTATAAACTAGTTTTGATAGGAAAAAAATAAAGTATTAGGAAGAAAAAAGTTTTTTTTTTTTTTTTGCTTTAATAACCTATTTTTGTGTGCTTTTATGACATGCACATTATGTAAGAAAAAAAAACTTTTATATTAAGTAAGCTATCAGATGCATTTTTAAGTACCTACGAGTACATTAAAAATTCTTCATCATTCATTAAAAAAAAAAAAAAAAATTTTTTAGTGAATTTTCTTTGGATCTCTATGTGTCTTATACATTCGGAATACATATTATCGTCCATGTTAATATATAATCTGTCTTGTAATTTGGCCTTTTACGCATCATAGTTAAAGTTGAAAATAAAGTATTTTTGCATACTTTATTTGTATGTAAAAGTATAAAGTATAATTACCAAAAATAAAGTAGGATACTTTATTATAAAGTATGGTTGGCAACCCTAGCGACGACGTACCCAACAGACGTACACGACCGATTTACGCGATGGACCGCATTTGCCAATGATCTTTATCCGCAAGACCAGTTTCACCGCTAATTCGATCGCCCATAGCAATAGGCCTATAAAAACTATCCATACATAATTAAACATATACTTTTCATTACTTAACAAAAACACTTTCTCAATATCCTTTGCAAAAAATAATTAGACAAACATTGCTATAGTATCCGTTGAATTTCATCAATCAACGGACAGCCGATTATGAGTTACGCGATCACCGGTCGTGATAGACCAACAGTTTGTTGGTAAAATGAAGCATAAAAATAAGTCAGCCTAAGGGTGATTTGTCATGGGCGACTCGCTGTCCGACCATGGACCATGCCCGGTTCGATCGACGACGGCGCGTTGCGTTCCACGCGCGCCTTAAAGAGTGTCAGCACAATGACGGGGCCACCCCTTAGAGGGTCAAAACCTGCCGGGGTCGCGAGACTAACGAATACCGAAGTCCCGGAACGTAAAGGGCTATTGAAGGACACCGTGAATTTTAGTCAGTACAAGTCTGACAGTCCCTCCTGCCCTGCCCTGGGTGGAAGGACTCATTTGATGATTATACCATGATTAAAAAAAAATATTGTGACGTATTGCCAATTTTAAAAGCGTCGTATCTCCCTCAATTTTAGATTACGTAACAAAAGAAAAATATACGTGTCAAATATATTTGATAATCTATTTTATGGATTAATTTGATTTAACTGGGATGAAAGTTATAATAATATTCCACAACTATCACACAACGCCATCTAGTCCCAAGCTAAGCAGAGCTTGTGTTATGGGTACTAGACAACAGTGATAAACATACGAGCACTTATATATTTTTAAATACATGAATATCTTTCTTATATATAAAATTTCCGTGTCGCAATGTTAGTTACCGTACTCCTCTGAAACGGCTTGACCTATTTTTATGAAATTTGGTAGTATGCATATTCAGTAGGTCTGAGAATCGGCTACTATCTATTTTTTTTTTAATTTATATGGCAAAACAACGTTTGCGGGGTCAGCTAGTCATATATATACAATTTCCGTGTCACAATGTTAGTTACCGTACTCCTCCGAAACGGCTCTACCGATTTTTACCAAATTTTATATGCGTATTCTGTAGTAGGTCTGAGAATCGGCTTTTACCTATCTATTTTCCATACCCCTAAGTGATAAGGGTTGTTCACCCTTAATTTTTTTTTTTAATTTTTGGACAACATTTTTTGTTTTTATTTTTTTATAATGTGGCATTAAGAAATACATACAACCCTAAATTTTTACTTTTTTATCACCAACCCCTATTTTTTTATAGCCATTTTAGTGATTTAATCATTTCTCATTCCGCTCGATAACTGATCAATTATCGTGTTTTTAACTGTACTTCGATTAAAATTTCCCTTAGCTTATGGATGGAGTGGGATGGAGTGAGATGGAATGAGATGGAGTAGGATGGAGTGGGATGGAGGGGGATGGAGTGGGATAGAGTGGTATGGAGTGGGATGGAGTGGGATGGAGTAGGATGGAATCGGATGGAGTGGGATGGATTAGGATTTAGTGGGATGGAGTGGGTTTCGGGATGGAGTGGGTTGGAGTGGAAATATATTAATACCACGGATTCCTATCATACCTACAGATGTGCCAATTCAATTCAAAGGAATTCAGTTTCCGATTAGATTGGCATTTGCAATGACAATCAACAAATCCCAAGGCCAAACGATGTCTATTTGTTGCTTAGATTTGAGCACACCATGTTTTTCACACGGGCAATTGTACGCAGCATGCTCTCGAGTGGGTAAACGGGTAAACCATCCAGTTTGTTTGTGCTCGCTAAAGATGGGCTAACAAAAAATATTGTTCACGCTATGGCATTAAAAGATTGATGTTGTTTGTCAGTGTTACTGTCGTAATTAATAAGTGATATGTAATTTTAAGAAATAAACTATAATAACTTAAAAATAATATTGTTTGGCGTTTGTTATTTTATATTCCCTTATCGTTCATAGCGCTCAAAGTCAAAGTCAAATCATTTGTTCCAATTAGGCCACCAAAGAGGCACTTTTGAACGTCGCTTATTAAATTTAAAGGAAATAGGAAGGGATGGGATTGATTCTACACCCATTCGCTAAGGTAGGTTGTATGGAGAAGAATGGGCAAGAAACTCCATACTTATAACTATGGCTCCATGCCTATTTCACGCACACACCATACACTTATAATAAGTAAGTTACTTTTTGTCTACACTAGAATTTATTTAGAAACTAGAAATAATTTATATGGCAAAACAACGTTTGCCGGGTCAGCTAGATATAGATAAAATACACCCAGACACAGAACACCGAAAATTTGTCCTGGGTGGGAATCGAACCTACGACCTCCGGCATAGCAGTCAGGGTTACTAACCACTAGACCGACAGGCCTGTCATGGCCTCTCGCCTGCTATATTATCCCCAGTTATTAAATTGACGGCATCATTCTTCGGTTCCACATACTCCACAAGTAGACCTATACAGGGTGGAATTTTGTAATGCCACATGGAGGGAAAGTACTCTTAATACTGCAGATAGAAAATTTTACTCAAAGGAAACATTCCTTTATTTTTGAATAGAAAGCAAACTGCATTCAAAGATTTTCGAAAATTCTCTTCTCCCACACTCGGGAATCGAACCGGCTAAATCTGAAAAAAATATAACCTGTACTTTTATTACATCGATCGTTAGGGTCAATTAATTATAAGGATGAAATCTCTCTAACAAACATAATAAATTAAATGAAAGGAAAACCAGGAAATCTGAAGTTACAAATTCAATGAGTCAAATTCAACGATTCCCAGAAAGCCGTCGACATGTGCAGAGCCTCGGAGTTATCTCAAAACCATATCAAGATGATGAATCAGCAGCAGCCTCTAGTAGCAGTGGATGCGGTACAGGCATCACAAGTCAAGGATACAGAAGACAAATCAAAAGCTAAGTATAACTCTAGTAGTAAAGGGGATGTGTTGTATAATTGTAAAAAATGTGGTACTCGGCACAAGGCCAGAAATTGCCCAGCCTTTGGCAAAATATGTCACAACTGTAACAAGCCGAATCATTATAAAAGGGGATGTAAATTCATAAATGAAATTAGTACAAGTAATAACACGGAAACTGTGAACACAGTGTCCGAAGACAATAATGTGCATGATTTATGACTCTTAAAAGTATGTCATGGTATTGGGAACACCCAAATAAAATGTAATGAGTGGATTTTAACACTAAGAGTACAAAATAAAAGGGTAGATTTCAAGTGTGATACAGGTGCTCAGGTTAATGTATTGTCAATAAAAGACTTTAAGAAAATAGTCGATGATGAGATACCTAAATGGTCTGAGACTAAAGTAATCTTAGAAGCATTTGGGGGGGAAAAAATTTATCCAATGGGAAAGACATCATTAAAAATAATGAGAGACAAACAAGTGTATGTCACTGATTTCTATATAATTAAAAACAATGTAAAGCCAATTCTGGGACTAAGCACCTTAAGAGAATTAGGAATATTACAAAATATAAGTAGCATACAGAATAAAGACACAATTATTAATAAAAATTGTGAACTGTTTCAGGGAATAGGACAGTTTGAGGAACCTGTGGAACTTTGTATCCAGCCAGGGACTAAACCAGTGGTAAAACCTCCTCGCAGAGTTCCACACGCCTTAAAATCTCGGTTAGAAGAAAAACTGAGAAGCCTGGAGACTCACCAAATTATAAGTAAGGTACAACACCCAAAAAGTTTTGTTAGTAATTTAGTAATAATAGAAAAGAAAAATGGATCACTACGCATATGTTTAGATCCTAAAGACCTGAATAAAGCTCTAGTAAAAAACCACTACTTGATACCTACATATGAAGAAATAGTGTCAAAACTAACTAATAAGACTGTATTTTCAGTATTAGACTTATCTGATGGATTTTATAATATCAAGCTCACCAAAGAGTCTTCTGATTTATGCACTTTCAGTACACCTTTTGGAAATTATAAATTTTTAAGATTACCATTTGGAATATCAGTTGCTCCTGAGATTTTCCAAAGGTATGGAGAAAGAGCTTTTGGAGATATTCCTGGTGTAATAATCTATTGCGATGACTTGTTGATAGCAGCATCCTCTGAGGAGGAACATGATGTTATACTGAATAAAGTTTTTGAGCGTGCAAGAAAATGTAATGTAAAATTTAATAAAAATAAGTTTCAGTTTAAGTTAAGGGAGGTTAGGTATTTTGGTCATATATTCTCCAGGGAAGGTATTAAAATAGATCCTGATAGGATAGAATCAATTGTAAAAATGAAAAGTCCAACAAATAAAAAGGAATTGCAAGTTTTTTTAGGTATGGTTAATTATCTGCGTAAGTTCATTCCTAATTTGGCTGAGATGATGTCACCACTAACAGAATTGTTAAAAAAGAATGTAGGTTGGTTGTGGACGGAAATTCATGAAAAAATATGTAAAGAAATTAAAGAATTTATTACCAAAGCTCCAGTTCTTCAAAACTTTAATAGTAATTTACCAGTAGTGATACAATGTGATGCATCCAAGGATGGTCTGGGTGGTTGTTTGCTACAGAATGGAAAGCCAGTAAGTTTTATTTCTAGAAATCTAACACCAGCGGAACAACGATTTTCACAAATTGAAAAGGAGTTGCTAAGTGTAGTCTGGGCTACCAAAAAGTTTCATTACTTTATCTATGGTACTAAATGTATAGTTTTAAATGATCACAAGCCACTGGAGACATTATTAAGGAAAAGTATTCATGAGATTCCATCACCAAGACTACAAAGACTAAAACTCAAACTATTGAAGTATGACCTAGAGTATAAGTATTTAAAAGGAAAATTTATGTTCATATCTGATTTACTTTCGAGATCATACTTATCAAACTCAAACGTTGATGAGTCATATATGTATGAGGTTATTCATTGTATAGGGTTATCTCAGTACCTGCAGTGTTCAGAAGAACAAAAAATACAATTAATTACTGAAACTGAAAAAGATGAAGAATTGTTACAAGTAATAAAATATACAAAAGAAGGGTGGCCAGAAAATATAAAAAATGTTCCAGATTCACTATGTTATTATTATAAATTTAGAACAGATATCACGGTTGATGAAAATTTAGTATTTAAGAATCATAGAATAATAGTACCTAAGAGTCTTAGATTGTTGTACATGAAGATTTTGCATGAAGGTCATATAGGAATGACAAAAATGAAACAACTAGCCAGAGAATTGTATTATTGGCCTAAGATGGATACACATCTTGATAAGTATGTTAGAGAATGTTGTATATGTCAAACGTATCAAAACAATAATATAAAAGAACCTTTGTTAATACACAATGTGCCTGAATTACCATTTTCAAAGTTGGGAATAGACATCATGGATTTCAGAAAAAACAGCTACTTGGTAATTTACGACTATTATTCCAAATGGTTGGAAATTAAATTAATACACAACAAGACTGCTAATAGTGTAATAAATGTATTATTAGATTTATTTTGTAATTTTGGGGTGCCCTCAGAAATAGTCTCAGACCATGTACCATTTGATTCAAAAGAGTGTAGACATTTTTCACATGAATGGAATTTCAAATTTACTTACTCTAGTCCGAAATACCCCCAGTCAAATGGAATGGCAGAGCGAGCGGTGCAGATAGCTAAGAAAATTTTGTTTAAATGTAGGGATGATAATATAGATTATAGAATTGCTTTATTACAGTATAGAAATACACCTGTTGCGGGTACAAAATTTTCCCCAGCACAATTGTTAATGAACAGGAATTTAAAAACAAAACTACCAGTAACATGTCAATATTTAAAACCAACATTGAATGACAATGTAAAGACTGAAATGCAAAAATCGATAAATAGGAATGTAAGAAATTATAATGTTAAAACTAAAAATAAATCAGAATTTGTAGTAGGACAAAATGTTTGGTTTAAGAAAGATGTTAATGATAGAAAGTGGTTACCAGGCACTATAATAAGGAAAAATAACTTTAGATCTTACAATGTAGTGGATAAAGATGGTGTGAGCTATTGTAGAACATCATACCACATTCGTGGTTAATTTGGTGACTCTCCAGGTATGGTGTGGGGTTTCGGAGATTCCTCAAACCTCAAACTGATTTAAGTTGTTATTATAATTTATATAATAATATTAGGACATTAGATTGTCAACAAATAAGTTAGCTGGATAAGAGAAGTTTAATTTAGTTGTACTTTGGTATGTAATAAAAAATAAATTTAGTTTTAAGATCAAAATTGTCATGGTATTAAAGGCCCATTTATAAGTAGGTTGATATAACAACCTACTAGCATTATTGCTCTGTAAAATGAATTAGCTCATAAGTTTGTAGTTCAGTATGTTTCAGGATAACAATGGTAGTTAATTTTTTTTTTTCCTTTTTTGTTGTAGAGAAGGATGGAGGTAATAGACTAAACCTAACATTTTTAATTTCTGTAATCAATTTCAAATTTATTTTCACTTTAAAAGAGGGAGATGTAATAGAGATAAACTAGGGCAACACCAGCTCCCGCCAACATGACAGGAGCTGTCACTTGTCACTAGCAGAGAGAAGAGGCATTCGGTTTTCATGTTTATGCTAAGAACCTTATTAAGTAATAAAACACATAAAAGTATTTAATCGTCGTTTATTTAATCCATCACTACAATACACTTTCCCTCCAGGTGGCATTACAAAATTCCACCCTGTATATTTGTTTGTTTTATTATTTGGCAAGTAACATCTCAAAATCTTATCGGTTTGGCTCCGTGATACAGCGGACATTCGTCCCCCAGTCTTGCCCTGGTTGGGCCCTGGGGCTGGTACGAAACATAATTATAACAGGCTGCTTAATTAGCTCTGACGTCTGAGGACGATATCCTCTCACGAAAAGGAGGTATTATCTTAATTGTAGCAATTTTTGTACTCAATACATGAACAGAATACAAGGGCAAAACTGTTTACACGCACGTTGTGAAATTCGACAAATTGAGCTATACAAATTAGTATACAATGTAAAACTAGCTTCACCCCCCTTGCTGGACTCCTATATTGATAGTAGCGTGATGTTATACAGGGTGCAATTGAATTCGTGGGCATTATTTTAAACCAAGACACTACTCATGATACTAATTGCATTACGCAAATCAAAAATGTTATAAATGCAAGTTATTTGATGTTTGTTTACTTTTCGTAAAGCGCTGTACTGCGCTCGAGATTTTGATACTTGAAAACTTATTGGGGTTTATGATGTATTTTTTTATTACTTTTAGTGTTTTCTTGCATTAATTAGCCTTTTGATATGTATTTATTATGACTTACTACATTTTTAGAGTTTTCCATACTTGCATTAATAATATTTTTGATTTGCTTACTATTAGGCCTAATGCAATTAGTATCATGAGTAGTGCCTTAGTTTGAAATAATGCCCACGACTTCAATTGCACCCTGTATAGCCTATAGTCTTCCTAGGTAAGGACTATCCAACACAATAGGTGATATTTTCAATTCGAACCATTAGTTCCTAAGTTAAGCGCGTTCGGGGTGCTAAGACAGGAAACCTCCACATGCGCCCATGGACTGGAGTTCCCTCTCGGATACGTCCGGGGGGAAGACCAGTTTTTCTAGCCGGTGCACCCTGGGATGCGGGCAAAAACTATTCCTTAGGCACTGTATACCTAAGGGGTCTTTTTGCCCGTATGCGAATAGCCTGTCGGGTGGACGCTCCAACGCGTGTCCCTCTGAATAGCAGAGGGCACATCGGCGGAGCGGGCTTGCGGACGGTGAGTGATGGGTAGCTCGCCGTCCGACCAAGGACCAAGCCCGGGTCGGTGGCGCGTCGTGTTTCACGCATCACCGACGGGGCCCCTTATGGGGCCAAATGCCTGCTGGGGTCGCGGAATTTTTTTAATCCAGGATACCGTGGCCCCGGAACGTAAAGGGCATCCGAAGGAACACGGGTGGATTTTAGTCAGTAAGAGTCTGACAGTCCCTTCCGCCCCACCCAGGGCGGGAGGGACTGGGAGGGATTCGATAATTTTGCCACCCAAAAAAAAAAAGTTAAGCGCGTTTAACCAACTTAGTTTTTTCAATTTCCTTAGTAGGTATAGATAATCTGTTGTTGTAACGATGTTCTTCAAAAACATTTGTTGATCATTAAATATTTTATTTTATTCGTAGCGCAGAGGCGGGTTCGATTCCCGCACGGAGCAAATAATTATAATAATATATAACTAGAGACACGCCCCGGCTCCGCTCGTTGCAATCTCTACTATATTATGCATGTTATATTATACCAAATTTATTTATTGATTTAATGAGTTATTCAATATTTTTAAATTTGGTAATTAACGTTTTCATTTGTATGGCCAGGGCCACCCCAAGACAATCAGTGTAGGTGTAGTCGAACATGCAGTCGATTCAAATCTCAATCTCGACTTCGTTCAAGAGTGCCAATTTTCTGAATATTGGAATTGAAACTGAATCGAATTGGAATACGATCGAAATTGGGATTGATTTCAAGAGTAAGGCCCCTGGTTTTAAGACGTTGTAATACCTCCCCTGACTACAATAAAAAGTTTGGTTTCATTTTCAACTGTGAAATTTTTGATAGTGGTACCTACGCATATTGAGGGGAAGCAGCAATAGCATTCTGAAGGTGTTTGCAGGAAGGCTAGAAGGGCCTACAATTGACAGATTTATCAAGCTGCATGTCAGAAATGGGACTTGATAAATCTTCCTATAATCTTGGCTTTATTTTGTGTTGTATTTGTGTATTATTTTATTTTTGTACTCGTGTGCTACTACTAACATAGTTTTTAAGTTTGTACTGATTACTAACACGATATGGGCCGTCGACGCCTGAAGATAAACAATTTTTATTTTTTATTATTTATTGATAAGGTTTTAATTTATTTCCTTTTTTGAACAAGTCAAAGTTAGTAGTAAAAAATATATTTAATTGAAAAAAATGGTTAGTAGCTCCTCATCTCATCACATAGGTATTACAAGAAGTAACTATAAATTTTTAAAAATTTAACTTTTTATTTCAATTAAAATTTTATTAACGGTGCCGTATTCATCTAAGGCGATCAATTAAGGCGTTCATAAGTTATTGTGCATATTTTTTAGGCAATCGTATAAAAAACACTATTATTTCCACCCATCTATACAAAAAAGAAGATCTCACCACATTAAAAAAAGAAGTTTTTTTGACAAATATCATTTTTTAACCTCTAAATCCATCCATCCATTTGAAGTCAATAAATGGCAAACACTCACCGATATAATAATATGGTCACTGTCACTAAATCAGCGCGTCCGTCGAGCACTATAGTACGACTGTGCGCAAAGTTATTACTACGTATAAGCACGGTAATAACAGTATTGGGACTCCCTACAAACGGACGAAACGCGAGCTATACCTACGCGCCTCGATGTCGGGGCGCGCTCGAGGCGCAGACAGTCACGGCCGTACCGTAGTGATGAACGGACGGTGCGTTGTTTTTTTTTAGCAAATATGACAAGTAGAAAATATTGTGCTGTGTTTGGGTGTTTAACGTCAACAATAACGCATCCAGACATAAGTTTTTTTAAATTACCTGCAACCTCTGAAAGGTGAGTACTAACTATAAAATAATTTTACTTACTAGTAGCTAGTAGCCGTGCTAGTAGGTAGGTACATAATGTGTGACTTTTTAATGGTTATGTATTTTTCTTTATCTCACGAAAAAAAGGGTATTTGGGTTAATAAATACAGTAAAATGAATAAAGTAAAGGAAAGTTACTGAGGCAAGTTAAATAGTTAAGTTATAGGCGGTTCTGAATGAATCATGATACGGTAGGTACTTACTCTTGTGTTAAAACTCCAGTGCATGTGTGTTTTGTTAGTTTGTATTATTCAAAGTAAAGTCATGGTGTAACGGCGCGGTGGGATTGTCGGCGGGCACGGAAATGAAGCAGTGAGCTTCATTTACCTACGGTACGGTGTACAATCAACGTATATTCAGTGTACTACATAAACTTTAACACAGTCATGAATCCTGGAACGTAAGAGTACATAGTACGCTCCGTGTTTGAGTGTGCGCACTCGGTTGCATTAGGCCGACTGCCTTCGTCGTCGTCGTGTGGAGCGGTTGACGCGAATCCACACGACGACGTAATCAGACCCTTGTTATATCGTCACGGGTGCGTTTTACGTAACGGCGCTACAGTAATATTTGTTTATTATCTGTGTTTTGTGTATGAATAATACTAGAAAAACCGGCCAAGTGCGTGTCGGGCCACGCACAGTGTAGGGTTCCGTAGTTGCCCATCAAAATACTTATGCGAACTAACTTAAACTGAGTCGCTGAATTTAATTTTAAAAAGAAGAAAGCTTTTTATTAGAATGTGAGAAGCTTTTTATTAGAATGCGAGTTTATAATACTTTAAAATTCAATAATAAAGCATTTCGTACGAGTCAGTCAAGGCGCAAATATTTTTCGGTCGCAAATTTATAAGCACAATTTGTTTTTCAAACAAACATTTGTTTTTAAATTAAATCTATTAATAAAAAACAACACGCATTTTTATTGAACACTTCCTTTTCAATATACAAAGTATTTTATTTGTTTACTTAAATATAAGAAAAGTATATTTACAATCACAACACTAAATAGAAACAGAAAGTAGGCAAATGTAATTAAAATGCTGGAGACGGGCGTCGGACAGCCCTAACGCATGTTTACGTACCGCGCGGCTGTAGGTATTTATTTCTATCATGCGGCCGAGAGCCACTACTGTAGATATTTATACTGTGGTATAAGTGCGCAAGCGCATTGTAACATAACTCGCTACTCATACGTCAGTGTGGATGTCTGTGTGTTTGTGAATTATTTTGTATGGGAAAAAGAGCCGTTCCACTGTTTTAAACCAATTAAAAAAAATGTGTTTTTTTTTTATTAACCATTTTATTAAAATTAAGTGACAGTTTTGGCCTTGGTAACTAAAATCATTTTTAACCGACTTCAAAAAGGAGGTTTGGAGAAGAACGGATGAGTCGGAGGCAAAAAGTCAATGAAATAAAAAACAAGGGCTTGCTTTTTTGCGCAAACTGGTAAGTGATGAAATTTTTCATCAACTCTTACAAATAAAAGAATTCTACTCCTCTATTTAACTAAGTTGTTTCATGTCAAGTGAAAAAATATTACATTTCCAAGAATTAATTTACAATTGCAAATTAATTTTTAAATGTAAGTTTTAAAAAAATATTTTGAAACTTAAATAATAATTGTACCTACGCCTCTGGGCAAAACATGAAGGATCTACCTATTTATAACATCTCACACTATAATGTAACTTGACCTATATGTTCACAAAAAAAGCTTTCTGATTTAAAAAAAAAAACTATTATGGTCATTTGCCATTTAGCAAATTACGCTTTTTGAGAATTTGCCATTATGAGAATGAGGCTTTTAGAGAATTTGCCATTTTGAGAACTTGTTCTTGCGACTAGGTTGTCATTTTGCGAATTAGGCTTATTGCGCCTAAACCATAATAATTAAAGAGATATATTCGTAATAGACTGCTGAGAAAGCGTTTCTTTTTTTTGGGCATTTCTACTAATGAGTGTTATGTTAAATTACTTTATTAAAATAATTAGGCAATTAAAAACATAAAACGAAAAAAAATTACTTACAATTATTTGGTTTCTAGAACGTAAGAAATATGGTAAACTAACCGTATAGGCGTATAATAATTATACCTATAGGTGCAACACTTATAATAAGTGATAATTATTTTGTTGCGGAGTTAAGTATTTGAAGAAATTACTGCGATTATTAAAAAAAAAATAGCGCCTCTTATCCCTCTTGTGTACGAACAAGGTAGGTACTCACTTTTGCAATCAAATAAATGTCAAAGTTCCCGTGAAGTAGGTACATACAGGTACAAGTCTGAATGAATCCCTCTACCCTGGGTGGGAGGACTCATTCGATGATGATATACCACGTCAAAAAAAACCTACGTCATTATATGCCTATTGCCTATTATATTCTTGTCACGTCCTTCACTTGTCCAAATAGTCTAGCCAGTGCCGGATAAAGCCGGTGCGGGGCCCGTAGCAAATGTAACCATGGGGCCCTAGAGTTACATTGCCTTTTTTTTCAGCGGTAAATCCACGGTGTCCTTCAATAGCCCTTAACGTTCCGGGGTCACGGTAATGAGATAAGTCTCGCGACCCCCGCAGGCTTAGGCCCTCTGCTGACACTCTTTGAGGCGCGCGTGGAACACAACACGCCGTCGACCCCTGGTCCATGGTCGGACAGCGAGTCGCCCATTACTCACCACCCACGTGCCCGCGCCTACGGTGGCCGGAGATCGTCTGCCGACGTCCGTCACTGCAGCTGGGGTGAAGGGAGGATGCTGTCCTCTCCCTCATGCGGCCCGCCTCCTACTTCGCGAGCATGACTGTTTCGCAGAAGGAGGCTACCGCTTCCCACTCCGTCTCGCCCCGAAGCATGGCCTCGACGAATACCGGGCGCGAGAGGTCTCCGCCTATCGCCGCCGTGAGGACACGGCGGTGTTTTCCAAGCGGGGCAGTCCTGCACTGTATGCTCTACCGTGTCCTCTGGGCGATCCTCGCAGTGGTGACACCCAGGCGTTTCCTCCCCATTATCAGACACAGGTACCTCCGGAAACTTCATGCGGTAGGTAAGGACGCCGTGACGCCTATCCAATCACTCCTCAAAAAGGGGTCTTACCGCCGCGATTGTGGCGGGCCCGGACCTGGGTTGCGACAGTCGTTCCCTCCATACTGCCCTGAGATCGCCCTTGAGCTCTTCCCGGCGTGCCTTCACTTCTCGAAGCAGGGGTTACACCCCGGCGCTACGCCACCACGCGCCACTCATAGCCGCGATGGAGGGCAATCGCCTCCAAATCCCAAGGCAGCAATCCGGCAAGGAGGTTGGCCGATTCGCTGGCGATCGTGCGATATCCCCGGATCATCCGGATAGCCATGACCCCCTGGCGACCAGCTTTAGTGGTCGCGTCCGGATGCTAATCTGGGCCCCGTAGAGGGCCATGGACCGCACGACGCCGGCCTATATCCTCCTTGCATGAGGCGTTTGGCCCACTGAGATTGGGCAGGAGTAGCCTGAGGGCGGCCGCTGGAGGCTTTGGGGCAAAACTCTCAATACGAAATGCCTCCATGTGGATTGCATTGCTTCGATATAGCCATGTAATGATTTCTACAGAGCGTATCCTGTTTTAAGGTCTTGAGGAGACGACTGTAACGAGGCGATAGTAGTGACAGTGTGGCCAATCGCTCACTTTAAGAATAGCCAAGGTGTATTACATATTTGTGATTTTTTTTTGGGCACAGGCGCGGGGCCCCCAGAAGCGCGGGGCCCGTAGCATTTGCTGCCTCCTGCTATATGGCTAATCCGGCACTGAGTCTAGCGGACATATTTATGGTACATCTCAAGGTTGACGCATTAGATCCTTATTCAACTAAAGTGTCGTTGCGTCTTCTTTTGTTATAAATTTTTCCCTAACAACAAAGCAAAGAGCAACAATTGTATTCCCATTTGAGAACCTCTATAATTAATATTTAGACGTGTTGCTCAATTGAAAACGAAAGAGAGAGATTGCTAATCCTTTGAAATGGAATAGATATTGTTACGAGCTGACTAAAAAACAAATTATCTTTATCTTCACACAAATCACGCACTACTCAAACTTTTCACCATAAAAACACATGACTAAAACACACACTTGAACACACTAAAAAGTTTTTCACTTTCGAGTCACCTGGATCGTAGTCAAAACCAGACTATGCCTATCGGCACCCTATTTATTATTATTATTATTCATTTATTTCGGACCGTGATCCATTGATAAATTGTTAGTAATACACATAAATCTATGTTAGTATCATTACATAAAATTAACAATAAATAAATAATGTCAAATTAATAAAACAATTAAGTACATAAATTTCATGGATAAAATAATCAAAATATGAAAAAAATATGACAAAATCGAGGTCAGTTCAGATAGCGCAGATCATTGTAGCCACTGCTGTGTAACCGGGTCCAGTACCTCAGGAATGGGCATTCTGGTTTATCCACAATAACCCTCAGGACGCCATTCACGCTCCCCCGCATCCTATGCATCAGGGATGCTGTCCTCTATACTCCGGCTGGACCCGCTGGATGTTTCTAGAAGATGGTCGAAAATTCTGGAAACATCTATGAACTTTTACTCAGTCCCATACCTTCTGGAACATTCCTGACACGTCTCGAACCATCTAGATCAGAGGAGAAATTTATCGAAACTTCCAGTACAATCTTCAGTAGAATTATCGAGAACTTTGTTTTTATAATATACCTATGTGAGATGGGTTTGCTCTTGACCTTAGTCTAGGTCAGGAATGACTAAGACAAGGTCGACGATGGAGCGAGCTTACCCAGAAGAAGCCTGTTCACTCTAACTTTGAAGAGATTAGGGTTGTCTTCGAGAAGCTTATAGATTGGTCTCGTAATTCGATCGACGTATTTAGTGCATTTGTCAGAGGATGTAATTTTGTCGGAGTAACTGCAAAGTTAAAATCCCTGGGATCGCAACCCTTGTCCCTTTTCCCATCTTGGAAAAAGTGGTACAGAAAGTATTTATTTGGCAAATTGTTGGCCGCATTGACAATTTACTTTTTTTGTTGCATATTAAATTCTATAAAAAAATATATGTATAGTTTTAGTTCCTTTGACAACAACCCTACGACTATGCCTCTTCTTTTACGTACGATGGTATGGCTACCGCTAGTGTCAGGATTAATTATGATCATCACCGTACACGTTTGTGTACAGGTTCCTGTGGACGACTCCTTCTGGATTCATTGGGAGGGAACGCCCAGATGTCACCACTGCGTGGACAGCCTGGTGAACACGATGGAAACTCGTTGAAAAATGCACCTTTTGAGGACCATCCGACATTTTTTCACGGAGGTGAAAGGAACGAGATGGTTTTCGGTCAATGAGAGTCAATCAATCGTGATAAGGCCCCTGTAAAGTATAAACAATGCTTACGGGTAAAATTACTAGTCTTTCACTTTTATAACTTCGTTCACTGCCTAGTACCTACGTAACCTTTATGATAGCAAATTAAATTATAAAAGTAATCAGTCAAGAGAAACGAAAGTGCCTATTGTTGATTTAGACTAGACTTTATTCATAGTTTTGTTCGTTTTAAGATTTTTTTTTTAAACATTGCCCCACACTAGGAATTTCTCTTGTATCGTGGGTTCCTGTAAAAATATTTAAACTCACATACACAAACTCCTAGACTCGGGAACAAGTACTTGTAGATCATAAAAAAATAAATTTAGATCCGACCGGGAATTGAAGCCGCGACATGACACGCAGCGAGCAATAAATCGCTTAATTATCTTTTGCGGCATAAATTGCCGTACAATTTGTCCCTATGGGAGCACCTTCAGTTTGCTAAAAGCTTTTTAAGCTCGACATTGTCGACTTGGTACTGAGCTTGATTGGACGGCGAGCTACCCATTACTCGTCGCCCGCAAGCCCTCACCTTTGTTGGACGGAGATCACGTCGCTATCCCCGACATCCTGAATCATCATCTATTTATAATGTTTGTATATATATGAATGTATATATATGAATGAATTTTGTGTGTAAATAGTGCACCACAGACTACCTACAGTACTGTTTCTCCCTTCTTTTCAAATCCATCCAAAGGTTGTCTTGAAAAAATCGCTTTTAGCGATAAGACCGCCCATTGTGTCACCCTATGTATAAGATACTCTATAAAATCTCTACTAAAGTGTATTCTATTCTATTCTATCCCGGGCGTCTGTCGGCTAGGGCCCGAGAAGGAGGATTGCCTCTCCCCAAGGGATCTACCTCCTCCTTTACTGAAGGAGAACCTTAGGACGTAGAATACTTTTTATTCCAGTAATACTTTACCGCAGAATAAATATCGGTAACCACGCAGTCGAAACAATGCACAAAAGCGCATAAACAAATAAAAAACACATTAAACTTCATTTATTAAAATTCGAATTAACATTAATTATTAAGTAATGTACATGAGGTCTACAATTAAAAATACTAAGCCGGATATTTTGAACAAAACAACAATTTTTTTTGTGCCATGTCACGTTTCAAAAGTGCATAATCAATTTCAAAAACATTCATAATGAATCAATTCTGAAGTAGGTATGACCTATAGAACAAAAAAGTTTAATAAAGCTATAATTTTGGCGGATCGTATAAAACTGGGGCCATACTAACGGGAAATTACGTGAATAGGCTATTTTTCTCTTTTATTGCTTAAAAATAATAATTATGTAGTCTGAAAGATAGATTATTTAAAAATATTTGAGATGTATCGTTTCTTATGAACAAAATTTGACGAAGATCCAACGCTTCTAAAAATCACAAAACGTCACTCGGTCGATATAATTCTCGTTTATGACTGGCCTGTTGGTCTAGTGGTTAGTGACCCTGACTGCTATGCCGGAGGTCGTGGGTTCGATTCCCACCCAGGACAAATGTTTGTGTGATGAGCACGATCATTTGTTCTGTGTCTGGGTGTAATTTATCTATAATATGTATGTATTTAGAAATATATAAGTATGTTTATCAGTTGTCTAGTACCCATAACACAAGCTCTGCTTAGCTTGGGACTAGATGGCGTTGTGTGATAGTTGTGGAATATTATTATTATTATTATTATTAATTTTACAGGCGTTATGACGTCACAAGCCCCCACTCCCGAATTTCGATGCGTTTTATTTTTGTCAATATTCATCTTTGATCATTAAAACGTCAGACCTCACCAAAAGAAAGACCAAATCAGAGTCACGGAACGTTTATAGAGCATTTAAAATTTATTATCATCAGAATTGACGGAATTTCCCATTTCTGTTTCCCCTTAGTGTGGCCCTCATAAAGAAAACAAAAAAAAAATACAGTCGAATTCAGAACCTCCTCCTTTTTGAATCGGTTCAAAATACGATGCGTGCCCTTACGCAGAAGACGCCGCGAAGGGTCCGCGTCTTAACTCCCATAATTTAAATGTTCGAAACAAATAATTAAGTACTAAACAATAATATTAAAATGAAGACGCTATTTTTACTTTGACACTTGTTGAACAAAATTGTACTTACTTAAAAACTAGGTATAAAACATAATACATTTATTATAGTGCCTATTTTCAGGAACACTAAGCGAAATCTAAACTAATGCATAAATAAAGTACGAAAGGTATATTAAAATGAAGCTCTGCCCCAGGAGCACTCAGAATGCAGATATCTATACTATATATTCAAATATCTACATTATTTGACTGCAGATTGGACTGCTGCGCGGTTCTGATACCCGCACGGGGAAATTATTTGTATGATCTACAAGTAGTTGTGTATGCAATTTTCTATGTTTGTAAAAGAACCCACGATGGAGAAATTCCTAGAGCGGCACAACCTCAAATAAAGCTCGTAAAAAGTCTAACAACGCTCGGGTTCAAAAGTTGATGGGCATTTTCTTCTTAATTATACTTTGTTTTCCAAAATAAAATTCATCACAAGAATTTAGGCATAATTATTTTTAACGGTTATTTTAAAATATCTAGATTGAATGTTATATTAAACAACGTATTATCACAAAAATTTGGGCATTAATCTATGTGACGCCTAATGTTAATGGAAAAGGGCTTAAAGTATCAACATTTTGACTTGATTTGATTACAATTTATTATTAATAGGCACAGTTTACATAATAGCCTTATTTGTAATAACAAGTTATTATTTATTTAAATTAATTAATATTTACGCACTTATCAAGGAATATAGCATATTCAAGTAATAGTAGGTGATGTAGGATATTAATAATCCCACCATGATTTGTACTGCTTTGTCCAGGTAGTATAATCTGTGAACAAACAAAATGGTTAATCTAACTAACGGATAAATAGATGTTTTTTACTCTTCCACAAAAAAACTCAAACGGTTTTAGTCAACATTTGGTTCGCAGATACTCAGTAAATGTATATGTAGTATAGTATAGTAAATGTAGTTTATAACCTGGATTTAGGTTTTTTTATCGTGGTAAAATCATCAAATGAGTCCTCCCACCCAGGGCAGGGCGGGAGGGACTGTCAGACTCGTACTGACTAAAATCCACGGTGTCCTTCAATAACCCTTTAACCTGGATTTACGCATAGGGTTAATATAACACTGGGATAAAAGGTATTCATTAATTTTTATTTGCATTTGACCACTATCTCTCCTCATAGTAAGCGAGAATGTGGTTGATTGTGAAACAATCTTGCCTAGTAGTAACCCCAAGAACGAATACAAGAGTAAAGACCCCAAAGTTGTAGCTATCAGGACAGTCTATAACCAAACTCCGTATCCAATATATGCCGATGCAAAGAAAACCTGTTCAAGTGGAGTTCATTGGGGACTCTACGATGACTCTGCTCTGGAGTATAAATATGGTGCTACTCTACAAACGATGAGGCAGTTAATAGCGTGCTGTCGCACACACGCATTGGTAATAGGAGCTGATGGACTCTTTTGAGGGAGCTCGACTCAATTTGGATTGTCGACACGCTAAGAAGATTAGGAAACAAAGACTTCAGGATTTAATTTCACTACACTTACTGTCTCTGTAGCCTCCTGGCTGCGGGGAGGGTCGAGGGGTCCTCTTTGCAGCAGTACTCCCGAGCGCCCTTGATGTAGTTCCTGATGTACATGCTCCAGTTCATGTCCTGGAAGTGTAAGGTAAATTAGACTTTACCTCAACGAATTACGGATTCTTTGGGAGAAATTAGACGTTATCTGAAGGAGTTAAGGATCTTTCAGGGTAGATGCTGAAGTGCAAGCGAGTTAGGGGTTACAGTCGTAATGGTCTAACCCAGTAAAACACCTCTGTATCGTTGGTATGTTTACAAACATTCAGAATTGCATAGACTAACTGCCGAACCAAAACTCTCTGTAATTTATGTCATAACCACTGCCCTCAAAACGGCGAAGGAAAACATCGTGAGGAAACCGTTAGGTCCTAGAACCAAAAATTAAAAGACATGTCATAATTATCTACCATCACACATCACATGCATAGCCCACTCTCTCACACAGAGAAAAGGCCTGTGTCTTAGCAGTGGGAACATTATAGTCTGATTATGTTACAAGGTGTTATTCCTACCTTCATATCCGTATAGAAGGTCTCATTATCTTTCTCAGAGATCCTGTTCTGCAACGCCACAAAGTTGTCATTCTTAAAGTGCCACTCCTTGGTCGTGTAATACTGTAGGACTTCCAAGCCGTAGTTGATGCGTTTTTGAATCTTAATCATGCTGGAATAGAGGAGGTTGTCGGTTAGCTAGATCTTGAGGAGTCAAGGGTTTACAACTCGCCTCAAATTCACGAGGTTATGGGTGCAAATTCGGGCAAGTGTTAATGTGTCTTTTTGTTCACGAAGTGGGGAAGCTATCTTCTTATATAATTGATGAAACCCGCCGTACTTTCTAAGTTTATCTTGGACATCACTGACATTGGTGACGGAAAACACCGTGAAGAAACCTACTGGGCTTATAAGTCCAAGGCCATGTCGGAGGCCTGTGATGATTCCAGAAGTGGCTTAGTTAACTCTGGACACTAGAGGATGGTGAAATCCTCATACAAAAAAGAAAGAAAGAATAGTCATTATATCGAAGCTTACAGGCTAATTAAAGAGTTTGGGGTGGGATCCATCTCCTACCGGTCCACCTCGGGCAACGGTATCATAGGCTACCTGTGGCAGCAGTATTTTAATTTTATTTTTATTTTTATTTTAATTTTGTCTATGACAATTCAAAAGTGCCTGTAACTGGCCTACTTGAAATAAACGATTTGATTTTGATTTTGCAGTGCTAGGTTACACCAGAGCCAGATCACCAGACAGAGTCCGACGCAAACAGTATCTGATCTGACTGATCATTAACTTACAAAGTCTTCTTCCCCATGAGAAACATGAGCAGGTCCACGAAGTAGGCAGGCAGCAGGTGTGTGAAGAACAGAGCCAGCTGGTGCGCCAGCCGCGAGCTCTTGGGTGAGCCACCAGGATACCACAGACACACTGTGAATGGGAACTCCTGGACGTGGATACGACCTGTGGAAGATGGGAGTTAGTTTGATTGATTTCAGGGGAGATGATGTTTTGACTTTGGGATTTGAAACCTTCTGTAAACCAGTACTAGATACTAAGACAGAAAGCGTAGTGTAGAATGTAGAAAGTTTTCTATCGTCCTAAGCATAGTGATGTTTAGGTAAATGTGGAAAAAAAAGATGTTTCTAATTTCTGGTCTGTATAGCAATCTTTGAAAGACGCCGGGAGGCGTCGCCAGTGGCGAATTCACGTACTTCCAAGTTATTACTGTCTTATTCGAGCCCCCCGCCGCACTATTAACTGCCAGGATTAAAATCGTGAACGAATTGTAATAAGGTCTCTGTGAGGACACGGCGGTACTCCCCTCAAGCAGAGCAGGGTCTGTAGTAGAGATGCGCAAAATGTGTCAGTAAAAAGAAAATGAATGAAGTATATATATCTTTTCACTTGATGAAGTAGTTCATTCATTCATTCAGTACTTCATTTAGTCCAACAAATCAGAACGAGTTCTTGAATGAGATGATTCGCTGAACTAGTTCATTGGACTAGTTCACTGGACTAGTTCACTGAATTAGTTCACTGGACTAGTTCATTGGACTAGTTCACTGAACTAGTGATTTAGAGAAATGATGCATTTCACTAAATCACTAGTTCAGTTTTATACGAATATCGATATTCCTTCAAACTTTAATACGAATATGGTCTTTACGGGAAATGGACCTACCGTTTCCCGTAAAGACTATATTCCTATTACAATAAAGTTCATACTTATTAGGGTGAATAGAGTAACTAAGCGAAAAGAAACACTGAACTAAAGACACATTTGAATGGCCAGTGAATGAATGAAAAGTTCATTTTGGGAAATGAACTAGTTCATTTACTTCAATCGTTCGCGAACTACCCATGTCTAGTCTGTAGCCATGCTACAAACGATAAACGCAAACGCTCAGTAGGGTGTAATAGATTTTCAACTCTTTGTGCTTGGTAATAAAGTTGAAGATCTAGTGAAAATTGCATAGCGTTTTCGTTCTTTCCAATCGCTAACGCTTAGAAATCTTTGATAGATTTTCAACTTTAGGCTCTGGGGTATAAAGTTGAAAATCTATTGTGGAGTACCGAGCGTTTACGATTATCGTTTGCGACTTGGCTAGGAGGGCAGAGCTCATTTTTGCTAAATCCTCCAATCCGGTACCTGCATGGTACACTAGTGCAATATGTACCTATGGGCCTACTACTTTTCACAGGAAGGATGATTGATGCTTTAGCATTAAGAAATTACATACTGTTTATGGGTAGATTAATTGGTATAAAACTTACCCATATCCAAGGCTTGTCCCCATGTTATCGGGTTAATTTCAGACTGAGTGATGTTGCAGATGCTGATCTGTTTCGGCCTGGAATTCAACAAAATAAGTAAAAATTCAGGGTTTTACATAAGGCGATTCTCACACTGCCCCGCATGATGCAGCGTAGCGCGTGGATGTTAACACAGTCTAACACACAGAAAATGCATCCACGCGCGTTCATGCGGATGCGGTGCGTGTTTTCCATACAAACGGAGACACGCATCCACGCGCTACGCTGCATCATGCGGGGCAGTGTGAGAATCGCCTAACTGCAACGTATTTGTTACTATAATACAAGACTGGTCGTCGATTCAGGCCAAGATGATCAGACTGCCAGCTACCTATTACTCGCCATCCAGAAGCCCGCGTCTATTGTAGCCATAAATCGCGTATATTGATGCTCGGGCGTCTCCTACAGGGAATGGAATGTCCTCTCTCTCAAGCATTCCGCCCCCTCCTTTCGCTAGCATGACTGCTTCGCGGAAGTAGGCGACCGCTTCCCACTCCGTCTCGCCCCGCAGCATGGCCTTGAGCAATGCCGGGCGCGAGAGGTCTCCGCCTATCGCTGGCGTGAGGACACAGCGGTGCTCTACCCAAGCGGGGCAGAAAAAAACTCCATCTGGTACGTGTTTGTGTTGTTAAGAAAATCCTGCAGCGAATCTGTGGGACCCTGCATGACGGAAGACTGATTCAGTCTTTCTTTGAAGACGGAATCTTTTATTCTATTAGTATAGATATGTGACTTACTTCTCCATTCCGGTGAGATATCCCAGGATGATGCAGGCGTTTACCGCGACGTCTACCGGTACCACATCGGCTGCGTAGTTCTCATTGCAATGCATTGTTCGGATCACACCTGGAACATATGACACCATGCATTGTGTTCCTCAAAATGACTGATAAAGGAGCAAGTTCCTAAGTGCCCACATTTCGGCAATATGGGACCTTGCTTAGATACCCGCGAACCCGTCAGGTTTTTGCCCCCATCTGTTTACAGTGACCAGTGTGCACAGTACCCAAAAAAGAGGTTATCTACGTTGCCCAGGCACAAGGCGTAGACCCTAGAGGGGCGCGGAAATGGCCAGACGAGTACCACAATGTGAGGTTTCACGCAAAGCTCGGCTCAGATTGCGCTATCAGCGCATGATGTCATTTACTGTATGATTAACTTGACATACACTACACACAAGAAGCTACACTTGACTTTGTTTACGTTATGCGCTTGTAGCGCCACTAACGGCTAAAACTCGTAGTGAAACTCCCTATTGGTCAGATCAGGGCGCCGTTAAAGAAGCTCTCGCACTGGACGCATAATAGGCTGGTTACAGCACTGATTAATAACGATTTGACCAACCTTTGCCAGCTCCTACTAGTAGTCCAGTAGGTCCATTGAGGTTGTCCACCCATCCTGGCATAGGCTCCTTGTATGCTGCTGCAACTGTAAATAAAACAGATTATAAGTTAGAAAATCATCATCAGTAGCCAGAGCCCGGAAAATGTCAACTGCCGAGCAAAGGTCTAAAGAAACGAACGAGTTTTACTTGTTTTTTTTTTTTTACCGACTTCAAAAAAAAGGTGCTTATCAATTCGACCCGTATGTATGTAATATTTCCAGAACTGCCCAGTTTTCGAATATTATGTTATTCTATATAAGCGTCTGAACAAATGTGCCAAATTTCATAAGCTGTATGAATGTATGTATGTTTTTATGTTTGTGTTCGCATATCTCCGGAACTACAGGTCCGATTTAAGTAATTCTTTTTTTATTGTACTAGGTATTGTTCAACTTAGGGTAAACTGCAAGTTTCATCAAAATCAGTTTAGTAGTTTTTTAGATATGGATTTTTTATGTAGTGAGGGATTACAAGATTAGTGCACATGACGAAAATTATGTATTTTACAAGAATTTGGGTTGAATATTTAATAAATAAACTAAAAAGGGTAAAATAAAACTTAAAAAAAAAAAGGTTGCACTCCAGGAGTGCCGGTAGAAGTGAAAACTTTTTTGTTACTATGTTTTATTTTTAATTTGAATGACGTCTTACTCATTTTCGATCAGGGTCACGTGACCCTGACGGTCACGTGACCCTGACGGTCACGTGACCCTGACGCGAGTTTTAAATTTTATACCCATTACAGAAAAAGTGTACAACGCCGCTAAAGAAGTTTTCACTTCAAAAACAACAAAAAAGGGTGAAATAACCTAATTAATAACTTCTTTCGGAAGTCGGTGGCTTTATTTTTATTTCATTGATTTTTTGCCACCGACTTCTTTGTTGTTGCTTTTGAAGTCGGTTACTTTTTTTTTTAATTTTTTTTTTATCTTGTAAATGTTCCCCTCATTAGGAATTTCTCTTGTGTCGTGGATGCGTTTACAAACATAGAAACTCAGATACACAAATACACAAACGCCCAGACCCGAAACATCTACTTGTAGATCACACAAAACATTTGCTCCGTGCGGGAATCGAACCAGCGACATGTAGTGCAGCAATCCAATCGCACAGCCACTGCGCTGACCATGCCATTGTTTAAAATACCACTTAGTAGCTATTTGCTCAAAACAATGCAAATGTTCAATTTTTTTTTATTCCTTCTAGCGGCTATCCTTCAATTGGGTGTTTATATAATTATGCTGCCCTTATTGTGTTATCAAGTGGATCAACTATATCGGGCAAATAAAATCGCAGACATGCATGACCTTTTACCAAAGCGACAAAACTGAACTGCGAATTATATCATAAAATTTTTAGTAAAGCCCAAATGGGAAATATTAAGAAAATTCATAACGTATTTAATACTATAGGTACCATTACTACATTTACCACCTCTTATTAGTAAAATAACAAAACACTTTTTTTTGACAAATTTCACGCACATCGACCGAGCGCCACCATGTCAGAAAAATCATATTAGTTCCGCTACTCACCGATAGATGGCCGTGCTATCACGATGGGGAACTTTCCCTCATACTGTGACACGAGATCTTCAGTCAAAGATTTTGTGTAAGCGTATGTGTTCGGCTGAGGCTCGATAATCCTGGAAAATACACAAACAGTATTGTAATTAATTACAGAAATTGTTAGATGTTTAGTAAGGCGGTGAATGGTTCAATTTAGAAAGGAGGTTTTTGTAACCTGAAGTAGGTATTTATCTTATTATCCTTCATTAAATGGATTGGCAGTTACCACGATAAGTACACTAGCTAACTGGTTCATACTATGGTGGTTTTTCTAGGTAAAACTCCAAGGTTCCAATCGACTTTATGATTTTTGTTACGAATAGTCATGTAAGATTTTCACTAAGATAATAAAAGTATCTGAATTTGTGCCTGGTTAATGTTTATGGCATTTATAGGCGGGCTTTTCTCTGTATACGAATCATAGAAAGGAAGGCTGTATCCCAGCGGTAAAACTGTATAAGTTGCTTATGCTACTTCGCTTGCGTGTATATCGAAACTTATGTCATGGAACGCCTTCCTCTTCTTATCGTGTCGATGACAATCTATCGACTCTGCCCAGAATTGGGCCACGAGTTTAGCGCTCTTCGAAACGTCCATCAGCTCCTGTAACGAACAGTCGGCAGGGCACGCAGGGCATGTAATACCAAGACCGTCATGGAACGTTATATGTACCAAGATTAAGTTATTCCGTCACTCAGTGAGGGCCAACAGGCTGATACTATTCTTTTGCAATGCGGGAATACTGCCCAGGCATTGACATAATTCTTACTTGGGCTGCATATGTCCCAGGAGCTCGTCATCCATCCATCCGACGCAGTGCATCACGTGTTCCGGGCGATGCTTGGACGGGTACAGCTTCTCCTCGAACAGTTCCAGCTCACAGCGGCAATATGAGGTGGACACGTGGACGAACGCCTGGAAATAATTTATTTTTTATATGCGTTTGCTCTTCACTCTAGTATAGATCAGAGGTGATAGAGATACAGTCTACGATGGAGTGAGCTTACCCAGAAAAAGACTGTTCACTATAACTTTGAGGTAGCGAGTTCCAGCCTTTTGTTGTGGGCATTGCATTCGTACGCAAATGGAAAAGGAGGTTGGCTGTTATGTTTTCGCGTAGAATTTATTGAGATTAGTTGGCTTTGAACTTCGACAAAGATGGACTAATATTTGAGAGATGACAGAATAATGTGTAAATGTTTAATTAATGCGGTCCAGGTGATAACACACAGTATTCTTTAATACATTTTCAACTTTATGCGCTAGGGTATAAAATTGAAAATCTATTAAAGACGTTTATTTTTCCCAGTTGTCTAGGTAATGTTTCTTACCTCCAAATTCTTGACGCCTTCTGCCAGTTCCAAGACCATCTTAGTCCCCATTGTGTTCATTTTGACAGCATCGCGGAGGAACATGTCAAATCTGAAATGTAATAGTTAATGCCTTTTCAAATAACAGTTCAGTTCGTTCATTCAGTTAGTTCCACAGATTTTTTTTCCTTTCTTAAATTTGCACTTGCAATACACAGGAAAGATTTTAGAGCAGAGTTACAAGTTGTATGAATCAGGATTAGAATCAAGCCAGGCGTATTAAGATGCATACTTTATTTCATCAAGACTACTCTTGAAACGGTGAAGGAAAGCATCGTGAGGAAACCGGCATGAGCGAAGAAATTCACACGTGACATCTACTAATCCGCACTGGACTCGCGTGGTGGATTACAACTCTCTTTCACAGAAAGTAGGCCTGAGTCCCAACAGTGGGAACACGACATCTAGACCAGCAGCTGATCGCTCAGCCACCAATATAATTCTAACCTCTTTGAGCACTAACCTGACGCATGCCGCACAGTGGAAGATCATCTGGGCCTCGTTCTGGATGAGCATGCGGTCCTCGTTCGACATACCCAGGTCTTCAGACAGAATGTCTCCAGGTATCACGTGTAACTTGTCGAAGAGCTTCGGGGACTCGGCTTTCAGCCGGTCGAACACCTGGAAGATTAGATTTTAAATCAGGGGCGTGTCTTTTATTGGTCGTAGAGTGATATTTTATAGCCTAAGGGACTTTACCCATGAATGAACTAATTCATCAAGTGAAAAGATATACTTAATTCATTTTCTTTTTACTGACACATTTTGCGCATCTCTACACGTTGTAATCTACGGGTAAATGAAAAACAAAACACGATCGCCACGACGACGACGTCAAGTCAATCGAATTGCATCATTATTTCTTAGTAGTAAGGTTGATTTTGACTTGTAGTTGGAATTGGTCGAATTGGAATCGAGTCGAGCCATGGGTAAAGTCCCTTAGCCTTCCTTGATAAACGAAGTAACGAATAGAAAAAATAAAACTGAACTAGTAGCTTCTAAGATTAGAGCATTCAATTAAACAAAATCTCCATCTTTATAAGGTAAAGTAGTTTAGTTTGGTGAATGATATAATACACTTTCAAGTTTTCGCAATTCATATCATGATTCTAAAATGGCCCTTTTGATTCCCCTGATTGTCATTTCTGCTATAATTCAGTTAATATCGTCCTCATGACGCACGTGCTTATAATGTTTTTTGAAGTGAAAACTTCTTTAGCGGCGTTGTACACTTTTTCTGTAATGGGTAAAAAATTTAAAACTCGCGTCAGGGTCACGTGACCGTCAGGGTCACGTGACCGTCAGGGTCACGTGACCCTGATCGAAAATGAGTAAGACGTCATTCAAATTAAAAATAAAACATAGTAACAAAAAAGTTTTCACTTCTACCGGCACTCCTGGAGTGCAACCTTTTTTGAAGTGAAAACTTCTTTAGCGGCGTTGTACACTTTTTCTGTAATGGGTAAAAAATTTAAAACTCGCGTCAGGGTCACGTGACCGTCAGGGTCACGTGACCGTCAGGGTCACGTGACCCTGATCGAAAATGAGTAAGACGTCATTCAAATTAAAAATAAAACATAGTAACAAAAAAGTTTTCACTTCTACCGGCACTCCTGGAGTGCAACCTTTTTTTTTTTTTTTTTTTCGTGGTATCATCAAATTAATTCCTCCCACCCAGGGCAGGGCGGAAGGGACTGTCAGACTCGTACTCGTGTCTTTCAATAGCCCTTTACGTTCCAGGGTCACGGTAATGAGCATTAGAATTAAATAATAATTACGTAAATGTAGTAGGTTTTAGTGGTATTTCATTAATACCTATCTGAATGTGAAAATAAATGACTTGATTTTTTGATTTTGAAACAAAAGTCAGACTTCAATTTTAGAAACAGGAGTACAAAAATATTTTTTTTATCAAAATATAATTTATAATGTACTATTGTACCATCACAATTTAATTTTAAATTTCTCATGAAAATCAATCAATCTTTAGTTCTCACTACTCGATAATAGATGGCGCTACTTACCCGAAAACTCAACAAGTCGTCCAATCTCTCCTTACTGCTATGTCCCTTCTTAGGCCTCATGAGTAAATACATCTTCTTGACATCGGGACAGCATCTGAGAAGCTTCTCCACCATCACTTTGCCCATGAAACCTGTCGCTCCGGTGATGAAGAGCGTTTTATCAGCATAGTACTCGGCTATGCTCATAGATGGCGCCATTTTCTGTGGACAAGGAATTTATTTAGTTTTTACATATTGTAGGTAGACGTTTGCACTCCTTATCAGATAAGATAAAGGTTTATATTTATATAGTACTTATTAATACATAAATAAATATGTTTTTATTTAGGTATTTTTTGAAGTGAAAACTTCTTTAGCGGCGTTGTACACTTTTTCTGTAATGGGTAAAAAATTTAAAACTCGCGTCAGGGTCACGTGACCGTCAGGGTCACGTGACCGTCAGGGTCACGTGACCCTGATCGAAAATGAGTAAGACGTCATTCAAATTAAAAATAAAACATAGTAACAAAAAAGTTTTCACTTCTACCGGCACTCCTGGAGTGCAACCTTTTTTTTTGAAGTGAAAACTTCTTTAGCGGCGTTGTACACTTTTTCTGTAATGGGTAAAAAATTTAAAACTCGCGTCAGGGTCACGTGACCGTCAGGGTCACGTGACCGTCAGGGTCACGTGACCCTGATCGAAAATGAGTAAGACGTCATTCAAATTAAAAATAAAACATAGTAACAAAAAAGTTTTCACTTCTACCGGCACTCCTGGAGTGCAACCTTTTTTTTTTTTTTAATTTTACTCTTAAATTATAGGTATCAATCATATTTCTCTTAAATTAAATCAATATTTCGAACGAGACAATGAGTGAGCAAAACTATTTAGTGCGTCATAGATAGAATATTTACAATTAATGATGTTTTTGAAGTGAAAACTTCTTTAGCGGCGTTGTACACTTTTTCTGTAATGGGTAAAAAATTTAAAACTCGCGTCAGGGTCACGTGACCGTCAGGGTCACGTGACCGTCAGGGTCACGTGACCCTGATCGAAAATGAGTAAGACGTCATTCAAATTAAAAATAAAACATAGTAACAAAAAAGTTTTCACTTCTACCGGCACTCCTGGAGTGCAACCTTTTTTTTTTTATTTTTTTTAATGCGTTTTACAATAATATACGCATAAGAACTATCGAACTCCGAAGTTTCGTGACGCCACAACTTAGTATAATTATTATACCATAGCGTAACGTATTGTAAGCATTGTTAACTTCTTGAATTTTCGGGCTATTAAATAACCTAAATTAAATTTAAATCTTGATCTTTTAATATTATGATGTGTTTATCCGTCCTGACGTTGGGTACTGTACTGACGTAGATAATTGAGTGACAAACATACATACATCCATTCATCCAAATGTTGTTTTTTTTTACGTGGTAAAATCATCAAATTAGTCCTGCCACCCAGGGCAGGGCGGGAGGGACTGTCAGACTCGTACTGACTAAAATACACGGTGTCCTTCAATAGCCCCTTACGTTCCGGGGTCACCGTAATTCGTGAGTCCAGCGACCCCGGCAGGCTTTGGCCCTCAAAGGCCCCGTCATAATACTGACACTCTTTGAGGCGCGCGTGGAACACAACGCGCCGTCGCGTCGACCCGGGCATGGTCCATGGTCGGACAGCGAGTCGCCCATTACTCATCCTAATGTTGACTTACCATAACTTATCCACAATTTCACAATTCTATAATAGATCTTAACACTTTGACTAACCATCACTGACTAAACTGCGTCATTTTTGATCACAAAGATTGTTTTTTTCTTTAAAAATTTGTCAACGCAATTATAATTATATTCCCCAATCATGATTTAATTAGGATAAACTGGTTTCATTACCTTGTAGTAAGATATTTTTGGTGAAAGCTATTCCTAAAAGGTATGCTATAATGTTACCGCAAAATATTTAAACTTATAATAATTTAGTAAGACTATGTTAATTGTTATTTGTGGAATTTTGTATTAGTTTATTTCCGATAACTGATTGTGAGGCGATCTGACTAATTACGGCCAGGTTTCAGCTCTGCGTTTTATTTACGTGGTAAAATCATCAAATGAGTCCTCCCACCCAGGGCAGGACGGAAGACTGTCAGACTTGTACCGACTAAAATCCACGGTGTCCTTCAATAGTCCTTTACGTTCCGGGGCAACGGTTACTCAATAGTCCCGCGAAAAAAAAAACAACATTTGACATTATGGGTCCAGTCGACCAATTCAAAAACGCATCAAACGACCAAAGAGACCCAATTTCCTCGCTATAAAACATAGTTTTTAAAATCTTGTGTTCGAACACTATCATCAAGTTTTACGATACCAACACTCTAAGTCCCTTCGTGCACTCGTCTACGAAAGTCTCGAATACCTTACGACTTCGGAATCTAGCAAGGCTATTGGCTAACTTGATAGTCACTGACCAGCAGTTGTCAACTTAACTTGGATGGCTTGACACCTCTATATTTTATCGACTGTTATGAGGCTATTGAGGAGTGCCTCAAAAGCGTTAGAATAGTTGATTTTAGGGAACATTTACAATTATCAGTTTCATTGCAAATGTAAAAACCAATACGAAAATTATTTTTGACAGCTATATGATGGTCACCAGAGCAAGTGATCATCATTTGAACTGTCAACACACGCGTGTTTGTGTACTAACCTCTATAGATTTGTATTGCCATAGTCACCTATTGCGTATCTACAATAGGTGACTATGGCAATACAAATCTATAGAGGTTCGTACACAAACACGCGTCAGTGTATACCAAAGTCGTAAGTTATCGGAGACTTACGTCGCCTTGTGTACGAAGAGGCTAAGGATACATGATCCTTAATCAGCTGTTCAAAAACTAATGAGTTAATTACTATTCTATAAATTAATAGAACAATACATTATCATCGAAGGTTGTGTTCTATGAGCATGAACAAACGTTTGGCAATCAAAGCCATTGATATGTTTAATTGGTGGTAATTAATCCATATCGCTTTGAGGGCGTGTTGCGTTGCATAAAATGTTTTGTGTGATAAGAATCAAAAATGGTTAGGCAAAGTGACACAATAGTAGGCATCACCCTAATTTTTAACCGACTTAAAAAGCGCCATCTCGTTTCCACACTGACCACACTACCTACTCACTTTGTAAGACGTTATGGTAGGCCAGTTTTTTATATTTTTACCTCGTAAGTTACGACTGGATGAACAGATTTTGTCTTTGATGATTCTTTTTTTGTTCGATGCAGTATTTATCTTTCATTTGGTCCCATTAAAATTTATTTCAGTTTTGTTCAGTAGTTTTTATTTTATGAGCATTTCTTATTGTGTACTTGGACAACGTTATTACCGGTACTCCGGATAACGTGTTTGACAAGAGTTTGTGTTGAATATAATGAACTAGGGTTGAACCACATCTGGCAGCACGGAATCGCATTTTTCCGTCGCCCTTTCTCATTCTGCCGCTTAGAACTGCCATTTGCTAGACCGAGACAATGCGATAGCACGCGGCCGGCTTAATGATTCCGCCGCGTGCTATCGCATTTTGCTTTCTATCTCGGTCTAGCAAATGGCAGTTCTAAGCGACAGAAAGAGAAAGGGCGACGGAAAAAGGCGATTCCGTGCTGCCAGATGTAGTGCAACCCTTAACCGCCTTCAAAACCCACTACAAAAAAGTTTCAAATAACTTAGCTTTCGGATGTCTATTGGCTTTGTTTTTTTTTATTCATCATCATCATTTTTGCCAGAGGTGATATACTTAGACAAAGTCTTCTCTACGTGGGCAAAGCCGCGCTCCTAATTAAGAAATATTGAACCAGACCATTAGAAGTCATTAATAATAATCAAGATACTGTTAATTGATATTATTGATGACATAAAAACATTAAATTTATAACAGTAAATAGGTAACACGCTATGCAATTCTATTGTTTGAAACTGTAGTAAATCATATTTAATAATAATAATAATATAATATTCCACAACTATCACACAACGCCATCTAGTCCCAAGCTAAGCAGAGCTTGTGTTATGGGTATTAGACAACTGATAAACATACTTATATATTTCTAAATACATACATAATATAGATAAATTACACCCAGACACAGAACAAATGATCGTGCTCATCACACAAACATTTGTCCTGAGTGGGAATCGAACCCACGACCTCCGGCATAGCAGTCAGGGTCACTAACCACTAGACCAACAGGCCAGTCAGTTTGTGTTTTGCCAGTCTGTCTATTTATCTTTATAGTCTACCAATTGATTAAATTGATGCTAAATAATTACAGCCGCACAGGCCGATCTTTCGGATTAAACCGAAAGACCGCTTGCCGAGGTTGGTCTGTGGATGGGTGACCATCTTTCATAGCGAGTTTCCTCCGTGCCTCGGAAAGCACGTAAAGCCGTTGGTCCCGGCTGTCATTTGTAGATCTTTGACAGTCGTTACTGTTAGTCAGAAGCTCATAAGTCATGGCAACCAGTCTTACCATGGGGTATCGAATTGCCCAGTTTCTGTGTTGTGGAGGTCCGACAAGCAGTTGCTCCATTTAAAATACTGATATTGAGCTGCATAAAATACTGATAGTTTCTGGAAGCCGACCCCAGTATCGTTAGGAAAAGGCTTGGCAGATGAGATGAAGATTTTTAAGGTGGTAAAATCATCATAGACTGAAAAGAAAATGATTGCCCTTCTTTCTTCTTGACTTCATCTTATTCGGGTGAAAAGTAGACCATAATATATTGTGTTGGGTACACCAGGTTATAAACTTGTGCCGAATCTGTTTTGGAAGTCTGACAAAAAGAAGGAGTGGAATTCCTGCAGCAGTCTGTATATCCTGATAGCCACTACCTTGGGGTCTTCAAGTCATGAGTTACTTCTTTAAGTTCAGAAATTCAACAAAATTAGCCATACAAGCGTCTTTAAGAAAATGAGCCATCCAAGTAAGCAATGACACATACATGCGGACGACGTCATGGGATATCCATTATTGTTATACAACAAAATGTAACTATAACCAGAATGTAACGATCCCTTTTCTGAAAACCGAATCTGAATCGATTCAGCCTGACGCGAGATAAACACCGATAAACATACACACATCAAAAAAAGTTTAGGATCACTTTGAAATCTTTTTATTATGGTAGATTATATATTTAATGATTTCTTAGTTTTATTTTTTTAAAAACTTGAAATACTTAGAGTATTTATATCTAACGAAAACACACAACAAAGTTTTTTTTTCATAAAGTTTAATTTAAAAATAAAGTGAACCCATCTATTTTTATGTGTAGGTACTGCGTACCTACATAAACCAACAAACGGTCAAACTAAGAAACTCCTTTTTTATAAATAAACTAAAGTGACTTCACAATATCATATCGGTCAAATGAATATTGTTCTTGTTTTATACTTTTCAGTACACGTTTTTGTCGTAGTCGGGTTTTAGTTATTTTTAACTTATTTTTTATTTACACTATTTTGGGGTTATATTATCAATTATTTGATAAGTATAATAATAAAAGCAAAGTAGCGAGTAAATTTCAAATGTACTCATTAAGCCTTTTCATTTGATACCCATGTTGACACTGTTAGAAACAGGCAAAGTAGCTATTAATGTAATAAAAGCTTACTAGCGACTCGCAATCTCTACTATATTTTGCATGTTATGTACATTATAAACCTTCCTCTTGAATCACTCTATTTATCTAAGCATACATAAGGACAGACATACAATGGAAAGCGTAGTGATTCGAAGATTCGCACAGCTGAGCCTCTCAACAAGTACATAAACCATGACATAATAGTCTTAAAGACATATAAAGCAATGATAACATTATGTATTACGCACTATATGTATGTCCCACACGATCTTACCTTGGCAACGCTTCAGACCACGACAAACACTGCATACTAACTCTTTGAAGTCGGGAAGTGTATTGTTTTGTTTTGAACTCAGAATTTTATTAGGGTTTTAAAGGTCAATTGATGCATGTGTTTATAAAGATGGTCTAAACCAACTTCGCAAATTTCCAGCGACGTTATTAGCAATTCTTTTAATACTTTTTTGTTTTTAATTTTTGGGGTTCCGTACCCAAAGCAGCTCAAACCGGACCCTATTAATTACTAATGGGCCTACCACATTTACCACAGTTTTCCCTGGCAATATTTACCAGAGACATGATTTATATGACTGTTTTTAAAGATACTCGTATTTTTTTTTCCCTGGTACGGAATTACTCACGTAGGGTGTACTAGTCTGACTCGCACTTTGATTTAAAACGGGCCAAACATTAAAAAAAATGTAACTGAAGCCATGCGGGCGGTCTTTTTAGAATTTTTCAGTATGATAATTGTCTTATTAATCATTTTAAAACAAACACCTTCCGTTGTACATTTTCCCTATTTATCTTACACTTGACAAATGGCTAGAAGTAATGTCTGTATGTTTGTTCTAACGCGTCTCTTTAACATGTATGAAGTCACGGCTTGTGACAAACACAAATATTGAGAAAAAACCATTTCTGTTTTCGTAGATAACCCAAAATTAATGTTTTTTTTTGTTTTTTTGCTTATCACAAATGGCAGCCTACCATTATTTGACATCTTAAAGCGTGATTGGTTCCGCTCAGTGAACGAGATGGCGCTATACGACTTGTATAGCTCTGTCTCTTTCACACAGCTTAACCACTCACGCTTATAAAGTCAAGGTAGGCCACCTTTACTATAAGCAGATTTGTTCCCATTTTTTGTCATGTCCAAAGAGATTATCAGCAGGAAATCTGTCGTTCTACATCAGATAAAACATTACTTTTTCGGTTGTTAAATCATGAAATGAGTCCTCCCGCTATTGGTGGAGCAGATGGGACTGTCAGACTAGTATTTACTAAAAGTCGACCCTGTTCTTTCAATTACCCCTTGTGTTCCAGGGCCATGGTGTTCTTTTTTTAAGATTCCGCGACCATGCACGGGAACACTACGGCGCGGCGGCGGCGCGGCGTAATGAATGATATTACAATTTAACAGATGGCCCTTTTGGGGTTCGCGCCACCACTCATCATGACCTACCTATAGAAAGTTCGTGGTGCTACATTTTCTTTCAATGTAATATAATGACATAGACACTAATATAGCGCCACGTCAAAATAACTTTAGTCGTGGCGGTATTAGGCCATCTCCTCTCCGCTTAGCTTCGATGGAGTCCTGGCCTTATCCGTCCGCAAAGATTTTCACGTTATTTACGTTCGTACATCTGTATCGGTTCCCTTGTTTTCTTCGACAGACTTAGAAAGTAGACACCCTGGTTCTTGATCGGACGTCGAGCTACACATTACTCGCCGCCATTCCGCAGGCATTTGACTCTATCACGCCTCATCAGTTTTTTACACCCATGGTATGGAAATTAACTCGTAGTATTTAACCTACATTCTTGCAATGACTAACTAACAGGCAGGCTATGTGATGTGATCATTAAATTAGATGACGAATCATTTGTTAAATGATCTGTTATTAAATCATTCATGGTCGACACTAGTCTTGGTGGCAATAATATGACGTGATATAACTCAAACGTATCTCAGCCTTTAATGTTCCCACTGCTGGGACACAGGCCTCCTCTCTGTAAGAGGGAGTGGGCTGTAATTCACCACGCGGGCCCAGTGCTGGTTGGTAGATGTCACATGTCTTCGAATTTTTGGTTCTAGGACATGCCGGTTTCCTCACGATGTTTTCCTTCACCGTTTTGAGAGCAGTGGTGATTAAATAAATTACACAAAGTAATGTGTTTCGCTGGGTTCGAATCGAACCCACGACCTACAACTCGTAAGTAGGCGCCAAAATCACTGCTCTCCCCAAGTCAGCTCAGAGACTGTCAGGAAGATTACCAAAAAAAGATCCGGATTTTTTCTTTAGTAAAAGCGATGATTTATTCCCGTTGGATCCCACTTTTAAATATTTTTCCCGTTCAATCCCACAAACAATAATTATTATGTATTTCCGTTGGATCCCAAACAAAATAACGAGAGAACAAGTTTTTAATGGGATGTTAAAGTGGGATTCAACGGGAATAAATCAAAGCGATGTATAGCGTTAATTCCGGCTTAGGTGAATCTCATTTGCCGTCACCCATCCAAAGACAGACCTCGGCAAGAGTTGCTACCATCTCTAACTTTACCATCACCTAAGTGTTTTGGTCAAATTAAATTGCGCGCGCTTCCGTACCTACTACAATATTTGACTAGCTGTTTCCCGTGGTTTAACTCTCGCTCCTCCTATTGATCATAGCGTGATGTTATATAGCCTATAGTCTTCCTCGATAAATGGACTATCTAACACAAAAAGAATATTTGAATTCGAACCAGTAGTTCCTGAGATAAGCGCGTTCAAAGTTCAAACAAAATTCTTCACTTTTTTTTTGTAGCCCCACACCTGGAATTTCTTCCTGTATCGTGGGTGCGTTTACAAACATAGAAACTCACATACACAAACATCGAGACCCGGAACTTCAAGATAATACAATAATTATTTGTTTCGTGCGGGGATCGAACCCGCGACCCAAACCGCTGCGCCAACCGAAGATACAACATGTAACATAATTAACGCACATCCTGAAATTAGTTTGTTCAGAATCGTTTACTGAATCGATTTCTATCATTTAAAAAAAATACCTTTAATAAGGTATTTTTTTATCAAAAATAATTAAAACTACGGAAATTATAGTCACATCACCCCTGTACAGTCAAAACAAACTAAGATAGACCGTAAATCAAGGCAACAAGACTTAAAAGTGCAATTTTATTTGTATTAATACAAATTGCGTCATTCAATACAAAACAAAGAAAAATAAACCTTACTGCAAAATAAATAATTTAGTTAATAACAATGCATTTACATGTTAAATTAAAAATTCAATACCTATATGTATTATGATTTTGATTACCTACCTATAACATAATATTCTAATTGGTGTGTCTGAGGGTGTGCGTTAATTACGTTACATGTTGTAGATTTGTGAATCCTGTTCCACTTCCCTTTACCCACATATAAAGATGGACACATAAAAAAAAAGCAAAATTTAGCTGCGCATGAACTTTTTCAAAGAATGCATGTCGCTATTACGTTCGGCAATCTTCGTTGCGTAAGTATGCGAATCCGAAGGCCGGCTAAATTCTCATAATCGAAGTTGCGCGTGCACACTTTTGCAATAAATTCGTAAGTTCAACACAAAAATGACACATTTCCGTGTTTTTGACAGAAATCTTGACATTTCTAAGGTCTTAAAGTCAATGACATTGTAACTGTAGGGTCAGTTCAGACCGCGACGCGAAGCGACGTGACGATGCGCGCATTATTTTAAGAGCCATTCAAAATACGACTTTATTTTCTACACCAAAAGATACACATTTCGTTGCGAGAATTTAAGCGGCGTCAGCGGCGCCGCGCTGCGCCGCGATGCGCCGCGCGGCGCAGCGCGGCGCATCTCAACGTAGTGTTGAGTCGCTGCGTACCTCGACGCCGCGCGGCGCAGCGCGGCGCCGCTTACGCCGCTCGAGGCCGCTCGACGATCCAAGATGTTAGACTGGGAGCTAGAGGTGTCTGTCTGATTATGCGTAATGTGAGTGTCGAATTTCGCCAACCGATTTAAGTGACGAAAAGGTCAAAGAATAACAATGTTTATCTTGTCGGTCAATTGTCTGGTCCATTTTTTTAAGGCCTCTTCTCTTATTCGTAAACGGAATGTATCGAGTACATGGTTTAAAATCATTTTAATGATAATTTCCGTAATAATTTATAGAAAAATCAGATCACAGCTTTTTGCGGGACAGATAAAGCTCATAATACTTAATGGCATAAAAATATTTTTTCCAATCAGTTAGGAACTTGTTCTGATTTGCTGAATTAAATGAAGTACTGAACTAAATGAGTGGACTACTTCATCAAGCGATAAGATACACATACTTAATGCAGGCAGGATATGTATTGTCACTATTTAGGGTCTCAGGTATAAGACTTCGGTCATAGTTGCCTTCATTCGGATTTTGTATACTCAACTACCTCTAGCCCCTGGACTATGTAACTGACACCAAATAGACGACTGCGGGAGGAAGGGGGGTGGGGCGGGAAGCACGTGGCGAATGTAGACACTCTGCTGTACCGCGCGGCGTCTGGATGCGCAGCGCGGCGCATCGCGGCGCAGCGCATCGTCGCGTCGCTTCGCGTCTCGGTCTGAACTGACCCGTACGCGTCTATTCTCGTACCCCATTATTAATAAACGTGGACTAAAAAAACCAAGATAATCTTCGGAATAACCATACATTTTTAAGGTAACCTTTGCGTAACTTTACTTCTCGTTTTATTGTAAGAGGCAATGATATTATAAAGTCATAGATAATTATGTTATACTCGTACAAAACAACGGAAAAAACTGTTCCGCGCCGAGCGGCAGCACAGATACACACTTTTTTATTCACACATTACATTTCACTACAAGTAAAAAGGATAGCTTGATACAACGCAATAAGAAAAAAAGTGACAGCTATATAAACAAACAGCGCCACGCGTCATCAATCCCCCCGCACGTCAGCGTCTCCTCTCACTCGCACCCGTGCTCGCACTCTTTCTTTTACGACGCCATAATTTAGAAACCGTAATGTTTTATTTGTGAAAATATTAAAGATAAATAGTATATTTACGAATGTTATGTGATTCCTTGACTTTTAGAAGTCTTGCATGTTTAATTTGTACAATATCTCATCACACACGACGGCATTTTCGGTAGTTTTGAGTCAGTTTTACTTTTGATTCAGTCTGTGGTACGTGAAGTGCCGCTGGCAACGTCGCACTGAGATCAAGGTGTGTGAATCAGCCTCATTTGAGCGCATAGGTACGTTATTGAGCGCGTATGACGTATCTACACCTTTTTTACTTATAATATCATTGGTAAGAGGTCGTTACACCTACATTAGGGGTCGCAGGACAGTCTCGTAGAATTAATCTCGGACGAGATGTGGATTTCAAGCCAATCACATGGCTTGAAATCCACATCTCGTCTCCACTCTAGCCGTGTGAATGGTGAACCGCTCTCCGCTCCGCCTCAGTGGAAACGCAGCCTAATGACCCGTTGATGGATCACTGAGTCAGCCAGTCAGTTTCTTATTTTAACAGACTTCGAAAAGGAGGAGGTTCTCAATTTGGTCGATGTTTTTTCGGGTCACAATTTTTTTTTTAGTTAGGTTAACGTGGTAAAATCATCAAATGAGTCCTCCCACCCCGGGCAGGGCGGGAGGGATTGTCAGACTCGTACTGACTAAAATCCACGGTGTCCTTCAATAGCCCTTTATGTTCCGGGGTCACGGTGATGGAATAAGTCCCGCGACCCCGGCAGGCTTTGGTCCTGTGAGAGGGGGCCCCGTCATTATGCTGACGCTCTTTGAGGCGCGCGTGGGACACAACGCGCCGTCGTCCCGGGCATGGTCCATGGTCGGCCAGCGAGTTGCTCTTTACTCGCTAGGTTACATGACTAGAAGAAGATTAAAGCATGCTGATCTGAGCGGTAAGGTAACCACAAAATTCGCATGAAAGGCGCGCCTCGCGAGGTCCGTCACTCTATCGTCAATATTACGTAGGTACATTTGGCAATCCCCAACATTTAATGGGTATAGTTTCACCACGGCACATGATAATAATAATAATAATAATAATAATAATAATAATAATAATAATTTATTTATTTGCCATAAAACAAAAATACAGATGGAAGCTTAGATTCCTTATGATATAGATATAGTACAACACATTGTATAAATCAGGTTCTATGGTAGATCTTAACTCAGTATTAAGTATATATCCCTGCCTCTTAAACTAGGTAAACCTGTATCTTAAGAGACAGTGATCAGCCATTTAGCACAGTTAAATGACAATAAATAGATGTGTGTCGATCCATCCTTTACAATAAAATAAAATCTTAGAAACAGAAAAGAAAATCAACGAGAAAAAAAAAAAAAAATGTTTTTGAAAACTAATGAATTCTAAACAATAATATTAGAACAAACATTAAAAAACTAACTTATTTAAATTAATTAAGGTTGATGAAGTGTATGCAGTTGTGTCGAGTGAGTGTGTTGTATGTGTGAAGTGTATAAAAAAAATATGTAGATGTGTGATGAGAGTTATGTTTGTTGAGTAGATGTATATGTATTTTTGCTATGTAAGTGTAAGAATTGCCGTGTAAATATTGTATTTAAAGTATAAGTGGGCATTAGGCTATGAAGGAGAGTAAGGATTCTGTGAAAGCATAGTCCTTCTGTAGAAGCCACTCTGTGATTTTAGATTTTACCATATGTGTATTTAGGTCTACGATACAGAGCCGTTGGTGAATTTTTTGGTATAAGTGAGTACTTAGGATGTAGTGTTGATGTTTAGCGAAACTGGTCTTGTGCTGAGTGCGTGGGAGACGAAGTGTTCGTTTATTGCTATCATAAGGTGGCAGGCAGGCATGTTTTCTCAGGACCGTTCGTAGCACAAAAAGCTGCCGGACCGTTAGGACCATACAGTCGGAGTAGAGATCCGCTGTTGGGTATCTGTAGGGCTTCCTCGACATTACTTTGAGAATTGCTCTTTGCGCTCTCTCTACTCTAAGAAAGTTAGTTTTCCACGCACCGCCCCAAGCCGTAATACAATAGCCTAGAACCGATTGACACAGTGCGTAGTAAACCATCCTAAGCGTATCGGCATTTGCTGACTCCCTGAGCGACTTGAAGATGTGTGTTAGTCGTAGAGTTCTAGTGGTGAGCGCATCAATCTGTTTGTCCCACCTTAGCCCATTGTCTATTAGTACACCCAAATATTTTACAACGTCGGTTCTAATAAGTGTGGGACAGGCACAGGGTCCGGCTGAGTTCAGGCAGGAGTGAACTGCTAACGAAAAGTCTAGAGGTGGTGCTGTATTACGACGGATTGCAAATGGAATGTAATTAGTTTTTTCCAAGTTGAGGGTGAGTAAATTAGAGTTAAGCCATTGCATTATTACAGACAGAGCTGTCTCTGCTTTTGCTTTAACAACATCCCATGTGAGACCACTGACTAGGATTGCTGTGTCATCCGCGTAGGCATAGATTTTGCAGTTTGGCAGTTGCATCTTACATGATCGTGCATAAGTGTGGCGACCTAAACTATGTATATCTGCATACATTTGTATGTAATCTTACTTAATATTATATTGTGTGGTTTAATTGTATTACTTCCATCTCGGTAGCATGCAGCAGTGCTCTCACAGCACTGCAGGTCCTGAAATCTGCTATTACATCATCTGCCTGCTTTATCCCAACTATATTGTAGTCGGCTTCCAGTCGAACCAGATGCAGCTGAATATCAGTATTTTACATGGAGCGACTGCCTATCGGACCTCCACAATCCAGTAACTGGGTAATACGATACCCCATGGTAAGACTGGTTGTGACTTTTAGAGCTTCTGACTAACAGTAACGACTTTCCAAGATCTACAAATGACAGCCGGAACCAACGGCTTTACGTGATTTCCGAGGCACGGAGGAAACTCGCTATGACAGATGGTCACCCATCCACACACCAACCTCGGCAAAGGCGGCTTAATTTGGAAGATCGGCCTGTACGGCTGTAATTATTCAGCTACATCTGGTTCGGAAGCCGACACCAATATAGTTGCGAAAAGGCAGGCAGATAATGATTTAGCAAAAAGACAATTGGATATAGTGTTGAAATGACAAAAATAGCAGACTTGAGCCCCAAACCCAATGCAGCACCACTGCCTCATATTGGCAGCAATGCTTTCGAGATCAGAATCAAACCCACCTACTTCCAATCATACTGTCATATTAATTCTTTACTCCAGTAATTACTCACTAATTACAGCTTGGCATATTAAGACTATGTTATAACGTAATCACAAGAAATCATCGGTGAGACAGCTCCAACAGTTTTTCTAATCTTTGTGCTTATTCACATGTTTTAGAAATCGGGCCGTGAGAAGGAAATCTTTATTAAAACACCATGATTTTATTGCTAAACTATCATATCTGGTAAAATCATCAAATGAGTCCTCCTGCCCAGGAAAGGGACTGTCAGACTTGTACTGACTAAAATCCACGGTTATCCTTCAATGGCCCTTTACGTTCCAGCGTCATGGTAACCTGAGAAGACAGGAGCAGAGCAGGCTTTAAGAGCAGGCTAAAGCCTTCCGGGGTCGCGGGACTGTCTGTCCGTCAGATGCGATTTTATTTGCGTTATAAGATTTTGCCCCAACATAATATCGCGTCAGATCGCAACCTCGTCCGTTGTTCTACCTTTTCCCATTTACTTGCGACTTCCGAAAGAAAAGTTATTTTATACTTTATTGAAGTAGGTAAAGTAAATGTTTTTTTTTACCCTTTTGAGCCAAGAATGTGCGTTGAATATCATAATATTCAACGCACATTCTTGTCATAATAATTTTCTTCCAAGCGCACTAGGATTTTGTAATCCGTTGTAACGTTAATAACATCGTCAAAGTAAACAATAAGCGAAAAATGCTCTTATAAGAAAAACTACCGAGCCAAACTCAATGATTTTTTATGGGATCAAATGTCAAATATACTATGCAGCAAACAATAAAAGAATCGCAGAAATCGGCCCAGAAACTTCGGAGTAATCAGTGGACTTAATAAAAATAAAAAAATTGAGAAAATTTGACAGCATCACTAAATTCCAAAAAAAAAAAAAATAGTTTGTAGGCTAGAGTTTTGAAAAATAATAGTCAAGTAATTTTTCTTTCCTTATACCAATGCATGTTTACAAAGATGCAAGTAAATACTGTAGTTGCTTGAGACGTTTTACCAATTTTAAAAGTGTCGTATTTTCGTCAATTTTGGTTTAGGTACGTAACAAGAGAAAAAAATACGTGTCAAATATTGATAATCTTACTTACTTAATAAGATTTTTTCAGTCGAATGGCCTATTAAGAACCTCATCCACTTCTATTTTTTGAATTTAGGGTCGTCCCTATAATATGAGGTAAAAACGGCATTAGGGATTCCTAATAACTTCACGCGGATATGGTAATAATCTCATACGCGTTAATCACCGACATTTTAATTAGTGTCTTCATTAATATTATATTAGTTATGTACTATATTGCAATGATGTCATGACGCAGGTATATAATGCTAGATTTTTTCCGATACAACATACTGTATTAAATGGTTTTTCCAATTTATCGGAAGATTCACTCAAGCGAGTGATTCACTTACGTGGACATTTTATTTTGTTTCGAACCAGATGCAGCTAAATATCAGTTCTATATAGCAGTTCCAGGGTAAGCCGCACTTGACGAGGTTGATTCATAGATGGGTGATATCATCGATCATAGCGAGTTTCCTCCGTGGCTCGGAAAGAACGTAAAGCCGTTGGTCCCGGCTGTCATTTGTAGATCTTTGACAGTCGTTACTATTAGTCAGAAGCTCTAAAAGTCTGACAAACAGTCTTACCATGGGGTATCGTATTACCCAGTTACTGGGTTGTGGAGGTCCGAAAGGCAGTCGCTCCATGTAAAATACTGATATTCAGCTGCATCTGTTTCGACTGGAAGCCCACAATCCACAATATAGGAGATTTTCCAAAAGTGGGGCACCATAAAAAAATACCGAAGATAGTAAAAGTTATAAAAAACTTAAAAAAAAATGTAACCGACTTCAAAACAACCACAAAAACAGTTCAAAATAACCTACAAAAAAACTTTTCTTTCGAAAGTCGGTGACTTTATTTTTTATTTCATTGACTTTTTGTCACCGACTTTCGAAGGAAAAGTTTTTTTGTAGGTTATTTTGAACTTTTTTGTGGTTGTTTTGAAGTCGGTTACATTTTTTTTTAAAAAAAGTTTTTTATTTTATTCTTTTTAGTTTCACTATTCAACCCAAACTATTGTCAAATACATAATTTTCTTACATGTGCACTAAAATTTTGTAATCCGTAGCACCGGTAATAACAACGCCCATGTAGGTATGTATGTACACAATGAGCTAAAAATAAAAACTACTGCACCAAACTAAATGAAAATTTTATGGGACCAAATGGCAGATAATTATACTGTATCGAACAAAAAAAGAATCATCGAAATCGGACCAGAAACCTCAGAGTAATCGGTGTAGACAAAGTTGAAAACTTTTTAGGTTTTTGTTGATTTTTCAAAAAGTGCTAGTCCGATTTCAATAAAATTTTAATGGGACCATTCCGGAAGTATACCCTATCCAACAAAAATTTTTCAAATCGGTTGTTAAACGACGGAGTTAAGCCCGAACAAAAAAAAAATACAATCATCCGAATTGAGAACCTCCTCCTTTTTGGAAGTCGGTTAATAAAAAGAAAAGATGGATGGATTGTCTAAGGAATGATATGAAAGAAAAAGTAGTAAATGATACTGTGACGTCTGATAGGGGAGAATGGAAGAAGAAAACGTGTTATGCCGACCACTAGTAGAATGGGATAAGGGCTCCTTCCCTTAGATGATAAGTAAGTTATGAAAATCAGTTACCAGCAATTCGTAAGGCGGCCGTAAGACATGTAACAATCACATAAAAAGAACATGTTTGTCCATTTCTACATAAATTAAAAAGGAGGCCAATGTCTTGCGATTTGTGTCTTTATTCGTGAATCAGTTGCGTAACAGTAGTCAGGTGTGTGCCGAGCCTAATGCGGTAGCTTGTTCCGTTCAATCCAAGACGTTGTGTGTGAAGTCGATAGTCGAAGACTGTCATGTCAATCGCAGCGCGCGATGTTCAATTTCAATAATAATGCACCACTACCACAACCTTATTAAGAGCGCGTATTTTGAAAGTTGGCAACGTCGCAAATAAAATTTTGTCAAATGTTAACAAGTTTTAATTAATTTAGCAATGTTACTGTATGGAAATAAGAAACAAGGCTCTGTAGTGCAAAAATTAATAAGGGAATGCAATAATTAATATCGTAACACCGAATTTATAGTTTTAGATGTAAAAAAAGTATTTGGCAACTTTCCAAATGACTTTTTTACACCTGAAACGGTTACAACATAAAATTCAGTTTTTTGATTGCATTCCTTTATCAATTTTTAGTGCACTACAGAGCTGTATTATTTATTTTCATACAGTAAATTTACCAAATTAATAAAAAGTTGTTAATATTTGACAACTATTTGCGATGTTGCCAACTTTCAGGATACGCGCCCTTAAGCACTTTTTTAGGTCTAAGTAATTTAATTTGTAATGAAATAAAACTGGCGGAGTTCGAGTAGGACTCGTCCATGAAGGATTCCGTACCATTATTTAAAAAAAAAACTACTTACTAGATCTCGTTCAAACCAATTTACGGTGGAAGTTTACATGATAATGTACATCATAATATATTTTTTTAGTTTTATCATTCTGTTATTTAATGATAAATGATAAATGAATGATATTTATTTTGCAAGTTGGTTGTTAAAAAAACACTTTTAGATAGATAGAATACTCTTTATTATTCACACCATACAACTTACAGGTACATAACATTACAAATTATAACTTATACATAGGGTGACACAATAGGCGGTCTTATCACTAAAAGCGATCTTTTCAAGACAACCTTTGGATGGATAAGGAAGAAAGAGAGACATACTGTTGGTAGTACTGTGGTGTACAATTAACCAATTAAACAAGATAAAATATATATAGGTATAATTAAATAAATACATACATACACATACAAACATATATATATATATATACATATGCACATGTAATAATCACGAAAACAAAGAAAAGAAGCATTATAGTCACATGGTTAAGGAGAGAGGTAGTCCTTCTTGAGCAGATTTTAAAAAATTGACAAGTTTTGAGCGTCACACACGTCAGTTATTTTTAAAGCTAGATGTAACTGTCTATTTTAAAATTTTAGAAGTAACAGGGGGACACACACCTTTTACCACTTTGGAAGTGACTCTCGTGCAAACTTTAAAGGTAAGAAAAAAAAAAAATAGGTATAGAAGCCGAGACACGCAATACAGTAGACTATCACTCAACCACTACGCCAAAGATAACTGCAGACGTCATTCGCAAAAAACCGACCAAGTGCGTGTCGGGCCACGCACAGTGTAGGGTTCCGTAGATGACCATCAAAATACTTATGCGAACTAACTAAACTGATTCGCTGAATTTAATTTTAAAAGAAGAATTTTTAAAATCGGTCCAGGCGTCTTTGAGAAATCGGCGAAAATACATTAAAAAAAAAGATTACGACGAATTGAGAACCTCCTCCTTTTTTTGAAGTTAGTTAAAAATAGTTGACAATAAAAACCTACCTATCCCCAAAACATACCCACCTTTATAGCTGTAATATTAAAGTTGACAAACTTACATTGGCAGTTGAAGAATATGTTCTCCCATACATTTTGTTTAGGAAAATATGTTATCCAAGTACGTTTTATAAGTTGGTCGACTATTACTCGTAAACTTGTAAAGCCTACTTAGTCATAATAATTTTCTTTTAAACTTCGTTATATATACTACTATTGTGAATTTTTTCACACCCTCAAACATAACCGTTTAGCTGGTAGAGGGGGGGGGGGGGGGGCCACTCGAGTCGAGCAAAAATTAGCACTTTAAAGCTTAATATTTCACAAACGAATCTTTTTATCAAAAAATTATTCATGGAAACTATCAATATTTTTTAAAGACCTATTTAATGATAACCCGCACTAAGGGGTAAGCGAGAAAAAAAAAAACATCCCCACATTACGTGTACTGGAGGTACCCTAAAAAAAAATATTTTACGAGATTTTATTTTACCACTTTTTTGGCACAACAAATCCGTATATTCACACCAAATTACAGCTTTCTAGTACTGGGCGTCTCTGAGCTAAGCTGCGGACAGACGGACGGACGGACAGACATGGCGAAACTATAAGGGTTCCTTGTTGACTACGGAACCCTACAAACTAGGGTGGCCATTCTATTTCAATTACATAATTATAAGGTATTATAATAATCAACACAGTTTTTATTCTGTGTTTATCTTACAACGCAATGAAGATCTATTTTTTTTCTATTATAATTGGAATAATTAAAACATTAGTACTGGAGGAAAATGACAGCTGTTTATGGAATTTTCCACCTTTTTTTCAAATATGAGCGATTTTTCCTTTGTTTTTTTTTTCCTTAGATGCTATTATGCTAGGTCTACACTTATGGGAAATGCCACGGTATGTCCATCGAATAACGAATTATAGAGATGATTGATCTTTAAGCACAGAAGCATGGGGTATCGTGTTCAATTACCCAGTTACTGTGTTGTGGAGGTCCGATAGGCAGTCGCTCCATGTAAAATACTGATATTCAGCTGCATCTGGTTCGACTGGAAGCCGACCTCAATATAGTTGGGAAAAGGCAGGCAGATGATTCAAAAGTTATTTTATACAACGTTTTTGTGTTTTCTCCAGATTTTTTCAAAAAAAAAAACAATTCCAATGCAACCAATTAGGTTCCGGTGTTCTTTGTAGCGCCTATTGATTTTTTTTTTGACCAACTAATATTGAAATGCTATCTTCATTTTTTTTTGTCGGTTTAACATAAATATCTTTCATGATGACTAGACAAAAGTCTTGTATTTTCCTTATTGTTTAAAAGTTTACTAAAGTATGATTCATTTTAATAATTATCATCATTACATTGAAAAAAAAATTCAAAGTTTCAATGAACAGCATTTTGAACTTTGATAGATAAATTAAAGTTAAGGTTTTTGTTCAGTCATCTTGACTAAGCTTCGAAATAAGAGCAAAGTCTACAATATTGTGTATTTGAACAAAGTAGGTTTTGTCTGTGTCTTCACCTCCATATCAAAATAATATTTTTATAAATAAGATGAATTTATTGTTTCTTTTAAGGGACGAATAAAATAAAATAGCAAAGAAGTAAAAACATTGAATTACTCAAACATAAATTAAAGAAAATTTTAATCAAAATAAGTTGAGATGATGGATAAATGATGTAGGTATAGTATGTATGTTTGTGGCTATTTCACGCAAAAACTACTAAACGGATTTGGATGAAATTTGGTACACACATAGTTTATAACCTAGATTAACACATAAGATAGTTTTTATCCAAATTTTATGTTCCAGTGGAATAACTTTCGAAGTGTAGCGAGCGAAGCCACAACACTTAGTGTGAATATTATACATACGAAGGATGTTTTATGTCACAACCGCTGTACGGAATTTGATGAAATTTGATTTAGGTTAATAGGCGGGGATAACACTATAAGTACCTATAGGATATCATTTATAGAATAGAATAATTATACTTTATTGTACACCAAAATGAATACAAACTTACAAAAATTGATAATTTTAAGGGTACAACGGCGGTACCAATATCCAATATCCTCCAAAACGGTGAAGGAAAAACATCGTGAGGAAACCGGCATGTCCTAAAACCAAAAATTCGATGACATGTGACGTACATCTACCAACTCGCACTGGGCCCGCGTGGTGGATTATAGCCCACTCCCTCTCACAGAGAGGAGGTGTGTGTCCCAGCAGTGGGAACATTATAGGCTGATGATGATGATTTATGATCCAATATCCAATTTGGTGCAGTCGTTCGTAAGTTAAGTGCGTACAGACAGACAGAAACACCGACTTGTTTTTATACTATATACAGATTAGTAATTTATTCATTATTCAAACAGATGTATGAGTTATTTGACGTAATAAGGTTACGAGAGGTTCCAAAGTTTAATAGCTTGTTATTTTTTTGTTATAAGTTGGCTTAGTGCAAAGGCGGTCGTGGGTTCACCCGCGAAGTGACGTACGTGTCAATTCTAATATGCACTACAACCTTTTTGGACTTTATCCATGGCGCGATGCTACGCGATTCGACATATTCCAACTACAAGTGAAAACCAACCTTGCTACTAAGAAATAATGATGCAATTCGATTGACTTGACGTCGTTGTGGCGATCGTGTTTTGTTTTTCATTTACCCGTAGATAACAACGTGTTTTATGTCATATGTCGTAGTTGTAAGGTTGATTTTCACTTGTAGTTGGAATTGCTTCGCATCTAGGGTTGCCATCCGTCCGGATTTCCCCGGTTTGTCCGGGAGCGTCCGGGGGGCTTCATTTGTAGTCCGGGTTTAAAAATTTCAAATCACCACTCCCGACGCAGTTGCCACGGTGCGCACTTCGACTCATGTCCGGGTTCTGGACTCTAAAATCCGATCCGTTTTTACGCGTCTTGTCCTGTTTTCCAAATGTTAGAGATGGCAACCCTAGTCGCATCGCGTCATCGAAAGCTCCCTAAGACTACTGAACGGGTTTATACGTTACAGGTATTTTATAAACTGGATTGACACTAGATTTCTTTTAATCCAGGTATGTCGTTTCGGTGGCATATATTATTTAATTATCTGACTTCTCATCAAGTTTGTGAGGACCAATGGATATTTGTTACTCTTTCGCATAAACTACTAAACAGATTTATATTCGCTTCGCTGTCTGTCTGTTTGTTTGTCAGCAAGCTTCGGAATTATATTTTCTGTTACCACTATAATAAAAATAAATGATACGGAACCCTTTTCATAATGATTACAATATCTTCTGTTTTAGTCATTAATGTTATTAGGAAATGCCAATGACCGTCAAAATTAATTTCGTAATACTTTATCATTTGCATAATAAACTAAAACCTGTTTGTCAGTTTTCACTATGACTAAGCGATGCTTACTTAAATAAAAATATCTCTGTTGGGTTTTTAACCTTTAGCCGAGAACTTAGAGTTGAAAATTGCATATTTTGAATGTCCATCATTGGACCTTTTGTGTATAATAATATGACTTAATTTATTTGAAGACATATTTAAATGTTATGATCAATTAAATATATACATAATAATTATGCAAATGATCGGAAGTTGGGGATTCTCTTTTTGTTATACAGCCTACATTGTAGGTTTATACATAATTAATTATAATTATAATTATTTAAACCATTTTTTGGGTTCCGTTACCAAGGGTAAAACGGGACCATTACTTAACAACAAATACTAAAAAACAGAATAAAATTAATATTTAAGGGTCCCATGTCGCGAGACTGTCCCATCAGATGACTGTGATGTTGGAACGTAAAGGGCTATTGAAGGACACCGTGGATTTTAGTCAGTACAAGTCTGGTACATCCGTCCCGCCCAGAGTGAGAGGCTTCATAAATGATGATTTTAACACCTAAAAAGGGGTGATTTTTGCAAAACGTGGTATTTTTAACCGACTTCAAAAAAGGAGGAGTTTCTCAATTTCTCAATTGTGTGTTTGTTATGCGATTACTCCGCCAATTGAGGACCGATTTTCAAAATTATTTTTTTGTTATACCAGGGAATAATGCAAGTTTCATCAAAATCGGTTCAGCATTTTTTGAGATAGGGAATTTTATTAGCTTATTGTGTACATGAGCGATGTTATTACCGGTGTTACGGATTACAAAATTCTAGTGCACATGTAAGAAAATGATGTACTTATTTGACAAGAATTTGGATTGAATAGTTAAACTAAAAAGAGCAAAATTAAAAACAAAAAAAAAATACAAAAACCGGCCAAGTGCGTAGTGGGCCACGCACAGTGTAGGGTTCCGTAGTTGCCCATCAAAATACTTATGCGAACTAACTAAACTGATTCGCTGAATTTAATTTTAAAAAGAAGAATTTTCAAAATCGGTCCAGGAGTCTTTGAGAAATCGGGGAAAATACATAAGAAAAAAGATTACGACGAATTTAGAACCTCCTCCTTTTTTTAAAGTTAGTTAAAAATAGTTGACGATAAAAACCTACCTATCCCCAAAAAACATACCGTAAAAACATACCTATTAAAGCTGTAAAAATAAAGTTGACAAACTTACATAACAGTTGAAGAACATGTTCTCCGATACATGTTGTTTAAGAAAATCTGTTATCCAAGTACATTTTATAAGTTGGTCGACTATTACTCGTAAAGTTGTAAAGCCTACTTAGTCATGATAATTTTCTTTTAAACTTCATTATATATACTACTATTGTGAATTTTTTCACACCCCCAAATATAACCGTTTAGCTGGTAGAGGGGGGGGACACTCGAGTCGAGCAAAATTTAGCACTTTAAAGCTTAATATTTCGCAAACGATTTTTTTTATCAAAAAATTGTTAATGGAAACTCTCAATATTTTTTAAAGACCTATTTAATGATACCCCACACTAAGGGGTACGCGAGAAAAAAAAAAAACATCCCCACTTTACGTGTACAGGAGGTACCCTAAAAAAAAATATTTTACGAGATTTTATTTTACCACTTTTTCGGCACAACAAATCCGTATATTTACAACAAATTACAGCTCTCTAGTACTGTGCGTCTCTGAGCTAAACTGCGGACAGACGGACGGACGGACGGACGGACATGGCGAAACTATAAGGGTTCCTTGTTGACTACGGAACCCTAAAAAAGGGTAAAATGACCTGCAAAATAACTTTTCTTTCGGACGCCGGTGGCAAAAAAGACAATGAAATAAAAAAAACAAAGCCACCGCCTTTTTTTTTATGCAAGTAGGTAACAGTTTTTATTTTAAACTTTGCTTCACACTAGTGTCCGACCGAAACTGATTTTTCAGCCGAAACCGAAACCGAAACCGAACTTTCGGCCTTGCTCTCAGTTTCGGCCGAAACCGAAACCGAAACCGAAACTTTATAAAACATTTTAAACATTTAAAAAATTCGATTATTTTCTAAAATTTACTGTTTTTTTAACACAAGAAAAAGTGTCAATTCAGGATGAACTTTCAACTGGGCGTGGATGGCTATATTCGAAATACGTTGAATGGAGTCTCGAGACCGATTTTGACCATAACTAAAACTGCATCATTGGATTGTAGAAAAATCAACAATCTTGGCCAGGAATCGAAACCGCAGAAATTGGAAAAAAAACCACACCCTCTATTATTAGAACATTCGATAGTGCTACTAATAAGGATCAAATTCTGGGAAATAATGATATACGGAAAACTTATGGAAATAGTTGATTTTAAAATATAGAAATTACTATTGTTCTTTGTTTAACTTCTACTGAGCCATAATCTATTGAGAAATTATCAAAATTCATAGTTTTCAATTTTCCACTGGATTTGAAGTCTCAGCAATCGCACTAAATTCAGTCAGTAATACGAAAGGGAAAAAAAGCATTTTTCAAAGGAGAAACCGTTAACTTATGTTTCGAATAAAGTCACTGCCTTGACGATCATTAACGTACGCAACAAATATGTATATTTAATTATGACATGAATATACAAGTGTATGTATGTGTAGAGATCAAAAGGGGAGGCCTACAGCAGTGGACGTCCTACGGCTGAGATGATGATGATGATACAAGACTTACTCTTGGCAGTAAACTCAAAAACATAACCTCAACTCACGATTAAATGGACGGTGGCGAACTGAGCCGGGGTTCCGCCGTCGAGCAAGCACGTGTTGGCTACGAATTTTACCGAACGATGCACGAAAATGCACGAACACTTGAGTTTCGGCAGGGCCGAAAGTTTCGGCTATATTTTGGCCGAAACCGAAACTAAGGCCGAAACTAGATTTTTTGGCCGAAACTGGCCGAAACCGAAACCGAAACCGAAATTTCGGTCGGTCACTACTTCACACTAGGAATTTCTCCTGTATCTTAGGCTTTTACAACAAAATCATACAAATACCTATTTTAACGTGAAAGTTTTTTTGGATGGACGGATGTTTATTACTCTTTCACGCAAAAACTACTAAACAGATTTGGATGAAATTGTGTACACAGATAGTTTATAAACTGGATTACCACATAGGATAGTTTTTATCCCGATTTAATATTCCCATGGGATAATCTTCGAGTTTTAGCGGGCGAAGCCGCTAGCAACAGCTTAGTGATTATCTAATTACAAATTCATATGAAATTGTCAAATCAATTAACGCAAAATTTTATATTACTCGATAAGAATTTCCTAATTAGTATTATTGACGAATTACAAATTACCGAAACAAGTTTGTCGGCATTTCGAAAGTACCAAAAATATGCAATCATGATTACGAAATTTCATTTTAATGTGTTGATGCATTAAAAGTAATAAAATATTGTTAAAATTATGATTATGACCCAGTTTCTAGTAACATTATCTTAATTACTTATTTATTTTGTAACAAATCTTTATTTTTGCACAATATGGTATTTTACTTCATAAATTAATTGAAAATCTGTTTAGACAACCGGATTTAATATTGAAAAAAAAAATGAACACGTATTTTATGTTTTTTTTTTTTAATCAATAAATATTGACAAAAGTAAAACGCTTCTGAATTCAGGAGTAAGGACTTGTGACGTCATAACGCTTGTAAAATTATACCGATCGAGTGACATTTTGTGATTTTTTAAAAGCGTTGTATCTTAGTCAATTTTAGTTTACGTAATATAAGAAAAAATACAGGTATAATTATTTTGTTTTTTACTATCTATTTATTTCGGACTACCTAACAAAATTTTTTAAGTAAAATAGCCTAGGTATGCCCGTATGCATAATTAAAATTTGCTTTTTAAGGTTTTATTTATGTTTAACAATAATCTTAATTATATTAAATCTTCTTTCCCTTATTATTAGATGAATAGCTGTTTCTCCCTCTTTTAAAACTACACAATGTTTTTTTTTTTATTGTTGTAAAGTCATCAAATGAGTCCTCCCGTCCGGGGCAGAACGGGTAGGACTGTCAGACTCGTACTGACTAAAATCCACGGTGTCCTTCGATAGCCCTTTACGTTCCAGGGTCACGGAAATTCGGTAAGTCCCGCGACCCCGGCAGGCTTTGCCCTCTATAGAGGGGCCCCGTCATAATGCTGACATTCTTTGAGGCGTGCGTGGAACATGGTCGGATACCGAGTCGCCCATTAAGGCCATTAGACACTCGCGCCGTCCGCATGGCCCACCCAATGGATTTGGAAGAAATTTGGTACACAGATAGTTTATAACCTGGACTAACACAAAGGATACTTTTTGTCCCAATAAGACTTTACCATGGCAATAATTACCTATGAAACTTCACGTAACACGCCACTTCGCCGCGGGCTAATGTTCTTGATCAAAGGTTCGCAACTCCGCACGCACTCAAAAAAGCGATTTCACAACTTTCTCATTAAAGTTTGATAGTAAATAATATCTATTGATGTATATTGTTATGATAATACCAACTAAAAAGGTGAAGGTCATTTCACATCGCTCGATAGATGGTGTAATGATCGAGTGGGAGATTTGGGGTCAATATGACCATGCACACACTGATGGTATGACATTGAAAAGGATCTTTTTTATGGATAAATGATTCTGGACCTTATTTCAATGAAATTGAGGTCTGCAATGGGCAAGATGACTAAAAAAATCTAATTAATTTGTTAGATTATTAAAAAATATTTGACACGCATTTTTGCTTTTTTTACGTAAACAACGAAACAACGCTTTCAAAATAAGCAATAAAAAAAAGGTTTTATTTCAGACCCACGAGTGTCTATAGAATGTTAGTATTACAGCATGAAAAATCTTAAAAAATATCTCAATACGTCACAATATTTTTTTTAAATAAAATTCTGACGTCCCAAGCCAACTTTTGAGTTTTGATGTGTTTTATCTTGGTAAAAACTCATTGATTTTACAAAATAAAAAAAAGAGTCAATTATTTTTCAAAATTCTAAACGATGGACTAATTACATGTTTAATTTATTAATATTGTCAAATAGACTATTTATTTTAAACTAAAAACATAAAAATAATAAACAAACAATACAAAAATAAACAATAAAAAATTTACATAACAAAAAAAATCATATTAAGCAGAATCAGTCTCTAATGCGGAATCGAAGAATATGAATTATGTCGTAACAAACAGTTACTTACTACTACTACTTACTTACTATTACTACTTTTATGTTACTACAATCGTAGGTAGCAAACAAAGGTAGGTAGGGTAAAACACCCAATTACTGACCCTTTAAGCAGTTTTCCTTGCTTCTTTCGCAAAATAAACCAATGTACGAGTTACAAGTGGAAATTAATGTTTTTGGTAGATAAAATAAACATCGGAGAATGTAACGAAAACATTATAAACAATCATCCAAAGGTAAAAAGTGTTTTTCTCGAGTTTAGCAAGAACAGGCCATTTGACCATTTACTGTCATGCTTATACGTACCAATTACCCTCATGCAAATGACCAGTTTTTTGACCTCCTGTATTACAAGAATAAATTTAAAAATAATTTATTTTGAATGTCACAGGAGATTTATACGATGAAAAATAAACAAAGCTAATCTTATTTTCCTCATTAGCCTTCTTTTTTCAGACTATTTATATCTCCAGTCTTCAAACGTGGCTAATAATATCGTTGCAACTATTTTTGAAGTTTTCTGGTTGCTTTTGTATCTTTTTGACCCATTTTTCCTCTTGATTAGTGTTTATCTCATTGTTCTGTATCATGTTGCATATATTAAAACGCTCGCCGGCAAAATAATTTGAATGGATACGGCTTTAAATGAAGGAAGAGAGTTTAAAAAAGTTTAAATTACTAAAAAAACTGGTTTCCCATTTACAAAAGATGTTTCTAACTTATAAAATTTATGTGGAAGACCTCACAAGTGTAGAGAACATGATACAATTCAAAAACTATTGTAGCTCACACTTTACCTCGGATTTGATAGAATAGGTCATTTTATCCAAACATGTAGGTTAGAGTAACTTTTGCTAGACTGTTATGTATTAAACCAACTTATGACCGCTTACCGCGGCATTGTTCGCTTTATGTTCGGTAGTAGGCCCACGGGAACAATATTATTCCGGCATAAAAGTATCCTATGCCCAGGTTTATCGACTTATCCAGTTTATAAAACTATCTGCTAGCCATTTTTTTTCAAAATCCATTCAGTTGTTCACGTTTCCTATAAACTTAGAAGTTTAAAATATTCAGGAGGATCCCGATATTATAGAATGTAACAGTAGACCGAAAATGTAAGCCCCTCGCTCAAATTATGTAAAAAAAAATACCTTACGTAGTAACCTGAGAACCTATCTCAGGTTACTACGTAAGGTATTTTTTTTTGTTTGTGATTATGCAAATATAAACACCCTTAGGGGAGCCAACGCCCTTGGGCATTATCGACGTGTACCTCGAGGAAGAGTTTTGGCCGAAGGGTGTTGTCTACCGACGTTTTCGAGGCAGGTTACGCGACACCGCGCAGTGTAACACGACACCGACACTTCGTGTGCACTCATCTAGTTTAAGTTTCTGTGATATTTTTATAATTATGTATTAGTTTATTGTTTATTTGTATTTTTTGTATTGTATTTTATATGAGCCACTGATGCCTGAAATAAATGGAATAATAATAATAATTATACAGATGCATTAATGTCAAGATATCTCACCATTAAAAATGAACTTTACATACAAACAGTGGTGTTAATAACTGGTATATTGGTACATTTGGTTAACTACCAACTATTTACATCTCATGTCAATCAAATGGTTGACATACGTCAACAGAGAGTGCTTATCAGGCTGAACAACTCTTGCTAAGACGTCATTCCTATATATGTTATAGTGTAGATGGGCTCTTAGAGTTCCACATTAGGTGTTCCAGATCTTCAGTTTTTATACGACAACAGGGAGTGCTCATCAGGCTGAACAACTCTTGCTAAGACGTCATTCCTGTATATGTCATAGTGTAGCTGGGCTCTTGGAGTTCCACATCAGGTGTTCCATATCTTCAAATTTATTTTCTTAGCAGAAAATGCTCATCACGCGGAACAATTTTTGCTATGGCGCTATTTTTGTATCTCTTATAGTTTAGCTGAACTATTGCAGTTCTGCATCAGGTGTTCAAGCTTCCAAGATAAATTATAGCCTATAATTATGTTGCCCAGACTTAATAGCTACACAACGAAAAAAAAAAAATCAAATCCGTCCAGTAGTTCCGAAGATTAGCGTGTATGGAGTAACTTCTCCCGTTTTTCCTAACATTTCCCTTCACTGCTCTGCTCCTATTGATGGTAGCGTGATGAAAAGTATACTATAACCAGCGCAGGAGTATGAAAAATAATTGTGCCAAGTTTCGTCAAAATCCGTCGAGTAGTTTTTGTTTCTATAACGGTTATACAGACAGACAGACAGACAGACAGACAGACAATAATTTTATTGATTGCATTTTTGGCATCAGTATCGATCCCTAATCACCCCCTGATAGTTATTTTGGAAATATATTTCATGTACAGAATTGACCTCTCTACAGATTTATTATAAGTATAGAAGAAGAATAGATTTCTATGAGACCAATATAATAAAAGATAAATTATATTTCATTTTGTGTACTTTTATGCGACACTGCAAGAAGATTTATTATTATTTTTGACAAAAACTGTTAAGCGGTCAGTAGTTGGTAGGAGGTCGGCAATTGGGTACTTAACCCTATATTAATGTCAAATTAGCAATTATTCTTTCAAAGGTGATATTTGGACTTCCCAAACAGAACATCCATCTATCTGTATTAGGGTCTATCTACTGGGGTCGCGGAACCTTCTGTAACGCTAGGTAACCGTGACCCTGAAACGTAAAGGGCTACTGAATTCAGGGTTTGGACGATTAAAATTTAACCGACTTTAAAAAGGAGGAGGTTCTCAGTACGGATTTGTTTTTTTTTTTATGTTTGTACACCGTTTGCTCCGAGGTTTCTGCCATCTGATTCCATAAAAATATCATTCAGTTTGGTTCAGTAGTTTTTATTTATTTTATGAGCATTTTTTAGTTAGTAAGCCTGTCAGTCCCTATCGCTCCATAATGTATTTTTTTTTTTAATAAATGAAAATCATCCCCGAATTTGAAAAAGTTTTATATTTTACCTAAATATATAAAACTTTTTCAAATTCGGGAATGAGGTTTGTGACGTCATAACGCTTGTTAAAATTATACCGACCGAGTGACGTTTTGTGATTTTTAGAAGCGTTGTATCTTCAACAATATTGGTTAACATAACAAAAGAAAAAATACGGATCTAATATTTCTTAATAATTTCTATTTCAGACTATCTTTTTTATATTTGATAAATTTTACCACCGTAAAAAAAGGATCGCGAAACCCTGCTTAGGCAGTGCCACAGCACATTCCTGCGATCCATTCTTACAATACAAATAGAAAGTCTACAATGTAATTATTAATTTTATTTTAATATTTACTTATTACATAATTATGGCAAAAATGTGCATCTACCTTCAAAACTTGGACGAAAATAATTCTTTTAGCTTCTTTAATCTAAGCTTTTAGCGTTATTCAATCGCAAAATAGTTTCCTATATAGGTACTATAAGAAGAAAAAAAAACACGTTAAAAATTAATTGTTATCATTTAAAATGTGTTATTTTCAAATCAAACGTTGAATATATAAATAATGATTTACATAATTAATAGCTGTATTAGAAGCTTCTATTATTTGTTGTTTAATAAGTAATTTACAGATGAATAAATATTTAACAGAATACCCTCTTTTACGCACATGTATACAACAGCACAGTTTCTATACACGTAAATTAAAAAAAAACAACACAATAAGTCAAAAAGTATAAAAATAACGAAAAAGTACCTAAATATAAAGAAAAAATACCTAAATATAAAGAAAAAATAATAAGTAATTATATACCTACTCACCGAAAAAAAGTATGGCACTAAAATACAACAGTAACAAAATCACACACTATGAATATTAACACTTCCAAATTCAAATCCACATTCGGAAAAAATAAAAAAACAGAATTACGAAATAATAAAAAAAAAATGTTCCGATTTTTTTCTCGCAACAATTGTTTTCGTCCGTGCGCCGCGATTGCAACCTACGAAGTGGCGATGGCGTTGCCGCATCGATTATTATGGGCCATCAGCAATAAAAATGCGCATTACAAGGCTATGTAAATACTCTATACTTCCTAAAATATACAAAAAAAATCCCAAACCCAAATTTTTTATTATTTCGTAAAATGTCAAATTCTCTAAAAGTCAAATTCTCAAAATGGCAAAAGAGCAAAAAATTTTTTTTCTACGTAAATTATATTCTTATGAATCTAAGATTGTTTTTTTTTTCCTAGATTTATAAGAATAACACGCTCGAATGTAGAAAAAAATCCATGAGAATTTGGCGTTTAGATAATTTGCCATTCTGAGAAGTTGTCCTTTTGCGACTAGGTTGCCATTTTGCGAATTATTAGGCTTTTTGCGCCTATGTTTTAAGTTAAATGCTTTTTACATTACTTTCATCGTTCAATCTACTGTAATTTTGTTGGTACGGAACCTACAGTATGTGTGTACGACTCGTATTTGGCTAGCTTTAAGATACTGCTTTTTTTTCTTATGTAAAATCATCAAATGAGTCCTCCCACCCAGGGCAGGGCGGGAGGGACTGTCAGACTTGTACTGACTAAAATCCACGGTGATCCGTCACGGTGACCTGATGAGATAGACCCGCGACCCAAGACATTGCCTTATGCACAAAATATGATCCATCTTATTTTGTTCAGCTTATAAGATAGAGAACATGGATTATCTCCATATTCGTACCAAGGTTGCAGGTTCGATTGTCAAGTCATGACAAATATTTGTATTGTGCACGATATAGATGAGCCTTATAAGGAAGTGTATTTTATAGTAGACTAGCGACCCGCCCCGGCTTTGCTCGAGTTTAATTTTCAACGGAAAACTTTCTCAAAACTTTTTTTACTTACAGATATAATAATAATAATAATATTCCACAACTATCACACAACGCCATCTAGTCCCAAGCTAAGCAGAGCTTGTGTTATGGGTACTAGACAACTGATAAACATACTTACATATTTTTAAATACATACATAATAGATAAATTACACCCAGACACAGAACAAATGATCGTGCTCATCACACAAACATTTGTCCGGGGTGGGAATCGAACCCACGACCTCCGGCATAGCAGTCATAGTCACTAACCACTAGACCAACAGGCCTGTCAGATAGACAGTTGTCGCAGATGATGTACTACTGTTGCCGCTACGCTATAACAACAGATACTAAAAACAATACAACAAGAATACAACATACATGTTTTTGCAGTTTTTTTTATATGATAATGTAACGGAACCCTTATGCCTTTGTCAAACTGACAGACGAACCGAATGCGTGGCGTAGCGTTTTTGTTTGTAATGTATGGAATTGTTTGAAGCCTGTCACATAGACTATCGGATCGCTTTCGCATTTTTATATGACATGATTCGGTTCGGTTCGCTATCGCCTGTCTGTTTGACAAAGGCCTTAGTGCGTTAGTCCGACTCGCACCTGGCTGGTTTTTTTGGGTTAATTGACTAAAATACCATCCTATCCCATGGGTTGCCCTTTGCGTTCCAGTGCGTGACTTTCTCAAGTTAAGTATTTAAATTACACTGAGTATTATTGTTTTTATTTTGTTATTGGTTCGTGTTTGCCCACTATCTCGCCTGATATTTAGCGAACATGTGGTCGAAGATGAAGCACGATTGACTAGAAGTAACCTAAGTATTCACTCTTGAATTTAAGATCCCATCATCTATCTTCTATCTATATTCTATCTATCTTCTATCTATATTCTATCTATCTTCTATCTATATTCTATCTATCTTCTATCTATCTTCTATCTATATTCTATCTATCTTCTATCTATATTCTATCTATCTTCTATCTATCTTCTATCTATCTTCTATCTATTATAATAAATCTGTAGAGAGGTCAATTCTGTACATGAAATATATTTCCAAAATAACTTTCAGGGGGTGATTAGGGATCGATACTGATGACAAAAATGCAATTAATAAAATTATTGTCTGTCTGTCTGTCTGTATAACCGTTATAGAAACAAAAACTACTCGACGGATTTTGACGAAACTTGGTACAATAATTTTTCATACTCCTGCGCTGGTTATAGTATACTTTTCATCACGCTACAATCAATAGGAGCAGAGCAGTGAAGGGAACGACCCCATTGTCGCTGGCATAAGCAACAGGATCCGCGTACGAAGTCGCTGGCAGAAGCTAGTTTTATAATAATCTAGTAATTTCTTCTGTACCGTGGGTGGGTTTACAAACATAGAAACTCACACACACAAACACGCAATTTTATCAAAATCATTGGTACAGCGCACCATTCAAGAATCAAACTCACAGCCTCTCTGACGCCAATTTACATCTCAACCAATGGGCTACAATATTGCTGCTCTGATTACGTAATTCTTTGGCTACTGTTCACACTCTCTTTGTATTATTATGAACACGTGTTCTGATGAAATTACAACATGAAGTACACGCACTTAGGGCTGTCACCCGTAGTCAACAATTTATATTGGAATAAAAAAATCCAAAAGAAAATGTCATGCGCAGTGTGTGTCATGTGAGACACAGAAAATTAATAGGTGCATCCGCACAGATCGAGCAGCCTCGCGAGGCATTTGCCGCGCGAAGCAGCTCGGTAGTGTGGACGTGTCTCGGCCGAGGAAAGCACGCGCTCTGCCGCTGCGGGCGAGCGAGTGAGCGCCCGATTGATACAGTGTCGACTTTTTGTTTTGCTCTCGTATGTTCAGTCAGTCAGCAGTTGCCTCGCGCGGCAAATGCCTCGCGAGGCTGCACGCTCTGTCTGGACGCACCTCATAAAAAATTAAGGTTTTTTTAATTTGTAGAATAATCTTATGTAACGTCATGTTCTCTTTGAAATGGTTGCCGAACAATTTACTGTTTGTGACACGTTGACTGTAATATTTCTATCCGGGTTGCGGGACTGTCTTATGAGGTAACCGGAATGTAACGTTAAGGGCTATTGAAGGAACACCATTGATTCTAGTCAGTACGAGTCTGACAGTCCCTCCCGCTCCACCAAAATAAAAATGGAAAGCGGTTACCGTAGTCTATTTATTAGACGCCTGCAACACTTTGTTATAGAACATTTTCGAATTATAGTGTTACAGCAAAAATAGGTTGATTTTAAACTAGCTATCTTAGCTATTAGCTTTTTTATTAGGAGACGTTTCTAAAATATGTTATGAACACTTGAAAGATTGTATAAAATACTGTACGGCAGGGTGTACGCACTTAATAAATTGAAATCCAAGATTTAAAACTGACTTCAAGAGTGTATTAAAATAATGACAGTTCTTTAAAAATTGATCACCAAGGTTTAAAACTGTCTTTCAAGAGTGTGTTCGAATATTGATAGCGCTTTGAAAAAGTGACTTCCAAGATTTAACACTGACTTTCAAGAAATTAAAAACGTTGACAGCCCTATACGCAGGGCATTGCGTGCGCCTGCGCCCTTGACCATTACTTCTCAATTTTAATTGGTTTACGTTGCATTTAGTTACAACCTACATGTAATGTGAAGCATGACCAACTTTCACCAACGTGGGGATCGCGGGACTATCAGGGGCCGGAACATAAAGGGCTGTTGAAGGATAATGTGGATTTTAGTCAGTACAAGTCTGACAGTCCCTCCTGCCCTGCCCTGGATGGGTATGTAGTATAATGAGTCCTTCATTTGATGATTTTAACAGGCAAAAAAAAAACCAAACACGTGGGTAGAACATGCTTTGTTGTGTTAGCAGGAATTTTCCGAGGGTGACGTTTCGAAGGTCTGACAATCAATCTTTCCATGGGGTATCGTTTTACCCAGTTACTGGGTTGCGGAGGTTAGTCAGTCAGTCGTCACATATTGTACAATAATGATATTCAGCTGCCCGCGGTTCGACAAAAAAACACAAAAAACGTAAAACTTTTCTTTCAGAAGTTGGTGACTTTGTTTCTTCTTTCCTTGATTTTTATGCCACAGACTTCCGAAATAAAACTTTTTTACACTTTTTGTGCTTTTTTTAAGTTTTTATTTTATTTTTTCTATTTAGTTGGTACAAGCGTAACATTTTGTTGTGCGATTGAGTACATAATTATACAATGCCTCTGACATGCGATAGTAGCAATTGCCATTTGTCAATCATTGATCAGTTCCCTCGATTTCTCCAAGATCCCGTCATCAGATCCTGACCTAATTACCACGGGACCATAATAATATGTAAAGTATACCCTTGCCAACAAAAAAAGAATTTTTCGAATTGGTCCAGGTGTCATCGAGAAATCCGGGAAAATACAATAAAATAAAAGGTTCGGACGATTTAAGGACCTCCTCCTTTTTTCAAAATCGGTAAAATATGCGCCCACGCACTTTTATCGTTAAAATTGTTGCCTACTAAAGTGCTGCAGTGGCGTTGCAAGACTGAATCTAAGAGGGGGCAAGACGCATCTGCGCAGCCCTTTTCTTTTAGGACGAAACTATTATTTGCCTCCGCTACTCGCGCGAGGCCCTCTTGTAAGATGACCAGCGGGCATGCTGGTATAGATGACTTGGGGGAGCGAGTAATGGGCGACTCGTCCGACCATGGACATGGACGGCGCGTTGTGTTCCCCGCGTGCCTCAGAGTGTCAGCATGATGACGGGGCCCCCTTCTAGAGGGACAAAGCCTGCCGGGGTCGCGGGACTTATCTCATTACCGTGACCCCGGAACATAAAGGGCTATTATACCAAATGTGGTTGTCAGCTATTTTAAGTTATCTTGCAACGTGGGGCCTTGCGTGAGCAGTGGAGGCGCTAGACCTAAACGAGATCGTCCGAGACATAAGCATTCCAACGCCACTGATTATCTTCGTATCAGAATTTACATAGTTATGTAATTTGGAGGCTTAAATTCCTGTTACGCTTATGTCGTGTCGATCGCGTATTTTAGTGAGAAAAGTGACGTAATAAATAATGACGTCACAATATTGGCTCAAAAGGATTATTTTCTTTTTGTAATCGGAAATAATGAGGGTAAACCATTTTATAACTGGCCAGTGCTATTTTACATCGAACCTAGAATTATTAAGAAACCTAATTGAATCAAATTTCATAAAAGATAACAAATAATCTTTATAATAAGCGAGTTCCGTCAATAAATTACTGGTTACTGTTATCATTTGCGACATTATAATTGAAAGAGAAATAATTTGTAGACCAATTCAGTCATGGTGTCAGATTTGCTATTATTTCCGAAGTTATTTTTCAACTAGCATAAGCCCGTCAACTCGCTGTCCGACCATGGACCATGCCCGGGTCGTCGTGCGGCGCGTCGTGTTCCACGCGCGCCTCAAAGAGCGTCAGCAAAAATGACGGGGCCCCCTCTCAGAGGGCCAAAGCCTGCCGGGGTCGCGGGACTTATTTCCTTACCGTGACCCCGGAACATAAAGGGCTATTGAAGGACACAGTGGATTTTAGTCAGTACAAGTCTGACAGTCCCTCCCGCCCTGCCCGGCGTGGGAGGACTCATTTGATGATTTTACCACGTTAAAAAAAAACGAAAAGCATAAGCCCGTAGCGTCGCCTGCGTGAATTTTAGTAATTATCGCATGGGAACGTGATCATGTTGGGATAAAAAGTATTCTATCTTATCATTATCTGTACTTAACTAGCTGTGCTCGTGGTTTAACCCGGCTAATCCACTCCTATTGGTTTTAGCGTGATGTTATCCAAACATGATGCGGCTTGCATCCTTTGGTCTCCATCAGATCGTCTGTCCACCCTGTGGGTGGAGGTCCTACGCTGCGCTTTCCGGTGCGTGGTCTCCATTCTTCTTACGGCCCCATCAGCCATCAGTTCTGCGTGCTATATGGCCTGCCCACTGCCACTTCCACTTAACCAGTGTGTGTTGCCAGTGATGACATATGGCTCTGAAACGTGGTCTTTGACTGCTGGCCTTTTAGAGAGACTAAAGCGCATTTCACTCAGAGAGCGGGCGCGGGTCGGGCGCGGGTCGGGCGCGTTTCGGTGTACGGGCACGACCCGCCCCGCGCCCGACCCGCGCACGCTTTCAGTGTGAAGTCTTCCATTTAAATACAAAGAACTAGACCCGCCGTACTCCCGCGCCCGACCCGCGCCCGACCCGCGCCCGCTCTCTGTGTGAAATGCGCTTAAGAGTCACTCAACGAGCAATGGAAAGAGCTATGCTTGGAGTTTCTTTGCGGGATAAAATCCGGAACATGGATATTCGGCGAAGAACCAGAGTCACCGACATAGCTCATAAAATTTGCAAGTTGAAGTGGCAATGGGCAGGCCACATCGCTCGTAGAACTGACAACCGATGGGGAAGAAAAGTTCTCGAGTGGCGACCACGGACCGGAAAACGCAGCGTAGGCAGGCCTCCCACTAGGTGGACCGACGACATCGTGAGGGTCGCGGGCAGCCGATGGATGCAAGTGGCGAATTGTCGTTCGGCGTGGCGGTCTAAGGGGGAAGCCTATGTTCAGCAGTGGACGTCTTCGGGCTGATGATGACTGCCACTTCAACTTGATACTTCGCTTGCCTATGTCGGCGACTTTGGTTCGTCTTCAAATCTCCTCATTTCTGACTTCGATGAACTTTGGTCAATTCAGCGTTTACTTTGGAGAATGATTACTCATCTTTTAGAGAAATATTTAATGAAAAAATAAGCTCAGTGTGACCATGAGCCTAACCTTGTAATTGTAGATGAGCAATTCTATTTTTTCCTATTACTAATACTTAATGTACGGAATTCCCAAAATAGTATGTATGTACTGTCAATTACACGCAAGTTATGGTGGAAACATATAATAATAATAATAATAATAATAATATTCCACGACTATCACACAACGCCATCTAGTCCCAAGCTAAGCAGAGCTTGTGTTATGGGTACTAGACAACTGATATACATACATAATATATTTCTAAATACATACATATTATAGATAAATTACACCCAGACACAGAACAAATGATCGTGCTCATCACACAAACATTTGTCCTGGGTGGGAATTGAACCCACGACCTCCGGCATAGCGGTCAGGCTCACTAACCACTAGACCAACAGGCCAATATGGAACTTAAAATAACGGAGTTTTTCGTGATATTTGAGTAACCATAAAGTTACATGCTCTGTGGCCAAGAACTATCACATCTTCTCACTGGGTCTCGCTAGGTCTCTAATCTGACGTCATAGCTATGGCTGGCTGGCTTTGGCTGGTTGGCTAGGGCTGGCTGGCTTTTCTGGCTTTCTACGGCTGGTAACTTTGGTTCGCTGACTTTGGTTATTTGGCTTTGGCTGGCTGGCTTTTGCTGGCTGACTATGGCTGGCTGGCTATGACTGGCTGGCTTTGGCTTGGCTGTATAGCTTTTGCTGGCTGGCTGTAGCTGGCTTACTGTGACTGCTGGCTTTGGTTGGTTGGCTATGGCTGGCTGAATATGACCAATACAGTACATAATATCTCTGCAAGGCGTAACAGTTTTAAATAAAATTTAGGAATGACAATTGAACTAGGCACCCATTTTAATATCACTTCTCATTCATATTGAACTTGGCTCTCTTGTCACATATTATATGTTTCTGATGGGGTTCGATAGGACCAAATACAGAACACTCCCTGTCACAGAGGCCTATATCCCAGCAGTAGGAACATCATAGACTGAATATGCTGTAAGATATTACTACTAACGTGTAGTTGACTGTAGTTTAGCGTAAATATTATTATTCGTCATTTCTAACAGATTTCCTCACACTCTAGGTCAGTCTTATTAGAACCTATGAAGGTTAATACGTGGCTGTAATATTTGTAGTCAGACCCCAAATCTATAGACTTAGCTTAGTCGCGAACATACGAAAACTAAAAAAAAAAATAGGAACCGACTTCAAAAACCAACATTTTGGGAGTCCTTTAAAAAAATAATTAACCAGCTTCAAAAAAGGAGGTTCTCATTTCGACATGTATGTTTATTTGTATGGATTTTTATCCGCGATTACCTTGCGTGGCTTGGCTGAACAGATTTTGATGTGGTTTTGAGAAAAGTGTTCTTTACATTCGGGAGAAGGTTTCGGATATTAGTCGTAACTAGAAATTTTGACAACCAGTTTTACCATGGGGTATCGTCTTATCCAGTTACTGGGTTGTGGAGTTCCGATAGGCAGTCGCTCCATGTACTGATGTTCAGCTGAACCTGGTAAGACTGTCATTGCGTAAATGCCTCTCGAAAAACACTATTTATAGCTGATTTTTTTCGTGATAAAATCATCAAATGAGTTCCCAACCAGGGTGGGACGGGAGGGACTGTCAGACTTGTACTGACTAAAATCCACGGTGATCCGTCTATAGCTCTTTACGTTCCAGGATTGATGAGACAGTCCCGCGACCCTCGTCTTTTCAGCTACATTAGAAAATGGCGGAAGACGATCATTGGTGTCTCATGTATTTTTTCTCAGCTTAATTTTCGAATTAAAAACTTAATACAAACTTAATTATTGGTTTTGCTTCGGCAAAACCAATAATTAAGTTTATTTATTTGTAATTAAATTAGCCAGTGGCGTAGCTAGGCAGGGGCGAAGCAGACCCTAGCCCACAGCCTCGCATCTGAAGGGGCCTTGGATTCAGAGAAAATAAAATGTTGACAACCGACGGTTATCCCCAGTCAGTTAAAGCAGTGCAGTGTTTTTGTTACTGGGAACTGAAATATTCCAAAAGGCCTCGCAAAGCTGATGTCGCTGTCACATCAGTCATATTTTAGTAGGCGGAGGCGAGTTAAATTTTTCGTCCTGACTAAAAAGGGGTCGTTGTAAGTTCGCCACAAATATAATTCCCCACGTTTTTTTGATAATTAAATTTGCCCCATTTCTTTTTTCCGCACGGATAGCAGAACAATCAAGTAATACATACAGTCTAGCACAAAACTACCGAAAACGAGGAGACAATGCGGAATCTAAACAGAAAGTACTAGGAGAACAGGATCAATACTTTTTTCGTGGGGAATTATTTTTGTGGCGAACTTACAACAAGCCATAAAAAGGGCCTCGCACATCAAGCGTCTTGCCCCTCCCTAGATTCGGACTCGCTACGCCACTGCAATTAGCAAAATAAACATAATTAACCAGCTCAATCACAAAGCCGTGCTAGACTCAATGTCACCATTTATTTATTTAATTCATCTCAACTATCTAAAATGACGTGTTTCCACCTCATTATCGAACGGCAAGTCATCGAGTGAGGCCTTCGATCGGTTGTAGTTTACATTCTGAACTTTGAACTTAGTTGTCCAGTGGCGTAGTGTGCTGAGAGGTCAATGGTAAAAAGTAAGCTAGGAGCTAGATCGATGTAGTGCCGGAACAAGGGGGGGCAGGTGGGGCACTCGGGTCGCGGGACTGTCGCATCAGGTAACCGTGACCCTGAAACGTAAAGGGCTATTGAAGGACACCGTGGAGTTTAGTCAGTACAAGCCTGACAGTCCCCCCCGTCTTGCCCCGGGTGGGAGGACTGATTGGATGATTTTGCCAAGTTAAAAAAAAAGTTCAGTCCGTGCTAAGTATAAGTCTTTGTATTTTGTGGATTATACGTTAAGAATTGGAATTTGAACTGTCAATTTAGTCAATATGTGCTTTTTTTGTATGATTCATACCCAGATATTGCTAAATCGGCCTTTTTAGACTCGCTGTTTACAAAGTGATAAATCGACCTTCACTGAGATAATCAAATTCGCGCCCAAATATGCGTTATATTGGATGGTCTGACCGCTCTGTCGTAAGATAGCGTCATAAAAGTTGTCTTACGCAAAAATAGTGTCGTAATTTTAATTACGTTGCAGAATTTGAAATTATGCAAATTTGTTAAAGGTGGGTTTAATGCCATCTAGTGGTGAGTAGGTTAAACTCTTGGTAGTTTGCGTCTGAACAAGCGTTATATTAGGTGGTCTGACCGTTCTGACGTAAGATAAAGTAAAAAAAAAATATAACGCAAAATTATCGCTTTAATTATTACGTTGTAAACTTTGAACTAATGCAATTTTGTTGAAGGTGGCTTTAGTGCCATCTAGCGGTGAGTAGGATATTGTTTAATGAAATTTGCTCCCAAATAAGTGTACGTAATATCGAATAGTCTGACCATTCTGACGTAAGATAAGGTCATAAAAATTTTAATAGTTCTGTGTTCCAAAATTTGAACATATTATTGTTGTTATGTAATTTTAATGAACGAGTATTTACTGCCATCTAGCGGTGAATAGGTTAAACTTTTTTAATTGAATTATATTCAATGAAAAATATGCGTTATACGTTATGGTTAAGCCAATGTCATAATGAGAACAATATAATTATAAATAGTTAAATGAATGGCGTCATCAGATTACAGAATTTAGGCTTATACAATTTTATTTGTGGTGGTTTAACGCCATCTAGTAGCGAGTAGAAAAATACCATTGATTCGTTTTCGTGCTGATGTGAATGGTATCAACAACCTCGACTAGCGGTTGCAATAGTATCTTGTTGCGAAAAACATAGCAGCAGTAAATAATAGTTTAACATGTTTGTTGATAGATGGCAAGCTGCCCCTAAATGGCAGTATCTCTGTTCGACCGGGTAACCGTGGCCCCAGAACGTAAAAGGCTGTTGAAGGATCACCGTGGGTTTTAGTCAGTACAAGTCTGACAGTCCCTCCCGTTCCGCTTTGGGTTGGAGGACTCGTTTGATTATTCTACCACACAAAAAAAGCTGAAAACTTGAAAAGACAAAAAGTGAAGTGTTTTTTTAAGGGTATTTAGGGGATTACATTCTTACCAGATGCGACTGTCTATCTGACCTGCACAACCCAGTAACTGGGTAATACGATACCCTTTGTTAAGACTGGTTGTCAGACTTTCGAGCTTCTAACAGTACGACTAATACTCAGTTCCTTCAGTTGTCCTTAACGCTCCAGGGCCGCGGTGCCCTTTAAAGACAGTCCCAAGACATCACTCTTTCAACCTTCTTTGGTCTTTATGGTGAAAAATCACTGAAGAGTCCTCCCGCCCATGGTGGACTGTCAGACTCAAGTTTTACTGACAAAAAATCGCCAATTTTTTCAGTTACCCTTTGATTCCAGGACCACGGTGCCCTTAGACAGTCGACACTAATCTTACTACTAACCATATTTAGGGTAAAAAGTTACAACGTTTACCTAATTTCATCACAGTAGGTAGAGTTTCCCAACACAAATAGACCGACTTGAAAAAAGCGGGTAATGTATTACGAAGCGATGGCACGGAGTGACGTAACATTGTCTATATACACGATTATAGTAAAGACTGGTTTGGAAGTAGTGAGGGGACACGCTTTCGTTGTTTTTATCGATGTCGATAGAATTTTGTTTGGGGAAAATATTTTATTGTTTTTAAAATATTAGTATTATATTCCAAGTAGGTCAGTTACTGGCACATTTGAATTGTCAAAGATAAATAAATTAAAAAAGTAATGGAGTAACGCTACTCTCTCAGTCACAAGCCACAATAACTGTGAAAGTAACTGTGAAAAGAAATAGGTGGTCCCATTTCAAAGATAGATAAGTATGTAGAAGAAAACCTGTGTTGGGGAAAAAATACATAAATAAATAGACTATCCAACACAAAAAGGTTTTTCAATACGAATCAGAAGTCCTTGAGATATTATGCGCGTTCAATAAAAAAAAAAAAACAAACACATTGTCATTCGGAAGTTATGCACGTATGGACAGGCTTAAGCGAATTTCACACACCCCCCCTTATTGCCTCTGTCCTATAAAACCAAAGCAGTTTTCAACTGTTGAAAGAATTTTTGAAATCGGTCCAGTAGTTTTTGAGTTTATTCATTTCATGAGTTTATTAATTGGTTGTTCACACAGCCGTTGTAATTTGATAAATTTATAAATTACAAACACACACATACAAAAATACAAATCTTTCCTCTTCATAGACTAGTGTAGAACTGTAGATAAACATTTGAAAACACATTTTAACATTGAAAATGTATATAACACTTTAGTATATTATCTATTGTATTTCTTATTTCACGGCAAGTAACAACAATAAATATCTATTTTGTTACTTTTTAAGTACATTACATACGTATTTATTTGTTTGATTGAAATTTTTACATGCTGGTTTTGTGGCTGTAAGAACCATGTGTAAATAAATTGCAATTTCTGTTTACTCCGTCCGTCCGTTGTAACAGTTTATTTAGCTAGAAGGTTACACTTTATTTAGAATAGAAAATACATGAGCGATATAAAAACACAGTCCACAACACAGTCCACAACACAGTCAGCACAATGCACAGTACAGCACTAGACCACAGGGTAAGGCCACAATAGCCTCAGCAGGCAGGAACCGCAGCAGGAAGGGGCCTCAGACAGGCAGGACCGCAGCAGGCAGGGGCCTCGGAAAGCGCAGTCCTCAGCAGCAGGGAGTCTCCGAGGGCAAGATCCTCCGAGTGAAGAGTCTCAGAGGGTAAAAGCTTCCTCCGTTAGCTTTGGTGACTTCAGAGGGTAAGAGTTCCCTCAATTTAGTGCTTCAGAGGGCAAGATCCTCCTCAGCAAAACGCTGGATTATTATGAACAGTTATAGAAAGAGCCCAAAAGTCCGGGATAGAATGAACCAAGGTCCTGGATAGAATCAACCAAGGTCCTGGATAGAATGAACCAAGGTCCTGGATAGAATGAACCAAGGTCCTGGATAGAATGAACCAAAGGTCCTGGATAGTCCTCAATAGAATCCACCCGATTCCTTTGACGGCTTCGGCTTTTATAGGTGTCAGCTTGTTTTGAAAATCATCCTTCATTTCTGTTTTCAAATAGTTTCTTCGGATTCCGACAGATCAGACGAAGGAGGAAGGAGGTCTGCGTGCGTTTACATTATGTAAAATTTTGAATTGAGTAATTTAATAAAAACATTAATATAATAATTAAATTAGACTTTGTACAATATTTCAATGAAATCAAATAGATAAATTAAATTATATAAACCAAAATGTAGCATCATAGATCAATAAGCTTTAAACTAAAAATATTAATGAAAGCATGAAAAATACAATTAATAGGATGATGTAAGGCGTAAGTATAAATAAATACTAAATAGTATTTATTTATACTTACGCCTTACATCATCCTATTAATTGTATTTTTCATGCTTTCATTAATATTTTTAGTTGATAATTTTCTTGACACTTATGTCAAATGCCAAACTGTCAGTTTCTTTTTATTTTTACTTTCTGTTTTAGCTTAAAGCTTATTGATCTATGATGCTACATTTTGGTTTATATAATTTAATTTATCTATTTGATTTCATTGAAATATTGTACAAAGTCTAATTTAATTATTATATTAATGTTTTTATTAAATTACTCAATTCAAAATTTTACATAATGTAAACGCACGCAGACCTCCTTCCTCCTTCGTCTGATCTGTCGGAATCCGAAGAAACTATTTGAAAACAGAAATGAAGGATGATTTTCAAAACAAGCTGACACCTATAAAAGCCGAGGCCGTCAAAGGAATCGGGTGGATTCTATTGAGGACTATCCAGGACCTTTGGTTCATTCTATCCAGGACCTTGGTTCATTCTATCCAGGACCTTGGTTCATTCTATCCAGGACCTTGGTTGATTCTATCCAGGACCTTGGTTCATTCTATCCCGGACTTTTGGGCTCTTTCTATAACTGTTCATAATAATCCAGCGTTTTGCTGAGGAGGATCTTGCCCTCTGAAGCACTAATTTGAGGGAACTCTTACCCTCTGAAGTCACCAAAGCTAACGGAGGAAGCTTTTACCCTCTGAGACTCTTCACTCGGAGGATCTTGCCCTCGGAGACTCCCTGCTGCTGAGGACTGCGCTTTCCGAGGCCCCTGCCTGCTGCGGTCCTGCCTGTCTGAGGCCCCTTCCTGCTGCGGTTCCTGCCTGCTGAGGCTATTGTGGCCTTACCCTGTGGTCTAGTGCTGTACTGTGCATTGTGCTGACTGTGTTGTGGACTGTGTTGTGGACTGTGTTTTTATATCGCTCATGTATTTTCTATTCTAAATAAAGTGTATAACCTTCTAGCTAAATAAACTGTTACACCGTCCGTCAGTTAGAGTAAGTATTAAATAATAATGAACACATTTTTTTTCATATTATAAATAAGTATCGACAAAGTTAAAACGTTTCTAAATTCGGGAGTCTGTAAAATTATAACGACCGAGTGACGTTTCGTGATTTTTAGAAGCGTCGTATCCTCGTCAATTTTGGTTTTACTTAACTAAAGAAATACTACAGGACAATTTTTTTTTGATAATCTATCTTTTATTTTAAACAAACCAATTGTAATAAAATTGCCGTTACATTTATTAATAAAAATTTGTTTATTCAATAATAAAGTGTTATTTTTATATTCAACACAATATTATGAGCAAAACCGAGGGCGTGTGACGTCACAATGTAAATTTCTTCTACAACGAATTTGCTCTATCGACCTCACAAACACTCAAAAACCATCGACACATTCCAACAACTATCGACATCAACAACCGTGTCCCCTCCCTACACACGTAATGAAGCGAATCTACTTTCACTGCCCTGCGCGTGCGCTCCTACATAATGTTTATTACCTACATTATACATATTGTGCCGAGGCAATATTGCCCACCCATTGGGCAATGATAGTCAGGCACCAGCCGTAGTACTAATATACTTTTATTTTTGAGCTTCGTGAACTCTTGATCTAGCGCTATTCTTGATCTAGTCTAGCTCATAGGTAAAAATGAAATACAAAGTCTACGATTTTTTTTTGGGACACACCTATCACACTATTCCCAAGCCACTGCAACTCCTCAATGCTAGAATCAACAGTGGCAACCACCAGAAAAGCGCCGATACAATGAAGCTCGACGTGTCCCGGAGAATGAATTTAACTGTCTTGGATCCTGCAACGTAATTAATCAGAAAAGAATAGTGGAGGAGTAGGAAAAATATGTTTCCACTTCCCTCCATGCAAGCTGAGACGAAACAAAACAAGGCCAATAAACACAAAGGGATAATACAACTTGGAGAAGCCCAGTTGCCTAGCAACACGGGTAAAAATGACTACTAATATTAATGGGTCCTAGATTGTGAGACTACGACATATTATCTGCCTATTGCCGTCCACTGCTGATCGTAAGCCTCCTCCAAAGAGCGCCAACCCTCCCGGTCCTGGGAAGTCCGCATCCACCCGCTGCCAGCCACATTCTTCAAATCATCGACCCATCTTGTCGCAGGGCGTCCTACACTACATTTGCCAATTCGCGGTCGACGATGGAGCGAGCTTATCCAGAAGAAGCCTGGTCACTCTAACTTTGAAGGGATTCGGGTTGTATTTTCTTTTTTTAGCGACGTGGTGAAGTCATCAAATGAACCTTCCACCCAGGGCAGAGCGGGAGGGACTGTCACACTTGTACTGACTAAAATCTACGGTGTCCTTCAATAGCCCTTTATGTTTCAGGGTTACGGTTACCTGATGAGGTACTCCCGCGACCCCGACACATTTACAAACCCTGTGGTGGATGACAGCCAACTCCCACTCACAGAGAGGAGGCCTGTGTCCCAGCAGTGGGAACATTATAGGCTGATTATGTCTTGTAACGGTTTAAAGTACCTCGACTAAACACGTTTTTGACCCTATTTCCATTCTTATGCAACTTATGGTGTAAAAACGTGAGAAAACACGTGATGTTATGAAGGTACAATTTTCTCACTGTTATTATACTAACTTCTGCCTGCGGTTTCGGTCGGGTTTAATTTAGAATTTGGCAATCTGTTCGGGTTGTATTCTGCTCGTAAAAAATTGTTGACAGCATCTATAAATTGCAATTTTTTAAATTAACAAACAAACTTAGACTGCGTTGTTTGACCATTAATTAAATTATTTGTTAAAATCCCATCGACCTGGAACAACTATTTTGTAGATCGTAGGTACAAATATTTGCTCTGTGCGGGAGTCAAACCCGCAACACGCACTGCAGCAGTCCAATCGAGAACTATCAGCTATGGCGCCAACGTTGGCGCCAAGTTGGCGCCAACCGTGTCGTCAATGGGGATGGCAACTGGGCAACTAATGGCGGTAGTATAGCTTGTTCCAAGCATCGTCATACAACTAAACCCATACATATAACTAAACCCATGCCCAAACACAAAACAACACTGACAGTAATTTTTTTCCGCATGTAGGTATTATATATATTTTTTTCTCACTATTTGGTTTTATTAAATCAACTGTAAATCAATTAATATCAACTATCAAATAATTAGTAGTGATCATATTTTTTTTTTTTTTTTGCTTATGCGGAATATCTACATTTATACAATCTGCTTTACTAGGTTACCTGTAATTTGATACTTGTGGGAATGTGTTATTATTGTTATTAAAGGGTTGAGGAAGACTATCCGCTCGTGATACAGTTTTATACTAGTACGAGGGGATAGGGCGAATCAAACTAAAGACAACAAACCATATACCACTTCACATTCTTCTTTATGCGATCTGTCAAACTGATATAAATGTATTATCCATTATTGTTCAATTAACATCAAATGATTTTGTCTACATGATTATTATTGATTTACTTTGTATGGTTGTCTTATTTGTATTTGTGTTTATGCAATAATAATAAAGAAAGATAATTCTCCCGTTCATTCACTTCATTCCGAATTCCGAAATCTTATAGGTACTTCAAAATAGTACTATAACCTCATTGGTCGGATTAGGACTTAGCTATGGTGGCGCCATCTACAATTAGCTTTGACCAGCCTTCCCCATTGATTCATTGACGGCTCTGCTTTGCCCCCCTGGCCAAGTCGCAACAAATCGTAAACGCTCGGTACTTCCAATAGATTTTCAACTTTATACCCAGAGTCTTAGGTTTAAAATCTGTTAAAGATTTCTAAGCGCTAGCGACTGGAAAGAACGAAAACGCTATGCAATCCTCACTTGATCTTTAACTTTATACCCTTGTTACATGGCTACAGGCCTCTTCTTCTTCGTCGATTCACTCTTGACAGAGTGGTCGTGGTAAATTAGCATGTTAGGCCATGACAGGCCTATGTGGTACTAAGTAGGTACTCCACAAACGATGAGGCACTTAATATCGTGTACTGTGTGCCCTACCGACTGTTCGTTACGTTACAAGCTGATGGACGTTGACTCGTGCCCTAATTCTGGGCCCGACTCAATTTAGATTCTTGCTAAGAAGCTACTTATATTAGAATATTCATTTTAAATAATATGTAAGAATTTTATAGTATTTTAATTTTATGTAAGGGAGCAGACGGGGGCATGCGGGCAGCGAGTGGGCATGCGGGCAGCGAGTAAAGGGCAACTCGCTGCCCGACCAAGGACCATGCCCGGGTCGACGGCGCGTGTGTCCCACGCGCGCCTCAAAGAGCGTCAGCATAATGACGGGGCCCCCCTCTCAGAGGGCCAAAGCCTGCCGGGGTCGCGGGATTATTCCCTTACCGTAACCCCGGAACATAACAGGCTATGAAGGACACCGTGGATTTTAGTCAGTAGAAGTCTGACAGTCCCTCCCGCCCTGCCCGGGGTTGGAGGACTCATTTGATGATTTTACCACGCTAAAAAAAAAAAAAAGGGAGCATACGGGCAACTAAAGTTGCTCAGTTATTAGGAAACTGCCACAAAATGATGAGCGATGTAGAACAATTTTAAAGAGGAACTAACTCACTCGAATACGTCAAGGGAACGTAATACCTTGATAATAAAAAATCAGTTTAAAATAACTAAAACCCGACTACGACAAAAACGTGTACTAAAAAAGTATAAAACAAGAACAATATTCATATGACCGATATTGTGCTAGCCGTGGTCGTGTGCCACCTGCGGTTGTTTCACACAATCTTCATTAGGTAGGTGGCACACGACCACGGCTTTTAGTTAGTCGGGTTTTAGTTATTTTAAACTTAATTTTTATCTACACTATTTTGGCGTTATATTACTAATTATTTGATAAGTATAATAATAAAAGCAAAGCAGCGAGTTAATTTCAAATGTACTCATTAAGCCTTTTCATTTGATACCCATGTTGACACTGTTAGAAACAGGCAAAGTAGCTATTAATGTATATAAAAGCTATAAAATGTATATTAACTTTCACCCTATATATTTCAAATGTGCACATCAAGCCCTTTAATTTGATATCCATGTCGATACTGTGCGCAAAATTTTTTTTCGGTTACGACTTTACATCGCCTAGAGGGCGCCATATTGGATTTGGTGAAACGTCACCTACCCTATAACCAGCGGACAGCTGAGACGCTTCTAACGACACCTCATTTGTTATGTATTTTAGTCAGTAAGAGTCTGACAGTCCCTTCCGCCCCACCCAGGGCGGGAGGACTCATTTGATGATTTTACCACCTAAAAAAAAAAAAGCCGTTCAGTATTTTATGTGTATAGTATGTGTGAAAGATCCACACATCTTCATAAACTTTCCTGTTATTTTCTTTCATTTAGATTAAAAAAAAATTTACACGCACTTTTTTCTTTCTTACGTTAGCCAAAATTGAGGAGCTCGTGGCTAAATAATTACAGCCGCACAGGCCGATCTTCCGGGTTAAACCGCGCTTGCCAAGGTTGGTCTGTGGATGGGTGACCATCTGACACAACGTGTTTCCTCCGTCGGAAAGCACGTAAAGCCGTTGGTCCCGGCTGTCATTTGTAGATCTTTGACAGTCGTTACTGTTAGTCAGAAGCTCATAAGTCTCTCACCTAATCTTATCATGGGTGGGGTATCGTATTTCCCAGTTACTGAGTTGTGGAGATCCGATAGGCAGTCTCCCCATGTAAAATACTGATATTCAGCTGAATCTGGTTCGACTGGAAGTCGACCCCAATATAGTTGGGAAAAAGCTAGGCAGATGATGGCGTTAACCAAAATTGACGAAGGTTGACGAGACCCCTAGGTATGAATTATAATAGATCTAACGTAACGGGCCCATTCCTGAGTTTTGCTTTTTGATATTGGTCAAGATATTGGTCAATATTCATTGAAACAAAAAACATGCATGTTAATTATTTTACAATACCCAACTGATTTACTAAATAGATTGGAAATTTTTAATGCTGTCATCATGCCTATTAGGTATAACAAAAAACATGATTTACCGGGCAACATTAATAACACAAAAAGTTGCCGGTTTGCACACATTTCGTTCGCAAGAATGAACTCGCAACTTATACAATCACTACTCGCGTGACCGACTGATTCAATTTGTAATAACACAAGTAAGTCGTTATGTTCAGTATTGCACAGATTTAAAGAGCAGGTGTCTCTACAGTTCGATGCCCCGGCGAAGCGTTTAAAGTTTTTTGAGAGGCAGAGTACGGTGTGAATCGGAAATGTGTTTTTTTAAGGTTCAGTACCCTTAGCACGAGTTTTCAGAATTTGAGACGTAAACTGGAACTTTGACAATTTCAAATTGACAATTTTCAAGGAAATAATTGGTTCCTTCTTCGCACACCAGAGGCGCTGTTCTATTTTTTCATACAAGAAACGCTGTAAATACTGGAAAGACGCTGTAGACGTGTGCTCCCGTATCTAAATAAAACGGGATATCTATTACTAAAAGTCTGTCCATTTGTTAAACAGAGGAAATTTCTGTGGCTCTAGTGAAAAAGGGTCTAAGTCTAAAAATGCAACTTTACAGGAGACGCAAAAAACGCCCCGCGCGCACCAAATTACATGTTTAAGTACGTGTGGCATTTAAACAGCTGTCAAATTAAATATATGTGATATGTTATATAGGTAAAAAATGTATGTTCTTTCTTATTCTAGTATTATTTTTTACATAAACTGAATAGTTTTCAAAATAGCGACTTATACTTAACACAAAATGAACTACACAAGGGTATAAAAGAAGTTAGATCCCTTTTCTCATACACAAAAAGTTAATTCACAAAAGTGAAAAAGGATACGCATTTGGAGTTATTTGTATGATAACTAAGAAATTAAATCAGATAATTAGTGTTGGAATAGCCAAAATAAATGAACTGAATGTGTACTTTTTATCGACATGATAAAATTTTGAAAAATAGCAAAAATAAATAACTTGTATCTTTTTTCACATAGTTATTAGACGTAACATAAGGCGCATGTTGACTTACGTGAACCTTTTGTGTAAGTTATATCTATCTTTAAACCAAAATAAAACCAAAAAATATGTAGTTTTGTGGTGTTTATTTTTTTATTAAAGTGAAGAAAAGTATTTTAAGAAGTACCTATGACAGTTATTTTTAAATCATAAAAACAATTAAAAAACAAATGAAAAGTACAAATCGAGTCCCACAGAACCTTGAAAGTGATTCAAATCTTGTTCGATATCAAGAAATGTCTATAGCACAGTTTTTTTATAAGTCAGGACAAATCAACTGCAGTTGAAACCTGGGAAAGTGATCCAGAAAACCTTATTTTAATTTCACTTCTACCGATAATAAACTCCAGTTTTAAAATAAATATGCAGTTAGTAAAAAAGTATTGAAGAAGTTAATTAAGTATTATGACGCAGTTTTTTTAATCAGGAAAACAATTCAAAAATAAAAAAATAATCAAATAAATCAAGTCTAACAGAAACCTTAAAAATGATCCAGAAAACCTTATTCGATGTCGTCGTTGCTGTCGTTTAGAAGAGGATGTTGATCTTTTATATTATCATCGTCAATGAAAAGGTTGTTATAAAAAGATCGAACACTGGGGTTTATTAGCGGAAGAAGAGAAATCAAATCTCTCTTTTTCTCATTTGAATTAGCTAGGCCCATCGTATGACCTAGGAATACATTACCGTTTCAAACAGAGGGAGTGGTGATTTTCCTCTTTCCCTCTGCAAATTAACAATGTTCCATTCTTCCTCATCACACAACTTACAATGAAATTCTCCTTTTTTATATTTCTTTTGTCTTTAACTCGTCTGTCGTAGACTTCTAAGCTCCAGTAATAATTTAAAATAATTCTACAAGGTCCTAGTCTTTTAACTTTAAATTTCTCTTCTTTTTTATAGTTTCTGTATCTCTTCTTTCCTTGTTAATTTTCCTAGGATTACGTTTCCGGTCTTGTTAAGTACCTTTTTATATCCCAAAATGACTTATTATTGCTCGTATCTAAATCTGACTGTGGAATAATGACATCGCCTTTTACGTTTTTGTAAAAGTGAACAATCTGAGTTACTTGTGTCAGATTATTTGGAATGAAATCGTCACTACTTTCTGTGGGATAATGCAAATTGGGTTATGATAGCGTATCAGTGAACATAGAAATAATATCAAGATATAAGACAAAAGTTTCATCAGAATCAGTGAATGTATCGACATCATTATCAGGCTCTGCGAAAAGGTTTTTGAAACTTCCAGGTATTGGAGAAAATATTTAAGAGTTTCCCTGCTTTGGTGAGTTATTTTTTAAACATTCAAGCCTTGGATAATAACTGTTTGAACATCCTGATCTTGGAGAATGATCCCTAGAATGTGTAGCCTTTGGAGAATAGTTTCGGAAGATATAAGCACAGGTATAGATTCGCCATCAATCCAATCTACTTCATCCATCATTGCCATATCTTTGGAAACAAGACCCATCAAACAATTAATGCGACCACGACCAGCCATTCTAAAACAATAGATATATTTGACTGGCCTGTTGGTCTAGTGATAAGTGACCCCGACTGCTTTGCGGAGGTCGTGAATTGGATACCCACTCAGGACAAATGTTTGTGTGATGAGCACGATCATTTTTTCTGTGTCTGGGTGTAATTTATCCATAATATGTATGTATTTAGAAATATATAAGTATGTTTATCAGTTGTCTAGTACCCATAACACAAGCTCTGCTTAGCTTGGGACTAGATGGCGTTGTGTGATAGTTGTGGAATATTATTATTATGTATTATATTATTTATTAAAACATTACATCAGGGAATCGCGATATGAAAGTTAAGTAGGTAAGTCGAAATAGAAGTATAAAATGTGCTAATTTGACAATTTTACGTATCTATATAATTATACTATAAAGTGTAGTTAAATATATATGTGAGGTTGATATCTGGTGGTTGTTTATTATAACCACTGTTATTGTAGTGTTTTTGTGTGAACAATTAACTAACATACGTACAAAAACAAAAAAAAAACAATGTCTCCTCTTCATAATAAGTTACGCAATGGAGTTTAAAATAAAAACTCGGTGTAATTGGGTACATTTGGACAAAAATCTAAATAACAATACGTACACTCAAAAATAATTTGCTAAAATATGTGAAAAAGGGTACAACTTACCAGTGCAATTACTGATTTTTTGCAGTGCGTCGACACAAGTTCCCTTCAATAGAGTGCTTGGACCACCGAAAGAGTGCGAGCGCTACGCACTTTCCACCCACCAGCACCATAACCCGTATCGGCCAGTTGTATCTTTTCTCACGAAAAATAGCAGCGAAATATTGGTATTATTTTAGTTATGTCAAATTGCATTTTTAATATAAATATTTCATACGTGAAAACTGATACCAAAAAACTTATTCTGGATTTTTGTCTTTTATTTTGGTGAAAACGGATTTATGTCAAGTGATATCGTTACTCACATAACAATTTTTAAGGAATTAATGTACTTGTGCCGGTATTCACTAAACAAATTGAAGCTCTGACAATACATGTTTATTTAGATCAAAAGACACAAAATAAAAATAAACATAGTTTTGTGTAAAGAAATTAAAGTGCACTTATACCCCGCTTTTGTAATATTTTTAGTGTTAGTTAACCCCCTTTGCACATTGCTAACTTCCTTATTTTTAAAGATAGGCAAGATCTGTTTTCACGAATGGATAGATCATTTTTTTCTGAACATTTTAGTGTACTTAACTCATTTTCGACAAAATCGGACTTAAACCCTTTTTCACTAGAGGCACAGATTTTTACAGATGATTTATATTCAGTAAACTTCGTAAAGCCGTTAGTCCCGGCTGTCATTTGTAGATCTTTGACAGTCGTTACTGTTAATCAGAAGCTCGAAAGTCTGACAACCAGTCTTACCATGGGTTATCGTATTACCCAGTTACTGGGTTGTGGAGGTCCGATAGGCAGTCGCTCCGTGTAAAATACTGATAATTTCAGCTGCATCTGTTTTCAAAGTCGACCCCAAAAAATAAAGTATGTAGTCAAATGAACCCGCGGGTCCAGTGGCAAGCGGATCCAGTTGACTATAGACCCATAGTTGGCGAAGGCTTAGCTAGATAATGATTATTATCCTACTCGGGTATCAAACACGCGACCTCCGTGTTTGAAAGTGAACTGTTGGGACATTTGAGCGCTTGTGAAATGTTTGTGTAGATTATGTTTCATGAATTATTTTGCAATTGCTGTGTCCGGTATCGTACTGGTTTTCCCCTTAACAGTTTATTATACTTATAATATTATTTGTAGTGTAGCTTGAAGGGGTCTACTTTCTAAGAACGAAGACACGGATACGGATACGTACGTAACTAACGTCAAAATCCAAATTCGCGGACGGATAATTCCGCCACGACGAATCCTTTTGACGACGGCGCTAGTATCTACGTTATAACATAACATTGCATTAAAAAATGTTGGGAGGATTAAGTCGTCGAGTTCATCATCATCTGCCTAGCCTTTTCCCAACTATATTGGGGTCAGCTTCCAGTCGAACCAGATGCAGCTGAATATTAATATTTTACATGGAGCGACTGTCTATCGGAACTCCACAATCCAATAACTGGGCAATACGATCCCACATGGTAAGACTGGTTGTCAGACTTATAAGCTTCTCAGTAACAATAACGACTGTCAAAGATCTATAAATGACAGCCGGAACCAACGGCTTTACGTGCTTACCGGAGCACGGAGAAAAACTCGCTATGACAGATGGTCACCCATCCACAGACCAACCTCGGCAAGCGCGGCTCAACCCGGAAGATCGGCATGTGCGGCTGTAATTATTTAGCCACGAGCTCCTCTAAGTAAGTCGTCGAGTTCCAAGCCATTAATTAGTGTAATTTATTTCATCACCACTGCCTTCAGTTGAAGGAAAACATCGTGAGGAAACCGGCATGTTGTCCGAGAACCAAACGTTCGAAGACATGTGACATCTACCAACCCGCACTGTGCTTGCGTAGTGGATTATGGCCAACCACTCCTCACAGAGTGGAGGCCTGTGTCCCAACAGTGGGAAAGTTTAAGGTTGATAATGTATTACAGACTTACATTGCAGTAAATACATATATTGCCCGCTAAAACCTTTAAAAAATTGAATGTCAACATCATAGTTTTAAACGATTAGTTTTGCTTAATCATATTATTGTTAGGTAATCTTTAAATCTGGTTCCAAGGCCAAACGCGAGACGGTTATGTAAAAAAAAAACTAAATTTTGACGTTTCTTTTGATCGAGTTTCGAATTCAAGGCTTCTTATAGGTACGATTATCATTAACCTGGTCCATTCAGTATCAATCAGAGTCTTTTTTTAATGTAGTAAAATCATAAAATGAGTCCTCCCATCCAGGGCAGGACAGGAGGGACTGTCAGATTTGTACTAATCCACGGTGTCCTTCAAAAGCCCTTTACGTTTCATGAGTCCCGTGACCACGGCAGGCTTTGGCCCTCTAAAGGGGGGCCCGGACGGCGAGTAATGAGCGACTCGCTGTCCGATTATGGACCATGACCGGGTCGACGGCTCGTCGTGTTCCACGCACGCTTCAAAGAGTACTGTCAGCAATATGACGGGGCCCCCTTAGAGGGTCAAAGCCTGCCGGGGTCGCGGGACTAACGAGCTACCGTGACCCTAGAACGTAAAAGCTTATTGAAGGACACCGTGGTCGTGGATATTAGTCAGTACAAGTCTGACAATCCCTCCTGCCCTGCCCTGGGTGGGGGGACTCATTTGATGATTTTAACACGCTAAAAAAAGGCATCGACCTTATGTCCTAAGTCCAAAGTACTGGTTGCTGCACACCCATCCGCCTGTGAGACGCACATTGTGCCACTGACCCCGAAAACATTAGTTATATAACTCACTTACCGGTCGTATAGGCAGATTTTTAGATATTTAACTCCAACCCGAAATATTATCTATGAATTATTATGTATCATCATCAGCCTATAACGTTCCCACTGCTGGGACACAGGCCTCCTCTCTGTGAGAGGGAGTGGGCTATAATCCACCACGCGGGCCCAGTGCGGGTTATTAGATGTCACATGTCTTCGATTTTTTGGATTTAGGACATGCCGGTTTCCTCACGATATTTTCCTTCACCGTTTTGAGAGCAGTGGTGATGAAATAATTTAGATAAAGTAATGCGCCTGGCTGGGTATGAACCTACGACCTACAACTCGTAAGTCGGGTCCGATACCACTGGGCCACCACTGCTCTGTGGTTTGTATATGTTTTACAAACGGCTTTGCTTATCCCAAGAATATTTAGTTTAAGGATTTATTTAGACTAATATTTAAAAAAAAAAATTGTTTTATTTTTTTTATCGTTATAAAATCATCAAATGAGTCCTCCCTCGGGGCGGAAGGGACTGTCAGACTTGTACCAGACTGACTTAAATCCACGGTGATCTTCAACAGCCTTTTACGTTCCAGGTTCACGGTTTTCTGATAAGACAGCACCGCGACCCCGGCAGTTTGTAATGTGCGAGAAACAATTCATTATAAATAAATAATTAATTAATTAATTTCATTATTTAATTAATGAATTGTATTTAATTACCAACGGAAGAGAATAAAAACAGTTACCTACTTTCATTTTTTCAATAAATATTCTTGTATTTGTTACTGACCTCACATTTAAAGATGTTTTTTTTAATCTCCGGTGTCATTGCCCTCTGCAGTTATGCATTACAAGTTGATATAAAAATCATACTTAATAACCGACCACGATAATAGTGAATACGTCAATGATCTCCAGTCAACTGTCAATTTAAAATGATGTTTAACAAAAAATACTTGATTAATATTTTATTGTCGTTATTATTTTAAATGTAATACCTATTCAAATGATTATTATTTATAACTATTGAGTCAATTGATATCGTATGGTATCGATATCAAAGTAATAAACTATGTCGATATGAGAGCTAGCCAATTCAGACCCTCGACTACAATAGGTATAGCTACAATAGGTATAAACATTAGTAGAAGAAATGATATTTATGTTGTTATAAATAAATTTTAGGACTGACCATTGAACTTTTTTTTTTTTTAAGGTGGTAAAATCATCAAATGAGTCTTCCCCCCCTGGGTGGGGCGGAAGGGACTGTCAGACTCTTTCTGACTAAAATCCACCCGTGTTCCTTCGGATGCCCTTTACGTTCCGGGGCCACGGTATCCTGCGTTAAGAAAAACCCGCGACCCCAGCAGGCGTTTGGCGCGAAACACGACGCGCCACCGACCCGGGCTTGGTCCTTGGTCGGACGGCGAGCTACCCATTACTCACCGTCCGCAAGCCCGCTCCGCCGCTATGCCCGCTGCTGATCAGAGGGACACGCGTTGGAGCGTCCACACGACAGGCTATTCGCATACGGGCAAAGAGACCCCTTAGGCACACAGTGCCTAAGGAAGAGTTTTTGCCCGCATCCCACCGGCCCGAAAAACTGGTCTTCCCCCGGACGTATCCGAGAGGGAACTCCAGTCCACGGGCGCACATGGAGGTTTCCTGTCTTAGCACCGCTGACCATTGAACTTGGCACCCATTTAGATTTTCGTCGTTGAAGTCAACAGCCAAGGCATACTCGTATAATTATCATAATATTGAACTTGGCTCTCATTTCACATCTTTGTTTTTTATGGGTTTTTTTCTTTCTTTATTAGAAGTAGTTTCTATAGTAGTAATAGGGTCGTTTTTTACCCTTAGGGTACGGAACTCTAAAAATATGTCCATCCCATTCTTCTAGGCTCTACAACTGATAAATTTCCTACCTATCTTGGTCAGTATGTTAGTAAGTATAGATTGCACTGCTATAGCTGTTTTGATTCACGCTTGGTTTGTCCGCATTTTTCAATAAAAGCCGGTTTTCCATTACATTTATTTAATAGAACGGATCCATTTTATGCCTATTTGTTGTTATTTGCTTGAAACTTATTGTTCGGTACTGAAAACCTGAAAAATGACGTAGGAATTGGTATTTTTTTTAAAAAAAAACCTCTTACGCATTAAACGGTAAAAAAGTAATGGCTCTTGTATGAGAGTCCCTTTTTTATTTTTAGAATGGTTAAATCATCAAATGAGTCCTCCCATGCGATAATAAACATTGAAACTTCACCCAGACCCAGAACAATTGCTTGTAGGTCATACAAACATTTGTTCCATACGAGGATCGAGCCGGGCGACACACTTTGCAGTAGTCAATCACTTTACCACTGCGCCAACCGTGTCGATGTCTGCCTAAACAAGGTACTTAGCACGAGACTTGAGGTGCCTTTCCACCAGAGATGTGCTGCGAGAATGTAAAAGCATAGCTACGAAACTGTGTGACCTTTTCCACTGATGCTACGCTATGTAGCTGTGCGAGTAAGATGTGCTACGAAGATACGCTGCCGCGAAGCAGCTGCACGAGGAAGATGCGCAGCTCGAGCTATGCGATGTATCGATAGGAGGGGAGTCGACCCATAGCACGCATCCATAGCACGCAGCCATAATATTATCACGCCTCCATAGCACTCCGCCATAGCACGCATCCATAGCACGCCTCCATAGCACGCATCCATAGCACGGAGCCATAGTACGCATCCTTCCATATAAAAAACACATCTAAGTTGAATCCGTTTCCACCAGTGCTGTGCTATGTAAACCAATGAATATGTTTGGTAGATATCAAACGCATCCGCAGCAACGCAGCATAGCGCATCTCTGGTGGAAAAGCAGCCTTACTCTCAAGCGTGATTTCCGGCTTAGCCCAGCGCTGGGCCACATTAAGCCCAGAAACGGAACGCCATAAGTGACATAACTTGATGTCAAAACATAAAAAGCCCTACACATTGGCCAATATAGTTAATGAATGGTGCTGAACGCAAGCTGCGCGTAATTTGTAAACATACGGTTGGCTGTTTTGTGCGGGAACGTTGAGGCGGTTTTCCTTGTTTTCGATTAACTTGCTAATCACTATATTTAAACCATTTTTCATGGTATGTCGATCATGGAAAATGGTGTTATAAGAGTGATTTGTGATTTTTAATAGTGAGAAGCTCATGGCGTTTTTTAGTAACATCATTTAGTGTTACTTCATTGTAAACACAAAAATTCGCATGCCGCTTTATGCGGTGGATATTCTGTACTAACCATGTAAAACACCAGTATAACTACCATTCTACAAATAAATATCTTTGCCTTTGTGTTATATTTTCGGTTTTTGACAAATTATAGCCTTTATTTTGGGTGGTTAAACCAAATGAATCCTGTGAGCCCTAGTTAGAATGGCAGGGACTATCATAGGTTATTGGCTAAAAGTCTACCCATTGCTTCATTGACTGTCGTTACTGCTGGTCAGAAGCTTGAAAGTCTGACAACCAGTACTATAGTACCACCAAAGAGTTATATTACCCAGTTACAAAGTCGTGGAGGTCAGAGGCCTTATCATGAGTTTTCAGTTATTCTGACGTAAACTGGAACTTTGACATTTTCAAATTGACAAATTTCTAGGTACGCTGTAAATACTGGAAAGACGCTGTAAAGTAAAATAACTAGTGAAAACTCGTGATAAGGGTACAGACTGATAGGCAGTCGTTCCATGTAAAATACCAATCAGCTGCGTGCAGTTCGATTGGAAGCAGACCCTAAAGTAATGGGGAAAGGGCAAGCAGATGATGATGATTTTATTAGCTTCTCTTTTTAACCCAAAAGATGGGCTGGTAGATAAAGCCTTGCAGCATTTATTCCGTCTTATTATATTAATAATGTACATGAAAGAATAAATAAACACATAAAGTGCTGTTCAAAAACCGCTAATTTCCGCGTGCCGCCATGCCGGCCCACAAAATCCCTCCGTATGTCGCTACAATGTTACAGCCACTATTACGTGAACGCCTCGCCAGTGAAAGCCGAGCCGCGACGCGAGGCAGTCGTAGTGTGTGTACCCGCGAAACATGATATAGTTTATAATAATAGGAAAATTTTGAGTCCACACCCCCGGACGTCGCGGCGCTTCGAATTATTTGGGTACGTATGTTTTCAATTTTTGAGTTTTTACAGATTTCCAAGTGTTATTTTTTTTTATTTGAGAATTAAAATATTGCGAAAGATTATTTTTTTCAATTGTTTTTAATTTGTATGATGGATTAGGGATGATTTTTTGATGTAGTAGGTACATGAAAAATATTACAGGTTTTCATTGTTAGGTGCGTATATAAAATTTTGTGAAATAATGTTCATAGGACATAGATTAAGTTAAAAGTTAAAAATCAACCTTTCAAGTGATTATTTTATTTATAAAGAAAGTAAAACACTATTTTTTTTCTTTTTTGTGATTGTATTGTTCTGTTAAATAATGCTAAAAACGGTGTCATATAAATTTAAAAATTACGACCTAGATATCTTCTGAGCCTATTAATCTAAACCATTAAAATTGATACTCTCAAACATACTCGTACATTTCAGAAGGAGATGACTCCTGAAAAAAACATCAGGGCTTCAAGTCTGCTAATTTTATTTAACTCACATGCTATTGATATTCAATTGAGACTCAATCACGACTCCATTACGATTAGAACTAATTTGGTATTCTGCAAAAACTTGTATAAGCTCAATAGAGTCGTAATACCGATAAAGTCCACAATCGATTTACAATTGTAACACGATTGAAGAGCAGACTAGCAAATATTCTGATAGCAGTTCAATGGAATGTCACTGGAAAACCATTGGTCTTAAATTAGTAGCAGAATACCAAATGCAGTTAAAACTGCTACTGAGATCCAATTGATATTCAATTGAGTCATTACTAAATTAGCAGAATTGGGGCCCAGACCGCCGACCCATTTTGTGCGGATCGCGAGAACACGCCGACTCACTTCCGCGATTTCCAAGAAAACACAGTTTTAAAACACTACTGGATTTAATATCAAACACGCAATAAAACATGACACTTTTCTCATAGAAATGTGAAAAAATATATATAGTTTCTGCCTATCTCCGACGTAAGGCGTAAGTTTATGTACGTTTTTCTTTGAAACTGAATTGAAATGCATACGCGGATGCGGACTGTGAGTAATGGCTGACTCGCCGTCCGATCATGGACCATGAACGGGTCGATTGTGCATCATGTTCCACGCGCAAATCAAAGAGCTTTCAGCGATCTGACGGGGCCTCCTTAGAGGGCCACAGCTTGCCGGGGTCGCGGGACTGTCTCATAGGGAAGCCATGACCCTGGAACTAAAAGGGCTATTGAAGGATCACCATGGATTTTAGATAATAGAAGTCCGACAGTATGGGTAGGAGGACTCCTTTTTTGATTATACCCATTCATTCCCAGTCGCACCCACGGGGATTGCCACCGGAGGCAAATGGGAATTAAAATTCCCAGTCGCCACCGGTGGTGACTGCGGGAAGTCATTGCCCCCACTCACGATAAAAAAATCCAAAATTCATCTGGACTGAAACGTGCACGTACTAAACACTCCTCTGGCTAACTATTCATTGATTACAGGCGTGTTATTATGTATTTATCGTTCGTATTTACCGTGTAAAGTACACAGTGTTATAATAACTTTCTAGAGTATAGTACATAAGCAGTATAAAGCTTGTAAAGTGATATAATATACTACATATTCATATTCACACCAGGGTCGAACTAGGCCGGGCTTGCCAAACTACTCATTAGTTTGCCGCCCGATCAAGGATCTGCAGTGTTATTCCCTATAAATACAGCCTTGTTAAAACACTGTCGCAACGCTTACGTATCGCTACTGATAGCGGCACTATCGTTGTTTTCGTCATACAGCCATGTTTAAGAATTACTCAGTGGACGATCAGTTGACAGTTTTTTTTTATACATTTTTTCGAATTCCTTAAGACAGCCTCGATTTTATCTGTCTAATCGATCGGTCGATCTTAAAGCTGTCTTGTTGCTAAGCTCGATATAGAGTCCAGTATTGTGATGGTCTTATAGCGAATATCATAAAAGGCAGGGGCGATTGTACCTCAAGGAGCTGAAATAAAACTGATGGGTTCATAAATCAAAAGCACTGTCAGTAGGTCGTAGCGCGATGTGTATAAGCCTTATGCCTTCCTCGATAAATGGACATAAATATTTTTTCAATTCGAAACAGTAGTTCCTGAGATTAGCGCGTTCAAACAAACAAACTCTTCATCTTTATAATATTAGAAAATTAGATTTAGAGAAAATACATACAATTCTCAATTTTAAGTCAATTTATTTCAATAAAATTGCAATCAATAAAATATTGTGATGTAATTGCATGCATAATAAACCTGTAATTTTCACATGCCTACTGCAGGTGAGATGTCTTTGTACCCATCAATTTTAACAGCTTTGTAAAACCATCTCTAGCGAATAAATGATTCTATTCTATTCTATTCTCTATTCTATACTTACATTAAAAAAGTCTAAGCAACATGTACGGTTTTTAGCGTCTGAGTTGAGTACGTTGGATATCGAAATATTAACGTTTACGTTACACACTCGTTCTAGCGCCTCAAGTTTTGCACAACTTCAATTTTGTTACGTTTCGTCTTTGCTACAATAATATCAGTGTGACAGTGTCTTTCTAAAGCCCATGATGTGTCAAGCAGTTTCTGCAATACTATCCAATGCAAGACGGCTTGCAAAATTCATTGAGCAAGTCTTTTATCTGCGAGCTTGCCTAAGGGGTTGTACACATGTGATCGGGTCGGCATGATTTTGTAGAGCCGGGCGGCAAAGTTCATATTGCATGAATACGGTAATGGCACGATTGGCATAGAGATCGAGCGATCGATTAGTGTGCTGTGTATCACGGGCTATGGGTTTGATTGCCGCACGGAGTAAAATTTGCCGTACGGAACAAATATTTGAATGATCTACTGGACAGTAATTTTACCGGGTCTGGGTGTTTTATTGTATTATTAATTAAATGTTTGTAAACGCAGAGTATGATCCTACAGAAGTAATTACGAGTGTTGCTAACTGACATACAATGTTTGTTCCGTGCGAGAATCGAACCTACGATACCCAGTACAGCAGTCATTGGGCGTTTTTCTATTAGCCGGCACAACACCGGCACCGGCGCCGGCGCCGGCGTAGTGGTAGCCGGTGCTGGGAAGCGAAAATGTATGAACGCCGTGCCGGCGCGCGCCGGCGGCGGCGCCGGCGCCGGTAAGTGCAAAAGCGAGCCGTACATTTTCATACACTTTTGCTTCCCCGGCACCGGCACGGCGCCGGCACCGTCGCCGGTGCCGATGCCGGGCCGGCTAATGGAAAAGCGCCCCTCAGTCACTACACCAACCGTACCTACCAACAAAATTATAAGTAACTTTGCGCATTTTCAATAAATTACAATTTCATAGTTATTCATAGTGCTATTAAAAAAATCATGCTATTATTTTGTATTACTTATTATTAAAATTTTGTTTAAAAGTGCCGACTCGAGCAAGTGTGTAACTGCCCTGAGAAAGATCGTAAAATCTGTCAATAAACTCGAGTCGATCCGTGTGAAATAGTATGTTAATTAGTTCCAAAAACCTCATTTTTAATATGAATGAAGTAATCTGTTGTAGAGTTTTCATATTACATAAAAATACTTATTTATTTATGAACTCGCTGTTGCCAGCGGCTTCGCCCGCTACAACTGGAAAATTATCCCATGGGAACATAAAATTGGGATAATACCTATTCTATGTTTTAATCTAGGGTTTAAACTATCTGTAGGTATGTATATCAAACTTTGCATAAATATATCTACTATTAGTAAGTTAAAATGATGTATATTTTTCAAATATTTACAAATAATAATTTCTTTTGTTACAGACCTTATAATATTTTGGAAGCGACTTCGGTTCAAAATGGATTCAAAATTTATGTCAACGGAAAAAATGGACGAATATCAGTAAGTTTATTAATTACTTTCTTATGCCCGCAGCTTGGCTCGCGCTAATTTATAATGTGTTAGTCAATTCTGATCGTACCCGTTGCGCTATATTATTATCAAGAAAGAGTAAGTTTTAATTGACATCAGTTCATGTAGCACACATAATATTTAAAAAAAATATATAAATAAAACATAGAAATAGTAAAAAAAGGAAGCGAAAATATACATAGTACTGTGCTGTGTGCCTCACGGCTGCGCCAACAAGGTCCATTTCAGCATTCATGCCATACAGGGTGAAGCTGTCTAACGCTGCATGGTCTTTATTCCTTCTGTCGGTACCGACTGCGTCTGCTTCAAGCTGTGACTGCGTAGCAAACTACAGTCTTCTTAGTACATCACCATCATCAGCCTATTAATGTTCCCACTGCTGGGACACAGGCCTCTTCTCTGTGAGAGGGGGTGGGCCATAATCCACTACGTGGGTCCAGTGCGGATTGGTGGATATCACATGTCTTCGAATTTTTGGTTCTTGGACATGCCGGTTTCCTCACGATGTTTTCCTTCACCGTTTTGAGAGCAGTGGTGATGAACTTTTAGTATCTACATGTACGTGCATACACGGAATCGCTCGAGTAGTAGTTGTTCAATAGGTGGGTCCACACACAGCGAACAGCTTCGAGAGGCATTTGCCTCGCGAAGCAGCTCGGTTAGTGTAGACGTGTCTCGGCCGAGGCAAACGCGTGGCGAGCGAACGAGCGCCCGAGCCATCCAGTGTTGGCTTTTCGTTTAGCTCGCGTATATCGTTTAGTGCCTCGGTCGAGAAACAAATAGGCGCGTCCACACAGAGCAAGCAGCCTCGCGTGGCAGTTTCCTCGCGCGGCTGCTCGCTCTGTGTGGTGTGGACGCACCTACTGGCTAACTGCTCGAGCAGTCAGTGTATTTACAACATATAGATCTTAGCTCCAACATATAGATCTTAGCATTAGCTCCGAGAATCAAGAAAATATTTCAAACCCTCCTTTTTCTAAAATCCTCCTTCCATTCCAGAAAACACATAGAAATGCTGAATGGAAACGATCTAAACACTTTAAACCTCAACTATGACAACCACCTCAATCTGGAACAGCCGGACAAGTCCTCAGAAGCCATCGCGGACTTCTACGAGGATTCCATAGTCATGGTCACCGGAGGAACTGGCTTCGTTGGCAAGGCTCTGCTGGAGAAACTCTTGAGGAGTTGCCCTGGGATAAAGACCATCTATGTGCTTATGAGGCCGAAGAGAGGTCTGACCGTGGAGCAAAGGTATAAGGAACTTCTGAAGAATCAGGTTGGTAATACTTTTGTATTTTAAGCCAAGCCTTTAATCGTGGGCCTGGAGCGCGGCGATCGAGTCAAGAAATTCCGTAATGAAAATAAACCTAACACCTCCCACTACGACCAGCACAGCGATGCGGCGTTGAAAGCCGTGCATTGTCTAACGGCGTTGCAGTTCGGCAGACTTCGGCACGGCGACTAGCTGTTAACTGCTCATAACTGATTCTATCTCTTTTAGTCATAAATGTCGTTATAACATCTCTTATCAACGTGAATGAATATTTGAATGAATTATTTTTTTTCTAGACGTTTCACTTGATTGACTTGGCTGACCATGACCATGGCCTAATTAGTAGAGAAATAAATAAATAACTTGTAGTTGCATAAGCTGATAAAAATGCTATGCAATAGCTTTACCGCGGCAGTCCCCGAGTGCCACACGTAATTTTTTTTTTTGAGAAATAATACTTACCGTATTATTTTATTGAATGAAGCCCTGTATTGGCCGACACAGCATATCCAGTTCGTTCTGGGTGAACTGCCTCCTTAAGCCTCAACTTTGCTACTGAACTAGATGGAGGCCTAGAACAAACCCATAGCAAAATAAATAAAAAACTGTCTAGCCATCGGAATGAAGAAGAAGCAGTACACTTACAAACATAGAAGTGAAGACCATTTCCTCGGCAGGTCTTCGACCGCATCAGAGCTCGTTGGCCGGAGCGGCTCGGCAAACTGTACCCCATCACTGGAGATGTCTCCGCTCCCAACCTTGGAGTCAGCCCTGAACAGGTAATATTTTTTTTCGTCTGAACCCTCATAGAAGCCTCAAGACCTTGCCTTACGACTTTGGTATCCAGGTGAATATCGCAATACTAATGCATAGAGGTTCGTACATGGGCACCCGTCAAAGGATGCCTGTTGTAAGGTATAGTCGGAGACTTGCGTCGTCTAGAGCAGAAAAGTCTTCACGCGGTCGGCTATATCCGGGTAGTGTCGATGCTGCCGACTGCGCATTGAACTCACAACTGTCATAATTTGCCTTCCTTTCCCCAACTATGCTGTGGGTACTATTAGGTGTTCTATGGCTGTGGTCAACTTCCAGTCGAACTAGATGCAGCCGTTATCAATATTTTACATGAAGCGATTGCCTGTTTGGCCTGAATAAGTGTAATTGGCAAAACGCTTTGTACGTACCGAAGGGATGCCCCTTCGGTACGTACAAAGCGTTTTGCCAATACCTTTGGGGTCTTCAAGTCAAGAGTGAACAGGTTACTTCTAGGCAAGCGTGCTTCACCGTCGACCACATCTTCGCTTACCATCAGGCGTGATAGTGGTCAAACGCGAACCTATCTTTAATAAAAAAAAAAAAAAAATACACTACCCCTTGGTGAGACTGGATGTCAGACTTTCGAGCTTTTGACTAACAGTAGCGACTGTCAAAGATCTACATATGACATCCGGGACGGACTTAACGTGCTTTCCAAGCAATGCTTAACCTGGAAGATCGGCTGTGTGATGTGATGGCAGCCAAGCATTTACTTAATTGTTCTTCCTTTAGCGAGAGCTGCTCCGCAAAGTAACGACTCTGTTTCACTCGGCCGCTACAGTGAGGTTCACGGAGCCGCTGCATGCCGCCACCACCCTCAACGTGCAGGGAACAGCCTCGCTGCTGAAACTGGCTGAAGATATGCATAAGTTAAAGGTAGGCAAGCAGAAGCTTTTTCTGAGAGAGCTCTCACAAAAGGCATACGCATTTTCATGTGAGGATGAGGCCATCCCCTGGTGTCTGAGTGTTTAAAGCCACCTTTAGAACTCTACGAGCCTCTGACATGGCTTTAGACTTTTGAATGAAGTCCTAAATAAACTTAGAAAGTCGATATTTTGGTTTGAAAAAGCCGAATTGGGCTGCTATATTACCTAGACAATGGTTCCGGACATCATGTGTTGATGGTGATATCACCAGGGTGGTTTCCTCGATCCGAATCTCACCTGGTCTCATCAACATACCAGCCTCAGAAAAGACAATCGGTCAGCATCGCACCAGTCAAAATACATAATAAGTCGCAAGATCAACAATGACAGTTTCTCCACTCACCAGGCGTGGGTGACTTCATGGTCTACTTCAAAAGGGAGGACAGAGTCTACCCTTCCTGACATCCAATGCCGTAACAATTAACCTTTTATGCTCCCTGGTCTGACCAATTTATTGTGATCCTGTTCTGGTCATTTCTGCGTCCCTCCAGGGTCGCTAGAGCACCGTAGGCATGCCCCTGTTCTCACCACCTATTTGATAATCCCTTGCTTATACCCCTCTTTCCTCCAGGCACTGGTCCACGTCTCCACGGCATACAGCAATGCTCCCCGCTCCCTCATCGAGGAGAGGGTGTACCCTCCGCCATATGATCCGGATAGCATTGTGAGGTGCACCAAGATGCTGCCGCCGGAGACTGTGGAGGTCATCTCTGAGACTTTACAGGTTAGTTTCGATGTGTCGTTACCAGCGCGACAGAAGCGCGGCAGAAGGATTAGCAGAACAGAACAGCCATTAGCAGCGTTGATAGCGCGATTGTAGCGCAAAAGTTGCCTAAATGTTAAAATGGTCTTAGTTCGATATCAAATCGAACTAAGACCTGTATATGCTTATAGAGCGACGCAAATTCGCCCGTTAACTACGAAAATCCACCTTACTACTACGGCATAAACGCGATGCCAACGATAATTAGTTGCCGCCGAATTTCGAACAGAGAATCATGACGTGTATTGTCATTAGCACGTACATATGCGATTCGATATCGAGCAGATCTGTGAGCGATATCGTCAACCCGTGCTACTCCATAAGCAAACTAGCAACTGTCCATACATTTTCTTTGGCCGGACGTTTGTGCAATATCTGACCGATATCGTCGGTCGATGCAAGTCTGTGTCACGTCGCGTTATGAGCAAGCTCGCTAAGTTGTCAAGTAACACTAATGTTTTCTTGTTTACCAGGGCGAACACCCGAACCCTTACACCCTGACGAAGGCGCTGGCGGAGTCCATCGTCTACAGTCATACCAACCTCCCGGTGTGCATCGTCAGACCTTCTATAGGTAAGTCATAGCATTCTTAATGCTCATACACACGAGTGGCATGTTGCCAGTGGCAGAGGTAACTGCAGCAGCTGTCGACGAGGCTTTCCAACTTTGAAGATCAGCGGTAGTCGTCTTCAGCTCACATAGGGTTGTTGTAAATTCTCCACAAAATTATATCCCCACTAAAAAAAGTTTCGATCCCGTTCTCCTGGTACTTTCTGTTCAGATTCCACATTGTATCCTCGTTTTCGGTAGTTTTTGTGCTGGAGTTTTACAATTTAATTTTTCTGCTATCCGTGTGGAAAATAGAAATGGCAATTAGCAACAATCAAAATTAAAAAAAAAAAAACAAAAACCCCTCACGTAGTATAGGAGTCAGTTGCAAAATGGATTCCGAAGAATTAACAATGTCATTGCTTCTACTTCGTCTACGCCAACAAAAACGAAGAATAAAAACACAATCATTATGGATAAGTATACGTTTTTTAAGTCGACGGCTGCCGCCGACGTATCCACGGCTGCCGCCGACCCTTGTCGACGGACGGCTACGTTTGCCCACATGGCGGCAAATTGCATTTTATCATCATCATCTGCCTTTCCACATATGCACTAGAATTTTTTAATCCGTAGCACCGGTAATAATATTGTTAATAGCTCTTTCATTCATTCCCATGATGAAACTTAATGTATTCCCTAAGTTGAACGATACCTAGTACAACAAAAAAAGAATTACTTAAATCGGACATGTAGTTCCGGAGATATGCGAACACAAACATAATTTACTCAATCAGAGGAGTTGTACCTTCCATCATCAGCTCAGCTACATGAGATGATGATTTACATACGCAAGTACTTAAATTACTTCATAAGATTTGCGAAAAACTGTGTGAGCCAATAAAATTTGAGGGTTGCCCTCGATTTCTCCAAGTTCCAATCATCAGATCCTGAAATGCTGGGACCACACGGGAAGCACCAGCTTTCAAATAAAAAAAGAATCATGAAAATCGGTTCACCCAGTCGCAAGTTATGAGGTAACAAACATAAAAAAAAAAAATACAGCCGAATTGATAACCTCCTCCTTTTTTTGAAGTCGGTTAAAAACAATTAAAGAAAATAATAAAGACCCTTTAAACACGACTGCCCAAAAAAAGTAGTGTGGTTTCCTAACACTTTCATGAATAAATCACTTGAAAATTACTACCTACCAAAAGTGGGATACCACGCCCCACCCTGGGAACCACTTGTGGTCAAACAGCTGTTAGTAATAGTTATAATCAGGGTATATAATTTCCCACAAGTTGGTATTCTTAGCACAGTTCTCGTGGCATTCATCAATAAGTCAGGGACGATCGATTGTGGGCTCTTGGTATGGCTTTGTATTGTACATTGATATTTTCAGTCATTTTTCTTGTTACAATGTTAAATGCGAAAGTTTGTTGATGGATGTATGTATAGATGGACTAAGTTATGCCAGTGGCATGCCATTTTTAGGGTTCCGTAGCTAAATGGCAAAAAACGGAACCCTTATAGATTCGGCATGTCTGTCTGTCCGTCCGTATGTTACAGCCACTTTTTTTTCGAAAGTATAAGAGCTATTCTGTTGAAACTTGGTAAGTAGATGTACCGCATTAGGATCAGACTTGTACTGACTAAAATCCACAGTGTCATTCAATAGCCCTTTACATTCCGGGGTCACGGTAATTCGTGAGTCCCGCGACCCCGGCTTTGGCCCTCTAAAGGGGCACCCGTCATTATGCTGACACTCTTTGAGGCGTGCGTGGAACACAACGCGCCGTCAACTCGGGCATGGTCCATGACGTCGAGTCGCCTATTACTCGCCGTCCGAATGCCCACGCTTACTGTGGCCGGAAATCGCCTCGCGACGTCCGTTGCCATGGGAGAGTGATTGGTTGCTTGCCGTCTGATTAGACTCCAGCCGCGTCGTGTTCCACGCGTGACACAAGGAGCTGTCAGCATACTGAAGGGGCCCGATGGGGCCAAATGCTTACTGAGCTCGCGAGATTGTTTTAACAGGTTACTGCGGCACTGGAACGCAAAGGGCAACTGAACGAACAGGGTGGTTTTTACTCCATCAAGTATGACAGTCTCTTCTGTCAGAGCTTGGAAGGACTCATAAGATATTTTTTCAACACAAAAAAGGGCCAAAGAACGGTCAAGATCACGATTATAACGCCACTTAGAACAATGATGTCTATCAAAATTAGCTTAGCAGTTTAGAAGCTATGACATGACATCCATACTTACATTTATTTATTAATGACACATCGTTTAGTTCAGCTGTATTAGGACACTGCTTAATAGTGTGTCCAAATAACATTGTATTGAGTACAATGACATGTTATGTACACTGGTTTATTGGTTAGAAGTCAGGCTACTTAGCTAACAGGCGAGTATTGGATGACTCGCCGTCCGATCATGGACCATGGCCGGTGCCAGACACGTCGTGTTCCACGCGCGCCTCAAAGAGCCGTTAGCATTCTGAAGGGGCCCCCATTGAGAGCCAAACGCCTGCCGGGATCGCGGAACTATCAAAACTGGTAACCGTGACCCTGGAACATTAAGGGCTTTATAAGGATCACCGTGGATTTTAGTCAGTACGAGTTTTACAGTACTTCCTGTCTCGCACTGGGCGGAATGATTAATTTCTGATGAATTTTACCACGATAAAAAAGCTATTAATACAAAAAATAAAATTAAGAAAGAAATAAGTAAAGAAAATTATTAATTAAACTCCCAAATGAAATAAAAACAGAAAAATAAAAATTATAATTAAAAAAAAAGCAGTAAAAATATAATATAAGATTAATTCTGTACGAGGTTGGTACGAGGCCAAAAGGTCTCTGTAAGATACAGAAAATTTTAAAAAAAAACAGACTTGACCTGTTTCAAGGTCATCACTAAAACGGGGTGTCCTTTTATAAGGACAAAGCGATTTAGTATGTACTACGCATACAATGAATTTATTATAATTTAATTAGGTAGCTAGATACTATGTATAAAGGTGTAGGTAATTGTTTTAGTTGGCTATCTATCAAGATTATTTATGTATTATTTTATTTATGGTCTCTACTTAGGGGCCTCTCATAGACAATTGTGTAAGGGTTCCGTACCAAACGGGACCCTTACTAAGAGTTCGTTGTCCGTCTGTCTGTCACAAGGCTTTATCTCATGAACCGTGATACACACACGTGGTCACAGACGACGTATTTCTTTTGTCGTTATAACAGATACTAAGAAACTGAATAAAATAAATATAGGGGCTCTCATACAACAAACGTGATATTTTTGCTCGATATTGATAACAGCTCCAGGTAGACGTTTGAAATATTCACAGAATATTTAGTTTTATGTTCACTTTGAAATAAATAATTATATTAAATTAAAATAAATATTTAAGGGGACTCCCATACAAAAAAACGTGATTTTAACAGATTATGGTACAGACGCCAGCAGGCCAACCTACCCCTAAATGACAAATACCAATCGAACATTAACGTTCCACAATTTGCGATATTGATTATAGAATTGAAAACGACTGAAAATCATACTACACTACATAAAGCAATAATCGCAAATCAATATTTCGCGGTTTATAGTAAGAAACATACATTTTTAATTGAAGTTATTGGAAAAATAGCCCTGTCGTGTCAATCGATACTTTGACCATGCGTCAAAGGCACCATGAATTTATGATGAGCAACTTTGAACTGGCTGGAGAACTTTCTTTACAATTGTTCAATACATAGCAGCTACTGTGAAAACTAAATTTTATTTAAAAAAAAACCCGGCCAAGTGCGAGTCGGACTCGCCCATCAAGGGTTCCGTAGCAGCAAGTAACACAATATAAACGTTCTTGTATGTAGTTGGTTGTAACTTTGAAAAGTAAATTGCGGTTTACGATTTATGACGTTTAAAAAAAAACTAATTACTCGATCTCGTTCAAACCACTTTTCAATTGAAGTTTACATGGTAATGTACATCATATATTTTTTTTTAGTTTTATCATTCTCTTATTTTAGAAGTTACAGGGGGGGGGGGGACACATTTTACCACTTTGGAAGCGTTTCTCGCGCAAACCGTTCAGTTTAGAAAAAAAAGATGTTGGTAACCTCAATATCATTTTTCAAGACCTATTCATAGATACCCCACACGTATGGGTCGGGCGAAAAAAAAATGTTTTGAGTTTCAATTCTAAGTACGGGGGGTACCCCCAAATTTGGTTTTTGTTTTATTTTTGTGTGAAAATCCTAATGCGGTTTACATAATACATCTACTTACCAAGTTTCAACAGGATAGCTCTTATACTTTCGTCAAAAAGGGCTGTGACATGGTACGGACAGACAGACAGACAGACATGATGAATCTATAAGGGTTCCGTTTTTTGCTATTTGGCTACGGAACCCTAAAAACGAAGGGTTTCGTACAGACGCCAGCACATCAACCTAACTCAATGTGTCAAATTTCTTCAATAGATTTTCGACCTTATCACAAAAATGGAAGGTTCATGTTCAATTTGACAGATTACCTGCTGCTGGCCTCTGTACATTAACATTTTCTCGATGTGGTAATCGAACCTGTGGCATAAGCCCTACAATCAATCGCTCTGCTGCTGCACCAACAGTGCCGTTAAACGTTTAAGTAATGGCGCATTTTCATAAGTTGTTATAGGGCCCGCATGCGGGATGCGAGAGACTTCTGGAACGCATGCCACAGGGCCCGCATTCAGAGAATCATTTTCATTAGATAATAGCCCGCATGCGGGGTGTAGGAAAACTTCCATGTTCGTCGCCATTTATTGACAAAAGTGGCAGACCCGCATCCTGATCGACCGATGAAATTCATTGGTCGATAACACGATCGGTATAAAGGAAGCGGGGAATCACCGCAGACGGTGTAACGAACACGTATCGACTTGTGACTTTCATTGGTTTTTATCTCTCCGACTCCCCGCATGCTGTATACCGAACGAGTTAACGACCAATGAAACTGCGCCAGTATGCAAACACCCCTGGTACTAGAAAGTTAGATAGTATGGTATTACAACAGGTTGCAACTAGCATATTACTCAATAAGGATACGGAATACGAGAATTATCGTGAAACAGGTTAGATGTCGAGAGCTGACATTTCTTCCATGACACCATTCTGAGATTATGCAACAAAATTACTTGGGTACAGTCAGAAATTTAGACTGCTTTTCCACCAGAGATGTGCTATGCTACGTTGCTATGGATGCTTTTGATACCCATCGATCATATTCATTGGTGCACATAGCATAGCACTGACCTGGTGTTGAATATTCAACTAAGATAATCATAATATGTTTTTTATAGGGAAGGATGCGTGCTATGAATGTATGCTATGGATGCGTACTATGGATGTGTGTTATGGATGCCTGCTATGGGTCGTCTTCCCTACTATCGATACATCGCATCGCACTCACAGCTACTTTACCCCGGCGATCTTCATAGCACATCTTACTAGCACCGCTACATAGCTTAGCGTCAGTGGAAACGGTCACATAGTTGCGTAGCGTAGTTTTAACATTCTTGCAGCATAGCTGCAAAGGCACCCTTAGGCTGAGGCTGCAGTAGGTTGTAGTGGCGGATTTGCCGTCCTAGCCGCTCTAGGCCTCATACCATGTGCCGCCCCTGTCTCAGCAACCATCGTAGAAACTTTATTATTAATAAATTTACTTAATTGGCCACGTTAAACTGATTCAGAAATTTTTTTAACATTAGCTGAAAGGTCTATAATATTTTGTGTCTTGGTTAAACTAATCGTACGAACTATTTTATATGTACGAAATGATTTGTACATAAGTAGGCAATAGTGATTTAGAAAAGTAAGGTACGCGACCGCGACCCTTTAATACAGTTATTTCTTTTTATATTGTTACTATAAGTGATTTCTTGACACGATTTGCCGGCCCTAATTTCTGGCCGCTCTACGCCCGGACCTACTGGGCCTTAGGGCAAATGCACCACTGGTAGGTTGCGATGCGATTTACGACTCTACTCTGCTATGTGGGCGACGACAGCGCTTCCTAGTAAGCACGTTATTGGGCGTCGTAAAATCTGACAAATGGCTGCCTAATGTAGTTTCAGCCTTAGACGTGAAGCGCTTGAGTTTCATTTAACCTGCTCTACTAACGTTTGTCTTGATCTTTGGTTACGTTATGATAGTTATCCCAGTTTTTCCACCAGTGGTGAACAGTGACCACCCTGTTTCATCAATTTACCTTTGCGTCGCAGCGCCTCAATGCTCCTTTAAGAAGGCGGTTAAGATTTTTGGCCTTTTCACGTAAAATTTGCAGTAACAATAACTTTCTATTATTTATAGTGACCGCTGCTCTACAAGAACCTTACCCTGGATGGATCGACAATGTCTACGGAGTTACTGGTAAGTACAGTTTTCGACAACAGGAGGACTGTTCTCGGCAACAGGATTAAAAAGTCTCCAACCATTCTGTATAACGCTCACGGCAAAACTGTTGAACTCACTATATGCGTTTGTGTTCCCGAACGCATACATCTCTTTCTGCTTTAGACTAAACAGACTTCTTCCGGGTAAGCTTACTCCTGAGTTTGTCTCACACATAAACACATCTGAATTAGAACAAAGTCAATGACCATCCCATGTAAAAACAAAAAATAAATAAATTGTAAAATGTTTTTGTATCTTGCGCTTTCAAATAAAGTAAAGAATGGAATCTCTCGGCCGATGCAGTGTACCTACTATATTACTTTAAAGAAAAATAGGAAAGGGCTGAATATTGAACCTTGAGGTACGCCCATCTGTACTCTTAGAATGTCATTCCGTTTACGTTGAGATAAACTACCATTTATACAGTCATTTAAGCAGGGAATAATATAAACCAGCAAGATGGACATTAATTTCCGTATAGTGTAAATAATGGAACAGTGTTTTGTGATCAACACATTCGAACGCTTTCCAAAATTCGAAAAAATGATAAAAAGTTTTTGGAACCTCTCTCAAGGATTAAACGACATTTTAACATTCCGATCTTGAATAGATCCAGTTTCTAGTTTACTAATTTCTAAATTTTGTAGGTATCATAATGGAAATATCTCGCGGCACCTACCGATCAGGCTACTGCCGGGAACGTTACGTGGTGGACCTGGTGCCCGTCGACCTGGTGGTTAACTCCTGCATCCTGGCGGCCTGGAGACAGGGGGTCAAGCAGTGAGTATAGTGCACATGTTGGAGTCCCTTAGCAATCAAGTGTCTGCAAATGCTACAGAGAACGGTGACGTCACTTTGCCGCTGTGAACGCTAACTTAGATCAGGGCGGCGAGCGATAAGATCAAATGAATAGAATGTTTGAGACATGGCACGACTAGCCGCCAGTGGCGAATTCGTGTACTTACGAAACAGTTCTTATCTTATTCGCGCCGACCGCCGCTCCCAGACCAAAGTCATGAACGTGCCATAACAGCAATGCAATCGCAGCGATAGAAATTAAAGAAGAAGGAAGAATAGAGACCGAAATAGTCATGCCATGCGTTCTGATTGCTAGAATGTTTATCAGTGTTGTTGATGATGTTGCTAAACATGTACTTACTATTAAGAATATAATAGACCTTGCTCATGGACATTTGACGTTATTAAACATCTGTTGAATTTCCAGGCCGGGTCGTTGTCCAGTATACAACGTTACTTCAGGATCTATCAATCCGCTACAATGGGGACAGTTCACCAAGCTGTGCATCAAATGGGCACTAGAGAATCCCACCAAGTAAGTTCTCATATACATACTTTAGCGTACCCACTGACCTGAGGCCTTACCACGAGCTCTTAACGCGATCCAGTTTAGGCTGTGGGAAAGAGACAGAGCTATACAAGTCGTCGTTTTTGTTTATCTGCAAAATCAGTCTTAGCTGGGATATAAACCTACTTTTATGAAATTTGTACCCCTCTTCTACAGATACGTGATGTGGTACCCGAACTTCGCATTCACGGAGTCGCGGTTCATGAACACCTTCTGGGAGATCACCTGCCACTTCCTGCCGGCGTTCATGTACGACCTGCTCCTCAGAGCTCAGGGCAGGAAAGCTATGTGAGTAAACTCTTTCTACTGGGATAATAGTCCTCCATCTGCGCGGGGCATTACTGTTATAGTGCAGCACGAGTTTCACAGGTTCACTCTCTGTTCCTTTTCTCTCATAGTCCGATGACATCTCATAGATGATGATGAAAAATCAGGCGCAGGACCAACAGCCTTAACTTGCTCTCCGAGGCACGGGGTATCATACCGCTAACTACCAAAGTCCGGGCTGCTAGTTGTTGAAAAAAGCAAATAGAAAAACCCAATAGTACTTTTTGCTCAATCCGGGAATCTAACCCAGGAACTCACGCTCAGCAGTCGAGCTTGCGACCAGCACGAGACCAGGCTGGGGGTTAGAGAAGTTTTTTTTTTAATTTTGTCACTTTCCACTACTGTTCAACAAGCTGAAGGTGGATATCGGGAATCATTACTCCCTAGGCATATTGGCAACTAATCTGATGATAGATATTATAGAAGATATTTAGGAAGATTTTCACGCCTTTTAAGGGCACCATATTCGAGTGCTGTGGGCATTTGGACCCCCCTCCCTTCCGCGTGACATGTCGCGCAAGAGCGCTGTTCATTTGGTTTTAATTTTTAATTTTACCGTTTTTTGTTAATATTGCGGAATTCATGTTTTAAAACATACCACCTTAGTATAAGACCAAGGTGTTTTTCAAACTAGCCAACTTTTGGTGGATTATTTAATAATCATTTATCCTCTCCCCAGCATGATGAAACTGGCTCGCCGATTCAAAATGGCGGCTGCCACCGGCGAATACTTTGCCAACCACGAGTGGCAGTTTGGCATCGCCGAGCTATCAGCTCTCCACGAAGACGCGACAGTTGCCAGAGACTCTGGCGCGTTCCCCCATTGGCCGGCTGACTTCGACTGGGACTCGTACATCGGTGCCTATATGTTTGGCATTAGGCGGTATATTCTGAAGGATACCGCGGAATCTTTACCTGCGGCGAGGACTAAGTTAAGAAGGTGGGTTTAATCAATAAGAACAGGCTTCTTCTGGGTAAGGTCAATCAAATGAATCATCGTAGACTTTGTAGAGACAAGAGCAAACTCGTTTCTACATAAAAAAAACTACTGACTGATCGTTCCTTTTGTGATTGTAATTTGATGTTTGGGTCGCGGGACCGTTTGCGTACCCGTAACGCTTCTGTTTTTATCGTGGTAAAATCATCAAACGAATCCTCACACCCAGGGCGAAAAGGGAGGGACTGTCAGACTTGTACTGACTAAAATCCAGGGTGTCTTTCAATAGCCCTTTACGTTACGGTTCCGGGGTCACGGGTTACTTGCTAATGGGGCAGTCCCGCGACAGACGTCGGCAGGCTTTGCCCCTTTTTTCTACCCTTTACGTTCCGGGGTCACGGTATTCGTTAGTCCCAAGACCCTGCAAGCTTTGGCCCTCTAAGGGGGGGCATGTCGTTGAGGCTTTGCCCCTTTGGAGACATCTACCAACCAGCACTGTGGCCGTGTGATGCATTGCAACACACTCCCTCTCACACAGAGGAGGCCTGTGACCGGCTGGCAATGGAAACAATATAGACTGATTATGCTTAGAAATACTTTTTTTTTTGGGTGGCAAAATCATCAAATGAGTCTCTCGACTGTCAGACTCTTACTGACTAAAATCCACCCGTGTTCCTTCGGATGCCCTTTACGTTCCGGGGCCACGGTATCCTAGATTAAGAAAATTCTGCGACCCCAGCAAGCCATTGGCCCCATGAGGGGCCCCGTCGGTGACGTGTGAAACACGATGCGCCACCGACCCGGGCTTGGTCCCTGGTCGGACGGCGAGCCATTACTCACCGTCCGCAAGCCCGCTCCACCGCTGTGCCCTCTGCTATTCAGAGGGACACGCGTTGGAGCGTCCATACGACAGGCTATTCGCATTCGGGCAAAGAGACCCCTTAGGCAGGAAGAGTTTTTGCCCGCATCCCAGGGTGCACCGGCCCGAAAAACTAGTCTTCCCCCCGGACGTATCCGAGAGGGAGAACTCCAGTCCACGGACGCACGTGGAGGTTTCCTATCTTAGCACCCCATGCTTATAAATACTTAGATTTTTTTGATTTGTTATCTTTTTCCAGGTTATACTGGGTGCACAAACTGTTCCAGGCTGCCACAGGATACTATTTGTTCAGATTCCTCGCCGGCAGACTACGGTAGAACCAGGACTTATTTGTACACTTTTGTGTCTCAATGCGAGAGTAGATCCACTGTGGGAAAGTGACGTCTACCGCCATCTCGCTCCCACAATGGACACTCTCGCTTAAGACGTCATTGTAAGCAACCTGGTCTGAATTCCTCCTTCACTGACGTAAGTCGCGTATGTCAGTGAGGAATGAATAGCACCGTACGCGCCGCGTCGGCAATATGGTGCTATATAGGACACAATGTATATTCGTACGCGCGACTTACGTACGTAACTGACGTCGGCAAAAGAGGAATCCAGGCATTAGGACTCATTCACACGAGACCCGAGACCCCCAAAAACACGAAAATTTATATTGCAGACATCGTGTATTTTCACAGATTCGTTATGGAAATTCAGTGTCACGATTCGGGTCTTTGACGGATTTAATTTTTCGTTCATTTTCACAATTTCTTATGTGTGCGTACACATGCAAGAGAATTTAAAAAAACATTGACACCGTGATGAAAAAGGCACGAGTGTGTGATGTAAATGTAATGCAAACACTTCGTTTTTAAAATTGTTTTTCATATACAGGGTGTAAGGGACAGTCAGGCACAAACAGGTACCTCTGATTCAGGACACGATTCTAGACTTCACAATTTGGTCAATGGCCTGACCTGACACCCTGTATTTTTTCAATTAGATAGACTTTTTGACGTGATAACGTCTTATAATTCGATGGTCGGCTGCACGCACGAAAAAATATGACGTCATGCGGCGTTACCTCGCTCTGTAGCGTTCCATAGCAACGGCGTGTTATTATTTGTTTATAGCAACGTAAGTGCAGTATTTTCTTAAGACGTTGTCACGTTCAACTATCGTCAGTAAACCGACTTTACAGACAACCGATTTGTTTTTACATCTATTTAATGAGGAACATTGGTTTATGCTTTTTGCCAAAAATTGGACCTAAAAGAAAAACCCTTTCAAATCAAAAATAGTATTTACTTTACGTTTTACGTCATTCCCTCGTGCTACGGCCTCAAAATAAAGATGTTTCAAGTATCGTGTGAATGAGTTCATAAACTAATTAAATGATCAAAATGATCTAATTAAGTTAAACATAATATTGTGGGATAGTGCACAGACATCATAGAATGTAGAATTACAAACTTCTGCTATGCAATTCTCTATTAAGACAATCATAACGCTGGGCTCTACGACGAGCTCGACTAGATAGCCGATTGATTTGACAGATAAAATCGAGGCTGTTTTTAAGGAATAGCAAAGTGTATGAAAAACTATCAACTTTTCGTCCAATGAGTAGTTTTTCGGCAGTCACATCAATCGTAAGTAGCTTAGTGAATATCAAAAAAGTTTTCGTCAAATCCACCGGGTAAGTTGATTCGAAACCGGGTAAAGTCAGGGCGGGCTGCTAGTTATACCTACATATAACTTCTTTTGTCTATTCAAGAAAGTGCTTAAATGGTTGAAATGTCACAAGTTTATCACATAATAATTATTTAATTCAAACCTACAACTGAACTCGGGAATTTGTTTTATTTAAGGCTTTGCTAAACAGCGAACTTGGCGTGGCGCGACGCGACGCTAGCGTGTCGTGTCTTTGGCGTACTTACTTACAATGAAAATATGAATTAAGGTAACATTCGTCTAAGTGTTAAAATGTCCACATGTCAAAATAACCTAATGACTATATATTTTCTAGTATGAAATTTCGCAAACGATGTCCAAAAGTCATATCGTAAGTACAGACGCCAGCAGGTCAAACTATCCGAATTCGTCAAATTTAACCAATCGAACATTAAGGGTGCTCCCACATCTATCGACGCGGAATCGGCTTTTTCCGTCGCCCTTTCTCTTTCTGTCGCTTAGAACTGCCATTTTTAACCGAGACAATGCGATAGCACGCGGCCGCCTCGAGGATTCCGCCGCGTGCTATCGCATTATGCTTTCTGTCCCTTTCTCTTTCTGTCGCTTAGAACTGCCATTTGTTAGACCGAGACAATGCGATAGCAAGCGGCCGCCTCGAGGATTCCGCCGCGTGCTATCGCATTATGCTTTCTGTCTCGGTCTAGCAAATGGCAGTTCTAAGCGACAGAAAGAGAAAGGGCGACGGAAAAAGCCGATTCCGCGTCGATAGATGTGGGAGCACCCTAAAGCTGCGTTTCCACTGAGGCGGAGCGGAGCAGAGCGTAGAGAAATTCACCAATCACATAGCTTGAAATCCACATCTCTTCTCCACTCAAGCCATGTGATTGGTGAATTTCTCCTAAACTTTCCACTATTTTGATAAGGTTGAGAATGTATTAAAGGAATTGGACAGATTGTGTCTGTACTTGCTAGAGCTAGTGTTGCACCACGCCGCTCTTTGGAAAAGCCTTTTGGCCCTAAGTAATAAAAATTAGACTTTTTATTTTTTAAACTTATCATGTTATCCAAGAAGAAAAAATAGACTTTACTAAAAAAGAACCTGTAGTCCACCTTATTGAATAGTTTTAAGATATTGTACCTGTAATAAAAGAAAATGAATTATGTTATGTATTTGAAATATTTCAGAATATTTTACCAAATATTACTCTATGAAAATCATTACTCTATTACATTTTATTTTGACATATTTTTTGTATCACGTTTTTGAAAAAAAAAACATGTAGATCTTCAGAAATTATGTTTAAAAATCATTTAATATTTTTAAAGTTGTTGTTTTTTACTTACATTATTTTTGAACAATGTTTAATTCATAAAATGTAAGAAAAAATACATAATTATACTTACAGAATGTAGAAAAATCGTCATCATCATTACAAATCGAATATTTTATCATCAACTTATTTAAAAAAAAATGTCTCTGTCATTCTATGATTTTGGCAGGGTTGACACAATTACCATTTCTTTTTTTTTCTATGTCTGTATGTATGCTTGAGGCTATCTTGTAAATTACTAGATTTATGTAGATTGAATTTACATCACAATAAGTATGTGTTTAAGAAAAGTCTTAGTACCTATTTGATATAAATTAGGAAGCAACAATATTGACATAAATAAAATGCACTATTTTTGTCTATGTATCTTTATGTAGCATCTACATTCTAAAATTATGTTTAGAATAAGAAATATCTTACTATAGTTCTGTAAAAAATAAACCAATGATAGTATGAAAAAAGTTTTTTTTTTCTAACAATATTCCTGAAACATCTACGTTATAGTTTCATTGAGAGCCTTCTGGAGCCTTCGAGAGAACGTTAAAGGTCATGCATGATACCCGACCCGCATTGCCTCGCCCCGAGCGGTACCTAACTATTATGTAGATTCTAAGACAGGTTCTATGGATATACGCTCACTATATTATCTCTGTGTAGTATAGAGTCACCATAACACCTCTCTCGCAATCTGTCCGTGTGGACGGTGACTATGATCTGAGAGCTTCTTCAAATTTTGAAAAAGTACTGCTGAAAACTTGCTTAATATTTCTTTAATTATCCTTAAACGCAGAAAGACCTGACTGAGAGAAACTGGTTTTGAACGAAGCCAGACATTTTTTAAGACGCGAATTTTTTGGTCCCTAAAAAGTGCTTCGAGGCATTTTAAAAACTGTTTACCTTTAAAATTAAAGAGAATTTCTAAAGAGTGGAAAGTATAAGCCAGATATATAAGTTGCGATTTACACCTCACCAGGCGCAAAAATATGTAAAAAAATAATTTCCCACAATCATTTTTTTATTTCAACTGGTGGCACCCGTGTGTTAGACTGCTAAACAAAAAAAACAGTAAGTAGTAGGCGTTAAGCAAAGCGCCTGAGTGAAATACATCCATCTTTAATTAATTCTGATTTCGTTCAAAATCAGTTTCTGCCAGCCAGGTCTGCATTTCTGTGTTTAGGGATAATTGAAAAAGTTTTGAGCAAGTTTCCAATGAGACTCAAGCACTATTGCATAAATTCGTGGAGCTCTCTACTTACTAGTCACTAGTCTATGTCAGAGGTGACAAAGACAAAGTCTACGATGGAGTGAGCTTACACAGAAGAACCTGTTTATTTTAACTTTGAAGACATTCGGGTTGTACGTATGTGTTCAGGAATAGGCATAGGTAATAGATAGTGAGTTCCACTCCTTAAGTGTGCGCGTTATAAAAGACATTTGGTACCTAATTATTCATCATCATCATCATCAGCCTATAATGTTCCCACTGCTGGGACACAGGCCTCCTCTCTGTGAGAGGGAGTGGGCCATAACCCACCACGCGGGCCCAGTGCGGGTTGGTAGATGTCACATGTCTTCGAATTTTTGGTTCTAGGCCGGTTTCCTCACGATGTTTTCCTTCACCGTTTTGAGAGCAGTGGTGATGAAATAAATTACACAAAGTAATGCGCCTGGCGGGGTTCGAACCCACGACCTACAACTCGTAAGGCGGGAGTGACCGATACCACTGGGCCACCACAGCTCTTCACCTAATTATTGTTAAATAGAAAATAAACCAAGTGATAGGATTTATAATCTTTTATTTTATTACAAAAACATTGTTTTGATACAAAAACAAGCATCTTAATCTAACACTAGGTAAATCTTACATAATATATCTTCTTTATTAGATACATTAGGTACGCACCTATAATCAAAAGATGAAAAAACCACAAAAAGGCGCCCAGGCTTCTGGACGCCGAGTAATAGGTAGCTTGCAGTTTGATCAAGGGCCAGGCCCAGGTGGGCGTGTCTTGTTCAATTAACAAACAGATGGAGCCATATTGTTTTAGGCTTCATTTTTATGAACTGGATGTTCCCCAGTTTCAAATACACTGCTTAGTTCGTTTTGGCTGTAGCGTGATGTTATAATAGCCCCCCTCAATAAATGGACTACCTAAGATAATTTTTGTATTTGAACTACTTGTTTCTGAGATTAGCGCGTTTAACCAAACAAACCAATCCATACTTAGAGAGGACCTGTTATAGATATAGTACGTTTTCCCACAAAATTGATATTTTGAGTTATTACTTCTTTTGATTAAAGGTGTGATATAAAAGTCTTTTGAGCATACTTAGGTTTATATACAAGGTACTATAATACTATGAACAGTTAGCGTTTAAAAACGAGCCTACACCTTAACAATTACAAGAACCGCAAAGCAAAATCATCTATAAACTTTTGATATTTTTATATCACTCTTTATAATTATACTGACTTACATTTTTACCAAAAAATAAAAAAAGGAATTTACACCAATTTCATTCTAAATAGTAGGTATAAAATTATGACACGTGGCAATATCGCAAAAATACTACCACTCAAAAGGCAAGATTCTATTTAAGGCTTTGCCAAACAACCAACTCGGTGTGACGCGATGCTAGCGTGGCGTGTCTTTGGCGTGCTTAACTTACAGTGAAAATATAAATGAACGTCGTCCACAAAACCCGCCACGCCAAAGAACGTCGGCGTTTAGAGGGGCCGGCGGCGTCGCGTCTCGCCGAGCTTGTTATTTGGCCATTATAGTTTTGTAAAACGTGAGTGTATTAAAAGTATTTAGGTACTATCTACACTAGAAAATAGTTTGCAGTCTGTGAAAAAGTAATAAGTATTATGTCAGACGTTTTAATCATCGAAAAAATGTCATTTTAAGAATTAAAATGTTTGAATTTTATTTACTTAAAAACATAAACCGGGTACCTATTTTTTTTTTAGAATTTAGATACAAATTTAATATTACTTAGACCTATTTTTGAAAAGTCTTTAACAGCATAATACTATGGCTGAAAAACATTAAAAAGTCTAAAAAATTCATAGACTTACAACATGAACTGAGCCTTCCATAGCCAAATCTCAAATAAAATTGTCATAATCTCTAGAAAAAGAGAGAAATAATTGTATATTAGGGCGCTCCCTCACCGCGAGCATTCGCCTGTAATGTAACGTTACAGATTCGAACATTTGAAGACAATAGAGCATCAAATCGCGCACTTTTATGTTACATTACAGGTAAATGCTCGCGGTGAGGGAGCGCCTTTATAGAGAATCAATTGTATTGTTATGATCTCTTTGCTGTTTGATGCAACAAAAAAATGCTCGGTCCACGCTCTAAGACTATGAAAAAACCCTATGACATAACTCGTCCGCCATTTTGATCACAAATCAAGATAGCCGCTCTAAGCGTCCATGGCGATGACAGTGGGCGACGTGTGCTGATCGGCGACAATTGAATTTGATGAGGAGAACCAGCCACTGATCCAGTACAGCATCAGACCCCAAAAGAGACAGCGGACGATCACGTCTACCCAGTACATTCTGGAAATAAACAAAAAATAAGTAATGGTTGGTTTATATAGTAAAAAATTATGCAATTAGAGAATAAAGGCCTGGATTTAAACCGAGAGCCATAGACTTTAAAAAATGTTCAGATTAATAGGAAGCTACTGAGATTTGAAGCCAAAAACACGGGGTAAAAATTTCCCTCGTCAGGCGATTCCTACGTAAAACAAGTGAACATCTCCAAGGAAAACAATTAAATATGTGCATCTAAAAAACTCATCTAAAAAAAGTGGCTTTACTTAAAACGTTTCGTTTTGTTTCTAAAACGGTATCTGGATTAATCTAAGGCCATAAACGATTGAATCACGGTAGTTACCACTTTATTCATGATGATTGAATCACGAGCGTAGCAAGTGATACAAGCGATTGAATCCTGAGCGACGCGCATGATTCATGGCCCTCGACAAAAATTACTTGTTTTATTCAAGAGTTGCATACTATACTTAACACCATAACTACGGGAAAAAGAAAGATTTAGGCTACAAAATAGTTTTAATTCTTAGGTCCTTGTCGAAAATGTCGACTACTCAATTCAAAAAGAGAATTGAAAAGGAGGTCGAATTTATCTGTTGCTTTATAAATTCAAACACCGAAATAGTGAGTCAATTAGTAGAGAATTTCTTAGTGTGGGGTAAAGTTTGAAAATGAGAGGCAGCAGGAATTACTTACACTCTCATATGCCTCCTGGCTGCAGGCAGAGTGTCGTCATACTCCTTCAGGATGAACACTCTTGCAGCTCTGATGCAGTCCTCGAAGTATTTGGAGATGTCCAGACCTGGTGGAAAAATGTCACTTCAAGTACGCTTGTATTGGCGATTGAAAAAAAGTGTCCATGGAGTTTCTTGTCCATTCTTCTCTGATAGAGATCTACGCTTTGCAATGAGTACCTACGGTACTTTCACAGTTATTATGTCTTGTGACTGGGACTGTAGCACCATAACTATTTTTGTATTAGTTTTATTTTATGTCTTTTGACAATTCAAAAGTGCCTGTAATAGGCTAAGGCGCCATCTCCACGAGCGAGAGAATCGCGGCGAGTCCGTCCTTCTATGGTCGGAGAATCTCCACGACGAGCGATTATTCCGCCAGCGTATAGTCGCGACTCGCAACGGAATCGCCGTGTTTTGTTTCGCTACTGGTACCGCGCACGCCGCGAGCGCGCGGCGATACGCCGACGATACGCCCGCTCATTGCCACTCGTCGCATGATGAGATGGCGCCTTAGTTGAAATAAATGATTTGATTTGAAAAGTGGGCAGACCACATAGCACACAGAACTAATCACCAATGGGGCCGTAAGGTTGAAGACGTATGTGAGTTTCTATGTTTGTAAACGCACCCATGCAACAGGAGAAATTGCTAGAGGGGGGCAACGTTTTTTTTTAATTATTTAGTTTAGCGTTATAGGACGTCCACCTACAAGGTGGACAGACGATCTGATGAAGACCACAGTATCGCTGGATGCAAGTAGCTTCCACCTGGTCCTATTAGAAATCTATAGGGGAAGCCTATAATCAGCAGTGGACGTCATACGGCTGATAATATGATGATGATGGGGAAGAATTTTCAAGAATCCCTGCACTGTCTTCCTGTTCATAGATTATCTCAGCGAAATTACTAGTACAAATAGCAGAAAAATACAATAAGTTTGTCGTCTCACTCACCCACAGCATCAACCTTATAATCCCGTCTCTCTCTCGGATTGAGCTTGGTCCTCACTGTTTGTGCGATGTCCGACTTGAAGTCCCACTGGTTGTTCGTGTAGTACTCGAACACTTCGAAACCTTTCGTGATTCTGCGTTGGACGCGACATAGCCTGGAACAATCAAGGAGTATTTTAAAGGTCTGACATATTATTCCAAAGGGAAGATGTGTGCGTTCTCACCTTGGTGGATACCTACATTACGTATACTTTCCACATATCCATAAGGTTTTTTTTACGTGGTAAAGTCATCAAAAGAGGTCCTCCCACCCAGGGTAGAGCGGGAGGGACTGCCAGACCCGTACTGACTAAAATCCACGGTCCTTCAAAAGCCCTTTATGTTGCGGGATCACGGTAATGAGATAAGTCCCGCGAAACCGGCAGGCTTCGGTCTTCTAGAGGGGCCCCGTCATAATGCTGACACTCTTTGAGGCTCGCGTGGAACACAACGCGCCGTCGACCCGGGCATGGTCCATGGAATAATATTGGAGAATAAAGGGCAACTCGCTGTCCGCGATTGATGTTGCCCTTTATTCGCCACCCGCATGCCCGCGCCTACGGTGGCCGGAGATCGTCTTGCGACGTCCGTCGCCGTGGGCGTCTACCACTGCAGCTGGGGCGGAGGGAGGACGCTATCCTCTCCCTCACGCGGCCCGCCTCCTCCTTCGCGAGCAAGACTGCTTCGCAGAAGGAGGCACATATCCCTAATGTTAAGGAGATGTTGAACATTTATGTATGAGAAACCACGTTTTTTCCTCTACTATTATTTTCTGATAAATTTCGTTACAAGATCCAAGACAGATAAATTCATTCTCCGGGACACGTCGAGCTTCATTGTCTCGGCGCTCTTCTGGTGGTTGCCACTGTTGATTCTGGCGCACAGGAGTTGCAGTGGTTTAGGAATAGTGTGGTGGGTTTACCTATCTTACCATGGGGTATAGTATTACCCAGTTATTAAGTTCTGGAGGTCAGAAAAACAGTCGCTCCATATAAAATACTGATATTCTTCCGCGTTCAGTTCGACTGGGAGCCGACCCCATTATAGTTGGGGAAAGGCAGGCAAATGATGATGAGAGCTGAGAATACTCACACTGGCTTGTATCCGAGGCAGAAGAGAAGAGTGTCGATGATGAAGGCCGGGATCCAGTGGAAGAAAAACACGCAGATGTTGTGGTACAGCCGAGAGTGTTTCATAGAACCGCCGGGGTACCTGGGGATGAACATCATCAACCTGTTATTAGATCAATAATTGGGCCAGAGGACTAAGAGGTCTTAGCACTTTTCCCGTTTTTGTGACCTAAACTGGAACTTTGACGTTCATTTGATGAAAAAATTTAAAGATTAATGTAAGGAAAAAAGGAAAAAAAATCCGCTAGTGTACCAACAAGGAACTATTTTTTCCATAAATATTAGGCTGCGTTTTCCCTGAGGCGGAGCGGAGAGCGATTCACCAATCACATGGCTTAAAATCCACATTTCTTCTCCACTGAAGCCGTGTGAATCGTTCTCCGCTCCGCTCCGACTCACTGGAAACGCATTTTAAAGCATGTGTAGCGAATTTCAAAGATTGTGTTTGTTTGTGTGTTTTTTTAACGTTGCCCCACACTAGGAATTTCTCATGTGTCGTGGGTGCATTTACAAACATACACAAACGCCCAGACCAGAAGCAACTACTTGTAGAAATGTTTATTGCTCCGTGCGGGAATCGAACCTGCGACCCGCAACGGTTTAAAATTGTCACTTACCACACAACTCCGTTGAGCGGCACTCTGTTCATGATGATCTCCCTGCCAGCGTCGATCATCTCCGACCACGTCACCTTGATCTCAGCTGATGATGTGAAGTTTATTATGTTGGCCTTTGTTTCTCTGAAATAGAAACATAACTGATTAATATACACGACTTGCTGTTTTTTGTGAATTTAACTACCCTTAGAGCGGTTACGCACTGCATCCGATCCGCATCCGTGAAAATAAGAATACTTATAATCCGTCTTTGTAAAAATATTTTTTTTAAAATACGTATAAAAATGGAAAAACTAAAAAGAAAGAAACAAGCCCAATAGTTTAGAATTCACTCATTCACACTCACATTGCGGCCACTTTTTTTTTTTTTTTTTTTACGTGGCAAAATCATCAAATGAGTCCTCCAGCCCCGGGCAGGGCGGGAGGGACTGTCAGACTTCTACTGACTAAAATCCACGGTGTCCTTCAGTAGCCTGTTATGTTCCGGGGTCACGGTAAGGAAATAATCCCGCGACCCCGGCAGGCTTTGGCCCTCTGAGAGGGGGGCCCCGTCATTATGATGACGCTCTTTGAGGCGCGCGTGGGACACAACGCGCCGTCGACCCGGGCATGGTCCATGGTCGGGCAGCGAGTTGCCCTTTACTCGCTGCCCGCATGCCCGCGCCTACGGTGGCCGGAGATCGTCTTGCGACGTCCGTCGCCGCGGGCGTGCACCACCGCGGTTGGGGCGGAGGGAGGACACTGTCCTCTCTCGCGCGCGGCCCGCCTCCTCCTTCGCGAGCATTACTGCTTCGCAGAAGGAGGCGACCGCCTCCCACTCCGTCTCGCCCCGCAGCATGGCCGCAACCAATGCTGGGCGCGAGAGGTCTCCGCCTATCGCAGCCGTGAGGACACGTCGGTGCTCCGCCCAAGCTGGGCAGTCCTGCACCGTATGTTCCACCGTGTCCTCCGGGCGATCTTCGCAGTGGTGACACCCAGGCGTTTCCTCCTTCCGCATTAGACACAGGTACCTCCCGAAGCATCCGTGCCCGGTGAGGACCTGCGTCAGGCGGAAAGTAAGGACGCCATGACTTCTCTCCAGCCACTCCTCAAAGAGGGGTCTTACCGCCGCAATTGCGGCGTGCCCGGCCGTCGGTCGCGACAGTCGTCCCCTCCATACTGCCCTGAGATCGCGCCGGAGCTCTTCCCGCCGCGCCTCGACTTCGCGAGGCAGCGGGGTCACGCCCCGGCGCTGCGCCTCCACGCGCCACTCATAGACGCGCTGGAGGGCAGTCGACATTGCGGCCACTTGGAATTTGATTGGTATAATTTGCATGGGCCCCGACTGTGAGTGTCCCCACTTGACATAGTTCATCGACTTTTTTTTTTCATTTTGACAATATGGCGTCTGGTTGTCGCTGTGGTAAATTTTGACTTCTGTCATGTCTTTAGTGACACTCGCAAGGTTAAGACGAATCGATTGACGTGAGAATTTATCAAAATCGGCCTACGCATTTGGTCTCTAGAACGCCACATAGAAACAAACATACATACATACATTATAGACTGATAAACAGATTACCCTCCTTTGCGTCGCGCAGTTGGGTAAAAAGCTTGGACCAATATTGCTTTTTGCACTGCATCTTATCCGGGTTAATGAAAATGCGGAGGTCTTGATATTACTGACGCAGTAATTAGATATATCTCTGATCCAAATCCAAGCAATACAAGAGCAGAGTCACCTTTCACGGATTCGGATCGGATTCAGTGTGGATTTAAGGGTGGAATTCCGCAAAATCTCTTTTTAGTTAGCCGTTGGTCCTGGCTGTCATTTGTAGATCTTTTACAGTCTGATGTAACTGTTAAAAACTTAAATATTTTCAAACAAAAAAACTATAAATGGATAAAAAACATCTACCGTCTTGCCTCAACAAATTTAAAAATCTGTTGAACATCTTGTTTAAAAAACTGTCAATGTGAAAACGACACTTCACGTTGATGTAAAGCGCATTTCACACAGAGAGCGGGCGCGGGTCGGGCGCGTTTCGGGGCGGGAGTACGGCGGGTCTAGTTCTTTGTATTTAAATGGAAGACTTCACATTGAAAGCGTGCGCGGGTCGGGCGCGGGGCGGGTCGTGCGCGGGCTTTCAGTGTGAAGTCTTCCATTTAAATACAAAGAACTAGACCCGCCGTACTCCCGCCCCGAAACGCGCCCGACCCGCGCCCGCTCTCTGTGTGAAATGCGCTTAAGGGTCGTTTTGCAGTTACATTTTTTTTAGACAAGCGTTCAACATGTTTATCTTTTTGTGGTAAGACAGATAATGTTTTAGTTAAGTATTATTTCATTACAATGCCAATTAAAGTTCAAAAATATGACTTGGCAATAGAATAGATTCAAATGATTTTATGTCAAGCTATTTAGAGCCCTGAATATTAATTAATTTTCCATTCAACCGCCAGAAAAGTAGGTAGTTAAAACGTGTTAGAAAAAACCCTGTTTAATTTCAAACTGTTTTAAAATAAATTGTTTTAATTACGTACCCGTTCTTCATGTAGTTCCAAGCTGCGATCATGATACCATTGATGAACACGTCTACCGGTAGATAGTCTGCGTAGCTGTTACTCTTGCAGTACATCGATCTGATCACACCCTTGCCAGCACCTGCAGAGAAGAATGTCGGATAAAAACTTTTACCAAAAAGTTTTACTCACACTGTGTTTGGTTAGAATTGTAATCTCTTTTTTGAAATACAATTCAAAATTTTATATCATATTTAGTTTTTTTTCTATGAGTATTTATTAATAAATTTCCAACCACCGAAACCATATAAATGAAGAATAATTATCTCAGATCAAATTAATCTGAGATAATTATTAAAAATATTTATGCATCTTCTCATGAAGTAACATATTTTTAACTTTGTAACTGTCACTAATGGCTCGATAATTTAAAAATGAACATTTTGTAACTATGTATTATAATATATTTTTCAAAATAACCTATATCTGATTTCAAAAGATTTTTTCCCAAATACCATATTTATCTCTGTTATTCACGCATTTATCCCTTTTATTCACGCAGATATCCCTGTTATTTACTCTTTTATCCCTGTTATACACGCATTTATCCCTGTTATTCACATATGTGTTTACCCCTGTTATTTACACTTTTATCCCTGTTTTCACGCGCGGGCGAGATCTCAATGTTCTTTGCTCAGGGTAGCCCTTTAAGAACAGCTGGTGACGTCACAAACTTACCAATAAGTAACCCAGTAGGTCCATTGATGTTGTCCGTCCAGCCGGGAACAGGCTCCTGCCAGATTGGAATCACTGGAACATACGAGGAAACATTTTAAATATACCTTCTGGAACGTTGTGATGGTTTAGACAGTTAACACCTTGTAACCCAGAGTAGTTTCACTATTGGACCGAGATGGCGCTAGACGCCTTGTATAGCTTTGTCACCTTCCCACAGTGGAACTACTCTCGTTTTAAGACATCGTGTTAGACCCCCTGAGTTCTTATGCTTGAAGCTGTGACTTCAAACCCCGGCAAGTGTTGTATTTTTGTATTTTTCCGCAGGCAACATAAATAGTACTACATGCAAGTAAATGTTCCGGGTCTGGGTGTTTACGTCTATGTGAGTTTAAATACTTGTAAACGCAGTCACGATACAAATAAATTGCTAGTGAATCGCATCATCATCTGCCTAGCCTTTTCCCAACTACCGTTCGATAATAAACCGTTCAAGCCCATTTCGTATCCCGAAAACGAACGAAAGTTCGGGACATATCGCGAACAGACCTGTAAGACGTTTATTTTGTAATAATTATGTAGTGATTTGTGCCTATAACCACTGCAAAAGTGTGCATTAACTTGTTATGTATGGCAAGTGTGCAGCATAATATTGTAAAAGCCGGAAACACATTATTTAATACGCCACGCGACGCAACGTGTCGACACCCGATGTGCAGTGAGCGCGTGTCGTCGCGTCGGGTGTTCATAGTGTGATTCTGGTCATAGAAAACAATACATTTGATTTGACCCAACACGCATCACGTTTCATCGGGTGGCGTCGGGTGTTAATAATGTGTTTCCGACTTAATGCTCGTGGTTTTGACGTGTGTGTCTGTGCGGCTGTCATGGCTGTTCTCTCAGTAAAGCTAACCAATATTATTACAGTGCTTTTCCTAAGATATCTCATAACTTACCAATGGAAGGTCTGAGCACCATGGCAGGTATGTGTTCCATGGACTCCACCACCAGCGCCTCGCCGAGAGCCTTCGTGAAGGCGTACGAGTTGGGCAGCTTGTCGAGTAGCCTGAAAGAACAGATTAAATAATATAATCATGAAAAATTTGCTTTGCCAGTAGCAGTGAGGGTCGAAAATTATCCCACAGGAATAAAAAGTGTTATTTTCTCATAAGCCTAAGACAATGGTATCTAAGATTTCGGGCAGGCGGTCGGTAAGTAATGGGCGACTCGGTGACCGATCATGGCCCATGCCCGGGTCGATGTCAAAGAGCTGTCAGCAGAATGACTTCAAAATAAAGTCATTTGCATGTATGTAGGTCACTTGGTTTCAAAGTTATCGGCATTTGATTGTACTTAACCCAGATCGACCGATCAAAAAACTAAATTGGCTGCCATTCGCGAGGTGTTGGGTTAGGATTTTTTTTTTTATTAACAGTTTAGTCGATAAAAATGAGTCTATAATATCTCCTTCAAGTATCGGTAATCGGAAACCAAACACACTGTGTATAGTAAATGTTTTTTAGATCATTTCGTTTCGTTTTTTACGCAGTAGAGTTATTATTTTTGAGATATAGTCTTACTTCAAGACCCCATTCAAATTACGAGAGCAATATTTCCCCTCCCCCACAACAGTGCTACACTGCCATTCACCACACACCTACACAATACGCAACACTCATCTGTACCGAGACAGCCTTGAGAAGTGGGTCGACGACCTCATCAGCGACGCTCGCTCTCGCGTGCTTGTAACAAGTGCGGCCTTGACCAATAGACGGAGTGTATGTAAGGCAGTATGGCATTTTTTTATGCTTTGTAAAATCATCAAATGAGTCCTCCTACCCAGGGCAGGGCGGGAGGGACTGTCAGACTCGTACTGACTAAAGTCCACGGTCTCCTTCAATAGCCCTTTATGTTCCAGGGTCATGGTAATTCGTTAGCCCGTCATGATGCTGATACACTCTTTGAGGCGTGCGTGGAACACAACGCACCGTCGACCCGGGCTGCGTCCATGGTCGGACAGCGAGTCGCCCATTACTTGCCGCCCGCTTGCCAGCGCCTACGTGGCCGGAGATCGTCTGCCGACGTCCGACGCCGTGGGCGTCTACCACTGCGATTATTTTTTTCTCACCTCTAAGTAGAAGTGAGACTCTACTTTTGTCAGTAGAAAAGACATCAACGCGCGAAATATTTAGAAACATGCCTAAGTTATTAAATTCATATGTAAGTCCAGTAACTTTATGGCCGCTTTTCCATTATACAAGTTACTTGTATACAAGTTGCAAGTTGTATGCAACTTGAACAAACCTGTATACAAGTTACAAGAAAGCAGTCGTAGATTTAGTTTTTTTTCCAATTCAAGCCACTTGTATATAAATGTCCTTAGGTCTTCAAGTCATGAGTGAACAGGTTACTTCTAGGCCATCCATCCATTCCATCAGACGAGATAGTGGTCAAAAGAGAACAAATAATATCATAAAAAAATAAACGTCACAAAGTTATGCAAGACTTGCCTAATGGAAACACGCGAATACATCAGACTTTGCGTTAAATCCGATAGTTCTAATTTTTTGCACACTTTTGGCCCAATGAATAATCCAAGTTTGTGGCCGAACGCAACTTTGTCAGAAATAAAAAAAAATACATGTGGCACTCGGGACTGCCGCGGTAAATGCTATGCATAGCATTTTTATCAACTCATGCAATGTTTTTTCTTTTTTTTAGGCTATGGTCAGCCATGTCAATCAAGTGAAACGTCAAGAATAACCAACTTCGTGCCGAAGCCTGCCGAACTGAAACGACGTTAGACGATGCGGGGTATTAGGTTTATTTTCGTCACGGAATTTCTTGATTCGGTCGACACGCTCAGAGACCGCGATAAAAGCAATGCAATAGCTTAAATTTAACACTACAATACTGTACATACTTGGGAGTGAGGGCAGTAATGGTCTCTTCATCCATCCACTCGACAGCCTGTATGATCTGGTGAGGGTCAGCGGGAGGAGGGTAGGCCTTCTCCTCCAGCAGCTTCTCGTGCAGGTGGCAGTATGACGTGGAGATGTGGATGAACAGCTGTGGAGGAGGAAATACCAGGTTACAATCATGCTGGAAGTAGGCGCGGTCGCAGCCTGAAATTTTGGAGGGGGTGATCACTCACTACACTAATAAAAAATAGGTATCTAGAATAAAATAAACATTATTGCACAAGACAGCACAAGACCTATTGCATACTGCACAAGATGTCAGCAAACTATTTTATCGCCGATAACAGATAGTTAGAAACCTATTATTATTTTTGAGATTTTTCAATGTGACCTTAGATTTTGGGGTCATGTCCCCTGTGACCCCCCCTTCGGACCGCGCCTGGCCTGGAAGCTTGGAAAAGATGGGTGGAATTCAGGTGAATTTGAGCACTTCTAAATTCTAATTCCAAAAACTGGTTCAATGCAACAAGCATTGCAAATTGTAACAGAAAGGAAACTTGAAGAACAAAACGAAGTATCAATAGTGGCCCAGTGGCACTGGGAACGGCCCCGGTTTATAGTCTGATGGAATGGGACTCACATCCTAACGTCCACCCCGCCTAGAGCGCTCCCACTGACGGTGGTAGACCTCACCAGGGCCGGCTGGCTAGTTTGAAACCAAAAAAAACCTGAGAGGGATCAAAGGACACCCGGATGGAATGAAATTGCTGTATACACTCAACAAAAATAATCCAGTCCAGTCCAGTCTATTCCATTCCATGGTAATAAACACATTACCCTCCTTTGCGTCGCGAAGTTGGGTGACAAAGTGTCAGTGACAACTTTTTCCCTTAACTTTTTTCGTCTAGCCCCCTTTCGCAACGCGCGATAAGGAACTTCGTTCCAAAATAAAGGTCTGGGGTACTCTTTCAGACAGGTGCATTACTTTTTGTAATTTATTTTCATCACCACTGCTCTCAAAACGGTGAAAGAGAATATCGTGAGGAAACCGGCATGTCCGAGAACCAAAAAACCGAAGATATGTGACATTTACTAACCCGCACCCGCGGTCCCGCGTGGTGGACTACAACCTATTATGCGTATGCTAACGTCACCACATTATCACCATCTGCCTACCTTTTCCCAACTATCTTGGTCGGCTTTCAATCAAACCAGATGCACCTGAATATCACCATGTGACCTCCACCACCTCCACTACTTAGTAACTGGATAAAACGATACCTCTTGGTTAGACTAGTTGTCAGACTTTCAAGCTCCTGACTTTCAAATATCTAGAAATGACAGCCGGGACCAACGGCTTGATGCTTTTGCTCAGGAAGTAATTTAGCTGTACCTTCAATTTCTTGCAGTTCTTCGCCAGTTCCACCATCAGCTTTGTGCCTCTCACGTTCAGCAGAACAGCCTTCTTCAGCTCTTCGTCGAACCTGCAACCGTAACACACATTTTTATACAAAAAGTAGTAGACAAATGTGACCACAGTTTTGAACATCGACGCCAAGTTGACGGTTCACGGTCTTTTATCGGTAGAATGTGTGATGGAACTGCGCAATTTGATTCCTAGTGCTTCGTCCTTTCCATCATCCTACTACAAGACGTACGGCAATGCGCCATCAGTAAATGGTGGACATCCCATCATTTTATTGTGCGCAAAGCTAAAGAGTGGAATTCCCTGTCCGATCTTTGTTTCCTGATAGCTATAATCTTGGAGTCCTCAAGTCCTATCAGGATCGTGTTAGACCACTATCCTGCCTGATGGTAAGCAATGATGTCGTCGGCGATGAAGCACGCTTGACTAGAAGTAACCTGTTCACTCTTGACTTGAAGACCACAAGGTTGAAGCTATCAGAAAGTATAGACTGTGGCAGGTAATTTCACTCCTTAGCTATTGATTGCGTTGATATAAAAGTTTTTGTTTTCTGCTCCAAGAGCTCGATAGTAGCAGCTTGATGCCTCCACGCTGCGTTTCTTAGATAGAGGGTCATGACAGACGGGCAGACGGACAACAAAGTGATCCTATAATGGTTCCGTTTTTATTCTCTTTTAAACCCTAAAAGGAAATATAGATGATCATAATGCGGATGACCACAGGATCGCGCTGGATTCAAGTCGCTTCCAACCGGTTCTAGTGGAAGTCTTTGGGGGAGGCCTATGTTCAGTAATGGATGTCCTACGGCTGATGATGATGATGATGATTACCTGATAGTGGCAGCAGCATGTATGATGATGTCGACATCTCTGATGACCATCTGGCGGTCCTCCTCGCTCATGCCAAGGTCTGGCTCCGACACATCACCAGTCACCAGGGTCACCTTCTCTATGAGAGGTTCCACTCCACCCCTCATTGCGCGGACTTTTTCGAAGAGCTGGAAAATAGACGAGAGAAGAATATTAAAAGGTTTTACGATATAATACTAGACTCCTAATAACAGGTGACCGATGTCTGTCAACACATTAGGAAAAAAAGTCTTATATTCGTCTCATTTCGACCACTCCTGTGAGCCGTAAACATACGTTGAGACAGAACAGACCTTGAGTTAGCGAATCACAACGCAGTACCCCGTCCCCCTCGCTTACGTAGTACCTCAGCTAGTTGACAGAATAATTTTTGTTCCTTAGATCGTGCATGCGGAGTCTAGTATTATATCGTCGTTGGCTTGATGTATACGTTATGTGCTTAGTCGGTGGTGGGAACTATCAAATCGATCGAAGCGCGCGATGGGGTGACGTACGTTTCAAGTTTGAAATGTATTACAACCTTTTGAAGTACTTTTTTAAGCTTTATAAAAATTAAATGAAAAACTTAAAAAAAATGTAACCGACTTCAAAAACAACCACAAAAAGTTTAAAATAACATACGAAATAACTTTGTTTTTGTGTATAAAATGACTTTGTTTTTATTTCATTGACTTTTTTGCCACCCATTACTCGCCATCCGGTTTTGCATAGTGTGGCCGTGTGTACCAAGTGTACCAATAATAGTACACAATATATAATTAGCTAAAAATTTAGTAAAAACAGTACATTAACATCGGTTCACGCGTCACTGCCTGTTGAGTACAATGTTGCTTCATTAAAGAAGGGAACGTTTTGAAACTATTGTGACACAGTTTGTCATGATGTAAGGTTATTTTTCATTATTCATAATCTGAAAGTAGTTCTGAAATTAACTGAGGGGAGCGGGTTGAAAGTAACACTTTTTTTCCTTTTTTTAAAAATATATATTTCTACAAAAAACTTTATAAACTGCTACTAAATCACAGCGCGATGTTAAATTGAAATATCGTAAAGCTAAGTTATAATTAAAGAAAGGTATTTTTCTGATTACATTGTTAAATTTCAACTTTTTGCTCGTTTTTGATCGATATTGATGACGGCAACAGGCAGACGCTTGAAATATTCGCAGGAAAGAGTAATGTTTTTACTTAAAAAAAAAAATGAAACAAAAATTTAAGGGGGTTTGTTTGTTTTATAGATTATGGTACGGAACCCTTCGTGCGCAAGTACGACTCACACTTGGCCAGATTTTGCTTTACTAGCTAATAAATTACCGTTCTTATTTTAAGAGGATCGTCTACCGAGCGCTCTTAGTATGGACCTAAAAGAGAAAACGTTTTCCTACCCCTAATGTTATCCTATCTCAATGATTTTTTAGAATGCTTCGTACACAGTAAAAAAATAGGTAGTATGTTTTCTTTTTTTCAAAATTTATAATAGTTTGAAAGTTACAGGCGCATAAGAGTTACTTTTGAAAAAAAGAAAACCTATAAACCTAGTTTTTTACTGTGTCAGAAGCATTCTAAAAAATCATTGAGATAGGATAACATTTAGGGGTAGGAAAACGTTTTCTCTTTTAGTATGGACGAGCGCTCGGTAGACGATCCTCTTAACTTTCCTTGTATTATTTGTAATGAAACGCACGGTGTTTACTTTTGGTTATTTCAGTCAACAGCAAAACTGCTCCTACATCATAAATTCCTCATCTAACTACAGTAAAAACCACAAACCCATAACCTCCCCCACTTACGCAGTCGGCTAATTACAACAAGAACCTATTCCAAACGACCTTGGCATCGTAACCCCGTTGTTATGTGTGTATACGCATGTCAGCTTCATCTCAAAAACTGATGAGCCATTCTCAATGGGTTGTCGTAATTGGAAAGTTCAAATGTTCGAGATTGTTTACTTAGTTTGATCTTTGTGGAGTAAGTTATTGCGGTATCAGTTTTAAGTATTTTATGATGAAATCGGATATTTAGAATCGACTAGATTTTGTGTTTTTTGATCAAAATCAAAGAAGGCCATTAAAGGCACATTTGAATTTATTCAAATTTAGTCAAAAGACTAAAATTAAAGATTAAGCCTACTAATATTATAAATGCGAAAGTTTGTGAGGACAAACAAACAAACATACCTACATGTATGTGTATGTAGGTATGTTTGTTACTCTTTCACGCAAAAACCACTGAACGGATTTGGCTAAAATTTGGCACACAGATAGTTTATAACCTGGATTAACACATAGGATAGTTTTTATCCCGATTTTATGTTCCCGTGGGATAATTTTCGTGTTGTAGCGGGTGAAGCCGCTGGCAACAGCTACTTTAAAATAATGATGGTGCTACAGTCTCAGTTATCGTGGTAAAATCATCAAATGTGTCCTCCTACCCAGGGAGGGACGACAAGGACTGTCAGACTCGTACTGAATAAAATCCACGGTGTCCTTCAATAGCCCTTTACGTTCCAGGGTCACGGTTACCTGATGAAACAGTCCCGCGACCCCGGAAGAATTAGCCCTGAGGCTTTATTTGCGTGGTGGTTGAAAGTTAGCGCACAGAAACGTAAATCCGGGATAACAGTGTCTAAGTGCCATTCAAACTGTTATTATTCCCTGGGCCAAACTCCATCGAAATCGGTTCAGCCATCAAAAATAACAAAATTCAAAAGTAAAAGTAAAATTATTTAAAGTTAATTTGTCAACACGGTGTTTTTGAGCTATAAACGAAAAATAAAATCCACGGTGTCCTTCAATAGCCCTTTATGTTCCGGGGTCACGGTTACCCGTTAGTCCCGCGACCCCGGCAGGCTTTGGGCTCTCTAATTGTGTCACGGGTTCGATTCACGCACGGAACAAATATTTGGATGATACGGGAGAAGTTTCTGGTGTCGGGAATTTAAATACAAAAAAAACTTTCGTATTTAAAAAAATAGTAAAAATAAATTTGCCAATACTTGTATTGTACGAATGTGCGCACAGCAAAGGAGTGAACTTCCCTGATCTGTATTTCCCGACAGCTATAACCTTGTGGTCTTCAAGTCAAGAGTGAACAGCCCCCCTAGACAAGTCGCAAACGATAATCGTTAACGCTCGGTTCTCCCCAATAGATTTTCAACCTTATTCCTTCGAGTCTTTAGTTGAAAATCTATTTAGGATTTCTAAGCGTTAGCGACTGGAACGAACGACAACGCCATGAAATCTTCAATAGATTTTCAACTAAAGACTCGAAGGAATAAGGTTGAAAATCTATTGGGGAGAACCGAGCGTTAACGATTATCGTTTGCGACTTGTCTAGGGGGGCAGGTTACTTCTAGGCAAGCGTGCTTCATCGTCGACCACATCTTTGCTTATCAGGAGAGGTAGTGGTCAAACGAGAACCTTGTTTCTTTTAAATTAGGATTGGAATTACTAAAAATGTCAAGTTTATCCAAATTAAAAGTAATTACTTAGGTGTCTCTGATTTTAATGTTTGTGTTTCAAACATGACTTATTATTATACCAAATCGCGATACGAAGATTGCGTACCGGAGATATTTATTTATTAATTTTGGCCATGACCTGGCTTCATTTATTACCTACGCGTCATTTTTAGATATTTTATAATCTAAATTCTAGATTTGTTCATAATGCAAGCATGAACTTATTTTGTTAAATGTAGGGCAAACCTTGCATACTATGCGTTTGAATTTAGAATAGAACGACTATTACGCCATAATATTGTGATGTCAATTACGTTTTTAAATTATATTCTTTTCTCAAATTAATTTTCAATAACATTTTATCATTCCACTTATATAGTTTTTTTTTTAACTAGCTTCTGCCAGCGACTTCGTACGCGGATCCTGTTGCTTATGCCAGCGACAATGGGGTCGTCAAAATCGAAGATCTGAAACGTCTGATGTCAAATTCTTAGAGCCTGGGGACGGGAAAACAACGGGACGCGCATCGCGCATGACGATTCCAGACGTTCCAGATCTTTGATCTGGAACGTCTGGAATCGTCATGAAATGCCCATCAGACTAAACAACTCTTGCTAAGATGTTATTCATATACAGTGTGTCCGGGCACGAGTTAGCAATATTTGAAGGGGATGTTCTAGGCTCATTTTTATCGATAAATATGCTTTAAAAAAAATTCTTACTCCAAAACTTCGCAAATGGCAGCCATTTTAATTTTTTGATCTGTCGAACTGGGGTGTGTACTATAAAATGCAAATATCTTTGAAACAAGAGACCTACATTCATGCAAATGACTTTATTGCAAAGTTAAACGCTGAGGCTTATCAAAAACTTACGAAAGTTTTTTAAATAATATGTAAAAATAACCAAAAAACATGGGCAAACACGAAATTGTACACAAAAATTACTGAATAATTTCACATTTTTAACTCTAGCTCGATAAGTACTCCTGAATTTTGCTTAGGTTTTTGCATTAAATTAAAAGTATTTGAGTCAGGCTTTCCCCGAAGACTTTCAACTCGAACTGCACAATCGCTTCCAGTGCCTAACCGAATGCGAAACTGTGGACGAAATCAATCAACAATGGGTTGGTGGAAACTGTCCAAGCTGTGGGGTCCAAGTTCTTTAAGACCCCGCGCCGCAATAAGCCTCAAAAGCTCTCGAACGGAACCATCAAGTTGATGCAAGACCGGTCCGAGATGAGGCTGCAATCTTCAGCTGATATGTCGGAATATGGCAAACTCAATAGACGAATCTCTAAATCAATGCGACGTGACCTGCGCTCCTTTAGTGCGGCACGGATCAAAGAGGCAATCGAGCGGAACCAGGGCTCAAAAGTCTTCGCAAAGAATTCGTCTATTGGGCAGAGCCAAATGACTAAGCTGAAGATTAACGACGGCAGCATCATTTCGACGAAACCGGTGATCCTAAGAGAGCTTGAGAGGTTTTACGGACAGTTATACACATCAACACGACAACCCAGTGTCGGTACAGCTCGAGACGCAAGAGCTAAACTGACTCGACACTACACTGAGGATATCCCGGACATCAGCCTGTACGAGATTAGAATGGCTCTTAAACAGCTCAAGAATAACAAGGCGCCGGGTGAGGACGAAATCACAACAGAACTTCTGAGAGCGGGTGGAAAACCGGTACTTCTAGTCCTCCAGAAGTTATTTAATTCCGTCATACTCGAAGGTTCTACGCCAGAAGCATGGCACAGGAGTGTGGTTGTTCTTTTCTTCAAAAAGGGTGACAACACCTTGTTGAAGAACTACAGGCCAATCTCACTTCTGAGCCATGTGTACAAGCTGTTCTCAAGAGTCATTACGAACCGTCTCGAACGCAGGTTTGATGACTTCCAGCCTCCCGAACAAGCCGGTTTCCGAAAAGGTTTTAGTACTATAGACCACATACACACGCTCCGCCAGATTATACAGAAGACAGAGGAGTATAATCGGCCATTGTGTTTAGCGTTTGTGGACTATGAAAAAGCCTTCGATTCAATCGAAACCTGGGCAGTATTGCAGTCCCTCCAACGATGTCATATCGACTATAGGTATATCGAAGTGTTGAAGTGTTTGTATAGGAACGCCACCATGTCCATCCGACTTCAGGAAGAGAGCACGAAACCAATCCAATTGCAGAAAGGCGTGAGACAGGGAGACGTTATTTCTCCGAAACTGTTCACGAACGCGTTGGAGGACGTTTTCAAGCTCTTGGAATGGAACGGACTCGGCATCAACATCAATGGCGAATACATCACTCACCTTCGTTTTGCCGATGATATAATCATCATGGCAGAATCGTTGGAGCACCTCAATGCTATGCTCAGCGACCTCAGTATCGTTTCCCAACGGGTCGGCCTTAAAATGAACATGGACAAGACGAAAGTCATGTCGAATGTCCATGTGGCACCCGTACCGGTTGTTGTTGGGAACGATACTCTCGAAGTTGTAGACCATTATACTTACCTTGGACAGATTGTTCAGTTAGGTAGGTCCAACTTCGAGAAAGAGGTCGCCCAAAGAATCCAACTCGGATGGGCAGCGTTTGGGAAGCTACGTGATATCTTCTCATCGAGAATCCCACAGTGTCTCAAGACAAGGGTGTTTAACCAGTGTGTGTTGCCAGTGATGATTTATGGCTCTGAAACGTGGTCTTTGACTGCTGGCCTTTTAGAGAGACTGAGAGTCACTCAACGAGCAATGGAAAGAGCTATGCTCGGAGTTTCTTTGCGGGATAAAATCCGGAACATGGATATTCGGCGAAGAACCAGAGTCACCGACATAGCTCATAAAATTTGCAAGTTGAAGTGGCAATGGGCAGGCCACATCGCTCGTAGAACTGACAACCGATGCAGGGGAAGAAAAGTTCTCGAGTGGCGACCACGGACCGGAAGGCGCAGCGTAGGCAGGCTTCCCACTAGGTGGACCGACGACATCGTGAGGGTCGCGGGCAACGGATGGATGCAAGTGGCGAATTGTCGTTCGGCGTGGCGGTCTAAGGGGGAGGCCTATGTTCAGCAGTGGACGTCTTCCGGCTGATGATGATGATGATGATGAGTCAGGCTATAAAATGATATCAAAATTATCACTCTACATTAAGTATCTTAGGAGTTATTCTCACTTGAACATCACCCTTCCATTATTTTACATATTACATATTTAGAAAACTTTCGTAAGTTCTTGATAAGTCTCAACATTTAACTTTGCAATAAAGTCATTTGCATGAATGTAGGTCTCTTGGATTCAAAGATATTTGCATTTTATTGTACACACCCCAGTTCGACACATCAAAAAATAGAAATGGCTGCCATTCGCGAAGAATTGGAGTAAGAATTTTTTTTTAAGCATTTTTGTCGATGAAAATGAGCCTAGAATATCCTCTTCAAATATCGCTAACTCGTGCCCGGACACACTGTATATGTTATAGTGTAGTGTGCTGGGCTCTTGAAATTCCACGTCAGTTGTTCCAGAACTCAATTTTCATACGTCAACAGAGAGTGCTCATTAGGCTGAACAACTCTTGCTAAGACGTCATTCCTATATGTTATAGTGTAGCTGGGCTCTTGGAGTTCCACATCAGGTGTTTCAGATCTTCAGTTTTTATACGACAACAGGGAGTGCTCATCAGGCTGAACAACTCTTGCTAAGACGTCATTACTGTATATGTAATAGTGTAGCTGGGCTCTTGGAGTTCCACATCAGGTGTTCCATATCTTCAAATTTATTTTCTCAGCAGAAAATGCTCATCACGCGGAACAATTTTTGCTATGGCACTATTTTTGTATCTCTTATAGTTTAGCTGATCTATTGCAGTTCTGCATCAGGTGTTCAAGTTTCCAACATAAATTATAGCCTATATGTTGCCCAGACTTAATAGCTATACACCAAAAAAAAAATCAAAACCGTCCAGTAGTTCCGAAGATTAGCGTGTATGGAGTAACTTCTCCCGTTTTCCTAACATTTCCCTTCACTGCTCTGCTCCTATTGATTGTAGCGTGATGAAAAGTATACTATAACCAGCGCAGGAGTATGAAAAATAATTGTACTAAGTTTCGTCAAAATCCGTCGAGTAGTTTTTGTTTCTATAACGGTTATACAGACCGACAGACAGACAGACAATAATTTTATTAATTGCATTTTTGGCATCAGTATCGATCCCTAATCACCCCTTGATAGTTATTTTGGAAATATATTTCATGTACAGAATTGACCTCTCTACAGATTTATTATAAGTATATAGAAAAACATGTGACCTTTAGTGAGCGTAATTTTTGAGTCCTGAGTGGCAGAATTTCGGTCGCTTTCATAGTCGCTTTTGCGTCGCGGAAGACTTTTTCTATTAAAATTTCGCTCGTTTTTGACCTCACCCTAAAGGTCGTTATACAGTTACACTTTTTTTTTTAGACAAGTGTTCAAAAGATGTTTATATTTTTGTTGTAAAGCGGGTAGAATTAAATATACTTACGACTCCATTGAAGATCTCTTCTAGTCTCTGCTTCGGGTTCTTTCCTTTCTTGGACCTCACGAAGAGAAGGATCTGTCCGATGTCTGGACATTTTCTGAAAGAGAGAGACGAATATTATCAGTTCTGAGTCTTACTATAATAAGTCTATAATGTTCCCACTGCTGGGACACAGGCCTCCTCTCTGTAAGAGTGAGTGGGCAGTAATCCACCACGCGGGCCCAGTGCGGGTTGGTAGATGTACCATGTCGATGCTTCCGGCAACAAATGTCGTAAACGCCATTTTGGCGAAAATGAGTTAAGAATGCAGCCCTACTTAATTTTTGGCGCTGCGTCGATCTAAAAATGTGAAAAAAATATTCGCCTAAAAAAAATACTTTTACACCCAAAATTTTTACTAGTATAATCAAGATTTTTTAGAAAAGAGGGTATGTATAACTCATATTGCTTAGAACCGAATAACCGTGTAGGTCGTATAATACAACGTACAAACAGCTGTCGGTCGTAAAAACATGAATACATAATTAATTGTAATTACACCCCACAATCACTTTTAAAACGTAAGCTCTGCTGAGAAACAATTGTCGTAATGTCACTTGGTCTTGGAGAATTGGTTTGAAAATTGAATTATGTAGGTCGTACTATAAGAAAAAAGAAAGAAATACTATACTTTAAGAAACCTTAAAGAATATTAATTGGAGAAACATTAGAGTAGCAACTTTCAGAAAGACCAATTTAAACCAAATAGAACTCAAATATTCAATGAAAGAAGATGCAATTACACATCGAATCAAGTTGTTCGAAGATGTCAAGCGTAAAAGAAAGGGAAAAGGGAAGAATAAATCAAAAGAAAATACAGAAGAAATGTTAGAATTACAATATAATCGAGTAAAGCAGTTGATTCCAAAACAGCTATATACGGATAAACTACCAATTACCGCAGCTAAATACATTATCTGCAACGATTGTGTGATCAGGGGACAATACACAAACGGTTTCATGCCGAATACAAACAGCTTCCTTGTCAGTCTCATAATGTCATTGATACTCTTCCTGAGACTGACGAGGAAGATGAAATTTCTGATTAATTATCTTCTATCAGAAAATCAGGTCTTCAAATTTCTGGTTAATAATCTTCTATCCAATGACAGAAGATTATTAATCAGAAATTTGAAGACCTGATTTTCTATAACGTGTCGTATTATGTTTTGCATCAACTTTTTTATTATCTTGTCGATAACACTTTCCCATTTTCACCAACGACACTAAAAGTTAGGTAGACCACAGTACAGAAGCTTTCCGAACAAACAAGATCTAGAAAGATGAACTACCTACATTTTTAAGGGCGTTGGTGAAAATGGGCATTGTTTATTAAAATTATTAGAGCAGTAAGCTTGGTAGAATGTATACTTATATTTTTTTGTAATTCATTATCAATACGTTTTAAAAAAATGTCGTGATTATAAAATCTTCTTGAAATCAATGAAACAAAATGATTACTTAACATTTTGAATTATGTCTGGCTGGTTAGGTACGCCGTTGGAGGTAGAACACTATAGGCATCTTGTAACAAACGCTTGATTAAATTATACGAGACGATGCCTATAATATACTTACTTAACTGTATTTTTATACCTTTAGGACCTGCCAGGTCCTAAAGGTATAATTTTTAATTATGTCAATTTGTGTTTTATTTTATTGTTTTTATTACAAGTAATGAAAACTCAACTTACAGTCTTAAATTCATTGATTTGCTTCAGATATTTCCATGTTTGTTACATACCATCGTATCAGATCGTGGTGTTTACACTCATTTTTATTTCAGTATATGGTTATTAAAACCAAACCCAGAACTATTGTATTTAAAAACTGGTGCATACTTCTAACTTCCGTTAGACAAATCGTTGTCCATTGATTTGTTAGTGGTCGTAAATACCAACTTCTTGAATTTTCTGGGGTGTATGTCCAAGCTAACTTTTAAAATAAGGCTTTGACATAAATAGCAATAATATATTATGAAACACCATCGTATTTTACGTATTTCTTGTATAGAACACAATTTTACAACTTTTAAAGTTAAAAAGATATAAGCCAAAAATGAAATTATTTTTTGTTTTTCGTTGATTACCAAAAGTGCTATTTTGGTGTTTACGACCTTTGTTGTCGGAAGCATCGATGTCTTCGAATTGTTTAGTTCCAGATTTCTGGTACCTATAAAAAGCCTAATTCTCAAAATGGCAACCTAGTCGCAAAAGGACATCAGGTTCTCAAAATGGCCAATTCTCTAAACGCCTAATTCTCAAAATAACCAATTCTCTAAAAGCCTAATTCGCACAATGGCAAATGTTCAAAATTGATTATTTTTGGCTAAAATTTAAATGCGCATCAATAATTCTTTTTGTATACCAAAAATTCTTTTTGTACACCAAATCTAAAACTCGCTCTAACAAGATTTCAGGGACACTCCGAAGTTCGGTTTGGTTACACAGAAATAGAAGCCCCGCAAACCGGGGCTTCGTCGACCCTGCTTAGGTAGATTTTTTTTTATTACACCTCGTTATGACACTAATGAACATATTTTGGTGCACATTCAGTATATTTGGTGGAACACAGGCAACCGCAAAATTAGGTAAATGAAATGGGAATAAATTGAAGTACTTTTAAATACCATCCATTATTTTTTACGTATTTCTTATAAATCTAAGATATGACATTTCTCTCTCTGTTTAACTAATTTGTTTCATGTTATTCAGAGAAATCTTAGATTTATAAGATTTACTCCACAAGTGTAAAAAAAACCATTTACCACTTGTCCTTTTGCGACTAGGTTGCCATTTTGCGAATTTGGCTTTTTGCGCCTAAAACGTTATTATTGTTATTGCTATTTTAGGCTCCTCATTCCGTATTCCGCCTCCAACGCAACAACAAAATTGCCCCACTTGTACCGAAATCTTGATAGTCTAACCAACCAATTAATCGGATTTTTTCAGTGGACTTGCCTATAATTATTATAGGAACTTTATCTAGTCCTATGACGGCAATAATTAGCCAAACGAAATATTTATCAAGATTATTAGCAAGGTTACACTTACACGCCACCTGTGGTTGTTATCCGTACTAGAGCGGGGGATGCGAGACGCGCGGGGGATAACATGAATTCATCCTGCCATATTGGCAGGCACGATTATCGACATAATTACTATCGCAATAGAGTTTATCTAAATAAATACATTGAAAATCGGTTAAGTCCGTAAGTTAGTTTATTGAAAAATAATGAACACGTATTTTTTGTTTTTTCAAAGAATTGAATATTGACAAAGATAAAACTGCTTTGAAATTTGGAAGTGGAGGCTTGTGACGTCATGATACCTGTAAAATCTTCATTTTATATAGTTTTTACTCAAGACGGCGCGGCGGCACCAACCCCTCCTTGCTGTTCCGATTCCACATTGTGTCTTCGTTTTTTGTAGTTTTGTGCTGGATTTTATTATTTAATTGTACTGCTATTCTTGCGGAAAAATAGAAATGGGACGAATTTACATTAAACAAAACTAAAAAACAAAACTTAGGCTAATAAAAACACATACCTACTTTTTTTCGTGGCGAATTCAAAACTTTGTGACACAAAAACCCAAATCTTTTTTGATAATCTATCTTTTTGACTTTTTTTTAGTAAATTACCCTATTATTATATTAAGGATGCTTGTGCAATACCTGAGCAGTTTCTCGACCAGCACCTTCCCCATGAAGCCAGTTCCTCCTGTGATGAGGACCTTCATCCCTGAGAAGGTGTCCGCGATCCTGTCGGGCAGCGCATCAATGTCCGCGCTGGATAGCGTCTCCGTGGCCATAGTGGATCTGAGGACATAGTGGAAAAGGGATGTCAATTAAGCTGTTCCCCATGTTTTTCTACCGCTGCCGTGATATTGTATAGTCTATAGCAGGGGTCACCGATTAGTTTCGTTCGGGGTCCGTTAATGACCATTGAGACCACAGAACATTTTGTAGAATAAAAAAAATTGTTAAAGAAATGTAATTTTACGAAATATTTATACAATTATAACAAAGGTATTTTTTCACATTTCTATGAGAAAAGTGTCATGTTTTATTGCGTGTTTGATATAAATCCAGAAATTTAAAATGTCACTTACGGGATTGTTTATGATTTTGAGTTCCCGATATACTAACGCCGTGCGGCGCCGGCTTAGAATTGCGCTCCCCCAAATCATCCCGTGGGTGTCGTAAGAGGCGACTAAGGGACAAACCGGAGGTCGGGCAGCAGCGTCCTCCGTGTACTGCACATCCTCACTGCGATCGCCAACCCGCCTGCCAAGCGTGGCGATTAAGGCAAATTACCCCCTAATGGAAACCACAGAAACCAGGCCCCCAGTCCCCGGCAGCTCCGCTATCCCTGGCGCGGGTAGCGGTCAAGGTAACGGCGGAGCAGGGGGTGCTAAGAATCTCCGGAAGAGATCCGGCTACCCACCCCAACGACGACTGGCCCTGGTAACACACAACATACGCACATTGAGGACTGACGAAAAGATCTGCGAGCTGGAAGAGGAGCTGAGCAAGTTACACTGGGACATTATGGGGTTATGCGAAGTCCGTAGAGAGGGGGAGGACACCGTAACCCTGAAGTCTGGTAACTTGCTATACTACCGGGAGGGCGACCAACAGTCCCAAGGTGGTGTCGGGTTTCTCGTTCACAAGTCCCTCGTAAACAATATAATAACCATCGACAGTGTGTCGAGCAGGGTGGTATACCTAATACTCAGAATATCCAAAAGATATTCGCTGAAGGTCATTCAGGTATACGCACCGACCTCATCACACTCCGATGATGAAGTGGAGACTATGTATGAGGACGTAAGTAGGGCCATACATAGCTCCAAAACCCACTTCACTGTTGTTATGGGGGACTTTAACGCAAAGTTGGGCAAGAAAAGCGGTGATGAGTTGAGAGTGGGGCAATTTGGATATGGGCAACGGAACCCTAGGGGACAGAGGCTGGCCGACTTTCTGGAGAAAGAGGAACTCTTCATGATGAACTCTTTCTTCCAGAAGCCGCCTCACAGGAAATGGACCTGGCTGAGTCCCGATGGTTTCACGAGAAACGAGATAGACTTCTTCATGACCGACAAGAAACGGATATTCAGTGATGTCTCTGTGATCAACAGGGTAAAAACCGGTAGCGATCACCGAATCGTAAGAGGCTCGCTGAATATCAATGTTAAACTTGAAAGGTCCAGCCTGATGAAGTCTACGCTCCGACCTACTCGGCCCCATATTCAAAACCCCGAAAGCTTTCAACTCGAGCTCTCTAATCGCTTTGCTTGCCTTGAGAACTTAGTGTCAGTGGACGAGATCAACGACGGGCTAGTGGAAACTGTCCGCACGGTAGGGTCTAAGTTTTTTAGACCCTGCCGTAAAGATAGACCTCAGAAATTGACCGAGCAAACCTTAAACCTCATGGCTGAACGACGTTTGCTACAGTTGCAGTCTTCCGATGACGCGAAGTCATATAGGCAGCTCAATAGACGTATATCTAAGTCCTTGCGACACGATCTGCGTCTCTTTAATACGAATCGTGTTAAAGAGACCATACAGCGAAACAGGGGAGTAAGGGGGGAACAGATCTAACATCTTATCTGGCCCAACTGTCAACCTCACCTGCTCGCGCTGGTGGTTCGTATGAATAGCCAGCGACGGCGGCCTACCAGCCGCCGTGGTGCTCCCTGCTAGATAACGGACGAGGCTCTGGCGACCGAGCAATGGCGGTATAACCATACATCTCGGCCGGGCAACTAGCCGGAAGAGGCTCCAGCGGCCTTGGGATTTAAATCGTCCCTAAAATGTCTGGTGCAGAAGGCAAGGGGAAACCACTGCACTATTTTCCCAAGAAAGTCGTTATGAAAGCACAATCAAGTCTGATACCTAGTTGGCCATGCGATCCGCTTAGCAACCGGCGCCGTACTGCGTCCGGGGTAGACGGTGTGAAATTGGCTACTGGCCATGCGGATGTGGGAAGCCAGGCAACGCATGGAAACTATGCTACTGGAACTTCAGTAAAGACTTCAGTGAAGATGCGACAAATCCAAAAGATAGGCACATGGAATGTTCGTGGTCTACTGCAACCAGGGAAGCTTGATATTTTAGAGCAAGAGATAAATAGGTGTGAGCTGAACATCTGTGGCCTTAGTGAAACTCACTGGAAGGGCAATGGACATTTTCTCACAGAGTCTCACGCCGTTTACTTCTCTGGCAACGACAGCACCAGCAGAAATGGAGTTGCTTTCCTCATCCCAAAACATCTGAGGAACTGCGTAATGGGGTATGAACCTGTAAGCGATAGAGTACTGAGCATTAAACTAAAGGCTTCGCCAGTCAATCTTAATATCATACAGGTTTATGCACCTACCAGCACTGCAAGCGATGACGTCCTGGAAAGCTTTTACTCGGAATTAGAAAGTACCATTTCAAAGGTCCCTAACAGAGAAATGCTCTTAATCATAGGCGACTTTAATGCAAAAGTTGGAGCAGACTCCCACCATCTGAGCCCCAATGTTGGTAAATTCGGACTAAGCCAGCGCAATGAAAGAGGAGAACGCCTGATACAATTTGCAGCCGATAACAACCTGGTGATATCAAACACTTTCTTCCAGAACCATCCACGGCGACTTTATACCTGGACCTCACCTGGCGGCAACTATCGCAACCAGATTGACTACGTTCTTATTGGATCACGGTGGAAAACATCAATTAGAAATAGTCACACACTACCTGGAGCTGACTGTGGGTCGGATCATCAACTTTTAATCTGCAAGTTGCAGCTAAAACTGAGGGCAGCCAGAACACTCGCGAAACACAAAAGAATCGAAGTAAAGGATAACCCAAAGTTTTTGGCAGCACTCGAACAGAATTGGTCTCAGTGGACAGATATAGACCCGGGTGCAGAGACTTCGGATCAGTTGTGGGATAAAGCGAAGAATTTGTTAACGAGCGCAGTCAAAACTTCTGATCAACCTTCACAAATACGCAAGCGGCAATACTGGATGAGCGACACCACTCTGGCACTTGTTGAAGATAGACGGAGAATAAAAGCACAAGGAGCAGATGTGAGAACTCTGAACGAGTTGTCCGGTAGAATCCAGGCAGCTTGTAGGCGAGACCTTAACACCCAACTTCGGAAGATATGCGCAGAAGTTGAAGCCCACGCTGACAAACATGAAACCAGGGATCTCCATCAGAAAATCCGCTCCATCACAAAAACTCTTTCAACTAAGACTTGGGCTATTGATAACTCTCGGGGTGAAACAGTCACTGAAATAGATGCCATTTCCGAGACATGGAAGGAATACTGCCAGTCACTGTTCCAGGACCCTCAGTCGCGATGCTTTGCTCCCACGGATCCCACGGACGAAGAAGTCGAGCCAGACATTCTTTATGAAGAAATAAGATCTGCGATTAAACACCTGAAGAATGGAAAAGCCACAGGTGCAGATGCTATACCAATTGAAACCATTAAGGCTTCGGGTGAGCATGGCGTCCAAATCTTTCATACCCTGTGCAATAAGATATGGCGGACAGGGACGTGGCCGAAGGAATGGGCTCACACAGTCTTCATACCGTTGCACAAAAAGGGTTCCACAAAGTCGTGCAGTAACTACCGTCTCATTGCGCTAATATCTCATGCAAGCAAAATACTACTGCACATCCTGAATGAGCGTTTAAAGAACTTTTTGTCCAAAGAAGTTGCACCCGAACAAGCGGGCTTCGTAAAAGGTAAAGGTACCCGTGAGCAAATTCTGACGTTGCGCCAGATTATAGAGAAAGCCCGGGAATTCAACAAGCCGGTTTACATTTGCTTTGTTGACTTTTCAAAGGCATTTGACTCCGTAAAATGGCCCGTACTATGGAAGACCTTGCTGGACATGGGCACGCCGAGACATCTTGTTCACCTCCTAAGGCGTCTATACGAGGACGGAACAGCGTCAGTAAGAGCAGATGACGTACTGTCGAGTCATTTCCACCCCAGTGCAGGAGTCCGTCAAGGGTGTATAATCTCTCCCCTTCTGTTCAATATATACACAGAACTCATAATGAGAATTGTTCTCGAAGACTGGACGGACGGTATTGCAATCGGTGGCTTGAGGATCTCGAACCTGCGATACGCGGATGATACCACTCTCTTTGCTACTAGTAATCGCCACATAGAAGATCTGCTGCGCAAGCTGGAAAGTACCAGCCTCGCATTTGGCCTTAAAATTAACCGCAAGAAGACGAAGATGATGATTGTCGACCGTGTCAACAACAACTCGCCAGAAGTCACCCAAATTGCGAACTGTGATGTGGTCCAGTCATACATCTATCTGGGAGCGTTGATCACAAACAATGGGGGGTGCGCAGAAGAAATAAAACGTCGTATGGCGATTACTAGGTCTGCCATGGACAAGCTCAAGAAAATGTGGAGGAATCGAACCATAACGAAAGCCACAAAAATTCGACTTGTCAGAGCACTTATTTTCCCCATATTCCTCTACGCTGCGGAGACGTGGACCCTGCGTGAGAACGAGCGGAAGAAGATAGACGCTCTCGAAATGTGGTGCTGGAGGAGAATGCTTGGGGTATCGTGGAATGAATTCCGCACTAACGTCTCCATAATGCAGGAACTTAACATCAAGCAGCGCCTGTCTTCCATTGTGCAAGCTCGAATCCTGACATTCTTTGGTCACGTATCCCGGCGTGGCGACGAGTCCATCGAGCGCCTAGTGGTGCAGGGCAAAGTTGAAGGCACCCGAGCACGAGGTAGATCGCCTATGAGATGGACGGATCAAATAAAAGCGGCTGTGGACAGTTCCCTGCACGTCTGCACCAGAAAGGCGGCCATCAGGCAGGAATGGCGGCGTATTGTTAGGCGCGCCACTAACAGCTGAAATGACGACCACGACCACTCTGCCAAGAGTGAAACGACGAAGAAGAAGAACAGCGAAACAAAGGCTCTAAAGTGTTCGCAAAGGACAAGTCTATTGGGCAAAGCCAGATGACAAAGCTGAAACGGGAGGATGGCAGCATAGCGTCGACCAAAGCAGAGGTTTTAGGCGAGATCGAGAGGTTCTATGGACAGTTATACACTTCGGTCGCAAAGCCCGTTGACAGCTTGGTAGGAGATCCAAGAGCCAAGCTGTCCCGACATTATACCGAAGATATCCCGGACATCAGTCTGTACGAGATTAGGATGGCCCTGAAGCAGCTTAAGAACAACAAGGCGCCGGGCGAGGACGGAATCACTTCAGAGCTTCTGAGAGCGGGTGGAACACCGGTACTTAAAGTCCTCCAGAAACTCTTTAATTCCGTCCTCTCCGAGGGCAAAACGCCTGAAACATGGAGTAGAGGTGATGTGGTGCTGTTCTTCAAAAAAGGTGATAACAGCCTATTGAAGAACTACAGACCCATCACGCTTCTAAGTCATGTTTACAAGCTGTTTTCAAGGGTTATCACGAACCGTCTCGAACACAGACTTGATGACTTCCAGCCTCCCGAACAAGCCGGTTTCCGAAGAGGCTATAGTACCATAGACCACATCCATACGCTGCGGCAAGTTATACAGAAGACCGAAGAGTATAACTTGCCATTATGCTTAGCGTTTGTGGACTATGAGAAAGCCTTCGATTCGGTGGAAACATGGGCGGTACTTGAGTCACTCCAGCGATGCCATATTGACTATCGGTACATCGAGGTGTTGAAGTGCTTGTATAATAACGCCACCATGTCGGTCCGAGTACAGGAGCAGAGCACGAAGGCGATTCCATTGAGAAGAGGCGTAAGACAGGGGGACGTTATCTCCCCGAAACTGTTTACTGCCGCAATGGAAAACGCCTTCAAGCTCCTGGAATGGCAAGGACTTGGCATCAACATCAACGGCGAATACATCACTCACCTTCGGTTTGCCGACGACATCGTAGTCATGGCAAAGTCGATGGAGGAACTCAGCATGATGCTCGATGGCCTCGACCGAGTTTCACAACGGGTGGGCTTGAAAATGAACATGGACAAGACGAAAATTATGTCAAATGCCAATGTTGTGCCCACCCCAGTCTCTGTTGGAAACTCGGTACTCGAAGTTGTTGACTCATATATCTACTTAGGACAAGTAGTCCAGTTAGGTAGGTCCAACTTCGAGAAAGAGGTCAACCGCCGAATCCAACTCGGTTGGGCAGCGTTCGGGAAACTAAGCAATGTCTTTTCGTCCGACATCCCTCAGTGCCTCAAGACGAAAGTCTTCAACCAATGTGTGTTACCAGTGATGAGTTACGGCACCGAAACGTGGTCTTTCACTATCGGCCTCATCTCAAAGCTCAAAGTCGCTCAACGAGCTATGGAGAGGGCTATGCTAGGTGTTTCTCTACGTGATCGAATCCGAAATGAGGAGATCCGTAGACGAACTAAAGTCACCGATATAGCCCACCGGATTAGCAAGCTGAAGTGGCAATGGGCAGGCCATATTGCTCGCAGAGCAGACGGCCGATGGGGTCGAAAAGTACTAGAGTGGAGACCACGGACTAGCAAGCGCAGCGTAGGACGTCCACCAGCAAGGTGGACAGACGACCTTATAAAGGTCGCCGGAAGACGCTGGATGCAGGTCGCTTCCAACCGGTATCTGTGGAGATCAAAAGGGGAGGCCTATGTTCAGCAGTGGACGTCCTATGGCTGAGATGATGATGATGATGATGATATACTAACTCACAACTATAATCTAATAACTATAATAACTCAAAATCATAAACAATCGCGGAAGACATCCCGTATAAGTGACATTTTAAATTGTAAATCCAGAAACTTCCGCATGATTGTGTTTTAAAACTGTGTTTTCTTGTAAATCGCGGTAGTGCAAGTCGCTGTGTTCTCGCGGTCCGCACAAAATGGGTCGGCGGTCTGGATGTCGACCGCGGTCCGCCATTTGGTGACCCCTGGTCTATAGTCTTCCCCAATGAATAGGCTATTCAACTTAAATAGAATTTTTGAATTAGAATTTGTAGTTTCTGAGATAAGCGCGTTCGTCAACTTCATCTTCCGCCTTCAGTACGAGTCTGACAGTCCCTCCCGTTTCTTTTTACCACGATTAAAAAGACCAAACCCATTGTAAAGTCAAAAAAAAATAGAAGGAACTCCGCTTCATGGAAAAAAAAAACTTGAAAAAATGGCAGCCAATAATGTGAAATATAACGTACAAACAATACTTGAACGTCGTAACTTCATATCTACTACACTGCAACATCCGTAATTGCCTACAAATATTACCCCACTGTTGCCCAGAGTTGGGCAAGAACGACCTTGTAACGCTAGCCTTATTATCAGTACTGCAAAAATTTTAGAATTTGTGACCACGTGTAGCTTGGGGCTCTATCATTGGGCAACTGATAATGGTGGATGCTTAGGATAATCTTACTTCTTATAGTAATATAATAAAAATAAATTATATTTATTTTGCAAATAGGTTTTAGCAAACACTTTTACACGTGAATACACTTTTTTTATAACTAGATAAAGCCGGTGTTGCGTACCCAACGACTATATATTACTAGACTACGCATTGCACGATCTAACGAACAAAACTATTCTGCCAACTCGCTGAGGTACTACGTAAGCGAGGGGGACGGGGTACTGCGTTGTGATTGGCTAACTCAAGGTCTGTTCTGTCTCAACGTTTGTTTACGGCTCACAGGATTGGTTGAAATGAGACGGATATAAGACTTTTTTGCCTAATGTGTTGGCAGACATCGGTCGCCTGTTATTAGGAGTCTAGTATTATATTATTTTTGACTGGCCTGTTGGTCTAGTGGTTAGTGACCCTGACTGCTATACCGGAGGTCGTGGGTTCGATTCCCACCTAGGACAAATGTTTGTGTGATGAGCACGATCATTTGTTCTGTGTCTGGGTGTAATCTATCTATAATATGTATGTATTTAGAAATATATAAGTATGTTTATCAGTTGTCTAGTACCCATAACACAAGCTCTGTTTAGCTTGGGACTAGATGGCGTTGTGTGATAGTTGTGGAATATTATATTATATTATATTTATATTATTGTCGTTGTTCGTACCTGACTACTCTGAGAAGAAACAGCCGAAACAAACTCAGAGGTCACAGTCTCTTTTAAAGTCCAACATATATTGGTAGGGAGTCATACGAGGGCCAATGGCCATATGGTCTTTTGAAGTAAGAACCACACAGATTTGAGTGGACCTGTCCAGTCAGTGCATGCATTTATCAGTTATCGTAGCTCGACTTAGAAGTTCAGAACACAAGGAGCTCAACGACACGACGAACAATATCAAAGAAAGGACATTTTATGTCAAATTTTAAAATAATAGAAACAGGATAAAATTACAAAGTATCATTTCATCCGTCTGCCTTTTCCCAACTATATTGTGGTCGGCTTCCGGTCGAACCGATGCAGCTGAATATCAGTATTTTACATGGAGCGACTGTCTACCAGACCTCCACAACCCAGTAACTGGGTAATACGATACCCCATGGTAAGACTGATTGTCAGACTTATGAGTTTCTGACTAACAGTAACGACTGTCAAAGATCTACAAATGACAGCCGGGACTAACGGCTTTACGTGATTTTCGAGGCACGGAGGAAACTCGCTACGACTGATGGTCATTTGTCACCCATCCACAGACCAACCTCGGCAAGCGCGTCTTAACCCGGAAGATCGGCCTGTGCGGCTGTAATTATTAAGCCACAAGTTATAAAATTACAAAGTAATTAATGTCAAATGGTAATTATATAGTAGGTACGTCTATGCCCCGCAATTCCTGCATCTGCCATTAAATCTTCGTAACAGCCAAGCCTATATTGCTAAACAATTTCAGACTTTTACTAAGAATTTCCACAGAATCTGTGTCAACAGTCTATAGTAAAACCACCGTAAAACTAAGATTAAGGCCCCCGCACACGGGTCACAAAACGACGCCACAAGCCACTCGCGCGATTCTGCACCCTTCTCTCTCTTAGGGTCAATTCACACGTGCCACAACCACACCACAGCCACAAACACACCACAACGACGCTATGTGGTCGGGCGTATATTTTGTATTGAAATTGAATATTACACTTTACACGTACCACTTTTTGCCGTTGTTATCGACCACCTGTGTAATACGACCACATAGCAACCACATCGCGACGACAACGTCACCACCGGCGGCGGCACCGCGGCCACATCACAACAGCAATCTTTCCTCCATAACTACGTTCAGTCAAGCCGTGTTTCCTCTACGAAAGCCGGAGTATAACTGCACATGACCACGTGGTTACCACATCACAACGACAGCGACAACGCAACCACATCGAAATTTTGTCGGTACCACAACGCAACTGCAAAAAGCCGCTGCGACACTATTCACACGTAACCACAGCTTGACCACATTTTGTCGCTGCGACGTGGTGTGGTTGTGGTACGTGTGAATACACGCTTACTCAGTAATGCATTGGTTAAAAAAGTAGCAGCCAACGACCGCCAGTGTTGACCACCAACACATGACTTTCGCGCGCTTCAGCTACCTCTGTAGCCGCTTCTAGCTTCTCGTGGCAACTTTTGTGGCTGTCGCGAGTGGCTCGTGTGCGGCGACACTAAGATTAAAAAGGATAATGCGCAATAGTACTATAAACTCAATGGCGAAACTGAGCGCGTAGTGAAAGTGCGACGTATGAGAAAAATCCTTGAAAACTGAATGTATTAAGCCATAATATAGGATTATAGGCTGTATAATAATATTATAACTGTTAGGTAATACGTGATATAATTATCTATACATATAATAAATTTGTAGAAAAGTGGTGTCTGTACAATGGAAATATATAAAAAAAAAGTATCAGGGATTGTTATTATATCGATGCCAAACTCGAAAATGTAGTTAAAAATTTTTTTGTCTGTTTGTCGGTTTGTCTGTTTGTCTGTTTGTCTGTGTGTTTGTGCACGCTAATCTTTGGAACTACTGGACGGATTTGAATATTTTTTTTTTCGTTGTATATTTATTAAGTCCCGTTAACATATAGGCTATAATATTTATCTTGGAAACTTGAACACCTGATGCAGAACCGCAACAGACCTGCTTAACTATAAGAGATACAGAAATGGTGCCATAGCAAAAATTGTTCCACGTGATGAGCATTTTCTGCTGAGAGAATAAATTTGAAGATCCTGGACACATGATGTGGAACACCAAGAGCCCAGCTACACTATGACATATACAGGAACGACGTCTTAGCAAGAGTTGTTCAGCCTGACAAGCACTCTCTGTTGCTGTATAAAAATTTGAAGATCTGGAACACCTGATGTGGAACTCCAAGAGCCCAGCTACACTATAACATATAAGTGAATGACGTCTTAGCAAGAGTTATTCAGCCTGATGTGTACTCTCTGTCAACGTATAAAAATTGAAGATCTGGAACACCTGATGTGGAACTTCAAGAGCCCAGCTACACTGTAACATATACAGTAAAGACGTCTTAGCAAGAGTTGTTGAGCCTGATAAGCAACCTCTGTTGTCGTATAAAATTTGAAGATCTGGTACACCTGATGTGGAACTCCAACAGCCCAGCTACTTTATAACATATATAGGAATGACGTCTTAGCAAGAGTTGTCCAGCCTAATGAGCACTCTCTGTTGACGTATGAAAATTGAGATCTGGAACACCTGATGTGGAACTCCAAGACCCCAGCTACACTATAACTTATACATATAGGAATAACGTCTTGGCAAGAGTTGTTCAGCCTGGCTCTTAGAATTCGACGTTTCAGATCTTCGATTTTGACGACCCCGTCGTAGCCGGCATAAGCAACAGGATCCGCGTACGAAGTCGCGGGCAGAAGCTAGTTGCTACTTATAATTTCAAATAGCACATCTAAATTCAAGTGTTAGAGTATTTAATTTTACTAAGATACACTACGGCCATGCGAGCGGCGAGTAATGGGCAACTCGCTGTCCGACCATGAACCATGCCCGGTTCGACGACGCGTTGTGCTCAACGCGCTCCTCAGAGCCAAACCACACGGGCGGCGCGGCGCCGCGCCGCAAGCCATTTCGCCGCGCTGGCGACCACACGGGCAGAGCGGCGTCGCAACGTTCTACGGAGCCGCGGCGGCGCCGCAGCGGCGGTAAAATGAGGGGTTCCCCATCGCTACGTACAACAGTCTGTAATAAAAACAACTGCGAGCGGCGCCGCTCCGGCTCCGCTCTGCTACACCCCTCCCCGCCTCGTCTCGATTCCGACGCGCGCGCGGCGCGGCGCCGGAGCACACCGCACGGCGCCATGTGGCTACAATGCATTTTTGTATGTAGAAAACCGCAGCGGCGCCGCTCAGGCGCCGCGCCGCAGCCGCGCCGCCCGTGTGGTCGGGCCGGAGTGTCAGCATAATGACGGCCCCCTATAGAGCCCTCTATAGGGGGCCAAAGCCTGCTGGGGTCGCGGGACTTATCAAATTACCGAAACCCTGGTACGTAAAGGGCTATTGAAGGACACCGTGGATTTTAGTCAGTACGAGTCTGACAGTCCCTCCCGCCCTGCCCGGGGTGGGAGGACCCATTTGATGATTTTACAACGATAAAAAAAAGATACACTACGACAAAAACAAAAGAAAAAAAAGGCGTTTGGCCCTATATAAGGGCCCTGCTGATCTAACAGCTCCTTTTTAAGGCCCCATGCTTTTAAACCAAGGACATATTATCATTTCCTAATGTTTCTTGTTTAAGCATAAACTTACATAACATATGACACAATTTCTCTGCCGTGCTAATCAGAACAGCAAATGTGTAACTTAAGTCAACTTGTAGGCAAGGAAAACCTGTAAACCGTAGTTGACCGAGTTACTAAGTAAGTAACATTACATAATGTACTAACAAATAGAAAACAGTACACTTGTTTACTTAATTAGTTAGGGTATTTGACTCAAAGAATGTAATCACCAGAGGTCGGAATTATGTAGAGTTATCTTGGTACTTGCATCGAATGTTGATATTAATATGGATCTTCCCGGGATTTAGGAGTGAACAGGTTACTTCTAGTCAAGCGTGCTTCACCGTCGACCACATCTTCGCTTACGGGCGAGATAGTGGCCTGTCCTACCTATCTTTAAATAAATAAAAAAAAATCTAATAGACAATCTCGTGCGCAAAACAATATAAAGATAAATTAGATAAATACATTGTGTAAAAGTGAATAACTTTTTATTTAATAAAGGATGGTATTTAAAAGTATCTACTTCAATTTATTCCCATTTCATTTACCTAATTTTGCCTGTGTTCCCACCAAATATACTGAATGTGCACCAAAATATGTTCATTAAAATGTCATAACGAGGTGTAATAATAAAAAAAATCTACCTAAGCAGGGTCGACGAAGCCCCGCTTCGCGGGGCTTCTATTTCTGTGTACAAGGTTTAAAGGAACCTAACCAAACCGAACTTCGGGGTGTCCCTGAAATCTTGCCAAAGCGAGTTTTAGATTTGGTGACCATTTATCCATTTTGGTGTACAAAAAGAATTATTGATGCGCATTTAAATTTTAGCCTATAATAAATCACGGGATTTTTCTGCTCTTCAAAAGTAATTCCGGTATTTGGGACATATCCACTTTATTCTTTCGCTGTACATGAATAACTTTACCTAATTCCGACCTATGGTAATTAGTCCATCAATTACTTTATTAATAAATATTTTACACGTGTTTTTCTAAGTAAACCAAAATTGACGGAAATATGTCAATTTTAAAATTGACATATTTTTTAAAATTGTCAATTTTATAATTGACATATAAGTATAGTCCTTCCTTGGTTCTGTCGTCAGCCGTCTCTCGAATTTTGATGCATTATATCTTTGTAGAGCAGTGGTGGCCCAGTGGTATCGGTCCCGACTTACGAGTTGTAGGTCGTGGGTTCGAACCCCGCCTGGCGCATTACTTTGTGTAATTTATTTCATCACCACTGCTCTCAAAACGGTGAAGGAAAACATCGTGAGGAAACCGGCATGTCCTAGAACCAAAAATTCGAAGACATGTGACATCCACCAATCCGCACTGGGCCCGCGTGGTGGATTATGGCCCACTCCCTCTCACAGAGAGGAGGCCTGTGTCCCAGCAGTGGGAACATTATAGGCTGATGATGATGATATCTTTGTAAATAATTATACAATTGCTTTAACAAAAGAAAAAAACCGGTACGAGTCGGACTCGCCCATAAAGGGTTCCGTAGCATCAAGTAACTTAATATGTAATATAAATGTTCATGTAGTTGGTTGTAACTTTGAAAGGTAAATTGCGGTTTACGATTTATGACGTATTAAAAAAAAACTATTTGCTTGATCTCGTTCAAACCAATTTTCGCTGGAAGTTTGCATAGTGATGTACATAATATATTTTTTTAGTTTTATCATTCTCTGACTTTAGAAGTTCCGGGGGGGGGGGGGGGGGGGCACACATTTTACGACTTTGAAAGTGTCTCTCGCGCAAACTGTTCAGTTTAGAAAAAAATGATATCAGTAACCTCAATATCATTTTTAATTTAATTAAAGACCTATACATAGATATCCCACACGTGAGGGTTAGGTGAAAAAAAAAAATTGAATTAAGTATAATTCTAAGTATGGGGAACCCCCAAAATTAGTTTTTTTTTATTTTTGTGTGAAAATCCTAATGCGGTTTACATAATACATCTACTTACCAAGTTTCAACAGGATAGCTGTTATACTTTCGAAAAAAAGTGGCTGTGACATACAGACAGACAGACAGACATAACGAATCTATAAGGGTTCCGTTTTTTGCCATTTGGCTACGGAACCCTAAAAAAGACGTGTCCATTACTTTTCAAATTTCAACTTTCGGACCAGTTAGATTTGCAATTTATTGATGTTGTCAAATGCTAAATAATATCATATACTGTGATAATATTTCATAGGTACCTACTTATTTTTCGAAATGGCTGAAGCGATTATAAAACCATTCAATAGTTTTTGCGTCAAAGAGTAACAAATATCGTAATTAGTAAGAAAAGGACGTGTATTTAGTAAGAGGACTAGACATTTTTTAGAAGTAACACTTGACAAACGATTGTGTGAAATTGACAGCCATAGTATGAAGTAACATTTAGTATTGCAATACAAAGAATGCCGGCAGTGTGTGCTCAACCTAGTTGTATTGTATCGCGGATTGTCGCGAGTTCACCTTGACCTAGCAGCTTTTGACGTCTGATGTACCTACAAGACTAGTAAACAATTTATTTTGTGTGTGTCAAAGGCCGATTAGACACAGACCTTGGTATTACCAAGATTCTTTAATTTTTTTATGTAACCATAGGCTATTGAAGGCGTGAGGAGTTCCAGCCTCACAGGCCGATTTTCCGGGTTGAGCCGCGCTTGCCGAGGTTGGTCTGTGGATGGGTGACCATCTGTCATAGCGAGTTTCCTCCGTGCCTCGGAAAGTGTAAAGCCGTTGATCCCGGCTGTCATTTGTAGATCTTTGACAGTCGTTACTGTTAGTCAGAAGCTCTAAATTCTGACAACTAATTATAGTCTCACCATGGGTATCGTATTACCCTGGTTCTGGGTTGTGGAGGTCCGATAGGCAGTCGCTCCATGTAAAATACTGATATTCAGCTGCTTAAGGCTCGACTGGTCAAGGAAAACATCGTGAGGAAACCGGCATGTCCTAGAACCAAAAATTCGAAGACATGTGACATCCACTGACCCGCACTGCGCCTGCGCAGTGGATCACAGCCCACTCCCTCTCACAGAGGGGATGCCTGTGTTCCAGCACCCACCTGTGTGGGCTGATGATGATAATGATTATGTTGATATTTTGTTTTGAGAAATATAAATCATTTTAGACATAAGATTAACGTGACGATTTCTCAATAAATCTCTCACATTTTATTGAATTATTCAGTGTGGCAACATCATCGGTCCAGCGGCAGCGTTTAAAAATGCGTGTTTTGTAAAATACGACATTGTGCACTCAAAAAAAAATCAAGAAATGAAAACAGGTTCCTATTACGAGTAGCTGCGTAATACCATCAATTAATGTTTTTGAAGAAAAATACCTTTTTTTTTTTTTTAGCGTGGTAATATCATCAAATGAGTCCTCCAACTCCGGGCAGGGCGGGAGGGACTGTCAGACTTTTACTGACTAAAATCCACGGTGTCCTTCAATAGCCCTTTCTGTTCCGGGGTCACGGTAAGGAAATAATCCCGCGACCCCGGCAGGCTTTGGCCCTCTGAGAGGGGGGCCCCGTCATTATGCTGACGCTCTTTGAGGCGCGCGTGGGACACGACGCGCCGTCGACCCGGGTATGGTCCATGGTCGGGCAGCGAGTTGCCCTTTACTCGCCGCCCGCATGCCCAAGAAAAATACCTACTAGAATTTTGAGAAATCAAATATTAACTAATACCTATTAGTGATGTTGCGAATATCTGATTTTTGACATTCGCGAATGCGAATGCGGATGCGAATATTCAATTCCAATATTCGCGAATGCGAATGCGAATGCGAATATTCAGTTTTAAATCAATTATGTTTGAAAAGTTAGAAAATGTAACTTTTTAACTTATTTTTATTATTTTTTTTACTTCCTGTCTGTAACGAGAATGGAAAAAGTATGCAGGGTGATTTTTTTAACTGTCGTGTCTGTGTTAAAAAGAATGTCGAAAAACTATGAAAGGAGTCTCGAGGCCGATTTTGACGAAAACTAAAACAGTTTTTTTACTTCACCAGAATTTGATCCTTGATCCAGCTGGTTCGATTCCTGGCCAGGATTACTGATTCTGCTAAAATCCCATGATGCATTTTTAGTTTCAGAAAGAAAAACAGACAGAAACACGTTTATCTTAGCATGGTTATATTTATGATTAATCATTGTGATTGATTTGATGAACATTAATATTGATGAATGGCGAGATAAAGGCAGATTAAACAAAAGATGAATGGAGAGGACGACAAAAGATAAGAATGAATGGAGTGTGTGGAAGAAGGAGTACTAGATATTGGTATTTTTTCAGTCTTTCGTATTCGCAAAATATTCGCATGAATTTTGCGAATGCGAATGTCAAAAAATATGCGAATATCCGCATGATGCGAATGCGAATGCGAATATTCGTAACATCTCTAATACCTATGTTGTAAGTTGATAACCTATGTTTGCATGATTCGTTTTCACGTCAAAAAGATGAACAGATTTTGATTATTTTTGGTACATAGGAGCATCATCACCTGCCTGCCTTTCCCCAACTATATTGTGGTCGGCTTCCATTCGAACCAGATGCAGCTGAATATCAGTATTTTACATGGCGCGACTGACTATCGGACCTCCACAACCAAGTAACTGGGCAATACGATACACCATGGGAAGACTGGTTGTTTGTCAGACTTTAGAGCTTCTGACCAACAGTAACGACTGTCAAAGATCTGCAAATGACAGCCGGGATCAACGGGTTTACGTGCATTTCCGAGGCACGGAGGAAACTCGCTATGACAGATGGTCACCCATCCACAGACCAACCTCGGCAAGCGCGGCTTAACCCGGCAGATCGGCCTGTGCGGCTGTAATTTATTTAGCCACGAGCTCCTGTAGCCAGGTAGCTAGGTAGATGGGTGCCTAGAATCCATTATTGGTTACACGGGCGAGCGAGACGGTGTGCAACTGCTAGTAATATGAATGTGGTAATGTAATAACTATAAAAACTTTTTCTAAAAAAATGTGACCGCCTTCAAAAACAACCACAAAAAAGGGTAAAATAACCTACAAAACTTTTCTTTCGGAAGTCGGTGACTTTTTTTATTAATTTAATTGACTCTTTTGCCACCGACTTCCGAAAGAAAAGTTTGCTTAAATCGGACTTGTAGTTCCGGAGACATGCGAACACAAACATAATTTACTAAATCAGTCGACGCGCGACGAGTTGTACCTTCCATCATCAGCTCAGCCACATGAGATGATGATTTCCATACGCAAGTACTTAAATTACTTCATAAGATTTGCGAAAAACTATGTATGTGTGAGCGAATAAAATTTGAGGGTTGCCCTCGATTTCTCCAAGATCCAATCATCAGATCCTGAAATGGTGACAGTGGGACCACACGGGAAGCACCAGCTTTCAAATAAAGAAAGAATCATGAAAATCGGTACACCCAGTCGCAAGTTATGAGGTAACAAACATAATAAAAAATAAAAAAAAACTGCAGCCGAATTGATAACCTCCTTCTTTTTTTGAAGTCGGTTAAAAATAGTTTTAATTAATTTTGCATTTTTTTTTATTTACAAATGCAAGTTACGACTCGCTGTCTGGTTTCTTGTTTTTTTGACTTTTTGTAACTGGGTTTTTTCGTAGACAAGCTAAGTTGAATGGCAAATTATATTCTTAGATTAGAGGACTTAGAGGTCAATAGCTTTTTCGTCTAATACCTACTGATACAAAAACATAAAGTTACACCTTTTTACAAAGGCTAAGCAGGAACTATTGGCCACCTATTGTACCACTCTTTCTATTTGTGGCTAGAGTTAAAAACAGCGAGTAATGGGCGACTCGCTGTCCGACCGTGGACCATGCCCGGGTCGACGGCGCGTTGTGTTCCACGCGCGCCTCAAAGAGTGTCAGCTTAATGACGGCCCCCCGGCCCTTTAGAGGGCCAAAGCCTGCCGGGGTCGCGGGACTTATCGCATTACCGAGACCCTGGAACGTAAAGGGCTATTGAGGGACACCGTGGATTTTAGTCAGTACAAGTCTGACAGTCCCTCCCGCCCTGCCCTGGATGGGAGGACTTATTTGATAATTTTACCACGATAAAAAAAAACAAATACATCATTCATAAAAAAAGACTTTGTTTTGTTGTACAGACGACAGCAGGTCAACCTACCCGAATCTGTCGAATTTTACCAATCGAACACCAACCTTCCTCCATTCTGTTTTTTTAGCGTGGTAACATCATCAAATGAGTCCTCCCACCCAGGGCAGGGTGGGAGGGACTGTCAGACTTTACTTGACTATAAACCACGCGCGATGTCCTTCAATAGCCCTTTACGTTCCGGGGTCACGGTATTCGTTTCGTTATCCCGCGTCCTCTATTAATAAATTAAGATATTTGACAGATTGAGCTAGGTTGATGTGCTGGCGTTTATACTATGTTAAGGCGAAAAATAATAAAAAGCAAATCTAAAAGTGATTTCCCCTTATTTTGTAAGTAATTTAAAAAGATATAGACAAAAAACAAGGTAAGTATCCGGAAAATCCAAATAGCGAGTATGTTCATAACGTTTTTTTAACAAAAATTGATCAATTGAAGATCTTATAATTATTGTCTGTATTAAAACTAGTTTTTGTTATAACCAATGACGCATTGTAGGTCTTTCTAGCTGCATAAAGATGGAAAAGTACCTCTTTTTCTTTAGGTTGGATAACTCCTCCGGCCCTGGGAGGAGCGGAAGGAGCGGAAGGAGCTGTCAGACTTGACTTGCTAAAAATCACCCTGTTCTTTTATTTGCCCTTAGCATCCCAAGCCTCTCACTACCGGCATTGCTTCAAGCCATGTTACAGAGCAAGGGAGATTGGGAAACTCACCATCACATCAATCTCCTCCTTCTATGAAACAGTAATGTTAATGAAGAAGGAGGCGGAATACGTGAGGGAGAAGACAACCTCCACCTCACGACCAAGTCACCGCGGGAGACGCCCAGGGCGACAGACGGAGTTTGCGGGTGGCGAGTAGTAGGAAGCTTGCCGTCTGATCAAGACCAGGTCCGAGTTGACGCTGCGTACGTGCGTAATTACATAGCGCCTTTAGGAACTGTAATTTTCAGGCCTCTAAAGACACTGTGGCCCTGGGACTCAAAAAGCATCCAGAACATGGTGGAATTATAGTCAGTAGGTACGAGTCTGACAGCCTATTTCGCTTCATCGAGGCGGGAAGTCTCAATTGAGATGTTACCAAGCCAAAATACATCAGTGTGCTTTCAGCTCAGACCGATGACCTTATTTTTAATTTTTGTTTATTTTTTTTTTCATTTCACTATGGGTACTTTTAACCTCCCGAACAAGCCGGTTTCCGAAAAGGGTTTAGTACTATAGACCACATACACACGCTCCGCCAGATTATACAGAAGACAGAGGAGTATAATCGGCCATTATGTTTAGCGTTTGTGGACTATGAAAAAGCCTTCGATTCAATCGAAACCTGGGCAGTATTGCAGTCCCTCCAACGATGTCATATCGACTATAGGTATATCGAAGTGTTGAAGTGTTTGTATAGGAACGCCACCATGTCCATCCGACTTCAGGAAGAGAGCACGAAACCAATCCAATTGCAGAAAGGCGTGAGACAGGGAGACGTTATTTCTCCGAAACTGTTCACGAACGCGTTGGAGGACGTTTTCAAGCTCTTGGAATGGAACGGACTCGGCATCAACATCAATGGCGAATACATCACTCACCTTCGTTTTGCCGATGATATAGTCATCATAGCAGAATCGTTGGAGCACCTCAATGCTATGCTCAGCGACCTCAGTATTGTTTCCCAACGGGTCGGCCTTAAAATGAACATGGACAAGACGAAAGTCATGTCGAATGTCCATGTGGCACCCGTACCGGTTGTTGTTGGGAACGATACTCTCGAAGTTGTAGACCATTATACTTACCTTGGACAGATTGTTCAGTTAGGTAGGTCCAACTTCGAGAAAGAGGTCGCCCGAAGAATCCAACTCGGATGGGCAGCGTTTGGGAAGCTCCGTGATATCTTCTCATCGAGAATCCCACAGTGTCTCAAGACAAGGGTGTTTAACCAGTGTGTGTTGCCAGTGATGATTTATGGCTCTGAAACGTGGTCTTTGACTGCTGGCCTTTTAGAGAGACTGAAAGTCACTCAACGAGCAATGGAAAGAGCTATGCTCGGAGTTTCTTTGCGGGATAAAATCCGGAACATGGATATTCGGCGAAGAACCAGAGTCACCGACATAGCTCATAAAATTTGCAAGTTGAAGTGGCAATGGGCAGGCCACATCGCTCGTAGAACTGACAACCGATGGGGAAGAAAAGTTCTCGAGTGGCGACCACGGACCGGAAGGCGCAGCGTAGGCAGGCCTCCTACTAGGTGGACCGACGACATCGTGAGGGTCGCGGGCAGCGGATGGATGCAAGTGGCGAATTGTCGTTCGGCGTGGCGGTCTAAGGCCCTTCGTACATTCGGAAACTCAAGTTTCCGATACCTTACGACTTCAGTATCCAGGCGACTCTCGCAATAGAAATGCATATACGTTCGCTACTTGAGTTTCCGCGACTTTCAAGATGGCGGAACAATTTATTTACCATTTTTTATTTTATTCACAGAATAAAGGGTTCCGTAGCATATTCTTGAATCATTTTTGGAAAGTAATTATTTTAAAACGATATAAATATATTTACAATATCTTCCAACTTTTTAATAAAACTGCATACCAAATTAAGATTTGTTATGAGTATATACTCATAACAAATCTTAATTTGGTATGCAGTTTTATTAAAAAGTTGGAAGAGATGGTTTTTTTTCTATTTTATTGAATAAAATTTAAAAATTAATTTAAAGTATTGGATTTGGATTAATGTTAGGTTCGTAGGAAATTAACTGTGAAGGGCGGACTGTCACACGACTGATCTTATAAAGATTCCGTTTTTTTTTGAACCAACGGAACCCTAAAAATATACTTTGATTGTCACAGTCATGTGTCAGCCATTTTATAAATTCATATTCTTGACCACCCATCATGACCTTTTCACGCGGCGCTAGTGTCTATGTCGTTACATCAAATTGCATTATAAAAATTTAGTACCTCGAATTTTCCGCAGGTCATGAGTAGTGGCGAAACTCTAGTATCGGAAACTTGCGTCGCCTCGTGTACGAAGGTTCGTACACGAGGCGACGCCAGTTTCCGATACCTTACGATTTTGGTTTCCAGGCGACTATCGCAATACAAATCCATAGAGGCTCGTACACAGGTCGCGTCGCCGACATGCGTCGCCGACTCTAGTCGCTCGCTACTCATCTATCAAGATCGCCGATACCCAAGTCTTCGCGATTTTTAACCGACGAAAAATTTGTATCTATTATTTTAAAATTTATTATTAAAGTATCTGAGGTAGAAAAATATCCTTGTTTGTATCATTACAATTAATAATAATAATATTCCACAACTATCACACAACGCCATCTCGTCCCAAGCTAAGCAGAGCTTGTGTTATGGGTACTAAACAACTGATAAACATACTTATATATTTCTAACTAGCTGACCCGGCAAACTTCGTACCGCCTCAGACACAATAAAAAAAAACCCTTTAGACCTACCCTGGACTACGACAAACATTTTAAAACCAAAATCAGCTCAATCGGCCCAGCCGTTCTCGAGTTTTAATCAGACTAACGAACAACAATTCATTTTTATTTATATAGAATACATAAATATAATAGATAAATTACACCCAGACACAGAACAAATGATCGTCTTCATCAAACAAACATTTGTCCTGGGTGGGAATCGAACCCACGTCCTCCGGCATAGCAGTCAGGGTCACTAACGACTAGACCAACAGGCTTGTCAAATTCAAAAGAATATTCTAATAGATAATTAGCATGGAATAAGCTTTTTTTTTAAGTGGTAAAATCATCATATTAAATGAGTCCTCCCACCCCGGGCAGGGCGGGAGGGACTGTCAGACTCGTACTGACTAAAATCCACGGTGTCCTTCAATAGAACCTAACAAAACGATAGCGCGATCTAACTCGACGACAGCGCCATCTATCGAGCATGGTGTCAAACTTTTTGCACTTTTATAAATTATTATGGTTTCGTTACAAACATTACAACTTTAACCCAGCTTCGTCATGTACTTGCACATACGACAAAAATAAAGTAATTATGAAAACGAAAACATTCAAAAAAACCTATTCAAATCTGAAATTTGAAACCACGGTCATCATCATAGCAGTAAGGGCGTCAGCCAAAGTCAGCGTTCCGGTGCAAATAAAAGAAAACTATAAAAAAAAAAAAACCTAGAAAAAAATTGAATAAACCTCTAAAAAACAACTGAAACACGAAAAAAGAAAAATTCTATGTTTACCTGGGGATTGAACCCATGGTCACCACCTTGAAAGTTAAAGCTTGAACAAATCGAGCTACCTTGTAGCCGGTTGGCGCGGCGAAATTATGAACCATATTCTTTCTAGATTGATTTTTTCCTCTAAACGCGCCAATTTTTAATTCCAAAAATTTGAAATAGGAATGCGCTCGTCATTTTTAAAATAGAAGCATTTTAATTTATGTTATGAGATGTACATTTTGTGTTTTGTACAATGTATTATTAAGGTTGAATATAGAATGGTGGCCGAATAGACGATTTGAGTCTTACGACTCGAGTCGCCGTTGTGTACGGATCGTGCGCTACTAGAGTCGCGCGACTTGGGTATTCGACTGGAGTATCGGATACCCGAGTCGCCTAATGTACGAAGGGCCTAAGGGGGAGGCCTATGTTCAGCAGTGGACGTCTTCGGCTGATGATGATGATGATGATGATGACTTTAACTTGCCACATCGTTCTCACATGTAAGTTATACCGTCTCAAAAAAAATTATGTAACAAAGGTTTCGTAATAATTTTGGCGATCTAAAAAGAGTGTCCATGTAGTTTCTTGCCCGTTCTTCTCCTTAAAGATGTACCCCTTGTAATGGACATCTACGGTACTTACACAGTTATTATGTCATGTGACTGGGAGTGTGCAGGCACCATAATTTTGTAGTTCTTTTTTGTCAGTGACAATTCAAAAGTGCCTGTAAATGGCTTACTTGAAATAAATCTATTGAATTGAGCGATCATATAGATTTGTTCATAATGTTACAACGTGCATGACAGAATGATTATAATTATAAGAAGTAACACAACAACGGCTATGTACTTTGGACTTGACCGTCGCGTCGCTTGTCTGACGCAAAGATATTTAATATATGAGCGAATGGGTTATCCCCTTAAGTGGATCAATGTAGTTAGAAGTGTATTATCTTTTGCCAGACACTTCGTATGCGTTTTTAGTCGAAAATGATTCCCAGAAAACCTTATATTGAGATGAAAAATATTCTGTATGTTAATTCAAGTTATGAACTACATGGTCGTGGGACTAACAGGCTACTGCGACTCCGTAATATAAAGGGCTATTGAAGGACACCGTGGATTTTAGTCAGGACAAGTCTGATAGTCCCTCCTGCCCTGCCCTGTGTGGGGACTCATTTGATAATTTTACTAAGATAAAAAAAAATATGTAGTAATGCTCGAATCTGTAACATTTCATAACAAGGGAATATAATTATTATTGTTGTTATTTATAACATTTCAACGTACTACTTATTAAGAAAATCCACGGAGATTGGTTTTCCCTTTTTTGTAATGTTATTTACTTCAAACTAATGGCAAGTTTTTCTTAGAATTATTATCATTGCGGCCTTGAAGATTAGTTCTCTTGGAATATCGACTTAATTGCATTGTCTGTCTTGTATTTATATATAAACTGAGACTGAGCTGAGTTGTTATATTGCACATGTTTTTGCAACATAATAATGTCCGAAACTGCTGTTTATTTAATGATATAAAGTTTTAGCCCTTCGCTTCGCTTGTCACTCACCATCAAGTTTTATGCAAAACGAAACAAAGGTAGCTATCTCGGTGCCAAAATTCATTAAAATCGGTTTAGCGATTTAGTAGTAATCTACTAGGTAACTATTCTTCACGGTTTCAACGTATTGGTCGTAGAGTGATGTTAAATAGCCTAAAGCCTTCCTCAATAAATGGACTATCTAACATAAAAAGCATTTCCAATTTGAACCAGTAATTCCTGAGATTAGCGAGTTCAACCCAAACAAACTCTTCAGATATAAAATTAATAGTATAGATTGCGATAAAAGGGATGGGACTGTCAGATACGTACTGACGAATCCACCGTGTTAATTCAATTGCCCTTTACTTTCCTGGGGCACGGTTTCATGTTTGGTCAGTCCCACGAAAGGGGTTACAATAGATGAATCTTTTAAGGTTACTCAATTATATTTTAGAAAATCATATTTTCTAATAAGTGTTTGCACATCGTGTAACCCAGTTACTGGGTGTGTAGGTCAGTTAGGCAGTCGCTAGATGTAAAATTCTGATCCCATCAAAACTAAATGTGAAATGAGAGCCAAGTTCACTATTATGATATTACATGCTTTGATTGTTGACTTCAACGACGTATAAAGTGAAATCTAAATGGGTGACAAGTTAAATGGTCAGTCCTAAAATTTATTTATAACAACATAAATATAATGTCTTCTTGTAACTTAGAATAACATATTGCAGCCTAAGGTCTGACTTGGCTAGTTCTCATATTCGAATTATTATTTTCGATGGTTAGTTTCTACAGGCAAGCCAAATTTTTGAATTAATAAAATAAGAACCGACAAGAAACAGGTTTAGAACTTGCGAAGGCTATAATATAATTTGTATAATAAATGAAAACTCAAATTTGAGAAGTGTAAGTGAAACAGTTTTTGAGTTAAATATAATAAATATACCTACACACGGTGCTGCACGCCAGATTAACTTGTCTTCACACGCTTCCGCGTGTCTAGATATTCAGCTGCATTTAGTTCGACTGAACGCCGACCGCAATATAGTTGGATAAAGGCAGTCAGATGATGATGATTGACGTACTGTACGGCAATATAATTGAATTTTCATCATCATATCGAACATAACAAGTTATTATTTATTAACACTATACTATTGATAATTTGAGTTACAACTCGTTTCTGTCGGAGCTGGTTTTTTTTTTCTATGAAGCGTGAGCATTCTCCTTTGCAATTAACCTAGAATTAAGTAAACGAAGTATTTTACAACTGTTATAATTATATGCGAGCAATAGTAACCCAGTGGTAACGACCCTGACCTACGAGTTGTAGGTCGTGGGTTCGAACTTCGAACCCAGCCACGCGCATAACTTTGTGTAATATATTTCATCACCACTGCTCTAAAAACAGTGAAGGAAAATATCGTGAGGAAACGATCCTAGAATCAGTAAAAAGAGTTTTATTTTACCGTTTTTAATTAATATTAAACAAAAATCTTCGTTTAATCAGTGTCTTTGAAAATTTACAATCCAAGACAGCAAAAACGGATCTATGCGCGCAACATCACGGGATCTCCATTATTATTATTATTATACTAAAACCTTCTCCGGAATGTAACGAACACTTTTCTGAACTGCATCAAAATCGGTTCAACAAAACGCGAGATAATCGCGGTCAAACGTTATAATTATGTTTTTATTACGAGGAATACAAACATACAGGTACTTACTTTTTTCTAAGTCGGTTAAAAATTCGAAGACAGTCATGTGAAATGTACCAAACTACACTGGGCCCACGTGGTGGATTATGATCCACTCCCTCTCACAGAGAGGAGGTCTGCATAGCAGTGGGAACATTATAGGCTGATGATGATGATTTTTTAACGTGGTGTAATCATTAATTGAATCCTCCTACCCAGAGCCTGACAATCCCTTCCACTCCACCCAGGCATCAGGATATTGAAATTAAAACCTCCAAAGGGGTAGTAAAAAATATGAATTCTTCAAGAAGTCACGGGCGGTGCGGAGTAATAGTCAAATAGTCATTATCTTCTGCCTAGCTTTTTCCTAACTATATTGTGGTCGGCTTCCAGTCGAACCAGATGCAGCTGAATATCAGTATTTTACATGGAGCGAGTGACTATCAGGCCTCTACAACCTAGTTACTGGGTAATAGGTACGATACTCCATGGTAAGACTGGTTGCCAGACTTTAGAGCTTCTGACTAACTAACGCCTTTCAAAGACCTACAAATAACAGCCGGGACCAACGGGTTTACGTGCGCTCTGAGGCACGGAGGAAACTCGCTATGACAGATGGTGACACATCCACAGACCCATCTCGGCAAGCGCGGCTTAACCGGAAGATTGGCCTGTGCGGCTGTAATTATTTAGCCACGAACGGAGTGATAGTATCTTTAAAAACTCTTTGGCAGCAATAAAATATAACAGACTTCCAAGAAGTTTATGATGTGTAATTGCATAAACAATGTATAGATGTTGCGATAGCAGCATCACGGTTGAATTGCTGATCATATATTGAGGATCGAGTTCCATTGTAAGTCTCCGAATGTCATAATCTGATATTTTATGGGACCTATCATAATAAACCTCTTTCGAACAAGAAAAAGCAAACCGTTTAGATTAAGACGAAGTTGTAACCTAGCATATTAAATACCTAGGTATATCTTTTTATGGAATAAGCTCACCTTTGTGAACTAAATTTTAAGTTATTTGTATTGTAAAAATAGTAAAAAAAAAACATTAAAATCGACATCCTCGTCCATTTTTAAAGTTGGTTAATCATGATCATATCATCTGCCTACCTAGCCTTTTCCCAACAAAATTGTGGTTGGCTTCAGATGAAGCTGAATATCAGTACCTACTGTATTTCTCATGGAGCTACTACCTATCGGACAACCCAGTAACTGGGTAATACGATACCCCATGGTAAGACTGGTTGTCAGACTTTAGAGCTTCTGACTAATGGCTAAGAAAAAAAAAACAAATCAATAAACAAAAAAATAATACTCACATTTTTAACTCCGACTTTTTTTTTCCCAAAAGAATTTCGTCCAGGAATTTTCTAGCAAGTCTAAAAACACTGCACGATGTATGGGATCCTGCGTCTAACTGCGACTATCGTTAACAGAGTAGATTGGTGCTCTTGCGCAGCTCTACACGTTGCGACAACGGCTGCGATTGCGACGGACTGGCTTGGCAAATGTCGCAATCGGTTGCTTTGAGCAGTCTTGAACTTTTGTACTGGCGAATTAGGTGTTTGGTGAATAGGTTTTTTTTTTAACGTTGTAAAATCATCAAATGAGTCCTCCCACCCCGGGCAGGGCGGGAGGGACTGTCAGACTTTTACTGACTAAAATCCACAGTGTCCTTCCTTACCTTTACGTTTGGCCCTCTGAGAGGAGGCCCCGTCATTATGCTGACGCTCTTTGAGGCGCGCGTGGGACACAACGCGCCGTCGACCCGGGCATGGTCCATGGTCGGGCAGCGAGTTGCCCTTTACTCGCTGCCCGCATGCCCGCGCCTACGGTGACTGGAGATCGTCTGCTGACGTCCGACGCCGCGGGCGCCTACCACTGCGGTTGGGGCGGAGGGAGGACGCTGTCCTCTCTCTCTCGCGGCCCGCCTCCTCCTTCACGAGCATTACTGCTTCGCAAATGGAGGCGATCGCTTCCCACTCCGTCTCGCCCCGCAGCATGGCCGCGACCAATGCCGGGCGCGAGAGGTCTCCGCCTATCGTCGCCGTGAGGACACGTCGGTGCTCTGCCCAAGCGGGGCAGTCTTGCACCGTATGCTCTACTGTGTCCTCCGGGCGATCTTCGCAGTGGTGGCACCCGGGCGTTTCCTCCTTCCCTATCAGACACAGGAACCTCCCGAAACTTCCGTGTCCGGTGAGGACCTGTGTCATCCGATAGGTCAGGACGCCGTGACGTCTCTCCAGCCACTCCTCAAAGAGGGGTCTTACCGCCGCCATTGGTGAACAGGTAGGCGAATTGTGAATGTTTTTAGGAAAATGTATTTATTTAAAGCCTTTGTCGAACTGACAGGCGAAACGAATGCGTGCCGAAGCGTTTTTGTTTGTAATCTATGGAATTGTTTGAAGCCAGTCACATAGATGATTGGATCGCTTTCGCTTTTCTATGTGACTGGATTCAAACAATTCCATACATCTAAATATATAAAACTCAAAGGTAACTGACTGACATAGTGATCTATCAACGCACAGCCCAAACCACTGGACGGATCGGGCTGAAATTTGGCATGCAGGTAGATGTTATGACGTAGGCATCCGCTAAGAAAGGATTTTGATCAATTCTACCCCCAAGGGGATAAAATAGGGAATGAAAGTTTGTATGAAACTTTGTCAATTTTATAAAAAAAATACATTGTTAAGTTCCGACATCCATGCGAACGAAGTCGCGGGCACAGCTAGTTACAAATAAAAACGCTTCAGATCGCATTCGCTTCGCCTGTCTGTTTGACAATTTCTAGCTTTAATCTAAATCGTTTTTTCGTTGTCGCTAACCAGTCGGACTCTAAAAGGGTGACTTCTCATTTTGGGTAGGTAGTAAAATCATTAAATGAGTCCTTCTGCACTGGGTAGATAGGAACTTTCAAACTCTTACTGAAAGTCCACCCTGTTTATCATTTTCGCGTTCCAGGGCCACAGTGTATCCTACTTAGACAGTCTCGCGACCAACAAGGGTGGGCCCACCAACAAGCCGTCTCTCAATTGATAAGGCCGTACCATAGTCTAGTATTGTAGTAGCTTTTACCTGCATACCAAGTCGCTCGTTCGATAGTACCCGTTTTAGGTATTTGCACTGCAATACAAGTATAATGAACGAAAAAATATACCTGCACAAAAAATGTGTGCTATAACTCAGTTACTTCCCGTCTGAATTTTGAAGTGATTTTAATGTTACATCGTTCTGAATAATTACTTTCATACATGTTCTGCCCATGACTTTGTTCGCGTTATGTTTTGGACTCTGATGCGTAGGCAACTATTGCGCATTCCATATTTTAAGTCTGTGATTCTTGCCAACAAAAATTTTCGCTTTGGGATTACCCTCTAAGCGAGCATTCACCTGTAATGTAAAGTTACAGATTCGAACATTTCATCAGTGAGGGAAGACAATCGAGCATCACAACGCGCACCATAAATCAAATCCATACTAAATGTACGCGAATGCTCGTCAGTCAGGGAGGTAATAGTATTGTAATACATAATACCGCAAACTTCTAAACACCGGACAGCTATTTACTGAGAAATTCTACTAGACAAACTGTGAGACAAACCCAGTAGCACTTATGCCAGACCTGGGAATCGAACCCAGAACCCCACGCTCAGCAGTCGCGACCATGAGACTAGGGTTGCCATCTCTAAAATTTGGAAACCAGGACAAGACGCGTGAAGACCCCGGATTTTAGAGTCCAGAACCCGGACATGAGTCGAAGTGCGTACCTTGGCAACTGCGTCGGGAGGGGTGGGGGGACGGTGAAACGTGCATGTGTCGCGGGCGGCCCAAAACTATTCATTTTTAAACCTGGGGTGGTGTTAACAACGTCTTTAAACCAGGCTAATAAGCCGGCGAGTGAAAGTGACAGAGCTACGCAAGTCGTCTAGCGCCATCTAGTTCACTCACTGGAACAAAGCCTGGTTTTTAGACGTTGTAATACCCCGACTAGAAATAAAGCCCCCACCGGACGCTCCCTGGATGCTCTCTAAACTAGGACAAACCCGGACGGATGGCAACCCTACATGAGACCAACAGGGCATATAACGTTTAGTATGTTTATGAAGGTTTTTTCCATGATTATGTAATTATTGTTATTCGTTACGTCACAGACCATAGAGCAGTCAAGGACATGATCTTATCTTACGTCTGTGGTCCGTGCCTCATTATTATTGTTTGTATGACGCGGGGAGCTTTTTTTCTAAGTCTTTGTGCTGGTCGCGGGATTTATCGAATTACCGTGACCCTGCAACGTAAAGGGCTATTGAAGGACACCGTAGATTTTAGTCAGTACAAGTCTGACAGTCCCCCGCCCCGCCCTGGGTGGGAGGACTCATTTGATGAATTTAACACGATAAAAAAAATGTATTTGTGCTGAGACTCTGCAAGTGCGTCCAGTACGTCTCTACAAGGTAGGTATGTATGGTTTTGGTAAACGTATTGAAATGGAATAGAAACAAATATTTGATAAATAATGAAATTAAGGTTTATTTTAGTCTGTAGGTTTCTGCAGCCAGCTTAATTAACTATAACGCCGGAGGACGCCGTTGTTGCGACGCGGAGTATTTTTTATCGATTCAATGGGTTTGCTTGAACCTTTGCCTCGAACAAGGAAAGGTACCTGCATGACGAGACTTAATAATAGAGCCATGCAGCTCATTCAGAAATAACTAGAATTGCGTACCGACGGAAGACAGTAGATATTAAGTTTAGCGACGGGAACATACTCGGTACTCCGACGGCAGCCTACAGCCTGTAGGATCGCTCAGTCGTCACCAAAGGTTACAGCTATCCTGTGGTGACAATGCCCATGCGGAACCGCTAGGATCCCAAACACCCCACAATACAAGTTATGCATCAAAACCGCCCATGATTTCATCACACCACTTTCCATCTCCGTCCTCCAATCAATCCTGTATGCAAATGACCTAAGACGAACAATAGACCATAAAGTAGACACAAGCATTATTGCAATCTCAAAAACGAATGAAGCTTACAGTCTCAATCACAAGGCATAGACAAGTGCCCCAAAGATGGCGAGGAAGCGACTAATTTTATTATAGGATGTAGGTAACAAAAAAATTGTACAATATGATCAGACTATTGTGTTCCCACTGCTGGGACACAGGCCATCACCTCTCTGTGAGAGGGAGTGGTCTATATCCAGGGTTGAGCGGGATTTACTGTCAGACTTGTACTGACTAAATATAACATACCAAGACCAAATACCACAATAAAAAAATCCTATACTTACCTATTATTCCAAACATAACCTATATCTGAGCTACATTTTATCAACATCAGTTTAGGAGTTCCGACGTGATTAACTAACAAACATCCACCCATTCAATTATTAAACCTACTGGGTGGGAGGACTCATTTGATGATTTAACCAACCACAATAAAATAAATTAAGCAAGCATAATAAATAAAACTACACATTTATTTATGTCAACTGTGTATTATAACTTAATGTCTATACTTATTGGTAACAACATAAAGATACATTATTCTGAGATCTAGGCAGTAGTGCAGTCAAAACTGCACCTTCTATAAGACAAACCTTTAATTTACAGCCTTACTACAAAAACTTAAACATCTGTTGAACACTTGTCTAAAAAAAGTGTGACTGCAAAACGAACCTTAAATCAACGTCATAATCTGACTTTTTTTTAGACAAGTGTTCAACAGACGTTTAAAAGTTTTTGTGGTACCACGGTTAGTCTTTATTACAAAGCCATAAAAGTGGTTTTTGCAGTGTAAGCGATTATATAATATAATCATGATTGACTATACATTTTATTTAAATAATTTTATACAATTGTGTAGAATAAACATGTTTTCTTTTAAAAATAAAACAAAATTTGTTTATTATATTTAGTGATTCAAATAAAATCGGATCAGTCGCCTAACTTGTAGGAACAAACTGTAGGTCATAGGTTCGAACCCAACCAGTCGCATTACTTTGTGTAATTTATTTCATCACCACTGCTCTCAAAACGGTGAAGGAAAACATCGTGAGGAAACCAACATGTCCTAGAATCAAAAATTCGAAGACATGTGACATCTACCAATCCGCACTGGGCCCAGATTCTTTCAGAGAGCAGGCCTGTGTCCCAACAGTGGGATTATTACTGATTAATTAACAAATTCCATTACTATAACATAAAATCGCGCTTGAATAAATACTGACTGGCCTGTTGGTCCAGTGGTTAGTGACCCTGACTGCTATACCGGAGGTCGTGGGTTCGATTCCCACCTAGGACAAATGTTTGTGTGATGAGCACGATCATTTGTTCTGTGTCTGGGTGTAATCTATCTATAATATGTATGTATTTAGAAATATATAAGTATGTTTATCAGTTGTCTAGTACCCATAACACAAGCTCTGCTTAGCTTGGGACTAGATGGCGTTGTGATAGTTGTGGAATATTATTATTAATAATTGAACAATTACGTTTAGTAAGTACCATACAAGCGACCTAAGGCGATTCTCACACTGCCCCGCATGATGCAGCGTAGCGCGTGGATGTTAACACAGTCTAACACACAGAAAATGCATCCACGCGCGTTCATGCGGATGCGGTGCGTGTTTTCCATACAAACGGAGACACGCATCCATGCGCTACGCTGCATCATGCGGGGCAGTGTGAGAATCGCCTAAAGTACGGAATTACTACTCAGTGTGCTTAGTGCGAGGTTTTTACGTTGACTCGTTAGTAACGTTTTACTACGTTCGGCGCTCTTATTGGCCCGCTCCAAGGTCGTGAGAACTCTCAACCAATGAGAGGGTCAAACGCGTATAAACATTACTATCGCGTCAACGTAAGAAAACTCGCACTAAGCACACTGATTTCGCACGATCTTGAGTACATAATAACTAGTTAAGAATAACAAAAACGGTACCATTTTAAAGGTTTAACTGTCAGCTTTAATTTGATACCAAATTCATTCAAATCACGTCATTAATTAAGGTGCTATCCCGGATCAATTGCAACTAAGTGATTCCATACTTCTACATTTAAAAAGTTTGCGATCACTGTAAAATCGAAATATTTTTTGTTAGGGTGCTTGTACACGGCGCATGTAACCCGCGCAAGTAAAGGTGCGGGCAGTGGCGGATTAAACGTTGAGAGCGCTGTAGGCAAGCATCTCATCGGCGCCCCTATATTAATAATAACTCGTAGTTACTATAGTTTGACCAAAACCGATGTACTTAAGGAAAACGCGGTGAGATGGGGGCCAACAAAAAAAGAGCATCAGTTTACATGAGATCGATATCTGTCGAACAGATCTTAAAAAACGACTAAAATAAATAGGAGACTGTAACGCGTTGTTCTAACACAAGAAGCAGTAATTCAGGGCCCCCGTAAGGGCTACTGGCGCCTGTGTGCAAAAAAGGATTTTGGCGCCACTTAAAGCATTTTGAATTATCTTTTTTTATGGTAGGTAGGTCAGTGGTGAATTTTAAAGTTCAGCGCCCTTGGGCTGTAAAGCTTGCCGCCTCGGAACTTAAACACAAAAGAAATCATCAAGAGCTACTCAAACTTCTCACCCAGAGTACCATACCATCTTAGAGAAGACAAACTTAAAATTTAGTAGACCACAACAAGATTAAACTAGCTTAGGAAGCATTTATTATTGAAAAATGAGCTATCAAAAGAGAGGTCTAGAAAAGCGAATGCCAACCATATTTGAAGCGCGAGCGAAGCGAGCGCGAAATTTTTTAGGTTTTTGGAATAGAACAAGGTAATATTTCATAGAAAAGCGAACGCAGTCAGTTCTAAAATTAAACGTTTCCGGATTTCAAGTTTTAATCTAAAAGTGAGATCAAATATTTGAAGTATTTAGTTCTTAAACCTAATCCTATTACTCGTAAGTTCTCAACTCCTATTTTAGAATTATTTTTGATCAGTATTTTTTTTCTATTTTTTTTTATTTTGGGCCCTTGGCTTTGGTGCCCTTAGAGGATGGCGCTCGTGTGCATTGCACACTTTGCACGTTTGTACGTAGTACAGAAAGGTGTTTAAATTTAAATTATGCTTCACAGGTACGAACTTACTTAACTTCACAGGTTGAGAACTTACGAGTAATAGGATTACCTATTACTCGTAAGTTCTCAACTCCTATTTTAGAATTATTTTTGATCAGTATTTTTTTTTCTATTTTTTTTTTTATTTTGGGCCCTTGGCTTTGGTGCCCTTAGAGGATGGCGCTCGTGTGCATTGCACACTTTGCACGTATGGTAGCAGGGGCCCTGCAGCCATTGAAGTTGGCCGTATTGTACTTGGAGCGTTGAATAAGTTTTTAGAAAAATCAAATCAAAATCACACATTTCTTGTTATATTCAGTCCCCAGGCGCGAGCGACGCGAGACTATTTGTAATGACGGCACAATTTAGAATGCTGCGCTCATTTTTTAGGGACTTTTTTAGACGTTGAGTGTGCATCTTGTGTTTTTATAAAATCAATGTTAACCGACGACAAAAAAAATTTAAACTCCGTGACACTCTCCACTCATTCGTTCGGGCCTGATCGCTTAGCTGAGCCCACGCGCCGCACTCTCGTCCCCGCAATTTTAGAAGCAGGAACGTCGGAATCCGTCCGATACTCACTCGCAAGTCGCCATGTGCTCGCAGTCGACGCGACGAACATTGCAGTCGTATCTTTCCAACTTCAACATAGAATATATTATATAATAGTGACTTCAATCAGAGATCATGTACCATCGACAAAGTTGTTTGTAGGCGTAAGTTTTAGTCAGTTCCATCTTATAATTTATTTTTTGTTATAAATTGAAGCAAATTGAGATTGTATGCAAAAATAATAGTTTTATTGTCTAAGTGGTGGCTTACATATTGACACAATTAATTTTATGCTATATTGTATATTTTTTCTTTGTTTTACAATTCCGCCCGCGCGCCCCTTTGTACCTTCGCGCCCCTAGGCAGATGCCTAGTTTGCCTTAGGGATAATCCGCCTCTGGGTGCGGGTTACCCACGCGAGTAACATGGGCAAGCTACTTGATCAAGCTATCCGCGGGGTGCGTGTACACGGCGCATGTAGCTTGAGCATGTTGAGGCACTTGCGCGGGTTACATGCGCCGTGTACAAGCACCCTTACGGTAGATTATAATATTATGATTTTTTCTTCTTTACAGATTTTTTATTTAAATACTAGCTGCTGCCTGCGACGTCGTCTGTGTTGAAAAAATAAAGGTTCACTGCTCGTTCCCCGTATGTGATAGCATGATAAATGTAGCCTGTATGTTGACCCGACTTCTTAATAATATTCGTGCCAAATTTAAAGTAAATCCATGCAGTACTTTTTGAGTTTATCCTGGTCATACATACAGACAAACAGAAAAAAAATCTAAACAATTTTTTTGGCTTCGGTATCGATTGTAGATCACACTCCAAGTATTCTTTAAAAATATATCCAAATTACAGTTTTGACTTTCCAACCATTTTATTACATGTATATATTTAGTTAGGTATATAGATTTATTATGTATAGATTTAGAATATAAAACGGTTCAATTGTATTATTTCCATAAGTTAAATAAGTATATCAGCTTAATGATACTAGTGATCACAAACTTTTTTTGATTTGTGTAGACATATGCGTTTCATACAAACTATATCAACACCCAATAATTATAATATTATACAATGTATTTATCTTATATCCTACTAATCCGTGCTCCATACAAACGGTTCCAAACGTTTATCTTCGGGCAGCAGCGCATTTAATTCTTCTATGTCTTGTAGTGTCTGTAAAATAAAAAATAAGTTTTTATGGAAAGTTATTCTTATTTTTTGTGAGCTCTTGAATGATAATTTGGGCGACTCGCTATCCGACCATGGACCATGCCCGGGTCGACGGCGCGTTGTGTTCCACGTGCGCCTCAAACAGTGTCAGCATTATGATGTGCGCCCCTCTAAAGGGCCAAAGCCTGCCGGGACTAACGAATTACCGTGACCCCGGAACGTGAAGAGCTATTGAAGGACACCGTGGATTTTAGTCTGTACGAGTTTGACACGCCCCCCCCCCCCGTTGTGTTTTTCCTACTCCTCCAATATTCTTTTCTGATTAATTTCGTTACAGGATCCAAGACAGGTAAATTCATTCTCCGGGACACGTCGAGCTTCATTGTCTCGGCACTTTTCTGGTGGTTGTCACTGTTGATTTTGGCTCTCAGGAGTTGCAGTAGTGCAGGGAATAGTGTGATGGGTTTGTCCCGATTAAAAAAAAAGTCCCTCCCGCCCGCCCTGCTCTGGGTGACTCATTTGATGATTTTCATCATTATCAGCCTATAATGTTCCCACTGCTGGGACACAGGCCTCCTCTCTGTGAGAGTGAGTGGCCATAATCCACCACGCGGGTCCAGTGCGGTTTGGTAGATGTCACATGTCTTCGAATTTTTGGTATAGGACATGCCGGTTTCCTCACGATGTTTTCCTTCACCGTTTTGAGAGCAGTGGTGATGAAATAAATTACACAAAGTAATGCGCCTGGCGGGGTTCGAACCTACGACCTACAACTCGTAAGTCGGGACCGATACCACTGGGCCACCAATGCTCTCCTCTGGATGATTTTACCACGAAAAAGCCGTCAAACTGTCTCATTGCTCGGCCTCGCTTGTCGAGTCAACATCTCCTGAGGATGCCCCGTGGAGGGGCGAAACACGTGTCGAGTATAGGTTTGATTGCATGGCATGTTTTTCTGTTTCTTGCACTTGTGCATATGCATGTGGGCGGGAGAGTGGGTCCTTTGCTGCATGTGCATGTGCATGATTGCATAGGGTGGGATTGCATCCTGCAACAAGCCTGGATTTTTGTCGCGAAATTAAAACTAGACCAAAATCAAATCGTTTATTTCAAGTAGGCCAGTTACAGGCCCTTTTGAATTGTCAAAAGACAAAAGTAAAATAAAGTAGTTTAAAAATAGTTATCATGGTGCTACAGTCCCAGTCACAAGACATGAAAACTGTGAAAATACCGTAGATGAGCACCTTCACATTCTTCTCCATAGAGATCTACGCTTTGGAATGAGCATTCCAAACCGTAGATCTCTATGGAGAAGAATGAGCAAGAAACTCCATGGACACTCTTTTTCAATCGCCAAAATTATAACAAAACCTGTGTTACATCAAGATATTTTTCATAACATTTAAAGAAAGTAAATGTTGGTACCTGGTTGAGTAATGAGTTGCATCGTGTGAGCTGATGAGATACTTCGTGTACTCTGGCGAGTCTCTCAGCATGTCGCGCGTTCGCTCTCTGTTTCTCGACCATGACAGCGTACAGACGAGATATCTCTGTATCGGCCTGCGGACAAACGGTATTTTTATACTTAGGGACTTCCAACTACAAGTGAAAATCATCCTTGCTACTAAGAAATAATGATGCAATTCGATTGACTTGACGTCGTCGTCGTGGCGATTGTGTTTTGTTTTTCATTTACCCGTAGATATCAACGTGTTTTATGTCATATGTCGTAGTGGTAAGGTTGATTTTCACTTGTAGTTGGAATCGGTTGAATTGCAACGCGTCGGGCCATGGGTAGAGTCGCTAAATGTGTTTGTGTACTTATAAGAACTATTTGCAATTTGAGTACTTAACGTAAGAACGTAACATTCTACCGCTAGTTTTATTTTAATCAAAGAAGCCAATGTGTGTGTCTACACAGGAAGCCTAGCGCGACGGCGGTGGCGGGCGCGATCTGTGTCCATACTGCCGACCAAGCATTTGTTTATGTAGAGGCAATTTCAGGTGTTGCAAACCCGGGGTGGACCTTCTATACACTTTTAAACACATACAGTCTTGCTACTTCATATCCAGATTAATAGTATCAAGAAATATGAAAGCCACAGTCGTCGTTCGGTAAAGGTATACATGGACATTATTGGACATCCGTCAGTCAAAATGGCAGATTTACGAACATGCAATCGCGAATTCGTGACGGAATTTATAAATCTGTGTAAATCTCTTCCTACAATGTGGACAGGAAGATTAAATCAAGGGATTATTCTGACTGAAACATAAAGAAATAAAAACTTTGAAAAAATAATACATTTATTGATTCTAACTAACACCGAAATGGTTTGATACTCCTGCCACCCACCCGTTGTATCGGTTGTTGCCTAGCAACGCCTAGGCTCGCAAAATCGCTTGTAGACATCGCGCTAGGCCCCCGCCTTAGTCACTTCAGTGTGGCCACGAGCGGCGATTTCATACATTCAATATTATCGCGCCCGCCGCCGCCACCGCGTTAGGCTCGCAGTCTGTTTGAGCACAATAAGTCGCTAGCAACAGCTAGTATTCAGAAGTACGTACCTCTTTAATCTTCACAGCGATCCCAACTTCTATAGTAGCGAGCGGGTGTGCGCAGGCCGCCAGGTGCGCCTGCAGGCGGGACGTCACGCGCACCCAGGGCCGCGGGTCCAGGCCTGGGAGGAGAGGACACAGTGCGTAAAATCTTGTCACATCGGAAGACACTTAGGCTGAGATAAATAGTCTTTGTTAGTAAAAAGTATTTTGGTCTAAAAATTTATAAATATGAATGATTTTAACGCATTTTAAAATGACACTGATGTTTGAGATATTAACACAACACTACTCTCAAATTCGTACTTAGAACGTTCTAAGTCCTCGAAAATCAATACTACGGCTAAGCAAAGTATTAGCTTGGCTTTAATTGAAAGTAAATACTAAAGTACTGTCTATTTATACGGAATGGATGCTTAGAACGTCGCTAAGCACTGTCTTTGGCTTAGCTGTTGCTTAGCTAAAAATAAATAAAAATAAATAAAATAAATTTATTTGCACCTTAACAGTTCACAATACCTTACAAAGTTATTATATTATAAGTCTAAAGGTAACGACATTAGTGTTTTTTTTTTAGTTGCAGCTAATACCTAAGCTAAGATAATTAAATATCTTGTGGATATAGGTATTAGCGCCCACCTTCATTCCAGTATAACAGTGTCGCTAATCTTATTTAAGGGTTAATCCTGCTTAATAGTTAGTTATTAGTTTTTTTTTTCCTATTTTATACAATATATAATTAGTTTCAGTTAGTAGTAGTGGGACAGATTTTTAAATATTGATATTTTTAATTACAACAAATGGATTTACATTTCGCAAGGTACGTGTCCATAATTACATTAATAAAGAAACATTAAAATAAAAGAGCAAAACGGAATGTTATGAGTTTACATGGGTATGTTAGAGTGTAGATATGTGAAAGTTTTTGTGTGTGTGTGTGCGTGTGTGTGTGTGTGTGTGTGCGTGTGTGTGTGTGTGTATGTGTGGGGGGAGTGATTTTTTTTGTTACATACAAGCAATCATTGTTATTATTATTATTTTTTTATTTATATAACCTTATTTAACTTTTCTTTGTATTTTTTTTTTCTTTCGAATTAAACAGGTATGCTAAAAAGTTTTTCAGTTTCGTCATAGGTTAGGGGTAAAAGCCATTTGATAATAATCCCTTTGCATTCTTGTTTAGACATCGAACTGATTCGTAGGCGTTTATTTGCAATGTTGTATATTCTCGGGCCTAGGAACATGTTAAATTTCTGAGCAAAAGATGTTCTACAGGAAACAGACTTAACAAGATCGAAACGTCGTCTACTAGTAGTTTGCTTTTCAGTAAGGGTATTTGGTCTGATAGTAGAATGTTGTCTTAAAATAAGGGCCAATACGAATAGTTTGCGTACCGTTAGTACCTCAAAATGCCTATAAAGTTCAGAGGTGGGATAGAACCTGGGCTTAAACCAGCTCACCTTTAATAACGCTCTTTGAGCTCTTTCAGCAGTCAATATATGAGTTTTTCCCGCACCTCCCCAACAAGTAATACAGTAGGTTATAACCGATTGACACAAAGAATAATAGATCATTTTCATTGTATCAGTATTAGCAGAATGTCTGATTTGTTTAAATATGTATGTTAATTTTCTTATTCTGTTCGAGAGATTAGCGATGTGATTTTTAAAATTAAGATTTTTGTCAAAAGTAAGACCTAAATATTTTATTGACTCAACGGCAGATAGTGCGGGACAGGAACAATTTGCTGACTCTGTTTGGCAAATGTGAGACTTTATATAATATGATGGTTGTGGTGTTTTACTCGGATTGCGAATTTGAAATGAGATGTACTTGGTTTTATCGGTATTAAGAGTAAGATAGTTATATGCAAGCCATTTCGTGACACTGTTAAAACCTTGTTGAGCCTTCATGAAAGTCTCAGTCCAGGTGTCACCATGGAAAGTCAAAGTAGTATCATCGGCATAAGATATTATTTTACAGTTGTCAATATTAAGTAGTGAGAGTTCATTGATGTAAACTAAAAACATCGTTGGACCTAGGATACTACCCTGAGGGACACCATGTGTGACAGGTAAACTATCACTTGAGTAATTACCAATCTTAACCCTTTGTGTTCTACCAGATAAATAATCATGAAGCAATTTGAGTTGGTTTCCCCGTATTCCGAGTTGTTCCAGTTTGTTTACAAGGGTGGGAATAGAAACCGTGTCAAAGGCTTTCGCCAGATCAAGAAAGATAGTCAGGCATTTCTTTTTGCTATCCATAGTTTTGACAATAAGTTCAGTAAATTCATTTAAGGCATCTTCAGTGGACTTGCCTGAACGGAAACCAAATTGTTGTTTTGAGAATAAGTTGAATGTTTCTAAATAATTTGTTAATCTTTTATTAATAATTCTTTCAAATATTTTCGATAAGGATGTTAGAATGGAAATAGGGCGATAGTTATTGACACGGCTTCTATCTCCACCCTTAAAAATAGGTCTTACTATAGATCCTTTAAGTGAATCAGGAAATACTCCCATTTTTAAGCACATATTAAAAATATAGGTAAGCGGGGTTACTATATTATTTTTGATCAGTTTAAGTGTGTCAGAAGAAATTCCATCATCACCAGCGGCACAGTTACTTTTCAGACCACTAATGAGGTTTCTAATCTCTTCTTCGTCGGTATCAAGTAAAACAAATGAATTACCAGTTAAAGACGGGTCATTTTGCCTACTAAAATTTGGTGGATCGGCTGGGGGCGTGATTTTCTTTGCTAAGTTTTCACCTATCGTGGCAAAAAAGTGATTCACAGCATTAACTGATAGATGCGGGGTAGGCTCTAATAAAAGGAGATCTTGTGAGTCATCTTTTTTGACTTTTCTATTTGTGATATTATTGATAGCTTTCCATAGAGATTTACTATTTTTACCTGCAGCTCGGAGTAAGTTTTTCTCGTATTCTCGTTTTAATTTGCTTATAATTTTATTATAGAAGTTTCGGTATCTTTTGTACGTTATTTCGAAGACGACGTTATCCGGATTTTGTTTAAATCTTTTGTGCATCCGATCTCTAATACGAGAGCATTTAACAAGACCTAGTGTCATCCAAGGTTTCAGTATTCTGGTCCTTTTTGTCACATTTACAGTTTTAGAGTTATTCTTTATAATACAGTTTATTTTAGATATAAATATGTCCATAGCTACATTTGGGTTTGTTGTTTCAAATATTTGTGTAAAGTCTAGATTGTCACATTCTAACCTTATGGCTTCGTGATCAAGTTTAACTATTTGATTTTTTAATGGATATTTATTTAAATAATTCATTTCTGCACAGCATAGTATGGGTGCATGATCAGCAATGTTGGATTCAATTATAAACGTACTTATGGGTTTTGTTGTTCTTAAGATAACATGATCTAGGCAACTTTTTGCACGTGTTGGTGTGTTAAATGCAGGAATCAAGCCATTTAGGGAAAGAAAATCAAAGTAGTCTGACAGGAAACGATCAGAGCTGCTGGTGGCAATATTTATATTAAGGTCGCCCACAAGTATAATATTCTTGTAAGATACTAACCTATCCATTATTTTTTGTAAAGACGTTAAAAAATTATTTATAGTTTTAAAGCAAAAAGGACGATATATCGCAACAACCACTATATCAGCATTAATTTTAATAAGTAAACAATTGGCTTCTTCTATAAAGGGTTCTTCAATAGAAACTTTAAGATTTTTTTTTGCAAAAACTACTACACCATCATTCTGATTATAATGAGAGGAGGTAGAAAAACTTAAATAACCATCCAATACGGGCAGATTTCGAACGCACGACATCCAACATTCAGAAAGAACGATAATGTCACTTTCAAAGTGTAATCTTTGAAGGAAGATATTAAAACTGTCAAAGTTAGCATTCAAACTTCTAATATTTTGTGACAATATTTTTAAGTAGCTAGTGGGGTGTCTCAGAATGGACGCACAGCACTCTGGTTCACAGTTAACCGTATCAGATACCGAAAAGTTGTCAATGTCACTTAATAAGTCGTTATCGAATTTTGAAAACAATTGACAACGGTGTACATTATTGTGTGATTTGTCTTTGTTAAACTTACGATAAGTACCATCTTAACGAGTTTTAAATAAATTAGGAGAGTTATTAGAACAAAAATGCTCGAGCAATCATATGTTGACGTAGAAAACATTATGATAGGAGGATTGATTTTATGTATTATTACAATTACAATTACAATATTGGAGGTAGTAGTAAAAACTTTAGTCAGTCGAAAAATTTTGTTATTATAGAATATAATGTACTTGTAGGTAAGCGTGAATGTTACTTGTGTAGTATGTTTGTAAGAATGCTTATGTATGATTATGTGTGTGTTTTCCGTTTCACATTCCAAATAATAAAAAACAAACAAATAGCAAAAATATAGGTAATAAAAAGACAGAAATATTTCGATCTTTTTACAAGAAATGTAGTGACAAAATAAAAATACAATTAAAACAGTTAGTATTTTAGCAATTTTCCTATACATGGAACACGTTTTATTAAATCTATGATAATAATATGACCGTGTTATGAGTCATGTTTTCATATTTATTAATTTTGCCAGTTGTTCTTCTGTTTTAATATGAACAGTCGGTTCCAAGTCACTTTTTTTGACCAAAACCTTTCCGTTTGATGTCCAACAATATTTTATTAGATTATTTTTAGTATGTTTCCTTGCGACGAAGTGTAGTTTTCTGGCATTTGTAGTAAGATGTTCAGCAACATACACAGGATAAGAGCCGACTGCTCCGAGACTGGCAGTGTTCAACTTTTCATTGTTTGACTGGTTATAGGTTTTTACCGCCTTTATGACGTTATTTTTAGAAGTGTTATTGGAAAATTCTATGAGTAAGGAAGGGTGGTTGTCCTTTTTTCCTGGCAAGCGAAAGGCGTCCTTTATGCATGTGTTAGACACATTAGCATTAACAGTTTTTAACAAGTTTTTTAGGTATCGATCCAAATCAGTCCTTGTTTCATTTTGAGTTTTTGGTAAATTCCTCAATTCTAGAAAATTAAGCTACGACATTAAAATTTCTCTAAGCCTTAAGACTGCGTTTCCACCAGAGATGTGCGATGGAAATGTGCCTACGAGGATGCGTTGCAAAGCTGTGAAAAGTTTATTTAAAATAAAGCTGTGAAATTTAATTCCTCGTAACACATCCCTCGTACACAACCCTCGCACACATTCCTCGCTTGTTTTGTATGCGCAAATCTAACTCCGCTGAGCCGTTTCCACCAGAGCTATGGCGAGGTGAATGAAGTGATTCTATTGGTTCTTTACAAACACATCCCTCGCTACCCATCCTCGCACATCTCTGGTGGAAACGCAGCCTAATGAGGTTAAAGCTAAGTTTGATATAACAGCACTGTTAAAAATATAAGGACGAGCGTCTGTCGACGGCATGGCAGTTATTTTGGAGTTATTACAACGGGTATTACCTTCCAGCACCTCAGGGTCCCTCGCTCCGGGGAGACCTAGAGTGCCTCTCATTATTGGTAGAAATGTTGAGATTTCCTGAAAAATACAATTATGTTGTCTCCATTTATACTTTAAAACAATTCAGTCAGAAGCACAATTGCCGAGAGCCTCCAGCCAAAAGTACTTTTTTAATGATTTGATGATGAGATAGTACCTGCAACCTCTGTATGTGTTCATCCAGTGCTTCATCTGTGGGTTGCTTCACAACAACTATATCCCGGGTTCTCTTGCTTTTCCTAGCTTGTAAGCTCAATTGCCTACGTTGGAGTATAGATTTCTTATTGTCAGGACCTCGGGTGGACTTCGCTGAGGCTTTTGGTGAATCTGTGGACAAGGATTAATACACTCGTATTAGGGGTATTATTTTTTTTTCCACAACTATCACACAACGCCATCTAGTCCCAAGCTAAGCAGAGCTTGTGTTATGGGTACTAGACAACTGATAAACATACTTATATATTTCTAAATACATACATATTATAGATAAATTACACCCAGACACAGAACAAATGATCGTGCTCATCACACAAACATTTGTCCTGGGTGGGAATCGAACCCACGACCTCTGGCATAGCAGTCAGGGTCACTAACCACTAGACCAACAGGCCTGCCAATTACCACTGGGATACCACCTTAAGCACAAAATATAGGTTTTGAATGAATATTCAGGTCCTATGTGAAAAATGAATACCTCGTCAATGCCTAGATAAAAACAAAGTTATAAGTAACAAAATATTTTTTTTCTAGCCTGCTCTGTCCCACTCCTGGTCAAAGGCCTCCCTCCACTCTTTCCATCTTTCACGACGCCGTGCGTCCTCCTTCCAGTTAGGACAGGCTGTCTCGTTCGTCCCGCCATCTCCTACGTGGTCTGATAGACCATACTAGATATTACTGCTATTAAAAACTATTAGGTTAGAATAGAATAGAAGAATAGAATAGAATATTTCTTTATTTGCACAGAAAGTAGGTACAAGTTTCAGATGTTAAGTTTAAGATTATCCATATACTAACTACCTTAATTAAGGCATGCAAACAGTTTTCAAACTACAGTAGAAAAAAAAGACTGGCTCAATAATTATATTACTAACACATTAAATCCAATCAATACAAGTTTACCATGTCAAGATGAAATTCACTAAATAATTTGAAGTAAGCAATATAATGCATAATGTCAAATTTAATAAAATTGGTTTATATATTTGTCAAATTCGAGGTCAATACAGTTAAATTATAATATAAATGATTTGATACCAGTCAGGAATACAGAGATGTCATATTATCTTCAGATTATATTATCAGTCAAAAATTCGCCAATTGAGTAATAACATTTTTCAATCAATAAATCTGTCATTTTTTTTTTGAAAACTGGAAGTGTCTCATTTTTTATTACATCGGGTATTTTGTTAAATATGATCGGACCCATACATATAATGCTTTTCTTTAACAACGCTGTATCGGAACCGCTGACAATCAGTAAATTTTTATACTGTCTCCTCATTGGCCGGTTTCTGTTTTCAGACAGTTTATTAAAAAGATGCATATTTGTTTTGACAAAAACAGCCACCTCGAAAATATAGAGTGATGGGAATGTTAGTAGTTTCAGGGACTTAAATACAGGTACGCAGCTATCGGTTACAATTAAATTGCTCATAGCTCTTATGCAGCGTTTTTGGGCCTTGAACACCTGTTCCCTCAGGCTACAATTTCCCCAAAATATTATGCCGAATCTCAAAATCGACGCAACTAATCCGTGGTATGCAATTAACCTTGTGGCCACGCCTACTTTTTTAGACAAGTTAAAGAGTACATAAGCAGCTGCACTAAGCTCTTTGCATACTTCTTCAGCTTGTGGCTTCCAAGTTAATTGGCTATCTATCATAATTCCGAGAAATTTAGCAACTAGTACTTGGTCAACTTTTTGTCCATTATAGTGTAAATGCAAGACTTCTGGTGGAATCCGTTGATAAAAATGCATAATATTAGTCTTTGTTATATTAATCATTAAATTATTTTGGTCAAGCCAGCGTATAATGTTTTCTAAAGTATCATTTATGTCATGTTCATATGTTTTTTTGTCAATACATTTAATCAGGGCAGTACTATCGTCAGCGAATAAGACCATAGGATGTTCAATGTGGCGAGGTAGATCGTTAATATATACCAAAAAAAGTGGGGGGGCCAGTACAGTGCCCTGTGGCACGCCATACCAAATAATTCTAGCCGTAGATAAATATTTTTCTTCGCGCTTAGTTTTTTGACATATTCTAGATATTTCTGTGTGCTGCTTACGATTACTAAGGTATGATTTTATGAGATCAAGTACATTTCCTCTGATGCCTATGATGTCTAGCTTTTTGATAAGAATTTCGTGATCAACACAATCAAACGCCCTCGTCATGTCCGTAAAAATTGCGCAAACTGGCACTTTTTTATCGACATTTTGGAGTATGACATTTGGCAAATCGTAAACGGCCATATTTATACCTTTATTTTTCCTGAAACCCTTTTGTTCCGCACTTAAAATATTATATTTGGATAAAAAGTTATTAAGTGAGTCATATATTATTTTTTCTACAACCTTTGAAAAAATGGGTGTTAAAGCAATTGGTCTATAATTTGCTAGATCTTCTTTATGATTTTTCACCTTATGGTGTGCAGTCTCTCGCTTTGAACTTCTGCAAACACCTGAGATAACACCAAGAGTTGCCAATCCTGCACAAAAGTATGGCTCTCCCTTTTCCTGGGACTAAACGTAAATGAGCTATTTGAGCCAGACTCATGCAAGTGGGTGGTCGCTAGCCAGATTAGCAGTAATGTGCAGCCGGGGCCAACAGCGTTATTTCACATTCCAGTCACGGCGGAATCTGACATAATATGGTCATCATTGCAGTTACTGACTCCAATTATAGTCAACTAGATGCCTTAACTCTAAATCTTACAAAATGCACAAACTCTTTTTTTGTTGTTTTTTTTAGTAATAGCTAAAGTATACCTCCGATGGGTCGGTCCACGGTGTATGATATGTAGGGGAGCTCAGAGTCTGAACATATACTGGTGCCTGGAGAATTGTTGCCACTTGTGGGAATATCTGTAGATCTTGAAGGATCTGAAAGCATCATTCAAGTTAGTATAATGTCTCGCACAAAGCAACTGAAAGAAAAATTTTGTTAAACGGTTAGTTAGTTCATCCGCGGTGGTAGACGCCCACGGCGACGGACGTCGCTAGATGATCTCCGGCCACCGTAGGCGCGGGCATGCGGGCAGCGAGTAAAGGGCAACTCGCTGCCCGACCAAGGACCATGCCCGGGTCGACGGCGCGTTGTGTCCCACGCGCGCCTCAAAGAGCGTCAGCATAATGACGGGGCCCCCCTCTCAGAGGGCCAAAGCCTGCCGGGGTCGCGGGATTATTTCCTTACCGTGACCCCGGAACAGAAAGGGCTATTGAAGGACACCGTGGATTTTAGTCAGTAGAAGTCTGACAGTCCCTCCCGCCCTGCCCGGGGTGGGAGGACTCATTTGATGATTTTACCACACTAAAAAAAAAAAAACAAAAACAAACGGTTAGTTAGTTGCTTTCACTTCACTCAGGGTGGGAGGACACAATTCCTGAGTTCTGACTTCAGGTTGCTACTTCTTTATAAAAAATGGTATCGTAATCAAACCAGTAGCTCATGTTTAGCAGTCGCGCTAGTTCCAATACGCACTATGTTTCAATGATTAGATAGAGACTCTATCAATCTGTCTGTCTGATTATCTGTCCCTCTGTCACCAGGCTATATCCCATGACCATGATGAACAGCTGAAATTTACACAAAATATGATGTATTGTATTGTTTCTAACAGAGAATGATACAGAACCTTATGTGAGCAAGTCCGACTCACACTTTCTAAGTTTTTTTAAACATTACATTACACAAGGAATAATTCCTGTATTAAGATGTTTCATAAAATTAGTTGACAGCACATTGACACTGTCATCGATCGCAACACGCGTAGGCGCGCTGTCAGAGAAATAAGTGACTTTCGAGTGCTAGACCGCGAGTTTGTGCATAAAAACATTGTGAAAGTGAACATATAACTGTGAAATCTATGAACAAGTGTTTGTAGCTTAAAACAATAAGTGATTTGAACACTAAACAGTGATACAAAAACTAAAGTGACAAACTAAGTTTCTAAAGTTTTCACGACCCACCCCCAATTTTTTCATATTTTTGTTAATAAATTGACATCATATGTCATAATGTCATTTGACGTTTGGCCAGCCAGTGTTGCTAGTATATGAAAATAATTACCACCATGAGTAATAAAAATGTTACCAACTCGACTAGAGTGGGAAATCACACTCTAAGTCAAACCAATGATTCTGATGAAAATCACAAGGACAAAACCTCGCCCAAGAAACTTGTTCAACAAATCTTTCATCCGAGCCTCTTCAATAGACAACGATCTAACTCACTAAGTGAAATTGTATCTAAGCAGTCGGGTTCTTCTAGTAATCCCATCATATTCGCCTGTGAAAAAGACTCCGATGATGAAGCGGAACCAATACCACAACCTCCGCCATGGCAACGAGTTCCTACATGTAAGAAAAGAAAAATATGCGACAACTCGCCTCCACCAATTGAGTCAGAAAACCGTTTCTCAAACCTACCGGTTGATCTAACAGAGGACACAGATACTGAACCTAAACCAGAAAACAAGCCTCCTCCTATTGTTCTGTATGGGATTGAAGATATAAACGAGCTCACCAAACTAATTGAGTCTGTAATTGGCCTGGAGAAGTTTCGGTATAAAATAATAAATAAAAACCTCCTACGTGTAATGGTTAGCACCACTAATGATTACAAGCAAGTCATTGATCTAATACGACAGAAGGGACTAATTGGACACACCTTCTCTCGTAAAGATACGAAATGCTACCGAATAGTAATAAAAGACCTACATCACACTACCCCACATGATGCCATTATACAAGAGCTAGCGAAATCTGGTAACAAGGTCAGAGGAGAAATCATTAATCACCGCTATGGACCAGACAAAATACCTACTTCCACATTTTTTGTTAATCTGGAACCCAGTCCAAATAACAAATTGGTTAAAAATATTCAATACATACATCACCAACGCATTAAAATTGAAGATCCACGCAAAAAAAGGACAATCGTACAGTGCCAAAGATGCCAACAATATGGTCATTGCAAAAACAACTGCATGAGACCGTACAGATGTGTTAAATGTGGAGAAGGCCACAAAACTTCAGAATGCCCTAAAAAAGACAGAAATACTCCCGCCAAATGCGCTCTTTGCTCCTGCGATCATCCTGCCAATTACAAAGGTTGTCAAGTTTATCAAGAAATACTGTCAAGAAAAATTAATCCTAGAAATATTCCAACCAGCAACTCCAAACCGAAAACTATTCCAACTAGCATCTCCAACTTTCCTTATGAACAGATCCGCACCAATACTACTTTAGAAAGCTCCGGGATACCGCAACAAACCCCCTATCGCAGGTCAGACCAGAGATACTCGGATGTTGCTGCTGGACGCCCCAAGATTTCTCCACAACACAATGTTACTACAATTGGTCACATAGAACACCCTCAACAAAACTCAACAACGATGGAACAACTCCTCATTAAACAAAATGAAAAAATCGACTTGCTACTCCAACAAATCAGTACCCTAATGGGCTTACTGACTACAGTCATTACCAAACTAACGTCATAAATGGCTTCTCTTCGAATCGCAATCTGGAACATCAATGGATTGGCTCCCAATATCCAAGAGTTGGAGACTTTAATTAAAGCCAACAAACTAGACGTAGTTTTAATTTCAGAGTCGCATGGGACGTTCAGAAGCTCGTTTCGCATTAAAGGGTATAACATTTACCATTCTCCCCATCCTGATGGTAGTGCGCATGCTGGATCAGCACTGGCCATTCGATCGAACCTGAGACATTCACAGATTGAATCATACTCAACAGCGCATCTGCAGGGCACTTCAGTTAGATTGGAGGACCGAGCAGGCCCTATTATTCTATCCTTAATCTACTGTCCACCACGACACAAAATAACAACAGACATGTTCAAAACCTACTTCAGTACTCTTGGTCATAGGTTTATAGCGGGTGGTGACTGGAATGCTAAACACACATACTGGGGATCCCGCTGCACTAGAGATGCGCAAAATGTGTCAGTAAAAAGAAAATGAATGAAGTATATCTTTTCACTTGATGAAGTAGTTCATTCATTCATTCAGTACTTCATTTAGTCCAACAATACAGAACGAGTTCTTGAATGAGATGATTCACTGAACTAGTTCATTGGACTAGTTCACTGGACAAGTTCACTGAATTAGTTCACTGGACTAGTTCATTGGACTAGTTCGTTGAACTAGTGATTTAGAGAAATGATGCATTTCACTAAATCACTAGTTCAGTTTTATACGAATATCGATATTCCTTCATACTTTAATACGAATATAGTCGTTACGGGAAACGGACCTACCGTTTTCCGTAAAGACTATATTCCTATTACAATAAAGTTCATACTTATTAGGGTTAAAGGGCCGATTACACGATACGATTCATCGGGCCAATGAGCAGGCCTCGATAGATTGGGCGTTCTGATCACACTACACGATATCGCCACCCTAACTCACTTTTCAGCCGACCGTCGAGCAGTGAAGGTGGCGCCTACGTGGCGCCTACGCTTACAAAGTTTATGAAACTTGGCATCAGGGTTGAAAAATAAACAATTTTTTTTTTTTCAAAATAAAATAAACAGTTCAAAATGTTTTATAAAAGTGTTTTTTTCAGTTTCTGGCTTTTTTTTTAAAGATTTCCACGTTGTTTGTCGTTGTCTTAACGTATCTAATATCTTTAAACGAGCTTGTATATTTATAAATAATCAGGATCTCGGAAACGGCTCCAAGGATTTTCATGAAAGTTACAGATTAAGGGTTTTTCGGCCCAAGGAATCGATTTATCAAGGTCCCAGGTTCGAGAAAAGCTCGGTTCCCAAGATATAGACATTTTAAAAACCGAGCAAAGCTCGGTCAACCAGATATTAAATCAATTATGTTTCATTTTTAGACTGCATCTTTTCAAATTCACCCTTAATAATGTTTTTTTTTTTTACGAACATGATCAATGGAAAAAAAACAAGTGATGTTTTTTTTCTAATATTTTTAAGAATTGCCAATAAAAGTTAAAAATATGGCAAATCAATGGCATAGACGCAAATGGTTTTATGTCAGGCTATATAAACTCCTGAATATTTATTGATTTTCATTTTATAAGCATTCATCCGCCTTGAAAAGTAGTCGCTCTCGCAGCAACAGTGGGTATGGTAAAAAATAAGAAGAAGAGAAGACGTTAGCTGAAGGAATATTTACGAGTATTCATTTCTCTTTCGCGTTGCGAAGCCATTTTCACTTCACGACATGTCATTTCACGTCGAACGCCGCGCCGCTACTGAGCGCCCTAACCGCGATCACACGACACGTTTTTTCGGGATTTAGGGACTTAGGGCCGTCGGGTACACTCCATCGCCCGATTTAGGGAAACTAACAGCCTAACAGCGATTACACCACCCAATCCATCGGAACTTAGGGATTTAGGGCACGATGAATCGTGTCGTGTAATCGGCCCTTAATAGAGTAACTTAGCGAAAAGAAACACTGAACTAAAGACACATTTGAATGACCAGTGAATGAATGAAAAGTTCATTTTAGGAAATGAACTAGTTCATTTACTTCAATCGTTCGCGAACTACCCATGTCTACGCTGCACCACAACTCGTGGACGCGATTTGAAACGCTGTATTGATGAAAATCACTTAAAACCGATATCTGCAGGTGAGGCTACCTACTGGCCTAGTGACCCAAAGAAATTGCCAGATCTCCTAGACTTCTTCATAAATAAGGGCATAGATAGCTTGTACACCAACATCGAATCAAGTCTAGACGGTTCATCAGACCATACACCGGTGATCCTCACAATTAGCACTAGTGAGCTTACTCGGGAAATAACCGAGTCTCTAACGAATAGCCGAACTGACTGGGATGGCTTCAAGTCCTACCTCAATGAAAACTTTACTGCTGCTATACCACTGAAACACTATAACGATGTAGATAACGCCTGCAGATATTTCACTAATACTATTCAAGTTGCTGCCTGGATCAACACACCATCTCGGCCCAAAGGTTACACCAACCCTCCTCTTCCACCAGACATAAAGCAAAAAATACTAGAAAAGCGCCGACTTAGAAGAATATGGCATCAATCCCGACATCCTGTTGATAAACTTAATTACAACAAGGCAGCAAAAGTGTTAAAGACTCTAGTTCACGAGTCTAACAACTTAATGTTGACAACTAGCCTACAGATGATGTCTCCTACGGGTGCTGGCTCAAAGTCACTCTGGAAAGCTACTAAAAACTTAGATAAACCTCAACAGTCTTATCCTCCAATCAGATCACAAACATCCTGGGCAAGAACAGAACTGGAAAAGGCTGAAGTATTCGCAATGCATTTAAATTCCGTATTCAAACCAAACGAGAGCGCTGCTGATGAACATGAAATCGACACGTTATTGGAACAAGATCTGCAGATGTGTATGCCAATTATGCCAACAACACCTAAAGAAATAGCGAAGGAAATCAGACTACTAAACTCGAGAAAGGCTCCGGGATTCGATCTGGTCACTCCTTGCATACTGAAAAATCTCCCCAGAAAATGCATCTCATTTTTAGCAAGTCTGTTCAACGCAATCTTTCGAACATCGCACTTTCCTGACCTGTGGAAAATCTCTGAAGTTGTCATGATCCACAAATTGGGTAAACCTGAACATGAAGCCTCATCTTACCGACCTATAAGTTTAACGCCTGTACTTTCCAAACTATGGGAGAGAATATTCCTGAACCGACTGATACCGTACATAGACAACAATGATGTAGTTCCGTCCCACCAGTTTGGCTTTCGGAAATTGCACTCAACAATAGAACAGGTCCACCGTGTTTACCAAATAGCAAGACAGGCTTTAGAAACAAAAAAGTACTGCTCAGCGGCATTTCTTGATGTACAACAAGCTTTTGACCGAGTCTGGCACAAGGGATTGTTGGCCAAAGTAAAAGATAAACTTCCACATTCTATGTTCGCACTCATCCAGTCGTATCTATCAGACCGCTACTTCCGAGTAAAACAAGGAGAAGCAAGATCAAGATTGTTTAAAGTTGAAGCTGGTGTACCACAGGGATCTGTTCTTGGCCCAGTGTTGTACAACATATATACATCAGACCTGCCCACATTAAATGGCGTAACAGTAGCAACATATGCCGACGATATAGCCTATTTATCGGTTGATCATAACCCAGAAATGGCCAGCAGAAGACTCCAAATACAACTGGACAAAACCCACAAATGGTTCTCAAAGTGGCGAATTCGAGCCAGTGCATCCAAGTCCAATCATATCACCTTTACACTCAGGCACGGAGACACCCCTCCTGTTAGACTTGGTTCCAACACCCTACCACACACTGATTGTGTTAAATATCTTGGCTTCCACTTAGATAGGCGTCTAACATGGAAGCAACATATCAAAAATAAAAGGGACGAGATAAACCACAAGTTCCGCAACCTATATTGGCTCATGGGAAGAAATTCTGTGCTCTCTGTAGACAACAAACTCCTTATCTACAACTCTGTCCTCAAGCCCATATGGACCTATGGGATCCAATTGTGGGGCGTTGCCAGTAAAACCAACATACTTTGCCTGCAAAGAGTCCAAAATGGTATCCTAAGATCAATAGCAAATGCACCTTGGTTTGCTCGGAATGACGAAATCCATGACTATCTGCAAATACCATCAGTTACCTCTGAAATCGAGCGATACAAAAAACAACACAAGGCACGCCTAACCTTGCATCCAAATGCACTAGTCACTGACTTGTTAAACCCGACAGCGGTGGTAAAAAGATTGAAAAGAAACCACCTTCTATGAGTGGGAGGCGCAGCACTGGCTGATCCACCAAAACGCCATTTGTCAAAGAACGAATTCGCTTATGGTCTCACGACCGATTGCAAATAATAAATGGAAAAAAAAAAAAAAAAATATAATTAGTTGTTACCTGATACATTAGGCACAGATATGGTGTGTCCTCTCCGGACGGGTGGCGCCCTCTGTGCCTGCTTCTTGGGCGGTAAGGTTGACTGTTCTGAACCCATTGTGATGCTAGACAATGAGAGAATAATTGGTCAATGATTCCATAGGTTTGATGAGACACTCATTATAAAAGAAATGACTAAATAATTTCAGGATGTTTTTTGGTGCGTGGCATCTCGCAGGGCAACATATGGGAGGTTGTGAGCTGCTTAACCGGACTTTTCTGTGGATGCCTTAAATAAATCTAGTCTCCAGCCAGGCATAATTTCAGCATAGCATAGCTAACAAAATCCTACTAATATTATAAACATGAAAGTTTGTGATGATGGATTGTTACTCTTTCTTGCAAAAACTACTGAACGAATTTTGATGGGTATACACAATATTGTAGTTTATAACCTGGATTAACAGAAAGGATATTTTTTATCACAATTTAATGTTCCCATGGGATATGTTTGGAGTCGTAGCGGGTGAAGCCGCTGGCAACAGCTAGTAAATAACAAGTTTATTGATCTGTAAAACTGTTCAAAATTATTTGTCCAGTAGTGGGACAACGCAGGCTATTTAACTTCTGCATCATTAATTTCTGCAAAAGAAATTTAAGGAAACCTACAGCTGGACTTTATTGAATTATTTTGTCTATTCCAGAAATTTTTGATTCTGCCTTGAGCAATAGACTCAAGGAATACTCACCTGATCAATAATAAATAAGTAGACCCTGAAGTGCGACAGAATAAAACAGGCCAGTTTTTTAGAGTAGGTAGTTTTTATTTGCTAAAAAAAAATAACAAGAGGACACTTTTACTTACGTATTTACGCGTGCACTGGTACTATACCTTACACTCGACCCATTTACGTATTTTCACAACGAGTTAAAAAAAATTGTTAATATTTATATGAGATTTACCTATTTAGAAAAAAAAATAATCATCACAAATCACAATCAGAAAACCTGATCAATGTTCAATTTTTTCAATCACTTTGACAGGTCAGTCAAATGTCAATGACAGATGATTTCTTTTTTTTTTTTTTTGAAGTGTTGAGTCTTCACATTAGGTTAGTCGATTGGTTACGTTAACAACTCGTCTCATTTGCTATTTCCGTTAAAAACATTCCTTCGTGTGGTGTGAATCCTCACTCCTTACTTACATGGGATCCTTCATTAAATCAAACACTTCTTGATTATTATTTGTTCATATTTACTTTCGCTCACGTATACATAATAATTCTTTACAAAAGATAAAACTCATTTATAAAAACCTAACCAAATTTCACACAACCATTTCGTACAATTACTTTTCTTCGATCCCCACAAGAATATTTTTTTACAGTGACAGAAAACTTCTCTTTTTCAAATTCAAATCAACGGGACACATCAAAATAAGAAACCATAGATTATGCTGCCAGTAATAAACTTATAAAATTCCTTGAAACCTAAACCTTCAACATCCCCTCTGAATTTTATATTTAAAACAATTAGGACAACATACAGAAAACAAACTTATAACTAACTCCCATCAACTCATTTAAAAACCCAACTTAATTAAACCTACCCAACTTAATTAAAAACTACAAACAAACTTTTGAATTAATTAATCTAAAAACCTTACATCACTAACTTACAACAAAATTTCAAATTAACTCCCAAACAACCTTATCTCCTAATAAATCTTCAAACACAACACATAACTCTTCACATTAAAGAATGTCCTTTACTTATCACTCACTAAGCATTGTCTTAATCTCAAGAACTTTGTTCTGTCCAGTGGTTTAGTTAAAATATCAGCCAAATTATTTTTAGTAGAACAGTAATTAATTTCTAACAAATTTTTATCTATCTTCTCCTTAATAAAATGATATTTAACATCAATATGTTTGCTCCTTCTATTTAAAATTCCATTCTTAATCAATACTATAGCAGATTGATTATCAACAAACAACTGTGTTTTCGGCAATTTATTCGTCAATTCGTAGATCAGAGTCTGAATGTGCAGCAGGTCTTTTATACATTCGGCTGCAGAAATGTATTCAGCCTCAGTACTCGAAAGAGCAGTGACTGACTGCTTGCGTGAGCACCAATGTATAGGGCCACCACCATAAAATATAACAAAGCCAGTCGTACTTTTCCTAGTGTCTGGATCACCTGCGAAGTCTGCATCACAGTATGCTTTTAGACTCATATCGTTCCCACGAACATACTGTATACCACTACTAATTGAGTTTTTAATGTACCTAAAAATATTCTTAATGTTACTAAAATCATTTAAATTCGGATTTTCTTGATGTCTACTGCAATAACCTACATGAAACGATAAATCCAATCTTGTTTTATTAACTAAATATAATAAAGAACCAATTAATTGTCGATATTTATGTACATCATCAACTCCACCTTTCCCCTCTTGATGTACATCAACTAAAATATCAGGATGACAACTGTCCTTTAAGTTTTCAAATTTAAACTTTTCTAAAATTTGTTTAATATAACTTTCTTGATAAATCTTAATATAGTTTCGTTCTACTTTAACATCAAACCCTATAAACTTTTCAGTTTTATCAAATTTACGCATGTCAAATTCAGTTTCTAATTTATTAATAATTTTATTTAACTCAATTTCGTTTTCACCAATTAAAATTCCATCATCAACATAAATAGCCAAATAAATTCCTTTATCTTTATTTACAAACACACATGGATCAGATTTCAATTGAAACAAACCTAATTTCTTCAAAAACTCCGTCAATCTTTTATTCCACATAAGTGGTGCTTGTTTTAAACCGTAAAGACTTTTCTTTAATTTACAAACTTTATTTTCTTTATCTTTAATATCATATCCTAAAGGTATTTCCATAAAAATTTCTTCATCTAACTCTCCATATAAAAATGCTGTCTTCACATCAAATTGCTTTATTTTCAAACCTTTTTGTGCTGCAATAGCCAACAGCAATCTAACACTAGTAGTATTAACCACTGGACTATATGTCTCTTTATAATCAACATTATGCTTTTGAAGAAAACCTCTTGCCACTAATCTCGCCTTATATCTTCCACCAGGCTTTATTGTAAATATCCATTTATTTGAGATTATCTTTCTATTCTTTGCTTCACTCCTGTTTACAATTTCCCAAGTCTTGTTTTTCTCCAATGAATCTTTCTCCTCCTTCATTGCTTTACACCATAAATCTTTATCAAAACTATTAAAAACATCTGTATACGTTAAAAATGAAGTCTCTAAATCATAATCTTTTAGCCATGCTGGCAATCTTCTCTCTCTATTTGGTAAAATTCTCCGTTCAACATTAACTGCTTCAACTGCATCTTCAAACTCATCACTAGTCTCAACTCCTGTGTCATTTCTACCTTCCCCTCTCAAAATATTATTATCTTCAACATCAACTCCAACTCCAGTGTCTTCAACACTAACTCCAACATCTTCAACACTATCTTCAAAATTATCTCCAACTTCACCTCTAACTTCAACTTCAACATTATCAAAACTATCTTCAAACACCTCATTATCTTCAATATCTCCTTCATCACCAACAGCTCCAACACCACTTTCACTACGAAAGACATCACCAACAACTACGTCATCATTAACTTCATTATTAATATCACCACAAATATCACCATTACCTTCACTACTAAAACCATTATCACCAATATCAACACTCACCTCTTTAAATAAATTGTCTAACTCACACTGTTTCACTCTACGATTACAAGATTTTAGATAATCCGCAACATCACTCTTATTATTATTAAACACTACATCTCTCGAATAAACAATTCTAAAATCAGAAGGATCCCATATCTTATAACCATTATTTGTAAATCCTACTAAAAGTCCTTTGCTACTCCTGGAGTCAAGTTTCTTTAATTGATAATTATTTTTATAATATGCTAAAGATCCAAAAATGTTTAAATGTTTTAAATTCGGTATTCTATTAAACCACATTTCCGCTGGTGTTTTATTATTTATTGTGTTTGCACTCCTGTTAATTAAATATGCAGAGGTTAAAACAGCTTCACCCCATAAAACGCGTGGTAGCTGCATATCAAACAGTAACGCTCTAGTTCTTTCCATTAATGACCTGTTTAACCGTTCAGCTTTACCATTTAACTGTGGAGTGTAAGGAATTGTATAGTCAATATTAATTCCTTTACTATTGCAATACATTTTCAATTGTTTACTATTGTATTCACCACCATTATCGCATCTAAATGTTTTAACTTTTGTTTGAAAATGATTTTCTGCCAAATTAATGTAATTTATTATTTTTGAAAAAGCTTCGCTTTTGTTCTTTATTAAAAATACTTTAATAAAATGTGTATAGTCATCCAAAAAGGTTATAAAATATTTGTAACCATCCCATGTTTCAGTTTCGATAGGACCACAAATATCACTATGTATAATTTCTAAAGGTTTACTAGCTTTTTGTCTAATTGTTTTAAAAGGTTTTCTACATAATTTTGCTTTAGTGCAGACTTCGCAGATGTCCGCTTCCTTCACTAGGCCTCTTTCTATTCCACGAACAAGATCCATAGTTTTGGTTATAGGTACATGACCTAATGCCCGGTGCCAAAAGTTCGAATCTAAGTAAAAAGATTTTACTGACCTTGAAAGCACGACTGGCTCTGGGTTAATATTAATGTAAAACAACCTGTCTTGTTTCAGCTCACCAATAACCGCACAGTCATCGTCCGATCTACGAATGTCGCATGTCTTTCTGAAAAATTTTAAAGAATAATTATCATCTGTTAGTCTAGACACAGATATTAGGTTTTTCTTGAGTTCTGGAATAAAAAGAACATCTCTCAATGTAATATTCTTGGTATAGATGTTGCCCATGGTGTTTACATGATGAATGTTGCCATCAGCTGTCATAATCTTAAAGTTTATCCTCCTTTTATCCATAAGATAATTCTCAGAAGTAACAATGTGACTGCTGGTTCCTGAGTCAATGATAAATTCAATAGTTGTTCCTTCAGTTTCTATTTCTTTACTTGTAAAACAGTTACTTACGTTTTTGTTGTTGTTTAAACAGAACTTTGTGTAGTGAGTATTATTATTACAGTTCTGGCAGTTAAACTTGGCATTACATACGGTATATCGGTGTCCATTTTTCATGCATTTGAAGCATTGTATATTATTTATGGTATTACCGTCACCACTCGATGTTGAAGTCCTGCAGAATTGTGCTATATGTCCTTTTTTCCCACATTTGTAACATGTCTTTATATAGAAACTTGTTGTCGCTTCTTGGCTGTTTTTATCATTCTCATCCAATGTCCTTGTTACTGTTACAGGTTCCTCCTCAAGATTGTTAGTCCTCATCCTTAGTTCAAGACTAATCCGTGATATTAAATTTATTAATGTTTTATCACTTATTGATGTTGCCTCCCATGCTGTTCTAAAGTGATATAATTTCTCCGGCAGATTTGTTAATATTTTTGTTATTATCTGTTTGTCATCAATATTAAATCCTAAGCCTCTTAATCTGGTAGCTTTATTTTCAATCTCTGTAATGTCTAATAAAATGTCTTCGTTTTTGAATTTATAATTGTAAAAATCTTCTAAATGTTGTGTAATTTGGGTATCTTTATGTCCAAGGAAAATATTATCGAATTTGGCTAAAATTTCTTTTGTTGTTTCGCAGTTTATTGCGTAAACCATGTATTTTTCGCTGATCGAGCATAAAATTAATAATTTTCCTTTTGCATCTTTCTTTTCAAAATCCTTTTTAAGGTTTTCACCTTCATCCAAAATAGAGTTGATTTCTTTTGCTTTAAATATGAGCATAAGTTTAGTCTTCCAAACAGAATATTCAGACTCGCTGGTCAATTTTGATAATTTTACAAATTCTTCCGCCATTTTGAGATTCGGACTTTTAGTAATTCATTTTTTTTTTTTTTTTACTCACTCATCATATCGTAGCGCGTTATCTAAGTAGTAACATGAGGGCCCATGACCCGTTAAAAACATTCCTTCGTGTGGTGTGAATCCTCACTCCTTACTTACATGGGATCCTTCATTAAATCAAACACTTCTTGATTATTATTTGTTCATATTTACTTTCGCTCACGTATACATAATAATTCTTTACAAAAGATAAAACTCATTTATAAAAACCTAACCAAATTTCACACAACCATTTCGTACAATTACTTTTCTTCGATCCCCACAAGAATATTTTTTTACAGTGACAGAAAACTTCTCTTTTTCAAATTCAAATCAACGGAACACATCAAAATAAGAAACCATAGATTATGCTGCCAGTAATAAACTTATAAAATTCCTTGAAACCTAAACCTTCAACAATTTCGTCTCTATCCCTATTCCGTCACATTCACTAATACGTCACCTTGTGCATCTGGTCATTTTCATTAACTCGTCTCATGCTCTATTTCGTCTCTTTCCCAATTCGTCCGACGCATATGTACAGACATGCACATCAATATACTTATCTCAATCTGTTTTTCGTAGTTTTTCATCTTTATTACAAACTGGCTTCTGCCCGCAGCTTCGCCGCGGTTTAGCCAGTTTACTTTTGATTTATTGTACTAGTCACTAGTTTTTTTTTAGCGTAGTAAAATCATCATCAAATGAGTCCTCCCATCCCGGGCAGGGCGGGAGGGACTGTCAGACTTGTACTGACTAAAAGCCACGGTGTCCTTCAATAGCCCTTTATGTTCCGGGGTCACGATAATGAGATAAGTCCCGCGACCCCGGCTGGCGTCGGCTCTCTAGAGGGGGGGCCCGTCATCATGCTGATGCTCCACCGTGTTCTCTGGGCGATCCTCGCAGTGATGACACCCAGGCGTTTCTTCCTTCCCCATACGACACAGGAACCTCCCGAAACATCCGTGCCCGGTGAGGACCTGCGTCAGACGGAAGTTGAGGACGCCGTGTCGCCTCTCCAGCCACTCCTCAAAGAGGGGTGTTACCGCCGCGATTGCGGCGTGCCCGATCATTTTTATACCTACAGTCTGTTCTTCCCGATATCTTTGACGTTGACTGTACGTCGTCATAAGCGTCGGACGAGTTGGGAAAGAGACGAAATAGAGCACGAGACGAGTTAATAAAAATGACCAGATGCACAAGGTGACGTATTAGTGAATGAGACGTAATAGGGAAAGAGACGAAATAGCTAATGAGACGAGTTGTGAGCGTAACCAGTCGATTATACAATGATCTATCGCGAACCTTTTAACCTCTTTAAAAGCAATAATACTATTAAAACCATGGACCTAAAAAAAAAGGCGGACGGAACTTAACTAAGAAACGATTGAAGCACCACAATGGCGGCGGCGTAAATATGTTTGTGTGAGTGTGTATAGGGATGCCAGATGAAGGTTAAAATTACCCATTTTTAAACAATATTTAATTAAGATCTCCCTTGAACTTAAGTTTAATTACAATTTTTTTGTGACGGATACCTATCCTACTACTATTATAAAGGCGAAAGTTTGTCAGTATGGATGTATGGATGTTTGTTACTCTTTCACGCAAAAACCACTGAACGGATTTGGTTAAAATTTGGTACACAGATAGTTTATAACCTGGATTAACACATAGGATAGTTTTTATCCCGATTTTATGTTCCCGTGGGATAATTTTTGAGTTGCAGCGGGTGAAGCCGCTGGCAACAGCTAGTTTTTAAAATAAAGGTAAAATCATTTAAGCACATTGGATATTAAAATATTTACAACTCGTTTAATGTTAATAAAGTTTTACAATCCCTTTTGGTGATTTAAATTTTTGTAGACTTGTCTTTTGCTATCGACACATCTAGAAATCCCTTCTAATTTACTGAAGTGGTGAAAACGAATGTTTAAGTATTTTTCGGCTATAAATATTTAATTAAAGCTATTTTATGTTCCATTCCTACACGTCTACATTCCTATTCCATGTCTACACTCCCTTATTATTTTTATACAATCATTTTTCCATGCATCATTTGCCGTGGGGAAATCTGTAAAAATATAGAAGAATACAATAACGATAAATAGTAACATAAAATATAAATCTCCCAATTTTAAAATAATTTGAACCTTGAATAGTTGCAACACTGATTGATTTCGAGATGTTTATTAAATTTATTGACGTAAAATCGAGAAATAAGCTTCAAATTTACATGCTTAATTATGAAAAGTGATCCCCTGGCTTTTTTAATTGAACTACTATGGTTTAGACAACTTTTTGCAAGACATGACGGCATACTTTGGTTTTTATTAGACAAAATAACACCGTATAAAACCGCGAGTGTCGTTCGAAGCGTTTAATGGCCGACGGCTGACTTACTATGGTGTGAATGTGTGCGTGCTGGCTTGTCCACATTAGCGCACTGACTTACTATGGGTGATTCAATTGTTTCTTAGTGAAGTTCCGTCCGCCTTTATTTTTAGGTCCATGATTAAAACTACAAAATTAATAATTTGATGTTACTTCTTATTCTTTAGTCGATTAATGTTCTTTGATTATTGCAGCGTAGCTGCAACTCTAAAATTGTCAATCTGACAGTGACACTGACAAATAGTGACACGTCCACTGCATGTTGACATTTTAGCAGTGCAAAAGAAATTCTGAACTTGAATTGAAATTCCTAGCAAGAAATTCTTGTGTGCGGAATTTCGAAACTTTCTCTAAAGAATTGCTTAAAAATAATCAATTAAAACAGCAAAAATGGTAGATGAAGGTACTAAAAAAACGTTAAGCAGTATTCCATTGCTTCAAACTAAGGCAGGACCCAGAGATAAAGAGTTATGGCCTATAAGGCTGAAAGAGGAATATCAGGCACTGATCAAGGTAAGAAAAGTTTATCATTACGAACATGATGAACGCTCCAAAAGTACACTGTTGAATTTTCAACTTTAAGTCCAGTTCTGTGGGTTGAAATTTCAACATTGCATGATTGCAAAAATATTTATGCATTCATATAAGTGTTGCTTAGTGCTTATGAATACAGGTATTAGAAAATTAGAATCGTAGGCCAGAAGTTGTGTTCTGACCTACTGAACATTAGGTAACTGACATAAATCTTCATTGTTATACAACTGTAAATGTAACAATCCATGTTGCTTCTATAATTTGCTGCGAATGTAGAAAAACTTGGTGTTGTGGTTTTTGTGAATTTTTTCCATCTCTCCCTTTCCTAACTCTGCAAGTACATTTGCTAAGGGTACACTGTTGCCCTTCCACTCTTCCTTGTATCACCAAACATTCAAATGAGCTTTCGTTGCGGTTGATATTATTATGTCCAAACATCTTAAGGATTTGCACTTGGACAATCAATTAAAGTTTTTTGTTTGATACATAGGTCTTTCAGGATGAAAACGTTAGTGGAGTGAGCAGTTGATTTTATCCTCAACATACGTCTCCAACAAAAATGAATACCATACATACTACCAATATTTATTTTTATACTCATTTTTAGAAATGTTTGTTTTTAAATATTTTTAAAGTACTTACATCTTTTTTGTGCTAAAAGAGCATTTTTGATTTTTTTATATCTTTTTTATTTAGTAACTTTTCTAAAACTAAAAATTTACATAATCATATTATGAACTAAATATTTACAACAAAATACTAAATTAAAATTGAAACTAAATATATTATTTAAAAAAAAGAAAACACAAAAAGGCAGAGACACTTAGGCGTCAAAGTACTTCTCCACATCGCTGTCATCAGGAAACATGCCCAGAAGACTGGCAGCATTAACTGGTACTTAACAAGATTAACCTTTGATACAAGCCGATTATCGTCAAATGCATGATCAAATCCATCTTCTCATGTCAGCTTTTGAATAAAAAAAGCAACTACATCAAGATCAAACAATGTGTTTAGTAGTTATATTACCAAACACATATATGTATTGTTTAAAGCTTCTGACTTATCAATACACATCATCATCAGCCGGAAGACGTCCATTGCTGAACATAGGCCTCCTTTCACGTAACATTACACAACACATTTTATTGTATTTCCAGTATGTTCAAAACAATAAGGCAGCTGACAATGATTGGTTCCGACTGGAGTCAGACAAGACTGGTACGAAGTGGTTCGGCAAGTGCTGGTACGTGCACAACCTACTCAAGTACGAGTTCGATCTGGAGTTTGATGTGAGTAAACTTGTTTCTACTGTCTTCATCAAAATTAAAATCATATAATATATTATGAATTGAATTAAGTTTGTAATCAACACTTAAAATACCGTTACGCGAGGACTTTGTCCTGTATCTTGAATGCATTTTTTTTATCGTGGTGAAATCATCAAATGAGTCCTCCCACCCAGGCCAGAGCGGGAGGGACTGTCAGACTTGTACTGATTAAAATCCACGGTGTCCTTCAATAGCCCTTTACGTTTCGGGGTCACGGTAATTCATTAGTCTCGCGACCAATATCTTTTATAAAAACCAGTCCAGTGGAGAGTGGATTTACGATTCGCAGGTTGTGGATTCGAACCCAGCCAGGTGCATTACTTTGTGTAGTTTATTTCATCACCACTGCTCTCAAAATCTTGAAGGAAAATATCGTGAGGAAACCGGCATATCTTCGAACCATCAAATTCGGAGACATGTAACATCCACCAATCCGCACTGGGCCCGCGTGGTGGATCATGGCCCACAGAGGAGGCCTGTGTCCCAGCAGTGGGAACATTATACACAGTTGATAAAAAATGCTATGCAATAGCTTTACCGTGGCAGTCCCCGAGTGCCAAACGTATTTTTTATATTTATGTGGGCCTTCCTTTTCAGATTCCCATAACCTACCCAACAACAGCTCCAGAGTTAGCCCTGCCCGGTCTGGACGGGAAGACAGCCAAGATGTACCGCGGAGGAAAAATCTGCTTGACGGACCACTTCAAGCCGCTATGGGCCAGGAACATACCCCGGTTTGGGATAGCTCATGCTATGGCACTAGGGGTGAGTTCTGACACTTTGTTTATTCTTTTAAAAGTAGTATTACTAGTAGGGACTTTACCCATGGCGCGACGAACTTGCAATTGGACCGATTCCAACTACAAGTGAAAATCAACCTTACCACTACGACATATGACATACAACACGTTGTCTACGGGTAAATGAAAAACAAAACACGATCGCCACGACGACGTCAAGTCAATCGAATTGCATCATTATTTCTTAGTATCAAGGTTGATTTTCACTTACGATAATTATGTGCCCCAAATCCCAAGATTACTTTTAAAGAGCAGAAAAATGGCATGTTTATTAACTTTGTTTTATTTTTCTAATCTTTCTTTGAGGTTTTTATTATTATTTATTTGTAATACTGTTGACCACACGGGATGTCAATTGGAAATTCCGGGAAGATCCATTTTAATATCAACATTTCGATGCAAGTATCAAAATAACTCTACCTAATTCCGAACTATGGTTATAACACAACATAATATCATGCTTGATGCTTCATCATCATCATCATCATCAGCCTATAATTTTCCCACTGCTGGGACACAGGCCTCCTCTCTTGTGAGAGGGAGTGGGCCATAATCCACCACGCCGGCCCAGTGCGGGTTGGTAGATGTCACATGTCTTCGAATTTTTGGTTCTAGGACATGCCGGTTTCCTCACGATGTTTTCCTTCACCGTTTTGAGAGCAGTGGTGATGAAATAAATTACACAAAGTAATGCGCCGTGCGGGGTTTGAACCCGACCTACAACTCGTAAGTCGGGACCGATACCACAGGGCCTGGTCTTCTTGATGCTTGCATCCCATAAAAAAAGCAAAGAAAAATACTTTTGAATAAAAAAATTAACCAACTTCATTTTTTCCTCAGCTTGGACCATGGTTAGCAGTAGAAATTCCAGAGCTGATAGAAAAAGGAGTGATATCCTACCAAGAGAAGACAGAAGACGCCAAATGACACAAGTTAACTAAATAAATTGTACAGGTAGCCTACCACGACGTCTTGAAGCCACAGTTGTTCGAGTGAGTGAAAGAGATGGCGCTAGACTTGTATAGCTTTGTCTCTTTCCCTCACTGGAACTACTGTGATTTACGACGTCATGGTAAGCAATCAGGCGCCAGCAGGTCAACCTATCGCAATCTGTCAAATTTTACCAATCGAATATCAACCTTCCACTGTTGTGATAAGGTTGAAAATCTATTAAGAGCGCTTATTCTGAAAGTTGGCAACGTCGCCAATGGCTGTCAAATATTTACAAGTTTTAATTAATTTTACAAATTTGCTGTATGAATATAAGAAATATGGCTCTGTAGTGCGCTAAAAAATTGATTAGGGAATGCAATAATTAATATCGTTACACCGAATATATAGTTTTAGACGTAAAAAAAGCATTTGGATACTTTCCAAATGCCTTTTATACACCTGAAACGGTTACAACATCCAATTCAGTGTTTTAATTGCATTCCTATATCAATTTTCTAGTGCACTACAGAGCCATATTTCCTATTTCCATACAGTAACATTGCCAAATTAAATAAAAATTGTAATTATTTGACAGCTATTAGCGACGTTGCCAACTTTCTGGTTATGCGCCCTTAAAAGAAATTTGACAGATTGTGGTAGGTTGGTATGCTGGATTCTACACATAAAATATCTATTATTTTCCAAATATATAAAATATATTTTTTCAGTATTTTGACTTTTTTAATACCTACCTCGTTTTCATTCATCATTGCAAGTGTCAAGGTTTGTGTTTTTTATATGCAAATGTACTATCATGGACAATAGGGTAGTTTACTGCATAAATACATTAAGAATCTGTTTGTACGTCAGAAAGAGCATTGAAGAATAATGAGCATGTATTTTTTGTTGTTCTGAATCAATGAATATTGACAAAAACTTCGACATTCGGGAGTATGGTTTTATAACGTAATAAGGCCTGTAAAATTGTACGAACAGAGTGATGTTTTGTGATTTTTGGTAGCGTTATAATATCTTCGTTAATTTTGGTTTAAGTAACAAAGAAAAAAAACGAGTCAAAATTTTTTTGATAATATAAAATATTTCTTTCGGACTAATTTTTTTTTTTTTTTAGTAGAATAGCTCGCCGAGCCTAGAGAGCTATTCGATTTCTATAATAAATTCTTTAACGGATTTTCAACTTTATGCATAGAGGGCATAAGCTGAAAATTTATAACATGCTCGATTGCTCGTAGACCAACCGTTTTCGACTTTTTTTTTAGCGTGGTAAAATTATCAAATGAGTCTTCCCACCCAAGTCAGGGCGGGAGGGACTGTCAGACTTGTACTGACTAAAATCCACGGTGTCCTTCAATAGCCCTTTATGTTCCGGGGTCACGGTAATGATATAAGTCCCGCGACCCCGGCAGGCTTTGGCCCTCTAGAGGGGGGCACCGTCATCATGCTGACACACTTGAGGCGCGCGTGGAACACAACGCGCCGTCGACCCGGGCATGGTCCATGGTCGGACAGCGAGTCTGCGCCTACGGTGGCCGGAGAGGGAGATTGTCTGCTGACGTCTGTCGCCGTGGGCGTCTACCACTGCGGCAGGGTTGGAGGGAGGACGCTCCTCTCCCTCACGCGGCCCGCCTCCCCCTTCGCTAGCATGACTGCATCATGACTGCTTTACAGGAGGAGGCGACCGCTTCCCACTCCGTCTCGCCCCGCAGCATATGGCCTCGACCAATGCCGGGCGCGAGAGGTCTCCGCCTATCGCCGTCGTGAGTTCACGGCGGGTGCTCTGCCCAAACGGGGCAGTCCTGCACCGTAAGCTCCACTGTGTCCTCCGGGCGAACCGTTTTCGACTTTTGGGCTAAGCGATGAACGGAGTGGCGGACGGCGCTAATAATTATTTAATGACTCTGTAATTTCGCGAATTCGCCACTGGCGGCGTTTCGTGGCGTGCTTCAAACATGTATAATTTCTAAACATTTGGTCTTACCGCGCTAAGGCACCGCTCACAGCGGCAAGGAAGAACAGGCCGTTAGAGGCAAAATGAAACGACAAAATCCAACTTATAAACATATAATTACTAGAAAAACCAACTTTCAAGCAAACACAAAAAAGCCAATTTTACAAAAAACATACAACAACATTAAATAAAACAATACAGCCAAAACATAAGTTGCTATTTGGAAATAAAACTGTTTTTTCATCCCCCATTCCGTATTTTTCAATCCATCTTTTAGGATATATTTTCTTAGTCCAACACACCACAGAACAATCTGCTCAGTCCAGTCAACATCTGCGATATTGTTATGAAAGATGATTTTGTCGCTGGGTGACAAGCTTTTGTACAATTCCACAGTGTTGCTATCATCAAAAATCCAATTGTTGTTCGTGTAGAACGAAACTGTGGTCGCCATTTTGGTTATAGTGGCGTAGGTTTTCTTCAAACTGTAAATAATAAAAAAATAAATTGATTATTTTTTTTAGATTGATTTTCTTTTGAATCTAGTCTAGGTGACGCAAGACGATCTGGCCACCATAGGCGCGGGCATGCGGACGGCAAGGAATGGGTGACTCGCTGTCCGATTATGGACCATGCCCGGGTTGACGTGACCTACGCGCGCCTCAAAGAGCTATAAGCAAAATGACGGGGCCGGGGTCGCGGGACTAACGAGTAACCGTGACCCTGAAATGTAAAGGGCTATTGAAGGACACCGTGGATTTTAGTCGGTACAAGGCTGACAGTCCAGCCCTGCCTTGGGTGAGAGGACTCATTTGATGATTTATACCAAAATAAAAACACAAAAATTCAGGTGGCCTATTAAAGTGAGAGTAATACCAGTGTGCTGGCTGTGGGAAAGAGACAAAGCTATACAAGTCGTCTAGCGCCATCTCGTTCCCTGAGCGGAACTACTCTCCCTTTATGACAACCTGGCCCTGTAGTCATGTAACAAACGATAAACGCAAACGCTGAGTAGGCTCTAAAACATTTTCATCTTTATATGCTTGGGTATAAAGTTGAAGATCTAGTGAAGATTGCATATCGTTTACGTTCTTTCCAGTCGCTAACGCTTAGTAATCTTTAATAGATTTTCAACTTTAGGCTCTGGGCTATAAAGTTGAAAATCTATTAAAGCCTACTCAGCGTTTGCGTTTATCGTTTGTTACATGGCTACAGGGCCCTGGTCTCATACCGTGGTGGTTTGTTGAGCATCACGCAGGCTCCATCAGCGAGGTTGGCAGGTATGGTGTGCAGCAGGAAGCTGGTGATGAGGTGCAGCCAGCGGTACGGCCACTGCACCACGAAGCAGTACCAGATCGCCTGCGGAGAGATGATCGTGCGCCGAGCTACGTTGTTCAAAATGTAGGATAGGCCTCCTGGAAAGGAAAAGTTGAAGGTAATTCTCAATTAATTAACCTACCAGGAACGCAGCCATGCGAGAGGAATGGTGGAGCATTTTGAAGTGAGCGAACACCCCTGGTTATACAGTAGTTACGCTGAGGGAAAGAGACAGAGCTATGCAAGTCGTCTAGCGCCATCTCGTTTCCTCAGCGGAACTACTCTCGCTTTAAAACTTCGTGGTAGGCCCTCAGGGTGAATTTATATTTATAGGAAAGTGTCTACTACCTTTTTTAGGGTCACACTATTCATTTTTTTTTTCCATCACTTCTGTATTCGTTGCACTGCAAGGAATTAATGCGAATGCTCGCGCGCAACAGACGAGCGCAGGAAGCGGGCGCGACGGGCGGGATATTGCCAGAGCGGCCGCTCGCGACTGCTCGAGCATTCTCGGGACTTTCCGTGACTTCTCGCGCAGTCGCACAGCTCCGTTTATGGAATTCGCGGGCCTTGTTCTAGTTTCTCATGCGATAATAAGTATTATATTATTGAAAATAAAGTTAAAAATTCATAATTATGACACTGAAACTGCGCTCCGCTTCGCTGCCCTTCGCGGCAGTCTTACAAACGGGCGCAACCAGTTGCCATTAAAATAATGGTAGGAAATTGTTTTTTTTTTTACATTTTTTCGCCTGGCATCAAACTGAGCTTGATCATTAATTTTCCCTCTCTTTAAATTTTCAATTTTAAAGGTATGAAGGTTTCGAAATGCCTGAAATACTTTTTTTCGGACCAAAAAATCGCATCTTTATATAGGTAAGTCTAGCTTCGTTCAAAACCTCTTTTGTTCAGCCAGGTCAGGACTGTGTTTAAAGAAAATTGAAGAAGTATCGAGCAAGTTTTCAGCGTGTCTCAAATACTTTTCCAGAATTTCAAACAGCTCTTATGCACTGCGCTGATCAACTTATTTTCCCATTTCAAAGCTTGCTTTAGCGACTTCGACATTTAGTTCATTCATACCCCAAGTGATATGATTCCTCTTGCTGCTGCTAATATTGTAGATCTTGATGTCTCTCTCAGCACAAGAAGCAGCTGCGATGGCGGTGTTGTTCACGTAGTCCACCGGGATGAAGTCTATGCGGATGCGCTGGACGGAGTGTAGCGCGTGGATCACGCCTAGCATGCAGCCTAGCGTTATCTGAAACAGGATGGATTACGGTTATTAGGGCGGTTCCGCACTATGTCCGATCCGAATCCGATCCGAACCCGTGAAAAAATTGGTCTAGAAACCACGGACCGAATTCGGATATTGCTTACGCACTACTCCCATCTCTGATACAAATCCAAGCAATTTAAGAGCCATCTTTTGGAATAAAATTGACGCTTCACGTCACCCAGCCGCATACCCCGCACGCCCCGCTGCCTCTGCTCGTCCACAGCTCGGATTCAACTCGGACGCAGTGCGCGAGCGTTCATACAAATAATAAATACTATGGCTACTTCGGTCCGTCAAAAATCTTATCCGAAATGGAGATTCTATAATAACGGAAAGAAATCGGATGACTGAGATCGGATCTATAGTGCGTAAATTACCATAGAAATAGTTCTACGGTTACGATGGACCGTATTTCCACGGGTTCGGATCGGATTCGGATCGGACATAGTGCGAAACCGCTCTCATTCTTACTATAGAGTATTTGTCTGAAAAAACTAAGTAATTAGTAGGTACGTCAGTTAGTTTATCAAACAATATTAGACCCGTATTTTTTCTTTTGTTACGTAAACCAAAATTTACGAAGATATGACACTTAAAATTGCCAATATGTCACAATCAAGTGCAGATTTCACTTGCTTCTGACGTCACGAGCCCTCACTTCCAAATTTTGATGCGTTAACGTTATTAATTTCAAAAGAAGAAATACGTGTCCCATTATAAAACCTTAGGAATTTTTGTATCCCATATCACCAATGCGAAAAAATTCGTTTTCTCCGTATGTTGATGACCGTCGATTTCTGATTAAATAAAAAACCGGCCAAGTGCGTGTCGGGCCACGCACAGTGTAGGGTTCCGTAGTTGCCTATCTAAATACTTATGCGAACTAATTAAACTGATTCGCTGAATTTAATTTTAAAAAGAAGATTTTTCAAAATCGGTCCAGGCGTCTTTGAGAAATCGGGGAAAATACATAAAAAAAAGATTACGACGAATTGAGAACCTCCTCCTTTTTTCGAAGTCAGTTATAAATAGTTGACAATAAAAACCTACCTATCCCCAAAACATACCCACCTATTATAACTGTAAAAATAAAGTTGACAAACTTACATTTGCAGTTGAAGAACAAGTTCTGTGATACATTTTGTTTAGGAAAATATGTTGTCTAAGTACGTTTTATAAGTTGGTCGACTATTACTCGTAAACTTGTACAGCCTACTTAGTCATGATAATTTTCCTTAAAACTTCGTTATATATACTATTATTGTGAATTTTTTCACACCCCCAAACATAACCGTTTAGCTGGTAGAGGGGGGGGACACTCGAGTCGAGCAAAAATTAGCACTTTAAAGCTTAATATTTCACAAAAGAATCTTTTTATCAAAAAATTGTTAATGGAAACTATCAATATTTTTTAAAGACCTATTTAATGATACCCCACACTTAGGGGTACGCGAAAAATAAAAAAAGCATCCCCACTTTACGTGTATTGGAGGAACCCTAAAAAAATATTTTACGAGATTTTCTTTTACCACTTTTTCGGCGCAACAAATCCGTATACTTACACCAAATTACAGCTTTCTAGTAGTAATGGGCGTCTCTGAGCTAAGCTGCGGACAGACGGACGGACGGACGGACGGACGGACGGACGGACATGGCGAAACTATAAGGGTTCCTTGTTGACTACGGAACCCTAAAAAGGCTTTAAATTTTTCATCCATTTTTTAAAAGGACTTCATCTTAAGATTAATTCGGTCCAAACTAGCTTTTGCCAGCGGCTTCTCCCGATCTCACGCTCCCACCAAAGCAGCTTTCAACTAGCGCATTTGGCACATTAATAACCTATATCAACATCAACACTTAGAATAATTATTCATTTCATCTCGGCATCACGTTTCCGTGGGACAATTATCTAACAAAACGCGAGCAACGCCACGGACATAAGCTAGTTTATAAATTGCTTACCCCGCTGGGTCCAAACACACTGCTCAAGTCGATCCAACCAGGGTAAGGTTCTCTTTGGGCACACACCACTGAAAAACATGAAGTTATTATTGTTATTAGTCGCGTTTATTCCACTTTGTTCATCTTCTTACTGAGGCCTTACCACAAGCTCTTAACGCGATCCAGTTTAGGCTGTGGGAAAGAAACAGAGCTATACAATTCGTCTAGCGGCATCTCATTCCCACAGCCTGAACTGGATCGCGTTAAGAGCTCGTGGTAAGGCCTCTGTTCTCCTAGTACTATTTAAAACAGTATTAAGTTGTCCGTTGCTTTTTACACGGGGGATAAAAGTCCACAAGATCGAAGAATAATTTATTGTTCCCCTGTGTTCATCTGGGTGAACCAATTCTAAGGTGAACAAAGGACACCGAATAAGTCCACATTTCCGACTTGAATTGAGGACACCAATGTGTTCACCCAGGTGAACAAAGTGGAATAAACCATTGGTCGGCACAGATAGCATTAAACAGCCCACAGGCATCCTAAATTGATGAGGACATTTGTGATGAGGAGGGATGACACCCATGACTGACGAAAAGAGCGATGAGCATGAATGTTGATGGATGGAGAGGAAGAGGAAGGCCAAAGAAAAGATGGATGGATTGTCTAATGAATGTTATGAAAGAAAAAAGTAGTAGGTAAATGATACTGTGACGTCTGATAGGGGAGAATGAAAGAAGAAAACATGTTGCGATGACAACTAGTAGAATGGAATAAGGGCAAGAAGAAGAAGGAGGCATCCTAAATTCCTAATGAAATTTTAAGTCATGGTGGATGTAAATAATAAGTGGAGAGAAAATTGAATACTTGAGTAGAGTTATTTCGAGAAGTCTTACCGGTAGTACTACCGGGATTTTCCCGAAATCAATTACTTCCTGTAAAGGCTAATCATACTATTATGACAATGAGGGTAGAACTGGATCACTTACCAACAGTTGGTCTAACAACGCATATGGGAAAGTCTCCAGCGCTGGATCGCACTAACTCCTCACTCAATGCCTTCGTGAAGGAGTAAGTGTTCGGCCAGTCTTCTATCAACCTAGAATCATTTTGCAATTTTAAATAATCGCCTAATTTTTCAATTACTTGGCAAAGGCGGTGGCATAAATGGTTCTGTTCCACATTTCTTTAGCTATATCTATTTAAGTTTGGGGTGAGTCTATGACAGGTCAACCAGGAATAAATCCAGATTCCAGGCTCTTACTGGCAATTTTTTGATGGAAAATTAAAAAAAAAACACTGCCCCACTTGAGAATCCCATACCACACTAATTAGCACTCATGTTTTCGATCAGTAGAATAATGTTTAAGGTCATCTTTCTCAATAGGAAGACTGGGTATGTGGCCAGAGTACTGATATCCTTATGGCCGGACTGCTAAGTAGACGCTTGTAGTCCATAGCAAACTACAGTCTTCATTAGTACAGTCATAATTATGTTATACTTAATACTGAAACGCTCGAACTGCTTCGGGCGATCTGCGGCCAGATGATGAAGATCCACCTACACTTGAGACAGGTAAGCTAGTCGTAGTCCTTAATAGTTTCCACCATGCGTATCATGAGGTCTGACAGGCAGGGGCTGACGAGGAACTGTAATCAGAAGATGATTCACTGGTCTACTCACCCATCTTTGAGGCTGTTAATCCGATCTTCCTGCATGGTCTCTGCCATGAGTATCATCAGGTCTGGTGGCATGGGGCTCGGGTAGAACTGCTCCTGGACTATCGTATCGCGTCTACTGAAGGTCGCATGAGAGTAGGCCGTTGATATGTAGACAAATGCTCTAAAAAAAAGCTGGTGTAAATAAGTGAAGATCAAAAGTCATTCATAGTTGAACTTCAAACGCTTGTCTACAAAAGAATAGATGAATTGCCAGACTATAGAAATATTTCTATCATTCTTGTCTTCAGTCATTTACGGATCGTGTCACTCGTGTTCGAGGAGAAAATTATGAATTTGAACTAAAAAACTGTGTCTATTCTTTGGTAGAATAGAGATAGAATTGATTATGTTATGCTTGCTACAGGGGCATGCAAATATCTCCTTGTACCCCAGGCAGAAGTGTTGAGGAGTTCTAGTCAGTGAGCGTCTGAAAGGCCCTTTCGTCTACCCACGGCGGTAACCATTATTTGAGGATATCCAACACGAAGGTACAAAACAGGAAAACTTAAGACCTATTATACCTACTTTTAATCTTATTATTTTGTTCATATCCTGAAGAAACCGGCATGACCTAAAACCAAAAATTCGAAGACCTGTGACATCTGCTAACCCACACTGTCCCTCCGTGGTGTATGATGGCCCACTCCCTCCCACAGGGCGGAGGCCTGTGACATTACAGGCTGATGGTGATGATATTTCTCACGCTGACACATGAAAAGCCTAGTAGGTAATCATACCTTAACTTCTTGCATTCCTTAGCCAGCGTCAGAAGGTCCCTGGTGCCACGAACATTGATCAGCGTTGCAGATCGCAGCGGCTCTTGAAATGATATGGTGGCTGCGACGTGGAAGATCACGTTTACCTGTGTCAGCAAATCAAAACATTATAACCCGCAACTGATTACAGGACGTACGGACGCTCAGAATCGTAATGACTATAATCTTTAAGTATATCGCAATGACTCAAAAAAATAACATTAAAATGAATTACATACCTCCTTAATTATAAGTTCTCTGTCTTCTTGACTGAGAGCCAGGTTCTTCTCCGATAATTCTCCAACTATTGGCACTAATCTATTCACAAAATCTGGTTGATTTTCTCTTAGTGTGTCGAATAGCTGAAACATAATACTTAAATAAGGCCAAAATAACACAAACCTGGTGATTTGAGATAGTAGGTAATGCTGATCTCCGCAAAAATAGAAATGAAGAGAAGAGACATTTGGGCACGTCATGTTTTGGGTTTTTGAGGTTCCTTCTAAATTTGTCAGTTGATAATCTCAACAATTTTCAAGCGGTACCTTGGTTAGATCATGACAAAATTATAATACTAAAAATAAGCCGTACTCACAGTGTCCTTCAATGTTTCAGCAAGACGTTCTTCAACAGACTTCCCTTTTTTGGCTCTCAACACTATAAATACTTTCTCTATTTTGCAAGATCTGAAATACGGTGAAACCTGGTTAAGTGAGAATCCTAAATAGCTGGAAGTGGAACCCAAGATGTCGCGAAGTATTGAGAACCTACTCCTCTTTCGTTAAAAAAGTCGTCGGTTAAAAAACACACACACAAGTGCCAAATACCAGATGATTAAAAGAAAAATAGATATAATAGGATAGAAAAATTCAGCTGGGAGTGATATTGAATCATCATCATCTCAGTCATAGGACGTCCACTGCTGAACATAGGCCTCCTCTTTAGATTTCCATATATACCGGTTGGAAGCGACCTGCATCCAGCGTCTTCCGGCGACCTTTATAAGGTCGTCTGTCCATCTTGTTGGTGGACGTCCTACGCTGCTCTTGCTAGTCCGTGGTCTCCACTCTAGTACTTTCCGACCCTGTCGGCCATCTGCTCTGCGAGCAATCTGGCCTGCCTATTGCCACTTCAGCTTGCTAATCCGGTGGCCTATATCGGTGACTTTAGTTCGTCTACGGATCTCCTCATTTCGGATTCGATCACGTAGAGAAACACCGAGCATATCCTCCATAGCTCGTTGAGCGACTTTGAGCTTTGAGATGAGGCCGATAGTGAAAGACCACATTTCGGTGCCGTAAGTCATCTCTGGTAACACACATTGGTTGAAGACTTTCGTCTTGCGTGAAAAAGTAGTCTGTCTGTGTCTGTGTCTCAAAGTACTCCAGACGCCTTACCAATTAAGGGTTGAACCATATCTGGCAGCACGGAATCGCCTTTTTCCGTTGCCCTTTCTCTTTCTGTCGCTTAGAACTGCCATTTGCTAGACCGAGACAATGCGACAGCAGCCGGCCGCCTCGCGCATTCCGCCGCGTGCTATCGCATTATGCATTCTGTCTCGGTCTAGCAAATGGCAGTTGTAAGCGACAGAAAGAGAAAGGGCGACGGAAAAAGGCGATTCCGTGCTGCCAGATGTGGTGTAGCCCTAAGGCTACCGCAACTCACACTCAGAAACTAGGTCTTCTATTCCCTATTTGAACGTTTTACGGTAACGAGCGCCATCATCATCTACCTAGCCTTTTCAGTCGAAAATCGTCTTGTACTGGACAAACCTACCTCACCTTGTACTGGGCAAAGGCCTCCTCCAATTACCATGAAGTCTTAACTCGGGCCGCGTCAGTCCAGCCTACGTGACACCATAAAAAGCTAATAACGCTATGCTACTCCTCACCTGAAGAGTTTCTCTATGAGCTGCTTGCCGAGGAAGCCGGAGCCTCCTGTCACGAACACCACAGCATCACGGTAGAACTGCTGCACAGCGGAGTCACCTTGGTCTATCACGGCTTGAGTCCCTTTCTGCCGTTCTACTGCCTTCCATATCACTTCTTCAGCTGCGTCCATCTTGGTTTTCCTCTCTTCTTCCGTGTGATAAGTCTTTGGGGCTTAAAAGTTACGTCTTGCAGTAACGTCTGTCGTGCCAATAGCTAAAAGACCTACGGCGTCAACGCATTTCATCGAAATTATTGTCAAAAGTATGGAACCACTTGATCCGGGATAGCACCTTAATTAATGGCGTGATTTGAATGAATTTAGTTTAAATTTAAAGTTAACAGTTAAACCTTTAAAATGGTAGGCATCATTTTTATAATTCTTAAGTACCTAGTTATTAAAAGTACTTCAGATCGCACGGAAGCGGACTGAGATTCAATACTTTTGCTCGCTAGTATAAAATATGTCTCAGTTGTTTAATTAATTTAGTTATTAGTACTTACGACTCCTCGGTCACTGTTTTAACCGTCTTCCAAAAAGAGGAAGATATCAATTCGTTTTTTCTCTTTCAATCAGAAACTGCACCAGTTTACAAAATGACCTTGCAAGTTCCGTGTTGTAAATAAAGCAATGTTTTATATAAACTATTTCTAATTAGTATTTAAATAATATGTCTTGCACCTAACCTTTAGGTTTTGTTGTGTTATAAATGTTATAATGCATAGGGCTTGGGTATTAATTACCTAAGTTTAATTAAGTGATTGAAAAATAAACATAGCCGGGAATATTTATTTTTAAATTATAGTAGGTAGTCCGTGGTGCCCAATATTTTTTTTTAAGCTATTGCATAGCTTCTATCGCGGGGCTTGAGCGCGGGGTCCGAATCCAGAAATTCCGTAACGAAAAAACCTCACGCTCATTTAATTAAAAATTAATATTAATAATTTAATAAAATTAAAATTAATTAATTATTAATTTATTAATATAATAATAATCTATACATATAATAAAACTGTAGAAAAATCGTTTTTGTACATCAAAATAAAATCCAAAAAAAATAGCTAGGGTGTTGAAGGACAACCAACAGAACCCATTTCCAGCATTTTTAGAATTTTTGTCTGTTTGTCTGTTTGTCTGTTTGTCGGTTTGTCGGTTTGTCGGTTCGTCTGTTTATTTGTGGCTCCATCACGTAAAATGTACGAAGGCAATGTAGATAACCTTTATACACAACGATCGAGCGTAACTTGAGAACTAATTTAGTTTTTGTTTCATTGCAATCGGTTAAGTCTATCAAAAGATATTTGAATTTAAAGTGTTCCAGACCCAGAAGTAAAATTACGGTCAGTTTACACCGAGACGCGCAGTTCAGTAGCGCGATTTAGCTTGGAATAGAAAAACTACATAGGTACCTATTCAAATAATGTTGTGGACTGGAGTGGAGTGGTTTGGAGTGGAGTAGAGTAGAGTAGAGTAAAGTAGAGTGTAATGGAATAGAATGGGATGGTTTGGGATGGAATGGAAAGAAAGAAAAGGTTTTTATTAGACTCACACTAGAATGGGAATGAGTGGGATGGAGTGGGATGGAGTAGGATGGAGTGGGAAGGAGTGGGATGGAGTGGGATCGAATCAGATGGAGTGGGATGGAGTGGGATGGATTAGAATGGAGTGCGATGTAGTGAGATGGAGTGGGATGGAGTGGGATGGAGTGGGATGGAGTGGGATGGAGTGGGATGGAGTAGGATGGAGTGGGATGGAATCGGATGGAGTGGGATGGAGTGGGATGGATTAGGATAGAGTGGGATGTAGTGGGATGGAGTGGGTTGAAGTGGGATGGAGTGGGTTGGAGTGGGATGGAGTGGGATGGAGTGGGATGGAGTGGGAAGGAGTGGGATGGATTAGGATAGAGTGGGATGTAGTGGGATGGAGTGGGTTGAAGTGGGATGGATTGGGTTGGAGTGGGATGGAGTGGGATGGAGTGGGATGGAGTGGGAAGGAGTGGGATGGAGTGGGATGCAGTGGGATGGAGTGGGATGGAGAGGGATGGAGTGGGATGGAGTGGGATGGAGTGGGATGGAGTGGGATGTAGTGGGATGGACCGGGATGGAGTGGGTTGGAATGGGATGGAATGGGTTGGAGTGGGATGTAGTGGGATGGAGTGGGACTGAGTGGGATGGAGTGGGATGGATTAGGATGGAGTGGGACTGAGTGGGATGGAGTGAGATGGAGTGGGATGGAGTGGGATGGATTAGGATGGAGTGGGATGGAGTAGGATGAAATGGGCTGGAGGGGGATGGAGTGGGATGGAGTGGGATTGAGTGGGATGGAGTGGGATGTAGTGGGATGGAGTGGGATGTAGTGGGATGGAGTAGGATGAAATGGGCTGGAGTGGGATGGAGTGGGATTGAGTGGGATGGAGTGGAATTGAGTGGGATGGAGTGGGATGGAATGGGATGGAGTCGGATGGAGTGGGATGGAGTGGGACTGAGTGGGATGGAATGGGATGGAGTCGGATGGAGTGGGATGGAGTGGGATGGAGTGGGGTGGAGTAGGATGGAGTGGGATGGAGGGGGATGGAGTGGGATGGAATGAGATAGAATGGGTGCTCTAATCCAGTAGCAATTCTTCTGAATCTGAACGACAGAGGGCGTTTATTATAATCACCTCAAATATTCTTGAAAAATAAATTCTAAATACAGGGATTATATGAAAACGATATGATTTATAAAAAAACGTGGCGAGAATTAAGCGCTTCGCACTAAAAAATACATTGTTAAATTCCGACATCCACGCGAACGAAGTCGCGGGCACAGCTAGTAATGATAATAAAACCACAATAATAATAATAATAATATTTTTTTTTAAAGAAATATTTAAAAATGTAACTTGAATTAATATCAAAGAAAAAGCAATACTGCATGAATAAAATAAATAAATAAAATTATAATTGCATAAGTTGATACAAAATGCTATGCAATAGCTTTACCGCGGCAGTCCCCGAGTGCCACACGTATTTTTTTTATAACTTTCCCCTTCTTTGGGAATTTGACAATCTTTCCCGTCCGGCCATGGTACGGAGCGAGGGGCATGAGAAGCAGTCACCTCCTTCTACAAAGTAGTTTAATGCTAGAGAAGGTGGAGGCAGACCGCGTGAGAGAGAGGCGATTCTCCTCTTTACGCGCCAGCCACCGCGAGAGACGCACAGAGTGATGGATAATGGGGGCGATTTCCGTTCACTTCAGGCTGGTTGATGCAAACGTGAAAGACTAAAATAATATTATCAACACAGGTGCATCTTCCAGGTTAATCCTCGCGTTTTCAAGGTTGATCTGGGCAAAGATAATATAATACTAGCGTACAGATACCCCATCCCATACAAAGAAACGTGACCGCCGTAACTACGTCATTTACTCGGCCTATATTGAGATGGCGGCCTACGCTAGATGGTGCTAGCAACGATGACTCGCTAGCTTGTGGGCCGCGAGTAGTTTATTTTACACAAACACCAATAGATGGCGTTAAAATCAAACAGTACTTTTGCACTACATAGCCCCGTGACCTTGAAGCTTACGTCGTCAGTCACTCGGCAGATAAATTCACGTTCTTTCATGCATGCCTACTTTGCGATAGCGCAGGATTTCTTGAGCGTTTGACATTTTTATAAGAACCGCTATTTGACGCTAACTGTTAGAGAGCCAGCCAGTCTTGTTGGGGACCTGCTTGCTTTTCGTGCATTGGGTCTCGGGATCAAATCTTGCATTTTGATTACACTTTTTGCGTTTCTTTTTTTTTGTTTTTATAATTATAATCTGAGAATTTCTCATAATTAAAGTAAAATGCATACATTTATTTTAATATTATTTTCAATTTTATTTTTCTCTAATATTTTTTAAAAGTTCTCTAGGATAAAATGTACGCTGATTTAAATTGTAGGTTAGTAAGTTGGATATTGTAGGAATGTTAATGGTTCAAATGGCCCGCGGCTTCGCTTTCGTTAATTTCGAATTTGAGAAACAAGACGGGTCGTGTCAGTGGCGCCATCAACACCAATTCAAACATAGATAAGTTACACAAAATAACAGATTGATTTGATTGCCATTAACATTCCTACTCCTCAAACAATAAATTACAGTTTAAAAAATATGCAACTTACTAACCTACAATTTATCCTAGAGAACTATTAAAAAATATTATAAAAAATCAAATTGCAAATAATAATATTGAAATAAAATATTTGAAACTCTCAGAATAAATAAAAAGAAAATCAAAAAGTGAAAAAGAAAGTGCAAGATTTGATCTCGAAACCTAATGATCATGAGGCAAGCAGGTTTTTAACCAGACTAGCTGGCTCGCTAACAGTTGTTTTAAAATAGCGCTTCTTATACAAATGTCAACAATTACTGAAAACCAACATAATTATTAAAATTTACAACATTGCTAATCCCCCAAAGGGAATAGCATAAAAGCAGGTTTGAGGAAAAATTGATTAAATACTATCCAGTGGCCGCCAACTTAAAACAAACATACATTTAAAACGACGAAGTTCTGCGCGAACAAACTTAAAAAGCATAATTATATTATACATACGGTCGAACTGAGTAACCTAGAAGTACCTAATTCAAAATTGCATATCTCCCAGTTGCAATAGCTAGCGTAATAATACATAGCCTATTGACAGAAGCATATTATTAGGAATATTTGATCGGAAAGTTTTCAGTAGTTTAGGAATTAACGCAAAAGAAAAAACCGTAAAAAAAAAAACGGAAAAATAGTTGATTTGTCATCAGAATCGATCCCATAACTCGAAAAAAATACAAAAAGAAAAAACTATTTATTGTACAGGAATGACAGCTCTACAATTTTATTACATAAATGTATAGATATAGATTTGCATTTCATAATTATATTTCATTCTATCAAAATAGGTACATACTCGTAATTTTAGTAAATGGTAATGTGAGAAATTATAGATTATTGAGCTGTGTAGTAAAACTGTGAAAATGAAAACAACGCCATCTATAAACATTAAATGAGTGAGCAAACGACAACGTAGTACAAATTGTATTCACCAGAGGCAGCACAGTAAAATTATTTAATGAAATCATGGAATTTGGAACTAGGAGCCCATTATTCCTTTTTATTGTGCTAAGCGAATTTTTAAAAACAAGGACATACTTTTTTCCAGGTCAAATTTAAATAGATACAGAAACTTCAATAACAAATCGATACATATAACGCCATCTATTGAATCTTTTCTTGAACTACATTTTCTTTGTATGGAATAAGAGCCCATGATCTGGGTAACCATTTTAAAATAGAGAGTTTTCTCAGTGCCTCGGAAAGTTGGAAAGCTCATTGTATGAAGTCGGTGAAAAATTAAACCACTATAATGACATCATAATTTATTTAATTTTTACATAAATTGTAAGCACTTTTACACCTCTACCCTTTTCAACGCCATCTTCGATCAACATTCAGCAACTAGATATAATTATTTATTTTTTACTTGCGAAGTGAGAACCTTTTTTATTATGCGGAGGCCCACACTAACGGTAAATGCCGTTTAATATTGCGATAATGGACTCTAAATGTTCGTAAAGTCTAAAATCAAATCATTTATTTCAAATAAGCCATCGAAGAGACACTTTTGAACGTCAAAAATTAAAATCAAAGGAAATGGGATGGGTGGAATCAACGACTATATATTACTAGACTACGCATTGCGCGATCTAACGAACAAAACTATTCTGCCAACTCGCTGAGGTACTACGTAAGCGAGGGGGACGGGGTACTGCGTTGTGATTGGCTAACTCAAGGTCTGTTCTGTCTCAACGTATGTTTACGGCTCACAGGATTGGTCGAAATGAGACGGATATAAGACTTTTTTGCCTAATGTGTTGGCAGACATCGGTCGCCTGTTATTACGAGTCTAGTATTATATCGTCGTTGGGTGGAATTGATTCTACAACTCATTCCCAACGTATAAAACTTCACTAAGGGGAGGTTGCAGTACTTTTTATTAAGATTTTTGAACGCCTGCAAATCTTTTAAAATAGGTATAATAAATTAAAATCATTGATAAAAATTTAAAGTAACGCAAATTGGAATAATCGGCTAGATAGAAAAAATGCAGAACATGGACATGGCACTAAATCACAATTTTAAACGCGTACCGTCTTACTATGAAAACATAAACATCTGTTGAACACTTGTCTAAAAAAAAGTGTAACTGCATAACAACCAATAACGACCCTTATATCAACGTCTAATATCGTTTTGCAATTGTCATCTATTTTAGACACGTGTTCAACAGATTCTGATCTTTAACTTTTTTGTAGTAAGACAGTTACTGTTATATTTTGATTTCATCATGGACTTTATGCAAGTTAATCAATAGATAGAGCTTTTTATTTTAAAGTAAACGGTAAAAACATTTATTATGTTTTTGATGAAATCAAATAACAGTAGGTAATTATTATTACCTATATTTTGTAATAAATAAATCTACAAAAAGCAAAAAACTTTCAAAATGCGGGTTATTCGGTTCACATTTTGGCGGGAATGGGGTCGTGCGTCCATACATTTACACACTGTACTACAACCTCGCCTTAAGGCATTTCCCGTTATTGTGGCCCCGCATTCGGTAATTAGTTAGTAATTAGGGCTCTGGCTCTGTAGTCACCGTCGCGTTATCCGTAGTGTCCGTAGTTCCGTTCCCCCCTTCACTACTCGTCTCAACTGTGGTGTCTGATTCAGATTCTACCGTAGTATCATTTGTACCTCCAGTATCGGCAGTATCAGTGGCCCCCGTGGAGTTGGTATCAGTTCCATTTGCTTCCGTTGTGTCGACAGTTGTTACATTGTCTGATCCTCCACCGGTGGAGGTGGAGGCCTCCGTGCTGGTAAGACTCCGGTTCTTCACGAACTCCATCCAGGGTCTGTGATTGAGAAATTTGTTAGTAGGTACTTACAATGATTATTATAAATGATATTTATTTTGTAAGTTGGTTATAAAAAAACACTTTTACACGTCATAACCAATATTTTTTAAAGCTAGATGAGGTCGGTGTTTCGTACCTGACTACTCTGAGAAGAAACAGCCGAAACAAACTCAGAGGTCACAGTCTCTTTTAAAGTCCAGACATTGTTTTGTTCAGGTCATACGAGGATCGTGTGGGTGTCTGGGATGGTCTTTTTAGGAAAGAACCACACAGATTTAAGTGGACCTATCCAGATATTGACCGAGCAAACCTTAAACCTCATGGCTGAACGACGTTTGCTACAGTTGCAGTCTTCCGATGACGCGAAGTCATATAGGCAGCTCAATAGACGTATATCTAAGTCCTTGCGACACGATCTGCGTCTCTTTAATACGAATCGTGTTAAAGAGACCATACAGCGAAACCAAGGCTCTAAAGTGTTCGCAAAAGACAAGTCTATTGGGCAAAGCCAGATGACAAAGCTGAAACGGGAGGATGGCAGCATAGCGTCGACCAAAGCAGAGGTTTTAGGCGAGATCGAGAGGTTCTATGGACAGTTATACACTTCGGTCGCAAAGCCCGTTGACAGCTTGGTAGGAGATCCAGGAGCCAAGCTGTCCCGACATTATACCGAAGATATCCCGGACATCAGTCTGTACGAGATTAGGATGGCCCTGAAGCAGCTTAAGAACAACAAGGCGCCGGGCGAGGACGGAATCACTTCAGAGCTTCTGAGAGCGGGTGGAACACCGGTACTTAAGGTCCTCCAGAAGCTCTTTAATTCCGTCCTCTTCGAGGGCAAAACGCCTGAAACATGGAGTAGAGGTCAGGTGGTGCTGTTCTTCAAAAAAGGTGATAACAGCCTATTGAAGAACTACAGACCCATCACGCTTCTAAGTCATGTTTATAAGCTGTTTTCAAGGGTTATCACGAACCGTCTCGAGCACAGACTTGATGACTTCCAGCCTCCCGAACAAGCCGGTTTCCGAAGAGGCTATAGTACCATAGACCACATCCATACGCTGCGGCAAGTTATACAGAAGACCGAAGAGTATAACTTGCCATTGTGCTTAGCGTTTGTGGACTATGAGAAAGCCTTCGATTCGGTGGAAACATGGGCGGTACTTGAGTCACTCCAGCGATGCCGTATTGACTATCGGTACATCGAGGTGTTGAAGTGCTTGTATAATAACGCCACCATGTCGGTCCGAGTACAGGAGCAGAGCACGAAGGCGATTCCATTGAGAAGAGGCGTAAGACAGGGGGACGTTATCTCCCCGAAACTGTTTACTGCCGCAATGGAAGACGCCTTCAAGCTCCTGGAATGGCAAGGACTTGGCATCAACATCAACGGCGAATACATCACTCACCTTCGGTTTGCCGACGACATCGTAGTCATGGCAAAGTCGATGGAGGAACTCAGCATGATGCTCGATGGCCTCGACCGAGTTTCACAACGGGTGGGCTTGAAAATGAACATGGACAAGACGAAAATTATGTCAAATGCCAATGTTGTGCCCACCCCAGTCTCTGTTGGAAACTCGGTACTCGAAGTTGTTGACTCATATATCTACTTAGGACAAGTAGTCCAGTTAGGTAGGTCCAACTTCGAGAAAGAGGTCAACCGCCGAATCCAACTCGGTTGGGCAGCGTTCGGGAAACTACGCAATGTCTTTTCGTCCGACATACCTCAGTGCCTCAAGACGAAAGTCTTCAACCAATGTGTGTTACCAGTGATGAGTTACGGCACCGAAACGTGGTCTTTCACTATCGGCCTCATCTCAAAGCTCAAAGTCGCTCAACGAGCTATGGAGAGGGCTATGCTCGGTGTTTCTCTACGTGATCGAATCCGAAATGAGGAGATCCGTAGACGAACTAAAGTCACCGATATAGCCCACCGGATTAGCAAGCTGAAGTGGCAATGGGCAGGCCATATTGCTCGCAGAGCAGATGGCCGATGGGGTCGAAAAGTACTAGAGTGGAGACCACGGACTAGCAAGCGCAGCGTAGGACGTCCACCAGCAAGGTGGACAGACGATCTTATAAAGGTCGCCGGAAGACGCTGGATGCAGGTCGCTTCCAACCGGTATCTGTGGAGATCAAAAGGGGAGGCCTATGTTCAGCAGTGGACGTCCTATGGCTGAGATGATGATGATGATGATCCAGTCAGTGCAAGCATTTGTCGGTTATCGTGTAGCTCGACTCAGAACACAAGGAGCTCAACGACACAACGAACAATACCAAAGAAAGGACATTTGGGTAGGCCGCTTAAAGTACTTACTCAAATTGTCAGACAGTAAAATTATTATAAATCAAAAGCAAAACTTCCCCAAATTCGTCCTCGCATTTACAATGATACAGTACACAAATAAAAAATTGTAAATAAAATAGAATGAAATTAACGTCAAGTGTAAAAAAAAAAATCAAAGTTAAGTAGTAACCCACGTCAGATTGAAATGTCAAATTGTATAAAATAAAATAAAAATGTCAAATTGTATAAAAAGAAAGGAATAAATACCTAACAAAAACAGACGAAGTAGGTAGTAAAAAAAAATACATTAATAAAGATAGATTATATAAATAAGAAATAAATATTATAAGAAAATAAATTAATATAAGAAAAGGTTCTAGGGAATGTTTAAAATTGGTCTTCTTTATTATTAATTGGTTTTATTTTGGGTATCCTCCTTAAAGCTTCGGTCACACACAGTGACTAATCGCTGCGAGTAAAGTTGAACTTGTTCAATTCAAATCGCAATGACTACTCGCTACAAATAGCCTTTTTTTTTTTTTTTTTTTTTTTTTTTGGGACAAACCCACCACACTATTCCCAAACCACTGCAACTCCTGAAAGCCAGAATCAACAGTGGCAACCACCAGAAAAGCGCCGAGACAATTAAGCTCGACGTGTCCCGGAGAATGAATTTACCTGCCTTGGATCCTGCACGAAATTAATCAGAAAAGAATAGTGGAGGAGTAGGAAAAATATGTTTCCACTTCCCTCCATGCAAGCAGGAGACAGAACAAAACAAGGCCAATAGGCACAAAGGGACATTACAACTGGGAGAAGCCCAGTTGCCTAGCACCACGGGTAAAAATGACTACTAATATTAATGGGTCCTAAATTGTGAGCTGCTATATTTGATTCCAATAATAGGTATGGCAAAAACGCTTGAACGCACGGAAGTTTGTTCGAGTTTCGACAAGGTCCGTATAATAAATGACTCCAGATGTAGTCTGAACAGCATCCAACATAATATTGCGTTCGTTTTGCCAAAGAATACACTCCCAAAGAATATGATGTGCTGATTGTTCATATTCACAGTCAGGTGTCGAACATTGACAAAAAGGCGAGGGAACAAGCTTGAAGGAAAACAATTTACTTTTAAAGTTACCATGTCCGGTGAGAAATTGGGCAACACAGTGATCCACCTCCAGCCACGTCCTAGCCAGCCGCTCACGAACGGATGGAAAGAACTGGTAGAGGTGCCGTCCCTTGATAGAATTATCCCACCTATTTTGCCATTCGGATAAAAGATCCTCCCAGACGTCGCTCTGGGGTTTGAATAATCGAGATATCTTATCACGGTCACGTTGCGGTAGAAAATCAGCGTCAGTGGTCTCCCGTGCGGAAAAGTACATTGCAGCGCGTCGTTGCACTTCAAGATCTACTGGTAGAACACCAGCAAGTACCGGTAAAGCTTCAGTACTGACGGTCCTATAAGCTTTACTTAAGAATAACAAAGCCAAGCGCTGACTTTGAAGCAATTTACGTCGTGCCGCACCTATGGTGGCTCTATCGGCCCAAACAGGTGCCCCGTAGCACACACAGCCCAAGTAAGTAGCCCCATAAATAGTTTTTAAGGTTAAAAATGACAAACCCCAAGTAGATTTAGATATTCTCGTTAGGGCATAAAAGTTATTTTTAGCTTTTTCACCAACCGTTTTTATATGTTCTATGAATGTGAAATTCCTCTCTAAGACTAAACCAAGATAGCAAACCGATTGTTTTCTCTTAACGGGAACATTATTGAATTTAATACTAGGCCACGATTTAAGGTCACCCTTTAAAATGAGTTGATAGGTTTTTTGTGGTGCAAAGGTCAGGCGGTTTCGATCGCCCCACTGAGATATTAATCGTAGGGACTACAAATAGCCTGTCACATACAGGGAATATTCGCGGCCAGTTGGTTCTTGGAAAAATTTATTCTGGCGAAAGTTCACCACGTTTTAAAGAAACTTTCCCAAGGCATAGAGATTCTTTGGAGATATTAATCAATCACTGGGATATTCTTAAGTATTAGTTAGACCGCCTTACCGCAAAAAGATAAACATTTGTTGATCGCTTGTCTAAAAAAGAGTAACTGCAAAACGGCCCTTACATCAACGTGGAATGTCATTTTGACGTTGACAGTTATTTAAGACAATAGTGTTCAACCAGACGTTTTAAATCTTTCTTGTGGTAAGACGGTATTTATGTCCAATTGTCCATGTTTCCCCACGATGGTTTTCTTCGACAGATGCATGATGTTCAGAAACTTACATGATATGTGTGGTGGTGGTTGGCATTTGCCTTGCAGCTCGCGATCTGGCTTCCAGGATCTCTCTGCAAATGAATATTATATGGACTTTTTTATTAAAAAATATTCAAAATTAGTTTGCTCTTCTTTATCGCAGTAAAATCAGCAAAAATGAATCCTCCCACCCAGGGCAAGACAGCCGTAGACCCATGGTCCATGATCCGAAGCCGAGTCACCCATCGCGTTCCGCATTCCGCAGGCTACGCGTAGACCGTTGCCGTGGGCGTCTTTGGCCTCAATCTAACCCAGAAGCAAAAATGTGGCTCAGGATGGAGCGAACTTATCCAGCAGGAACTGAAACTACTATGCACCGACAGAACCCCGTTTTTTTTTTGCGCTGGTCTTCTACAGAATGTTGATAGCGAGCCAGGCAACCCTACGCGCAGCATAACCAATTCTATCTTTATTCCACCAAAGTTTTTTGTACGAGTATGGCACGATCCGTACACCATGGAAGAATAGAAACATTTATTTTCTATAATCTAAACATTGCCATGAGATCTAGGGACTGGATAACCATGCCCCTACCAGGTTGCTGATGATCGGGAAGGAGTCTTCTTGCAAGTTGCTGAGCTAGAAAGAGGTAACCTGAGCAAGTTGACGCTGATCCTTGCGCTGGGTAACCGTGCCTCTATTAGGTTGCTGATGTTCTAAAGGGCCCTTTAGAACATCAGCAACCTAATAGAGGCGTACGTTGCTGAGCTAGAAAAAGGTAAGCTGAGCAGGTTAACGCTGATCCAGGCATTGGGTAACCGTGCCTCTACTGGTTTGCTGATGTTCTGAAGGGAGTCCTCCAGTGGGTTGCTGAGTTAGAAAAAGATAACCTGAGCAGGTTGACGCTGATCCTTGCGCTGGGAAACCGTGTCTTTACTGGGTTGCTAATAATTCGAGGGCCTCTTGAGGTCTATGACGATTGAGCGGAGGAAATTTGAATAGGTGCACGCAGATTCCAGCACTGAGTAGTGAGTAACCGCTCCTCCACTGGGTTGCTGATGGTTTTATGGGAGTCCTCCAGTGGGTTGCTGACCTAGAGAAAGGTAACTTGAGCAGGTTGACGCTGATTCTTGCGCTGGGTAACCGTGTCTCTACTGGGTTGCTGATGTTCTAGAAGGTGTCCTCCAGTGGGTTGCTGATATAGAGAAAGGTAACCTGAGCAAGTTGACGCTGATTCTTGCGCTGGGTAACCGTGCCTCTACCGGGTTGCTGACCACAACCACGGCCTCTTCCTCGGGGATGTGGGGCAGCGGTGGCGCGTTGTCTTCCTCGCTGGTGTAGTCCACGTCATAGTAGAAATTGTTGTGTTTGTTCTGTACAATATTTTTTGTTATTGCAATAAACATGGTACCTATCATAAATTAGAACTCTAATATATGCACGTATTTAAGTTTTCTGAAATAGAAAATCTCAGGAGTGGGGATCTTTATTAAAATTCTTTTGTAAGTTATAATGTACTACGTACTAGAGAAGACGCCTCAAACAAAAGATAGGGCACACTCTATGACGGCGGGGTATGCGCGGGACAAGCGGGGGGGGGGGGTGTTATGTTCTCATAGATAACAATCAATGCGTGCAGATGAGACATAATTTAATCATCTGCCTCAGTTGCGCGCGAGCGGTTGAGTCGAACGCATACTTACGCTTAGCTGTTTCGTAATTTGTCGCGCGACTTTTACGTCTATACCCACTTGTTAATAATTATGATATTAAATTATCGTATTTTATTATTAAATGGATGAGATAAACGTTAATGTGGATATTTGCGCTTCGAGTGGTAGTGATGACATAGTGCAGGAGCTAGTATCTCAAAGAGAACAACAACTTAATCTGAATTTGACTGAAGAGATGGAGGTGACCGAAGAGCGTGAGCAACGACTTGCAAAGAGAGGGCGAGAACACGAAAATGAAACAGATGAGGAAGAAGGATTTGTAACAGTAACTAAGAAGCAGAGGCCAACAAACAGGAAAGATTCTATACATGATAATTTAACGGGAGAAAGTAGTGGAAACTCTGAAGAAAACTACGCTTGTGTATGTGTGACAGGAAAAGAAGCTATACCCAAACAATTTGGTATGGCAAAGCTTTTGAGATCGTTAAAAATCGAAAAGATAGTTAAGATGGTCTACAAAAGTGCGTTCAGGGTCCTGATCTATTTTGAAAATAAAGAAAATGCTTTGAAATTACTAAATTGTGATAGTTTTATTAGTTCAGGATACAGAGTTCAGAGTACTGACGAAACTAACTTATGCTATGGTATTTTGAGACAAATAGATTTAGAAACTGAAGAAACAGAAATACTCACAAATCTATCGTGTGAACACAATATTATATCAGTAAGAAGGCTAAAGAGAATGTCTGACAGCGGGGAATGGATAGACTCCGAGACTATTCGAATATGCTTTAAGAGCGCCATTTTGCCGCGGTATGTATTTGGGTACGGTTGCAGGTTCAAAGTGGAGCCTTATACCTTTCCAGTTTCTCAATGCTCGGGATGCTGGAAATTTGGCCATCTCTCCAGAATGTGTCCAATTAAAAGAATTATATGTCCCAAATGCGGTGGTAATCATTCTAATTGTGAAACAAATACCTATACCTGCGTGAATTGCAAAGGACCGCATATGGCTATGTACAAGAAGTGTCCAATCTTTCTCAAAGAAAAAAGAATCAGAGACATAATGACCAACCAAAACTACACCTACAGAAAAGCACTAGAACTATATTTAAAAGAAAAACAAAATCAACAAACAATCACTGAAAATAATAATATTAACATCAATTCCCAACATAGAAATAATACACAGAACATTCAGGAAACATATAGAGACAAACTTGTAACAGGACGAATGGTTAACAGTAGTAGAACTGATGAAATAACTTTTACAAAAGTACCTGAAGAGAGGGACTCAAGAAGAGACAACCGTCAGCAAGAACTTGTATCGAAAAAGAAGACAAAAGAGACTAGAGTGTCCAACAGGGTTAGTGAAGAGAATTGGTTATCGTCTCCGACCTGGGAAACTACATGTTTACAGACAGAAAAAAACCCAGACGATGCAAAAAACACAAATTTCAGTTTAGATATTTTAGGTACCTTCCAGAGAGTCAAAGATATATTTTGTAAGCCTGACACCGATTGGGATACCAAACTTAAACAACTAGGTAAACTTGCTATTGAAATATTGGGAAAACTGATTGTTAAATTTTTGAAGAAAGATGACATTTATACTAAGTTTATATCTTTGTTTAATAATGGCTAATAATACATCAAGAATTTCTACTCTACGTATAGTGCAGTGGAATGCACGTAGCTTACGACCTAAACGTAATGAGTTTGAGTTACTAATGGCACAAGAAAAAATACATGTAGCTTTAATATCTGAAACGTGGCTGGAACCTGATTCTCATTTTAATGTAAGTGGGTATAATATTTTTAGAAAAGATAGGATGGATGGGTATGGGGGGATAGCTATTATTATTTGTAAATCGATAAATGTACAACAATGTTTTAATACTACTAGAAACTCAGGCATGGAAGTTATGTCAATTAAACTTTTAAATTGCAACGAAATTAAAAATATAGTATTGTTATATTGTCCGTCTTCAGTTCGCACAAGCCTCGCTGACTGGGAACAAATTTTCTCGCTATATCCTAATAAATGCATAATAGCTGGGGATTTCAATGGCCATCATGCAACCTGGTCCTCTAAAGCTGATGGACGAGGAATTCAGATCTATGACGCAGCTTTAGATGCTGGATTTATTCCTCTTAACGACGGGAGTGCGACTAGAGTGTCCTTAGTAGACAATATTGTTCAGAGGACATCTCCTGATGTGACTTTTGTTTCAACCGATCTGTCTGTTTTATTAAGCTGGAATGTAATGAACGAAAACCTTGGTAGTGACCATCTGTTTCTTAAAATTTCTTATAAATATAATAATAATACCTTTTGTGTAATCAAAAAGCGAAATTTCAAACTAGCAAACTGGGCAGAGTACAGCAAATCTTTAGAAAATTATTTATTACGACCTTTAGAAACAGTAAACGTGCAAATTTTATATGATAATTTTATCAAACAGATTAATAAAGCGGCCGATGAAAATATACCCTGGATTAAGAGCTGTAATAAAACAAAAAATAAATTTCATCCTAAACCTTATTGGAATCCAAAACTCTCACATTTAGTGGCGCAGCGCAGACTCGCGTTAAAGAATTTCAGAAATAATCCTACACCAAGTAATTTAACCGCAGTTGAACACAAAACAAAAGTCGCAAAAGATGCGATCCGTCAAGCGAGGACATTAGATTGGCAAAGTTACTGTAGTAGTATTAACGAACAAACATCAAGTTCTGATATGTGGAGACGCATGGGTTGGATCAAGGGAATTAGTTCATCTAGATCCCGCGTTTCAAATGATCAGAAGATTGAACTTCTTTCCAATCTCGCTCCTGACTATGTCTATCCAAGGGCCCAACCTTTTAATTCGAATAATATATTACTCGAGGCCAATTTCACGATGCAAGAAATGCGTAACTGTTTTAAACGAAAGGATACAGCTCCCGGTAACGACGGGATAACATATTCCCTCATATACCATTTACCTCCGACAGGCAAGTTATACTTATTAAACCTTTATAATCATATTTTTAATACCGGTTGTATCCCGATACAATGGCGTGACATATTAGTGACACCAATACCAAAACCTTCATCTGTTGGCGATACAAAACTCCGTCCAATCTCCTTAATCTCTTGTATGTGTAAAATCCTCCACGCAATGCTGACAAAAAGACTAGAGTGGTATATAGAGAAAAATAAACTGCTGTCCCCGTTCACTTCTGGATTTAGAAGAGGACAGTCGTGCCAGGATTGCCTAGTCAAATTAGTAAGCCAAATTTATTTAGGATTCTCACGCAAAACTTCAACTATAGCATGTTTTTTGGATATCACCAACGCTTATAATAATGTTTTAATAGAGGTATTGACAAAAACCTTAGATGAAATAGGTGTTGGGAAAAAATTCTGCCAGTATCTGTGGAACTTCCTGAGTGAACGACACCTTATTATGAAAGATGAAACCGATCAAAATAAGTATTTTACAAGATATACAAGTCGGGGCTTGGCACAAGGCGACCCCATTTCACCTGTCTTATTTAATATAATAACAATTAAATGTTTTGAAAAAATTAGAAATGTAACAATGTGTCAATATGCAGATGATTTTGTACTGTACTCTCCATCCAGAAACCTACGTGAAAGTCAAGCAGAATTTCAATCAGCCTTAAATGCATTCTGTCTCATTCTGGATGAAATGGGGTTGCAATTATCATCCAATAAGTCGAAGATTTGTATTTTTAGTAGAGGATTTAGAAGACTAGAATTAGAACTTAAATTAGATAATAACAATTTAGAGATAGTAGATAATTACAAATATTTGGGGGTGTGGTTGGACAGATCACTGCGATGGAGTAAACACATCAACATGACTGCTGAAAAGGTTCAAAGGAGTCTTGGTTTACTTAAGGTTTTGGCAGGTGCTTCCTGGGGTTTACATCCTAGACATCTAAGACGTATATATATTGCACTAATCAGAAGTCGCTTAGACTATAGCTGTTATTTATATGATGCGAGTGCAAAATGCCATCTAGATAAATTAAATAAAATACAAAATCAGGCTATGAGGATAATAGGAGGCTTTATCAAAACTTCACCGATCCATGTTATGGAAAGTGAGCTATGTTTAATTCCACTGCACTTGCGAAGAAAATATCTGGCTTATAAATTCTGTTTAAAATCAAAGACTGTGGAAAATAATTTAACTTGTCAGTTATTAGAAAATCTCTACGCTCTTCGACAAAATTGTTACTGGAAAAATAAAACCATTCCTATAGTAGCATCACTTATGAATGAGATTAAAGAGTTGCAGGTAGCTTCTTCCTGTCCATTATTCATGTTTACTTTAAGAACGTGGGTAACTAATATTAATGTTAATGAAATAATTATAGTTAATTTAGAATCGTTAAAAAAATGTAAACGCTCATACGATAATAATGTACTTAAATATGAAGTCATGAGTGAATTATATACAAAATATAGTGGTTGGTTTTACATATTTACTGATGGTTCGAAGAGTGAAGAAGGTCATGGGTCTGCATTTTATATACCAAATACAGATATATTCACACAGGATAATTGTTTTAAAATAAGCGAACCTACATCCATTAAGACATTGGAGCTCATTGCAATCTCAGAGGCTTTGACCTATATAATTAATCATTGTAGATATAAAAATGTTGTCATTTGTACAGACAGCAAAAGCTCATTACAACATATAGCTCGATGTGCCTCTGGCCGCAGAGGTGCACCGATTGCTTATGTCATTTTATCTAAAATTGATGAAATTACTTTAAAAGGCATCCAACTGAGATTGCAATGGGTCCCATCGCATATTGGATTACGGGGCAACGAAGAGGCTGACACGTTGGCGAAATTAGCGGTTAGGAATGGAAAAGAAATAAATATTATATTAGATTATTCAGAATTTCTACCAAAATTTAAAAATATTTGCTATGATGATTGGAAAGAGTATTTTAATAAACGGTCACTAGAAAAGGGTTTATGGTATAAAACCATACAGTGTGAACCTCTTCGCGTGCCCTGGTTCATGAATAGTAATATTAATAGAAAACTGATTGTTACTGCTCTGAGACTCAGATCTGGACACGTTCCATGCAAGAAATTTGCCTTCATGATGAAGAAAATCACTTCACCCAATTGTGATGAATGTGGAGTAGTTGAAGATCTGCAACATTTATTGATGGAATGTGTCCAATACGAGTCCTCTAGAATTAGGTTAGTAAAGTCCCTGAATTTGAACAAAACGGATGTAGGCATGTTCCATGCAATACTATCTCAACCAAATGGCGACGATGCGAAGTATTTGTTCAAATTCATGGCCCACGTGGTGTGAAATACAATTGTTAGGATACGATGGGACTGACATACGCTGTGCGTAAAAGACCCTTTAAATAAATAAAGAGAAAAAAAAAAAAAAAAAAAAAACATCTGCCTACTTGTGCACTTACTCACAGAATAAATAAAAAAGTATTTATGCATTAAGTAATAATATTTTAATTTCCTTTAAGTAATATTAGTTTAGTTAATTTCTGCCGTTGGGTATAGAATCCACAGTTGGATCTGTTTTTGCTTCGTGATGCAATCTAATTTTTGTGTACTGATTTATTATGGCTCGGATTAAATGGATTCTGTGATTGTATTGATTGTACGTAGTACATTATAACTCAATGGTCTGGCGCGACTGACATAGACTAAAATCACACTGCACCTCAATTTAATTTTTTAAATTGAGGCCAGTCAAATGCAACTCAGATTCGCGCACAAGGGTTCCGTACCAGCTTGTAGATACGTAAATAGTTTGTTCATCATGTGAATCGTTTATATTAGACAATTACCTATGGTGCCACACCAACGGGAAATGCCGTGAATTATCGCGCTGTCGAAGATTTTACGAATACCTATTTAAAGTCCATTATCCAAAGTTTTAACTAAAGGGAAATTTAGTGTGACCCCCGTATTATAGCCTCGCTTGTTCACCATCAACACTAGGGTCATACTTATTATTGCATATCGCTTTAATGGATGTTTAAAGACAATTCTCGCGAAAGAGAAGTACATAATGGTAATTTTATCTCTCTCTTACTTGTAAGCTCGGGAACCGATGCATGCTCTCTTTCATGGACATCATGAGACGTCTGCTGGGTCTCAGCATACGCCTCAACACCTGATGCACAGGCTTCGCTGTCTCGCTCTCTCTTATGAGTGTTAGCAGGCGTATGACAGAGTCGTAGTCCCAGTGTCGGGAGTCTTCGTAACCTTTCGGTTTTTGTCGGATCTCGGCTGTGGACAACGTTTAGTTACATTATAAAACGTGTAACGTTAATAGCGCAAAACGTCTCGTGGGGTAACACAGCACATGTTACTGAACAATGTTTGTTCTAAGACTTGGAAATTCGATCGCAAAAAAAAAATTATCTTTCATACTGATGGACTCGATCAATTTCTCATTTTGTATGAAAAAGCTAATTTTTTTTTGCGAATTTCCAAAAGTCTTGGAACAAACATTGTTCAGTAACATGGGCTGAGTTACTCCACGAGAGGTTTTGCGCTATTAACGTTACACGTTGTATAAGTTCCAAGATCAAGTTTATGGTCTTCAAGGTTGAACCGCACGCAATTAGGTCGGTCTTTGATGGGTCCATTAGGCATCGTTCTCCTCCGTGCCTCGAAAAGCACGTTTATGCTGTTGGTCCCCGGCTGTTATTTGTAATTTTTTTACAGTCGTTACTGAGTCAGAAGCTAGTCTTACTTAGCCACTGCCTATCTGACATCCATAATCCAAGAAATGGGTGATACGATACCCCTTAGTAATCTTCTGACCAACGACGATATAATACTAGACTCCGCATGCACGATCTAAGGAACAAAAATTATTCTGCCAACTCGCTGAGGTACTACGTAAGCGAGGGGGACGGGGTACTGCGTTGTGATTGGCTAACTCAAGGTCTGTTCTGTCTCAACGTATGTTTACGACTCACAGGATTGGTCGAAATGAGACGAATAATAAGACTTTTTTGCCTGATGTGTTGACAGGCATCGGTCGCCTGTTATTAGGAGTCTAGTATTATATCGTCGTTGCTTCTGACTAATAGTAACGACTGTGAAAGACTGACAATCTATAAATTACAACCGGGACCAACGACTTTACGTCCTTTGATTTTTACAGTCAAATAAATACCCTATTGCAACATCGTAAACAGTCAATACCGTTAATATTAACGGGTGCCATCTCCCGGATTTCGTTGAAGAACTTGGTCTTATGGTACTGCACCACGCGGTCAAGCCAGCCGGTGCCATGCTGGAGCCCCAATGTCGCCAGCGTGGCTGATAGCACCAGCGTTATGTAGACCCCCTAGATTGGAAAGATCATGATTATCAAGAATTTGAAGCGTTCATCATCTTCCTGGGGGGTATTACAACGTCTTTAAACCAGGCTTATTCCGGCGAGTGATAGTGACAGAGGTGGACAGGACAGAGCTATACAAGTCGTCTAGCGCCATCTCGTTCACTCACTGGAACAAGCCTGGTTTTAAGACTTTATAATACCGGGGGGTAACACGTTTTCTTCTTCCATACTCCCCTGTCAGACATCTCAGCTTCATTGACTTCCATTTGGGATTCCGTAGCTCAAAGAAAAAACGGAACCCTTAGAGTCAGTTCACAACGAGACGCGACGCAACGCGACGTGACGCAACGATACTGCAAATGTGTATCTTTTCGTGTAGTAAATAGAGTTAGAATGTGAGTAGCTCTATTGAAATGTGCGCGCAGCGTCGCCTCTCAGTGTGTCATGACCCTTATAGTAGGTACTTTGTTGTCCGTCTGTCCGTCTATCAAGATTTTTCTCAAGAACGTGTGGAGGTATCAAACTGAAGTTATCATCAAATACTCAGATCTACAATCTCTGTAGTGTAGTAGAGAAAAAATCAAATTTTAATCAACGCGTCAAAAGATACAGCCGGTTTGCGCCGTTTTGTCTCATATTTTGACGCTCGAAGAAATCAAAACGTATAGGTACTTAGGGTATTTTTTCTCGTTGACTTAGAATCATAAAATTCGTCAAGAAGTGAGAAGTTTCAGTACAAATAAAGGAATAAGTCCGAATCCGAAAGCTGGTAATTTAAAGATAATTATATCACAGCCTCAGATCAAAAAAACAGGCAGATAGAACGTGCGCGAACAACAACGTGGTGCCAGTCGTTATTTATGTGTGCGCGGCAGATAAGTGGCGCCGTGTACGGACACGTGCATCTGTGTGCGTTTACGGTTGCCAGATATTGAGAAATACTCCCATATTTTTGTTCAGTTAAATTGTTCCCAAATATTATACTAATATTTTTTTTCAATTAGAAACGCGATTTAGCTTTATGGTTATACCCAGAGAGCATAAGCATGTAGTATTTATTATTTAACAGAATAATAATAAGGAATAAAAGTTAATATGCGTAATTACTTAGTACCTATTTAATTAATTTATATCAGACCAGATAACACTTTATAACGCTTTTTGGTAATTTGTTTAATAAACTATTTAAGGATAGGTTTTTTTTAGTTTAAAAAGATAAAGAATTTGTTATAACAATCAACATATTTATTAAAATAATAATTATTTTACACACAATCACATTTTTATTAAAATCATAATTATTTTACACACAATCATGCTTTAGTTCTGCACCAATTATATTGTGCAAACAGACATCTAAGTACTATTAATGTTTAAAATTGGAAACGCGATTTTGCTTTTTTTTGCAAAATCAAAACGATTTATCGGCCAATTGAAAAGGCCCTACCAGCACTACTAACGATACTGATTGCATTGCAACTAATAATTCGAAAATGAAAAATATCACTAATGAAAGTATGGAAACCTCTATAATGTCACATGGCAAAGCCTAATTGTTGCAATTAAATACTAAAAGTAATAATAAAATACTTCATAAACCCCAATAAGTCTTGAAATATAAAAATTTTAAAGCGCAGTACACCGCACGCGGAACGAAAAGTAAACGACTAAAATAATAAAAAAAATCCAGCGGCGCGAGGGCGGCACATCCTTGCAAGTACCGAATAGCTCAAAGGCATGCTCTCGGGCTCTCCGTCCCACTTTCTCACGCAAAAATACAAATACAGCCCCGCGCGCGGGGGCCCCTCCCGAGACCCGATGTCTTTACGACCCGGACGGAACTAACTAGTGACCTTGTGTCATTACGACCATAGACCTTACAACATTATTTTTAGTACCTATATGCGAAACCTGAATATAGTTTGTTCAGAATCAATAACTGAATCGATTCCAATAATTTTTACACCATGTTATATTTTGTCCCAAAATTATTTAAAAAGTTAAGACTAATGTTGTATAGGTACTATAGATTACGACTGTGCAGTTGTTTTGACGAATTTGATCGATATTTTTATGCACAGTACACATTCCCCTAATTCAGGGTAATTTACCCGTCATAAACTAGCAACACAGACGATTTACTGTTAAGGTTTTGTGTTTCAAGTGAGCCGAAAATATTTTATGGTAAATAAATACCAAAACAATAAAAATAACAAGAGTTACCTGTGGAAAGATATTCCATCTTGTTTTCTTTGTTTTTGTGAACAACTTTTGCAGTGTTTAAACACACAAGACGGCATGTTTTGACATAAAATGGCAAATCACTAGTGACGTGTGAGCGAGACGATGCGTAGCTTGGTACTGTCGCGAGTTTGTAGTAACTTTTGATTTTGTATTAAGTTTGGTGGACCCACTCGCGTGTTCTGAGCGCTCTATCTGCCTGTTTCTTTGATCTGAGATCACAGCAAAAAAAAAGTTATGTTTTGTACCTAGTAATAAGGTACCACGTAAAGAAAAGTAGGTGTATCCAAAAAAACCTACATACAAAGTTTAAGTAACTCTTTAAAATATTATTATAAACTCTTATAATATCGTTCTTATACTTACATGCTTCAACATAATTGCCAGATGGAAGAAAAGAATAGTGTTATTTAAAAGTGTAGTTAAAAGAAATTATTGATTAACTAACAATAATTACGTGAGTAATTAAAATCTAATCGAACGCGTTTATAATTTAGTATTTCTATTGAAAAAACAATAAGATTTTATTATGCGTTTTAAATTACTAATAGCTTCAAACTAACATTATTTACACTAAACATTCATGTATAAAATAAATTCGTATTAAATTACATTCGTGTATGATGCGTGCTCCTCCTAACCATTTGGAGTATCAGGAACTGTCAGTCTCTCATGCTGTTTTCACACGACACCCCAGCGGCAGCGACATTATTACCGCCATGGCGACGGCGCGGCAGTGCCTTGGAATGAGCAGCCTCGCGAGGCATTTGCCGCGCGAAGCAGCTCGGTTAGTGTGGACGCGTCTAGACCGAGGCAAGCGCGTGCGCTGCCGCGGGCGAGCCATACGTGTCGGCTTTTTGTTTCATGCCTCGGTTGAGAAACAATAGGCGCGTACACAGAGACAGCAGCCTCGTGAGGCAGTTTCCTGGCGCGGCAAATGCCTCGCGAGGCTGCTCACCCTGTGTGGACGCACCTAATCGCTCGCCGTAGCCCCTTCGTGCACAACGCAATTCAACATCATCATTTCAGCCTATTGCAGTCCTCTTCTGAACAAATAGGCGTCTCCCAGGGAGCCACAGGACACGATCTCTCGCTTTTTTCATCCAGTCACTGCCAGCTACCTTCTTCAAGTCATCGACTCATCTTGCCGAAGGTCGAGTCCCACCTTACGTTTACCTACGCGCGGGCTCCATTCGAGAACCTTCCTACTCCACCTTTCGTCGGTTATGTGGCAGACTTAACCAGCCCACTGCCACTTCAGCTTGCTACAGTTTTGAACAATTTCTATAACTTTGGTCTTATACCGTTAGACCTCATTCCGGATTTTATTCCTTGGCGAGATCCCAAGCATAGACCTTTCCATAGCACGCTGCATGACATGAAGTTGGTGGGACAGCTTGACTGACATGCTCCACGTTTCGGCTCCGTAGGTTAGGACTGGAAGGATGCATGATTGTACACACGGCGACGTAAGGATATGAGTCCGATACCTTACGACATTGGTATCCAGGCGACTATCACAGTACAAATGCATAGAGGTTTTTACACAGGCACGCACCTGTTAATACTAAAGTCGTAAGGTATCGGAGACTTGCATTGCTCGCCGCGGCGGAGGCGGCGGCACATTGGCGAATAAAACGCTGCCGCCTCGGTGTCATATGAAAAGGCCCTTACTGACGTCGTCATTCCTGATTGTTAGATATGAAGGCGTATTTATTGTAAATTATGGAATCAGGCGTTACTTTGCGGAAATCCATGACATTAAATGTTTTGAAAAATATCTAGTTTTAATTCCGCGACAAAAATCCAGGCTTGTTGCAGGATGGAATCCCACTCTATGCAATCATGCATATGCACATGCAGCAAAGGAACACATGCATATGCACACGTGCAAGAAACGGAAAAACATGCCATGCAATCAAACCTAGGAGTATAGGCATCCTGCAACAAGACTGGATTTTTGTCGCGGAATTAAAACTAGATATTTTTCATAACATTTAATGTTAATTGTATTTATCTAATGTAAACCGACGATTTATCACAATTTTTATCTAGAGTACCACCTTTTCTAGTTATAATGTCATTGTAGAGTACACGGAAAATGGTGGGCCCGTGGGCCGCAGGCAATAGCTAATTTTAAAAATAATGATGACTGCACTATTTCTAAGGTCAAAGTTTTATAAAACTGCGGCGTGTTAACTATTGTATAAAAATATACAAAAATGTAAATATATAGTCGATATAATGACAATGGTTATACTTTGACCTTATAAGAGCAGTTACGGAAAGTTGGCAACGTGTAATAATAAATATAAATAAATTAGCTATAGCCAGTGACGCATTATAAATCGATCGTCATGCACGAACATTACGGATCTCGTAAACAACGTAAATATTATTGATAGCTAGATAACTACTTGAACGCGCAAAAAAAAAGGAAAGAAACAAATAAAAAAAAACTAACCGCCTTTAAAAAATAAATATAGTCGAATTGTGAACCTCCTCCTTTTTTGAAGTCGGTTAAAAACTGGCCAAGTGCGTATCGGACCACGCACAATTATAAGTTCCGTAGTTGGAAATACAGAAATATCTCATACGCTAACATTTGAAGGACCTAGCAGTAAAGTTACCAGTGGCTTCGCCAGCCACAACTCGAAAATTATCTCACGGGAATATAAAATCTGGACAAATACTATGTGTAAATAATTATGGTAAAAACTATAAGCCACTTTGTACACGAGGCGACGCAAGTTTCCGATACCTTACGACTTTGACATCCATTGATGCATGCCTGTGTACGATACGAACCTCTGTGGATTGTATGGCAGTAGTCACTTGGATACTAAAGTCGTAAGGTATCGGAGACTTGCGTCGCCTTGTTTACGAAGGGGCTTAGTGTACCACATCCAAATCCGTTGACGAAGAACAAAATGACCTACTTACGAAATATAAGATTATAATTTTTTTTCCCGTTTTATAGTTATAAATTACCAAACGGACTTATTCCTTTAATTGTACTGCAAGTTCTACCTTCTGCTTCAAAAAAAAGCAGCTTTATTTTTGTGCCTTATTATTTTTTATCAATGTTAACAGGAAGTACCTACCCTGTAGATTTAAAATACATTGCGAGCTTCAAAATATGCGGAAAAAAACATAAACGGCTGTATCTTTTTTGATTGCGTTGACTAAGACGTTTGATTATTTCTCTGCTTCAAGAAATTATAGATTTGAGTACTTACTTGATATTTAATGCAGCTTGATACCTCTACGAGTTTCATAGAAAAAAGGTGACACACATGGACACATGGAACAAATGGACAACAAAGTGATCTGAGGGTTCCGGTTTTTTCTTTTGAAGTGCCGGGTATTAAATATTTGTAATCTAACTGAATTACAACATTTGCGCACTGACAAGACAAACTAAGGGAATTTAATTAATATTAATTTTGGACAACTTTTAACGATAGCCGATCTATTTATTGCTTACATAATACATAATGAATCCCACCAAAAACATTTCATGTAAAGTGTTGCCAATACGAGCACATAAGGTTTGCCCTACAAAAAAGATATCAGATCTTATGTAGAACCAAGCTTCGGAATCTACACGGCCTAACTCTACCAACTCTAACTTCACAAATTCTACACATTAGCAAAAATGTATGGCTTCACCGTTTCGCTACCGTCGTGGAGGTGATGCTAATATTTAGTTTCTGAAGTAAGTATCAAATGAAAGGGCTCTTTGAGAGCAGTTGCTCTCAAAGAGCCCTTTCATTTGATACCCATATTGTAGAAGTGCATTAAAAATAACTATTTCGCCATCTTGGATTTAGAATGACGTCACATTATTCTTCGAGTTGCTCTCAACGAGCCCTTTCATTTGATACCCATATTGTAGAAGTGCATTAAATATAACTAATCCGCCATCATAGATGGTCCGCTATATTGGATTTGTAATGACGTCACATTATTTTTTGAGTTGCTTTCCACGAGCCTTTTCATTTGATACCCATATTGTAGAAGGGCATTAAAAATAACTATTCCGCCATCTTAGATGGTCCGCCATATTGGATTTATAATGACGTCACATTATTTTTGAAACTTCAAAAATGAAATGAAAGGGCTCTTTGAGAGCAACTGCTCTCAAAGAGCCCTTTCATTTGATATCCTTATTGTAGAAATGCACTAAAAACAACTATTCTGCCATCTTAGATGGTCCGCCATATTGGATTTAGGATGACGTCACATACCTAATCGTGCATTGTAATTCAAACTGAGTTCAAAGATTTCACCCGAACAAACATACATAGGTACATGGCAAGTTAGATAAAAGGTAGGTAGTGCCCTTGGGCTTCGCTTGGCTCGTCTTCGCGGGGGCACTACGCCTACCGTGCCCCCAGATACAGCAACGTCAAATATTTGCATAATTTTCGTCAGTTTTGCTGCTTAATTTCTTTTCAATTTATTGACAATCATTCTCCTTGTACGATAGTATTTTCTATTGAAATTCAAATTATTAATAGTTTGTAATATGTACTTGCCACTCAGTCGATTGTTGTCCATCGCCAAGTAACCGGCGTAAGGCTAACCTCAATTTTAAAAATAGAATGTCAGCGAAAAATTGCAATTAAAATTTAAAAGAATTTTTTAAATTTTTGTTCTGTCAGATTTTAATATTTTTTTAGTGACACTTGCCGTTTAGAAATCGTTCTTAATTTTAGTTGTCTTAAGTTTTTATTGTGTCTTTTCCGGGTTTTTAAACATTTAATATTAGGAAAAGTTTATGACTAATTTAGTGTCTCGGAATCATAAATCATGGGTAAGTTTTTTTTTTATCCACTCTATAGGGGTAGAGTTAGGAAGATTGTTTGTAGTATGCTGGAACTAGTGCACCAATTTTGAAAATAGTTTCACTTGGAGAATGCTACATTATTTTTATTAATTCCTGATTTATAATATAGGCATAATTATTATAATTCAAATCAGTACGGATGAAGCCGCGGGCGCAGTGCTAGTAAAACTTTCCTAATCGCATGGGTCCAAATTTTTTACAAAACCGGTGTTTTTTCTGTAAAAATCCGGATACCCTATACACCTTGTCCGGACAATAAAAAAAAAATCTTCTGTGCAGTCGTTTGGAATTCGCATAGAAGACAACAGGTGAGGAAAATATTGATATACATATCGTCTATTATGCAATAAAAATCATATCGGTTCAGTATTTCCAGAGATTAACTAGTACAAACAAACTCACAAAAAATTGCTTTACAATAAACTAGCGAACAACCCCGGCTCCGCACGGGTGCAATCTCTACTATATTATGTATGTTATATACATAAAAACCTTCCTCTTGAATCACTCTATCTGTTAAAAAACCGCATCAAAATCTGTTGCGTAATTTTAAAGATCTTAGCATACATAAGGACAGACAGAGGGAATCGACTTTGATTTGTTTAAATTTTCTTAATTATTACTCTGCAAATAATTTAGTAATGTCGAGATAACTCGCAAAACAGAGGCATCCGATGACACAACATTGTTACGACGACGTGACGTTCGGCAGAAAATGAAAAATGTAAATGATATATTCAGAGCCAATATTATAAAGGGCGAAAGTTTGGACGAATGGATGGATGGATGTTTGTTACTCAATCACATCATGAGACTAAACGAATTTTGTTGACATTTGGCCCAGGAGGGGTAGGATAAACGTTTCTATTAGGATATAAATTTTAAGTTACACGCAAGCGAAGCCGCCAACAACGGCTAGTTAAAATTAAATCAATAATTTCATTATCATCACCCTATAATGTTCCCACTGTTGGGACACAGGACTCCTCCCTGTGAGAGTGAGCGGGCCCAGTGCGGGTTGGTAGATGTATATATTTATCTAGGTTCGACTGGAAGCCGTCCACACCATCATCATCTGCCTGCCTTTTCCCAACTATATTGGGGTCGGCTTCCAGTCGAACCAGATATGCAGCTGAATATTAGTATTTTACATGGAGCAACTGTGTATCGTACCTCCACAACCCAGTAGTGGGTAATACGATACCCATATGGAAGCCGACCACACCATAGTTGGGAAAAGACAGATGATGATTTGACGTTCAAACAAAGTCATTGCGTCACGTTATGGTGTTGAAAATGGAAAATATCAATAATAAACTCTTGTTCAATTATTTGGAGAGCGAATATTATTTGAATATCAGTCACTGGTAATATTTGGTTATTTGTCAGATCCGAAATTAGAATATCAAACTCGTGAACTGGTTTTTTATGGTTCCTTACGATTACTAAGATTTCACTGTCCGTCTGTCACCAGGCTATCTCATGAACCACGATAGTTAGACCGTTGAATTTTTTAAGGACTACATATGTAGGTATTTCTGTTGCCGCTATAATAACAACTAAAAAATAGAATATAATTAATATTTAAGGGGTCTCCCATACGAAAAACGTTTTATTTTTGCAGTTTTTAGGGTTCCGTAGCCAAATGGCATGAAAACGGAACCCTTATAGATTCGTCATGTCTGTGTGTCTGTCTGTCCGTCCGTATGTCACAGCCACTTTTCTTCGAAAGTATAAATGAGCTATCTTGTTAAAACTTGATAAGTAGATGTATTATGTGAACCGCATTAGGATTTTCACACAAAAATAAAAATAAAACTAATTTTGGAGGTTGCCCCCATACTTACAAATTGAAACTCAAAAATTTTTTTTCACCAAACCCACACGTGTAGGGTCATCGATGGATAGGTCTTTAAAAATGATGTTGACGTTCTACCCTACCTACCCTATGTGTTATTCTGGATCTTCAGCTACCTACAAATTTCATCGTAATCTGTTCATATCATTTTTTTTCTAAACTGAACAGTTTCCGCGAGAAACACTTCCAAAGTGGTTATATGTTGGTCCCCCCCCTGTAACTTCTAAAATAAGAGAATGATGAAACTAAAAAAAAATATGTGATGTACATTACCATGCAAACTTCAGTTGAAAATGGGTTTGAACGAGATCAAGTTATTAGTTTTTTTTAAATACGTCATTAATCGTAAACTGCAATTTGCCTTTCAAAGTTACAACCAACTACATGAACATTTATATAATGTTACTTGCTGCTACGGAACCCTTTATCGGCGAGTCCGACTCGCACTTGGCCGGTTTTTTATAGATGCAATGGTACGGTACCCTTCATGCGTGAGCAAACAGAATTTCTGATTCTCAACTCAACCTGTCTGAATTAATATGGTACCGATTGAACGGATTTTTGGAAATCCATCCCCTAAGGGGATGGAAACGGGATATCAGTTTGTACGAAAATTAATTTATATGTTAGGCTTCTCAGACAAATGAATGAAACATGTTTTTATTTTTTTTCGAAATTCTAACCCCTAAGGGTGGAAATTAAAAATAATAATCTTCGCGGACAGAGTGCTAGTACCTATATCAAAAGTGGTTTCAGTTCATGCACATCTCATAAATCATTGGAAGTCACGATTATTGGCATAACTCCGTCGTACCAACCGATTTGAAAAAATCTTTTCATAAATTTTTGGCATAACTCCGTCGTACCAACCGATTTGAAAAAATCTTTTTTTTTGTTGGAAAGGGTATACTTCCCGAATGGTCCCATTTAAATTTTATCGAAATCGGATTAGCACTTTTTGAAAAATCAACAAAAATCATAAAAACCTAAAAAGTTTTTAACATTGTCTACACCGATTACTCCGAGGTTTCTGGTCCGATTTCGATGATTCTTTTTTTGTTCGATACAGAATATGAAGAATATCTGCTATTTGGTCTCATAAAATTTTCATTTAGTTTGGTTCAGTAGTTTTTATCTTTAGCTCATTGTGTACATAGTTACATGGACGGATGTTATTACCGGTGCTACGGATTACAAAATTTTAGTGCACATGTATGAAAATTATGTATTTGACAATAATTTGGATTGAATATTTAAACTAAAAAGGATAAAATATTTACTTAATATCGGTGACAAAAAGTCAATGAAATAAAAAATAGAGTCACCGACTTTCGAAAGAAAAGTTTTTTTGTAGGTTATTTTGTACTTTTTTTGTGGTTGTTTTTGAAGTCGGATACATTTTCTTTTAAAAAGTTTTTTATTTTGCGAAAAATCGCTATCTATAATTATTCTGCGACATTCTAAAACCTATTTAGGTAGCTTATGCAAATACCTCTGTTGTAAGAGCTATATCTTTCCGCCCGGCTAGACAAAAAATATGAAAACTCGGCTAATATGCATGGTAGCAATATAATTTATAGTCTAAAGCGGTTACGAACAATGAAGATTTCTATCAATGCAATATTTTTTTTTAATTGGATCAGTAGTTCCTGAGATTATCTCCTAGCTCCTACATACTTACATACAATCTTACAAAATCAAATACTTCTTTATAATTTATGTGTAGATTTCGTATACTAGGGATACCTTTTTTTCGCATAATGTTTTTTGTTTTATTATACTTTGGCATAACTGTTTTGGCTCCGTCGACTTTATACCATGCATAATTATTATGATTTTATGTCATTATGCGTAAACTTTAGTATGACTAGAAAAAAATATGCTTTTAAAAGTTATGCTTAAAATATTATGCAATAGATACAAAAATAAGCCATGTTTTATAACTACAAAGTATAAAACTAAGTCGCTTCTGTGTGTCTGTCCGTATGTATGCTTAGATGAATTTGATGCGGTTTTTTTAAAAAGACATATATCTATACAACGTGTAACGTTAATGGCGCAAAACTTCTCGAGGGGTAACTCAACCCATGTTACTGAACAATGTTTGATTTGATCAAACATTGTTCAGTAACATGGGCTGAGTCAAAAAATTGAAAAATCAAAAACTTTTGGAAAAAAATACAAAAATAAATTTTTCATACAAAATGAGAAATTAATCGAGCCCATCAGTACGAAAAAAATTTTTTTTTGTTTTTTCCAAAAGTTTTTTGATCAAACATTGTTCAGTAACATGGGCTGAGTTACCCTTCGAGAGGTTTTGCGCTATTAACGTTACAATCAAGAGGACTTTTCATATATTGTATTAACATGAATAATATAGTAGAAATTGCAGCCATATGGAGCCGGGAAGGGTCGCTAGTCCGGATTAAGCCACACTTCCCAAGGTTGGTCTGTGGATGCGTGACCATCTGTCATAGCGAGTTTCCTCCGTGCCTCGGAAAGCACGTAAAGCTGATGGTCCCAGCTGTCATTTGTAGATCTTTGACAGTCGTAACTATTAGAAGCTCTTAAGTCTGACAACCAGTCTTTCCGTATGAGTATCGTATTGCCCAGTTACTGGGTTGTGGAGGTCCGATAGTCAGTCGCTCCATGTAAAATACTGATATTCAGCTGCATCTGGTTCGACTGGAAGCCGACCACAATGTAGTTGGGAAAAAGCAGGCAGATGATGAGGTAGGGAAACGAATTAATATTTGCGGTAATAGTGAATTCGTATTATAGTTAAGCAAATCACGTGTTTTGTCGGCTAATTATTACAATGACGCAATTACTACCGTGTTTCACATGCATTATTGATTAATGACAGACAGCATTTTAATAAACAACAAAAGGACTTGCGAATAAATATAAATATTGTATAGGTAACTATCATGATTGTTTTTATAGTAAAAGCGAATTAATTATTATGCATTGTTTACGCAATCACACAGCATAATATTACGCTCAACCTGACGTGGGTGTACTGTAGAGGTCCGACTGTGTAGTCCCGAGCAATAATAATATGTGTACACTTAGCAGAATGAAAAAGCGATATTCTCCTACCATATTGATTAAACTTTTGCGTTTTCATGAATCTTCTATTTTGGAAGCCTATTGCCGTCCACTGCTGAACGTAAGCCTCCCCCAAAGAGCGCCAACCATCCCGGTCCTGGGAAGCCCGCATCTATCCACTGCGAGCCACTTTCCTTAAATCATCGACCCATCCATCCATCACTGGAAGCCATGCTATTGCAAAATAGGTGTTATTTCAAAGTAGAAACCAGTATTTCACAAGAAAATCGCGTTTTAATTTTGTTAAGTGAATACATTTTATTGCTCGTAATTACTGTACCCAGTAAAAAAAATTCAAATCGTTTAAAATACCTAACTTTTTTTTGGAAGTCGATGGCAAAAAAATAAATAAAGGAAATAAGACACAAGGTCCGCGACTTGCTAAAGAAAAGTTATTTTACACTTTTTTGTGTTTGATTTTGAAGTCGGTTTCTTTTTTTATTAAGTTTTTATTTTAACCTTTTTAGTTTAGAAATATATTTAACAAAAAACTTCTGATAATAATAATTGAAAATCTACAATCTAAGTACCTACCTAAGCAATAAAACCGGGCCTATGCGAGCAAAGTCAGGAGATATCCATTATTGATATATACCCTCCCCAGAATGTAACGAACACTTTTATGAAAACTGCTTCAAAAGCGGTTCAGCCAAACGCGAGATAATCGCGGACAAACATGCAATCGACTTTGAAATCTTCAATCCAAATAAGCAAAAACTCCCAATCTCAAAAACCACTGAACCGATTTTGATGAAACTTGCAGTTTTCCCTAAGTTGAACAATACCTTGTACAACAAAAAAGAATTACTTAAATCGGACATGTAATTCCGGAGATATGCGAACACAAACATAAAAACATACACACATACGTACATACACTTTTAAAAGGCACATTTGTTCAGACGCTTATATAGACTAACATACGAAAACTGGGCAGTTCTGGAAATATTACATACATACGGGTCGAATTGATAACCTCCTTTTTTTTTGAAGTCGGTAAAAAAGAAATATTATCAATTGTTTTACCCGGAAAAGATTTGCATTTAATTTACATATTATGCAAGCTTAAAAATGTTAAGTCATTTTTATGTATTTCTATTGTTTCATCCAAGTTCATAGAATTATGTCAATCAAGGCCACCGGTTGCCGGGTTCCGGGATTACCTAGGGGTCGCGGGATTGTCTCGGGGTCGTGGGACAGTAAGACGGGGTCGTGGGACTGTATGTGAGGGTCGCGGGGCTCTCTCGGGAAAGAAGGACTGTCTCTTGGGGATGTGGGACTGACTTTGAGGGTCGTGGGACTGTCTCGGGACAGCAGGACTGTTTTACGGGGTCGTGGGACTGTCTTTGAGGGTCGCGAGACTGTCTCGGGACAGCAGGACTGTTTTACGGGGTCGTGGGACTGTCTGTCGGGGTTGTGGGCCTGTCTCCGGGGACGTGGGATTGTCTTTGAGGGTCACGGGACTGTCTCGGAACAGCAGGACTGTTTTACGGGGTCGTAGGACTGTCTTTCGAGGACGCAGGACTGTCTCGAGGTCGCGGGACTGTGTTTTTGGGGTCGAGGAACTGTTGACAACTGAAGAAACACCCTGGACTTTAGTCAGTACAAGTCTGACAGTACCTTTTGCTCCAACCTAAACGGGTGGACTCATTTGAAGATTTTACAACGCTAAAATAAGATCACCAGTTAAATCTGCATGACCCTTTCGAAGATTGACAACAATTAAATCAGAGTTATTTGAAGTAGTCATGGTCATCTCACATTTGACAAAAAAAATATAAGCAAGTCGTCTAGCGCCATCTCTTTCCCACAGCCTAAACTGGATCGCGTTGAGAGTTCATGGTAGGCCACCCTGTTGTGTTTGACCCCTTTAAATATTTTTTGTTTTGTATTTATTGCTATTCTACTAGCTACAGAAATAAATAGTCTGTCAAAATTTCAAATGTCTAACTATCACGGTTCATGATATACAGCTTGGTGACAGACAGACAGTATTAGGCTAGTGTAGGGTCCCGCTTTACCCTTTGTACACACAAATGTTCTGTGTCGTAAGTTTCTAAATAATAAATATGGCATGTAGGTACTCGTACAACCGCGAGTTTCCTCCATGCCTCTGAAAGCACGTAAAGCCGTTGGTCCCGGCTGTCATTTACAGATCTTTGACCGTTATTAGTCAGAAGCTCATAAATCTGACAACCAGTCTTACCATGGGGTATGGTATTACCCAGTAACTGGTTGTGGAGGTCTGATAGTCAGTCGCTCCATGTAAAATACTGATATTCAGCTGCATTTAGTTCGACTGGAAGCCGACCACAATAATATAGTTGGGAAAAGGCTAGGCAGATGATGGTGTCATAACTGCAGGTTTAATGTTCAACCCGTGTCCTCTTCCAGCCATGGACATCGCTCAGCGTCTAGAACTGCAGCTCATCGAGAAGCAGAAGCCAATGAATGCTGTGATAGACAGAGGAGACTCCGCTGTGCAGCAGTTCTACCGAGACACTGTGATTTTCCTGACGGGAGGCTCTGGCTTCCTCGGCAAGCAGCTCATAGAGAAACTCTTCAGGTGAGGAGTAGCATAGCGTATCAGCTTTTCAAGTTCCTACGTTAGCTGGACTGAAGTGGCCCGGAAAGAAATTGGGGAGGCCTTTGCCTGGCAGGTTTGTGTGACCTTTACCTAGACTCAGTAGACTTTATTTGTTCCAGATCATGCGAGTTAAAGAAATTATACATGTTGCTAAGACCAAAGAAAGGAAAAACTATTCAACAGAGATTAAGCAATATACTTAAAGATCCGGTAAGTACAACCTTTAATATTATAATTTATTTGACGGCACTGTTGGCTGTATTGATTATTATTATGTGTTGGTAGTATTGATTCCTGCTGTAGTGGTTTCGATTCTCGCACGATACACATATTTTGGTATGATCTAGATTACTAATGTTAGGGTTTAAAAAGGATATAATATATTTTGTTCATTCATCATCTCAGCCGTAGGACGTCCACTGCTTGCTCTGCTGAACATAGGCCTCCCCTTTCGATCTCCACATATACCTGTTGGATGCGACCTGCATCCAGCGTCTTCCGGCGACCTTTATAAGGTCGTCTGTCCACCTTGCTGGTGGACGTCCTATGCTGCGCTTGCTAGTCCGTGGTCTCCACTCTAGTACTTTTCGACCCCATCGGCCATCTGCTCTGCGAGCAATATGGCCTGCCCATTGCCACTTCAGCTTGCTAATCCGGTGGGCTATATCGGTTACTTTAGTTCGTCTACGGATCTCCTCATTTCGAATTCGATCACGTAGAGAAATACCGAGCATAGCCCTCTCCATAGCTCGTTGAGCGACTTTGAGCTTTGAGATGAGGCCGATAGTGAAAGACCACGTTTCGGTGCCGTAACTCATCACTGGTAACACACATTGGTTGAAGACTTTCGTCTTGAGGCACTGAGGTATGTCGGACGAAAAGACATTTAAGAGGATTGTATAGCGGCTGCCTTTTCAAAGAATAGGTATTTTGAAAAACTCGTACTGTCCCTCTCGCGCGTTGAAAAACCCCCGATCGTGCGATAGAGAGCGTTGCAGCTCGCGACTGATTGTGAGTATTTTTTATATGAAATTTGTCTCTCGGGAGAAAACGTTTTTCACATACTAAATCACGTCCAATCTCTTAGATTCTAGTGTCAATCGTTTCAGCATATTATATTCTAGGTTTGTATGTTTTGCTTTTTTTCTAAAACTTCTTTGTTTTTAAAATACGAAGGTTTTACTTCAATGAAGATTTTGTCATAAAAATAGTAACTTTTAGGCGCCTGTTACTTTCAAACTATTATAAATTTTGAAAAAAAGAAAACCTATAAACCTAGTTTTTTACTGTGTCAGTAGTATTCTAAAAAATCATTGAGATAGGATAACATTTAGGGGCAGAAAAACGTTTTCTCTTTTAGTATGGACGAGCGGTCGGTAGACAATAGTCTTAAGACTATTGTCTACCGACCGCTCGTCGCTGAAGAACGCTGCCCAACCGAGTTGGATTCGGCGGTTGACCTCTTTCTCGAAGTTGGACCTACCTAACTGGACTACTTGTCCTAAGTAGATATATGAGTCAACAACTTCGAGTACCGAGTTTCCAACAGAGACTGGGGTGGGCACAACATTGGCATTTGACATAATTTTCGTCTTGTCCATGTTCATTTTCAAGCCCACCCGTTGTGAAACTCGGTCGAGGCCATCGAGCATCATTCTGAATTCCTCCATCGGCTTTGCCATGACTACGATGTCGTCGGCAAACCGAAGGTGAGTGATGTATTCGCCGTTGATGTTGATGCCAAGTCCTTGCCATTCCAGGAGCTTCAAGGCGTCTTCCATTGCGGCAGTAAAAAAATTCGGGGAGATAACGTCCCCTTGTCTTACACCTCTTCTCAATGGAATCGCCTTCGTGCTCTGCTCCTGTACTCGGACCGACATGGTGGCGTTATTATACAAGCACTTCAACACCTCGATGTACCGATAGTCAATAAGGCATCGCTGGAGTGAGTCAAGTACCGCCCATGTTTCCACCGAATCGAAGGCTTTCTGTCTGTCCACAAACGCTAAGCATAATGGCAAGTTATACTCTTCGGTCTTCTGTATAACTTACCGCAGCGTATGGATGTGGTCTATGGTACTATAGCCTCTTCGGAAACCGGCTTGTTCGGGAGGCTGGAAGTCATCAAGTCTGTGTTCGAGACGGTTCGTGATAACCCTTGAAAACAGCTTATAAACATGACTTAGAAGCGTGATGGGTCTGTAGTTCTTCAATAGGCTGTTATCACCTTTTTTGAAGAACAGCACCACCTCACCTCTACTCCATGCTTCAGGCGTTTTGCCCTCGAAGAGGACGGAATTAAAAAATTTGTTCATTAATTGTTTGATTTTCCGATATTTCGGCACTGTTGCAAGCACCTTGATCACGGATGAACTGAAGTTATTGCGGGTGTATGTTTATGAGCAGACAAATCGGTCTGGGTAGACTGATCTGTTCAAAAACGAACGAGAAGGAGGGTTCCTTCTCGTTCGTTTTTTGCACACAGTTGAAACCCATCCTCACGATTGTTTTTTTTTTGAATACTAGAATTAAGCCTGCTCTACACTACTCACGAAATTGTCGAAGTTGACCGAATACGATAGTGTAGAAGGGCACTTCGCTTCGCTTCGTGCAACTTCGGCTCGCTTCGGGTGACTTCCATTTGTTGTCGGTTTTTGCGACCGAGTCAAAGGGCTCAATGAAGGCAACTTCGCGAGTAGTGTAGAGCAGGCTTTAGTTATTCTGGCTTTGGAATTGTGAGTTTAAATGTTTGTGATCGCAAGCCAGGTGGGCCTGATGAAGGTTACTACGACCATTACGATCGCTCAGCCGTCATCGTATGTTACAGTTAGTGTTTGAAGTTGTTGTCCACTGTGAACCTTGGTGGAACATCCTTCCCTCCCCAACATTTTGGTATTACAACGTTAACACGTTCCCTGCGCCATCACTTTCAAAGAACTTTCAGCTGGTGCGTTGGAGACCTAAAAGATCTCGAAACTAATCTACCTTTTGGTGCGTTTGAGACCTAATCAGTCTCCTAAAGATACAGTTTTGAAAATAATTTATATCTTCCAAAAAAACAATCAAATATATTTTGAAGTTTTTGTGGGTGAAAGATAGCCTATTGCTTTATATTTTGCTAGGTTCGCACGCAGTTATGACATTTGAATAAACTACAAATACCAAAAAAAAATATGATATCGATTGTATCTCGTACCGCAACCGAAGATAGTTAAATATGTGTAGTAAGTAGTGATGGGAATAAAATAATATCTCAGTTGTCGATTGAAAAAGTTTCATTTTCTTTTTAGGTGCGTCAAATATTTCATAATCAGAATTACTGTCATTATTTATTAGCCAATGGGGGACAAATTTGAACATTTTCCAAAAAAATATTTTACTGGACGATGCAGCAGTATAATCCGGCGTTGATTTTTTGTTAGAAATCTCACCAAAATAGATTTTTTACACTTTTTTCTTTTAAAAGCACTCATTGTATAACAAAAATGATAATCAACACGTAGGTTTATACGCGAATGTTATTTCGCAAACGTGCGCGCGACATCCCACGTCGATGCTAGGACAACACTAAAACGAGTCACCTTCCCTCTCTTGCGTCTACGAGGCGTACGATTCCACGAGTACCGACATATCTCCTAACGCAAGGAATGAAAATAATTACAGTACTGTGCGTTAGGGACCTAATCCATCTCTAATTTCTTTTTTAATGTCCTTGAATTCAGCTTTAAGTAGGAAGCAAATATGTATATTTTTCCTACTCATACCTAAAGAACTTTACACGTTAGATCCTCCCGCAAGGAGTGAAACAACACGATTATGTTCAACGCACAATACAAAAGTCCTGCAAGAGATCTGATAGATCTCGTAATGCAACGAACGTGTTAATTATTTTCTTCCAGTTATACGACACCCTCCGTAAGAAGAAGCCCAACTTCGCGCAGTACATCGTACCGGTGGAGGGCGACGTGGCTAATATACGTGTTGGATTGAGTGACAAGGACTGGAATAATATTAGTAATGAGGTTTGTTTTAAATCATTTATTCATTAACAATTGTTGGCACTGAAACAAAAGGAGGGCGGGCCGCGTGAGGGAGAGGACAGCGTCCTCCCTCCGCCCCAGGCGCAGTGGTAGACGCTCACGTCGCAAGACGATCTCCGGCCACTGTAGGCACGGGCATGCGGGCCTCAAAGAGCGTCAGCAAGATGACGGGGCCCCCCCTCTAGAGAGCCAGAGCCTGCCGGGATCGCGGGACTTAATATCATTACCATGACCCTTGATTTTAAGGAACACCGTTGATTTTAGTCAGTACAAGTCTGACAGTCCCTCCAGCCCTGCCCTGGGTGGGACGACACAGAGAGTAAGAAAACAAATGAAAATTGTGTTTCTTGGCATTAAAATTAAAAAAAAAAAAACAAATCTTTTAATGGCACAAATGCCACCTGAAACATTTAACAATAACTAATGATGGATTTACACGTGTTATTTTTTTGGCGGCCTTCGTCTAATATAGTCATTTGTATAGTTGAATTAAATCTGAATTTACATTTGTATACCTAGTTGAATTAAATCTGAATTTACATAATTATATTATATAATAGTAGTAAAGTAAAAAACTATACATTGAATATTTTTTACCCGACTGCGCCAGGAGGGTTATGTTTTTCGAGTGTATGTATGTATGTATGTAGGTATGTTTCGTTGTGTTGCTTTGCAGCCTAAACGGCTTGATGGATTTTTAACTTGAGAGGTGTCTTTAGATTCGTCTTAAACGTGAGAGTGTCACTGGGTACATAAAACTGGCCAAGTGCGAGTCGAACTCGTGTACAAAGGGTTCCGAACTAAAAATATTTTTTTAAAATCTCTCACATTATATCAAGTGGGGTATCAAATTAAAGGATTTTAAAAATGGTTTACCAAAATATATATAACTTATATGTTTCAATTTAATTTGGACTGATAAATGCTAACAAAAACTAAAAATAGTAAAATAAAATAAATATTTAAATAAACAAAAAACCTGACTGCGTAAAAAAACTAAAAAGAAAGAAACAAGCCCAGTAGTTTAGAATTCACTCATTCACACTCATAGTCGGGGCCCATTCAAATTATACCAATCAAATCTTCCCAAGGGGCCCCGATTGTGAGTGTGAATGAGTGAATTCTAAACTCGCGGTGTAAGAGTCAGATGAACGTATCTACATTTTCTCAATTTTACAGGAAAGCAAAAATACTGTGAAAATTCGGCTCTTTAAACTTTACCAGCTTTTTAATACAGATAAAATACTAGTATGGAAAAAAACTTTATTTTCTATGTATTGCCATACTCTTAGAGCTTTGAAAAAATTAGAAATTATTTATTTATATATGCTTACATAGACGCAATATATATATTTTTAAAATTCGGTTGACATACGTTAGTGTGGCCCTTAATTATTTTCAAACTTCTGTTGTTATCAAACTTAAATACGTCATTTGTGAAGTTAAGTTTTAATGATAAAGTGATAAAGTTAGTAATAAAATAAGTAAAAAATCAATAATATTTATTTACTCCTGAAATTTAATTATTTATTTATTTATTTTATTTATTTATTTATTGACTGGCCTCTTGGTCTAGTGGTTAGTGACCCTGACTGCTATGCCGGAGGTCGTGGGTTCGATTCCCACCCAGGACAAATGTTTGTGTGATGAGCACGATCATTTGTTCTGTGTCTGGGTGTAATTTATCTATATTATGTATGTATTTAGAAATATATAAGTATGTTTATCAGTTGTCTAGTACCCATAACACAAGCTCTGCTTAGCTTGGGACTAGATGGCATTGTGTGATGTTGTGGAATATTATTATATTATTATTATTATTATTATTATTTCGGGAAAACAAACACATACAAGTTTCTTAATTTAAAGATATTACATAATAATAGTGATAAGTATTTGTGTAACTCCCAACGTTATCCACATTTTAACAAAGAAAAATTATTTTGGAACTGCAAAAACATGACCAAAACAAAAAAAGGATGGTAAAAAAGGAAAAGAGAAGAACACAAAAAAGAGAAAAGGAAAACATACTTAATAGCTAGGTAAGAAATAATGGTAAATAGTGGTAATAGCTAATAAATAGTGGTCATTAACACTTCTAGTAGGTAATTATGTCGTGCTACAACTTAGGTGGGTTAATTATGTGGTTCAAGGAGTTGTTCTTCTTGGAGTGTGTTCTTCTAAACTTACTAGCCGATCTTTAGAACAAGTCCAGTGTTGCAAAATCAGTGTTGAAGTTGTTAGCCATCCGCCGAAGAGGTGCCCGGACTCCAGCGTTAGTGCGGCAAGAGAAAACAGCAAAAAGTGGTCGAGGGCGCACCTCTCGTCTTATGACCGTCCTCGGAACAACGTAGCTTAGTTTACTAGTTAGGTCTAAGCAGTCATATCTGCCATTGCACAAGCCATAGAGGAACATAGTTTCCAGGAAAAGTCGTCTAGATTTTAAGTTGACCAATTCATAATTTGTGGGGGAATGTAATTGATTACGACAGCGTTGAAATAGGACAATTGAAATAATAAAACTTGTAATCAGCATATCAGCGTTTAGAAAAAATATTAACTATCTTCGTCGTCTGTTGTTGGAGTTCCAACTGAAAACCCTTTATAAAAATCATGCCTTGTATTCATCATAAGTCTTGTAAATCGTCATACTTTTCATTAGAAATGGGTAAGGGATTGACATATGCATTTTTGAAGTAAAAGCTAAAAAAAGTATTCTCCTAACTTCAAATCAGGGGGCTCGTTGAGACTTTCTATCAACTTTTAGGTGCCAAACTAACGTAAGTTTATATTTTGTCAATGGACTATAATACTAATCAAACAAAATAGTACTGCCACAAAAACGTAAATCGCCAATACATCGCTTTGGCCATTGACTTGTATTATTTATCTAACAAAAATGTCTGTGCCACTAAAACGTAAATACACAAACGTTACACTGGCTCTTTAAACTAAGCATCGAAACAAAATTTTGTAACGACCAAAACAACGTATAAGCTTTTACGTTCTTATGGTTTGTATAATATTGCCAAACAAACTAATATTCTAAGAATAAAAATATTGTTTTTAGAAATACGTTCCTATAGCTCTAAAGCGGTAGGAAGATAATTAGAACTATTTAAACGGTATTCGTAATACGTTTGTCTGGTTCCATTGAAAATGATTCTTAAGCTATTTAGTTTTTTTGGAATTTGATAAATATTGACTTTACCGATACGTCGTTTTGGCAATTCATAAAGGACCATATTATGAACCTTTTTATGAAAAAAAACTGTTTTTGATTTTTTTTGTAGATACGTTCATCTGGTTCTTACACCGCGATACTACTGGGCTTGTTTCTTTCTTTTTAGTTTTTTTACGCAGTCGGGTTTAATGTTTTTTTAAATATTTATTTTTTTAAAAGAATACTTGGGGTTTGATCTACAATTGATACCGAAGCCAAAAATATAGTATTTAGATTTCTGTCTGTTTGTCTGTATGGTAAATGTCCGGAATAAACTCAAAAAGTACTGCATGGATTTACTTCAAACACGAATATTACTTAGAAGTCGGGTCAACATATAGGCTACATAATTATTATCACGCTATCACCTACGGGGAACGAGCAGTGAACCTTTATTTCTTCAATGCATTCACGCAGACGACGTCGCGGGCAGCAACTACATAGTATAAATTATTTTCGGAAATTGCACTAGGTATAGGTATTAAAATTTCATCAATCCGGTGAAAAGTTAGCAGGAGCTTCTCAAACAGTTTGAGAACCCTCGCTATAAACAATATCTACTGGTTCCTCCCCCTCTCCAGGTGAACATAATAATCCACCTGGCAGCGACGGTGAACTTCGACGAGCCTCTCCACGTGGCGGGCCTCATCAACGTCCGTGGGACGAGAGAGATGCTGGAGCTGGCCAAGAACTGCCAACACCTCAAGTGAGTAGCACATGAGAGGGACACATTGTTCTTGACTCTAGTGTAGGTCAAAATCAAAGCATTTATCACTTCAAGTGGGGCATTACAGGTACTTTTTAATTGTCAAAAGACAAACAACAGCAGCGGTTGAGCAGTGGTGGCCGAGTGGTATCGGCCCCGACTTATGAGTTGTAGGTCGTGGGTTCGAACCCAGCTTGGCGCATTACTTTGTGTAATTTATTTCATCACCACTGCTCTCAATACGGTGAAGGGAAGCATCGTGAGGAAACCAGCATGTTCTAGAACCAGAAATTCGAAGACATGTGACATCCACCAACTCGCACTGGGCCCACGTGTTGGATTATGGCTAGTGACTGACCGCAGTTTCGGTTTCGGTTTCGGCCAAAAAATCTAGTTTCGGTTTCGGCCAAAATATAGCCGAAACTTTCGGCCCTGCCGAAACTCAATCTTAGTACATTTTCGAGTGTCGTTCGGTAAAATTCGTAGCCAACACGTGCTTGCTCGACGGCGGGGCCCGGCGCTGTTCGCCACCGTTCATTTAATCGTGAGTTGAGGTTATGTTTTTGAATTTACTGCCAAGAGTAAGTCTTGTATATTCATGTAATAATAAAGTATATTTGTTACGTACGTTAATGATTAAAAAGTTATCAATCGTCAAGGCCGTGACTGTATTTGAAACATAAGTGAACGGTTTCTTCTTTGAAATAATGCTATTTTTTTAACTCAGTATGTACAAGTTCCAAAAAGTCCCGAGGAGCCGCCGAGATGTTTATGGTTACACCAAAGAAAACACACGCTCAGGACGAGAGAGTTTAATAATTTTCTTACAAGGAAGGTCATGTTTTTGATGAAAATCTTAACACCGAGATTCAGTATTTCAGCCTGAAAGAACAACGCCATCTATCGAGGCTACAGTAACTACTTTAAGACTTAACATACCGCCCACCATGGACCAAGTGTCCAGAAAAAATATGTAAATGAACCTTCCAAATAAACAAGTGATAATTATGAGCAAACTAAACAATAACTATAACTAACTAATGCTATTCAATAACAGTATAATGTCGTTACAAAAACTATGAGCTTTGATACAGGTCTTTTAATAGCCAAACCCTTATATTTCAATGCTACAACACGCGTAAGATTGTCCGCACCAATATCCTTGCAAGCCAGCCAGTGATGTCACCTGATGCTACCGACCCTTCCTGATGAAATCTTTTTAACTCCCTATTCGTTTCGACAAAGTTAGTGCTGGTATCACTTCACAAGTCTACACAATGTCTCTTCGTGCAACAAAATGCTTTCAAGCAACCAAAAATGCCTCCGAGGTGAAGTCACTCACAACCTCAGAGTGTATTGCACGAGTGACCGTGCAGATGAATAAACTAAGCCTTTAGTGAAGTGATGTCCAGTCCCTTTGTCTGCGTAATCAACACCGCTTTGGTGAGAAGAGCGGCAAAAAGTGACATGAGCGGATGGTAATTGACCCATCAACTGTTGATTCGTTTGAGCAGTATGAGGAACTCAAACGACGCATATTCTAACATACAGTCTGAAGAGATTCTTTGCATTAACAATCTTACTGCGTTCTCAAATAGCTCATAATTAATTGAAGAGACATCTACGTTCATAAGAACATGTGCATCTGTCACAGCTAAATTCGTTAGATGTGACTTATGGATGAGTACTACTTTAACCTATCATCGATCACATTAGCCTGCAATCGCCCGCCCTCCCTGAGGATTCCTTCATCGCAAAGGTATGGACTAAGCGAGGTAAGTTCACTGTTTTTTATTTACTTTACCTAACCGTTGTAAACTCTTAACTCTTTCAGGTAACCTTCCCTTTGACATAACCGGATACAGGTAAGTAACGATTCATTTAATTATTGAAATGTTAGTCAACGTGTAGCTTTAAGTTTAGTATTAGCATTATTAATTATGTTTAGTGTTTTTTAGTTTCGTTTAATCTTCTGAAATAGACAATAATTTTAAGTATTTCTTCTTAAATTTTCTTTTACTGTAATGGACTGTATTTTCTTTTAGCAATTTAGGACCCGCATCATACGCAAGCTGTTGAAGCACTGGTACCGTCAAGTAAGTCGCAGAGGGTGAACCGAAAAACCTAAGATGTTGAAATTCTGAATATAAGTCTCTTCGCCACAGAAAGCGTTGAAAATCAACATCTGCCTCAGACACTTTGCCTCGCTTGTATATCTTTACTATGTCTGCTACAAGACAAAAAGAGTAGCAAAGCCAGCGTATGATGACATGTCTTAAATCAGTTTGAAGAAATTTACCAACCATCATGTCCTTATATAATGATATTACATTATTAAGAAAACATGACGTGTCAGATAAAGCTCTAACCTTGTTTGTAGATCTAACATTTCTAACTTCCACGTGGTGTGGTAAGTAGATCATAACGTTAGGTTGTGGTTTATGAGTTTTTACAAAGAAGTCTTTGCAAGATTGCTCTTCTGATAAAAGCCTTTTTCCGTTGGAAGGAGGCTGCTTGAACTTCTTTAAATGATTTTCTGCTGATACACAAGTGTGCATGCTAACAATGTTTTTACTTTGCAGATCATCACGGTTTTGTGGTGCGTGTATACTGCCAGAGAGGATCCAACCTAGTTTGGTATTTTGTGCCAATGGATAACCAGGCAGACCCTTGATAACACCTTCCATTAAAATCTGACAGTACACTTCTGCTCCCAGCAAAATATCAATTTTGTTTGGTACTCCAAACAAAGGATCGGCCAACTTCAAATTTGAAAGTTGTGATGACCAACCTTGGATGACAATCTTCTTTTCCGGAAGAAGTAATGTTATCTTGTTGAGAACATGAGCTTTTACATCAACTGTAAAGTTGGGATCATGGAGTGATTGAATTTTAATGGTAACGTACCCTTCAGAATGCAATGTTGCATTCTGATCACTGCCAAGTCCTGAAATAAAGCCCTTATTGCGAATCTTCTTCAGACCAAGCATCTGTACTGCCGAATCGGTAATAAAAGATGCTTGAGATCCTTGGTCTAGAAGAGATCGCAATATGAAAGTACTTGTTTTCGATTCTACCTTTATCAAGGCAGTGGCCAATAATACTTGGCTGTTCAAATTCGAAAAACATGATACGATTGGTGCTTCGCCCTGTGAAGATGATGGCGGAGTTGACGTTTGCTCCATATCATCATCTTTTTTATCCATAGTGGTGTTTTCATCCCTCGGAACTACTTTTGGATGAAGTAGAGAGTGATGTCTCTTTCTACAAATATGACAATTGGTGGAATTACGACATGAATATACGGAGTGGTTTGAACCTAGACAATTGAAGCACAACCTATTGGTTTGGACAAAACTACGACGTGCATCAACATCTTCTTTAGCAAATTTCTTGCAATTAACTAACTTATGACTTTCGGAACAATAAATACAAGTTGAAACATCTGAGGTAACATGCAAGACCTTTGAAATACGAGCACTATTATTCGACTTATGTTGGTTATCTAAAAATTCAAGTGACCTGAAACGTTGATCTAGGAATTCTATAAATTCAGTTAGCTTGGGTAACACATCATTCCCCTTGCTAATTCGTTCCGCTGCTGCCGCCGACGCTCCCGCTCCACTCTCGCTGCTGGCTGGCTGCTGGTGTACACCCAGCGTGATTCCGTCGCGTCGTGGTTGTGAAACAGCTGATGATGCCGTGCCGTGGTGTGACAGTAACACCCAACCAATTTTGTCAATCCGACTCTTTAAGGACCATGAACAAGTTCCAAAAAGTCCCGAGGAGCCGCCGAGATGTTTATGGTTACACCAAAGAAAACACACGCTCAGGACGAGAGAGTTTAATAATTTTCTTACAAGGAAGGTCATGTTTTTGATGAAAATCTTAACACCGAGATTCAGTATTTCAGCCTGAAAGAACAACGCCATCTATCGAGGCTACAGTAACTACTTTAAGACTTAACACAGTAATTTCGTAGATATTTCTGAATAAAGTGCGATTGTTGAGACTACAAATCCAGTGAGAAAATGAAAACTATGATTTTTTATAACTTTAAATAGATTATGGCTCAGTAGAAGTTAAATAACATAGAAAAACAGCAATTTCTTAAAAATCTCCTATTTCCATAAGTTTGCCGTATAACATTTCCAGAATTTGATGTAATAATACGTGTGGTTTTTTTTTTCAAAATCTGCGGTTTCGATTCCTGGTCAGGATTATTGATTTTTCTAAAATCCAATGGTGTAGTTTCAGTTTTCGTTAAAATCGGTCTACAGTCATCCTGTAATTCCTGTATAATTATACACATTTTCTTGTGTTAACAAATGTAAAAAAAAACATAACATTTTAGAAAATAATCGAAATTTTAAATGTGTTAAAAAGTTTCGGTTTCGGTTTCGGCCGAAACTGAGAGCTAGGCCGAAAGTTCGGTTTCGGTTTCGGCTGAAAAATCAGTTTCGGTCGGACACTAATTATGGCACACTCCCTCTCACAGAGAGGAGGCCTGTGTCCCAGCAGTGGGAACATTTATAGGCTGATGATGATGTTGCTACAGTCCCAGTCACAAGACATAATAACTGTGAAAGTACTGTAGATGCCCATTACAAGGAGTAGATCTCTATGGAGAAGAATGGGCAAGAAACTCCATGTCAGAGGAAAGAGGTGGCAGAGACAAAGTCTAGGATGGAATGAGCTTACCCAGAAGAAGCCTGTTCACTCTAACATTGAAGAACTTCAGGTTGTATTCGTTCGGGAACACAGACGCTCGTACAGAGTTTCACTCATTTGCTTTGCAATGCCTAATTCGCATTACAAAGCAAATGAGTGGAATAGCAACAAGATAATTATGGAGCTTAGCCAACACCGGTCAGCTAACAATGAGGTCAAGTAATGTATGACTTGCCGTCCGATCATGGACCATGCCCGGGAAGACGGCGCGTCGTAGACCACGCGCGCCTCAAAGAGCTATCATCAATCTGACGGGATCCTCCCTCAGAGGGCCAAAGCCTGCCGAAGTCGCGGGACTGCTATTGAAGGAACGCGAATGCCGTGGATTTTAGTCAGTACTAGTTGGACAGTCCCTACCCGTCATCGTATCGTGACTGCTAAAGCTCGATTCTCCTCACTTTTGGTTTTCTACTTCGTGTGAAGAATTGGCAACCTTCTGGCGTCAAAGTTACTTTAGCCGCCTCTTTGAATTCCACAGTCCACAGTCAAATTGACCCTGTGCTAATTAACTATCCGCAGACTCTTCAACCACGTGTCAACAGCGTTCGCGCATGCCACGACAAAGCGGGTCGACTCGGACGTGAGCGAGGAGTTCTACCCGAGTCCTATATCTCCCGATGTGTTCCTTGAAATGGTGGACAGCATAGAAAAGGAACGCCTCAACAGCATCACGCCAGCGTGAGTCAAAGTCTATTCAAACCTTTTAGCCTATCCTGACGTCGTGGTTCCGCTCAGGGAACGAGATGGCGCTAGACGACTTGTATAGCTCTGTCACTTTCCCACAGCTTAACTACTCACGCTTTAAGAGGTAGGCCACCTGAGCGGTATTCGCTGCCGCTGTGGAGTTTCGCTCATGTATTTACTATCAAAGTCCGCAACTAGAGCGACCTGAGCGGTATTCGCTACCGCTGTGGAGTTTTGCTCAGGTATTTAGTATTAAAATCCGCAGCTAGAACGACTTGAGCGATATTCGCTGCCGCTGTGGGTAGAAGTACATACAAAACTACGCGGGTTTCGCTCAAGTATTAAGTATGATATTCCACCAATAGACCGACTTAAGCGGTATTCATTACTTTTCTTTTTCAGTTTAATTAAAGACTGGCCGAATACGTATACGTTCACAAAGGCGATCGCCGAGGAGCTGGTCCGCATTCACGCCGGAGACCTGCCCGTGTGTATCGTCAAGCCGCCAGTAGGTAATGCTCTTGCTTTTAATTTCTTAAGGTGCCGGTTCGCGCGCGTGACCGCGACTGGAGACCGCGAGTACCTAACATTAGGCAATGACAAGTGTCGCGGTCACCTGTCGGTGTCTCCTCTCGCGGTCTCGCGCGCGAACATTCACCTTTATTTGTTTTGGATTTGCTTGTGACTCAAGTCGGTCAGAGGTGACAAACACGAAGTCTACGAAGGAGTGAGCTTACCCAGAAGCTGTTTATTCTAACTTTGAAAAATTCGGGTTGTATGCCTTCAGGAATATAGACGCAGGTAGTGAGTTCCAATACTTTGCTGTGCGCATTAAGAAGAAAGATTAGAATCGTTTAATGCTAATTCGTGGAATGTGTCGTCGGCCTACAGCACAAGTCGGCAGTATCCATACTCAGTTGTATGGACAAAGCCGACTTGTGACATAGGCTTTCGGCGATCGCTGCACTATCTTATCAGGTAACATGACCCTGGAACGTAAACGGCTATTGAAGGATCACCGAGGATTTTATTCAGTACAAGTCAGAGAGTACCTCTCGTCCCGCCTTTCTTAGGATGGAACAGAAAGTACTGACCCATCCGGGAGGACTCATTTGATGATAATTACCACGATAAAAAAGGCTTTCGAAGTGCCGACAGAAAAAACAAATTTTTTTTTATCTATCGACCTAAATGACCGAATATTTTCAGGCGCGTACCTATTACTATTGCCATTAAACCATGCTTAAAGCGCATCACATCAAATGCTAATTCTTTGACTGAAGAAAGAGATGGCAGACTCACGATATGTCGATAAGTCAGCAATAAATAATAGCAACTAGGCTGTAGCAGTATTTGCGCCATTTGTGCTCAATGTTGTTATTAACCAGTGTTTCTATTAATTCCAGTGTTGAATTCGTTGACTGAACCTACACCGGGCTGGGTTGATCTCCAAACAGCGATGGCTTCACCGTGCGGGGTGAGTTAAAAAATAATAGTTTCAAGGCCTATTCAAACCTAAGCGGTATTCGCTGCCGCGGGTTTCGCTCAGGTATTAGTATCAATTTCGGCTGCTAGAGCAACCTGAGCGATGTTCACTGCCGCTGTGGTACTAAGTATTCTAGTAGATTAGTGGTTAATACTGATATTTATCTGCATCTGAACGATTGTAAGCTGACCTCAATATAGTTGGGGAAAGAAAAATTCAGATTGCAAGTGGGATTCGAACCCGCGTCTTCTGCATCAGTACTCCAGGCGCCTTACCAACTAGGCCATCGCAACTCACAGTTGCAAGCTGAAATTTTCTATTCCTCGTTTGAACTTTTTTCGGTAACCTAGCGCCATCTCTTGGATTAGTGTCTAAATACAAGAGTTACAGCTTGAAATAAAAATGTAGAAAACCGGAAGTCGCCACTGTCTTCGCGCTGTTTTTTTTTTTTCACTTATTACGTTAGTTTTATGGCACAATAATAAATCTAACAAACCTGCGGTCTTTGTTTACATCAAATATCAAAGATTTTAAAACGCTGTCAGAAATAAAAATTTTAGTTCCGTTTCAATCCGTTCTGGCCAAGCTGTACAATGGCCTATTTGGTAAGGCGTCTGGAGTACTTATCCAGAAGACGCGGGTTTGAACCTCCCTTGCAAATGAAGTTTTCTTTCCTCAAAATAGTGGTTTATGAAACTGGTGCATAATGAGGGGTATTATACACGAGTGTGAGTTTAAAAAACGAGCGAAGCGAGTTTTTAAAAGTATCACACGAGTGGTATAATACCTAGTCATGTGCAGTTTCATAGAATACTTTATCTACTCTCATTGAACACGAACATAATTATCAAATAAAAGATAAAGATTGATAAACACTAATAATCATCCACCGAAACACAAACGTCAAAATTCCAACATTCCCGTTATCACCGCGCATGCAAAGCGCGCGCAGCCACAGATAAAAAAAACCGGCCAAGTGCGTGTCGGGCCACGCACAGTGTAGGGTTCCGTAGTTGCTCATCAAAATACTTATGAGAACTAACTAGGTAAACTGATTCGCTGAATTTAATTTTAAAAAAGAAGAATTTTTAAAATCGGTCCAGGCGTCTTTGAGAAATCGGGGAAAATATATAAAAAAAGTTTACGACGACTTGAAAACCTCCTCCTTTTTATGAAGTTAGTTAAAAATAGTTGACAATAAAAACCTACCTATCCCCAAAAGAAACCCACCTATTATAGCTGTAAAAATAAAGTTGACAAACTTACATTTGCAGTTGAAGAATATGTTCTCCGATACATTTTGTTTAGGAAAATATGTTATCCAAGTACGTTTTATAAGTTGGTCGACTATTACTCGTAAACTTGTAAAGCCTACTTAGTCATGATAATTTTCTTTTCAACTCCTTTATATATACTACTATTGCGAATTTTTTCACACCCCCATACGTAACCGTTTAGCTGGTGAAGGGGGGGGGACACTCGAGCCGAGCAAAAATTAGCACTTTAAAGCTTAATATTTCACAAACGAATCTATTTATCAAAAAAATGTTAATAGAAACTATCAATATTTTTTAAAGGCCTTTTTAATGATACCCCACACTAAGGGGTACGCGCGAAAAAAAAAAAACATTCCCACTTTACGTGTACAGGAGGCACCCTAAAAAAAATATTTTACGAGATTTTATTTTACCACTTTTTCGGCGCAACAAATCCGTATATTTACACCAAATTACAGCTTTCTAGTGCTGGGCGTCTCTGAGCTAAGCTGCGGACAGACGGACGGACGGACGGACGGACGGACGGACATGGCGAAACTATAAGGGTTCCTTGTTGACTACGGAACCCTAAAAAACTTGAGAGGTGTCAAGGGACACCCGGATGGAACGAAGTTACTGTATACACTCAACAAAAATAATCGTCGCGACTCCACTCCACTCCACTCCGCTTCACTCTACTCCCGTCCAGTCCGGTCCGGTCCGGTCCGGTCCGGTCCGGTCCGGTCCGGGCCGGTCCGGTCCGGTCCAGTCCAGTCCAGTCCAGTCCGGTCCGGTCCGGTCCGGTCCGGTCCGGTCCAGTCCAGTCCAGTCTAGTCCAGTCCAGTCCATTCCATTACATTCCATGGTAATAAACACATTACCCTCCTTTGCGTCGCGCAGTTGGATAAAAGTGTCGTGGCAACTTTTCGTAAGAATTTTTTCCGTCCAGCCCCCTTTCACAACGCGCGATAAGGAACTTCGTTCCAAAAACGAAATAGATGTATCTATGATCTGTAAACTGTATCATAATGAAAAAAATAATAATAAATAGTGATACAATATCAGATCAAAGAAATAGATTACACTATTTCTTTGATCTGAGGTTATAATTTCATTTCATTTCGTCATAGGTATTTGTAAAGTACGTCATTATAACCTCATTTTGAGTTTCGTAATTTGAATTTAACGTTATGAGAGTAGATAAATCAAATTATACGTTGTTTCGCTTCCAGTTCCTCTTGGGCGTCGGTATGGGTGTGGTCCACACTCTTATATTTGACTGGAGCGTGGAGGTGAACATTGCTCCGCTGGACTACGTCAACAACGCTATCATAGCGGCCGGCTGGGACTCCGTCACGAACAGACAGCTCTGCCCCAGCATCCCCATGTATACCGTCAGTAGTTCTCCGAACAAATACACGTGGGGTAAGTTATCCGCTCGAGAGCACTAGAACGATTCACGCCCGATCTATTCTGGCTTCTATCTATCACATAGATATATTAAAGAAGGAGATATGGCGTGGAGTTCAAAATGTATAGAAAACCGGTGAAGCTGCAACAGATAATATTGCGCATGTAGTTGTATCAAAACAATACTACGAACAAGTGCACACACGCGCCATCAATAACTCAGTCATTTAAATATACACCTAATTCTTTACTCTACAACGTTCTTTTTCCGTATGATTTACTCAAACATTTATCATTGGGTGTTGTCGGCACACGGGGGCGGGCGCTCAAATACAACGGACGCACCATCAATGCGACATTACGGCTTGATGCGGTATCGTTATGTCAGTTTTACATTGCTTGTCCAGTCAATCAGTGATAGACTGAGGTGGTTGTAAAAGAGCAATGTATTTAGTGAAAAACAATACAGTTGGAGTAATATAGGAAACAAAACTAAAGTAGTCCAAGTCAATAGCTGGCCAAAACGCTCAGCATCACGTGGTCAACGACACACCTCGCCACTTCTCCTGTTTTTAATGTTTCTGTGATCTATCAGCTATACAGGTTAAATTTTTCAACTGGGCGTGGATGGCTATAGCCGAAACTATGGGGAAAATCGAAAAACGTTGAAAATAATCTCGAGGCGGATTTTGACGAAAACTAATACTGCATCATAGGATTTTAGAAAATTCTATAATCCTGGCCAAGAATGGAACCCGCTGATTTTGGAAAAAAAATGTATTATTAATTTACAGGGTGCAATTGAAGTCGTGGGCATTATTTCAAACTAAGGCACTACTCATGATACTAATTGCATTAGGCCTAATAGTAAGCAAATCAATAATATTATTAATGCAAGCATGGAAAACTCTAAAAATGTAGTAAGTCATATTACATACATAGCAAAAGGCTTATTAATGCAAATAAACACTAAAAGTAATAAAAAAAAATCATCATAAACCCCAATAAGTTTCCAAGTATCAAAATCTCGAGCGCAGTACAGCGCGTTACGAAACGTAAACAAACATCAAATAATACTAACTTGCATTTATAACATTTTTGATTTGCGTAATGCAATTAGTATCATGAGTAGTGTCTTGGTTTAAAATAATGCCCATGAATTCAATTGCATCCTGTGTAATGTATTATTACACCATTCGACAGTGTTGCTAATAAGGGTCAAATTCTGGGAAGTTATCATATGCGGCAAACTTAAGGAACGCGTATGATTTTAAAAAAAACTGATGAATCTTTAACCCTTTAGTTCGCAAGGAAACAAAATCTGTATTTTTGTGTTCTTTTTTAGTTTATATGTATATAAATAGTGTATATATGTACAGAAAAATGTGTTAAAAAATCTAGCTTGTGTAGTCTTTGGAAAAACCTACGTTAAAAATACTCAACGTTGCGATGTATTGAAGAAATAAGATGGTAAAATGAACGTTGAGTATTTTCGACATCGCGATGTATGTAGGTTTTTATGAATTTAATAAAATAAACCCTTATTCACAATTATCACGCATTTTATATAAAAAATACAATTGAAAAAGACATAAAAAGAACAATCAGTCATGACAATTATAAAAATGAACGATAAATCACCTTAGGTATCTACTGTAACACATGATAGTTGTAAGAACTGTTCCTTTTTGATACAAAAAAAAAATTCGTACACAAGATTTTTTCTGATTTTTTCGTACATTTTGACCGGCATGATATTTGCAATCGGAAGATATTTTAATTCACGACTCCAATAATCCTATATGATAATATTTCTACTACGCCCATCATAAGAGTTCTGGCTAAAAAGTCCCGATAGAGATATTTGGAGAGATATTTGTCCCCATTAGAGATATTTGGCAGCATCATTTTGTACAGAATTTAAGTATGTATGTTGTATGATCTTTAATCAATTATTGCCAACATCTTCTGAAAAAAAAACCTGTAAAAGTAGTCTAAAGGGGACATCGCTCTTGAATCCAGCGGAACTTCAAGTACACTGTTAGTTCTAAATGTGCTGTATGTCTTAATTTTTCAGCAGTTTTCCATTTACCCGTTTTCCACGACAGTTTTCTCGCTTACTTGTTATTTTATAAGCTTCAATTTTAGGTATTGTATTCGTTCGCCTTTTGGAGCGATATATTTGTAGAAACTTGTGGCGATAAGACAGATGAAACTTAGGTGACAAAATAGACGAAACTTGAGGTGATCAAATAGGCGAAACTGACTGGAGAACTGGAAAGTGATGTGAAGTTTTATATGGAGGGAACATGTTATTCATGACGAGTCTTATCCGATGAAAAAACTGTTCCATCGACCAGTTTTTTCATCGGATAAGACAGGCTGGAGAGACTCATTTGTAGAACTATCAAGGTCCAAGTTATTTAGTGACTAAGGCTATCACCAGGGTTTGGAGCTAGAATAAGAGGTTTCACGTTCTTTCGTCCTGTCTTCAAATAACTTCATCGTCAGTACTAGTAGGTACTGCTACTTTCTGATGGGGCATTCTTTGGCGAAAATAGTGACATAACTTTCAGCGTTCTTTGCCATATTGGCTTAAGTCTGAAGCTAGCAGAACAAAAAAATATGAAAACACATCCATAGCATGTCAGTAAATAAAATATATTGGACAAAACACCAATATATATATATTTTTTTAAATATATATTCATGCTAAGTAAATCATTAGCAAAGCCGCAATGTTGAACATGCTCAACATGCATATTACGAAGTACTTTTCCGGTTAAGGCGCAACGTTGAGAATATTCAACATATCACTTTATGAACTCTGTGCTCGCAAGTTAGTCAATACAATGTAGTAATTTGTAATTATAATAATACAATAGCCTTCAAGAAATAAAATACCGGTGTCCACTATCAGAAAAAACTCTCAAAAATATTTTTTATGCAATTAAATTATTTGTAATCCGCGGTGTCACTGCGACCGTGATGCCATTTTGCAAAAACTTGACGTAAAATGTCTACAGAAATGTCAAACTATTTTCTTTTTACAATTGCTTTTACTTATTAATTGTGGGCATCAAATAAAAACTTATAAAAAGTGTCTAATTTTTTATCACCATTTTTTTAAAGTGAGCGTTGAGCCGGCTTGTCGTTGCGAGCTAAAGGGTTAAAGAAGTTCGAATCATCGTTAACTGTTTCTTCTTTGAAATAATGCTATTTTTTGATCTAGTGAAACATTGAAAACAATGTTTATTAAATTCTACTAGATTATGGCTCAGTATCGAAGTAAAGCAGTAGTGACCGTCGTGGGTTCGAACCTCGCCAGGTGCATTACTTCGTGTAACTTATTTCATCACCACTGCTCTCAAAACGGTGAAGGAAAACATCGTGAGGAAACCGGCATGTCCTAGAACCAAAAAATTTGAAGACATGTGACATCCACCAATCCGCACTAGGCCCACGTGGTGGATTGTGGCCCACTCCCTCTCACAGAGAGGAGGCCAGAGTCCCAGCAGTGGGAACATTAATAGGCTGATGATGATGATGATCAAAGTAAAGTAACATAGAAAAATAGCAATTTTACATAATATAATTACTTCCCAGAGTTTGATCTTAATATAAATTCAAAAGCAGTTCATTTATATAAAATATTTATTTAATAATGCTTGTAGGACAAATCCGCAAGCTACTTCAAACCGATGAGTTCCTACGTCTCAGCTCACCTCGCGCGTTGTGGTACTGCTGCTGCCTCGAGACCAACAACGAGCTGCTGTACTGGTTGCTGACCTGGGTGCTCCACTACGTCCCAGGGTACTTCATCGATGCCATGGCCACGTTGCTGGGCGTCAGGCCCAAGGGTATGCCCTCGTAAGTATTCTCCATAGCAGCTGTTTATCAAGATAGATACTACTGTGTCCAAAAAAAAAATGTTTAAAAAAACAAAAAACCCGACTACGTAAAAAAACTAAAAAGAAAGAAACAAGTCCAGTAGTTTAGAATTCACTCATTCACACTCACAGTCGGGGCCCATTCAAATTATACCAATCAAATCTTCCCAAGGGGCCCCGACTGTGAGTGTGAATGAGTGAATTCTAAACTACTGGGCTTGTTACTTTCTTTTTAGTTTTTTTAAGCGGGTAAGTAATATATGATATAACTACAAAATCTCTAAAATTTACAAGAGATAACAACTGAACATATAATTTTATTTGATATAACGATCTGTTAATATAATAAACGATTGACATAATGTTATAATGACTAATTTCTATAAGCATAACAATCAATGAATATAAATTCGTTTTGTATACCACTCAAAAGACATAAAACTTATTTCGTCTAATTTTTTTTTCTTCCTAGCAAGTAATCTAACACTGATGTACCTAGTAATAGTACCATCTGCCATGAATGTACGACGGAGCCCCGCTTCGCGGGGCTCCTATTTCTGCGCACAGGGTTTAAAGTAACCTAACACGAAGGGGATGGCGGGGTCTTTCAGACCCCGCCATCCCCTTCGAACCTAACCTGTCCGTGTCGGGGTGCCCCAAGTCCCGAGCTCGCTTCGCTCGCTCTTGCATCCTAGGTCAAATAACTGATTACTACCTGTCACGCTGTCTCGACGGAGCCCCGCCTCGCGGGGCTCCTATTTCTGGGTGCATGGTTTAAAGTAACCTAACACGAAGGGGATGGCGGGGTCTTTCAGACCCCGCCATCCCCTTCGAACCTAACCTATCCGTGTCGGGGTGTCCCAGGTCCCGAGCTCGCTTCGCTCGCTCTTGGATACTAATTTTTTCTAATAACAATAGCAATAGTGAAGGCAAACAATCAAAGCTCAAAGAATAAGCCGAAGTCATCAAAGAAAATAGTTTAATCGTTAAATTATATGTTTCAAACGTTAAATGTAACGATTTTCGCTTAAATAAACGTTATATCAAATTAAATTATATGAAATGAGTTTTAGAGTAACACAAACATTAGGTGTAAAGAAATTATATCAGCCGTTGGTATATCTCACGTTGATTATATCATGTGAACGTTATTGAAATGAAAATATATCAAATAACTTTATATGAAATGAGACGCACCCTTTTTAAGCTGTCGGGTTTTTTGTTTTTTTTTTAAATATTTATTTTATTTTACTATTTTTAGTTTTTGTTAGCATTTATCAGTCCAAATTAAATTGAAACATGTAAGTTATATATATTTTAGTAAACCATTATTAAAATCTTTTAATTTGATACCCCACTTGATAGCATGTGAGAGATTAAAAAAAAAAAAAATTTAGTTCGGAACCCTTTGCACGTGAGTTCGACTCGCACTTGGCCAGTTTTATGTACCCAGTGACACTCTCACGTTTAAGACGAATCTAACGACACCTCTCAAGTTAAAACCCATCAAGCCGTTTAGGCTGCAGAGCGTCCCAAAGAAATACACCCACATACATACATACATACCCTCGAAAAACATAACCCTCCTGGTGCAGTCTGGTAAAATAAGGTGACATTGTGTTGAAGGATTTGGAGAATTATTTTTTTTTGGATGGATAGTACTGCCAGTGAATATCCGTTATGTGTCGTTTGCGTAACGATATCCGCCTAAAAAGGCCGGAATTATCAAAAGTCAATTCGTGGTTTATACACCACGATAATGCACCATCCCATACTTCACTCGTAATTCGTGATCATTTCGCCAAAAACTCAACCCATATCGTTCCGCAACCACCGTATTCACCTGATCCGGCACCGTGCGATTTATGGCTGTTCAGCAAGCTCAAAAGACCGCTCCGGGGACACCTTTTTGATACGATAGAAGAATCAAGCCGCAGCGAAGACGGAACTGAAGGCCATCCCAGAAAGGGACTACAATCAGTGTTTCGAAAATTGGAAAATCCGTTGTCATAAGTACATTACATCGGGAGGGGATTACTTTGAAGGGGATGTAATTGATTTGGAAGAATAAATAAAGAATTTACAAAATAAATACAATGTCACCTTAATATTTTTTGGACACAGCATAATATTATATGGTGGATAGCTAGAATATTATTTATTGCACACCAAAAAGGGGTTGTTATAAGTTCACCACAAAATTAATTCCCCACGAAAAAAAGGTATGATTGTATAAACTAGCCAAAGGTTATATTAAATAAAATTAAAATAAAATAAATGATTTTTGGGTTCCGTACGTCCGAATACAAAAACACCCTTATAGCATCACTCGTGTGTCCGTCTGTTTTTCGCTAACAGTCTGATCTCCGGATCTACTAGAACGATTAAGTTGAAAGGTACACATATCAATTCCTGTGACCCAAGCACAGAGATACTCGTAGATGAAATCTGTACATGGGAGGTAATTTTTGGGGGGAAGCGGAAAAAATAATAATTGGAAACTGCATCGTGTGACATATCAAATGAAAGATCTAGTTGAGAAAATCTTAAACTTATCTTTTTGTAATTTTAAAATAAACAGTTTCCAAGTTATTCAAGAAAATAGACGAAAATTGACCATTCCCCCCTAACACCGAAACTACTGGACCTAAAATTTTGAAAAAAATACAGATATTACTTTTCTACTTATAGATTTATAGGAAAACCTATATGAAGTCCATGATATTAAAATAACATGGTAAATCACTCAATACTGTGCGTACCAATCTTCAATTTATTCGTGAAGTCAGATTAAAAAAAACGTAATAGGTAAAATTCATCCCATTTCCTTTATCCGCACGGATAGCAGAAAAATTAAATAATACAATCCAGTACAAAACTACCGAAAACGACGACACAATATGGAATGGATTCGATATTTATGATTTTTATCGCTCCCTGAAACATGATGTCGTAAGGGAACTGGGTGGACATCTAGCAATGCTTCTTCAACACTTCTCGTAAATTAATTGGTCATCCCTTGTTCCAGCCTTGTCAAGATTTATACGAAGATATATAAATTGACGATGGTGTATCGCCACTTCATGGCTAACAACTGGAACTTCAGAGATGACAATCTCGTGGCCATGATCTCCCGACTGTCTCCTGCTGATAAGGCCATCTATAACTGCGACATCACTACCGTCAATTTCAAGGAATTAGTATTAGCCATGTGTTTGGGAACACGGAGGTAAGCCCACCATCATTTTCATAACAGGGGATTTAATTTCTAAGCACGAAACCCATGGTACCGCCCTTAGACTGTATTTCCACCAGAGATGTGCGATGGAAATGTGTCGTGTGAGGATGTCTAGTTGTGCTATGAAAATGGGTAGCGGTTTCCACCAAAGATGAGCGATGAAAATGTGCCTACTAGGATGTGTGGCGGAGCTGTGGAAAACCTGCTGTGGAAAAGCTGTGAAATGTGTCTTCTTTTTCCAATTATCCATAATATCTATTTTGCGCACTTCTACTTCCAACAAACTCCATCTATTGACTGGCTGGTACAGTATGCGCAAACCTCGCAACACATCCTTCTCAACACACATCCCTCGCACAAATCCCTCGCTTATTTTGTTTGCGCAAAAATCTAGCTCCGCTGAGCCGTTTTCACCAGAGCTGACCGAAGCGAGGTAAATGTTGCAATTCTATTAGTTCTTTACAAACACATTCTTCGCTTCGCATCTTCGCACATCTCTGGTGGAAACGCAACCTTAGGCTACTTTTCCACCAGAAATACGCTAAGCTACGTTGCTGCGGATGCGTTTGATATCTACCAATCATAATATAATATCATTGGTTTACATAGCACAGCACTGGTGGAAATGTATTCTACTGTGTAGATGTGTTTTTTTTTATGGAAGGATGCGTGCTATGGCTTCGTGATATGGATGCGTACTATGGGGGCGTGCTATGGATGCGTGCTGTGGGTCGTCTTCCCTACTATCGATACATCGGCATCGCATAGCTCGAGCTGCGCATCTTCATAGCACATCTTACTCGCACCGCTACATAGCGTAGCATCAGTGGAAAAGGTCACACAGTTTCGTAGCTCAGCTTTTACATTTTCGCAGCATAGTTAAGAGCTCGTGGTAAGGCTCCAGCTTCGAAGGAGCGCTGAAGATATGCCTTTAATAGATTAAAAACTTTCGCCTCCAGACCATAAAGTTGAATATCTATTATAGAAGCTCGTTGACGAACTCGTCTTAGTTTTATAGTGAATACCTTATTCCGTCTTCTTTCAGGTTCATCATCAGGGATGGTCTTCAAGGCAGCGACGTGGCCTACAGGAGGCAGCAGTGGTTCTTTTACGCCAATATTTTATTTTTGGGCTTCTACGCGTATTTGATTTGGAAAGTCTTATATTTTGTGTACTCGATTTTCGCTCTTATGTTAAATGTTTAGATTTGATTTTCATTTGTGCTGATATCGTGCACTGATATACATTCTGTGTTATGGCACCAAATAATGTGTGCGATGACAGCGCCCGCTTTATTTGGTGCTATAAACTCTGTCAATCTCTTCCTAACTACATATTTTGATAAATATTTTCGGTTAATTTTTCATTAAAACAAAAATTAAATGAATCGCCCGCGCTCGGCCGAGACACATCCATACTAAAGGAGCTGCTTCGCGCGGCAAACACCTCGCGAGGCTGCTCGCTCTATGTGGACGCACCTATTGATTTAACTAAATAAAATAAAAATTGTTAAATTTTTTAAATCCATGAGCCACACTACTCTTGAAGTTGGTCGAAGTTGACCGAATACGATAGTGTAGAAGGGCACTTCGCTTCGCTTCGTGCAACTTCGGCTCGCTTCGGGCGACTTCCATTGTGCCCTTTGACTCGGTTGTAAAAACCGACGTTTTTGCGACCGAGTCAAAGGGCATAATGATGACGCAGGCAACTTCGCGAGTAGTAGTCACATACTTCGGGACTTCGATGAGTACTTGGTCGAGGCAACTTCACGAGTAATGTAGAGCAGGCTACAGATTAACAATTTATAGACGCTGTCAAAATGGCTATTTTTTTTTGTATTTAAAGTGATTTTGTTTATTGTTTTTAGTATATTTTACTTATTGTTTTGTGTTGTAAATATTAAGGTTTAATTATCAACATTGTATAGTTTTAAATATTGTAAGCAATAGTGAACAACTTTAAGAAATAAAATATATTTATTGAAAGGTACTAATAAAATATTATCTTTTCATAGCTTAAGAAGAACTTGTTTTTATTTCATGAGTAACAACTTTCCTTTCTCTTTCTTGCAATCATTAAAGTGTGTAACCGAAAGCCAGATGAACCGGATGACTAGCTCCTATTCCTGATCCTGTTCTTTGTCTGTTTCTTGGTCCTGACACAGAATATATAATAGTACCTAATGGTCCTGATATATTTCAATAACTAAACCAGGACCTGTTACTGGTCCTTGTATAGTTCCTGAGCCTTGTCCAGGTCCTGCTCGTGTTCCTGATAGAGGCTTACCACGAGCTCTTAACGCGATCCAGTTTAGGCTGCGGGAAAGAGACAGCTAGCGCTATACAAGTCGTCTAGCGCCATTTTTTCCCACAGCCCAAGACTCACACTTTAAGAATTTATGGAAGGCCACCTGGTCCTGTTTCTGGTCCTATTTCTGGTTCTTGTCCTGTTGTTAGTCGTCCTTGTCTTGGTTCTGGTACTGTTCCTGTTTCTGGTCCACAGTACTGGTACAGGCATTGGAATTTTTATTAACAGGTACTGGTACATGTGCTGGATCATGTATTGGAACAGGTACTGGAACAGATACTGGAACAGGTACTGGAACAGGTACTTGAACAGGTACTGGAACAGGTACTGGTACCTGTACCAGTACCTGTACCGGGACACGTACTAAAACAGGTACTGGAACATGTACTGAAACAGGCACTGGAATAGGTACTGGAACAGGTACTGGAACAGGTACAGGAACAGGTACTGAAGCAGGTACGGGAACAGGTTCTGGAACATGTTCTGGGACAGGTCCCGGAACAGGTACCGGTTGTGGAACAGGTACTGGAACTGGTACTGGAACAGGTACTGGGACAGGTACTGGAACAAGTACTGGAACAGGTACTGGAACAGGTACTGGAACAGGTACTGGAACAGGTACTAGAACAGGTACTAGAACAGGTACTGCAACAGGTACTGGAAGAGATACTGGAAATGGTACTGGGACAGGTACTGGAACAGGTATTGTAACAGGTACTGGAACAGGTACTGGAACAGGAACTGGAACAGGTACTGGCACGGGTGCTGGAACGGTTACTGGAACAGGTACTGGAGCAGGTATTGAAACAGGTCCCGGATCAGGTATCGGTTGTGGAACAATTATTGGAACAGGTACTAAAACGGATACTGGAACAGGTACTTGATCAGGTCCTGGAACAGGTACTGGTACAGGTACAGAAACAGGAACTGAAGCAGGTACCGGGACACGTACTAAAACATGTACTGGAACAGGTACTGGAACAGGTACTGGAACAGGTACTGGAACAGGTACTGTAACAGGAACTGGAAATGGTACTGGAACAGGTACTGGAGCAGGTACTGAAACAGGTCCCGGAACAGGTACCGGTTGTGGAACAATTACTGGAACAGGTACTGGAACGGATACTGGAACAGGTACTGAAGCAGGTACTGGAACAGGTTCTGGAACATGTTTTGGGACTTGTACTGATACTGTTACTGGAACAGGCACTGGAATAGGTACTGGAACAGGTACAGGAAAAGATACTGGAACTGGTACTGGAACAAGTACTGGAAAAGGTCCCGGAACAGGTACCGGTTGTGGAACAATTACTGGAACAGGTACTTGATCAGGTACTGGAACAGGTACTGGAACAGGTAACGGAGCAGGTACTGGTACAGGTACAGGAACAGGTACTGAAGCAGGTACTGGAACATGTTCTGGGACATGTACTGATACTGTTACTGGAATAGGTACTGGAACAGGTACTTGATCAGGTACTGGTACACGTGCTGGAACATGTATTGGAAAAGGTACTGGAACAGGTACTGGTACAGATACCGGTTGTGGAACAATTACTTGAACAGGTACTGAAACGGATACTGGAACAGGTACTTGATCAGGTACTGGTACAAGTATAGGAACAGGTACTGAAGCAGGTACTGGAACAGGTTCTGGAACATGTTCTGGGACTTGTACTGATACTGTTACTGGAACAGGTACTGGAACGGGTACTGAAACAGGTACTGGAAAAGGTACTGGAACAGGCACTGGAACAGGTACTGGAACAGGCACTGAAACAGGTACTGGAACAGGTACTGGAACATGTACTGGGACAGGTCCCGGAACAGGTACCGGTTGTGGAACAATTACTGGAACAGGTACTGGAACGGATACTGGAACAGGTACTTGATCAGGTATTGGAACAGGTACCGGTACAGGTACAGGAACAGGTACTCAAGCAGGTACCAGAGCAGTTTCTGGAACATGTACTGGGACATGTACTGATACTGTTATTGGAATAGGTACTGGAACAGGTACTCGAAAAGTTTTTGGAACAGGTACTGGAAAAGATACTGGAACTGGTACTGGTACAGGTACTGGAACAAGTACTGGAACAGGCACTGGAGCAGGTACTGGAACAGGTACTGAAACAGGTACTGGAACAGGTACTGGAACAGGTACTGGAACAGGTACTGGAACAGGTACTGGAACAGTTACTGTAACAGGTACTGGAACAGGTACTGGAGCAGGTACTGGAACAGGTACTGGGAAACGTCCCGGAACAGGTACCGGGACACGTACTGGAACAGGTACTCGAACAGGTACTGGAACAGGTACTGGAAAAGATACTGGAACTGGTACTGGTACAGGTACTGGAACAAGTACTGGAACAGGCACTGTAACAGGTACTGGAACAGGTACTGGAACAGGTACTGGAGCAGGTACTGAAACAGGTACCGGAAAAGGTACTGGAATAGGTACTGGAACAGGTACTGGAACAGGTACTGGAACAGGTACTGGAACAGGTACTGGAACATGTACTGGAACAGGTACTGGAACAGATACTGGAACTGACGTCGGCAGACCATCTTAGGCGCTGCATGTGGGCGGCGAGTAATGGGTGACTGTCCAACCATGGACTATGTCCGGGTCGGCGGCGCGTTGTCGTGTTCCACGCGCGCCTTAAAAAATGTCAGTACCTACCTATAATGACGAGGCCCCACTTTAGAGCGCCAAAGCCTGCCGGGGTTTTAGGACTTACTGAATTACTGTGACCCTGGAATGTAAAGGATTATTGAAGGACACTTGCCGCTCTGCCCTGGGTGGAAGGACTCATTCAATGATTTTAACAGGAAAATAAAAATATTTTTCAAAAAAAAAATGTAACTTAACAGGAAAATAAAAATATTTTTCAAAAAAAAAAAATGTGGTTTTTTAACGAACAAAAAAAAAATCATCGAAATCGGACAAGAAACCTCGGTTTAATCGGTGAGACAAAGTTGAAGACTTTTATGTTTTTGTTGATTTTTGTTGATTTTTCAATAAGTGTTAGTCCGATTTCGATAAAAATTTAATGGGACCATTCCGGACGTATGACCATACCCTATCGATTGTTAAACGACGGAGTTATGCCCGAACAAACATAAAAAAAAATACAAACATCCGAATTGAGAACCTCCTTTTAGAAGTCGGTTAAAAATCATGGAAATCGATGAGAGTGCTACGGATGTCATCCATCGACTTGTTTTTCGACTTGTTATCTATTGCATTTTTAATCCTTTTCAAGTCTACGGTGATATCAAGTCGCAAAACAAGTCAATGACATGCGATGTACCTCGATTTAATACTGCCCTACTTTTTATTTACATGGAAAAATCATCAAATGAGTCCTCCCACCCAGGGCAGGGCAGGAGGGACTGTCAGACTTGTATTGACTAAAATCCACAGTGTCCTTCAATAGCCCTTTATGTTCCGGGGTCACGGTAATGATAGAAACTGCGACCCCAGCATGCTTTGGCCCTCTAGACGGGAGGGGGCCGTCATCTTGCTCGGCGTGTGGAACACAACGCGCCGTCGACCCGGGCATGGTCCATGGTCGGGCGGCAAGTTGCCCAATACTCGTCGCCTGCATGCCCGAGGACAGACTGTACTTACAAACATTATTGGTCGAACTGACAACCTACTTTTGAGACCGCTTAAATCTATACCTACACTAAAACTTTAAAGAGGAAAAAGTTTGTTTGTAATGGATAAACTCAAAAACTACTGGACCGATTTTAAAAATTCTTTTACCATAACGCGGGCTAAGTGCTAATAAAGAATAAGGCCGAGACTCCACCAAAGCTGTGCAAGTCGAGACGTGTTTTGAACAACCAATAGAATTGCGTTGCGGAGTGGAGCTGTGTCAATAACGCAATTCTATTGGTTGTTCAAAACACGTCTCGACCCCGCACAGCTCGACACAGCTTTGGTGGAGTCTCGGCCTAAAGCTTTAAGAAGCCATGAATAAGTAACAGCCTGTATGTATTCAAGTTTCCAAAAATGCTTTAAAGTCTGTCTTTGGGTCAAGGTGTTGCATTTTGTGGCAAACTGCAGTGAGGGAAGGTGACAACCAGTAGAGTGCAAAATTATAGTGAAATTATTTGTTTAAATTAAATACTTGTGTTTCTAGTGATCGTGTAGGTTTGATTCTCGGTTTGTGTAAAGGATTGGCGACTAAGGTTAGTATTATAATTTTCTGTCATACATTTTTTATTGAAGCTTTTGGGGTAATCGTCACTCTGGAACGCAAAGAGCAACTTAAGGAAAAGAGTGCATTTTTTGTCAGTAATCACAGTCCACTTAGCACAAAGTTACGTCATTTTATTTAATCCCTTGGGATGATTTTACAGTCAGTCAGTGAGCATTATTATAGTTACCTATTATTTATTTAAGAGCATGGAAGTGTAAGAAAAGCGTGTAAGTATATGACGTCATAACATTTTTTTAACGTGGTAAAATCATCAAAATGAGTCCTATAGTATTGTCAGACTTGTACTGACTAAAATCCACGGTGTCCTTCAATAGCCCTTTATGTTCCGGGGTTACGGTACTGGAAAAAATCCCGTGACCATGATGTCATGGCTCAATCTTCAATTTTGGGACTTCCTGATGATAATGACGCCGATAAATTATTTTAACTAAAATGAAATTAAAATAATTTATATTTTTATTTTATTGTCAGTGGATGGTTGCACTAGCAGTAAAAGTATCGGCGTCATTATTATCGTCCTCAAAGGAAGTCCCAAAATTGAAGATTGAGCCACATACTTAGCGCTATCACAGATTTGTTCTAAACTTAGTAGGTAACATCATTATCCATCCATCCTTAAAAACCTTTATAAACTTTTGCAGTCATCATCATCATCATCATCAGCCTATAGCAGTCCACTGCTGAACATAGAACAAAATTCAGTTGTTACCGACCACCTTGCATTTATAAAAGTAGACTAGATTTATTTTATTAACCGACTTCCAAAAGGAGGAGGTTCTCAATTCGGATGTTTGTATTTTTTTTTTTTTTTTTTTTTATGTTTGTTCGGGCATAACTCCGTCGTTTAACAACCGATTTGAAAAATTCTTTTTTTGTTGGATAGGATATACTTCTGGAATGGTCCCATTAAAATTTTATCGAAATCGGACTAGCACTTTTTGAAAAATCAACATAAATCAACAAAAACCTAAAAAGTTTTCAACTTTGTCTACACCGATTACTCCGAGGTTTCTGGTCCGATTTCGATGATTCTTTTTTTGTTCGATACAGTAGGTATATCTGCCATTTGGTCCCACAAAATTTTCATTAAGTTTGGTGCAGTAGTTTTTATTTTTAGTTTTTATACATGGGCGTTGTTATTTTCCGGTGCTACGGATTACAAAATTTTAGTGCACATGTAAGAAAATTATGTATTTGACAATAATTTGGGTTGAATAGTGAAACTAAAAAGGATAAAATAAAAAACTTTTTCAAAAAAAAATGAAACCGACTTCAAAACAACCACAAAAAAAGTTCAAAATAACCTACAAAAAAACTTTTCTTTCGAAAGTCGGTGACAAAAAGTCAATGAAATAAAAAAGAAAGTCACCGACTTTCGAAAGAAAAGTTTTTTTGTAGGTTATTTTGAACTTTTTTTGTGGTTGTTTTGAAGTCGGTTTCATTTTTTTTTGAAAAAGTTTTTGTAGTACCTATGGGTAGTGTTTTATTTTAAACTTCTAAAATCACGTGATTTTGAATCACGTTTTTATTTCACATAAATTTCGTCAGCTTTTAAAAATAAAGAAAACGCGGTCAAGTTCGAGTCGCCGATGCACTTTGTAGGGCACGGCTTTATGTAATAAATCGGGTTTTAAATAAGGTTACGGCCGAAGACCGACCACCAACCAGTAGTTATCGTAATAATGAGCAAAATGTACAATCCAGTTGAATTATGATAAGTAAACGAGCTTGCATATTATGAGGCGATCCGTGCGATTTGAAATTTCTTTTCTACTACTAAAAATCAAAATCGTCCATGCTGCTATAATAATTATTATAATTTTGCAATTCGACTGGCTATAGCCTCTTAATAAAATATATATAATTAAATTATATATTAATATAGCTTTATTGCTAGGCTTAGGGTTTGTTGGGTTGGCCTCTTACATGGTTTCTTATGCTTAAAAACCCAGGTTGTCTCACAATGGTTTTCTTCGTCAAAGTCAGTGATGTCCAAAATTTCATTAATGGGTTTACTCTTGGCCTTACTCTAGCCAAGAGGCAAAGATGATGTCGAAGATGGAGCAAGCTAACTCAGAAGGAACTCGAACTTCTGTGATAGGCACACGCTTGAATCAATCAACCAATCCAAATGAAAAGGAACAGTCCTTTGATTTTGACAGCTGCACCTTTGGACATCTTAAAGTCTCGGATAGGCAAATTCGGTCGTTGATTCGTTACCGACAAAGATACAACCGAAGATAGTAACCGAGATAAATTATTAGAAAACTAGCTTGAACCCGCGGCTTTGCTCGCGTTAAGTTTGGAGATAAATGAATCTCCATACTAAATCTATATCTATATCCTACTAATATTATAAAGGCGAAAGTTTATGAGTGTGAATGGATGGATGTTTTTTACTCTTTCACCCAAAAACTACTAAACAGATTACGATGAAATTTGGTATGTAGGTAGCTGAAGATCCAGAATAACACATAGGGTAGGTAGAGTAGATGTAGGGTAGGTGTAGGGTAGGTGTAGGGTAGGTGTAGAGTAGGTGTAGGGTAGGTGTAGGATTGATTACTGGGCAGGACAACGTCTGCCGGCTCAGCAAGTGAGGTATAAAAATGGATAGCTGTTCGTGAGTCACGCTTTAACTTGCAAAAGGCTGAACTGATTTGGCTGATTTTAGTCTTAAAAATCGTGGAAGTTCAGGGAAGGTTAAGGTAAGTGTGGTGTAGGTATAAAGTAGGTGTAGTGTAGTGTAGTGTAGTGTAGTGTAGTGCAGTGTAGTTCAGTGCAGTGCAGTGCGGTGCAGTGCAGTGCAGTGCAGTGCAGTGCAGTGCAGTGCAGTGCAGTGCAGTGCAGTGCAGTGTAGTGTAGTGTAGTTTAGTGTAGTGCAGTGTAGTGCAATGTAGTGTAGTGTAGTAAAGTGTAGTGTAGAGAAGGGTAAGGTACGGTAGGGTAGGGTAGGGTTGGTGTATAGTAGGTTTAGGGTAGGTGTATGGTAGGTTTAGGAGAAAATGTGAACGTGGGGAAGACCACGTTTTTGCCACTCGACAGAATACATGAAACATCTTACCTCACCGAACAATTTTCCTTTTATTAAGAAATCCATCATTTTTTTTTTGTTTAAGATAAAAAACTCGAGCTATCAAATCATGGCGATCATGTGATTTCGGCCCAGGAAATAAGTTTTGTGTTATATCTTCCCACCGCGGATTACACGTAAACGTAATAAAAAGGTCAGGTCGTCCATAGGTCATGGCGGTACATAAGTCATGGCGTCCTGAGTTCGCTCATGCATGTAACGTGGTCAGCCAGTGAATGATGACGGTAATATTCCCATTAGACCTAACTGATCAGCATTAGCATCTTGTCTACAAACTGCATCCTTCAAATGAATGTACGAGTAACTGTCAACGCGTAATTTTGATTGATTTCTCCGTATAAAATTCAGCCTTTCTGTCTCTATTTTAGCATGTTTGTCTACTAAATACTGACTAAATAAAGAACGAAAATACAAAATATTGTTAATTTCCGCTTCTCTCATCATCAAACGGTAGGAGTAAAAGTCTGCTGCAGAAACTGTCTTTTTCGTGGGCAATTTCGTTTTAGGATCAAACTGTTGTATTGAAATAGAGTAACCATCTTCTCCATGGCAAAACATCAGAGGGTATTGTAGAGCATCGTATGATCTATGTAATTCACTAATCCTTTGTAAAGAGCTGCTACGACTTTCTATTATAATGTCTCTTTTCTCAAATTCTTGGCCCACCATCACCAAAGCGACTTCATTTGTAGCTGGTGCATTGTACCTACCTGGATGACCGCCTGATGGTTTTTTTTTCAGCACGGATGGCGACCTTAAAAGTATCACACGATGATGGTATTTTATCCATGGTACTCTTTAATTCTTTTATATAGGGGTTCTTTTATTTAGCTGTATAATTATTGTTTTTTTTTATCCTTTAAATGATTTAATGGTCTTGACTTGAGTACATCGCTTTCACAATTATTTTTTATTATTTTTTAATTGTTATTTCAAAACATTGTGAAACATTTTTGAAAAAGAGTAAGTATGGAGTTTCTTGCCCATTCTTCTCCTTACAACTTACCTTAGCGAATGGGTGTAGAATCAATCCCATTCCTTCCTATTCCCTTTAAATTTAAAAATCGACGTTCAAAAGTGCCTCAGATGGCCTAATCGGAATAAATGATTTGACTTTGACTTTGGGTTTGAGTCATGAAGCATTTTTTGCAACTGCCTAATAAGCCCTGGTTTAATTTTCGGGTGGTGAGAGCATCTTAAGTTTGTTTCAGTATCGTCATTGCCAACAAAATATATTTGGAGAAACTGTGCTTCACGTCCACTTTCTGGTAATAAACTTCCAAGTAAATGGTAGACCTGACCTTGAACCTTAAAGGTCGGCATGTAGTTATCTTCGACTACTTTTTTAGCACCAAAAGATGTCATTTGAAAGCAGCTGTTATAACTTCTTATGTTGGCCATAAAATGTGTGTGATCAGGATGAAGATCCATGATTAAACTATAAAGAGGTTCAGGAAGACTGGCTAATGGCTCGAGTCTTACCTTTCCATTACTACAGCATAATCCAGGTGTTTCATTTCTCCACTTAAGTGCGTTACACCATTGACATTTTTGAGTCATTTTACCAATCGTTACGCCGAGATCACTTTCGTATTCTATGGCGGGATCGTAAGACATTCCAGACATATGTTTTGTTTTCCATACTCTATTATTGGATTTATGCTGTGATGCTCGGTGTACTTCAGGGTGCATCTGCTGATATGCAGCTGTAGCCTGACTATGCGTTTTCGCATTTTTTTTTTGGTAATTCGCCTTTTCTTTTACGACGCGATCTCGATTTTTAGTATAATGAGTTTTAACTGCCTGTTTTACTTGATTTTTTCGTGTTTTATTTGTGTATCTAGCCCTACGCTTTTTTTTACTAACCTTTGAAACGGTATATTGTGAATCAAGTACACTATCTTCACCTGAAAAAGAAGCTGAATCTGAACTGGCCGATGATCTACAAAATAAATAATCTTAATAAACATTTTTCAATAACTGCTACGCTTGCAGTTGACGTTAAGGATAAAACCATCCTTGATATTACTTCCAAGCCAATGTTTCTTCCTGACTCGTTTTCTTTCACTCCCGTGACAAACCTTGAGGTCCTTAAATGTTTTTCCTCAATTAAGGCGGGCTTACAGTAATTTTTATGATTTTCAAACGTCTGAAAGTCTCATTAACTATGATATTTTTAATAAATAAAAATTATAATATTAAAGTTGAACATATCCTCGAGTGAATGGTAAAGATAGAAACACGAATTGGAATAATTGGCTCGATAGAAAAAAATGTCGAACATGACACTAAATCACAATTTTTAAACGTCCACTGCTTAGAGATTTCACAATGAATTTATAATGAAACTTATTTATATAAAAACAGCTCATTATTTAGAAGTGAATGGTAAAATCAGATTTTAAAATTTCGTTATAATTTTTCTCCAAGAAATAAAAAACCCAAAATATTGGCATTATTTCGCTCGCCGGGCGCCCCGCCAGTGCCCGCCGAGACGTGATGGAGGATGGACGTACGTCGTTGCTGCGCAAAAATTCCCCCCGCGGTTACGTATTAGCAGGCATAGAACTGAACTACTACATAGAAACAAAGTCACACACACAAGCGATTGCGTGTTAGTTGCGGGAATAGAATAAAATAGTCAAGTGATCTAATTTTGACACGATGTAAATTTTTTTTATGGACTACGTATTTTTTAGCTAAGATGCGAACTTGATGGAGTGACTTGAAGGTCTACATCGGTGGCTGTCACTGGAACTCGGCGACAAATCGAACTAGATGTACCGAGTTTGGGCTCGTTTTGTAAGTTATGATGAGATCTTACCACCGGACTTGATGGAGTGACCTGAAGGTCTACATCGGTGACTGCCACTGGAACTCGGCGACGGATCGAACTAGATGTGCCGAATTTGGGCTCATTTTGTTAGTTATGATGAGATCTTACCTCCGGACTTGATGGAGTGACCTGAAGGTCTACATCGGTGGCTGTCACTGGAACTCGGCGACGAATCGAACTAGATGTGCCGAGTTTGGGCTCGTTTTGTAAGTTATGATGAGATCTTACCACCGGACTTGATGGAGTGACCTGAAGGTCTACATCGGTGACTGCCACTGGAACTCGGCGACGGATCGAACTAGATGTGCCGAGTTTGGGCTCGTTTTGTTAGTTATGATGAGATCTTACCTCCGGACTTGATGGAGTGACCTGATGGTCTACATCGGTGACTGCCACTGGAACTCGGCGACGGATCGAACTAGATGTGCCGAGTTTGGGCTCGTTTTGTTAGTTATGATGAGATCTTACCTCCGGACTTGATGGAGTGACCTGATGGTCTACATCGGTGACTGCCACTGGAACTCGGCGACGGATCGAACTAGATGTGCCGAGTTTGGGCTCGTTTTGTTAGTTATGATGAGATCTTACCTCCGGACTCAATGGAGTGACCTGATGGTCTACATCGGTGACTGCCACTGGAACTCGGCGACGGATCGAACTAGATGTGCCGAGTTTGGGCTCGTTTTGTTAGTTATGATGAGATCTTACCTCCGGACTCAATGGAGTGACCTGATGGTCTACATCGGTGACTGCCACTGGAACTCGGCGACGGATCGAACTAGATGTGCCGAGTTTGGGCTCGTTTTGTTAGTTATGATGAGATCTTACCTCCGGTCTTGATGGAGTGACCTGAAGGTCTACATCGGTGACTGCCACTGGAACTCGGCGACGGATCGAACTAGATGTGCCGAGTTTGGGCTCGTTTTGTTACTTATGATGAGATCTAACCACCGGACTTGATGGAGTGACCTGAAGGTCTACATCGGTGGCTGTCACTGGAACTCGGCGACGGATCGAACTAGATGTGCCGAGTTTGGGCTCGTTTTGTAAGTTATGATGAGATCTTACCACCGGACTTGATGGAGTGACCTGAAGGTCTACATCGGTGACCGCCACTGGAACTCGGCGACGGATCGAACTAGATGTGCCGAGTTTGGGCTCGTTTTGTTAGTTATGATGAGATCTTACCTCCGGACTTGATGGAGTGACTTGAACGTCTACATCGGTGGCTGGCACTGGAACTCAGCGACGGATCGAACTAGATGTGCCGAGTTTGGGCTCGTTTTGTAAGTTATGATGAGATCTTACCACCGGACTTGATGCAGTGACCTGAAGGTCTACATCGGTGGCTGTCACTGGAACTCGGCGACGGATCGAACTAGATGTGCCGAGTTTGGGCTCGTTTTGTAAGTTATGATGAGATCTTACCACCGGACTTGATGGAGTGACCTGAAGGTCTACATCGGTGACTGCCACTGGAACTCGGCGACGGATCGAACTAGATGTGCCGAGTTTGGGCTCGTTTTGTTAGTTATGATGAGATCTTACCTCCGGACTTGATGGAGTGACCAGAAGGTCTACATCGGTGACTGCCACTGGAACTCGGCGACGGATCGAACTAGATGTGCCGAGTTTGGGCTCTTTTTGTTACTTATGATGAGATCTAACCACCGGACTTGATGCAGTGACCTGAAGGTCTACATCGGTGACTGCCACTGGCACTCGGCAACGGATCGAACTAAATGTGCCGAGTTTCCGACTCCCCGATGTAGACCTTCAGGTCACTCCATCAAGTCCGGTTGTAGATCTCATCATAACTTACAAAACGAGCCCAAACTCGGCACATCTAGTTCGATCCGTCGCCGAGTTCCAGTGGCAGTCACCGATGTAGACCTTCAGGTCACTCCATCAAGTCCGGTGGTAAGATCTCATCATAACTTACAAAACGAGACCAAACTCGGCACATTTAGTACGATCCGTCGCCGAACTCCAGTGGCAGTCACCGATGTAGACCTTCAGGGCACTCCATCAAGTCCGGTGGTAAGATCTCATCATAACTTACAAAACGAGCCCAAACTCGGCACATCTAGTTCGATCCGTCGCCGAGTTCCAGTGGCAGTCACCGATGTAGACCTTCAGGTCACTCCATCAAGTCCGGTGGTAAGATCTCATCATAACTTACAAAACGAGCCCAAACTCGGCACATCTAGTTCGATCCATAGCCGAGTTCCAGTGGCAGTCACCGATGTAGACCTTCAGGTCACTCCATCAAGTCCGGTGGTAAGATCTCATCATAACTTACAAAACGAGCCCAAACTCGGCACATCTAGTACGATCCGTCGCCGAGTTCCAGTGGCAGTCACCGATGTAGACCTTCAGGTCACTCCATCAAGTCCGGTGGTAAGATCTCATCATAACTTACAAAACGAGCCCAAACTCGGCACATCTAGTTCGATCCGTCGCAGAGTTCCAGTGGCAGTCACCGATGTAGACCTTCAGGTCACTCCATCAAGTCCGGTGGTAAGATCTCATCATAACTTACAAAACGAGCCCAAACTCGGCACATCTAGTTCGATCCGTCGCAGAGTTCCAGTGGTTGTCACCGATGTAGACCTTCAGGTCACTCCATCAAGTCCGGTGGTAAGATCTCATCATAACTTACAAAACGAGCCCAAACTCGGCACATCTAGTACGATCCGTCGCCGAGTTCCAGTGGCAGTCACCGATGTAGACCTTCAGGTCACTCCATCAAGTCCGGTGGTAAGATCTCATCATAACTTACAAAACGAGCCCAAACTCGGCACATATTAAATATATTGCTGCCTAATAAAGTACTCCATTGCATGCACTTTGTAAAATCAAAACTATCTCGAATATCATTTTACGAAAATCTAATCCGGACACACTCGAACGTAATTGACTAACTGCATTACGCTACGCTGTGGCATACACACACACGGTCCCTCCCGCCCGCACCGCTGTCGACTTGCCCCGCCCCTTTGCGGGGGCTGAGGTAGTGCGCTCATAGCTGCGGACTGTACTGGAACCTGGCCTTAAGTCTAAGGCTGTTGGCTGTGATGGGCTCAGTCGAACTATGTTATCTTTTTTGATTGAGTACATTATTCCAGTTTTTACTCATATTATTAATACATCTTTGCAGACTGGTGTGTTTCCTGCAGTGTGGCGTAAAGCTTACATTATCCCTCTTCCCAAAATTCCCAACCCTAGTTTACCCAATCACTTCAGGCCGATCTCCATTCTCCCTTTCCTTTCCAAAATCTTAGAAGCAGTTGCTCTTAATCAAATATCCTCGTATGTTTTAAAAAATAACCTATTGTCCTGTTACCAATCTGGTTTTCGACCTGGCCACAGCACCGCCACAGCTCTGCTTAAGGTTATTGAAGACATCAGGGATGGCTTGGAGAATTCGATGTTAACGGTCTTAGTTTTAATCGATTTCTCTAATACTTTTAACACCGTTGATCGCGACATCCTCTTGGCCATCCTGTCTCAAATTGGAGTCTCTTCGTTGTCACGGGATTGGTTTTCATAATATCTTCGTGGTCGCCAGCAGGCGGTGCGTGCTGATCGGGATTGCTCTGATTGGTGCGATCTGGCAACTGGCGTTCCACAAGGCGGTATTCTCTCTCCTCTTTTATTTTCTTTATTTATAAACTCCATTACTTTTTTCCTCAAATGTTCTTACCATCTTTACGCTGATGACTTGCAACTATACGCTCATTCGAATATTGCCAACCTTGACAATTGCATTTCTTCACTGAATGCTGATCTTCGTGCTATCGAAGAATGGTCTGGAAAATTTGGGGTTCCTGTGAACGTCGGGAAATGTCAGACAATCCTCATCGGTAGTTCTTACTATTTGAGAAACGTGGACACTACACAACTTATGCCACTGTTGTATGGGAATTCCGTCATCCCTCTTTCACCTCACGTTAAGGACTTGGGTCTGTACATTGACGATAGTTTGAGTTGGAATAAACACGTGGCTCAGGTGAGTCAGAAAGTCACGTTCTCGCTGCGGTCTCTCTATAGATTCAAGCATTTCCTCCCATCTAGCACCAAACTCATTCTGGTCCAGTCACTTGTACTACCCATTATCGACTATGCTGATGTTTGTTATTCTGATCTATCCCAAGAACTTCTTAACAAATTGGATCGACTTCTCAATAACTGTATTCGCTTCGTTTTTGGCCTTCGTAAATATGATCACATTTCTTCTTTTCGTTCTCAGCTTAAATGTTTGCCTATCCGACTCAGGAGGTCTCTCAGATCTCTCTGCATGCTTTTCAAGATTATGAACGATCCACGTGCTCCTGATTATTTAAAAACTCATTTCAAAGTGTTGGGCAGTACTCATAGTTGTAACCTTCGAGCTACCAAAAAACTACTTCTCCAAATTCCTTCACACCGCACCGGTTTTATGTCTAATTCTTTCGCTATATCAACTATAAGACTCTGGAACGCGCTACCCTTTAGTATTAAAAAAGCTGAAAGCGATTTCACTTTTAAAAGAAAACTACGAAACCTCTATTTAAGTCCCAATAAATAGCTCTCTTTCTCAAGTCTAGTCATAATAGTAAAGTTATTATTAAGTAATTTTTTTTTTCTTTTTTTTTCATAGCTGTTATAATATTGTTCAGTTTATTTTATCTGTATAAATGTATTAGTATCTATATTATTATCTAAGTCTTTGATTAGTTTTCGTTTTTTTTGTACCCTACCACAATATTTTCTCATTTAACCCAAAGGTTGACTGGTAGAGAATGCCTTGTGGCATTAAGTCCGCCTATGTACCACTTCTTGTACATGAAGTTTAAATAAATAAATAAATACAAAATCAATCACTTCCATGCGGCGAGATGTGATTTTTTTAGCTCTCACAGAGCTTAATATCGGGCATTGATGAGTTTCAGCTACCTCAGAAAACTTAATATCATCAGGAAGGTACGCATCAAAGTGGACATAAGACAAATCCCCAAGAGAAGAAAAGCGAAGTCGCTTTACGGGATGTCCATCAGTTCCAGCTTTTACATACAGTTCACATAAACCACCGTAAACTGTAGGCTGGATCATATCAGAATAGTGCTCATCACAGTTATTATAACTGTCTCCATTTTTATCGTGAGACATAATTGAAAAATTGATCCAGTTCTGTTTTACGTAAGCTACTATTTCCTTACATACCTCATGCGCCCTAATCAACGGTGCCACACATCAACAAAGAAAGGGAACGGCTCCCGTCTTCGCCGATTGATGATATAACAATATGGCAACAAATACAATTTTAAAAACCTAGAAATTACCCCACCTAAATAAACCTAAAATTTAAAAACGATTTTTCCCCACTCCTTAACATCCACCCCTTGCCACCCCCAGGGTAACAAATAGTGCTTAATTTGCCATTAGCAATTAGCCAACCAAATACTAAAATTAACTGATCTTGCTCCGCCCCCCCCCCACTTTTACCCGCACGCCCTCCTTTTACCCCCTTCCTATAACAAATCGTGCTTAATTTGCAACCGAATAGCCAACCAAATACTAAAATGTACGGAATTCATACAAACTTTCCCCCCTTTTTTTACCCCTTAGAAGGGCGAATTTCCAAAAATCCTAAAACACGTCAAGCCTTCATTTGTAGTCAAATAGCTAAATGCCAATTTTCATAGATATAGCTCTAAAGAAATACTAAAATTAACTGATTTTACCCCCCCCTGTTACTCTCTTCCACTTTAACTCCCCCCTAAGCCCTCCCATTACCCACCTTTAACAAATCATGCTTAGTGTGCAACCGAATAGCCAACCAAATAATAAAATTAACAGATTTCAACCCCCCCCCCCGTTACCCCCCCACTTTACCCACCGCCCATGCCCTCCCCTTACCCCCTTTAACAAATCGTGCCTAATTTTCAACCGAATAACCAACCAGATACTAAAATGTACGGAATTTTATACAACCTTTCCCCCCCTTTTTTACCCCCTTTAAGGGCGAATTTCCAAAAATCCTGAAACACGTCATCCTTTATTTGTTATCAAATAGCTATATTCCAATTTTCATCGATATAGCTTCAGAAATGACCGAGTTTCATACAAACATCCTCCCCCTTTTTTACCCCCTTAAAGGCCGAATTTCCAAAAATCCTTTCTTAGTGCTCCCCTACGCTTCATAAGGAACCTATGTTCCAAATTTGGAGTCTCTAGGCCAAGCGGTCTGGGCTGTGGCTTGATTAGTAATCATTCAGTTTGCCTTTTATATATATAGATTAAAATAAATCAGCGTTCACTGACGTCCCGCTTTTAAATCAAAATGATCTTTTCTTACGTAAATCAAAATTGATGAATGACACTCAAAATTGGCAAAATGTCACAAGCAAGTGCAGTTTTTACTTGCATTTGACTTCACTCTTGAATTTTAATGCTCTAAGTATATCTTTGTAAATATGCATAGATTGCACAAAAGAAAAAAAACGTCTATATTTTTTACAAAACTCTCTCTGACTGAGGACACATTGGTACTTGCCCAAGACGCTCACAACCATGAGCCTCAGGCAAGGTGTTAACTTCTGAGCTATGTAGAGGTCTTACCACAAATGATTTAAGTAAACCAATTATTGTACTTCGACCAAGTTCGTAACACGTGCCTTGAGCCTCTGTACATGCTCGCACGTGATAATATTGCTGACCTATCAATTAACACGTTATTTTATAAATAAATCAAACATTCTGCCAGCTTGCATATTGTACGCAGAAGAAAAATTACAGGGAGTAAGTTGTAAATGGAGTGACAAAGTCAAAGGACGTGAATAATCATCTTGTATCTTTGGGGACGCATTTACAACATGTCTTTTTTTCATAAAGAGGTGTTAATTTTGGTACGTGGAAGAGGGTGTTTCCAATTTTGTGTCATGTTGCAGTTATTTAAAGAGACCACTTAACCGTCTTTTTCTTATTTTAACCTTTAAGCGCTTGGCTAAATATCAATTGCCGTGCCCCTAGAGCCCGGCTACGAATCGGTGAAATAAAAACTCCTCTCTTTCTGCACCTCTTAAACTCTGATTTGTAAAATATCACGGTGTACAATAAAAAGTATTATATCTGTCTATCTACATAAATAAAGAGATATAGAATAGATGCAATAAAATCGAACAAAACATCAAAAAAACGTGAATGATGGCACGGGCGGTAGGGGTACGTATATATAAGACTCGGGTGGTGAAAGGGTTAAACAAAAAGACGTTGCCCTACACTAGGAATTTCTCTTATATCGTGGGAGCGTTTACAAACATAGAAACTCACATACACAAACACCCAGACCCGGAACAACTACTTGCAGATCATACAAATATTTGTTCCGTGCGGGGTTTGAACCGGCAACACGCTGAACAGCAGTCGTTTGCTCAACCACTGCGCCAACCATTCCGTCAAATAAGATATAAGTATACTAGTACACTGAACTATAAAATACGCAGAGGTTTTTTCCAGTTATCAAACGAGTCTTTTAGGAGGTTTGGGTGGAGAGGAAGGAACTGACAGACTTAACTGCTAAAAACTAACATTTATGTCATAAGTTACCCTTTGCGTTTTAGGGCCACGCTCTTAACACAGCCCTACGTTTTTGATTAAGTGACATAAGAACCAAGTATGTAGATTGATATGTTAGTTGGTATTTGAAGAAAGAACCTGTGAATAGATGATGCACACATCAGTAATCGTAATCGTAGTAATCGTGTAACTCAACTAATGAGCACTCCATTTGCTTATTATTCCGTGTCATTTTTATTGGAGGACGAAACTGCTCTCAGACATGTTCTAAGATACGATGTAGTGATATACGTTGTATCTTGTGATATTGAACGTGGTTTAAATGTGAAAATAATACAGCAAAATTGAGACATTTTTGTATGCGTGTTTAGTGTATTGATAATATTTGTGTTAAAGTAAATTCTCAGATAAGTACTGTGTTTTTGTGAAAAAGAAGGCCCACAGGAATGGAGACATTGCTTGGAAATTCTTCTCGTGACTGGATTCAGGTAACCGTCAATTGTCATAGCACGAAGAACTGCTTAAATAAACGTATTTTCTCTTGTATCTCTCCATTTATGTGTTAGTCCATGTTAGACTAATCATATCTTTTTTTTTGGGAGTTGTTAAATTAACAATTGAGTCCTGAAGTCTGGGTGGAGAGGAAGTTCTTTGGTTGCATGCCCTTTACGTTTCAGAGCCGCGGTACCTCTTAATACCCATAACTCTGGCAGGCCTCTGTATATTTGCTTCACTCTCTGCGCCACCATCTGGTGTGTTAATTAAGCAGCCTCTAAGAATACCTACTACAAGAAGCCTAGCCAAGATTCTTTCAAAGTGCATAGGTACATAAGCAAAATGTATGGAATACCAGTTTCTTAAAAGGAACTTTTTTTTTAACAAATGAGCCAGCCCCGCTGTTGTAGCACCGTTTGCTCGTATCCGGAAGGCGTCGCTGTATGTTCGACCACAGCCTGGTAACTTTTGCCTATGCTAAACTAGTTCTTGATCTCAAATCGGGATAAGCCTGTACAGTTTTAGGGGTTGCTTGAGATCCATCTCGTATACCGGTCCACTTTAGACAACAGCATCACAGGCTACCTGTAACCTGTGGTGACGTCTGAGCGATCTCACTGACGATGGTAGACCATCCTTTTTTTTTGTGATGAGAAATAAATCAAATTCTTATCCTGATGGATCATCCTGTCGGAGTCAGGCGCCAAAGACTTTTTATTGTTTCGTCGGTATGTAGGAGTTCCAGTTTCTTCTGGGCCAGCTCATTCCATCTTAGTTCTCATATTCACTTCTGGGCTAGATTGAGCCCAAGCGTAAGCCCATTGCAAAATAAATGAAGAAGAAAAAGAAGAGAGAAAGAAGAAAATATTATACCTGAAAGAGATCGAACGAGCTCGTTCGATCTCTTTCAGATGTATTTTTCTGTAAGTGACTGACTTCTCTGTTTCATCTACACGCAGTTTTCAACGTTTTTTCCAATAGAAACCTTAAATCAAACTCTTAATCCTACTTCCCAGGAGTCCCTGTCAGAAAAAAAGACCATGGACCCGGCGTTAGCCATAGAGCTGGAGGCGCTGTCCCGGCAGAAGGCGATGATCGAGGCTACGGACAGAGGAGGCTCCGCTGTGCAGCAGTTCTATAGGAACGCTGTGGTGCTCGTCACGGGAGGTTCCGGCTTCCTCGGCAAGCAGCTCATAGAGAAACTCTTCAGGTGAGGAGTAGCATAGCATAAGCCACGTACCAGTGTGTGATGTGCGTGGTCATGCGTACGGCGAGGAATGGGTGACACGCCGTCTGAAATGGAGCATATCCGGGTCGTCGGCGCGTGGTATTTTACGTGCGCCTCAAAGAGCTATATAAGCCAAATGTCCGTCACCGTGACCTTGGAACGTGAAGGGTTATTAAAGAAACACAGGTCACAAGTCTGAGTTAGATTAATTTGATGACTTTACCACGTAAAAAAGAGCCTGTAATGTCCCCAGCATTGGGTCTTAGGCCCATGAGAGGAAGTATAAATCAGAGGTTTCAGTTCGCAGCGCTCTTACAAGTTTAGTATTTTAGGTGCTCCCTCACCGCGAGCATTCACCTGTAATGTAACGTTACAGATTCGAACATTTCATCAGAGAGGGAAGACAATCGAGCATCACAATGCGCACCTTGTATCAACAAATGCTCGTCAGTCAGGGAGGTAGTATTGTAATGTAATGCTCAAAGTCGAATCTATAATATTACATAAAACCCCTTCTACACGATCAGACCTGACCGCCTGACAGAGGTGACCTTGGTCCGGTGGGAATGAAAATCTACCGTGTAGACGTTGGTCGTGCGACCAAATATGGGCGGAGTCAATCGACCTTTGGATAACCTTGGTCGGGAGCGCATCCGTCCCGACAGGCTGCGTCCGCGGTCGACCCGACCGTCAGCCGACAGCGTTCCAGACGGTCGGGTACTGTTGACGCGACCAAGGTCACCTCTGTCAGCGGTCAGGTCTGATCGTGTAGAAGGGGTTTAACACGCGAATGCTCCCGGTGAAGAAGCGCCTTTAGCTAGTCGGTACCCGCTATGATAATCTATATTTTATGAATCTCATTCGACTCTAAGATGTTCTCTACGACGATGCTTTGAGATCGTCCGATTTTGCAGCCGTGCGCGCTAGTGTTTGTCAGTAGTTTAGTGAAAGGAAAACTTTGGTCCCAGCGTGGCGTGATCGCTGTGACCACGCTGCCACAAGACTGTGTTTATAGCGAATAGCAGTGCTAGTGACAAAGATATCTGGGTTGATAAAACCTCATTTAGACGGAGCAAGAACTCGCATGCGAGATTCCCTACATTGCGATATTTGTTTGATCAACTGAATTCGTTGTACTTATAAAGTCCACAATGTGACGCTACTCGCGTGCGAGTTCTTGCATCGTCTAAATGAGGCTTTTTTATTCTATTAAATTGGAATGTGGATCTGACTAAGACAGGCCTGTTGGTCTAGTGGTTAGTGAACTTGACTGCTATGCCGGGGGTCGTGGGTTCGATTCCCACCCAGGACAAATGTTTGTGTGATGAGCACGATCATTTGTTCCGTGTCGGGTGTAATTTATCTAGAACTAGCTCTTTGCCCGCGACTTCGTCCGCGCGTATTAAAACATAGCCTATTTTACTCGCAGATAATGAAGCTTTCTAAATGGTGAAAGAATTTTTTAAATCAGTCCAGTAGTTTTTGGGTTAATCTATTACAAACAAACAAAATTTTCCTCTTTATAATACCTATTAGTGTAGATTATTTTGTTATTAGGTTGCAAGAGAGTTCAATGAGACATTTTTCTAGGACTTTTTTGTGGATCCTATGCTTGTTACATTCTTGGCTCACGGTTATCCGTGTAGATTGTCGTGCTATCCTGGCAGGGGTTTGGCCCTCTATGGGTTTGGGAACTCCTGGAGTAGAACATTCTTTCTAAAGACCTGTGTTACCTTTCCAGAGCGTGTGACATAGACAAGGTGTACCTACTGCTGCGAGGGAAGAAAGGCATGTCCATACAGGAGAGGGTCGAGGAGATGCTGGAAGATCCGGTGAGCTCACGATTTGTGATATACAGATTATTAATTTTCTCTTTGGTGTGTAAAATCAAGGACTCTGAATGGGGCGAAAGGGACTGTTTAAAAACCACTCTTTTCATTAAGTGCATCCACACAGAGCGAGCAGCCTCGCGAGGCATTTGCCGCTCGAGGAAACTGCCTCGCGAGGCTGCTTGCTCTGTGTGGACGAGCCTATTGTTTCTCTACCGAGACACGAAACAATATACGCGAGCAAAACAAAAAGCCGACACTGGCTCGGGCGCTCGGTCGCTCGCCGCGCGCTTGCCTCGGCCGAGACACGTCCACACTAACCGAGCTGATTCGCGCGGCAATGCCTCGCGAGGCTGCTCGCTCTGTGTGGACGCGCCTATTCAGTTACTTTCCAACATACATTCCCATTACGGACTACCTGCACCGATTCATATTGGTTAAGCGTTTGCCGTTGTAGGATGTCTACTTACAATCAATATTATGCCAATTGCGTAGAGATGTGTCGACTGACTAGTCGGTAAAGCCGATTAAATCGGCCAGATTTGTATTCAGAGCCCAGTCAGCGACTAGTCGGTTGAAACAACATGCTTTTTTATAAAAGCACCGAAGATTTTTCGGGTTTTCAACCTCTTACATAGCCAGACGAGGTACTTAGACGGATTTGATCTTGACTCTAGTATAGCTCAAAGGTGACAGAGACAAAGTCTACGATGGAGTGAGCTTACCCAGAAGAAAACTGTTACTCCAACTTTGGATAGACTCGTGTTGTATGCGTTCGGAAACACAGACGCTGGTAGTAAGTTCTAGTATTTTTCTGTCTGCGTTAGAAAAATTACCATTTTATTTTGCAGGTATACAGCATGGTGAGAAAGAAGAAGCCGAACTTTGCCGAACGGATAATCCCGATAGAGGGTGACGTGTCTGAGATCAGGCTCGGTTTGAGTGACCAGGACTGGGCTACCATCACAACGCAGGTAGGGAAACTGAGGGCACTTGATTCTTACGGGAGACTAGATACACTGGATTTACAGAGCTTCTGTGAATACTATTTAAACTTAGAGAGGCCACATTTGTAGCCTATGGTATGTCCTAACTTTCTAAAATTGGTACCCGTGTCAAATTTGATAGTTGAGCAGATGGCGGATGATTTTGTGTTTCGTGTTGTAAGAAAATTTTTTCGTAAGTTTTTATTTGGATTAAAAAGTTTGTTAGTAAACTTATTTTGGATAATTATCAATTTTAGACTAGTCATTATCTATGTGTTTAAGCGTCTGTTTCATAGAAAAGTATTAATAATGGTCAATTCAATTCAATTCAATTTATTTCATAACAAACATACATTTGTGTCGAAACATGAGTAGTACTTATACATTCTACACATAAAAAACTCAAGGACTGCATACAAGACAAAACAGGTGGGTATTTGCTTTTTGCGATTATTAAATTTGTAATTACCAATGATTAAATGTCAAGTTATTAAATTATTAAATTCAAATAAATTAATAGTTAATTAATTATTTTTATCTTTACAAAACTTTACAAAAAAAAAATGTCAAATTATTAAATTCAAATAAATATACATATAATTCATTATTTATATCTTTAAAAAAAAATCGTCTATACTAATAATTAAATGTCAAGTTATTAAGTTCAAATAATTAATTAATTAAATATTTTTATCTTTACAAAATTCGTCAATACTATAAAAAGCTTTTCCAGTTAATAATGTCTTCAGTCTGTTTTTAAATATGTTCACACTCTGAATATTTTTCAATTCTACAGGTAATTTGTTAAAAAGAATTACCGACTGTACTGGTGATGAGTGTTTGACAACGTTGAGCTTTGCTTGCAAGATAGTTGGTAGATCTTTTCTCCGAGTCTCTAGTCTCTTCTCTTTTTCAACATTTGTTTCAAGCCTGCTTAGGTTCTTATGTAAATGAGTTAGAAGAACTAAAATATAGAGGCATGGTACTGTTAAGATTTTAAGTTTAATAAAATGTTCTTTGCATGATTCAGTCTGATCTATGCGAAGAATAGTTCTCAGTGCTCTCTTTTGCAAAACAAAGGCAGCTTCTATGTTATATTTGTAACTGTTTCCCCAAAATTGAACACTGTATCTAAGTCTAGACTCAACTAGGGCGAAATAAACTGTACGAAGTTGACCAATTGATAGAACGTCTCTAAGAGATCTGATGGCATAACACGCACTGCTTATTGTACTTGTGATTGAGGTAAGTTCTGACTTCCAGTTAAGGAGAGAATCGATTTGTACCCCTAAAAATTTAAGATTCTCCACTATATCAATCTTGTTTCCTAAGGATGTCACATTTACAGAAGCATTGTTTCTGACTGTAGATCTAAATAGCATGCATTTGGTCTTGTTAACATTTAATTTCAAATTATTCATTGAAAACCATTTTTCACAGGCTGCTAGTAGGGTGTTTAGTTTGTGCTCTAGGGTAACTATATCATCAGCGGCTACTATAGCACTAGTGTCGTCAGCAAACATTACCAAATGAGTATCGGGTAAAATATTTTTTATGTATTCTGACAAGTCATTTACAAATATTATAAAGAAAACCGGACCCAACACTGAGCCTTGAGGAACACCTCTGGTTACATTATATAACGCTGATTTATTTATATGTTCCACTCCTTCCCTGACTGATTTAATTTCTACATACTGTTTTCGGTTGCATAAATATGAACTAAATAATTTCAAGACATTTCCTCTTATGCCATAATGCTCTAATTTATCTAATAAAATACTATGTTCTACGGTATCGAAGGCCGAACTTAGATCAAGGAATAAACCCGCGACTTTTAGTTTGTTGTTCATATTATTGAGTACATCATTAACTAATGAGTCTATTGCATCTACTGTTCCTTTACTCTTTTGATATCCGAACTGATTACAGTTTATAATTTTTTGACTGGTCAAATGTCTTACAAGCCTGCATTTGATCACCTTTTCAAAAAGTTTTGATAATACCGGTAACAATGATATGGGCCTGTAGTTTCCCGGATCAGTTTTATCTCCTTTTTTAAACAATGGTAATATTCTGGCTATCTTAAACTGATCCGGGAAGACACCTTCATTGACACATTCATTTATTATTTCAGATATTGGGCATGCTAAAATATCTATATTATCTTTGATTATGCTTAGCGGTATCTCATCGTGCCCACATGATTTTTTGCTCTTCATATTCTTAACCATTTTAAAAATTTCTGGAGCTGTAACAGGATCGAAACTCATAGTTTTTTGAACTCTAGTCGTATTTTCTATTAGGCTTTTTTTAGCTACTTCTGGATCACATGATTTGACACCTTTACCATTGTCGAATTTTTCTGCAAAAATATTTGCTATGTCTATTGGATTGCTAATTATGTCATTATTTTGTTTAAGTATAATATTGTCATGTTCAAAGTTTTTGTTTATTTTCTTACGAGCATGATTTACTACTTTCCAAATTTCTTTACTACTGTTTACTGAATTGTTAATTTGATGAGTTATATCTTTTCTTTTTGCATACTTGATAACCTTTTTATAGATTTTGAGATACTGTTCACGATATTTTAAAATTGATCCGTTACATTCACTTTTATTTATGCACATTAAAAACCTTTTCATTTTGCTGGCTACCCGTATTCCTTTCGTTAGCCACCTAGTTCGGCCAACTCTTTTAATGTTAATTTTTATTTTATATTTTTTAAATGTTTTTGAATGTAGTTCTTTGAATTTGCTTAAAAATGTATTCATACCTATGTCCCAGTCATGCTCAAGTAATTTTTGTCTAAAAGTATTTTTGTTTTTTACGTTATAACTTCTCTTATTTATTTGCCTAAACTGAACACATTCTTTACTAATCGAGACTTTTTTTAAAAATGCTGTACAAAACAGGGCTGCGTGCCCGTCGGCTAATCCATTGTGGTCTATGACCATGGTGCCTATGTTATTAAGACTGGTGTTGGTCAAAATGTTATCTATACACGATTCGGAGTTATTACGCTCAAATGTAGTTGAGTCAAATAAACATCTAAAATTGTAGCATGCTAGTAATGATGTGAATGTAATTTTTCTACTATCATTTTTTAACAAATTTATATTAAAATCTCCGCAAATAAAACAAATTTTATTGAAACAAAACTGCAGTAATTGTTCTAACCTTTCTAGGAAATCATCAAAGTTTTTGTTTTCCGGTGTTCTGTAGCAACAAATTATGTATGAATCAGTTTCTTTGTCCCTCACCCCACATACTTCAAAACTATCAGTTTTGTACAGTCGCTTACAGATGTCTAAATCCTCAAAATGTCTGTCCTTATGCGTCAATATTAGACTCCCTCCTCTAATTTTGTTTGACCTTGTGTTAAAAGAGCTTAAAATATAATTGGGAAATGTAAATTGTGATAACATTATTTTATTTAAAAAATGTTCAGTTATACAAATAAACTTAATGTCATCTTGCAATTCATTTAAATAAACTTCCAGTTCATCTTTCTTGTTATTTATTCCGCATAGGTTCTGGTGATAAATAGTTAATTTTGAGAAACTACCCTTAGTTAAAGCTCCGTTGGCCAAAACATCATTCGAAGAACTAGTCTCGAAAAAAATTATCGTTACACTGTTCAGATTCATTTAAGGAATTATTTAAATATTCAGAATGTGTGTCAATTTCAAATATTAATTTCTCAATTTGATTGAATATAGTCAACACACCTCTATTATTCACATTACCATAAATTTTACAAAACATGTCATAATCACAAGTCAAATTTTGGTTGGAATCAATTATATAAGTATAGTTATTCTTCAAATTATCATTACAAATTATATTATTAAAAACTTCTACTCGCCAGTTGTACATTGCTTTATAAAAATTATTTTTGTAAGTTGGTAGGCATAAGACTATGTTAGTATTTTTGATGGCTGTAAGTTTTTCCCTTATGAGTTTTACAAGTTTAGTGTAGTCCCGTGATGTCTTAAAATCTTCATCTCCAATTTGAATGACGCAGTAATCTTGTAAAGTCATATTTTCAAGTTTGCTCTCTAATCCGCATAGTAGCTGTTCTGTGTCACAGTTTGTTTTGATGTAATGGCATATTTGAAAAGCGTCGCCAAATATTTTGGTAGCAATTGGAAGAATTTTGTTAGTCGCATTGCTACTTAGGACCACAAACTTCCTTTTATTTTGAAAACCTGGTGGTCTGTCAGCAATTTTCCTTTTTTTATTATTGTTAAATGTTGCACTGTAATACTCGTTAATATTTTCGGTACATTTTTGATTTTGTATTTCTGTATTTATTTCTTGTGTATTTCTATTTGTAATTCTCTTTCTCTTTTTTCCGCTAGTGGGCGTCATAATGTCGTTAATTAATTGTAACTTGTCCAAGTTTTTGTTTAATTGAATATTGTTTTTATTTTTATACTCATTAAGTTGAGCTTTCAGATTCATGTTTTCTACAGATAAGTTGTTAATTACTCGATTTGCTGATTCAAGTTGTAACATCAGGTTTTGCATCTGATTGGTTAGTTCCGTAACTTTAGCATCCATCGAATTATCGTGCAAACTTCCTACGGAAGAATCAAGGAACATATTTTGGCCCGATAGATTGCACAAAGAACTTGTTTTTTGCAGTTTGCGATGGGTAATATTTTCTTCCATGATTCCACCTATCGGTAATTAGATGAGTTATTACTAAATTGGTATCGAGTGATAACGTACTGATCGAAGACAGTAGAAGTAGTTCAGTTCATTGAAACTAGATGGTGGTGTTGTGTGTTTCTGCTAATTATCAATAGATGTCGCTAAAAATGTTGCAGGTATTCATTACTAGATGGCGCTCAGTGGTTCAGCGGTTCAGCTATTCACCAAGTCTACTGGCGTTCAAATCACTAACAGACGATGATTCGCAATTTTGATTAGGGTTATTTTTCATAAGTTGCATTTACTTATTAGTTATAACTTGATGTTGCGTTTCACTTACGGATGTTTATTTTCACTATAAGTCCAAACTTATGTTTCACTCTGAAATTATCAGTTATAAACTTTTACGTTAAGTTTAAAATATTTAGGATTATCATCACAAAACAATCACTTATCGTATATATGCACAGTTGCCCACTTTTCCACAGGTTAGTCACTTATAGTTCTCGATATTTTTGGTATTTATATACTTTAAAACACTCTGAAATCTTTTTATTTTATTAATTTATACAGAGCCGATGTAAACATGAGCGCAGTGCTGCCCTCATCCGATTGATGATCGATCGATTTCTTTACAATGTTTTTTTAAAACCTCGACATATCTAGGGTACACATGGTACATTTCCTTATGGGAGATATAATATATGTTATTATGATGAATTATGATAAAAGAAAAATGCTACGTTTAAAAATATACACATTCCAAACTTTCACCAGTCACAAGTTTCACAGAATTTGTGACAAAAGGAACATTACGTGGTGTTTGCTGAAAACATACGTTATGTGTTTTATTATAACAGTGGATATGTTTATTATTGTTTCTAGTTTACCTACTTAACAAATTAATCAATGATAGACAATTTCCACATATTATTTTCATTTCCTTCTAATACAGAAGGGTCGGGTTCCCCCCAGGATCAAGTGTTCCAGAGGGTGGGGATCAAGTCAGACATATTTAAGGGACACATGATATAATTCCCTTTACGAAGTTTTCGTGGGCTGGTTACTAAATTTATATGCCGATATCATTAGCTATTATACTCAGTATAGCCAATTAAATTCCACGTATTTCTATATCAAGATATTTAAAATCGGATTAATATTATTATTTGCGAAATAATGGCCAAAAAACAAAAGGGGGGATCAAGTGTCCCCAGTTTCCCCTAAATCTATACAACTTAACGAAAAATACTGCTCTCTTGTTAGAAGGTAAGGACCCAACTTGGATGCAGCGAAAGGGACTGTCAGATCCTTATTATTATCCGTCTGCTTACCCGCGCCTTCGGTGGCTGGAAATTACCTCGCGACGTCCGTTACCGTGGGCGTCTCTCACAGTGCCTGGATTGTGAGGACTGTCATCTCTCTCACGCATTCGCCCTCCTCCTTCGCAGAAAGCAGATGACTGCGTACTATTGCCATGCCCTGCAGTATGGTCGCAACGAATGCCGAGCGTGGGAGGCCGCCACCGTGTATGACTGATACAAGCCGGCTGGAAATAACGTCATCCTATTTCAGGTAGACGTAATATTCCACATGGCGGCTACCACGCGGTTCGACGAGGCGTTGCGCGTGGCTACCATGATCAACGTGCGAGGGACCAGGGAGGCTGTGCTGCTGGGTCAGGCTTGTCAGAAACTTAAGTAAGTGTACCTCTTTGGCACTTCCCGTCATATTCTATTCATAATGTCCTCCTGACCGTTTTTAGACACAGCGGTCAATCTCGGCGGAGATAAGTTTTTTGGATTTACTTGTTTTAGCTTGTTTGTCTGTGGATGGGTGACCATCTGTCATAGCGAGTTTTCTCCGTGCCTCGGAAAGCACGTAAAGCCTTTGATCCCGGCTGTCATTTTGTAGCTCTTTGACAGTCGTTACTGTTAGTCAGAAGCTATAAAGTCTGACAACCAGACTTACCATGGTGTATCGTATTACCCAATTACTGTGTTGTGGAGGTCCGATAGTCAGTCGCTCCATGTAAAATACTGATATCCAGCTGCATCTATTATGCATTTTTTTGTTTTAATTTTTTTAAGCTATGGTCAGCCAAAACATTCAAGTGAAACGTCAATAAAAACAAACACCACTGTTACGAACGTAACGACGTTAGACGATGCGGGGTGTTAGGTTTATTTTCGTTAGGGAATTTCTTGATTCGATCGCCGCGCTCAGAGCCCGCGATAAAAGCTATAATATATGCAATAGCTTAAAAGAAATGTTTAATAACCTTCTGTTCTATCTAGATCATTTGTCTACGTGTCCACAACATACGCCAACGCGACCGATCAGTTCGTGGAGAAGGAGGTTCTGGAGCAGTTCTACGAGGCGCCCGTGCAGCCCGAGCTGATGATCAGCATGGCTGAGACCTTCGAACAGGGGAGGTTTGAGGCTATTGCTGACAAGTGAGTACTTGCGTCTATTTTTTTTTTTTTAACGTGGTAAAATCATTAAATGAGTCCTCCCACCCCGGGCAGGGCGGGAGGGACTGTCAGACTCGTACTGACTAAAATCCACGGTGTCCTTCAATAGCCCTTTATATGCTCCGGGGTCACGGTGATGGAATAAGTCCCGTGATCCCGGCAGGCTTTGGCCCTCTGAGAGGGGGCCCCGTCATTATGCTGACGCTCTTTGAGGCGCGCGTGGGACACAACGCACCGTCGACCCGGGCATGGTCCATGGTCGGGCAGCGAGTTGCCCTTTACTCGCTGCCCGCATGCCCGCGCCTACGGTGGCCGGAGATCGTCTTGTGACGTCCATCGCCGTGGTGCGGGAGCCCTAAGATAAGTTTGTTCTTGACCTTAGTGTAGGTCAGGAATGACTAAGACAAGGTCGACGATGGAGCGAGCTTACCCAGAAGAAGCCTGTTCACTCTAACTTTGAAGAGATTAGGGTTGTATGTGTTCAGAAACACAGACGCACGCAAAGTTCACTCCTAAGCTGTTCGTATTATAAAAGACGTTTGGAACTGGTGGAATAGTAACAAGGGAAGGATGATAATTTTCCGAGCGTCTACATTTGCGATGATAGAAGGGCCATCATCAACGATGTCTTTGAGACCCAGGCCCCCTGGCCTGGGTCTCAAAGCGTGGTAGATTTAATTTGATTTTGATTTGATTTGAATGAATCATACTCGAATTTCGATCACTAGGCGTATTTATTTATACCCCTGGACAAATTCTGTGAAAATAGCTGCAGAAGATAACTATAGTTATTTTCACCTCACCCGCTCGGAAAGATTCTATTTCTCATTACTCACTCAGAAACAAATAACTATTGTTATGCAAGGCTGCAAAGTTGATTTTTGGCGCGAGTACTTGAATTAAAAACTGAGCGAGCGAAGGATTCTAAGATTGAACCGCGAGAGAAACGAGCGGTTCAAATATAGAATCCTGAGCGATGCGAAGTTTTCAAAGGTACGAGACGCAGAAAAACTTTGCTGCCGAGTGCAACACACAACTTTTCACCTCACACAGCGAGGAAATGTAGTGTGCTTGCATGGCAGTGTAGAAAACAATCGAATACAGACGTGTTCAAATTTTGAACAACACTTTGTGCTCTAGAGCACAAAATGGAGTTTTGAGCTCAGATTTTGAATGAGAAATAGAATCTTTCCGAGCGTGTGAGGTGAAAAACCACATTATTTTCCAGTCTCATCAAAGGGTACCCCAACACATACACATTCGCGAAGGCAGTAGCTGAGGAGGTGGTGAGGAGTAGAGCTGGTGACATGCCCATCAGCATCGTGAGACCTGCTATCGGTAAGATATTTATCGTATTTCTTATTCTTCTCATCTCGTATCTACGTTACATCTTACGGTATTTTGCAGTGCGGTTATTTTTTTCTGTAGTTCTATTTCATTTCCATAGGTTTTTTTTTTAATATTTTCGAAATATTCTTGATTTTGGGAGAAGGCGACCGTTAGGATACAAATGTATCCTAATTGTCGAGCGAAAGAAACTTGATTTGTTCAAAAAACAACCTGCTTTTTCTTTTGTAGGTTTGCGTTTCAGGGCTGGGTGTCTTTTTAAGATGGTAAAGAAACCTCGACAAACATCGTTACGTCTTCGCATTTGGGGAAACAAGCGCATGACAAATAATAAAAACTGCTTCAAAATGGACGTCTTTAATAAATTACTCGTATAACTTTAGTATTCCTTATTGAAGAAGTATTAGACAAGGATGATTAAGCCAAATTCTTGTTAAACCGATGTGTGCTTGGATAAATGCCTAAAGCCTTGTCTTGTTTAATTTCAGTGATCTCGTCTTACCGGGAGCCGATGCCCGGCTGGGCAGATCCAAGCTGCGCGTACGGCGCTAGTGGGGTACGTAGTGACATCTTTTTTTGTTTCAAATTATGTAAGAGCAAACCCAGAGATCTCTATTTATAGTTGCCAAACTACTACACCAATATGTTGACGTTTTATTTATAGATGAGGTCTACCATATTTTTAAAAATATATCATATACGTGTTTGACGCCTGCAAGCCTGCGTTGCAATCAATAGCATTCAAAATCTTCATTCGACATTAAAACTCAGGCGCAGGCGTTAAAACGAGTTTAATATTTAATTAATCCTAGATGGACTTTGTAAAGTATCAAATGAATAATAATATATTATGCTGCCACGGTTTATTTAATTATCTATAATTTTATTTAATTGTTTTTTTTTTTTTGTTATATTTCCTATAGAGGTTTTTACTTACTACATCATTCTCACATAATGTACCATCTCAAGTTGAATGATATAACAAAGGTTCTGTAATAATTTTGGTGATTGAAAAGGGTGTCCATGGTTCTTTTCAGTTTCTTGCCCATTCTTCCCCATAGAGTCCTTTGGAATGGGCATATACAGTACTTTCACAGTTATTATGTCTTGTGACCCCACTCCCCAGTCACAAGACATAATACACACACTTTTGAATTATCAAAGACTTAAAGTATAATGAAATACTATACAATTTTACATATAATCGTATCACCATTATTTTGTAGTACCTACTATAAAATTATGGTGCTACAGTCCCAGTACTTATTCCATTATACTTTAAAGCTATTGTCAAACAGGCAGGGCGAAGCGAATGCGATCCGAATCCTGTCATATAAAAAAGCGAAAGCGGTCCGATAGTCTATGTGACAGCCTTCAAACAATTCCATACATTACAAACAAAAACGCTTCGGCACGCTTTTCAGTTTGACAAAGGCATTTAGTCTTTGACAATTCAAAAGTGCCTGTACCTATTTGAAATAAATACTAAGATTTTGCTGCGACGATCACTGATGAGATGAGGTCTGGAGAACGATGATGAACAAACTTTTCCTATTTTCCTATTCCATTCCTTTCATTCCAGATGATCCTCGGCCCAGCCACTGGGTTGATCCACGTGACATACGCGGGCGACAACGCTCGCTATTCCCTCGTGCCAGTCGACTACGTCAACAATGCCATCATCGTGGCTGGCTGGCACACTGGCACCAAGCCTGCCAGGGTGACTGGCGGTAAAACTGGCAGTGAGATCCAGATCTACTCCGTGTCTAGTGCCAGGAACTTGTTTCATTGGCGTAAGTATGGCAAATGCTCAAATTAGTACGTAGGTTTGCCCCAATAACGCAAATAATGCAGATGTTTAATTTTTAATAGGTCTTCAACAGTACCTTTAAAATACCTAGATTAGCTACTATCTAGACTACCTTAACTTAGATTGACTGTCCTAAAAAGCACCAATTCAGAAGTAATGTAGAAAGGCGAATGGGCAAAATGAATGGACCTCGTCCCTCTTATAACACTCTCATCTATGTATCAGATGGAAGTACGTGAAAAGAGTATAATTTCTTTGTACGTCAGCAAACCTTAGGAGAAAAAAGTTATTGAGACTTGAAAGTCAAAATACAAACGGTACATAAGGTACGACGTTTGAAATAGATAAGTATCTAAAGGCGCTCCCTCACCGCGAGCATTCACCTGTAATGTAATGTTACAGATTCGAACATTTCATCAGTGAGTGAAGACAATCGAGCATCACAATGCGCACCTTGTATCAAATCTATACTAAATGTACGCGAATGCTCGTCAGTCAGGGAGGTAGTATTGTAATGTAATGCTCAAAGTTGAATCTATAATGTTACATTACAAGCGAATGCTCCCGGTGAAGGAGCGCCTTAAGGCTTTCAAGGGGTAGAGCTTCATACTCTGGGCATTACTCGTATCTATTGATTAATTTACATACTTTTCCCAGCTGTAATGACCGACGGCTTAACTGAATCGACTGAATCAGTCGATTCAGTTAAGCCGTCGGTCACAGCACTGTTATCTGTAACCTTTTTGCATCTTCATATGCTAAGGTTTACGGCAGTGTCTACGGGCCGACAGGCGATGACCACCAAATAAGCAATCAATATACTACTGACAGCTTTTCATTCGTAGAGGTGAGCAAGGAAGAAATATTAAAAAAACTGAAACATATCTAAGGGTGCAGGTCCTGATGGATTATCACCGATGTTTATTGTAAATTGCGCAAAAAGTCTAGTGGACCCATTGGCAACAATATTTGATAACTGCTTTAGCACGGGTCGGTTCCCAAAAGCATGGAAACTCGCAAAAGTGGTACCAGTACTCAAGAGTGGGGATAGTCGTGTAGTTGGCAATTACAAACCGATTTCCATATTGTCCGTCTTTGGTAAAGTGCTGGAATCCTTGCTCTGTCCGTATATACAGCGATATTTATTAAAAAAAACTTTTGTGAAGACCAGCACGGTTTTGTCAAGTTTCGTTCGACGTGCACAAATCTAGTTTCTTACATCGAGACATTATCTGACGCAATGGACGCAGCTATTCAAGTAGATGCTGTGTATACGGATTTCAGCAAGGCATTCGATAGGGTGCCCCACAAACTGCTAATAGACAAGCTTTCTATGTACGGATTCCACGGTGCACTTCTTAATTGGTTCCAATCTTACTTATGTGGTCGAAAATTTTATGTCGTGGATAACGGTTTCCACTCGGATCCATACGCGATCGCGTCGGGTGTCCCACAGGGTACGCATTTAGGTCCTGTCTTATTCAACATATTTATTAATGATGTCATCATCATCATTTCAGCCTATTGCAGTCCACTGCTGGACATAGGCCTCTCCCAGGGAGCGCCACAGCGCACGATCTCCCGCTTTTTTCATCCAGCCACTGCCAGCCACCTTCTTCAGGTCATCGGTCCATCTTGCCGGGGGGCGTCCCACCCTACGCTTAGCTACACGCGGTCTCCATTCGAGAACCTTCCTACTCCACCTATCGTCGGTTCTGCGGCAGACATGACCGGCCCATTGCCACTTCAGCTTGCTACAGATTTGGACAATATCTGTTACTTTGGTCTTATGCCGTAAGACCTCATTCCGGATTTTATCCCTTAATGAGACCCCAAGCATAGACCTTTCCATAGCACGCTGCGTGACATGAAGTCGGTGGGCCAGCTTGACAGACATGTTCCACGTTTCGGCTCCGTAGGTTAGGACTGGAAGGACGCACTGATTGAACACCCGGCTTTTCAGGCACTGCGGCAGTGGCGACGTGAGGATATGACGCATTTTCCCAAATGCTGCCCAGCCAAGCTGCACTCTTCTGGCAATTTCCCGCTCGAAGTTGTCTCTACCTAGCTGTAATACCTGTCCGAGGTAGATGTATTCTTGGACAACTTCGAGTGTTATGCCTTCGACGGAAATTGGTTCTGGGATGACATGGTCATTGAACATGACCTTGGTCTTGTCCAGGTTCATCCCAAGACCCACACGTCTCGAGGCAGCATTGAGACTGTTCAGCATTTTTTGCAGGTCCTGCAGCGATTCCGCCATAATCACTATGTCGTCGGCAAAACGAAGGTGCGTTAGATATTCACCGTTGACATTGATGCCCAGTCCGTTCCAGTCCAGCGTCTTGAACAGATCCTACAGCGCGTTGGTAAACAGTTTAGGGGATATAACATCTCTCTGTCTCACACCTCTTAGCAGCTGGATGGGTTTTGTTCGGTGGTTTTGTACTTGGACCGACATCGACGCCATGCTATATAGGCTCCTTAGCACCTTTATGTACCGCCAATCGACTTGGCATCGCTGCAAGGATTCCAGAACAGCCCAGGTTTCGACGGAATCGAAGGCTTTCTCGTAGTCCACAAAGGCTAGACACAGCGGCTGGTTATACTCCTCTGTCTTCTGTATAACCTGCCGCACTGTGTGTATGTGGTCTACGGTACTATAGCCTTTGCGAAACCCAGCCTGCTCCGGCGGCTGGAAAGCGTCAAATCTAGTGGAAAGCCGATTTGTGACGACCCTCGAAAACAGCTTGTAGACGTGGCTAAGGAGCGTGATTGGTCTGTAGTTTTTGAGGAGATTTTTGTCTCCTTTCTTGAAAAACAATGTCACCACGCCCCTGCTCCACGCCTCCGGGGTAGTCCCACTGGCTATGACGGAGTTGAACAGCCTCCTAAGCTCTCCGAGCACAGGTTGGCCCGCAGTTTTTAGAAGCTCGGAGGTGATTCCGTCTTCGCCGGGAGCCTTCCCATTACTAAGCTGCCCAAGGGCCGTCTCAATCTCATCCATTTCTACGTCTGGGAGATCGTCTGTGTAGTGGCGTGTAAGCGTGGCTCTTTGGTCATTTGCGTCGGGCTGCGGCTGCGGGGAATGCGAGGCGTAGAGTTGGCCATAGAAGTCTTCGATTTCGGCCAGAATCTCCGGAACCGATGCAACAATTCTGCCATCCGAGGTTTTCAACTTTGTCAGATGGCTCCTCCCGAGTCTTTTAGTGAAGACCTTCGACCCACGATTCTGCTTAATCGCCTCCTCTATGAGGCGAGTATTCAACTTACGAAGGTCGCGTCTCACTAAACTCCGTATCTTTTTATGCAGGGATCGGGTGTCTGACAAAGTTTCCTCTGGCCTTTCTCGTCGTTGCTTCATCAGGTCCAGAGTCTCGCTCGAAAGTTTAGACCTATGGCACGATGCCTTCCCCTTAAAGTGCCTATTTCCCACTTCGCGTATGACTTCTATCACGCTCTCTAGGTCCTTGTCCACGTCCTCTGTATAGTTTCCAAAGCGGCAAACCGATTTCACAGTTCCAATTGGAAGGTTTTGGAACCTTGGCCGGTCTGGTCAAGTGTTGGACGGAGAACTGACCTCATCATGCGGCTTCTCTCAAGCCTAAAATTGAGACTGGCCTGTTGGTCTAGTGGTTAGTGACCCTGACTGCTATGCCGGAGGTCGTGGGTTCGATTCCCACTCAGGACAAATGTTTGTGTGATGAGCACGATCATTTGTTCTGTGTCTGGGTGTAATTTATCTATAATATGTATGTATTTAGAAATATATAAGTATGTTTATCAGTTGTCTGGTACCCATAACACAAGCTCTGCTTAGCTTGGGACTAGATGGCGTTGTGTGATAGTTGTGGAATATTATTATTATTATTATTATATTTAGGGTGCCTCTTACTAGTCGGTGGTCACTGCCGGTGTTGAACCTGTTCACCACAGAGACATCCCTAAATAATTATATGCTTCTTGTCCGTCATGATAAAGTCTATCTCGTTCTTCGTCCTACCGTCGGGGCTTAGCCAAGTCCACCTCCTCTGGGGTTTCTTCTGGAAGAAACTATTCATGCAGAAGAGCCCCTCCATGCTCAGAAAGTTGACCAGCATTTGCCCCCTGTGGTTCCTGGTTCCAAAGCCGTGCGGTCCGACACACGATTCGTCGCGTTGCTGTACTCCTACTTTGGCGTTGAAGTCACCCATGACAACGGTGAAGTGGGTCTTGGTTTTACGATGCATGGCTTCGGATATATCCTCATACATGGCCTCGACCACATCATCCGAATGTCCAGTCGATGTCGGGGCATATACCTGTATGACCTTAAGAGAATATCTCTCGGTCAGTCTGATTACAAGGTACGCTACCCGGGTCGACACACTGGATATCTCCAACACGTTGTCACGGAGTGCTTTGTGGACAAGGAAACCCACGCCACCTTGGGAGAGTTGGTCTCCTTCTCGGAAGTAGAAAAGATGGCCAGATTCTAGGGTCATCATGTCCTCCCCCTGTCTTCGGACTTCTGACAGCCCCAGAACATGCCACCTTATGTTTTTGAGCTCTTCCTCGAGTTCGACCAAGCCCTCGTCCAGTCGTAGACTGCGTCCATTATACGTCGCCAAGGTCAAGGGTTTGTGGCAGCCATCCGATCCGATGGATCTGATTAATGATGTCACTACATGCTTTTCTAGTACCTACTACTCCATTCCTGTTTGCAGATGATATCAAAATTGTAAAAACAATATCTTCCTGGGAGGATGCCTCCTTGATGCAGCAGGATTTGGATAGACTAAGTTACTGGTGTTCCAAGAACTGTATCCTAATGAACAATGAAAAGTGCGTACATATAAAGTTTAGTCGTAAACGGCGTAATTTGGACACAACATAATATTATAATATTAATGGAATTCCTCTAACGGAAGTCAACTGTGTCAAAGATCTGGGTGTAATATATCATGTGTTCTAACGTTTGTTCGTCATGCAGACAGTATAATAAAAAGAGGACTTAGAGCTATGGGATTCGTAATCCGCAACAGCAAACTATTCAAAAAACCAGAAACAAAAAATTATATTATACTGCACCCTAACTCGTAGTATTCTGGAATACTGTAGTACTGATTGGCGACCTCATTATGCTGTTCATACTCTGAGAATCGAGCGTGTTCAAAAAAGATTTGTAAATTACCTCGGGTTCTCAATAGGAAAAAATCTAAAACGACAGTCTTACGCCGACAGGCTAGCCCTTTTTAAAATGAAATCTCTTGAGAAGCGGAGAGATATCTTAGATTTAAGGTTTATTTACAAATTACTTAGGAATAAAATCGACTGCTCGAGACTCCTAAATACCGTCTCTCTCCGAGTTCCACGTAGACCACCACGTAGACCCATCACTCCTTTTCGCTTCACCGTTTCGTCGGACCAAATTTGGTGCTAGCTCTCCTATACGTGCCTATACCACGGATGTGCAAGTTAGTAAACGAATACAGCCACCTCAACGATATCCACAATGACACACTAGTGAGTTTCATAAAATATAACACCTTAACCTACTAACATTATGCAAATAGGAAAAAATTATATTAAATTAAGCTTTGTCCAAATCCCTTGTAGGTACTGGAATTTGTATTGTCAACTTTTTTCTTTTTCTTATTTTTATAAAATAGAATTAACATGTTGTATTTACCTGTAATTGGGTGTGCAGTAGAACTAGGATTTAAGATTGTCATATTTTTTTGTATGTATTGCTGTAACATCTGTTGGTAAACCATTAATAAATAAATAAAAATAAGCTATCATCTAGAAAAAATAATCAAGTCTAGTACCTAGTGAATAATCAATAGCAATGTTACTTAGAAACGAAAACATATTTGTAAAAATCATCAGAGCCACGATTTATTATGATTACAATTATTTTAACTCTTGAACCGGTGTTTTATATGACACACAGATTCCGTCTCCACAAAAATCCGTGAGATTGGTCGCATCTTACCTACTCCACTTGCCGTGTGGTATATGTTCATCATCAGCACGGCCAACAAGCCACTGTTCCTGATCCTCACGTGGCTGCTGCACTACATCCCTGGCTATGTCCTGGATGGAGGCTGCGTGCTGCTGGGCAGACCACCTGTGTAAGTACCATTCATCATCAGCAGTACGGCGATTTGTCATAGGCCTGTAACAGCATTTTGAGTTCTGGATTTAAAGTGACGATTAAAAGATTCGATACATTTTGGTCACATGGTGACATGGGGGTAGGGGAGTAATCGGTAGTTATTTACTTTTTCACACCAATGGCAACCCACACATTGTCTGTGCTTGAAAACAAAATGCATTGTCGGGGATTCCCGCGAATAAAAAAAAAAAACAATTCATTAATTGAAAAATGTTTACGTGGATTGGAAAAACAAAAAGATCACAGGACAAAAACTAATCGACTGGATATATTAGAAATAGCTACTGATTTCTATCGAGATCTCTATAACGAAAAATCTGCGTCACCACCAGCATTCCTAAATGCGTGCCTAAGCGACGAAGAGGAACCGGCAATAATGAAAAATGAAATAATTAAAGCCATTCAGTCACAAAAAAACAGGAAAACAGCAGGGGAAGATGGCATCTCAAACGAAATCTTGAAAGGGTCCTGTGATACTATTATTAATACCTTATATGACATATTTAATGACATTTATAGACACGAGGAAATACCAATTCAATGGACATCTTCAACCATAATATTGCTCCACAAAAAAGGCAAAATAGACGACATTAATAATTATAGACCCATCAGCCTTATGTCAAACCTGTATAAAATATTTTCAAAGATCGTTTTAGACCGAATTACAAGAATATTAGACGAAAACCAACCAAAGGAACAGGCAGGCTTCCGGAGCGGTTTCTCAACCCTGGACCACATTTACACAATCAAACAAATCATTGAGAAATACAAGGAATACAGATTACACTATTATCTAGCTTTTGTGGACTACCACAAAGCGTTTGACTCACTGAAACATGAGAAGATCTGGGAAGCTCTGGCCAGTCAGGGAGTGCATGGAAAATATATCAGGCTTATAATGAACATCTACAAGAATATGACTGCAAAAATCAAAACGGAAAGATTAGGAGAAACATTTCCCATCAAAAAAGGTGTAAGACAGGGAGATCCTCTATCTCCCAAACTATTCTCAGCCACGCTAGAACATATTTTCCGTAAGTTAGAATGGTCAACATACGGCATAAAAATAAATGGTGAAATGCTGAATCATCTTCGTTTCGCTGATGATCTTATACTAATTACAGACAACCCAGAAAAATTGCAAACGATGCTCAATGAACTAGTAAAAGAAAGCCAAGAGGTAGGACTACATATAAATCTAACAAAAACAAAACTTATGACGAACCAAACCAAACTACCCATATCGGTCAATAACAATATAATTGAATATGTAGATGAATATACATACCTCGGCCAGATAATTTCTCCAACAAACGATACCTCTAAAGAAATACAAAACAGAGTAAATGTTGCGTGGAAACGATATTGGTCCCTAAAGGAAATAACAAAGAACCCATCAATTCCAATAAAGTTAAAAAGGAAAGTTTTCAACTCGTGCATACTTCCAACCATGACGTACGGCTGCCAAACATGGGCCTTAACTCTGCAAAACATAAAGAAACTGCAAACATGCCAGCATAACATGGAGAGAAGTATATTGAATGTCAAGAGAAGAGACAAACTTAACCTAAAACTTATCCATCAAAGAACAAAACTTACAGAAGTATCATACACAGTTAAGAAATTAAAATGGAAATGGGCAGGTCATCTAATCAGAAGCAAGAGAGAGAAATGGGCCAAATCGGTAACAGAATGGTACCCTAGAGAGGGCAAAAGGAAAAGAGGACGTCCACCAAAGAGATGGGACGACGACATAAGAGCGGCTGCAGGTTCAATGTGGAGAAGAAAAACACAGGATCGGGACCTGTGGAAATATTTGGGGGAGGCCTATGCTAAGGCAAGACAATCTTAACCGATGTCAAAAAATCACAAAACTTTGTAAAAAATATTTTTATAGATTGTTAAATAAAGGCTTTTATTATTATTATTATTATAATTGAAAAATGTTTACGTGAGCATAGGGAGGGGGTAAGAGCTTTGCTTACTTTTGCTGACAAGGGGGACGGGGAGGTAATTATCTGTAATAAATCTGCTTACGTAATACTTGAATGGCCCCTAAACAGGAAAGATCCCAATATTTAGCCTTGTGGAACCCCCTCTTTGTCTTTTAAACTATTTTTTTTTACTCCATTTATTTCTACTTTCTGCTTCTATTATTCAAATATAATTTTATTAAACTAAGTAGTTGATAACTCAGTGGATATTGTTCGGGTTTTAAGAGCAGTACTTTATGATTCATCCAATGAAACTCCTCTGACAGGTCGCAAAAGATGTTAATTGCATCTTATGTTTTTTTTTCACGAATTTAAAATGTGATTGAGCCACTGCCAGCCTTTCAGGCTTCCGATTACAACTAACGACTAACAAAAACCTACGAATGACTGCCAAAATCAAAAGGTTATGTTGCTATTAGTCACTTGCCTACAAATAAAAATCGACCAGTGTTTTTACCAGTATTTAGCTACGAGCACCTCTTTCAGATAGGAACCTAACATCGGGTCTATTCATCTTTTCGCCATATTATGTAAAGTTTTTTGTAGTTACCTAACAAGAAAAATCTACAATTACAGATTCATAAAACTCTACAACCGCGTCTACCGCGCGTCCATGGCCCTCTCCTACTTCACGACCCACACCTGGGTCTTTAAAGACGACAACACTGACAGCCTCTTCCAGTCCTTGTCACCTGATGATAAACTCATCTTCAACTTCGACACCTGCGACATCAATATCATGGAATACGTAACACTGTGGTGCGTTGGTCTTCGGAAGTACCTGATGAAGGATGGCATTCGGCATACAGAGTATGCCAGAAGGAAGCAGTATTGGCTTCACAAGCTACACGTTGTGGTTGCTGCATTCTATGCGTATATCGTGTATAAGTGTGTGAGTTTGGTTGTTTGTACTTTTATGTATGTGTTTGGTTTATTATATACGTCTGTTTGATATGTGATTTTATTGTTCTATGTTGCCAGCGGTTTCACCCGCTGCAACTCGAAAATTATCCCACGGGAACATAAAATCGGGATAAAAACTATCCTATGTGTTAATCCAGGTTATAAACTATCTGTATACCAAATTTTAGCCAAATCCGTTCAGTGGTTTTTGCGTGAAAGAGTAACAAACATCCATACATCCATACATCCATACATCCATACATCCATACTTACAAACTTTCGCCTTTATAATATTATAAGTAGGATTATTACACTAGCGACCTGCCTCCGCACGGATGCAATCTCTACTATATTATGCATGTTATTTACATATAAACCTTCCTCTTTTATCACTCTATCTATTAAAAAACCGCATCAAAATCCGTTGCGTAGTTTTCAACCCAGTTGGGTAATACGATACCCCATGGTAAGACTGGTTGTCAGACTCTTAAGCTTCTGACTAACGATAAAGACTGTCAAAGATCTACAAATGACAGCCGGGACCAACGGCTTTACGTGATTTCCGAGGCGTGGAGGGAAATTCGTTATGACAGTTGGTCACCAATCCACAGACCAACCTCGGCAAACGTGGCTTGACCCAGAAGATCTAAGGCTTGTGCGGCTGTAATTATGTAGCCACGAGCACCTCCGCTAGTACCTATCAAATAAAAAAAACCATTGCATACATCCGCATTTAATTAATAGATCTGGTCATGCTTACAATGTGTGGTTTCATCATAAACAGTGATTAATCAAAGATTATCACTAATGGAAGTTTACCTTTCACGTAAACTTACTTGTGGTTGGCTAAATTACTTTATATTACATATCTAACCACACGGGCCAATAAAAATACGTATTTGTTAACTTAGAAACGTAAACAAAATTAAAAGGTAATTAACGGAGTACCGATTCAACTAGAATGTGACAGAATCATCTGTGTACAGTGGAAAGTAATTAAAGTAGAACAGATCGATTAGAATGATGCGGAATCTTATTTCTAGTAAATCAATGATGGCTCAGTGGTACCGACCTCGACTTATGAGTTGTAGCAATGCGCCTCCTGGCTTCAAAATAAGAAAATGCAATTAAGTGATCGAATCCTTACCTGTTTTTTACCCGACTGCGCCAGGAGGGTTATGTTTTTCGAGTGTATGTATGTATGTTTCTGTGTGTTGCTCTGCAGCCTAAACGGCTTGATGGATTTTAACTTGAGAGGTGTCGTTAGATTCGTCTTAAACGTGAGAGTGTCACTGGGTACATAAAACTGGCCAAGTGCGAGTCGAACTCGTGTGCAAAGGGTTCCGAACTAAAAATTTTTTTTTTTAAATCTCTCACATTCTATCAAGTGGGGTATCAAATTAAAGGATTTTAAAAATGGTTTACCAAAATATATATAACTTATATGTTTCAATTTAATTTTGACTGAAAAATGCTAACCAAAAACTAAAAATAGTAAAATAAATATTAAAAAAAAAACAAAAAACCCGACTGTGTAAAAAAACGAAAAAGAAAGAAACAAGCCCAGTAGTTTAGAATTTACTCATTCACACTCACAGTCGGGGCCCCTGGGGAAGATTTGATTGGTATAATTTGAATGGGCCCCGACTGTGAGTGTGAATGAGTGAATTCTAAACTACTGGGCTGGTTTCTTTCTTTTTAGTTTTTTTACGCAGTCGGGTTTCTTGTTTTTTTTAATATTTTTTTTTTTTACTTTTTCTGATGGGCCAATAGCACTGGCCACTACAACTCTCATGTATATCACTTGACAATTTAATATTATGACATGGTGCTGATCGGATGATGGAGCTGGAAGGTAGCCAAGTGGCCATAGGAACTCTGTAATGAAACGCCGCAGACCCATCGAGTTTGGACTCGTTTGTTTCGTCTTGACGAGTACTTTTCCTTTACGTAGTACCTAGTTCTTTTTTTAACAAGCCATAAAAAAAAAAAACATTTTTTTTAATTATCTTATTAAGAGTAGGTATTATAATGAGCTTATATAGTGCTCATTGTGGATGTAGATAATATTCGTTCTTTCAGTCAAGATAATTATTATCACCAACATAAAAAAAACAAATTTTAATTATAAAATAATATGTTAATATTAATTATTTCCTACTGTTTTACACTGTATTGTTTAATTAAAGATTTTATTATACATACATTGTATTTTAGCAAAATTAAACACAGAAAATACTAATTCTAAAATTAGATACAGATTAAATTTAACAAAAAATACCTACAAAAGCCTAACACGATGATTTAAATTAGAATCAAAAAACGTGATATTAACAAAAAACATTAAGATTCTCAAAGCATGGGTTTTACCATAGTAAGGTCTTGTTCACACAGAGCATTTTTGGATCATTTTTAACGGATCGCTACTGGAGGTGATGGTACCGTTTTTACTTTTTACCTCGGAACGATCGGTTTAATTTCGGAAAGGTATTAAAAAACGGTCCAGTGTTTAAATACTGTTGCCTGTTAACTCGGTCACTATACAATATACAAACGCCCGTGCCGAACAAATAAAACGTATACGATAATCCGATCCTGTATAAAAGGCGATCTACACGATCCAAACCGACCGCCGACAGAGGCGACCTTAGTCGCGTCAACCAACGCTCTCCCGTCGGCCGACAGCGTTCCAGACGGTTAAGGTTGGGGCCGACCACGGTCGCAGCCTGTCGCGATGGATCCGCTCTCGACCAAGGTCGTCCAAAGGTCGTTTGACTCCGCCCATATCTGGTCTGGACGGCCAACCAACGTCTACACGGTCGAGTTGGATCGTGTAGAAGGGGTTTAACGGAGTACAGTACTGTATATTTTGTCGAATCAGTATTTTTTATTGGATCCGTAATACTGTCAACTACAGGGGTCCAATCCCTAAGCACGAAACCCGTGGTTTCGGCCTTAGTTACAGGCATTTTCTACGCCCCCTGACATCGAGCCCGAATTATGAATGAATAAAATTACTATTTGACAGATAGCTTTTTAGGGTAGTTCTTCAGAGACAAAATTTTCCATGTCTGTGGGTATATTTCTGTAACCAACTAACAAAATGGCATGTAATATTTTTTTCTGTACAGTTTAGCTTTAGCTCTACCTGTGACAAATTATATTTTTTTAATTGTAGCTATCTAGATACAAAATAAAAAAAAATTGAAGTCTGTTCTCCTGATTCATATGGGGCGTCCGTTTCCCATTTTCCGGAACAAAATGGGCGATGTCGCATTTTCCCTTTGATTCAGCAATATACATTAAAGTTATATCGAAAGGTAATTAATTGACCTCTTACAAAAAAAATATGTATTAGATATAACTACTTTAGTGTGTTTTTAATTAAGTAAATAAGAAGTGTCCGGCGTATAATACTGATTCATGTGGAGTAAGCTTTGCTTGACTGTACTTGGTCGAGGAATAATGATGAGAGTCTGGGATCCCGCGTGGGGGGAAACCTGTCGTACAACGAACGTGCTAGAAGGCGGAAGTGAGGCTGGTTGGCTTAGAACCCGGTGAAACAAAGGCAAATATCTGATTCATCTGTGCTTGGTTCAGGTACCTTGCTGATTACAATGCCTAATTTATTAATTTTATTTTGCTGTTTTAAGACTTTAATCTGAGTTTCGTGTGATGCTTTTGGGTTACAGATTCGTGTAGAAAAATGATAATACTGAAGTTTGTATGAATATTGAGATATGCATGATTTTAGGCAAAATCATGATTCATCTGTGCCTGATTGATATGTTCAAAAACCCATATGAATCTGAAAATAAATTCGTTTTCCGCTTTTCCAGCCAGAAAGGAGCACTTTTGTTACGTTACTTTACTTTTCCATGTCAGTAGAGTGTGTGTGAGACAATTTTGACATTATTCTTCGGTATTTATTCATAAGTCAAACTCTATCTATTTTATTTTATATTGCTGTTCACAACAATGCCACTATCAATAGTAGAAAAGATGGAAAAAAATATATCTATAAGAAAAAGAGACTCACAGAACGTACGAATTTTTCATCCCTCTAGGAAGGAAAATGAGAAAAAAGATCCAGACAAGTACCTATGCTGCGTGGAAATTAAAAATGAAAAAATTATATTTGAAAAAAAAGAGAGAAAAAACAAAAGTAAACAGAGAATTATTATGACGTAGCATTAAAATAACTATCTAGTACCTATTTATAACAAAATTCTCGCTTTTCTTTAAGTATTTATTTCTGTATAAATGTCATTTTGAAAAACAAGAATTTTATTGTTGAATTGATCTATGATCACTGATAATTGTTTTATAAAAAAAATATTATTGTTGTTATAACATTCTGATTATTTTCTTAATCCAAAGCCCATTTTTATTTATAGTTTTCCATTTTTATTTCTATTTCTGATTCATCTGTAGAAAATTCTGATTCATCTGGGCACAAAATTTTTAAACGTCGATATCTTAAAAACTACTTTGTAAAAACGAGTCCCTCAAAAAAATAAATGTTATTTGGAATATCTACTTTCATATGAACATGTGTTACTGAGCTGAAAGTGAAATTAAAATTTGACCATATGAATCAGTCAAAGAATCAAATTTCGAAGAACTACCCTTTAGAGTCCGCGCCACGATTGAAAGTCCTGCGGATTTGCGGTACTACATTTTTTAATGCAATTTGGTGTAAAGAATGACGCCGCGTCAAAATGATTTCAGTCTTGTCACCGCGACAGGAAATCTTTTTGACGCGGCACCAGTCTTTTCTCTTAATTTTTGTTCGTCGGAAAAATAGGTTTTGACGTTAGTTGCGTTAGTTCATCCTACAGCCGGAAACACATTATTTAACACGCCACGCGACGCAACGTGTCGACACCCGATGTGCACCGTGCGCATATCGTCGCGTCGGGTGTTCATAGTGTGATTCTGGTCATAGAAAACAATACATTTGATTTGACTCAACACGCATCACGTTTCGTCGGGTGGCGTCGGGTATTAACAACGACGATATAATACTAGACTCGTAATAACAGGCGACCGATGTCTGCCAACACATTAGGCAAAAAAGTCTTATATCCGTCTCATTTCGACCAATCCTGTGAGCCGTAAACATACGTTGAGACAGAACCGACCTTGAGTTAGCCAATCACAACGCAGTACCCCGCCTCCCTCGCTTACGTAGTACCTCAGCGAATTGGCAGAATAGTTTTGTTCGTTAGATCGTGCAATGCGTAGTCTAGTATTATATCGTCGTTGGGTATTAATAATGTGTTTCCGGCTTTATCCGTTCCCGTGCTTTAGTTAAAGGACTTAGAAAGTAGACCCGCCAGTTATAATAGAAAAAAAAATTGGATAGTCTAGTGATCAAGGAAGGTTATAGGCCAAAATATGACCAATAGGAGTTTAGCAGCGGGGTTGAAACAAAAAATACGACATAAAAAAAGTGGATCAGTAAAACGGACCGCCTGTGTGAACGAGGACCAAGACCATGACTTGATGACGCATTTGGATATAACGTTGTATCTGTGGTAATTGGTCGGCTCGGATAAAAACCACAGAAGTGGAAATTTACAGGTCAACAACTATGTGTATGGAGATATTAATTTGTTTGTTTATTTACATGTAGGGAGTAGGTAATCTCAAAAACTAATGATCCAATACTTTTTTTATTTTTCTTGTTTGTATCTAGGTACATTATTCCTGAGTGCTATAAGTTAAATATAATAAACAGGAGGCATGGCAGTGCGCACAGCCAAGTTGAGCATATTATTATTTATCTGTTGCATATTAAACCGAGCTTTTCACATTTACCCCCTTATTAATAAACGTGGACTATAGTTAGATATACCCAGGATAGGGTCCACCCTTTATAGCAGAACTTTTTACGTCATAATTTTATTTTGCATAGCAACGGATAGCATAAACCTCTTTTCGCAGAAAATCGTTTGGCATACACTCATTTACCATAACACCGAAACCCATAATTTTGTAAGTCAGAATCATCTTTAGGCATAAATTTCATTTCCATAATAATCAATAAGTATAACCATCATTTCGTAGAAAGTTCACAACCAGAATCATCTTTTGCATAATTGTGTGGTTTTTATTTCCCAGACAGTAAGATGATGCAGTAAGCATGCAGCAAGCATTCAGCACATGCAGCAGGCATGGCTTCTGTCACGGCTCCGGCGCTGCGGGTCTCTGGCGGTCCCACGCGAGCTAATCGTCGCAGATGATTTTACGCCCACCACCGCAGCTTCGGCTTACTGGCCGGCAAGCCGGCCAGCCTCAGCCGCAGCGGTGTGCGTTAAAACCACCTGCTCCTCAGCTCACGGGCTGCCTCGCCCCTCCGCGCCTACGCGATTATAAATTACACTCTAGGGGTAGGGCAGACAAGACTACGTGAAGTCGGTTTTGCAGCGATTCATTTCTGTCACTAACTTTTGTAGCACACCATATTGATTTTATAAAACAATTTTTTTATTTTTTATTATGACTATTCTGAAAATTATTTCTATTCTGAAATTCTGTGATCTTCGAAGTATACCAAGTCAAATTATTCCAAACTAGCTGTGCCCGCGACTTCGTTCGCGTGGATGTCGGAATTTAACAATGTATTTTTTTGTGCAAAGCGCTTAATTCTCGCCAGGTTTTTTATAAATCATATCGTTTTCATTTATAAACCCTATATTTAGAATTTATTTAGATTTTTCAAGAATATTTGACATGTTTGTAATAAACGCCCTCTGTCGTTCAAAGGCAGTACTATTCAATTGCTACTGGATTAGAGCACCCATTCCATCTCATTCCATCCCATTCCATACCACTCCATCCCACTCCATACACTCCATCCCACTCCATCCCACTCCATCCCACTCCATCCCACTCCATCCCACTCCATCCCACTCCATCCGACTCCATACCACTCCATCCCACTCCATACCACTCCATCCCACGCCATCCCACTCGATCCCATTCCATCCCACTCTATCCCGCTCCATTCCACTCCATCCCATTCCTTCCCACTCCATCCCATTCCATCCCACTCCATCCCACTCCATCCGACTCCATACCACTCCATCCCACTACATCCCATTTCATCCCACTCCATCCCACTCCATCCCACTACATCCCAGTCCATCCCACTCCATCCCACTCCATCTCACTCCATCCCACTCCATCCTGCTCTATTCCACTCCATCCCACTCCATCCCTCTCCATCCCATTCCATACCACTCCATTCCACTCCATCCTACTCCATCCCACTTCATCCCACTCCATCCCACTCCATCTCACTCCAACCCACTCCATCCCACTCCATCCCACTCCATCCCACTCCATCGTACTCCATCCCTCTCCATCCTACTCCATACCACTCCATCCCACTCCATCCTACTCCATCCCACTCCATCCCACTCCATCCTACTCCATCCCACTCCATCGCACTCCAACCCACTCCATCCCACTCCATCCCACTCCATCCCACTCCATCCGCTTCCATCCCATTCCATCCCTTTCTAGTGTGAGTCAAATAAAAACCTTTTCTTTCTTTCTTTCCATTCCATCCCATTCTATTCCATTCCACTCTTTTCTACTCCACTCCACTCCACTCCAAACCACTCCACTCCACTTCACACCATATTTGAATAGGTATGTTGTTTTTCTATTCCAAGCTAGATCGCGCTACTGAACTGCGAGCTGCGTGTCTCGGTGTAAACTGACCGTAATTTTACTTCTGGAACACTTTAAATTCAAATATATTTTGATAGACTGATCCGATTTCAATGAAACAAAAACTAAATGTTACTTCAAGTTACGGTCAGTCGTTATGTATTAAAGTTATCTACATAGCTTTCGTACATTTTACGTGATGCCCGAACAAATAAACATACAAACAGACATACAGACAAACAGACAAAAATTCTAAAAATGCTAGAAATTAGTTCTATTGGTTGTCCTTAAACACGCTGGCTATATTTTTTGAGTTTTTTTTTTTTAATGTACAAAAATTATTTTTCTACAGTTTTATTATATGTATAGATAATCGGCGCTCTAAATAAACGTTATGCTAAATGAAAATATGCAAAATTGTAACTCTGACAAAAGTAATTATGCCCAATACAATTCTGCCATCTTAAAAGTATCCCAATTTAAATTCGGACATAAAAACATTAGGCCAAAAAACAATTATATTAAAAAAAATTTATACCATAACAATGTTCGTTTAAAAAAGTTTCTGCCAAGTGAGTTCTGCCAAATAGGTTTCGGAGAAACAAGTTTCTGCCAGATAGAGGGCACCCACCCAGGATAATCTTCGGACAAACCATACATTTTATGATTAACCTTGGCGTAACTTAACTTCTCGTTTTATTAATAAGGGGATTAAAGTCTACCAAATCGGAAAACAGTGAACTCATAAACGGTTGGATAAAAAAATAGATTACTTATTCAGAAATTTGTAACAAAAACTCTAGGTACACGCCCTAAATTCTCAAAATTTTTTAAATGTAAATCTCAAAAAATATTCTAAAAAAATTGACTTTTGAGAAGTGATCCTTTTGAGACTCAGTTGCCTAACCTAACCTAAACCCGTTATTGACACAGCTCCACTCCGCAACGCAATTCTATTGGTTGTTCAAAACACGTCTCGACTTGCACAGCTTTGGTGGAGTCTCGGCCTAACCCTTTGTCACCATTACGCTTCGTTTGCCTCGTCTTGGCGCGAAACTACTGTACCCCCAGATGAAGATAACATCAAGTAATGAGTAAGTAATTAAAAGATAATTGAATAAAGGCACATAATTATTAATTTAATTAGTAAAGTAAACGCTCGCGTTAGACATTGAGATTGCCGTAGCAACAAGCCTCATTCAACCTCATTTTAATTGTTTAAGACACACATTCATTTAACAACATGAAGTAACAATTCACGTGATACAGCAGCGTGCTTTGCCATGCCGTGACACGTGATGTCGTCGCGAGACGTTTTAATGTCCGTGATAAAAATAAAAGAATTTTATCGCTAACTTTTTTTCATCATCTGCCTGCCTTTTCCCAACTATATTGTGGTCGGCTTCCAGTCGAACCAGATGGAGCGACTGCCTGCATGGTCCGATTTCGATAAAATTTTCATGGGGCCATTTGGGAAGTATTAAAATTCTAACAAAAAATAAATCTAATTGTTTGGTAAGCGACGGAGTAATGCGCGAACAAACATTGAGAATCTCCTTCTTCTTGAAGTCGGTTAAAAAAACATGCACCTAGCTAAGTTTACTTGTTATTATAATATTTTTTATCGGTGAATTTTTTGCCATTTTCGCTGGAATTATACCGGTATAATATAATTTCAAATATTAACTAATTCAAATAAAAAAAACCGGCCAAGTGCGTGTCGGGCCACGCACAGTGTAGGGTTCCGTAGTTGCCCATCAAAAGAATTATTCCCGTTGGATCCCACTTTTGAATCCCACTTCAATATTTTTCCCGTTGGATCCCACAAAAAATTAAAATGTATTCCCGTTGAATCCCATAACAAAAGAAAAACATTTTATTCCCGTTGAATCCCAAAAACTATTCCCGTTGGATCCCACATGCGTTAAAAAATCTGAATGCGAGTACTTTCAACGACAAAATTGCTTTTGTTTTCGAACTTTTTTTTGTAAAATTCATAAATTAGTTACAGAGAATAAATCTTTAAAATAAAGGTAACACTTTACTTCTGATATGTACACAAATGTTGTCATAACGTGGGATTCAACGGGAATTAAAAATGGGATTCATCGGGAATACCTAAAAAATGGGATCCAAAAGTGGGATTCAACGGGAATAAATCCATCAAAATACTTATGCGAACTAACAAAACTGATTCGCTGAATTTAATTTTAATAAAAAGAAGAATTTTCAAAATCGGTCCAGGAGTCTTTGAGAAATCGGGGAAAACACATAAAAAAAAAAGATTACGACGAATTTAGAACCTCCTCTGGTGAAGCGTCAATGCCTTTTCAATATAAATAAAATAAATAATAATATTTTAGGATTTTTCCATATAATATAATATGTTAGTAGTTCAGATTACATATTTTAGTTTGTCTATTGATGAATCCTCGCACCAATATTTTGTTTCCGCAGCGCCCATTTGTATCGAAACTTTCTGGAGTGTTCTCGCAATTGACCAATAGATGGCATTAGCGAGGCGCACTCTCTTCCCGTTGCCATTAAAAAAGACACTGTGTTTTTTGCTCCGCCTTTCAAAAATTCCTTTTTGGTGAAACCTTGATGATATTCATAAAATAAATGGACCTGCATCTGTGCTTCATTGAGAACTTATAGTGCAGTGTTGATTTTTGGAGTTTTAACCATTCCACCGGTGGATTCAAGAAGATTTTGCTCGCCGGCCGGTAGCTCATACCAAGCCATGACGCGCGCATGAACGAGGTATCTTCCCATCTCCCTGGGTCTGAGTGGGATCTCTGGATTGTCAAGGTACGTGGGCATGGTTTGCTGCTAATAATTTTTTTGGTATTGGTTTCTCGGGGATTCATCAATAGGGAGGTATATTTTTTAGGTCCGCCATTACTTCTTAAAATTACGTAGGTTCTTAATTCAAACTTTTTCACAACCTTCACAAAGGTGCAGGCTATTTACACGCCTTCACCATAATTAATTGGTCCTTCGTTACCGGATAATAAATAACCAGTAGGTACCTAGATTTTTGCGTATTTGTTTGGTGAAAATCATATAGGTTCAATAACGCACAATAGATATTTATTTACGTAAACTTTCGGTAAATTAATACCTAATTAACGCAGCTTATTAAATTGACAATAGATTTTACGTATTTGTTGGTAAATCTGTTCAATTAATATAATAGTTTGCATAGAACGACATTACGTATTTATTGGTAAAGTTCATTCTAAGTAGGTATCCGCATTTAAAAATTCGCTTTGTTCATAATTATGTAAATAAGTAGGTAGTTACCAACTCATCTCGGCTTTGTGCGTATTAATATTTAGATAGATACCTAGGTACTCATAGTTTGGTAGGTGCGATAATATTGCAAACCGCCTGGTAGGTATTTATTGTTATTGTCTTCGTTTTTTAATTAGCAAAATGACGGATAAACAACTGAAGCCGGAAGATTTATTAACTATTCTTCACGAAAAGAAAGGATTGTTATTTAAACGCATTAATCGTTTGTATGATTTATCAAGAAATATATCGTCGTTCGATTCGAGGAAAAATCAAAGTTTTATGACTGAGTCAGAGACAATTGATGACATTCGAGATAAATTTGAATCTTTTGTCGATCAAATTAATCAAATAAACATTAGTTTAAAACCTGGTTCAAGTGCCGACTATGCTTGTTTAGAATCCTTTGAAGATTTGTATATTCATATTAAACGTGTTAGGAATAAAATAAACAGCAATCAATCGCCACCATTACCCAGTAGCAACTCAAAGACTTTTTTTGAACCGCCTAAAATAAAGTTGCCTCCTATCGCGCTGCCATCTTTCGATGGGAAAACTGAGAATTGGCCCGTTTTCTACGAGTCGTTTAAGTCAAATATCCATGATAATGATCAGCTGACTGACTCGCAGCGTGTGCAGTACTTGGTAGGTAGGCTTACACACAACGCATTGAAGGTTACCGCTGGAATTGTGCCTACTGGTGATACTTACAAGTTGTTATGGGATAGTTTAGTTAAAAAATATCAAGAGAAGCGCTCACTAGGTACGCATTATTTAAATAACATATTGGATTTAAAAAGTTGTTCATTTAACGCTAATAGTCTCGATTCTTTCATAGAACATTTAGTGCGTCTATTTCTGCCTTGAAACAACTTGGGATTACGGATCTTGCTGATTTTATTCTTTTGCACTGCGCAATGAGAAAAATCGATGCACAGACTACTCAATCGTTTGAACTTACCATTCGAGATGTTGAAATTCCCACAACGCAATTATTGATAAGCTTCGTTCAAGATCAGGCAAAGATATTGGCACGCTCGAATTTGTATCATTCTAACGCGAGTATCTTTAGTAGAAACCCCGCTTCCGCTCCTCGCGAGTCACGCACACAGACAAAAGCGTTTGTTGTGAGCGAGTCAGCTGACTCGCCCGCTTGTTTACCCGCGATCGCGGTTCCATGCTGCGCGTATTGTAATGATAACGCTCATGTTCATTTGTATAACTGCGCTAAGTTTAAATCCGCGTTGACTCCTAGAACAAGGTTCGAGTTTATTAAATCCAAACGTGGGTGCGCGAATTGTCTGAGCACATTGCACGGATTGAGTAACTGCAAGTCAACATCAGTCTGTTACTTCTGTAAAAAACGCCATCATACATTATTACATTTTGATAAAGAAAATACACCGCAAACAGCTGATGTTAAAGCGACGAATTGCAATGTAGTCGTGGCGTCGTCGTCTCCCGCGCCGCTGTCTCTCCCCCCTCCCGCGCTCCTTTCGACCCCCGGTACGCCTTTGATGCATCGCTCTTACGTTGATTGCGATAAGGTCGATATTTCCGCACGGGCGATTGCGTCTGATTCGTGTGATGTGACGCCAGCGTCTTCGGCTCACAGCTCGGCCGTGTTATTAGCAGCTGATGCAGCGAAGGCTAAGGCGATAGTGCTGTTATCGACAGCTCAGGTTTATGCGCGAGCTAAAAGTGACAGTGCGGGTCACAAAACAGTAGTGAGGTGTTTAATTGATAATGGCTCGCAGAATAATTTAATAACTACAGCATGTTGTAGAAAACTTAATTTACTGATAATTCCTTTGAGTAATTCATTTGTTAAAGGAGTTGGTTCTGTATCGCGACCGATAATAGGATACGTACATTTAGATATCGAGTCTCGCGTATATCCTGATCAAAAATATACTATTCACGCGTTCGTAGTTGAGTGCATTACGGACCAGCTACCATCGCACCATGTTAAGTGGGATAGCCATATAGACTTCCACGCGCTTCCGCTCGCAGATTTAAGCTGGAATATTCCAGGGGATATTGACCTAGTGTTGGGCGCTCAACTGTTTCCGTACATTTACTTGGGGAATAGGGTCGATCTTGGTTCACGCGCCCCACCTGCATTATTGACCACATTCGGGTATATCTTTACGGGTGATTTTCCGCTTATTAGTGATAATTTAAATTTACCTAACTCTTCTTTCACAGCATTGGCTCTCAATGATTTATTACAAAAGTTTTGGGAATTGGAAGAAGTTAATAATAAACGTTTTTTCTCTCCTGAGGAAACCGAATGTGAGAATATTTTTTCCTCGACCGTGTCACGAGACGATGTGGGACGTTATACCGTCGCGTTACCTTTTAGTAAGGATCCCGCCGAGTTGGGTAACTCGCGCACCGCCGCGTATCGTCGGCTTATTGCGCTTGAAAGGAAACTCCGCCAATCGCCGATGTTGCGGAAAAATTATAATGCAGTGATTAAAGAGTATATGGACAACGGTTATTTAAGTCAGGTCGACGAATCTGCCGTTTCCGATGACGGGTACTATATCCCTCATCACGCTGTCGTTCGGCCGGACAAACCGATGCCGCGCATTGTATTGGATGCTAGTGCTAGAACTCATACTGGGTTATCTTTAAATGATGTACTCCATATTGGTCCAAATTTACAAACAGATTTGTTTATTCTTTTAATAAATTTCAGACTATTTCCCATCGCTATAAATGCTGATATTAAACAAATGTATTTACGCATTGGTGTACCCGTTGACCAGCGTAAATACCTACGCATTTTGTTTCGATTCAATGAGAACGAACCTGTGCTAACCTTCGCCTTTAATCGCTTACCTTTCGGGCTTAAGTCAAGTCCTTACATAGCTATGCGCACTGTGCGACAGCTGGCCTCTGACAGTCCGCATTATCCCGAAGCTGCTAAAGTAGCAGAGACCAGTCTCTACATGGACGATCTGGTGTATTCTGTGAATAATGAAGACACCGCCATGCAGCTATCGCATGATCTTATAAAGATGTTTAAATCGGGCGATTTTGACCTTGTTAAATGGTGTAGCAATTCACCCGTTCTTTTAAACAGTCTTCCCGACTCGCATCGTAAGTCCCTTGATTTTCACGCTGGGAGTGATGTGTCTAAGGTTTTAGGCCTTTCGTGGGAACCTTCTCAGGATAATTTTTTCTTCACTTCCGCTCAAGTAGCTGAGGAATGTACTAAGAGAAATATACTCTCGATAGTCGCACGCTTATTTGATGTTCTCGGTTTGGTCGCCCCCGTGATATTTTATGCCAAGTTGCTCATCAAAGAGTTATGGCTGAGTAATATTGGTTGGGATGATCCCGCTCCTGACGATATTTTTAAACGTTTTTCCATTCTCATGCAAGAGTTTCCGCTGCTGGATACATTACGCATACCACGCCATGTGGGCGTTACCGATGATTGTTCCGTTCGTATAGTCGCGTTTGCTGATGCTAGTATGGGTGGGTACGGGTGTGTGATTTATATACACTCTACTGGTCCATCTGGTGTCATAGTCCGCTTACTTTGTGCGAAATCAAAGGTTTCACCTACCAAGGTTACAACTCTTGCACGTCTGGAGCTTTGTGCCGCCGTGCTCATGTCAAAATTGGTAAAAACTGTTCGTGATTCTTACGCTTTACGTGTTCCTATTGCAGGAATTTACGCCTTTTCAGATTCCACGATAGCTTTATCTTGGATACACTCTTCTCCGCACCGCTGGTCAGTCTTTGTCAGCAATAGAGTTGCTCAATGTCAGGAGAACTTGGGTTCTCAACATTTTTACCATGTGGCAGGTGTTGAGAATCCAAGCGACTGTCTATCTCGTGGCATCCTCCCTTCTCAGTTAGTGTCACATGAACTTTGGTGGAACGGCCCCTCTTGGCTTCGTTGTGCTCCTGAGGATTGGCTCGTCAAACCGTTCTCTCCTATTAATTGTGGGGAACTTCCCGAGCACAAGGCAAATGTCTTAACAGTGACCACGCAAGTAGAACAACCCCTTCTATATCAACTTGTTCAACGTCATGGGATAAATTGTTGCGCATTGTTTCCTATATATTGAAATTCGTTGGGGCTAAGGCCCAACTAGATGAGCTTTATAGATTCTTATTAAATTCAAATTTCAATTCGTCTCTTTTACATGAGTTGTCAACACGCCGCATAATGTGGAAAATGATCCCACCTCGCTCCCCACATTTTGGCGCCATGTGGGAAGCAAATGTAAAAACGTTAAAAACGCACCTTTATCGCGTGATCGGAAGTCAGCTTCTAACTTATGAGGAGTTACAAACTGTACTCATTCAAATAGAGTGTATTATGAACTCGCGCCCTCTGAGCGTTTTGTCTTCCGATCCCCATCCCGAAGTTATTACTCCCGCTCACTTTTTGATGTCGACTCCATTGCAGTATTTGCCGGCAGCCGATTTGTCTGGTCAGCGCATTAGTTTGTCGCAGCGCAAACAGTTGTTAGATGGTATGGTCCAATCCTTCTGGAAGAAATGGCACCTAGAGTATCTGCATACGCTGCAAGTCAGACAAAAATGGGCAACTCCTGACAAACCCGTAGAAGTTGGAACTGTCGTACTAGTGGGACAGGATAATTCAGCTCCTCTGAGTTGGCCATTAGGAGTTATAACTGAAGTTTATAAAGGCACGGATAATGTCACTCGTGTTGCAATGGTAAAGACAAAGTTCGGTAACTTTAAACGTGCCGTCGCTAAATTATATCCTATTCCAACGCAATAAACGTTAACTCTTATACGATACTAGTAGTCTTTAAGGTTTAGGAAATACATTAAATAACTTGTATTATTTGTTTCTCGCATTCAGTCATAGAGCTTGGATTTTTCTCTGATCTAAATATAGGTCAGTAAATACTTATAATTTTTCACTTTTCTTTTTGAAAGCACTTGCGTCCTTCCAAAGCCCCCGAGCATGGTGAAGCGTCAATGCCTTTTCAATATAAATAAAATAAATAATAATATTTTAGGATTTTTCCATATAATATAATATGTTAGTAGTTCAGATTACATATTTTAGTTTGTCTATTGATGAATCCTCGCACCAATATTTTGTTTCCGCAGCGCCCATTTGTATCGAAACTTTCTGGAGTGTTCTCGCAATTGACCAATAGATGGCATTAGCGAGGCGCACTCTCTTCCCGTTGCCATTAAAAAAGACACTGTGTTTTTTGCTCCGCCTTTCAAAAATTCCTTTTTGGTGAAACCTTGATGATATTCATAAAATAAATGGACCTGCATCTGTGCTTCATTGAGAACTTATAGTGCAGTGTTGATTTTTGGAGTTTTAACCATTCCACCGGTGGATTCAAGAAGATTTTGCTCGCCGGCCGGTAGCTCATACCAAGCCATGACGCGCGCATGAACGAGGTATCTTCCCATCTCCCTGGGTCTGAGTGGGATCTCTGGATTGTCAAGGTACGTGGGCATGGTTTGCTGCTAATAATTTTTTTGGTATTGGTTTCTCGGGGATTCATCAATAGGGAGGTATATTTTTTAGGTCCGCCATTACTTCTTAAAATTACGTAGGTTCTTAATTCAAACTTTTTCACAACCTTCACAAAGGTGCAGGCTATTTACACGCCTTCACCATCCTCCTTTTTTTGAAGTTAGTTAAAAATAGTTGACGATAAAAACCTACCTATCCCCAAAAAACATGCCGTAAAAACATACCTATTAAAGCTGTAAAAATAAAGTTGACAAACTTACATATGCAGTTGAAGAAGATGTTCTCCGATACATTTTGTTTAAGAAAATATGTTATCCAAGTACATTTTATAAGTTAATAATAATAAAATAATAATAATAATAATATCTTTATTTATATAAACAGATTGTAGTACACGTATCAATTTTCACAATGTGGGTTTGGCAATTTTCAGAATGAAATTTCTGACAATCAATTGGATGACGTTCTGTTCTCCTCGCTAGACTATGAAATAGTCTGTATTAAAGAGTAACAGTGCCGATCCCCTCAATTTTTATACTACTACAATTTAATGTTTACAATTTTATTTTTATTTTTCTAATGTAACAAAAAAACTTAATCATATTTTTTTTTTCTTTTTTTTTTTTTATAATTACAAATGCTTAATATGAGTGTTTGTATGTGAATGTAGGTATGTATGTGTATGTGATTGTGTGTGTCTCAGTATGTGTAATGTGTGGTGTGTGTGGGTATGTTAGGCGTGTGAGCGAGGGATTGATTTAGTGTAGGTGTTTTGGTGAGTGGTACAATACATAAACTTATCACAACTTAATAACTTACAAATTTTTCTGTTTCGTCGTAGGTTTTATTAGTTAATTTGGTCGACTATTACTCGTAAAGTTGTAAAGCCTACTTAGTCATGATAATTTTCTTTTAAACTTCGTTATATATACTACTATTGTGAATTTTTTCACAACCCCAAACATAACCGTTTAGCTGGTAGAGGGGGGGGACACTCGAGTCGAGCAAAATTTAGCACTTTAAAGCTTAATATTTCACAAACGAATTTTTTTATCAAAAAATTGTTAATGAAAACTATCAATATTTTTTAAAGACCTATTTAATGATACCCCACACTAAGGGGTACGCGAGAAAAAAAAAAAACATCCCCACTTTACGTGTACAGGAGGTACCCTAAAAAAAATAGTTTACGAGATTTTATTTTACCACTTTTTCGGCACAACAAATCCGTATATTTACACCAAATTACAGCTCTCTAGTACTGTGCGTCTCTGAGCTAAATTGCGGACAGACGGACGGACGGACGGACGGACATGGCGAAACTATAAGGGTTCCTTGTTGACTACGGAACCCTAAAAATCAATAACATGTCATGGAAAATCAAATGTTTTATCCTCTAATTTGTGTGGAGGATATGACTCATGGTCGCGAGACTGTTTTAACAGGTCACCGTGACCATGGAACGTAAAGGGCTACAAATAGAAGGAACAACATGGATTTTAGAGGAGAGAGGGAGGTGGTGACTTCATCATCATCATCTCAGCCGTAGGACGTCCACTGCTGAACATAGGCCTCCCGTTTTGATTGAAAATTTTGATTTGATTGAGGTGGTGACAAGAAAGTTTGAAATACGCCACGAAGCATCGCCCGTGGTGAATTCGTGTACTTACAAAGTAACTAATGTCTTATTTGTGGCGCATGTCACACTCCGCTCACCGCTTATACGTATTTTTTTATTTATTTATTAATTAGGTAATTTGCCCGACACTTAACTAGTAATTTCTCATGTGTCGTGGATGCGTTTACAAACATGGTACTCACATGCACAAACATCAAGACCCGGAGTAACTACTTGTAGGTCATATAAATAAGGGAACAGTGTAAAGGGACGCGGGATATGATAGGAAAACACTCACTGGTCAAGGTAAACTTAACACAATACTAACGTAGCGTAAGCGCCAACAGGACGCTATTTGATAATGGCTGTTTGCAAATGACGTCCTGATGGCGCTTGCGCTACGTTAGTATGTCCCCATTATACCTCGCGTCCACTACCTGTTCTCCTAGTCATACAAGAGGCTTTAGCACAAGATTTTCTTATTTTACCACATAGAGTACTTGAATTACTACGTAAATTGTATGGATAATGAAAAATCGCATCTAGAGTACGAACGAGGAACAAATTTTTTTACATCAAATGTCGTCAAAATCTTCGTTTGCTTTACGTCATAAAACGCGAAATCTCGTGGTAAGATCTCAGTAATAAATGTAACCTGGTAAAATCCTTCACAGATTTAAAATAAACTAAAAGTTCTATTAATAAACGCTGCTAGTCAAATATAGACCTTATATCAGAACAAATAGTTAATTATTTTCAATGTCAACTACACAGGTGATGTCGATCTGACCTCAGCACGTTGATTGACCTCACGCACCTAACTTGGCCATTCACCTTTCCAGCGCTTTGTTTTATCGATTTTCAAATTACTTTTTTTTTGCTGATCAAAAAAATCGAATTAGTAAGTCAGTTATTCAAACATAAAACAAAGGTAAACGTACAGATATAAAATACTAAAACTAAACTAACAGAGCTTTTTTTTAGTGTGGTAAAATCATCGAATGAGTCCTCGCACCCCGGGCAGGGCGGGAGGGACTGTCAGACTTGTACTGACTAAAATCCACGGTGTCCTTCAATAGCCCTTTATGTTCCGGGGTCACGGTAAGGAAATAAGTCCTGCGACCCTGGCAGGCTTTGGCCCTCTGAGAGGGGGCCCCGTCATTTTTGCTGACGCTCTTTGAGGCGCGCGTGGAACACGACGCGCCGTCGACCCGGGCATGGTCGATGGTCGGGCAGCGAGTTGCTCTTTACTCGCTGTCCGCATGTCCGCGCCTACGGTGGCCGGATATCGTCTGCCGACGTCTGACGCCGTGGGCGTCTACCACTGCGGTTGGGGCGGAGGGAGGACGCTGTCCTCTCCCTCTCGCGGCCCGCCTCCTCCTTCGGAACATTAATGCTTCGCAGAAGGAGGCAACCGCTTCCCACTCCGTCTCGCCCCGCAGCATGGCCTCGACCAATGCCGGGCGCGAGAGTTCTCCGCCTATCGCCTCCGTGAGGACACGGCGCGGCGGTGCGCTGCCCAAGCGGGGCAGTCCTGCACCGTATGCACCACCGGCGTGTCCTCCGGGCGATCTTCGCAGTGGTGACATCCGGGCGTCTCTTCCCTACCTATCCGACACAGGTAGGTAGGTACCTCCCGAAACTTCCGTGTCCGGTGAGGACCTGCGTCATCCGAGTCCCTCCGTCCCGCACTGGAGGACTCATGTGATGATTTTACCAAGATAAAAAAAGGTTAGATCATAAGGCCGCTATTTGCTTGTGCCGACCTCCAGCCTTTGTCACTCTCAGAGCCTAATCTCTAGCCTTCTTTGTCACTCTCAGAGCCTAATCTCTATTAGGACACATTGCAATGTGGGGTAAACAACAGTGAGTAATGGGTAGCTCACCGTCCGATCAAGAACCAATCCCAAGTCGGCGGCGCATGGTGTCCCAAGCGCTATTCAAGGAGCTATTAGCATATTACCGGGCCCATTAAATAGTGCCAAATGATTCCTGAGGTCGTGGAACTGTCTTAAAAGGGTACAACGGCCCTGGAACGCAAAGATTTTAAATTCTAAAGCCCTTATTTTATACAGGACACATGCAGGACCTGCTATATACATTTCGTACGAACACCGTTTTGGAAGCAATTGCGTGAAAATAAATTAATAAAAGCCGAAAGCTGCTTAGATTCAAAACCCCGACCTACATTCTTCACGTGACTATTTTAGTCCCGTTACATAATATTAATAAAAACCTCGATCTTCAAAAATTACTGCTCTTTCTACTCAAGAAAACGTTTTAGCACTACTTCATTAATTAATGCAATATTTTGAAGCATGATGGTTATTTTTTTTTCAAAATCAAACGAACAGGTCTAGATGAGAAGACTGGTTCTTTTAAAAAAAATGTGACCTCATTCAATAATTTTATTCGGAATTTTTTTGCGAGCATTCTAACGAACGTTCTGTGGCGAGTTTTTTGCCGAGCTGACTGTCAACTGTCTGACATCTTTCCTTATACAGCTTGACATAAAAATGTAGAAAACCGGAAGTCGCCACTGTCTTCGCGCTACCAGCACTTTGAATGTTTTTTTTTTTTTTTTCACTTATTACGTTAATTTTATGGCACAATAATAAATCTAACAAACCTGCGGTCTTTGTTTACATCAAATGTCAAAGATTTTAAAACGCTGTCAGAAATAAAAATTTTAGTTCCGTTTCAATCCGTTCTGGCCAAGCTGTAAACAAAAAAATAATAATTTTGACGACTATCGACTAGAGCAGTGATGGGCAAAGTACGGCCCGCGAAAGCATTAAATCCGGCCTTCCGAAGACGGTCCTTCGATAGGAATACCTACCTATATGGCCCTCGATAATAAAACAAAATTAAATATGGTGCAGAAGTATAAGGTAGAAGAAAAAAAAGACACACGCTCACCATGATAAGAGTGTAATATACGCTAGTGCGACAAACGGAAGTGCGATGAACGCTTGTACGACACAACTGTACTGCGACACACCATAGTTCGAATGCACGCTTGTGCGATATACTGACGGTCGACATCACGCATGGTAAGGCTTTTATACCACTGGACTAGAGCATTCGCTAGAAAGAAAGACATGAAAATGTTCGTAGCGATGTTTTGCTATATGTTCAGCTCTGTTACTTCTGTTAGTTGTTCAGTTCGACAAAATTAAAAACGGCGAATGCTCGATGTTCTGTTACAAGTGACTACCTACTCAAGTCTATCAGCAACTTAAAATAACGATGGCCTCTAAAAAAATCCGTACCTACCAGTCTTCAAACTAATTAATTCAATGTTTATTTATCAACATTAGACTAGCCTTTTCCTAACTATATTGGGGTCAGCTTCCAGTCAAACCGGATGCAACTGAATATCAGTATTTTACATGGAGCGACTGCCTATCGGACCTCCACAACCCAGTAACTGGGTAATTCGATACCCCATGGTAAGACTGGTTGTCAGACTTATGAGCTTCTGACTAACAGTAACGACTGTCAAAGATCTACAAATGACAGCCGGGATCAACGGCTTTACGTGCTTTCGGAGGTCTTCCATCCACAGACCAACCTCGGCAAGCGCGACTTAACCTGGAAGATCGGTCTGTGCGGCTGTAATTATTTAGCCATTAGCTCCTTCTAGACCAATGACTTTGACCTCTCAAAATTGCAAAACCCCGTTCTACAAGACCAAATATTAAATTATAACTATAGAAACAGCCACTCTTTAATCCTCAAATAACGGTACTTGTCAAACAAAACTGTCATTAAAAATGAAATCAATCATTGGCTGGTCAAAGGTCATTGAACCACGACTTATAAATAAAATCAAACAAGATGGCGGCCAAGGTTTTTGCAGGGTGTTAGCTAAGGCTGTGTGCAGACGAGGCAACCATAGAAGCGAAGGGGGGAAAGAGAGAGTCTCTCTATTCATCTCAGCTGACGGGCGCAAACCGATCTGCGTCCTACATGACAGGTAGCCTGCGGGCGGCTGACTTGGGGCAGTCAGCCGCCCGACCAGATACAGGCCCGAGTTGGCGGCGATGTGTCCTGCGTCGCCACTCGCCCGGTGTGTACACAGCCTAATATGTCATTAGTTCCCATAAGATCGTATCGTCAAGACTGGTTTCTTAGCAGTGCCGTGTAAAATAAAATAGCGACAGTTGAAAAACAAAAGTACAAGCAATCCTGTGGGCCTACTATGAAGTCTTAAAACGTGAGTCTTTAGGCTGTGGGAAAGAGACAGAACAATACAAGTTGTCTAGCGCCATCTCGTTCCCTGAGCGGAACCACTCACACTAAGACGGCCATCAGTTCATAGGTAATCTTAAAAAACTGGTGTTACTGAGTTTAACTGCCGTTGAACCCTTCGGACCGTTCAAGACTTTGTCGCTGTCGGCGAGCGGTAATGAAATGTTTACTATTGTTTGAAGTACAAGTGGAAACTACGTATTTTTCTACTCCTCCTTTTCGCTTTTCTGGTTAATTTCGTTGCGGGATCCAAGACAGGTAAATTCATTCTCCGGGACACGTCGAGCTTCATTGTCTCGGCGCTTTTCTGGTGGTTGCCACTGTTGATTCTGCAGGCTTTCAGGAGTTGCAGTGGTTTGGGAATAGTGTGGTGGGTTTGTCCTTAAAATATTATACATATACATCAAAACCTAAACTTAACGAGTGGAATAGGGAATCTTGACGCACAAAAAACCGATAAATGCTAATTCGTTGCTACAAAAAATTGACCCGGTGTGGGAGGTCTCATTTGAAATGTTTCCATCCTAAAAAAAACGTAATGAAAAAACTGGCCATAAGTACTTCATTGTCATATTTTAATGTATTTATTTTTAGTTTGTCTATTTTGTATTACTTATTCTTAGACATTCGTTGTGTAAATTGTGTATATTTTTAGCTAAAATTTACTTAAATGATATTGTTATTGCAGCGGTAATCACTAAGGCTTACTGCAGACTGAAGTTATGTCAGATTTAAGACATATTTGATTGCTTCATTAAAACTGTGGAGAATTCAAACGAAACGTGTCATAGATAAAGTTGTCTAATGCCACAGGAACTACAAGCCGACTACTCTGACTAACGACAGTCGACTTTCCTATAAAATGTTTTCATAATGCGCACAGGCACAGACCAACGACAAAACTGTCTAGCGACGACCCCCTTGGTGTAGTTTACTTTGATACTGCGAAAAAAACGCAAGCAAAGTAGTGCGATGCACCGTAGACAAGATTTTGTCTTCCACGTGGTAGACAGAATTCAAAGCAAACCTGTCTATGTGAGACAAATCTGTCTTAAAATCGTCGTGACTCTAGTATGCGGTCAGCCTAAACAAAGTATTATTTTTTTAGTTCCGTACCTCAAAAGAAAAAACGGAACCCTTATAGGATCACTTTGTTGTCCGTACGTCAAGAAACTTTTTATAAGATACCCGTGGAGATATAAAGCTCAAATTAATGTCAAATACTTAAGTCTACAATGCCTTGGAGCACTAAAAAAAACAAACGTCTAAGTAAACGCAATCAAAAGATACGGCCGGTTATGCTCAACACATTTTGACGCTCGCGATGTAGGTAATCAAAACGTATAGGGCACTTCCCGTTGACCTAGAATCATGAAATACTGGCTAATATGCACGGTGATCCTTCAATAGCCCTTTACGTTCCAGGGTCACGATCTGATGAGACAGTCGTTTCGTCGTCGTCGACAAAGATAGTTTTTATCCCACGGGACTAAGCATTTTCAACTACGGAACCATTCATTGTATGTGATCTCACACACACTTGGCCAGTTTTTTTTATGAACTGACTTCTTTAATTTTATTTACATTAAGTACCAAGTAATTAAATCAGTTAATTGTCTTGTTTCAGATCTAGTTTCACGTTGTTTTAGGAAATGATTTTGAGGATGTAAATTATAACGAGTAAAACTTGATTTTCAAAGTGGACTTTCAAAAAACTTGAAATAACGTAATAAAAGATTCCGTATCGATTTCTTTGTCTTTGTTTTGACTGTCAGATTTGGCGATACAAGGACAAAACCAATCTTTTTTGAAAAACCACTAAGTAGTCTGTGTTTCCTGATAGCTTTTACCTTTTTTTTTAAGTCAAGAGTGAATAGGGGTAGACAAGCGTAGGTATTCCACATACGGCACCCGCTGACAATGGCACCTGAGCTTCTGGCACCTTATCTATTCCACACAAGGCTCCTGTCAAAATTTTTCGCAGGTTCCAGGTGCCCTATGTCGAACACCTCGTCAAGCGTGCTGCAACTTCCACCAGATTATCGTGAATCATCAGGTGAGATAGTGGTACTACTTCTTAGTTGTGCGCATAGTAAAAGAATTGGTAAATAAGTTTGTTAGTAAGGGTGGGGTGTATACAATTTGTGCCGATGATTATCATAGTAGTCGGATGACGGAATGAAATTGTGCATTTTACAGCGACCCACGGCGGCTCCGCACGGGTGTATAATCTCTACTATATTATTTTATTTTATTTTATTATTATTATATTTATGCATGTTATATAGGTACATAAAACCTTCCTCTATGTCAGGGGTCACCAATTAGTTTCGTTCGGGGTCCGCTTTAAGACATGAAATGACCATCGTGATCCGCAGACAATTTTATAGAAACAAAACTTGAGAGGTGTCAAGGGACACCCGGATGGAACGAAGTTACTGTATACACTCAACAAAAATAATCGTCGCGACTCTACTCCAGTCCGGTCCGGTCCGGTCCGGTCCGGTCCAGTCCGGTCCGGTCCGGTCCGGTCCAGTCCAGTCCAGTCCAGTCCAGTCCAGTCCAGTCCAGTTCAGTCCAGTCCAGTCCAGTCCAGTCCAGTCCAGTCCATTCCATTCCATGGTAATAAAATATTACCCTCCTTTGCGTCGCGCAGTCAGGCAAAAGTGTCGTGACAACTTTTCGTAAGAATTTCCGTCCAGCCCCCTTTCACAACGCGCGATAAGGAACTTCGTTCCAAGAAAAAAAATAAAAATAATGTAATTACGGAATCGCAGTCCGCCATTTGGTGACCCCTGCTCTATGTCATAGGTACATCAAATTGCAGTAAAAAATTGGTTTATTCCACATTCAACCCCCAATAATTTCTACCCTCTTCCGCGTTTGACCCCAAAACGTTTCCACATTCAACCCCTGAGGGTTGAACGTGGAACTTAATACATTGGTAATCTTTTCTTTGTAGGCCTTTTGTGGCTCGGACTCTAATTATAGAATAAGTACTTATACAACTTGTCGGTAACATTTACAAATATTATAATTAGAAGTCCGAGTAGGATATATATTTTAAAAACCTGCGCTACGGAATCTTAATGAATATATTTTTAGAAACAGAACTTGTAAAATACCTGTGCGTCTGCATAATTACGTTTGCCTAATTTGAAACAGTTTTATTAATCACGCGCTTGAGACACGTGATACTTGTTAACCCGAATGTGCATACAATTTACTGATGCTGGCTGAGATTTCCGGACTAATGACACAGCGGCCCTGGAAAGCAAAGTTCAACTCAAAAACAGGATAGAAAATAACAAGACGTGGCGAGACGCGAGTTCAATTACTCGTGTTCGCCGTTTTGGGATTTCCAACCAATATAAATAACTTGTGTAAGTTCCTTTTATTCTAAGCCTTATGATTTCCGGGGTCGCAGGACTAAACAGCAACTGGAAAGTAAAGGGCTATTGAGAGACACTGTGGATTTTAGTCAGTACAAGTATGACAGTCCCTCCTGCCCTGCCCTGGCCTGGGTGGGAGCACTCATTTGATGATTTTACAAAACAAAAAAAAACCTTATGATTTAGGTTTTATTAATAAGTGAACCTTTTTCCGAACATTATAATTCGTTTTCGGGGTAAATGAACCGCCCCATGACGGCTTATTTTAAGAGAGAATGATATCTTAGCATAATCTTAAGTGATGTCGCGGGTGGGTACTAGCTGGCTAGTGGTTGTATCTCCATAGGTTATATTAAAAAAAAAGAAAAGGGTAAAGAACACAAGATTGAGAAGAGCTGCTGGTCTCGCGATTAAGGGAAGAAAATTGACTAACCTTAGCACCACGGCGGGCAGTCCAGTTCAGGGCCTCGCTCCACCTGCCAGCGCTGCTGCGACCTTGATGCGCTCTTCTCGGTCTTCTTGATGATGAGGACGATGTGAGGATCGTGCACGGCACGGAACAACCTCAAAGCGGTTTTTAATCCAAAATTGATGATATATTAAATGGAGCAGCACGGACACGACCACGCGGCGACGGTGTCAGTCGTATCTCTGTCCCTCAGTACAAAACCAAGCAGCGAAAAAATCAAAAAATATAAAGTAAAAGGCGGGTATAAGGAAAACTATACCTAAAATAAAGAAGCGCCAATGCAACGGCGCGAACATGCTCCCGGCTTTAAAACCATCGGTTTTAAAATAAACAAAAAAAAAATACACTAAACTATAAGCCGGGGAGCTGAAGAGACGCTATTGCGAAGGTAGAGGGCAGAGGCGGACGGCAGGTCTCGTATAGATCCCTGTCGCCGTCTTGACAAGAGCGACTCTGCTGATCCCATCTTTACCGGGATAGGTTTCAAGAATTATACCTAATGGCCAAGATAGAGGTCCAACGTTATCAGTAACTACAACCACGACGCTACCTATCTTGATAGGATCTGAATGAGTGTTCCATTTCCCTCTGGATTGTAGAAGGTGAAGATATTCACGTTTCCATCGTTTTGCGAATGATTGCACCAATTGATCTAACAAAGCGTATCGTTTCTTTAGATTTGTGTTATCACCGGTGGCTTCGCAAGCGGGTAAACTCTTTAGCGGCGTAGACGTTAGGAAATGCGATGGAGTCAATGCGCTTAGCTCAGACGGATCCTCACTGAGGGGCGTGAGCGGACGCGAATTCAAAACGCATTCAATTTGTGTTAAAACAGTTAACATCTCTTCGTAGGTCAGCAATTGAGAACCTATTGTCCTATGTAAATGAGTTTTGAAGCCCTTAACGAATATCTCATAATGTCCACCGAAATGTGGAGTGCGCGGCGGATTGATTTTCCACGTTATTTTCCGTTCGGCCAACTCGTAAGAGAACGCGGTTTGATACTCTTCAGAATTGACTAAAGCGTAGATATCCGAAAGAGCGTTCTTCGCACCGACAAAGACAGTTCCTGCGTCAGAGTACATAGTTTGTACAGCACCCCGTCTCGCTAGAAATCGTTTAAACGCTGAGAGAAATGTACTCGTACTAAGATCGGTAGTCAACTCGACATGAACAGCGCGAGTAACTAAGCACACGAAAATGCATAGATATGACTTAATAGAGCGAACGCCACGTTTACGTTGCGGGATAATGCTTATAGGACCCGCGTAATCAACAGCTGTGCGTGTAAAGGCTTTAGCTTCCGTTACGCGGCACGTGGGTAAGTCCCCCATGAAGGGATGCACGGCCTTGGGTTTAGCGCGGAAACAGAAATTGCATTTATGCACGATACGACGTACGACATTACGACAAGACAGTATCCAATAACTCTGCCGCAATATTGACATAAGAGCCACCGGACCAGTATGACAGTTGTGGCGATGATAGTGCGACACGATCAAATCGGTGATACGGTCTTTATGCGGAAGCAGCAACGGATGCCGTTGTTCATTGGTCAAATCAGCGTTACGGAGTCGACCGCCGACTCTCAATAAGCCCTCACTATCGATAAAGGGGGAGAGGCGTCTTAACGCGGTGCGACAAATTTTGTTCGCTTTTAATCGTGCGATTTCGTCAGAAAAGTAAAATTCTTGCAACGCGGTAATTAACATCCTTTCAGCAAAAATCATATCTGATGCGGTAATCGATTTAGATCGCGGCAGTTTACCCAAGAACTTGTAAACGTAGATAACGGAATGAAGCAGCACCGTCCACTTAGAAACGCGATGCGACAATGCAAGAAGTGGATGCGGGTCTACACATACATTTGCTACAACCGGCAATGAAACCACTTTGGTTTCCGGCAATCGTACATCGATAGCACTAGTGTCGACAGAGGTAACAGGCCACGTATCGACGCTCCGTTGAAGCCACGACGGTCCACTGAACCACATCGGGTGCCACAACAATTGCTTAGGAGACAAACCTCGCGATAAGCAGTCGCTAGGGTTGTCGGTACCGGGAACGTGAAAGAAATGTTCCGCGGGAAGACAATCTAAAATTTTTGTAACACGCGTAGCGACGAATGTTTTTAAAGTTTGGGGATCTGAATGAATCCAATGTAATGCGACCATTGAGTCGGTGAAACAAAATATATTTTCAATTTTGTGACGCGGTTTATAAGTGTTCTTAACTCGTTGCACCAGTTTAGACATAAGTAAAATGCCGCAGAGCTCAAGTCTGGCAACCGATATCGTTTTGAGCGGAGCGACTTTAGATTTCGCGCACACCAGATTGACGACCGGTGGGGAATGGGGATCCTGCTGAACTTTGACATATACGGCGGCTCCGTAAGCTCGTTCACTCGCGTCGGAAAATGCAATAATAGTGACGAGGTAATTTCTAAACACCTCAAGATGACGCTTTATCTTTAGGTCCCGTAATGCGGGCAGTTCGCGAAGGTAATTTTCCCAAAGGATCATTACATTCTGGGGCGGCTTGTCATCCCAGTCCAACTTGAGAACAAAGAGCTTTTGTAAGATTAATTTCGCATAAAGAATAATCGGCGCGATCAAACCTAAGACATCAAACTGGCGAGCAATAACCGATAAGATGTTGCGCTTGGTACATGGACGGTTGTCAAGAGTGACAGAAAAGGAAAAAACATCTGTAGTGGGAGACCATTCCAGGCCAAGAACCTTTAGACTTTGATTAGATTCATCGAAATTTACTTTGGAAGAATAGCGGTGAGTATCAGGCAATGACTCGAGTAACTCTGTTGAGTTACTTGACCATTTCATAAGGTTAAAGCCCCCGGCCGTAAACAATCCTAACAGCTCATCCTTGAGCCGCAAGGAGTCCTGGACGGTGGGCACGGAGTAACAAATATCGTCCATGTAACAATTATGTACAACAACATCCGCGGCGCGCGGGTAAGATGCGCGTGCGTCGTCACAAAGTTGTCTTAAAACTCGCATGGCGAGGAAAGGACTACAGCGCAATCCAAAGCAAACGCGGTTAAATTGATAGGTATCAAGCGGTAAAGAACGATCAAAACGGTATAAAAATTTTTGAAACATTCTGTGATCCTCTTTAACCAAAATCTGTAAAAACATCTGATGTATGTCACTGGTAAAAGCCACGGGATATAAGCGGAAGTCAAGTAAAATTAAAAACAAATCGTTTTGTAAATTCTCACCCTGATATAACAAATCATTGAGTGATTTACCCGAACTAGTTTTGGCGCTGGCGTCCATAACCATTCGCACCTTTGTAGTTACTTTATCCTGCCTAATAACGGCATGATGTGGTATATAAAAACCCGTAGGTAGCGAACCAGCATTATTAAGTAACGAGATATAACCCTTCGATAGGTATTCTTTAATAATAGCGTCATATTCCACTCGCAACTCTGGGGTAGCGGTTAGCTTACGCTCCAGGTACATATAACGACGCATAGCAGTTTTGTATGAGTCACCGAGCTCAGAGAGTTCGCGCGCAAAAGGTAACGCCACACTATAACGTCCTGTGTCATCACGTGACACGCTTGAGACAAACAGCTTCTCGCACTCCCTAGACGCGGCGTTCAGCGGGTGGTTGGGCGCTATTTCTTCGAGCTGCCAGAACCTTTCTAGCATATTTGATAACGGAGGCTCATTCTGTACAAACGAGCACAAAGAAACGAACTCAGTAGACGGATTACTAATAGGACAATTTCCTACGATTATGTAACCAAAAATAGTTTCAATACCGGTAGGTAACCCGGGCGGACCGTTTACGCGTCCGGAGAGTAAAATTTCGGCAAACTGCGGTGCACCGATGAGGATGTCAATTTCCCCAGGCGAATGGAAACTACTGTCAGCCAACTGAACGTGGTTTAAATAACTGAGCGAAGCGGGCTCGATACGAGCAGAAGGCAAATTATCCGTAATTTTATCAATGACGTAAGAGTCCAGTGTAATTAAAATATTTTTATTGTTTGAAAACAAATCAATGCTGACGGAACCCTTGATCGGATTAGGCGACGAACCGATCCCCTTTACAACAGCGCGCGTTATTCGATTAAAATTTACGTTAAGTTTTGTTAAGCATGTCGCTGCAATAAAATTGTTTTGTGATCCGGAATCAATAAGCGCGCGAGCCTTGTGCAGCACACCCGCAGAGTCAGGTATTAAAACTTGAACCGTGCCTAAAAGACAGGTAATATTATTATCACGTCGGTTATTATTTTGCACAGGAGGAGGCGACGACAGGGCTGATAAGGCAGTGGTATGTACCTGCTGCGAGGTAGATGCCGGCAGCGGCGGAGTAACATTATTATTAGGTGCGGGCGCTGCGCCGGACGCGGGGGAAGTCAGCTGTTGTTTTCTACATAGCAGCGAGTGGTGCTTACAATCGCAATAGCGGCAACGTACTTCCGATTTACAAGCGACGTTGTTATGGGACAAACTGAGGCAGTTCGTGCATCCATTACGAGTTTTGACAAAATTAAATTTATCATCGAGCGGTAATTTTTTAAATTTAAAACATTTAAACAAGTTGAAATGATTTGCCAATTCGCAAAACGGACAAGATTTATTTTTATCTTTTGTCTGCAACGGCGCGCTAGTACCTACAAAGGAGTGGGTAGACTTAGAAACATTTCTGTTTAAGTCGGTACCGACGCGCTTCGTCGTAGTGTTAGCCGAAGTGCGGTCTAATATTTTCGATTGTTCACGCAGAAATGTGATTAAGTCCTCGTAGCTAGGCAAAGCAGTCTCTCGCTTAAACATTTCAAAAGCGCGAGCGGTCTCCGGGTCTATTTTCTTTAAAGCGAGATAAAGAAGAATAAAATCGGACAAGTTGCTAAGTTTTAACGTTTTTAGACTCGACACGGCAGACGCAAAATGTTCTAAAAACGAGTCTAAATTCTTAGTGTTAGCAACGGAAAAAGATTTGAATTCGAACATTTGATCCAAATACGCGGTAGCTAAATAACGTTTATCTTCATATTTCTTGACCAGCGTGGTCCATATCAAAGTATAATTGTTAGCGTTCGGTGTAATTCCCGACACAGTAGCAAGTGCCCGGCCCGATAACTGACCCATCAAATATTGAATACGTTCGTTATTGGTAAGATCGATATTCTCGTGTATAGTAGTCCTAAATGTTTCGTAAAAAGTCGACCAATTTGCGGGTGAACCGGAAAAACTCACTAACTCTAGTTTGGGCAAATACAAGTTAGATTTTTTATTACCGTTACTGGAACATGAAGATAATTTTTCATCTTTGGGCCTATCACGGTTAGCAAATATTTTGTTGGCTTCATATTTACAGCGACAGTATAGGTCCTCAAATGTAGACAAACTTTGATAGTTAGGTATGAAATCCGGATCTAACATCAAATTCACCATATTTAAATCATCGACAATTTTTATAAATTCGTCACGCACAGTATCAATGGTGACCATGCTACATAGAAAATCCTCCTCCTTACTATCACTAGGGTCCTTAATCATTTCCTTTCTTGAGTCATATATTCTCTGAAGCCTAGCATAAACTTCCTCGCGTTTCCCCCTGAGCCTTTTAATGGTTGAATTATGCTTTTCTTCTTCCTTAGAACCCGGGGCCATGATGAGATATTGTTAAAAAATATCCAAGTTATAAAATATCCGAAACAGCGATACTGACTGCAACATAGACGACTTCGAGAACAAAAGAACTCACGGAACGGCCGGCGATAACTTTCGACAAAAATGCAACATAAATACGTTTAGGTACTTACTAAAGGGAATGAAATTTATCCGTTTGAAAATGGAACACGAATAAATGATGTAGATAAATTATAGCGGGTATGTAGGTAATTACAGCAGGTAAATTACCTTCGTAACTAGATAAAACAATAGTTTTAAAACTAAGCGGAAAATAAATAGTTTTGAAAACTAAGCGGAAAAACAAATAGCGGGATATAGGGAAAAAATGTGATATACGGCTATGAGGCCGAAAAAGAATGTAACGTGCGGCTGGAGGACCAAAAAAAATGATGTCGCGGGTGGGTACTAGCTGGCTAGTGGTTGTATCTCCATAGGTTATATTAAAAAAAAAGAAAAGGGTAAAGAACACAAGATTGAGAAGAGCTGCTGGTCTCGCGATTAAGGGAAGAAAATTGACTAACCTTAGCACCACGGCGGGCAGTCCAGTTCAGGGCCTCGCTCCACCTGCCAGCGCTGCTGCGACCTTGATGCGCTCTTCTCGGTCTTCTTGATGATGAGGACGATGTGAGGATCGTGCACGGCACGGAACAACCTCAAAGCGGTTTTTAATCCAAAATTGATGATATATTAAATGGAGCAGCACGGACACGACCACGCGGCGACGGTGTCAGTCGTATCTCTGTCCCTCAGTACAAAACCAAGCAGCGAAAAAATCAAAAAATATAAAGTAAAAGGCGGGTATAAGGAAAACTATACCTAAAATAAAGAAGCGCCAATGCAACGGCGCGAACATTAAGAAAAAAAATTTAAATCCTTCGAAATGACTGAACAGATTTTAATGAAATTTTTCACATAAAATAACTCACATAGACCTAGGTCTCAAAATACAGAAAACATATTTTTACGTCAAAAAATCTTAAAAAGTCGTGCTAAGACATCAGATGCCTGGCTGGGTTACAAGACTGTCTTATCGGCCCTGAAACGCAAAGGGCCAAAGATTAAAAAAAAACAATAAATTGTAATTATATGGAATTTCTGTATTACTGACATAACCTACCTATAGAAAAAAAAACACGCTAAATAGAAAAAAAAGTAAGTTTATAAAAAGTATCTTTAAATTCCTTATTTATAATTCATCATCATCATCATCATCATCAGCCGGAGGACGTCCACTGCTGAACATAGGCCACCCCCTTAGACCACCACGCCGAACGAAAATTCGCCACTTGCATCCATCGGCTGCCCGCGACCCTCACGATGTCGTCGGTCCACCTAGTGGGAGGCCTGCCTACGCTGCGTTTTCCGGTCCGTGGTCGCCACTCGAGAACTTTTCTTCCCCATCGGTTGTCAGTTTTACGAGCGATGTGGCCTGCCCATTGCCACTTCAACTTGCAAATTTTATGAGCTATGTCGGTGACTCTGGTTCTTCGCCGAATATCCATGTTTCGGAGCACTAAAACCTTTTCGGAAACCGGCTTGTTCGGGAGGCTGGAAGTCATCAAACCTGCGTTCGAGACGGTTCGTAATGACTCTTGAGAACAGCCTGTATACATTTTATTTATAATTACTCATACGCATTTGTGCACTCTTTCATATCGTGTTTGTGATCATAGAACATACGGAACATGACGCGAGCACATTTAATATAAATAAGTGTAAGGCACAATGATCATGCTAAAATATTATTTCTGCCAACTCATTTTTTTTAACCGACTTCTAAGAAAGATGGAGTTTCCCAAACGCCGTAATCTTTTTTAATACATGACGCGATACGTGCGATTTGCAATTTCTACTAACTTAAAATTAAAGCCGTCCTTGCTGCTACGATATAATGATGCAATTCGATTGACTTGATATCGTCGTGGCGTGGCGAAGACAACCGCACGTTTAATGTCATATGTGGTAGTGGTAAGGATGATTTCCACTTGTACTCGTAGTTGAAATCGGTTGAATTGCATCGCATCGCATCATAGGGGAAGCTCTCTAATAATATAAGACAACGTTGTCCATCAGTCTATCACAAGGCTGTATCTCATAAACCGTGATAGTTACAGAGTTTAAAATTTTCACAGATGAAGTACGAGTATTTCTGTTGCCGCAGAACGCAGAAGCTGGTTTTACCACAATAGCAACTATTTTAGCAATATTTGTGTTGAAACTAGAAAACGAAGTTCAGCTATGAGATCTCAATATCAGAATCTATACAACGTGTAACGTTAATAACGCAAAACCTCTCGTGGGGTAACTCAGCCCATGTTACTGAACAATGTTTAATCTAAAACTTTTGGAAAAAAAAATTTAAAAAAAATGATTTTTCATACTGATGGGCTCGATCAATTTCTCATTTTGTATGAAAAATCTTTTTTTTTTTTTTTTCCAAAAGTTTTAGAACAAACGTTGTTCAGTAACATGGGCTGAGTTACCCCACGAGAGGTTTTACGCTATTAACGTTACACGTTGTATATGCATTAGCACCTAGTACAAAAAGCACAAAGCCGTTTAAAAAACGTTGCACAGAATTACTTGTAGACAAATGTTACTATTCTGTGCAGGATTTCTTAAACGACAGTTTTTTGTGACATTTTATTTATTTTCTGCTTTGTATTAGGTACATTTGCATTCTATGTTATGGCAGAGTGTCACGGATCCTATTTATAATTCAACAACTATGTACAGTCACGAGCAATAACATGTATACATTTTACAAAATTCAAACGCAATTTACTGATAAAATACTGGTTTCCACTTTGAAATAAGACCTATTTCGTAATAGTATGGCTTCCAAAATAGAAGTCGAATGAAAAGGCAAAAGATTAATCAATATGGTAGCAGAACATCGCTTTTAAATACTGCTTTGTGTATACATACTATTGCTCTTGACCGTACAGTACCTACATTCTAAGCAAATAAAGACCTGTTCTATTCAACAAAATACAAAAAATAGAATAAAATAATTTTTAGGGTTCCGTAGTCAACAAGGAACCCTTATAGTTTCGCCATGTCCGTTCGTCCGTCCGTCCGTCCGTCCGTCCGTCCGTCTGTCCGCAGTTTAGCTCAGAGACGCACAGTACTAGAGAGCTGTAATTTGGTGTAAATATACGGATTTGTTGTGCCGAAAAAGTGGTAAAATAAAATCTCGTAAAATATTTTTTTTTAGGGTACCTCCTGTACACGTAAAGTGGGGATGTTTTTTTTTTTTCTCGCGTACCCCTTACTGTGGGGTATCATTAAATAGGTCTTTAAAAAATATTGATAGTTTCCATTAACAATTTTTTGATAAAAAAATTCGTTTGTGAAATATTAAGCTTTAAAGTGCTAAATTTTGCTCGACTCGAGTGTCCCCCCCCTCTACCAGCTAAACGGTTATGTTTGGGGGTGTGAAAAAATTCACAATAGTAGTATATATAACGAAGTTTAAAAGAAAATTATCATGACTAAGTAGGCTTTACAACTTTACGAGTAATAGTCGACCAACTTATAAAATGTACTTGGATAACAGATTTTCTGAAACAACATGTATCGGAGAACATGTTCTTCAACTGCAAATGTAAGTTTGTCAACTTTATTTTTACAGCTTTAATAAGTATGTTTTTACGGTATGTTTTTTGGGGATAGGTAGGTTTTTATCGTCAACTATTTTTAACTAACTTTAAAAAAAGGAGGAGGTTCTAAATTCGTCGTAATCTTTTTTATGTATTTTCCCCGATTTCTCAAAGACTCCTGGACCGATTTTGAAAATTCTTCTTTTTAAAATTAAATTCAGCGAATCAGTTTAGTTAGTTCACATAAGTATTTTGATGGGCAACTACGGAACCCTACACTGTGCGTGGCCCACTACGCACTTGTTTAACTTAGCTCCCATACCACATTCAAGATTTGCCGTTTTCTTATAGACAATCATTTTTATGAACAAAAAGTCCGACTAACACTTGGCCATTTTATTTTTAAATGTATTTTCACCGATTTCTAAAAGGCGCCTGGACCGATTTCGAAAATTATTTAAGTATTTGTTATAAAGTGTATACTTTCCAGATGATCCTCATGGAGTCAGGATCTAATGATGGAATCCCTGCTCACCCAACCGACTCAAAACAGCGACACTATACGTACAATTGATAAAGTTGAATCATGACCCATTTTGACAATAAAGCCTCATTTAGACGATGCAAGAACTCGCATACGCGAGTTGCGTTACATTGCGGACTTTATAGGTACAACGAATTCAGTTGATCAAACAAATACCGCAATGTAGTGAAACTCGCATGCGATTTCTTGCTCCGTCTAAATGAGGCTTAAATCGTTTCAATCCTTCAAATTGACAAAGACCCTCAAATCAATCGTTACCATGGATATGTATGTTTACGCGAATGTGGACCTAATTGTATTTGAAAGTCTGTAAGATAAAACCTTTTTAAAAAAAAAAACAAACCGACGAAACATCGAACTGAAAAGCAAAAAATAAATTTTGAGGCGGCGCCAAACAAAAAAAACATATAAATTAACTATTTGAAGAGCAGAATAGCTCGTTTTATAGCTTGTCGTGGTTGAATAGCTCGTCGTAGCTATTCGTTGATTGTTTCTTTGGCGCCGCCTCAAAATTTATTTTTTGCTTTTCAGTTCGATGTTTCGTCGGTTTGATTTTTTTTTAAAAAGGTTTTATTTTTTACTTTTGAGTTTCCTATCTCGTGTCAATTTCTGTAACTAAAAACAATATAAGTTTTTTTTTAATACCTATTTTTTTTTTGTTAACTTTGACGACCTCCTACACCTGCTTTCTGTCTTCATTCTCAAACTCTCAACGACTGTCATACCCCAGCTACGTCTAAAGTTCTCATCAATATGAGTGAAATGAGCCCAAATATGATATAGTTGCTGTTAACTGTTAAGGATCTCTTGCTACTGCCCTCTGTCACCATCCTCAGACCCTCGATGACAATTATACCCCAGCTAGGTATAAAGTTTTCATCAAGACTCGTGAAATGAGCCCAAACACGATAAAGGTGCTGTTAACAGTTGAGGACCTCTTGCCCCTGCTATCCGTCACCATCCTCAGACCCTGGATGGCAATGATACCTCAGCTAGGTCTAAAGTTCTCACCAAGCTGAGTGAAATGAGCCCAAACACGATATAGCTGTTGTTAACTGTTAAGGAACTCTTGGCACTGACTTCACAAAATAACAGGGATCTGGAGTTGATCTGATGATGGTGACGCCATCATGTTATGTTCTCCTCATCTCTGCTATATAATAATGTCCTCAGAACTACAATTGTTAACTTTATTTCAACAGAATCGGTTCATAATTCAAAATTCTGTAGGAAGATTGACATTTTTTCTACCCTTAGAGGCCGATTTTAGTTTTGAAATTTAAATGGGACCAACTTTGAGATATACTCTTTCCAACAAAAAAAGAATTTTTGAAATCGGACCACGTTAGGAAAAGTTATGCGTGGTCATACATAAAAAAAAACATAAAAAAAATTTATACATGTCGAATTGAGAACCTCCTCCTTTTTTTTTTCGTCGGTTAAAAATAAGCTTATGGTGGGTCATGATTCAACTTTGTCGATTGTAAGGACGTCACGACAAAGTCCGTTCACCCCACCACCGTGGAATGACGTACACAAACTGGTTCAAAACAACCTTAGTTAAGTTATAGGGTGCCTCTGTAGCAGGCTTTATGTTAAATATAACTTTGTACAGGGCCACCTTTCTCATTGGGCACTCTGGTACCCACGGCCCGCAATCCCAGGGCCCCACAATCCCAGGGCCCACAATAATTAAAGCCTATAAACCACCTTGGTACCAGGACTTACCGAATTACCATTACCTTGGAACGTAAAGGGCTATTGCAGGACACCGTGGATTTTAGTCAGTACCGAGTCTGACAGTCCCTCCCGCCCCGCCCCGGGTGGGAGGACTCATTTGATGATTTTGCCACGATAAAAAAAATGCCATTTCATTTAATGGAGTGTCAGAAAAGTGTCTGGAAAGTCATCACGCCGACATAATATTAGTAGATTACCAAACTTGTCAAAATTAACAACTATGAATCAATCCATTCTGACGCTATTATAATTATAGCAGACTTGAGGCCCAGATATAATACGGCCCTGGCCTTTGAGATAAATACTTTAGCGGTTTTTTTTATGTCGCGGGAATCCCGAGTTTTGAGTGAATGTAGCTATTTATTTATAAGAGATTGTGTTTTGATTCAAGGGCTACAAAAACTACCTATTCCATGTGAAATGTGGGTTTGTACATTTACTACACATATATTTTTATCTACTATCATGCTATTAATCCTCTATAAAAGAACCTATAACAATTAGCTTATTGCCAACATTAAAACACTCAATGATATTATGATCATTATATCATCCAAACGCGTGATATTATGAATTTCAAAAAAGAACATTCTCATGCAATGACATTTTCACCACCAGATCGCTAAAATTTTGAAAAAAGAACAATAATTCTTTTACCTATTAAGGTTTGTTTATTTTACATGCTTCGCAATTAGACTTTTCTTGAATTTACATAGTTCTTACAACACTGTACAACACCCTATGGTATGAGAATCTTTTATAGAGGATTCACATCATGATTGTAGATAAAGTCTTGTATGCAACTGTTATAATTAGGTATTAAAACACTCATGTAATACTATTATCACACGAGGCGTAGTTTTAATACCCCTGATTATACAACAGTTGCATAAATAACTAATTTATATATTATACAGTTGTACATAAATTGTTATTTACATAACAATTTATGTACAACAACCTGAAACAAAACTTGAATACTATAGTGCAAGGGTGCTGCTTATTTTTTCTAATGAAATTCCTCCCAGTAGACCCACATAATGACATTTAAAAAATAGGGATTGATCACACAATATATCGAAAGACAGCCAGCCCAGCCATGTACATAACACGACTAATTCTATTTCTATTCGACAAATAAGAGACGGTCAAAGATCTAAAAACGACAGCTGGGATCAACGTGCTTTCAATCAATCAATCAAAACATTTATTTCAAATAAGCCAGTTACAGGCACTTTTGAATTGTTAAAAGACAAAAAATAAAAACAGTTCAAAAATAGTTATGGTGCTACAGTCCCAGTCACAGTCTTGTGACTGGGACTGTAGCACCATAACTATTTTTGAACTGTTTTTATTTTTGGAATGGGCATCTACGGTACTTTCACAGTTTTTATGTCTATAAAAACTGTGAAAGTACCGTAGATGCCCATTCCAAGGAGTAGATCTCTATGGAGAAGAACGGGCAAGAAACTCCATGGACACTCTTTTTAGATCGCCAATATTATTACAGAACCTTTGTTACATCATTCATTTTCAGATGGTACATTATGTGAGAACGATGTAGCAAGTTAAAAAGTGTCCAAAGGAAATATTTATAAAACAATGACAATTCAGAAATAAAATTATTGATAAAATTAAAACAAACCGTGGCAGCTAAGAGATGACCAGTCCCAACTGACAGCGCCCGTTCACGAACATGACGCATGATCCAGCACCATTCAGCTCAACCATTTTGAAGGGACCTAATGATCCGACACACGCGCCACCATCAGCGAGACCTTTGTGTGAGCGTGACATACTCCCAACCGAGGAAGTCACGGAGGAAAGTCGCGATGTAATGAATAGTCATCATTCCCGAAATACCTAGACAAGCGCGGCTTAACTTATTAGTTTACCCCGCTAGCGTAGCCCGTTTAGCTCGTGGCTAAATAATTACAGGCCGATCTTCCAGGATAAGCCACGCTTGCCGAGGTTGGTCTGTGGATGGGTGACCATCTGTCTTAGCGAGTTTTCTCCGTACCTCGGAAAGCACGTAAAGCTGTTGGTCCCGGCTGTCATTTTGTAGATCTTTGTCAGTCGTTACTGTTAGTCAGAAGCTCTAAAGTATGACAACCAGTTTTACCATAGGGGATACCCTATGGTAAAACTGGTTGTCATACTTTATAATACGATAGTATTAGGTACCCAGTTACTGGGTTGTGGAGGTCCGATAATCAGTCGCTCCATGTAAAATACTGATCCTGCATCTGGTTCGACTGGAAGCCGACCACAATAAAGTTGGGAAAAGGCAGGCATATGATGATAATATAATTATGTTGACCCCGCCCGGGGTGGAGGGAAGAGGCCGTCAGCCTCGTTGTGTAAAAACACCCTCTTACGCCCTTACATTTTAAATGAAATTATAACATTTACTTAAATCTCTTGAATGATGAGTTTGTTTTATTGTTTGCAAAATCCATTCTTTTCGCTCTCAAACCTTGAGTTTTCGAGCATCTCCTTGAAAGTATAATATGTAGCAACTGTATGACGTCATACACTTTTATTTCCTCTGCTTTCGAGGACTTTGAAAACTTCAGGAAATGCCAAGTTGACTTGAACCTTGAAAGTGTTGTGGTCGGATATTATGTTGTGAACGGCATGGCAAGCAAAACAGTGGTAAAAACCTATGTAAGGTTAATAGGTTTTGGTCTATTAAAACTATTTTTTTAAAAAAGCTAATTAATTACAGCCGCACTGGCCGATCATCCGGGTTAAGCCACGCTTGCCGAGGTTGGTCTGTGGATGGGTGACCATATTATGTCATAGCGGGTTTCCTTCCTACCACGGAAAGCACGTAAAGCCGCGTTGGTCCCGGCTGTCATTTGTAGATCTTTGGCACTCGTTACGAAGCTCTAAAGTCTGACAAACAGTCATACCATGGGATATCGTATTGCCCAGTTACTGGGTTGTGGAGGTCTGATAGGCAGTCGCTCCATGTAAAATACTGATATTCAGCTGCATCTGGTTCGACTGGAAGCCGACCACAATATAGTTGGGAAAAGGCAGGCAGATGATAATGATGACCAATAAATCAACCTAAATAATAATTTATTTAGGATCGAAAACGCGATTGATTTAAAAAAAAAAACTACGTAATTCGATTTTTTGTATATTAATTAACTAATTAGTGACGTCACAATTTGCTGTTACCCTATATAATCTATGAATCACGTTTGACAGCTCATAAAAAGTATGTTAATTGATTCATCATCATCAGCCTGCCTATAAATGTTCCCACTGCTGGGAAACAGGCCTCCTTTGTGAGAGGAGTGGGTCATAATCCACCACGCGGGCCCTGTGCGGGTTGGTGGATGTCGCATGTTTTCGAATTTTTGGTTCTAGGACATGCCGGTTTCCTCACGATGTTTTCCTTCACCGTTTTGAGAGCAGTGGTGATGAAATATATTACATAAAGTAAAGCGCCTGTCTGGATTCGAACCCACGACCACTCGTAGGTAAGTCAGGGCCGATACCACTGGGTCACCACTGCTCTATTCTCTCTTAACTGATTGGTGGTGTCAAATACTGATGATTTGATGAAAGTAGACTTACTACTTTTAATTATTTACATGTCGTAAATAAGCAAGTTATAACTTTTCTTTCGGAAGTCGATGGCTTTCATTTTTATTTTATCGTCTTTTGCCACCGACTTCCGAAACTTCGACTTCCTTTTTTACCCGACTTCAAAAAAAGGAGGAGTTTCTCAATTCGTCATATTCTTTTTTTTTTTTATGTATGTTACCTGATTTCTCGAAGACGCCTGGACCGATTTGGATTTTTTTTCTTTTGTTTGAAAGGGTATACTACCCAAGTGGTCCCATGATCATCAGGTCAGGATCTGATTATGGGATCCCAGGGAAATCGAGGGCAACCTTCAAATTTTATAGGCACGTAGTACCATTTTCATATATTTTCTAAAGCTGTTCAAGTATTTGCATCTGATAATCATCATCTCATGTAGCTGAGCTGATGATGGAAGGTACAACACCTCTAGTAAGGACTCGGCATCAACTCATTTAGTAAATTATGTTTGTGTTCGCAATTCGCATATCTCCGGAACTACAAGTCCGATTTAAGTAATTCTTTTTTTTTTGTTGTACTATGTATCGTTCAACCTAGGGAATACTGTAAGATTCATCAAAATCGGCTCAGTAGTTTTCGAGATAAGGATTGAATGAAAGAGATGTTTAAAGATGTTATTACCGATGCTAAAAATTAAAAAAATTTTAGTGCACATGTAAGAAAATGATGTAGGTATTTGACAAGAATTGTGGTTGAATATTTAAACTAAAAAGAGTAAAATGTAAAATATATGAAAATAGTACTATGTACCTATATTTGAAGGTTGCCCTCAATTTCCCTGGGATCCCATCATCAGATCCTCACCTGATGATCATGGGACCACTTGGGAAGTATACCTTTTCAAACAAAAGAAAAAATTTCCTAATCGGTCCAGGCGTCTTCGAGAGGAACATACATAAAAAAAAGATTCCGACGAATTGAGAACCTCCTCCTTTTTTGAAGTCGGTTAAAAAGAATTACTTAAATCGGACTTGTAGTTCCGGAGATATGCGAACACAAACATAATTTACTAAATCAGTCGATGCCGACTCCTTACTAGAGTTGTACCTTCCATCATCAGCTCATCCACCTGAGATGATGATTACCAGATGCAAATACTTGAACAGCTTTAGAAAATATATGAAAATGGTACTATGTGCCTATAAAATTTGAAGGTTGCCCTCGATTTTCCTGGGATCCCATCATCAGATCCTGACCTGATGATCATGGGACTACTTGGGTAGTATACCCTTTCAAACAAAAGAAAAAATTTCCAAATCGGTCGAGGCGTCTTTGAGAAAACGGGGAACATACAAAAAAAAAAAAGATACCGACGAATTGAGAACCTCCTCCTTTTTTGAAGTCGGTTAAAAAAGAGTAAAATAAAAACTTAAAAAAAAATGTAACCGTCTTCAAAAACAAGCACAAAAAAGGGTAAAATAACCTACAAAACTTTTCTTTCGGAAGTCGGTGGCAAAAAAGACAATGAAATTAATAAAAAGAAGTCACCGACTTCCGAAAGAAATTTTTTTTAATAAGTTTTTGTGTTTGTTTTTTAAGTCGCTTTCTTTCCTACAAAAAGGTTTTTTATTTTATTTTTATTTTAAACTTTTTAGTTCAGATAGGTACTTAATAAAAATCTTCGTATAATCGGCGTCTTTGAACTTTCAAAGATTATAACTATCCAAGTAAGCAAAAACTTATTTATGCGGGCAACGTCACAGGATATCCTTCATAGTAAAACCATGTCTAGAATGTAACGAACTCTTTTCTGAAAACTGCATCAAAATCGGTTCAGCCAATAATTGCGGATGAACAACATAAAAATTTACCTCCATTTTTTTTAAGTCCGTTAATAAGACCAATAAAGCAATAATAAAAGTATAGGAAATTATCGAATTTGGAAACTGTTCTGACAGCTGTATGTGTTTAAAAAATAAATAAATAAAACTAGCCCAGTCTTCTTTGTTTTTTTATTGCTTATAATTAGGGATTTAAACCACAGAATGACGCACGCGCCTCGTTTATAAGACCAAGCAGAATAACTGAATAACATTAACTTTTATCTTCGGCAAACCTTCGTAAATCACACAAGTTACTTATGTTATAAATTTTAATAAATAAATAGAAAAACCCAAAGGTCGGAAGAATGTCATAATGATAGACGGCTAATCTCACGTGGGGTTGTTGTAAAGGAGAATGGGCGGACTTGGGCGTTCGGCGGCCATCAATTAATTTAGTATCAAATGAAAGTACCGCTATTTAGGAATAACTTTTACTATGGGCGTTACTCTGTATTTCATTTAGGAAAAAAAATATTTGTGTGTCAATATAACCTAATTGCACAGAACAATACCGCACAAGAATTATGTTCATATGCAATATTGCTGTTGTTTTCGTCTTGCTAATGGCGAGTACTTGCACATACACTATCCACGGTGTCCTTCAATAGCCCTTTACGTTCCGGGGCCACAGTTACGCGTAAGTTCCGCGACCCCGGCAGGCTTTGGCCGTCTAGAGGGAGGCCCCGTCATTTTGCTGAGTAACGACTGTTACTGTTAACAGATCTACTAATGCCTCAATCAGTTAGGGTCAGACTGACATACGAAATTATTAAAAAAAAAAACTTGAGAGGTGTCAAGGGACACCCGGATGGAACGAAGTTACTGTATACACTCAACAAAAATAATCGTCGCGACTCCACTCCACTCCGCTCCGCTCCACTCCACTCCACTCCACTCCACTCCGCTCCGCTCCACTCCACTCCCCTCCACTCAACTCCACTCCACTCTTTGAGCTCTAGCACCCTTTCGCAACGCGCGATAAGGAACTTCGTTCCAAAAAGTGTCGTGACAACTTTTCGTAAGAATTTTTTCCGTCTAGCCCCCTTTCACAACGCGCAATAAGGAACTTCGTTCCAATAATTATAGTTTTGAAAGTTCCTAGCATAGCCCCGAAACTCCCTAATAATCAATATTCACCCAATAAAAACAAAAAAGTGTTTTTTTCCGTTTTAGAAGTACACCACAGTGATAAAACTTGCCCACAATAATTGTAAGCCTACACTACACCAGAATATAACAAAATCATTATTGGCCGCAGACCGCCCACGCTCCATACAAATTTGCCCATTCTCCTTTGCCACAAAATTAATTCGCTATGAAAAAAAAGGATGTGTAAATTTGCCACAGTTTTTTAAACCTCATACGTTAAAAGTTAATTCGCCACAGCTAGATTTGGTTATTGTAAAAATTGCCACATAAATCTTCATTTCACACAATATTTACTGAAGACGGCGTCACCAACACCTCCATGATCCTGTTCTCCTAGTACTTTCTGTTCAGATTCCACATTGTGTCCTCATTTTCTTATAGTTTTGTGCTGGATTTTATTATTTAATTGTTCTTCTATCCGCGCGAAAAAAAGAAATGTGGTGAATCTACACTAAACAAAATTCAAAAAACAAAAACTATGGCTAATTTACACAAATACTTTTCGTGGAGAATTACCTTTGTGACCAATGCTACGTCTTTGCGCTTGGTGAACTGTCAGAAGCAAAGATGGAGCTAGCTCACCATAGAATAGAATTTCTGGCGAAAGCAAAGAGCATGGAAATGTTTTTTTTAATTATTTATCAATATTTATTATTTTATTTCTTCGAAACCTTTAACTAATAAACATTGTTAAGGCGACGTAAGACGCAAAACCGTCCTTTTGTATTGTGTTTTATTCCTAATTATAAGGGATTTAAATTTTGAAAAAAACATATTACATATTTCAGTCTTTGGTCTACAGGTTGCGGCTCTTCGATACACGATTGCTTGCACTTTACTGCATCCAATTAAATCGCAAAAACAGGTCCAACTCATGGTTTGGATACCATTTTATTAGAGTTATACTAGGCTTTGAATAATAAAACTTATACCATCTTAAAGAGCATCAAAAATGAGATAGAATGCGGCCGTATTATTGTGAAAGGATGAGAAACCATACCACTTAGTCCAGAATCAGGTGATTTCATCTTTTCATACACTCGACCCTTGGCATTTAGTCGGTCTTGGACCGTGTCGGAGGTCGGACTTACGTCAATTTTTTTGCAAACCCACCACCACGCTAAGTTCTATTACTGACAGAGACAAACATTAATTTTAAATAATAATACCTGTACATATTATAATTTTCAAAATCCTCGTAGTATAGTTCATTTTATAAGGTTATAATTTTGTAAACAAATGGGCAGAAAAAGTAAGAAGTTGTCATCGCCGGCTCTTTGAAGGTTGAATAAACAAAAAAGGTAAGGATGCATTGGCAATATTATTAGAACCTCCTTTGTATATTTATTTCTCTTTACTAATAGTAGGAGAGCTACTGAACCATCCGGCTTACCTGTTTTCCACAAAGAATGGGCATTTTTTTTAATATGTTGTGATTGAAAAACCGTTTAGAGGAATAGCGTTACCTTCAAATGACGTCACCTTTGGCCGTACACAGTTTTGTATCTTTGCCTCAGAAACTAAAAAGTAAGTGGCATGTATTTTCCAGGGATGTCAGACATACCAATTTCTTGGTATACATACCAGTTTTCAGTGTCACGTACCATGTACCAAGACTATTACTCGGTCCTGGTACGTAAAAATACCAAGATTGGCCGTTGACCAACAATACAGAATAAACAAAAAATTTTATGGTAAATCGAGTATTTAATTGCTTACTAAAAAATCTTTTTTTTTTCTGAACTTGAATTTAAATATAACACGGACAAAAAATCGCAGTCGGTTGTTAGTATTCATCCACTGTACTGTACGGTTGGTACAACTGCTTGTTTAGTGTTTACTGCCCTCTATTAACAGTAAAAGAAAAAAAAATGTTTTTTCATTCCTATTTGATTTTCGACACAATTTACCGATGTACCAGTATTTCGTATTCAGTACCAGCTTTTAGCCAGCTCGGTACAAGGAAATCTGAGTGGCCGTCTGACATCCCTGATTTTCTCAAGTGTCAAGTTGTAAATGTCAAAAATATAAACTTATACGTAACTTTTTATTGTAACTGCAAATTTCCTCATGATCTCGGTTAAATCTATTAATATCGGCATCGGCAATCTACACACATCAACAGAATCTAGGGATATTTTATATTTCATCAAATACCTAAAAATTTATGAAGAATTTTCTGATATTGTAAATGGAAGAATGATAGGTTATTTTATGGTCTACAGTAAAAAATAAAAAAACATTTCGTGATTTTCTTGTTTTAAATAAAAAAGTTTATTTTTTAATCGCTGTAGCAAATTAATATGGTAAAAATTTCATTTCTTCTTAAAAAACTATTAATTTTAGGAATTTCAAGTTTTGCATGAGGTTTCTTTTTAGGACGGAGATGGTCACCATAACGGGATTTTGCGAAATTCGACCCCTAAGGGGTTTGTTTTTGGGGTTGATAGTTTGTATGGAACTTTGTTACTACAAGTGCTAGGAGTCTCTAATTTTGCACGGGGTTTCTTTTTAAGACCTAAATGCTTACCACGGTGGTATTTTGTGAAATTCGACCCCTGAGGGGTTGTATTTGGGGTTGATAGTTTGAAGACTGAAATTTTGCATAGGTTCTTTGTTGGACGTAAGTGCTACCTTAAACGAGAATTTTGTGAAACTCGACCTCTAAGGGGTTGCTTTTGGGGTTGATAGTTTGTGTGTTTGTTATTACAAGTGCTAGGAATTTTAAAATTTGCATGGGGTTTCTTTTTAGGGCGTAAATACTCACCGTAGTGGGATTTTGCGAAATTGGATCCCTATTAAGGGGTTTGTTTTTGGGGTTGATAATTTGTATGAAACTTTTCGTTACTACAAGTGCTAGGAATTTAAAATTTTGAATACGGATTCTTTTGATACCTACGACGCGATTTTGCAAAATTCGACCCCTAAGGGGTTTGTTTTTGGGGTTGATAGGTTGTATGGAACTTTGTTACTACAAGTGCTAGGAGTCTGTATATTTGCACGGGGTTTCTTTTTAAGACGTAAATGCTTACAATGATGACGTCACCTATATCAAAAATTAAAATATTAAAAATAAAAATACTATTGAGCCAATCATTAAACTATTCAAATTAGTTTCTGAAAATGCTCTAAATTAGCAGAAAATAAAATAAAATCGAATGTTTGAAAAATTAAGACAATCCCCATTAAAAAATTATAGTCATACTGTGAGAGCAAAAACCAAATGACTTTGAGTCCGTTTTGAGGAATGATAATGCAACCACATAGATGCCTGCTACAACGGTACTTTCCAATAATACAATTTAAAAAAAAATCTAGCTTTGTGGAGAACGGGTGGGATGTTTCAGTGGCTCCTAGACTATAACCTATATATATACAAACCGCAAATATGTGTAAAACAGTTGAATTTAAACCCAATGTCAATATGAATAAAGAAGTCACGCTCGCAAAAGCTATAATGGTTTATTTTTCTCGCGGAATAGATTTACCAACCGCATCAAATATGTAAGACAGTTGAATTTAGACCCTATGTCAGAGTTCATAAAGCCACCGCGAACGCACTTATTATAATGGTTTACTGTCTCCACATGTCAAATAGGTAGTGGTCATAGTGTAGAAGTGTACACAGTATGATAATTTCCTTCGAAAATATTAGTTACTAGCTGTTGCCCGCGACTTCGTCCGCATTGTACCTATTTGGTTTTAAGGCACCAAAACTAATATTCTCTTTTTTAATTTGTTGAGAAAGTGAGGGTACCTGATGCTCACTTTAAAGTTTGTTATAGAATCTATAACAAACTTTAAAGCAAATGAAATAGGAAATAGAAATAAAACGTATAAAATAGAAAAGGCATCTTCAAATTTTATACGTCAACAGAGAGTGCTCATCAGGTGGAACAATTTTTGCTATCACACCATTTTTGTATCTCTTATAGTTTAGCTGGTCCGTTGCGGTTCTGCACCAGGTGTTCAAGTTTCCAAGATAAATTATAGCCTATGTGTTGGCCAGACTTAATACCTATACAACAAAAACAAAATCATTCAAATCCGTCCAGTACTTTTTGAGTTTATCCCGGACATACATACAGACAAACAGACAAACAGATAAACAGACAAAAATCCTAAAAACTATATTTTTGGCTTCGGTATCGATTGTAGATCACATCCCAAGTATTCTTTTCAAAAAATATTCAATGTACAGTTTTGACTTTCCTACTATTTTATTATATGTATAGATTAACTGCCGTAACCCCTGATTCACCTCCAAGCTTTAAAATTACGTAGATTTCTAATGTTTTTAGAGCAATGCAGCTGCAGGCCAAGCGCAGTGCGCATATAAATATCGACTAATGATTCAAGGGATAACGAGTAAATTATTTTCTCTACTTTTTTATTTAATTAAAAAAAAGGATTTATTGCTAATTATTACGAACTAATCAAAATCAACATTTGTAATAAAGGTCAATAGAGTATTACTTTACAACCTGTTCATTTGAATAACCCTAAAATTGAGGAGTAAGTAACTATATTGTACCTACTTAATGAAAACAATTCTACTGATGATATCCGTTGAACTTACAAACAACAACAAAAACTTCATTTGTTTTATTGTTACAGAACGACTACTAATGTAGGTTACACCCATGTGACACTTGACGCTGAAATGCCTTTAGATGAATGCAGTCATGTATAACCTGTTAATAATATTAATGAGTAAGTTTGAGTCGAGTCTACTTTTGGTTTAACAGGATATTTTTGAGCATGTGGTTTTAAATATTTCATTAAAAAAAAAACTGGTTTCAGGTCAGCGGAGGAAATTGAAAACTGTACTTTGTTACGTTTTTCACCTTAAACACAAATTCGTGCTAATTTCAAAATTCCGGAACAATTATCACAATAAACATGAAGTTTCACATCCATATTATCCTTCACATTTGACGTCAACGACCTTAAATCAATCTACCTACTCCAACCTCTGAAAATAATGCAATATATGCGAAGGTAGTTTTACATTATATCTAATATCTTTAAACGAGCAATTCTTGTATATATATTTATATATAATCAGGATCTCGGAAACGGCTCCAAGGATTTTCATGAAAGTTACAGATTAGGGGTTTTTCGGCTCAAGGAATCGATTTATCAAGGTCCCAGGTTCGAGAAAAGCTCGGTTCCCAAGATATAGACATTTTAAAAACCAGATATTTAATCCTTATTTCCAAATAAAAACGATAAGTCATAAGTATTTCATTTTGAACAAAATTGCCCTTGACATCATCATCATCATCATCAGCCTATTAATGTTCCCACTGCTGGGACACAGGCCTCCTCTCTGTGAGAGGGGGGGTGGGCCATAATCCACCACGCGGGCCCAGTGCGGATTTGTGGATGTCACATGTCTTCGAATTTTTGGTTCTAGGACATGCCGGTTTCCTCACGATGTTTTCCTTCACCGTTTTGAGAGCAGTGGTGATGAAATAAATTACACAAAGTAATACGTCTGCCTGGATTCGAACCCACGACCTACAACTCGTAAGTCGGGGCCGATACCACTGGGCCACCACTGCTCTCTTGACATCATTTGATTTCAATTAACACTTTAATATCTTAGGAGATATCATAGTTTCAAAATAATACCGTAACAGAAAAAAGATACATACAAACGTACCTATACTAATCAATTCAAGTTGATCTACTGCTTTGCTCTACTCTGTAACTACTACCTAGATTTCCCAACTTTTGGCGCGCGTGTCATCGCGCATCGTAATTCATTACGTATCCGCTAGTCCTTGCGGACGCTGCGGTAGGCGTTGGATGCCTGCGGTGCTCAGGAAAACCTCGCCTTAAATACGTTGCCATTTGTTTTTATAATACTCTGCTCTATAACACGTCGTCTGCGGCTTGGCTGGGAATTCCGGCAAGAATGTAATAACAAACTTTCCCCACAAGTGTCAATTTTTTTTTGTTAAAAATGTAAGTCAGCAACAGAAACCCGGAACAACTACATATATAGGCCATAAAAATTTTTGGATCCGTGCGGGAATCGGATCGGTTACCCGCTGCGAAGAAGTTTATCACTCAACCATCGTTATCGCGCCAATCATTTGGTCACTCTTATTTAGCATTTTTCACACATAATGTAAACCACCACAAATCATAATAACTACCATTTTTTTTTTGTTTAAAATTATGTTTTACGCGTAATAGGCTTGTTAAATTCTTATCTATGGATCTTACTTTTAATTATGAGACTTAATTTATCCTCGTGTCCGAGTGTGGCCTAAAAAAAAGTCACGTGTAGAATTTATTTGGCGATGCTTGGTCGAAAAAAAAACTGAACAAAACAAAAAGTATCAAAGTCAAAGTCATCGAAGAGGCACTTTTGAAAGTCGAATATTCTTTTTTTTTTTTTTTTTAATAACGTGGCCCCGCGCTAAGGTTTTCTTCTTGTATCGTGGATGCGTTTACAAACATAATTATAAACTCACATACACAAACACCCAGACACGGAACAACTACTTGCGGATCATACAAATATTTGTTACGTCCGGAGATCGAACCCGCGACATACTGTACAGCGGTCGATCGCTCAGCCACTGCGCCAATTGTGTCCTCAAGGAAATGGTTTTTTTTTTTATCGTTGTAAAATCATCAGATGAGTCCTCCCACCCAGGGCAGAGCGGGAGGGACTGTCAGACTCGCACTGACTAAAATCCACGGTGTCCTCCAATACTCGCTCACGTTCCGTAGGTACTATTATTTATTCTGTGGTTCCGGGGTCACGGTAGTACGTAAGTCTCGCGACCCCAGCAGGCTTTGGCCCTCTAAAGGGGGCCCCATCATTCATGCATCATCATTATGCTGACACTCTTTGAGGCGCGCGTGGAATACAACGCGCCGTCGAATCGAGCATGGTCCATGGTCGGACAGAGAGTCGCCCATCGTGGTTCCCTGTATCGTGGTTTTAATCACTGGGATAAACGTTCTCGTATGGGATAAGGACAGGGCGATGTTTTTTTTTTTTAACCCACATGAATTTCTCCTGTATCTTGGGTGCGTTATCAAACATAGAAACTCACATACCTACACAAACACCCAGACCGGGAACAACTCATTGGGTCACACACTTTCTTGCTTCTCGTCTCTTCTGCTGGTATGCGTCTCATATTCTAGAGTTCTACAACATACTAAAATGTAAATGTGTCATTATTTGATTAAAATATTTCTACTCATTAACGAATGCTTGTGAAAATTAGCATCCATTTGACAGCTGATAATAAGTGATATGTCAGACGCATCATGAGTTAGCAGTTCTTGAGACAAGACATTCTTATAAGCACACAGAATTCATCTATTTTTGGTGAACACATTAACACAGTAGCACGCCTTGAGCCAAGAGTATGTAGGCTACAGAGACCGAACTTTCTTTATTTTGAAACTTCACCCGACTCGACTCTATGAATTTTTCCTATATCGTGGGGGAGTTTTTTAAGATAGACACTCACATGCACAAACACCCAGACCCGGAACAAATAATTATTATTTTCTGTGGGAATGGAACACGCGACACACTGTCGCTGATAGCTCAGCCACTACGCCAACCAACGATGATATAATACTAGACTCATAATAACAGGCGACCGATGTCTGCCAACACATTAGGCAAAAAAGTCTTATATCCGTCTCATTTCGACCAATCCTGTGAGCCGTAAACATACGTTGAGACAGAACAGACCTTGAGTTAGCCAATCACAACGCAGTACCCCGTCCCCCTCGCTTACGTAGTACCTCAGCGAGTTGGCAGAATAATTTTGTTCGTTAGATCGTGCAATGCGTAGTCTAGTAATATATAGTCGTTGACGCCAACCATGCAGTCAAATGCAACAACGTCATAAATAAGCCGAAAGGCGCCATCTCAGATATATACCTTTTTAGGGTTCCGTAGCCAAATGGCAAAAAACAGAACCCTTATAGATTCGTCATGTCTGTCTGTCTGTCTGTCCGTCCCATGTCACAGCTCTTTTTGACAAAAGTATAAGAGCTATCCTGTTGAAACTTGGTAAGTAGATGTATTATGTAAACCGCATTAGGATTTTCACACAAAAATAAAACAAAAACCAAATTTGAGGGTACCCCCCGTACTTAGAATTGAAACTCAAAACATTTTTTTTTCGCCTGACCCATACGTATGGGGTATCTATGAATAGGTCTTAAAAAATGATATTGAGGTTACTAATATCATTTTTTTCTAAACTGAACGATTTGCGCGAGAAACGCTTCCAAAGTGGTAAAATGTGTCCCCCCCCTGTAACTTCTAAAATAAGAGAATGATAAAACTAAAAAAAATATGTGATGTACATTACCATCTAAACTTCAATTGAAAATTGGTTTGAACGAGATCGAGTAATTAGTTTTTTTTTAAGCGTCATAAATCGTAAACCGCGATTTACTTTTCAAAGTTACAACCAACTACAAGAACGTTTATATTATGTTACTTGCTGCTACGGAACCCTTCATGGGCGAGTCCGACTCGCACTTGGCCGGTTTTTTTTTTTAAATTTAGTTCAATTGCTATAAATATTTCGCATATCTAATAGTTTAAAGTACATGTTATAGCGTGCATACGAATATACGTGTATAATAATTTTTTTAATTTTTTTTTGTTTTCCCATTTACTTTTTGGTAAAACTCTTTGTGTGGCTAATAAATAAATAATTACCTAAATATCGATTTTTAAAACATTAAAATAGCTTTTTGTTGATCAATGAAATTGGTAACAGTACAGAGAAAGACACACATCCATCAGCTTACCCGAAGTCCAATCAAACATGAACTTTCTCCTTTTGTAGTAAAGTTGGAAATCCATTAGATAATTTTGAGAAACGTCACTCTTATGTTTGTCATTATTATATCGTCGAAACCCGCACACAGTAAAGATTGGAGGGCTATGGGGGACACCTTTGCCCAGCAATGAGACAAAATAGGTTAAAAAATCAAAATCGTCGATTGACGTTCGGTCTCTGTAGCCTAACTACTCTGTGGTTTTACGATGTAGTACATCATCGACAATCTAATTAGCCTTGAGTTTGTCGTCAAATGTGACGCTTGAGCCTAAATCCGTGTTTGTATTTATTATGTGTGTATACGTAATTTATATCTTACGTGGGTTTGATTCACGTTGGTCTTGTTTGTAACCTGATTGTAAGTCCGATTCAGGATTATTCGCCGCCATTATAATCGGAGTAAAAAAACAAATCATCATCATCATCATCAGCCTATAATGTTCCCACTGCTGGGACACAGGCCTCCTCTCTGTGAGAGGGAGTGGGCCATAATCCACCACGCGGGCCCAGTGCGGATTGGTAGATATCACAATGTCTTCGAATTTTTGGTTCTAGGACATGCCGGTTTCTTCACGATGTTTTCCTTCACCGTTTTGAGAGCAGTGGTGATGAAATAAATTACACAAAGTAATGCGCCGTGCGGGGTTCGATCCCACGACCTACAACTCGTAAGTCGGGACCGATAACACTGGGCCACCACTGCTCTACAAAAAAAAAAACAAATAGCTTCTGCTAAGTAGCGATTCCAGCGTGTACGGCACAGTGTGCGACACAAATGATTGCTCAGGTGGTAGTTCCACTAGGCTGTGGGAAAGAGATGGCGCTAGATGACTTGTATAGCTCTGTCTCTTTCCCACAGTGGAACTAGACGGTCAACTCGCACAAGCAAACACGAACAAATTGAATACTTTTGTGCGCGCACGTCAGTATCGGGCTTGTTATTTTGTGTGCGCACATTGCTAAACTTAGTTCAATGAAATTGTTCGCGCACAATTGTGCATCATTGTGAGCGAACAAAAGTTAAACACAGGCTTGTCGGTGGACACAGAGGCTGAACGCGATAACAGCTTAGTACACGAAAGTGCGGTACAATTAATGTGCCGCACACTACTTTGGTGTCATGGTGTCAAATAAATCACATTAAATTACTAAGTTATTACAATCAATACAATCATGTCAATAAATTATTAAGAAAATAAAATGTCAATTTTAATATTTAAAACTAATCCACTAAGTAAAGGGTTTATTAAATTATTAAAATTTAGGTCAATAAATGAGTAGGTAAGTAAACAAATGTCAATTAATTACAATTCTAGATTATTTATCACAGCAAGTCAAATGGATTTCAATTTTAAATAAACATCTATTGAATAAAAACTTCTCTCACATAGCTAATTATACAATGTCCTATTAAATTCTAAGTTCATTAATTTATGAAATTTTTTTGGTAGGTTGTTATAAATTTTCACTGCCATGTTGTGGCAGTTTTTGTCAATTTAATTCTTCGAGGAATAATCAAGGGTTTTTGTACTATCTTCCTTTAAATTGGAGTTCCCATAACCTCCCAGGCTAACTTTCGTTTCATTGTTCATACGTCTCTCGTACTCGCGTTGATGTCTTTCCTATTGAAGATTTCCTTCAGCTCCCTTTTTTGTTGTAAAATCATCAATCGAGTTCCCATCTAGGGCAGAACAACTACTTGTAGATTATACAGATATTTTGATCCTTGCGGGGATCGAACCTGCGACACTAATCGGTTAGCAACTGCGGTATTCGTTTTTTTTATAGCGGCTCCACATTATTGCCGCGAATTCTCGCCGTGAATTAATTCTCGGCACAATACCGACACTGATTGGGGAACAGGCGCGAACGCGCGTGAACCCCGCGAAAATCAGCCATATTCTTGTTCGCGCCTGTTCACGGCACTAATGTGGAGCCGCCATTACGTGATAAAGTCAAATGTGTTCTCCCACCCAGGCAGGGCGGGAGGGACTGTCAACCTTGTACTGAATAAAATCCACTGTGTCCTTCAATAGCCCTTTACGTTACGGTGTCACGGTTAATCTGATATAACCCCGTCACCCCGGCAGGGCCAATTTCAGATTAACATTTATTATTTCAACTAAACAAACATACTCTGTTAAAAAAAGTGTCACACTCGGGGACTGCCGCGGTAAAGCTATTGCGTAGCATTTTATCAACTTATGCAATCTTTTTTTCTTTTTTTTAGTCTATTGTCAGCCACGTCAATCAAGTAAAACGTCAAGAAAAACAAACACCGTTCCGAAGTCTGCCGAACTGAAACGATGTTAGACGATGAGAGGTGTTAGGTTTATTTTCGTTACGGAATTTCTTGATTCGATCGCCGCGTTCAGAGCTCGCGATAAAGCTTATGCCTACAAAAAAAAATATTTTTGTTTTGGATAGTTTATTAAACGAGGAATGCTACGTGCTATATAAAATTACGCTAACAGTAGGGGCCGGGCAGCGAGGGTGAAGAGGCGAACAGATAGTCATTTATATTATTTGAATATTTAATACTAATAAAATTATAATTTTAGCAATTAGTACACCTTTAATAGCCCGGAATCGATTTGTCCTTAAACAAAACTTGTTTAAACTGTTAACAGCTTTTGAATCATGCAGAATTATAGGTGTGGCTGCCATTTTGGATTTAAAACAAAATGTCGGAAGGTGCGCAGGCTATTTTGATCGCTCTCGAAGACATGCATTGTGATATCTACCAACCCGCACTGGGCCCGCGTGGTGGATTATAATAGCCTCCTCCAGCCCCACCCTCTCACAGAGAGGAGGTCTGTGTCCAGCGTTGCTAGACGTCCCGGTTTTGGCTGAACGTCCCGATTTTTGAATCAAAATTAAGGCTTAGTCCCGTTTTCGGGGGTGACATAGTTTTTTTTTTTAAATTATATTTCTCAAAATACAGGAAGACTCAACTACCTGACTATAGGGAAATAAAATATCTTATTTTTATTAAAATACGCAAGTATCAATGGCTGTTTTTGCTATCTATAGTCACGTAAACGTAATTTAAACCCAAATAAAAGACAGATGATGTATAAAAACCTCAAAAAAAATACTTTTTTTTTACTATGTCTCGCTTTCGATGAAGGAGTCCCGTTTTTTCCTCTCAGAATGATTCAAACGACTTGGCATAAAATAAATCTGGCAACGCTGCCTGTGTCCCAGCAGTGGGAACTGTATTAGGCTCATGTATATGTATATGAAAATGTATAGGAAAATAAACTGTATAGGAAAATAAACTGTATAGGAAAATCGAAATCAAAGCATTTATTTCAAGTAGGCCAGTTACAGGCACTTATGAATTGTCATAGACAAATAAAAATTTAATTAAAGATTAAAAAGTTTTGGTGCTACAGTCCCAGTCACAAGACATAAAAAACTGTGAAAGTACCGTAGATGCTCATTCCAAGAAGTAGATCTCTATGGAGAAGAATGAGCAAGAAACTCCATGGACACTCTTTTTCAATCGCCAAAATTATTACAGATCTTTTGTTACATCATTCATCATCAGATGGTACATTATGTGAGAACGATGTGGCAAGTTATTAGTGTCCATAGAAAATATAAAAAGGACAATTCAAAAATAAAGTTATCAATAATTAAAATAGACCGTGGCAGCTAAGGGATGACCAGTCCCAACTGACAGCGCCCGTTCACGAACATGACGCATATATCAGCACTAGGGTATCGAACCGGGAAATCCTGGTCCCGAAAATCCCGGGATTTCCCGGTTCTTGAAGTATATTTTAAAACCCGGGACAAGCGACTGAGAACCGGGAAATTCGGGATTTTCGGGACTCAGAAAAACAGTACAAATAATTTGTTTAAACTTGTTAATTCTTTTATACAACAAAAGAACCAAATTGGATGTAAGGTATTTATTCACTTCGTCGTTATATACGGAATAACATGTTCAGATACAGGTGTGGTTGACAGAGAAGAAAAGTTGATAATGTAGTACTGGTTATATCTGGAAAGCCTTTGACAGGGTCTCGAGACAAAAAGCTTCCTTGCTTTTGGTATCCCAGTTGATTTTGACAGTTTTGTAGCTGGATACCAGACTTTCTTAGTGAACGATCAATCAGAGTTGTCGTTGATGACTGATCCTTTGAGCTTTTGTTTATTGACTCTGGAGTTCAACAGTTATCTGTTTTCTTTGCAACTCTTATTTTGCTGCACATTTCTTACCCACTTCAGTCTGGTATTGTTGGATAGGTAGATAACAAATACAAATACAAATACAAATAGTTTATTGGAACAAAAATAACATGTTACAATTTATGTGTACGTTAATACCGCGTTAGTTTAGTAACTGAGTTGCAGTTATTAGCGCCCACCCCCTGGAGCGAATTAAACAGGTGTTCCATAAACAAGAAAAAAAAAAAATTTTATTAAATTAAATAAAAAATTAAAAAGTTAAAAATTAAATAAGTATTAAATTGAAAATTAAATAAAATTAAATTTAAATTAAATTAAAATTACAACAGTAACAGTACTGTTTCAGTGACATACTTGCCCACTGAAAAAACCAGTGGGGATGAAGTTCATTGCTTCAGAGAGACCATGGTAGAGCGAACAGATTTGATACTTAGTATCCCAGTGAGCGAACAAGAAACTTCTCTCTTTTAACGCCACCAACATACAGGCGTATATTTCCTTAGTGAAGTAGGAGTAAATCGAAACTACATCTTTTTTAGAGTAATTTGGACCAACTCCTTTTATTCCTGTTTCTGTAACTGATAACCTTGAGCTTCTGGGCATGGAGCTGACATCCAGTGTCAACTTTGACGTGGCCATCCTAAATAGAGTGAAGCGATACCTTACACCTGGATAGCCTATGTGCAAGCTCATTTTTGCATAAGGTGATTGCGTCGTAGTAGCCCGCGAAATTCAAAGTTTCTTATGTTTTTTCTTACGGAGTATTGCAGCAACCTTACTCAACTTAATCATTGGGATGGCTCAGATAAATACAACTTACTGCACTAGACCCAGTGGAACGCAGAGCTCCTTAGAATAATTGGCAACGTGAAACTGGTGGATGGTTACTCTACAGCTTAGCTCATCTCATCGACGCAAGCTTACCCTCTTTTTGTTTTTTTTATTGAGTTCGCTCGTGGCTAAGATGAGACCTAAGATAGGTCGAACACATGAATTCTACAACCTCTTTCCACCGGCCTACTTGCATTACATCTAATGTCCAGTATTGGACGGGTCCACCCTTTATAGCAGAACTTTTTACGTCATAATTTTATTTTGCATAGCAACGGATAGCATAAACCTCTTTTCGCAGAAAATCGTTTGGCATACACTCATTTACCATAACACCGAAACCCATAATTTTGTAAGTCAGAATCATCTTTATGCATAAATTTCATTTCCATAATAATCAATAAGTATAACCATCATATCGTAGAAAGTTCACAACCAGAATCATCTTTTGCATAATTGTGTGGTTTTTATTTCCCAGACAGTAAGATGATGCAGTAAGCATGCAGCAAGCATTCAGCACATGCAGCAGGCATGGCTTCTGTCACGGCTCCGGCGCTGCGGGTCTCTGGCGGTCCCACGCGAGCTAATCGTCGCAGATGATTTTACGCCCACCACCGCAGCTTCGGTTTACTGGCCGGCAAGCCGGCCAGCCTCAGCCGCGGCGGTGTGCGTTAAAACCACCTGCTCCTCAGCTCACGGGCCGCCTCGCCCCTCCGCGCCTACGCGATTATAAATTACACTCTAGGGGTAGGGCAGACAAGACTACGTGAAGTCGGTTTTGCAGCGATTCATTTCTGTCACTAACTTTTGTAGCACACCATATTGATTTTGTAAAACAATTTTTTTATTTTTTATTATGACTATTAAATTATTTCTATTCTGAAATTCTGTGATCTTCGAAGTATACCAAGTCAAATTATTCCAATCGGCGCTCTAAATAAACGTTATGCTAAATGAAAATATGCAAAATTGTAACTCTGACAAAAGTAATTATGCCCAATACAATTCTGCCATCTTAAAAGTATCCCAATTTAAATTCGGACATAAAAACATTAGGCCAAAAAACAATTATATTAAAAAAAAATTATACCATAACAATGTTCGTTTAAAAAAGTTTCTGCCAAGTGAGTTCTGCCAAATAGGTTTCGGAGAAACAAGTTTCTGCCAGATAGAGGGCACCCGTATTGGACATCTAGATTAACTGCAAGTTTCCATCCATTTAAATTATTATAGTTAGTACAGTTAGAGTGAATAGATTTGCCACCTCTGAATAGAAAAGAGGCTGTAGCAAACCCATGTCCATGAGGCCAACGAATAAGTTGGTTGTATGATTTTAATCAGAATAAATACTATACCCTAAAGTTATCTTATTATTTTCATTGTTTTCTAATGCCATGGAAGAAATGCATTTTTGTCCCGAAAGTCCCGAAAATCCCGGGATTTCCCGGTTCCTTGGACGCCTGTCCCGAAAATCCCGGGTCTTCCAACAAGGACCGGTTCTCGATTCCCTAATCAGCACCATTCAGCTCAACCATTTTGAAGGGAACTAAATGATCCGACACACGCGCCACTATCAGCGAGACATTTGAGTGAGCATGACATACTCTCAACCACCAGGGTCATTCAAGTCAATAAGAGACGTAGGTACTCAGTGAATGATAGCTCCGAGGTACATAGTACTCACACAATGCTGGCTATAAAACTATATAATACTAAGAAGATTGAGTCTATACAATGCAAATCCAGTTGTACAATCTTCAGCAGCTCCGACAAGAATACTAAATAAACGCTATCAATATTTATCCTACACTGTCAGGTGGAGAAGGACCAGCATGGAGCCAAGCATTATTATCAGCGATATAATCGCCTAGTTTATAATAAGCCCGCTTACATAGTGTGCGTTTAATACATGATTTAAATTTAGTCTCATTCAATTCAAGAACATTTTGTGGTATTTTATTATAGCACTTTAAACAGTACCCCATGAAAGAATAGTCCACTTTGGCGAGTCTGAAGCCCGGCTGAACTAACTGATCCCTATTTCTAGTGTGATAGTTGTGTCTGTCACCTCTCTTACTAAAAAGATGCAGATTTTTCCTAACGTACATTATATTTTCATAGATGTATTGACAAGGTACTGTCATAATGTTAATTTCCTTAAACAGTTCTCTGAGAGAATCGCGTCTACGGAGATTGTATAATTATGGCCCTAATGGCTCTCTTTTGCAGAATGAAAATAGATTCGATGTCGGCAGCCCGTCCCCACAATAAAATGCCATAAGACATGATACTGTGAAAGTAACTAAAATAGACAATTCTAGCAGTATCTACATCGGTAAATTGACGGATTTTTCGAACAGCGTATGCTGCTAAACTTAGCCGCCCCGCAAGAGTTGTTAAATGGGGACTCCATTGTAGCCGTGCATCAAGCGTAATCCCCAAGAAAACTGTTTTATCGACAAATTCAAGTTTCTCTTGATTCAATACTATATCAAAATTTGTGCTTTTAACATTTGGTAAAGCTAATCTTATACATTTGGTCTTTTTTCCGTTTAATAATAAATTGTTTGCAGTAAACCAATCATGGACCTGACGTAAAGCATTATTTACGTTGTCCAGATTTTGGGCCCGTCTATTTATCTTAAAAATTACCTCGATAAAAAGCGTTAACGCGTATAATATTTAAATATATTTAGAATAATATAAGTGTAGATTATGCTAAAGTAGTTAGAATACACCGAACTGATTACGATGATGGATGCGACACATTAGTGTCATGACGTCAGCATTCGTGTACGCATACGTCAGCGATATTCGTGCTACTTGACATTGATCTACATTGAGCGAACAAACATTACTCACGTTACGTCAATACATTCAGCTATCACTTTCACCAGACGTCACTTTAAATTGTTTTATTGTAATATGTCTTCTACTTTTTCAGGGTTTATAACCAGTTTGTCTTACCCGTAGGTAATGACTTACGGAGCCGAAACGTGGACACTTACCATAGGCCATTTTTTACGTGATAAATCATCAAATGCGTCCTCCCACCCAGGGTAGGGCGGGAGGGACTGTCAGATTCGTACTGACTAAAATCCAAGGTATCCTTCAATAGCCCTTCACGTTCCAGCCTTTGGCCCTCTTATGGGTGGCCCCGTCATTATGGTGACACTCTTTGAGACCCGCGTGGTACACAACGCGCCGTCGACCCGGGCATGGTCCATGGTCGGACAGCGAGTCGCCCTGGCATGCAGGCGGCGAGTAATGACTCGCCGCCCTCAAGCCCGCGCCTACGGTGGCCGGAAATCGTCTGCCAACTTACCATAGGCCTGGTCCACAAATTCAAGGTTGCTCAGCGTGCAATGGAGAGAATGCTCGGAGTTTCTCTGGCGGATAGAATTCGGAACGAAGTCATTCGCCAGAGAACCAAAGTAATCGACATTCCGCGTAGAATCAGCATGCTGAAGTGGAAGTTGGCCGGCCACGTCTGTAGACGGAGCAGACATGTGCTAGAGTGGAGACCACGAATGGGCAAACGTAGTGTAGGACGCCCTGTGGCTGGCAGCGGATGGATGAGGACTGCCCAGTACCGGGATAGATATAGATGGATCCTGGCTAGGAATCGAACCAGCTGATTTTGGAAAAAAATAACATCCTGTATTATTACACTATTCGATAGTGAACAGGCTTCTTCTGGGTAAGCTCGCTCCATCGTAGGCTTTGTGTTTTTTTTTTGGGTTTTTAGAAAAACCTTGCTCCACACTAGGAATTTCTCCCTGTATATAAACTCACATACACAAACACCCAGACCCGGAGCAACTACTTGTAGATCATACAAATATTTGTTCCGTGCGGGAATCGAACCCGTGACACTCAGTGCAGCAGTCCAATTTGTCAGCCACTGCGCCAAATGTGTCCACTGAGCTGTGTCACCACTGAGTTATAAAAATTAAAGTCAACAGCAAAATTACTTGTTGTTCAGATATTTACAAACACATAAATATCGTAAGTATATTGTGGTCTTGATACAAGGAAAGTTCACAATTAATAACAAATTAACTAAAATAACAATGCCAGTCAACATTATTATTCGTTGTGATGGCCCGGAGGTTAATTAGTCGCCAATCATGCGCATTTGGTGGGTTCAAACCCGGGTTAGTGAACCAACATCAACAGTACCTACGTAAAAGTACGATTATTAATTCGAGTCAGTAAAATGACAGTGCCAACTGTCACTGATACAAAGAAATTTAGTACATTTCATTCATGTTTTAGTACATTCATGTACAAATGTCATTTCATTCATGTACAAATGTCATTTTACTGACTGGAATTAATAATCGTACTTTAATGTATGTATAGACGCCAGCAGGTCAACTTACCCCAATCTGTCAATTTTTACCAATCGAACGTAAACCTTCCATTATTACAATTTTTGTCTGTCTGTCTGTCTGTAATGACTAATCTCTGAAATGGCTGGGTCGATTTTGACGGGACTACTATTGGCAGGTAACTGATGTAATAAGGAGTAACTTAGGCTACTTTTATTTTAGAAAAAATCCTTCGTTTAAAAAAAATACATTGTTGAGTTCCGACATCCACGCGAACGAAGTCGCGGCAACAGCTAGTACCTATGTGTATACAATCGCCAAAACGCGACTCTATATGAGAACTGTTTAAGGATATTAACATCATGACGGTAGCTTGTCAATACATCTATGAAAACATAATGTACGTTAGAAAGAATCTGCATCTTTTTAGTAAAAGAGGTGACAGGCACAATTATAACACTAGAAATAGGGAACCAATTAGTTCAGCCGGGCTTCAGACTCGCCAAAGTAGACTTATCTTTTATGGGGTACTGTTTAAAATGCTATAATAAAAATTCCACAAAGTGTTCCTTCAACTGAACGCATTGCATGCATTACACGCACACTATGCAACAATTCGTTCCCTCTTGTCCTACTAACTTCTAACCCAAAAACTGGTCGTACCCAAAGCACGTTTACCTTTTGAACCGAAAAACAAAAAATAAAAACACGTTTGCATCTACTGTGTTTTTGCGTGTCGTGGAAAGTTCCGAATTAGTGATGTATTTCAATTTATGTATCAAGTTTGTGTTTTTGCGTCATTGTGGCTCTTCTTATAATAAACTGTATGATTTGGGAAAACCGTGTTAGAAATACCGGAAAACTTTCATATTATAAAAGTTTAGCACATTTTAGTGTAAACAAATTTTGACGTCATTGTTTTTTATTGTCGAGTCTCCATACTCTCAAATTTTCCATTTTTGATCATATTTTGCCGTTTTGAGAAGTCAGTTTTATGAGAATTTACTGTTTTGAGAATATAAGGCTTTAACACCCTTATTAATAAAAGCGAACTAAAGTTACGCTAAAGTTATTCCTTAAAAAATGTACAATAGTATGTATACACTAAGCAGTATTCAAAAGCGATGTTCTGCTACCGTTTTTTTTTTTTTTTTTTTTTTTTTAACTAAGGAAATTATGTTTATTTATACATATACAACTATAACAAGATAATTTTATAAAAAAAATACCTACATATATATACATACTATATATAAAAACTAAAAATAAGAGTAAAATATTTACAGAAATACCTAAACTAAAACTAAAATTTAAAGGGCGTCAAAAAACTCATCCACATCGCTGTCAATGGGGAAAGTGCCCAGAACGCTGGCAGCATTGCCACGTTGGATGGCAATGCTGATCCTTTGGCCAAGAAATATGCCAGCCCTCTGGTCACGCGAGGCGTCGACTATACGCTTGGCGATGTCTTTGAAAACTCGATGGGCACTCGGACCCCATGGCCCTAGTGTTTCAACCCCAAACGGCTCAAATACATAGCTAGTAGTCAAGCCATTGTATTTGCGCCGTTTGAGGTTTTCGGCACTTGCAGCAGCCGCACCAGCACAGCACGCAGTACCAGGAAGATGGGATGGCGCAAGGGTGTCGACACAGGTTGCATCCCACACCAAAGGTCTACCCAACTTCCATGGCATTATAGTCATCCCATCTGGTCTCTTCCCATCGTCGCGTGCCAAGCCACTGGGTTCTAAAACGGCTGGCACACCGGCGGTGACAAGAGCACGACGGATAATGTCATTTAAACTTGCGTGCCGTGCTAGCCGACCTGCACTCTTGCTGCAGGAAAGGCCATGGTGCCCGAGGCAGTCGACGCCTTCGCCACACTGACAACGATGTGGAGCCCCACAAGGAGCGCCAAGACGCAGGCATGTAGCGATCCGGAAGGTTTCGTCACCCAGCATAGTGCCTATGTTGGGTGACGGTAGTGCCTGAAGCCATAGACCCGACTCCCATTCGCCCACAGCCAGCAGGCGGGCACGCTCTACAGAATTGGTTGACGTATTAATAAGATTATACCGTACCAACCTGCAGAGCGGCTCATCCCACTGCCTCTGGGAAGATGGGTTCACGGGTCGATCTGAATCCGGGCAAGTCATTTTCCAGGCGTTCTCCGCATCGGTCAAGCACGGCACTTCAGAGTCAACCAGGGATAGATTTAAAATCTTCCTGGTTAAGATTTCAGTGCTGTGGACAGAGGACAGGAACGCCGGTAAACTCACACTAGAAATTTTGCGGACGCCGAGTCCACCAAATCGGATAGAGAGGGTGGCTTGTAGCCACGCTCGGTCGTCCAGTGCCACATTAAGGATGGATGTTAAAGTTTCACGAACAATTTGGTCAATTTTGTCCAAAATATGTGTGTGCTTCCACAGAGGAGAACACCGGAGAAAGTACATAAAATTTGGACCAAAACAACAATACCTAATAATGGTGAAAGCCGAATGTAAATTGATTTGGGAAAGTCGATCTGAAATATCATTGAAATTATTAACTTTTTCGTCGGTGAACGATGAAAAACTATCTTCGAAAATAGGGGAACCTAGGAGGTGCAGAGAACTTTTGTCTAAAATTTTGATCTGGGGAGCTATTGTATGAAATTTGTCATTTGCTACCGTATTGATTTAACTTTTGCCTTTTCATTAGATATCTATTTTGGAAGCCCTACTATCAGGAAATAGGTCTTATTTCAAAGCGGAAACCAGTATTTTACGAGTAAATTGCGTTTATACTTTGTTAAATGTATACATGTTATTGCTCGTGACTGTATAGTTAGTCTGAAGATTATCCTGGTTGTAACTTTAGTTCACGTTTATTAGTAAAGGTGTAAGAGTATTTTGCATTTTGATGTCCACCTACAAGATCACGATGGACAGACGTTCTGATGAAGACCACAGGATCGCGCTGGATGCAAGCCAGAAATCTGTAGAGCAGGCTTTAATTTTGATTGAGCCCAGAAGCAAAGATGATTCCTAAGATGTAGCGAGCTCACACAGAAGGAGCTGGAACTCCTGTGCACCGACGGAACATATATGGTAAAACCTGTTTGGTGTTGGACTCCGGCAGGATGGTGGTCGCGAGCCAGTAGTCCAATCAACGAGGCATATGTGGTCCGACAAATTCCTCCGGCACCGAAATTTGGCATATAAATATGATGAAAAAAGGTGATACAGAGTACATAACAAATGAATTAACTTTTTACATATCGCGCTCTAACTTTCTTTTCTTTTTTTATTAGCGTGGTAAAATCATCAAATGAGTCCTCCCAACCATACTGACAGACTTGTACTGACTAAAATCCACGGTGCCCTTCAGAATAAGTCCCGCGACCCCGGCAGGCTTTGGTTCTCTGAGAGGGGGCCCCGTCATTCTGTTGACGCTCTTTGAGGCGCGCGTGGAACACGACGCGCCGTCGACTCGGGCATGGTCCATGGTCGGATAGCGAGTTGCCCTTTACTCGCCGCCCGCATGCCCGCGCTTACGGTGGCCGGAGATCGTCTGCCGACGTCTGACGTCGTGGTCGTCTGCCACTGCGGCTGGGGTGGAGGGAGGACGCTGTTCTCTCCCTCACGCGGCCCGCCTCCTCCTTCGCGAGCATGATTGCTTCGCAGAAGGAGGCGACCGCTTCCCACTCCGTCTCGTCCCGCAGCATGGCCTCGACCACAGTCGGCGCGAGAGGTCTCAGCCTATCGCCGCCGTGAGGACACGGCGGTGCTTTGCCTAAGAGGGACAGTCCTGCACCGTATGCTCCACCGTGTCCTCCGGGCGATATTCGCAGTGGTGACACCCAGATGTTTCCTCCTTCCTCATCAGACACAGGTACCTCCCGAAACATCCGTGTCCGGTGAGGACCTGCGTCATGCGGTAGGTCAGGACTAACTTCTAGTGAAAAATTATTGCTCTACCGATTTTTTTTTTTTTTTGTGATTTCGTATCCTTAAATGCATAGATTTGTTATCTTTTTCAATTTTAAACATCATTATTTGATTGATTTGACATCAAATAATGATGTTTAAAAAGGAAAAGTTTTATATGTTTTTAACAAGCGGAGGAATTTGTCGGAAGTCTTCATACAACAAACATCCTCGTTGATTGAACTGCAGACGGTCCTGGTGAGGTCTACCGCCACCAATGAGATCACTCAGTCGTCACCGCGGGTTACATTAGCCTGTGCTGACGTTGCTCGGAGTGGAACACTAAGATGTGGATCACCTTCAAACAACTTCTGAGTCAACAAATAATGAAATAACCATTTGAATCTACGTTGTATAATAAAAATCAATGCCACTTTTCGTGGTAATTCTCTCAAGAACGAGCTCTATCCAAACCAAATGTTTAGGCTTTGTTCGGACCATTTAGTACATAGATGGTTTATGTGAAGTTTGTACAAAATCGGTCGAGCGGTTCTTCATTTATCACGTTTTTTTTAACAAATGATATAGTATTACTTAGTAGTGTAGTAGTATTGATTCTGTGGCGCCACGAAGTTTGCGGGGTCAGCTAATACATCCTACTACTATTATAAAGGCGAAAGTTTGTAAGTATGGATGTATGGATGTTTGTTACTCTTTCACGCAAAAACCTCTAAACGGATTTGGATAAAATTTGGTACACATATAGTTTATAACCTGGAATAACACATAGGATAGTTTTTATCCCGATTTGATGTTCCCGTGGGATAATTTTCGAGTTGTAGCGGGTGAAGCCGCTGGCAACAGCTAGTAATACATAATTTACCATACATTACTATTTAGTAAAATCCGAATCAATACAAATTTTGAATATTACTTCCGATGCGATCTAAATAATTAAAAATTCTGAAAAACTGGATACTATTAAAATTAAATGTTGTAAAAATGATAAGATAGTGAACAATTTAAATAATAAGGAAATGTTTTCAATATAATGCGTTTAATATAATATACACCGCTTACATTGACCAAATCATTGAACCAAATGGTTTTTTTTTCGTGGCAAAATCATCAAATTTTAATGAGTCCTCCCACCCTGGGCGGGGCGGGAGGAACTGTCAGACTCGTACTGACTTAAATCCACGGTGTCCTTCAATAACCCTTTACGCTCTAGGGTCACGGTAATTGGATAAGTCCCGCGACCCCGGCAGGCTTTGGCCTTCTAAAGGGGGGGGGGCGGTCATTATGCTGACACTCTTTGAGGCGCGCGTGGAACACAACGCGCCATCGACCCTGGCATGGACCGTGTGCGAACAGCGAGTCGCCCATTAGGCTGCCTGTCCATTGATGCAGAGCGAGCTGACGGAGCGGAGAAACGAGGAAATATTAACCAATACGATTGCACCATTGAAGAGGGGCGGAGATTTAGTACAAACCTATTGGTTATATTTCCTCGTTTCTCCGCTCCGCCAGCTCGCTCCGCATCAATAGACAGGCAGCCTTACTCGCCGCCCGCATGCCCGCGCCTTATAGGGCCAAAGGGCCCTTTATGAAGATGACTCTCGCGGAAAGTCTTGCCCCCTCCTAGTTTCGGTCTCGCTATACCACTGGCTCAGCATTTACTAGTTTTGCCTGCATCTCTGACTACACGTCAAAAAAGACACTAATTTTTAAAGTAGATGAGGCCGGTGTTTCGTATATCCTGACTACTCTGAGAAGAAACAGCCGAAACAAACTCAGAGGTCACAGTCTCTTTTAAAGTCCAGATAATTTTGTCTTGGTTTTATACGAGGACCATGTAAGTGTCTGAGGTGGTCTTTTGAAAAAAGAGCCACACAGATTTGAGTGGACCTGTCCAGTCAGTGCAAGCATGTGTCAGTTACCGTGGAGCTCGACTGATAACTCAAGAATCTCAACGACACGACGAACAATACCAAAGAAAGGACATTTGGGTAGGCTGCCACACCTTACCATCTAACTATTAAAGGCGTTATGATATATGTTACCTATTTTTTTTTATTGATACGAACCAAACACGATTTTTACCTAAATCGTATGATGTTGATATTATGCTAATATTGGATCCTTCAATGAATATTGTAATTATGGTAAACGAACCCTTAATTTGATTTTGTTTACTGTGATGAACATAGAAAAGAAAAAAATAGTGAGCGGTTATTAACTACTATTCTTCGGTTTTTATTTTAATTATTGTAAGTTTAAAGTATATTAAACGGTATAAAAAATAATTCTACTAATGACAACATCGTTCATCTGTCATTTTTGAGACTAAATGTCAACGTTGCGCAAAGAGTCATTGCTTCCCATGGGAAATATTTTTGTTATACATGTTTTACGTAACTACATTAAATTTTATTGCTTTTGATTTACTAAACAATGTTTGTGCTTTAGTTTGGAATAGGTTTTGCATAACGTTTTGTGTTTTTAGTTACTTATTTTTTGAGGTAAACTTAATTGTTCATCATAGTGAACACTGCCAAATACTCGAAGAACTACTTTCAATTTGCTATGTTCATTGTAATGAACGTTGCCAAATTAGATATAACTTTTATTCATAATTAATATGATAAATATAATAAAGTATTTATGTTAAATCCATCTAGACACGATGCAAAAAGATTAGAACTAATGGAAAAAAATTGCCGTTTGAGAAAGCAATGAATAAATACTCATAAAATAGACTCCTAAACACATAACTCTCCACCATCGGGTAAAAAAGAGAGGTTTTACAGGTTGTTTGTTATGAAAACAAATTAGTAAATATATGGTGGAATGGTAATGAATTGCTACTTTTTGAATCACATTTATTGGATCTGAACCAATACAAAAAATAAAACTATGGCTAATGTATAGAGTGGGAACTCAAATTGACTGATTGAACAGGCGTTGTTTATCAAATTGTTATGGGGGTATAAATATATAAAGATAGAAGGAAAAGGTTTACTTAAATGCATAAGATAGTACATAAGAACATTAAGTCATTTACTAGATGTATTATGTACATAAAATGCTTATCTATTGCATAAACGTAACTATTATAGAATTCAACAAAAGTAAGCCATTCGCTCTGAGATTAATTCTAAATTAAACAAAGAAAAACAAGTTTTTATGTATTTTTCTTTTTCTTGGAAAAATGCATAAATGTATAATTACATATTTATGATAAGTCAGGCTTAAAAAACTAATCAGTTTCAATGTTGCAGGACCTAATCCCAGCATAAAAAAAGACACAAAACAACATAAATTTTGCAAAAATACAGATGTTTATTGTATTAAATGCAATATAGTATTTTATTTTATAACTTTAAAAAAATCTCTCCATTGGTCTTTGCATTTACATACCAAATAATATTATTTACAGTGATTTTATTTGACCTATTTTAACAACACTAATTTGGCAATGTTCACCCCGATGAACATTGATTTCCTGAAAACCTGTAACTGAAATAATTTTTCGACTATTTTTTCCAAGTTGCTTTTAACACTCGGATATCAGAAATATATGTTAAATCATGCTATTAAACAATTCGGATCTCTGCCAAATTAAGGGTTAACAGTGATCAGTGACACGGATATCGAATATAATGAGTATTCAAAATGATATTAAATATTAATGATGTTAATGACTTTGGTTGTTACGAGTAAACAATGAAATGGAAATGTGGTTCCTTGTAATTAGTGTTGATATTTTTATCCGGCTTCAAATTAAAATCTTTTATTATTCAAAGTACCGACACAGTATAAATATCTACAGTAGTGGAACTCGGCCGCATGATAGAAATAAATACCTACACCCGCGCGGTACGTAAACATGCGTTAGGGCTGTCCGACGCCCGTCTCCAGCATTTTAATTACATTTGCCTACTTTCTGTTTCTATTTAGTGTTGCGATTGTAAATATACTTTGCTTATATAAGTAAACAAATAAAATAATTTGTATATTGAATAGGAAGTGTTCAATAAAAATGTATGTATGTACGCGCGAGCCCTAGATATACTGTAATCTACGTTCCTAGATTAATATTCATGACTGTGATATACTCGTAGTTTACGTAGTACACTGAATATAGGTACGTTGATTGTACACCGTACCGTAGGTAAATGAAGCTCACTGCTTCATTTCCGTGCCCGCCGACAATCCCACCGCGCCGTTACACCATGTCTTTACTTTGATTTTTAATTATACAAACTAACAAAACACACATGCACCGGAGTTTTAACATAAGAGAAAGTACCTACCGTATCATGATTCATCCAGAACCCGCCTATAACTTACCTATTTCACTTGTCTCAGTAACTTTCCTTTACTTTATTCATATAATTATAATTTACTGTATTTATTAATCCAAATACCCTTTTTTCGTGAGAGTAAAGGAAAATACATAACCATTAAAAAGTCACACATTATGTACCTACCTACTAACTACTAGCATAGAATATATAATCTACTAGTAAGTAAAATTATTTTATAGTCAGTACTTACTTTCAGAGGTTACAGGTAATTTAAAAAAACTTATGTCTGGATGCGTTATTGTTGAATTCATACACCCAAAAACAGCACAATATTTTCTACTCGTCATATTAAAATAGGTACTTTAACTGATTTTGCTAAAAAACAACACAATGTCCGTTCGTCACTACGGTACAGCCGTGACTGTCTGCGCCCCGAGCGCGCCCCGACATCGAGGCGCGTAGGTATAGCTCGCGTTTCGTCCGTTTGTAGGGAGTTCTAGCACAGTATAAATATCTACAGTAGTGGATCTCGGCCGCATGATAGAAATAAATACCTACAGCCGCGCGTTACGTAAACATGCGTTAGGGCTGTCCGACGCCCGTCTCCAGCATTTTAATTACATTTGCGTACTTTCTGTTTCTATTTAGTGTTGTGATTGTAAATATACTTTTCTTATATTTAAGTAAACAAATAAAATACTTTGTATATTGAAAAGGAAGTGTTCAATAAAAATGCGTGTTGTTTTTTATTAATAGATTTAATTTATAACTTTACGAGTAATAGTCGACCAACTTGTAAAATGTACTTAGATAACATATTTTCTTAAACAAAATGTATCGGAGAACGAAGAGAGTTTTCCAACTGCAAATGTAAGTTTGTCAACTTTATTTTTACAGCTTTAATAGGTATGTTTTTTGGGAATAGGTAGGTTTTTATCGTCAACTATTTTTAACTAACTTCAAAAAAAGGTGGAGGTTCTAAATTCGTCGTAATCTTTTTTTTTTGTGTATTCACCCCGATTTCTCAAAGACTCCTGGACCGATTTTGAAAATTCTTCTTTTTAAAATTAAATTCAGCGACTCAGTTTAAGTTAGTTCGCATAAGTATTTTGATGGGCAACTACGGAACCCTACACTGTGCGTGGCCGTCGGGCCACGCACTTGGCCGGTTTTTCTAGTATTATTCATACACAAAACACAGATAATAAACAATTATTACTGTAGCGCCGTTACGTAAAACGCACCCGTGACGATATAACAAGGGTCTGATTACGTCGTCGTGTGGATTCGCGTCAACCGCTCCTTCAAGGTCAGTGCGCCGCTCGCGCTACCTCGTACAGCGCATCGCTCGCGCAGGCAGTCGGCCTAATCTAATGCAACCGAGTGCGCACACTCAAATACGGAGCGAACTATGTACTCTTACGTTCCAAGATTCATGACTGTGTTAGTTTATGTAGTACACTGAATATACGTTAATTGTACACCGTACCGTAGGTAAATGAAGCTCACTGCTTCATTTCCGTGCCCGCCGACAATCCCACCGCGCCGTTACACCATGACTTTACTTTGAATAATACAAACTAACAAAACACACATGCACTGGAGTTTTAACACAAGAGTAAGTACCTACCGTATCATGATTCATTCAGAACCGCCTATAACTTAACTATTTAACTTGCCTCAGTAACTTTCCTTTACTTTATTCATTTTACTGTATTTATTAACCCAAATACCCTTTTTTTCGTGAGATAAAGGAAAATACATAACCATTAAAAAGTCACACATTATGTACCTACCTACTAGCACGGCTACTAGCTACTAGTAAGTAAAATTATTTTATAGTTAGCACTCACCTTTCAGAGGTTGCAGGTAATTTAAAAAAACTTATGTCTGGATGCGTTATTGTTGACGTTAAACACCCAAACACAGCACAATATTTTCTACTTGTCATATTTGCTAAAAAAAAACAACGCACCGTCCGTTCATCACTACGGTACGGCCGTGACTGTCTGCGCCTCGAGCGCGCCCCGACATCGAGGCGCGTAGGTATAGCTCGCGTTTCGTCCGTTTGTAGGGAGTTCCAATACTGTACATATTATTACCGTGGTACCGATTTCAAAAACATTCACAAATTGGTGCAAAATAACTTTTATTCCGAAAGTCGGACTTCCGAAAGATAAGTTATTTTACACTTTTATGAGACTGTTTTTAAAAAAAAATGTAATCGCCTTCAAAAACAACCACAAAAAAGTGTAAAATAATCTACAAAATAACTTTTCTTTCGGAAGTCGGTGCCTTTGTTTTTTTTCTTTACATTGTCTTTTTAGCCACCGACTTCCGAAAGAAAAGTTATTTTGTAGATTATTTTACACTTTTTTGTGGTTGTTTTTGAAGGCGGTTACAATTTTTTTTAAAAAGTTTTTATTTTACTCTTTTTAGTTAAATATTCAACCCGAATTCTTGTCAAGAACATTATTCTCTTACATGTGCACTAGAATTTTGTAATCCTTCGCACCAGTACTTACATCACTCATGTAGGTACACATTAAGCTAATAAAATTCCATATCTCAAAAATTACTGAACCGATTTTGATGAAACTTGCAGTATTCTCTTAGTTAAATGATAACTAGTACAACAAAAAAAGAATTACTTAAATCGGACTTGTAGTTCCGGAGATATGCGAACACAAAGTAAGTCAATCGATGCCTACTCCTTACTGATAAGGAGTTGTACCTTCCATCATCAGGTCATCCACCTGAGATGATGATTATCAGATGCAAATACTTGAACAGCTTTAGAAAATATATGAAAATGGTACTATGTGCCTATAAAATTTGAAGGTTGCCCTCGATTTCCCTAGGATCCCATCATCAGATCCTGACCTGGTGATCATGGGACCAATGGGAAAGTATACCCTTTCAAACAAAAGAAAAAAATTCCAAATCGGTCCAGGCGTCTTCGAGAAATCGGGGACCATACATAAAATAAAAAAAAAAAAAAAAAAGATTCCGACGAATTGAGAACCTCCTCCTTTTTTTGAAGTCGGTTAAAAATAGTTCAGGTATTCAACAAAAATCGATCCAGGTATTCTTTGAATAATGAACGAAAATATGCCATCCAAGTAAATAATAACGGATGTATGCAGACGACCGTGACGTTACGGGATAAGTATCCATATTGTTGCCGCATCAAAATCAGTTCAGCCATACGCGAGATAATTGTTTGCAAACACACGGGACGAACTAAGAACCTCTGTTTTGAAGTCGGTTAAAAATGCGGAGGTTTTCAATTCGACTGTATTTTTTTTATGTTTTTTACTCGATTTCTCAAAGACGCCTGGACTGTTTTTGAAAATTCTTTTGTCATGTTATTAATTATTATAATAATAATAAGCAGAAGCAGCTAAGCAGAGCTTGTGTTATGGGTACTAGACAACTGATAAACATACTTATATATTTCTAAATCATACATAATATTGTAGATAAATTACACCCAGACACAGAACAAATAATCGTGCTCATCACACAAACATTTGTCCTGGGTGGGAATCGAACCCACGACCTCCGGCATTATAGCAGTCAGTTGTTTTTTTTTATTATAATCGTCATGTATCAGCCAATTGCTGTCCACTGCTGATCTTAAACCTCTCCCAAACAGCGTCTCTAATGTTTGCGGAACCCTAAAAACTGTAACTGAAACATTAATTTATAAAAACGAAAACCTTTTTTGAAACATTCATGAAATTCAGTTCATGTAGTGCTATGTGCACTACATGAACTGAATTTCATGAATGTTTTGCAGGCTCATAAAGGTGCATATTTTACATTTGCGCATTATTATACCTTTCACCTTTTAGACAGTGACGTACTTAGTACTCATTGGGCCCTATAATAAAATATATATTGTGGGGGCCCTTCAACCCACATGGGCACGCAGTCTAAGTTTATTGGAATTTTAAAGTAAATCGAACGACGACACACGACGTCCTCATCGGACACAGAAGTTTCGGGAGGTACCTGTGTCTGATGAGGAAGGAAGAAACGCCTGGGTCGCACCGGAGGACACGGTAGAGCATACGGTGTAGGACTACTCCGCTTGGGCAGAGCACCGCCCCGTGCCCTCACGGCGGCGATAGGCGGAAGACCTCTTGCGCCCGGTATTGGTCGAGGCCTTGCTGCAGGACGAGACGTAGTGGGAAGCGGTCGCCTCCTTCTGCGAAGCAGTCATGCTCGTGAAGGAGGAGTGGGCCGCGTGAGGGAGAGGATAGCGTCCTCCCTCCACCTCAGCCGCAGTAGTAGACGCCCACGGGCGGCGTCGGACTTCGCCAGACGATCTCCGACCACCGTAGGAGCGGGCATGCGGGCGGCAAGTAATGGGCGACTCGCTGTCCGACCTTGGACCATGCCCGGGTCGACAGCGCGTTGTTTTCCACGCGCGTCTCAAAGAGCGAGAGGGCCAGGGCGGGAGGGACTGTACTGACTAAAATCCACGGTAGCCTTCAATAGCCCTTTACGTTCCAGGGTCACGGTAATTCGGTAAAACCTGCGACCGGGACCAGCAGATTCTGAATACAAACTTTTAGCAAAATAACGATGTGATCAGATTGTGTTGAAATGACGAATTCAAATAGCAGAGTTGGGTTGGTTACCAAAATTGTCGCGTCACTTCACGTCGTCGCGTACGTACTGACTACTGACCCTCAAGCTATTGTCAAACAGACAGGCGAAGGGAATGCGATCCGAACTTTTTTTATTTGTAATGTATGGAATATTGTTTGAATCCAGTCACATAGAAAAGCGAAAGCGATCCGATAGTCTATGTGACTGGCTTGAAACAATTCCATACATTACAAACAAAAACGCCTCGCTTCGCGTTCGCCACTTCGCCACGCCTAGCGCCTGTCTGTTTGACAACAAATAGCTTTAGAGATCACAAGCGATTAATTTCGATTTCCGGGGCAGCAAATTACTTGTGCGAGTTTTTCATTCAAAATATTCTAATTGATGTAAAAACAGGTGAAGTCTGGTTTTGTATTTTTGTTTATATTTTTTGGTGTAAGTAATGTTATTTATTAGTGTGTTGTTGAATTTGTCTAATTACCTACTTACTCAAATTACAAAGAAGTAATATTTGCTTGTATGTGCGTTGTAATCTCGGTAGGTAACTAATGATTCAATTCTAATTTTATTTTTGAGATAGAGATAGGTATATCCAAATCCACGGGAGAAAATTCAGTTTGATTAAAATATCTCATAAAGAGAGAAATAAATTACCTACTTTATTGTTTTTTTTTATTATTATTATATTGCCAAAAGTCTCCACTCGGCAACAAAATAAAAAAAAAAATCTAAAAATTAACAGAAATTAATTAGGTAATGGAATTAAAAAAATAAGCCCTCATAAACCATACCAAAAAATCTTAAATAACTTTTTTTCGGACGCCGCTGTTTCATTGACTTTTTTTTGCATTTTACACATTTTTTGTGTTTGCTTAGAAGTCGGTTACGATTTCTTTTTGGTTTTTTTTTTTCATTTCATTTTGTTCAATAAAATTGTGATATTTACGTTTAAGCAATTTATTCTTAAACTGATAAGATATTCTACAACTAAAAACAATAATTATTATAGAACTGAAAAAAAGGGAACCGACTTCAAAACTAAACACAAAAAAAAACTATAAAATAACTTTTCTTTCGGAAGTCGGTGGCTTTGTTTTTTTTTATTTCATTGACATAATTATGGCCACCGACTTCCGAAAGAAAACTTATTTTATAGTTTTTTTTTGTGTTTAGTTTTGAAGTCGGTTCCCTTTTTTTAAAAAAGTTTTTATTTTTCCCTTTTTAGTTGAGATAATCAACAAAAATCTTCATAAAATCGGCGTCTTTGAAAATCTACAATCCTATTAAGCAAAACGGATCTATGTGAGCAACTTCACGAGATATCCATTATTGTTATGTACTAAAACCTTCCCCAGAATGTAACAAATACTTTTCTGAAAACTGTATCAAAATCGGTTCAGCCAAACGCGAGATAATTGCGGACAAACATGCAATCGTCCCTGAAAATCTACGATCCAAGTAAGCAAATCGGATCCACGCGGGCAACGTCACGGGATATCTATTAGTGTTATATAGTAAAACCTTCTCCAGAACGTAATGAACACTTTCCTGAAAACTGCATCAAAATCCGTTCAGCCAAACGCGAGATAATTGCGGACAAACATGCAATCGTCCCTTAAAATCTACGATCCAAGTAAGCAAATCAGATCCATGCGGGCAACGTCACGGGATATCTATTAGTGTTATATACCAAAACCTTCTCCAGAATGTAATGAACACTTTCCTGAAAACTGCATCAAAATCCTTTTAGCCAAACGCGAGATAATCGCGGACAAACGTACATACATACATACATACATACATACATACATACATACATACATACATACATACTTTTTAACCGACTTCAAAAAAAAAGTAGGTTCTCAGTTCGACCTGTATGTATGTATGTATGTATGTATGTGTGTATGTATGTTTGTCCGCGATTATCTCGCGTTTGGCTAAACGGATTTTGATGCAGTTTTCAGGAAAGTGTTCATTACGTTCTGGAGAAAGTTTTACTATATAACACTAATAGATATCCCGTGACGTTGCCCGCGTGGATCCGATTTGCTTACTTGGATCGTAGATTTTAAGGGACGATTGCATGTTTGTCAGCAATTATCTCGCGTTTGGCTGAACCGATTTTGATACAGTTTTCAGAGAAGTATTTGTTACATTCTGGGGAAGGTTTTAGTATATAACAATAATGGATATCTCGTGAACTTGCTCACATATGTAGATCCGTTTTGCTTAATAGGATTGTAGATTTTCAAAGACGCCGATTTTATGAAGATTTTTGTTGATTATCTCAACTAAAAAGGGAGAAATAAAAAACTTTTTTTAAAAAAGGGAACCTACTTTAAAACTAAACACAAAAAAAACTATAAAATAACTTTTCTTTCGTAAGTCGGTGGCCATAATAATTATATGTCAATGAAATAAAAAAAAAACTTTTTTTTAAAAAAAGGGAACCTACTCATAAGTAAACACAAAAAAAACTATTAAATAACTTTTCTTTCGGAAGTCGGTGGCTTTGTTTTTTTTTTTATTTCATTGACATAATTATGGCCACCGACTTCCGAAAGAAAAGTTATTTAATAGTTTTTTTTGTGTTTACTTTTGAAGTCGGTTCCCTTTTTTTAAAAAAAAGTTTTTTATTTTTCCCTTTTTAGTTGAGATAATCAACAAAAATCTTCATAAAATCGGCGTCTTTGAAAATCTACAATCCTATTAAGCAAAACAGATCTATGTGAGCAACTTCACGAGATATCCATTATTGTTGTATACTAAAACCTTCCCCAGAATGTAACAAATACTTTTCTGAAAACTGTATCAAAATCGGTTCAGCCGAACGCGAGATAATTGCGGACAAACATGCAATCGTCCCTTAAAATCTACGATCCAAGTAAGCAAATCGGATCCACGCGGGCAACGTCACGGGATATCTATTAGTGTTATATATTAAAACCTTCTCCAGAATATAATGAACACTTTCCTGAAAACTGCATCAAAATCCGTTTAGCCAAACGCGAGATAATTGCGGACAAACATGCAATCGTCCCTTAAAATCTACGATCCAAGTAAGCAAATCGGATCCACGCGGGCAACGTCACGGGATATCTATTAGTGTTATATAGTAAAACCTTCTCCAGAACGTAATGAACACTTTCCTGAAAACTGCATCAAAATCCGTTTAGCCAAACGCGAGATAATCGCGGACAAACATACATACACACATACATACATACATACATACATACATACATACATACATACATACATACAGGTCGAACTGAGAACCTACTTTTTTTTTTGAAGTCGGTTAAAAAAACAAAGCCACCGACTTCCGAAAGAAAAGTTATTTTATAGTTTTTTTTGTGTTTAGTTTTGAAGTCGGTTCCCTTTTTTTTTAAAAGTTTTTTTTCCCTTTTTAGTTGAGATAATCAACAAAAATCTTCATAAAATCGGCGTCTTTGAAAATCTACAATCCTATTAAGCAAAACGGATCTATGTGAGCAACTTCTCGAGATATCCATTATTGTTATATACTAAAACCTTCCCCAGAATGTAACAAATACTTTTCTGAAAACTGTATCAAAATCGGTTCAGCCAAACGTGAGATAATTGCGGACAAACATGCAATCGTCCAACAATCGTCCCTTAAAATCTACGATCCAAGTAAGCAAATCGGATCCACGCGGGCAACGTCACGGGATATCTATTAGTGTTATATACTAAAACCTTCTCCAGAATGTAATGAACACTTTCCTGAAAACTGCATCAAAATCCGTTCAGCCAAACGCGAGATAATCGCGGACAAACATACATACATACATACATACAGGTCGAACTGAGAACCTATTTTTTTTGTTTGTTTTGAAGTCGGTTAAAAAGGACATGCGTAGTGCGTTATAAATGACAATTAAGCGTACTGTGTAGTGCCAGTGTAGTATAATATTTAGGTACTTATTTAATAAATGAAATATCATTACCATTTTATCGTCTCCAAAATATCCTCCTACTACTACCTACTATTTTATTTAAATTAAAATACATAAAATATCTTACAACACAGGTACTTACCTACCTATCAATAAAATTTATTATGGCAGAATTTTATAGTTCCAGATTTCTTCGAATAAATTATTATCATGGCGTACAATAATTCATGAATCTTTAGGTAGGTACTAAGATTTTAAAATAATGTGAAGTTTCAATGTTTGTTACTCAATCACGTCAAAACGTCTGAACAGATTTCGATGAAATTTGCATAAAAGTAGATTATACCCTGGATTAACAAATAGGATAGATAACTATCATCACGATATCACGTTCTCATAGTGTGGAAAAACAAGTTTTTCAATAATCGCAGAAAATATCCGCAACATTTTTTTTTTCTGAATTGGCATTAGTTCAAAACAGGTTACTTGGGACCTGTCCGGAAATACCCGAACATTGCCGAATTCTGCCGAGCGGGTTTCCCGTCGTGTGACGTCACAGCGTCCAGTGCGCATGCGCGAATCTCACGTCCGATGCGACTCGTTGTGAAATGTCCAGTCAGCATTCAGTCTGTGTTGTTGAGTCGGGCTGGCAGAACGTGTCGTGTCCACGATAATAAATAAATTATTGTTGATTTCTTCGCAATTATATTTTTTTATTTGACAATACGGATATTTTTTATATTTTTGTAACTTTTAAATAGTTGAGTGGTGTTTGCAAAGTGATAGAGTTTTTAGTGTTTTATTTTGTTTTTGGAGTAAAAAATTAAAGGTGAGCATTTTTTTTTGCAAAACAATAAATAAGTTAGTATCAGTTATTTTTTTCATTTATTAGTAGGATTACCATCCGTCCGGATTTACCAGGACAGATATGATGGCTTTTATCTTTTAGACTATAGATCCAGAATCCAGACTTCGTCCAACATTTTAATTTATCTGAACTTTTCTCGTTGACAGCGCTGTCAAATTTTTTTATTTTTTTTATACCCACTATTTACCTACCTACCCATACTTAGAATCGAAACTCAAAAAAGAATTATATACCCATACGTGTGGGGTATCTATGAATAGTTCTTGAAAAATGATATTGAGGTTAGTAACATAATTTTTTTCTAAACTGAACAGTTTGCGCAAGAGACACTTCCAAGTGGTAAAATGTGTCCCCCCCCCCTGTAACTTCTAAAACAAGAAAATGATAAAACTAAAAAAATATATGTTGTACATTACCATGCAAACTTCAATTGAAAATGGTTTGAACGAGATCGAGTAATTAGTTTTTTTTTATACGTCATAAATCGTAAACCGCAATTTACCTTGCAAAAATTTACAACCAACTAAGTACAAGAAATTTTATATTATTTTACTTGCTGCTACGGAACCCTTTATGGGCGAGTCCAACTCGCACTTGGCCGGTTTTTATTAATTTCTTATTTTATAAAAAACTTAAATATTTTATCTTTGTAAATTCATTATAAGTGATGAATTCGTAGAATTCAAAATATTAATAAAAAAAAATACTAAAGTACAACGCGCCTTAAGGGCACCGCGGCTCTGGAATACAAAAGGCAACAGGAAAAACAGGGTGGATTAATATTCAGTAAAAGTCAAACTAAGTTAATTAGGTATTTGATGATTTTACCAACCTAAAAAATATACTAAAACCATTTAAGTTCAGAGTTTTCTTATTGCGTAATGGTTACCTTAATTATGGGACAAGCACTTTGTGTGTATTTGTATGTCATGTTGATTTCTAAGAAACATTCAACGAACACAATTGTCAATAAGTTGGACATAGTTGTGCCTTTAGTAAGTCGTTTATGAACAATTGAACTGTAAAATTTATGAGCCATTTATTACAATTTTATGGTATTTCTGTTGTTGCGAATTAAAGAAAATATAACCTAAACATTACACCTGTAATCCTAAAAAGGTATAAGTATTTCCCGACAGCTATAAGGTCTTCAAGTCAAGAGTGAACAGGGTACTTCTAGTCAAGCGTGCTTCATCGTCCACCACATCTTCGCTTACCATCAGTCGAGATAATGGTCAAAGGCGAAGCTATATCATTTAATAAAAACCGTCCAAGTGCGTGTCGGGCCACGCACAGTGAAGGGTTCCGTAGTTGCTCATCAAAATACTTATGCGAACTAACTAAACTGATTCGCTGAATTTAATTTGAAAAAGAAAAATTTTTAAAATCGGTCCAGCCAGACGTCTTTGAGAAATCGGGGAAAATACATAAAAAAAGATTACGCCGAATTGAGCCTCTCCTTTTTTTGAAGTTATTTATAAATAGTTGACAATAAAAACCTACCCACCTATTAGAGCTGTAAAAATAAAGTTGACAAACTTACATTAATTTGTAGTTGAAGAACATGTTCTCCGATACATTTTGTTTAGGAAAATATGTTATCCAAGTACGTTTTATAAGTTGGTCGACTATTACTCGTAAACTTGTAAAGCCTACTTAGTCGTGATAATTTTCTTTTAAACTTAGTTATATATTATACTACTATTTTGTGTGATTTTTTTCAAACTCCCAAACATAACCGTTTAGCTGGTAGAGGGGGAGGACACTCGAGTCGAGCAAAAATTAGCACTTTAAAGCTTAATATTTCACAAAGGAATCTTTTTATCAAAAAAACTGTTAATGGAAACTATCAATATTTTTAAAGACCTATTTAATAATACCCCTCACTAAGGAGTACGCGAGAAAAAAAAAACATCCCCGCTTTACGTGTACAGGAGGTACCCTAAAAAAAATATTTTACGAGCTTTTATTTTACCACTTTTTCGGCGCAACAAATCCGTATATTTAAACCAAATTACAGCTTTCTAGTACTGGGCGTCTCTGAGCTAAGCTGCGGACAGACAGACGGACGGACGGACGGACGGACGGACGGACATGGCGAAACTGTAAGGGTTCCTTGTTGACTACGGAACCCTAAAAATGTAAAAATAGCTGTTAGTGGTATAAGGTGTATACCTAATAGGTGTCACAGGACCGCCTGAACAAGGTATCAGTAAGGTAAGGTCTGTAAATTAAATGACAAATAAAAAAAAACACTTTTTAATCTATAATCCCGCTCTCTAGCCTTAATATTAAGAAAAAAAAACTCCTTTAGGCATAGGTATTAGTATATAATATTAGTTAGATAAACTTGTATCCCAGCGGTGAGAATCTTTAAAATATCTATTCTGTATCTCTAAAACACTGCTCATATAAAATGCGGGTCTTTTCTGCGAATATCAATACACGGAAATAAAACAATAATCAGATTGTGAGCAGTCTGCGATTCATACCAATTATGTTTACTACAAGTAGGGTTGCCATTCGTCAGGGTTTCACATGTTTTGTCCTAGTTTAGAGGGAATTCGGGGAGCGTCCGGGGGGGGGGGGGGGGGGGGGCTTCAAAAAATAAAAAAGTCTTGGACCACCCGCGACACTCGCACACTTCACGTTCACCGTCCCCCCACCCCTCTCGACGCAGTTGCCACGGTGCGCACTTTGACTCATGTCCGGGTTCTGGACTCTAAAATCCGGGTTTTCACGCGCCTTGTCCTGGTTTCCAAATTTAAGAGATGGCAACCCTAACTACATATACCACAGCTAAACGTCAAGCTATGTAAATCCAGTATAAGCTGACCGTTAAATGAGCGGAGGGATCATTCAAAGCGAGGTCACGATATACTGGCTCTATTTAGCTTGGTATGTAGCCACACATTATACTGAATGCTTGAGTACCGGAGTCTGCCGGGGTCGCGGGTCTGTTTCATCTCATCATAACCGTGACCCTGGAACATAAGATTTAAGTCGATACAAGTCTGATCGGTCATTTGATGATTTTAACATGAAAAGTAAAAGTAAATGATGTTGTGCCAACACAATACATACACTACACATACAATCTTTTTACTCATTTTTAGTATTTACTGAAAGGTACTTTTGTTTATCTCCGAAACAACAAAAAAAAAAACAACTTTTTTTAAACGATCAATATTGAATCCAATATTTCCATGGCACCTTAATTAGAGTCGAGCAAAAAACACTTACGTTTTTATAAGTACCTAGTCGTAATAATACGTAAACAAGTTCAAGTTTCAAGTGTATAGTAAGTATGAGTAAGTACCTATTACTTAAAAAAACTTTATTGCAACAAAAGAAAACCGACTTCCAACATAAATATTTATAATTACGAATAACTTTATTTTCGGAAGTTAGGTAGTGACTTTGTTCCATTGCCATTTTTCACACTAAATTCCGAAACCAAAACAAATGGTATTAAAATAAAATACAGGGTTTTGTAATAGAAGTCAATTTTTTTATTGCACTATTTTTCTCTTCACTTTTTTTTTCGATAAAATTATTCCTCATAGGGGAGGGTGTCGGAACCCAACCACGACTGAACGGTAGCTATTTTTTTTCGGACTCATTTGATGATTTTACCACGTAAAAAAAAAAGTATCCATGGTTACCAATAAGCCGTGTTTTATCAATGGTTTCTATCATAGTTTATCATTACTTCAGATTTCATAATTATCTAATTATCTTCTTACTAAATAATTACACTTGCATACGAAATGCGTGAATTGATATTATTATTAGAAAGATAAGAATTTATACTAGTCTTGTAATATGATGGAGATTGCATCGGAGTGTGCATAAATATTATCTATACATAATAATATTTATAACAAAATGGTAGGAAAGTCAAAACTGTACATTGAATATCGATCAATCGATACCGAACCCAAAAATATAGTATTAAGAATTTTTGTCTGTTTGTCTGTATGTATGTCCGGGATAAAGTCAAAAAGTATCGTATGGATTTTCTTCAAATTTGGCACGAATATTATTTAGAAGTCGGGTCAACATAATAGGCTACATATTATCACGCTATCACCTACGGGGAACGAGCAGTGAACCTTTATTTCTTCAACGCATTCACGCAGACAACGACACACGTCGCAGGCAGGAGATAGTATATAATATCCAGATTAATTAGGAATGTAGGTCTGCTGACGCCATGTTGTGACGTCATGCACCCTTTTTAGGGTTCCGTACTCAAAGGGTAAAACGGAACCTTATTACTAAGACTCCTTCGTTGTCTGTTCGTCTGTCACCAAGCCACCTATATCTCATGAACCGTGATAGAAAGACAGTTGAAATTTTTACAGACTATATCTATTGCTGCTATAACAGAAAAAAAACAATACTTACAAATAAAAAGACTTCTTTTTTTAACTGTGCCTCACTCTTTGAATTTCTCCTGTGTCGTGGGTGTGTTAACAAATATAGGGTGACTGGTAATTAGTGTACGATACTTAAACACGTGATTGTGCTCATGATAACCAACAACTTTTACTATGGGAACAAACCTGAAAACGCGAAAAAAAAATCTGCTGTTCAGTACATTTATGTTTGCTTAATGTACTGAACAGCTGATATTTTTTTCACGATTTCGGCTTTGCTCTCATAGTAAATTTGATTGTTATCATGAGCACAATCACGTGTTTAAGTATCGTACACTAATTGCCAGTCACCCTATATAATAAACTCACACAAACACCCAGTCTTGAACCAACTACTTGTATTGTAGATCATACAAACAATGTGGCGTTAATTTGTTATTAAAGATCGAGCTCCCTCCAATTATTTGAAAAGGTGGGAAGTCTAAATTAATGAATTGTATGCAACTCACTATGGTACAAACATTTACATTTGATTATCATTACCTACATATTTAATTCGAACTAATTTGATTTTAAACTCGCCATTTAAAACAAAATTAACACATTCTTTACGTCAATCGTGACTTTTAAATTATTGCTTTCTATTACTTTTTCGATGTTACATACTTAATTAGTTTCGTGGCGTCACGTCGGCCCCGATTTGGCGACGATTCATGGTGAGGTTGTAGGTTCGAACCCTGCCAGACGCATTACTTTGACTAAGGCCGGCCACACACATCAGTTTTCCTGATGAGGAATCCTGATCCGTTTTCTATCCGAACACAGTGAATTATACAAATGTGTGTGCACGTTTTGTATGTGTTGAATGAAATTATGAATGAAATATGAACATTTCATTCATCATTTCGAATTACGAACGGAAAAAAACTGATGTATGTGGCCGCCCTAATTTATAATTCATCACCACTTTTCTCAAAACGGTGATGAAATCACATCGTGAGGAAACCGGCATGTACTAGAACCAAAAATTCGAAGACATAAGTGACATCTACCAACCCGCACTGGGCCCGCGTGGTGGATTATGGCCCACTCCCTCTCACAGAGAGGAGGTGTGTGTCCCAGCAGTGGGAACATTATAGACTGATGATGATAGGCTAATTAATCATGTTAATATTACTGTAAATGAACTCTAGCAGAACCTTGCTTTAATTTTGTATGTGTTTACTTAGTATATTTATAGATTATCGATCAGTAGGACAAAAAACTAATGATGTATTTTTCAATGTGTTAAAAATATACGGATGAGATCAATGTGATCATAAGTCATTTTATTATGTAGGTACAATCGAAAAAGTTGAATTATGACCCACCATAAGCTTATTTTCTTACAGACATTCTAATACAATTAGATCCACATTCGCGTAAACATACATATCCATGGTAACGACTTTGATCTTTGTTAAATATTTTGACGGATCCAAACGATTTATTGTCAAAATGGGTCATGATTCAACTTTGTCGATTATACCTAGGTAATTATTTTTTTACAAATTCTGTAAAACTTTTTATTTTGATTACGCTGCATTTTTTTTCCATTTTTGGTTCAGTAGGTTTCATATAATGGGCATTTTTCGCATATTGTTTACTTGGACGATAACTAACGTTACTGCAGATTACAACATTCTAGTGCAATTGTTGGAAAATTAGGTTTTTGTTATGAATTTGGGTTGATTGTTTATACGAAAAAAGGGTAAAATGAATAACTTATAAAAAAAACCGACTTCAAAAATAACCACAAAAAAGGGGAAAATAACTTTTCTTGCGGAAATCGGTTGCAAAAAAGTCAAACAAAAACAAGCTAGGTACCAAATTCCGAAAGCAAAATAATAATAATAATAATAATGATGACTTGTCTACCAACGGTTTATAAAGTTCTTACATCCATTCTGAGAGCTAAAATCAATCAACATAATATTGTGACTAATTCCATCATGTCCGCCTCTCAGAATGGATGTAGGAACGGGTCCCGCGGTACTAAGGAGCTCCTCCTTATTGATATGGCCATTAGCCAACAGGTTCGCCGCTCCCGAAAAGATCTGTCCGCATGTTGGATAGATTATAAGAAGGCCTATGACTCGGTACCCCATACATGGCTCATGAGGGTGCTAGAGTTGTATAAAGTTGATATAACTCTACGTACCTTCCTGTTGTCGTGTATGGGGACCTGGAGAACATTCCTTCGCTATCCAGGATGTCGACGGATCCGAGGTAGCGGCGAACCGATAAGGATTGAGCGCGGCATATTCCAGGGTGACAGTCTGAGTCCTTTGTGGTTTTGTCTGGCCTTGAACCCACTCAGTACATTACTGGAGGGTTCGGGGCTAGGATATCGGTTGAAGAGAGGTGGTCAGGTCATATCTCACCTTCTTTACATGGATGATCTGAAACTCTTTGCCCCCAACAACTTGCAACTGATGAAGCTACTGAAGGTAACAGAAACTTTCAGTAGCGCCATCAGGATGGAATTTGGTGTGGACAAATGTGCAGTCATGCATGTGAAGCGAGGGGAGATTATGGAATCAGAGGGAACTCAACTCTCGGATTCCATACACCTTAGATCCCTCTCTTCAACAGAGACCTACAAATATTTGGGTATGTCGGAAGCATTAGGCATCAATAATGCTGACATGAAGCAATCGTTGAGGGAGCGCTTCTTTAGCCGCCTGAATAAAGTACTTAACAGTCTTTTGTCAGGTGGCAATAGGGTCCCAGGTAGCAAGTGACGTCGGCGACTAAAAAATGACGACATTCTTAAGTCAATTTAGGGTCACCACAGTTACGTCATTATTGTACGTCATACTTACGTACTATTATAGTACTGTACTGTACGTACTGTATAGGTCATAAATGATACCTCCTAACAACGTCATTTTACAGTCTGTCCCTTATTAGTCTAAATCTGCCCTCAGGTTGACCCTAAGAGCTAAAGATTGGTTAAAGAACAGTTTATGGAATGCATCTGACTGACATAATTCCACGAGTGAAGTCAACCACCAACATAGCGAATATTATGGGCAAATACTAATCATTATAACAAGGATTTGTATAGCCGGTACATTAGTCCAGTCAACGAGGATTTTTTTGTATGAAGACTTTCGAAAAATTCCTCCGGCGCTGAAATTTGGCATATGATGAGAGTAGGTGATACAGATTACAGATGCACAATAATCCAAAAAAATTTTAGCCTAAAAGTTCCGTTTTTTTTATCAAAACATGAAAATTACTTATAACTCTCTGTGAAAAATTCCTCAGCCTCAAATTCTTTTTGTATTTATTTAAATGTATTAGTTAGAATAGGGAAGTATAAAAATCCAACAAAATTTCGATTTCAGTGTCACTCCAAATTAACTTTTTACATAACGCGCTCTAACTTCTAGTGAAAAATTGCTCAGCCGATTTTTATTTTTTATGTGATTTCTTATCCTTAAATACGTAGGTTTTGTTACGTAATCCAAAACTTTTTCCTTTTTAAACAACATTATTTGATGTCAAATCAATCAAATAATGACGTTTGAAAATGAAAAAGGTAACAAACCTATGTATTCAAGGATAAGATAACACATAAAAATATAAAAATCGGCAGAGCAATTAGTTACTAGAAGTTACAGCGAGAACGGAATCACAGCGATCAATATTTATTTAAAGTTTCGAAAAATAGTACCGCCTAGCTCGATAGATGGCGTTGTAGTCGAAATAGAAGTCGCTATGGTTTCGTTACCGCCGATAGTATAAGGTCTGAAGAATTAATTTTGTTATGTTGAGAAGTTATTGAGAGCAATGCATCGGTACAGTGAATAGAAGTGTCAAGTTTACCAGTGTTAACAGTGTTCCAATAACAACCCACTCCAAAGAGACCTGCGGATTTATACATGGTTTTGCACGTCATTGGCTGCCCTAATATGTACGGCCCAGTAACGTCCCTATGAATTCAGTATATGATGTCACTCCAACGTCAGTGGCTGCCCTAATACGTACGGCCCAGTAACGTCCCTATAAATTCAGTATATGACGTCTCTGTAACGTCTGTAAACTGACGTCTTGAGGCTGTGACAAATTGACGACATCTGATGGGACCCCCCGACGTCAAGACATGACGTCTCTCACGTCGAGCAGTACCGTAAACTGACGACATAATGACGTAAAAATGCTACCTGGGGTGCGCGCTTTCAACGGTTGGGTCATGCCGGTATTGATGTATTCTTTCGGCATACTCAAATGGACTCAGACAGAACTTGACGCCCTGGATAGGAGAGTCTGTTCACTGCTGACTGCAAATCGGATGCATCACCCGCGGTCGTCGGTGATGAGACTGTATATCCCGCAGAAGTGCGGGGGTCGTGGCTTCTTAAATGCTAAGACCCTGCACAACCGTGAGGTATGCAGTCTCAGGGAATATTTCCTAGAAGCCGACGTGGGGATGCACCGAGATGTGGTCACAGTGGACAAGGGTCTTACTCCGCTCTCCTTGGCTAACGAGAACTGGCGCAAACCTAAAGTATTAGACACTAATGATCGTAAGGATGTATGGCAGAGCAAGGAGCTTCACGGACGCTTTTACCGGGCATTACATGGTCCCGATGTAGACTTTTTAGCGTCCGTATCCTGGCTGCGCTTCGGTGACCTGTTTGGGGAAACCGAAGGTTTTGTCTGTGTAATTATGGACGAAGTTATGATGACGAATAACCACCGGAAATACATTGTGAAGGATGGCACGGTTGACATATGTCGGGCATGCCACCGTCCGGGAGAACCGATCCGACACATTATTTCTGGGTGTTCTCGTCTGGCTAACGGCGAGTATTTGCATAGACACAACCTTGTTGCCAGGATTATCCACCAGCAACTTGCTTTGAAGTACAATCTTGTGTAATAGGAAGTGCCGTACTATATGGTGGTATGCGCCCGACCCAGTTCTCGAAAATGGCAATATCTCGTTGTATTGGGATCGACCTATCATCACTGACAGGACTATTGTTGCCAATAAGCCTGACATTGTGGTGATAGATCGATTGGAGCGTCGCGCAATAATTGTTGATATAACGGTCCCGCATGACGGGAACCTCGTGAAGGCAGAAAAAGATAAACAATTCAAGTATCTTGATCTGGCTCGCGAGGTTGTTGACATGTGGGACGTGAATACGGCAGTTATTGTGCCGATAGTCGTATCTGCCAATGGCTTAATTGCCAAGAGCCTCGACCAACACCTGAGGAGGCTCTCGCTGGGCTGGATCAAGCGCTTGATTCAGAAGGCAGTACTCTTGGACACGGCGCGTATTGTTAGGAGGTTCCTCTCTCAAGAGCCCTGACCGCCGGTAGCCCGGACCCTGTTCCCGGTACTGGTGGACTGCTATTTTTTATATTTTTAAATGTTTTTTGTTTCTTTTTTGTAAAAATATTTAAAAATGTAATTTATAAGTGTAAAAATAAATAAAGAGAATAAATAATAATAATAGTATTCCACAACTATGACACAACGCCATCAAGTCCCAAGCTAAGCAGAGCTTGTGTTATGGGTACTAGACAACTGATAAACATACGTCTTATAATTATATTTTTAAATACTTACATAAATATTATATAGCTAAATTACACCCAGACACAGAACAAATGATCGTGCTCATCACACAAACATTTGTCCTGGGTGGGAATCGACCTCCGGCATAGCTATCAGGGTCACTACACTAACACTAGACCAACAGGCCATATCAAAATATTTAACACTTTCTTCAGTTGATTTTTTAAAGTTTTTCTTTCTATTAGATACGTTTTATACATACTAGCTGTTGGCATCGGTTTTACCTGCATGTAAGTTTGACAGACCCTGAAAAGGTACCTACCTCCAAGCCAATCGGGTTTTGTCGTCCATTATAAGCAATTAATTAAGAAAATGCACTGCACGTAAGTACGTGTTTATGTGTGTAAGTTGCTAGTAAGACAGCACGCAAGTTGAACTTACTTTTGGATGTGTAAATGGGCTTTTACGACAAGCTTTAATTTCCATATTGCGAAGAAAATATTGATTTCTAGGCCCACACGGTTTTATCAAACAAAATTCCAAACTAAATTAAATTATGTTGTTACCAAGGACAATAATAGAACTGTTTTGCATAAAAACAAAACAGTTATTATGTGTGTGGAGACAACACATCACATATTTGAAGAAGCGATCTAAACTTTAGCCTTTGACGCTAGATAAATTAACTTCTTACCTTCACAAATCCATAGTACAAACCCATGAGTCCATCTTTCACCTCTAGGCAGAATGCGCTTACTGCGCCTTGTGAGTGTCTCTTTGACAGGTCACGTCATAGTCTTCTTCAAACACCAGCAAGCACCTTGCTTATGTGATGTGTTGTCTCCACACACATAATAACTGTTTTGTTTTTATGCAAAACAGTTCTATTATATGTGTTTTCGACAACACATCACATATTTGAAGACCTGTTTGTTATCTGCTGGTGAAAGATTTAGATGCTATGTGAATTAACTTAGAATAAACGAATCCTCTTATCCTAAATTCGTAATTTTTTTTTTTTTTTTTTTTTTTTTCAAGCAAAACATACTTAAAATTAACATTTATCTTCTGCCAAACTGCTGTACAGTTTATCGGCAGTTATACAATAGAACATTAGGTGATCTGGAAACCAGTTCTCTAACACATTGCCCATTTGAAGTTATAACATAATTAGCAAATGCTTTATTTATCAGATTATTTATCAAATCTAAAAAACTACTAAAACGATCATTACTTTAAATTTAAAAACGATGATGACCTTATCATAAATGTAAGGAATCGCTTAGATCTCAGAGAGCAACACTATGGTGCCAGAATAACTGGGTCATTCATCTACTTTATTACTGACTACCCAGTTTTGATAAATGTATCTCTTACATTACTATCAAGGTGTGAGAATAATCAATAAATATTATCTGAGAACTTAACTATTATTAGACCTATTACAACATTTAGTTAAATTAAAACCTAGCCATAGAAAACACAGTAGGTGATGCGAGTAGCACCTACACAATTTAAATTATTCAAGTTTTCAAATTCGTTGTACACTGTACATTGTAAACTTCTACTACTTATACATTTGTATTTTAATATGTAGAAAAATGAGAAAAGAAATCCTTCTGCTCATTAAATGAGCTCCCCTCTGTGTAAGATTCTTCTCCCACCTGTTTCATAGGACACATTACAGGATAATTATCCTGACGAAGTTCTCTCTTTGATGACTGCGTATCAGTACAAAGTGTTTATCTTCGTACAATAACTGATCTTCCAGTTTCAGTGTTTTTGTCATCTAGCATTCTATTTTCCAGATAACCTCCTGATGGCTAAAAGGGAATTAAGCTTCTTAATCTGTTAAAAGATGGATTTTCCAATCATCCACGACAACAGGAACAACCTTTCCAGGTCAGTCTGGCCTTGATCTTATTAATAAAATTATCAAGAAACAGGGAAGATTTTTAAAATAGGCAACCCAATTCACTGACGAGGTCTATGTCATCCTTTATAGCAATGTAAGTTGTTCATAGTCTAAGAACATTAGACTATTGTACGTCTCTACCAATCAACGGGTAGGTTAAGCCAAGTCAAAATAATTAATGTTAAATGAAATAATCATCAACAAGGAGTCCCACTGGGATGCTCAAAAAAACATTTTGAAAACATTGGCCCCGAGCCCCGTAATTTGAGGTAACAGGTACCAATCTGGCTAGTCCGTGCCTATCCATGCATAGACAAAAAGGTAAAAATTGTACACGTTTTTCAACAGATGGACACAAGTAATACACTTATTTTACATTATTTGAGGATGAACGTCATGTAATCTATATGCCATGACAAGCCTCAGAATTTTCCTTGTAACAAACCTTGTAACCTCTTTGTTCTACTGATTCCCCTGTCACTGAACTGCCCCCCCCCACACTTTTTAGCCTAAGGGTAGCAGTTTGTTAGGTTTATGGTACAGGTTCTGGCTGTCACTCTCCGAGAGCTCTCGACTCGAGGGCCAGCATTGTTTACAGTAGATAGGTCAAGTATAGCGGTTCAGAATGGAACAATTAATACATAATTTTCCCACAAGTTGAGATGACTGATCATTAGCCACTATTCAATAGGTAAAGCTCGACAATCCATGAGTTCAGTCCCTTGGTACGTGCAGTCGCTCACAGGCCAACTTGACTAGCACGAACATGGTCACTTTGGGACACCCCATTTAAAAACATAGCCTCCGAGGCCTGGGGCATAAGGCAACAGGAGCCAATCTGGCTATCTGTTCCTAGTAGGTAGGCGGTAAGAGATTTCAGTTTACTTTTTAACCCTCCCCGGGAGGGTAACCGCTGTCAGAGTGATATTCAGCAATCTGCTAGCCTCAACAATTTGCAACTCACATTCAAGAGTACTAGATATCAAGTTTCATAAGCTGAATTGTGCGTTTGGAAGGCCCATGTCAATTAGTTAACTACTAACAGGCAGAAGAGTGTCCGTCACATTTTCCTTTAAATCTCCAACATGCACATATTCTCTGACACCTGGATTTTGAGCTGAATTACTGTAGACACAGGTCTACGATATCGTTATGTTTCTGAAGAGAAATGGTGTTATGGGTTCACCTTTTCTTTACACAATGTGCGGACAAAAAGTAGGTTACCCTACCCATATCTCAAGAAATTGAGTAGTCCATTGATAACCTCATGGTATCACAAGCACACCACTTGGCAAACTAGTAGCGCCACCTAGGCAATACAGAAGAGAGCCACATGGTTTAGTTTTTACTTAATAATTAATTCAGATCTATTTGTTTAATGCCACCATACTGATAATAAGTTTATAGGGGGACCAATACAAGTTATCCTTGAAATAGATCTTAAAACTTTGCAACATATCTGCTGTCACATATTGGGTTCCTTAGAATTTTCACTGTCTTAGGATTTTAATAAAGATAAAACTATCCACGTAAGACAGTAAGGTACAATCCAAAATAATAAACAGGAATCCAGATACCTCAAGCAAACGGATTCTTTGTCAGTAGTTAACCGGTGAAATATTTAGCAAGCTGACAATTTTCATACTTTTAATCCTAAAGGTATCTCAAGAGTTGATTGGCATGACCTATTTCCCAAATAGGTAAGTAATACATACATCACAAAAGCTCTAAACAAGCTATTTTACTGAACTCTCATATAAAAATATTTGACCTTCTGTCATAATTTTCATTATAAACAAAACAGGTTTGTTAAAAAAGAAAATAATGAAATATTCATTCTACTGAATATAAATCAGCAACAACATTTGAAATAGATCAATTTCACTAAAGTTCATGCACTCTATGATAATTGTCTTATACTTACATCACTGCCTATCCCTTCAGGAATTGGAAGTGTGCTATATTTTAATAAGACATTTTTATAATCTTATTTATAACCCATGCACCATTGTAATCGGTGATTGTGAACGGTAAGCCTTGTAAAACTGAACAAAAATGAAATCTGTTACACAGACAACACTGTGTCAACACACTTTATAGTCACATAGAGTAATACTAGTGAATTAGGTTTTTAGTAATATTTTAGTATATTGGTAATTAATATTTTAGTAAACTGCAAAGATACCCTGAATTATTTAGGTACCTTTTGTTATATATTTATGCCAGCAATTAATTTATTACTATTTGTTCACTTATTTGGAACTGTTACACCGATGGCCTAGTTATGATATAGATAAATAGTACAAAAAACATTTGTTAATTCTATATTTCAATGAACATGTCATATTTTTATAAGCTTGTAAAGTAAATAAAAATGTTATAATTGTCACTTTATCAGACAATGGATTCAAGAAAGATTAACATCATGTGGGTTCTTTGATCCATAGATAGATAGAACTCTCACCGGGATGTTCAAAGTGTACATTCAGACATCCTTTATATATAAGTAGGGAGCTTTTTAGCACAGTTGGCAATACAGATGTTTTAACAACTGGCTTCCTCACAGGCATAGGCTTAGTCTCAGCTATTTAAGTTTCTGGATAAAAAACCTCCCTCCGCAGAGGTATAATTGCACATACATACTTGTTTTGTGTTACTACTTATACACTTTTGATTTTGCTATCGCTAAGTTACTGAGAATGCAAGGTTTCCTTATTGATAAGCCAAGAATTAGTTTTCATGTTGGAGTATGTCAAGCAGTTTTAGTTCCTCCAGACATTCAGAAATCACTTGAGGAATAATTCCCACTAGCACCATGTTTTACACTGAAAACTCCTGTGGTCCTTAGGCACAAAAGCAATATGCTCTGTTCACCATTTTTGCGACCCAATAACGTCATTAACATTCTGCTAGAATCACAAGCCAGAAATCGCTACTTTGAACTTCGTTTGAAAGTGATTCAGAGTTGGGTCAGTCGTGTTATGGGATTATTGCAAATTTTCAACAACAACAAACATTTTCGTTGTTCTCGCGCCATTGCTGCTATATACACTCCAACCCCGAGTTGAGAGACGTAAAACATTAAATAAACCACTCACCTCGTTCCAACTCACACAATGTGAGGAGCGCTAGAAATCGTTTGTGATAACAAACCTTATGTTCGGTAAATAAGCGGAGACGGAAGACGGTGCCATCTAAACACTTATCCTTCGAGGATAAAGAGTCACTTGAAAGGAATCTTGCTTGCTATCAGAATCGACAAGACATGTCTGAGAACTTTAGATCTTCGTTTCGATCTAGCACTGAATCACAATCGGAGTGAACACAATATAACACTTTTTCCGAGCACTTTTAAATACTTTCTGTAAAGTTTAACTGATATTTTACTAATTTTCCATTAAAAGTAATGGGAAGGAAAAAACTTTGCGTCCGTTTCGCGGCAAAATTTAGATGCTATGACGTGACCTGTCAAAGAGACACAAGGCGCAGTAAGCGCATTCTGCCTAGAGGTGAAAGATGGACTCATGGGTTTGTACTATGGATTTGTGAAGGTAAGAAGTTAATTTATCTAGCGTCAAAGGCTAAAGTTTAGGTCGCTTCTTCAAATATGTGATGTGTTGTCGAAAACACATATAATGATTTATTTATAACTAGCTGCTGCCCGCGACGTTGTCTGAGTCTATGAGTTGAAGAAATAAAGGTTCACAGCTCGTTCCCCGTAGGTGATAGAGTGATAATATGTAGCCTATATGTTGACCCGACTTCTTAATAATATATTCGTGCCAAAGAAGTAAATCCATGAAAAATATTCAATGTACAGTTTTGACTTTCCTGCCATTTTATTGATTACGCTGAAATGACGTCAAATTTATTAACATTTATACAACAAACAGGTTGATCTGTTTGTTGTTTAATATCAACTATTTAAATAGGTCCAGTATAGTAAATGGCCTTGGACTGCGCTGGGTCGCTGTGCTCCGTGTCGCGCTCGTGGAAGGGCCATGTAAAGCACAGGTCATACAGCTAGCGAGTGAGCGAGCGAGCTGGGCGGAGAACGTTTCACTTGTTTTCAATTTACCATTCCGCATCGAGAGCAATATGTACTTAGGGTTGAACCACATCTGGCAGCACGGAATCGCATTTTTCCGTCGCCCTTTCTCTTTCTGCCGCTTAGAACTGCCATTTGCTAGACCGAGACAATGCGATAGCACGCGGCCGGCTCAAGGATTCCGCCGCATGCTATCGCATTATGCTTTCTATCTAGCAAATGGCAGTTCTAAGCGACAGAAAGAGAAAGGGCGACGGAAAAAGGCGATTCCGTGCTGCCAGATGTAGTGCAACCCTTAGTCGATCAAAGCACGAAAATAAGCACGAAGTCTTTCAGACCACGCTGTTCCCCTTCTTACCTAATCTGTCCTTGTCGGAGTGCGGACAATGGATAAGTAACAGGACATTTTTGACAAAAATACGTTGTTTTGGTCGATCCTCCTTACTTTTTACTGGACATGATTGTCATGAAGTGCACGTCTTACACGATATGTCTGGGGATATCACGATGCGACTTACTATAATTTATGATAGATCGATCATCGTCTCGCTTCGCTCGCACGCTTCGTTCGAACGCTTCGCTCGCACGCTGTCTCACTAACGGTGTGACCGGCGCTTATGGTGTGTAATAAGTATTTTCTCATCAAAGTTGGACCATAGACTTAAGGTGCATTCTCACACATCAGTCACCGTCACGTCACCGACAACGGATCGGTGACGGTTTGTGTATGTATTCACAAACACCAGTCACCGTCATGTCGTTTGTCAGTCACGTCGCCGGTTTGACTGAATCATTGAACAACAACATCGTTCAGGTTACGGGTTGGTCACACGTGTAGCAATGACGGTAGTTCGACGCTGACTGAACTGAGACGTGACGTTCCCGGGTGTGTGGGGATAATAGTAAAAAACTTGTATGTGACCGGTGACGTGACTGATAGATCACGTGCCGTTGACTGACGTGTGGGAACAAAGTCATACTAGGAGAGTATAGAAACATTTTTTGTTTAAACCTGGCCGGTGACGTGACTAGACGGTGACTGGTGTGTGAGAATGCACCTTTAGACGTATTTATTTACGAATTTTTAACCTTTAAATATTTGTTTGGTACAACTAATTTAAAAAACTTCTTGAAGTTTTTGTTCACGTTATTTACTAATGGACAAAGCTTGTACATAAATAGGTATATAAAAAAGATGATGGTTCATTATTTTATGTACAGCATTCCTAGAAAGATTTATATGTATAGATTATAGAATTCAAACTCAACATTACTATTTTGTAGCACTTCATGTTGTATTGAAGATTAGCGATTTTGTTGCATATTGCGGCGATTTTAATGCATATTGTTGCAATTTTGTCGCATATTGTTGCGATTTTGTTGCATATTCAGGCGTTTTTCATATTTCACCAATTTCAAGTCGCTTATAATCCGATCGAGATACTTTTAGCTATTGTAGAAGTAACTTGAGTGACTCACTCACATCGATTCACTCAAGTCAATTAGCAGTTCTACATAAAAGTTACGATCGTATTGTCTATTCCCTAATGACCGCACCGTACAAGGAGCGACAGTCGATAATCTTAGGGTCGGTACACACCGAGACGCGACGATTCGCGACGCTACGATATGCTTTGAAATGGGCACCTAAAGTACTTGCACAGCAATTGTCTTGTAACTGGGACCAGAACTGTAGTACCATAATTTTGTACTATTTTGTTTTTTGACAATTTAACGGGGCTACATGATCTGTTTAATTGACTTTTTCCTTCTTTTTTGCCTTTTTTTTTACGTAATTTTGTACATTTTTTTTGTCGTGGACAATTTACAGAATTACCTGTAACGGGCCTACTTGAAATCAATGATTTGTTTATTATTTGACTTGTTTTTGATATTCGCAATGTGTATAATTTCGTGTAGTCAATAAAGTTAGAGTCGCTCAATTAAAAGGTGCGCGTCGCGTCGCGTCTTGGTGTAAATTGACCCTTATTGATGGTGGTCGCTATTGCTGTTGAATCATTAATTATTTCTAGTTAATTTGATCGGAAATAACATTATTTCTTACTAGATTTTGCCCACTACTTTGTTCGTGTAGTTTAATCACCCCGACTCACCGCATCGCATTCCAACACCCGCTATTACTTTTTTAGACTTGCTAGACAAAAAATGTGACAGCTTGGCTAAACCAGAAATTCCTGAGATAACCGCGTTCAACCAAACAACTATTCTCCGCCCCAACCGCAGTGGTAGGCGCCCGCGGCGTCGGACGTCGGCAGACGATCTCCGGCCACCGTAGGCGCGGGCATGCGGGCAGCGAGTAAAGGGCAACTCGCTGCCCGACCATGGACCATGCCCGGGTCGACGGCGCGTTGTGTCCCACGCGCGCCTCAAAGAGCGTCAGCATAATGACGGGCCCCCCCTCTCAGAGGGCCAAAGCCTGCCGGGGTCACGGGACTTATTCCATCACCGTGACCCCGGAACATAAAGGGCTATTGAAGGACACCGTGGATTTTAGTCAGTACAAGTCTGACAGTCCCTCCCGCCCTGCCCGGGGTGGGAGCACTCATTTGATGATTTTGCCAAGTTTAAAATAAAAATAAAATCTATCATTTCCCGCGTCCCGGTCCTTTACACTGTTCCCCTACATCGCAACCCAAGAAATTCCCTGGCGTTTAAAAAGACATAGGTACAAAAATTTATTTTCAATCTAGACATTTTGTAATCTAAACATCGATTGAAGGGGATTATTCTTTGACAATACCTATAACATCATTAGTCATGTACGTGTTTCAATTTAAAATTGAATTATAATATATGATGGGCAATAAACGACCTCTGATACCTATGTTTCTAGGAAAACAACAATGACGTCGGTTGTTTTAATTATTTATTGATATATGGCGGGTTTTTCGAATAGGTGCGTCCCCACACAGAGCGAGCGGCCTTGCGAGGCATCTTAGGCTGCCTGTCCATTGATGCGGAGCGAGCTGGTGGAGCGGAGAAACGAGGAAATATTAACCAATAGGATATTGTACTATCTAAATCTCGCGAGTCAGTTTCCTCGCGCGGCAAATGCCTCGCGAAGCTGCTCGCTCTGTGTGGACGCACCATTAGTTTAAAATGAGTATAAAACACAATTATTAAAAATTATATGTATACTATAAAACAGACAACATGAAAATTTAAATATAATACATACCTACTCAGTTTATTTAATTGTATTACAATTATTTTTTTAATTACAACACTTGTTCGTAAAAACATAATTCATTTATTGAAGTGAAAACTTCTTTAGCGGCGTTGTACACTTTTTCTGTAATGGGTAAAAAATTTAAAACTCGCGTCAGGGTCACGTGACCCTGATCGAAAATGAGTAAGACGTCATTCAAATTAGTTAATTTCATATCTGTACTACTCCAGTTTTAAAATAAAACATAGTAACAAAAAAGTTTTCACTTCTACCGGCACTCCTGGAGTGCAACCTTTTTTTATTACTAGCTGACCCGTGCCCACTTCGTTGGGCAGTATTTCGGCTAATATGTATGATATCTTTATAATTTATTATAGGCTATAGCACTCACGGATAATGTAGCTTTCTACCAGTGAAACAATTTTTAAAATCGGTTCATTACTTCCGGAGATTACCCCCTACATACAAACTTACAAACAAATGTTACCTCTTTATAATATTAGTATAGATTATTTTATGCCCTATTATTTTGCGTCAAATTAGCATTCACGGACAAACTTGTTGTTTGTCCGTTTTAATTACAAAATATTACAACTTGATTGAAACTGTGAAAAATTAAAAGTGTTTTTATGTAATTTTATTACATATTTTTAATACTAATGAATTATTTTTTTATGATTTTACACGAATTGTCATTTTTGTAGTGATAAAATCATCAAATGAGTCTTCATCCCGTCTTTCCCAAGGGCAGGATGGAATTCTTTCAGACTCTCGTACTCGTACTGACAAAAATCCACGGTGTCCTTCAATAGCCCGTTACGTTCCAGGGTCACGGTGACCTGATAAGACGGTCCCGCGACCCCAGCAGGGTCTACCTCTTAGGAGGGCCCTGAGTTACTCGTAGATATACTTATAACTTAGAATTGATGTTAACCACAGCCTAAAGTGGCGCCTGTAACAAAAAAAATGAAAGGGAATCGTCTATCTTGGTATGGACATGTGATGAGGAGGGATGACACCCATGTGACTAAGAGAGTGATGAGTATGAATGTTAATGGATGGAGAGGAAGAGGAAGGCCAAAGAAAAGATGGATGGATTGTCTAAGGAATGATGTGAAAGAAAAAGTAGTAAATTATGATACTGTGACGTCTGATATGGGAGAATGGAAGAAGAAAAGGTGTTGCAACCACCACAGGTAGAATGTGATAAGGACAGGAAGGTGATAATAATCCACGGCCTAATTAAAACGATCGCATGACGCGATGGCGACGTTCTACAGTCACTCAAGGAGTGGAATTTCCTCTCAGATTCTTTATTTCTTGAAAGCAACAACGACTTTGGCGTATTTAAGTCAAGAGTGATTAGGGTACTTCTAGGAAAGCGTGCTTCACCGTCAACCACGTCATTGCATACCATAGTTATAGTGAACAGGCTGCTTCTGGGTAGGGTTGTCAACTCTAAAATTTTGAAACTAGGACGAGTGAAAACCCCGGATTTTAGAGTCCAGAACCCGGACATAAGTCGAAGTGCGCACCGTGACAACTGCGTCGGGAGGGGTGGGGGGACGGTGAAGTGAGCGTGTGTCGCGGGCGACCCAAAACTTAACATTTTTAAACCCGGACTACGAATGAAATCTCCACCCACGAACGCTCCCCGGATGCCCTCTAAATAAGGACAAATCCGGGGAAACCCGGACGGATGGCAACCCTACTTCTGGGTAAGCTCGCTCCATCACTTTTTAAAATCACCTTTGATCTTGACGAGAGTAAAATTCAAATACCTACATTAAAAAAAGACGTTGTTGATTGCTTTAAATAAGAAACTTCCTTATTACGCAAGTAGATGCCTATTTTTAAGCATTGAAAAACACTTTTGTTTAATAATTATAATTAGGTATAAATAAATAAAGAATTACGTTTGAACTCAAACAAGTAAATAATAAAACACGTTTGTTAGTCTAAGTAAATGTGTAATTTAGTTTTGTTTTAACTGATTGACGTAAGTTGTTGACAGTGAGCTGAGCTAATAATTGACAGAAAACTGTCAATATTAGCGCTAGTGTCTATGTCCAATGGGGAAGGCAAGTGTCAAAGTGACAAGTGACAGTTTGGTCCCAAAAGAACTGTCAAATCAAAGGAATTTTCTAAAAAAAAACGATTTATTGATGTAAAATGACTAGATGTTGTGTAATAAGCTGTAAAAATGATGGAACATACAAATTTCCGACAATTCACACTATCAAGAAATAATGGGTAGCTGCTGTGACTGGCTTGAGAACAAAAATTGAATTATAACTAAGGAAAAGCTATATATTAAACAAATATCCAGCCTTGCGAAGCCGAGACAGGCCGTTGGTTGAGTTTATTAATGAAATTCTATGATTATACCATAACTAAACAATCGAATACACTTTTCAAAATAAAAACTTTTTCAAAAAAAAATGTAACCGCCTTCAAAAACAACCACAAAAAAGTGAAAAATAATCTACAAAATAACTTTTCTTTCGGAAGTCGGTCCCTTTGTTTTTTTGAAGTGAAAACTTCTTTAGCGGCGTTGTACACTTTTTCTGTAATGGGTAAAAAATTTAAAACTCGCGTCAGGGTCACGTGACCCTGATCGAAAATGAGTAAGACGTCATTCAAATTAGTTAATTTCATATCTGTACTACTCCAGTTTTAAAATAAAACATAGTAACAAAAAAGTTTTCACTTCTACCGGCACTCCTGGAGTGCAACCTTTTTTTTTCTATTCATTGTCTTTTTAGCCACCGACTTCCGAAAGAAAAGTTATTTTGTAGATTATTTTTCACTTTTTTGTGGTTGTTTTTGAAGGCGGTTACATTTTTTTTTGAAAAAGTTTTTATTTTACTCTTTTTAGTTTAAATATTCAACCCTAATTCTTGTCAAGAACATTATTCTCTTACATGTGAACTAGAATTTTGTAATCCTTCGCACCGGTAATTACATCGCTCATGTACACAATATGATAATAAAATTCCATATCTGAAAAATTACTGAACCGATTTTGATGAAACTTGCAGCATTCTCTAAGTTAAATAATACCTAGTACAACAAAAAAAGAATTACTTAAATCGGACTTGTTGTTCCGGAGATATGCGAACACAAAGTAAATCAATCGATGCCTACTCCTTACTCTTAAAGAGTTGTACCTTCCATCATCAGGTCATCCACCTGAGATGATGATTATCAGATGCAAATACTTGAACAGCTTTAGAAAATATATGAAAATGGTACTATGTGCCTATAAAATTTGAAGGTTGCCTTCGATTTCCCTGGGATCCCATCATCAGATCCTGACCTGATGATCATGGGACCAATGGGAAAGTATACCCTTTCAAACAAAAGAAAAATTTTCCAAATCGGTCCAGGCGTCTTCGAGAAATCGGGGACCATACATAAAAAAAAAAAAAAAAAAAAGATTCCGACGAATTGAGAACCTCCTCCTTTTTTTGAAGTCGGTTAATAATATCTACTTTTCTATTGGAGGTTAAGTACCAGTATTGCATCGCTCGGCGCTCCATAAATCATGAAATGGTTCGTCTGGCGGAAGAATTATCACCTGGAACGAATGATATTATAAGTAAAACGAGTTTTGTGATAGTTGTGGTGTTAAGAAATTTAATATATTGTGATATTTCTCGAATTTAAATAGAAAAAAGGGGTAAAATTACTGACTTAAAACATTATGATATTTTATCAAAATAGAAAGTCAGAAGCATCATTATATTCTTGTTATAGGAGAGGACAGGTAAAACATACCTAAACTCAGAAATTGAAACCTCAACTACAAGTAATTGTGGATTTATTACGGTAAAATCAAATGTATTACCACTCAATTAAATCACTTTTTTTCCTCTTGTAGATGCACCGCGGCGTCTTAATTCTTCTTTTAGTTTATGCACTTGCATTGAAGAATAATTTTCCATATTTGTTTTGTATATATTATACTCAATTTTTATAACAATAAATCTTGTTTGTTTTTTGTACAAGGAAGACAGTAATCTGACGTAGGGACCAACTATCGCAGCGCCATCTACGATTAGCTTTGAGTTGCCATCACCATTACATCAAATTGCATTGAAAGTATTAGTACCACGAATATTCCGCAGGATTTGAGACGTGGCGTGGACTCTACCATCAACTTTGTCACTGGTAAAATAAAAAGCATAAAGTTGTTTATTGGACATAGAAAAAATAAATAATTTAAAAAATAATAATGAAACCTAGCAAGATTATAGGTACATAAGTTACTAGCTAACCCGTGCCCACTTCGTTGGGCGGTAAAATATACATGATATCTTTATAATTTATAGCCTATAGGACTCACGAATAATGTAGCTTTCGACCAGTGAAACAATTTTTAAAATCGGTTCATTTCTTCCGGAGATAACCCCCCATACAAACAAACAAATTTTACCTCTCTAAAGTATAGATAACTTGAAAACAATCCATTTAGGCCTCGGGCACTAACATTTATGCTATTTCATTTAATGATTTTTGCTATTGCAAGCAAATTTTGCAAAATTCCGTATTTTAAAGCATGTAAAAAATCGTACAAAAAGAAACGAGTTTAACCGATACTAATCTCAGTGCATAAAACCATGCCGTTGACTTTACCTTTTATTATTATAATTTTATAGTTTACAACATAATAATATGTAAATTATTGTGATAAAGTTTTTGTGTTTCACGTGTTTTGGGGCAAGCGTGTCACTACACGTGATAATTATTAATAGAATTGAATCATAAATAATTAATTTGGGCCGACTGTCTTAAAATGACATTTATGTATGTTAAAGGCTTTTGTTAATATTTATATACATCTTTTTTACGACAATTTTTTTTTCTTTTACAATTAATGTTAACTCTTCGATTTCTCGATGACGCCCCTGGACCCATTTAGAAATTTCTTTTTTTATTTGAAAGAGTGGATTTTTCCCTTGTGATTTCATGGTCATCAAGTGTAACGTGGATCTGATAATGGGATCCTGGAGGAGTTGACAAAAAACTTCAATAAAACAGAAAAATAACCGCGATTGTTGCTGTAGGAAGCACGCTAAATAATTATATACCCATCAAAAAGAATTAAAAAAACTGTATTGGAAACCATTAATAATTGGTAGTTTGGTACATAACGGATTTTGAAAACTACACAAAAAAAAACTTTTTCAAAAAAATATGTAGGCCACTTCAAAAACAACCACAAATAAGTTTAAAATAACCTACAAAAAAACTTTTTTTTTCGAAAGTCGGTGACTTTGTTTTTTATTTCATTGACTTTTTTGCCACCGACTTTCAAAAGAAAAGTTGTTTTGTAGGTTAAGTTTTATTTTTTATTTTTAACTTTGTGGTTTGTTTTTGAAGCCGGTTACATTTTTTTTAAGTTTTTTATTTTATCCTTTTTAGCTTTTAAAATCTTCAACCCAAATTCTTGTCAAATACAAAACTTACATAATTTTCTTTTGAAGGTTGGTTAAAATGTTAAGTAAAAAATATTTGGGAGTTCATTGTTAAAAGATACATTTTGTCCCACTACTAACGGACTATTTGACATTATTACTTTTTATTTGAAGTTGGACAAAAAACTATTTAATCGAACAATTTTATTCTATAGTTAAATTATTATTTATACATATACAATCTAAGTGCATGCAAATTACTAGTTCATGTTAATTCATTGTGAAATGCTAAACTTGTTATTTTGCTGTGAAACTGGTGTTTGAATGAATTTGCAAACATTTATCTTGTTAGCTTGTTACCGACTACTGCGAAGTTAAAAGGAAGGGTACTGATTTTTAGGGTCCCGTATGAAAATTGTAAAACGGGAACCTATTACTAAACTTCCCTCTTGTTATCAGGGCTATCTCTCATACCTAAGTATGAATAACTTTTTGTAACAACAATTATATTTATTTTAAAAGAGTAACCATGGAGTTTCTTGGCCAATCCTTCTAAATGGAAACGACAACCCGAACCGAGCAACTTATGTTCGTTTCACAAATGGCCTAATAGGTAATATTTCATTTTGATATTACGGCTCCACTGTCCGCTTGTCCGTCTGTCAGTCCGTCAACAGGCTGTATCTCATGAACCGTGATAGATGGTTAAAATTTTTGTTTCCTCTATAACAACAAATACAAACAAACAGAATAAAATAAATATTTAAGGGGGCTCACATGCAACAAACATGATTTTTAAACTACTTTTATAAATACATTACGGAACCCTTCATGTGCGAATATGGCTCGCCCTTGACCGGTTTTTAATTCTAATAATAGTTTTTATTTCATGCCGCTGAGTCTATTTTAACAGCAGTCATGCGATTTCTTCTTCCGGCAAATTATTAGTTTACAAGTAAAGTTTAAGGTCTAATTCGTTGAACTTGAAATGTAAGGTTACACCACGTTACACCATGCACTTGTGTTTGTCCGGAATACCGTCGTATTAGTAAAGTGAGGTAAATAGTGTATATTGAGGTCATGCACACCATTATACACAACCTTAGATAAAGATAAAAATAAGTAGTGGCGAAACAGTGCCCTTTTTACCCGACTGCGCCAGGAGGGTTATGTTTTTCGAGTGTATGTATGTATGTATGTATGTATATATGTTTCTGTGTGTTGCTCTGCAGCCTAAACGGCTTGATGGATTTTAACTTGAGAGGTGTTGTTAGATTCGTCTTAAGGCGAAAGCATACGCCAAACTACAAAATTGACCTCTCTTTGAAAGACTACTACTACTAGACGGATGGACCAAATAATATAAAAAAAATACTTAATACGCATAACATATTTGACTTTAAATTTTAAGTTTAATTTTTTTATTATCTTTTATACTTTAGTCAGAAAAAAATCGAATATAACCTCATTATATTTGCAATCATTTGCTTACTGCTTTCAAACGACTGAAGCGATTTAAATATTTTTTTCACAATATTATAGACAATTTATTGCTTTATTAAATTTAAGTTCAACATTTCACAAAATTATTATTTAAATCAATAATACCATATTATTACAGTCGCGCCCGGCGTTCGCGCTCACTCAGACGAAAAGGCCAGTCTTATCCTAGCGTTCGCACGGGAAGGCTGTGTCGCATGTTAGCGCGCCCCGCTTTATAAAATTTGCGTTAAAGAGTAAACAGTGCAGATAGTACGTTTGGTACAGAAGTAAGGTTGAGCTATTTAAAAATCGAACATTTCGTTTGCGCTTGGACATGTAAATATTTTCTTTAATGTACAAATACTATATGAATAAAATTATTTAGTAATCATAGACGGCGTAGTTGACGGGTGCTGGTCTAAGCGAACTTATAAAAAAATACTCGAAAAAAAAAGAAATGGAGATATTATATTAAAGTCAATTTCCAATGAAAACAATACAAAAAATGAAACTATGTATTTACATTCTACGTTTGTTAGGGAAATGCAATTTAACGAGTTTTAATTGGTTATTAACATTTGTTTTTAATGATCGAAACAATTCTTTAAGTAAATAAAGATATTATTTTTATATTATAGGTTTTACTCTAACTACAATAACTGTACTCATTAAAGAATATTTTATTTCCAAAACAAGCATTGCAAATAGTCTGAGTCTGGCTATTCAATCGATTTATAATTTGGGTAGTAATAAAAGCTCCGATAAAAAATTAAGAATTTAACTTACTCAAAATACTAAATTTACCGCCTAAAATACTGACTTACCGACTACGTTTGTCCGAATAAAAATGACTAAACGACCGAATGAGATACTTAAATCTTCGAAAAATAAACGTGACTGGTTTATTGCTTAAATACTTTCTACCAGTATAAATTACGTTTTACTGAAAACTATGCTTTGTAATTTTAATAATTACTTGCCCACTTTATTCATAAATTATCTTTCATATTTTATAGTAACTGTAACATTATACTGAAAATATTATTCTGAGTGGTTATACAGAAACTTATTAAAATATAAAAAAATCCTGTAACAATTTTTTTAATTTACTCTTATATACTTTAAATATACTTTTACTTGCATCAATAAATAATGAATTATACTTCCCTACCTGCCAAGATAGCTCGACGAAGCCCCGCTCCGTGTCCGCACGGGGCTCCTACTTCTGGGTGGTTTACAAAAAAACCTCGAAGGAGGTGGCGGGGTCCGTGTTCGCTCGCTCACTACGACCCCACCCAGGGTTGGAAAAAAAACAGTTTTCTTTTTCAAATTTATAAAATAAACAGTTCAATTTGTTTTAAACAAGTTTTTTTTTTGTTTCTGGCTTTTTTTTAAATTATTTCCACCTTATTTGTCGATGTCTAAACGTATAAATCAATTATTTTTCATTTCTAGAGTACATCTTTTCAAATTCGCCCTTTGTAATGATTTTTTTACGAATGTTAATGATGCTTTTATTTCTAATATTTTTAAGAATTATTTCATTACAATGCCAATAAAAGTTAAAAATATGACAGAGCAATGGCATATACTGAAATGGTTTCATGTCAAGCTATTTAGACTCCTGAATATTAATTTATTTTTATTTTATATGCATTCATCCACCTTGAAAAGTAGTTCAAACGGGTAATAATAAACACTGTTTCATTTCAAACTATTTTAAACAGGACTATAACGTTGTATCATAAAAAAACATAACCCTCCTTCTGGCGCAGTCGGGTAATAAACAAAACACCCAAGGATCGGATCGGATCTTACGAACTCGCACGCGAAAACAGCCAAACGCGATACGAAACCGATCGCACGGGACGAACAGTTGAGGTATTTTCATCATTAATGAGAGTTAAAAATAAATGTTATAACCAACAATATACATTAAAACAATTCAAGCAAGTTGTAAAAATATCATTATTTTTACAAAATTTCTGTTGTCGGTAACTTAGTAATTTTGTCGGAAGTTCAGTATTTCTATTTGAGTAATTTTATCGACGATCCAGTTTTTTTAAGGAGAAAATGTTATTTGAACATGCTGTTATTTGTTTGTTAAATTGGATATTTTTTGTTCGATTATGTTTTTTTTTTTGGTAATTCATTATAACGATCGCGCTGGTTAATTAGAATAATAGTCGGACACAGATTGCTGGAGGAATTTGCTTGTTGGAACCAATATTATTTCCCGATAAAAACTAATAGGTAGCGACAGAAATGCTTCCAACGCATCTGCGTCCGGTGATACTCTTTGACAAGCGGGGGAAAGCGCGGGCGCGCGGGGCGGTCAGCGCGGGTGCGCGGGGTTGGTCAGCGCTGGCTGCTTGTTTTGTTCAATGCTCAAGGACGTTGGGGTATCCATTCGCCTTAAACGTGAGAGTGTCACTGGGTACATAAAAATTGTCAAGTGCGAGTCGAACTCGTGTGCAAAGGGTTCCGAACTAAAAATATTTTTTTAAAATCTCTCACATTCTATCAAGTGGGGTATCAAATTAAAGGATTTTAAAAATGGTTTCCCAAAGTATATATAATATGTTTCAATTTAATTTGGACTGATAAATGCTAACAAAAACTAAAAATAGTAAAATAAAATAAATATTTAAAAAAAAAACAAAAAACCCGACTGCGTATTTATTTTTTACAAGTTTTTTTTTAGTTTCAACTGCCCCGTTGTCTGTAATCAAATCTTGCAAGTTCAATTTGATCCACTTCCCAGTTTCTGATTGAACTGGGACGTATTATGTAGGTATATCTTTTTTTTCTTTTTTAGAAAACGTTGCCCCACACTAGAAATTTCACCTGTATCGTCGGTATATTTACAAACATAGAAACTCACATACACAAACACCGAGACCCGGAACAACTATGTATCAGGTCATACAAATATTTGTTTCGTGTGGGCATCGAACCCGCGACACACAGAGCAGCAGTCTAATTGGTCAGCCACTGCGCCAAAGGTGCCGTCAATATAGCATGACAATGCAATTTATGGAGACATGGAGCTGATCTGATGATCGATGGAACTGGAAGGTGGCCATAGGAAATCTGTAATGAAACGCCGCAAACTCATCAAGTTTAGACTTTACACCCGTTCGATTCTTGTTGACGAGTACTTTGTTTATCGTAAGATTTTTTACCAAACAGCCTGTTTTTAAAAAAAAAATGTAACCGCCTTCAAAAACAACCACAAAAAAGAGTAAAATAATCTACAAAATAACTTTTCTTTCGGAAGTCGGTGCCTTTATTTTTTTTCTTTTCATTGTCTTTTTAGCCACCGACTTCCGAAAGAAAAGTTATTTTGTAGATTATTTTACTCTTTTTTGTGGTTGTTTTTGAAGGCGGTTACATTTTTTTTGAAAAAGTTTTTATTTTACTCTTTTTAGTTTAAATATTCAACCCGAATTCTCGTCAAGAACATTATTCTCTCACATGTGCACTAGAATTTTGTAATCCTTCGCACCGGTACTTACATCACTCATGTACACAATAAGCTAATAAAAATCCATATCTCATAAATTACTGAACCGATTTTGATGAAACTTGCAGTATTCTCTAAGTTAAGTGATACCTAGTACAACAAAAAAAGAATTACTTAAATCGGACTTGTAGTTCCGGAGATATGCGAACACAAAGTAAATCAATCGATGCCTACTCCTTATTGTTGAGGAGTTGTACCTTCCATCATCAGGTCATCCACCTGAAATGATGATTATCAGATGCAAATACTTGAACAGCTTTAGAAAATATATGAAAATGGTACTATGTGCCTATAAAATTTGAAGGTTGCCCTCAATTTCCCTAGGATCCCATCATCAGATCCTGACCTGGTGATCATGGGACCAATTGGAAAGTATACCCTTTCAAACAAAAGAAAAATTTTCCAAATCGGTCCAGGCATCTTCGAGAAATCGGGGAACATACATAAAAAAAAAAAAAAAAAAAAGATTCCGACGAATTGAGAACCTCCTCCTTTTTTTGAAGTCGGTTAAAAAGAACATAACTTTTTAAATTATTCAAAATTATTAGACTAAAATTATGTACAAACTATAAATAAAAAATTACTGGTAATACCTATGTACCAGTAATTTTAATGATGGGAAGAGACCAGATGGTATGACCATAATGCCATGGAAGCTGGGTAGGCCTTTGGTGTGGGATGCAACATGTGTCGACACCCTTGCGCCATCCCATCTTCCTAGTACAGCGTGTTGTGCTGGCGCTGCTGCTGCAGGTGCTGAAAACTCCAAGCGGCGCAAATACACTGGCTTAGCTAGTAGCTATGTGTTTGAGCCGTTTGGGGTTGAAACTCTGGGGCCATGGGGTCCGAGTGCCCACAACGTTTTTAAGGAAATCGCCAGGCGTTTAGTCGACTCTTCAGGTGACCAGAGGGCTGGCCTATTCCTAGGCCAACGAATCAGCATTGCCATACAACGTGGCAATGCTGCCAGCGTTCTGGGCACTGTTCCCGTTGACAGCGATGTGGACGTATTCTTTGACGCCCTTTGAATGTGTTTTTTTTTTTTTTCTTTTATCTATTTTTTTTGTACATAGGTATTACCAGTAATTTTTTATTTATAGTTTGTACATAATTTTAGTCTAATAATTTTGAATAATTATCCAATAATAAACTATATATTTAAAAAAAACAAAATAAAAATAAAAACTTTTTAAATGTCTTACTTTTTTACTTGTTTTGCATCTATTTTGTTTAATTGATGAAACGGGAAAGAGTTTATGCACTTTTGACCCCGTTCAAACTTTTCCCACGATCGTTGTGTATCACCAAGATCGGATTATTTGAAAATGAATATTTGCAAATGCTACGAGTATTGCATATTACGGCTAGTTTTTCAATTATTGCATAGTTTACCTAAAATCAGCTGATTTTTCGGGTTCGCGGGATTATCCTATCAGGTTACCATGACTCTGAAACGTAAAGGGCTATTAAAGGAACACCATGGATTTAGACAGTATGACTCTGACGAATCCTTCCTCTCCACAAAAACACTTATTGGCTGATTTTTCCACGTAAACAAAATTCTTAGGTCTTTATTTTTTACTGACTTCAAAAAAGTGTGGTTTTAGTTTTGTTATTGTGTGCCCGGAATATTTATAATACTTATGTTATTAAACGTAAAATATTCTAGTAACATCGTATCGAATTGAGACGTTGTCGTAACTTTAATCAACCTCTTGTCAACGATTTATTTCCTCTAAGTAAACACTTGATATTTACGCATTAGGTAAATTCAATTTAAGTGTCTCGAAAGACAGACGTAACTCGTTAATTTCTTATGTATAAACAAACACACAGTTGGATGTTAAAATTGTCATGTACACGTTATTTGTATTGCACTCGTCGTAACTTTATATGTGACGTTTGTCTGACAAGTTCACAGTCAAACATACAATATATTATGTATATATATTATGGACATTAGTTGTAGATTCTGGGCTATATTACATAACGTTTTCGAGAAAATTCTCAAAATACTGAAAAGGTTGACATATTTTTATTTTTTCCTTTGTGTCTATTGGCCTTGTTTTGTTCTGTCTCCTGCTTGCATGGAGGGAAGTGGAAACATATTTTTCCTACTCCTCCACTATTCTTTTCTGATTAATTTCGTTGCAAGATCCAAGACAGGTAAATTCATTCTCCGGGACACGTCGAGCTTCATTGTCTCAGCGCTTTTCTGGTGGTTGCCACTGTTGATTCTGGCTTTCAGGAGTTGCAGTGGTGCAGATAATAGTGTGGTGGGTTTGTCCCAACAAATAAAAATAGATTTAAAAATTTTACAATAGGAACGGCTAAAGGCGGCTTGCATCTATCGCGATCCTATGGCCATCATGAAATAGTCCACCTTATGTCCAATGTTGGAAAATCCAAGCGTAGAACGTCACAACGATGCCTGCCAATTAGATTAGCAAATCATTGACCAATCATTCCAACGCGATTTCATTAGCATCATCAAAAGGAACGGTAATCTTTTTGGGGAAATTCACCGTTTTATTGCTGATACCTACGTTTATTTATCAATTAAAAAAAAAAAAAAACATACTGTCATGGGTATTTCCCATGCCATAGATCGTTTTTGTAGATCAGCTATGCCATTCTTTAAAAGCTTCTACGATAAACCAGTCGACGAACTTGTAATTCCACTACAGATAAACCGTAGTTTCAGCGCTGCCGTGGCGCTCAGCTTTAGAGAATAGCACTACGGTGCTTTTTTTTTCAAGACTAAGGCCGCACTACTACATGTCCGTCCGTATCCTATGAGGTTAAGACCACAGAAACAACATGGGGCCCATAACACTACCTTGAGGTACGCTGTAATCTACTTATGACTAGACAATATAATATGACACGGTCACCACAGCAAATTCTGTATTCGAAATCCTACCAAAGTCTAAAAAATAACACTCTTGTCATAACCTCTTTATTTAGTTCAAGAGAATCGAACATATTTTGCAATCCCACCCCTGATTACGTCACTCAAAAGCAACACAGAAATCCAAAGTAGCGGGACTATCGTATGAAAGTTAAGCATTTTAATTTGTATCGCGAACGCCATCTACGAATGCGATAACAACCGAATTACGACACAATGTGAGTTCATCACTCGTGAGTAGAATATTAAAGTAGTTGCATAGAGGAATATCTACAACTTAACAGTACACCTGCTAATATTTACACAGAACTAACGGAACTTTACGATTGCGGAATACCGATAGTAATTGTCACAGGTGTTAAGGATAAAAATATAATTTAGCTAAGTCTAGACTATCCTACCTCTCGCGCCCGGCATTGGTCGAAGCCATTCTGCGGGGTGAGACGGAATGGGAAGCAGTCACCTCCTTCTGCGAAGCAGTCATGCTGGCGAAGGAGGAGGCGGGCAACGTCCTCTCTTCACCCCAGCCGCAGTGGTAGACAGACGCCCACAGCGACGAACGTCGGCTGACGATATCCGGCCAAGCGATGGGCATGCGAGCGGCGAGTAATGGGCGACTCACTATCCGACCATGGACCATGCCCGGGTCGGCGCGTTGTGTTTCACGCGCGCTTCAAAGAGTGTCAGCATTATGACGGGGACCTTTAGTGGGCCAAATCCTGTCGGGGTCGTGGGACTCACGAATTACCGTGACCCTGGAACGTAAAGGGCTATTGAAGGACACCGTGGATTTTAGTTAGTACAAGTCTGACAGTCACTCCCGTCCCGCCCTGGGTGGGAGGACTCATTTGAGGAATTAAAAAAAAAAGTCCTCAAGTCGGTCATTGCCTCCACGCATACTTTGCTAAAGCAACTGTGGTGGCTAATACGTGGTTATTGAAACGAATAATTACTGTGAATTCAATAGTAACAGCTACTCCATCGAGATATAATTTGTATATTGCGGTTCTAATATAACCAATGAGGAAATACTTAGTTTCTAGAAAATACGAATCGATATTGCACAAAGTGTCGGCAACTCTGTTCCACTCTCTGCTATATAGGCTTTTTTCTATTTTATACCAATCTTCCATGTTTTATTTCATTATTTTAAACTTAATTCCACACTAGGAATTTCTCCTGTATTGTGGGTGCGTTTCCAAACTCAGAAACTCGCCCAGACCCGGAAAAATTACCTGCAGATCATACAAAAATATTTGTTTCACGTGGAGATCGAACCCGCTATACGCTATGCAGCAGTCGATCATCTACTGCGCCAACCGCGCCCTTGTCAAGGTGACAGTTACCAAATAGCTGCGCACGCGCACATGATACACAGAATTGCGTTACACTTGACTGCACAACTAATATTGACCAGCTTATGATTGTATGACCACCTTCCGTATTCCTTCTTCCGTTATAATTAAATAAATATAATTTCGGCAGTACAGAGATCAATTTTATTATTATTTGCTAAGTGCTCGCCAAATGGGCCAGAGGCTATTTAAGACAAGTTTTACAAAAAAGCTTCCGTTATCTAGTACTTTAACGAGCGTCTTATTATAATAATTAATTGCTGTAGAGGCTGTGAAGATATTTCTATTAATATATAGGCAGCCAACCGTTATATAAACACATAATATGTATTTCGATGTCAGACGCCGTTATTTTGGTAGGTAATTAGTTTTTGTTAATACAAAACTCGTTTCATGTTAGTGAGGTTCTTATAATATCATCTTTTAGGCCTTCTAAGCCTAAAAGATGATTTATATCAGAGGCAGAATGCGTGAGGGGAGGACATCCTCCACCTCACAACCTAAGGAACAGCATAAAAAGGAACCGATCCCAAAAATAATAAAATGTTGTTTTGCGAAGTCGATAGCAAAAGTCGATGATAAAACTTTGACTGGCCTGTTGGTCTAGTGGTTAGTGACCCTGACTGCTATGCCGGAGGTCGTGAGTTCGATTCCCACCCAGGACAAATGTTTGTGTGATGAGCACGATCATTGTTCTGTGTCTGGGTGTAATTTATCTATAATTATGTATGTATTTAGAAATATATAAGTATGTTTATCAGTTGTCTAGTACCCATAACACAAGCTCTGCTTAGCTTGGGACTAGATGACGTTGTGTGATAGTTGTGGAATAAAAAAAAAAAAAAAAAACAAAGCCACCGACTTCCGAAAGAACACTTATTTTTGCGTGTTGTTTTTGAAGTCAGTGCCTTTTTTTTTAAGTTTTCTTATATTATGTTTTTAAATGAAAACTAACGCATGATACTCCCAGAAACCGATTAAAGTCTACAATGGAGTGAGGTTACCCAGAAGAAGTGTGAACGTTCGTATGCGGCTTTGCATTTTCAGCAATTTTTTAACCGCTAACGGTTCGCAATCTGTCCGGAGCCGTTCTTGACTTTGACCTAGACGAATATCCACTTTTTTATGATTGAATTTTTTATGTCTGCACAAAAACAGAATTTTGTGCAGACAATAATGTTATATAACCTTGTCCATTTTATAAGATTAACGATAACATTGTGGGTAAAGCCTGATTAAGAGGCGACACGTGTAGCATGACTAATTCGATATCTATTCTACTAACAATAACATATTGTCAAAGAGCGCCAACCCTCCCGGTCCTGGGCAGTCCGCATCCATCCGCTGCCATCCACATTCTTCAAATCATCGACCCATCTTGTCGCAGGGCGTCCTACACTACGTTTGCCCGCATTCGCGGTGTCCACTCTAGCACAATATGTCGGCTCCATCTACCATCGGAGCAGTGGTGGCCCAGTGGTTTCGGTTCCAACTCACAAATTGTAGGTCGTAGGTTCGAACCCCGCCAGGCGCATTACTTTGTATTTTAATTTATTTCATCACCACTGCTCTCAAAAACGGTTAAGGAAAACATCGTGAAGAAACCGGCATGTCCTAGAACGAAAAATTCGAAGACATGTGACATCTACCAACCCGCTCTGGGCCCGCGTGGTGGATAATGGGCCCACTCCCTCTCACAGAGAGCAGGCCTGTGTCCCAGCAGTGGGAACATTATAGGCTGATGATAATGATGATCTATCATCTGTCCGTCAACAGACATGGCCGGTACACTACCACTTCAGAAATGTTAACCTCTTTTTTCTTTTTTTTCCAGACATGGCAGTAGAAGCACTTACGGACAGCCAGCTGTTCGAGTCGAAGCAAGGAGGAGACATCACCTTCATGGACATGGTGGACGAGCAGGAGCCCCTAGGAGACTCGCAGATACAGAAGCTGTTCGCTGGCTCCGCAGTACTACTGACAGGAGGCACTGGCTTCTTGGGGAAGCTGTTTGTGGAAAAACTCTTGAGGTACGTTGTACCTGACTTTACCTGATTGAATAAGTTACTTCTAGTTAAGCGTGCTTCACCGTCGACCACAATCCTAACCTAACCTAACACGAAGGGGATGGCGGGGTCTGAAAGAACCCGCCATCCCCTTCATGTCGGGGTGCCCCTTCGAACCTAACCTGTCCGTGTCGGGGTGCCCCAAGTCCCGAGCTCGCCATTGTTTATTAATATAAGAGCTCATGTACAAGATGCCGCCGCCCCGCTCCGCCGCCGCTTCGCCACCACGCCGGCGCCGCTTAGCTGTGTATACGTTCGCGACTGCACTGCCACCGCGCCATCGCATCGCCGCGTCGCCGCCGAAAATCAAATATTAGCGAATGGCACCGCGGTCGCTAAGGTATACACATCAAAGCGGCGCGGTGGCGGCGTCGTGTGAGCCCAAAGCATCAAATGAGTCCTCCCACGCAGGTCAGTTCGGGAGGAACTGTCAGACTTGTACTGACTAAAATCCACGGTAGTCCCGCGACTTGAGGTATGTTTAACGTTAAAAGTCTTGACAAAATGTTTTTCTTATTTGTTGCAACATCATCGGCCTATAAATGTGGGATGTTGGGACACAGGCCTTCTAGTCCTCTCTGAGAGAGGAAGTGGGCCATAATCCACCACGCGGGTCCAGGGCGGGTTGGTAGATGTCACCATGTCTTCGAATGGTTGGATCTAGGACATACCGTATAATAACTTTTCTTCCGGAAGTCGGTAACCTTGTTAGGGTTCCGTAGTCAACAAGGAACCCTTATAGTTTCGCCATGTCCGTCCGTCCGTCCGTCCGTCCGTCCGTCTGTCCGCAGTTTAGCTCAGAGACGCACAGTACTAGAGAGCTGTAATTTGGTGTAAATATACGGATTTGTTGTGCCAAAAAAGTGGTAAAATAAAATCTTGTAAAATATTTTTTTTAGAGTACCTCCTGTACACGTGAAGTGGGGATGTTTTTTTTTTTCTCGCGTACCCCTTAGTGTGGGTGGGGTATCATTAAATAGGTCTTTAAAAAATATTGATAGTTTCCTTTAACAATTTTTTGATACAAAAATTCGTTTGTGAAATGTTAAGCTTTAAAGTGCTAAATTTTGCTCGACTCGAGTGTCCCCCCCTTCTACCAGCTAAACGGTTATGTTTGGGGGTGTGAAAAAATTCACAATAGTAGTATATAAATAATGAATTTTAAAAGAAAATTATCATGACTAAGTAGGCTTTACAACTTTACGAGTAATAGTCGACCAACTTATAAAATGTACTTGGATAACATATTTTCTTAAACAAAATGTATCGGAGAACGTGTTCTTCAACTGGAAATGTAAGTTTGTCAACTTTATTTTTACAGCTTTAATAGGTATGTTTTTACGTTATGTTTTTTGGGGATAGGTAGGTTTTTATCGTCAACTATTTTTAACTAACTTCAAAAAAAGGAGGTTCTAAATTCGTCGTAATCTTTTTTTTTATGTATTTTCCCCGGTTTCTCAAAGACTTCTGGACCGATTTTGAAAATTCTTCTTTTTAAAATTAAATTGAGCGAATCAGTTTAGTTAGTTCGCATAAGTATTTTGATGGGCAACTACGGAACCCTACACTGTGCGTGGCCCGACACGCACTTGGCCGGTTTTTAGGGTTCCGTAGTCAACAAGGAAACCTTATAGTTTCGCCATGTCCGTCCGTCCGTCCGTCCGTCCGTCTGTCCGCAGTTTAGCTCAGAGACGCACAGTACTAGAGAGCTGTAATTTGGTGTAAATATACGGATTTGTTGTGCCGAAAAAGTGGTAAAATAAAATCTCGTAAAATATTTTTTATTAGGGTACCTCCTGTACACGTAAAGAGGGGATGTTTTTTTTTTCTCGCGTACCCCTTAGTGTGGGGTATCATTAAATAGGTCTTTAAAAAACATTGATAGTTTCCATTAACAATTTTTTGATAAAAAAATTCGTTTGTGAAATATTAAGCTTTAAAGTGCTAAATTTTGCTCGACTCGAGTGTCCCCCCCCTCTACCAGCTAAACGGTTATGTTTGGGGGTGTGAAAAAATTCACAATAGTAGTATATATAACGAAGTTTAAAAGAAAATTATCATGACTAAGTAGGCTTTACAACTTTACGAGTAATAGTCGACCAACTTATAAAATGTACTTGGATAACATATTTTCCTAAACAAAATGTATCGGAGAACATGCTCTTCAACTGCAAATGTAAGTTTGTCAACTTTTTTTTTACAGCTGTAATAGGTATGTTTTTACGGTATGTTTTTTGGGGATAGGTAGGTTTTTATCGTCAACTATTTTTAACTTACTTCAAAAAAAGGGGGAGGTTCTAAATTCGTCGTAATCTTTTTTTTATGTATTTTCCCCGATTTCTCAAAGACTCCTGGACCGATTTTGAAAATTCTTCTCTTTAAAATTAAATTCAGCGAATCAGTTTAGTTAATTCGCATAAGTATTTTGATGGGCAACTACGGAACCCTACACTGTGCGTGGCCCGACACGCACTTGGCCGGTTTTTTTTTTTTAAATAATTTTTGCCACTGACTTCCAAAAGGTGGATTTTGAAGTCGGTTTTATTTTAAGATTTATATTTTTACCTTTTTTACTTCAAATTTTCAACCCAAATTCTTGTCTAATACCTAATTTTATTACACGTGCACTAGATGTTTGTAATCCGTATTCCGTAGTACGCCTGGTAAACTGGTTGTCAGACTTTTAGAGCTTCTAACAGTAACGACTGTCAAAGATCTACAAATGACAGCCGGGACCAACGGCTTTACGTGCTTTCGGAGACACGGAGGAAACTCGCACTGACAGACAGGTCAGGTCACCCATCCAAAGACCAACCTCGGCAAGCGCGGCTTAACCTGGAAGATCGGCCTGTGCGGCTGTAATTATTTAGTCACGAATTCCTCTCGGTAAATGATGAGGTAACAAACAAAAATAAATAGACAGTCGAATTGAGAACCTCTTCGTTTTTAGGGTTCCGTAGTCAACAAGGAACCCTTATAGTTTCGCCATGTCCGTCCGTCCGTCCGTCCGTCCGTCTGTCCGCAGCTTAGCTCAGAGACGCCCAGTACTAGAAAGCTGTAATTTGGTGTGAATATACGGATTTGTTGTGCCGAAAAAGTGGTAAAATAAAATCTCGTAAAATATTTTTTTTTAGGGTACCTCCTGTACACGTAAAGTGGGGATGTTTTTTTTTTTTCTCGCATACCCCTTAGTGTGGGATATCATTAAATAGGTCTTTAAAAAATATTGATAGTTTTCATTAACAATTTTTTGATAAAAAGATTCGTTTGTGAAATATTAAGCTTTAAAGTGCTAATTTTTGCTCTACTCGAGTGTCCCCCCCCTCTACCAGCTAAACGGTTATGTTTGGGGGTGTGAAAAAATTCACAATAGTAGTATATATAACGAAATTTTAAGGAAAATTATCATGACTAAGTAGGCTTTACAAGTTTACGAGTAATAGTCGACCAACTTATAAAACGTACTTGGACAATATATTTTCCTAAACAAAATGTATCGCAGAACTTGTTCTTCAACTGCAAATGTAAGTTTGTCAACTTTATTTTTACAGCTATAATAGGTGGGTATGTTTTGGGGATAGGTAGGTTTTTATTGTCAACTATTTTTAACTACGAAAAAAGGAGGAGGTTCTCAATTCGTCCTAATCTTTTTTTTATGTATTTACCCCGATTTCTCAAAGACGCCTGGACCGATTTTGAAAATTCTTCTTTTTAAAATTAAATTCAGCGAATCAGTTTCATTAGTTCGCATAAGTATTTTGATAGGCAACTACGGAACCCTACACTGTGCGTGGCCCGACACGCACTTGGCCGGTTTTTGATATATCGGTTAGACGTACAATAAAGTGAGTACAAAAGAGGTTCGTTTTAAAAGATTAATATCTGACATACACTTAAACACGTGTCGTGTTACATAAAAACGCATGTTTGTTTTCACAAAGTATGCTCCCGATTGTAATCAGGTTTAAAATTAATGTGAAACTGCACTTTCCCAAGCGCCCGTGTAATATGGCGTCCGCGTAATCTGACGCGTAGGTACTTAAGTATATTGTAAAATATACTAGTGATATACCCGGAATTCACGTATTTGCGTTTTTTTTTTTGCATTTATGCGAATAGTGTTTTTAGATGCACATTTTGACATGAGCATTTTTTTTTTAAAGAAACGTTGCCTCACACTACGAATTTCTCTTGTATCGTGATGGGTGCGTTTACAAACATATAAACTCACATACACAAACACCCAGACCCGGAACATCTACTAGATCATACAAATATTTGTTCCGTGCGGGAATCGAACCCCCGACACGCTGTCGTCAAATTCAAAATTCATTTAATTTTGTAATGAGCTGATGAGAATGGTTCAGTACAGAAAAACAAACGAGCGAACGTAATATACCTACTTAACTTATCTTTCGGAAGTCGGTTTTGTTTTTTTTTAATTAATTTTTGCCTCCGACTTCCGAAGGATAAGTTATTTAACACTTTTATGTGGTGGTTTTTGAAGGCAGTTAATTTTTTTTTTTGTGTACTAACTTACCTACCTTTTTTACTTCAAATATTCAACGCGAACTCTTGTTAAAGTAATATGTAGTATCGGTAATAACATCGTCCAAGTACTTACACAATAAGCGATGAAATGCTCATAAAATAAAAACTAATGAACCACCAAACTGAAAGGATTTTTATGGAACCAAAAAAAACCGGCCAAGTGCGTGTCGGGCCACGCACAGTGTAGGGTTCCGTAGTTGCCTATCAAAATACTTATGCGAACTAATTAAACTGATTCGCTGAATTCAATTTTAAAAAGAAGAATTTTCAAAATCGGTCCAGGCGTCTTTGAGAAATCGGGGAAAATACATAAAAAAATAGATTAGGACGAATTGAGAACCTCCTCCTTTTTTCGAAGTTACTTAAAAATTGTTGACAATAAAAACCTACCTATCCCCAAAACATACCCACCTAATATAGCTGTAAAAGTAAAGTTGACAAACTTACATTTGCAGTTGAAGAACAAGTTCTGCGATACATTTTGTTTCGGAAAATATATTGTCCAAGTACGTTTTATAAGTTGGTCGACTATTACTCGTAAACTTGTAAAGCCTACTTAGTCATGATAATTTTCCTTAAAATTTCGTTATATATACTACTATTGTGAATTTTTTCACATCCCCAAACATAACCGTTTAACTGGTAGAGGGGGGGGACACTCGAGTCGAGCAAAAATTGGCACTTTAAAGCTTAATATTTCACAAACGAATCTTTTTATCAAAAAAAATGTTAATGGAAACTATCAATATTTTTTAAAGACCTATTTAATGATACCCCACACTAAGGGGTACGCGAGAAATAAAAAAAACATCCCCACTTTACGTGTACAGGAGGTACCCTAAAAAAAAATATTTTAAGAGATTTTATTTTACCACTTTTTCGGCGCAACAAATTCGTATATTTACACCAAATTACAGCTTTCTAGTACTGGGCGTCTCTGAGCTAAGCTGCGGACAGACGGACGGACGGACGGACGGACATGGCGAAACTATAAGGGTTCCTTGTTGACTACGGAACCCTAAAAAAGAATCATCAAAATCGGTTTACACAGTCCTAAGTTATAACGAATATAAAAAAAGGCCCTCATTTTTTTTAAATCGGTTAAAAAAAGTAATGCGTAACACATAAAGCAGGAAAGTTATTTTATTAAGTAAGTATATAAGAAAACAAGGAGTTTACATAATGATCTGAATCACTTACGTTTATGAAACTGGATCATAAGCCACATGCTTGTTACTCGTGCCCACTGGTTGTCGGGCAAAACCGGGTCAAATGTAATAACTACGTGGTTTCACACAAGCATAAACAACCTATAATGTTCATTGTTCACATAGAGGGCCTCCTCCAAGCGAGCATGCGGACGGCGAGTAAGGTGACTCGCCGTCTGATTATGGACTATGCCCGGGTCGACAGACTTTGCGTCGTGTTCCACGCGAACCAACAGTTGTTAGTAATATGACGGGGCCCCAATTGAGGGCCAAATTCCTCCGGGGTCGCGGGACTGGCTCTTCAGGTAGCCGTGACCCTGGAACGTAAAGGATTATTTAAGTGTAAAGATTTTAGCACGAAAAAAAACGTGGATTCATAAAAGCATAATCAGCTTGAAATGTTAATCCCACTGAGATTCAGGCCTCCTCTATGTGAAAGGAAGTTGACTGTACTGTAATCCACCACGCGGCACAAACTACCACGCGGGTCCAGTGCGGTTTGGTAGTTTTTTTTTAAAAATTGCCTCACACTCGGACTTTGTAACACCCTAAAAGGGATGGTTGACAGATTAGGGATTAAACAAACCGGTTCCTTCTGAAGTCCAGTGCGTCTCAGGGCCGCGGTGCCCTTTCAAATAGGATCGCGGACCGTGCGGGTCAGATCTCAATCTTTTGCGACAAAAACTACTTACTTCTGATTTGGATAATTATAATTTAAACACGGAGGTTTTTAGTTTAGATGAATGGATGTTTTTTACTCTAACACGTCAGAACTGCTGAACAGATATTGATAAAATTCTGCTCAGAGATAGCTTATAGCCTGGATTATTACATTGTATACCGTTTATTCCGGTATAACATTGACGCGGGATAATTTTCGAGTTAAACGCAGGCAACGCCGCGGACATGAGTTAGTATAAAATAACAATTTTAGAGTTTCTAAAAAATATCTTTTGTAACTCTTGTACCCACGCGTGCATAAACCGACCGTAAAATTAAACAAATAAGGTCGATACTTATTTGTTCAATTTTATGGTGTTATTTAAAATTTTATGGGCACAGGAGTAGTGAACATACAGAGACCGAGCTTCATTGGTTGCTTATGTACATGTTTATTAAAACCACTCATGATTCAAAAAGCAATTCTTAGGCGCGTATTTCCCGGGGTCGCGAGACTACGGGGTAACCGGGGCCGCGAACATAAAGGGCTATTGAAGGACACCATGGATTTTAGTCAGTAAAAGTGTTACTGTCCCTCCCGCCCTGCCCTGGGTGGTAGGACTCATTTGATGATTATTTCACGATAAAAAAAAGTGTGGTCTCTGCTCGCTATCTACTCTCGGGTCACTATCGCAATTTGCAATACTACCATAATAGAGTAAGATTGCGTCGTAAATATACGATTATGCGTTATAAACATAACATAAACATACATGATCGTTATACATAACTAATAAATTATTTACATAAAATGGAACCTAGACGTATCATGCATTCACTTGAATATGACCAACTTTACCTCTGTTCACATGAAAGTGGTCCTTATTGCTATGAAATAAAGCGTAAAATAAAAACCTATCTATTGGAGCTTGAGACGGTGGGTAGTGGGTAGCTTGCCGATCGACCAAAGATGGGGTATTACAAGTACAACGTTTTAAAACCAGGCTTGTTCCAGTGAGTGAACGAGATGGCGCTAGACGACTTGTATAGCTCTATCACTTTCACTCGCCGGAACAAGCCTGGTTTCAAGAATTTGTAATGCGGCCCCAGTTGGCTTACCATCACGTCTTACAGCGTGAGTAGTTCCGCTCAGGGAACGAGATGGCGCTAGACGACTTGTATAGCTGTGTCTCTTTCCCACAGCCTAACCACTCACGCTTTAGGTAGGCCACAAGCAGTGCTTCTCTATAAACACAGCCTTGTGACCGCGCGGCCGCAGCGCTCACGAAACGCAGTGGCTAAAGTTTGCCATTCACTAAGCTACTGACAGCGGCCCTGGAACGTAAAGGGCTATTGAAGGACACCGTAGATTTTAGTCAGTACGAGTCTGACAGTCCCTCCCGTCCTGCTCTGGGTGGGAGGACTCATTTGATGATTCTACCTGCATAAATAATAAACACTGTGGATCAAGTTGAATGACTAGGTATGTATGCCAAGCTAACCGATGAGATATATGTATAATGAGAACTGAGGCCTTACCACGAGCTCTTAACGCGATCTAGTTTAGGCTGTGGGAAAGAGACAGAGCTATAAAAGTCGTCTAGCGCCATCTCTTTCCCACAACCCAAACGAGCTCGTGGTAAGGAAGGCCTCTGGTCTACATAATTATTGCATTATAATTAGGTATGTATTTTGAACTCTATAAGGATAAACCTACGGTCTCTAGGAAATAGCAACAGGAAATTTAATTTTATTAGTGTTTGATGTAGCGCAATTTAGATAATATAACTACTGGAGTGACCTCGATCAGCAGAGCAAATACCTATGATAATTGCAAGGTAATAACGAATACGCGAGATATTCTAATCTAATATTTGTCTTTTAATGCGACATTTTTGCAAAATAATCCAAGCCCCTTCATGATACACAATGCGACTCTGAAAATTTGGAACACACGTGTATCTCGCCAGTCTCAATATGTATGCCAAATTTCACAAGTCTAGGTTACATAGTTTTTGAGTTATGAGGGGCTAAAAAGTGCCTCCAAATGGTTCGTGTAATATACACACTGTGAGCGCGCCTGTGCTTGGCTGGACACGCTCCGCGTGTCTAGATGTGAACCGCATTAGAATTTTCATACAAAAATAAATCAAAAACAAAATTTTGAGAGTACCCCCCATAATTAGAATTGAAGCTCAAAAAAATTTTTTTCGCCTGACCCATATATTTGGGGTATCTTTGGATAGGTCTTTAAAAATGATGTTGAGGTCACTAACATCATTTTTTTCTAAACTGAACAGTTTGCGTGAGAGACAGTACCTACAATGGGAAATGAGAAAGGTGTAAGATGGGTCCCCCCCCTGTAACTTCTAAAATAAGAGAATGATTAAACTAAAAAAAATATATGATGTACATTACCATGCAAACTTCAATTGAAAATTGGTTTGAACGAGATCAAGTTAATAGTTTTTTTGTTAATACGTCATAATTAAATCGTAAACCGCAATTTACCTTTCAAAGTTACAACCAACTACAAGAACTTTTATCATTATTATGTTACTTGCTGCTACGGAACCCTTCATGGGCTGAAGTCAAATGAGTCTTCCCATCCAGTGCGGGACGGGAGGGACTCTCAGACTCGTACTGACTAAAATCCACGGTGTCCTTCAATAGCAGGCATCTTCTAATTCCAGGGTCAAGTGAGGGGATTTAATGACGGTACGATTGACGCAGCGGTTGAACGATCGACGGCTGCGCAACGTGTCACGGGTTCGACCCCCACACGGAACAAATATTTGTACGACCTACAATTAGTTGTTCCGGGTCTGGGTGTTTGTGTATGCGCGTTTCCATGTTTGTAAATGCAACCACGAAACAGGAGAACTTCTTAGTGTGGGGCAACGTTTTAAAAAAAACTGTACTTTACGTTCCAGGGTCACGGTGAGACAGTACCGCGACCCCGGCAGGATAGGGCCCCTTCGAAGCGTGCCGTTAGATTTATCATTCAAGTCATAGACGAGTACGTGTATTCACATTCACAGCGTAGAATCAGCGTCGTACCAACGTCGGCGTCGTCAGCTGTCCAAAGATTTATATACGAGCCTGATTGTTAATGAGTTGGCGACGTACGTCCTCAACACGTACGCGCGCGGCCTTGGTTGCGCAAACGCATGCGACAGTACGCGGGCCAGTGTGTGTGGCTAGACCAATAGAGAAATTAGTGGTCCCTAATCCTGTTGCTAGCAAATATTAACTTAAACTAGTGAGCGGTTCTGCACAACAAAAATTGGGCTGCAGCTGAAAATCAGCGTCAGGTGGCAAACTTTGTGTTGCCATCTGACATTATGCTGAGCTGAGGCCCTTTGGCATTATTTTTATTTAAGTTTTATTTCCTCTGTTTTACTACCTACTCTCTTTATTACTTTATTTGTATTGTTTTAGTTTTAAGTTTTAGTGCCAATAAACGCAATTTTCTTTCTTTTCTTTCTTTCTTTCTTTCAAAAGAAAAAGCTGAAGAAGCATAGATTATAGAATATCCAAATACATCGTAGGCCACTGGGAATTAAATCCAAAAACATGGTAGAAAAATTACTCCCGTGTCGTTCAATTCTTACGTAAAACAAGTGAACATCTCCAAGGAAAACATTTTAAATGTGTGCGTGGCGCTCACTCACACATTTATAAAAAAGTGGCTTCACTAACACGTTACAGTTTGTTTCGAACACGGAATTTGGACATTTAAGAATTTATAGGAAGAAGTCTGTTTGTCTGTTCGTCCGTATTTCACAGCTACTTTATTCCAAAATTATTAGGTACCTAGGTACTAACTCGTGATTGCTTGAAAGAACAATAAAAATACTTTAACAAAAACGCAAAATTAATGATCTTTTACGGTGAGTAGGTACAAGCTTAATATTTTGTAGTGTGATCGCGTAAACAATGCATAGATATGTGATAGCAGAAATCGCCGTTGATTTGCTGTCATTTATTGAAGAGTTCCCTCGATTTCTTCAAGATCCCGTCATCATAAATTCTGATTAATATGAAACCATCTGCATACCCTTTCAAACAAAAGAAGAATTTACCAAATCGGGCCAAGCGTCGTGAAAAATAATACAAAAAAGATTCGGACGATTTTAAAGCTCTTCCTTTATTGAACTCGGTTTAAAAAAAAAAGATTTTTAGAAACAAGAACTTCTCACGGTCGGGACGGGAATGAACCCGCGGTAATGCGACCGCAACTCATTACTTATGTATCACTCAAAGCTTTACTGTTTCTGAACTGAATGACAATTGACATCAATTATAATATTTCGTATCATTGCGGTTATTTTTCCTTTTGCTTTTCGTGAGATTTTTATAAAATGCTGCGGGATTAACCACTCATATTAGCAGTGTCTGTAATGTTCCCACAGCTGGGACACAGGTCTCCTCACCGTGAGAGAGAATGGGCGAAACTTCCAAGCGGGCCTAGTGTAGGTACAGTGGATACTCAAATACAAAATGGCGAAATAGGCAATAGAGTCGCCAAAATAATCAATATAAAAAGGGGCTAAATATGCAACAGAAAATTGGAGAATTATGCATTTACATTGCATGGGATCGCTGAGAAGCATTTGCTTATGATTTAATTCAAAACTGACCACAGAAGCCCGAACAATTATGCCGCCCACTATTTTGGTGGAATCGTACCATTATATTTCCTGCAGTTCAAACACACATAATTATACCTTTCTCAATCCAAACATAGTATGTACAGATACGCAACTGCTCTGAGTCCTCCAATCAGTCTGTCAGTCCGCTCAGTTGAACGCGCGCTGCATATCAATCATGAGACGTAATCTCGATCAGAACGCAGTGGTACCACTGTACTAGTCTTAGCTTGTAGTTGCGTAGGTACTCGTTGGCAGAGACGAACTGGGTCGGAAGGGCCTGGCAGGAAAGGGCATTCAGAAATAGTCAAAAATGGCTTGATCAGGATCAACCAAACTTTAATTTCATTTCCTCGAAAGACTGTTTTACATTTGCACAGCAAGTGAATTATGTGTAACTAGTATTGGCACTAGAATAATCTTTTGTTTAAGATTATCATCATTTCAAGATTCTCCAGAACAGCGTCTAGTTAACAGCGCTGGATACTAGAATCTCAATCCAATAATGCAGCCATGCAGGGTCCAACTACTTAATCAATGTAACCGCCTTTGTTGAACGAAAGAAATTTTGATCTAGAGTACATTCAGATCGCAAAAGCTGAGAGCTTGGCCCTCTATCTGCCAGGCCCGTGAGGGGCCCTCGCTGCCTGGAGCCTGGCTAGCATACAAACCTAAACTACATGGTCAGTCCGACGCTGCTTGTTGGTCCCAATGAACAGATCAAGTGGTACTAGATAGATAGTCATATGCTGCACCCTAATGGCTCAATTCATTGCAATGGCAAGCCTTTTCGTCTAGTCATTCCACTTTGTTACGAGTTTTGATATTGAATGCTTTTAAAGCATCATTATTGCATACTCATGATGATGTGATCCGACGGATTTCGGCCAAGGCGATTGCTTCATCGCAGCTGTAGTTGTCCATTTGCTTGTATGTAGCTCATGTAAAAAATGTTCCTTGTGAAGATCCTCGTGCATTGCGGGCTCGAGAGCAGAAGTAATTAGCTCCTTCTTTGTTAGTTTGCTTCTCGCGGTACTGTCTAAACAGATAACCGTGACCATGGAACGTGAAGATCTATTGAAGGAACACCCTGGATTTTCTTCTAGGTTCCACTCCAAACTGGGCAGGACTCATTTTGATGATGTTATCACATAAAAAAGTCCCATCTTTGCTTTTGGGCAAGATTGACACTAAAAATTATCAGAAATATGTTACTAGCAGGACTGATTCAAAACTAAAAATATTTGGTCTTTAACCATCCTTTATTTCAATTGCAGATCATGTCCAGATCTAAAGAAGATCTTCCTGCTTGCGCGGCCCAAGAAGAACAAAGATATCACCAAAAGGCTGCAAGAACAGTTCGACGATGTGGTGAGTAATGTTGTATTAACATCATTGAGACAACTGTTGGGCATCATTGAGCCTACATCAAGTGTCGCCGTTTGGTATCTATTATCTGCCTAGCTTTTTGCCAACTATATTGGGGTCGGCTTCCAGTCGACCCCAAAATTAGTCGTTTGGTATCTATACTACTCGTAATATAATCGAAGAAACTTCTGGTTCGAAGTCAAAGTCAAATCAAATCGTTATTTCAATTTATTAGGCCATCGAAGAGGCACTTTTGAACGTCGAATATTAAAATTAAAGAAATGGGATGGGATAGGATTGATTCTACACCCATTCGCAAAGGTAAAAAAAGTTTTGTGTTCGATAGTCTATTTAACGAGGAAGGCCATAGGGTATTCAACATCACGACCTACGCTACCTTCCTCTACCTTCGCTATAGCCAAAAGAAGCCGAGTAACGGGGCTGAAACCACGAGGATCAGCTAGTAACAACTCCTATAAGTAACGACGGTTTTTTAACAGTATCGATCAAATCTTTACAGATTATGATGGCTTTTCTGCCATTGTTTAATTCCCTAGGCCCTCTTTCTATTCAAAATTCGAAACATTGCTCAACAATACAGATTATTTATTCTGCTTCTCATTTCTTATAATTTATGTTTACTTACACATTGTTAAACTGAATAACAACATAAGTAACATCCCCAAAAACGCCCAGTTGATAACCAGCGTTTTTGTGAGAACATTCTGTGCCTTACCTGAGTCAAAAAAAAATAGTTTTTTTTTATCTCTACCCACTAGGAATTTCTCCTACATCGTAGGTGCGTTTACAAACATTGATCTTTGTTTACCACTTCCAACATTCTCCTTCACATGGTCGTTGATTCACCTTGTCGGAGTCTCGACCACGTGTTAATAGAATTGGTGCCTAATATGGTGACAATAGCGGTCATTGTCCTATGTCAGCAAACGAATAAAGGTTTTTATTTATAGTTATTTGTTTGAAGGAATATGGTCGATCTTTATGTCTATTTTTATTTACTGGGTAACTACAGGGGTCTTACTTAGGACTCGGCCTTCTTTATTTTCATCATCGTTTTCTTATTATATAAATAAAACGTTACTGGCGGATGCTGATCTACGATTTTAGAGAAAAAGATCCAAAAATTGACTAAAAAGAAGAATAGACCTAAAATAGAACCTTGAGGAACGCCATTGCCATTTCAGACCCTAATGATTTTTTTCCTTTTATATGAATTTGAATTTTGCTGTGTGACAGCTATAAACATAGCAAAACAAGCTGTTTTTATAATTCCATAGTGCAGCAGTGTCAGTAGAATTGTTCCATGCTTTACGCAATCGAACGCCTTTGAGTATTCAATTGGAAGCACCCAGTCATTTGTAATTAAATGACACATGTTCTCATTGTATTCCAGTTATACGACAGACTGCGCAAAGAGCGACCAGATTTCATCAGTAAGATCAGCATCGTGGAAGGCGACATGGGGCAGCCGGAGCTCGGCATGTGTGCTGAGGACCGCGCCAAGATCATGAACGAGGTGAGTTTACACGAGTAGTGGAGCTCCAAGAGAAAGATAAACTCTTCAAACTTAAAATAAACAGGCTTCATCTTGGAAAGCTCACTCCGTTGTAGAATTTATTTCTATCAGCCCTAACCTGGACTAGAGTCAAAAAGAAACCCATGTTAAATAAAAAGATAGTCTTTATGTAAAGCAATTTGTGAAAGAGCTCAAATCTCTGCCGCTTAGCGTCACTGCTTACCAGTTTGAAGATTAAGGGTGAACATACTGGCAACCGTTCTAAAGCTGACGTTCCATTTGGACGTCTAAACAAGTCTTAGTTATGTTTTGGGCCTCTATGAGTGGAAATGAAGTATCGCGTAAGTATTTGCGTCCATAATTAATATTCTACGCAGTTGTTAGACTCAAAAGGTCTTTTTGCTAATAGTAAGAAGTTCAATATTTGCTCTATATGGTGTTAGCAATGTTGATAACGTATCTTCTATACCTGCGTATTGTTAGCCTTTTTTCATTTTCTTTAAACTCAAGCAACTCCATGTAATCGCTATTTTGCATACCAACATAATATAAAATATTAAAGTTTTATCATACTATTGGATTATAAACTCTCAATGCTGATACGAAGGTTTAAATTCAATTAGAATGCGAAATTACGACGATTCTTAGGTCACAGGTTTGTTGTCTAAGTTGCGTCAAGTACATAAACTTGAGTGTAAGCAGGTTTAGCTAGTACGCTGTAAGTGTATGTAAAGTTAGTTTGTGGTGATGACTCGTTGTACTTGATCGAATAAGTGCCTCTCAGGAGATATTACCTTACGCTTAGAAGCGAGATCGTAAAAGTTTTTAGCGTCATTTTATGCAAAATGTTGATTAAATCAAATCAAAGCATTTACTTCAAGTAGACCATTTACAGGTATTTTTGAAATTTCAAAGACATTTAAATACAATTAAATACTCCAAAATTATGGTGCAGTTCCAGTCACAAGACACAATAACAGTGAAAGTACCGTAGATGCCAATTCCAAGGAGTAGATCTACATGGAGAAGAAGGGGCATGAATCTCTCAAAAAATAATTAAATATTTGTTATGCACCCACTAACTATCCTCCTTTTATTTATTTTTTAATTTTTTAAGATATCAGTAATAATATCGCCGCGGTATTGTACCCTTTAATAGTAACAATATTGTCAAACGACTGTTTATTAATTTTAGAGTACAATAAAGTATTTTCTAATTTATATTCAATTCCACTAACGCTTTGGCTGATTCGGGAATCGGATTAATCGAACCTATTATCCTCATGCTTAGAAGTCAGGTTTGCGACAACCAGACTAACGATGCAGTCTGGAAATCTGGCGTATAATAATCAGTTCTAAAAGACTCTGTGTTACTCTAAGGTGGACGTGATCTTCCACGGCGCGGCGACTGTGCGCTTCGACGAACCTCTCAAGACTGCGGTTGAGATCAACGTGCGAGGCACCAGAGAGATGTTCAAGCTGGCGCGAGGATGCACCAAGCTTAAGGCCTTCGTACACATATCCACCGCCTACAGGTATATTATTAGCTTCTCATGTTCCCACTGCTGGGACAAGCCTCCACTCTGTGGGAGTTAGTCTACCACGTAGGCGCTATATGGCCTTGGCTTGGCTTAGTGACGTTCTTCATGTAACTGGCATCTGCCAAAAAGACTCATCATTGTCTGTCTTTCCTTTTCCCAACTATATATTTTGGGGTCGGCTTCCAGTTTAACCAGACGCAGCTGAATATCAGCATTTAGCATAGAGCAACTGCCTATCTTTCTTCAACTACCCGAAACTGGGTATTTAATACCCCTTGGTAAGACTGGTTGTCAGATTTTGCAAGCTTCTGACTAACAGTAACGACTGTCAAACACCTTTTAGGATAGCCTTCAAAAGCCTGATTGTTATGATTTGTTTTGCAAAATTGTACACTATCATCATCATTGTCATAATCACCCTATAGCAGTCCACTGCTGGACATGGCCTGTCAATAAACACGCTCACCGGCTTCTCTTTACAATGATATCTAGGGTGCTAGTTTTAGTATTGAGAATATTATATATCTTAATATTATATATCGCTTATGTTTTCAGCAACTGCCCACAAACCTCGATCGGCGAGAAGTTCTATGACAGTCCGCTGCCTGGAGACAAACTGATCGACCTGGTCGAAACTATGGACGAGCAGACCATCAACAATATTACACCTGGGTAAGCACTTTATGATAATATTGTAGATATGGAAAAAATCAACGATCCCACTTCCACAAAACCTCTTATCCCTCGTATCTAAGAAGCAACACAAGTGCATTGCAATCCTTTTTTCAAAGTGGTGAAATTTATTGATGAGTTCTCTCACTCTGCGTGGAACTAAAGACACTGTCAGTCTCATACTGACTCAAATCCACGGTGTTCAATACCCCTTTACGTTTCAGGGTCACAGTTACCTGTTTAGTAGCTTTTACGACCACGGCAGGCGCTCTTTGTGACGCCCGTAAAACACGATGCGTCGTCAATCCGGGCATGGTCCATGACCGGACAGCGAGTCACCCATTACTCAACGTCCGCATGTCCATGCATCGTAATTCCTGCAACAAAGCACAACAAACTGCCTTCTTCTACTGTCCTTTCTTACTGCTTAAGCCTCGTCCAAGCACTGTTTAAGCGCTTGAGTAATTCGCAGCTGACCTTTCTGAAGTGCGTCAACTATAAAGGTCATTGTTGTATCCTTTTATTACGTTGAATTTGTTTCTGTTTCAGTCTTTTGGGAGACTTCCCGAATACATACGCGTACACGAAGGCGGTGGCGGAGAACATCGTTCTGGAGTACTCCAAGGGTCTGCCTGTGGCCCTCATCAGGCCCGCTATCGGTGAGATCTTTTTCTTTATCGTCATCGTTTCAATTTTAGCCATTTAGCAATGAGGTATCAAAAACAAAAACTGCTTGATTTCAAATTTTTATTCTGCTACAATAAGAGACTTTACCTCTGCAATTAACCAATCGGCTGTTATTGAACCAAGTTTTCTTGTGCGGGTCTAAAATGAATTATGTTTGCAGTGATTGGTACCGCGAAGGAGCCTGTTGCTGGATGGATAGACAACGTATATGGACCTACTGGTGTAAGTTTTTTTTTTTTGAGCTACTATATTATGTATATCTTATTTCCCTTTAGTTGTACATGTATTTTTTTAAATTTCATGTGCTAAATTGTCCGTAAATTCAAATCACATTATTTTAATACAGACTCATAGCAATTACGTAGTCAATCGATTTAGCGTAACACGATTTCTTTGAACGCTTGTTTATCTTTCCGCCATATGAAGTACTTACAGAGGGGCGCTCTGAAATGAACATTGAGATATTCAATACGATTACGATCCCTGTAATTGCACTGCGAACTGAAAAAGTTTTGGGTAGCCATGATTTAAACCATGCCATGAGTAATCAAGACAAAACTGTTCCCACCCAAAGGAAAGAAAGTAAAAAGCCAAATCAGCTAAAGTCATGAATGAAATTCGCTGTAAATCTTTGAATTTTTTGGTATTCTCTTCGTCATCGTCGACGAGCTCTTCAAGGTTTTCAGGCATATGCTCTATAGCATAAAGTTGAAACTCTATTTAAGATTACGCTGTATTTTCGACTCTGAAGCCGGGATAGAAATACCTTTTTAGATCCTTAGAAAATAGCACTGAAGCTGCACGTCATGTTTCACAAAATCTCTCCTCCTCAGGTCGTAGTGGGTGCGGCAGTAGGCCTCCTGCACGTGCTGAACTGCAACCGCAAGGTAAAAGCCGATCTCGTCCCGGGTGACATGGTGGTGGGCGCCGCCATCGCGGCCGCCTGGCGCACCGCGCGGGACTACCCCACGACTTGCAACCACGAGGACGCGCCGCCCGCAGACCTACCGCCGCCAGTCTATAACTACGTATCATCGGAACAGAAGCCGCTCACTTGGGGTAAGATTTTTACCGTGTTACGAGAGAATGGGGATGGCAACTCAAAGCTAATCGTAGATGGCGCTGTGATAGTTGGTCCCCTACGTCAGATTAATGTCAACCTTGTACAAAAAACAAACAAGATTTATTGTTATAAAAATTGAGTATAAATACAAAACAAATATCGAAAATTATTCGTCAATGCAAGTGCATAATTATACTAAAAGAAGAATTAAGACGCCGCGGTGCATCTACAAGAGGAAAAAAAGTGATTTAATTGAGTGGTAATACATTTGATTTTACCGTAATAAATCCAGAATTACTTGTAGTTGAGGTTTCAATTTTTGAGTTTAGGTATGTTTTACCTGTCCTCTCCTATAACAAGAATATAATGCTGCTTCTGACTTTCTATTTTGATAAAATATCATAATGTTTCAAGTCAGTAATTTTACCCCTTTTTATATTTAGCACCACATTCTTAACACCACAACTATCAAAAAACTCGTTCCAGGTGATAATTCGTTCGCCAGACGAACCTCTTCATGATTTATAAAGCGATGCAATACTGGTACTTAACCTCCAATAGAAAAGTAGATAATTATTATTTTGAATAGTGTTTAGTTATGGTATAATCATAGAATTTCATTAATAAACTCAACTAACGGCCTGTCTTGGCTTCGCAAGGCTGGATATTTGTTTATTGTATAGCTTTTCCTTAGTTATAATTCAATTTTTGTTCTCAAGGCAGTCACAGCAGCTACCCATTATTTCTTGATAGTGTGAATTGTCGGAAATTTCTATGTTCCATCATTTTTACAGCTTATTACACAACATCTAGTCATTTTACATCATATCGTTTTTTTTTTCAGAAAATTCCTTTGATTTGACAGTTCTTTTGGGACCAAACCGTCACTTGTCACTTTGACACTTGCCTTCCCCATTGAGCTGTAGTCCCTGATCTTTTAATATAAAAATAAACAATATAATAATAAAAATAAATTTATATAAAATTCTCGTGTCACAGTGTTAGTTACCATACTACTCTGAAACGGCTTGACCGATTTTTAGGAAATATATGCATATTCAGTAGGTCTGCGAATCGGCTACCATCTATTTTTCATACACCTAAGACGTGATCAGGGCTATACTACTACTATTAAGAGTTGTTTTAGTAATTTAATCAATTTTCATTTCGCTCGATAACTGATCAATTATCACTTGGTAAGTTATCCCCCTCAGGTGTCTAGTGTGAAAATAATTATGGCAAAACAACGTTTGCGGGGTCAGCTAGTATTGTATAAGTTTCTCGTGTTTTGGTAGTCGTAGATCGTCCGTCATCTGAATAGAAACCATTTTAGTTGGCAATATTGCTACTGCTATAGCATTTTCTTACTTCTCCTCTTCCATTACAACCAAGTAGTATAACCTACTAGCTGTTGTCAGTGGCTGCGCTCGCGTGTAACTCGAAAATGAACTCAAAGGAACTGAATGCCGAGATATACAGTATTAGGGCGCTCCCGCGAGTATTCACCTGTAATGTAACGTCACAGATTCGAACATTCAAAGACAATAGACGAGCATCAAATAGCGCACTTTTATGTTACATTACAGGTGAATGCTCGCGGTGAGGGAGCGCCTTTAGTGTTAATTCAATTTGTAAACCAACTTTCATCTAAATCGGTTCAGTAGCTTTTTTTTTGTGTCAATAGCAACAAATGTCCTCCCGGCTAAATATCCAAACTTCTATTAAACTTCGCATTTATAATAATAGTTGGAGATGCAAAATTCTAGACTATAAACTGCGTATGTAAACTATTGGCAACAATTAAAATAAATGTTATGAATTTCCGCAAAGTAACGCCTGATTCCATAATTTAACAATAAATTTCTTTTCCTGTACTTATGAATGCATAATGTTTCTCGTTGCAGAAAGGTTCATGAAGTACAACGAGGTGTATGGGTTCCAAGTGCCTACGGTGCAAGCCATCTATTACTATGTGTTCATGCTAACGGCATCAAAGCCGCTGTACGCTTTTTACTGCTTCATTATGCACTGGATTCCCGCCTACATAGTCGACGCTATTGCTGTGCTTATTGGAAAGAAGCCTATGTGAGTACCTCCGCTGTCTTTTTCTGTGCATTTGAGCCATGTGCTTAGTTTTTCATCAGAAAATCAAATTAATAAACACATATTTGAATTTTTTGGTCTGTTGGAGCGGTCACATTACTTAACAGTTTTTGTAGATCTTAGTAAAGCTTTTGACACCTTTTTAGTCATGATCCTCAAGCAAGAAGACTACAAAAAGAACAAAAAAAGTCTCGGATTGCATAAACAAGCCTATGAATAGACCACAATAAGCAAAAATCAATAACTTATGTACTAATAGAATTTGCAGGAGGACATCTAGTATGGAGTCCTCCAGGGAAGCGTATTTGGCCCATCACTATTTTTTTAATTACACTAACAGTCTGACTGGCGAACTGCGTAACAACGCATTTGTATTGGTATCCTCTAGTACAAGGTATTAGAGGTACAAAAAAAAATAGCAAAGTTATGTTAGACTAAAAGCACTATAAATGGCTTGTTAACATTAAATTTTTACTAACTTTAATTTATTCTCCAAAAGGTTAAGAAAAACGTACGCAAAAATAACAAAATTCTCGGAAGTGATGGCGTACTTCGCGACGCGGGAGTGGAAGTTTGACAACAGTAATACGCAGCGTCTGTTCGCGGAGATGTGTCCCGCTGATAAGAAGATGTTCGACTTCGACATGTCCGCACTCGACTGGAACGATTACTTCTACAGCTACATCCGTGGCGTTCGTGTATACTTGCTCAAGGTAATTTATTCTAATAATTATTCCCATGGCCTTTTTCCTACTCCTACACTAGTCTTTCTTTTCGGTGAGTTCCGTTGTACCTTAATTAGCCTATCACAGTCCACTTCAAGACACAGGCCTCTCCCAGGCTGCGCCATAACTCGTCTTTCACCTTCCTTCGGTCTGTCCATCTAGCTAGGGGACGTCCCACACAACGCTTGCCGATTCACGGCCTTCTTTCCAGGTTTTGTCTGCTCCACCGGCCATCGATCCTACGACAAATATGTCCAGCCAATTGCCACTTCAGCTTACTTGTTCTGTAGACGCTGTCTATCACATTCGTTCTTGTATATTCATATAATAAACTTCATTTTTCAGGACCCTGTCAACACAGTGCCCGCTGGTCTCACGAAGCACAACCGGCTGCGCTTCCTCCACTACACTATCTGCACCATCCTCGGCCTGCTGTTCCTCAGGATACTGTGGGCCATCTTCAGCATGTTCGTGGGGTTCTAGATTTACTTTAATGTCCTTAGTATTTAGAACATGTACAGGTTTTTTAATAAGTGATTTGTTCGCAAGACTGTGACGCGAATTTATTGTTGAATGTAAGGTGTGAATGAACGTCGAAAGATTGTGGCGTATGTTTAGATTTAATGTAAGGATTTAAATCGATAGATGAAGTGAACACATTTTAATGATGTAAATCTTTGAAACAAACATGACAGTTTAAGACTTTACCAATTAAGGGTGCTAAATAAAAAGCTATCACAATAATTTTATTATTTAAATTATAAGTAAATATTATAAATAAGATAATACATGTTCAATCAGGGAGAATCATGATTAAAACTATTTTCTAAATTATAAGATTTTCAACTTTACGCTGTAGTGCCATAAAGTTTTAAATCAATTACTTACTTATCGACGAGGCCGTCGTAGAGTATTTTAAAGAATACCATGCCAGCTATTATTTCAAAACACAAAGTGTTTATGATACAAAATCGATTCCTCTGACTGTTCATACACAACAAATTAGGGTCTGGCTAGAATAAATAATGTTTTAAAAAACATTTGCTCGATTCCTTGGGTGCTTATGTACTTAAAAATGTAAATAAAATACAAAATAGTGTAATATTAGTTTAAGTTTATCTTAATAGCAATATCAAAAATTATATCATTGTGACTGTTTTTCAAGTATTTCAAGTATTCGGTTGTATTTAATCATGCACTGTATGGAACTTTCATAAGATTATTTTTTCAGTAACTCAGAAAATGCTCTGCTCTGCTCTCAGTGTGCGCTGATGCTATGAGTGATTTCAACAAGTAACCAATTTTGTAGCATAAATTGTAATAATGAATTGAAGATAAAATGCAATAAGAGTAAGGATACCTAATAAAATAATATATATTTAATTTTTTAAAGGTTTTTTATTAACTACAACATACTTAATTAGTTTTCTATGTCAACTATAACGACATTATATTACATACTAGCACTTTGCCCGCGACTTCGTCTGCGCGTGTTTCTAACTTCGAACTCAGTGAATTTAATACCCGGTCACCCTCCTTAAAGGATACTTTTAGAAAATCTAAAAATTGTCTAGTACTTTTGGAACCTATGTAAAGGTGCGTACAGACCATGTAACATGTTATATAACATGTGTTATATTACACTATAACTCTATGTAAGATGTTGTATAACGATGTTATATAACATGACCCACTATGACAAATGTTATATAACATGTTATGTTATATGGTCTGTACGCACCGTAACGTTGTGAAATACCAACGTTGCATTTTAAAACAATAAATAGTTATTTATTCTGAATTTGTAGGTATCTAGGTAGGTAAATAGTAAATTAATATTCTTGAATTACGTTGAGACAAAAAGTATTTTTTAAGTGGGTAGTTCTAAATTGGCAGTATCTGTTGACACTTGACAGTTTAACTGTGGAATGCTCTAGCAGCGGATAAGTGAGTGACAAAATTTTCTGTCTCACTTTCACGCATACAAAGTCTAATCACCCCTTCCCTTTGAGCGAGGCATTTTGTAGCAACCAGCTGAGACGTGATTCAGTACAGAAAAATCTTAGCTCTGGTTAACACGATAGCAAGTAGTTCCTCACTGTGTATTAGGTACTACGTTTAATTGTCGGTTCCAGTTATTGTTTTGGTACATTTACATTTAAATTCTTAAGTGTAGTGTTTATCCCCGTGAACGGTAAGTTGCCAAACCAAACCTTATAACTACTAGCTTGTGTTTGTTTTTATTGTAAACGTTGGTGAGTTCTTCTAATTAACTCACCGCTCACCGTTACACAAAATAATTAAAAGGCATAAGTTTAATCATTTTAGAAGTGCATCAGAACATCGCTTTTGAATACTGCTTAATTTATACATATGATTTCTCGTGACTGTACACAATAAGTTAAAAATGCTCATAATAAGTACAGTCAGCATCAAAAGTTGCTGACCACATGCAGATTTTCAGAATCGCTGTACAGCGTATTATTACGTATTATTGCGGAGTACAGCGATTTTGAAAATATGAATGTGGTCAGCAACTTTTGATGCTGACTGTACCAACCAAACTAAACGAAAATTTGATGGGTTTAAATGGCAGGTATACCTCATCTTCGATCAATAATACATACAGGGTGATTTTTTAGTCACCATCCAAAGGAGACGGGCGAAAGTCCCTAGAAAGTTGGGCCTGATGTTACAGTAACAATTACTGCATTATTTTATTTATACCCTCATACCATTTAAAAAAAACTAAATTATTCACGACTGCTCCATGGGAGAAAGAAAATATAGGATGACATTGGTTTGTATGAAAGCAACCTCTAACATAAGGTTATACACTGAGCTCTCACTTATTACTTCAAGAAAATAACTATTTGACTTTATTCTTGACTAGAGTTAACCTGAATTTATTGTAGGACACATTGAAGATGACGCCTTCCAACTAGATTCTAGAGGTAGCAGCAAAGGGAGAATGAATTAAAAACACTTTCTCTTTCAATTATTTATTCATCATCCACATCATCATAAACAATTAAAATATCGTCTAAAAACTGTGCAGGCGGTATTAAATTCTCTTGATGCCTTGCCCAGCTTAGGTACCATATTATGGACATCACATGACAACAGCAACCTACTGTTCTTTTTCCTACGGTACGGTTTGGTCTTCCATATTTTGAATATTAATAAAATCAAGGCCAGCAATTGATTGACCTTTTAATTGTAGCATGTTTTGAATATGCACTGCTGTAAACACATTAACATAATTATGTTATAGGGCTTCAGTAATAAAATCCCAAGATTGCGTATTAATGTGGTGATTGCATAATCTATTGTTTTTTGGGATGTAGAAGTTATAAACATCTAATAACATTTTCCTAGTTGTATCAGAAACTCTATTCCTTTCTTATCTCCGGCAACCTTCAATAAAACAGCGAGATTCGGTTTCTACTGCCCTTACATAGTCACGTAACACTATACCTTCGCTAGGTCTGGGTGTACCTTCTGAAGTAGATTGCAAAGCCTGTGAAGTAGCCTGTGATGTGGACTGCAAAGAAGCTTGTGATGTGGACTGCAAAGTAGCCTGTGATGTAGACTGCAAAGTCAATCCTTCATGCTCACTTGCTTCATGTGCTGATGTTGAGGATCCAGATGGTCCAGATACAAAGTGATGGGCATTTCTCATGGGCATGCAGCTCTGACCCAGCAACTGTGATATATGAGAGCTCTGTTTCTTGAAATCTGAAAAATAATTTTATAATAAGCCTTTACAACAAACAAATACAACTAGTGAAATGTGAGTGTACTGGAGTGCAAAAGGGGAATATGGACACAATATTATTATATTATGTATTATATAAAGCATTGCAACCATAGTCAAAGTGATGATGTGTATTTATTAATACTGTCTGACTATAAGTTCAACCCCAAGATAGACTTCCAGTCAAAGTCAAAGATCTTTATTGTGAGACAGCAGTTTAAAAAGGTGTTCTAGAGGTTGTTGTGCTCTTGCCTCCACCATGTGAGGCATACAATAGTTTGTGACAAAATACCAGTATTTTACATGCAGCAACTGCTTGTCCGACCTGCACTAAGTAAAACTGGTTTTCATTCTTTGAGGCTTATATAATAATAATAATATTCCACAACTATCACACAATGCCATCTAGTCCCTAGCTTAGCAGAGCTTGTGTTCTGGCTACTAGACAACTGATAAACATATTTATATATTTCTAAATACAAACATATTATAGATAAACTACACCCAGACACAGAACAAATGATCTTGCTTATCACACAAACATTTGTCTTGGGTGGGATTCGAACCCATAACCTCCGGCATAGCAGTCAGGGTCACTAATCACTAGACCGACAGGCCTGTCGATATCGACGCTAGAAAGCGATTTTGTCGTATCTCGCAAAATGGGATTTTTTTTTTATTGCATATTTGAATTCAGAAAAAAATACTGCGTCGGACAGTCTGATCCATGTTTTCCTAGGAGGTTTTTTTTTTTAGATACGACGTGGAATTATCTTAACTTTTTTATGAAAACATACTTCAAAATGCTGTAAGTACCATAAAATCAGCTATTTTACAAAAAGAAATAGATACAACAAAATCAACATCATAATTGTTGTCTAAATTTATTTTTTATTTTTTCAAGATACAGCAATATTGATGCTTCAAATTGAAATACCAATTGCTGTAACTCGCAACTTTAGAACACTATCTTTAGTGTTATCTAATAAATTTCAGTATAAGAAATATGTGTTTCAAAAATAACCTCTCGATTTCAGCTAGTTTACGAGTTATGATTTTTTTAAATAGTTTTTTGGCTCTGGTTTAAAGTTCCACTTTTCGAGATACTACAAGATTGCTTTCTGGCTTCGATATGATTACTGTGTCTATGACCAAGATACAGCAATATTGATGACTCAAATTGAAAAACCAATTGCTGTAACTAGCAAAAACTCATGTAATACCAACTTTAGACCACTAACTTTAGTGTTATCTAATAAATTTCATTATAAGAAATATATGTTCCAAAAATTACCTCTCAATTTCAGCTAGTTTACGAGTTATGAATTTTTTAAATAGTTTTTTGGCTCTGGTGTAAAGTTCCACTTTTCGAGATACTACAAGATTGCTTTCTTGCGTCGATATATACATTACCATCAAATAGTATAGAAATAAAAATCAACTGATTACAATAAATACTTACAGTACGAGGCAAAATCCATTCACAAATGGCTGTATGAATCCTTCTTTCTCATTCAGTGTCAGTACGCAATAAATGAGATCTAGCACGCAACACTGAACATCCACAGTTGACACATACTTGACGATGTCCAGTTGTTGATGAAAGCTGCTCGTCTGTGCCCAAAGAATTTATCACTAGATCCCTGCATCCTTGGCAAATAGGATGAGAACTGTTGACCTACAACAATATTAGTTTGTTACTTACAGTCCTCGGCAAGAAATAATTTAGGTACATGGAGTTTAGAGAGACTATATAGGCAAGAACATTGTATTCGTTACAACTACTTAATTATTAGCCATAGCCAATAAAATAGTGAGAAGACTGTTTACAAATTGCTCAATTATTTTTAACTGTTATTAATTGGCTTAATCATTTGAGATATCATAGTGATTTAAGAATAATAATGAAGTAGAGTCCGGCAAAATATAAAACTTGTAATAAAATAAACTACTAATACTTACCACTTGAGGTGCAACCCATTACTGAACAACTGAAAGAATGCCTTCGTCTTTTATTTGATGTAATCCTATAGAAGGATTACGCCGCCAAGTAGCTATGCCATAGTTGATACAATGATGGTGTTGATAACTCATTGTATTTTTTTCGAAATCCGGTATACGAAGTTGAGGTATGTTGAGTAGGCAAGTATCTGAGTCCGTTGTGAGAAATGCGTGCATGCAGGGCCGGATTAACCATCTCGGGGCCCCTAGGCACAGCTCGTTTCGGGCCCTCCCTTTTTCATACCACAAAAACGCAATTTGTCAAAAATAGACCCTGATACCATTTTGCCCTGTCAATAGTAAGTACCCACACTTGAATTGCTGATTTCAAATTAATATACTTATTTGTCATTTAATAAGCGATTATTTAAGTATAAAAATTAAATTATATGTATACAAGTTAATAAAATAAAAGTGTCTAATACAAAAAAAAAAACGAATTGTTAGATTAATTTCAATACAATGGGGAAGGCAAGTGTCAAAGTGACAAGTGACAGTTTGGTCCCAAAAGAACTGTCAAATCAAAGGAATTTTCTGCAAAAAAACGATTTATTGATGTAAAATGACTAGATGTTGTGTAATAAGCTGTAAAAATGATGGAACATACAAATTTCCGTCAATTCACACTATCAAGAAATAATGGGTAGCTGCTGTGACTGCCTTGAGAACATAAATTGAATTATAACTAAGGAAAAGCTATATAATAAACAAATATCCAGGCTTGCGAAGCCGGGACAGGCCGTTAGTTGAGTTTATTAATGAAATTCTATGATTATACCATAACTAAACAATCGAATACACTTTTCAAAATAATATCTACTTTTCTATTGGAGGTTAAGTACCAGTATTGCATCGCTCTATAAATCATGAAATGGTTCGTCTGGCGGAAGAATTATCACCTGGAACGAGTTTTGTGATAGTTGTGGTGTTAAGAAATTAAATATATTGTGATATTTCTCAAATCTAAATAGAAAAAAGGGGTAAAATTACTGACTTAAAACATTATGATATTTTATCAAAATAGAAAGTCAGAAGCAGCATTATATTCTTGTTATAGGAGAGGACAGGTAAAACATACCTAAACTCAAAAATTGAAACCTCAACTACAAGTAATTGTGGATTTATTACGGTAAAATCAAATGTATTACCACTCAATTAAATCACTTTTTTTCCTCTTGTAGATGCACCGCGGCGTCTTAATTCTTCTTTTAGTATATGCACTTGCATTGACGAATAATTTTCCATATTTGTTTTGTATTTATACTCAATTTTTATAACAATAAATCTTGTTTGTTTTTTGTACAAGGTAGACAGTAATCTGACGTAGGGACCAACTATCGCAGCGCCATCTACGATTAGCTTTGAGTTGCCATCCCCATTATGAAATGGTTCGTCTGGCGGAAGAATTATCACCTGGAACGAGTTTTGTGATAGTTGTGGTGATAAGAAATTAAATATATTGTTATATTTCTCGAATCTAAATAGAAAAAAGGGGTAAAATTACTGACTTAAAACATTATGATATTTTATCAAAATAGAAAGTCAGAAGCAGCATTATATTCTTGTTATAGGAGAGGACAGGTAAAACATACATAAACTCAAAAATTTAAACCTCAACTACAAGTAATTGTGGATTTATTACGGTTAAATCAAATGTATTACCACTCAATTAAATCACTTTTTTTCCTCTTGTAGATGCACCGCGGCGTCTTAATTCTACTTTTAGTATAAGCACTTGCATTGACGAATAATTTTCCATATTTTTTTTGTATTTATACTCAATGTTTATAACAATAAATCTTGTTTGTTTTTTGTACAAGGTAGACAGTAATCTGACGTAGGGACCAACTATCGCAGCGCCATCTACGATTAGCTTTGAGTTGCCATCCCCATTAAAAAAATCAGACATTCACTGTCACTCTTATAGTGTCAAACTGTCAATAATAGGGGCTTTTAATGTGAAAAAAGTTTCACTTTTACCGCGTTTTCATACAACCACACAACACAATCCCCTTTTTCTCATTTTTTAATCGGGAGTGCTGGGCCCCTGGTCATAGTGGGCCCCTAGGCACTGGCCTAAAGTGCCTTATGGATAATACGGCACTGCGTGCATGTCGTTAGTTAAAGCAATAACCGTCAGAATCCTTTATACGTAGCCAAAGTCGTTAGATCACTGATCGAATATTAATAATTACAGCCGAAAACACAACAGAAAATGAAGCGAAAGCGAATGTGATTGACGTTGACGTTTGAGTTTTTGACCACCTGACATTGACATAAGTTCCGCTTTGTTGCCTGTATATTAAAACATTGACAATCGATTGTGAAATCGATTTATGAAGCAATTCATTTTTACGACCATTATTTCAACCATTATTTTAAAAATATATGTGTTTTATTTAAACTCATGTAATAAAGAATAATTATTAATATTTTAAATAATTAATTAATTACTCATTCTGTTTTTGTAATAATAATCGATTGTACATCTATTAACTTACCTATATCATATGGCAACATTGTTTTAATATGAAAGTAACGGAAGTCAGTATTAATTTGATTAAAATATTTAATTTCTTATCCCATTATAAAAATGCTTAATATTTTATAATTGACCACAAAAAAACTTAAAAAAAATATTGATAAATATTTCATTTGTGTAACGATAGGCCCAGATTCGCCCGTCTCCTTTAAATAAATCTTTGTCGAAAATCATTGAATACGTGTTTTTTCTTTTTGTATCACTCAATACAAAAATATCGAGATATCACGTCAATGTTATCTATAAAAATTTGATGAATCTGGACACCGCGCTGTAATGTGTCACTCAGGTGTGGCGAGGCGGGGCGGGGGGAAGCGGGGTGCGCTCTGCCCGTTTCATGCGCTGGCAAGTGTAGTATTATTAACGTTTAGCTTAGTGCCCACGCAGAGCGGATAATTCATATGAGAAAAATCAAAATCAGGAGTGTCGATTTCTTTTTTCAAAAATGGGGTTAGTGATTGATAGGTACCTAATATATATATATATAATGTTTGTTTTTTTTTTACGAACTTGTGAATGTAAGGACATGTGTGGGTTACATATTATTCTATTTTTTTTATGTTTTATTTAAATTGTCTGACGGTTTGAGTTATTTATGCGGCCTACCCAAATGTCCTTTCTTTGGTATTGATCGTCGTATCGTTGAGCTGCTTGAGTTGAGCTACACGGTAACTGACAAATGCTTGCACTGACTGGACACTTGGACAGTCCCACTCAAATCTGAGTGGTTCTTTCTTCAAAAGACCACTTCAGACACCTGCATGGTTCTCATATAACTTTACCAATACAAAATTGTCTGGACTTTAAAAGAGACTGTGACCTCTGAGTTTGTTTCGGATGTTTCTTCTCAGAGTAGTCAGGTACGAAATACCGGCTTCATCTAGTTTAAAAATAGTGTCTTTTTGACGTGTAAAAGAGTTTGCCAAAACCAATTTGCTAAATAAAGATCATTTATCATTAATGCCTAGAAAAATTTTGGACGGTGGTGAAAAAGTCACCCTGTATAGGTGCAAAGTTCTCATCAATATAAATGAAATAAGTCCAAATACAAGTAAACTACTGTAAACCAATTTCACTGATCTTCCATCATCAAACCCTGATTTCCTTTGCATGGAATCATTTTAGATTTTTTTTTTTTAACAGAAAAAGATAGTTAAAATTGGTTCATATACGACGAAGTTATCCGCGAACAAACATTAAAAAAACATAATTACAATTATTTAGGGTCAAACTGAGTAACCTTGTTATTTGAAGTCGGTTAATAAACTGCACAGTTATTATAATTGTTATAATCTAATTCGAACTATTTCCAGTTCAGACTGCACTTCACTTATATAAACTTTTTTTTTTGACGTGGACTCTCGTAGCACAACAACTCTAGAAGGTTGAAGCTAACCGGACAATCCTGTGGTCAAGATCGTGACGACATTGCACAACGCCATCTAGTGTCACCTTTGAATAAATCAATCCTTCATTGATTTAGTGCATGCTGCAGAAGTTTCTGAATATGATAATAGGTAGCACTAGTGGTTGTAGAATACGATTAGTTACGCGTAATAAATACGAAAATCTACTAGGTATACCTTTTCTTATTTTATAAGACAAGTACAGAAACGGGAATATTAGAATTTTAAAAAACTAGGGGTGGTATTCAACTCGTTAATATTCACGTAAAAATCTTAAAATCCACAAATAGAGATTTGCGGGCACTAAATAAGCAACGCCATCTAGTGTCACTTTTGAATAAATCAGTGCTTCATTGATTTTAGTGCATGGTGCAGGAGTTTCTAAATAAATGATAATAGGTGTGTTAGAACGGTGTTACCATACTACAAAATAATTAAATATGGTTAACTTAAAATGAATTTTGGACTGGTATTTTTTTGTTTATGGTAACATTTATGGTCGATTTTATCGTTTGTTTTTGTAACAATAATTAGTAAAAATAATTATGGAATAATTAATGGTTTGTTTAAAAAGTGTTAAAACATTTTGGTTGAAACGATATCGATTCAAAAGGATTAATTCGATCTTAAATTTTTTTTTAGTTACCCTCGTTTATTCTCAAAGTTGAGCTAATAGGTGAATTGAAGTGAATTTTACGTATGACAGGCAGTCTAGTTTGTGCCGTGAACCGAGCAGGTCGAATTAATCCCTGGTAGTCGCGAATGAAATTGTTTGAGCCGTAGAAGTGTGAATTAATTGTTTTAAAAGTGGAATAAATTTGTGATAATAACGATTGTGGACTTTTACTTTGTCGAACGAGCTAACAGATCGGAAGCGGGATCTCTACGCACCATTGTCGGCCAGATTTAAAGATCCAGGTTTGGTTTTTATTTCTTTCGCCGTTACTGGACTGAGGGTAAGTGCTTGCAATTTAGTTACACAAAAAAAACTTTTTCAAAAAAAATGTAACCGCCTTCAAAAACAACCACAGAAAAGAGTAAAATACACACATCAAAAGTGTCTAGGGATCAAGCATTTTTATGCGGATTTCTTGAGATTGAGATGTGGCTTTGTAATAAATTTATGATTTTATAAATTTATATGGATCCTTTTTGGTGCATTTCATAATTTGAATCAGGAACTGTAAATCAAATTCGAGTAAAAGATGAAAATCAGCTGTCAATATTTTCCCTATAAAAACATACAACGCATTGAAGACATTATTAGTGCTACTGTTTCCCTACTACTGATTAAAACCAACGTTATTATGGAGCGGCGACGTCATTTAAGCAGGGAAGAAATGCTCAGAGCCGTGGGAATGATAGAAGCTGGTTCCCGGCAACGTACTGTGGCTTTAGCTCTGAATACAAGTCAGAGTGTTATCAGTCGACTTTGGACACGTTACCGAAGCACTGGTACCGTGGCTGAGCGCCATGGAGGACGGTATCGCTGCACCACACGGAGACAAGACCGATACATTCAAATCTTAACTCGAAGAGCTCCAACAATAACCGCCATGATGTTAGCCGTGAGGCTTCATCACTCTTCAGGGAACTTAATTAGCGACCAAACAGTCAGAAACCGCTTGCATGAAGTGAACCTTCATTCCCGAAGACCGCTACGGGTACCACCTATAGCAATGCACAATCGTAGGATTCGATATCAATGGGCTCTTGAACACAGAAATTGGGCAGAAGAACAATGGCGTTTCGTGTGCTTTTCTGATGAGTCTCGTTTTGGTATGAGACCGGATACAAGACGTATACGACACTGGAGAACCCCTGGACGCCAACAGCGATTAAAATCCTGCCAGGAAGTCCATCCTTATAGTGGTGGAACCATCATGGTATGGGCGGGTATTTGGATCGGCGGAAGAACTGAGTTGATTTGGATCAGAGGCAACCTCAACGCTCAAATTTATACTGAGACGATTGTATCAGACGTCATCGTTCCTCTACAAGTGCAAATCGGTCCCTTATTTCAGTTAATGCATGATAATGCACGACCGCACACCGCAAGAGTTGTAAGACAGACTCTCGCCGCAGCTAACATCAATGTCCTGCCCTGGCCTGCTCAGTCGCCAGACTTGAACCCGATTGAGCATGCATGGGATATGCTACAGAGAAGAGCTCTGCCGAATATGGAGGGTATCCAGTCGCAAGAAGACCTTTTTTTGTTGTTGCAACGAACATGGGCGGCCATTCCACAGCGTGATTTGGATGAACTCATTTTGAGTATACCAAACCGATGTTCTTGTGTTGTTAGTGTTCGCGGTAGAAACACGGATTATTAATTGTTTAAGTTACCCAATAAAATTTTAAAGAAAACTGTTATTTCAGTCTTTTTTTCGAACTTTAATGTTAGTGGTTCAAATGTCAAAAATCCCTTTATTAGGAAAATGGCAAATTTCTTTATGAATGCAAAGGTGACTTGGTTTATCGTTACTGTGACAAACGATAACACTTTATTTGATGAATCCTTAAAGAACATTTTAATTAATATCAATCAGGAGAAAAGTTATTGCAAAAATATATGTTGATCCCTAGACACTTTTGATGTGTGTAAAATACAAATCTTTTCTTTTGGAAGTCGGTGACTTTTTTTGGGATTAAATATAATGACCACCATAAAATGCTTTGATACCCTTAGCTACTACACTTCAAATTGTATAGGTAATCGAACACCAAATATAGTAAATGATCACCAAATCTATACTGAATGTGCACCAAATTTAAAACTCGCTTTAGCAAGATTTCAGAGACACCCCGAAGTTCGGTTTGGTTAAAAGGTTCCTTTAAACCTTGTACACAGAGCCCCGCGAAGCGGGGCTTCGTCGACCCTGCTAAGGTAGATTTTTTTCTTATTACTCCTCGTTATGACATATTTTAATTAACATATTTTGGTGATCATTTACTAATTTTGGGTTGACAATGATTTATTTGGAGTCATTTTGATTAAATAGGATAGCGAAATGTTAAAACTGGTTATAATTTTACATTAAAATGCGGGTTTCATTTTGGTGATCATTTACTATTTTTGTCTGTTATAAGTTACTATATCTGGTGGTAAGTTAAACATAAGCCACTTTTTTTATTAATTTCATTGTCTTTTTTGCCACGGACTTCTGAGAGACCTTATTGTGAAACACCTTATATGTGACGACAGATTTAAAAAGCAGTTTTGTTAAAAGTAAAAATAGTCCAAGAGCTACTGAACCCTGCGATTAACGGTCTTCATGTAAGGTTAGAAATTTGTACACGTAATATAGCATGCTAAGAGCAATAGCGACGACCTGGCAGGCGTCAGCCGTGCACATCATTAGACAATTTAATTTTCAAAGTGTAAAAAAAATTGAAAAATAAACTTGTTCCTGTAAGCTTAAAAATTTAACAGGATGTAGTTTATTTATTAAATTATGGAAAAAAAAAATGACAGGCGATTACAAGGTGCACAAGTATGTGACAGGCGAATTGAAAAGTGCAAAGTTGATGAGGAAAAATAAACTTTCTCCTGTAAGATCAAAATTATCTCGCGTTTTCAAAAAAGTGTGCGTTACATTCCGAGAAAGGTTTTAATATACAGGGTGAATTTTTCAACTGGGCGTGGATGGCTATCTCCGAAAAAATGAGGAATATCGAAAAACGTTGAAAGGAATCTCGAGGCCGATTTTGACGAAAATAAAACTGCATCGTTGGATTTTAGAAAAATCAATAATCCTGGCCAGGAATCAAACCCGCTGATTTTGGAAAAAAAATCACAGCCTGTATTATTACACCATTCGATAGTGTTGCTAATAAGGATCAAATTCTGGGAAGTAATCATATACGGCAAACTTTATGAAAACGTATAATTGAAAAAGAAACTGATGAATGTTCAAGACGATAACTGTATTCGGAACATAAGTAAACCGTTTCTTCTTTGAAATAACGCTTATTTTTGTGCAACTCAATAATTTCGTATTGCTGAATACACTGGGATTGTTGAGACATCAAATCCACTGAATTATTGAAAACAATTATAAATAAATTATGGCTCAGTAGAACATAGTAACATAGAAATATAGCAATTTCATGAAAATCTGCTTCTTCCTTAAGTTTGCCTTATATAATCACTTCCCAGAATTTGATCCTCATTAGCAACACTATCGAATGGTGTAATAATACGAGCTTTGATTTTTTTTCCAAAATCAGCGGGTTCGATTCCTGGCTAGGATTAGTGATTTTTCTAAAATCCAACGATGCAGTTTTATTTTCGTCAAAATCGGCCTCGAGATTCCTTTCAACGTTTTTCGGTATTCCTCATTGTTTCTGATATAGCCATCCACGCCCAGTTGAAAAATTCACCCTGTATATTAAAACCTTTCTCGGAATGTAACGCACACTTTTCTGAAAACGACATCAAAATCAGTTCAGCCAAACGCGAGATAATTTTGATCTTACAGGAGAAAGTTTATTTTTCCTCATCAACTTTGCACTTTTCGCCTGTCACATACTTGTGCACCTTGTAATCGCCTGTCATTTTTTTTCCAAGATTTACAATAAATAAACTACATCCTGTTAAATTTTTAAACTCACAGGAACAAGTTTTTTTTTGCCTGCCAGGTCGTCGCTATTGCTCTTAGCATGCTATAAATATTACGTGTACAAATTTCTAACCTTACAGGAAGACCGATAGTCGCAGGGTTCAGTAGCTCTCCAGCTAAAAGATGAAGTACAAAAATTATAAAACACCGCCATGAAGTTATGATAATATGCTGAAATGTGAAGTGTAGATAATATCTTGAAGTGCAATAATTGTGCAGTGTTCACATGTTATGTTACTATGAGCGAACATCATCTTCGAAGTGCAACGTGCGCTCCACGTAGGCCGCTATGAACGAACCCTAATTTTTAAACACAATGTGCATATTATTATAACGATAGAATTTTTGAGGTGCAATGTGCACCTATCAACATAGGTTGCTACGAGGAAAATTTTTACATTTTTGAAGTCCAAAATTTGATTACTGTTAACAACAGTATTATCCGAATATGTAATATCGAATATCGGCTATCCACAATCGGATATCCGATTATCGAACATCGGATATCGACTTTTCGAATATCGGCTATCGAGTTATTAAATATCGAATTTTCGAAAATCGAATATCGGATATCCGAATATGTAATATCGAATATCGGCTACCCAATATCCGATAACCGATTATCGAATATCGACTTTTCGAATATCGGGAATCGAGATATTAAATATCGAATTTCCGAAAATCGAATATCTAATATCCGAATAGGTATGTAATATCGGATATCAGCTATCCGATTATCGAATTTAGCATATCGACTTTTCGAATATCGGGAATCGACTTTTCAAATATCGGGAATCGAGTTATTAAATATCGAATTTTCGAAAATCGAATATCTGATATCCAAATGAAATATCGGATATAAGTTATCCAATATCCGATATCCGATTATCGAATTTCGGATATCGACTTTTCGAATATCGGGCATTGACTTTTCCAATATCGGGTATCGAGTTTTTTTTTTATATTTTTTTAAATCGTTTATTTAGAGGCTTGCAGCACATTTGTACGAGGTCAGCCTCGTAAGGTAACGCTAATACATTTAAAAAATAAACTAAAATACTATCTATAAACTAAAAATATTTAAAACACAACTACTACCTAATTTACATAATTACCTATATAAAAAATCACCTCTCGCCAAAGCCAGGCACCCAGCAACCCAATGACAGAGCCTACCGACATAATCGATGGCGACATGCACAATGGCAGAACCCACGCCATACCTAGGAAACAGCCCGGAACAGAGTGTTGAAACCATTAAAAGAAAACACAAAAACATAAAAGATATAAATTAAAAAGTATCTCTCCTCGAAAAAACAGCCTTAATAAATTTATAAATAGCTACACTCTGCTCCGAAAGAGGTTTCCCAAGCATAACATTAATTCCACCACTATACACATCGCCACCGACCATCGTACACAACTGTGGCCTCAAGTCACCAAATGCACAACATTCTAACATGATGTGGTACAAGTCCTCAACTTTATCTATGCAGGTATCACATAAAGGAGATGGCTTTACACGCATCAGGTGTAGGAAACTATTAGCAGGCACATGGCCTGACCTTACCCTAAATGCTAAAACCAATAGTTCTCTTGGCATGTAAGACTCGTCAAACCAAGAAGCTCGAGGCAGTTCGTTCTGTACCACAGACCTTTTGTTACTGTTACAGTATTGAAGTGGTCCTCCCACAACTTAAGACAAAACTTTTTCATGTCAGGAATAAGCTCAGTTAAATAAGGTTTCCCGGAAATAGCAATGCCGTCTTCAATAGCCTCTAAGGCCAGCTTGTCAGCAATTTCATTTCCCGGGATACCCACGTGGGAAGTTATCCACTGAAGTTTAATATTTACAAGTTTTTGTTGCAAGATGCGAATAATTTTCAACGCTTCATACGCTATCGGCATACCTCGACCTCCCGATACACAGCGAATCAAGTGTTGAAGAGCACTTTTGGAGTCAGACAATTTCACAACATTTTTGTGCGGCAGAGACTGAACGTAAGACAAGGCCTCAACAATAGCCGTCAGTTCAGCTCTCATGATACAAGCATCATTACATAATTTAAATTTAATACCAACATTTGTCTGAATATCAAAAAATGCTGCACCAACACCGTGAGCATCTTTCGAGCCATCAGTGAATACAAAATAATAATTATCATACCTACAATCAAACATCTTCGAAATCAACATCCTCAAATTAGCCGCGCTTGTTGAACGTTTTGGTACATTTAATTCATCAACATTGCAAATAACACAATCTCTAATATTAATATTCGATATCCAAGTATCCATACTATACATATCCAACATAGGCGACTTATGAACAACAATGTTTTGAAACTCTTTGTAAATATCAATTAAAATGGGTTTATTCTTTTTTCGCCAATAGGCATTCGTGCATAAAGTAGATAATTCTTCTAATAGAGATACAGTTATATTATGACTATAAAGGAGTTCACTCTTAACCAATATCTACAAGCTAATCAATGTCTCCTCACAAATAGTGGTGATACACAGAGCTCACTTTCCATAACGCAAATAGGTGTTGTACGGATGAAACCACCACAGATTCGTAATCCTCGATTTTGCAAGACATCTAATTTATTCAAATGCGTTCTATCACTATTTCCGTATAAAAAACTAGCATAATCAATTCGACTTCTGACAAGAGAAATGTACAATCTTCTTAAATGTTTGGGATGAACGCCCCAAGACTTTCCTGCTAAAGTTTTAAGAATATTTAAATATTTGTAAGCTTTTTCACATGTTTCGTTTATGTGTACACCCCACCGTAGAGATAAGTCAAGCCACAAACCAAGATATTTAATTTTATCAACAACCCTGAGCTCTTTGTTATTTACACTGATGTGAACATTGGTTAAACATCTAGACCTACTAAATACACAAACCAATGTTTGTGTATTTAGTAGGTCTAGATGATTTTGATTCAGACAAAAATAATCCCATCTCAGCTAAATTTTCAACAAGAACATCTAGGGCTGTATGCAAGTGATTAATGGCTGCATCAAAATTATGTTTACTTGAAGATACATAAAGAACAAAATCATCTGCGTATTGTGAAACTTTACAGCTAGTAATTTGTTTACAAATATTCATAGTTGCAAGATTAAAAAGGAGTGGAGATAATGGGTCACCTTGCGCTAACCCTACACTTGCCTGTCTTACTTTAATACCATCCATACCCGTATCAATTTGTAGATACCTTTGACTCAAATAATTAAAGATATACCTACAAACCATCCCCCCAACCCCTATCCTTTCCAACACGGAAATCATCTGATTAATATTTACATTATTATACGCGTTATTTATATCAACGAAACATGCAATGGTGGCCAGATTTTTAGAAAACCCTATCTGAATGGATGTTATTAACCTTGTTAGATTATCCAGGCATGAATGTGATCTACGAAAACCAATAGTGGAAGGAGATAAAAGGCTAGAGTTCTCAACAAACCATTCAAGACGTTTTAGTAAAACTCCATGAGATATCTTGCATGGACAAGGCATTAAAGATATTGGACGTAAAGAATTTGCACTACTGGGATCTCTACCAGGTTTAGGAATTGGAACTACCTTTATACTTCTCCACTGGCTTGGTATAACACCAGTATACAGTATCAAATTATATATATGTAACAAAAACTTTTTACCTGAAGAGGATAAATTAAAAATCATAGAGTAGGATATATTATCTATGCCTGGCGACGTATCTTTGCGTTTTAAACAGTTTACCAATTCAAACAATGTCATTTCTCCTTCTATAGAACTTGAACCCTCCTTAAATGAAGGAGGTGCCTCGCAAGCCAAATCAGGCGTCAAAGATTGTAATAGCTCTTTACATTGTTGAGAATCAACACAACGGTTACTATACCTCCCACCTTTTACCCATTTCATTTTTCTCCACATCTCTGACGCCGATGTTTCCGAATCAATACTCGTGCAGAATTCTTTCAATCCCTTCGAACGAGCTTTGCCAACCAGCTTGCGAGCTGCATTTACTTTAGTAACATAAAAATTATAATTGTCTGGAGTAGGATTACGTCTCAATTTTGCCAATGCTAGACGTCTTTCAGCCACGGCCTTCGATAACTCTGGTGTCCAATATGGCTTAGATACAAATTTTGCAGTAGGATCTTGGCAAATTTTAATCCATGGAATAGTCTCTTCAGCCAATTGATCAATTTTGGAAACAAATAAGTTATAAGATTCTTGAACATTCATCGTAAGATCTAAATTAGAGAACAACTCATCCGATTTTTCACGGTATTCACTCCAGCGAGCTTCTTTGAAGTTACGTCGCTTTATGAAATTGTAGGTAGGTTTATAACCGTACTTCATTTTGATAACTATGTGATCACTGCCTAACGACTCACTTGTAGTATCCCAAGATATTTTTGTTGCTAAATCTGTGGAAACAAATGATACATCTGGAGAAGACTGCTGTAAGATTCCATTAACAAATTTAATTCTTGTAGCATTTCCATTATTCAAACACACATAATCTTTATCAAAATAAGAGTCGTATACCATTTCTCCTCGTCGATCAGTCTTATTTGACCAGGTAATATGATGCGCATTGAAATCACCAACAATCAACGTTTCTTTATCAAATCTGTCAAAAATATTATGCCAGTCGGACTGACTAGTAATTGATGAAGGCGGACAATAAATTGAAATTATATTCTTTATTCAAATTTAAAAATCTCCTGAGTAATCATCTCAATACTAGAATTTGGATGTGCGTAATCTCTCTGTAGGGCTTTAATTGACTTATGAGTTATAACGCATACACCACCACAAGAATCTAATCTATCCTTTCTGATTATATTATAATTGCTTATGTTCAAGAATTTATCAGAAGATAACCAAGTCTCACTTACAATGTGTATCTTTTCCCGCAGCAATAAACATTGGAAATCATCCATCTTGGGGCCCAAACTATTAGCGTTCCACTGAAAAATGCTTATCAATCTATTTTCAATATTATTATTGTTACAAGCCATTGCTACCGCATCCAATCAACTGCATCAAAAAATCAATAGTAAAGAAATTCATCATAAATGATTTCAATTCTGAAATTACATACTGGACAATACATATAATTTTGGTTTCAATTTGAGTTTTAGAACATTAAATTTCCTTAATCTTCTTTAAAAACTTCTTTAAATTAAAATTATCTTTATTGATGTGAGATTTATCCCCTTGGTTCTCGATATTTGTCTCATTTCCTGCTATAACTTCTGATGCAACCTCCTCCTGGGCTAGAGATTTGACCCTCTTGCGTTTCAATTTCTTTACAACAATTCAGCGCTTTTTGACACAACAATGTTGAGTCTTCCAAATACTTCATTAAATTCAAGTCAAACTGTAATTGAACTTCAGGAAAAAATCCAACAATTATCTATAGATTTGCAAAGCGCTCATCAAGAAATAGAAAACTTAAATACTGAAAATTTTCGACTAAAAACTGATGTACAAAAATATATTAAAATAATAGACGCATACAAGGTAATAAATACTGACATGAGAAATTCAACACCATGTTCGGCGAGAAAACGGAAAAATCTGCCAAGTAAAGTAACGCCTGTGGCAAACAAAGAGCAAAAAATTGCATCGGCACAGAAAATAATATGCTACAAGCAGACCGAAGAAAATAATACTACACCAACAAAGAGGGATGAAAATACAAGTATGGAAATAACAACAATGATTAATACCAACGATCGAGGCAAAGTAACATCATCCATCTCAGAGAAGGAGCTAAAAGAAACATCCACCCTATCTCCTGAAATCGAAACAGCGGCTTCAAAGAAAATGACCAGAAGTGACTCTAAGAATAGGAAATTATTAGTGTCCGACCGAAACTGACTTTTCAGCCGAAACCGAAACCGAACTTTCGGCCTAGCTCTCAGTTTCGGCCGAAACCGAAACCGAAACCGAAACTTTTTAACACATTTAAAATTTCGATTATTTTCTAAAATTTTATGTTTTTTTTTAACATTTGTTAACACATAAGAAAAAGTGTATTAGTAGTATACAGGAATAACAGGATGACTGTAGACCGATTTTGACGAAAACTAAAACTGCATCATTGGATTTTAGAAAAATCAATAATCCTGACCAGGAATCGAAACCGCAGATTTTGGAAAAAACCACACGTATTATTACATCAAATTCTGGAAATTAATGTTATACGGCAAACTTAATGAAAATAGGAGATTTTTAAGAAATTGCTGTTTTTCTATGTTATTTAACTTCTACTGAGTCATAATCTATTTAAAATTATAAAAATTCATAGTTTTCAATTTTTCACTGGATTTGTAGTCTCAACAATCGCATACAGTCACGGCCTTGACGATTGATAACTTTTTAATCATTAACGTACGTAACAAATATATTTTATTATTACATGAATATACAAGACTTACTCTTGGCAGTAAACTCAAAAACATAACCTCAACTCACGATTAAATGAATGGTGGCGAACAGCGCCGGGCCTCGCCGTCGAGCAAGCACGTGTTGGCTACGAATTTTACCGAACGACACTCGAAAATGCACGAACACTTGAGTTTCGGCAGGGCCGAAAGTTTCGGCTACATTTTGGCCGAAACCAAAACTAAGGCCGAAACTAGATTTTTTGGCCGAAACCGGCCGAAACCGAAACCGAAACCGAAATTTCGGTCGGTCACTAGAAATTATGCATACTTAGTAACTACAAACAACGGGATATGTTACAAGCGATTGAAGAGAACTTTGCTAGGGATTTTAATTATTGTAATTATTCTTTTCCTAATTGTAGGATAAGTGAACTTTTGATGGATGTAAAATCAAAACTATGTGAGTTTAGCATGGATGACTATTGTATAATTTTATTAGGAGAGACTGACATCAATGATAATGACAACTTTATTAACGTAGTGAAATTAATTGACGAATGTGTAGGAAACATAACACACACAAACATAATCATATGTGCACCCACGTATATACGGGGGGCACTCATATATAACTATAAAGTCGAAATCTTTAACAACCTGCTTAGTATGAACCTCCAAAATCATGACTTCGCACACTTTTTTGACTCAAATTATGACTTAACATTTGACATGTTCTCATACAAATCAGGGAAATTAAATAATTCTGGATTGCAATGTATATTTCAAAACATAATGAAGAGAATTCAAATCGATATAAAACTATACGCTGACTCGTCTAAAGACAAAAACGTGGAGAGTCATAAATCCAATAAAACAACGTTTCGACAAAAAATAATGACAGAATACTTCCCCATGATACAAGGAACTATTAGGGTAAATAATATGCCCGCTGCTCCATTAAATAACACAATCCGCAATGAAAACGAAACATTTTTTCGTCTATAACTATATTAACGTTATGCATCAAAATATATCAGGGCTAATCAATAAATTAGATATGCTAACAGTACAATTAGATGAATTCTCCAAGCTAGATAAAAAAATTGACGTTTTGTGCATAACCGAACATAATATGGTAACAGGCGATGAAAACATGCTCACTTTGCCGGGCTATAAACTAGGTGACAGTTTTTATAGAGATAATAGAAAAGGCGGCGCTTGTATTCTGGTAAAATCTATTCACGAGTTTAAACCTATACCAGAAGTTAAAATATTATCTAAAATGAACATCTTTGAATGCTGCGCTTTAGAACTTACGCAACATAAGACCATTATCGCCTGCATATACCGAATCCCCAAAAATACCCATACTCATCTCTCGATATTCTTTGAAAGATTAGAAAATTTGCTTTCCATTATTACACGCGGAAAAAATATAAAAACTATAATTGTTTGTGGGGACTATAATATAAATATTCTCAAAAACGACCACGTCACTAAAACGTTTTTGGATACTATTTATGGCTTCAATCTCAAAATCCTAACTAGGCAACCAACTCGCTTGTCAAGCGGTACGTGTATTGACAACATACTCCACAATGCCCGTGGTAACAACGGCGAAGTAATTGAAACAGCGCTATCGGATCATACTGCCCAGATTTTAAAATGCTATGTTAAAAAAACATGCGTAATTCACTCGTGGAAAATACAAACAAGAGACTTTTCTCCTGAATATATGACGAAATTTTATAACTGTATGTCAAGCCTTAGCTTTAGTGAGGTCTATGAACAGGATGACCCAAATTCAGCGTACGACAGTTTTATAGAGATATTCAAAGTTTTCTATGACCTATGTTTTCCTGTCAAATATGTGACAAGGACCATTAATAAAAAGCAAAAATGGCTATCAAGTGGTATAAAAACTTGCAGCAAGATAAAACGCCAATTGTTATGGCAATATCGGCAATCAAAAACGGAGGATAATGAAAAGAAACTCATTTCATATGCATCTAGATATAAAAAAATTATTAGATTAACAAAATATGTACAAAACAATCATTATATCAAAACATCTAATAATAAAAGTAAAGCCACCTGGAAAATAATCAATAACAACAAAGTTGATTTCCCTCGTGAACCTTTAACCAAAATTGTTGACAATGATAAAGAAATTGTAAAACCCAATGACATATGCAATGCATTTAATGACTTCTACATCGATTCAATTACTACAGACCCTAAAGAAAAACCGTTACAAACAAATCAAATAGACCGAGTCAAAGACTCCATTTTTCTTAATCCAACAACACCGCCAGAGGTGTTGAAAACAATCCAATTGCTCAAAAATACAAAAAGTACAGGATACGATAACATAATGACACATGTAATAAAAAAAGTAGACCATATCATCTGCTATCCTTTGGCTCACATAATAAACTTATGTTTCGAAACTGGAGTCTTCCCGGACAAACTCAAAATCACTGTTATTAAACCTTTGTATAAAAAAGGAGACAAGACTTTACTTAATAACTACCGACCATTAGCATTAATTCCAATTTTCTCCAAAGTCATAGAAAAAATGATACATTCCAGGTTATACAATTTTCTCGAGAATAAAAATATACTAGCCGATGAACAAAAAGGGTTTAGAAGAAACCAGTCTATCAATATCGCAATACATGACTTCCTTAAAAATATCATGGCAAGTGTAGATAGCAAAACACCTATTTGTGCCCTTTACTTAGACATGACGAAGGCCTTCGATTGCGTCGATCATACATTACTTATCGACAAATTAGAAAGATATGGAGTAAGGGGTAAAGCTTTGGATATTATTAAATCATATTTAAGTAATCGACAACAATACACTGAAATTGCAAATATAAACACTAAAACCAAAAGAGAAATCAAACATCGGTCAAATTTGCGAATGGTCAAGTACGGTGTACCACAGGGGAGCGTATTAGGAACTCCACTCTTCCTGGTTTACATAAATGACCTGCCAGACAACATCAACTATCCAACAGTACTATTTGCTGATGATAGTACGGTAACAATAAAAAATGATAAATCATATAATTATGAAAGAGAAATTACTAATACATTAAATCAAACAATAGATTGGTTAGTGGCTAATAACTTAAAAATTAATCTAGATAAAACTTACATAATGCACTTTAGTCAGCGACAAATTCAAAACATTCCTAATATTAGTCATAGTGGCAAACCAGTGACAAAAACTGATAGTACAAAATTTCTAGGACTCCACATAGATAGTAAACTCACGTGGAAGCTACATGTTGAAGAAACTTGTAAAAAAATAAATAGTTTTGCTTTTGGTCTACATAAATTATCTAAATTTGTAAATCGTGAAACCGTGATAATTGCTTATCACAGCTACGTAGAGGCAGCTCTAAGATACGGAGTAATTTTTTGGGGCAACTCAACAGACAAAAATCGTGTTTTTATCTCACAAAAAAAGTGCATACGCGCAATTTGCAAACTACATTCTAGGGACAGCTGCAAGCCACATTTTAAAACGTTAAAACTTCTTACATTTCCATCCATATATATCTACGAGGTAGCACTGTTCGTTAAAACAAATCCACATTTATTTGAAAAAAGAGCCCCAGCTGATCCACGGTTGAGAAAAAGGGAATCTGATTTACTTCGTGTTGATCACAGCAAAACAGCCCTGCTACGTAAAAGCATCTATCATATGGCTCCAGTTATCTATAATAAAATTCCGCGAGAAATAAAAAATCCAAATGTGACAATGTTTAAAAGAAAACTCAAACAATTTTTAACTAGTAAATGCTACTACACTACAACTGACTTTTTGGAAGACAAAAGCTGACGTAACTCTCTACTAATTTGACTTTAATACAATGCAATACACATCCATGTCTTGACTAAATATTTTGTTATCCATTACTATTTATCTTTTGACATTTTGTATAATTGGGAATATTTTATTATTGTAATTATTGCTCTTTAATATTTTGTGACTTGACAATGATTCTAAAATTTTAATGATACACTTAGCAATTTCTATAATATAATATAATTATGATTGGAGAAGATAACTTAAAGTATAAATTATGTAATTTAAATTCAAGCTCATTGACGCAATGTTAAATTTTGTATGCCAATAATGGCTGGTTGTAGCGAACGACACTTAATATTTAACATCCACTGTACCTATGACTCACAAATAAATTTTCTGATTCTGATTCTGATTCTGATTCTGATTTACCTTCACAGACTTAGTAGGTTTCCTTGAATAAACTAGTCTTATTCGAATTCAAAATTGGAGACAATCTATCCTCCTCCTTATCATCTTCGCTATTTGAATTCTCTGTGACTAATAATGACTGTTTTACAACCTCCAAATAAGATTTTCCTACCATTACCTCGGCCTTAGATAATTGATCAACTGTAAATAAATTCGGACTCGGCACTTCATTTTTATTTTCTTTATTTTTAATAAGAGCCACTTTGTAGGTGCAATTATGTTTGCTCATTATATCTCTAATCTCTTTTTCGCGTAAAAATGCCGGGCACTTACTTTTTACCATTGACATGTGGTCTCCTTTACAATTGATACAACGAAACTTACACTACTGTGTCACAGTTTTCATGTTCACCTCCACACTTCGGGCACATCTGCTTCTTACTAGGACAGAAAGACTTAATGTGTCCGAATCTCCAGCATTTCGAACACCGAGTAACTAGGAAATTGAAAGGCAATACCTTCATCCTGATGCCGTACGCAAAAACATATGGCGGTAGAATAGGGCCTTGAAAACATATGCGAATAATCTCACTTCTAATCCATTTGCCATCATCATCTCTCCGGTTGAAACGTTTGACAGATAAAATATCCACCTCACAGTCTAATATGTCCTTAATGCTGTTATCATCTAAATCGAGGTCTATTTCTTTGATTAAACCATAAGAAACATTAACCTCATTGGTCTTTTTACATATCCAACCTTTTTGTTTGAAGTTTTCAGACGACAATAACTTATCTGCGGCATCATAAGTCTTCAACCTTATCAAAATTTTGAATGGGCTTTTGTATACAACTTTTATAATATCAGGAATTTTCTCGGTACTTAATAATTTTGCAAGCGTTATCTGTTTCGGCAGGATTTCTTTAGAAGTAATTGACACTTCTACATATTCTGGGTCATCACTGAGAAATATCTTAGCAGATGAAAACCCGGAACGTGGTGTCGTCACTTTAGCTTGTTTACCACGCTTGCCCACCGTAGTAAATTCTCCATCCTGTATGCCATCATCTGGACTAGAATCGCATCTGACCCTTTTATTGCCGACTTTTAAAGAGCCTTCATCGTCATCCCATTCTAAATCAGACATAATTTCTCTATTGTGTACAATAGCACGAACAGTCACATCGCTAGAATTACGGCTGCTACCGTCCTCTTCATCACAACCGCTTTCCATAACATATAAAATGAAAACTTTTTATGAGGAAAATGTGACAACTGCCAATGTCAAATTAAAATATGATAAAGTTTTATTTTCAGATATGCTGAAAAATGTGTTTATCACTCGTATTTGGTCACACGAACAACATAATTATATCCATAGATATAATTTCCTTTTAAGGTAACAGTCATTCACTCAAAATCGTAGCACAATCTCACAAAAAATAATAATTACACGGGAGCAAAACTAAACAGTCTTGTCGCGTCAAAATCGCGGTGACGGATGAGTTTTTAAATATCGAATTTTTGAATACCGGATATCCCAATATGTTTTATTGAATCATCATCAGCCTATTAATGTTCCCACTGCTGGGACACAGGCCTCCTCTCTGTGAGAGGGGGTGGGCCATAATCCACCACGCGGGCCCAGTGCGGATTGGTGAATGTCACATGTCTTCGAATTTTTGGTTCTAGGACATGCCGGTTTCCTCACGATGTTTTCCTTCACCGTTTTGAGAGCAGTGGTGATTAAATAAATTACACAAAGTAATGCGCCTGCCTGGATTCGAACCCACAACCTACAACTCGTAAGTCGGGGCCGATACCACTGGGCCACCACTGCTCTCTTTTATTGAATATCGTCCATTAAATATCGGATATACGACAATCGAATTTCGGATATCGATTTTTCGAATATCGGGTATCGACTTTTCAAATATCTTTTCGAATATCGGGTATTGACTTTTCCAATATCGGGTATCGAGTTTTTAAATATCGAATTCTGAATACCGGATATCCCAATATGTTTTATTGAATATCGTCCATTAAATATCGGATATCCTACAATCGAATTTCGGATATCGATTTTTCGAATATCGGGAATCGAGTTATTATATACCGAATTTTCGAAAATCGAATATCTCAAATCCGAATATGTAATATCGGATATCAGCTATCCAATATTCGATATACGATTAACGAATATCGAATATCGACTTTTCGAATTTCGGGTATCGAGTTTTTAAATATCGAATTTTCGTTAATCGAATATCGGATATCTGAACATGCAATATCGAACATCGGCTATCGAATATCCGATATCCAATTACCGAATATCGACTTTAAGAATTTAGGGTATCGAGTTTTAAAATATCGAATTTACGAAACCGAATACCGGATATCCGAATATGCAATATCGAATATCGGCTATCCAATTTCCGAGATCCGTTTACCGAATATCGAATGTCAAATTTTCGAATTTCCGGTATCGAGTTTTTAAATACCGAATTTTCGAAAATCGAATATCGGATATCCGAATATGCAATATCGAATATCGGCTATATAATATCCGATATCCGTTCACCGAATATCGAATATCAACTTTTCGAATTTCCGGTATCGACTTTTTAAATACCGAATTTTCGAAAATCGAATATCGGATATCCTATCCAATATCCGATATCAGATAACCGAATATCGAATATCCACTTTTCGAATTTCGGGTATCGAGTTTTTAAATATCGAATTTTCGAAAATCGAATATCGGATATCTGAATATGCAATATCGAATATCGGCTATCGAATATTCGATATCCAATAACCGAATATCGGATATCTGAATATGCAATATCGGCTATCGATTATACGATATCCAATTACCGAATATCGAATATCGACTTTTCGAATTTCGGGTATCGAGTTTTTAAATATCGAATTTACGAAAATCGAATATCGGATATCCGAATAAGCAATATCGAATATCGGCTATCCAATATCCGATTACCGAATATCGAATATCGACTTTTCGAATTTTACCGGTATCGAGTTTTTAAATATCGAATTTTCGAAAATCGAATATCGGATATCCGAATATGCAATATCAAATATCGGCTATTTAATATCCGATATCCGATTACCGAATATCGACTTTTCGAATTTTGGGTACCGAGTTTTTAAATATCGAATTTTCGAAAATCGAATATCGGATATCTGAACATGCAATATCGAATATCGGCTATCGAATATCCGATATCCAATAACCGAATATCGGATATCTGAATATGCAATATCGAATATCGGCTATCGAATATCCGATATCCAATTACCGAATATCGACTTTTCGAATTTCGGGTATCGAGTTTTTAAATATCGAATTTACGAAAATCGAATACCGGATATCCGAATATGCAATATCGAATATCGGCTATCCAATATCCGAGATCCGTTTACCGAATATCGAATATCGACTTTTCGAATTTCCGGTATCGAGTTTTTAAATACCGAATTTTCGAAAATCGAATATCGGATATCCGAATATGCAATATCGAATATCGGCTATACAATATCCGATATCCGTTTACCGAATATCGAATATCAATTTTTCGAATTTCCGGTATCGAGTTTTTAAATATCAAATTTTCGAAATTCGTATATCGGATATCCAAATATGCAATATCGAATATCGGCTATCCAATATCCGATTACTGAATATCGAATATCGACTTTTCGAATTTCCGGTATCGAGTTTTTAATATCGCATTTTCGAAAATCTAATATCGGATATCCGAATATGCAATATCGAATATCGGCTACCCAATATCCGATATCCGTTTACCGAATATCGAATATCGACTTTTCGAATTTCCGGTATCGAGTTTTTAATATCGAACTTTCGAAAATCGAATATCGGATATCCGAACACGTAATATCGAATATCGGCTATCCGATATCTGATTACCGAATGTCGAATATCGACTTTTCGAATTTCCGGTATCGAGTTTTTAAATACCGTATTTTCGAATATCGAATATCGGATATCCAAATATGCAATATCGAATATCGGCTATACAATATCCGATATCCGTTTACCGAATATCGAATATCAACTTTTCGAATTTCCGGTATCGAGTTTTTAAATACCGAATTTTCGAAAATCGAATATCGGATATCCGAATATGCAATATCGAATATCGGCTATCCAATATCCGATATCCGTTTACCGAATAGCGAATATCGACTTTTCGAATTTCCGGTATCGAATTTTAAATACCGAATTTTCGAAAATCGAATATCGGATATCCGAATATGCAATATCGGCTATCGAATATCCGATATCCAATTACCGAATATCGAATATCGACTTTTCGAATTTCGGGTATCGAGTTATTAAATATCGATTTTACGAAAATCGAATATCGGATATCCAAATAAGCAATATCGAATATCGGCTATCCAATATCCGATATCCAATTACCGAATATCGAATATCGACTTTTCGAATTTCCGGTATCGAATTTTAAATACCGAATTTTCGAAAATCGAATATCGGATATCCGAATATGCAATATCGAATATCGGCTATCCAATATTCGATATCCGTTTACCGAATATCGAATATCGACTTTTCGATTTTCCGGTATCGAGTTTTTAAATACCGAATTTTCGAAAATCGAATATCGGCTATATAATATCCGATATCCGTTTACCGAATATCGAATATCGACTTTTCGAATTTCCGGTATCGAGTTTTTAAATACCGAATTTTCGAAAATCGAATATCGGATATCCGAATATTCAATATCGAATATCGGCTATACAATATCCGATATCAGATAACCGAATATCGAATATCCACTTTTCGAATTTCGGGTATCGAGTTTTTAAATATCGAATTTTCGAAAATTGAATATCGGATATCTGAATATGCAATATCGAATATCGGCTATCGAATATCCGATATCCAATTATCGAATATCGGATATCCGAATATGCAATATCGAATATCGGCTATCCAATATCCGATAACCGAATATCGAATATCGACTTTTCGAATTTCCGGTATCGAGTTTTTAAATACCGAATTTTCGAAAATCGAATATCGGATATCCGAATATGCAATATCGAATATCGGCTATCCAATATCCGAGATCCGTTTACCGAATATCGACTTTTCGAATTTCCGGTATCGAGTTTTTAAATACCGAATTTTCGAAAATCGAATATCGGATATCCGAATATGCAATATCGAATATCGGCTATCCAATATCCGATAACCGTTAACCGAATATCGACTTTTCGAATTTCCGGTATCGAGTTTTTAAATATCGAATTTTCGAAAATCGAATATCGGATATCCAAATATGCAATATCGAATATCGGCTATCCAATATCCGATTTCCGATTACCGAATATCGACTTTTCGAATTTCGGGTATCGAGTTTTTAAATACCGAATTTTCGAAAATCGAATATCGGATATCCGAATATGCAATATCGAATATCGGCTATCCAATATCCGATTACTGAATATCGAATATCGACTTTTCAAATTTCCGGTATCGAGTTTTTAATATCGCATTTTCGAAAATCTAATATCGGATATCCGAATATGCAATATCGAATATCGGCTACCCAATATCCGATATCCGTTTACCGAATATCGAATATCGACTTTTCGAATTTCCGGTATCGAGTTTTTAAATACCGAATTTTCGAAAATCGAATATCGGATATCCGAATATGCAATATCGAATATCGGCTATCCAATATCCGAGATCCGTTTACCGAATATCGACTTTTCGAATTTCCGGTATCGAGTTTTTAAATACCGAATTTTCGAAAATCGAATATCGGATATCCGAATATTCAATATCGAATATCGGCTATCCAATATCCGAGATCCGTTTACCGAATATCGAATATCGACTTTTCGAATTGCCGGTATCGAGTTTTTAAATACCGAATTTTCGAAAATCGAATATCGGATATCCGAATATGCAATATCGAATATCGGCTATCCAATATCCGAGATCCGTTTACCGAATATCGAATATCGACTTTTCGAATTGCCGGTATCGAGTTTTTAAATACCGAATTTTCGAAAATCGAATACCGGATATCCGAATATGCAATATCGAATATCGGCTATCCAATATCCGAGATCCGTTTACCGAATATCGACTTTTCGAATTTCCGGTATCGAGTTTTTAAATAACGAATTTTCGAAAATCGAATATCGGATATCTGAATATGCCATATCGGCTATCGAATATCCGATATCCAATTACCGAATATCGAATATCGACTTTTCGAATTTCGTGTATCGAATTTTTAAATATCGAATTTTCGAAAATCGAATACCGGATATCCGAATATGCAATATCGAATATCGGCTATCCAATATCCGAGATCCGTTTACCGAATATCGAATATCGACTTTTCGAATTTCCGGTATCGAGTTTTTAAATACCGAATTTTCGAAAATCGAATATCGGATATCCGAATATGCAATATCGAATATCGGCTATCCAATATCCGAGATCCGTTTACCGAATATCGACTTTTCGAATTTCCGGTATCGAGTTTTTAAATACCGAATTTTCGAAAATCGAATATCGGATATCCGAATATTCAATATCGAATATCGGCTATCCAATATCCGAGATCCGTTTACCGAATATCGAATATCGACTTTTCGAATTTCCGGTATCGAGTTTTTAAATACCGAATTTTCGAAAATCGAATATCGGATATCCGAATATGCAATATCGAATATCGGCTATCCAATATCCGAGATCCGTTTACCGAATATCGACTTTTCGAATTTCCGGTATCGAGTTTTTAAATACCGAATTTTCGAAAATCGAATATCGGATATCCGAATATGCAATATCGAATATCGGCTATCCAATATCCGATAACCGTTAACCGAATATCGACTTTTCGAATTTCCGGTATCGAGTTTTTAAATATCGAATTTTCGAAAATCGAATATCGGATATCCAAATATGCAATATCGAATATCGGCTATCCAATATCCGATTTCCGATTACCGAATATCGACTTTTCGAATTTCGAGTTTTTAAATACCGAATTTTCGAAAATCGAATATCGGATATCCGAATATGCAATATCGAATATCGGCTATCCAATATCCGATTACTGAATATCGAATATCGACTTTTCAAATTTCCGGTATCGAGTTTTTAATATCGCATTTTCGAAAATCTAATATCGGATATCCGAATATGCAATATCGAATATCGGCTACCCAATATCCGATATCCGTTTACCGAATATCGACTTTTCGAATTTGGGGTATCGAGTTTTTAAACATCGAATTTTCGAAAATTGAATATCGGATATCTGAATATGCAATATCGAATATCGGCTATCGAATATTCGATATTCAATAACCGAATATCGGATATCTGAATATGCAATATCGGCTAGCGATTATACGATATCCAATTACCGAATATCGAATATCGACTTTTCGAATTTCGGGTATCGAGTTTTTAAATATCGAATTTACGAAAATCGAATATCGGATATCCGAATATGCAATATCAAATATCGGCTATTTAATATCCGATATCCGATTACCGAATATCGACTTTTCGAATTTTGGGTACCGAGTTTTTAAATATCGAATTTTCGAAAATCGAATATCGGATATCTGAACATGCAATATCGAATATCGGCTATCGAATATCCGATATCCAATTACCGAATATCGACTTTTCGAATTTCGGGTATCGAGTTTATAAATATCGAATTTACGAAAATCGAATACCGGATATCCGAATATGCAATATCGAATATCGGCTATCCAATATCCGAGATCCGTTTACCGAATATCGAATATCGACTTTTCGAATTGCCGGTATCGAGTTTTTAAATACCGAATTTTCGAAAATCGAATATCGGATATCCGAATATGCAATATCGAATATCGGCTATCCAATATCCGAGATCCGTTTACCGAATATCGAATATCGACTTTTCGAATTGCCGGTATCGAGTTTTTAAATACCGAATTTTCGAAAATCGAATACCGGATATCCGAATATGCAATATCGAATATCGGCTATCCAATATCCGAGATCCGTTTACCGAATATCGACTTTTCGAATTTCCGGTATCGAGTTTTTAAATAACGAATTTTCGAAAATCGAATATCGGATATCCGAATATGCAATATCGAATATCGGCTATCCAATATCCGATAACCGTTAACCGAATATCGACTTTTCGAATTTCCGGTATCGAGTTTTTAAATATCGAATTTTCGAAAATCGAATATCGGATATCCAAATATGCAATATCGAATATCGGCTATCCAATATCCGATTTCCGATTACCGAATATCGACTTTTCGAATTTCGGGTATCGAGTTTTTAAATACCGAATTTTCGAAAATCGAATATCGGATATCCGAATATGCAATATCGAATATCGGCTATCCAATATCCGATTACTGAATATCGAATATCGACTTTTCAAATTTCCGGTATCGAGTTTTTAATATCGCATTTTCGAAAATCTAATATCGGATATCCGAATATGCAATATCGAATATCGGCTACCCAATATCCGATATCCGTTTACCGAATATCGACTTTTCGAATTTGGGGTATCGAGTTTTTAAACATCGAATTTTCGAAAATTGAATATCGGATATCTGAATATGCAATATCGAATATCGGCTATCGAATATTCGATATTCAATAACCGAATATCGGATATCTGAATATGCAATATCGGCTAGCGATTATACGATATCCAATTACCGAATATCGAATATCGACTTTTCGAATTTCGGGTATCGAGTTTTTAAATATCGAATTTACGAAAATCGAATATCGGATATCCGAATATGCAATATCAAATATCGGCTATTTAATATCCGATATCCGATTACCGAATATCGACTTTTCGAATTTTGGGTACCGAGTTTTTAAATATCGAATTTTCGAAAATCGAATATCGGATATCTGAACATGCAATATCGAATATCGGCTATCGAATATCCGATATCCAATTACCGAATATCGACTTTTCGAATTTCGGGTATCGAGTTTATAAATATCGAATTTACGAAAATCGAATACCGGATATCCGAATATGCAATATCGAATATCGGCTATCCAATATCCGAGATCCGTTTACCGAATATCGAATATCGACTTTTCGAATTGCCGGTATCGAGTTTTTAAATACCGAATTTTCGAAAATCGAATATCGGATATCCGAATATGCAATATCGAATATCGGCTATACAATATCCGATATCCGTTTACCGAATATCGAATATCAAATTTTAGAATTTCCGGTATCGAGTTTTTAAATACCGAATTTTCGAAAATCGAATATCGGATATCCGAATATGCAATATCGAATATCGGCTATCCAATATCCGATATCCGATTACTGAATATCGAATATCGACTTTTCGAATTTCCGGTATAGAGTTTTTAATATCGCATTTTCGAAAATCGAATATCGGATATTCGAATATGCAATATCGAATATCGGCTACCCAATATCCGATATCCGTTTACCAAAAATCGAATATCGACTTTTCGAATTGCCGGTATCGAGTTTTTAAATACCGAATTTTCGAAAATCGAATATCGGATATCCGAATATGCAATATCGAATATCGGCTATACAATATCCGATATCCGTTTACCGAATATCGAATATCAAATTTTAGAATTTCCGGTATCGAGTTTTTAAATACCGAATTTTCGAAAATCGAATATCGGATATCCGTTTACCAAAAATCGAATATCGACTTTTCGAATCTCCGGTATCGAGTTTTTAATATCGAATTTTCGAAAATCGAATATCGGATATCCGAACATGTAATATCGAATATCGGCTATCCGAGATCCGTTTACCGAATATCGAATATCGACTTTTCGAATTTCCGGTATCGAGTTTTTAAATACCGAATTTTCGAATATCGAATATCGGATATCCGAATATGCAATATCGAATATCGGCTATCCAACATCCAATATCCGTTTACCGAATATCGAATATCAACTTTTCGAATTTCCGGTATCGAGTTTTTAAATAACGAATTTTCGAAAATCGAATATCGGATATCCGAATATGCAATATCGAATATCGGCTATCCAATATCCGATATCCAATAACCGAATATCGGATTTCTGAATATGCAATATCGGCTATCGAATATCCGATATCCAATTACCGAATATCGAATATCGACTTTTCGAATTTCGGGTATCGAGTTTTTAAATATCGAATTTGCGAAAATCGAATATCGGATATCCAAATAAGCAATATCGAATATCGGCTATCCAATATCCGATATCCAATTACCGAATATCGGATATCGACTTTTCGAATTTCCGGTATCGAGTTTTTAAATACCGAATTTTCGAAAATCGAATATCGGATATCCGAATATGCAATATCGAATATCGGCTATCCAATATCCGAGATCCGTTTACCGAATATCGACTTTTCGAATTTCCGGTATCGAGTTTTTAAATACCGAATTTTTGAAAATCGAATATCGGATATCCAAATATGCAATATCCAATATCGGCTATCCAATATCCGATTTCCGATTACCGAATATCGACTTTTCGAATTTCGGGTATCGAGTTTTTAAATACCGAATTTTCGAAAATCGAATATCGGATATCCGAATATGCAATATCGAATATCGGCTATCCAACATCCGATTACTGAATATCGAATATCGACTTTTCAAATTTCCGGTATCGAGTTTTTAATATCGCATTTTCGAAAATCTAATATCGGATATCCGAATATGCAATATCGAATATCGGCTACCCAATATCCGATATCCGTTTACCGAATATCGACTTTTCGAATTTGGGGTATCGAGTTTTTAAACATCGAATTTTCGAAATTTGAATATCGGATATCTGAATATGCAATATCGAATATCGGCTATCGAATATTCGATATTCAATAACCGAATATCGGATATCTGAATATGCAATATCGGCTAGCGATTATACGATATCCAATTACCGAATATCGAATATCGACTTTTCGAATTTCGGGTATCGAGTTTTTAAATATCGAATTTACGAAAATCAAATATCGGATATCCGAATATGCAATATCAAATATCGGCTATTTAATATCCGATATCCGATTACCGAATATCAACTTTTCGAATTTTGGGTACCGAGTTTTTAAATATCGAATTTTCGAAAATCGAATATCGGATATCTGAACATGCAATATCGAATATCGGCTATCGAATATCCGATATCCAATTACCGAATATCGACTTTTCGAATTTCGGGTATCGAGTTTATAAATATCGAATTTACGAAAATCGAATACCGGATATCCGAATATGCAATATCGAATATCGGCTATCCAATATCCGAGATCCGTTTACCGAATATCGAATATCGACTTTTCGAATTGCCGGTATCGAGTTTTTAAATACCGAATTTTCGAAAATCGAATATCGGATATCCGAATATGCAATATCGAATATCGGCTATCCAATATCCGAGATCCGTTTACCGAATATCGAATATCGACTTTTCGAATTGCCGGTATCGAGTTTTTAAATACCGAATTTTCGAAAATCGAATATCGGATATCCGAATATGCAATATCGAATATCGGCTATACAATATCCGATATCCGTTTACCGAATATCGAATATCAAATTTTAGAATTTCCGGTATCGAGTTTTTAAATACCGAATTTTCGTAAATCGAATATCGGATATCCGAATATGCAATATCGAATATCGGCTATCCAATATCCGATATCCGATTACTGAATATCGAATATCGACTTTTCGAATTTCCGGTATCGAGTTTTTAATATCGCATTTTCGAAAATCGAATATCGGATATTCGAATATGCAATATCGAATATCGGCTACCCAATATCCGATATCCGTTTACCAAAAATCGAATATCGACTTTTCGAATTGCCGGTATCGAGTTTTTAAATACCGAATTTTCGAAAATCGAATATCGGATATCCGAATATGCAATATCGAATATCGGCTATACAATATCCGATATCCGTTTACCGAATATCGAATATCGACTTTTCGAATTGCCGGTATCGAGTTTTTAAATACCGAATTTTCGAAAATCGAATATCGGATATCCGAATATGCAATATCGAATATCGGCTATCCAATATCCGAGATCCGTTTACCGAATATCGAATATCGACTTTTCGAATTGCCGGTATCGAGTTTTTAAATACCGAATTTTCGAAAATCGAATATCGGATATCCGAATATGCAATATCGAATATCGGCTATACAATATCCGATATCCGTTTACCGAATATCGAATATCAAATTTTAGAATTTCCGGTATCGAGTTTTTAAATACCGAATTTTCGAAAATCGAATATCGGATATCCGAATATGCAATATCGAATATCGGCTATCCAATATCCGATATCCGATTACTGAATATCGAATATCGACTTTTCGAATTTCCGGTATCGAGTTTTTAATATCGCATTTTCGAAAATCGAATATCGGATATTCGAATATGCAATATCGAATATCGGCTACCCAATATCCGATATCCGTTTACCAAAAATCGAATATCGACTTTTCGAATCTCCGGTATCGAGTTTTTAATATCGAATTTTCGAAAATCGAATATTGGATATCCGAACATGTAATATCGAATATCGGCTATCCGAGATCCGTTTACCGAATATCGAATATCGACTTTTCGAATTTCCGGTATCGAGTTTTTAAATACCGAATTTTCGAATATCGAATATCGGATATCCGAATATGCAATATCGAATATCGGCTATCCAACATCCAATATCCGTTTACCGAATATCGAATATCGACTTTTCGAATTTCCGGTTTTGAGTTTTTAAATACCGAATTTGCGAAAATCAAATATCGGATATCCGAATATGCAATATCGAATATCGGCTATACAACATCCGATATCCGTTTACCGAATATCGAATATCAACTTTTCGAATTTCCGGTATCGAGTTTTTAAATAACGAATTTTCGAAAATCGAATATCGGATATCCGAATATGCAATATCGAATATCGGCTATCCAATATCCGATATCCAATAACCGAATATCGGATTTCTGAATATGCAATATCGGCTATCGAATATCCGATATCCAATTACCGAATATCGAATATCGACTTTTCGAATTTCGGGTATCGAGTTTTTAAATATCGAATTTACGAAAATCGAATATCGGATATCCAAATAAGCAATATCGAATATCGGCTATCCAATATCCGATATCCAATTACCGAATATCGAATATCGACTTTTCGAATTTCCGGTATCGAATTTTAAATACCGAATTTTCGAAAATTGAATATCGGATATCCGAATATGCAATATCGAATATCGGCTACCCAATATCCGATATCCGTTTACCGAATATCGACTTTTCGAATTTCCGGTATAGAGTTTTTAATATCGAATTTTTGAAAATCGAATATCGGATATCCGAATATGCAATATCGAATATCGGCTATCCAATATCCGATAACCGAATATCGAATATCGACTTTTCGAATTTCCGGTATCGAGTTTTAAAATACCGAGTTTTCGAAAATCGAATATCGGCTTTATAATATCCGTACCCCTAGCACGAATATTTGTAGGTTTCGTGTCGCCACCGTATCGTGCCGTCGATACAATAACGGAATACAACGAAAGTCGGAAGCACGAAGCACTTCCGAATTCGTACCGAGGGCGCGATACGAAAACGTTGGTGACGTCATACTAACGTAAATAGGGACGGGAAAAATAGAACGAATGATCGTACTCTTGAATGAATGTTTCGTCCAGAAACTGGATTTTTGATAGAAATTAAGTGATTTTTGGGCATTTAAAATTTTAATATTGTTCAATTTATGACGCAATACAAAGGAACTGCAGAAACAGTTAATATTCAGTTAGATAAATGGCGTAATAATTAAACTAATTACTAAAACGTTGTGTTTGATTTGACTGCGTTCCTAAACGAACGTCTGTCATGCTGGCACAAATAAAAAGCCATGAAAAAAGTTTATTTTGAAAAAAAACCTATGTCAAACCTAATGTCTGTTTATTGTCAAATCTTTCCGCTGTCAAGAGGTTTCAAAACAATGTTCAACGATTTGTTATTTTTCTGTTGATTTGTTATATTTCTGTAAGCTATTCCAGTAAACTGCGATAACTAAACGGAAGTATTCATAATGGAGTAAATAAGTAATTGACACCCTGATCAAGAAGGTCTGATAACCGGATGAACAGAAGGATCCCCCACAATGTTCAATGATCATTTCATTATCAATAAGACGAGGGTCTCGTTCTTCCTCTCGTTTGGAGATTCGGTGAAGAGCTTGAATTAGAAGACAGTACTTTCCGATAAGGCTTGCATTATGAAGAAATTCCTATCTTTGAGGTTCTAACTTGCAATACATTGAACTGTGTTTTATAACAAAATGTTTATTTGTATTTTTGAATGTAAATGTTTTAAATCCTTATTATTCAATACGAATGTGAGTTTGTTTTTGTGCTTTTACGTTGTACTGCTGGACCGATATTAAATAGCACAGAGTAAGTGGGGCCTGGAGACGATCGTAGGATAAGGTGCATATTTTGTTATAACATTTAATGTGAAATGTAATGTAAAAATAAAGAAAAGCTTTATGAATATTCTGTGTTCGATGATTTTATTTATTTTATTATTAAGACAATAATATCACATAATGAATCAAGCAATGATTGAGGGCCATCATAATACGGTTGCCAAAAGATCTATGTAATCCTGTCATGCTTCCCGCACTCGGTGCACTTATTTTTTGTCAATTATGGCAGCATAAATAGAAAGGTAACATATTATTCCAATAAATATTGGAGCACACATTCATTTTCTAACAAAATATATCAACACAATCACTTAAATTATAATTTTATCGCTAAAATAAAATACGACGAATGTTTTCTCACTGTCAAATTTGAAGTGAATAAATATTCGTAAAACTCGTAAGCCAGCCTTCGACAGTTACGAAACTATCCGTCATTTTATGTCTTTGTGCTACCTATTTTCATACAAACGGCTCAAATAACGTTTACGTTTACGTACGAAGACGATACGAAACGTACATGTATTTGTTCGTGCTCTGAAAATTAGTTCAATTTACGCTCACCAGAGGCGCTGTTCAAGTTCCCATACAAAATGCTTTCGGAGACGATACGAATACTTTGTCGAAAGTGATTCGTGCTAGGGGTACCGATATCCGTTTACCGAATATTGAATATCAACTTCTCGAATTTCCGGTATCGAGTTTTTAAATACCGAATTTTCGAAAATCGAATATCGGATATCCGAATATGCATTATCGAATATCGGCTATCCAATATCCGATATCCGTTTACCGAATAGCGAATATCGACTTTTCGAATTTCCGGTATCGAGTTTTTAATATCGCATTTTCGAAAATCGAATATCGGATATTCGAATATGCAATATCGAATATCGGCTACCCAATATCCGTTTACCGAAAATCGAATATCGACGTTTCGAATTTCCGGTATCGAGTTTTTAAATACCGAATTTTCGAAAATCGAATACCGGATATCCGAATATGCAATATCGAATATCGGCTATCCAATATCCGAGATCCGTTTACCGAATATCGAATATCGACTTTTCGAATTTCCGGTATCGAGTTTTTAAATACCGAATTTTCGAAAATCGAATACCGGATATCCGAATATGCAATATCGAATATTGGCTATACAACATCCGATATCCGTTTACCGAATATCGAATATCAACTTTTCGAATTTCCGGTATCGAGTTTTTAAATACCGAATTTTCGAAAATCGAATATCGGATATCCGAATATGCAATATCGAATATCGGCTATCCAATATCCGATATCCAATAACCGAATATCGGATTTCTGAATATGCAATATCGGCTATCGAATATCCGATATCCAATTACCGAATATCGAATATCGACTTTTCGAATTTCCGGTATCGAATTTTAAATACCGAATTTTCGAAAATTGAATATAAGATATCCGAATATGCAATATCAAATATCGGCTATCCAATATCCGTTTAACGAATATCGAATATCGACTTTTCGAATTTCCGGTATCGAGTTTTTAATATCGCATTTTCGAAAATCGAATATCGGATATCCGAATATGCAATATCGAATATCGGCTACCCAATATCCGATATCCGTTTACCGAATATCGACTTTTCGAATTTCCGGTATCGAGTTTTAAAATACCGAGTTTTCGAAAATCGAATATCGGCTTTATAATATCCGATATCCGTTTACCGAATATTGAATATCAACTTCTCGAATTTCCGGTATCGAGTTTTTAAATATCGAATTTTCGATAATCGAATATCGGATATCCGAATATGCATTATCGAATATCGGCTATCCAATATCCGATATCCGTTTACCGAATAGCGAATATCGACTTTTCGAATTTCCGGTATCAAGTTTTTAAATACCGAATTTTCGAAAATCGAATATCGGATATCCGAATATGCAATATCGAATATCGGCTATCCAACATCCAATATCCGTTTACCGAATATCGAATATCGACTTTTCGAATTTCCGGTTTTGAGTTTTTAAATACCGAATTTGCGAAAATCAAATATCGGATATCCGAATATGCAATATCGAATATCGAATATCGGCTATCCAATATCCGATATCCGTTTACCGAATATCGAATATCGACTTTTCGAATTTCCGGTATCGAGTTTTTAAATACCGAATTTTCAAAAATCGAATATCGGATAGCCGAATATGCAATATCGAATATCGGCTTTCCAATATCCGATATCTGATTACCGAATGTCGAATACAGACTTTTCGAATTTCCGGTATCGAGTTTTTAAATACCGAGTTTTCGAAAATCGAATATCGGATATCCGAATATGCAATATCGAATATCGGCTATCCAATATCCGATATCCGTTAACCGAATATCGACTCTTCGAATTTACGATATCGAGTTTTTAAATATCGTATTTTCGAAAATCGAATATCGGATATCCAAATACCTATGCAATATCGAATATCGGCTATCCAATATCCGATATCCGATTACAGAATAGCGAAAATCGACTTTTCGGTTTTCGGGTACCGAGTTTTTAAAAACCGAATTTACGAAAATCGAATATCCGATATCCGAATATCGGCTATCCAATATCCGATATCCGATTACAGAATAGCGAAAATCGACTTTTCGGTTTTCGGGTACCGAGTTTTTAAAAACCGAATTTTCGAAAATCGAATATCCGATATCCGAATATGCAATATCGAATATCGGCTATCCAATATCCGATTACAGAATAGTGAAAATCGACTTTTCGGTTTCCAAGTACCGAGTTTTTAAAAACCGAATTTTCGAAAATCGAATATCCGAATATGCAATATCGAATATCGGCTATCCAATATCCGATATCCGATTACAGAATAGCGAAAATCGACTTTTCGGTTTTTGGGTACCGAGTTTTTAAAAACCGAATTTTCAAAAATCGAATATCCGATATCCGAATATGCAATATCGAATATCGGCTATCCAACATCCGATATCCGATTACAGAATAGCGAAAATCGACTTTTCGGTTTTTGGGTACCGAGTTTTTAAACACCGAATTTACGAAAATCGAATATCCGATATCCAAATATGCAATATCGAATATCGGCTATCCAATATCCGATATCCGATTACAGAATAGCGAAAATCGACTTTTCGGTTTTTGGGTACCGAGTTTTTAAACACCGAATTTATGAAAATCGAATATCCGATATCCGAATATGCAATATCGAATATCGGCTATCCGATATCCGATTACAGAAAAGCGAAAATACACTTTTCGGTTTTCGGGTTCCGAGTTTTTAAAAACCGAATTTTCGAAATTCGAATATCCGATATCCGAATATGCAATATCGAATATCGGCTATCCAATATCCAATATCCGATTACAGAATAGCGAAAATCGACTTTTCGGTTTTCGGGTACCGAGTTTTTTGAAACCGAATTTTCGAAAATCGAAAATCCGATATCCGAATATGCAATATCGAATATCGGCTATCCAATATCCGATATCCGATTACAGAATAGCGAAAATCGACTTTTCGGTTTTCGGGTTCCGTGTTTTTAAAAACCGAATTTTCGAAAATCGAATATCCGATATCCGAATATGCAATATCGAATATCGGCTATCCAATATCCGATATCCGATTACAAAATAGCGAAAATCGACTTTTCGGTTTTCGGGTACCGAGTTTTTAAAAACCGAATTTTCGGAAATCGAAAATCCGATATCCTAATATGCAATATCGAATATCGGCTATCCAATATCCGATATTCGATTACAGAATAGCGAAAATCGACTTTTCGGTTTTCGGGTACCGAGATTTAGAAACCGAATTTTCGAAAATCGAATATCGGATATCCGAATATGCAATATCGAATATCGGCTATCCAATATCCGATATCCGATTACTGAATATCGAATATCGACTTTTCGAATTTCCGGTATCGAGTTTTTAATATCGCATTTTCGAAAATTGAATATAAGATATCCGAATATGCAATATCAAATATCGGCTATCCAATATCCGTTTAACGAATATCGAATATCGACTTTTCGAATTTCCGGTATCGAGTTTTTAATATCGCATTTTCGAAAATCGAATATCGGATATCCGAATATGCAATATCGAATATCGGCTACCCAATATCCGATATCCGTTTACCGAATATCGACTTTTCGAATTTCCGGTATCGAGTTTTAAAATACCGAGTTTTCGAAAATCGAATATCGGCTTTATAATATCCGATATCCGTTTACCGAATATTGAATATCAACTTCTCGAATTTCCGGTATCGAGTTTTTAAATATCGAATTTTCGATAATCGAATATCGGATATCCGAATATGCATTATCGAATATCGGCTATCCAATATCCGATATCCGTTTACCGAATAGCGAATATCGACTTTTCGAATTTCCGGTATCAAGTTTTTAAATACCGAATTTTCGAAAATCGAATATCGGATATCCGAATATGCAATATCGAATATCGGCTATCCAACATCCAATATCCGTTTACCGAATATCGAATATCGACTTTTCGAATTTCCGGTTTTGAGTTTTTAAATACCGAATTTGCGAAAATCAAATATCGGATATCCGAATATGCAATATCGAATATCGAATATCGGCTATCCAATATCCGATATCCGTTTACCGAATATCGAATATCGACTTTTCGAATTTCCGGTATCGAGTTTTTAAATACCGAATTTTCAAAAATCGAATATCGGATAGCCGAATATGCAATATCGAATATCGGCTTTCCAATATCCGATATCTGATTACCGAATGTCGAATACAGACTTTTCGAATTTCCGGTATCGAGTTTTTAAATACCGAGTTTTCGAAAATCGAATATCGGATATCCGAATATCGGCTATCCAATATCCGATATCCGTTAACCGAATATCGACTCTTCGAATTTACGATATCGAGTTTTTAAATATCGTATTTTCGAAAATCGAATATCGGATATCCAAATACCTATGCAATATCGAATATCGGCTATCCAATATCCGATATCCGATTACAGAATAGCGAAAATCGACTTTTCGGTTTTCGGGTACCGAGTTTTTAAAAACCGAATTTACGAAAATCGAATATCCGATATCCGAATATCGGCTATCCAATATCCGATATCCGATTACAGAATAGCGAAAATCGACTTTTCGGTTTTCGGGTACCGAGTTTTTAAAAACCGAATTTTCGAAAATCGAATATCCGATATCCGAATATGCAATATCGAATATCGGCTATCCAATATCCGATTACAGAATAGTGAAAATCGACTTTTCGGTTTCCAAGTACCGAGTTTTTAAAAACCGAATTTTCGAAAATCGAATATCCGAATATGCAATATCGAATATCGGCTATCCAATATCCGATATCCGATTACAGAATAGCGAAAATCGACTTTTCGGTTTTTGGGTACCGAGTTTTTAAAAACCGAATTTTCAAAAATCGAATATCCGATATCCGAATATGCAATATCGAATATCGGCTATCCAACATCCGATATCCGATTACAGAATAGCGAAAATCGACTTTTCGGTTTTTGGGTACCGAGTTTTTAAACACCGAATTTACGAAAATCGAATATCCGATATCCAAATATGCAATATCGAATATCGGCTATCCAATATCCGATATCCGATTACAGAATAGCGAAAATCGACTTTTCGGTTTTTGGGTACCGAGTTTTTAAACACCGAATTTATGAAAATCGAATATCCGATATCCGAATATGCAATATCGAATATCGGCTATCCGATATCCGATTACAGAAAAGCGAAAATACACTTTTCGGTTTTCGGGTTCCGAGTTTTTAAAAACCGAATTTTCGAAATTCGAATATCCGATATCCGAATATGCAATATCGAATATCGGCTATCCAATATCCAATATCCGATTACAGAATAGCGAAAATCGACTTTTCGGTTTTCGGGTACCGAGTTTTTTGAAACCGAATTTTCGAAAATCGAAAATCCGATATCCGAATATGCAATATCGAATATCGGCTATCCAATATCCGATATCCGATTACAGAATAGCGAAAATCGACTTTTCGGTTTTCGGGTTCCGTGTTTTTAAAAACCGAATTTTCGAAAATCGAATATCCGATATCCGAATATGCAATATCGAATATCGGCTATCCAATATCCGATATCCGATTACAGAATAGCGAAAATCGACTTTTCGGTTTTCGGGTACCGAGTTTTTAAAAACCGAATTTTCGGAAATCGAAAATCCGATATCCTAATATGCAATATCGAATATCGGCTATCCAATATCCGATATTCGATTACAGAATAGCGAAAATCGACTTTTCGGTTTTCGGGTACCGAGATTTAGAAACCGAATTTTCGAAAATCGAATATCGGATATCCGAATATGCAATATCGAATATCGGCTATCCAATATCCGATATCCGATTACTGAATATCGAATATCGACTTTTCGAATTTCCGGTATCGAGTTTTTAATATCGCATTTTCGAAAATCGAATATCGGATATTCGAATATGCAATATCGAATATCGGCTACCCAATATCCGATATCCGTTTACCGAAAATCGAATATCGACTTTTCGAATTTCCGGTATCGAGTTTTTAATATCGAATTTTCGAAAATCGAATATCGGATATCCTAACATGTAATATCGAATATCGGCTATCCGATATCTGATTACCGAATGTCGAATATCGACTTTTCGAATTTCCGGTATCGAGTTTTTAAATACCGAATTTTCGAAAATCGAATACCGGATATCCGAATATGCAATATCGAATATCGGCTATCCAATATCCGATATCCGTTAACCGAATATCGACTCTTCGAATTTACGATATCGAGTTTTTAAATATCGTATTTTCGAAAATCGAATATCGGATATCCAAATACCTATGCAATATCGAATATCGGCTATCCAATATCCGATATCCGATTACAGAATAGCGAAAATCGACTTTTCGGTTTTCGGGTACCGAGTTTTTAAAAACCGAATTTACGAAAATCGAATATCCGATATCCGAATATCGGCTATCCAATATCCGATATCCGATTACAGAATAGCGAAAATCGACTTTTCGGTTTTCGGGTACCGAGTTTTTAAAAACCGAATTTTCGAAAATCGAATATCCGATATCCGAATATGCAATATCGAATATCGGCTATCCAATATCCGATTACAGAATAGTGAAAATCGACTTTTCGGTTTCCAAGTACCGAGTTTTTAAAAACCGAATTTTCGAAAATCGAATATCCGAATATGCAATATCGAATATCGGCTATCCAATATCCGATATCCGATTACAGAATAGCGAAAATCGACTTTTCGGTTTTTGGGTACCGAGTTTTTAAAAACCGAATTTTCAAAAATCGAATATCCGATATCCGAATATGCAATATCGAATATCGGCTATCCAATATCCGATATCCGATTACAGAATAGCGAAAATCGACTTTTCGGTTTTTGGGTACCGAGTTTTTAAACACCGAATTTACGAAAATCGAATATCCGATATCCGAATATGCAATATCGAATATCGGCTATCCAATATCCGATTACAGAATAGCGAAAATCGGCTTTTCGGTTTTTGGGTACCTACCGAGTTTTTAAACACCGAATTTACGAAAATCGAATATCCGATATCCGAATATGCAATATCGAATATCGGCTATCCAATATCCGATATCCGATTACAGAAAAGCGAAAATACACTTTTCGGTTTTCGGGTTCCGAGTTTTTAAAAACCGAATTTTCGAAATTCGAATATCCGATATCCGAATATGCAATATCGAATATCGGCTATCCAATATCCGATATCCGATTACAGAATAGCGAAAATCGACTTTTCGGTTTTCGGGTACCGAGTTTTTTGAAACCGAATTTTCGAAAATCTTATATCCGATATCCAAATATGCAATATCGAATATCGGCTATCCAATATCCGATATCCGATTACAGAATAGCGAAAATCGACTTTTCGGTTTTTGGGTACCGAGTTTTTAAAAACCGAATTTTCAAAAATCGAATATCCGATATCCGAATATGCAATATCGAATATCGGCTATCCAACATCCGATATCCGATTACAGAATAGCGAAAATCGACTTTTCGGTTTTTGGGTACCGAGTTTTTAAACACCGAATTTACGAAAATCGAATATCCGATATCCAAATATGCAATATCGAATATCGGCTATCCAATATCCGATATCCGATTACAGAATAGCGAAAATCGACTTTTCGGTTTTTGGGTACCGAGTTTTTAAACACCGAATTTACGAAAATCGAATATCCGATATCCGAATATGCAATATCGAATATCGGCTATCCGATATCCGATTACAGAAAAGCGAAAATACACTTTTCGGTTTTCGGGTTCCGAGTTTTTAAAAACCGAATTTTCGAAATTCGAATATCCGATATCCGAATATGCAATATCGAATATCGGCTATCCAATATCCAATATCCGATTACAGAATAGCGAAAATCGACTTTTCGGTTTTCGGGTACCGAGTTTTTTGAAACCGAATTTTCGAAAATCGAAAATCCGATATCCGAATATGCAATATCGAATATCGGCTATCCAATATCCGATATCCGATTACAGAATAGCGAAAATCGACTTTTCGGTTTTCGGGTTCCGTGTTTTTAAAAACCGAATTTTCGAAAATCGAATATCCGATATCCGAATATGCAATATCGAATATCGGCTATCCAATATCCGATATCCGATTACAGAATAGCGAAAATCGACTTTTCGGTTTTCGGGTACCGAGTTTTTAAAAACCGAATTTTCGGAAATCGAAAATCCGATATCCTAATATGCAATATCGAATATCGGCTATCCAATATCCGATATTCGATTACAGAATAGCGAAAATCGACTTTTCGGTTTTCGGGTACCGAGATTTAGAAACCGAATTTTCGAAAATCGAATATCGGATATCCGAATATGCAATATCGAATATCGGCTATCCAATATCCGATATCCGATTACTGAATATCGAATATCGACTTTTCGAATTTCCGGTATCGAGTTTTTAATATCGCATTTTCGAAAATCGAATATCGGATATTCGAATATGCAATATCGAATATCGGCTACCCAATATCCGATATCCGTTTACCGAAAATCGAATATCGACTTTTCGAATTTCCGGTATCGAGTTTTTAATATCGAATTTTCGAAAATCGAATATCGGATATCCTAACATGTAATATCGAATATCGGCTATCCGATATCTGATTACCGAATGTCGAATATCGACTTTTCGAATTTCCGGTATCGAGTTTTTAAATACCGAATTTTCGAAAATCGAATACCGGATATCCGAATATGCAATATCGAATATCGGCTATCCAATATCCGATATCCGTTAACCGAATATCGACTCTTCGAATTTACGATATCGAGTTTTTAAATATCGTATTTTCGAAAATCGAATATCGGATATCCAAATACCTATGCAATATCGAATATCGGCTATCCAATATCCGATATCCGATTACAGAATAGCGAAAATCGACTTTTCGGTTTTCGGGTACCGAGTTTTTAAAAACCGAATTTACGAAAATCGAATATCCGATATCCGAATATCGGCTATCCAATATCCGATATCCGATTACAGAATAGCGAAAATCGACTTTTCGGTTTTCGGGTACCGAGTTTTTAAAAACCGAATTTTCGAAAATCGAATATCCGATATCCGAATATGCAATATCGAATATCGGCTATCCAATATCCGATTACAGAATAGTGAAAATCGACTTTTCGGTTTCCAAGTACCGAGTTTTTAAAAACCGAATTTTCGAAAATCGAATATCCGAATATGCAATATCGAATATCGGCTATCCAATATCCGATATCCGATTACAGAATAGCGAAAATCGACTTTTCGGTTTTTGGGTACCGAGTTTTTAAAAACCGAATTTTCAAAAATCGAATATCCGATATCCGAATATGCAATATCGAATATCGGCTATCCAATATCCGATATCCGATTACAGAATAGCGAAAATCGACTTTTCGGTTTTTGGGTACCGAGTTTTTAAACACCGAATTTACGAAAATCGAATATCCGATATCCGAATATGCAATATCGAATATCGGCTATCCAATATCCGATTACAGAATAGCGAAAATCGGCTTTTCGGTTTTTGGGTACCTACCGAGTTTTTAAACACCGAATTTACGAAAATCGAATATCCGATATCCGAATATGCAATATCGAATATCGGCTATCCAATATCCGATATCCGATTACAGAAAAGCGAAAATACACTTTTCGGTTTTCGGGTTCCGAGTTTTTAAAAACCGAATTTTCGAAATTCGAATATCCGATATCCGAATATGCAATATCGAATATCGGCTATCCAATATCCGATATCCGATTACAGAATAGCGAAAATCGACTTTTCGGTTTTCGGGTACCGAGTTTTTTGAAACCGAATTTTCGAAAATCTTATATCCGATATCCAAATATGCAATATCGAATATCGGCTATCCAATATCCGATATCCGATTACAGAATAGCGAAAATCGACTTTTCGATTTTCGGGTACCGAGTTTTTAAAAACCGAATTTTCGAAAATCGAAAATCCGATATCCGAATATGCAATATCGAATATCGGCTATCCAATATCCGATATCCGATTACAGAATAGCGAAAATCGACTTTTCGGTTTTCGGGTTCCGTGTTTTTAAAAACCGAATTTTCGAAAATCGAATATCCGATATCCGAATATGCAATATCGAATATCGGCTATCCAATATCCGATATCCGATTACAGAATAGCGAAAATCGACTTTTCGGTTTTCGGGTACCGAGTTTTTAAAAACCGAATTTTCGGAAATCGAAAATCCGATATCCTTATATGCAATATCGAATATCGGCTATCCAATATCCGATATTCGATTACAGAATAGCGAAAATCGACTTTTCGGTTTTCGGGTACCGAGATTTAGAAACCGAATTTTCGAAAATCGTATATCCGATATCCGAATATGCAATATCGAATATCGGCTATCCAATATCCGATTACAGAATAGCGAAAATCGACTTTTCGGTTTTCGGGTTCCGAGTTTTTAAAAACCGAATTTTCGAAAATCGAAAATCCGATATCCGAAAATGCAATATCGAATATCGGCTATCCAATATACGATATCCGATTTCAGAATAGCGAAAATCGACTTTTCGGTTTTCAGGTACCGAGTTTTTAAAAACCGAATTTTCGAAAATCGAATATCCGATATTCGAATATGCAATATCGAATATCGGCTATCCAATATCCGATATCCGATTACAGAATACCAAAAATCGACTTTTCGGTTTTCGGGTACCGAGTTCTTAAAAACCGAATTTTCGAAAATCGTATATCCGATATCCGAATATGCAATATCGAATATCGGCTATCCAATATCCGATATCCGATTACAGAATAGCGAAAATCGACTTTTCGATTTTCGGGTACCGAGTTTTTAAAAACCGAATTTTCGAAAATCGAATATCCGATATCCGAATATGCAATATCGAATATCGGCTATCCAATATCCGATATCCGATTACAGAATAGCGAAAATCGACTTTTCGGTTTTCGGGTACCGAGTTTTTAAAAACCGAATTTTCGAAAATCGAATATCCGATATCCGAATATGCAATATCGAATATCGGCTATCCAATATCCGATATCCGATTACAGAATAGCGAAAATCGACTTTTCGGTTTTCGGGTACCGAGTTTTTAAAAACCGAATTTTCGAAAATCGAAAATCCGATATTTGAATATGCAATATCGAATATCGGCTATCCAATATACGATATCCGATTACAGAATAGCGAAAATCGACTTTTCGGTTTTCGGGTACCGAGTTTTTAAAAACCGAATTTTTGAAAATCGAATATCCGATATTCGAATATGCAATATCGAATATCGGCTATCCAATATCCGATATCCGATTACAGAATAGCGAAAATCGACTTTTCGGTTTTCGGGTACCGAGTTTTTAAAAACCGAATTTTCGAAAATCGAAAATCCGATATTTGAATATGCAATATCGAATATCGGCTATCCAATATACGATATCCGATTACAGAATAGCGAAAATCGACTTTTCGGTTTTCGGGTACCGAGTTTTTAAAAACCGAATTTTTGAAAATCGAATATCCGATATTCGAATATGCAATATCGAATATCGGCTATCCAATATCCGATATCCGATTACAGAATAGCGAAAATCGACTTTTCGGTTTTCGTGTACCAAGTTTTTAAAAACCGAATTTTGGAAAATCGATTATCCGATATCCGAAAATGCAATATCGAATATCGAATATCGGCTATCCAATATCCGATATCCGTTTACCGAATATCGAATATCGACTTTTCGAATTTCCGGTTTTGAGTTTTTAAATACCGAATTTGCGAAAATCAAATATCGGATATCCGAATATGCAATATCGAATATCGAATATCGGCTATCCAATATCCGATATCCGTTTACCGAATATCGAATATCGACTTTTCGAATTTCCGGTATCGAGTTTTTAAATACCGAATTTTCAAAAATCGAATATCGGATAGCCGAATATGCAATATCGAATATCGGCTTTCCAATATCCGATATCTGATTACCGAATGTCGAATACAGACTTTTCGAATTTCCGGTATCGAGTTTTTAAATACCGAGTTTTCGAAAATCGAATATCGGATATCCGAATATGCAATATCGAATATCGGCTATCCAATATCCGATATCCGTTAACCGAATATCGACTCTTCGAATTTACGATATCGAGTTTTTAAATATCGTATTTTCGAAAATCGAATATCGGATATCCAAATACCTATGCAATATCGAATATCGGCTATCCAATATCCGATATCCGATTACAGAATAGCGAAAATCGACTTTTCGGTTTTCGGGTACCGAGTTTTTAAAAACCGAATTTACGAAAATCGAATATCCGATATCCGAATATCGGCTATCCAATATCCGATATCCGATTACAGAATAGCGAAAATCGACTTTTCGGTTTTCGGGTACCGAGTTTTTAAAAACCGAATTTTCGAAAATCGAATATCCGATATCCGAATATGCAATATCGAATATCGGCTATCCAATATCCGATTACAGAATAGTGAAAATCGACTTTTCGGTTTCCAAGTACCGAGTTTTTAAAAACCGAATTTTCGAAAATCGAATATCCGAATATGCAATATCGAATATCGGCTATCCAATATCCGATATCCGATTACAGAATAGCGAAAATCGACTTTTCGGTTTTTGGGTACCGAGTTTTTAAAAACCGAATTTTCAAAAATCGAATATCCGATATCCGAATATGCAATATCGAATATCGGCTATCCAATATCCGATATCCGATTACAGAATAGCGAAAATCGACTTTTCGGTTTTTGGGTACCGAGTTTTTAAACACCGAATTTACGAAAATCGAATATCCGATATCCGAATATGCAATATCGAATATCGGCTATCCAATATCCGATTACAGAATAGCGAAAATCGACTTTTCGGTTTTCGGGTACCGAGTTTTTAAAAACCGAATTTTCGGAAATCGAAAATCCGATATCCTTATATGCAATATCGAATATCGGCTATCCAATATCCGATATTCGATTACAGAATAGCGAAAATCGACTTTTCGGTTTTCGGGTACCGAGATTTAGAAACCGAATTTTCGAAAATCGTATATCCGATATCCGAATATGCAATATCGAATATCGGCTATCCAATATCCGATTACAGAATAGCGAAAATCGACTTTTCGGTTTTCGGGTTCCGAGTTTTTAAAAACCGAATTTTCGAAAATCGAAAATCCGATATCCGAAAATGCAATATCGAATATCGGCTATCCAATATACGATATCCGATTTCAGAATAGCGAAAATCGACTTTTCGGTTTTCAGGTACCGAGTTTTTAAAAACCGAATTTTCGAAAATCGAATATCCGATATTCGAATATGCAATATCGAATATCGGCTATCCAATATCCGATATCCGATTACAGAATACCAAAAATCGACTTTTCGGTTTTCGGGTACCGAGTTCTTAAAAACCGAATTTTCGAAAATCGTATATCCGATATCCGAATATGCAATATCGAATATCGGCTATCCAATATCCGATATCCGATTACAGAATAGCGAAAATCGACTTTTCGATTTTCGGGTACCGAGTTTTTAAAAACCGAATTTTCGAAAATCGAATATCCGATATCCGAATATGCAATATCGAATATCGGCTATCCAATATCCGATATCCGATTACAGAATAGCGAAAATCGACTTTTCGGTTTTCGGGTACCGAGTTTTTAAAAACCGAATTTTCGAAAATCGAATATCCGATATCCGAATATGCAATATCGAATATCGGCTATCCAATATCCGATATCCGATTACAGAATAGCGAAAATCGACTTTTCGGTTTTCGGGTACCGAGTTTTTAAAAACCGAATTTTCGAAAATCGAAAATCCGATATTTGAATATGCAATATCGAATATCGGCTATCCAATATACGATATCCGATTACAGAATAGCGAAAATCGACTTTTCGGTTTTCGGGTACCGAGTTTTTAAAAACCGAATTTTTGAAAATCGAATATCCGATATTCGAATATGCAATATCGAATATCGGCTATCCAATATCCGATATCCGATTACAGAATAGCGAAAATCGACTTTTCGGTTTTCGGGTACCGAGTTTTTAAAAACCGAATTTTCGAAAATCGAAAATCCGATATTTGAATATGCAATATCGAATATCGGCTATCCAATATACGATATCCGATTACAGAATAGCGAAAATCGACTTTTCGGTTTTCGGGTACCGAGTTTTTAAAAACCGAATTTTTGAAAATCGAATATCCGATATTCGAATATGCAATATCGAATATCGGCTATCCAATATCCGATATCCGATTACAGAATAGCGAAAATCGACTTTTCGGTTTTCGTGTACCAAGTTTTTAAAAACCGAATTTTGGAAAATCGATTATCCGATATCCGAAAATGCAATATCGAATATCGAATATCGGCTATCCAATATCCGATATCCGTTTACCGAATATCGAATATCGACTTTTCGAATTTCCGGTTTTGAGTTTTTAAATACCGAATTTGCGAAAATCAAATATCGGATATCCGAATATGCAATATCGAATATCGAATATCGGCTATCCAATATCCGATATCCGTTTACCGAATATCGAATATCGACTTTTCGAATTTCCGGTATCGAGTTTTTAAATACCGAATTTTCAAAAATCGAATATCGGATAGCCGAATATGCAATATCGAATATCGGCTTTCCAATATCCGATATCTGATTACCGAATGTCGAATACAGACTTTTCGAATTTCCGGTATCGAGTTTTTAAATACCGAGTTTTCGAAAATCGAATATCGGATATCCGAATATGCAATATCGAATATCGGCTATCCAATATCCGATATCCGTTAACCGAATATCGACTCTTCGAATTTACGATATCGAGTTTTTAAATATCGTATTTTCGAAAATCGAATATCGGATATCCAAATACCTATGCAATATCGAATATCGGCTATCCAATATCCGATATCCGATTACAGAATAGCGAAAATCGACTTTTCGGTTTTCGGGTACCGAGTTTTTAAAAACCGAATTTACGAAAATCGAATATCCGATATCCGAATATCGGCTATCCAATATCCGATATCCGATTACAGAATAGCGAAAATCGACTTTTCGGTTTTCGGGTACCGAGTTTTTAAAAACCGAATTTTCGAAAATCGAATATCCGATATCCGAATATGCAATATCGAATATCGGCTATCCAATATCCGATTACAGAATAGTGAAAATCGACTTTTCGGTTTCCAAGTACCGAGTTTTTAAAAACCGAATTTTCGAAAATCGAATATCCGAATATGCAATATCGAATATCGGCTATCCAATATCCGATATCCGATTACAGAATAGCGAAAATCGACTTTTCGGTTTTTGGGTACCGAGTTTTTAAAAACCGAATTTTCAAAAATCGAATATCCGATATCCGAATATGCAATATCGAATATCGGCTATCCAATATCCGATATCCGATTACAGAATAGCGAAAATCGACTTTTCGGTTTTTGGGTACCGAGTTTTTAAACACCGAATTTACGAAAATCGAATATCCGATATCCGAATATGCAATATCGAATATCGGCTATCCAATATCCGATTACAGAATAGCGAAAATCGGCTTTTCGGTTTTTGGGTACCTACCGAGTTTTTAAACACCGAATTTACGAAAATCGAATATCCGATATCCGAATATGCAATATCGAATATCGGCTATCCAATATCCGATATCCGATTACAGAAAAGCGAAAATACACTTTTCGGTTTTCGGGTTCCGAGTTTTTAAAAACCGAATTTTCGAAATTCGAATATCCGATATCCGAATATGCAATATCGAATATCGGCTATCCAATATCCGATATCCGATTACAGAATAGCGAAAATCGACTTTTCGGTTTTCGGGTACCGAGTTTTTTGAAACCGAATTTTCGAAAATCGAAAATCCGATATCCGAATATGCAATATCGAATATCGGCTATCCAATATCCGATATCCGATTACAGAATAGCGAAAATCGACTTTTCGGTTTTCGGGTTCCGTGTTTTTAAAAACCGAATTTTCGAAAATCGAATATCCGATATCCGAATATGCAATATCGAATATCGGCTATCCAATATCCGATATCCGATTACAGAATAGCGAAAATCGACTTTTCGGTTTTCGGGTACCGAGTTTTTAAAAACCGAATTTTCGGAAATCGAAAATCCGATATCCTAATATGCAATATCGAATATCGGCTATCCAATATCCGATATTCGATTACAGAATAGCGAAAATCGACTTTTCGGTTTTCGGGTACCGAGATTTAGAAACCGAATTTTCGAAAATCGAATATCGGATATCCGAATATGCAATATCGAATATCGGCTATCCAGTATCCGATATCCGATTACTGAATATCGAATATCGACTTTTCGAATTTCCGGTATCGAGTTTTTAATATCGCATTTTCGAAAATCGAATATCGGATATTCGAATATGCAATATCGAATATCGGCTACCCAATATCCGATATCCGTTTACCGAAAATCGAATATCGACTTTTCGAATTTCCGGTATCGAGTTTTTAATATCGAATTTTCGAAAATCGAATATCGGATATCCTAACATGTAATATCGAATATCGGCTATCCGATATCTGATTACCGAATGTCGAATATCGACTTTTCGAATTTCCGGTATCGAGTTTTTAAATACCGAATTTTCGAAAATCGAATACCGGATATCCGAATATGCAATATCGAATATCGGCTATCCAATATCCGATATCCGTTAACCGAATATCGACTCTTCGAATTTACGATATCGAGTTTTTAAATATCGTATTTTCGAAAATCGAATATCGGATATCCAAATACCTATGCAATATCGAATATCGGCTATCCAATATCCGATTACAGAATAGCGAAAATCGACTTTTCGGTTTTCGGGTACCGAGTTTTTAAAAACCGAATTTACGAAAATCGAATATCCGATATCCGAATATCGGCTATCCAATATCCGATATCCGATTACAGAATAGCGAAAATCGACTTTTCGGTTTTCGGGTACCGAGTTTTTAAAAACAGAATTTTCGAAAATCGAATATCCGATATCCGAATATGCAATATCGAATATCGGCTATCCAATATCCGATTACAGAATAGTGAAAATCGACTTTTCGGTTTCCAAGTACCGAGTTTTTAAAAACCGAATTTTCGAAAATCGAATATCCGAATATGCAATATCGAATATCGGCTATCCAATATCCGATATCCGATTACAGAATAGCGAAAATCGACTTTTCGGTTTTTGGGTACCGAGTTTTTAAAAACCGAATTTTCAAAAATCGAATATCCAATATCCGAATATGCAATATCGAATATCGGCTATCCAATATCCGATATCCGATTACAGAATAGCGAAAATCGACTTTTCGGTTTTTGGGTACCGAGTTTTTAAACACCGAATTTACGAAAATCGAATATCCGATATCCGAATATGCAATATCGAATATCGGCTATCCAATATCCGATTACAGAATAGCGAAAATCGGCTTTTCGGTTTTTGGGTACCTACCGAGTTTTTAAACACCGAATTTACGAAAATCGAATATCCGATATCCGAATATGCAATATCGAATATCGGCTATCCAATATCCGATATCCGATTACAGAAAAGCGAAAATACACTTTTCGGTTTTCGGGTTCCGAGTTTTTAAAAACCGAATTTTCGAAATTCGAATATCCGATATCCGAATATGCAATATCGAATATCGGCTATCCAATATCCGATATCCGATTACAGAATAGCGAAAATCGACTTTTCGGTTTTCGGGTACCGAGTTTTTTGAAACCGAATTTTCGAAAATCTTATATCCGATATCCAAATATGCAATATCGAATATCGGCTATCCAATATCCGATATCCGATTACAGAATAGCGAAAATCGACTTTTCGATTTTCGGGTACCGAGTTTTTAAAAACCGAATTTTCGAAAATCGAAAATCCGATATCCAAATATGCAATATCGAATATCGGCTATCCAATATCCGATATCCGATTACAGAATAGCGAAAATCGACTTTTCGGTTTTCGGGTTCCGTGTTTTTAAAAACCGAATTTTCGAAAATCGAATATCCGATATCCGAATATGCAATATCGAATATCGGCTATCCAATATCCGATATCCGATTACAGAATAGCGAAAATCGACTTTTCGGTTTTCGGGTACCGAGTTTTTAAAAACCGAATTTTCGGAAATCGAAAATCCGATATCCTTATATGCAATATCGAATATCGGCTATCCAATATCAGATATTCGATTACAGAATAGCGAAAATCGACTTTTCGGTTTTCGGGTACCGAGATTTAGAAACCGAATTTTCGAAAATCGTATATCCGATATCCGAATATGCAATATCGAATATCGGCTATCCAATATCCGATTACAGAATAGCGAAAATCGACTTTTCGGTTTTCGGGTTCCGAGTTTTTAAAAACCGAATTTTCGAAAATCGAAAATCCGATATCCGAAAATGCAATATCGAATATCGGCTATCCAATATACGATATCCGATTTCAGAATAGCGAAAATCGACTTTTCGGTTTTCAGGTACCGAGTTTTTAAAAACCGAATTTTCGAAAATCGAATATCCGATATCCGAATATGCAATATCGAATATCGGCTATCCAATATCCGATATCCGATTACAGAATATCAAAAATCGACTTTTCGGTTTTCGGGTACCGAGTTCTTAAAAACCGAATTTTCGAAAATCGTATATCCGATATCCGAATATGCAATATCGAATATCGGCTATCCAATATCCGATATCCGATTACAGAATAGCGAAAATCGACTTTTCGATTTTCGGGTACCGAGTTTTTAAAAACCGAATTTTCGAAAATCGAATATCCGATATCCGAATATGCAATATCGAATATCGGCTATCCAATATCCGATATCCGATTACAGAATAGCGAAAATCGACTTTTCGGTTTTCGGGTACCGAGTTTTTAAAAACCGAATTTTCGAAAATCGAATATCCGATATCCGAATATGCAATATCGAATATCGGCTATCCAATATCCGATTACAGAATAGCGAAAATCGACTTTTCGGTTTTCGGGTACCGAGTTTTTAAAAACCCAATTTTCGAAAATCGAAAATCCGATATTTGAATATGCAATATCGAATATCGGCTATCCAATATACGATATCCGATTACAGAATAGCGAAAATCGACTTTTCGGTTTTCGGGTACCGAGTTTTTAAAAACCGAATTTTTGAAAATCGAATATCCGATATTCGAATATGCAATATCGAATATCGGCTATCCAATATCCGATATCCGATTACAGAATAGCGAAAATCGACTTTTCGGTTTTCGGGTACCGAGTTTTTAAAAACCGAATTTTCGAAAATCGAAAATCCGATATTTGAATATGCAATATCGAATATCGGCTATCCAATATCCGATATCCGATTACAGAAAAGCGAAAATACACTTTTCGGTTTTCGGGTTCCGAGTTTTTAAAAACCGAATTTTCGAAATTCGAATATCCGATATCCGAATATGCAATATCGAATATCGGCTATCCAATATCCGATATCCGATTACAGAATAGCGAAAATCGACTTTTCGGTTTTCGGGTACCGAGTTTTTAAAAACCGAATTTTCGAAAATCGAAAATCCGATATCCGAATATGCAATATCGAATATCGGCTATCCAATATACGATATCCGATTACAGAATAGCGAAAATCGACTTTTCGGTTTTCGTGTACCGAGTTTTTAAAAACCGAATTTTGGAAAATCGTTTATCCGATATCCGAATACGCAATATCGAATATCGGCTATCCAATATCCGATTACAGAATAGCGAAAATCGGCTTTTCGGTTTTTGGGTACCGAGTTTTTAAACACCGAATTTACGAAAATCGAATATCCGATATCCGAATATGCAATATCGAATATCGGCTATCCAATATCCGATATCCGATTACAGAATAGCGAAAATCGACTTTTCGGTTTTCGGGTACCGAGTTTTTAAAAACCGAATTTTCGAAAATCGAAAATCCGATATTTGAAAATGCAATATCGAATATCGGCTATCCAATATACGATATCCGATTACAGAATAGCGAAAATCGACTTTTCGGTTTTCGGGTACCGAGTTTTTAAAAACCGAATTTTTGAAAATCGAATATCCGATATTCGAATATGCAATATCGAATATCGGCTATCCAATATCCGATATCCGATTACAGAATAGCGAAAATCGACTTTTCGGTTTTCGGGTACCGAGTTTTTAAAAACCGAATTTTCGAAAATCGAAAATCCGATATTTGAATATGCAATATCGAATATCGGCTATCCAATATACGATATCCGATTACAGAATAGCGAAAATCGACTTTTCGGTTTTCGGGTACCGAGTTTTTAAAAACCGAATTTTTGAAAATCGAATATCCGATATTCGAATATGCAATATCGAATATCGGCTATCCAATATCCGATATCCGATTACAGAATAGCGAAAATCGACTTTTCGGTTTTCGGGTACCGAGTTTTTAAAAACCGAATTTTCGAAAATCGAAAATCCGATATTTGAATATGCAATATCGAATATCGGCTAGCCAATATACGATATCCGATTACAGAATAGCGAAAATCGACTTTTCGGTTTTCGGGTACCGAGTTTTTAAAAACCGAATTTTTGAAAATCGAATATCCGATATTCGAATATGCAATATCGAATATCGGCTATCCAATATCCGATATCCGATTACAGAATAGCGAAAATCGACTTTTCGGTTTTCGTGTACCAAGTTTTTAAAAACCGAATTTTGGAAAATCGATTATCCGATATCCGAAAATGCAATATCGAATATCGGCTATCCAATATACGATATCCGATTTCAGAATAGCGAAAATCGACTTTTCGGTTTTCAGGTACCGAGTTTTTAAAAACCGAATTTTTGAAAATCGAATATCCGATATTCGAATATGCAATATCGAATATCGGCTATCCAATATCCGATATCCGATTACAGAATAGCGAAAATCGACTTTTCGGTTTTCGTGTACCAAGTTTTTAAAAACCGAATTTACGAAAATCGAATATCCGATATCCGAATATGCAATATCAAATATCGGCTATCCAATATCCGATTACAGAATAGCGAAAATCGGCTTTTCGGTTTTTGGGTACCGAGTTTTTAAACACCGAATTTACGAAAATCGAATATCCGATATCCGAATATGCAATATCGAATATCGGCTATCCAATACCCGATTACAGAAAAGCGAAAATACACTTTTCGGTTTTCGGGTTCCGAGTTTTTAAAAACCGAATTTTCGAAATTCGAATATCCGATATCCGAATATGCAATATCGAATATCGGCTATCCAATACCCGATATCCGATTACAGAATAGCGAAAATCGACTTTTCGGTTTTTGGGTACCGAGTTTTTAAACACCGAATTTACGAAAATCGAATATCCGATATCCGAATATGCAATATCGAATATCGGCTATCCAATATCCGATTACAGAATAGCGAAAATCGGCTTTTCGGTTTTTGGGTACCGAGTTTTTAAACACCGAATTTACGAAAATCGAATATCCGATATCCGAATATGCAATATCGAATATCGGCTATCCAATATCCGATTACAGAAAAGCGAAAATACACTTTTCGGTTTTCGGGTTCCGAGTTTTTAAAAACCGAATTTTCGAAATTCGAATATCCGATATCCGAATATGCAATATCGAATATCGGCTATCCAATATCCGATATCCGATTACAGAATAGCGAAAATCGACTTTTCGGTTTTCGGGTACAGAGTTTTTTGAAACCGAATTTTCGAAAATCTTATATCCGATATCCAAATATGCAATATCGAATATCGGCTATCCAATATCCGATATCCGATTACAGAATAGCGAAAATCGACTTTTCGATTTTCGGGTACCGAGTTTTTAAAAACCGAATTTTCGAAAATCGAATATCCGATATCCGAATAAGCAATATCGGCTATCCAATATCCGATATCCGATTACAGAAAAGCGAAAATCGACTTTTCGGTTTTCGGGTACCGAGTTTTTAAACACCGAATTTACGAAAATCGAATATCCGATATCCGATTACAGAATAGCGAAAATCGACTTTTCGGTTTTCGGGTACAGAGTTTTTTGAAACCGAATTTTCGAAAATCTTTTATCCGATATCCAAATATGCAATATCGAATATCGGCTATCCAATATCCGATATCCGATTACAGAATAGCGAAAATCGACTTTTCGATTTTCGGGTACCGAGTTTTTAAAAGCCGAATTTTCGAAAATCGAATATCCGATATCCGAATATGCAATATCGAATATCGGCTATCCAATATCCGATATCCGATTACAGAATAGCGAAAATCGACTTTTCGGTTTTCGGGTACAGAGTTTTTTGAAACCGAATTTTCGAAAATCTTATATCCGATATCCAAATATGCAATATCGAATATCGGCTATCCAATATCCGATATCCGATTACAGAATAGCGAAAATCGACTTTTCGATTTTCGGGTACCGAGTTTTTAAAAACCGAATTTTCGAAATGCGAAAATCCGATATTTGAATATGCAATATCGAATATCGGCTATCCAATATCCGATATCCGATTACAGAATAGCGAATATCGACTTTTCGGTTTTCGGGTACCGAGTTTTGAAAAACCGAATTTTCGAAAATCGAATATCCGATATCCGAATATGCAATATCGAATATCGGCTATCCAATATCCGATTACAGAATAGCGAAAATCGACTTTTCGGTTTTCGGGTTCCGAGTTTTTAAAACCGAATTTTCGAAAATCGAAAATCCGATATCCGAAAATGCAATATCGAATATCGGCTATCCAATATACGATATCCGATTTCAGAATAGCGAAAATCGACTTTTCGGTTTTTGGGTACCGAGTTTTTAAACACCGAATTTACGAAAATCGAATATCCGATATCCGAATATGCAATATCGAATATCGGCTATCCAATATCCGATTACAGAATAGCGAAAATCGGCTTTTCGGTTTTTGGGTACCGAGTTTTTAAACACCGAATTTACGAAAATCGAATATCCGATATCCGAATATGCAATATCGAATATCGGCTATCCAATATCCGATTACAGAAAAGCGAAAATACACTTTTCGGTTTTCGGGTTCCGAGTTTTTAAAAACCGAATTATCGAAATGCGAAAATCCGATATCCGAATTTGCAATATCGAATATCGGCTATCCAATATCCGATATCCGATTACAAAATAGCGTAAGTCGACTTTTCGGTTTTCGGGTACCGAGTTTTTAAAAACCGAATTTTCGAAAATCGAATATCCGATATCCGAATAAGCAATATCGGCTATCCAATATCCGATATCCGATTACAGAAAAGCGAAAATCGACTTTTCGGTTTTCGGGTACCGAGTTTTTAAACACCGAATTTACGAAAATCGAATATCCGATTACAGAATAGCGAAAATCGACTTTTCGGTTTTCGGGTACCGAGTTTTTAAAAACCGAATTTTCGAAAATCGAATATCCGATATCCGAATATGCAATATCGAATATCGGCTATCCAATATCCGATATCCGATTACAGAATAGCGAAAATCGACTTTTCGGTTTTCGGGTACCGAGTTTTTAAAAACCGAATTTTCGAAAATCGAATATCCGATATCCGAATATGCAATATCGAATATCGGCTATCCAATATCCGATTACAGAATAGCGAAAATCGACTTTTCGGTTTTCGGGTACCGAGTTTTTTAAAACCGAATTTTCGAAAATCGGCTATCCAATATCCGATATCCGATTACAGAAAAGCGAAAATACACTTTTCGGTTTTCGGGTTCCGAGTTTTTAAAAACCGAATTTTCGAAATTCGAATATCCGATATCCGAATATGCAATATCGAATATCGGCTATCCAATATCCGATATCCGATTACAGAATAGCGAAAATCGACTTTTCGGTTTTCGGGTACAGAGTTTTTTGAAACCGAATTTTCGAAAATCTTTTATCCGATATCCAAGTATGCAATATCGAATATCGGCTATCCAATATCCGATATCCGATTACAGAATAGCGAAAATTGACTTTTCGATTTTCGGGTACCGAGTTTTTAAAAACCGAATTTTCGAAAATCGAAAATCCGATATTTGAATATGCAATATCGAATATCGGCTATCCAATATCCGATTACAGAATAGCGAATATCGACTTTTCGGTTTTCGGGTACCGAGTTTTTAAAAACCGAATTTTCCGAATTATCGAAATGCGAAAATCCGATATCCGAAAATGCAATATCGAATATCGGCTATCCAATATACGATATCCGATTTCAGAATAGCGAAAATCGACTTTTCGGTTTTCAGGTACCGAGTTTTTAAAAACCGAATTTTCGAAAATCGAATATCCGATATCCGAATATGCAATATCGAATATCGGCTATCCAATATACGATATCCGATTACAGAATAGCGAAAATCGACTTTTCGGTTTTCGTGTACCGAGTTTTTAAAAACCGAATTTTGGAAAATCGTTTATCCGATATCCGAATATGCAATATCGAATATCGGCTATCCAATACCCGATATCCGATTACAGAATAGCGAAAATCGACTTTTCGGTTTTTGGGTACCGAGTTTTTAAACACCGAATTTACGAAAATCGAATATCCGATATCCGAATATGCAATATCGAATATCGGCTATCCAATATCCGATTACAGAATAGCGAAAATCGGCTTTTCGGTTTTTGGGTACCGAGTTTTTAAACACCGAATTTACGAAAATCGAATATCCGATATCCGAATATGCAATATCAAATATCGGCTATCCAATATCCGATATCCGATTACAGAATAGCGAAAATCGACTTTTCGGTTTTCGGGTACCGAGTTTTTAAAAACCGAATTTTCGAAAATCGAATATCCGATATCCGAATATGCAATATCGAATATCGGCTATCCAATATCCGATATCCGATTACAGAATAGCGAAAATCGACTTTTCGGTTTTCGGGTACCGAGTTTTTAAAAACCGAATTTTCGAAAATCGAATATCCGATATCCGAATATGCAATATCGAATATCGGCTATCCAATATCCGATTACAGAATAGCGAAAATCGACTTTTCGGTTTTCGGGTACCGAGTTTTTTAAAACCGAATTTTCGAAAATCGAATATCCGATATCCGAATATGCAATATCGAATATCGGCTATCCAATATCCGATTACAGAATAGTGAAAATCGACTTTTCGGTTTACGGGTACCGAGTTTTTAAAAACCGAATTATCGAAATGCGAAAATCCGATATCCGAATTTGCAATATCGAATATCGGCTATCCAATATTCGATTACAGAATAGCGAAAATCGACTTTTCGGTTTTCGGGTACCGAGATTTAGAAACCGAATTTTCGAAAATCGTATATCCGATATTCGAATATGCAATATCGAATATCGGCTATCCAATATCCGATTACAGAATAGCGAAAATCGACTTTTCGGTTTTCGGGTTCCGAGTTTTTAAAAACCGAATTTTCCGAATTATCGAAATGCGAAAATCCGATATCCGAAAATGCAATATCGAATATCGGCTATCCAATATACGATATCCGATTTCAGAATAGCGAAAATCGACTTTTCGGTTTTCAGGTACCGAGTTTTTAAAAACCGAATTTTCGAAAATCGAATATCCGATATCCGAATATGCAATATCGAATATCGGCTATCCAATATACGATATCCGATTACAGAATAGCGAAAATCGACTTTTCGGTTTTCGTGTACCGAGTTTTTAAAAACCGAATTTTGGAAAATCGTTTATCCGATATCCGAATATGCAATATCGAATATCGGCTATCCAATACCCGATATCCGATTACAGAATAGCGAAAATCGACTTTTCGGTTTTTGGGTACCGAGTTTTTAAACACCGAATTTACGAAAATCGAATATCCGATATCCGAATATGCAATATCGAATATCGGCTATCCAATATCCGATTACAGAATAGCGAAAATCGGCTTTTCGGTTTTTGGGTACCGAGTTTTTAAACACCGAATTTACGAAAATCGAATATCCGATATCCGAATATGCAATATCGAATATCGGCTATCCAATATCCGATATCCGATTACAGAAAAGCGAAAATACACTTTTCGGTTTTCGGGTTCCGAGTTTTTAAAAACCGAATTTTCGAAATTCGAATATCCGATATCCGAATATGCAATATCGAATATCGGCTATCCAATATCCGATATCCGATTACAGAATAGCGAAAATCGACTTTTCGGTTTTCGGGTACAGAGTTTTTTGAAACCGAATTTTCGAAAATCTTTTATCCGATATCCAAGTATGCAATATCGAATATCGGCTATCCAATATCCGATATCCGATTACAGAATAGCGAAAATTGACTTTTCGATTTTCGGGTACCGAGTTTTTAAAAACCGAATTTTCGAAAATCGAAAATCCGATATTTGAATATGCAATATCGAATATCGGCTATCCAATATCCGATTACAGAATAGCGAATATCGACTTTTCGGTTTTCGGGTACCGAGTTTTTAAAAACCGAATTTTCCGAATTATCGAAATGCGAAAATCCGATATCCGAAAATGCAATATCGAATATCGGCTATCCAATATACGATATCCGATTTCAGAATAGCGAAAATCGACTTTTCGGTTTTCAGGTACCGAGTTTTTAAAAACCGAATTTTCGAAAATCGAATATCCGATATCCGAATATGCAATATCGAATATCGGCTATCCAATATACGATATCCGATTACAGAATAGCGAAAATCGACTTTTCGGTTTTCGTGTACCGAGTTTTTAAAAACCGAATTTTGGAAAATCGTTTATCCGATATCCGAATATGCAATATCGAATATCGGCTATCCAATACCCGATATCCGATTACAGAATAGCGAAAATCGACTTTTCGGTTTTTGGGTACCGAGTTTTTAAACACCGAATTTACGAAAATCGAATATCCGATATCCGAATATGCAATATCGAATATCGGCTATCCAATATCCGATTACAGAATAGCGAAAATCGGCTTTTCGGTTTTTGGGTACCGAGTTTTTAAACACCGAATTTACGAAAATCGAATATCCGATATCCGAATATGCAATATCAAATATCGGCTATCCAATATCCGATATCCGATTACAGAAAAGCGAAAATACACTTTTCGGTTTTCGGGTTCCGAGTTTTTAAAAACCGAATTTTCGAAATTCGAATATCCGATATCCGAATATGCAATATCGAATATCGGCTATCCAATATCCGATATCCGATTACAGAATAGCGAAAATCGACTTTTCGGTTTTCGGGTACAGAGTTTTTTGAAACCGAATTTTCGAAAATCTTTTATCCGATATCCAAATATGCAATATCGAATATCGGCTATCCAATATCCGATATCCGATTACAGAATAGCGAAAATCGACTTTTCGATTTTCGGGTACCGAGTTTTTAAAAACCGAATTTTCGAAAATCGAAAATCCGATATTTGAATATGCAATATCGAATATCGGCTATCCAATATCCGATATCCGATTACAGAATAGCGAATATCGACTTTTCGGTTTTCGGGTACCGAGTTTTTAAAAACCGAATTTTCGAAAATCGAATATCCGATATCCGAATATGCAATATCGAATATCGGCTATCCAATATCCGATATCCGATTACAGAATAGCGAAAATCGACTTTTCGGTTTTCGGGTACCGAGTTTTTAAAAACCGAATTTTCGAAAATCGAATATCCGATATCCGAATATGCAATATCGAATATCGGCTATCCAATATCCGATATCCGATTACAGAATAGCGAAAATCGACTTTTCGGTTTTCGGGTACCCAGTTTTTAAAAACCGAATTTTCGAAAATCGAATATCCGATATCCGAATATGCAATATCGAATATCGGCTATCCAATATCCGATTACAGAATAGCGAAAATCGACTTTTCGGTTTTCGGGTACCGAGTTTTTTAAAACCGAATTTTCGAAAATCGAATATCCGATATCCGAATATGCAATATCGAATATCGGCTATCCAATATCCGATTACAGAATAGTGAAAATCGACTTTTCGGTTTACGGGTACCGAGTTTTTAAAAACCGAATTATCGAAATGCGAAAATCCGATATCCGAATTTGCAATATCGAATATCGGCTATCCAATATCCGATATCCGATTACAAAATAGCGTAAGTCGACTTTTCGGTTTTCGGGTACCGAGTTTTTAAAAACCGAATTTTCGAAAATCGAATATCCGATATCCGAATAAGCAATATCGGCTATCCAATATCCGATATCCGATTACAGAAAAGCGAAAATCGACTTTTCGGTTTTCGGGTACCGAGTTTTTAAACACCGAATTTACGAAAATCGAATATCCGATATCCGATTACAGAATAGCGAAAATCGACTTTTCGGTTTTCGGGTACAGAGTTTTTTGAAACCGAATTTTCGAAAATCTTTTATCCGATATCCGAATATGCAATATCGAATATCGGCTATCCAATATCCGATATCCGATTACAGAATAGCGAAAATCGACTTTTCGGTTTTCGGGTACAGAGTTTTTTGAAACCGAATTTTCGAAAATCTTATATCCGATATCCAAATATGCAATATCGAATATCGGCTATCCAATATACGATATCCGATTACAGAATAGCGAAAATCGACTTTTCGGTTTTCGGGTACCGAGTTTTTAAAAACCGAATTTTCGAAAATCGAATATCCGATATCCGAATATGCAATATCGAATATCGGCTATCCAATATCCGATATCCGATTACAGAATAGCGAAAATCGACTTTTCGGTTTTCGAGTACCGAGTTTTTAAAAACCGAATTTTCGAAAATCGAATATCCGATATCCGAATATGCAATATCGAATATCGGCTATCCAATATCCGATATCCGATTACAGAAAAGCGAAAATACACTTTTCGGTTTTCGGGTTCCGAGTTTTTAAAAACCGAATTTTCGAAATTCGAATATCCGATATCCGAATATGCAATATCGAATATCGGCTATCCAATATCCGATATCCGATTACAGAATAGCGAAAATCGACTTTTCGGTTTTCGGGTACCGAGTTTTTAAAAACCGAATTTTCGAAAATCGAAAATCCGATATCCGAATATGCAATATCGAATATCGGCTATCCAATATACGATATCCGATTACAGAATAGCGAAAATCGACTTTTCGGTTTTCGTGTACCGAGTTTTTAAAAACCGAATTTTGGAAAATCGTTTATCCGATATCCGAATACGCAATATCGAATATCGGCTATCCAATATCCGATTACAGAATAGCGAAAATCGGCTTTTCGGTTTTTGGGTACCGAGTTTTTAAACACCGAATTTACGAAAATCGAATATCCGATATCCGAATATGCAATATCGAATATCGGCTATCCAATATCCGATATCCGATTACAGAATAGCGAAAATCGACTTTTCGGTTTTCGGGTACCGAGTTTTTAAAAACCGAATTTTCGAAAATCGAAAATCCGATATTTGAAAATGCAATATCGAATATCGGCTATCCAATATACGATATCCGATTACAGAATAGCGAAAATCGACTTTTCGGTTTTCGGGTACCGAGTTTTTAAAAACCGAATTTTTGAAAATCGAATATCCGATATTCGAATATGCAATATCGAATATCGGCTATCCAATATCCGATATCCGATTACAGAATAGCGAAAATCGACTTTTCGGTTTTCGGGTACCGAGTTTTTAAAAACCGAATTTTCGAAAATCGAAAATCCGATATTTGAATATGCAATATCGAATATCGGCTATCCAATATACGATATCCGATTACAGAATAGCGAAAATCGACTTTTCGGTTTTCGGGTACCGAGTTTTTAAAAACCGAATTTTTGAAAATCGAATATCCGATATTCGAATATGCAATATCGAATATCGGCTATCCAATATCCGATATCCGATTACAGAATAGCGAAAATCGACTTTTCGGTTTTCGTGTACCAAGTTTTTAAAAACCGAATTTTGGAAAATCGATTATCCGATATCCGAAAATGCAATATCGAATATCGGCTATCCAATATACGATATCCGATTTCAGAATAGCGAAAATCGACTTTTCGGTTTTCAGGTACCGAGTTTTTAAAAACCGAATTTTTGAAAATCGAATATCCGATATTCGAATATGCAATATCGAATATCGGCTATCCAATATCCGATATCCGATTACAGAATAGCGAAAATCGACTTTTCGGTTTTCGTGTACCAAGTTTTTAAAAACCGAATTTACGAAAATCGAATATCCGATATCCGAATATGCAATATCAAATATCGGCTATCCAATATCCGATTACAGAATAGCGAAAATCGGCTTTTCGGTTTTTGGGTACCGAGTTTTTAAACACCGAATTTACGAAAATCGAATATCCGATATCCGAATATGCAATATCGAATATCGGCTATCCAATACCCGATTACAGAAAAGCGAAAATACACTTTTCGGTTTTCGGGTTCCGAGTTTTTAAAAACCGAATTTTCGAAATTCGAATATCCGATATCCGAATATGCAATATCGAATATCGGCTATCCAATATCCGATATCCGATTACAGAATAGCGAAAATCGACTTTTCGGTTTTCGGGTACAGAGTTTTTTGAAACCGAATTTTCGAAAATCTTTTATCCGATATCCAAATATGCAATATCGAATATCGGCTATCCAATATCCGATATCCGATTACAGAATAGCGAAAATCGACTTTTCGATTTTCGGGTACCGAGTTTTTAAAAACCGAATTTTCGAAAATCGAATATCCGATATCCGAATATGCAATATCGAATATCGGCTATCCAATATCCGATATCCGATTACAGAATAGCGAAAATCGACTTTTCGGTTTTCGGGTACCGAGTTTTTAAAAACCGAATTTTCGAAAATCGAATATCCGATATCCGAATATGCAATATCGAATATCGGCTATCCAATATCCGATATCCGATTACAGAATAGCGAAAATCGACTTTTCGGTTTTCGGGTACCGAGTTTTTAAAAACCGAATTTTCGAAAATCGAAAATCCGATATTTGAATATGCAATATCGAATATCGGCTATCCAATATACGATATCCGATTACAGAATAGCGAAAATCGACTTTTCGGTTTTCGGGTACCGAGTTTTTAAAAACCGAATTTTTGAAAATCGAATATCCGATATTCGAATATGCAATATCGAATATCGGCTATCCAATATCCGATATCCGATTACAGAATAGCGAAAATCGACTTTTCGGTTTTCGGGTACCGAGTTTTTAAAAACCGAATTTTCGAAAATCGAAAATCCGATATTTGAATATGCAATATCGAATATCGGCTATCCAATATACGATATCCGATTACAGAATAGCGAAAATCGACTTTTCGGTTTTCGGGTACCGAGTTTTTAAAAACCGAATTTTTGAAAATCGAATATCCGATATTCGAATATGCAATATCGAATATCGGCTATCCAATATCCGATATCCGATTACAGAAAAGCGAAAATACACTTTTCGGTTTTCGGGTTCCGAGTTTTTAAAAACCGAATTTTCGAAATTCGAATATCCGATATCCGAATATGCAATATCGAATATCGGCTATCCAATATCCGATATCCGATTACAGAATAGCGAAAATCGGCTTTTCGGTTTTTGGGTACCGAGTTTTTAAACACCGAATTTACGAAAATCGAATATCCGATATCCGAATATGCAATATCGAATATCGGCTATCCAATATCCGATATCCGATTACAGAAAAGCGAAAATACACTTTTCGGTTTTCGGGTTCCGAGTTTTTAAAAACCGAATTTTCGAAATTCGAATATCCGATATCCGAATATGCATTATCGAATATCGGCTATCCAATATCCGATATCCGATTACAGAATAGCGAAAATCGACTTTTCGGTTTTCGGGTACCGAGTTTTTAAAAACCGAATTTTCGAAAATCGATAATCCGATATTTGAATATGCAATATCGAATATCGGCTATCCAATATACGATATCCGATTACAGAATAGCGAAAATCGACTTTTCGGTTTTCGGGTACCGAGTTTTTAAAAACCGAATTTTTGAAAATCGAATATCCGATATTCGAATATGCAATATCGAATATCGGCTATCCAATATCCGATATCCGATTACAGAATAGCGAAAATCGACTTTTCGGTTTTCGGGTACCGAGTTTTTAAAAACCGAATTTTCGAAAATCGAAAATCCGATATTTGAATGTGCAATATCGAATATCGGCTAGCCAATATACGATATCCGATTACAGAATAGCGAAAATCGACTTTTCGGTTTTCGGGTACCGAGTTTTTAAAAACCGAATTTTTGAAAATCGAATATCCGATATTCGAATATGCAATATCGAATATCGGCTATCCAATATCCGATATCCGATTACAGAATAGCGAAAATCGACTTTTCGGTTTTCGTGTACCAAGTTTTTAAAAACCGAATTTTGGAAAATCGATTATCCGATATCCGAAAATGCAATATCGAATATCGGCTATCCAATATACGATATCCGATTTCAGAATAGCGAAAATCGACTTTTCGGTTTTCAGGTACCGAGTTTTTAAAAACCGAATTTTTGAAAATCGAATATCCGATATTCGAATATGCAATATCGAATATCGGCTATCCAATATCCGATATCCGATTACAGAATAGCGAAAATCGACTTTTCGGTTTTCGTGTACCAAGTTTTTAAAAACCGAATTTACGAAAATCGAATATCCGATATCCGAATATGCAATATCAAATATCGGCTATCCAATATCCGATTACAGAATAGCGAAAATCGGCTTTTCGGTTTTTGGGTACCGAGTTTTTAAACACCGAATTTACGAAAATCGAATATCCGATATCCGAATATGCAATATCGAATATCGGCTATCCAATACCCGATTACAGAAAAGCGAAAATACACTTTTCGGTTTTCGGGTTCCGAGTTTTTAAAAACCGAATTTTCGAAATTCGAATATCCGATATCCGAATATGCAATATCGAATATCGGCTATCCAATACCCGATATCCGATTACAGAATAGCGAAAATCGACTTTTCGGTTTTTGGGTACCGAGTTTTTAAACACCGAATTTACGAAAATCGAATATCCGATATCCGAATATGCAATATCGAATATCGGCTATCCAATATCCGATTACAGAATAGCGAAAATCGGCTTTTCGGTTTTTGGGTACCGAGTTTTTAAACACCGAATTTACGAAAATCGAATATCCGATATCCGAATATGCAATATCGAATATCGGCTATCCAATATCCGATTACAGAAAAGCGAAAATACACTTTTCGGTTTTCGGGTTCCGAGTTTTTAAAAACCGAATTTTCGAAATTCGAATATCCGATATCCGAATATGCAATATCGAATATCGGCTATCCAATATCCGATATCCGATTACAGAATAGCGAAAATCGACTTTTCGGTTTTCGGGTACAGAGTTTTTTGAAACCGAATTTTCGAAAATCTTATATCCGATATCCAAATATGCAATATCGAATATCGGCTATCCAATATCCGATATCCGATTACAGAATAGCGAAAATCGACTTTTCGATTTTCGGGTACCGAGTTTTTAAAAACCGAATTTTCGAAAATCGAATATCCGATATCCGAATAAGCAATATCGGCTATCCAATATCCGATATCCGATTACAGAAAAGCGAAAATCGACTTTTCGGTTTTCGGGTACCGAGTTTTTAAACACCGAATTTACGAAAATCGAATATCCGATATCCGATTACAGAATAGCGAAAATCGACTTTTCGGTTTTCGGGTACAGAGTTTTTTGAAACCGAATTTTCGAAAATCTTTTATCCGATATCCAAATATGCAATATCGAATATCGGCTATCCAATATCCGATATCCGATTACAGAATAGCGAAAATCGACTTTTCGATTTTCGGGTACCGAGTTTTTAAAAACCGAATTTTCGAAAATCGAATATCCGATATCCGAATATGCAATATCGAATATCGGCTATCCAATATCCGATATCCGATTACAGAATAGCGAAAATCGACTTTTCGGTTTTCGGGTACCGTGTTTTTAAAAACCGAATTTTCGAAAATCGAATATCTGATATCCGAATAAGCAATATCGGCTATCCAATATCCGATATCCGATTACAGAATAGCGAAAATCGACTTTTCGGTTTTCGGGTACCGAGTTTTTAAAAACCGAATTTTCGAAAATCGAATATCCGATATCCGAATATGCAATATCGAATATCGGCTATCCAATATCCGATATCCGATTACAGAATAGCGAAAATCGACTTTTCGGTTTTCGGGTACCGAGTTTTTAAAAACCGAATTTTCGAAAATCGAATATCCGATATCCGAATATGCAATATCGAATATCGGCTATCCAATATCCGATATCCGATTACAGAATAGCGAAAATCGACTTTTCGGTTTTCGGGTACCGAGTTTTTAAAAACCGAATTTTCGAAAATCGAATATCCGATATCCGAATATGCAATATCGAATATCGGCTATCCAATATCCGATATCCAATTAAAGAATAGCGAAAATCGACTTTTCGGTTTTCGGGTTCCGAGTTTTTAAAACCGAATTTTCGAAAATCGAAAATCCGATATCCGAATATGCAATATCGAATATCGGCTATCCAATATACGATATCCGATTACAGAATAGCGAAAATCGACTTTTCGGTTTTCGTGTACCGAGTTTTTAAAAACCGAATTTTGGAAAATCGTTTATCCGATATCCGAATATGCAATATCGAATATCGGCTATCCAATACCCGATATCCGATTACAGAATAGCGAAAATCGACTTTTCGGTTTTTGGGTACCGAGTTTTTAAACACCGAATTTACGAAAATCGAATATCCGATATCCGAATATGCAATATCGAATATCGGCTATCCAATATCCGATTACAGAATAGCGAAAATCGGCTTTTCGGTTTTTGGGTACCGAGTTTTTAAACACCGAATTTACGAAAATCGAATATCCGATATCCGAATATGCAATATCAAATATCGGCTATCCAATATCCGATATCCGATTACAGAAAAGCGAAAATACACTTTTCGGTTTTCGGGTTCCGAGTTTTTAAAAACCGAATTTTCGAAATTCGAATATCCGATATCCGAATATGCAATATCGAATATCGGCTATCCAATATCCGATATCCGATTACAGAATAGCGAAAATCGACTTTTCGGTTTTCGGGTACAGAGTTTTTTGAAACCGAATTTTCGAAAATCTTTTATCCGATATCCAAATATGCAATATCGAATATCGGCTATCCAATATCCGATATCCGATTACAGAATAGCGAAAATCGACTTTTCGATTTTCGGGTACCGAGTTTTTAAAAACCGAATTTTCGAAAATCGAAAATCCGATATTTGAATATGCAATATCGAATATCGGCTATCCAATATCCGATATCCGATTACAGAATAGCGAATATCGACTTTTCGGTTTTCGGGTACCGAGTTTTTAAAAACCGAATTTTCGAAAATCGAATATCCGATATCCGAATATGCAATATCGAATATCGGCTATCCAATATCCGATATCCGATTACAGAATAGCGAAAATCGACTTTTCGGTTTTCGGGTACCGAGTTTTTAAAAACCGAATTTTCGAAAATCGAATATCCGATATCCGAATATGCAATATCGAATATCGGCTATCCAATATCCGATATCCGATTACAGAATAGCGAAAATCGACTTTTCGGTTTTCGGGTACCCAGTTTTTAAAAACCGAATTTTCGAAAATCGAATATCCGATATCCGAATATGCAATATCGAATATCGGCTATCCAATATCCGATTACAGAATAGCGAAAATCGACTTTTCGGTTTTCGGGTACCGAGTTTTTTAAAACCGAATTTTCGAAAATCGAATATCCGATATCCGAATATGCAATATCGAATATCGGCTATCCAATATCCGATTACAGAATAGTGAAAATCGACTTTTCGGTTTACGGGTACCGAGTTTTTAAAAACCGAATTATCGAAATGCGAAAATCCGATATCCGAATTTGCAATATCGAATATCGGCTATCCAATATCCGATATCCGATTACAAAATAGCGTAAGTCGACTTTTCGGTTTTCGGGTACCGAGTTTTTAAAAACCGAATTTTCGAAAATCGAATATCCGATATCCGAATAAGCAATATCGGCTATCCAATATCCGATATCCGATTACAGAAAAGCGAAAATCGACTTTTCGGTTTTCGGGTACCGAGTTTTTAAACACCGAATTTACGAAAATCGAATATCCGATATCCGATTACAGAATAGCGAAAATCGACTTTTCGGTTTTCGGGTACAGAGTTTTTTGAAACCGAATTTTCGAAAATCTTTTATCCGATATCCGAATATGCAATATCGAATATCGGCTATCCAATATCCGATATCCGATTACAGAATAGCGAAAATCGACTTTTCGGTTTTCGGGTACAGAGTTTTTTGAAACCGAATTTTCGAAAATCTTATATCCGATATCCAAATATGCAATATCGAATATCGGCTATCCAATATACGATATCCGATTACAGAATAGCGAAAATCGACTTTTCGGTTTTCGGGTACCGAGTTTTTAAAAACCGAATTTTCGAAAATCGAATATCCGATATCCGAATATGCAATATCGAATATCGGCTATCCAATATCCGATATCCGATTACAGAATAGCGAAAATCGACTTTTCGGTTTTCGAGTACCGAGTTTTTAAAAACCGAATTTTCGAAAATCGAATATCCGATATCCGAATATGCAATATCGAATATCGGCTATCCAATATCCGATATCCGATTACAGAAAAGCGAAAATACACTTTTCGGTTTTCGGGTTCCGAGTTTTTAAAAACCGAATTTTCGAAATTCGAATATCCGATATCCGAATATGCAATATCGAATATCGGCTATCCAATATCCGATATCCGATTACAGAATAGCGAAAATCGACTTTTCGGTTTTCGGGTACCGAGTTTTTAAAAACCGAATTTTCGAAAATCGAAAATCCGATATCCGAATATGCAATATCGAATATCGGCTATCCAATATACGATATCCGATTACAGAATAGCGAAAATCGACTTTTCGGTTTTCGTGTACCGAGTTTTTAAAAACCGAATTTTGGAAAATCGTTTATCCGATATCCGAATACGCAATATCGAATATCGGCTATCCAATATCCGATTACAGAATAGCGAAAATCGGCTTTTCGGTTTTTGGGTACCGAGTTTTTAAACACCGAATTTACGAAAATCGAATATCCGATATCCGAATATGCAATATCGAATATCGGCTATCCAATATCCGATATCCGATTACAGAATAGCGAAAATCGACTTTTCGGTTTTCGGGTACCGAGTTTTTAAAAACCGAATTTTCGAAAATCGAAAATCCGATATTTGAAAATGCAATATCGAATATCGGCTATCCAATATACGATATCCGATTACAGAATAGCGAAAATCGACTTTTCGGTTTTCGGGTACCGAGTTTTTAAAAACCGAATTTTTGAAAATCGAATATCCGATATTCGAATATGCAATATCGAATATCGGCTATCCAATATCCGATATCCGATTACAGAATAGCGAAAATCGACTTTTCGGTTTTCGGGTACCGAGTTTTTAAAAACCGAATTTTCGAAAATCGAAAATCCGATATTTGAATATGCAATATCGAATATCGGCTATCCAATATACGATATCCGATTACAGAATAGCGAAAATCGACTTTTCGGTTTTCGGGTACCGAGTTTTTAAAAACCGAATTTTTGAAAATCGAATATCCGATATTCGAATATGCAATATCGAATATCGGCTATCCAATATCCGATATCCGATTACAGAATAGCGAAAATCGACTTTTCGGTTTTCGTGTACCAAGTTTTTAAAAACCGAATTTTGGAAAATCGATTATCCGATATCCGAAAATGCAATATCGAATATCGGCTATCCAATATACGATATCCGATTTCAGAATAGCGAAAATCGACTTTTCGGTTTTCAGGTACCGAGTTTTTAAAAACCGAATTTTTGAAAATCGAATATCCGATATTCGAATATGCAATATCGAATATCGGCTATCCAATATCCGATATCCGATTACAGAATAGCGAAAATCGACTTTTCGGTTTTCGTGTACCAAGTTTTTAAAAACCGAATTTACGAAAATCGAATATCCGATATCCGAATATGCAATATCAAATATCGGCTATCCAATATCCGATTACAGAATAGCGAAAATCGGCTTTTCGGTTTTTGGGTACCGAGTTTTTAAACACCGAATTTACGAAAATCGAATATCCGATATCCGAATATGCAATATCGAATATCGGCTATCCAATACCCGATTACAGAAAAGCGAAAATACACTTTTCGGTTTTCGGGTTCCGAGTTTTTAAAAACCGAATTTTCGAAATTCGAATATCCGATATCCGAATATGCAATATCGAATATCGGCTATCCAATATCCGATATCCGATTACAGAATAGCGAAAATCGACTTTTCGGTTTTCGGGTACAGAGTTTTTTGAAACCGAATTTTCGAAAATCTTTTATCCGATATCCAAATATGCAATATCGAATATCGGCTATCCAATATCCGATATCCGATTACAGAATAGCGAAAATCGACTTTTCGATTTTCGGGTACCGAGTTTTTAAAAACCGAATTTTCGAAAATCGAATATCCGATATCCGAATATGCAATATCGAATATCGGCTATCCAATATCCGATATCCGATTACAGAATAGCGAAAATCGACTTTTCGGTTTTCGGGTACCGAGTTTTTAAAAACCGAATTTTCGAAAATCGAATATCCGATATCCGAATATGCAATATCGAATATCGGCTATCCAATATCCGATATCCGATTACAGAATAGCGAAAATCGACTTTTCGGTTTTCGGGTACCGAGTTTTTAAAAACCGAATTTTCGAAAATCGAAAATCCGATATTTGAATATGCAATATCGAATATCGGCTATCCAATATACGATATCCGATTACAGAATAGCGAAAATCGACTTTTCGGTTTTCGGGTACCGAGTTTTTAAAAACCGAATTTTTGAAAATCGAATATCCGATATTCGAATATGCAATATCGAATATCGGCTATCCAATATCCGATATCCGATTACAGAATAGCGAAAATCGACTTTTCGGTTTTCGGGTACCGAGTTTTTAAAAACCGAATTTTCGAAAATCGAAAATCCGATATTTGAATATGCAATATCGAATATCGGCTATCCAATATACGATATCCGATTACAGAATAGCGAAAATCGACTTTTCGGTTTTCGGGTACCGAGTTTTTAAAAACCGAATTTTTGAAAATCGAATATCCGATATTCGAATATGCAATATCGAATATCGGCTATCCAATATCCGATATCCGATTACAGAAAAGCGAAAATACACTTTTCGGTTTTCGGGTTCCGAGTTTTTAAAAACCGAATTTTCGAAATTCGAATATCCGATATCCGAATATGCAATATCGAATATCGGCTATCCAATATCCGATATCCGATTACAGAATAGCGAAAATCGGCTTTTCGGTTTTTGGGTACCGAGTTTTTAAACACCGAATTTACGAAAATCGAATATCCGATATCCGAATATGCAATATCGAATATCGGCTATCCAATATCCGATATCCGATTACAGAAAAGCGAAAATACACTTTTCGGTTTTCGGGTTCCGAGTTTTTAAAAACCGAATTTTCGAAATTCGAATATCCGATATCCGAATATGCATTATCGAATATCGGCTATCCAATATCCGATATCCGATTACAGAATAGCGAAAATCGACTTTTCGGTTTTCGGGTACCGAGTTTTTAAAAACCGAATTTTCGAAAATCGATAATCCGATATTTGAATATGCAATATCGAATATCGGCTATCCAATATACGATATCCGATTACAGAATAGCGAAAATCGACTTTTCGGTTTTCGGGTACCGAGTTTTTAAAAACCGAATTTTTGAAAATCGAATATCCGATATTCGAATATGCAATATCGAATATCGGCTATCCAATATCCGATATCCGATTACAGAATAGCGAAAATCGACTTTTCGGTTTTCGGGTACCGAGTTTTTAAAAACCGAATTTTCGAAAATCGAAAATCCGATATTTGAATGTGCAATATCGAATATCGGCTAGCCAATATACGATATCCGATTACAGAATAGCGAAAATCGACTTTTCGGTTTTCGGGTACCGAGTTTTTAAAAACCGAATTTTTGAAAATCGAATATCCGATATTCGAATATGCAATATCGAATATCGGCTATCCAATATCCGATATCCGATTACAGAATAGCGAAAATCGACTTTTCGGTTTTCGTGTACCAAGTTTTTAAAAACCGAATTTTGGAAAATCGATTATCCGATATCCGAAAATGCAATATCGAATATCGGCTATCCAATATACGATATCCGATTTCAGAATAGCGAAAATCGACTTTTCGGTTTTCAGGTACCGAGTTTTTAAAAACCGAATTTTTGAAAATCGAATATCCGATATTCGAATATGCAATATCGAATATCGGCTATCCAATATCCGATATCCGATTACAGAATAGCGAAAATCGACTTTTCGGTTTTCGTGTACCAAGTTTTTAAAAACCGAATTTACGAAAATCGAATATCCGATATCCGAATATGCAATATCAAATATCGGCTATCCAATATCCGATTACAGAATAGCGAAAATCGGCTTTTCGGTTTTTGGGTACCGAGTTTTTAAACACCGAATTTACGAAAATCGAATATCCGATATCCGAATATGCAATATCGAATATCGGCTATCCAATACCCGATTACAGAAAAGCGAAAATACACTTTTCGGTTTTCGGGTTCCGAGTTTTTAAAAACCGAATTTTCGAAATTCGAATATCCGATATCCGAATATGCAATATCGAATATCGGCTATCCAATACCCGATATCCGATTACAGAATAGCGAAAATCGACTTTTCGGTTTTTGGGTACCGAGTTTTTAAACACCGAATTTACGAAAATCGAATATCCGATATCCGAATATGCAATATCGAATATCGGCTATCCAATATCCGATTACAGAATAGCGAAAATCGGCTTTTCGGTTTTTGGGTACCGAGTTTTTAAACACCGAATTTACGAAAATCGAATATCCGATATCCGAATATGCAATATCGAATATCGGCTATCCAATATCCGATTACAGAAAAGCGAAAATACACTTTTCGGTTTTCGGGTTCCGAGTTTTTAAAAACCGAATTTTCGAAATTCGAATATCCGATATCCGAATATGCAATATCGAATATCGGCTATCCAATATCCGATATCCGATTACAGAATAGCGAAAATCGACTTTTCGGTTTTCGGGTACAGAGTTTTTTGAAACCGAATTTTCGAAAATCTTATATCCGATATCCAAATATGCAATATCGAATATCGGCTATCCAATATCCGATATCCGATTACAGAATAGCGAAAATCGACTTTTCGATTTTCGGGTACCGAGTTTTTAAAAACCGAATTTTCGAAAATCGAATATCCGATATCCGAATAAGCAATATCGGCTATCCAATATCCGATATCCGATTACAGAAAAGCGAAAATCGACTTTTCGGTTTTCGGGTACCGAGTTTTTAAACACCGAATTTACGAAAATCGAATATCCGATATCCGATTACAGAATAGCGAAAATCGACTTTTCGGTTTTCGGGTACAGAGTTTTTTGAAACCGAATTTTCGAAAATCTTTTATCCGATATCCAAATATGCAATATCGAATATCGGCTATCCAATATCCGATATCCGATTACAGAATAGCGAAAATCGACTTTTCGATTTTCGGGTACCGAGTTTTTAAAAACCGAATTTTCGAAAATCGAATATCCGATATCCGAATATGCAATATCGAATATCGGCTATCCAATATCCGATATCCGATTACAGAATAGCGAAAATCGACTTTTCGGTTTTCGGGTACCGTGTTTTTAAAAACCGAATTTTCGAAAATCGAATATCTGATATCCGAATAAGCAATATCGGCTATCCAATATCCGATATCCGATTACAGAATAGCGAAAATCGACTTTTCGGTTTTCGGGTACCGAGTTTTTAAAAACCGAATTTTCGAAAATCGAATATCCGATATCCGAATATGCAATATCGAATATCGGCTATCCAATATCCGATATCCGATTACAGAATAGCGAAAATCGACTTTTCGGTTTTCGGGTACCGAGTTTTTAAAAACCGAATTTTCGAAAATCGAATATCCGATATCCGAATATGCAATATCGAATATCGGCTATCCAATATCCGATATCCGATTACAGAATAGCGAAAATCGACTTTTCGGTTTTCGGGTACCGAGTTTTTAAAAACCGAATTTTCGAAAATCGAATATCCGATATCCGAATATGCAATATCGAATATCGGCTATCCAATATCCGATATCCAATTAAAGAATAGCGAAAATCGACTTTTCGGTTTTCGGGTTCCGAGTTTTTAAAACCGAATTTTCGAAAATCGAAAATCCGATATCCGAAAATGCAATATCGAATATCGGCTATCCAATATACGATATCCGATTTCAGAATAGCGAAAATCGACTTTTCGGTTTTCAGGTACCGAGTTTTTAAAAACCGAATTTTCGAAAATCGAATATCCGATATCCGAATATGCAATATCGAATATCGGCTATCCAATATACGATATCCGATTACAGAATAGCGAAAATCGACTTTTCGGTTTTCGTGTACCGAGTTTTTAAAAACAGAATTTTGGAAAATCGATTATCCGATATCCGAATATGCAATATCGAATATCGGCTATCCAATACCCGATATCCGATTACAGAATAGCGAAAATCGACTTTTCGGTTTTCGGGTACCGAGTTTTTAAAAACCGAATTTTCGGAAATCGAAAATCCGATATCCTAATATGCAATATCGAATATCGGCTATCCAATATTCGATATCCGATTACAGAATAGCGAAAATCGACTTTTCGGTTTTTGGGTACCGAGTTTTTAAAAACCGAATTTTCGGAAATCGATTATCCGATATCCGAATATGCAATATCGAATATCGGCTATCCAATACCCGATATCCGATTACAGAATAGCGAAAATCGACTTTTCGGTTTTCGGGTACCGAGTTTTTAAAAACCGAATTTTCGAAAATCGTATATCCGATATCCGAATATGCAATATCGAATATCGGCTATCCAATATTCGATATCCGATTACAGAATAGCGAAAATCGACTTTTCGGTTTTTGGGTACCGAGTTTTTAAAAACCGAATTTTCGATAAACGAATATCCGATATCCGAATATGCAATATCGAATATCGGCTATCCAATATCCGATATCCGATTACAGAATAGCGAAAATCGACTTTTCGGTTTTCGGGTACCGTGTTTTTAAAAACCGAATTTTCGAAAATCGAATATCCGATATCCGAATAAGCAATATCGGCTATCCAATATCCGATATCCGATTACAGAATAGCGAAAATCGACTTTTCGGTTTTCGGGTACCGAGTTTTTAAAAACCGAATTTTCGAAAATCGAATATCCGATATCCGAATATGCAAAATCGAATATCGGCTATCCAATATCCGATATCCGATTACAGAATAGCGAAAATCGACTTTTCGGTTTTCGGGTACCGAGTTTTTAAAAACCGAATTTTCGAAAATCGAATATCCGATATCCGAATATGCAATATCGAATATCGGCTATCCAATATCCGATTACAGAATAGCGAAAATCGACTTTTCGGTTTTCGGGTTCCGAGTTTTTAAAAACCGAATTTTCGAAAATCGAAAATCCGATATCCGAAAATGCAATATCGAATATCGGCTATCCAATATACGATATCCGATTTCAGAATAGCGAAAATCGACTTTTCGGTTTTCAGGTTCCGAGTTTTTAAAAACCGAATTTTCGAAAATCGAATATCCGATATCCGAATATGCAATATCGAATATCGGCTATCCAATATACGATATCCGATTACAGAATATTGAAAATCGACTTTTCGGTTTTCGTGTACCGAGTTTTTAAAAACCGAATTTTGGAAAATCGATTATCCGATATCCGATTACAGAATAGCGAAAATCGACTTTTCGGTTTTCAGGTACCGAGTTTTTAAAAACCGAATTTTCGGAAATCGAAAATCCGATATCCTAATATGCAATATCGAATATCGGCTATCCAATATCCGATATTCGATTACAGAATAGCGAAAATCGACTTTTCGGTTTTCGGGTACCGAGATTTAGAAACCGAATTTTCGAAAATCGTATATCCGATATCCGAATATGCAATATCGAATATCGGCTATCCAATATCCGATTACAGAAAAGCGAAAATCGACTTTTCGGTTTTCGTGTACCGAGTTTTTAAAAACCGAATTTTGAAAAATCGATTATCCGATATCCGAATATGCAATATCGAATATCGGCTATCCAATACCCGATATCCGATTACAGAATAGCGAAAATCGACTTTTCGGTTTTCGGGTACCGAGTCTTTAAAAACCGAATTTTCGAAAATCGAATATCCAATATCCGAATATGCAATATCGAATATCGGCTATCCAATATCCGATATCCGATTACAGAATAGCGAAAATCGACTTTTCGGTTTTCGGGTACCGAGTTTTTAAAAACCGAATTTTCGAAAATCGAATATCCGATATCCGAATATGCAATATCGAATATCGGCTATCCAATACCCGATATCCGATTACAGAATAGCGAAAATCGACTTTTCGGTTTTCGGGTACCGAGTTTTTAAAAACCGAATTTTCGAAAATCGAATATCCGATATCCGAATATGCAATATCGAATATCGGCTATCCAATATCCGATATCCGATTACAGAATACCAAAAATCGACTTTTCGGTTTTCGGGTACCGAGTTTTTAAAAACCGAATTTTCGAAATGCGAAAATCCGATATCCGAATTTGCAATATCGAATATCGGCTATCCAATATCCGATATCCGATTACAAAATAGCGTAAGTCGACTTTTCGGTTTTCGGGTACCGAGTTTTTAAAAACCGAATTTTCGAAAATCGAATATCCGATATCCGAATAGGCAATATCGAATATCGGCTATCCAATATCCGATATCCGATTACAGAATAGCGAAAATCGACTTTTCGGTTTTCGGGTACCGAGTTTTTAAAAACCGAATTTTCGAAAATCGAATATCCGATATCCGAATATGCAATATCGAATATCGGCTATCCAATATCCGATATCCGATTACAGAATAGCGAAAATCGACTTTTCGATTTTCGGGTACCGAGTTTTTAAAAACCGAATTTTCGAAAATCGAAAATCCGATATTTGAATATGCAATATCGAATATCGGCTATCCAATATCCGATATCCGATTACAGAATAGCGAATATCGACTTTTCGGTTTTCGGGTACCGAGTTTTTAAAAACCGAATTTTCGAAAATCGAATATCCGATATCCGAATATGCAATATCGAATATCGGCTATCCAATATCCGATATCCGATTACAGAATAGCGAAAATCGACTTTTCGGTTTTCGGGTACCGAGTTTTTAAAAACCGAATTTTCGAAAATCGAATATCCGATATCCGAATATGCAATATCGAATATCGGCTATCCAATATCCGATATCCGATTACAGAATAGCGAAAATCGACTTTTCGGTTTTCGGGTACCCAGTTTTTAAAAACCGAATTTTCGAAAATCGAATATCCGATATCCGAATATGCAATATCGAATATCGGCTATCCAATATCCGATTACAGAATAGCGAAAATCGACTTTTCGGTTTTCGGGTACCGAGTTTTTTAAAACCGAATTTTCGAAAATCGAATATCCGATATCCGAATATGCAATATCGAATATCGGCTATCCAATATCCGATTACAGAATAGTGAAAATCGACTTTTCGGTTTACGGGTACCGAGTTTTTAAAAACCGAATTATCGAAATGCGAAAATCCGATATCCGAATTTGCAATATCGAATATCGGCTATCCAATATCCGATATCCGATTACAAAATAGCGTAAGTCGACTTTTCGGTTTTCGGGTACCGAGTTTTTAAAAACCGAATTTTCGAAAATCGAATATCCGATATCCGAATAAGCAATATCGGCTGTCCAATATCCGATATCCGATTACAGAAAAGCGAAAATCGACTTTTCGGTTTTCGGGTACCGAGTTTTTAAACACCGAATTTACGAAAATCGAATATCCGATATCCGATTACAGAATAGCGAAAATCGACTTTTCGGTTTTCGGGTACAGAGTTTTTTGAAACCGAATTTTCGAAAATCTTTTATCCGATATCCGAATATGCAATATCGAATATCGGCTATCCAATATCCGATATCCGATTACAGAATAGCGAAAATCGACTTTTCGGTTTTCGGGTACAGAGTTTTTTGAAACCGAATTTTCGAAAATCTTATATCCGATATCCAAATATGCAATATCGAATATCGGCTATCCAATATCCGATATCCGATTACAGAATAGCGAAAATCGACTTTTCGATTTTCGGGTACCGAGTTTTTAAAAACCGAATTTTCGAAAATCGAAAATCCGATATTTGAATATGCAATATCGAATATCGGCTATCCAATATCCGATATCCGATTACAGAATAGCGAATATCGACTTTTCGGTTTTCGGGTACCGAGTTTTTAAAAACCGAATTTTCGAAAATCGAATATCCGATATCCGAATATGCAATATCGAATATCGGCTATCCAATATCCGATATCCGATTACAGAATAGCGAAAATCGACTTTTCGGTTTTAGGGTACCGAGTTTTTAAAAACCGAATTTTCGAAAATCGAATATCCGATATCCGAATAAGCAATATCGGCTGTCCAATATCCGATATCCGATTACAGAAAAGCGAAAATCGACTTTTCGGTTTTCGGGTACCGAGTTTTTAAACACCGAATTTACGAAAATCGAATATCCGATATCCGATTACAGAATAGCGAAAATCGACTTTTCGGTTTTCGGGTACAGAGTTTTTTGAAACCGAATTTTCGAAAATCTTTTATCCGATATCCGAATATGCAATATCGAATATCGGCTATCCAATATCCGATATCCGATTACAGAATAGCGAAAATCGACTTTTCGGTTTTCGGGTACCGAGTTTTTAAAAACCGAATTTTCGAAAATCGAATATCCGATATCCGAATATGCAATATCGAATATCGGCTATCCAATATCCGATTACAGAATAGCGAAAATCGACTTTTCGGTTTTCGGGTTCCGAGTTTTTAAAAACCGAATTTTCGAAAATCGAAAATCCGATATCCGAAAATGCAATATCGAATATCGGCTATCCAATATACGATATCCGATTACAGAATATTGAAAATCGACTTTTCGGTTTTCGTGTACCGAGTTTTTAAAAACCGAATTTTGGAAAATCGATTATCCGATATCCGATTACAGAATAGCGAAAATCGACTTTTCGGTTTTCAGGTACCGAGTTTTTAAAAACCGAATTTTCGGAAATCGAAAATCCGATATCCTAATATGCAATATCGAATATCGGCTATCCAATATCCGATATTCGATTACAGAATAGCGAAAATCGACTTTTCGGTTTTCGGGTACCGAGATTTAGAAACCGAATTTTCGAAAATCGTATATCCGATATCCGAATATGCAATATCGAATATCGGCTATCCAATATCCGATTACAGAAAAGCGAAAATCGACTTTTCGGTTTTCGTGTACCGAGTTTTTAAAAACCGAATTTTGAAAAATCGATTATCCGATATCCGAATATGCAATATCGAATATCGGCTATCCAATACCCGATATCCGATTACAGAATAGCGAAAATCGACTTTTCGGTTTTCGGGTACCGAGTCTTTAAAAACCGAATTTTCGAAAATCGAATATCCAATATCCGAATATGCAATATCGAATATCGGCTATCCAATATCCGATATCCGATTACAGAATAGCGAAAATCGACTTTTCGGTTTTCGGGTACCGAGTTTTTAAAAACCGAATTTTCGAAAATCGAATATCCGATATCCGAATATGCAATATCGAATATCGGCTATCCAATACCCGATATCCGATTACAGAATAGCGAAAATCGACTTTTCGGTTTTCGGGTACCGAGTTTTTAAAAACCGAATTTTCGAAAATCGAATATCCGATATCCGAATATGCAATATCGAATATCGGCTATCCAATATCCGATATCCGATTACAGAATACCAAAAATCGACTTTTCGGTTTTCGGGTACCGAGTTTTTAAAAACCGAATTTTCGAAATGCGAAAATCCGATATCCGAATTTGCAATATCGAATATCGGCTATCCAATATCCGATATCCGATTACAAAATAGCGTAAGTCGACTTTTCGGTTTTCGGGTACCGAGTTTTTAAAAACCGAATTTTCGAAAATCGAATATCCGATATCCGAATAGGCAATATCGAATATCGGCTATCCAATATCCGATATCCGATTACAGAATAGCGAAAATCGACTTTTCGGTTTTCGGGTACCGAGTTTTTAAAAACCGAATTTTCGAAAATCGAATATCCGATATCCGAATATGCAATATCGAATATCGGCTATCCAATATCCGATATCCGATTACAGAATAGCGAAAATCGACTTTTCGATTTTCGGGTACCGAGTTTTTAAAAACCGAATTTTCGAAAATCGAAAATCCGATATTTGAATATGCAATATCGAATATCGGCTATCCAATATCCGATATCCGATTACAGAATAGCGAATATCGACTTTTCGGTTTTCGGGTACCGAGTTTTTAAAAACCGAATTTTCGAAAATCGAATATCCGATATCCGAATATGCAATATCGAATATCGGCTATCCAATATCCGATATCCGATTACAGAATAGCGAAAATCGACTTTTCGGTTTTCGGGTACCGAGTTTTTAAAAACCGAATTTTCGAAAATCGAATATCCGATATCCGAATATGCAATATCGAATATCGGCTATCCAATATCCGATATCCGATTACAGAATAGCGAAAATCGACTTTTCGGTTTTCGGGTACCCAGTTTTTAAAAACCGAATTTTCGAAAATCGAATATCCGATATCCGAATATGCAATATCGAATATCGGCTATCCAATATCCGATTACAGAATAGCGAAAATCGACTTTTCGGTTTTCGGGTACCGAGTTTTTTAAAACCGAATTTTCGAAAATCGAATATCCGATATCCGAATATGCAATATCGAATATCGGCTATCCAATATCCGATTACAGAATAGTGAAAATCGACTTTTCGGTTTTCGGGTACCGAGTTTTTAAAAACCGAATTTTCGAAAATCGAATATCCGATATCCGAATAAGCAATATCGGCTGTCCAATATCCGATATCCGATTACAGAAAAGCGAAAATCGACTTTTCGGTTTTCGGGTACCGAGTTTTTAAACACCGAATTTACGAAAATCGAATATCCGATATCCGATTACAGAATAGCGAAAATCGACTTTTCGGTTTTCGGGTACAGAGTTTTTTGAAACCGAATTTTCGAAAATCTTTTATCCGATATCCGAATATGCAATATCGAATATCGGCTATCCAATATCCGATATCCGATTACAGAATAGCGAAAATCGACTTTTCGGTTTTCGGGTACAGAGTTTTTTGAAACCGAATTTTCGAAAATCTTATATCCGATATCCAAATATGCAATATCGAATATCGGCTATCCAATATCCGATATCCGATTACAGAATAGCGAAAATCGACTTTTCGATTTTCGGGTACCGAGTTTTTAAAAACCGAATTTTCGAAAATCGAAAATCCGATATTTGAATATGCAATATCGAATATCGGCTATCCAATATCCGATATCCGATTACAGAATAGCGAATATCGACTTTTCGGTTTTCGGGTACCGAGTTTTTAAAAACCGAATTTTCGAAAATCGAATATCCGATATCCGAATATGCAATATCGAATATCGGCTATCCAATATCCGATATCCGATTACAGAATAGCGAAAATCGACTTTTCGGTTTTAGGGTACCGAGTTTTTAAAAACCGAATTTTCGAAAATCGAATATCCGATATCCGAATAAGCAATATCGGCTGTCCAATATCCGATATCCGATTACAGAAAAGCGAAAATCGACTTTTCGGTTTTCGGGTACCGAGTTTTTAAACACCGAATTTACGAAAATCGAATATCCGATATCCGATTACAGAATAGCGAAAATCGACTTTTCGGTTTTCGGGTACAGAGTTTTTTGAAACCGAATTTTCGAAAATCTTTTATCCGATATCCGAATATGCAATATCGAATATCGGCTATCCAATATCCGATATCCGATTACAGAATAGCGAAAATCGACTTTTCGGTTTTCGGGTACCGAGTTTTTAAAAACCGAATTTTCGAAAATCGAATATCCGATATCCGAATATGCAATATCGAATATCGGCTATCCAATATCCGATTACAGAATAGCGAAAATCGACTTTTCGGTTTTCGGGTTCCGAGTTTTTAAAAACCGAATTTTCGAAAATCGAAAATCCGATATCCGAAAATGCAATATCGAATATCGGCTATCCAATATACGATATCCGATTACAGAATATTGAAAATCGACTTTTCGGTTTTCGTGTACCGAGTTTTTAAAAACCGAATTTTGGAAAATCGATTATCCGATATCCGATTACAGAATAGCGAAAATCGACTTTTCGGTTTTCAGGTACCGAGTTTTTAAAAACCGAATTTTCGGAAATCGAAAATCCGATATCCTAATATGCAATATCGAATATCGGCTATCCAATATCCGATATTCGATTACAGAATAGCGAAAATCGACTTTTCGGTTTTCGGGTACCGAGATTTAGAAACCGAATTTTCGAAAATCGTATATCCGATATCCGAATATGCAATATCGAATATCGGCTATCCAATATCCGATTACAGAAAAGCGAAAATCGACTTTTCGGTTTTCGTGTACCGAGTTTTTAAAAACCGAATTTTGAAAAATCGATTATCCGATATCCGAATATGCAATATCGAATATCGGCTATCCAATACCCGATATCCGATTACAGAATAGCGAAAATCGACTTTTCGGTTTTCGGGTACCGAGTCTTTAAAAACCGAATTTTCGAAAATCGAATATCCAATATCCGAATATGCAATATCGAATATCGGCTATCCAATATCCGATATCCGATTACAGAATAGCGAAAATCGACTTTTCGGTTTTCGGGTACCGAGTTTTTAAAAACCGAATTTTCGAAAATCGAATATCCGATATCCGAATATGCAATATCGAATATCGGCTATCCAATACCCGATATCCGATTACAGAATAGCGAAAATCGACTTTTCGGTTTTCGGGTACCGAGTTTTTAAAAACCGAATTTTCGAAAATCGAATATCCGATATCCGAATATGCAATATCGAATATCGGCTATCCAATATCCGATATCCGATTACAGAATACCAAAAATCGACTTTTCGGTTTTCGGGTACCGAGTTTTTAAAAACCGAATTTTCGAAATGCGAAAATCCGATATCCGAATTTGCAATATCGAATATCGGCTATCCAATATCCGATATCCGATTACAAAATAGCGTAAGTCGACTTTTCGGTTTTCGGGTACCGAGTTTTTAAAAACCGAATTTTCGAAAATCGAATATCCGATATCCGAATAGGCAATATCGAATATCGGCTATCCAATATCCGATATCCGATTACAGAATAGCGAAAATCGACTTTTCGGTTTTCGGGTACCGAGTTTTTAAAAACCGAATTTTCGAAAATCGAATATCCGATATCCGAATATGCAATATCGAATATCGGCTATCCAATATCCGATATCCGATTACAGAATAGCGAAAATCGACTTTTCGATTTTCGGGTACCGAGTTTTTAAAAACCGAATTTTCGAAAATCGAAAATCCGATATTTGAATATGCAATATCGAATATCGGCTATCCAATATCCGATATCCGATTACAGAATAGCGAATATCGACTTTTCGGTTTTCGGGTACCGAGTTTTTAAAAACCGAATTTTCGAAAATCGAATATCCGATATCCGAATATGCAATATCGAATATCGGCTATCCAATATCCGATATCCGATTACAGAATAGCGAAAATCGACTTTTCGGTTTTCGGGTACCGAGTTTTTAAAAACCGAATTTTCGAAAATCGAATATCCGATATCCGAATATGCAATATCGAATATCGGCTATCCAATATCCGATATCCGATTACAGAATAGCGAAAATCGACTTTTCGGTTTTCGGGTACCCAGTTTTTAAAAACCGAATTTTCGAAAATCGAATATCCGATATCCGAATATGCAATATCGAATATCGGCTATCCAATATCCGATTACAGAATAGCGAAAATCGACTTTTCGGTTTTCGGGTACCGAGTTTTTTAAAACCGAATTTTCGAAAATCGAATATCCGATATCCGAATATGCAATATCGAATATCGGCTATCCAATATCCGATTACAGAATAGTGAAAATCGACTTTTCGGTTTTCGGGTACCGAGTTTTTAAAAACCGAATTTTCGAAAATCGAATATCCGATATCCGAATAAGCAATATCGGCTGTCCAATATCCGATATCCGATTACAGAAAAGCGAAAATCGACTTTTCGGTTTTCGGGTACCGAGTTTTTAAACACCGAATTTACGAAAATCGAATATCCGATATCCGATTACAGAATAGCGAAAATCGACTTTTCGGTTTTCGGGTACAGAGTTTTTTGAAACCGAATTTTCGAAAATCTTTTATCCGATATCCGAATATGCAATATCGAATATCGGCTATCCAATATCCGATATCCGATTACAGAATAGCGAAAATCGACTTTTCGGTTTTCGGGTACAGAGTTTTTTGAAACCGAATTTTCGAAAATCTTATATCCGATATCCAAATATGCAATATCGAATATCGGCTATCCAATATCCGATATCCGATTACAGAATAGCGAAAATCGACTTTTCGATTTTCGGGTACCGAGTTTTTAAAAACCGAATTTTCGAAAATCGAAAATCCGATATTTGAATATGCAATATCGAATATCGGCTATCCAATATCCGATATCCGATTACAGAATAGCGAATATCGACTTTTCGGTTTTCGGGTACCGAGTTTTTAAAAACCGAATTTTCGAAAATCGAATATCCGATATCCGAATATGCAATATCGAATATCGGCTATCCAATATCCGATATCCGATTACAGAATAGCGAAAATCGACTTTTCGGTTTTCGGGTACCGAGTTTTTAAAAACCGAATTTTCGAAAATCGAATATCCGATATCCGAATAAGCAATATCGGCTGTCCAATATCCGATATCCGATTACAGAAAAGCGAAAATCGACTTTTCGGTTTTCGGGTACCGAGTTTTTAAACACCGAATTTACGAAAATCGAATATCCGATATCCGAATATGCAATATCGAATATCGGCTATCCAATATCCGATTACAAAATAGCGAAAATCTACTTTTCGGTTTTCGGGTACCGAGTTTTTAAAAACCGAATTTTCGAAAATCGAATATCCGATATCCGAATATGCAATATCGAATATCGGCTATCCAATACCCGATATCCGATTACAGAATAGCGAAAATCGACTTTTCAGTTTTCGGGTACCGAGTTTTTAAAAACCGAATTTTCGAAAATCGAATATCCGATATCCGAATATGCAATATCGAATATCGGCTATCCAATACCCGATATCCGATTACAGAATAGCGAAAATCGACTTTTCGGTTTTCGGGTACCGAGTTTTTAAAAACCGAATTTTCGAAAATCGAATATCCGATATCCGAATATGCAATATCGAATATCGGCTATCCAATACCCGATATCCGATTACAGAATAGCGAAAATCGACTTTTCAGTTTTCGGGTACCGAGTTTTTAAAAACCGAATTTTCGAAAATCGAATATCCGATATCCGAATATGCAATATCGAATATCGGCTATCCAATACCCGATATCCGATTACAGAATAGCGAAAATCGACTTTTCGGTTTTCGGGTACCGTGTTTTTAAAAACCGAATTTTCGAAAATCGAATATCCGATATCCGAATAAGCAATATCGGCTATCCAATATCCGATATCCGATTACAGAATAGCGAAAATCGACTTTTCGGTTTTCGGGTACCGAGTTTTTAAAAACCGAATTTTCGAAAATCGAATATCCGATATCCGAATATGCAATATCGAATATCGGCTATCCAATATCCGATATCCGATTACAGAATAGCGAAAATCGACTTTTCGGTTTTCGGGTACCGAGTTTTTAAAAACCGAATTTTCGAAAATCGAATATCCGATATCCGAATATGCAATATCGAATATCGGCTATCCAATATCCGATTACAGAATAGCGAAAATCGACTTTTCGGTTTTCGGGTTCCGAGTTTTTAAAACCGAATTTTCGAAAATCGAAAATCCGATATCCGAAAATGCAATATCGAATATCGGCTATCCAATATACGATATCCGATTTCAGAATAGCGAAAATCGACTTTTCGGTTTTCAGGTACCGAGTTTTTAAAAACCGAATTTTCGAAAATCGAATATCCGATATCCGAATATGCAATATCGAATATCGGCTATCCAATATACGATATCCGATTACAGAATAGCGAAAATCGACATTTCGGTTTTCGTGTACCGAGTTTTTAAAAACAGAATTTTGGAAAATCGATTATCCGATATCCGAATATGCAATATCGAATATCGGCTATCCAATACCCGATATCCGATTACAGAATAGCGAAAATCGACTTTTCGGTTTTCGGGTACCGAGTTTTTAAAAACCGAATTTTCGGAAATCGAATATCCGATATCCGAATATGCAATATCGAACATCGGCTATCCAATATCCGATATCCGATTACAGAATAGCGAATATCGACTTTTCGGTTTTCGGGTACCGAGTTTTTAAAAACCGAATTTTCGAAAATCGAATATCCGATATCCGAATATGCAATATCGAATATCGGCTATCCAATATCCGATATCCGATTACAGAATAGCGAATATCGACTTTTCGGTTTTCGGGTACCCAGTTTTTAAAAACCGAATTTTCGAAAATCGAATATCCGATATCCGAATATGCAATATCGAATATCGGCTATCCAATATCCGATTACAGAATAGCGAAAATCGACTTTTCGGTTTTCGGGTACCGAGTTTTTTAAAACCGAATTTTCGAAAATCGAATATCCGATATCCGAATATGCAATATCGAATATCGGCTATCCAATATCCGATTACAGAATAGTGAAAATCGACTTTTCGGTTTACGGGTACCGAGTTTTTAAAAACCGAATTATCGAAATGCGAAAATCCGATATCCGAATTTGCAATATCGAATATCGGCTATCCAATATCCGATATCCGATTACAAAATAGCGTAAGTCGACTTTTCGGTTTTCGGGTACCGAGTTTTTAAAAACCGAATTTTCGAAAATCGAATATCCGATATCCGAATAAGCAATATCGGCTGTCCAATATCCGATATCCGATTACAGAAAAGCGAAAATCGACTTTTCGGTTTTCGGGTACCGAGTTTTTAAACACCGAATTTACGAAAATCGAATATCCGATATCCGATTACAGAATAGCGAAAATCGACTTTTCGGTTTTCGGGTACAGAGTTTTTTGAAACCGAATTTTCGAAAATCTTTTATCCGATATCCGAATATGCAATATCGAATATCGGCTATCCAATATCCGATATCCGATTACAGAATAGCGAAAATCGACTTTTCGGTTTTCGGGTACAGAGTTTTTTGAAACCGAATTTTCGAAAATCTTATATCCGATATCCAAATATGCAATATCGAATATCGGCTATCCAATATCCGATATCCGATTACAGAATAGCGAAAATCGACTTTTCGATTTTCGGGTACCGAGTTTTTAAAAACCGAATTTTCGAAAATCGAAAATCCGATATTTGAATATGCAATATCGAATATCGGCTATCCAATATCCGATATCCGATTACAGAATAGCGAATATCGACTTTTCGGTTTTCGGGTACCGAGTTTTTAAAAACCGAATTTTCGAAAATCGAATATCCGATATCCGAATATGCAATATCGAATATCGGCTATCCAATATCCGATATCCGATTACAGAATAGCGAAAATCGACTTTTCGGTTTTAGGGTACCGAGTTTTTAAAAACCGAATTTTCGAAAATCGAATATCCGATATCCGAATAAGCAATATCGGCTGTCCAATATCCGATATCCGATTACAGAAAAGCGAAAATCGACTTTTCGGTTTTCGGGTACCGAGTTTTTAAACACCGAATTTACGAAAATCGAATATCCGATATCCGATTACAGAATAGCGAAAATCGACTTTTCGGTTTTCGGGTACAGAGTTTTTTGAAACCGAATTTTCGAAAATCTTTTATCCGATATCCGAATATGCAATATCGAATATCGGCTATCCAATATCCGATATCCGATTACAGAATAGCGAAAATCGACTTTTCGGTTTTCGGGTACCGAGTTTTTAAAAACCGAATTTTCGAAAATCGAATATCCGATATCCGAATATGCAATATCGAATATCGGCTATCCAATATCCGATTACAGAATAGCGAAAATCGACTTTTCGGTTTTCGGGTTCCGAGTTTTTAAAAACCGAATTTTCGAAAATCGAAAATCCGATATCCGAAAATGCAATATCGAATATCGGCTATCCAATATACGATATCCGATTTCAGAATAGCGAAAATCGACTTTTCGGTTTTCAGGTACCGAGTTTTTAAAAACCGAATTTTCGAAAATCGAATATCCGATATCCGAATATGCAATATCGAATATCGGCTATCCAATATACGATATCCGATTACAGAATATTGAAAATCGACTTTTCGGTTTTCGTGTACCGAGTTTTTAAAAACCGAATTTTGGAAAATCGATTATCCGATATCCGATTACAGAATAGCGAAAATCGACTTTTCGGTTTTCAGGTACCGAGTTTTTAAAAACCGAATTTTCGGAAATCGAAAATCCGATATCCTAATATGCAATATCGAATATCGGCTATCCAATATCCGATATTCGATTACAGAATAGCGAAAATCGACTTTTCGGTTTTCGGGTACCGAGATTTAGAAACCGAATTTTCGAAAATCGTATATCCGATATCCGAATATGCAATATCGAATATCGGCTATCCAATATCCGATTACAGAAAAGCGAAAATCGACTTTTCGGTTTTCGTGTACCGAGTTTTTAAAAACCGAATTTTGAAAAATCGATTATCCGATATCCGAATATGCAATATCGAATATCGGCTATCCAATACCCGATATCCGATTACAGAATAGCGAAAATCGACTTTTCGGTTTTCGGGTACCGAGTCTTTAAAAACCGAATTTTCGAAAATCGAATATCCAATATCCGAATATGCAATATCGAATATCGGCTATCCAATATCCGATATCCGATTACAGAATAGCGAAAATCGACTTTTCGGTTTTCGGGTACCGAGTTTTTAAAAACCGAATTTTCGAAAATCGAATATCCGATATCCGAATATGCAATATCGAATATCGGCTATCCAATACCCGATATCCGATTACAGAATAGCGAAAATCGACTTTTCGGTTTTCGGGTACCGAGTTTTTAAAAACCGAATTTTCGAAAATCGAATATCCGATATCCGAATATGCAATATCGAATATCGGCTATCCAATATCCGATATCCGATTACAGAATACCAAAAATCGACTTTTCGGTTTTCGGGTACCGAGTTTTTAAAAACCGAATTTTCGAAATGCGAAAATCCGATATCCGAATTTGCAATATCGAATATCGGCTATCCAATATCCGATATCCGATTACAAAATAGCGTAAGTCGACTTTTCGGTTTTCGGGTACCGAGTTTTTAAAAACCGAATTTTCGAAAATCGAATATCCGATATCCGAATAGGCAATATCGAATATCGGCTATCCAATATCCGATATCCGATTACAGAATAGCGAAAATCGACTTTTCGGTTTTCGGGTACCGAGTTTTTAAAAACCGAATTTTCGAAAATCGAATATCCGATATCCGAATATGCAATATCGAATATCGGCTATCCAATATCCGATATCCGATTACAGAATAGCGAAAATCGACTTTTCGATTTTCGGGTACCGAGTTTTTAAAAACCGAATTTTCGAAAATCGAAAATCCGATATTTGAATATGCAATATCGAATATCGGCTATCCAATATCCGATATCCGATTACAGAATAGCGAATATCGACTTTTCGGTTTTCGGGTACCGAGTTTTTAAAAACCGAATTTTCGAAAATCGAATATCCGATATCCGAATATGCAATATCGAATATCGGCTATCCAATATCCGATATCCGATTACAGAATAGCGAAAATCGACTTTTCGGTTTTCGGGTACCGAGTTTTTAAAAACCGAATTTTCGAAAATCGAATATCCGATATCCGAATATGCAATATCGAATATCGGCTATCCAATATCCGATATCCGATTACAGAATAGCGAAAATCGACTTTTCGGTTTTCGGGTACCCAGTTTTTAAAAACCGAATTTTCGAAAATCGAATATCCGATATCCGAATATGCAATATCGAATATCGGCTATCCAATATCCGATTACAGAATAGCGAAAATCGACTTTTCGGTTTTCGGGTACCGAGTTTTTTAAAACCGAATTTTCGAAAATCGAATATCCGATATCCGAATATGCAATATCGAATATCGGCTATCCAATATCCGATTACAGAATAGTGAAAATCGACTTTTCGGTTTTCGGGTACCGAGTTTTTAAAAACCGAATTTTCGAAAATCGAATATCCGATATCCGAATAAGCAATATCGGCTGTCCAATATCCGATATCCGATTACAGAAAAGCGAAAATCGACTTTTCGGTTTTCGGGTACCGAGTTTTTAAACACCGAATTTACGAAAATCGAATATCCGATATCCGATTACAGAATAGCGAAAATCGACTTTTCGGTTTTCGGGTACAGAGTTTTTTGAAACCGAATTTTCGAAAATCTTTTATCCGATATCCGAATATGCAATATCGAATATCGGCTATCCAATATCCGATATCCGATTACAGAATAGCGAAAATCGACTTTTCGGTTTTCGGGTACAGAGTTTTTTGAAACCGAATTTTCGAAAATCTTATATCCGATATCCAAATATGCAATATCGAATATCGGCTATCCAATATCCGATATCCGATTACAGAATAGCGAAAATCGACTTTTCGATTTTCGGGTACCGAGTTTTTAAAAACCGAATTTTCGAAAATCGAAAATCCGATATTTGAATATGCAATATCGAATATCGGCTATCCAATATCCGATATCCGATTACAGAATAGCGAATATCGACTTTTCGGTTTTCGGGTACCGAGTTTTTAAAAACCGAATTTTCGAAAATCGAATATCCGATATCCGAATATGCAATATCGAATATCGGCTATCCAATATCCGATATCCGATTACAGAATAGCGAAAATCGACTTTTCGGTTTTCGGGTACCGAGTTTTTAAAAACCGAATTTTCGAAAATCGAATATCCGATATCCGAATAAGCAATATCGGCTGTCCAATATCCGATATCCGATTACAGAAAAGCGAAAATCGACTTTTCGGTTTTCGGGTACCGAGTTTTTAAACACCGAATTTACGAAAATCGAATATCCGATATCCGAATATGCAATATCGAATATCGGCTATCCAATATCCGATTACAAAATAGCGAAAATCTACTTTTCGGTTTTCGGGTACCGAGTTTTTAAAAACCGAATTTTCGAAAATCGAATATCCGATATCCGAATATGCAATATCGAATATCGGCTATCCAATACCCGATATCCGATTACAGAATAGCGAAAATCGACTTTTCAGTTTTCGGGTACCGAGTTTTTAAAAACCGAATTTTCGAAAATCGAATATCCGATATCCGAATATGCAATATCGAATATCGGCTATCCAATACCCGATATCCGATTACAGAATAGCGAAAATCGACTTTTCGGTTTTCGGGTACCGAGTTATTAAAAACCGAATTTTCGAAAATCGAATATCCGATATCCGAATATGCAATATCGAATATCGGCTATCCAATATCCGATATCCGATTACAGAATAGCGAAAATCGACATTTCGGTTTTCGGGTACCGTGTTTTTAAAAACCGAATTTTCGAAAATCGAATATCCGATATCCGAATAAGCAATATCGGCTATCCAATATCCGATATCCGATTACAGAATAGCGAAAATCGACTTTTCGGTTTTCGGGTACCGAGTTTTTAAAAACCGAATTTTCGAAAATCGAATATCCGATATCCGAATATGCAATATCGAATATCGGCTATCCAATATCCGATATCCGATTACAGAATAGCGAAAATCGACTTTTCGGTTTTCGGGTACCGAGTTTTTAAAAACTGAATTTTCGAAAATCGAATATCCGATATCCGAATATGCAATATCGAATATCGGCTATCCAATATCCGATTACAGAATAGCGAAAATCGACTTTTCGGTTTTCGGGTTCCGAGTTTTTAAAACCGAATTTTCGAAAATCGAAAATCCGATATCCGAAAATGCAATATCGAATATCGGCTATCCAATATACGATATCCGATTTCAGAATAGCGAAAATCGACTTTTCGGTTTTCAGGTACCGAGTTTTTAAAAACCGAATTTTCGAAAATCGAATATCCGATATCCGAATATGCAATATCGAATATCGGCTATCCAATATACGATATCCGATTACAGAATAGCGAAAATCGACATTTCGGTTTTCGTGTACCGAGTTTTTAAAAACAGAATTTTGGAAAATCGATTATGCGATATCCGAATATGCAATATCGAATATCGGCTATCCAATACCCGATATCCGATTACAGAATAGCGAAAATCGACTTTTCGGTTTTCGGGTACCGAGTTTTTAAAAACCGAATTTTCGGAAATCGAATATCCGATATCCGAATATGCAATATCGAACATCGGCTATCCAATATCCGATATCCGATTACAGAATAGCGAATATCGACTTTTCGGTTTTCGGGTACCGAGTTTTTAAAAACCGAATTTTCGAAAATCGAATATCCGATATCCGAATATGCAATATCGAATATCGGCTATCCAATATCCGATATCCGATTACAGAATAGCGAATATCGACTTTTCGGTTTTCGGGTACCGAGTTTTTAAAAACCGAATTTTCGAAAATCGAATATCCGATATCCGAATATGCAATATCGGCTATCCAATATCCGATATCCGATTACAGAATAGCGAAAATCGACTTTTCGGTTTTCGGGTACCGAGTTTTTAAAAACCGAATTTTCGAAAATCGAATATCCGATATCCGAATAAGCAATATCGGCTATCCAATATCCGATATCCGATTACAGAATAGCGAAAATCGACTTTTCGGTTTTCGGGTACCGAGTTTTTAAAAACCGAATTTTCGAAAATCGAATATCCGATATCCGAATATGCAATATCGAATATCGGCTATCCAATATCCGATTACAGAATAGTGAAAATCGACTTTTCGGTTTACGGGTACCGAGTTTTTAAAAACCGAATTATCGAAATGCGAAAATCCGATATCCGAATATGCAATATCGAATATCGGCTATCCAATATCCGATATCCGATTACAGAAAAGCGAAAATACACTTTTCGGTTTTCGGGTTCCGAGTTTTTTGAAACCGAATTTTCGAAAATCTTATATCCGATATCCAAATATGCAATATCGAATATCGGCTATCCAATATACGATATCCGATTACAGAATAGCGAAAATCGACATTTCGGTTTTCGTGTACCGAGTTTTTAAAAACAGAATTTTGGAAAATCGATTATCCGATATCCGAATATGCAATATCGAATATCGGCTATCCAATACCCGATATCCGATTACAGAATAGCGAAAATCGACTTTTCGGTTTTCGGGTACCGAGTTTTTAAAAACCGAATTTTCGGAAATCGAATATCCGATATCCGAATATGCAATATCGAATATCGGCTATCCAATATCCGATATCCGATTACAGAATAGCGAATATCGACTTTTCGGTTTTCGGGTACCGAGTTTTTAAAAACCGAATTTTCGAAAATCGAATATCCGATATCCGAATATGCAATATCGAATATCGGCTATCCAATATCCGATATCCGATTACAGAATAGCGAATATCGACTTTTCGGTTTTCGGGTACCGAGTTTTTAAAAACCGAAGTTTCGAAAATCGAATATCCGATATCCGAATATGCAATATCGAATATCGGCTATCCAATATCCGATATCCGATTACAGAATAGCGAAAATCGACTTTTCGGTTTTCGGGTACCGAGTTTTTAAAAACCGAATTTTCGAAAATCGAATATCCGATATCCGAATAAGCAATATCGGCTATCCAATATCCGATATCCGATTACAGAATAGCGAAAATCGACTTTTCGGTTTTCGGGTACCGAGTTTTTAAAAACCGAATTTTCGAAAATCGAATATCCGATATCCGAATATGCAATATCGAATATCGGCTATCCAATATCCGATTACAGAATAGTGAAAATCGACTTTTCGGTTTACGGGTACCGAGTTTTTAAAAACCGAATTATCGAAATGCGAAAATCCGATATCCGAATATGCAATATCGAATATCGGCTATCCAATATCCGATATCCGATTACAGAAAAGCGAAAATACACTTTTCGGTTTTCGGGTTCCGAGTTTTTAAAAACCGAATTTTCGAAATTCGAATATCCGATATCCGAATATGCAATATCGAATATCGGCTATCCAATATCCGATATCCGATTACAGAATAGCGAAAATCGACTTTTCGGTTTTCGGGTACCGTGTTTTTAAAAACCGAATTTTCGAAAATCGAATATCCGATATCCGAATAAGCAATATCGGCTATCCAATATCCGATATCCGATTACAGAATAGCGAAAATCGACTTTTCGGTTTTCGGGTACCGAGTTTTTAAAAACCGAATTTTCGAAAATCGAATATCCGATATCCGAATATGCAATATCGAATATCGGCTATCCAATATCCGATATCCGATTACAGAATAGCGAAATTCGACTTTCCGGTTTTCGGGTACCGAGTTTTTAAAAACCGAATTTTCGAAAATCGAATATCCGATATCCGAATATGCAATATCGAATATCGGCTATCCAATATCCGATTACAGAATAGCGAAAATCGACTTTTCGGTTTTCGGGTTCCGAGTTTTTAAAACCGAATTTTCGAAAATCGAAAATCCGATATCCGAAAATGCAATATCGAATATCGGCTATCCAATATACGATATCCGATTTCAGAATAGCGAAAATCGACTTTTCGGTTTTCAGGTACCGAGTTTTTAAAAACCGAATTTTCGAAAATCGAATATCCGATATCCGAATATGCAATATCGAATATCGGCTATCCAGTATACGATATCCGATTACAGAATAGCGAAAATCGACTTTTCGGTTTTCGTGTACCGAGTTTTTAAAAACAGAATTTTGGAAAATCGATTATCCGATATCCGAATATGCAATATCGAATATCGGCTATCCAATACCCGATATCCGATTACAGAATAGCGAAAATCGACTTTTCGGTTTTCGGGTACCGAGTTTTTAAAAACCGAATTTTCGGAAATCGAAAATCCGATATCCTAATATGCAATATCGAATATCGGCTATCCAATATCCGATATTCGATTACAGAATAGCGAAAATCGACTTTTCGGTTTTCGGGTACCGAGATTTAGAAACCGAATTTTCGAAAATCGTATATCCGATATCCGAATATGCAATATCGAATATCGGCTATCCAATATCCGATTACAGAATAGCGAAAATCGACTTTTCGGTTTTCGTGTACCGAGTTTTTAAAAACCGAATTTTGGAAAATCGATTATCCGATATCCGAATATGCAATATCGAATATCGGCTATCCAATACCCGATATCCGATTACAGAATAGCGAAAATCTACTTTTCGGTTTTCGGGTACCGAGTCTTTAAAAACCGAATTTTCGAAAATCGAATATCCAATATCCGAATATGCAATATCGAATATCGGCTATCCAATATCCGATTACAGAATAGCGAAAATCGACTTTTCGGTTTTCGTGTACCGAGTTTTTAAAAACCGAATTTTGGAAAATCGATTATCCGATATCCGAATATGCAATATCGAATATCGGCTATCCAATACCCGATATCCGATTACAGAATAGCGAAAATCTACTTTTCGGTTTTCGGGTACCGAGTTTTTAAAAACCGAATTTTCGAAAATCGAATATCCGATATCCGAATATGCAATATCGAATATCGGCTATCCAATACCCGATATCCGATTACAGAATAGCGAAAATCGACTTTTCGGTTTTCGGGTACCGAGTTTTTAAAAACCGAATTTTCGAAAATCGAATATCCGATATCCGAATATGCAATATCGAATATCGGCTATCCAATACCCGATATCCGATTACAGAATAGCGAAAATCGACTTTTCGGTTTTCGGGTACCGAGTTTTTAAAAACCGAATTTTCGAAAATCGAATATCCGATATCCGAATATGCAATATCGAATATCGGCTATCCAATATCCGATATCCGATTACAGAATACCAAAAATCGACTGTTCGGTTTTCGGGTACCGAGTTCTTAAAAACCGAATTTTCGAAAATCGAATATCCGATATCCGAATATGCAATATCGAATATCGGCTATCCAATATCCGATATCCGATTACAGAATAGCGAAAATCGACTTTTCGATTTTCGGGTACCGAGTTTTTAAAAACCGAATTTTCGAAAATCGAATATCCGATATCCGAATATGCAATATCGGATATCGGCTATCCAATATCCGATATCCAATTAAAGAATAGCGAAAATCGACTTTTCGGTTTTCGGGTACCGAGAATACCCGATATCCGATTACAGAATAGCGAAAATCGACTTTTCGGTTTTCGGGTACCGAGTTTTTAAAAACCGAATTTTCGGAAATCGAAAATCCGATATCCTAATATGCAATATCGAATATCGGCTATCCAATATCCGATATTCGATTACAGAATAGCGAAAATCGACTTTTCGGTTTTCGGGTACCGAGATTTAGAAACCGAATTTTCGAAAATCGTATATCCGATATCCGAATATGCAATATCGAATATCGGCTATCCAATATTCGATATCCGATTACAGAATAGCGAAAATCGACTTTTCGGTTTTTGGGTACCGAGTTTTTAAAAACCGAATTTTCGATAAACGAATATCCGATATCCGAATATGCAATATCGAATATCGGCTATCCAATATCCGATATCCGATTACAGAATAGCGAAAATCGACTTTTCGGTTTTCGGGTACCGTGTTTTTAAAAACCGAATTTTCGAAAATCGAATATCCGATATCCGAATAAGCAATATCGGCTATCCAATATCCGATATCCGATTACAGAATAGCGAAAATCGACTTTTCGGTTTTCGGGTACCGAGTTTTTAAAAACCGAATTTTCGAAAATCGAATATCCGATATCCGAATATGCAAAATCGAATATCGGCTATCCAATATCCGATATCCGATTACAGAATAGCGAAAATCGACTTTTCGGTTTTCGGGTACCGAGTTTTTAAAAACCGAATTTTCGAAAATCGAATATCCGATATCCGAATATGCAATATCGAATATCGGCTATCCAATATCCGATTACAGAATAGCGAAAATCGACTTTTCGGTTTTCGGGTTCCGAGTTTTTAAAAACCGAATTTTCGAAAATCGAAAATCCGATATCCGAAAATGCAATATCGAATATCGGCTATCCAATATACGATATCCGATTTCAGAATAGCGAAAATCGACTTTTCGGTTTTCAGGTACCGAGTTTTTAAAAACCGAATTTTCGAAAATCGAATATCCGATATCCGAATATGCAATATCGAATATCGGCTATCCAATATACGATATCCGATTACAGAATATTGAAAATCGACTTTTCGGTTTTCGTGTACCGAGTTTTTAAAAACCGAATTTTGGAAAATCGATTATCCGATATCCGATTACAGAATAGCGAAAATCGACTTTTCGGTTTTCAGGTACCGAGTTTTTAAAAACCGAATTTTCGGAAATCGAAAATCCGATATCCTAATATGCAATATCGAATATCGGCTATCCAATATCCGATATTCGATTACAGAATAGCGAAAATCGACTTTTCGGTTTTCGGGTACCGAGATTTAGAAACCGAATTTTCGAAAATCGTATATCCGATATCCGAATATGCAATATCGAATATCGGCTATCCAATATCCGATTACAGAAAAGCGAAAATCGACTTTTCGGTTTTCGTGTACCGAGTTTTTTAAAACCGAATTTTGAAAAATCGATTATCCGATATCCGAATATGCAATATCGAATATCGGCTATCCAATACCCGATATCCGATTACAGAATAGCGAAAATGGACTTTTCGGTTTTCGGGTACCGAGTCTTTAAAAACCGAATTTTCGAAAATCGAATATCCAATATCCGAATATGCAATATCGAATATCGGCTATCCAATATCCGATATCCGATTACAGAATAGCGAAAATCGACTTTTCGGTTTTCGGGTACCGAGTTTTTAAAAACCGAATTTTCGAAAATCGAATATCCGATATCCGAATATGCAATATCGAATATCGGCTATCCAATACCCGATATCCGATTACAGAATAGCGAAAATCGACTTTTCGGTTTTCGGGTACCGAGTTTTTAAAAACCGAATTTTCGAAAATCGAATATCCGATATCCGAATATGCAATATCGAATATCGGCTATCCAATATCCGATATCCGATTACAGAATACCAAAAATCGACTTTTCGGTTTTCGGGTACCGAGTTTTTAAAAACCGAATTTTCGAAATGCGAAAATCCGATATCCGAATTTGCAATATCGAATATCGGCTATCCAATATCCGATATCCGATTACAAAATAGCGTAAGTCGACTTTTCGGTTTTCGGGTACCGAGTTTTTAAAAACCGAATTTTCGAAAATCGAATATCCGATATCCGAATAGGCAATATCGAATATCGGCTATCCAATATCCGATATCCGATTACAGAATAGCGAAAATCGACTTTTCGGTTTTCGGGTACCGAGTTTTTAAAAACCGAATTTTCGAAAATCGAATATCCGATATCCGAATATGCAATATCGAATATCGGCTATCCAATATCCGATATCCGATTACAGAATAGCGAATATCGACTTTTCGGTTTTCGGGTACCGAGTTTTTAAAAACCGAATTTTCGAAAATCGAATATCCGATATCCGAATATGCAATATCGAATATCGGCTATCCAATATCCGATATCCGATTACAGAATAGCGAAAATCGACTTTTCGGTTTTCGGGTACCGAGTTTTTAAAAACCGAATTTTCGAAAATCGAATATCCGATATCCGAATATGCAATATCGAATATCGGCTATCCAATATCCGATATCCGATTACAGAATAGCGAATATCGACTTTTCGGTTTTCGGGTACCGAGTTTTTAAAAACCGAATTTTCGAAAATCGAATATCCGATATCCGAATAAGCAATATCGGCTATCCAATATCCGATATCCGATTACAGAATAGCGAAAATCGACTTTTCGGTTTTCGGGTACCGAGTTTTTAAAAACCGAATTTTCGAAAATCGAATATCCGATATCCGAATATGCAATATCGAATATCGGCTATCCAATATCCGATATCCGATTACAGAATAGCGAAAATCGACTTTTCGGTTTTCGGGTACCGAGTTTTTAAAAACCGAATTTTCGAAAATCGAATATCCGATATCCGAATATGCAATATCGAATATCGGCTATCCAATATCCGATTACAGAATAGCGAAAATCGACTTTTCGGTTTTCGGGTTCCGAGTTTTTAAAACCGAATTTTCGAAAATCGAATATCCGATATCCGAAAATGCAATATCGAATATCGGCTATCCAATATACGATATCCGATTTCAGAATAGCGAAAATCGACTTTTCGGTTTTCAGGTACCGAGTTTTTAAAAACCGAATTTTCGAAAATCGAATATCCGATATCCGAATATGCAATATCGAATATCGGCTATCCAGTATACGATATCCGATTACAGAATAGCGAAAATCGACTTTTCGGTTTTCGGGTACCGAGTTTTTAAAAACCGAATTTTCGAAAATCGAATATCCGATATCCGAATATGCAATATCGAATATCGGCTATCCAATATCCGATATCCGATTACAGAATAGCGAAAATCGACTTTTCGGTTTTCGGGTACCGAGTTTTTAAAAACCGAATTTTCGAAAATCGAATATCCGATATCCGAATATGCAATATCGAATATCGGCTATCCAATATCCGATTACAGAATAGCGAAAATCGACTTTTCGGTTTTCGGGTACCGAGTTTTTTAAAACCGAATTTTCGAAAATCGAATATCCGATATCCGAATATGCAATATCGAATATCGGCTATCCAATATCCGATTACATAATAGTGAAAATCGACTTTTCGGTTTACGGGTACCGAGTTTTTAAAAACCGAATTTTCGAAATTCGAATATCCGATATCCGAATATGCAATATCGAATATCGGCTATCCAATATCCGATATCCGATTACAGAATAGCGAAAATCGACTTTTCGGTTTTCGGGTACAGAGTTTTTTGAAACCGAATTTTCGAAAATCTTATATCCGATATCCAAATATGCAATATCGAATATCGGCTATCCAATATCCGATATCCGATTACAGAATAGCGAAAATCGACTTTTCGATTTTCGGGTACCGAGTTTTTAAAAACCGAATTTTCGAAAATCGATTATCCGATATCCGAATATGCAATATCGAATATCGGCTATCCAATATCCGATATCCGATTACAGAATAGCGAAAATCGACTTTTCGGTTTTCGGGTACCGAGTTTTTAAAAACCGAATTTTCGAAAATCGAATATCCGATATCCGATTATGCAATATCGAATATCGGCTATCCAATATCCGATATCCGATTACAGAATAGCGAAAATCGACTTTTCGGTTTTCGGGTACCGAGTTTTTAAAAACCGAATTTTCGAAAATCGAATATCCGATATCCGAATATGCAATATCGAATATCGGCTATCCAATATCCGATTACAGATAAGCGAAAATCGACTTTTCGGTTTTCGGGTACCGAGTTTTTTAAAACCGAATTTTCGAAAATCGAATATCCGATATCCGAATATGCAATATCGAATATCGGCTATCCAATATCCGATTACAGAATAGTGAAAATCGACTTTTCGGTTTACGGGTACCGAGTTTTTAAAAACCGAATTATCGAAATGCGAAAATCCGATATCCGAATTTGCAATATCGAATATCGGCTATCCAATATCCGATATCCGATTACAAAATAGCGTAAGTCGACTTTTCGGTTTTCGGGTACCGTGTTTTTAAAAACCGAATTTTCGAAAATCGAATATCCGATATCCGAATAAGCAATATCGGCTATCCAATATCCGATATCCGATTACAGAATAGCGAAAATCGACTTTTCGGTTTTCGGGTACCGAGTTTTTAAAAACCGAATTTTCGAAAATCGAATATCCGATATCCGAATATGCAATATCGAATATCGGCTATCCAATATCCGATATCCGATTACAGAATAGCGAAAATCGACTTTTCGGTTTTCGGGTACCGAGTTTTTAAAAACCGAATTTTCGAAAATCGAATATCCGATATCCGAATATGCAATATCGAATATCGGCTATCCAATATCCGATATCCGATTACAGAATAGCGAAAATCGACTTTTCGGTTTTCGGGTACCGAGTTTTTAAAAACCGAATTTTCGAAAATCGAATATCCGATATCCGAATAAGCAATATCGGCTATCCAATATCCGATATCCGATTACAGAATAGCGAAAATCGACTTTTCGGTTTTCGGGTACCGAGTTTTTAAAAACCGAATTTTCGAAAATCGAATATCCGATATCCGAATATGCAATATCGAATATCGGCTATCCAATATCCGATATCCGATTACAGAATAGCGAAAATCGACTTTTCGGTTTTCGGGTACCGAGTTTTTAAAAACCGAATTTTCGAAAATCGAATATCCGATATCCGAATATGCAATATCGAATATCGGCTATCCAGTATACGATATCCGATTACAGAATAGCGAAAATCGACTTTTCGGTTTTCGGGTACCGAGTTTTTAAAAACCGAATTTTCGAAAATCGAATATCCGATATCCGAATATGCAATATCGAATATCGGCTATCCAATATCCGATATCCGATTACAGAATAGCGAAAATCGACTTTTCGGTTTTCGGGTACCGAGTTTTTAAAAACCGAATTTTCGAAAATCGAATATCCGATATCCGAATATGCAATATCGAATATCGGCTATCCAATATCCGATTACAGAATAGCGAAAATCGACTTTTCGGTTTTCGGGTACCGAGTTTTTTAAAACCGAATTTTCGAAAATCGAATATCCGATATCCGAATATGCAATATCGAATATCGGCTATCCAATATCCGATTACAGAATAGTGAAAATCGACTTTTCGGTTTACGGGTACCGAGTTTTTAAAAACCGAATTTTCGAAATTCGAATATCCGATATCCGAATATGCAATATCGAATATCGGCTATCCAATATCCGATATCCGATTACAGAATAGCGAAAATCGACTTTTCGGTTTTCGGGTACAGAGTTTTTTGAAACCGAATTTTCGAAAATCTTATATCCGATATCCAAATATGCAATATCGAACATCGGCTATCCAATATCCGATATCCGATTACAGAATAGCGAAAATCGACTTTTCGATTTTCGGGTACCGAGTTTTTAAAAACCGAATTTTCGAAAATCGATTATCCGATATCCGAATATGCAATATCGAATATCGGCTATCCAATATCCGATATCCGATTACAGAATAGCGAAAATCGACTTTTCGGTTTTCGGGTACCGAGTTTTTAAAAACCGAATTTTCGAAAATCGAATATCCGATATCCGATTATGCAATATCGAATATCGGCTATCCAATATCCGATATCCGATTACAGAATAGCGAAAATCGACTTTTCGGTTTTCGGGTACCGAGTTTTTAAAAACCGAATTTTCGAAAATCGAATATCCGATATCCGAATATGCAATATCGAATATCGGCTATCCAATATCCGATTACAGATAAGCGAAAATCGACTTTTCGGTTTTCGGGTACCGAGTTTTTTAAAACCGAATTTTCGAAAATCGAATATCCGATATCCGAATATGCAATATCGAATATCGGCTATCCAATATCCCATTACAGAATAGTGAAAATCGACTTTTCGGTTTACGGGTACCGAGTTTTTAAAAACCGAATTATCGAAATGCGAAAATCCGATATCCGAATTTGCAATATCGAATATCGGCTATCCAATATCCGATATCCGATTACAAAATAGCGTAAGTCGACTTTTCGGTTTTCGGGTACCGAGTTTTTAAAAACCGAATTTTCGAAAATCGAATATCCGATATCCGAATAGGCAATATCGAATATCGGCTATCCAATATCCGATATCCGATTACAAAATAGCGTAAGTCGACTTTTCGGTTTTCGGGTACCGAGTTTTTAAAAACCGAATTTTCGAAAATCGAATATCCGATATCCGAATATGCAATATCGAATATCGGCTATCCAATACCCGATATCCGATTACAGAATAGCGAAAATCGACTTTTCGGTTTTCGGTTGCCGAGTTTTTAAAAACCGAATTTTCGAAAATCGAATATCCGATATCCGAATATGCAATATCGAATATCGGCTATCCAATACCCGATATCCGATTACAGAATAGCGAAGATCGACTTTTCGGTTTTCGGGTACCGAGTTTTTAAAAACCGAATTTTCGAAAATCGAATATCCGATATCCGAATATGCAATATCGAATATCGGCTATCCAATATCCGATTACAGAATAGTGAAAATCGACTTTTCGGTTTACGGGTACCGAGTTTTTAAAAACCGAATTATCGAAATGCGAAAATCCGATATCCGAATTTGCAATATCGAATATCGGCTATCCAATATCCGATATCCGATTACAAAATAGCGTAAGTCGACTTTTCGGTTTTCGGGTACCGAGTTTTTAAAAACCGAATTTTCGAAAATCGAATATCCGATATCCGAATAGGCAATATCGAATATCGGCTATCCAATATTCGATATCCGATTACAGAATAGCGAAAATCGACTTTTCGGTTTTTGGGTACCGAGTTTTTAAAAACCGAATTTTCGATAAACGAATATCCGATATCCGAATATGCAATATCGAATATCGGCTATCCAATATCCGATATCCGATTACAGAATAGCGAAAATCGACTTTTCGGTTTTCGGGTACCGTGTTTTTAAAAACCGAATTTTCGAAAATCGAATATCCGATATCCGAATAAGCAATATCGGCTATCCAATATCCGATATCCGATTACAGAATAGCGAAAATCGACTTTTCCTCCGAATATGCAATATCGAATATCGGCTATCCAATATCCCATTACAGAATAGTGAAAATCGACTTTTCGGTTTACGGGTACCGAGTTTTTAAAAACCGAATTATCGAAATGCGAAAATCCGATATCCGAATTTGCAATATCGAATATCGGCTATCCAATATCCGATATCCGATTACAAAATAGCGTAAGTCGACTTTTCGGTTTTCGGGTACCGAGTTTTTAAAAACCGAATTTTCGAAAATCGAATATCCGATATCCGAATAGGCAATATCGAATATCGGCTATCCAATATCCGATATCCGATTACAAAATAGCGTAAGTCGACTTTTCGGTTTTCGGGTACCGAGTTTTTAAAAACCGAATTTTCGAAAATCGAATATCCGATATCCGAATATGCAATATCGAATATCGGCTATCCAATACCCGATATCCGATTACAGAATAGCGAAAATCGACTTTTCGGTTTTCGGTTGCCGAGTTTTTAAAAACCGAATTTTCGAAAATCGAATATCCGATATCCGAATATGCAATATCGAATATCGGCTATCCAATACCCGATATCCGATTACAGAATAGCGAAGATCGACTTTTCGGTTTTCGGGTACCGAGTTTTTAAAAACCGAATTTTCGAAAATCGAATATCCGATATCCGAATATGCAATATCGAATATCGGCTATCCAATATCCGATTACAGAATAGTGAAAATCGACTTTTCGGTTTACGGGTACCGAGTTTTTAAAAACCGAATTATCGAAATGCGAAAATCCGATATCCGAATTTGCAATATCGAATATCGGCTATCCAATATCCGATATCCGATTACAAAATAGCGTAAGTCGACTTTTCGGTTTTCGGGTACCGAGTTTTTAAAAACCGAATTTTCGAAAATCGAATATCCGATATCCGAATAGGCAATATCGAATATCGGCTATCCAATATTCGATATCCGATTACAGAATAGCGAAAATCGACTTTTCGGTTTTTGGGTACCGAGTTTTTAAAAACCGAATTTTCGATAAACGAATATCCGATATCCGAATATGCAATATCGAATATCGGCTATCCAATATTCGATATCCGATTACAGAATAGCGAAAATCGACTTTTCGGTTTTTGGGTACCGAGTTTTTAAAAACCGAATTTTCGAAAATCGAATATCCGATATCCGAATATGCAATATCGAATATCGGCTATCCGATATCCGATTACAGAATAGCGAAAATCGACTTTTCGGTTTTCGGGTACCGTGTTTTTAAAAACCGAATTTTCGAAAATCGAATATCCGATATCCGAATAAGCAATATCGGCTATCCAATATCCGATATCCGATTACAGAATAGCGAAAATCGACTTTTCGGTTTTCGGGTACCGAGTTTTTAAAAACCGAATTTTCGAAAATCGAATATCCGATATCCGAATATGCAATATCGAATATCGGCTATCCAATATCCGATATCCGATTACAGAATAGCGAAAATCGACTTTTCGGTTTTCGGGTACCGAGTTTTTAAAAACCGAATTTTCGAAAATCGAAAATCCGATATTCGAAAATGCAATATCGAATATCGGCTATCCAATATACGATATCCGATTTCAGAATAGCGAAAATCGACTTTTCGGTTTTCAGGTACCGAGTTTTTAAAAACCGAATTTCCGAAAATCGAATATCCGATATCCGAATATGCAATATCGAATATCGGCTATCCAATATACGATATCCGATTACAGAATAGCGAAAATCGACTTTTCGGTTTTCGTGTACCGAGTTTTTAAAAACAGAATTTTGGAAAATCGATTATCCGATATCCGAATATGCAATATCGAATATCGGCTATCCAATATCCGATATCCGATTACAGAATAGCGAAAATCGACTTTTCGGTTTTCGGGTACCGAGTTTTTAAAAACCGAATTTTCGGAAATCGAAAATCCGATATCCTAATATGCAATATCGAATATCGGCTATCCAATATCCGATATTCGATTACAGAATAGCGAAAATCGACTTTTCGGTTTTCGGGTACCGAGTTTTTAAAAACCGAATTTTCGAAAATCGAATATCCGATATCCGAATATGCAATATCGAATATCGGCTATCCAATACCCGATATCCGATTACAGAATAGCGAAAATCGACTTTTCGGTTTTCGGGTGCCGAGTTTTTAAAAACCGAATTTTCGAAAATCGAATATCCGATATCCGAATATGCAATATCGAATATCGGCTATCCAATACCCGATATCCGATTACAGAATAGCGAAAATCGACTTTTCGGTTTTCGGGTACCGAGTTTTTAAAAACCGAATTTTCGAAAATCGAATATCCGATATCCGAATATGCAATATCGAATATCGGCTATCCAATATCCGATATCCGATTACAGAATACCAAAAATCGACTGTTCGGTTTTCGGGTACCGAGTTCTTAAAAACCGAATTTTCGAAAATCGAATATCCGATATCCGAATATGCAATATCGAATATCGCCTATACAATATCCGATATCCGATTACAGAATAGCGAAAATCGACTTTTCGATTTTCGGGTACCGAGTTTTTAAAAACCGAATTTTCGAAAATCGAATATCCGATATCCGAATATGCAATATCAAATATCGGCTATCCAATATCCGATATCCAATTAAAGAATAGCGAAAATCGACTTTTCGGTTTTCGGGTACCGAGTTTTTAAAAACCGAATTTTCGAAAATCGAATATCCGATATCCGAATATGCAATATCGAATATCGGCTATCCAATATCCGATATCCGATTACAGAATAGCGAAAATCGACTTTTCGGTTTTCGGGTACCGAGTTTTTAAAAACCGAATTTTCGAAAATCGAAAATCCGATATTTGAATATGCAATATCGAATATCGGCTATCCAATATACGATATCCGATTACAGAATAGCGAAAATCGACTTTTCGGTTTTCGGCTACCGAGTTTTTAAAAACCGAATTTTTGAAAATCGAATATCCGATATTCGAATATGCAATATCGAATATCGGCTATCCAATATCCGATATCCGATTACAGAATAGCGAAAATCGACTTTTCGGTTTTCGTGTACCAAGTTTTTAAAAATCGAATTTTGGAAAATCGATTATCCGATATCCGAAAATGCAATATCGAATATCGGCTATCCAATATACGATATCCGATTTCAGAATAGCGAAAATCGACTTTTCGGTTTTCAGGTACCGAGTTTTTAAAAACCGAATTTTCGAAAATCGAATATCCGATATCCGAATATGCAATATCGAATATCGGCTATCCAATATACGATATCCGATTACAGAATAGCGAAAATCGACTTTTCGGTTTTCGTGTACCGAGTTTTTAAAAACCGAATTTTGGAAAATCGATTATCCGATATCCGAATATGCAATATCGAATATCGGCTATCCAATACCCGATATCCGATTACAGAATAGCGAAAATTGACTTTTCGGTTTTTGGGTACCGAGTTTTTAAACACCGAATTTACGAAAATCGAATATCCGATATCCGAATATGCAATATCGAATATCGGCTATCCAATATCCGATTACAGAATAGCGAAAATCGGCTTTTCGGTTTTTGGGTACCGAGTTTTTAAACACCGAATTTACGAAAATCGAATATCCGATATCCGAATATGCAATATCGAATATCGGCTATCCAATATCCGATATCCGATTACAGAAAAGCGAAAATACACTTTTCGGTTTTCGGGTTCCGAGTTTTTAAAAACCGAATTTTCGAAATTCGAATATCCGATATCCGAATATGCAATATCGAATATCGGCTATCCAATATCCGATATCCGATTACAGAATAGCGAAAATCGACTTTTCGGTTTTCGGGTACCGAGTTTTTTGAAACCGAATTTTCGAAAATCTTATATCCGATATCCAAATATGCAATATCGAATATCGGCTATCCAATATCCGATATCCGATTACAGAATAGCGAAAATCGACTTTTCGATTTTCGGGTACCGAGTTTTTAAAAACCGAATTTTCGAAAATCGAAAATCCGATATTTGAATATGCAATATCGAATATCGGCTATCCAATATCCGATATCCGATTACAGAATAGCGAATATCGACTTTTCGGTTTTCGGGTACCGAGTTTTTAAAAACCGAATTTTCGAAAATCGAATATCCGATATCCGAATATGCAATATCGAATATCGGCTATCCAATATCCGATATCCGATTACAGAATAGCGAAAATCGACTTTTCGGTTTTCGGGTACCGAGTTTTTAAAAACCGAATTTTCGGAAATCGAAAATCCGATATCCTAATATGCAATATCGAATATCGGCTATCCAATATCCGATATCCGATTACAGAATAGCGAAAATCGACTTTTCGGTTTTCGGGTACCGAGATTTAGAAACCGAATTTTCGAAAATCGTATATCCGATATCCGAATATGCAATATCGAATATCGGCTATCCAATATCCGATATCCGATTACAGAATAGCGAAAATCGACTTTTCGGTTTTCGGGTACCGAGTTTTTTGAAACCGAATTTTCGAAAATCTTATATCCGATATCCAAATATGCAATATCGAATATCGGCTATCCAATATCCGCTATCCGATTACAGAATAGCGAAAATCGACTTTTCGGCTTTCGGGTACCGAGTTTTTAAAAACCGAATTTTCGAAAATCGAATATCCGATATCCGAATAGGCAATATCGAAATAGCGAAAATCGACTTTTCGGCTTTCGGGTACCGAGTTTTTAAAAACCGAATTTTCGAAAATCGAATATCCGATATCCGAATAGGCAATATCGAATATCGGCTATCCAATATTCGATATCCGATTACAGAATAGCGAAAATCGACTTTTCGGTTTTCGGGTACCGAGTTTTTAAAAACCGAATTTTCGATAAACGAATATCCGATATCCGAATAGGCAATATCGAATATCGGCTATCCAATATTCGATATCCGATTACAGAATAGCGAAAATCGACTTTTCGGTTTTCGGGTACCGAGTTTTTAAAAACCGAATTTTCGAAAATCGAATATCCGATATCCGAATATGCAATATCGAATATCGGCTATCCAATATCCGATTACAGAATAGTGAAAATCGACTTTTCGGTTTACGGGTACCGAGTTTTTAAAAACCGAATTATCGAAATGCGAAAATCCGATATCCGAATTTGCAATATCGAATATCGGCTATCCAATATCCGATATCCGATTACAAAATAGCGTAAGTCGACTTTTCGGTTTTCGGGTACCGAGTTTTTAAAAACCGAATTTTCGAAAATCGAATATCCGATATCCGAATAGGCAATATCGAATATCGGCTATCCAATATTCGATATCCGATTACAGAATAGCGAAAATCGACTTTTCGGTTTTTGGGTACCGAGTTTTTAAAAACCGAATTTTCGATAAACGAATATCCGATATCCGAATATGCAATATCGAATATCGGCTATCCAATATCCGATATCCGATTACAGAATAGCGAAAATCGACTTTCCGGTTTTCGGGTACCGTGTTTTTAAAAACCGAATTTTCGAAAATCGAATATCCGATATCCGAATAAGCAATATCGGCTATCCAATATCCGATATCCGATTACAGAAAAGCGAAAATCGACTTTTCGGTTTTCGGGTACCGAGTTTTTAAAAACCGAATTTTCGAAAATCGAATATCCGATATCCGAATATGCAATATCGAATATCGGCTATCCAATATCCGATATCCGATTACAGAATAGCGAAAATCGACTTTTCGGTTTTCGGGTACCGAGTTTTTAAAAACCGAATTTTCGAAAATCGAATATCCGATATCCGAATATGCAACATCGAATATCGGCTATCCAATATCCGAATACAGAATAGCGAAAATCGACTTTTCGGTTTTCGGGTTCCGAGTTTTTAAAACCGAATTTTCTAAAATCGAAAATCCGATATCCGAAAATGCAATATCGAATATCGGCTACCCAATATACGATATCCGATTTCAGAATAGCGAAAATCGACTTTTCGGTTTTCAGGTACCGAGTTTTTAAAAACCGAATTTTCGAAAATCGAATATCCGATATCCGAAAATGCAATATCGAATATCGGCTACCCAATATACGATATCCGATTTCAGAATAGCGAAAATCGACTTTTCGGTTTTCAGGTACCGAGTTTTTAAAAACCGAATTTTCGAAAATCGAAAATCCGATATCCGAAAATGCAATATCGAATATCGGCTATCCAATATACGATATCCGATTTCAGAATAGCGAAAATCGACTTTTCGGTTTTCAGGTACCGAGTTTTTAAAAACCGAATTTTCGAAAATCGAATATCCGATATCCGAATATGCAATATCGAATATCGGCTATCCAATATACGATATCCGATTACAGAATAGCGAAAATCGACTTTTCGGTTTTCGTGTACCGAATTTTTAAAAAACGAATTTTGGAAAATCGATTATCCGATATCCGATTACAGAATAGCGAAAATCGACTTTTCGGTTTTCAGGTACCGAGTTTTTAAAAACCGAATTTTCGGAAATCGAAAATCCGATATCCTAATATGCAATATCGAATATCGGCTATCCAATATCCGATATTCGATTACAGAATAGCGAAAATCGACTTTTCGGTTTTCGGGTACCGAGATTTAGAAACCGAATTTTCGAAAATCGTATATCCGATATCCGAATATGCAATATCGAATATCGGCTATCCAATATCCGATTACAGAAAAGCGAAAATCGACTTTTCGGTTTTCTTGTACCGAGTTTTTAAAAACCGAATTTTGGAAAATCGATTATCCGATATCCGAATATGCAATATCGAATATCGGCTATCCAATACCCGATATCCGATTACAGAATAGCGAAAATCGACTTTTCGGTTTTCGGGTACCGAGTCTTTAAAACCGAATTTTCGAAAATCGAATATCCAATATCCGAATATGCAATATCGAATATCGGCTATCCAATATCCGATATCCGATTACAGAATAGCGAAAATCGACTTTCGGTTTTCGGGTACCGAGTTTTTAAAAACCGAATTTTCGAAAATCGAATATCCGATATCCGAATATGCAATATCGAATATCGGCTATCCAATACCCGATATCCGATTACAGAATAGCGAAAATCGACTTTTCGGTTTTCGGGTACCGAGTTTTTAAAAACCGAATTTTCGAAAATCGAATATCCGATATCCGAATATGCAATATCGAATATCGGCTATCCAATATCCGATATCCGATTACAGAATACCAAAAATCGACTTTTCGGTTTTCGGGTACCGAGTTTTTAAAAACCGAATTTTCGAAATGCGAAAATCCGATATCCGAATTTGCAATATCGAATATCGGCTATCCAATATCCGATATCCGATTACAAAATAGCGTAAGTCGACTTTTCGGTTTTCGGGTACCGAGTTTTTAAAAACCGAATTTTCGAAAATCGAATATCCGATATCCGAATAGGCAATATCGAATATCGGCTATCCAATATTCGATATCCGATTACAGAATAGCGAAAATCGACTTTTCGGTTTTCGGGTACCGAGTTTTTAAAAACCGAATTTTCGATAAACGAATATCCGATATCCGAATATGCAATATCGAATATCGGCTATCCAATATCCGATATCCGATTACAGAATAGCGAAAATCGACTTTTCGGTTTTCGGGTACCGAGTTTTTTAAAACCGAATTTTCGAAAATCGAATATCCGATATCCGAATATGCAATATCGAATATCGGCTATCCAATATCCGATATCCGATTACAGAATAGCGAATATCGACTTTTCGGTTTTCGGGTACCGAGTTTTTAAAAACCGAATTTTCGAAAATCGAATATCCGATATCCGAATATGCAATATCGAATATCGGCTATCCAATATCTGATATCCGATTACAGAATAGCGAAAATCGACTTTTCGGTTTTCGGGTACCGAGTTTTTAAAAACCGAATTTTCGAAAATCGAATATCCGATATCCGAATATGCAATATCGAATATCGGCTATCCAATATCCGATATCCGATTACAGAATAGCGAAAATCGACTTTTCGGTTTTCGGGTACCGAGTTTTTAAAAACCGAATTTTTGAAAATCGAATATCCGATATCCGAATAAGCAATATCGGCTATCCAATATCCGATATCCGATTACAGAATAGCGAAAATCGACTTTTCGGTTTTCGGGTACCGAGTTTTTAAAAACCGAATTTTCGAAAATCGAATATCCGATATCCGAATATGCAATATCGAATATCGGCTATCCAATATCCGATATCCGATTACAGAATAGTGAAAATCGACTTTTCGGTTTTCGGGTACCGAGTTTTTAAAAACCGAATTTTCGAAAATCGAATATCCGATATCCGAATATGCAATATCGAATATCGGCTATCCAATATCCGATTACAGAATAGCGAAAATCGACTTTTCGGTTTTCGGGTTCCGAGTTTTTAAAACCGAATTTTCGAAAATCGAAAATCCGATATCCGAAAATGCAATATCGAATATCGGCTATCCAATATACGATATCCGATTTCAGAATAGCGAAAATCGACTTTTCGGTTTTCAGGTACCGAGTTTTTAAAAACCGAATTTTCGAAAATCGAATATCCGATATCCGAATATGCAATATCGAATATCGGCTATCCAGTATACGATATCCGATTACAGAATAGCGAAAATCGACTTTTCGGTTTTCGGGTACCGAGTTTTTAAAAACCGAATTTTCGAAAATCGAATATCCGATATCCGAATATGCAATATCGAATATCGGCTATCCAATATCCGATATCCGATTACAGAATAGCGAAAATCGACTTTTCGGTTTTCGGGTACCGAGTTTTTAAAAACCGAATTTTCGAAAATCGAATATCCGATATCCGAATATGCAATATCGAATATCGGCTATCCAATATCCGATTACAGAATAGCGAAAATCGACTTTTCGGTTTTCGGGTACCGAGTTTTTTAAAACCGAATTTTCGAAAATCGAATATCCGATATCCGAATATGCAATATCGAATATCGGCTATCCAATATCCGATTACAGAATAGTGAAAATCGACCTTTCGGTTTACGGGTACCGAGTTTTTAAAAACCGAATTATCGAAATGCGAAAATCCGATATCCGAATTTGCAATATCGAATATCGGCTATCCAATATCCGATATCCGATTACAAAATAGCGTAAGTCGACTTTTCGGTTTTCGGGTACCGAGATTTAGAAACCGAATTTTCGAAAATCGTATATCCGATATCCGAATATGCAATATCGAATATCGGCTATCCAATATTCGATATCCGATAACAGAATAGCGAAAATCGACTTTTCGGTTTTTGGGTACCGAGTTTTTAAAAACCGAATTTTAGATAAACGAATATCCGATATCCGAATATGCAATATCGAATATCGGCTATCCAATATCCGATATCCGATTACAGAATAGCGAAAATCGACTTTTCGGTTTTCGGGTACCGTGTTTTTAAAAACCGAATTTTCGAAAATCGAATATCCGATATCCGAATAAGCAATATCGGCTATCCAATATCCGATATCCGATTACAGAATAGCGAAAATCGACTTTTCGGTTTTCGGGTACCGAGTTTTTAAAAACCGAATTTTCGAAAATCGAATATCCGATATCCGAATATGCAATATCGAATATCGGCTATCCAATATCCGATATCCGATTACAGAATAGCGAAAATCGACTTTTCGGTTTTCGGGTACCGAGTTTTTAAAAACCGAATTTTCGAAAATCGAATATCCGATATCCGAATATGCAATATCGAATATCGGCTATCCAATATCCGATATCCGATTACAGAATAGCGAATATCGACTTTTCGGTTTTCGGGTACCGAGTTTTTAAAAACCGAATTTTCGAAAATCGAATATCCGATATCCGAATAAGCAATATCGGCTATCCAATATCCGATATCCGATTACAGAATAGCGAAAATCGACTTTTCGGTTTTCGGGTACCGAGTTTTTAAAAACCGAATTTTCGAAAATCGAATATCCGATATCCGAATATGCAATATCGAATATCGGCTATCCAATATCCGATATCCGATTACAGAATAGCGAAAATCGACTTTTCGGTTTTCGGGTACCGAGTTTTTTAAAACCGAATTTTCGAAAATCGAATATCCGATATCCGAATATGCAATATCGAATATCGGCTATCCAATATCCGATATCCGATTACAGAATAGCGAATATCGACTTTTCGGTTTTCGGGTACCGAGTTTTTAAAAACCGAATTTTCGAAAATCGAATATCCGATATCCGAATATGCAATATCGAATATCGGCTATCCAATATCTGATATCCGATTACAGAATAGCGAAAATCGACTTTTCGGTTTTCGGGTACCGAGTTTTTAAAAACCGAATTTTCGAAAATCGAATATCCGATATCCGAATATGCAATATCGAATATCGGCTATCCAATATCCGATATCCGATTACAGAATAGCGAAAATCGACTTTTCGGTTTTCGGGTACCGAGTTTTTAAAAACCGAATTTTTGAAAATCGAATATCCGATATCCGAATAAGCAATATCGGCTATCCAATATCCGATATCCGATTACAGAATAGCGAAAATCGACTTTTCGGTTTTCGGGTACCGAGTTTTTAAAAACCGAATTTTCGAAAATCGAATATCCGATATCCGAATATGCAATATCGAATATCGGCTATCCAATATCCGATATCCGATTACAGAATAGTGAAAATCGACTTTTCGGTTTTCGGGTACCGAGTTTTTAAAAACCGAATTTTCGAAAATCGAATATCCGATATCCGAATATGCAATATCGAATATCGGCTATCCAATATCCGATTACAGAATAGCGAAAATCGACTTTTCGGTTTTCGGGTTCCGAGTTTTTAAAACCGAATTTTCGAAAATCGAAAATCCGATATCCGAAAATGCAATATCGAATATCGGCTATCCAATATACGATATCCGATTTCAGAATAGCGAAAATCGACTTTTCGGTTTTCAGGTACCGAGTTTTTAAAAACCGAATTTTCGAAAATCGAATATCCGATATCCGAATATGCAATATCGAATATCGGCTATCCAGTATACGATATCCGATTACAGAATAGCGAAAATCGACTTTTCGGTTTTCGGGTACCGAGTTTTTAAAAACCGAATTTTCGAAAATCGAATATCCGATATCCGAATATGCAATATCGAATATCGGCTATCCAATATCCGATATCCGATTACAGAATAGCGAAAATCGACTTTTCGGTTTTCGGGTACCGAGTTTTTAAAAACCGAATTTTCGAAAATCGAATATCCGATATCCGAATATGCAATATCGAATATCGGCTATCCAATATCCGATTACAGAATAGCGAAAATCGACTTTTCGGTTTTCGGGTACCGAGTTTTTTAAAACCGAATTTTCGAAAATCGAATATCCGATATCCGAATATGCAATATCGAATATCGGCTATCCAATATCCGATTACAGAATAGTGAAAATCGACCTTTCGGTTTACGGGTACCGAGTTTTTAAAAACCGAATTATCGAAATGCGAAAATCCGATATCCGAATTTGCAATATCGAATATCGGCTATCCAATATCCGATATCCGATTACAAAATAGCGTAAGTCGACTTTTCGGTTTTCGGGTACCGAGATTTAGAAACCGAATTTTCGAAAATCGTATATCCGATATCCGAATATGCAATATCGAATATCGGCTATCCAATATTCGATATCCGATAACAGAATAGCGAAAATCGACTTTTCGGTTTTTGGGTACCGAGTTTTTAAAAACCGAATTTTAGATAAACGAATATCCGATATCCGAATATGCAATATCGAATATCGGCTATCCAATATCCGATATCCGATTACAGAATAGCGAAAATCGACTTTTCGGTTTTCGGGTACCGTGTTTTTAAAAACCGAATTTTCGAAAATCGAATATCCGATATCCGAATAAGCAATATCGGCTATCCAATATCCGATATCCGATTACAGAATAGCGAAAATCGACTTTTCGGTTTTCGGGTACCGAGTTTTTAAAAACCGAATTTTCGAAAATCGAATATCCGATATCCGAATATGCAATATCGAATATCGGCTATCCAATATCCGATATCCGATTACAGAATAGCGAAAATCGACTTTTCGGTTTTCGGGTACCGAGTTTTTAAAAACCGAATTTTCGAAAATCGAATATCCGATATCCGAATATGCAATATCGAATATCGGCTATCCAATATCCGATTACAGATAAGCGAAAATCGACTTTTCGGTTTTCGGGTTCCGAGTTTTTAAAACCGAATTTTCGAAAATCGAAAATCCGATATCCGAAAATGCAATATCGAATATCGGCTATCCAATATACGATATCCGATTTCAGAATAGCGAAAATCGACTTTTCGGTTTTCAGGTACCGAGTTTTTAAAAACCGAATTTTCGAAAATCGAATATCCGATATCCGAATATGCAATATCGAATATCGGCTATCCAGTATACGATATCCGATTACAGAATAGCGAAAATCGACTTTTCGGTTTTCGTGTACCGAGTTTTTAAAAACAGAATTTTGGAAAATCGATTATCCGATATCCGAATATGCAATATCGAATATCGGCTATCCAATACCCGATATCCGATTACAGAATAGCGAAAATCGACTTTTCGGTTTTCGGGTACCGAGTTTTTAAAAACCGAATTTTCGGAAATCGAAAATCCGATATCCTAATATGCAATATCGAATATCGGCTATCCAATATCCGATATTCGATTACAGAATAGCGAAAATCGACTTTTCGGTTTTCGGGTACCGAGATTTAGAAACCGAATTTTCGAAAATCGTATATCCGATATCCGAATATGCAATATCGAATATCGGCTATCCAATATCCGATTACAGAATAGCGAAAATCGACTTTTCGGTTTTCGTGTACCGAGTTTTTAAAAACCGAATTTTCGAAAATCAAAAATCCGATATTTGAATATGCAATATCGAATATCGGCTATCCAATATACGATATCCGATTACAGAATAGCGAAAATCGACTTTTCGGTTTTCGGGTACCGAGTTTTTAAAAACCGAATTTTTGAAAATCGAGTATCCGATATTCGAATATGCAATATCGAATATCGGCTATCCAATATCCGATATCCGATTACAGAATAGCGAAAATCGACTTTTCGGTTTTCGTGTACCAAGTTTTTAAAAATCGAATTTTGGAAAATCGATTATCCGATATCCGAAAATGCAATATCGAATATCTATTCTGTAATCCGCTATCCGATTACAGAATAGCGAAAATCGACTTTTCGGTTTTCGTGTACCAAGTTTTTAAAAATCGAATTTTGGAAAATCGATTATCCGATATCCGAAAATGCAATATCGAATATCGGCTATCCAATATACGATATTCGATTTCAGAATAGCGAAAATCGACTTTTCGGTTTTCAGGTACCGAGTTTTTAAAAACCGAATTTTCGAAAATCGAATATCCGATATCCGAATATGCAATATCGAATATCGGCTATCCAATATACGATATCCGATTACAGAATAGCGAAAATCGACTTTTCGGTTTTCGTGTACCGAGTTTTTAAACACCGAATTTACGAAAATCGAATATCCGATATCCGAATATGCAATATCGAATATCGGCTATCCAATATCCGATATCCGATTACAGAAAAGCGAAAATACACTTTTCGGTTTTCGGGTTCCGAGTTTTTAAAAACCGAATTTTCGAAATTCGAATATCCGATATCCGAATATGCAATATCGAATATCGGCTATCCAATATCCGATATCCGATTACAGAATAGCGAAAATCGACTTTTCGGTTTTCGGGTACCGAGTTTTTTGAAACCGAATTTTCGAAAATCTTATATCCGATATCCAAATATGCAATATCGAATATCGGCTATCCAATATCCGATTACAGAATAGTGAAAATCGACTTTTCGGTTTACGGGTACCGAGTTTTTAAAAACCGAATTATCGAAATGCGAAAATCCGATATCCGAATTTGCAATATCGAATATCGGCTATCCAATATCCGATATCCGATTACAAAATAGCGTAAGTCGACTTTTCGGTTTTCGGGTACCGAGTTTTTAAAAACCGAATTTTCGAAAATCGAATATCCGATATCCGAATAGGCAATATCGAATATCGGCTATCCAATATTCGATATCCGATTACAGAATAGCGAAAATCGACTTTTCGGTTTTTGGGTACCTAGTTTTTAAAAACCGAATTTTCGATAAACGAATATCCGATATCCGAATATGCAATATCGAATATCGGCTATCCAATATCCGATATCCGATTACAGAATAGCGAAAATCGACTTTTCGGTTTTCGGGTACCGAGTTTTTAAAAACCGAATTTTCGAAAATCGAATATCCGATATCCGAATATGCAATATCGAATATCGGCTATCCAATATCCGATTACAGAATAGTGAAAATCGACTTTTCGGTTTACGGGTACCGAGTTTTTAAAAACCGAATTATCGAAATGCGAAAATCCGATATCCGAATTTGCAATATCGAATATCGGCTATCCAATATCCGATATCCGATTACAAAATAGCGTAAGTCGACTTTTCGGTTTTCGGGTACCGAGTTTTTAAAAACCGAATTTTCGAAAATCGAATATCCGATATCCGAATAGGCAATATCGAATATCGGCTATCCAATATTCGATATCCGATTACAGAATAGCGAAAATCGACTTTTCGGTTTTTGGGTACCGAGTTTTTAAAAACCGAATTTTCGATAAACGAATATCCGATATCCGAATATGCAATATCGAATATCGGCTATCCAATATCCGATATCCGATTACAGAATAGCGAAAATCGACTTTTCGGTTTTCGGGTACCGTGTTTTTAAAAACCGAATTTTCGAAAATCGAATATCCGATATCCGAATAAGCAATATCGGCTATCCAATATCCGATATCCGATTACAGAAAAGCGAAAATCGACTTTTCGGTTTTCGGGTACCGAGTTTTTAAAAACCGAATTTTCGAAAATCGAATATCCGATATCCGAATATGCAATATCGAATATCGGCTATCCAATATCCGATATCCGATTACAGAATAGCGAATATCGACTTTTCGGTTTTCGGGTACCGAGTTTTTAAAAACCGAATTTTCGAAAATCGAATATCCGATATCCGAATATGCAATATCGAATATCGGCTATCCAATATCCGATTACAGAATAGTGAAAATCGACTTTTCGGTTTACGGGTACCGAGTTTTTAAAAACCGAATTATCGAAATGCGAAAATCCGATATCCGAATTTGCAATATCGAATATCGGCTATCCAATATCCGATATCCGATTACAAAATAGCGTAAGTCGACTTTTCGGTTTTCGGGTACCGAGTTTTTAAAAACCGAATTTTCGAAAATCGAATATCCGATATCCGAATAGGCAATATCGAATATCGGCTATCCAATATTCGATATCCGATTACAGAATAGCGAAAATCGACTTTTCGGTTTTTGGGTACCGAGTTTTTAAAAACCGAATTTTCGATAAACGAATATCCGATATCCGAATATGCAATATCGAATATCGGCTATCCAATATCCGATATCCGATTACAGAATAGCGAAAATCGACTTTTCGGTTTTCGGGTACCGTGTTTTTAAAAACCGAATTTTCGAAAATCGAATATCCGATATCCGAATAAGCAATATCGGCTATCCAATATCCGATATCCGATTACAGAAAAGCGAAAATCGACTTTTCGGTTTTCGGGTACCGAGTTTTTAAAAACCGAATTTTCGAAAATCGAATATCCGATATCCGAATATGCAATATCGAATATCGGCTATCCAATATCCGATATCCGATTACAGAATAGCGAAAATCGACTTTTCGGTTTTCGGGTACCGAGTTTTTAAAAACCGAATTTTCGAAAATCGAATATCCGATATCCGAATATGCAATATCGAATATCGGCTATCCAATATCCGAATACAGAATAGCGAAAATCGACTTTTCGGTTTTCGGGTTCCGAGTTTTTAAAACCGAATTTTCTAAAATCGAAAATCCGATATCCGAAAATGCAATATCGAATATCGGCTACCCAATATACGATATCCGATTTCAGAATAGCGAAAATCGACTTTTCGGTTTTCAGGTACCGAGTTTTTAAAAACCGAATTTTCGAAAATCGAATATCCGATATCCGAAAATGCAATATCGAATATCGGCTACCCAATATACGATATCCGATTTCAGAATAGCGAAAATCGACTTTTCGGTTTTCAGGTACCGAGTTTTTAAAAACCGAATTTTCGAAAATCGAATATCCGATATCCGAATATGCAATATCGAATATCGGCTATCCGATATCCGATTACAGAATAGCGAAAATCGACTTTTCGGTTTTCGGGTACCGAGTTTTTAAAAACCGAATTTTCGAAAATCGAATATCCGATATCCGAATATGCAATATCGAATATCGGCTATCCAATATCCGATTACAGAATAGCGAAAATCGACTTTTCGGTTTTCGGGTACCGAGTTTTTTAAAACCGAATTTTCGAAAATCGAATATCCGATATCCGAATATGCAATATCGAATATCGGCTATCCAATATCCGATTACAGAATAGTGAAAATCGACTTTTCGGTTTACGGGTACCGAGTTTTTAAAAACCGAATTATCGAAATGCGAAAATCCGATATCCGAATTTGCAATATCGAATATCGGCTATCCAATATCCGATATCCGATTACAAAATAGCGTAAGTCGACTTTTCGGTTTTCGGGTACCGAGTTTTTAAAAACCGAATTTTCGAAAATCGAATATCCGATATCCGAATAGGCAATATCGAATATCGGCTATCCAATATTCGATATCCGATTACAGAATAGCGAAAATCGACTTTTCGGTTTTTGGGTACCGAGTTTTTAAAAACCGAATTTTCGATAAACGAATATCCGATATCCGAATATGCAATATCGAATATCGGCTATCCAATATCCGATATCCGATTACAGAATAGCGAAAATCGACTTTTCGGTTTTCGGGTACCGTGTTTTTAAAAACCGAATTTTCGAAAATCGAATATCCGATATCCGAATAAGCAATATCGGCTATCCAATATCCGATATCCGATTACAGAATAGCGAAAATCGACTTTTCGGTTTTCGGGTACCGAGTTTTTAAAAACCGAATTTTCGAAAATCGAATATCCGATATCCGAATATGCAATATCGAATATCGGCTATCCAATATCCGATATCCGATTTCAGAATAGCGAAAATCGACTTTTCGGTTTTCAGGTACCGAGTTTTTAAAAACCGAATTTTCGAAAATCGATTATCCGATATCCGAATATGCAATATCGAATATCGGCTATCCAATACCCGATATCCGATTACAGAATAGCGAAAATCGACTTTTCGGTTTTTGGGTACCGAGTTTTTAAACACCGAATTTACGAAAATCGAATATCCGATATCCGAATATGCAATATCGAATATCGGCTATCCAATATCCGATTACAGAATAGCGAAAATCGGCTTTTCGGTTTTTGGGTACCGAGTTTTTAAACACCGAATTTACGAAAATCGAATATCCGATATCCGAATATGCAATATCGAATATCGGCTATCCAATATCCGATATCCGATTACAGAAAAGCGAAAATACACTTTTCGGTTTTCGGGTTCCGAGTTTTTAAAAACCGAATTTTCGAAATTCGAATATCCGATATCCGAATATGCAATATCGAATATCGGCTATCCAATATCCGATATCCGATTACAGAATAGCGAAAATCGACTTTTCGGTTTTCGGGTACAGAGTTTTTTGAAACCGAATTTTCGAAAATCTTATATCCGATATCCAAATATGCAATATCGAATATCGGCTATCCAATATCCGATATCCGATTACAGAATAGCGAAAATCGACTTTTCGATTTTCGGGTACCGAGTTTTTAAAAACCGAATTTTCGAAAATCGAAAGTCCGATATTTGAATATGCAATATCGAATATCGGCTATCCAATATCCGATATCCGATTACAGAATAGCGAATATCGACTTTTCGGTTTTCGGGTACCGAGTTTTTAAAAACCGAATTTTCGAAAATCGATTATCCGATATCCGAATATGCAATATCGAATATCGGCTATCCAATATCCGATATCCGATTACAGAATAGCGAAAATCGACTTTTCGGTTTTCGGGTACCGAGTTTTTAAAAACCGAATTTTCGAAAATTGAATATCCGATATCCGATTATGCAATATCGAATATCGGCTATCCAATATCCGATATCCGATTACAGAATAGCGAAAATCGACTTTTCGGTTTTCGGGTACCGAGTTTTTAAAAACCGAATTTTCGAAAATCGAATATCCGATATCCGAATATGCAATATCGAATATCGGCTATCCAATATCCGATATCCGATTACAGATAAGCGAAAATCGACTTTTCGGTTTTCGGGTACCGAGTTTTTTAAAACCGAATTTTCGAAAATCGAATATCCGATATCCGAATATGCAATATCGAATATCGGCTATCCAATATCCGATTACAGAATAGTGAAAATCGACTTTTCGGTTTACGGGTACCGAGTTTTTAAAAACCGAATTATCGAAATGCGAAAATCCGATATCCGAATTTGCAATATCGAATATCGGCTATCCAATATCCGATATCCGATTACAAAATAGCGTAAGTCGACTTTTCGGTTTACGGGTACCGAGTTTTTAAAAACCGAATTTTCGAAAATCGAATATCCGATATCCGAATAGGCAATATCGAATATCGGCTATCCAATATTCGATATCCGATTACAGAATAGCGAAAATCGACTTTTCGGTTTTTGGGTACCGAGTTTTTAAAAACCGAATTTTCGATAAACGAATATCCGATATCCGAATATGCAATATCGAATATCGGCTATCCAATACCCGATATCCGATTACAGAATAGCGAAAATCGACTTTTCGGTTTTCGGGTACCGAGTCTTTAAAAACCGAATTTTCGAAATCGAATATCCAATATCCGAATATGCAATATCGAATATCGGCTATCCAATATCCGATTACAGAATAGCGAAAATCGACTTTTCGGTTTTCGGGTACCGAGTTTTTAAAAACCGAATTTTCGAAAATCGAATATCCGATATCCGAATATGCAATATCGAATATCGGCTATCCAATACCCGATATCCGATTACAGAATAGCGAAAATCGACTTTTCGGTTTTCGGGTGCCGAGTTTTTAAAAACCGAATTTTCGAAAATCGAATATCCGATATCCGAATATGCAATATCGAATATCGGCTATCCAATACCTGATATCCGATTACAGAATAGCGAAAATCGACTTTTCGGTTTTCGGGTACCGAGTTTTTAAAAACCGAATTTTCGAAAATCGAATATCCGATATCCGAATATGCAATATCGAATATCGGCTATCCAATATCCGATTACAGAATAGCGAAAATCGACTTTTCGGTTTTCGGGTACCGAGTTTTTTAAAACCGAATTTTCGAAAATCGAATATCCGATATCCGAATATGCAATATCGAATATCGGCTATCCAATATCCGATTACAGAATAGTGAAAATCGACTTTTCGGTTTACGGGTACCGAGTTTTTAAAAACCGAATTATCGAAATGCGAAAATCCGATATCCGAATTTGCAATATCGAATATCGGCTATCCAATATCCGATATCCGATTACAAAATAGCGTAAGTCGACTTTTCGGTTTTCGGGTACCGAGTTTTTAAAAACCGAATTTTCGAAAATCGAATATCCGATATCCGAATAGGCAATATCGAATATCGGCTATCCAATATTCGATATCCGATTACAGAATAGCGAAAATCGACTTTTCGGTTTTTGGGTACCGAGTTTTTAAAAACCGAATTTTCGATAAACGAATATCCGATATCCGAATATGCAATATCGAATATCGGCTATCCAATATCCGATATCCGATTACAGAATAGCGAAAATCGACTTTTCGGTTTTCGGGTACCGTGTTTTTAAAAACCGAATTTTCGAAAATCGAATATCCGATATCCGAATAAGCAATATCGGCTATCCAATATCCGATATCCGATTACAGAATAGCGAAAATCGACTTTTCGGTTTTCGGGTACCGAGTTTTTAAAAACCGAATTTTCGAAAATCGAATATCCGATATCCGAATATGCAATATCGAATATCGGCTATCCAATATCCGATATCCGATTACAGAATAGCGAAAATCGACTTTTCGGTTTTCGGGTACCGAGTTTTTAAAAACCGAATTTTCGAAAATCGAATATCCGATATCCGAATATGCAATATCGAATATCGGCTATCCAATATCCGATTACAGAAAAGCGAAAATCGACTTTTCGGTTTTCGGGTTCCGAGTTTTTAAAACCGAATTTTCGAAAATCGAAAATCCGATATCCGAAAATGCAATATCGAATATCGGCTATCCAATATACGATATCCGATTTCAGAATAGCGAAAATCGACTTTTCGGTTTTCAGGTACCGAGTTTTTAAAAACCGAATTTTCGAAAATCGAATATCCGATATCCGAATATGCAATATCGAATATCGGCTATCCAATATACGATATCCGGAAAATCGACTTTTCGGTTTTCGTGTACCGAGTTTTTAAAAACAGAATTTTGGAAAATCGATTATCCGATATCCGAATATGCAATATCGAATATCGGCTATCCAATACCCGATATCCGATTACAGAATAGCGAAAATCGACTTTTCGGTTTTCGGGTACCGAGTTTTTAAAAACCGAATTTTCGGAAATCGAAAATCCGATATCCTAATATGCAATATCGAATATCGGCTATCCAATATCCGATATTCGATTACAGAATAGCGAAAATCGACTTTTCGGTTTTCGGGTACCGAGATTTAGAAACCGAATTTTCGAAAATCGTATATCCGATATCCGAATATGCAATATCGAATATCGGCTATCCAATATCCGATTACAGAAAAGCGAAAATCGACTTTTCGGTTTTCGTGTACCGTGTTTTTAAAAACCGAATTTTGGAAAATCGATTATCCGATATCCGAATATGCAATATCGAATATCGGCTATCCAATACCCGATATCCGATTACAGAATAGCGAAAATCGACTTTTCGGTTTTCGGGTACCGAGTCTTTAAAAACCGAATTTTCGAAAATCGAATATCCAATATCCGAATATGCAATATCGAATATCGGCTATCCAATATCCGATTACAGAAAAGCGAAAATCGACTTTTCGGTTTTCGGGTACCGAGTTTTTAAAAACCGAATTTTCGAAAATCGAATATCCGATATCCGAATATGCAATATCGAATATCGGCTATCCAATACCCGATATCCGATTACAGAATAGCGAAAATCGACTTTTCGGTTTTCGGGTGCCGAGTTTTTAAAAACCGAATTTTCGAAAATCGAATATCCGATATCCGAATATGCAATATCGAATATCGGCTATCCAATACCCGATATCCGATTACAGAATAGCGAAAATCGACTTTTCGGTTTTCGGGTACCGAGTTTTTAAAAACCGAATTTTCGAAAATCGAATATCCGATATCCGAATATGCAATATCGAATATCGGCTATCCAATATCCGATATCCGATTACAGAATACCAAAAATCGACTGTTCGGTTTTCAGGTACCGAGTTTTTAAAAACCGAATTTTCGAAAATCGAATATCCGATATCCGAAAATGCAATATCGAATATCGGCTACCCAATATACGATATCCGATTTCAGAATAGCGAAAATCGACTTTTCGGTTTTCAGGTACCGAGTTTTTAAAAACCGAATTTTCGAAAATCGAATATCCGATATCCGAATATGCAATATCGAATATCGGCTATCCGATATCCGATTACAGAATAGCGAAAATCGACTTTTCGGTTTTCGGGTACCGAGTTTTTAAAAACCGAATTTTCGAAAATCGAATATCCGATATCCGAATATGCAATATCGAATATCGGCTATCCAATATCCGATTACAGAATAGCGAAAATCGACTTTTCGGTTTTCGGGTACCGAGTTTTTTAAAACCGAATTTTCGAAAATCGAATATCCGATATCCGAATATGCAATATCGAATATCGGCTATCCAATATCCGATTACAGAATAGTGAAAATCGACTTTTCGGTTTACGGGTACCGAGTTTTTAAAAACCGAATTATCGAAATGCGAAAATCCGATATCCGAATTTGCAATATCGAATATCGGCTATCCAATATCCGATATCCGATTACAAAATAGCGTAAGTCGACTTTTCGGTTTTCGGGTACCGAGTTTTTAAAAACCGAATTTTCGAAAATCGAATATCCGATATCCGAATAGGCAATATCGAATATCGGCTATCCAATATTCGATATCCGATTACAGAATAGCGAAAATCGACTTTTCGGTTTTTGGGTACCGAGTTTTTAAAAACCGAATTTTCGATAAACGAATATCCGATATCCGAATATGCAATATCGAATATCGGCTATCCAATATCCGATATCCGATTACAGAATAGCGAAAATCGACTTTTCGGTTTTCGGGTACCGTGTTTTTAAAAACCGAATTTTCGAAAATCGAATATCCGATATCCGAATAAGCAATATCGGCTATCCAATATCCGATATCCGATTACAGAATAGCGAAAATCGACTTTTCGGTTTTCGGGTACCGAGTTTTTAAAAACCGAATTTTCGAAAATCGAATATCCGATATCCGAATATGCAATATCGAATATCGGCTATCCAATATCCGATATCCGATTACAGAATAGCGAAAATCGACTTTTCGGTTTTCGGGTACCGAGTTTTTAAAAACCGAATTTTCGAAAATCGAATATCCGATATCCGAATATGCAATATCGAATATCGGCTATCCAATATCCGAATACAGAATAGCGAAAATCGACTTTTCGGTTTTCGGGTTCCGAGTTTTTAAAACCGAATTTTCTAAAATCGAAAATCCGATATCCGAAAATGCAATATCGAATATCGGCTACCCAATATACGATATCCGATTTCAGAATAGCGAAAATCGACTTTTCGGTTTTCAGGTACCGAGTTTTTAAAAACCGAATTTTCGAAAATCGATTATCCGATATCCGAATATGCAATATCGAATATCGGCTATCCAATACCCGATATCCGATTACAGAATAGCGAAAATCGACTTTTCGGTTTTTGGGTACCGAGTTTTTAAACACCGAATTTACGAAAATCGAATATCCGATATCCGAATATGCAATATCGAATATCGGCTATCCAATATCCGATTACAGAATAGCGAAAATCGGCTTTTCGGTTTTTGGGTACCGAGTTTTTAAACACCGAATTTACGAAAATCGAATATCCGATATCCGAATATGCAATATCGAATATCGGCTATCCAATATCCGATATCCGATTACAGAAAAGCGAAAATACACTTTTCGGTTTTCGGGTTCCGAGTTTTTAAAAACCGAATTTTCGAAATTCGAATATCCGATATCCGAATATGCAATATCGAATATCGGCTATCCAATATCCGATATCCGATTACAGAATAGCGAAAATCGACTTTTCGGTTTTCGGGTACAGAGTTTTTTGAAACCGAATTTTCGAAAATCTTATATCCGATATCCAAATATGCAATATCGAATATCGGCTATCCAATATCCGATATCCGATTACAGAATAGCGAAAATCGACTTTTCGATTTTCGGGTACCGAGTTTTTAAAAACCGAATTTTCGAAAATCGAAAGTCCGATATTTGAATATGCAATATCGAATATCGGCTATCCAATATCCGATATCCGATTACAGAATAGCGAATATCGACTTTTCGGTTTTCGGGTACCGAGTTTTTAAAAACCGAATTTTCGAAAATCGATTATCCGATATCCGAATATGCAATATCGAATATCGGCTATCCAATATCCGATATCCGATTACAGAATAGCGAAAATCGACTTTTCGGTTTTCGGGTACCGAGTTTTTAAAAACCGAATTTTCGAAAATTGAATATCCGATATCCGATTATGCAATATCGAATATCGGCTATCCAATATCCGATATCCGATTACAGAATAGCGAAAATCGACTTTTCGGTTTTCGGGTACCGAGTTTTTAAAAACCGAATTTTCGAAAATCGAATATCCGATATCCGAATATGCAATATCGAATATCGGCTATCCAATATCCGATATCCGATTACAGATAAGCGAAAATCGACTTTTCGGTTTTCGGGTACCGAGTTTTTTAAAACCGAATTTTCGAAAATCGAATATCCGATATCCGAATATGCAATATCGAATATCGGCTATCCAATATCCGATTACAGAATAGTGAAAATCGACTTTTCGGTTTACGGGTACCGAGTTTTTAAAAACCGAATTATCGAAATGCGAAAATCCGATATCCGAATTTGCAATATCGAATATCGGCTATCCAATATCCGATATCCGATTACAAAATAGCGTAAGTCGACTTTTCGGTTTACGGGTACCGAGTTTTTAAAAACCGAATTTTCGAAAATCGAATATCCGATATCCGAATAGGCAATATCGAATATCGGCTATCCAATATTCGATATCCGATTACAGAATAGCGAAAATCGACTTTTCGGTTTTTGGGTACCGAGTTTTTAAAAACCGAATTTTCGATAAACGAATATCCGATATCCGAATATGCAATATCGAATATCGGCTATCCAATACCCGATATCCGATTACAGAATAGCGAAAATCGACTTTTCGGTTTTCGGGTACCGAGTCTTTAAAAACCGAATTTTCGAAATCGAATATCCAATATCCGAATATGCAATATCGAATATCGGCTATCCAATATCCGATTACAGAATAGCGAAAATCGACTTTTCGGTTTTCGGGTACCGAGTTTTTAAAAACCGAATTTTCGAAAATCGAATATCCGATATCCGAATATGCAATATCGAATATCGGCTATCCAATACCCGATATCCGATTACAGAATAGCGAAAATCGACTTTTCGGTTTTCGGGTGCCGAGTTTTTAAAAACCGAATTTTCGAAAATCGAATATCCGATATCCGAATATGCAATATCGAATATCGGCTATCCAATACCCGATATCCGATTACAGAATAGCGAAAATCGACTTTTCGGTTTTCGGGTACCGAGTTTTTAAAAACCGAATTTTCGAAAATCGAATATCCGATATCCGAATATGCAATATCGAATATCGGCTATCCAATATCCGATTACAGAATAGCGAAAATCGACTTTTCGGTTTTCGGGTACCGAGTTTTTTAAAACCGAATTTTCGAAAATCGAATATCCGATATCCGAATATGCAATATCGAATATCGGCTATCCAATATCCGATTACAGAATAGTGAAAATCGACTTTTCGGTTTACGGGTACCGAGTTTTTAAAAACCGAATTATCGAAATGCGAAAATCCGATATCCGAATTTGCAATATCGAATATCGGCTATCCAATATCCGATATCCGATTACAAAATAGCGTAAGTCGACTTTTCGGTTTTCGGGTACCGAGTTTTTAAAAACCGAATTTTCGAAAATCGAATATCCGATATCCGAATAGGCAATATCGAATATCGGCTATCCAATATTCGATATCCGATTACAGAATAGCGAAAATCGACTTTTCGGTTTTTGGGTACCGAGTTTTTAAAAACCGAATTTTCGATAAACGAATATCCGATATCCGAATATGCAATATCGAATATCGGCTATCCAATATCCGATATCCGATTACAGAATAGCGAAAATCGACTTTTCGGTTTTCGGGTACCGTGTTTTTAAAAACCGAATTTTCGAAAATCGAATATCCGATATCCGAATAAGCAATATCGGCTATCCAATATCCGATATCCGATTACAGAATAGCGAAAATCGACTTTTCGGTTTTCGGGTACCGAGTTTTTAAAAACCGAATTTTCGAAAATCGAATATCCGATATCCGAATATGCAATATCGAATATCGGCTATCCAATATCCGATATCCGATTACAGAATAGCGAAAATCGACTTTTCGGTTTTCGGGTACCGAGTTTTTAAAAACCGAATTTTCGAAAATCGAATATCCGATATCCGAATATGCAATATCGAATATCGGCTATCCAATATCCGATTACAGAAAAGCGAAAATCGACTTTTCGGTTTTCGGGTTCCGAGTTTTTAAAACCGAATTTTCGAAAATCGAAAATCCGATATCCGAAAATGCAATATCGAATATCGGCTATCCAATATACGATATCCGATTTCAGAATAGCGAAAATCGACTTTTCGGTTTTCAGGTACCGAGTTTTTAAAAACCGAATTTTCGAAAATCGAATATCCGATATCCGAATATGCAATATCGAATATCGGCTATCCAATATACGATATCCGGAAAATCGACTTTTCGGTTTTCGTGTACCGAGTTTTTAAAAACAGAATTTTGGAAAATCGATTATCCGATATCCGAATATGCAATATCGAATATCGGCTATCCAATACCCGATATCCGATTACAGAATAGCGAAAATCGACTTTTCGGTTTTCGGGTACCGAGTTTTTAAAAACCGAATTTTCGGAAATCGAAAATCCGATATCCTAATATGCAATATCGAATATCGGCTATCCAATATCCGATATTCGATTACAGAATAGCGAAAATCGACTTTTCGGTTTTCGGGTACCGAGATTTAGAAACCGAATTTTCGAAAATCGTATATCCGATATCCGAATATGCAATATCGAATATCGGCTATCCAATATCCGATTACAGAAAAGCGAAAATCGACTTTTCGGTTTTCGTGTACCGTGTTTTTAAAAACCGAATTTTGGAAAATCGATTATCCGATATCCGAATATGCAATATCGAATATCGGCTATCCAATACCCGATATCCGATTACAGAATAGCGAAAATCGACTTTTCGGTTTTCGGGTACCGAGTCTTTAAAAACCGAATTTTCGAAAATCGAATATCCAATATCCGAATATGCAATATCGAATATCGGCTATCCAATATCCGATTACAGAATAGCGAAAATCGACTTTTCGGTTTTCGGGTACCGAGTTTTTAAAAACCGAATTTTCGAAAATCGAATATCCGATATCCGAATATGCAATATCGAATATCGGCTATCCAATACCCGATATCCGATTACAGAATAGCGAAAATCGACTTTTCGGTTTTCGGGTGCCGAGTTTTTAAAAACCGAATTTTCGAAAATCGAATATCCGATATCCGAATATGCAATATCGAATATCGGCTATCCAATACCCGATATCCGATTACAGAATAGCGAAAATCGACTTTTCGGTTTTCGGGTACCGAGTTTTTAAAAACCGAATTTTCGAAAATCGAATATCCGATATCCGAATATGCAATATCGAATATCGGCTATCCAATATCCGATATCCGATTACAGAATACCAAAAATCGACTGTTCGGTTTTCGGGTACCGAGTTCTTAAAAACCGAATTTTCGAAAATCGAAAATCCGATATTTGAATATGCAATATCGAATATCGGCTATCCAATATACGATATCCGATTACAGAAAAGCGAAAATCGACTTTTCGGTTTTCGGGTACCGAGATTTAGAAACCGAATTTTCGAAAATCGTATATCCGATATCCGAATATGCAATATCGAATATCGGCTATCCAATATCCGATTACAGAAAAGCGAAAATCGACTTTTCGGTTTTCGTGTACCGTGTTTTTAAAAACCGAATTTTGGAAAATCGATTATCCGATATCCGAATATGCAATATCGAATATCGGCTATCCAATACCCGATATCCGATTACAGAATAGCGAAAATCGACTTTTCGGTTTTCGGGTACCGAGTCTTTAAAAACCGAATTTTCGAAAATCGAATATCCAATATCCGAAAATGCAATATCGAATATCGGCTACCCAATATACGATATCCGATTTCAGAATAGCGAAAATCGACTTTTCGGTTTTCAGGTACCGAGTTTTTAAAAACCGAATTTTCGAAAATCGAATATCCGATATCCGAATATGCAATATCGAATATCGGCTATCCGATATCCGATATCCGATTACAGAATAGCGAAAATCGACTTTTCGGTTTTCGGGTGCCGAGTTTTTAAAAACCGAATTTTCGAAAATCGAATATCCGATATCCGAATATGCAATATCGAATATCGGCTATCCAATACCCGATATCCGATTACAGAATAGCGAAAATCGACTTTTCGGTTTTCGGGTACCGAGTTTTTAAAAACCGAATTTTCGAAAATCGAATATCCGATATCCGAATATGCAATATCGAATATCGGCTATCCAATATCCGATATCCGATTACAGAATACCAAAAATCGACTGTTCGGTTTTCGGGTACCGAGTTCTTAAAAACCGAATTTTCGAAAATCGAATATCCGATATCCGAATATGCAATATCGAATATCGCCTATCCAATATCCGATATCCGATTACAGAATAGCGAAAATCGACTTTTCGATTTTCGGGTACCGAGTTTTTAAAAACCGAATTTTCGAAAATCGAATATCCGATATCCGAATATGCAATATCGAATATCGGCTATCCAATATCCGATATCCAATTAAAGAATAGCGAAAATCGACTTTTCGGTTTTCGGGTACCGATTTTTTAAAAACCGAATTTTCGAAAATCGAATATCCGATATCCGTATATGCAATATCGAATATCGGCTATCCAATATCCGATATCCGATTACAGAATAGCGAAAATCGACTTTTCGGTTTTCGGGTACCGAGTTTTTAAAAACCGAATTTTCGAAAATCGAAAATCCGATATTTGAATATGCAATATCGAATATCGGCTATCCAATATACGATATCCGATTACAGAATAGCGAAAATCGACTTTTCGGTTTTCGGGTACCGAGTTTTTAAAAACCGAATTTTGGAAAATCGATTATCCGATATCCGAATATGCAATATTGAATATCGGCTATCCAATACCCGATATCCGATTACAGAATAGCGAAAATCGACTTTTCGGTTTTTGGGTACCGAGTTTTTAAACACCGAATTTACGAAAATCGAATATCCGATATCCGAATATGCAATATCGAATATCGGCTATCCAATATCCGATTACAGAATAGCGAAAATCGGCTTTTCGGTTTTTGGGTACCGAGTTTTTAAACACCGAATTTACGAAAATCGAATATCCGATATCCGAATATGCAATATCGAATATCGGCTATCCAATATCCGATTACAGAATAGCGAAAATCGGCTTTTCGGTTTTTGGGTACCGAGTTTTTAAACACCGAATTTACGAAAATCGAATATCCGATATCCGAATATGCAATATCGAATATCGGCTATCCAATATCCGATATCCGATTACAGAAAAGCGAAAATACACTTTTCGTTTTTCGGGTTCCGAGTTTTTAAAAACCGAATTTTCGAAATTCGAATATCCGATATCCAAATATGCAATATCGAATATCGGCTATCCAATATCCGATATCCGATTACAGAATAGCGAAAATCGACTTTTCGATTTTCGGGTACCGAGTTTTTAAAAACCGAATTTTCGAAAATCGAAAATCCGATATTTGAATATGCAATATCGAATATCGGCTATCCAATATCCGATATCCGATTACAGAATAGCGAATATCGACTTTTCGGTTTTCGGGTACCGAGTTTTTAAAAACCGAATTTTCGAAAATCGAATATCCGATATCCGAATATGCAATATCGAATATCGGCTATCCAATATCCGATATCCGATTACAGAATAGCGAAAATCGACTTTTCGGTTTTCGGGTACCGAGTTTTTAAAAACCGAATTTTCGGAAATCGAAAATCCGATATCCTAATATGCAATATCGAATATCGGCTATCCAATATCCGATATCCGATAACAGAATAGCGAAAATCGACTTTTCGGTTTTCGGGTACCGAGATTTAGAAACCGAATTTTCGAAAATCGTATATCCGATATCCGAATATGCAATATCGAATATCGGCTATCCAATATCCGATATCCGATTACAGAATAGCGAAAATCGACTTTTCGGTTTTCGGGTACCGAGTTTTTTGAAACCGAATTTTCGAAAATCTTATATCCGATATCCAAATATGCAATATCGAATATCGGCTATCCAATATCCGCTATCCGATTACAGAATAGCGAAAATCGACTTTTCGGCTTTCGGGTACCGAGTTTTTAAAAACCGAATTTTCGAAAATCGAATATCCGATATCCGAATAGGCAATATCGAATATCGGCTATCCAATATTCGATATCCGATTACAGAATAGCGAAAATCGACTTTTCGGTTTTCGGGTACCGAGTTTTTAAAAACCGAATTTTCGATAAACGAATATCCGATATCCGAATATGCAATATCGAATATCGGCTATCCAATATCCGATTACAGAATAGCGAAAATCGACTTTTCGGTTTTCGTAAACCGTGTTTTTAAAAACCGAATTTTGGAAAATCGATTATCCGATATCCGAATATGCAATATCGAATATCGGCTATCCAATACCCGATATCCGATTACAGAATAGCGAAAGTCGACTTTTCGGTTTTCGGGTACCGAGTCTTTAAAAACCGAATTTTCGAAAATCGAATATCCAATATCCGAATATGCAATATCGAATATCGGCTATCCAATATCCGATTACAGAATAGCGAAAATCGACTTTTCGGTTTTCGGGTACCGAGTTTTTAAAAACCGAATTTTCGAAAATCGAATATCCGATATCCGAATATGCAATATCGAATATCGGCTATCCAATATCCGATTACAGAATAGCGAAAATCGGCTTTTCGGTTTTTGGGTACCGAGTTTTTAAACACCGAATTTACGAAAATCGAATATCCGATATCCGAATATGCAATATCGAATATCGGCTATCCAATATCCGATTACAGAATAGCGAAAATCGGCTTTTCGGTTTTTGGGTACCGAGTTTTTAAACACCGAATTTACGAAAATCGAATATCCGATATCCGAATATGCAATATCGAATATCGGCTATCCAATATCCGATATCCGATTACAGAAAAGCGAAAATACACTTTTCGTTTTTCGGGTTCCGAGTTTTTAAAAACCGAATTTTCGAAATTCGAATATCCGATATCCAAATATGCAATATCGAATATCGGCTATCCAATATCCGATATCCGATTACAGAATAGCGAAAATCGACTTTTCGATTTTCGGGTACCGAGTTTTTAAAAACCGAATTTTCGAAAATCGAAAATCCGATATTTGAATATGCAATATCGAATATCGGCTATCCAATATCCGATATCCGATTACAGAATAGCGAATATCGACTTTTCGGTTTTCGGGTACCGAGTTTTTAAAAACCGAATTTTCGAAAATCGAATATCCGATATCCGAATATGCAATATCGAATATCGGCTATCCAATATCCGATATCCGATTACAGAATAGCGAAAATCGACTTTTCGGTTTTCGGGTACCGAGTTTTTAAAAACCGAATTTTCGGAAATCGAAAATCCGATATCCTAATATGCAATATCGAATATCGGCTATCCAATATCCGCTATCCGATTACAGAATAGCGAAAATCGACTTTTCGGCTTTCGGGTACCGAGTTTTTAAAAACCGAATTTTCGAAAATCGAATATCCGATATCCGAATAGGCAATATCGAATATCGGCTATCCAATATTCGATATCCGATTACAGAATAGCGAAAATCGACTTTTCGGTTTTCGGGTACCGAGTTTTTAAAAACCGAATTTTCGATAAACGAATATCCGATATCCGAATATGCAATATCGAATATCGGCTATCCAATATCCGATTACAGAATAGCGAAAATCGACTTTTCGGTTTTCGTAAACCGTGTTTTTAAAAACCGAATTTTGGAAAATCGATTATCCGATATCCGAATATGCAATATCGAATATCGGCTATCCAATACCCGATATCCGATTACAGAATAGCGAAAGTCGACTTTTCGGTTTTCGGGTACCGAGTCTTTAAAAACCGAATTTTCGAAAATCGAATATCCAATATCCGAATATGCAATATCGAATATCGGCTATCCAATATCCGATTACAGAATAGCGAAAATCGACTTTTCGGTTTTCGGGTACCGAGTTTTTAAAAACCGAATTTTCGAAAATCGAATATCCGATATCCGAATATGCAATATCGAATATCGGCTATCCAATACCCGATATCCAATTACAGAATAGCGAAAATCGACTTTTCGGTTTTCGGGTGCCGAGTTTTTAAAAACCGAATTTTCGAAAATCGAATATCCGATATCCGAATATGCAATATCGAATATCGGCTATCCAATACCCGATATCCGATTACAGAATAGCGAAAATCGACTTTTCGGTTTTCGAGTACCGAGTTTTTAAAAACCGAATTTTCGAAAATCGAATATCCGATATCCGAATATGCAATATCGAATATCGGCTATCCAATATCCGATATCCGATTACAGAATACCAAAAATCGACTGTTCGGTTTTCGGGTACCGAGTTCTTAAAAACCGAATTTTCGAAAATCGAATATCCGATATCCGAATATGCAATATCGAATATCGCCTATCCAATATCCGATATCCGATTACAGAATAGCGAAAATCGACTTTTCGATTTTCGGGTACCGAGTTTTTAAAAACCGAATTTTCGAAAATCGAATATCCGATATCCGAATATGCAATATCGAATATCGGCTATCCAATATCCGATATCCAATTAAAGAATAGCGAAAATCGACTTTTCGGTTTTCGGGTACCGAGTTTTTAAAAACCGAATTTTCGAAAATCGAATATCCGATATCCGAATATGCAATATCGAATATCGGCTATCCAATATCCGATATCCGATTACAGAATAGCGAAAATCGACTTTTCGGTTTTCGGGTACCGAGTTTTTAAAAACCGAATTTTTGAAAATCGAATATCCGATATTCGAATATGCAATATCGAATATCGGCTATCCAATATCCGATATCCGATTACAGAATAGCGAAAATCGACTTTTCGGTTTTCGTGTACCAAGTTTTTAAAAATCGAATTTTGGAAAATCGATTATCCGATATCCGAAAATGCAATATCGAATATCGGCTATCCAATATACGATATCCGATTTCAGAATAGCGAAAATCGACTTTTCGGTTTTCAGGTACCGAGTTTTTAAAAACCGAATTTTCGAAAATCGAATATCCGATATCCGAATATGCAATATCGAATATCGGCTATCCAATATACGATATCCGATTACAGAATAGCGAAAATCGACTTTTCGGTTTTCGTGTACCGAGTTTTTAAAAACCGAATTTTGGAAAATCGATTATCCGATATCCGAATATGCAATATCGAATATCGGCTATCCAATACCCGATATCCGATTACAGAATAGCGAAAATCGACTTTTCGGTTTTTGGGTACCGAGTTTTTAAACACCGAATTTACGAAAATCGAATATCCGATATCCGAATATGCAATATCGAATATCGGCTATCCAATATCCGATTACAGAATAGCGAAAATCGGCTTTTCGGTTTTTGGGTACCGAGTTTTTAAACACCGAATTTACGAAAATCGAATATCCGATATCCGAATATGCAATATCGAATATCGGCTATCCAATATCCGATATCCGATTACAGAAAAGCGAAAATACACTTTTCGGTTTTCGGGTTCCGAGTTTTTAAAAACCGAATTTTCGAAATTCGAATATCCGATATCCGAATATGCAATATCGAATATCGGCTATCCAATATCCGATATCCGATTACAGAATAGCGAAAATCGACTTTTCGGTTTTCGGGTACCGAGTTTTTTGAAACCGAATTTTCGAAAATCTTATATCCGATATCCAAATATGCAATATCGAATATCGGCTATCCAATATCCGATATCCGATTACAGAATAGCGAAAATCGACTTTTCGATTTTCGGGTACCGAGTTTTTAAAAACCGAATTTTCGAAAATCGAAAATCCGATATTTGAATATGCAATATCGAATATCGGCTATCCAATATCCGATATCCGATTACAGAATAGCGAATATCGACTTTTCGGTTTTCGGGTACCGAGTTTTTAAAAACCGAATTTTCGAAAATCGAATATCCGATATCCGAATATGCAATATCGAATATCGGCTATCCAATATCCGATATCCGATTACAGAATAACGAAAATCGACTTTTCGGTTTTCGGGTACCGAGTTTTTAAAAACCGAATTTTCGGAAATCGAAAATCCGATATCCTAATATGCAATATCGAATATCGGCTATCCAATATCCGATATCCGATTACAGAATAGCGAAAATCGACTTTTCGGTTTTCGGGTACCGAGATTTAGAAACCGAATTTTCGAAAATCGTATATCCGATATCCGAATATGCAATATCGAATATCGGCTATCCAATATCCGATATCCGATTACAGAATAGCGAAAATCGACTTTTCGGTTTTCGGGTACCGAGTTTTTTGAAACCGAATTTTCGAAAATCTTATATCCGATATCCAAATATGCAATATCGAATATCGGCTATCCAATATCCGCTATCCGATTACAGAATAGCGAAAATCGACTTTTCGGCTTTCGGGTACCGAGTTTTTAAAAACCGAATTTTCGAAAATCGAATATCCGATATCCGAATAGGCAATATCGAATATCGGCTATCCAATATTCGATATCCGATTACAGAATAGCGAAAATCGACTTTTCGGTTTTCGGGTACCGAGTTTTTAAAAACCGAATTTTCGATAAACGAATATCCGATATCCGAATATGCAATATCGAATATCGGCTATCCAATATCCGATATCCGATTACAGAATAGCGAAAATCGACTTTTCGGTTTTCGGGTACCGAGTTTTTAAAAACCGAATTTTCGAAAATCGAAAATCCGATATTTGAATATGCAATATCGAATATCGGCTATCCAATATCCGATATCCGATTACAGAATAGCGAATATCGACTTTTCGGTTTTCGGGTACCGAGTTTTTTGAAACCGAATTTTCGAAAATCGAAAATCCGATATTTGAATATGCAATATCGAATATCGGCTATCCAATATCCGATATCCGATTACAGAATAGCGAATATCGACTTTTCGGTTTTCGGGTACCGAGTTTTTAAAAACCGAATTTTCGAAAATCTTATATCCGATATCCAAATATGCAATATCGAATATCGGCTATCCAATATCCGATATCCGATTACAGAATAGCGAAAATCGACTTTTCGATTTTCGGGTACCGAGTTTTTAAAAACCGAATTTTCGAAAATCGAAAATCCGATATTTGAATATGCAATATCGAATATCGGCTATCCAATATCCGATATCCGATTACAGAATAGCGAATATCGACTTTTCGGTTTTCGGGTACCGAGTTTTTAAAAACCGAATTTTCGAAAATCGAATATCCGATATCCGAATATGCAATATCGAATATCGGCTATCCAATATCCGATATCCGATTACAGAATAACGAAAATCGACTTTTCGGTTTTCGGGTACCGAGTTTTTAAAAACCGAATTTTCGGAAATCGAAAATCCGATATCCTAATATGCAATATCGAATATCGGCTATCCAATATCCGATATCCGATTACAGAATAGCGAAAATCGACTTTTCGGTTTTCGGGTACCGAGATTTAGAAACCGAATTTTCGAAAATCGTATATCCGATATCCGAATATGCAATATCGAATATCGGCTATCCAATATCCGATATCCGATTACAGAATAGCGAAAATCGACTTTTCGGTTTTCGGGTACCGAGTTTTTTGAAACCGAATTTTCGAAAATCTTATATCCGATATCCAAATATGCAATATCGAATATCGGCTATCCAATATCCGCTATCCGATTACAGAATAGCGAAAATCGACTTTTCGGCTTTCGGGTACCGAGTTTTTAAAAACCGAATTTTCGAAAATCGAATATCCGATATCCGAATAGGCAATATCGAATATTGGCTATCCAATATTCGATATCCGATTACAGAATAGCGAAAATCGACTTTTCGGTTTTCGGGTACCGAGTTTTTAAAAACCGAATTTTCGATAAACGAATATCCGATATCCGAATATGCAATATCGAATATCGGCTATCCAATATCCGATATCCGATTACAGAATAGCGAAAATCGACTTTTCGGTTTTCGGGTACCGTGTTTTTAAAAACCGAATTTTGGAAAATCTATTATCCGATATCCGAATATGCAATATCGAATATCGGCTATCCAATACCCGATATCCGATTACAGAATAGCGAAAATCGACTTTTCGGTTTTCGGGTGCCGAGTTTTTAAAAACCGAATTTTCGAAAATCGAATATCCGATATCCGAATATGCAATATCGAATATCGGCTATCCAATACCCGATATCCGATTACAGAATAGCGAAAATCGACTTTTCGGTTTTCGGGTACCGAGTTTTTTGAAACCGAATTTTCGAAAATATTATATCCGATATCCAAATATGCAATATCGAATATCGGCTATCCAATATCCGCTATCCGATTACAGAATAGCGAAAATCGACTTTTCGGCTTTCGGGTACCGAGTTTTTAAAAACCGAATTTTCGAAAATCGAATATCCGATATCCGAATAGGCAATATCGAATATCGGCTATCCAATATTCGATATCCGATTACAGAATAGCGAAAATCGACTTTTCGGTTTTCGGGTACCGAGTTTTTAAAAACCGAATTTTCGATAAACGAATATCCGATATCCGAATATGCAATATCGAATATCGGCTATCCAATATCCGATTACAGAATAGCGAAAATCGACTTTTCGGTTTTCGTAAACCGTGTTTTTAAAAACCGAATTTTGGAAAATCGATTATCCGATATCCGAATATGCAATATCGAATATCGGCTATCCAATACCCGATATCCGATTACAGAATAGCGAAAGTCGACTTTTCGGTTTTCGGGTACCGAGTCTTTAAAAACCGAATTTTCGAAAATCGAATATCCAATATCCGAATATGCAATATCGAATATCGGCTATCCAATATCCGATTACAGAATAGCGAAAATCGACTTTTCGGTTTTCGGGTACCGAGTTTTTAAAAACCGAATTTTCGAAAATCGAATATCCGATATCCGAATATGCAATATCGAATATCGGCTATCCAATACCCGATATCCAATTACAGAATAGCGAAAATCGACTTTTCGGTTTTCGGGTGCCGAGTTTTTAAAAACCGAATTTTCGAAAATCGAATATCCGATATCCGAATATGCAATATCGAATATCGGCTATCCAATACCCGATATCCGATTACAGAATAGCGAAAATCGACTTTTCGGTTTTCGAGTACCGAGTTTTTAAAAACCGAATTTTCGAAAATCGAATATCCGATATCCGAATATGCAATATCGAATATCGGCTATCCAATATCCGATATCCGATTACAGAATACCAAAAATCGACTGTTCGGTTTTCGGGTACCGAGTTCTTAAAAACCGAATTTTCGAAAATCGAATATCCGATATCCGAATATGCAATATCGAATATCGCCTATCCAATATCCGATATCCGATTACAGAATAGCGAAAATCGACTTTTCGATTTTCGGGTACCGAGTTTTTAAAAACCGAATTTTCGAAAATCGAATATCCGATATCCGAATATGCAATATCGAATATCGGCTATCCAATATCCGATATCCAATTAAAGAATAGCGAAAATCGACTTTTCGGTTTTCGGGTACCGAGTTTTTAAAAACCGAATTTTCGAAAATCGAATATCCGATATCCGAATATGCAATATCGAATATCGGCTATCCAATATCCGATATCCGATTACAGAATAGCGAAAATCGACTTTTCGGTTTTCGGGTACCGAGTTTTTAAAAACCGAATTTTTGAAAATCGAATATCCGATATTCGAATATGCAATATCGAATATCGGCTATCCAATATCCGATATCCGATTACAGAATAGCGAAAATCGACTTTTCGGTTTTCGTGTACCAAGTTTTTAAAAATCGAATTTTGGAAAATCGATTATCCGATATCCGAAAATGCAATATCGAATATCGGCTATCCAATATACGATATCCGATTTCAGAATAGCGAAAATCGACTTTTCGGTTTTCAGGTACCGAGTTTTTAAAAACCGAATTTTCGAAAATCGAATATCCGATATCCGAATATGCAATATCGAATATCGGCTATCCAATATACGATATCCGATTACAGAATAGCGAAAATCGACTTTTCGGTTTTCGTGTACCGAGTTTTTAAAAACCGAATTTTGGAAAATCGATTATCCGATATCCGAATATGCAATATCGAATATCGGCTATCCAATACCCGATATCCGATTACAGAATAGCGAAAATCGACTTTTCGGTTTTTGGGTACCGAGTTTTTAAACACCGATGGTGGCGCCAAAGGCCAATTTAGTGGACTGTATTTGCGGAAACTTATTTAAATGATTGACAAAACGCTGGGTGTTAGGTAGTCTTCGAGTTGCGGTGGATGTGGAGCACTGGAATGCAACCCGATTTAAATAGGAAAGGAAGCACAAACCTTTACTGGGGCCACGTGCTCACGTCGCCGGTGCACCGGTTCACTTTCCAGGTTCAGGGGCAGCTGGGCTTCGAGTTAATGTTCTCACACTTTAGACACAAGCACAGACGATTGTTTTCAAGCCTTATTACACACAAAAATGCAGTAATTCCACAGTTAGCAATAATTTTAAGCGGAGCGGGTCGACGCCATGCGACACTTGTTGCGGTGCGATTCGGAAGTGACAGCGACAAAGAAATGGCGGCGAATCTTCTTATTCACTCGCGAGGTATGTGCGGAAAGGAGATGGGTATAGGGAAGTTAGCGGATGTCAATCATATTTCAATGTTGGCGCAACCATTCCCCCCCAGTTTGAAGGGTTACCTTCAAAACAATAAGCGAAAAAAAAAACTAAATTCTGGAGTTAACTGCTAACCTATTCCTAAACTATATACCTATAAAGCGTTGTTATAACTACGAAACTAATTTGAAACCTACTGCTGATTAGGCAGAGGACAGAGACGAATAACCGGACGTAAATACGAACCGGTCGCGGTTTTGACTCTTACAATACGCGTTACTCCATTTGAACCAGGGAAAACTTCCTCCACTACACCTAGAGGCCAGTGTAGAGGGGGCGCATTCTCGGTCATTAAAACTACCACAGTACCAACGGTGACTGGATTCGATGGGGTATTCCATTTTTGACGCGACTGCAGCGTGTGCAAATAATCCGTTCTCCAACGCCTCCAAAAGGATTGAACTAATTTATCCAAAAGAGCGTAACGCTTTAGGAGATGCAGTCTGTCATCATCAACATCCATAGCGGGCAAATACTTAAGAGGAGTCGTCGTTAAGAAGTGAGCCGGCGTTAAAGCTAAAGACTCCGATGGGTCACTAGAAAGCGTTCGACACAGTGGACGAGTATTCAATACTGCCTCTACCTGAGCGAGTACCGTACTCAGCTCCTCATAAGAGAGAATCTGTAAGCCTACAACACGGAACAGATGCGACTTGAGGCTCTTAATATTAGCTTCCCAGTTACCACCAAAGTGACTAGCAGCGGGTGTATTAAAATGCCATTCAATACGATTTTCGGCCAAAACGTGAGCGAATTCACTCCGATAATACTTTGACCGCAAGAATGCGTGTAACTCCGAGATACTACGGCGAGCTCCAACATAATTGGTACCGTTGTCAGAATATAAACGTTTGACGGGACCGCGGCGCGACAAAAACCGCTTAAACGCGGACATAAAACTTTGCGTACTTAAATCACCGGTCAATTCTATGTGAACCGCACGAGTTGTCATACAAATAAATAGACAAACGTAAGCCTTTGTGGAGCGTATACCACGACCACGGGCAATAGTTACCCTAAACGGGCCGGCGAAGTCTGTACCGACGTGTACGAAAGCTTTAGCAGACTGAATAACACGACAGGCGCGGTGATCGGCCATTTCAGGCGCGATAAAACGCGGGCGGAGCTTAAAACAGGGCACACATTTGTGCACTCTAGCACGAATCAAATTGCGAGCGGAAAGTATCCAATACCTTTGTCTAAGTATAGACATCAACAAGTCTGGGCCTGCGTGACAATTCACCTTATGATGATAATCTACAATCAAATCTAAAATATGGTCCTTGCGGGGTAAAACTACTGGATGTTTTTGCTCAAATCCTAAATCGGAATTTCTCAAACGACCTCCTACTCGAATGAGGCCATTCTGCAAAAAAGGTTTCAAATGTTGAAAAGCGCGACTACAAGGCTTGTTGGACTCCAAACTACTAAATTCTGACGCGAAATAAAATCTCTGCAATTCACGAAGCACTACTGACTCAGCTGTATCCAAATCAGCTGCGGTGATATTACCCTGCGTGGGTAACAATTTTAGAAAACGACAGACATACACTACACAACGCAAAAGTTTCGACCAAGACGAGACGCGATCAGACAACGACAAAATAATCGACTCTTCACGTCGAACCGATATTACAAGCGAACGCTTTTTCTCCTCGGGTGGCTCTGAAACGGCAGCTGGGTTAAAAGGTTTAACTGGCCATTCTTCAAGCGCACTATGAATCCAAGGTGGAGCGCAGAACCACAGCGGATGGTCTAAAATTTGCGAAGGGAGCAGTCCACGGGAGAGACAATCAGCGGGATTATCTGTGCCAGCAACATGAAAGAGATTTTGCGGTGATAATTCGGACTGAATTTTTGCCACCCTATTGGCGACGAATGTGTCCCAGCGATGGGGCGAGGAATGTGCCCAACACAAAGCTACAGTAGAGTCCGAAAAAGCCATTATTCTATTAATAACAATGCGGTGCCTGCAAGCATTGACAATAGAGCTGATTAATTGAACTAACAAAAGTATAGCGCACAGCTCCAAGCGCGCTAGAGAAACGACCTTGCGAGGGGAAACTTTGGATTTAGCGCTTATAAGACTAACCGACACCTTGTCAGCATTCAAAACGTGAAAATATACTACTCCCCCGTAAGCCTTTTCACTGGCGTCTGCGAAGCCTACGACAGTAACTATACTGTCTGACAATATACCAACATGTCGTGGAATTTTTATTTGATTGAGCAATGGGAGCTCTTTCCGAAAGCGAGCCCACAATTTAACAATATTGTCGGGCGCGGGGTCATCCCAATCACTATTGGAAAGCCAAAGTTCCTTTATAAGCAACTTGGCATATAAAACGACGGGAGCTACAAATCCCATAACATCCCATATACGTGCAACACACGATAGGATAATGCGCTTAGTACAAATTTGCGGAGTCGTACTAACTTTAAGACTGAACAAGTCAGACGCGGGTGACCAACTCAAGCCAAGAACCTTGTGCGTATCATCACCATCAAATTCCTTCACCGAAGATAATTGATGCGATGGTGGAATTGAATCCAGAGCGGTTTGCGAGTTGCTTGTCCACTTCACAAGATCAAACTGACCGGCTTTCATGAGACTTATTACTTGAGCGGCGGTCTCAACGGCCTCTGCCTCGCTGGCTACGCTATAAACAAAATCATCCATGTATAGCCCAGTCTCGATAGTATCCTTCGCCTTCGGGAATTTTTCACCCTCATCAGCGGCTAATTGTTTGATAGTGCGAAGTGCATGAAAAGGACTCGACTTAAGCCCAAAACAAACACGATTAAACTCGTAAACCTTCAAAGGTTCTTGAGGCGAAAATCTATACAAAAAACGTTGAAATTTGCGGTCGCATTCGCGAATACCAATAGAAAGAAACATTTGCCTTATGTCGGCGGAAAGCGCGACAGCAAACAAGCGAAAATTTACAATAATGTCAAATAAGTTACCTTGGAGGTTTTGACCACAATACAAAATATCATTAAGCGATACAGAAGTGCTAGTTTTAGCACTGCCGTCCAAAACCACGCGAAGCTTAGTAGTAAGTTTGTCTTCTCTAACAACTCCGTGGTGGGGGATGATGTAAGATGGATGATCGCGGGTCTCGTCAGTCTCGGCTACGGTGGGCGCAGGTGAGATGTATCCTTTATCTAGGTATTCGATGACAACCTCATCGTAGGCTTGCCTCAACTTCGGAGATGCTTGCATCTTACGTTCCAAACAAGTAAAGCGTTTTTCAGCGGAAGCGTAGGAGTCACCAAGCGAAAAAATATCACCCTTGAATGGAAGCGATACAATATAACGGCCCTCGTTATCTCGAGTAGTCGTGCGACAATAAATCTCTTCAGCCACCTTATCATCAGGGCTTAGGATAGGCGGGACAATGACCTCTTCAATTTCCCAAAACCTGCGGAGGGTAGACTCCAGCGGCGGCTCAATAGTGCAGCAGTGTGACACAGTCGAGTAACTATCTAAATATGCGGGTGCGGAACCAACAATAACAAAACCTAGAACTGTTTCTAGGGCGTGAGGTGCGGGATAAGACGAATGACCTTGAACCTTACGCGATAACTGGAGGTGCGGAAGAATCGATGCGCCGATCAACATATCGACGTCTCCAGGGACACTATAAGATTCATCTGCCAACGGTAGGTCTCTAAATGTAGTCAGTAAAGACGTGTCGACCGGGACCGTAGGCAATCGTTCCGTAATTTTATCGACGACAAGCGAATCCATATCAAAACAAATATCTGAATTAAAACGCGATGCAAATTTAATTTTAATCGAACCATGAATGGTTGATTTTAAACCACCGAACCCCTTAACTACTGAGCGGGCTGTCCGGTTATTAATACTAAGCCCAAGGCGATGACAACAATTTTGAGTTAAGAAATTACTCTGCGAAGCGCTATCTAACAATGCTCGAACAAGACACGGATTACCTAAAGCGTCATTAACAACAACGTGAGCGGTCGCGAGCACCACGGTGGTACACGCACTGCTTGCGGACATCGAACACAACGTGACGTCACTCACGGCGGGGGCGCCGGGAGCGGTCTGCGAGCGGGCAGCGACGCGCGGCGGCTGCGGAGCGGCGGCGGCAGAGCTCGCACTGACTGTTTGCGACGACGCGTCACCGCTTGATAAAATAACTGCGCTCACATTGGATGCGGCATTATTATTACTTTTCTCCATGTGAAGTAAAGTGTGGTGCTTTGAAGAGCACTTACGACAACTCTGATTACTATTACAAGACGCAGACCGATGCTTGTCACTTAGGCAGTTAAAACACAAATTGTGTTCACGAACAAACTTATAACGTTCGTAAGGTGTAAATTTTAGGAAACCAGAACACTTGTACAATTGCGAATGTTGACTATTACACAAAGAACAAATAGATTGTACAGGTGTAGGTGCGGTGTTCACATACGTATGTGTCGACTTTTGTGACTTCGACGGCGCATCCGTTCGACTAGTAACTACTTTCTTCGTAACTTCATGGTTTGACGAAGTGCGCTGTAATATTTTAATATGATCGCGAATAAAACATTCTAAATCATTGAATTTTGGAAGTTTATTACTGCGATGGTTCATTTCAAATAAACGAACAGTTTCACTATCTAATTTCCTTAAACCTAAATACAAAAACAAAAAGTCGCAGAGGTCATCGACCTTCAAGTTCTTTACCGCGCGAACAGATGATGCAAAGGTATCTAAAAACTTCTCTAAATTATTTTCATTACAAACTGTAATATTTTTCAATTCGAATAACTGATCTAAGTATGCGGTAGCTACTAATCTTTTGTCTTCGTATTTCGACTTTAAAGTTCTTAATATCAATGAATAATTTTCAGCACTAAAAGTAATCCCGGCACAAACAGTTTTAGCTTTACCGGTTAACTTTTCAATCAGATAGTGTAATTTTTCATGATCCGTCAAAGAGGCGTTCTTATCTATGGTGTTTTCAAAACTATCTATAAACAGATTCCAATTGCGAATATCGCCATTAAATTCAGGTATCTGAATAGGCGGTAATTTAGGTCGATCGCGAGTGTGATTTGCCTGGCTCTGATGGACAGACGGCATCTCCATGTTTCTCGCGACGCGTTTGATGCGACAGAATAAATCATCAAATGACGCCAAAGCTTGATGACTCACAGCGTATTCTGGATTTAATTCTAACTCTAAAATGTTAATATCATGAATTACGGATTCAAATTCCGCGCGCAAACTGTCCAAGTTTTCTATCGAACATAAGAACGAATCTCTAATAGTTAGATCCGCTGTTTTATGTGCATTATCGCAAATAGATTGCACGCGAGAAAATAGCATGTCTCTTTTGGCATATAAAAGCTTCAATTGAACTTTGTTGTCCTTTGGAGACATCGTGAACAACTACTACGCACAATCAATGCGGTAAACAAACAAAATAAAATTAGTTTAGCTTTTATGCGGTGGAGAACAGCGACACAGACAATATCTAAACGCCTAAAGTGGGTAGATAGTTTTAAACGAGCTGCGGTGCGGGTGAAATGAAATAAACGAACTGTAGGTAATTTTAAATCAATCCTAATTTACCCGCTTGGTTGTGTCTCTGTTTCTGATAAACGAATACTTTTATATTTCCGAATGAATAAGTAATACGAGCGATCTATAGCTACGTATATGTAAATACCTACGTGCACGTACGTGGTTATTATATGAACAATTTGCGAGAAACAAACAACGAATTGCGATAGGTATAAGAGTGCGGTGCGGTGCGTTTATTCCCTATGGAATAAATACTAATGCGATAACTACAACAAATATGTATTTGATTCAAATACCTAACTATCCGGTGAGAGGGACCAAACAAAATGGTGGCGCCAAAGGCCAATTTAGTGGACTGTATTTGCGGAAACTTATTTAAATGATTGACAAAACGCTGGGTGTTAGGTAGTCTTCGAGTTGCGGTGGATGTGGAGCACTGGAATGCAACCCGATTTAAATAGGAAAGGAAGCACAAACCTTTACTGGGGCCACGTGCTCACGTCGCCGGTGCACCGGTTCACTTTCCAGGTTCAGGGGCAGCTGGGCTTCGAGTTAATGTTCTCACACTTTAGACACAAGCACAGACGATTGTTTTCAAGCCTTATTACACACAAAAATGCAGTAATTCCACAGTTAGCAATAATTTTAAGCGGAGCGGGTCGACGCCATGCGACACTTGTTGCGGTGCGATTCGGAAGTGACAGCGACAAAGAAATGGCGGCGAATCTTCTTATTCACTCGCGAGGTATGTGCGGAAAGGAGATGGGTATAGGGAAGTTAGCGGATGTCAATCATATTTCAATGTTGGCGCAACCAACCGAATTTACGAAAATCGAATATCCGATATCCGAATATGCAATATCGAATATCGGCTATCCAATATCCGATTACAGAATAGCGAAAATCGGCTTTTCGGTTTTTGGGTACCGAGTTTTTAAACACCGAATTTACGAAAATCGAATATCCGATATCCGAATATGCAATATCGAATATCGGCTATCCAATATCCGATATCCGATTACAGAAAAGCGAAAATACACTTTTCGGTTTTCGGGTTCCGAGTTTTTAAAAACCGAATTTTCGAAATTCGAATATCCGATATCCGAATATGCAATATCGAATATCGGCTATCCAATATCCGATATCCGATTACAGAATAGCGAAAATCGACTTTTCGGTTTTCGGGTACCGAGTTTTTTGAAACCGAATTTTCGAAAATCTTATATCCGATATCCAAATATGCAATATCGAATATCGGCTATCCAATATCCGATATCCGATTACAGAATAGCGAAAATCGACTTTTCGATTTTCGGGTACCGAGTTTTTAAAAACCGAATTTTCGAAAATCGAAAATCCGATATTTGAATATGCAATATCGAATATCGGCTATCCAATATCCGATATCCGATTACAGAATAGCGAATATCGACTTTTCGGTTTTCGGGTACCGAGTTTTTAAAAACCGAATTTTCGAAAATCGAATATCCGATATCCGAATATGCAATATCGAATATCGGCTATCCAATATCCGATATCCGATTACAGAATAACGAAAATCGACTTTTCGGTTTTCGGGTACCGAGTTTTTAAAAACCGAATTTTCGGAAATCGAAAATCCGATATCCTAATATGCAATATCGAATATCGGCTATCCAATATCCGATATCCGATTACAGAATAGCGAAAATCGACTTTTCGGTTTTCGGGTACCGAGATTTAGAAACCGAATTTTCGAAAATCGTATATCCGATATCCGAATATGCAATATCGAATATCGGCTATCCAATATCCGATATCCGATTACAGAATAGCGAAAATCGACTTTTCGGTTTTCGGGTACCGAGTTTTTTGAAACCGAATTTTCGAAAATCTTATATCCGATATCCAAATATGCAATATCGAATATCGGCTATCCAATATCCGCTATCCGATTACAGAATAGCGAAAATCGACTTTTCGGCTTTCGGGTACCGAGTTTTTAAAAACCGAATTTTCGAAAATCGAATATCCGATATCCGAATAGGCAATATCGAATATCGGCTATCCAATATTCGATATCCGATTACAGAATAGCGAAAATCGACTTTTCGGTTTTCGGGTACCGAGTTTTTAAAAACCGAATTTTCGATAAACGAATATCCGATATCCGAATATGCAATATCGAATATCGGCTATCCAATATCCGATATCCGATTACAGAATAGCGAAAATCGACTTTTCGGTTTTCGGGTACCGTGTTTTTAAAAACCGAATTTTGGAAAATCTATTATCCGATATCCGAATATGCAATATCGAATATCGGCTATCCAATACCCGATATCCGATTACAGAATAGCGAAAATCGACTTTTCGGTTTTCGGGTGCCGAGTTTTTAAAAACCGAATTTTCGAAAATCGAATATCCGATATCCGAATATGCAATATCGAATATCGGCTATCCAATACCCGATATCCGATTACAGAATAGCGAAAATCGACTTTTCGGTTTTCGGGTACCGAGTTTTTAAAAACCGAATTTTCGAAAATCGAATATCCGATATCCGAATATGCAATATCGAATATCGGCTATCCAATATCCGATATCCGATTACAGAATACCAAACATCGACTGTTCGGTTTTCGGGTACCGAGTTCTTAAAAACCGAATTTTCGAAAATCGAATATCCGATATCCGAATATGCAATATCGAATATCGCCTATCCAATATCCGATATCCGATTACAGAATAGCGAAAATCGACTTTTCGATTTTCGGGTACCGAGTTTTTAAAAACCGAATTTTCGAAAATCGAATATCCGATATCCGAATATGCAATATCGAATATCGGCTATCCAATATCCGATATCCAATTAAAGAATAGCGAAAATCGACTTTTCGGTTTTCGGGTACCGAGTTTTTAAAAACCGAATTTTCGAAAATCGAATATCCGATATCCGAATATGCAATATCGAATATCGGCTATCCAATATCCGATTACAGAATAGCGAAAATCGGCTTTTCGGTTTTTGGGTACCGAGTTTTTAAACACCGAATTTACGAAAATCGAATATCCGATATCCGAATATGCAATATCGAATATCGGCTATCCAATATCCGATATCCGATTACAGAAAAGCGAAAATACACTTTTCGGTTTTCGGGTTCCGAGTTTTTAAAAACCGAATTTTCGAAAATCGAAAATCCGATATTTGAATATGCAATATCGAATATCGGCTATCCAATATACGATATCCGATTACAGAATAGCGAAAATCGACTTTTCGGTTTTCGGGTACCGAGTTTTTAAAAACCGAATTTTTGAAAATCGAATATCCGATATTCGAATATGCAATATCGAATATCGGCTATCCAATATCCGATATCCGATTACAGAATAGCGAAAATCGACTTTTCGGTTTTCGGGTACCGAGTTTTTAAAAACCGAATTTTTGAAAATCGAATATCCGATATCCGAATATGCAATATCGAATATCGGCTATCCAATATCCGATTACAGAATAGCGAAAATCGGCTTTTCGGTTTTTGGGTACCGAGTTTTTAAACACCGAATTTACGAAAATCGAATATCCGATATCCGAATATGCAATATCGAATATCGGCTATCCAATATCCGATATCCGATTACAGAAAAGCGAAAATACACTTTTCGGTTTTCGGGTTCCGAGTTTTTAAAAACCGAATTTTCGAAATTCGAATATCCGATATCCGAATATGCAATATCGAATATCGGCTATCCAATATCCGATATCCGATTACAGAATAGCGAAAATCGACTTTTCGGTTTTCGGGTACGGAGTTTTTTGAAACCGAATTTTCGAAAATCTTATATCCGATATCCAAATATGCAATATCGAATATCGGCTATCCAATATCCGATATCCGATTACAGAATAGCGAAAATCGACTTTTCGATTTTCGGGTACCGAGTTTTTAAAAACCGAATTTTCGAAAATCGAAAATCCGATATTTGAATATGCAATATCGAATATCGGCTATCCAATATCCGATATCCGATTACAGAATAGCGAATATCGACTTTTCGGTTTTCGGGTACCGAGTTTTTAAAAACCGAATTTTCGAAAATCGAATATCCGATATCCGAATATGCAATATCGAATATCGGCTATCCAATATCCGATATCCGATTACAGAATAGCGAAAATCGACTTTTCGGTTTTCGGGTACCGAGTTTTTAAAAACCGAATTTTCGGAAATCGAAAATCCGATATCCTAATATGCAATATCGAATATCGGCTATCCAATATCCGATATCCGATTACAGAATAGCGAAAATCGACTTTTCGGTTTTCGGGTACCGAGATTTAGAAACCGAATTTTCGAAAATCGTATATCCGATATCCGAATATGCAATATCGAATATCGGCTATCCAATATCCGATATCCGATTACAGAATAGCGAAAATCGACTTTTCGGTTTTCGGGTACCGAGTTTTTTGAAACCGAATTTTCGAAAATCTTATATCCGATATCCAAATATGCAATATCGAATATCGGCTATCCAATATCCGCTATCCGATTACAGAATAGCGAAAATCGACTTTTCGGCTTTCGGGTACCGAGTTTTTAAAAACCGAATTTTCGAAAATCGAATATCCGATATCCGAATAGGCAATATCGAATATCGGCTATCCAATATTCGATATCCGATTACAGAATAGCGAAAATCGACTTTTCGGTTTTCGGGTACCGAGTTTTTAAAAACCGAATTTTCGATAAACGAATATCCGATATCCGAATATGCAATATCGAATATCGGCTATCCAATATCCGATTACAGAATAGCGAAAATCGACTTTTCGGTTTTCGTGTACCGTGTTTTTAAAAACCGAATTTTGGAAAATCGATTATCCGATATCCGAATATGCAATATCGAATATCGGCTATCCAATACCCGATATCCGATTACAGAATAGCGAAAGTCGACTTTTCGGTTTTCGGGTACCGAGTCTTTAAAAACCGAATTTTCGAAAATCGAATATCCAATATCCGAATATGCAATATCGAATATCGGCTATCCAATATCCGATTACAGAATAGCGAAAATCGACATTTCGGTTTTCGGGTACCGAGTTTTTAAAAACCGAATTTTCGAAAATCGAAAATCCGATATCCGAAAATGCAATATCGAATATCGGCTATCCAATATACGATATCCGATTTCAGAATAGCGAAAATCGACTTTTCGGTTTTCAGGTACCGAGTTTTTAAAAACCGAATTTTCGAAAATCGAATATCCGATATCCGAATATGCAATATCGAATATCGGCTATCCAGTATACGATATCCGATTACAGAATAGCGAAAATCGACTTTTCGGTTTTCGGGTACCGAGTTTTTAAAAACCGAATTTTCGAAAATCGAATATCCGATATCCGAATATGCAATATCGAATATCGGCTATCCAATATCCGATATCCGATTACAGAATAGCGAAAATCGACTTTTCGGTTTTCGGGTACCGAGTTTTTAAAAACCGAATTTTCGAAAATCGAATATCCGATATCCGAATATGCAATATCGAATATCGGCTATCCAATATCCGATTACAGAATAGCGAAAATCGACTTTTCGGTTTTCGGGTACCGAGTTTTTTAAAACCGAATTTTCGAAAATCGAATATCCGATATCCGAATATGCAATATCGAATATCGGCTATCCAATATCCGATTACAGAATAGTGAAAATCGACTTTTCGGTTTACGGGTACCGAGTTTTTAAAAACCGAATTATCGAAATGCGAAAATCCGATATCCGAATTTGCAATATCGAATATCGGCTATCCAATATCCGATATCCGATTACAAAATAGCGTAAGTCGACTTTTCGGTTTTCGGGTACCGAGATTTAGAAACCGAATTTTCGAAAATCGTATATCCGATATCCGAATATGCAATATCGAATATCGGCTATCCAATATTCGATATCCGATAACAGAATAGCGAAAATCGACTTTTCGGTTTTTGGGTACCGAGTTTTTAAAAACCGAATTTTAGATAAACGAATATCCGATATCCGAATATGCAATATCGAATATCGGCTATCCAATATCCGATATCCGATTACAGAATAGCGAAAATCGACTTTTCGGTTTTCGGGTACCGTGTTTTTAAAAACCGAATTTTCGAAAATCGAATATCCGATATCCGAATAAGCAATATCGGCTATCCAATATCCGATATCCGATTACAGAATAGCGAAAATCGACTTTTCGGTTTTCGGGTACCGAGTTTTTAAAAACCGAATTTTCGAAAATCGAATATCCGATATCCGAATATGCAATATCGAATATCGGCTATCCAATATCCGATATCCGATTACAGAATAGCGAAAATCGACTTTTCGGTTTTCGGGTACCGAGTTTTTAAAAACCGAATTTTCGAAAATCGAATATCCGATATCCGAATATGCAATATCGAATATCGGCTATCCAATATCCGATTACAGATAAGCGAAAATCGACTTTTCGGTTTTCGGGTTCCGAGTTTTTAAAACCGAATTTTCGAAAATCGAAAATCCGATATCCGAAAATGCAATATCGAATATCGGCTATCCAATATACGATATCCGATTTCAGAATAGCGAAAATCGACTTTTCGGTTTTCAGGTACCGAGTTTTTAAAAACCGAATTTTCGAAAATCGAATATCCGATATCCGAATATGCAATATCGAATATCGGCTATCCAGTATACGATATCCGATTACAGAATAGCGAAAATCGACTTTTCGGTTTTCGTGTACCGAGTTTTTAAAAACAGAATTTTGGAAAATCGATTATCCGATATCCGAATATGCAATATCGAATATCGGCTATCCAATACCCGATATCCGATTACAGAATAGCGAAAATCGACTTTTCGGTTTTCGGGTACCGAGTTTTTAAAAACCGAATTTTCGGAAATCGAAAATCCGATATCCTAATATGCAATATCGAATATCGGCTATCCAATATCCGATATTCGATTACAGAATAGCGAAAATCGACTTTTCGGTTTTCGGGTACCGAGATTTAGAAACCGAATTTTCGAAAATCGTATATCCGATATCCGAATATGCAATATCGAATATCGGCTATCCAATATCCGATTACAGAATAGCGAAAATCGACTTTTCGGTTTTCGTGTACCGAGTTTTTAAAAACCGAATTTTCGAAAATCGAAAATCCGATATTTGAATATGCAATATCGAATATCGGCTATCCAATATACGATATCCGATTACAGAATAGCGAAAATCGACTTTTCGGTTTTCGGGTACCGAGTTTTTAAAAACCGAATTTTTGAAAATCGAGTATCCGATATTCGAATATGCAATATCGAATATCGGCTATCCAATATCCGATATCCGATTACAGAATAGCGAAAATCGACTTTTCGGTTTTCGTGTACCAAGTTTTTAAAAATCGAATTTTGGAAAATCGATTATCCGATATCCGAAAATGCAATATCGAATATCTATTCTGTAATCCGCTATCCGATTACAGAATAGCGAAAATCGACTTTTCGGTTTTCGTGTACCAAGTTTTTAAAAATCGAATTTTGGAAAATCGATTATCCGATATCCGAAAATGCAATATCGAATATCGGCTATCCAATATACGATATTCGATTTCAGAATAGCGAAAATCGACTTTTCGGTTTTCAGGTACCGAGTTTTTAAAAACCGAATTTTCGAAAATCGAATATCCGATATCCGAATATGCAATATCGAATATCGGCTATCCAATATACGATATCCGATTACAGAATAGCGAAAATCGACTTTTCGGTTTTCGTGTACCGAGTTTTTAAACACCGAATTTACGAAAATCGAATATCCGATATCCGAATATGCAATATCGAATATCGGCTATCCAATATCCGATATCCGATTACAGAAAAGCGAAAATACACTTTTCGGTTTTCGGGTTCCGAGTTTTTAAAAACCGAATTTTCGAAATTCGAATATCCGATATCCGAATATGCAATATCGAATATCGGCTATCCAATATCCGATATCCGATTACAGAATAGCGAAAATCGACTTTTCGGTTTTCGGGTACCGAGTTTTTTGAAACCGAATTTTCGAAAATCTTATATCCGATATCCAAATATGCAATATCGAATATCGGCTATCCAATATCCGATTACAGAATAGTGAAAATCGACTTTTCGGTTTACGGGTACCGAGTTTTTAAAAACCGAATTATCGAAATGCGAAAATCCGATATCCGAATTTGCAATATCGAATATCGGCTATCCAATATCCGATATCCGATTACAAAATAGCGTAAGTCGACTTTTCGGTTTTCGGGTACCGAGTTTTTAAAAACCGAATTTTCGAAAATCGAATATCCGATATCCGAATAGGCAATATCGAATATCGGCTATCCAATATTCGATATCCGATTACAGAATAGCGAAAATCGACTTTTCGGTTTTTGGGTACCTAGTTTTTAAAAACCGAATTTTCGATAAACGAATATCCGATATCCGAATATGCAATATCGAATATCGGCTATCCAATATCCGATATCCGATTACAGAATAGCGAAAATCGACTTTTCGGTTTTCGGGTACCGAGTTTTTAAAAACCGAATTTTCGAAAATCGAATATCCGATATCCGAATATGCAATATCGAATATCGGCTATCCAATATCCGATTACAGAATAGTGAAAATCGACTTTTCGGTTTACGGGTACCGAGTTTTTAAAAACCGAATTATCGAAATGCGAAAATCCGATATCCGAATTTGCAATATCGAATATCGGCTATCCAATATCCGATATCCGATTACAAAATAGCGTAAGTCGACTTTTCGGTTTTCGGGTACCGAGTTTTTAAAAACCGAATTTTCGAAAATCGAATATCCGATATCCGAATAGGCAATATCGAATATCGGCTATCCAATATTCGATATCCGATTACAGAATAGCGAAAATCGACTTTTCGGTTTTTGGGTACCGAGTTTTTAAAAACCGAATTTTCGATAAACGAATATCCGATATCCGAATATGCAATATCGAATATCGGCTATCCAATATCCGATATCCGATTACAGAATAGCGAAAATCGACTTTTCGGTTTTCGGGTACCGTGTTTTTAAAAACCGAATTTTCGAAAATCGAATATCCGATATCCGAATAAGCAATATCGGCTATCCAATATCCGATATCCGATTACAGAAAAGCGAAAATCGACTTTTCGGTTTTCGGGTACCGAGTTTTTAAAAACCGAATTTTCGAAAATCGAATATCCGATATCCGAATATGCAATATCGAATATCGGCTATCCAATATCCGATATCCGATTACAGAATAGCGAATATCGACTTTTCGGTTTTCGGGTACCGAGTTTTTAAAAACCGAATTTTCGAAAATCGAATATCCGATATCCGAATATGCAATATCGAATATCGGCTATCCAATATCCGATTACAGAATAGTGAAAATCGACTTTTCGGTTTACGGGTACCGAGTTTTTAAAAACCGAATTATCGAAATGCGAAAATCCGATATCCGAATTTGCAATATCGAATATCGGCTATCCAATATCCGATATCCGATTACAAAATAGCGTAAGTCGACTTTTCGGTTTTCGGGTACCGAGTTTTTAAAAACCGAATTTTCGAAAATCGAATATCCGATATCCGAATAGGCAATATCGAATATCGGCTATCCAATATTCGATATCCGATTACAGAATAGCGAAAATCGACTTTTCGGTTTTTGGGTACCGAGTTTTTAAAAACCGAATTTTCGATAAACGAATATCCGATATCCGAATATGCAATATCGAATATCGGCTATCCAATATCCGATATCCGATTACAGAATAGCGAAAATCGACTTTTCGGTTTTCGGGTACCGTGTTTTTAAAAACCGAATTTTCGAAAATCGAATATCCGATATCCGAATAAGCAATATCGGCTATCCAATATCCGATATCCGATTACAGAAAAGCGAAAATCGACTTTTCGGTTTTCGGGTACCGAGTTTTTAAAAACCGAATTTTCGAAAATCGAATATCCGATATCCGAATATGCAATATCGAATATCGGCTATCCAATATCCGATATCCGATTACAGAATAGCGAAAATCGACTTTTCGGTTTTCGGGTACCGAGTTTTTAAAAACCGAATTTTCGAAAATCGAATATCCGATATCCGAATATGCAATATCGAATATCGGCTATCCAATATCCGAATACAGAATAGCGAAAATCGACTTTTCGGTTTTCGGGTTCCGAGTTTTTAAAACCGAATTTTCTAAAATCGAAAATCCGATATCCGAAAATGCAATATCGAATATCGGCTACCCAATATACGATATCCGATTTCAGAATAGCGAAAATCGACTTTTCGGTTTTCAGGTACCGAGTTTTTAAAAACCGAATTTTCGAAAATCGAATATCCGATATCCGAAAATGCAATATCGAATATCGGCTACCCAATATACGATATCCGATTTCAGAATAGCGAAAATCGACTTTTCGGTTTTCAGGTACCGAGTTTTTAAAAACCGAATTTTCGAAAATCGAATATCCGATATCCGAATATGCAATATCGAATATCGGCTATCCGATATCCGATTACAGAATAGCGAAAATCGACTTTTCGGTTTTCGGGTACCGAGTTTTTAAAAACCGAATTTTCGAAAATCGAATATCCGATATCCGAATATGCAATATCGAATATCGGCTATCCAATATCCGATTACAGAATAGCGAAAATCGACTTTTCGGTTTTCGGGTACCGAGTTTTTTAAAACCGAATTTTCGAAAATCGAATATCCGATATCCGAATATGCAATATCGAATATCGGCTATCCAATATCCGATTACAGAATAGTGAAAATCGACTTTTCGGTTTACGGGTACCGAGTTTTTAAAAACCGAATTATCGAAATGCGAAAATCCGATATCCGAATTTGCAATATCGAATATCGGCTATCCAATATCCGATATCCGATTACAAAATAGCGTAAGTCGACTTTTCGGTTTTCGGGTACCGAGTTTTTAAAAACCGAATTTTCGAAAATCGAATATCCGATATCCGAATAGGCAATATCGAATATCGGCTATCCAATATTCGATATCCGATTACAGAATAGCGAAAATCGACTTTTCGGTTTTTGGGTACCGAGTTTTTAAAAACCGAATTTTCGATAAACGAATATCCGATATCCGAATATGCAATATCGAATATCGGCTATCCAATATCCGATATCCGATTACAGAATAGCGAAAATCGACTTTTCGGTTTTCGGGTACCGTGTTTTTAAAAACCGAATTTTCGAAAATCGAATATCCGATATCCGAATAAGCAATATCGGCTATCCAATATCCGATATCCGATTACAGAAAAGCGAAAATCGACTTTTCGGTTTTCGGGTACCGAGTTTTTAAAAACCGAATTTTCGAAAATCGAATATCCGATATCCGAATATGCAATATCGAATATCGGCTATCCAATATCCGATATCCGATTACAGAATAGCGAAAATCGACTTTTCGGTTTTCGGGTACCGAGTTTTTAAAAACCGAATTTTCGAAAATCGAATATCCGATATCCGAATATGCAATATCGAATATCGGCTATCCAATATCCGAATACAGAATAGCGAAAATCGACTTTTCGGTTTTCGGGTTCCGAGTTTTTAAAACCGAATTTTCTAAAATCGAAAATCCGATATCCGAAAATGCAATATCGAATATCGGCTACCCAATATACGATATCCGATTTCAGAATAGCGAAAATCGACTTTTCGGTTTTCAGGTACCGAGTTTTTAAAAACCGAATTTTCGAAAATCGATTATCCGATATCCGAATATGCAATATCGAATATCGGCTATCCAATACCCGATATCCGATTACAGAATAGCGAAAATCGACTTTTCGGTTTTTGGGTACCGAGTTTTTAAACACCGAATTTACGAAAATCGAATATCCGATATCCGAATATGCAATATCGAATATCGGCTATCCAATATCCGATTACAGAATAGCGAAAATCGGCTTTTCGGTTTTTGGGTACCGAGTTTTTAAACACCGAATTTACGAAAATCGAATATCCGATATCCGAATATGCAATATCGAATATCGGCTATCCAATATCCGATATCCGATTACAGAAAAGCGAAAATACACTTTTCGGTTTTCGGGTTCCGAGTTTTTAAAAACCGAATTTTCGAAATTCGAATATCCGATATCCGAATATGCAATATCGAATATCGGCTATCCAATATCCGATATCCGATTACAGAATAGCGAAAATCGACTTTTCGGTTTTCGGGTACAGAGTTTTTTGAAACCGAATTTTCGAAAATCTTATATCCGATATCCAAATATGCAATATCGAATATCGGCTATCCAATATCCGATATCCGATTACAGAATAGCGAAAATCGACTTTTCGATTTTCGGGTACCGAGTTTTTAAAAACCGAATTTTCGAAAATCGAAAGTCCGATATTTGAATATGCAATATCGAATATCGGCTATCCAATATCCGATATCCGATTACAGAATAGCGAATATCGACTTTTCGGTTTTCGGGTACCGAGTTTTTAAAAACCGAATTTTCGAAAATCGATTATCCGATATCCGAATATGCAATATCGAATATCGGCTATCCAATATCCGATATCCGATTACAGAATAGCGAAAATCGACTTTTCGGTTTTCGGGTACCGAGTTTTTAAAAACCGAATTTTCGAAAATTGAATATCCGATATCCGATTATGCAATATCGAATATCGGCTATCCAATATCCGATATCCGATTACAGAATAGCGAAAATCGACTTTTCGGTTTTCGGGTACCGAGTTTTTAAAAACCGAATTTTCGAAAATCGAATATCCGATATCCGAATATGCAATATCGAATATCGGCTATCCAATATCCGATATCCGATTACAGATAAGCGAAAATCGACTTTTCGGTTTTCGGGTACCGAGTTTTTTAAAACCGAATTTTCGAAAATCGAATATCCGATATCCGAATATGCAATATCGAATATCGGCTATCCAATATCCGATTACAGAATAGTGAAAATCGACTTTTCGGTTTACGGGTACCGAGTTTTTAAAAACCGAATTATCGAAATGCGAAAATCCGATATCCGAATTTGCAATATCGAATATCGGCTATCCAATATCCGATATCCGATTACAAAATAGCGTAAGTCGACTTTTCGGTTTACGGGTACCGAGTTTTTAAAAACCGAATTTTCGAAAATCGAATATCCGATATCCGAATAGGCAATATCGAATATCGGCTATCCAATATTCGATATCCGATTACAGAATAGCGAAAATCGACTTTTCGGTTTTTGGGTACCGAGTTTTTAAAAACCGAATTTTCGATAAACGAATATCCGATATCCGAATATGCAATATCGAATATCGGCTATCCAATACCCGATATCCGATTACAGAATAGCGAAAATCGACTTTTCGGTTTTCGGGTACCGAGTCTTTAAAAACCGAATTTTCGAAATCGAATATCCAATATCCGAATATGCAATATCGAATATCGGCTATCCAATATCCGATTACAGAATAGCGAAAATCGACTTTTCGGTTTTCGGGTACCGAGTTTTTAAAAACCGAATTTTCGAAAATCGAATATCCGATATCCGAATATGCAATATCGAATATCGGCTATCCAATACCCGATATCCGATTACAGAATAGCGAAAATCGACTTTTCGGTTTTCGGGTGCCGAGTTTTTAAAAACCGAATTTTCGAAAATCGAATATCCGATATCCGAATATGCAATATCGAATATCGGCTATCCAATACCCGATATCCGATTACAGAATAGCGAAAATCGACTTTTCGGTTTTCGGGTACCGAGTTTTTAAAAACCGAATTTTCGAAAATCGAATATCCGATATCCGAATATGCAATATCGAATATCGGCTATCCAATATCCGATTACAGAATAGCGAAAATCGACTTTTCGGTTTTCGGGTACCGAGTTTTTTAAAACCGAATTTTCGAAAATCGAATATCCGATATCCGAATATGCAATATCGAATATCGGCTATCCAATATCCGATTACAGAATAGTGAAAATCGACTTTTCGGTTTACGGGTACCGAGTTTTTAAAAACCGAATTATCGAAATGCGAAAATCCGATATCCGAATTTGCAATATCGAATATCGGCTATCCAATATCCGATATCCGATTACAAAATAGCGTAAGTCGACTTTTCGGTTTTCGGGTACCGAGTTTTTAAAAACCGAATTTTCGAAAATCGAATATCCGATATCCGAATAGGCAATATCGAATATCGGCTATCCAATATTCGATATCCGATTACAGAATAGCGAAAATCGACTTTTCGGTTTTTGGGTACCGAGTTTTTAAAAACCGAATTTTCGATAAACGAATATCCGATATCCGAATATGCAATATCGAATATCGGCTATCCAATATCCGATATCCGATTACAGAATAGCGAAAATCGACTTTTCGGTTTTCGGGTACCGTGTTTTTAAAAACCGAATTTTCGAAAATCGAATATCCGATATCCGAATAAGCAATATCGGCTATCCAATATCCGATATCCGATTACAGAATAGCGAAAATCGACTTTTCGGTTTTCGGGTACCGAGTTTTTAAAAACCGAATTTTCGAAAATCGAATATCCGATATCCGAATATGCAATATCGAATATCGGCTATCCAATATCCGATATCCGATTACAGAATAGCGAAAATCGACTTTTCGGTTTTCGGGTACCGAGTTTTTAAAAACCGAATTTTCGAAAATCGAATATCCGATATCCGAATATGCAATATCGAATATCGGCTATCCAATATCCGATTACAGAAAAGCGAAAATCGACTTTTCGGTTTTCGGGTTCCGAGTTTTTAAAACCGAATTTTCGAAAATCGAAAATCCGATATCCGAAAATGCAATATCGAATATCGGCTATCCAATATACGATATCCGATTTCAGAATAGCGAAAATCGACTTTTCGGTTTTCAGGTACCGAGTTTTTAAAAACCGAATTTTCGAAAATCGAATATCCGATATCCGAATATGCAATATCGAATATCGGCTATCCAATATACGATATCCGGAAAATCGACTTTTCGGTTTTCGTGTACCGAGTTTTTAAAAACAGAATTTTGGAAAATCGATTATCCGATATCCGAATATGCAATATCGAATATCGGCTATCCAATACCCGATATCCGATTACAGAATAGCGAAAATCGACTTTTCGGTTTTCGGGTACCGAGTTTTTAAAAACCGAATTTTCGGAAATCGAAAATCCGATATCCTAATATGCAATATCGAATATCGGCTATCCAATATCCGATATTCGATTACAGAATAGCGAAAATCGACTTTTCGGTTTTCGGGTACCGAGATTTAGAAACCGAATTTTCGAAAATCGTATATCCGATATCCGAATATGCAATATCGAATATCGGCTATCCAATATCCGATTACAGAAAAGCGAAAATCGACTTTTCGGTTTTCGTGTACCGTGTTTTTAAAAACCGAATTTTGGAAAATCGATTATCCGATATCCGAATATGCAATATCGAATATCGGCTATCCAATACCCGATATCCGATTACAGAATAGCGAAAATCGACTTTTCGGTTTTCGGGTACCGAGTCTTTAAAAACCGAATTTTCGAAAATCGAATATCCAATATCCGAATATGCAATATCGAATATCGGCTATCCAATATCCGATTACAGAATAGCGAAAATCGACTTTTCGGTTTTCGGGTACCGAGTTTTTAAAAACCGAATTTTCGAAAATCGAATATCCGATATCCGAATATGCAATATCGAATATCGGCTATCCAATACCCGATATCCGATTACAGAATAGCGAAAATCGACTTTTCGGTTTTCGGGTGCCGAGTTTTTAAAAACCGAATTTTCGAAAATCGAATATCCGATATCCGAATATGCAATATCGAATATCGGCTATCCAATACCCGATATCCGATTACAGAATAGCGAAAATCGACTTTTCGGTTTTCGGGTACCGAGTTTTTAAAAACCGAATTTTCGAAAATCGAATATCCGATATCCGAATATGCAATATCGAATATCGGCTATCCAATATCCGATATCCGATTACAGAATACCAAAAATCGACTGTTCGGTTTTCGGGTACCGAGTTCTTAAAAACCGAATTTTCGAAAATCGAAAATCCGATATTTGAATATGCAATATCGAATATCGGCTATCCAATATACGATATCCGATTACAGAAAAGCGAAAATCGACTTTTCGGTTTTCGGGTACCGAGATTTAGAAACCGAATTTTCGAAAATCGTATATCCGATATCCGAATATGCAATATCGAATATCGGCTATCCAATATCCGATTACAGAAAAGCGAAAATCGACTTTTCGGTTTTCGTGTACCGTGTTTTTAAAAACCGAATTTTGGAAAATCGAATATCCGATATCCGAATATGCAATATCGAATATCGGCTATCCAATACCCGATATCCGATTACAGAATAGCGAAAATCGACTTTTCGGTTTTCGGGTACCGAGTCTTTAAAAACCGAATTTTCGAAAATCGAATATCCAATATCCGAATATGCAATATCGAATATCGGCTATCCAATATCCGATTACAGAATAGCGAAAATCGACTTTTCGGTTTTCGGGTACCGAGTTTTTAAAAACCGAATTTTCGAAAATCGAATATCCGATATCCGAATATGCAATATCGAATATCGGCTATCCAATACCCGATATCCGATTACAGAATAGCGAAAATCGACTTTTCGGTTTTCGGGTGCCGAGTTTTTAAAAACCGAATTTTCGAAAATCGAATATCCGATATCCGAATATGCAATATCGAATATCGGCTATCCAATACCCGATATCCGATTACAGAATAGCGAAAATCGACTTTTCGGTTTTCGGGTACCGAGTTTTTAAAAACCGAATTTTCGAAAATCGAATATCCGATATCCGAATATGCAATATCGAATATCGGCTATCCAATATCCGATATCCGATTACAGAATACCAAAAATCGACTGTTCGGTTTTCGGGTACCGAGTTCTTAAAAACCGAATTTTCGAAAATCGAATATCCGATATCCGAATATGCAATATCGAATATCGCCTATCCAATATCCGATATCCGATTACAGAATAGCGAAAATCGACTTTTCGATTTTCGGGTACCGAGTTTTTAAAAACCGAATTTTCGAAAATCGAATATCCGATATCCGAATATGCAATATCGAATATCGGCTATCCAATATCCGATATCCAATTAAAGAATAGCGAAAATCGACTTTTCGGTTTTCGGGTACCGATTTTTTAAAAACCGAATTTTCGAAAATCGAATATCCGATATCCGTATATGCAATATCGAATATCGGCTATCCAATATCCGATATCCGATTACAGAATAGCGAAAATCGACTTTTCGGTTTTCGGGTACCGAGTTTTTAAAAACCGAATTTTCGAAAATCGAAAATCCGATATTTGAATATGCAATATCGAATATCGGCTATCCAATATACGATATCCGATTACAGAATAGCGAAAATCGACTTTTCGGTTTTCGGGTACCGAGTTTTTAAAAACCGAATTTTGGAAAATCGATTATCCGATATCCGAATATGCAATATTGAATATCGGCTATCCAATACCCGATATCCGATTACAGAATAGCGAAAATCGACTTTTCGGTTTTTGGGTACCGAGTTTTTAAACACCGAATTTACGAAAATCGAATATCCGATATCCGAATATGCAATATCGAATATCGGCTATCCAATATCCGATTACAGAATAGCGAAAATCGGCTTTTCGGTTTTTGGGTACCGAGTTTTTAAACACCGAATTTACGAAAATCGAATATCCGATATCCGAATATGCAATATCGAATATCGGCTATCCAATATCCGATTACAGAATAGCGAAAATCGGCTTTTCGGTTTTTGGGTACCGAGTTTTTAAACACCGAATTTACGAAAATCGAATATCCGATATCCGAATATGCAATATCGAATATCGGCTATCCAATATCCGATATCCGATTACAGAAAAGCGAAAATACACTTTTCGTTTTTCGGGTTCCGAGTTTTTAAAAACCGAATTTTCGAAATTCGAATATCCGATATCCAAATATGCAATATCGAATATCGGCTATCCAATATCCGATATCCGATTACAGAATAGCGAAAATCGACTTTTCGATTTTCGGGTACCGAGTTTTTAAAAACCGAATTTTCGAAAATCGAAAATCCGATATTTGAATATGCAATATCGAATATCGGCTATCCAATATCCGATATCCGATTACAGAATAGCGAATATCGACTTTTCGGTTTTCGGGTACCGAGTTTTTAAAAACCGAATTTTCGAAAATCGAATATCCGATATCCGAATATGCAATATCGAATATCGGCTATCCAATATCCGATATCCGATTACAGAATAGCGAAAATCGACTTTTCGGTTTTCGGGTACCGAGTTTTTAAAAACCGAATTTTCGGAAATCGAAAATCCGATATCCTAATATGCAATATCGAATATCGGCTATCCAATATCCGATATCCGATAACAGAATAGCGAAAATCGACTTTTCGGTTTTCGGGTACCGAGATTTAGAAACCGAATTTTCGAAAATCGTATATCCGATATCCGAATATGCAATATCGAATATCGGCTATCCAATATCCGATATCCGATTACAGAATAGCGAAAATCGACTTTTCGGTTTTCGGGTACCGAGTTTTTTGAAACCGAATTTTCGAAAATCTTATATCCGATATCCAAATATGCAATATCGAATATCGGCTATCCAATATCCGCTATCCGATTACAGAATAGCGAAAATCGACTTTTCGGCTTTCGGGTACCGAGTTTTTAAAAACCGAATTTTCGAAAATCGAATATCCGATATCCGAATAGGCAATATCGAATATCGGCTATCCAATATTCGATATCCGATTACAGAATAGCGAAAATCGACTTTTCGGTTTTCGGGTACCGAGTTTTTAAAAACCGAATTTTCGATAAACGAATATCCGATATCCGAATATGCAATATCGAATATCGGCTATCCAATATCCGATTACAGAATAGCGAAAATCGACTTTTCGGTTTTCGTAAACCGTGTTTTTAAAAACCGAATTTTGGAAAATCGATTATCCGATATCCGAATATGCAATATCGAATATCGGCTATCCAATACCCGATATCCGATTACAGAATAGCGAAAGTCGACTTTTCGGTTTTCGGGTACCGAGTCTTTAAAAACCGAATTTTCGAAAATCGAATATCCAATATCCGAATATGCAATATCGAATATCGGCTATCCAATATCCGATTACAGAATAGCGAAAATCGACTTTTCGGTTTTCGGGTACCGAGTTTTTAAAAACCGAATTTTCGAAAATCGAATATCCGATATCCGAATATGCAATATCGAATATCGGCTATCCAATACCCGATATCCAATTACAGAATAGCGAAAATCGACTTTTCGGTTTTCGGGTGCCGAGTTTTTAAAAACCGAATTTTCGAAAATCGAATATCCGATATCCGAATATGCAATATCGAATATCGGCTATCCAATACCCGATATCCGATTACAGAATAGCGAAAATCGACTTTTCGGTTTTCGAGTACCGAGTTTTTAAAAACCGAATTTTCGAAAATCGAATATCCGATATCCGAATATGCAATATCGAATATCGGCTATCCAATATCCGATATCCGATTACAGAATACCAAAAATCGACTGTTCGGTTTTCGGGTACCGAGTTCTTAAAAACCGAATTTTCGAAAATCGAATATCCGATATCCGAATATGCAATATCGAATATCGGCTATCCAATATCCGATATCCGATTACAGAATAGCGAAAATCGACTTTTCGGTTTTCGGGTACCGAGTTTTTAAAAACCGAATTTTTGAAAATCGAATATCCGATATTCGAATATGCAATATCGAATATCGGCTATCCAATATCCGATATCCGATTACAGAATAGCGAAAATCGACTTTTCGGTTTTCGTGTACCAAGTTTTTAAAAATCGAATTTTGGAAAATCGATTATCCGATATCCGAAAATGCAATATCGAATATCGGCTATCCAATATACGATATCCGATTTCAGAATAGCGAAAATCGACTTTTCGGTTTTCAGGTACCGAGTTTTTAAAAACCGAATTTTCGAAAATCGAATATCCGATATCCGAATATGCAATATCGAATATCGGCTATCCAATATACGATATCCGATTACAGAATAGCGAAAATCGACTTTTCGGTTTTCGGGTACCGAGTTTTTAAAAACCGAATTTTTGAAAATCGAATATCCGATATTCGAATATGCAATATCGAATATCGGCTATCCAATATCCGATATCCGATTACAGAATAGCGAAAATCGACTTTTCGGTTTTCGTGTACCAAGTTTTTAAAAATCGAATTTTGGAAAATCGATTATCCGATATCCGAAAATGCAATATCGAATATCGGCTATCCAATATACGATATCCGATTTCAGAATAGCGAAAATCGACTTTTCGGTTTTCAGGTACCGAGTTTTTAAAAACCGAATTTTCGAAAATCGATTATCCGATATCCGAATATGCAATATCGAATATCGGCTATCCAATACCCGATATCCGATTACAGAATAGCGAAAATCGACTTTTCGGTTTTTGGGTACCGAGTTTTTAAACACCGAATTTACGAAAATCGAATATCCGATATCCGAATATGCAATATCGAATATCGGCTATCCAATATCCGATTACAGAATAGCGAAAATCGGCTTTTCGGTTTTCGGGTACCGAGTTTTTAAAAACCGAATTTTCGAAAATCGAATATCCGATATCCGAATGTGCAATATCGAATATCGGCTATCCAATATCCGATATCCGATTACAGAATAGCGAAAATCGACTTTTCGGTTTTCGGGTACCGAGTTTTTAAAAACCGAATTTTCGAAAATCGAATATCCGATATCCGAATATGCAATATCGAATATCGGCTATCCAATATCCGATATCCGATTACAGAATAGCGAAAATCGACTTTTCGGTTTTCGGGTACCGAGTTTTTAAAAACCGAATTTTCGGAAATCGAAAATCCGATATCCTAATATGCAATATCGAATATCGGCTATCCAATATCCGATATCCGATAACAGAATAGCGAAAATCGACTTTTCGGTTTTCGGGTACCGAGATTTAGAAACCGAATTTTCGAAAATCGTATATCCGATATCCGAATATGCAATATCGAATATCGGCTATCCAATATCCGATATCCGATTACAGAATAGCGAAAATCGACTTTTCGGTTTTCGGGTACCGAGTTTTTTGAAACCGAATTTTCGAAAATCTTATATCCGATATCCAAATATGCAATATCGAATATCGGCTATCCAATATCCGCTATCCGATTACAGAATAGCGAAAATCGACTTTTCGGCTTTCGGGTACCGAGTTTTTAAAAACCGAATTTTCGAAAATCGAATATCCGATATCCGAATAGGCAATATCGAATATCGGCTATCCAATATTCGATATCCGATTACAGAATAGCGAAAATCGACTTTTCGGTTTTCGGGTACCGAGTTTTTAAAAACCGAATTTTCGATAAACGAATATCCGATATCCGAATATGCAATATCGAATATCGGCTATCCAATATCCGATTACAGAATAGCGAAAATCGACTTTTCGGTTTTCGTAAACCGTGTTTTTAAAAACCGAATTTTGGAAAATCGATTATCCGATATCCGAATATGCAATATCGAATATCGGCTATCCAATACCCGATATCCGATTACAGAATAGCGAAAGTCGACTTTTCGGTTTTCGGGTACCGAGTCTTTAAAAACCGAATTTTCGAAAATCGAATATCCAATATCCGAATATGCAATATCGAATATCGGCTATCCAATATCCGATTACAGAATAGCGAAAATCGACTTTTCGGTTTTCGGGTACCGAGTTTTTAAAAACCGAATTTTCGAAAATCGAATATCCGATATCCGAATATGCAATATCGAATATCGGCTATCCAATACCCGATATCCAATTACAGAATAGCGAAAATCGACTTTTCGGTTTTCGGGTGCCGAGTTTTTAAAAACCGAATTTTCGAAAATCGAATATCCGATATCCGAATATGCAATATCGAATATCGGCTATCCAATACCCGATATCCGATTACAGAATAGCGAAAATCGACTTTTCGGTTTTCGAGTACCGAGTTTTTAAAAACCGAATTTTCGAAAATCGAATATCCGATATCCGAATATGCAATATCGAATATCGGCTATCCAATATCCGATATCCGATTACAGAATACCAAAAATCGACTGTTCGGTTTTCGGGTACCGAGTTCTTAAAAACCGAATTTTCGAAAATCGAATATCCGATATCCGAATATGCAATATCGAATATCGCCTATCCAATATCCGATATCCGATTACAGAATAGCGAAAATCGACTTTTCGATTTTCGGGTACCGAGTTTTTAAAAACCGAATTTTCGAAAATCGAATATCCGATATCCGAATATGCAATATCGAATATCGGCTATCCAATATCCGATATCCAATTAAAGAATAGCGAAAATCGACTTTTCGGTTTTCGGGTACCGAGTTTTTAAAAACCGAATTTTCGAAAATCGAATATCCGATATCCGAATATGCAATATCGAATATCGGCTATCCAATATCCGATATCCGATTACAGAATAGCGAAAATCGACTTTTCGGTTTTCGGGTACCGAGTTTTTAAAAACCGAATTTTTGAAAATCGAATATCCGATATTCGAATATGCAATATCGAATATCGGCTATCCAATATCCGATATCCGATTACAGAATAGCGAAAATCGACTTTTCGGTTTTCGTGTACCAAGTTTTTAAAAATCGAATTTTGGAAAATCGATTATCCGATATCCGAAAATGCAATATCGAATATCGGCTATCCAATATACGATATCCGATTTCAGAATAGCGAAAATCGACTTTTCGGTTTTCAGGTACCGAGTTTTTAAAAACCGAATTTTCGAAAATCGAATATCCGATATCCGAATATGCAATATCGAATATCGGCTATCCAATATACGATATCCGATTACAGAATAGCGAAAATCGACTTTTCGGTTTTCGTGTACCGAGTTTTTAAAAACCGAATTTTGGAAAATCGATTATCCGATATCCGAATATGCAATATCGAATATCGGCTATCCAATACCCGATATCCGATTACAGAATAGCGAAAATCGACTTTTCGGTTTTTGGGTACCGAGTTTTTAAACACCGAATTTACGAAAATCGAATATCCGATATCCGAATATGCAATATCGAATATCGGCTATCCAATATCCGATTACAGAATAGCGAAAATCGGCTTTTCGGTTTTTGGGTACCGAGTTTTTAAACACCGAATTTACGAAAATCGAATATCCGATATCCGAATATGCAATATCGAATATCGGCTATCCAATATCCGATATCCGATTACAGAAAAGCGAAAATACACTTTTCGGTTTTCGGGTTCCGAGTTTTTAAAAACCGAATTTTCGAAATTCGAATATCCGATATCCGAATATGCAATATCGAATATCGGCTATCCAATATCCGATATCCGATTACAGAATAGCGAAAATCGACTTTTCGGTTTTCGGGTACCGAGTTTTTTGAAACCGAATTTTCGAAAATCTTATATCCGATATCCAAATATGCAATATCGAATATCGGCTATCCAATATCCGATATCCGATTACAGAATAGCGAAAATCGACTTTTCGATTTTCGGGTACCGAGTTTTTTAAAACCGAATTTTCGAAAATCGAAAATCCGATATTTGAATATGCAATATCGAATATCGGCTATCCAATATCCGATATCCGATTACAGAATAGCGAATATCGACTTTTCGGTTTTCGGGTACCGAGTTTTTAAAAACCGAATTTTCGAAAATCGAATATCCGATATCCGAATATGCAATATCGAATATCGGCTATCCAATATCCGATATCCGATTACAGAATAACGAAAATCGACTTTTCGGTTTTCGGGTACCGAGTTTTTAAAAACCGAATTTTCGGAAATCGAAAATCCGATATCCTAATATGCAATATCGAATATCGGCTATCCAATATCCGATATCCGATTACAGAATAGCGAAAATCGACTTTTCGGTTTTCGGGTACCGAGATTTAGAAACCGAATTTTCGAAAATCGTATATCCGATATCCGAATATGCAATATCGAATATCGGCTATCCAATATCCGATATCCGATTACAGAATAGCGAAAATCGACTTTTCGGTTTTCGGGTACCGAGTTTTTTGAAACCGAATTTTCGAAAATCTTATATCCGATATCCAAATATGCAATATCGAATATCGGCTATCCAATATCCGCTATCCGATTACAGAATAGCGAAAATCGACTTTTCGGCTTTCGGGTACCGAGTTTTTAAAAACCGAATTTTCGAAAATCGAATATCCGATATCCGAATAGGCAATATCGAATATCGGCTATCCAATATTCGATATCCGATTACAGAATAGCGAAAATCAACTTTTCGGTTTTCGGGTACCGAGTTTTTAAAAACCGAATTTTCGATAAACGAATATCCGATATCCGAATATGCAATATCGAATATCGGCTATCCAATATCCGATATCCGATTACAGAATAGCGAAAATCGACTTTTCGGTTTTCGGGTACCGTGTTTTTAAAAACCGAATTTTGGAAAATCTATTATCCGATATCCGAATATGCAATATCGAATATCGGCTATCCAATACCCGATATCCGATTACAGAATAGCGAAAATCGACTTTTCGGTTTTCGGGTGCCGAGTTTTTAAAAACCGAATTTTCGAAAATCGAATATCCGATATCCGAATATGCAATATCGAATATCGGCTATCCAATACCCGATATCCGATTACAGAATAGCGAAAATCGACTTTTCGGTTTTCGGGTACCGAGTTTTTAAAAACCGAATTTTCGAAAATCGAATATCCGATATCCGAATATGCAATATCGAATATCGGCTATCCAATATCCGATATCCGATTACAGAATACCAAACATCGACTGTTCGGTTTTCGGGTACCGAGTTCTTAAAAACCGAATTTTCGAAAATCGAATATCCGATATCCGAATATGCAATATCGAATATCGCCTATCCAATATCCGATATCCGATTACAGAATAGCGAAAATCGACTTTTCGATTTTCGGGTACCGAGTTTTTAAAAACCGAATTTTCGAAAATCGAATATCCGATATCCGAATATGCAATATCGAATATCGGCTATCCAATATCCGATATCCAATTAAAGAATAGCGAAAATCGACTTTTCGGTTTTCGGGTACCGAGTTTTTAAAAACCGAATTTTCGAAAATCGAATATCCGATATCCGAATATGCAATATCGAATATCGGCTATCCAATATCCGATATCCGATTACAGAATAGCGAAAATCGACTTTTCGGTTTTCGGGTACCGAGTTTTTAAAAACCGAATTTTCGAAAATCGAAAATCCGATATTTGAATATGCAATATCGAATATCGGCTATCCAATATACGATATCCGATTACAGAATAGCGAAAATCGACTTTTCGGTTTTCGGGTACCGAGTTTTTAAAAACCGAATTTTTGAAAATCGAATATCCGATATTCGAATATGCAATATCGAATATCGGCTATCCAATATCCGATATCCGATTACAGAATAGCGAAAATCGACTTTTCGGTTTTCGGGTACCGAGTTTTTAAAAACCGAATTTTTGAAAATCGAATATCCGATATCCGAATATGCAATATCGAATATCGGCTATCCAATATCCGATTACAGAATAGCGAAAATCGGCTTTTCGGTTTTTGGGTACCGAGTTTTTAAACACCGAATTTACGAAAATCGAATATCCGATATCCGAATATGCAATATCGAATATCGGCTATCCAATATCCGATATCCGATTACAGAAAAGCGAAAATACACTTTTCGGTTTTCGGGTTCCGAGTTTTTAAAAACCGAATTTTCGAAATTCGAATATCCGATATCCGAATATGCAATATCGAATATCGGCTATCCAATATCCGATATCCGATTACAGAATAGCGAAAATCGACTTTTCGGTTTTCGGGTACGGAGTTTTTTGAAACCGAATTTTCGAAAATCTTATATCCGATATCCAAATATGCAATATCGAATATCGGCTATCCAATATCCGATATCCGATTACAGAATAGCGAAAATCGACTTTTCGATTTTCGGGTACCGAGTTTTTAAAAACCGAATTTTCGAAAATCGAAAATCCGATATTTGAATATGCAATATCGAATATCGGCTATCCAATATCCGATATCCGATTACAGAATAGCGAATATCGACTTTTCGGTTTTCGGGTACCGAGTTTTTAAAAACCGAATTTTCGAAAATCGAATATCCGATATCCGAATATGCAATATCGAATATCGGCTATCCAATATCCGATATCCGATTACAGAATAGCGAAAATCGACTTTTCGGTTTTCGGGTACCGAGTTTTTAAAAACCGAATTTTCGGAAATCGAAAATCCGATATCCTAATATGCAATATCGAATATCGGCTATCCAATATCCGATATCCGATTACAGAATAGCGAAAATCGACTTTTCGGTTTTCGGGTACCGAGATTTAGAAACCGAATTTTCGAAAATCGTATATCCGATATCCGAATATGCAATATCGAATATCGGCTATCCAATATCCGATATCCGATTACAGAATAGCGAAAATCGACTTTTCGGTTTTCGGGTACCGAGTTTTTTGAAACCGAATTTTCGAAAATCTTATATCCGATATCCAAATATGCAATATCGAATATCGGCTATCCAATATCCGCTATCCGATTACAGAATAGCGAAAATCGACTTTTCGGCTTTCGGGTACCGAGTTTTTAAAAACCGAATTTTCGAAAATCGAATATCCGATATCCGAATAGGCAATATCGAATATCGGCTATCCAATATTCGATATCCGATTACAGAATAGCGAAAATCGACTTTTCGGTTTTCGGGTACCGAGTTTTTAAAAACCGAATTTTCGATAAACGAATATCCGATATCCGAATATGCAATATCGAATATCGGCTATCCAATATCCGATTACAGAATAGCGAAAATCGACTTTTCGGTTTTCGTGTACCGTGTTTTTAAAAACCGAATTTTGGAAAATCGATTATCCGATATCCGAATATGCAATATCGAATATCGGCTATCCAATACCCGATATCCGATTACAGAATAGCGAAAGTCGACTTTTCGGTTTTCGGGTACCGAGTCTTTAAAAACCGAATTTTCGAAAATCGAATATCCAATATCCGAATATGCAATATCGAATATCGGCTATCCAATATCCGATTACAGAATAGCGAAAATCGACATTTCGGTTTTCGGGTACCGAGTTTTTAAAAACCGAATTTTCGAAAATCGAATATCCGATATCCGAATATGCAATATCGAATATCGGCTATCCAATACCCGATATCCGATTACAGAATAGCGAAAATCGACTTTTCGGTTTTCGGGTGCCGAGTTTTTAAAAACCGAATTTTCGAAAATCGAATATCCGATATCCGAATATGCAATATCGAATATCGGCTATCCAATACCCGATATCCGATTACAGAATAGCGAAAATCGACTTTTCGGTTTTCGGGTACCGAGTTTTTAAAAACCGAATTTTCGAAAATCGAATATCCGATATCCGAATATGCAATATCGAATATCGGCTATCCAATATCCGATATCCGATTACAGAATACCAAAAATCGACTGTTCGGTTTTCGGGTACCGAGTTCTTAAAAACCGAATTTTCGAAAATCGAATATCCGATATCCGAATATGCAATATCGAATATCGCCTATCCAATATCCGATATCCGATTACAGAATAGCGAAAATCGACTTTTCGATTTTCGGGTACCGAGTTTTTAAAAACCGAATTTTCGAAAATCGAATATCCGATATCCGAATATGCAATATCGAATATCGGCTATCCAATATCCGATATCCAATTAAAGAATAGCGAAAATCGACTTTTCGGTTTTCGGGTACCGAGTTTTTAAAAACCGAATTTTCGAAAATCGAATATCCGATATCCGAATATGCAATATCGAATATCGGCTATCCAATATACGATATCCGATTACAGAATAGCGAAAATCGACTTTTCGGTTTTCGGGTACCGAGTTTTTAAAAACCGAATTTTTGAAAATCGAATATCCGATATTCGAATATGCAATATCGAATATCGGCTATCCAATATCCGATATCCGATTACAGAATAGCGAAAATCGACTTTTCGGTTTTCGTGTACCAAGTTTTTAAAAATCGAATTTTGGAAAATCGATTATCTGATATCCGAAAATGCAATATCGAATATCGGCTATCCAATATACGATATCCGATTTCAGAATAGCGAAAATCGACTTTTCGGTTTTCAGGTACCGAGTTTTTAAAAACCGAATTTTCGAAAATCGAATATCCGATATCCGAATATGCAATATCGAATATCGGCTATCCAATATACGATATCCGATTACAGAATAGCGAAAATCGACTTTTCGGTTTGCGTGTACCGAGTTTTTAAAAACCGAATTTTGGAAAATCGATTATCCGATATCCGAATATGCAATATCGAATATCGGCTATCCAATACCCGATATCCGATTACAGAATAGCGAAAATCGACTTTTCGGTTTTTGGGTACCGAGTTTTTAAACACCGAATTTACGAAAATCGAATATCCGATATCCGAATATGCAATATCGAATATCGGCTATCCAATATCCGATTACAGAATAGCGAAAATCGGCTTTTCGGTTTTTGGGTACCGAGTTTTTAAACACCGAATTTACGGAAATCGAATATCCGATATCCGAATATGCAATATCGAATATCGGCTATCCAATATCCGATATCCGATTACAGAAAAGCGAAAATACACTTTTCGGTTTTCGGGTTCCGAGTTTTTAAAAACCGAATTTTCGAAATTCGAATATCCGATATCCGAATATGCAATATCGAATATCGGCTATCCAATATCCGATATCCGATTACAGAATAGCGAAAATCGACTTTTCGGTTTTCGGGTACCGAGTTTTTTGAAACCGAATTTTCGAAAATCTTATATCCGATATCCAAATATGCAATATCGAATATCGGCTATCCAATATCCGATATCCGATTACAGAATAGCGAAAATCGACTTTTCGATTTTCGGGTACCGAGTTTTTAAAAACCGAATTTTCGAAAATCGAAAATCCGATATTTGAATATGCAATATCGAATATCGGCTATCCAATATCCGATATCCGATTACAGAATAGCGAATATCGACTTTTCGGTTTTCGGGTACCGAGTTTTTAAAAACCGAATTTTCGAAAATCGAATATCCGATATCCGAATATGCAATATCGAATATCGGCTATCCAATATCCGATATCCGATTACAGAATAGCGAAAATCGACTTTTCGGTTTTCGGGTACCGAGTTTTTAAAAACCGAATTTTCGGAAATCGAAAATCCGATATCCTAATATGCAATATCGAATATCGGCTATCCAATATCCGATATCCGATTACAGAATAGCGAAAATCGACTTTTCGGTTTTCGGGTACCGAGATTTAGAAACCGAATTTTCGAAAATCGTATATCCGATATCCGAATATGCAATATCGAATATCGGCTATCCAATATCCGATATCCGATTACAGAATAGCGAAAATCGACTTTTCGGTTTTCGGGTACCGAGTTTTTTGAAACCGAATTTTCGAAAATCTTATATCCGATATCCAAATATGCAATATCGAATATCGGCTATCCAATATCCGCTATCCGATTACAGAATAGCGAAAATCGACTTTTCGGCTTTCGGGTACCGAGTTTTTAAAAACCGAATTTTCGAAAATCGAATATCCGATATCCGAATAGGCAATATCGAATATCGGCTATCCAATATTCGATATCCGATTACAGAATAGCGAAAATCGACTTTTCGGTTTTCGGGTACCGAGTTTTTAAAAACCGAATTTTCGATAAACGAATATCCGATATCCGAATATGCAATATCGAATATCGGCTATCCAATATCCGATATCCGATTACAGAATAGCGAAAATCGACTTTTCGGTTTTCGGGTACCGTGTTTTTAAAAACCGAATTTTGGAAAATCGATTATCCGATATCCGAATATGCAATATCGAATATCGGCTATCCAATACCCGATATCCGATTACAGAATAGCGAAAGTCGACTTTTCGGTTTTCGGGTACCGAGTCTTTAAAAACCGAATTTTCGAAAATCGAATATCCAATATCCGAATATGCAATATCGAATATCGGCTATCCAATATCCGATTACAGAATAGCGAAAATCGACTTTTCGGTTTTCGGGTACCGAGTTTTTAAAAACCGAATTTTCGAAAATCGAATATCCGATATCCGAATATGCAATATCGAATATCGGCTATCCAATACCCGATATCCGATTACAGAATAGCGAAAATCGACTTTTCGGTTTTCGGGTGCCGAGTTTTTAAAAACCGAATTTTCGAAAATCGAATATCCGATATCCGAATATGCAATATCGAATATCGGCTATCCAATACCCGATATCCGATTACAGAATAGCGAAAATCGACTTTTCGGTTTTCGGGTACCGAGTTTTTAAAAACCGAATTTTCGAAAATCGAATATCCGATATCCGAATATGCAATATCGAATATCGGCTATCCAATATCCGATATCCGATTACAGAATACCAAAAATCGACTGTTCGGTTTTCGGGTACCGAGTTCTTAAAAACCGAATTTTCGAAAATCGAATATCCGATATCCGAATATGCAATATCGAATATCGCCTATCCAATATCCGATATCCGATTACAGAATAGCGAAAATCGACTTTTCGATTTTCGGGTACCGAGTTTTTAAAAACCGAATTTTCGAAAATCGAATATCCGATATCCGAATATGCAATATCGAATATCGGCTATCCAATATCCGATATCCAATTAAAGAATAGCGAAAATCGACTTTTCGGTTTTCGGGTACCGAGTTTTTAAAAACCGAATTTTCGAAAATCGAATAACCGATATCCGAATATGCAATATCGAATATCGGCTATCCAATATCCGATATCCGATTACAGAATAGCGAAAATCGACTTTTCGGTTTTCGGGTACCGAGTTTTTTGAAACCGAATTTTCGAAAATCGTATATCCGATATCCGAATATGCAATATCGAATATCGGCTATCCAATATCCGATATCCGATTACAGAATAGCGAAAATCGACTTTTCGGTTTTCGGGTACCGAGTTTTTTGAAACCGAATTTTCGAAAATCTTATATCCGATATCCAAATATGCAATATCGAATATCGGCTATCCAATATCCGCTATCCGATTACAGAATAGCGAAAATCGACTTTTCGGTTTTCGGGTACCGAGTTTTTAAAAACCGAATTTTCGATAAACGAATATCCGATATCCGAATATGCAATATCGAATATCGGCTATCCAATATCCGATTACAGAATAGCGAAAATCGACTTTTCGGTTTTCGGGTACCGAGTTTTTAAAAACCGAATTATCGAAATGCGAAAATCCGATATCCGAATTTGCAATATCGAATATCGGCTATCCAATATCCGATATCCGATTACAAAATAGCGTAAGTCGACTTTTCGGTTTTCGGGTACCGAGTTTTTAAAAACCGAATTTTCGAAAATCGAATATCCGATATCCGAATAGGCAATATCGAATATCGGCTATCCAATATTCGATATCCGATTACAGAATAGCGAAAATCGACTTTTCGGTTTTTGGGTACCGAGTTTTTAAAAACCGAATTTTCGATAAACGAATATCCGATATCCGAATATGCAATATCGAATATCGGCTATCCAATATCCGATATCCGATTACAGAATAGCGAAAATCGACTTTTCGGTTTTCGGGTACCGTGTTTTTAAAAACCGAATTTTCGAAAATCGAATATCCGATATCCGAATAAGCAATATCGGCTATCCAATATCCAATATCCGATTACAGAATAGCGAAAATCGACTTTTCGGTTTTCGGGTACCGAGTTTTTAAAAACCGAATTTTCGAAAATCGAATAAACGATATCCGAATATGCAATATCGAATATCGGCTATCCAATATCCGATATCCGATTACAGAATAGCGAAAATCGACTTTTCGATTTTCGGGTACCGAGTTTTTAAAAACCGAATTTTCGAAAATCGAAAATCCGATATTTGAATATGCAATATCGAATATCGGCTATCCAATATCCGATATCCGATTACAGAATAGCGAATATCGACTTTTCGGTTTTCGGGTACCGAGTTTTTAAAAACCGAATTTTCGAAAATCGAATATCCGATATCCGAATATGCAATATCGAATATCGGCTATCCAATATCCGATATCCGATTACAGAATAGCGAAAATCGACTTTTCGGTTTTCGGGTACCGAGTTTTTAAAAACCGAATTTTCGGAAATCGAAAATCCGATATCCTAATATGCAATATCGAATATCGGCTATCCAATATCCGATATCCGATTACAGAATAGCGAAAATCGACTTTTCGGTTTTCGGGTACCGAGATTTAGAAACCGAATTTTCGAAAATCGTATATCCGATATCCGAATATGCAATATCGAATATCGGCTATCCAATATCCGATATCCGATTACAGAATAGCGAAAATCGACTTTTCGGTTTTCGGGTACCGAGTTTTTTGAAACCGAATTTTCGAAAATCTTATATCCGATATCCAAATATGCAATATCGAATATCGGCTATCCAATATCCGCTATCCGATTACAGAATAGCGAAAATCGACTTTTCGGCTTTCGGGTACCGAGTTTTTAAAAACCGAATTTTCGAAAATCGAATATCCGATATCCGAATAGGCAATATCGAATATCGGCTATCCAATATTCGATATCCGATTACAGAATAGCGAAAATCGACTTTTCGGTTTTCGGGTACCGAGTTTTTAAAAACCGAATTTTCGATAAACGAATATCCGATATCCGAATATGCAATATCGAATATCGGCTATCCAATATCCGATTACAGAATAGCGAAAATCGACTTTTCGGTTTTCGTGTACCGTGTTTTTAAAAACCGAATTTTGGAAAATCGATTATCCGATATCCGAATATGCAATATCGAATATCGGCTATCCAATACCCGATATCCGATTACAGAATAGCGAAAGTCGACTTTTCGGTTTTCGGGTACCGAGTCTTTAAAAACCGAATTTTCGAAAATCGAATATCCAATATCCGAATATGCAATATCGAATATCGGCTATCCAATATCCGATTACAGAATAGCGAAAATCGACATTTCGGTTTTCGGGTACCGAGTTTTTAAAAACCGAATTTTCGAAAATCGAATATCCGATATCCGAATATGCAATATCGAATATCGGCTATCCAATACCCGATATCCGATTACAGAATAGCGAAAATCGACTTTTCGGTTTTCGGGTGCCGAGTTTTTAAAAACCGAATTTTCGAAAATCGAATATCCGATATCCGAATATGCAATATCGAATATCGGCTATCCAATACCCGATATCCGATTACAGAATAGCGAAAATCGACTTTTCGGTTTTCGGGTACCGAGTTTTTAAAAACCGAATTTTCGAAAATCGAATATCCGATATCCGAATATGCAATATCGAATATCGGCTATCCAATATCCGATATCCGATTACAGAATACCAAAAATCGACTGTTCGGTTTTCGGGTACCGAGTTCTTAAAAACCGAATTTTCGAAAATCGAATATCCGATATCCGAATATGCAATATCGAATATCGCCTATCCAATATCCGATATCCGATTACAGAATAGCGAAAATCGACTTTTCGATTTTCGGGTACCGAGTTTTTAAAAACCGAATTTTCGAAAATCGAATATCCGATATCCGAATATGCAATATCGAATATCGGCTATCCAATATCCGATATCCAATTAAAGAATAGCGAAAATCGACTTTTCGGTTTTCGGGTACCGAGTTTTTAAAAACCGAATTTTCGAAAATCGAATATCCGATATCCGAATATGCAATATCGAATATCGGCTATCCAATATCCGATATCCGATTACAGAATAGCGAAAATTGACTTTTCGGTTTTCGGGTACCGAGTTTTTAAAAACCGAATTTTCGAAAATCGAAAATCCGATATTTGAATATGCAATATCGAATATCGGCTATCCAATATACGATATCCGATTACAGAATAGCGAAAATCGACTTTTCGGTTTTCGGGTACCGAGTTTTTAAAAACCGAATTTTTGAAAATCGAATATCCGATATTCGAATATGCAATATCGAATATCGGCTATCCAATATCCGATATCCGATTACAGAATAGCGAAAATCGACTTTTCGGTTTTCGTGTACCAAGTTTTTAAAAATCGAATTTTGGAAAATCGATTATCTGATATCCGAAAATGCAATATCGAATATCGGCTATCCAATATACGATATCCGATTTCAGAATAGCGAAAATCGACTTTTCGGTTTTCAGGTACCGAGTTTTTAAAAACCGAATTTTCGAAAATCGAATATCCAATATACGATATCCGATTACAGAATAGCGAAAATCGACTTTTCGGTTTGCGTGTACCGAGTTTTTAAAAACCGAATTTTGGAAAATCGATTATCCGATATCCGAATATGCAATATCGAATATCGGCTATCCAATACCCGATATCCGATTACAGAATAGCGAAAATCGACTTTTCGATTTTCGGGTACCGAGTTTTTAAAAACCGAATTTTCGAAAATCGAAAATCCGATATTTGAATATGCAATATCGAATATCGGCTATCCAATATCCGATATCCGATTACAGAATAGCGAATATCGACTTTTCGGTTTTCGGGTACCGAGTTTTTAAAAACCGAATTTTCGAAAATCGAATATCCGATATCCGAATATGCAATATCGAATATCGGCTATCCAATATCCGATATCCGATTACAGAATAGCGAAAATCGACTTTTCGGTTTTCGGGTACCGAGTTTTTAAAAACCGAATTTTCGGAAATCGAAAATCCGATATCCTAATATGCAATATCGAATATCGGCTATCCAATATCCGATATCCGATTACAGAATAGCGAAAATCGACTTTTCGGTTTTCGGGTACCGAGATTTAGAAACCGAATTTTCGAAAATCGTATATCCGATATCCGAATATGCAATATCGAATATCGGCTATCCAATATCCGATATCCGATTACAGAATAGCGAAAATCGACTTTTCGGTTTTCGGGTACCGAGTTTTTTGAAACCGAATTTTCGAAAATCTTATATCCGATATCCAAATATGCAATATCGAATATCGGCTATCCAATATCCGATATCCGATTACAGAATAGCGAAAATCGACTTTTCGGCTTTCGGGTACCGAGTTTTTAAAAACCGAATTTTCGAAAATCGAATATCCGATATCCGAATAGGCAATATCGAATATCGGCTATCCAATATTCGATATCCGATTACAGAATAGCGAAAATCGACTTTTCGGTTTTCGGGTACCGAGTTTTTAAAAACCGAATTTTCGATAAACGAATATCCGATATCCGAATATGCAATATCGAATATCGGCTATCCAATATCCGATTACAGAATAGCGAAAATCGACTTTTCGGTTTTCGTGTACCGTGTTTTTAAAAACCGAATTTTGGAAAATCGATTATCCGATATCCGAATATGCAATATCGAATATCGGCTATCCAATACCCGATATCCGATTACAGAATAGCGAAAGTCGACTTTTCGGTTTTCGGGTACCGAGTCTTTAAAAACCGAATTTTCGAAAATCGAATATCCAATATCCGAATATGCAATATCGAATATCGGCTATCCAATATCCGATTACAGAATAGCGAAAATCGACATTTCGGTTTTCGGGTACCGAGTTTTTAAAAACCGAATTTTCGAAAATCGAATATCCGATATCCGAATATGCAATATCGAATATCGGCTATCCAATACCCGATATCCGATTACAGAATAGCGAAAATCGACTTTTCGGTTTTCGGGTGCCGAGTTTTTAAAAACCGAATTTTCGAAAATCGAATATCCGATATCCGAATATGCAATATCGAATATCGGCTATCCAATACCCGATATCCGATTACAGAATAGCGAAAATCGACTTTTCGGTTTTCGGGTACCGAGTTTTTAAAAACCGAATTTTCGAAAATCGAATATCCGATATCCGAATATGCAATATCGAATATCGGCTATCCAATATCCGATATCCGATTACAGAATACCAAAAATCGACTGTTCGGTTTTCGGGTACCGAGTTCTTAAAAACCGAATTTTCGAAAATCGAATATCCGATATCCGAATATGCAATATCGAATATCGCCTATCCAATATCCGATATCCGATTACAGAATAGCGAAAATCGACTTTTCGATTTTCGGGTACCGAGTTTTTAAAAACCGAATTTTCGAAAATCGAATATCCGATATCCGAATATGCAATATCGAATATCGGCTATCCAATATCCGATATCCAATTAAAGAATAGCGAAAATCGACTTTTCGGTTTTCGGGTACCGAGTTTTTAAAAACCGAATTTTCGAAAATCGAATATCCGATATCCGAATATGCAATATCGAATATCGGCTATCCAATATCCGATATCCGATTACAGAATAGCGAAAATTGACTTTTCGGTTTTCGGGTACCGAGTTTTTAAAAACCGAATTTTCGAAAATCGAAAATCCGATATTTGAATATGCAATATCGAATATCGGCTATCCAATATACGATATCCGATTACAGAATAGCGAAAATCGACTTTTCGGTTTTCGGGTACCGAGTTTTTAAAAACCGAATTTTTGAAAATCGAATATCCGATATTCGAATATGCAATATCGAATATCGGCTATCCAATATCCGATATCCGATTACAGAATAGCGAAAATCGACTTTTCGGTTTTCGTGTACCAAGTTTTTAAAAATCGAATTTTGGAAAATCGATTATCTGATATCCGAAAATGCAATATCGAATATCGGCTATCCAATATACGATATCCGATTTCAGAATAGCGAAAATCGACTTTTCGGTTTTCAGGTACCGAGTTTTTAAAAACCGAATTTTCGAAAATCGAATATCCAATATACGATATCCGATTACAGAATAGCGAAAATCGACTTTTCGGTTTGCGTGTACCGAGTTTTTAAAAACCGAATTTTGGAAAATCGATTATCCGATATCCGAATATGCAATATCGAATATCGGCTATCCAATACCCGATATCCGATTACAGAATAGCGAAAATCGACTTTTCGGTTTTTGGGTACCGAGTTTTTAAACACCGAATTTACGAAAATCGAATATCCGATATCCGAATATGCAATATCGAATATCGGCTATCCAATATCCGATTACAGAATAGCGAAAATCGGCTTTTCGGTTTTTGGGTACCGAGTTTTTAAACACCGAATTTACGGAAATCGAATATCCGATATCCGAATATGCAATATCGAATATCGGCTATCCAATATCCGATATCCGATTACAGAAAAGCGAAAATACACTTTTCGGTTTTCGGGTTCCGAGTTTTTAAAAACCGAATTTTCGAAATTCGAATATCCGATATCCGAATATGCAATATCGAATATCGGCTATCCAATATCCGATATCCGATTACAGAATAGCGAAAATCGACTTTTCGGTTTTCGGGTACCGAGTTTTTTGAAACCGAATTTTCGAAAATCTTATATCCGATATCCAAATATGCAATATCGAATATCGGCTATCCAATATCCGATATCCGATTACAGAATAGCGAAAATCGACTTTTCGATTTTCGGGTACCGAGTTTTTAAAAACCGAATTTTCGAAAATCGAAAATCCGATATTTGAATATGCAATATCGAATATCGGCTATCCAATATCCGATATCCGATTACAGAATAGCGAATATCGACTTTTCGGTTTTCGGGTACCGAGTTTTTAAAAACCGAATTTTCGAAAATCGAATATCCGATATCCGAATATGCAATATCGAATATCGGCTATCCAATATCCGATATCCGATTACAGAATAGCGAAAATCAACTTTTCGGTTTTCGGGTACCGAGTTTTTAAAAACCGAATTTTCGGAAATCGAAAATCCGATATCCTAATATGCAATATCGAATATCGGCTATCCAATATCCGATATCCGATTACAGAATAGCGAAAATCGACTTTTCGGTTTTCGGGTACCGAGATTTAGAAACCGAATTTTCGAAAATCGTATATCCGATATCCTAATATGCAATATCGAATATCGGCTATCCAATATCCGATATCCGATTACAGAATAGCGAAAATCGACTTTTCGGTTTTCGGGTACCGAGTTTTTTGAAACCGAATTTTCGAAAATCTTATATCCGATATCCAAATATGCAATATCGAATATCGGCTATCCAATATCCGCTATCCGATTACAGAATAGCGAAAATCGACTTTTCGGCTTTCGGGTACCGAGTTTTTAAAAACCGAATTTTCGAAAATCGAATATCCGATATCCGAATAGGCAATATCGAATATCGGCTATCCAATATTCGATATCCGATTACAGAATAGCGAAAATCGACTTTTCGGTTTTCGGGTACCGAGTTTTTAAAAACCGAATTTTCGATAAACGAATATCCGATATCCGAATATGCAATATCGAATATCGGCTATCCAATATCCGATATCCGATTACAGAATAGCGAAAATCGACTTTTCGGTTTTCGGGTACCGTGTTTTTAAAAACCGAATTTTGGAAAATCGATTATCCGATATCCGAATATGCAATATCGAATATCGGCTATCCAATACCCGATATCCGATTACAGAATAGCGAAAGTCGACTTTTCGGTTTTCGGGTACCGAGTCTTTAAAAACCGAATTTTCGAAAATCGAATATCCAATATCCGAATATGCAATATCGAATATCGGCTATCCAATATCCGATTACAGAATAGCGAAAATCGACTTTTCGGTTTTCGGGTACCGAGTTTTTAAAAACCGAATTTTCGAAAATCGAATATCCGATATCCGAATATGCAATATCGAATATCGGCTATCCAATACCCGATATCCGATTACAGAATAGCGAAAATCGACTTTTCGGTTTTCGGGTGCCGAGTTTTTAAAAACCGAATTTTCGAAAATCGAATATCCGATATCCGAATATGCAATATCGAATATCGGCTATCCAATACCCGATATCCGATTACAGAATAGCGAAAATCGACTTTTCGGTTTTCGGGTACCGAGTTTTTAAAAACCGAATTTTCGAAAATCGAATATCCGATATCCGAATATGCAATATCGAATATCGGCTATCCAATATCCGATATCCGATTACAGAATACCAAAAATCGACTGTTCGGTTTTCGGGTACCGAGTTCTTAAAAACCGAATTTTCGAAAATCGAATATCCGATATCCGAATATGCAATATCGAATATCGCCTATCCAATATCCGATATCCGATTACAGAATAGCGAAAATCGACTTTTCGATTTTCGGGTACCGAGTTTTTAAAAACCGAATTTTCGAAAATCGAATATCCGATATCCGAATATGCAATATCGAATATCGGCTATCCAATATCCGATATCCAATTAAAGAATAGCGAAAATCGACTTTTCGGTTTTCGGGTACCGAGTTTTTAAAAACCGAATTTTCGAAAATCGAATAACCGATATCCGAATATGCAATATCGAATATCGGCTATCCAATATCCGATATCCGATTACAGAATAGCGAAAATCGACTTTTCGGTTTTCGGGTACCGAGTTTTTTGAAACCGAATTTTCGAAAATCGTATATCCGATATCCGAATATGCAATATCGAATATCGGCTATCCAATATCCGATATCCGATTACAGAATAGCGAAAATCGACTTTTCGGTTTTCGGGTACCGAGTTTTTTGAAACCGAATTTTCGAAAATCTTATATCCGATATCCAAATATGCAATATCGAATATCGGCTATCCAATATCCGCTATCCGATTACAGAATAGCGAAAATCGACTTTTCGGCTTTCGGGTACCGAGTTTTTAAAAACCGAATTTTCGAAAATCGAATATCCGATATCCGAATAGGCAATATCGAATATCGGCTATCCAATATTCGATATCCGATTACAGAATAGCGAAAATCGACTTTTCGGTTTTCGGGTACCGAGTTTTTAAAAACCGAATTTTCGATAAACGAATATCCGATATCCGAATATGCAATATCGAATATCGGCTATCCAATATCCGATATCCGATTACAGAATAGCGAAAATCGACTTTTCGGTTTTCGGGTACCGTGTTTTTAAAAACCGAATTTTCGAAAATCGAATATCCGATATCCAAATATGCAATATCGAATATCGGCTATCCAATATCCGATTACAGAATAGCGAAAATCGACTTTTCGGTTTTCGGGTACCGAGTTTTTAAAAACCGAATTTTCGAAAATCGAATAAACGATATCCGAATATGCAATATCGAATATCGGCTATCCAATATCCGATATCCGATTACAGAATAGCGAAAATCGACTTTTCGGTTTTCGGGTACCGAGTTTTTATAAACCGAATTTTCGAAAATCGAATATCCGATATCCGAATATGCAATATCGAATATCGGCTATCCAATATCCGATATCCGATTACAGAATAGCGAAAATCGACTTTTCGGTTTTCGGGTACCGAGTTTTTAAAAACCGAATTTTCGAAAATCGAATATCCGATATCCGAATATGCAATATCGAATATCGGCTATCCAATATCCGATTACAGAATAGCGAAAATCGACTTTTCGGTTTTCGGGTACCGAGTTTTTAAAAACCGAATTATCGAAATGCGAAAATCCGATATCCGAATTTGCAATATCGAATATCGGCTATCCAATATCCGATATCCGATTACAAAATAGCGTAAGTCGACTTTTCGGTTTTCGGGTACCGAGTTTTTAAAAACCGAATTTTCGAAAATCGAATATCCGATATCCGAATAGGCAATATCGAATATCGGCTATCCAATATTCGATATCCGATTACAGAATAGCGAAAATCGACTTTTCGGTTTTTGGGTACCGAGTTTTTAAAAACCGAATTTTCGATAAACGAATATCCGATATCCGAATATGCAATATCGAATATCGGCTATCCAATATCCGATATCCGATTACAGAATAGCGAAAATCGACTTTTCGGTTTTCGGGTACCGTGTTTTTAAAAACCGAATTTTCGAAAATCGAATATCCGATATCCGAATAAGCAATATCGGCTATCCAATATCCAATATCCGATTACAGAATAGCGAAAATCGACTTTTCGGTTTTCGGGTACCGAGTTTTTAAAAACCGAATTTTTGAAAATCGAATATCCGATATTCGAATATGCAATATCGAATATCGGCTATCCAATATCCGATATCCGATTACAGAATAGCGAAAATCGACTTTTCGGTTTTCGTGTACCAAGTTTTTAAAAATCGAATTTTGGAAATCGATTATCCGATATCCGAAAATGCAATATCGAATATCGGCTATCCAATATACGATATCCGATTTCAGAATAGCGAAATTCGACTTTTCGGTTTTCAGGTACCGAGTTTTTAAAAACCGAATTTTCGAAAATCGAATATCCGATATCCGAATATGCAATATCGAATATCGGCTATCCAATATACGATATCCGATTACAGAATAGCGAAAATCGACTTTTCGGTTTTCGTGTACCGAGTTTTTAAAAACCGAATTTTGGAAAATCGATTATCCGATATCCGAATATGCAATATCGAATATCGGCTATCCAATACCCGATATCCGATTACAGAATAGCGAAAATCGACTTTTCGGTTTTTGGGTACCGAGTTTTTAAACACCGAATTTACGAAAATCGAATATCCGATATCCGAATATGCAATATCGAATATCGGCTATCCAATATCCGATTACAGAATAGCGAAAATCGGCTTTTCGGTTTTTGGGTACCGAGTTTTTAAACACCGAATTTACGAAAATCGAATATCCGATATCCGAATATGCAATATCGAATATCGGCTATCCAATATCCGATATCCGATTACAGAAAAGCGAAAATACACTTTTCGGTTTTCGGGTTCCGAGTTTTTAAAAACCGAATTTTCGAAATTCGAATATCCGATATCCGAATATGCAATATCGAATATCGGCTATCCAATATTCGATATCCGATTACAGAATAGCGAAAATCGACTTTTCGGTTTTCGGGTACCGAGTTTTTTGAAACCGAATTTTCGAAAATCTTATATCCGATATCCAAATATGCAATATCGAATATCGGCTATCCAATATCCGATATCCGATTACAGAATAGCGAAAATCGACTTTTCGATTTTCGGGTACCGAGTTTTTAAAAACCGAATTTTCGAAAATCGAAAATCCGATATTTGAATATGCAATATCGAATATCGGCTATCCAATATCCGATATCCGATTACAGAATAGCGAATATCGACTTTTCGGTTTTCGGGTACCGAGTTTTTAAAAACCGAATTATCGAAAATCGAATATCCGATATCCGAATATGCAATATCGAATATCGGCTATCCAATATCCGATATCCGATTACAGAATAGCGAAAATCGACTTTTCGGTTTTCGGGTACCGAGTTTTTAAAAACCGAATTTTCGAAAATCGAATATCCGATATCCGAATATGCAATATCGAATATCGGCTATCCGATATCCGATTACAGAATAGCGAAAATCGACTTTTCGGTTTTCGGGTACCGAGATTTAGAAACCGAATTTTCGAAAATCGTATATCCGATATCCGAATATGCAATATCGAATATCGGCTATCCAATATCCGATATCCGATTACAGAATAGCGAAAATCGACTTTTCGGTTTTCGGGTACCGAGTTTTTTGAAACCGAATTTTCGAAAATCTTATATCCGATATCCAAATATGCAATATCGAATATCGGCTATCCAATATCCGCTATCCGATTACAGAATAGCGAAAATCGACTTTTCGGCTTTCGGGTACCGAGTTTTTAAAAACCGAATTTTCGAAAATCGAATATCCGATATCCGAATAGGCAATATCGAATATCGGCTATCCAATATTCGATATCCGATTACAGAATAGCGAAAATCGACTTTTCGGTTTTCGGGTACCGAGTTTTTAAAAACCGAATTTTCGATAAACGAATATCCGAATATGCAATATCGAATATCGGCTATCCAATATCCGATATCCGATTACAGAATAGCGAAAATCGACTTTTCGGTTTTCGGGTACCGTGTTTTTAAAAAACGAATTTTCGAAAATCGAATATCCGATATCCAAATATGCAATATCGAATATCGGCTATCCAATATCCGATTACAGAATAGCGAAAATCGACTTTTCGGTTTTCGGGTACCGAGTTTTTAAAAACCGAATTTTCGAAAATCGAATATACGATATCCGAATATGCAATATCGAATATCGGCTATCCAATATCCGATATCCGATTACAGAATAGCGAAAATCGACTTTTCGGTTTTCGGGTACCGAGTTTTTATAAACCGAATTTTCGAAAATCGAATATCCGATATCCGAATATGCAATATCGAATATCGGCTATCCAATATCCGATATCCGATTACAGAATAGCGAAAATCGACTTTTCGGTTTTCGGGTACCGTGTTTTTAAAAACCGAATTTTCGAAAATCGAATACCCGATATCCAAATATGCAATATCGAATATCGGCTATCCAATATCCGATTACAGAATAGCAAAAATCGACTTTTCGGTTTTCGGGTACCGAGTTTTTAAAAACCGAATTTTCGAAAATCGAATATCCGATATCCGAATATGCAATATCGAATATCGGCTATCCAATATCCGATATCCGATTACAGAATAGCGAAAATCGACTTTTCGGTTTTCGGGTACCGAGTTTTTAAAAACCGAATTTTCGAAAATCGAATATCCGATATCCGAATATGCAATATCGAATATCGGCTATCCAATATCCGATATCCGATTACAGAATAGCGAAAATCGACTTTTCGGTTTTCGGGTACCGAGTTTTTAAAAACCGAATTTTCGAAAATCGAATATCCGATATCCGAATATGCAATATCAAATATCGGCTATCCAATATCCGATTACAGAATAGCGAAAATTGAATTTTTGAAAATCGAATATCCGATATTCGAATATGCAATATCGAATATCGGCTATCCAATATCCGATATCCGATTACAGAATAGCGAAAATCGACTTTTCGGTTTTCGGGTACCGAGTTTTTAAAAACCGAATTTTTGAAAATCGAATATCCGATATTCGAATATGCAATATCGAATATCGGCTATCCAATATCCGATATCCGATTACAGAATAGCGAAAATCGACTTTTCGGTTTTCGTGTACCAAGTTTTTAAAAATCGAATTTTGGAAAATCGATTATCCGATATCCGAAAATGCAATATCGAATATCGGCTATCCAATATACGATATCCGATTTCAGAATAGCGAAATTCGACTTTTCGGTTTTCAGGTACCGAGTTTTTAAAAACCGAATTTTCGAAAATCGAATATCCGATATCCGAATATGCAATATCGAATATCGGCTATCCAATATACGATATCCGATTACAGAATAGCGAAAATCGACTTTTCGGTTTTCGTGTACCGAGTTTTTAAAAACCGAATTTTGGAAAATCGATTATCCGATATCCGAATATGCAATATCGAATATCGGCTATCCAATACCCGATATCCGATTACAGAATAGCGAAAATCGACTTTTCGGTTTTTGGGTACCGAGTTTTTAAACACCGAATTTACGAAAATCGAATATCCGATATCCGAATATGCAATATCGAATATCGGCTATCCAATATCCGATTACAGAATAGCGAAAATCGGCTTTTCGGTTTTTGGGTACCGAGTTTTTAAACACCGAATTTACGAAAATCGAATATCCGATATCCGAATATGCAATATCGAATATCGGCTATCCAATATCCGATATCCGATTACAGAAAAGCGAAAATACACTTTTCGGTTTTCGGGTTCCGAGTTTTTAAAAACCGAATTTTCGAAATTCGAATATCCGATATCCGAATATGCAATATCGAATATCGGCTATCCAATATTCGATATCCGATTACAGAATAGCGAAAATCGACTTTTCGGTTTTCGGGTACCGAGTTTTTTGAAAACGAATTTTCGAAAATCTTATATCCGATATCCAAATATGCAATATCGAATATCGGCTATCCAATATCCGATATCCGATTACAGAATAGCGAAAATCGACTTTTCGATTTTCGGGTACCGAGTTTTTAAAAACCGAATTTTCGAAAATCGAAAATCCGATATTTGAATATGCAATATCGAATATCGGCTATCCAATATCCGATATCCGATTACAGAATAGCGAATATCGACTTTTCGGTTTTCGGGTACCGAGTTTTTAAAAACCGAATTTTCGAAAATCGAATATCCGATATCCGAATATGCAATATCGAATATCGGCTATCCAATATCCGATATCCGATTACAGAATAGCGAAAATCGACTTTTCGGTTTTCGGGTACCGAGTTTTTAAAAACCGAATTTTCGAAAATCGAATATCCGATATCCGAATATGCAATATCGAATATCGGCTATCCGATATCCAATTACAGAATAGCGAAAATCGACTTTTCGGTTTTCGGGTACCGAGATTTAGAAACCGAATTTTCGAAAATCGTATATCCGATATCCGAATATGCAATATCGAATATCGGCTATCCAATATCCGATATCCGATTACAGAATAGCGAAAATCGACTTTTCGGTTTTCGGGTACCGAGTTTTTTGAAACCGAATTTTCGAAAATCTTATATCCGATATCCAAATATGCAATATCGAATATCGGCTATCCAATATCCGCTATCCGATTACAGAATAGCGAAAATCGACTTTTCGGCTTTCGGGTACCGAGTTTTTAAAAACCGAATTTTCGAAAATCGAATATCCGATATCCGAATAGGCAATATCGAATATCGGCTATCCAATATTCGATATCCGATTACAGAATAGCGAAAATCGACTTTTCGGTTTTCGGGTACCGAGTTTTTAAAAACCGAATTTTCGATAAACGAATATCCGAATATGCAATATCGAATATCGGCTATCCAATATCCGATATCCGATTACAGAATAGCGAAAATCGACTTTTCGGTTTTCGGGTACCGTGTTTTTAAAAAACGAATTTTCGAAAATCGAATATCCGATATCCAAATATGCAATATCGAATATCGGCTATCCAATATCCGATTACAGAATAGCGAAAATCGACTTTTCGGTTTTCGGGTACCGAGTTTTTAAAAACCGAATTTTCGAAAATCGAATATACGATATCCGAATATGCAATATCGAATATCGGCTATCCAATATCCGATATCCGATTACAGAATAGCGAAAATCGACTTTTCGGTTTTCGGGTACCGAGTTTTTATAAACCGAATTTTCGAAAATCGAATATCCGATATCCGAATATGCAATATCGAATATCGGCTATCCAATATCCGATATCCGATTACAGAATAGCGAAAATCGACTTTTCGGTTTTCGGGTACCGTGTTTTTAAAAACCGAATTTTCGAAAATCGAATACCCGATATCCAAATATGCAATATCGAATATCGGCTATCCAATATCCGATTACAGAATAGCAAAAATCGACTTTTCGGTTTTCGGGTACCGAGTTTTTAAAAACCGAATTTTCGAAAATCGAATATCCGATATCCGAATATGCAATATCGAATATCGGCTATCCAATATCCGATATCCGATTACAGAATAGCGAAAATCGACTTTTCGGTTTTCGGGTACCGAGTTTTTTGAAACCGAATTTTCGAAAATCTTATATCCGATATCCAAATATGCAATATCGAATATCGGCTATCCAATATCCGCTATCCGATTACAGAATAGCGAAAATCGACTTTTCGGTTTTTGGGTACCTAGTTTTTAAAAACCGAATTTTCGATAAACGAATATCCGATATCCGAATATGCAATATCGAATATCGGCTATCCAATATCCGATATCCGATTACAGAATAGCGAAAATCGACTTTTCGGTTTTCGGGTACCGAGTTTTTAAAAACCGAATTTTCGAAAATCGAATATCCGATATCCGAATATGCAATATCGAATATCGGCTATCCAATATCCGATTACAGAATAGTGAAAATCGACTTTTCGGTTTACGGGTACCGAGTTTTTAAAAACCGAATTATCGAAATGCGAAAATCCGATATCCGAATTTGCAATATCGAATATCGGCTATCCAATATCCGATATCCGATTACAAAATAGCGTAAGTCGACTTTTCGGTTTTCGGGTACCGAGTTTTTAAAAACCGAATTTTCGAAAATCGAATATCCGATATCCGAATAGGCAATATCGAATATCGGCTATCCAATATTCGATATCCGATTACAGAATAGCGAAAATCGACTTTTCGGTTTTTGGGTACCGAGTTTTTAAAAACCGAATTTTCGATAAACGAATATCCGATATCCGAATATGCAATATCGAATATCGGCTATCCAATATCCGATATCCGATTACAGAATAGCGAAAATCGACTTTTCGGTTTTCGGGTACCGTGTTTTTAAAAACCGAATTTTCGAAAATCGAATATCCGATATCCGAATAAGCAATATCGGCTATCCAATATCCGATATCCGATTACAGAAAAGCGAAAATCGACTTTTCGGTTTTCGGGTACCGAGTTTTTAAAAACCGAATTTTCGAAAATCGAATATCCGATATCCGAATATGCAATATCGAATATCGGCTATCCAATATCCGATATCCGATTACAGAATAGCGAATATCGACTTTTCGGTTTTCGGGTACCGAGTTTTTAAAAACCGAATTTTCGAAAATCGAATATCCGATATCCGAATATGCAATATCGAATATCGGCTATCCAATATCCGATTACAGAATAGTGAAAATCGACTTTTCGGTTTACGGGTACCGAGTTTTTAAAAACCGAATTATCGAAATGCGAAAATCCGATATCCGAATTTGCAATATCGAATATCGGCTATCCAATATCCGATATCCGATTACAAAATAGCGTAAGTCGACTTTTCGGTTTTCGGGTACCGAGTTTTTAAAAACCGAATTTTCGAAAATCGAATATCCGATATCCGAATAGGCAATATCGAATATCGGCTATCCAATATTCGATATCCGATTACAGAATAGCGAAAATCGACTTTTCGGTTTTTGGGTACCGAGTTTTTAAAAACCGAATTTTCGATAAACGAATATCCGATATCCGAATATGCAATATCGAATATCGGCTATCCAATATCCGATATCCGATTACAGAATAGCGAAAATCGACTTTTCGGTTTTCGGGTACCGTGTTTTTAAAAACCGAATTTTCGAAAATCGAATATCCGATATCCGAATAAGCAATATCGGCTATCCAATATCCGATATCCGATTACAGAAAAGCGAAAATCGACTTTTCGGTTTTCGGGTACCGAGTTTTTAAAAACCGAATTTTCGAAAATCGAATATCCGATATCCGAATATGCAATATCGAATATCGGCTATCCAATATCCGATATCCGATTACAGAATAGCGAAAATCGACTTTTCGGTTTTCGGGTACCGAGTTTTTAAAAACCGAATTTTCGAAAATCGAATATCCGATATCCGAATATGCAATATCGAATATCGGCTATCCAATATCCGAATACAGAATAGCGAAAATCGACTTTTCGGTTTTCGGGTTCCGAGTTTTTAAAACCGAATTTTCTAAAATCGAAAATCCGATATCCGAAAATGCAATATCGAATATCGGCTACCCAATATACGATATCCGATTTCAGAATAGCGAAAATCGACTTTTCGGTTTTCAGGTACCGAGTTTTTAAAAACCGAATTTTCGAAAATCGAATATCCGATATCCGAAAATGCAATATCGAATATCGGCTACCCAATATACGATATCCGATTTCAGAATAGCGAAAATCGACTTTTCGGTTTTCAGGTACCGAGTTTTTAAAAACCGAATTTTCGAAAATCGAATATCCGATATCCGAATATGCAATATCGAATATCGGCTATCCGATATCCGATTACAGAATAGCGAAAATCGACTTTTCGGTTTTCGGGTACCGAGTTTTTAAAAACCGAATTTTCGAAAATCGAATATCCGATATCCGAATATGCAATATCGAATATCGGCTATCCAATATCCGATTACAGAATAGCGAAAATCGACTTTTCGGTTTTCGGGTACCGAGTTTTTTAAAACCGAATTTTCGAAAATCGAATATCCGATATCCGAATATGCAATATCGAATATCGGCTATCCAATATCCGATTACAGAATAGTGAAAATCGACTTTTCGGTTTACGGGTACCGAGTTTTTAAAAACCGAATTATCGAAATGCGAAAATCCGATATCCGAATTTGCAATATCGAATATCGGCTATCCAATATCCGATATCCGATTACAAAATAGCGTAAGTCGACTTTTCGGTTTTCGGGTACCGAGTTTTTAAAAACCGAATTTTCGAAAATCGAATATCCGATATCCGAATAGGCAATATCGAATATCGGCTATCCAATATTCGATATCCGATTACAGAATAGCGAAAATCGACTTTTCGGTTTTTGGGTACCGAGTTTTTAAAAACCGAATTTTCGATAAACGAATATCCGATATCCGAATATGCAATATCGAATATCGGCTATCCAATATCCGATATCCGATTACAGAATAGCGAAAATCGACTTTTCGGTTTTCGGGTACCGTGTTTTTAAAAACCGAATTTTCGAAAATCGAATATCCGATATCCGAATAAGCAATATCGGCTATCCAATATCCGATATCCGATTACAGAAAAGCGAAAATCGACTTTTCGGTTTTCGGGTACCGAGTTTTTAAAAACCGAATTTTCGAAAATCGAATATCCGATATCCGAATATGCAATATCGAATATCGGCTATCCAATATCCGATATCCGATTACAGAATAGCGAATATCGACTTTTCGGTTTTCGGGTACCGAGTTTTTAAAAACCGAATTTTCGAAAATCGAATATCCGATATCCGAATATGCAATATCGAATATCGGCTATCCAATATCCGATATCCGATTACAGAATAGCGAAAATCAACTTTTCGGTTTTCGGGTACCGAGTTTTTAAAAACCGAATTTTCGGAAATCGAAAATCCGATATCCTAATATGCAATATCGAATATCGGCTATCCAATATCCGATATCCGATTACAGAATAGCGAAAATCGACTTTTCGGTTTTCGGGTACCGAGATTTAGAAACCGAATTTTCGAAAATCGTATATCCGATATCCTAATATGCAATATCGAATATCGGCTATCCAATATCCGATATCCGATTACAGAATAGCGAAAATCGACTTTTCGGTTTTCGGGTACCGAGTTTTTTGAAACCGAATTTTCGAAAATCTTATATCCGATATCCAAATATGCAATATCGAATATCGGCTATCCAATATCCGCTATCCGATTACAGAATAGCGAAAATCGACTTTTCGGCTTTCGGGTACCGAGTTTTTAAAAACCGAATTTTCGAAAATCGAATATCCGATATCCGAATAGGCAATATCGAATATCGGCTATCCAATATTCGATATCCGATTACAGAATAGCGAAAATCGACTTTTCGGTTTTCGGGTACCGAGTTTTTAAAAACCGAATTTTCGATAAACGAATATCCGATATCCGAATATGCAATATCGAATATCGGCTATCCAATATCCGATATCCGATTACAGAATAGCGAAAATCGACTTTTCGGTTTTCGGGTACCGTGTTTTTAAAAACCGAATTTTGGAAAATCGATTATCCGATATCCGAATATGCAATATCGAATATCGGCTATCCAATACCCGATATCCGATTACAGAATAGCGAAAGTCGACTTTTCGGTTTTCGGGTACCGAGTCTTTAAAAACCGAATTTTCGAAAATCGAATATCCAATATCCGAATATGCAATATCGAATATCGGCTATCCAATATCCGATTACAGAATAGCGAAAATCGACTTTTCGGTTTTCGGGTACCGAGTTTTTAAAAACCGAATTTTCGAAAATCGAATATCCGATATCCGAATATGCAATATCGAATATCGGCTATCCAATACCCGATATCCGATTACAGAATAGCGAAAATCGACTTTTCGGTTTTCGGGTGCCGAGTTTTTAAAAACCGAATTTTCGAAAATCGAATATCCGATATCCGAATATGCAATATCGAATATCGGCTATCCAATACCCGATATCCGATTACAGAATAGCGAAAATCGACTTTTCGGTTTTCGGGTACCGAGTTTTTAAAAACCGAATTTTCGAAAATCGAATATCCGATATCCGAATATGCAATATCGAATATCGGCTATCCAATATCCGATATCCGATTACAGAATACCAAAAATCGACTGTTCGGTTTTCGGGTACCGAGTTCTTAAAAACCGAATTTTCGAAAATCGAATATCCGATATCCGAATATGCAATATCGAATATCGCCTATCCAATATCCGATATCCGATTACAGAATAGCGAAAATCGACTTTTCGATTTTCGGGTACCGAGTTTTTAAAAACCGAATTTTCGAAAATCGAATATCCGATATCCGAATATGCAATATCGAATATCGGCTATCCAATATCCGATATCCAATTAAAGAATAGCGAAAATCGACTTTTCGGTTTTCGGGTACCGAGTTTTTAAAAACCGAATTTTCGAAAATCGAATAACCGATATCCGAATATGCAATATCGAATATCGGCTATCCAATATCCGATATCCGATTACAGAATAGCGAAAATCGACTTTTCGGTTTTCGGGTACCGAGTTTTTTGAAACCGAATTTTCGAAAATCGTATATCCGATATCCGAATATGCAATATCGAATATCGGCTATCCAATATCCGATATCCGATTACAGAATAGCGAAAATCGACTTTTCGGTTTTCGGGTACCGAGTTTTTTGAAACCGAATTTTCGAAAATCTTATATCCGATATCCAAATATGCAATATCGAATATCGGCTATCCAATATCCGCTATCCGATTACAGAATAGCGAAAATCGACTTTTCGGCTTTCGGGTACCGAGTTTTTAAAAACCGAATTTTCGAAAATCGAATATCCGATATCCGAATAGGCAATATCGAATATCGGCTATCCAATATTCGATATCCGATTACAGAATAGCGAAAATCGACTTTTCGGTTTTCGGGTACCGAGTTTTTAAAAACCGAATTTTCGATAAACGAATATCCGATATCCGAATATGCAATATCGAATATCGGCTATCCAATATCCGATATCCGATTACAGAATAGCGAAAATCGACTTTTCGGTTTTCGGGTACCGTGTTTTTAAAAACCGAATTTTCGAAAATCGAATATCCGATATCCAAATATGCAATATCGAATATCGGCTATCCAATATCCGATTACAGAATAGCGAAAATCGACTTTTCGGTTTTCGGGTACCGAGTTTTTAAAAACCGAATTTTCGAAAATCGAATAAACGATATCCGAATATGCAATATCGAATATCGGCTATCCAATATCCGATATCCGATTACAGAATAGCGAAAATCGACTTTTCGGTTTTCGGGTACCGAGTTTTTATAAACCGAATTTTCGAAAATCGAATATCCGATATCCGAATATGCAATATCGAATATCGGCTATCCAATATCCGATATCCGATTACAGAATAGCGAAAATCGACTTTTCGGTTTTCGGGTACCGAGTTTTTAAAAACCGAATTTTCGAAAATCGAATATCCGATATCCGAATATGCAATATCGAATATCGGCTATCCAATATCCGATTACAGAATAGCGAAAATCGACTTTTCGGTTTTCGGGTACCGAGTTTTTAAAAACCGAATTATCGAAATGCGAAAATCCGATATCCGAATTTGCAATATCGAATATCGGCTATCCAATATCCGATATCCGATTACAAAATAGCGTAAGTCGACTTTTCGGTTTTCGGGTACCGAGTTTTTAAAAACCGAATTTTCGAAAATCGAATATCCGATATCCGAATAGGCAATATCGAATATCGGCTATCCAATATTCGATATCCGATTACAGAATAGCGAAAATCGACTTTTCGGTTTTTGGGTACCGAGTTTTTAAAAACCGAATTTTCGATAAACGAATATCCGATATCCGAATATGCAATATCGAATATCGGCTATCCAATATCCGATATCCGATTACAGAATAGCGAAAATCGACTTTTCGGTTTTCGGGTACCGTGTTTTTAAAAACCGAATTTTCGAAAATCGAATATCCGATATCCGAATAAGCAATATCGGCTATCCAATATCCAATATCCGATTACAGAATAGCGAAAATCGACTTTTCGGTTTTCGGGTACCGAGTTTTTAAAAACCGAATTTTTGAAAATCGAATATCCGATATTCGAATATGCAATATCGAATATCGGCTATCCAATATCCGATATCCGATTACAGAATAGCGAAAATCGACTTTTCGGTTTTCGTGTACCAAGTTTTTAAAAATCGAATTTTGGAAATCGATTATCCGATATCCGAAAATGCAATATCGAATATCGGCTATCCAATATACGATATCCGATTTCAGAATAGCGAAATTCGACTTTTCGGTTTTCAGGTACCGAGTTTTTAAAAACCGAATTTTCGAAAATCGAATATCCGATATCCGAATATGCAATATCGAATATCGGCTATCCAATATACGATATCCGATTACAGAATAGCGAAAATCGACTTTTCGGTTTTCGTGTACCGAGTTTTTAAAAACCGAATTTTGGAAAATCGATTATCCGATATCCGAATATGCAATATCGAATATCGGCTATCCAATACCCGATATCCGATTACAGAATAGCGAAAATCGACTTTTCGGTTTTTGGGTACCGAGTTTTTAAACACCGAATTTACGAAAATCGAATATCCGATATCCGAATATGCAATATCGAATATCGGCTATCCAATATCCGATTACAGAATAGCGAAAATCGGCTTTTCGGTTTTTGGGTACCGAGTTTTTAAACACCGAATTTACGAAAATCGAATATCCGATATCCGAATATGCAATATCGAATATCGGCTATCCAATATCCGATATCCGATTACAGAAAAGCGAAAATACACTTTTCGGTTTTCGGGTTCCGAGTTTTTAAAAACCGAATTTTCGAAATTCGAATATCCGATATCCGAATATGCAATATCGAATATCGGCTATCCAATATTCGATATCCGATTACAGAATAGCGAAAATCGACTTTTCGGTTTTCGGGTACCGAGTTTTTTGAAACCGAATTTTCGAAAATCTTATATCCGATATCCAAATATGCAATATCGAATATCGGCTATCCAATATCCGATATCCGATTACAGAATAGCGAAAATCGACTTTTCGATTTTCGGGTACCGAGTTTTTAAAAACCGAATTTTCGAAAATCGAAAATCCGATATTTGAATATGCAATATCGAATATCGGCTATCCAATATCCGATATCCGATTACAGAATAGCGAATATCGACTTTTCGGTTTTCGGGTACCGAGTTTTTAAAAACCGAATTATCGAAAATCGAATATCCGATATCCGAATATGCAATATCGAATATCGGCTATCCAATATCCGATATCCGATTACAGAATAGCGAAAATCGACTTTTCGGTTTTCGGGTACCGAGTTTTTAAAAACCGAATTTTCGAAAATCGAATATCCGATATCCGAATATGCAATATCGAATATCGGCTATCCGATATCCGATTACAGAATAGCGAAAATCGACTTTTCGGTTTTCGGGTACCGAGATTTAGAAACCGAATTTTCGAAAATCGTATATCCGATATCCGAATATGCAATATCGAATATCGGCTATCCAATATCCGATATCCGATTACAGAATAGCGAAAATCGACTTTTCGGTTTTCGGGTACCGAGTTTTTTGAAACCGAATTTTCGAAAATCTTATATCCGATATCCAAATATGCAATATCGAATATCGGCTATCCAATATCCGCTATCCGATTACAGAATAGCGAAAATCGACTTTTCGGCTTTCGGGTACCGAGTTTTTAAAAACCGAATTTTCGAAAATCGAATATCCGATATCCGAATAGGCAATATCGAATATCGGCTATCCAATATTCGATATCCGATTACAGAATAGCGAAAATCGACTTTTCGGTTTTCGGGTACCGAGTTTTTAAAAACCGAATTTTCGATAAACGAATATCCGAATATGCAATATCGAATATCGGCTATCCAATATCCGATATCCGATTACAGAATAGCGAAAATCGACTTTTCGGTTTTCGGGTACCGTGTTTTTAAAAAACGAATTTTCGAAAATCGAATATCCGATATCCAAATATGCAATATCGAATATCGGCTATCCAATATCCGATTACAGAATAGCGAAAATCGACTTTTCGGTTTTCGGGTACCGAGTTTTTAAAAACCGAATTTTCGAAAATCGAATATACGATATCCGAATATGCAATATCGAATATCGGCTATCCAATATCCGATATCCGATTACAGAATAGCGAAAATCGACTTTTCGGTTTTCGGGTACCGAGTTTTTATAAACCGAATTTTCGAAAATCGAATATCCGATATCCGAATATGCAATATCGAATATCGGCTATCCAATATCCGATATCCGATTACAGAATAGCGAAAATCGACTTTTCGGTTTTCGGGTACCGTGTTTTTAAAAACCGAATTTTCGAAAATCGAATACCCGATATCCAAATATGCAATATCGAATATCGGCTATCCAATATCCGATTACAGAATAGCAAAAATCGACTTTTCGGTTTTCGGGTACCGAGTTTTTAAAAACCGAATTTTCGAAAATCGAATATCCGATATCCGAATATGCAATATCGAATATCGGCTATCCAATATCCGATATCCGATTACAGAATAGCGAAAATCGACTTTTCGGTTTTCGGGTACCGAGTTTTTAAAAACCGAATTTTCGAAAATCGAATATCCGATATCCGAATATGCAATATCGAATATCGGCTATCCAATATCCGATATCCGATTACAGAATAGCGAAAATCGACTTTTCGGTTTTCGGGTACCGAGTTTTTAAAAACCGAATTTTCGAAAATCGAATATCCGATATCCGAATATGCAATATCAAATATCGGCTATCCAATATCCGATTACAGAATAGCGAAAATTGAATTTTTGAAAATCGAATATCCGATATTCGAATATGCAATATCGAATATCGGCTATCCAATATCCGATATCCGATTACAGAATAGCGAAAATCGACTTTTCGGTTTTCGGGTACCGAGTTTTTAAAAACCGAATTTTTGAAAATCGAATATCCGATATTCGAATATGCAATATCGAATATCGGCTATCCAATATCCGATATCCGATTACAGAATAGCGAAAATCGACTTTTCGGTTTTCGTGTACCAAGTTTTTAAAAATCGAATTTTGGAAAATCGATTATCCGATATCCGAAAATGCAATATCGAATATCGGCTATCCAATATACGATATCCGATTTCAGAATAGCGAAATTCGACTTTTCGGTTTTCAGGTACCGAGTTTTTAAAAACCGAATTTTCGAAAATCGAATATCCGATATCCGAATATGCAATATCGAATATCGGCTATCCAATATACGATATCCGATTACAGAATAGCGAAAATCGACTTTTCGGTTTTCGTGTACCGAGTTTTTAAAAACCGAATTTTGGAAAATCGATTATCCGATATCCGAATATGCAATATCGAATATCGGCTATCCAATACCCGATATCCGATTACAGAATAGCGAAAATCGACTTTTCGGTTTTTGGGTACCGAGTTTTTAAACACCGAATTTACGAAAATCGAATATCCGATATCCGAATATGCAATATCGAATATCGGCTATCCAATATCCGATTACAGAATAGCGAAAATCGGCTTTTCGGTTTTTGGGTACCGAGTTTTTAAACACCGAATTTACGAAAATCGAATATCCGATATCCGAATATGCAATATCGAATATCGGCTATCCAATATCCGATATCCGATTACAGAAAAGCGAAAATACACTTTTCGGTTTTCGGGTTCCGAGTTTTTAAAAACCGAATTTTCGAAATTCGAATATCCGATATCCGAATATGCAATATCGAATATCGGCTATCCAATATTCGATATCCGATTACAGAATAGCGAAAATCGACTTTTCGGTTTTCGGGTACCGAGTTTTTTGAAAACGAATTTTCGAAAATCTTATATCCGATATCCAAATATGCAATATCGAATATCGGCTATCCAATATCCGATATCCGATTACAGAATAGCGAAAATCGACTTTTCGATTTTCGGGTACCGAGTTTATAAAAACCGAATTTTCGAAAATCGAAAATCCGATATTTGAATATGCAATATCGAATATCGGCTATCCAATATCCGATATCCGATTACAGAATAGCGAATATCGACTTTTCGGTTTTCGGGTACCGAGTTTTTAAAAACCGAATTTTCGAAAATCGAATATCCGATATCCGAATATGCAATATCGAATATCGGCTATCCAATATCCGATATCCGATTACAGAATAGCGAAAATCGACTTTTCGGTTTTCGGGTACCGAGTTTTTAAAAACCGAATTTTCGAAAATCGAATATCCGATATCCGAATATGCAATATCGAATATCGGCTATCCGATATCCAATTACAGAATAGCGAAAATCGACTTTTCGGTTTTCGGGTACCGAGATTTAGAAACCGAATTTTCGAAAATCGTATATCCGATATCCGAATATGCAATATCGAATATCGGCTATCCAATATCCGATATCCGATTACAGAATAGCGAAAATCGACTTTTCGGTTTTCGGGTACCGAGTTTTTTGAAACCGAATTTTCGAAAATCTTATATCCGATATCCAAATATGCAATATCGAATATCGGCTATCCAATATCCGCTATCCGATTACAGAATAGCGAAAATCGACTTTTCGGCTTTCGGGTACCGAGTTTTTAAAAACCGAATTTTCGAAAATCGAATATCCGATATCCGAATAGGCAATATCGAATATCGGCTATCCAATATTCGATATCCGATTACAGAATAGCGAAAATCGACTTTTCGGTTTTCGGGTACCGAGTTTTTAAAAACCGAATTTTCGATAAACGAATATCCGAATATGCAATATCGAATATCGGCTATCCAATATCCGATATCCGATTACAGAATAGCGAAAATCGACTTTTCGGTTTTCGGGTACCGTGTTTTTAAAAAACGAATTTTCGAAAATCGAATATCCGATATCCAAATATGCAATATCGAATATCGGCTATCCAATATCCGATTACAGAATAGCGAAAATCGACTTTTCGGTTTTCGGGTACCGAGTTTTTAAAAACCGAATTTTCGAAAATCGAATATACGATATCCGAATATGCAATATCGAATATCGGCTATCCAATATCCGATATCCGATTACAGAATAGCGAAAATCGACTTTTCGGTTTTCGGGTACCGAGTTTTTATAAACCGAATTTTCGAAAATCGAATATCCGATATCCGAATATGCAATATCGAATATCGGCTATCCAATATCCGATATCCGATTACAGAATAGCGAAAATCGACTTTTCGGTTTTCGGGTACCGTGTTTTTAAAAACCGAATTTTCGAAAATCGAATACCCGATATCCAAATATGCAATATCGAATATCGGCTATCCAATATCCGATTACAGAATAGCAAAAATCGACTTTTCGGTTTTCGGGTACCGAGTTTTTAAAAACCGAATTTTCGAAAATCGAATATCCGATATCCGAATATGCAATATCGAATATCGGCTATCCAATATCCGATATCCGATTACAGAATAGCGAAAATCGACTTTTCGGTTTTCGGGTACCGAGTTTTTTGAAACCGAATTTTCGAAAATCTTATATCCGATATCCAAATATGCAATATCGAATATCGGCTATCCAATATCCGCTATCCGATTACAGAATAGCGAAAATCGACTTTTCGGTTTTTGGGTACCTAGTTTTTAAAAACCGAATTTTCGATAAACGAATATCCGATATCCGAATATGCAATATCGAATATCGGCTATCCAATATCCGATATCCGATTACAGAATAGCGAAAATCGACTTTTCGGTTTTCGGGTACCGAGTTTTTAAAAACCGAATTTTCGAAAATCGAATATCCGATATCCGAATATGCAATATCGAATATCGGCTATCCAATATCCGATTACAGAATAGTGAAAATCGACTTTTCGGTTTACGGGTACCGAGTTTTTAAAAACCGAATTATCGAAATGCGAAAATCCGATATCCGAATTTGCAATATCGAATATCGGCTATCCAATATCCGATATCCGATTACAAAATAGCGTAAGTCGACTTTTCGGTTTTCGGGTACCGAGTTTTTAAAAACCGAATTTTCGAAAATCGAATATCCGATATCCGAATAGGCAATATCGAATATCGGCTATCCAATATTCGATATCCGATTACAGAATAGCGAAAATCGACTTTTCGGTTTTTGGGTACCGAGTTTTTAAAAACCGAATTTTCGATAAACGAATATCCGATATCCGAATATGCAATATCGAATATCGGCTATCCAATATCCGATATCCGATTACAGAATAGCGAAAATCGACTTTTCGGTTTTCGGGTACCGTGTTTTTAAAAACCGAATTTTCGAAAATCGAATATCCGATATCCGAATAAGCAATATCGGCTATCCAATATCCGATATCCGATTACAGAAAAGCGAAAATCGACTTTTCGGTTTTCGGGTACCGAGTTTTTAAAAACCGAATTTTCGAAAATCGAATATCCGATATCCGAATATGCAATATCGAATATCGGCTATCCAATATCCGATATCCGATTACAGAATAGCGAATATCGACTTTTCGGTTTTCGGGTACCGAGTTTTTAAAAACCGAATTTTCGAAAATCGAATATCCGATATCCGAATATGCAATATCGAATATCGGCTATCCAATATCCGATTACAGAATAGTGAAAATCGACTTTTCGGTTTACGGGTACCGAGTTTTTAAAAACCGAATTATCGAAATGCGAAAATCCGATATCCGAATTTGCAATATCGAATATCGGCTATCCAATATCCGATATCCGATTACAAAATAGCGTAAGTCGACTTTTCGGTTTTCGGGTACCGAGTTTTTAAAAACCGAATTTTCGAAAATCGAATATCCGATATCCGAATAGGCAATATCGAATATCGGCTATCCAATATTCGATATCCGATTACAGAATAGCGAAAATCGACTTTTCGGTTTTTGGGTACCGAGTTTTTAAAAACCGAATTTTCTATAAACGAATATCCGATATCCGAATATGCAATATCGAATATCGGCTATCCAATATCCGATATCCGATTACAGAATAGCGAAAATCGACTTTTCGGTTTTCGGGTACCGTGTTTTTAAAAACCGAATTTTCGAAAATCGAATATCCGATATCCGAATAAGCAATATCGGCTATCCAATATCCGATATCCGATTACAGAAAAGCGAAAATCGACTTTTCGGTTTTCGGGTACCGAGTTTTTAAAAACCGAATTTTCGAAAATCGAATATCCGATATCCGAATATGCAATATCGAATATCGGCTATCCAATATCCGATATCCGATTACAGAATAGCGAAAATCGACTTTTCGGTTTTCGGGTACCGAGTTTTTAAAAACCGAATTTTCGAAAATCGAATATCCGATATCCGAATATGCAATATCGAATATCGGCTATCCAATATCCGAATACAGAATAGCGAAAATCGACTTTTCGGTTTTCGGGTACCGAGTTTTTAAAAACCGAATTTTCGAAAATCGAATATCCGATATCCGAATATGCAATATCGAATATCGGCTATCCAATATCCGATTACAGAATAGTGAAAATCGACTTTTCGGTTTACGGGTACCGAGTTTTTAAAAACCGAATTATCGAAATGCGAAAATCCGATATCCGAATTTGCAATATCGAATATCGGCTATCCAATATCCGATATCCGATTACAAAATAGCGTAAGTCGACTTTTCGGTTTTCGGGTACCGAGTTTTTAAAAACCGAATTTTCGAAAATCGAATATCCGATATCCGAATAGGCAATATCGAATATCGGCTATCCAATATTCGATATCCGATTACAGAATAGCGAAAATCGACTTTTCGGTTTTTGGGTACCGAGTTTTTAAAAACCGAATTTTCGATAAACGAATATCCGATATCCGAATATGCAATATCGAATATCGGCTATCCAATATCCGATATCCGATTACAGAATAGCGAAAATCGACTTTTCGGTTTTCGGGTACCGTGTTTTTAAAAACCGAATTTTCGAAAATCGAATATCCGATATCCGAATAAGCAATATCGGCTATCCAATATCCGATATCCGATTACAGAAAAGCGAAAATCGACTTTTCGGTTTTCGGGTACCGAGTTTTTAAAAACCGAATTTTCGAAAATCGAATATCCGATATCCGAATATGCAATATCGAATATCGGCTATCCAATATCCGATATCCGATTACAGAATAGCGAATATCGACTTTTCGGTTTTCGGGTACCGAGTTTTTAAAAACCGAATTTTCGAAAATCGAATATCCGATATCCGAATATGCAATATCGAATATCGGCTATCCAATATCCGATTACAGAATAGTGAAAATCGACTTTTCGGTTTACGGGTACCGAGTTTTTAAAAACCGAATTATCGAAATGCGAAAATCCGATATCCGAATTTGCAATATCGAATATCGGCTATCCAATATCCGATATCCGATTACAAAATAGCGTAAGTCGACTTTTCGGTTTTCGGGTACCGAGTTTTTAAAAACCGAATTTTCGAAAATCGAATATCCGATATCCGAATAGGCAATATCGAATATCGGCTATCCAATATTCGATATCCGATTACAGAATAGCGAAAATCGACTTTTCGGTTTTTGGGTACCGAGTTTTTAAAAACCGAATTTTCTATAAACGAATATCCGATATCCGAATATGCAATATCGAATATCGGCTATCCAATATCCGATATCCGATTACAGAATAGCGAAAATCGACTTTTCGGTTTTCGGGTACCGTGTTTTTAAAAACCGAATTTTCGAAAATCGAATATCCGATATCCGAATAAGCAATATCGGCTATCCAATATCCGATATCCGATTACAGAAAAGCGAAAATCGACTTTTCGGTTTTCGGGTACCGAGTTTTTAAAAACCGAATTTTCGAAAATCGAATATCCGATATCCGAATATGCAATATCGAATATCGGCTATCCAATATCCGATATCCGATTACAGAATAGCGAAAATCGACTTTTCGGTTTTCGGGTACCGAGTTTTTAAAAACCGAATTTTCGAAAATCGAATATCCGATATCCGAATATGCAATATCGAATATCGGCTATCCAATATCCGAATACAGAATAGCGAAAATCGACTTTTCGGTTTTCGGGTTCCGAGTTTTTAAAACCGAATTTTCTAAAATCGAAAATCCGATATCCGAAAATGCAATATCGAATATCGGCTACCCAATATACGATATCCGATTTCAGAATAGCGAAAATCGACTTTTCGGTTTTCAGGTACCGAGTTTTTAAAAACCGAATTTTCGAAAATCGAATATCCGATATCCGAAAATGCAATATCGAATATCGGCTACCCAATATACGATATCCGATTTCAGAATAGCGAAAATCGACTTTTCGGTTTTCAGGTACCGAGTTTTTAAAAACCGAATTTTCGAAAATCGAATATCCGATATCCGAATATGCAATATCGAATATCGGCTATCCGATATCCGATTACAGAATAGCGAAAATCGACTTTTCGGTTTTCGGGTACCGAGTTTTTAAAAACCGAATTTTCGAAAATCGAATATCCGATATCCGAATATGCAATATCGAATATCGGCTATCCAATATCCGATTACAGAATAGCGAAAATCGACTTTTCGGTTTTCGGGTACCGAGTTTTTTAAAACCGAATTTTCGAAAATCGAATATCCGATATCCGAATATGCAATATCGAATATCGGCTATCCAATATCCGATTACAGAATAGTGAAAATCGACTTTTCGGTTTACGGGTACCGAGTTTTTAAAAACCGAATTATCGAAATGCGAAAATCCGATATCCGAATTTGCAATATCGAATATCGGCTATCCAATATCCGATATCCGATTACAAAATAGCGTAAGTCGACTTTTCGGTTTTCGGGTACCGAGTTTTTAAAAACCGAATTTTCGAAAATCGAATATCCGATATCCGAATAGGCAATATCGAATATCGGCTATCCAATATTCGATATCCGATTACAGAATAGCGAAAATCGACTTTTCGGTTTTTGGGTACCGAGTTTTTAAAAACCGAATTTTCGATAAACGAATATCCGATATCCGAATATGCAATATCGAATATCGGCTATCCAATATCCGATATCCGATTACAGAATAGCGAAAATCGACTTTTCGGTTTTCGGGTACCGTGTTTTTAAAAACCGAATTTTCGAAAATCGAATATCCGATATCCGAATAAGCAATATCGGCTATCCAATATCCGATATCCGATTACAGAAAAGCGAAAATCGACTTTTCGGTTTTCGGGTACCGAGTTTTTAAAAACCGAATTTTCGAAAATCGAATATCCGATATCCGAATATGCAATATCGAATATCGGCTATCCAATATCCGATATCCGATTACAGAATAGCGAAAATCGACTTTTCGGTTTTCGGGTACCGAGTTTTTAAAAACCGAATTTTCGAAAATCGAATATCCGATATCCGAATATGCAATATCGAATATCGGCTATCCAATATCCGAATACAGAATAGCGAAAATCGACTTTTCGGTTTTCGGGTTCCGAGTTTTTAAAACCGAATTTTCTAAAATCGAAAATCCGATATCCGAAAATGCAATATCGAATATCGGCTACCCAATATACGATATCCGATTTCAGAATAGCGAAAATCGACTTTTCGGTTTTCAGGTACCGAGTTTTTAAAAACCGAATTTTCGAAAATCGATTATCCGATATCCGAATATGCAATATCGAATATCGGCTATCCGATATCCGATTACAGAATAGCGAAAATCGACTTTTCGGTTTTCGGGTACCGAGTTTTTAAAAACCGAATTTTCGAAAATCGAATATCCGATATCCGAATATGCAATATCGAATATCGGCTATCCAATATCCGATTACAGAATAGCGAAAATCGACTTTTCGGTTTTCGGGTACCGAGTTTTTTAAAACCGAATTTTCGAAAATCGAATATCCGATATCCGAATATGCAATATCGAATATCGGCTATCCAATATCCGATTACAGAATAGTGAAAATCGACTTTTCGGTTTACGGGTACCGAGTTTTTAAAAACCGAATTATCGAAATGCGAAAATCCGATATCCGAATTTGCAATATCGAATATCGGCTATCCAATATCCGATATCCGATTACAAAATAGCGTAAGTCGACTTTTCGGTTTTCGGGTACCGAGTTTTTAAAAACCGAATTTTCGAAAATCGAATATCCGATATCCGAATAGGCAATATCGAATATCGGCTATCCAATATTCGATATCCGATTACAGAATAGCGAAAATCGACTTTTCGGTTTTTGGGTACCGAGTTTTTAAAAACCGAATTTTCGATAAACGAATATCCGATATCCGAATATGCAATATCGAATATCGGCTATCCAATATCCGATATCCGATTACAGAATAGCGAAAATCGACTTTTCGGTTTTCGGGTACCGTGTTTTTAAAAACCGAATTTTCGAAAATCGAATATCCGATATCCGAATAAGCAATATCGGCTATCCAATATCCGATATCCGATTACAGAAAAGCGAAAATCGACTTTTCGGTTTTCGGGTACCGAGTTTTTAAAAACCGAATTTTCGAAAATCGAATATCCGATATCCGAATATGCAATATCGAATATCGGCTATCCAATATCCGATATCCGATTACAGAATAGCGAAAATCGACTTTTCGGTTTTCGGGTACCGAGTTTTTAAAAACCGAATTTTCGAAAATCGAATATCCGATATCCGAATATGCAATATCGAATATCGGCTATCCAATATCCGAATACAGAATAGCGAAAATCGACTTTTCGGTTTTCGGGTTCCGAGTTTTTAAAACCGAATTTTCTAAAATCGAAAATCCGATATCCGAAAATGCAATATCGAATATCGGCTACCCAATATACGATATCCGATTTCAGAATAGCGAAAATCGACTTTTCGGTTTTCAGGTACCGAGTTTTTAAAAACCGAATTTTCGAAAATCGATTATCCGATATCCGAATATGCAATATCGAATATCGGCTATCCAATACCCGATATCCGATTACAGAATAGCGAAAATCGACTTTTCGGTTTTTGGGTACCGAGTTTTTAAACACCGAATTTACGAAAATCGAATATCCGATATCCGAATATGCAATATCGAATATCGGCTATCCAATATCCGATTACAGAATAGCGAAAATCGGCTTTTCGGTTTTTGGGTACCGAGTTTTTAAACACCGAATTTACGAAAATCGAATATCCGATATCCGAATATGCAATATCGAATATCGGCTATCCAATATCCGATATCCGATTACAGAAAAGCGAAAATACACTTTTCGGTTTTCGGGTTCCGAGTTTTTAAAAACCGAATTTTCGAAATTCGAATATCCGATATCCGAATATGCAATATCGAATATCGGCTATCCAATATCCGATATCCGATTACAGAATAGCGAAAATCGACTTTTCGGTTTTCGGGTACAGAGTTTTTTGAAACCGAATTTTCGAAAATCTTATATCCGATATCCAAATATGCAATATCGAATATCGGCTATCCAATATCCGATATCCGATTACAGAATAGCGAAAATCGACTTTTCGATTTTCGGGTACCGAGTTTTTAAAAACCGAATTTTCGAAAATCGAAAGTCCGATATTTGAATATGCAATATCGAATATCGGCTATCCAATATCCGATATCCGATTACAGAATAGCGAATATCGACTTTTCGGTTTTCGGGTACCGAGTTTTTAAAAACCGAATTTTCGAAAATCGATTATCCGATATCCGAATATGCAATATCGAATATCGGCTATCCAATATCCGATATCCGATTACAGAATAGCGAAAATCGACTTTTCGGTTTTCGGGTACCGAGTTTTTAAAAACCGAATTTTCGAAAATTGAATATCCGATATCCGATTATGCAATATCGAATATCGGCTATCCAATATCCGATATCCGATTACAGAATAGCGAAAATCGACTTTTCGGTTTTCGGGTACCGAGTTTTTAAAAACCGAATTTTCGAAAATCGAATATCCGATATCCGAATATGCAATATCGAATATCGGCTATCCAATATCCGATATCCGATTACAGATAAGCGAAAATCGACTTTTCGGTTTTCGGGTACCGAGTTTTTTAAAACCGAATTTTCGAAAATCGAATATCCGATATCCGAATATGCAATATCGAATATCGGCTATCCAATATCCGATTACAGAATAGTGAAAATCGACTTTTCGGTTTACGGGTACCGAGTTTTTAAAAACCGAATTATCGAAATGCGAAAATCCGATATCCGAATTTGCAATATCGAATATCGGCTATCCAATATCCGATATCCGATTACAAAATAGCGTAAGTCGACTTTTCGGTTTACGGGTACCGAGTTTTTAAAAACCGAATTTTCGAAAATCGAATATCCGATATCCGAATAGGCAATATCGAATATCGGCTATCCAATATTCGATATCCGATTACAGAATAGCGAAAATCGACTTTTCGGTTTTTGGGTACCGAGTTTTTAAAAACCGAATTTTCGATAAACGAATATCCGATATCCGAATATGCAATATCGAATATCGGCTATCCAATACCTGATATCCGATTACAGAATAGCGAAAATCGACTTTTCGGTTTTCGGGTACCGAGTCTTTAAAAACCGAATTTTCGAAATCGAATATCCAATATCCGAATATGCAATATCGAATATCGGCTATCCAATATCCGATTACAGAATAGCGAAAATCGACTTTTCGGTTTTCGGGTACCGAGTTTTTAAAAACCGAATTTTCGAAAATCGAATATCCGATATCCGAATATGCAATATCGAATATCGGCTATCCAATACCCGATATCCGATTACAGAATAGCGAAAATCGACTTTTCGGTTTTCGGGTGCCGAGTTTTTAAAAACCGAATTTTCGAAAATCGAATATCCGATATCCGAATATGCAATATCGAATATCGGCTATCCAATACCCGATATCCGATTACAGAATAGCGAAAATCGACTTTTCGGTTTTCGGGTACCGAGTTTTTAAAAACCGAATTTTCGAAAATCGAATATCCGATATCCGAATATGCAATATCGAATATCGGCTATCCAATATCCGATTACAGAATAGCGAAAATCGACTTTTCGGTTTTCGGGTACCGAGTTTTTTAAAACCGAATTTTCGAAAATCGAATATCCGATATCCGAATATGCAATATCGAATATCGGCTATCCAATATCCGATTACAGAATAGTGAAAATCGACTTTTCGGTTTACGGGTACCGAGTTTTTAAAAACCGAATTATCGAAATGCGAAAATCCGATATCCGAATTTGCAATATCGAATATCGGCTATCCAATATCCGATATCCGATTACAAAATAGCGTAAGTCGACTTTTCGGTTTTCGGGTACCGAGTTTTTAAAAACCGAATTTTCGAAAATCGAATATCCGATATCCGAATAGGCAATATCGAATATCGGCTATCCAATATTCGATATCCGATTACAGAATAGCGAAAATCGACTTTTCGGTTTTTGGGTACCGAGTTTTTAAAAACCGAATTTTCGATAAACGAATATCCGATATCCGAATATGCAATATCGAATATCGGCTATCCAATATCCGATATCCGATTACAGAATAGCGAAAATCGACTTTTCGGTTTTCGGGTACCGTGTTTTTAAAAACCGAATTTTCGAAAATCGAATATCCGATATCCGAATAAGCAATATCGGCTATCCAATATCCGATATCCGATTACAGAATAGCGAAAATCGACTTTTCGGTTTTCGGGTACCGAGTTTTTAAAAACCGAATTTTCGAAAATCGAATATCCGATATCCGAATATGCAATATCGAATATCGGCTATCCAATATCCGATATCCGATTACAGAATAGCGAAAATCGACTTTTCGGTTTTCGGGTACCGAGTTTTTAAAAACCGAATTTTCGAAAATCGAATATCCGATATCCGAATATGCAATATCGAATATCGGCTATCCAATATCCGATTACAGAAAAGCGAAAATCGACTTTTCGGTTTTCGGGTTCCGAGTTTTTAAAACCGAATTTTCGAAAATCGAAAATCCGATATCCGAAAATGCAATATCGAATATCGGCTATCCAATATACGATATCCGATTTCAGAATAGCGAAAATCGACTTTTCGGTTTTCAGGTACCGAGTTTTTAAAAACCGAATTTTCGAAAATCGAATATCCGATATCCGAATATGCAATATCGAATATCGGCTATCCAATATACGATATCCGGAAAATCGACTTTTCGGTTTTCGTGTACCGAGTTTTTAAAAACAGAATTTTGGAAAATCGATTATCCGATATCCGAATATGCAATATCGAATACGGCTATCCAATACCCGATATCCGATTACAGAATAGCGAAAATCGACTTTTCGGTTTTCGGGTACCGAGTTTTTAAAAACCGAATTTTCGGAAATCGAAAATCCGATATCCTAATATGCAATATCGAATATCGGCTATCCAATATCCGATATTCGATTACAGAATAGCGAAAATCGACTTTTCGGTTTTCGGGTACCGAGATTTAGAAACCGAATTTTCGAAAATCGTATATCCGATATCCGAATATGCAATATCGAATATCGGCTATCCAATATCCGATTACAGAAAAGCGAAAATCGACTTTTCGGTTTTCGTGTACCGTGTTTTTAAAAACCGAATTTTGGAAAATCGATTATCCGATATCCGAATATGCAATATCGAATATCGGCTATCCAATACCCGATATCCGATTACAGAATAGCGAAAATCGACTTTTCGGTTTTCGGGTACCGAGTCTTTAAAAACCGAATTTTCGAAAATCGAATATCCAATATCCGAATATGCAATATCGAATATCGGCTATCCAATATCCGATTACAGAATAGCGAAAATCGACTTTTCGGTTTTCGGGTACCGAGTTTTTAAAAACCGAATTTTCGAAAATCGAATATCCGATATCCGAATATGCAATATCGAATATCGGCTATCCAATACCCGATATCCGATTACAGAATAGCGAAAATCGACTTTTCGGTTTTCGGGTGCCGAGTTTTTAAAAACCGAATTTTCGAAAATCGAATATCCGATATCCGAATATGCAATATCGAATATCGGCTATCCAATACCCGATATCCGATTACAGAATAGCGAAAATCGACTTTTCGGTTTTCGGGTACCGAGTTTTTAAAAACCGAATTTTCGAAAATCGAATATCCGATATCCGAATATGCAATATCGAATATCGGCTATCCAATATCCGATATCCGATTACAGAATACCAAAAATCGACTGTTCGGTTTTCGGGTACCGAGTTCTTAAAAACCGAATTTTCGAAAATCGAAAATCCGATATTTGAATATGCAATATCGAATATCGGCTATCCAATATACGATATCCGATTACAGAAAAGCGAAAATCGACTTTTCGGTTTTCGGGTACCGAGATTTAGAAACCGAATTTTCGAAAATCGTATATCCGATATCCGAATATGCAATATCGAATATCGGCTATCCAATATCCGATTACAGAAAAGCGAAAATCGACTTTTCGGTTTTCGTGTACCGTGTTTTTAAAAACCGAATTTTGGAAAATCGATTATCCGATATCCGAATATGCAATATCGAATATCGGCTATCCAATACCCGATATCCGATTACAGAATAGCGAAAATCGACTTTTCGGTTTTCGGGTACCGAGTCTTTAAAAACCGAATTTTCGAAAATCGAATATCCAATATCCGAATATGCAATATCGAATATCGGCTATCCAATATCCGATTACAGAATAGCGAAAATCGACTTTTCGGTTTTCGGGTACCGAGTTTTTAAAAACCGAATTTTCGAAAATCGAATATCCGATATCCGAATATGCAATATCGAATATCGGCTATCCAATACCCGATATCCGATTACAGAATAGCGAAAATCGACTTTTCGGTTTTCGGGTGCCGAGTTTTTAAAAACCGAATTTTCGAAAATCGAATATCCGATATCCGAATATGCAATATCGAATATCGGCTATCCAATACCCGATATCCGATTACAGAATAGCGAAAATCGACTTTTCGGTTTTCGGGTACCGAGTTTTTAAAAACCGAATTTTCGAAAATCGAATATCCGATATCCGAATATGCAATATCGAATATCGGCTATCCAATATCCGATATCCGATTACAGAATACCAAAAATCGACTGTTCGGTTTTCGGGTACCGAGTTCTTAAAAACCGAATTTTCGAAAATCGAATATCCGATATCCGAATATGCAATATCGAATATCGCCTATCCAATATCCGATATCCGATTACAGAATAGCGAAAATCGACTTTTCGATTTTCGGGTACCGAGTTTTTAAAAACCGAATTTTCGAAAATCGAATATCCGATATCCGAATATGCAATATCGAATATCGGCTATCCAATATCCGATATCCAATTAAAGAATAGCGAAAATCGACTTTTCGGTTTTCGGGTACCGATTTTTTAAAAACCGAATTTTCGAAAATCGAATATCCGATATCCGTATATGCAATATCGAATATCGGCTATCCAATATCCGATATCCGATTACAGAATAGCGAAAATCGACTTTTCGGTTTTCGGGTACCGAGTTTTTAAAAACCGAATTTTCGAAAATCGAAAATCCGATATTTGAATATGCAATATCGAATATCGGCTATCCAATATACGATATCCGATTACAGAATAGCGAAAATCGACTTTTCGGTTTTCGGGTACCGAGTTTTTAAAAACCGAATTTTGGAAAATCGATTATCCGATATCCGAATATGCAATATTGAATATCGGCTATCCAATACCCGATATCCGATTACAGAATAGCGAAAATCGACTTTTCGGTTTTTGGGTACCGAGTTTTTAAACACCGAATTTACGAAAATCGAATATCCGATATCCGAATATGCAATATCGAATATCGGCTATCCAATATCCGATTACAGAATAGCGAAAATCGGCTTTTCGGTTTTTGGGTACCGAGTTTTTAAACACCGAATTTACGAAAATCGAATATCCGATATCCGAATATGCAATATCGAATATCGGCTATCCAATATCCGATTACAGAATAGCGAAAATCGGCTTTTCGGTTTTTGGGTACCGAGTTTTTAAACACCGAATTTACGAAAATCGAATATCCGATATCCGAATATGCAATATCGAATATCGGCTATCCAATATCCGATATCCGATTACAGAAAAGCGAAAATACACTTTTCGTTTTTCGGGTTCCGAGTTTTTAAAAACCGAATTTTCGAAATTCGAATATCCGATATCCAAATATGCAATATCGAATATCGGCTATCCAATATCCGATATCCGATTACAGAATAGCGAAAATCGACTTTTCGATTTTCGGGTACCGAGTTTTTAAAAACCGAATTTTCGAAAATCGAAAATCCGATATTTGAATATGCAATATCGAATATCGGCTATCCAATATCCGATATCCGATTACAGAATAGCGAATATCGACTTTTCGGTTTTCGGGTACCGAGTTTTTAAAAACCGAATTTTCGAAAATCGAATATCCGATATCCGAATATGCAATATCGAATATCGGCTATCCAATATCCGATATCCGATTACAGAATAGCGAAAATCGACTTTTCGGTTTTCGGGTACCGAGTTTTTAAAAACCGAATTTTCGGAAATCGAAAATCCGATATCCTAATATGCAATATCGAATATCGGCTATCCAATATCCGATATCCGATAACAGAATAGCGAAAATCGACTTTTCGGTTTTCGGGTACCGAGATTTAGAAACCGAATTTTCGAAAATCGTATATCCGATATCCGAATATGCAATATCGAATATCGGCTATCCAATATCCGATATCCGATTACAGAATAGCGAAAATCGACTTTTCGGTTTTCGGGTACCGAGTTTTTTGAAACCGAATTTTCGAAAATCTTATATCCGATATCCAAATATGCAATATCGAATATCGGCTATCCAATATCCGCTATCCGATTACAGAATAGCGAAAATCGACTTTTCGGCTTTCGGGTACCGAGTTTTTAAAAACCGAATTTTCGAAAATCGAATATCCGATATCCGAATAGGCAATATCGAATATCGGCTATCCAATATTCGATATCCGATTACAGAATAGCGAAAATCGACTTTTCGGTTTTCGGGTACCGAGTTTTTAAAAACCGAATTTTCGATAAACGAATATCCGATATCCGAATATGCAATATCGAATATCGGCTATCCAATATCCGATTACAGAATAGCGAAAATCGACTTTTCGGTTTTCGTAAACCGTGTTTTTAAAAACCGAATTTTGGAAAATCGATTATCCGATATCCGAATATGCAATATCGAATATCGGCTATCCAATACCCGATATCCGATTACAGAATAGCGAAAGTCGACTTTTCGGTTTTCGGGTACCGAGTCTTTAAAAACCGAATTTTCGAAAATCGAATATCCAATATCCGAATATGCAATATCGAATATCGGCTATCCAATATCCGATTACAGAATAGCGAAAATCGACTTTTCGGTTTTCGGGTACCGAGTTTTTAAAAACCGAATTTTCGAAAATCGAATATCCGATATCCGAATATGCAATATCGAATATCGGCTATCCAATACCCGATATCCAATTACAGAATAGCGAAAATCGACTTTTCGGTTTTCGGGTGCCGAGTTTTTAAAAACCGAATTTTCGAAAATCGAATATCCGATATCCGAATATGCAATATCGAATATCGGCTATCCAATACCCGATATCCGATTACAGAATAGCGAAAATCGACTTTTCGGTTTTCGAGTACCGAGTTTTTAAAAACCGAATTTTCGAAAATCGAATATCCGATATCCGAATATGCAATATCGAATATCGGCTATCCAATATCCGATATCCGATTACAGAATACCAAAAATCGACTGTTCGGTTTTCGGGTACCGAGTTCTTAAAAACCGAATTTTCGAAAATCGAATATCCGATATCCGAATATGCAATATCGAATATCGCCTATCCAATATCCGATATCCGATTACAGAATAGCGAAAATCGACTTTTCGATTTTCGGGTACCGAGTTTTTAAAAACCGAATTTTCGAAAATCGAATATCCGATATCCGAATATGCAATATCGAATATCGGCTATCCAATATCCGATATCCAATTAAAGAATAGCGAAAATCGACTTTTCGGTTTTCGGGTACCGAGTTTTTAAAAACCGAATTTTCGAAAATCGAATATCCGATATCCGAATATGCAATATCGAATATCGGCTATCCAATATCCGATATCCGATTACAGAATAGCGAAAATCGACTTTTCGGTTTTCGGGTACCGAGTTTTTAAAAACCGAATTTTTGAAAATCGAATATCCGATATTCGAATATGCAATATCGAATATCGGCTATCCAATATCCGATATCCGATTACAGAATAGCGAAAATCGACTTTTCGGTTTTCGTGTACCAAGTTTTTAAAAATCGAATTTTGGAAAATCGATTATCCGATATCCGAAAATGCAATATCGAATATCGGCTATCCAATATACGATATCCGATTTCAGAATAGCGAAAATCGACTTTTCGGTTTTCAGGTACCGAGTTTTTAAAAACCGAATTTTCGAAAATCGAATATCCGATATCCGAATATGCAATATCGAATATCGGCTATCCAATATACGATATCCGATTACAGAATAGCGAAAATCGACTTTTCGGTTTTCGTGTACCGAGTTTTTAAAAACCGAATTTTGGAAAATCGATTATCCGATATCCGAATATGCAATATCGAATATCGGCTATCCAATACCCGATATCCGATTACAGAATAGCGAAAATCGACTTTTCGGTTTTTGGGTACCGAGTTTTTAAACACCGAATTTACGAAAATCGAATATCCGATATCCGAATATGCAATATCGAATATCGGCTATCCAATATCCGATTACAGAATAGCGAAAATCGGCTTTTCGGTTTTCGGGTACCGAGTTTTTAAAAACCGAATTTTCGAAAATCGAATATCCGATATCCGAATATGCAATATCGAATATCGGCTATCCAATATCCGATATCCGATTACAGAATAGCGAAAATCGACTTTTCGGTTTTCGGGTACCGAGTTTTTAAAAACCGAATTTTCGAAAATCGAATATCCGATATCCGAATATGCAATATCGAATATCGGCTATCCAATATCCGATATCCGATTACAGAATAGCGAAAATCGACTTTTCGGTTTTCGGGTACCGAGTTTTTAAAAACCGAATTTTCGGAAATCGAAAATCCGATATCCTAATATGCAATATCGAATATCGGCTATCCAATATCCGATATCCGATAACAGAATAGCGAAAATCGACTTTTCGGTTTTCGGGTACCGAGATTTAGAAACCGAATTTTCGAAAATCGTATATCCGATATCCGAATATGCAATATCGAATATCGGCTATCCAATATCCGATATCCGATTACAGAATAGCGAAAATCGACTTTTCGGTTTTCGGGTACCGAGTTTTTTGAAACCGAATTTTCGAAAATCTTATATCCGATATCCAAATATGCAATATCGAATATCGGCTATCCAATATCCGCTATCCGATTACAGAATAGCGAAAATCGACTTTTCGGCTTTCGGGTACCGAGTTTTTAAAAACCGAATTTTCGAAAATCGAATATCCGATATCCGAATAGGCAATATCGAATATCGGCTATCCAATATTCGATATCCGATTACAGAATAGCGAAAATCGACTTTTCGGTTTTCGGGTACCGAGTTTTTAAAAACCGAATTTTCGATAAACGAATATCCGATATCCGAATATGCAATATCGAATATCGGCTATCCAATATCCGATTACAGAATAGCGAAAATCGACTTTTCGGTTTTCGTAAACCGTGTTTTTAAAAACCGAATTTTGGAAAATCGATTATCCGATATCCGAATATGCAATATCGAATATCGGCTATCCAATACCCGATATCCGATTACAGAATAGCGAAAGTCGACTTTTCGGTTTTCGGGTACCGAGTCTTTAAAAACCGAATTTTCGAAAATCGAATATCCAATATCCGAATATGCAATATCGAATATCGGCTATCCAATATCCGATTACAGAATAGCGAAAATCGACTTTTCGGTTTTCGGGTACCGAGTTTTTAAAAACCGAATTTTCGAAAATCGAATATCCGATATCCGAATATGCAATATCGAATATCGGCTATCCAATACCCGATATCCAATTACAGAATAGCGAAAATCGACTTTTCGGTTTTCGGGTGCCGAGTTTTTAAAAACCGAATTTTCGAAAATCGAATATCCGATATCCGAATATGCAATATCGAATATCGGCTATCCAATACCCGATATCCGATTACAGAATAGCGAAAATCGACTTTTCGGTTTTCGAGTACCGAGTTTTTAAAAACCGAATTTTCGAAAATCGAATATCCGATATCCGAATATGCAATATCGAATATCGGCTATCCAATATCCGATATCCGATTACAGAATACCAAAAATCGACTGTTCGGTTTTCGGGTACCGAGTTCTTAAAAACCGAATTTTCGAAAATCGAATATCCGATATCCGAATATGCAATATCGAATATCGCCTATCCAATATCCGATATCCGATTTCAGAATAGCGAAAATCGACTTTTCGGTTTTCAGGTACCGAGTTTTTAAAAACCGAATTTTCGAAAATCGAATATCCGATATCCGAATATGCAATATCGAATATCGGCTATCCAATATACGATATCCGATTACAGAATAGCGAAAATCGACTTTTCGGTTTTCGTGTACCGAGTTTTTAAAAACCGAATTTTGGAAAATCGATTATCCGATATCCGAATATGCAATATCGAATATCGGCTATCCAATACCCGATATCCGATTACAGAATAGCGAAAATCGACTTTTCGGTTTTTGGGTACCGAGTTTTTAAACACCGAATTTACGAAAATCGAATATCCGATATCCGAATATGCAATATCGAATATCGGCTATCCAATATCCGATTACAGAATAGCGAAAATCGGCTTTTCGGTTTTTGGGTACCGAGTTTTTAAACACCGAATTTACGAAAATCGAATATCCGATATCCGAATATGCAATATCGAATATCGGCTATCCAATATCCGATATCCGATTACAGAAAAGCGAAAATACACTTTTCGGTTTTCGGGTTCCGAGTTTTTAAAAACCGAATTTTCGAAATTCGAATATCCGATATCCGAATATGCAATATCGAATATCGGCTATCCAATATCCGATATCCGATTACAGAATAGCGAAAATCGACTTTTCGGTTTTCGGGTACCGAGTTTTTTGAAACCGAATTTTCAAAAATCTTATATCCGATATCCAAATATGCAATATCGAATATCGGCTATCCAATATCCGATATCCGATTACAGAATAGCGAAAATCGACTTTTCGATTTTCGGGTACCGAGTTTTTAAAAACCGAATTTTCGAAAATCGAAAATCCGATATTTGAATATGCAATATCGAATATCGGCTATCCAATATCCGATATCCGATTACAGAATAGCGAATATCGACTTTTCGGTTTTCGGGTACCGAGTTTTTAAAAACCGAATTTTCGAAAATCGAATATCCGATATCCGAATATGCAATATCGAATATCGGCTATCCAATATCCGATATCCGATTACAGAATAACGAAAATCGACTTTTCGGTTTTCGGGTACCGAGTTTTTAAAAACCGAATTTTCGGAAATCGAAAATCCGATATCCTAATATGCAATATCGAATATCGGCTATCCAATATCCGATATCCGATTACAGAATAGCGAAAATCGACTTTTCGGTTTTCGGGTACCGAGATTTAGAAACCGAATTTTCGAAAATCGTATATCCGATATCCGAATATGCAATATCGAATATCGGCTATCCAATATCCGATATCCGATTACAGAATAGCGAAAATCGACTTTTCGGTTTTCGGGTACCGAGTTTTTTGAAACCGAATTTTCGAAAATCTTATATCCGATATCCAAATATGCAATATCGAATATCGGCTATCCAATATCCGCTATCCGATTACAGAATAGCGAAAATCGACTTTTCGGCTTTCGGGTACCGAGTTTTTAAAAACCGAATTTTCGAAAATCGAATATCCGATATCCGAATAGGCAATATCGAATATCGGCTATCCAATATTCGATATCCGATTACAGAATAGCGAAAATCGACTTTTCGGTTTTCGGGTACCGAGTTTTTAAAAACCGAATTTTCGATAAACGAATATCCGATATCCGAATATGCAATATCGAATATCGGCTATCCAATATCCGATATCCGATTATAGAATAGCGAAAATCGACTTTTCGGTTTTCGGGTACCGTGTTTTTAAAAACCGAATTTTGGAAAATCTATTATCCGATATCCGAATATGCAATATCGAATATCGGCTATCCAATACCCGATATCCGATTACAGAATAGCGAAAATCGACTTTTCGGTTTTCGGGTGCCGAGTTTTTAAAAACCGAATTTTCGAAAATCGAATATCCGATATCCGAATATGCAATATCGAATATCGGCTATCCAATACCCGATATCCGATTACAGAATAGCGAAAATCGACTTTTCGGTTTTCGGGTACCGAGTTTTTAAAAACCGAATTTTCGAAAATCGAATATCCGATATCCGAATATGCAATATCGAATATCGGCTATCCAATATCCGATATCCGATTACAGAATACCAAACATCGACTGTTCGGTTTTCGGGTACCGAGTTCTTAAAAACCGAATTTTCGAAAATCGAATATCCGATATCCGAATATGCAATATCGAATATCGCCTATCCAATATCCGATATCCGATTACAGAATAGCGAAAATCGACTTTTCGATTTTCGGGTACCGAGTTTTTAAAAACCGAATTTTCGAAAATCGAATATCCGATATCCGAATATGCAATATCGAATATCGGCTATCCAATATCCGATATCCAATTAAAGAATAGCGAAAATCGACTTTTCGGTTTTCGGGTACCGAGTTTTTAAAAACCGAATTTTCGAAAATCGAATATCCGATATCCGAATATGCAATATCGAATATCGGCTATCCAATATCCGATATCCGATTACAGAATAGCGAAAATCGACTTTTCGGTTTTCGGGTACCGAGTTTTTAAAAACCGAATTTTCGAAAATCGAAAATCCGATATTTGAATATGCAATATCGAATATCGGCTATCCAATATACGATATCCGATTACAGAATAGCGAAAATCGACTTTTCGGTTTTCGGGTACCGAGTTTTTAAAAACCGAATTTTTGAAAATCGAATATCCGATATTCGAATATGCAATATCGAATATCGGCTATCCAATATCCGATATCCGATTACAGAATAGCGAAAATCGACTTTTCGGTTTTCGGGTACCGAGTTTTTAAAAACCGAATTTTTGAAAATCGAATATCCGATATCCGAATATGCAATATCGAATATCGGCTATCCAATATCCGATTACAGAATAGCGAAAATCGGCTTTTCGGTTTTTGGGTACCGAGTTTTTAAACACCGAATTTACGAAAATCGAATATCCGATATCCGAATATGCAATATCGAATATCGGCTATCCAATATCCGATATCCGATTACAGAAAAGCGAAAATACACTTTTCGGTTTTCGGGTTCCGAGTTTTTAAAAACCGAATTTTCGAAATTCGAATATCCGATATCCGAATATGCAATATCGAATATCGGCTATCCAATATCCGATATCCGATTACAGAATAGCGAAAATCGACTTTTCGGTTTTCGGGTACGGAGTTTTTTGAAACCGAATTTTCGAAAATCTTATATCCGATATCCAAATATGCAATATCGAATATCGGCTATCCAATATCCGATATCCGATTACAGAATAGCGAAAATCGACTTTTCGATTTTCGGGTACCGAGTTTTTAAAAACCGAATTTTCGAAAATCGAAAATCCGATATTTGAATATGCAATATCGAATATCGGCTATCCAATATCCGATATCCGATTACAGAATAGCGAATATCGACTTTTCGGTTTTCGGGTACCGAGTTTTTAAAAACCGAATTTTCGAAAATCGAATATCCGATATCCGAATATGCAATATCGAATATCGGCTATCCAATATCCGATATCCGATTACAGAATAGCGAAAATCGACTTTTCGGTTTTCGGGTACCGAGTTTTTAAAAACCGAATTTTCGGAAATCGAAAATCCGATATCCTAATATGCAATATCGAATATCGGCTATCCAATATCCGATATCCGATTACAGAATAGCGAAAATCGACTTTTCGGTTTTCGGGTACCGAGATTTAGAAACCGAATTTTCGAAAATCGTATATCCGATATCCGAATATGCAATATCGAATATCGGCTATCCAATATCCGATATCCGATTACAGAATAGCGAAAATCGACTTTTCGGTTTTCGGGTACCGAGTTTTTTGAAACCGAATTTTCGAAAATCTTATATCCGATATCCAAATATGCAATATCGAATATCGGCTATCCAATATCCGCTATCCGATTACAGAATAGCGAAAATCGACTTTTCGGCTTTCGGGTACCGAGTTTTTAAAAACCGAATTTTCGAAAATCGAATATCCGATATCCGAATAGGCAATATCGAATATCGGCTATCCAATATTCGATATCCGATTACAGAATAGCGAAAATCGACTTTTCGGTTTTCGGGTACCGAGTTTTTAAAAACCGAATTTTCGATAAACGAATATCCGATATCCGAATATGCAATATCGAATATCGGCTATCCAATATCCGATTACAGAATAGCGAAAATCGACTTTTCGGTTTTCGTGTACCGTGTTTTTAAAAACCGAATTTTGGAAAATCGATTATCCGATATCCGAATATGCAATATCGAATATCGGCTATCCAATACCCGATATCCGATTACAGAATAGCGAAAGTCGACTTTTCGGTTTTCGGGTACCGAGTCTTTAAAAACCGAATTTTCGAAAATCGAATATCCAATATCCGAATATGCAATATCGAATATCGGCTATCCAATATCCGATTACAGAATAGCGAAAATCGACATTTCGGTTTTCGGGTACCGAGTTTTTAAAAACCGAATTTTCGAAAATCGAATATCCGATATCCGAATATGCAATATCGAATATCGGCTATCCAATACCCGATATCCGATTACAGAATAGCGAAAATCGACTTTTCGGTTTTCGGGTGCCGAGTTTTTAAAAACCGAATTTTCGAAAATCGAATATCCGATATCCGAATATGCAATATCGAATATCGGCTATCCAATACCCGATATCCGATTACAGAATAGCGAAAATCGACTTTTCGGTTTTCGGGTACCGAGTTTTTAAAAACCGAATTTTCGAAAATCGAATATCCGATATCCGAATATGCAATATCGAATATCGGCTATCCAATATCCGATATCCGATTACAGAATACCAAAAATCGACTGTTCGGTTTTCGGGTACCGAGTTCTTAAAAACCGAATTTTCGAAAATCGAATATCCGATATCCGAATATGCAATATCGAATATCGCCTATCCAATATCCGATATCCGATTACAGAATAGCGAAAATCGACTTTTCGATTTTCGGGTACCGAGTTTTTAAAAACCGAATTTTCGAAAATCGAATATCCGATATCCGAATATGCAATATCGAATATCGGCTATCCAATATCCGATATCCAATTAAAGAATAGCGAAAATCGACTTTTCGGTTTTCGGGTACCGAGTTTTTAAAAACCGAATTTTCGAAAATCGAATATCCGATATCCGAATATGCAATATCGAATATCGGCTATCCAATATCCGATATCCGATTACAGAATAGCGAAAATTGACTTTTCGGTTTTCGGGTACCGAGTTTTTAAAAACCGAATTTTCGAAAATCGAAAATCCGATATTTGAATATGCAATATCGAATATCGGCTATCCAATATACGATATCCGATTACAGAATAGCGAAAATCGACTTTTCGGTTTTCGGGTACCGAGTTTTTAAAAACCGAATTTTTGAAAATCGAATATCCGATATTCGAATATGCAATATCGAATATCGGCTATCCAATATCCGATATCCGATTACAGAATAGCGAAAATCGACTTTTCGGTTTTCGTGTACCAAGTTTTTAAAAATCGAATTTTGGAAAATCGATTATCTGATATCCGAAAATGCAATATCGAATATCGGCTATCCAATATACGATATCCGATTTCAGAATAGCGAAAATCGACTTTTCGGTTTTCAGGTACCGAGTTTTTAAAAACCGAATTTTCGAAAATCGAATATCCGATATCCGAATATGCAATATCGAATATCGGCTATCCAATATACGATATCCGATTACAGAATAGCGAAAATCGACTTTTCGGTTTGCGTGTACCGAGTTTTTAAAAACCGAATTTTGGAAAATCGATTATCCGATATCCGAATATGCAATATCGAATATCGGCTATCCAATACCCGATATCCGATTACAGAATAGCGAAAATCGACTTTTCGGTTTTTGGGTACCGAGTTTTTAAACACCGAATTTACGAAAATCGAATATCCGATATCCGAATATGCAATATCGAATATCGGCTATCCAATATCCGATTACAGAATAGCGAAAATCGGCTTTTCGGTTTTTGGGTACCGAGTTTTTAAACACCGAATTTACGGAAATCGAATATCCGATATCCGAATATGCAATATCGAATATCGGCTATCCAATATCCGATATCCGATTACAGAAAAGCGAAAATACACTTTTCGGTTTTCGGGTTCCGAGTTTTTAAAAACCGAATTTTCGAAATTCGAATATCCGATATCCGAATATGCAATATCGAATATCGGCTATCCAATATCCGATATCCGATTACAGAATAGCGAAAATCGACTTTTCGGTTTTCGGGTACCGAGTTTTTTGAAACCGAATTTTCGAAAATCTTATATCCGATATCCAAATATGCAATATCGAATATCGGCTATCCAATATCCGATATCCGATTACAGAATAGCGAAAATCGACTTTTCGATTTTCGGGTACCGAGTTTTTAAAAACCGAATTTTCGAAAATCGAAAATCCGATATTTGAATATGCAATATCGAATATCGGCTATCCAATATCCGATATCCGATTACAGAATAGCGAATATCGACTTTTCGGTTTTCGGGTACCGAGTTTTTAAAAACCGAATTTTCGAAAATCGAATATCCGATATCCGAATATGCAATATCGAATATCGGCTATCCAATATCCGATATCCGATTACAGAATAGCGAAAATCGACTTTTCGGTTTTCGGGTACCGAGTTTTTAAAAACCGAATTTTCGGAAATCGAAAATCCGATATCCTAATATGCAATATCGAATATCGGCTATCCAATATCCGATATCCGATTACAGAATAGCGAAAATCGACTTTTCGGTTTTCGGGTACCGAGATTTAGAAACCGAATTTTCGAAAATCGTATATCCGATATCCGAATATGCAATATCGAATATCGGCTATCCAATATCCGATATCCGATTACAGAATAGCGAAAATCGACTTTTCGGTTTTCGGGTACCGAGTTTTTTGAAACCGAATTTTCGAAAATCTTATATCCGATATCCAAATATGCAATATCGAATATCGGCTATCCAATATCCGCTATCCGATTACAGAATAGCGAAAATCGACTTTTCGGCTTTCGGGTACCGAGTTTTTAAAAACCGAATTTTCGAAAATCGAATATCCGATATCCGAATAGGCAATATCGAATATCGGCTATCCAATATTCGATATCCGATTACAGAATAGCGAAAATCGACTTTTCGGTTTTCGGGTACCGAGTTTTTAAAAACCGAATTTTCGATAAACGAATATCCGATATCCGAATATGCAATATCGAATATCGGCTATCCAATATCCGATATCCGATTACAGAATAGCGAAAATCGACTTTTCGGTTTTCGGGTACCGTGTTTTTAAAAACCGAATTTTGGAAAATCGATTATCCGATATCCGAATATGCAATATCGAATATCGGCTATCCAATACCCGATATCCGATTACAGAATAGCGAAAGTCGACTTTTCGGTTTTCGGGTACCGAGTCTTTAAAAACCGAATTTTCGAAAATCGAATATCCAATATCCGAATATGCAATATCGAATATCGGCTATCCAATATCCGATTACAGAATAGCGAAAATCGACTTTTCGGTTTTCGGGTACCGAGTTTTTAAAAACCGAATTTTCGAAAATCGAATATCCGATATCCGAATATGCAATATCGAATATCGGCTATCCAATACCCGATATCCGATTACAGAATAGCGAAAATCGACTTTTCGGTTTTCGGGTGCCGAGTTTTTAAAAACCGAATTTTCGAAAATCGAATATCCGATATCCGAATATGCAATATCGAATATCGGCTATCCAATACCCGATATCCGATTACAGAATAGCGAAAATCGACTTTTCGGTTTTCGGGTACCGAGTTTTTAAAAACCGAATTTTCGAAAATCGAATATCCGATATCCGAATATGCAATATCGAATATCGGCTATCCAATATCCGATATCCGATTACAGAATACCAAAAATCGACTGTTCGGTTTTCGGGTACCGAGTTCTTAAAAACCGAATTTTCGAAAATCGAATATCCGATATCCGAATATGCAATATCGAATATCGCCTATCCAATATCCGATATCCGATTACAGAATAGCGAAAATCGACTTTTCGATTTTCGGGTACCGAGTTTTTAAAAACCGAATTTTCGAAAATCGAATATCCGATATCCGAATATGCAATATCGAATATCGGCTATCCAATATCCGATATCCAATTAAAGAATAGCGAAAATCGACTTTTCGGTTTTCGGGTACCGAGTTTTTAAAAACCGAATTTTCGAAAATCGAATAACCGATATCCGAATATGCAATATCGAATATCGGCTATCCAATATCCGATATCCGATTACAGAATAGCGAAAATCGACTTTTCGGTTTTCGGGTACCGAGTTTTTTGAAACCGAATTTTCGAAAATCGTATATCCGATATCCGAATATGCAATATCGAATATCGGCTATCCAATATCCGATATCCGATTACAGAATAGCGAAAATCGACTTTTCGGTTTTCGGGTACCGAGTTTTTTGAAACCGAATTTTCGAAAATCTTATATCCGATATCCAAATATGCAATATCGAATATCGGCTATCCAATATCCGCTATCCGATTACAGAATAGCGAAAATCGACTTTTCGGCTTTCGGGTACCGAGTTTTTAAAAACCGAATTTTCGAAAATCGAATATCCGATATCCGAATAGGCAATATCGAATATCGGCTATCCAATATTCGATATCCGATTACAGAATAGCGAAAATCGACTTTTCGGTTTTCGGGTACCGAGTTTTTAAAAACCGAATTTTCGATAAACGAATATCCGATATCCGAATATGCAATATCGAATATCGGCTATCCAATATCCGATATCCGATTACAGAATAGCGAAAATCGACTTTTCGGTTTTCGGGTACCGTGTTTTTAAAAACCGAATTTTCGAAAATCGAATATCCGATATCCAAATATGCAATATCGAATATCGGCTATCCAATATCCGATTACAGAATAGCGAAAATCGACTTTTCGGTTTTCGGGTACCGAGTTTTTAAAAACCGAATTTTCGAAAATCGAATAAACGATATCCGAATATGCAATATCGAATATCGGCTATCCAATATCCGATATCCGATTACAGAATAGCGAAAATCGACTTTTCGATTTTCGGGTACCGAGTTTTTAAAAACCGAATTTTCGAAAATCGAAAATCCGATATTTGAATATGCAATATCGAATATCGGCTATCCAATATCCGATATCCGATTACAGAATAGCGAATATCGACTTTTCGGTTTTCGGGTACCGAGTTTTTAAAAACCGAATTTTCGAAAATCGAATATCCGATATCCGAATATGCAATATCGAATATCGGCTATCCAATATCCGATATCCGATTACAGAATAGCGAAAATCGACTTTTCGGTTTTCGGGTACCGAGTTTTTAAAAACCGAATTTTCGGAAATCGAAAATCCGATATCCTAATATGCAATATCGAATATCGGCTATCCAATATCCGATATCCGATTACAGAATAGCGAAAATCGACTTTTCGGTTTTCGGGTACCGAGATTTAGAAACCGAATTTTCGAAAATCGTATATCCGATATCCGAATATGCAATATCGAATATCGGCTATCCAATATCCGATATCCGATTACAGAATAGCGAAAATCGACTTTTCGGTTTTCGGGTACCGAGTTTTTTGAAACCGAATTTTCGAAAATCTTATATCCGATATCCAAATATGCAATATCGAATATCGGCTATCCAATATCCGCTATCCGATTACAGAATAGCGAAAATCGACTTTTCGGCTTTCGGGTACCGAGTTTTTAAAAACCGAATTTTCGAAAATCGAATATCCGATATCCGAATAGGCAATATCGAATATCGGCTATCCAATATTCGATATCCGATTACAGAATAGCGAAAATCGACTTTTCGGTTTTCGGGTACCGAGTTTTTAAAAACCGAATTTTCGATAAACGAATATCCGATATCCGAATATGCAATATCGAATATCGGCTATCCAATATCCGATTACAGAATAGCGAAAATCGACTTTTCGGTTTTCGTGTACCGTGTTTTTAAAAACCGAATTTTGGAAAATCGATTATCCGATATCCGAATATGCAATATCGAATATCGGCTATCCAATACCCGATATCCGATTACAGAATAGCGAAAGTCGACTTTTCGGTTTTCGGGTACCGAGTCTTTAAAAACCGAATTTTCGAAAATCGAATATCCAATATCCGAATATGCAATATCGAATATCGGCTATCCAATATCCGATTACAGAATAGCGAAAATCGACATTTCGGTTTTCGGGTACCGAGTTTTTAAAAACCGAATTTTCGAAAATCGAATATCCGATATCCGAATATGCAATATCGAATATCGGCTATCCAATACCCGATATCCGATTACAGAATAGCGAAAATCGACTTTTCGGTTTTCGGGTGCCGAGTTTTTAAAAACCGAATTTTCGAAAATCGAATATCCGATATCCGAATATGCAATATCGAATATCGGCTATCCAATACCCGATATCCGATTACAGAATAGCGAAAATCGACTTTTCGGTTTTCGGGTACCGAGTTTTTAAAAACCGAATTTTCGAAAATCGAATATCCGATATCCGAATATGCAATATCGAATATCGGCTATCCAATATCCGATATCCGATTACAGAATACCAAAAATCGACTGTTCGGTTTTCGGGTACCGAGTTCTTAAAAACCGAATTTTCGAAAATCGAATATCCGATATCCGAATATGCAATATCGAATATCGCCTATCCAATATCCGATATCCGATTACAGAATAGCGAAAATCGACTTTTCGATTTTCGGGTACCGAGTTTTTAAAAACCGAATTTTCGAAAATCGAATATCCGATATCCGAATATGCAATATCGAATATCGGCTATCCAATATCCGATATCCAATTAAAGAATAGCGAAAATCGACTTTTCGGTTTTCGGGTACCGAGTTTTTAAAAACCGAATTTTCGAAAATCGAATATCCGATATCCGAATATGCAATATCGAATATCGGCTATCCAATATCCGATATCCGATTACAGAATAGCGAAAATTGACTTTTCGGTTTTCGGGTACCGAGTTTTTAAAAACCGAATTTTCGAAAATCGAAAATCCGATATTTGAATATGCAATATCGAATATCGGCTATCCAATATACGATATCCGATTACAGAATAGCGAAAATCGACTTTTCGGTTTTCGGGTACCGAGTTTTTAAAAACCGAATTTTTGAAAATCGAATATCCGATATTCGAATATGCAATATCGAATATCGGCTATCCAATATCCGATATCCGATTACAGAATAGCGAAAATCGACTTTTCGGTTTTCGTGTACCAAGTTTTTAAAAATCGAATTTTGGAAAATCGATTATCTGATATCCGAAAATGCAATATCGAATATCGGCTATCCAATATACGATATCCGATTTCAGAATAGCGAAAATCGACTTTTCGGTTTTCAGGTACCGAGTTTTTAAAAACCGAATTTTCGAAAATCGAATATCCAATATACGATATCCGATTACAGAATAGCGAAAATCGACTTTTCGGTTTGCGTGTACCGAGTTTTTAAAAACCGAATTTTGGAAAATCGATTATCCGATATCCGAATATGCAATATCGAATATCGGCTATCCAATACCCGATATCCGATTACAGAATAGCGAAAATCGACTTTTCGGTTTTTGGGTACCGAGTTTTTAAACACCGAATTTACGAAAATCGAATATCCGATATCCGAATATGCAATATCGAATATCGGCTATCCAATATCCGATTACAGAATAGCGAAAATCGGCTTTTCGGTTTTTGGGTACCGAGTTTTTAAACACCGAATTTACGGAAATCGAATATCCGATATCCGAATATGCAATATCGAATATCGGCTATCCAATATCCGATATCCGATTACAGAAAAGCGAAAATACACTTTTCGGTTTTCGGGTTCCGAGTTTTTAAAAACCGAATTTTCGAAATTCGAATATCCGATATCCGAATATGCAATATCGAATATCGGCTATCCAATATCCGATATCCGATTACAGAATAGCGAAAATCGACTTTTCGGTTTTCGGGTACCGAGTTTTTTGAAACCGAATTTTCGAAAATCTTATATCCGATATCCAAATATGCAATATCGAATATCGGCTATCCAATATCCGATATCCGATTACAGAATAGCGAAAATCGACTTTTCGATTTTCGGGTACCGAGTTTTTAAAAACCGAATTTTCGAAAATCGAAAATCCGATATTTGAATATGCAATATCGAATATCGGCTATCCAATATCCGATATCCGATTACAGAATAGCGAATATCGACTTTTCGGTTTTCGGGTACCGAGTTTTTAAAAACCGAATTTTCGAAAATCGAATATCCGATATCCGAATATGCAATATCGAATATCGGCTATCCAATATCCGATATCCGATTACAGAATAGCGAAAATCAACTTTTCGGTTTTCGGGTACCGAGTTTTTAAAAACCGAATTTTCGGAAATCGAAAATCCGATATCCTAATATGCAATATCGAATATCGGCTATCCAATATCCGATATCCGATTACAGAATAGCGAAAATCGACTTTTCGGTTTTCGGGTACCGAGATTTAGAAACCGAATTTTCGAAAATCGTATATCCGATATCCGAATATGCAATATCGAATATCGGCTATCCAATATCCGATATCCGATTACAGAATAGCGAAAATCGACTTTTCGGTTTTCGGGTACCGAGTTTTTTGAAACCGAATTTTCGAAAATCTTATATCCGATATCCAAATATGCAATATCGAATATCGGCTATCCAATATCCGCTATCCGATTACAGAATAGCGAAAATCGACTTTTCGGCTTTCGGGTACCGAGTTTTTAAAAACCGAATTTTCGAAAATCGAATATCCGATATCCGAATAGGCAATATCGAATATCGGCTATCCAATATTCGATATCCGATTACAGAATAGCGAAAATCGACTTTTCGGTTTTCGGGTACCGAGTTTTTAAAAACCGAATTTTCGATAAACGAATATCCGATATCCGAATATGCAATATCGAATATCGGCTATCCAATATCCGATATCCGATTACAGAATAGCGAAAATCGACTTTTCGGTTTTCGGGTACCGTGTTTTTAAAAACCGAATTTTGGAAAATCGATTATCCGATATCCGAATATGCAATATCGAATATCGGCTATCCAATACCCGATATCCGATTACAGAATAGCGAAAGTCGACTTTTCGGTTTTCGGGTACCGAGTCTTTAAAAACCGAATTTTCGAAAATCGAATATCCAATATCCGAATATGCAATATCGAATATCGGCTATCCAATATCCGATTACAGAATAGCGAAAATCGACTTTTCGGTTTTCGGGTACCGAGTTTTTAAAAACCGAATTTTCGAAAATCGAATATCCGATATCCGAATATGCAATATCGAATATCGGCTATCCAATACCCGATATCCGATTACAGAATAGCGAAAATCGACTTTTCGGTTTTCGGGTGCCGAGTTTTTAAAAACCGAATTTTCGAAAATCGAATATCCGATATCCGAATATGCAATATCGAATATCGGCTATCCAATACCCGATATCCGATTACAGAATAGCGAAAATCGACTTTTCGGTTTTCGGGTACCGAGTTTTTAAAAACCGAATTTTCGAAAATCGAATATCCGATATCCGAATATGCAATATCGAATATCGGCTATCCAATATCCGATATCCGATTACAGAATACCAAAAATCGACTGTTCGGTTTTCGGGTACCGAGTTCTTAAAAACCGAATTTTCGAAAATCGAATATCCGATATCCGAATATGCAATATCGAATATCGCCTATCCAATATCCGATATCCGATTACAGAATAGCGAAAATCGACTTTTCGATTTTCGGGTACCGAGTTTTTAAAAACCGAATTTTCGAAAATCGAATATCCGATATCCGAATATGCAATATCGAATATCGGCTATCCAATATCCGATATCCAATTAAAGAATAGCGAAAATCGACTTTTCGGTTTTCGGGTACCGAGTTTTTAAAAACCGAATTTTCGAAAATCGAATAACCGATATCCGAATATGCAATATCGAATATCGGCTATCCAATATCCGATATCCGATTACAGAATAGCGAAAATCGACTTTTCGGTTTTCGGGTACCGAGTTTTTTGAAACCGAATTTTCGAAAATCGTATATCCGATATCCGAATATGCAATATCGAATATCGGCTATCCAATATCCGATATCCGATTACAGAATAGCGAAAATCGACTTTTCGGTTTTCGGGTACCGAGTTTTTTGAAACCGAATTTTCGAAAATCTTATATCCGATATCCAAATATGCAATATCGAATATCGGCTATCCAATATCCGCTATCCGATTACAGAATAGCGAAAATCGACTTTTCGGCTTTCGGGTACCGAGTTTTTAAAAACCGAATTTTCGAAAATCGAATATCCGATATCCGAATAGGCAATATCGAATATCGGCTATCCAATATTCGATATCCGATTACAGAATAGCGAAAATCGACTTTTCGGTTTTCGGGTACCGAGTTTTTAAAAACCGAATTTTCGATAAACGAATATCCGATATCCGAATATGCAATATCGAATATCGGCTATCCAATATCCGATATCCGATTACAGAATAGCGAAAATCGACTTTTCGGTTTTCGGGTACCGTGTTTTTAAAAACCGAATTTTCGAAAATCGAATATCCGATATCCAAATATGCAATATCGAATATCGGCTATCCAATATCCGATTACAGAATAGCGAAAATCGACTTTTCGGTTTTCGGGTACCGAGTTTTTAAAAACCGAATTTTCGAAAATCGAATAAACGATATCCGAATATGCAATATCGAATATCGGCTATCCAATATCCGATATCCGATTACAGAATAGCGAAAATCGACTTTTCGGTTTTCGGGTACCGAGTTTTTATAAACCGAATTTTCGAAAATCGAATATCCGATATCCGAATATGCAATATCGAATATCGGCTATCCAATATCCGATATCCGATTACAGAATAGCGAAAATCGACTTTTCGGTTTTCGGGTACCGAGTTTTTAAAAACCGAATTTTCGAAAATCGAATATCCGATATCCGAATATGCAATATCGAATATCGGCTATCCAATATCCGATTACAGAATAGCGAAAATCGACTTTTCGGTTTTCGGGTACCGAGTTTTTAAAAACCGAATTATCGAAATGCGAAAATCCGATATCCGAATTTGCAATATCGAATATCGGCTATCCAATATCCGATATCCGATTACAAAATAGCGTAAGTCGACTTTTCGGTTTTCGGGTACCGAGTTTTTAAAAACCGAATTTTCGAAAATCGAATATCCGATATCCGAATAGGCAATATCGAATATCGGCTATCCAATATTCGATATCCGATTACAGAATAGCGAAAATCGACTTTTCGGTTTTTGGGTACCGAGTTTTTAAAAACCGAATTTTCGATAAACGAATATCCGATATCCGAATATGCAATATCGAATATCGGCTTTCCAATATCCGATATCCGATTACAGAATAGCGAAAATCGACTTTTCGGTTTTCGGGTACCGTGTTTTTAAAAACCGAATTTTCGAAAATCGAATATCCGATATCCGAATAAGCAATATCGGCTATCCAATATCCAATATCCGATTACAGAATAGCGAAAATCGACTTTTCGGTTTTCGGGTACCGAGTTTTTAAAAACCGAATTTTTGAAAATCGAATATCCGATATTCGAATATGCAATATCGAATATCGGCTATCCAATATCCGATATCCGATTACAGAATAGCGAAAATCGACTTTTCGGTTTTCGTGTACCAAGTTTTTAAAAATCGAATTTTGGAAATCGATTATCCGATATCCGAAAATGCAATATCGAATATCGGCTATCCAATATACGATATCCGATTTCAGAATAGCGAAATTCGACTTTTCGGTTTTCAGGTACCGAGTTTTTAAAAACCGAATTTTCGAAAATCGAATATCCGATATCCGAATATGCAATATCGAATATCGGCTATCCAATATACGATATCCGATTACAGAATAGCGAAAATCGACTTTTCGGTTTTCGTGTACCGAGTTTTTAAAAACCGAATTTTGGAAAATCGATTATCCGATATCCGAATATGCAATATCGAATATCGGCTATCCAATACCCGATATCCGATTACAGAATAGCGAAAATCGACTTTTCGGTTTTTGGGTACCGAGTTTTTAAACACCGAATTTACGAAAATCGAATATCCGATATCCGAATATGCAATATCGAATATCGGCTATCCAATATCCGATTACAGAATAGCGAAAATCGGCTTTTCGGTTTTTGGGTACCGAGTTTTTAAACACCGAATTTACGAAAATCGAATATCCGATATCCGAATATGCAATATCGAATATCGGCTATCCAATATCCGATATCCGATTACAGAAAAGCGAAAATACACTTTTCGGTTTTCGGGTTCCGAGTTTTTAAAAACCGAATTTTCGAAATTCGAATATCCGATATCCGAATATGCAATATCGAATATCGGCTATCCAATATTCGATATCCGATTACAGAATAGCGAAAATCGACTTTTCGGTTTTCGGGTACCGAGTTTTTTGAAACCGAATTTTCGAAAATCTTATATCCGATATCCAAATATGCAATATCGAATATCGGCTATCCAATATCCGATATCCGATTACAGAATAGCGAAAATCGACTTTTCGATTTTCGGGTACCGAGTTTTTAAAAACCGAATTTTCGAAAATCGAAAATCCGATATTTGAATATGCAATATCGAATATCGGCTATCCAATATCCGATATCCGATTACAGAATAGCGAATATCGACTTTTCGGTTTTCGGGTACCGAGTTTTTAAAAACCGAATTTTCGAAAATCGAATATCCGATATCCGAATATGCAATATCGAATATCGGCTATCCAATATCCGATATCCGATTACAGAATAGCGAAAATCGACTTTTCGGTTTTCGGGTACCGAGTTTTTAAAAACCGAATTTTCGAAAATCGAATATCCGATATCCGAATATGCAATATCGAATATCGGCTATCCGATATCCGATTACAGAATAGCGAAAATCGACTTTTCGGTTTTCGGGTACCGAGATTTAGAAACCGAATTTTCGAAAATCGTATATCCGATATCCGAATATGCAATATCGAATATCGGCTATCCAATATCCGATATCCGATTACAGAATAGCGAAAATCGACTTTTCGGTTTTCGGGTACCGAGTTTTTTGAAACCGAATTTTCGAAAATCTTATATCCGATATCCAAATATGCAATATCGAATATCGGCTATCCAATATCCGCTATCCGATTACAGAATAGCGAAAATCGACTTTTCGGCTTTCGGGTACCGAGTTTTTAAAAACCGAATTTTCGAAAATCGAATATCCGATATCCGAATAGGCAATATCGAATATCGGCTATCCAATATTCGATATCCGATTACAGAATAGCGAAAATCGACTTTTCGGTTTTCGGGTACCGAGTTTTTAAAAACCGAATTTTCGATAAACGAATATCCGAATATGCAATATCGAATATCGGCTATCCAATATCCGATATCCGATTACAGAATAGCGAAAATCGACTTTTCGGTTTTCGGGTACCGTGTTTTTAAAAAACGAATTTTCGAAAATCGAATATCCGATATCCAAATATGCAATATCGAATATCGGCTATCCAATATCCGATTACAGAATAGCGAAAATCGACTTTTCGGTTTTCGGGTACCGAGTTTTTAAAAACCGAATTTTCGAAAATCGAATATACGATATCCGAATATGCAATATCGAATATCGGCTATCCAATATCCGATATCCGATTACAGAATAGCGAAAATCGACTTTTCGGTTTTCGGGTACCGAGTTTTTATAAACCGAATTTTCGAAAATCGAATATCCGATATCCGAATATGCAATATCGAATATCGGCTATCCAATATCCGATATCCGATTACAGAATAGCGAAAATCGACTTTTCGGTTTTCGGGTACCGTGTTTTTAAAAACCGAATTTTCGAAAATCGAATACCCGATATCCAAATATGCAATATCGAATATCGGCTATCCAATATCCGATTACAGAATAGCAAAAATCGACTTTTCGGTTTTCGGGTACCGAGTTTTTAAAAACCGAATTTTCGAAAATCGAATATCCGATATCCGAATATGCAATATCGAATATCGGCTATCCAATATCCGATATCCGATTACAGAATAGCGAAAATCGACTTTTCGGTTTTCGGGTACCGAGTTTTTAAAAACCGAATTTTCGAAAATCGAATATCCGATATCCGAATATGCAATATCGAATATCGGCTATCCAATATCCGATATCCGATTACAGAATAGCGAAAATCGACTTTTCGGTTTTCGGGTACCGAGTTTTTAAAAACCGAATTTTCGAAAATCGAATATCCGATATCCGAATATGCAATATCAAATATCGGCTATCCAATATCCGATTACAGAATAGCGAAAATTGAATTTTTGAAAATCGAATATCCGATATTCGAATATGCAATATCGAATATCGGCTATCCAATATCCGATATCCGATTACAGAATAGCGAAAATCGACTTTTCGGTTTTCGGGTACCGAGTTTTTAAAAACCGAATTTTTGAAAATCGAATATCCGATATTCGAATATGCAATATCGAATATCGGCTATCCAATATCCGATATCCGATTACAGAATAGCGAAAATCGACTTTTCGGTTTTCGTGTACCAAGTTTTTAAAAATCGAATTTTGGAAAATCGATTATCCGATATCCGAAAATGCAATATCGAATATCGGCTATCCAATATACGATATCCGATTTCAGAATAGCGAAATTCGACTTTTCGGTTTTCAGGTACCGAGTTTTTAAAAACCGAATTTTCGAAAATCGAATATCCGATATCCGAATATGCAATATCGAATATCGGCTATCCAATATACGATATCCGATTACAGAATAGCGAAAATCGACTTTTCGGTTTTCGTGTACCGAGTTTTTAAAAACCGAATTTTGGAAAATCGATTATCCGATATCCGAATATGCAATATCGAATATCGGCTATCCAATACCCGATATCCGATTACAGAATAGCGAAAATCGACTTTTCGGTTTTTGGGTACCGAGTTTTTAAACACCGAATTTACGAAAATCGAATATCCGATATCCGAATATGCAATATCGAATATCGGCTATCCAATATCCGATTACAGAATAGCGAAAATCGGCTTTTCGGTTTTTGGGTACCGAGTTTTTAAACACCGAATTTACGAAAATCGAATATCCGATATCCGAATATGCAATATCGAATATCGGCTATCCAATATCCGATATCCGATTACAGAAAAGCGAAAATACACTTTTCGGTTTTCGGGTTCCGAGTTTTTAAAAACCGAATTTTCGAAATTCGAATATCCGATATCCGAATATGCAATATCGAATATCGGCTATCCAATATTCGATATCCGATTACAGAATAGCGAAAATCGACTTTTCGGTTTTCGGGTACCGAGTTTTTTGAAAACGAATTTTCGAAAATCTTATATCCGATATCCAAATATGCAATATCGAATATCGGCTATCCAATATCCGATATCCGATTACAGAATAGCGAAAATCGACTTTTCGATTTTCGGGTACCGAGTTTTTAAAAACCGAATTTTCGAAAATCGAAAATCCGATATTTGAATATGCAATATCGAATATCGGCTATCCAATATCCGATATCCGATTACAGAATAGCGAATATCGACTTTTCGGTTTTCGGGTACCGAGTTTTTAAAAACCGAATTTTCGAAAATCGAATATCCGATATCCGAATATGCAATATCGAATATCGGCTATCCAATATCCGATATCCGATTACAGAATAGCGAAAATCGACTTTTCGGTTTTCGGGTACCGAGTTTTTAAAAACCGAATTTTCGAAAATCGAATATCCGATATCCGAATATGCAATATCGAATATCGGCTATCCGATATCCGATTACAGAATAGCGAAAATCGACTTTTCGGTTTTCGGGTACCGAGATTTAGAAACCGAATTTTCGAAAATCGTATATCCGATATCCGAATATGCAATATCGAATATCGGCTATCCAATATCCGATATCCGATTACAGAATAGCGAAAATCGACTTTTCGGTTTTCGGGTACCGAGTTTTTTGAAACCGAATTTTCGAAAATCTTATATCCGATATCCAAATATGCAATATCGAATATCGGCTATCCAATATCCGCTATCCGATTACAGAATAGCGAAAATCGACTTTTCGGCTTTCGGGTACCGAGTTTTTAAAAACCGAATTTTCGAAAATCGAATATCCGATATCCGAATAGGCAATATCGAATATCGGCTATCCAATATTCGATATCCGATTACAGAATAGCGAAAATCGACTTTTCGGTTTTCGGGTACCGAGTTTTTAAAAACCGAATTTTCGATAAACGAATATCCGAATATGCAATATCGAATATCGGCTATCCAATATCCGATATCCGATTACAGAATAGCGAAAATCGACTTTTCGGTTTTCGGGTACCGTGTTTTTAAAAAACGAATTTTCGAAAATCGAATATCCGATATCCAAATATGCAATATCGAATATCGGCTATCCAATATCCGATTACAGAATAGCGAAAATCGACTTTTCGGTTTTCGGGTACCGAGTTTTTAAAAACCGAATTTTCGAAAATCGAATATACGATATCCGAATATGCAATATCGAATATCGGCTATCCAATATCCGATATCCGATTACAGAATAGCGAAAATCGACTTTTCGGTTTTCGGGTACCGAGTTTTTATAAACCGAATTTTCGAAAATCGAATATCCGATATCCGAATATGCAATATCGAATATCGGCTATCCAATATCCGATATCCGATTACAGAATAGCGAAAATCGACTTTTCGGTTTTCGGGTACCGTGTTTTTAAAAACCGAATTTTCGAAAATCGAATACCCGATATCCAAATATGCAATATCGAATATCGGCTATCCAATATCCGATTACAGAATAGCAAAAATCGACTTTTCGGTTTTCGGGTACCGAGTTTTTAAAAACCGAATTTTCGAAAATCGAATATCCGATATCCGAATATGCAATATCGAATATCGGCTATCCAATATCCGATATCCGATTACAGAATAGCGAAAATCGACTTTTCGGTTTTCGGGTACCGAGTTTTTAAAAACCGAATTTTCGAAAATCGAATATCCGATATCCGAATATGCAATATCGAATATCGGCTATCCAATAATAATAATAATAATAATAATAATAATATTCCACAACTATCACACAACGCCATCTAGTCCCAAGCTAAGCAGAGCTTGTGTTATGGGTACTAGACAACTGATAAACATACTTATATATTTCTAAATACATACATATTATAGATAAATTACACCCAGACACAGAACAAATGATCGTGCTCATCACACAAACATTTGTCCTGGGTGGGAATCGAACCCACGACCTGCGGCATAGCAGTCAGGGTCACTAACCACTAGACCAACAGGCCAGTCAATATCCGATATCCGATTACAGAATAGCGAAAATCGACTTTTCGGTTTTCGGGTACCGAGTTTTTAAAAACCGAATTTTCGAAAATCGAATATCCGATATCCGAATATGCAATATCAAATATCGGCTATCCAATATCCGATTACAGAATAGCGAAAATTGAATTTTTGAAAATCGAATATCCGATATTCGAATATGCAATATCGAATATCGGCTATCCAATATCCGATATCCGATTACAGAATAGCGAAAATCGACTTTTCGGTTTTCGGGTACCGAGTTTTTAAAAACCGAATTTTCGAAAATCGAATATCCGATATCCGAATATGCAATATCGAATATCGGCTATCCAATATCCGATATCCGATGACAGAATAGCGAAAATCGATTTTTCGGTTTTCGGGTACCGAGTTTTTAAAAACCGAATTTTCGAAAATCGAATATCCGATATCCGAATATGCAATATCGAATATCGGCTATCCAATATCCGATATCCGATTACAGAATAGCGAAAATCGACTTTTCGGTTTTCGGGTACCGAGTTTTTTGAAACCGAATTTTCGAAAATCGTATATCCGATATCCGAATATGCAATATCGAATATCGGCTATCCAATATCCGATATCCGATTACAGAATAGCGAAAATCGACTTTTCGGTTTTCGGGTACCGAGTTTTTTGAAACCGAATTTTCGAAAATCTTATATCCGATATCCAAATATGCAATATCGAATATCGGCTATCCAATATCCGCTATCCGATTACAGAATAGCGAAAATCGACTTTTCGGCTTTCGGGTACCGAGTTTTTAAAAACCGAATTTTCGAAAATCGAATATCCGATATCCGAATAGGCAATATCGAATATCGGCTATCCAATATTCGATATCCGATTACAGAATAGCGAAAATCGACTTTTCGGTTTTCGGGTACCGAGTTTTTAAAAACCGAATTTTCGATAAACGAATATCCGATATCCGAATATGCAATATCGAATATCGGCTATCCAATATCCGATATCCGATTACAGAATAGCGAAAATCGACTTTTCGGTTTTCGGGTACCGTGTTTTTAAAAACCGAATTTTCGAAAATCGAATATCCGATATCCAAATATGCAATATCGAATATCGGCTATTTAATATCCGATTACAGAATAGCGAAAATCGACTTTTCGGTTTTCGGGTACCGAGTTTTTAAAAACCGAATTTTCGAAAATCGAATAAACGATATCCGAATATGCAATATCGAATATCGGCTATCCAATATCCGATATCCGATTACAGAATAGCGAAAATCGACTTTTCGGTTTTCGGGTACCGAGTTTTTATAAACCGAATTTTCGAAAATCGAATATCCGATATCCGAATATGCAATATCGAATATCGGCTATCCAATATCCGATATCCGATTACAGAATAGCGAAAATCGACTTTTCGGTTTTCGGGTTCCGTGTTTTTAAAAACCGAATTTTCGAAAATCGAATATCCGATATCCGAATATGCAATATCGAATATCGGCTATCCAATATCCGATTACAGAATAGCGAAAATCGACTTTTCGGTTTTCGGGTACCGAGTTTTTAAAAACCGAATTATCGAAATGCGAAAATCCGATATCCGAATTTGCAATATCGAATATCGGCTATCCAATATCCGATATCCGATTACAAAATAGCGTAAGTCGACTTTTCGGTTTTCGGGTACCGAGTTTTTAAAAACCGAATTTTCGAAAATCGAATATCCGATATCCGAATAGGCAATATCGAATATCGGCTATCCAATATTCGATATCCGATTACAGAATAGCGAAAATCGACTTTTCGGTTTTTGGGTACCGAGTTTTTAAAAACCGAATTTTCGATAAACGAATATCCGATATCCGAATATGCAATATCGAATATCGGCTATCCAATATCCGATATCCGATTACAGAATAGCGAAAATCGACTTTTCGGTTTTCGGGTACCGTGTTTTTAAAAACCGAATTTTCGAAAATCGAATATCCAATATCCGAATAAGCAATATCGGCTATCCAATATCCAATATCCGATTACAGAATAGCGAAAATCGACTTTTCGGTTTTCGGGTACCGAGTTTTTAAAAACCGAATTTTTGAAAATCGAATATCCGATATTCGAATATGCAATATCGAATATCGGCTATCCAATATCCGATATCCGATTACAGAATAGCGAAAATCGACTTTTCGGTTTTCGTGTACCAAGTTTTTAAAAATCGAATTTTGGAAAATCGATTATCCGATATCCGAAAATGCAATATCGAATATCGGCTATCCAATATACGATATCCGATTTCAGAATAGCGAAATTCGACTTTTCGGTTTTCAGGTACCGAGTTTTTAAAAACCGAATTTTCGAAAATCGAATATCCGATATCCGAATATGCAATATCGAATATCGGCTATCCAATATACGATATCCGATTACAGAATAGCGAAAATCGACTTTTCGGTTTTCGTGTACCGAGTTTTTAAAAACCGAATTTTGGAAAATCGATTATCCGATATCCGAATATGCAATATCGAATATCGGCTATCCAATACCCGATATCCGATTACAGAATAGCGAAAATCGACTTTTCGGTTTTTGGGTACCGAGTTTTTAAACACCGAATTTACGAAAATCGAATATCCGATATCCGAATATGCAATATCGAATATCGGCTATCCAATATCCGATTACAGAATAGCGAAAATCGGCTTTTCGGTTTTTGGGTACCGAGTTTTTAAACACCGAATTTACGAAAATCGAATATCCGATATCCGAATATGCAATATCGAATATCGGCTATCCAATATCCGATATCCGATTACAGAAAAGCGAAAATACACTTTTCGGTTTTCGGGTTCCGAGTTTTTAAAAACCGAATTTTCGAAATTCGAATATCCGATATCCGAATATGCAATATCGAATATCGGCTATCCAATATTCGATATCCGATTACAGAATAGCGAAAATCGACTTTTCGGTTTTCGGGTACCGAGTTTTTTGAAACCGAATTTTCGAAAATCTTATATCCGATATCCAAATATGCAATATCGAATATCGGCTATCCAATATCCGATATCCGATTACAGAATAGCGAAAATCGACTTTTCGATTTTCGGGTACCGAGTTTTTAAAAACCGAATTTTCGAAAATCGAAAATCCGATATTTGAATATGCAATATCGAATATCGGCTATCCAATATCCGATATCCGATTACAGAATAGCGAATATCGACTTTTCGGTTTTCGGGTACCGAGTTTTTAAAAACCGAATTTTCGAAAATCGAATATCCGATATCCGAATATGCAATATCGAATATCGGCTATCCAATATCCGATATCCGATTACAGAATAGCGAAAATCGACTTTTCGGTTTTCGGGTACCGAGTTTTTAAAAACCGAATTTTCGAAAATCGAATATCCGATATCCGAATATGCAATATCGAATATCGGCTATCCGATATCCGATTACAGAATAGCGAAAATCGACTTTTCGGTTTTCGGGTACCGAGATTTAGAAACCGAATTTTCGAAAATCGTATATCCGATATCCGAATATGCAATATCGAATATCGGCTATCCAATATCCGATATCCGATTACAGAATAGCGAAAATCGACTTTTCGGTTTTCGGGTACCGAGTTTTATGAAACCGAATTTTCGAAAATCTTATATCCGATATCCAAATATGCAATATCGAATATCGGCTATCCAATATCCGCTATCCGATTACAGAATAGCGAAAATCGACTTTTCGGCTTTCGGGTACCGAGTTTTTAAAAACCGAATTTTCGAAAATCGAATATCCGATATCCGAATAGGCAATATCGAATATCGGCTATCCAATATTCGATATCCGATTACAGAATAGCGAAAATCGACTTTTCGGTTTTCGGGTACCGAGTTTTTAAAAACCGAATTTTCGATAAACGAATATCCGAATATGCAATATCGAATATCGGCTATCCAATATCCGATATCCGATTACAGAATAGCGAAAATCGACTTTTCGGTTTTCGGGTACCGTGTTTTTAAAAAACGAATTTTCGAAAATCGAATATCCGATATCCAAATATGCAATATCGAATATCGGCTATCCAATATCCGATTACAGAATAGCGAAAATCGACTTTTCGGTTTTCGGGTACCGAGTTTTTAAAAACCGAATTTTCGAAAATCGAATATACGATATCCGAATATGCAATATCGAATATCGGCTATCCAATATCCGATATCCGATTACAGAATAGCGAAAATCGACTTTTCGGTTTTCGGGTACCGAGTTTTTATAAACCGAATTTTCGAAAATCGAATATCCGATATCCGAATATGCAATATCGAATATCGGCTATCCAATATCCGATATCCGATTACAGAATAGCGAAAATCGACTTTTCGGTTTTCGGGTACCGTGTTTTTAAAAACCGAATTTTCGAAAATCGAATACCCGATATCCAAATATGCAATATCGAATATCGGCTATCCAATATCCGATTACAGAATAGCAAAAATCGACTTTTCGGTTTTCGGGTACCGAGTTTTTAAAAACCGAATTTTCGAAAATCGAATATCCGATATCCGAATATGCAATATCGAATATCGGCTATCCAATATCCGATATCCGATTACAGAATAGCGAAAATCGACTTTTCGGTTTTCGGGTACCGAGTTTTTAAAAACCGAATTTTCGAAAATCGAATATCCGATATCCGAATATGCAATATCGAATATCGGCTATCCAATATCCGATATCCGATTACAGAATAGCGAAAATCGACTTTTCGGTTTTCGGGTACCGAGTTTTTAAAAACCGAATTTTCGAAAATCAAATATCCGATATCCGAATATGCAATATCAAATATCGGCTATCCAATATCCGATTACAGAATAGCGAAAATTGAATTTTTGAAAATCGAATATCCGATATTCGAATATGCAATATCGAATATCGGCTATCCAATATCCGATATCCGATTACAGAATAGCGAAAATCGACTTTTCGGTTTTCGGGTACCGAGTTTTTAAAAACCGAATTTTCGAAAATCGAATATCCGATATCCGAATATGCAATATCGAATATCGGCTATCCAATATCCGATATCCGATGACAGAATAGCGAAAATCGATTTTTCGGTTTTCGGGTACCGAGTTTTTAAAAACCGAATTTTCGAAAATCGAATATCCGATATCCGAATATGCAATATCGAATATCGGCTATCCAATATCCGATATCCGATTACAGAATAGCGAAAATCGACTTTTCGGTTTTCGGGTACCGAGTTTTTAAAAACCGAATTTTCGAAAATCGAATATCCGATATCCGAATAGGCAATATCGAATATCGGCTATCCAATATCCGATATCCGATTACAGAATAGCGAAAATCGACTTTTCGGTTTTCGGGTACCGTGTTTTTAAAAACCGAATTTTCGAAAATCGAATATCCAATATCCGAATAAGCAATATCGGCTATCCAATATCCAATATCCGATTACAGAATAGCGAAAATCGACTTTTCGGTTTTCGGGTACCGAGTTTTTAAAAACCGAATTTTTGAAAATCGAATATCCGATATTCGAATATGCAATATCGAATATCGGCTATCCAATATCCGATATCCGATTACAGAATAGCGAAAATCGACTTTTCGGTTTTCGTGTACCAAGTTTTTAAAAATCGAATTTTGGAAAATCGATTATCCGATATCCGAAAATGCAATATCGAATATCGGCTATCCAATATACGATATCCGATTTCAGAATAGCGAAATTCGACTTTTCGGTTTTCAGGTACCGAGTTTTTAAAAACCGAATTTTCGAAAATCGAATATCCGATATCCGAATATGCAATATCGAATATCGGCTATCCAATATACGATATCCGATTACAGAATAGCGAAAATCGACTTTTCGGTTTTCGTGTACCGAGTTTTTAAAAACCGAATTTTGGAAAATCGATTATCCGATATCCGAATATGCAATATCGAATATCGGCTATCCAATACCCGATATCCGATTACAGAATAGCGAAAATCGACTTTTCGGTTTTTGGGTACCGAGTTTTTAAACACCGAATTTACGAAAATCGAATATCCGATATCCGAATATGCAATATCGAATATCGGCTATCCAATATCCGATTACAGAATAGCGAAAATCGGCTTTTCGGTTTTTGGGTACCGAGTTTTTAAACACCGAATTTACGAAAATCGAATATCCGATATCCGAATATGCAATATCGAATATCGGCTATCCAATATCCGATATCCGATTACAGAAAAGCGAAAATACACTTTTCGGTTTTCGGGTTCCGAGTTTTTAAAAACCGAATTTTCGAAATTCGAATATCCGATATCCGAATATGCAATATCGAATATCGGCTATCCAATATTCGATATCCGATTACAGAATAGCGAAAATCGACTTTTCGGTTTTCGGGTACCGAGTTTTTTGAAACCGAATTTTCGAAAATCTTATATCCGATATCCAAATATGCAATATCGAATATCGGCTATCCAATATCCGATATCCGATTACAGAATAGCGAAAATCGACTTTTCGATTTTCGGGTACCGAGTTTTTAAAAACCGAATTTTCGAAAATCGAAAATCCGATATTTGAATATGCAATATCGAATATCGGCTATCCAATATCCGATATCCGATTACAGAATAGCGAATATCGACTTTTCGGTTTTCGGGTACCGAGTTTTTAAAAACCGAATTTTCGAAAATCGAATATCCGATATCCGAATATGCAATATCGAATATCGGCTATCCAATATCCGATATCCGATTACAGAATAGCGAAAATCGACTTTTCGGTTTTCGGGTACCGAGTTTTTAAAAACCGAATTTTCGAAAATCGAATATCCGATATCCGAATATGCAATATCGAATATCGGCTATCCGATATCCGATTACAGAATAGCGAAAATCGACTTTTCGGTTTTCGGGTACCGAGATTTAGAAACCGAATTTTCGAAAATCGTATATCCGATATCCGAATATGCAATATCGAATATCGGCTATCCAATATCCGATATCCGATTACAGAATAGCGAAAATCGACTTTTCGGTTTTCGGGTACCGAGTTTTTTGAAACCGAATTTTCGAAAATCTTATATCCGATATCCAAATATGCAATATCGAATATCGGCTATCCAATATCCGCTATCCGATTACAGAATAGCGAAAATCGACTTTTCGGCTTTCGGGTACCGAGTTTTTAAAAACCGAATTTTCGAAAATCGAATATCCGATATCCGAATAGGCAATATCGAATATCGGCTATCCAATATTCGATATCCGATTACAGAATAGCGAAAATCGACTTTTCGGTTTTCGGGTACCGAGTTTTTAAAAACCGAATTTTCGATAAACGAATATCCGAATATGCAATATCGAATATCGGCTATCCAATATCCGATATCCGATTACAGAATAGCGAAAATCGACTTTTCGGTTTTCGGGTACCGTGTTTTTAAAAAACGAATTTTCGAAAATCGAATATCCGATATCCAAATATGCAATATCGAATATCGGCTATCCAATATCCGATTACAGAATAGCGAAAATCGACTTTTCGGTTTTCGGGTACCGAGTTTTTAAAAACCGAATTTTCGAAAATCGAATATACGATATCCGAATATGCAATATCGAATATCGGCTATCCAATATCCGATATCCGATTACAGAATAGCGAAAATCGACTTTTCGGTTTTCGGGTACCGAGTTTTTATAAACCGAATTTTCGAAAATCGAATATCCGATATCCGAATATGCAATATCGAATATCGGCTATCCAATATCCGATATCCGATTACAGAATAGCGAAAATCGACTTTTCGGTTTTCGGGTACCGTGTTTTTAAAAACCGAATTTTCGAAAATCGAATACCCGATATCCAAATATGCAATATCGAATATCGGCTATCCAATATCCGATTACAGAATAGCAAAAATCGACTTTTCGGTTTTCGGGTACCGAGTTTTTAAAAACCGAATTTTCGAAAATCGAATATCCGATATCCGAATATGCAATATCGAATATCAGCTATCCAATATCCGATATCCGATTACAGAATAGCGAAAATCGACTTTTCGGTTTTCGGGTTCCGTGTTTTTAAAAACCGAATTTTCGAAAATCGAATATCCGATATCCGAATATGCAATATCGAATATCGGCTATCCAATATCCGATATCCGATTACAGAATAGCGAAAATCGACTTTTCGGTTTTCGGGTACCGAGTTTTTAAAAACCGAATTTTCGGAAATCGAAAATCCGATATCCTAATATGCAATATCGAATATCGGCTATCCAATATCCGATATCCGATTACAGAATAGCGAAAATCGACTTTTCGGTTTTCGGGTACCGAGTTTTTAAAAACCGAATTTTCGAAAATCGAATATCCGATATCCGAATATGCAATATCGAATATCGGCTATCCAATATCCGATATCCGATTACAGAATAGCGAAAATCGACTTTTCGGTTTTCGGGTACCGAGTTTTTAAAAACCGAATTTTCGAAAATCGAAAATCCGATATTTGAATATGCAATATCGAATATCGGCTATCCAATATACGATATCCGATTACAGAATAGCGAAAATCGACTTTTCGGTTTTCGGGTACCGAGTTTTTAAAAACCGAATTTTTAAAAATCGAATATCCGATATTCGAATATGCAATATCGAATATCGGCTATCCAATATCCGATATCCGATTACAGAATAGCGAAAATCGACTTTTCGGTTTTCGGGTACCGAGATTTAGAAACCGAATTTTCGAAAATCGTATATCCGATATCCGAATATGCAATATCGAATATCGGCTATCCAATATCCGATTACAGAATAGCGAAAATCAACTTTTCGGTATTCGGGTTCCGAGTTTTTAAAAACCGAATTTTCGAAAATCGAATATCCGATATCCGAATATGCAATATCGAATATCGGCTATCCAATATCCGATATCCGATTACAGAATAGCGAAAATCGACTTTTCGGTTTTCGGGTACCGAGTTTTTAAAAACCGAATTTTCGAAAATCGAATATCCGATATCCGAATATGCAATATCGAATATCGGCTATCCAATATCCGATATCCGATTACAGAATAGCGAAAATCGACTTTTCGGTTTTCGGGTACCGAGTTTTTAAAAACCGAATTTTCGAAAATCGAATATCCGATATCCGAATATGCAATATCGAATATCGGCTATCCAATATCCGATATCCGATTACAGAATAGCGAAAATCGACTTTTCGGTTTTCGGGTTCCGAGTTTTTAAAAACCGAATTTTCGAAAATCGAATATCCTATATCAGAATATGCAATATCGAATATCGGCTATCCAATATCCGATATCCGATAACAGAATAGCGAAAATCGACTTTTCGGTTTTCGGGTTCCGTGTTTTTAAAAACCGAATTTTCGAAAATCGAATATCCGATATCCGAATATGCAATATCGAATATCGGCTATCCAATATCCGATATCCGATTACAGAATAGCGAAAATCGACTTTTCGGTTTTCGTGTACCGAGTTTTGGAAAATCGATTATCCGATATCCGAATATGCAATATCGAATATCGGCTATCCAATACCCGATATCAGATTACAGAATAGCGAAAATCGACTTTTCGGTTTTCGGGTACCGAGTTTTTAAAAACCGAATTTTCGAAAATCGAATATCCGATATCCGAATATGCAATATCGAATATCGGCTATCCAATATCCGATATCCGATTACAGAATAGCGAAAATCGACTTTTCGGTTTTCGGGTACCGTGTTTTTAAAAACCGAATTTTCGAAAATCGAATATCCGATATTTGAATATGCAATATCGAATATCGGCTATCCAATATCCGATATCCGATTACAGAATAGCGAAAATCGACTTTTCGGTTTTCGGGTACCGAGTTTTTAAAAACCGAATTTTCGAAAATCGAAAATCCGATATTTGAATATGCAATATCGAATATCGGCTATCCAATATCCGATATCCGATTACAGAATAGCGAAAATCGACTTTTCGGTTTTCGGGTACCGAGTTTTTAAAAACCGAATTTTCGAAAATCGAAAATCCGATATTTGAATATGCAATATCGAATATCGGCTATCCAATATCCGATATCCGATTACAGAATAGCGAAAATCGACTTTTCGGTTTTCGGGTACCGAGTTTTTAAAAACCGAATTTTCGAAAATCGAAAATCCGATATTTGAATATGCAATATCGAATATCGGCTATCCAATATACGATATCCGATTACAGAATAGCGAAAATCGACTTTTCGGTTTTCGGGTACCGAGTTTTTAAAAACCGAATTTTTGAAAATCGAATATCCGATATTCGAATATGCAATATCGAATATCAGCTATCCAATATCCGATATCCGATTACAGAATAGCGAAAATCGACTTTTCGGTTTTCGGGTACCGAGTTTTTAAAAACCGAATTTTCGAAAATCGAAAATCCGATATTTGAATATGCAATATCGAATATCGGCTATCCAATATCCGATATCCGATTACAGAATAGCGAAAATCGACTTTTCGGTTTTCGGGTACCGAGTTTTTAAAAACCGAATTTTCGAAAATCGAAAATCCGATATTTGAATATGCAATATCGAATATCGGCTATCCAATATACGATATCCGATTACAGAATAGCGAAAATCGACTTTTCGGTTTTCGGGTACCGAGTTTTTAAAAACCGAATTTTTGAAAATCGAATATCCGATATTCAAATATGCAATATCGACTATCGGCTATCCAATATCCGATATCCGATTACAGAATAGCGAATATCGACTTTTCGGTTTTCGGGTACCGAGATTTTGAAACCGAATTTTCGAAAATCGTATATCCGATATCCGAATATGCAATATCGAATATCGGCTATCCGATATCCGATTACAGAATAGCGAAAATCAACTTTTCGGTATTCGGGTACCGAGTTTTTAAAAACCGAATTTTCGAACATCGAATATCCGATATCCGAATATGCAATATTGAATATCGGCTATCCAATATCCGATATCCGATTACAGAATAGCGAAAATCGACTTTTCGGTTTTCGGGTACCGAGATTTTGAAACCGAATTTTCAAAAATCGTATATCCGATATCCGAATATGCAATATCGAATATCGGCTATCCGATATCCGATTACAGAATAGCGAAAATCAACTTTTCGGTATTCGGGTACCGAGTTTTTAAAAACCGAATTTTCGAACATCGAATATCCGATATCCGAATATGCAATATTGAATATCGGCTATCCAATATCCGATATCCGATTACAGAATAGCGAAAATCGACTTTTCGGTTTTCGGGTACCGAGTTTTTAAAAACCGAATTTTCGAAAATCGAATATCCGATATCCGAATATGCAATATCGAATATCGGCTATCCAATATCCGATATCCGATTACAGAATAGCGAAAATCGACTTTTCGGTTTTCGGGTACCGAGTTTTTAAAAACCGAATTTTCGAAAATCGAAAATGCGATATTTGAATATGCAATATCGAATATCGGCTATCCAATATACGATATCCGATTACAGAATAGCGAAAATCGACTTTTCGGTTTTCGGGTACCGAGTTTTTAAAAACCGAATTTTTGAAAATCGAATATCCGATATTCGAATATGCAATATCGAATATCGGCTATCCAATATCCGATATCCGATTACAGAATAGCGAAAATCGACTTTTCGGTTTTCGGGTACCGAGATTTAGAAACCGAATTTTCGAAAATCGTATATCCGATATCCGAATATGCAATATCGAATATCGGCTATCCGATATCCGATTACAGAATAGCGAAAATCAACTTTTCGGTATTCGGGTACCGAGTTTTTAAAAACCGAATTTTCGAAAATCGAATATCCGATATCCGAATATGCAATATCGAATATCGGCTATCCAATACCCGATATCCGATTACAGAATAGCGAAAATCGACTTTTCGGTTTTCGGGTACCGAGTTTTTAAAAACCGTATTTTCGAAAATCGAATATCCGATATCCGAATATGCAATATCGAATATCGGCTATCCAATATCCGATATCCGATTACAGAATAGCGAAAATCGACTTTTCGGTTTTCGGGTACCGAGTTTTTAAAAACCGAATTTTCGAAAATCGAATATCCGATATCCAAATATGCAATATCGAATATCGGCTATCCAATATCCGATATCCGATTACAGAATAGCGAAAATCGACTTTTCGGTTTTCGGGTACCGAGTTTTTAAAAACCGAATTTTCGAAAATCGAAAATCCGATATTTGAATATGCAATATCGAATATCGGCTATCCAATATCCGATATCCGATTACAGAATAGCGAAAATCGACTTTTCGGTTTTCGGGTACCGAGTTTTTAAAAACCGTATATTCGAAAATCGAAAATCCGATATTTGAATATGCAATATCGAATATCGGCTATCCAATATACGATATCCGATTACAGAAAAGCGAAAATCGACTTTTCGGTTTTCGGGTACCGAGTTTTTAAAAACCGAATTTTTGAAAATCGAATATCCGATATTCGAATATGCAATATCGAATATCGGCTATCCAATATCCGATATCCGATTACAGAATAGCGAAAATCGACTTTTCGGTTTTCGGGTACCGAGATTTAGAAACCGAATTTTCGAAAATCGTATATCCGATATCCGAATATGCAATATCGAATATCGGCTATCCGATATCCGATTACAGAATAGCGAAAATCAACTTTTCGGTATTCGGGTACCGAGTTTTTAAAAACCGAATTTTCGAAAATCGAATATCCGATATCCGAATATGCAATATCGAATATCGGCTATCCAATATCCGATATCCGATTACAGAATAGCGAAAATTGACTTTTCGGTTTTCGGGTACCGAGTTTTTAAAAACCGAATTTTCGAAAATCGAATATCCGATATCCGAATATGCAATATTGAATATCGGCTATCCAATATCCGATATCCGATTACAGAATAGCGAAAATCGACTTTTCGGTTTTCGGGTTCCGAGTTTTTAAAAACCGAATTTTCGAAAATCGAATATCCGATATCCGAATATGCAATATCGAATATCGGCTATCCAATATCCGATATCCGATTACAGAATAGCGAAAATCGACTTTTCGGTTTTCGGGTTCCGTGTTTTTAAAAACCGAATTTTCGAAAATCGAATATCCGATATCCGAATATGCAATATCGAATATCGGCTATCCAATATCCGATATCCGATTACAGAATAGCGAATATCGACTTTTCGGTTTTCGGGTACCGAGATTTTGAAACCGAATTTTCGAAAATCGTATATCCGATATCCGAATATGCAATATCGAATATCGGCTATCCAATATCCGATTACAGAATAGCGAAAATCGACTTTTCGGTTTTCGGGTTCCGAGTTTTTAAAAACCGAATTTTCGAAAATCGAAAATCCGATATTTGAATATGCAATATCGAATATCGGCTATCCAATATCCGATATCCGATTACAGAATAGCGAAAATCGACTTTTCGGTTTTCGGGTACCGAGTTTTTAAAAACCGAATTTTCGAAAATCGAAAATCCGATATTTGAATATGCAATATCGAATATCGGCTATCCAATATACGATATCCGATTACAGAATAGCGAAAATCGACTTTTCGGTTTTCGGGTACCGAGTTTTTAAAAACCGAATTTTTGAAAATCGAATATCCGATATTCGAATATGCAATATCGAATATCGGCTATCCAATATCCGATATCCGATTACAGAATAGCGAAAATCGACTTTTCGGTTTTCGGGTACCGAGTTTTTAAAAACCGAATTTTCGAAAATCGAAAATCCGATATTTGAATATGCAATATCGAATATCGGCTATCCAATATCCGATATCCGATTACAGAATAGCGAAAATCGACTTTTCGGTTTTCGGGTACCGAGTTTTTAAAAACCGAATTTTCGAAAATCGAATATCCGATATCCGAATATGCAATATCGAATATCGGCTATCCAATACCCGATATCCGATTACAGAATAGCGAAAATCGACTTTTCGGTTTTCGGGTACCGAGTTTTTAAAAACCGAATTTTCGAAAATCGAATATCCGATATCCGAATATGCAATATCGAATATCGGCTATCCAATATCCGATATCCGATTACAGAATAGCGAAAATCGACTTTTCGGTTTTCGGGTACCGAGTTTTTAAAAACCGAATTTTCGAAAATCGAATATCCGATATCCGAATATGCAATATCGAATATCGGCTATCCAATATCCGATATCCGATTACAGAATAGCGAAAATCGACTTTTCGGTTTTCGGGTACCGAGTTTTTAAAAACCGAATTTTCGGAAATCGAAAATCCGATATCCTAATATGCAATATCGAATATCGGCTATCCAATATCCGATATCCGATAACAGAATAGCGAAAATCGACTTTTCGGTTTTCGGGTACCGAGATTTAGAAACCGAATTTTCGAAAATCGTATATCCGATATCCGAATATGCAATATCGAATATCGGCTATCCAATATCCGATATCCGATTACAGAATAGCGAAAATCGACTTTTCGGTTTTCGGGTACCGAGTTTTTAAAAACCGAATTTTCGAAAATCGAATATCCGATATCCGAATATGCAATATCGAATATCGGCTATCCAATACCCGATATCCGATTACAGAATAGCGAAAATCGACTTTTCGGTTTTCGGGTACCGAGTTTTTAAAAACCGAATTTTCGAAAATCGAATATCCGATATCCGAATATGCAATATCGAATATCGGCTATCCAATATCCGATATCCGATTACAGAATAGCGAAAATCGACTTTTCGGTTTTCGGGTACCGAGTTTTTAAAAACCGAATTTTCGAAAATCGAATATCCGATATCCGAATATGCAATATCGAATATCGGCTATCCAATATCCGATATCCGATTACAGAATAGCGAAAATCGACTTTTCGGTTTTCGGGTACCGAGTTTTTAAAAACCGAATTTTCGAAAATCGAATATCCGATATCCGAATATGCAATATCGAATATCGGCTATCCAATACCCGATATCCGATTACAGAATAGCGAAAATCGACTTTTCGGTTTTCGGGTACCGAGTTTTTAAAAAACGAATTTTCGAAAATCGAATATCCGATATCCGAATATGCAATATCGAATATCGGCTATCCAATATCCGATATCCGATTACAGAATAGCGAAAATCGACTTTTCGGTTTTCGGGTACCGAGTTTTTAAAAACCGAATTTTCGAAAATCGAATATCCGATATCCGAATATGCAATATCGAATATCGGCTATCCAATATCCGATTACAGAATAGCGAAAATCAACTTTTCGGTATTCGGGTACCGAGTTTTTAAAAACCGAATTTTCGAAAATCGAATATCCGATATCCGAATATGCAATATCGAATATCGGCTATCCAATATCCGATATCCGATTACAGAATAGCGAAAATCGTCTTTTCGGTTTTCGGGTTCCGAGTTTTTAAAAACCGAATTTTCGAAAATCGAATATCCGATATCAGAATATGCAATATCGAATATCGGCTATCCAATATCCGATATCCGATTACAGAATAGCGAAAATCGACTTTTCGGTTTTCGGGTTCCGTGTTTTTAAAAACCGAATTTTCGAAAATCGAATATCCGATATCCGAATATGCAATATCGAATATCGGCTATCCAATATCCGATATCCGATTACAGAATAGCGAAAATCGACTTTTCGGTTTTCGTGTACCGAGTTTTTAAAAACCGAATTTTGGAAAATCGATTATCCGATATCCGAATATGCAATATCGAATATCGGCTATCCAATATCCGATATCCGATTACAGAATAGCGAAAATCGACTTTTCGGTTTTCGGGTACCGAGTTTTTAAAAACCGAATTTTCGAAAATCGAATATCCGATATCCGAATATGCAATATCGAATATCAGCTATCCAATATCCGATATCCGATTACAGAATAGCGAAAATCGACTTTTCGGTTTTCGGGTACCGAGTTTTTAAAAACCGAATTTTCGAAAATCGAAAATCCGATATTTGAATATGCAATATCGAATATCGGCTATCCAATATCCGATATCCGATTACAGAATAGCGAAAATCGACTTTTCGGTTTTCGGGTACCGAGTTTTTAAAAACCGAATTTTCGAAAATCGAAAATCCGATATTTGAATATGCAATATCGAATATCGGCTATCCAATATACGATATCCGATTACAGAATAGCGAAAATCGACTTTTCGGTTTTCGGGTACCGAGTTTTTAAAAACCGAATTTTTGAAAATCGAATATCCGATATTCGAATATGCAATATCGAATATCGGCTATCCAATATCCGATATCCGATTACAGAATAGCGAATATCGACTTTTCGGTTTTCGGGTACCGAGATTTTGAAACCGAATTTTCGAAAATCGTATATCCGATATCCGAATATGCAATATCGAATATCGGCTATCCGATATCCGATTACAGAATAGCGAAAATCAACTTTTCGGTATTCGGGTACCGAGTTTTTAAAAACCGAATTTTCGAACATCGAATATCCGATATCCGAATATGCAATATTGAATATCGGCTATCCAATATCCGATATCCGATTACAGAATAGCGAAAATCGACTTTTCGGTTTTCGGGTACCGAGTTTTTAAAAACCGAATTTTCGAAAATCGAATATCCGATATCCGAATATGCAATATCGAATATCGGCTATCCAATATCCGATATCCGATTACAGAATAGCGAAAATCGACTTTTCGGTTTTCGGGTACCGAGTTTTTAAAAACCGAATTTTCGAAAATCGAAAATCCGATATTTGAATATGCAATATCGAATATCGGCTATCCAATATACGATATCCGATTACAGAATAGCGAAAATCGACTTTTCGGTTTTCGGGTACCGAGTTTTTAAAAACCGAATTTTTGAAAATCGAATATCCGATATTCGAATATGCAATATCGAATATCGGCTATCCAATATCCGATATCCGATTACAGAATAGCGAAAATCGACTTTTCGGTTTTCGGGTACCGAGATTTAGAAACCGAATTTTCGAAAATCGTATATCCGATATCCGAATATGCAATATCGAATATCGTCTATCCGATATCCGATTACAGAATAGCGAAAATCAACTTTTCGGTATTCGGTTACCGAGTTTTTAAAAACCGAATTTTCGAAAATCGAATATCCGATATCCGAATATGCAATATCGAATATCGGCTATCCAATATCCGATATCCGATTACAGAATAGCGAAAATCGACTTTTCGGTTTTCGGGTACCGAGTTTTTAAAAACCGAATTTTCGAAAATCGAATATCCGATATCCGAATATGCAATATCGAATATCGGCTATCCAATATCCGATATCCGATTACAGAATAGCGAAAATTGACTTTTCGGTTTTCGGGTACCGAGTTTTTAAAAACCGAATTTTCGAAAATCGAATATCCGATATCCGAATATGCAATATTGAATATCGGATATCCAATATCCGATATCCGATTACAGAATAGCGAAAATCGACTTTTCGGTTTTCGGGTTCCGAGTTTTTAAAAACCGAATTTTCGAAAATCGAATATCCGGTATCCGAATATGCAATATCGAATATCGGCTATCCAATATCCGATATCCGATTACAGAATAGCGAAAATCGACTTTTCGGTTTTCGGGTTCCGTGTTTTTAAAAACCGAATTTTCGAAAATCGAATATCCGATATCCGAATATGCAATATCGAATATCGGCTATCCAATATCCGATATCCGATTACAGAATAGCGAAAATCGACTTTTCGGTTTTCGGGTACCGAGTTTTTAAAAACCGAATTTTCGAAAATCGTATATCCGATATCTGAATATGCAATATCGAATATCGGCTATCCAATATCCGATTACAGAATAGCGAAAATCGACTTTTCGGTTTTCGGGTTCCGAGTTTTTAAAAACCGAATTTTCGAAAATCGAAAATCCGATATTTGAATATGCAATATCGAATATCGGCTATCCAATATCCGATATCCGATTACAGAATAGCGAAAATCGACTTTTCGGTTTTCGGGTACCGAGTTTTTAAAAACCGAATTTTCGAAAATCGAAAATCCGATATTTGAATATGCAATATCGAATATCGGCTATCCAATATACGATATCCGATTACAGAATAGCGAAAATCGACTTTTCGGTTTTCGGGTACCGAGTTTTTAAAAACCGAATTTTTGAAAATCGAATATCCGATATTCGAATATGCAATATCGAATATCGGCTATCCAATATCCGATATCCGATTACAGAATAGCGAAAATCGACTTTTCGGTTTTCGGGTACCGAGATTTAGAAACCGAATTTTCGAAAATCGTATATCCGATATCCGAATATGCAATATCGAATATCGGCTATCCGATATCCGATTACAGAATAGCGAAAATCAACTTTTCGGTATTCGGGTACCGAGTTTTTAAAAACCGAATTTTCGAAAATCGAATATCCGATATCCGAATATGCAATATCGAATATCGGCTATCCAATATCCGATATCCGATTACAGAATAGCGAAAATCGACTTTTCGGTTTTCGGGTACCGAGTTTTTAAAAACCGAATTTTCGAAAATCGAATATCCGATATCCGAATATGCAATATCGAATATCGGCTATCCAATATCCGATATCCGATTACAGAATAGCGAAAATTGACTTTTCGGTTTTCGGGTACCGAGTTTTTAAAAACCGAATTTTCGAAAATCGAATATCCGATATCCGAATATGCAATATTGAATATCGGCTATCCAATATCCGATATCCGATTACAGAATAGCGAAAATCGACTTTTCGGTTTTCGGGTTCCGAGTTTTTAAAAACCGAATTTTCGAAAATCGAATATCCGATATCCGAATATGCAATATCGAATATCGGCTATCCAATATCCGATATCCGATTACAGAATAGCGAAAATCGACTTTTCGGTTTTCGGGTACCGAGTTTTTAAAAACCGAATTTTCGAAAATCGAATATCCGATATCCGAATATGCAATATCGAATATCGGCTATCCAATATCCGATTACAGAATAGCGAAAATCGACTTTTCGGTTTTCGGGTTCCGAGTTTTTAAAAACCGAATTTTCGAAAATCGAATATCCGATATCCGAATATGCAATATCGAATATCGGCTATCCAATATCCGATATCCGATTACAGAATAGCGAAAATCGATTTTTCGGTTTTCGGGTACCGAGTTTTTAAAAACCGAATTTTCGAAAATCGAATATCCGATATCCGAATATGCAATATCGAATATCGGCTATCCAATATCCGATATCCGATTACAGAATAGCGAAAATCGACTTTTCGGTTTTCGGGTACCGAGTTTTTAAAAACCGAATTTTCGAAAATCGAATATCCGATATCCGAATATGCAATATCGAATATCGGCTATCCAATATCCGATATCCGATTACAGAATAGCGAAAATCGACTTTTCGGTTTTCGGGTACCGAGTTTTTAAAAACCGAATTTTCGAAAATCGAATATCCGATATCCGAATATGCAATATCGAATATCGGCTATCCAATATCCGATATCCGATTACAGAATAGCGAAAATCGACTTTTCGGTTTTCGGGTTCCGAGTTTTTAAAAACCGAATTTTCGAAAATCGAATATCCGATATCCGAATATGCAATATCGAATATCGGCTATCCAATATCCGATATCCGATTACAGAATAGCGAAAATCGACTTTTCGGTATTCGGGTACCGAGTTTTTAAAAACCGAATTTTCGAAAATCGAATATCCGATATCCGAATATGCAATATCGAATATCGGCTATCCAATATCCGATATCCGATTACAGAATAGCGAAAATCGACTTTTCGGTTTTCGGGTTCCGTGTTTTTAAAAACCGAATTTTCGAAAATCGAATATGCGATATCCGAATATGCAATATCGAATATCGGCTATCCAATATCCGATATCCGATTACAGAATAGCGAAAATCGACTTTTCGGTTTTCGGGTACAGAGTTTTTAAAAACCGAATTTTCGAAAATCGAATATCCGATATCCGAATATGCAATATCGAATATCGGCTATCCAATATCCGATATCCGATTACAGAATAGCGAAAATCGACTTTTCGGTTTTCGGGTACCGAGTTTTTAAAAACCGAATTTTCGAAAATCGAATATCCGATATCCGAATATGCAATATCGAATATCGGCTATCCAATATCCGATATCCGATTACAGAATAGCGAAAATTGACTTTTCGGTTTTCGGGTACCGAGTTTTTAAAAACCGAATTTTCGAAAATCGAATATCCGATATCCGAATATGCAATATTGAATATCGGCTATCCAATATCCGATATCCGATTACAGAATAGCGAAAATCGACTTTTCGGTTTTCGGGTTCCGAGTTTTTAAAAACCGAATTTTCGAAAATCGAATATCCGATATCCGAATATGCAATATCGAATATCGGCTATCCAATATCCGATATCCGATTACAGAATAGCGAAAATCGACTTTTCGGTTTTCGGGTTCCGTGTTTTTAAAAACCGAATTTTCGAAAATCGAATATCCGATATCCGAATATGCAATATCGAATATCGGCTATCCAATATCCGATATCCGATTACAGAATAGCGAAAATCGACTTTTCGGTTTTCGGGTACCGAGTTTTTAAAAACCGAATTTTCGAAAATCGTATATCCGATATCCGAATATGCAATATCGAATATCGGCTATCCAATATCCGATTACAGAATAGCGAAAATCGACTTTTCGGTTTTCGGGTTCCGAGTTTTTAAAAACCGAATTTTCGAAAATCGAAAATCCGATATCCGAAAATGCAATACCGAATATCGGCTATCCAATATTTTTGATTACCTAACCTACTTTTAAATGTTTATTTACGAGTTACGAGTGAGTACTTATATATTTCAGAATAGCGAAAATCGACTTTTCGGTTTTCAGGTACCGAGTATTTAAAAACCGAATTTTCGAAAATCGAATATCCGATATCCGAATATGCAATATCGAATATCGGCTATCCAATATACGATATCCGATTACAGAATAGCGAAAATCGACTTTTCGGTTTTCGTGTACCGAGTTTTTAAAAACCGAATTTTGGAAAATCGATTATCCGATATCCGAATATGCAATATCGAATATCGGCTATCCAATACCCGATATCCGATTACAGAATAGCGAAAATCGACTTTTCGGTTTTCGGGTTCCGAGTTTTTAAAAACCGAATTTTCGAAAATCGAAAATCCGATATCCGAAAATGCAATATCGAATATCGGCTATCCAATATTTTTGATTACCTAACCTACTTTTAAATGTTTATTTACGAGTTACGAGTGAGTACTTACATATTTCAGAATAGCGAAAATCGACTTTTCGGTTTTCAGGTACCGAGTTTTTAAAAACCGAATTTTCGAAAATCGAATATCCGATATCCGAATATGCAATATCGAATATCGGCTATCCAATATCCGATATCCGATTACAGAATAGCGAAAATCGACTTTTCGGTTTTCGGGTACCGAGTTTTTAAAAACCGAATTTTCGAAAATCGAATATCCGATATCCGAATATGCAATATCGAATATCGGCTATCCAATACCCGATATCCGATTACAGAATAGCGAAAATCGACTTTTCGGTTTTCGGGTACCGAGTTTTTAAAAACCGAATTTTCGAAAATCGAATATCCGATATCCGAATATGCAATATCGAATATCGGCTATCCAATATCCGATTACAGAATAGCGAAAATCAACTTTTCGGTATTCGGGTACCGAGTTTTTAAAAACCGAATTTTCGAAAATCGTATATCCGATATCCGAATATGCAATATCGAATATCGGCTATCCAATATCCGATATCCGATTACAGAATAGCGAAAATCGACTTTTCGGTTTTCGGGTACCGAGTTTTTAAAAACCGAATTTTCGAAAATCGAATATCCGATATCCGAATATGCAATATCGAATATCGGCTATCCAATATCCGATTACAGAATAGCGAAAATCGACTTTTCGGTTTTCGGGTACCGAGTTTTTAAAAACCGAATTTTCGAAAATCGAATATCCGATATCCGAATATGCAATATCGAATATCGGCTATCCAATATCCGATTACAGAATAGCGAAAATCGACTTTTCGGTTTTCGGGTTCCGAGTTTTTAAAAACCGAATTTTCGAAAATCGAATATCCGATATCCGAATATGCAATATCGAATATCGGCTATCCAATATCCGATATCCGATTACAGAATAGCGAAAATCGATTTTTCGGTTTTCGGGTACCGAGTTTTTAAAAACCGAATTTTCGAAAATCGAATATCCGATATCCGAATATGCAATATCGAATATCGGCTATCCAATATCCGATATCCGATTACAGAATAGCGAAAATCGACTTTTCGGTTTTCGGGTACCGAGTTTTTAAAAACCGAATTTTTGAAAATCGAATATCCGATATTCGAATATGCAATATCGAATATCGGCTATCCAATATCCGATATCCGATTACAGAATAGCGAAAATCGACTTTTCGGTTTTCGTGTACCAAGTTTTTAAAAATCGAATTTTGGAAAATCGATTATCCGATATCCGAAAATGCAATATCGAATATCGGCTATCCAATATACGATATCCGATTTCAGAATAGCGAAATTCGACTTTTCGGTTTTCAGGTACCGAGTTTTTAAAAACCGAATTTTCGAAAATCGAATATCCGATATCCGAATATGCAATATCGAATATCGGCTATCCAATATACGATATCCGATTACAGAATAGCGAAAATCGACTTTTCGGTTTTCGTGTACCGAGTTTTTAAAAACCGAATTTTGGAAAATCGATTATCCGATATCCGAATATGCAATATCGAATATCGGCTATCCAATACCCGATATCCGATTACAGAATAGCGAAAATCGACTTTTCGGTTTTTGGGTACCGAGTTTTTAAACACCGAATTTACGAAAATCGAATATCCGATATCCGAATATGCAATATCGAATATCGGCTATCCAATATCCGATTACAGAATAGCGAAAATCGGCTTTTCGGTTTTTGGGTACCGAGTTTTTAAACACCGAATTTACGAAAATCGAATATCCGATATCCGAATATGCAATATCGAATATCGGCTATCCAATATCCGATATCCGATTACAGAAAAGCGAAAATACACTTTTCGGTTTTCGGGTTCCGAGTTTTTAAAAACCGAATTTTCGAAATTCGAATATCCGATATCCGAATATGCAATATCGAATATCGGCTATCCAATATCCGATATCCGATTACAGAATAGCGAAAATCGACTTTTCGGTTTTCGGGTACCGAGTTTTTAAAAACCGAATTTTCGAAAATCGAATATCCGATATCCGAATATGCAATATCGAATATCGGCTATCCAATATCCGATTACAGAATAGCGAAAATCGACTTTTCGGTTTTCGGGTACCGAGTTTTTAAAAACCGAATTTTCGAAAATCGAATATCCGATATCCGAATATGCAATATCGAATATCGGCTATCCAATATCCGATTACAGAATAGCGAAAATCGACTTTTCGGTTTTCGGGTTCCGAGTTTTTAAAAACCGAATTTTCGAAAATCGAATATCCGATATCCGAATATGCAATATCGAATATCGGCTATCCAATATCCGATATCCGATTACAGAATAGCGAAAATCGATTTTTCGGTTTTCGGGTACCGAGTTTTTAAAAACCGAATTTTCGAAAATCGAATATCCGATATCCGAATATGCAATATCGAATATCGGCTATCCAATATCCGATATCCGATTACAGAATAGCGAAAATCGACTTTTCGGTTTTCGGGTACCGAGTTTTTAAAAACCGAATTTTTGAAAATCGAATATCCGATATTCGAATATGCAATATCGAATATCGGCTATCCAATATCCGATATCCGATTACAGAATAGCGAAAATCGACTTTTCGGTTTTCGTGTACCAAGTTTTTAAAAATCGAATTTTGGAAAATCGATTATCCGATATCCGAAAATGCAATATCGAATATCGGCTATCCAATATACGATATCCGATTTCAGAATAGCGAAATTCGACTTTTCGGTTTTCAGGTACCGAGTTTTTAAAAACCGAATTTTCGAAAATCGAATATCCGATATCCGAATATGCAATATCGAATATCGGCTATCCAATATACGATATCCGATTACAGAATAGCGAAAATCGACTTTTCGGTTTTCGTGTACCGAGTTTTTAAAAACCGAATTTTGGAAAATCGATTATCCGATATCCGAATATGCAATATCGAATATCGGCTATCCAATACCCGATATCCGATTACAGAATAGCGAAAATCGACTTTTCGGTTTTTGGGTACCGAGTTTTTAAACACCGAATTTACGAAAATCGAATATCCGATATCCGAATATGCAATATCGAATATCGGCTATCCAATATCCGATTACAGAATAGCGAAAATCGGCTTTTCGGTTTTTGGGTACCGAGTTTTTAAACACCGAATTTACGAAAATCGAATATCCGATATCCGAATATGCAATATCGAATATCGGCTATCCAATATCCGATATCCGATTACAGAAAAGCGAAAATACACTTTTCGGTTTTCGGGTTCCGAGTTTTTAAAAACCGAATTTTCGAAATTCGAATATCCGATATCCGAATATGCAATATCGAATATCGGCTATCCAATATCCGATATCCGATTACAGAATAGCGAAAATCGACTTTTCGGTTTTCGGGTACCGAGTTTTTAAAAACCGAATTTTCGAAAATCGAATATCCGATATCCGAATATGCAATATCGAATATCGGCTATCCAATATCCGATTACAGAATAGCGAAAATCGACTTTTCGGTTTTCGGGTACCGAGTTTTTAAAAACCGAATTTTCGAAAATCGAATATCCGATATCCGAATATGCAATATCGAATATCGGCTATCCAATATCCGATTACAGAATAGCGAAAATCGACTTTTCGGTTTTCGGGTTCCGAGTTTTTAAAAACCGAATTTTCGAAAATCGAATATCCGATATCCGAATATGCAATATCGAATATCGGCTATCCAATATCCGATATCCGATTACAGAATAGCGAAAATCGATTTTTCGGTTTTCGGGTACCGAGTTTTTAAAAACCGAATTTTCGAAAATCGAATATCCGATATCCGAATATGCAATATCGAATATCGGCTATCCAATATCCGATATCCGATTACAGAATAGCGAAAATCGACTTTTCGGTTTTCGGGTACCGAGTTTTTAAAAACCGAATTTTTGAAAATCGAATATCCGATATTCGAATATGCAATATCGAATATCGGCTATCCAATATCCGATATCCGATTACAGAATAGCGAAAATCGACTTTTCGGTTTTCGTGTACCAAGTTTTTAAAAATCGAATTTTGGAAAATCGATTATCCGATATCCGAAAATGCAATATCGAATATCGGCTATCCAATATACGATATCCGATTTCAGAATAGCGAAATTCGACTTTTCGGTTTTCAGGTACCGAGTTTTTAAAAACCGAATTTTCGAAAATCGAATATCCGATATCCGAATATGCAATATCGAATATCGGCTATCCAATATACGATATCCGATTACAGAATAGCGAAAATCGACTTTTCGGTTTTCGTGTACCGAGTTTTTAAAAACCGAATTTTGGAAAATCGATTATCCGATATCCGAATATGCAATATCGAATATCGGCTATCCAATACCCGATATCCGATTACAGAATAGCGAAAATCGACTTTTCGGTTTTTGGGTACCGAGTTTTTAAACACCGAATTTACGAAAATCGAATATCCGATATCCGAATATGCAATATCGAATATCGGCTATCCAATATCCGATTACAGAATAGCGAAAATCGGCTTTTCGGTTTTTGGGTACCGAGTTTTTAAACACCGAATTTACGAAAATCGAATATCCGATATCCGAATATGCAATATCGAATATCGGCTATCCAATATCCGATATCCGATTACAGAAAAGCGAAAATACACTTTTCGGTTTTCGGGTTCCGAGTTTTTAAAAACCGAATTTTCGAAATTCGAATATCCGATATCCGAATATGCAATATCGAATATCGGCTATCCAATATCCGATATCCGATTACAGAATAGCGAAAATCGACTTTTCGGTTTTCGGGTACCGAGTTTTTAAAAACCGAATTTTCGAAAATCGAATATCCGATATCCGAATATGCAATATCGAATATCGGCTATCCAATATCCGATTACAGAATAGCGAAAATCGACTTTTCGGTTTTCGGGTACCGAGTTTTTAAAAACCGAATTTTCGAAAATCGAATATCCGATATCCGAATATGCAATATCGAATATCGGCTATCCAATATCCGATTACAGAATAGCGAAAATCGACTTTTCGGTTTTCGGGTTCCGAGTTTTTAAAAACCGAATTTTCGAAAATCGAATATCCGATATCCGAATATGCAATATCGAATATCGGCTATCCAATATCCGATATCCGATTACAGAATAGCGAAAATCGATTTTTCGGTTTTCGGGTACCGAGTTTTTAAAAACCGAATTTTCGAAAATCGAATATCCGATATCCGAATATGCAATATCGAATATCGGCTATCCAATATCCGATATCCGATTACAGAATAGCGAAAATCGACTTTTCGGTTTTCGGGTACCGAGTTTTTAAAAACCGAATTTTTGAAAATCGAATATCCGATATTCGAATATGCAATATCGAATATCGGCTATCCAATATCCGATATCCGATTACAGAATAGCGAAAATCGACTTTTCGGTTTTCGTGTACCAAGTTTTTAAAAATCGAATTTTGGAAAATCGATTATCCGATATCCGAAAATGCAATATCGAATATCGGCTATCCAATATACGATATCCGATTTCAGAATAGCGAAATTCGACTTTTCGGTTTTCAGGTACCGAGTTTTTAAAAACCGAATTTTCGAAAATCGAATATCCGATATCCGAATATGCAATATCGAATATCGGCTATCCAATATACGATATCCGATTACAGAATAGCGAAAATCGACTTTTCGGTTTTCGTGTACCGAGTTTTTAAAAACCGAATTTTGGAAAATCGATTATCCGATATCCGAATATGCAATATCGAATATCGGCTATCCAATACCCGATATCCGATTACAGAATAGCGAAAATCGACTTTTCGGTTTTTGGGTACCGAGTTTTTAAACACCGAATTTACGAAAATCGAATATCCGATATCCGAATATGCAATATCGAATATCGGCTATCCAATATCCGATTACAGAATAGCGAAAATCGGCTTTTCGGTTTTTGGGTACCGAGTTTTTAAACACCGAATTTACGAAAATCGAATATCCGATATCCGAATATGCAATATCGAATATCGGCTATCCAATATCCGATATCCGATTACAGAAAAGCGAAAATACACTTTTCGGTTTTCGGGTTCCGAGTTTTTAAAAACCGAATTTTCGAAATTCGAATATCCGATATCCGAATATGCAATATCGAATATCGGCTATCCAATATCCGATATCCGATTACAGAATAGCGAAAATCGACTTTTCGGTTTTCGGGTACCGAGTTTTTAAAAACCGAATTTTCGAAAATCGAATATCCGATATCCGAATATGCAATATCGAATATCGGCTATCCAATATCCGATTACAGAATAGCGAAAATCGACTTTTCGGTTTTCGGGTACCGAGTTTTTAAAAACCGAATTTTCGAAAATCGAATATCCGATATCCGAATATGCAATATCGAATATCGGCTATCCAATATCCGATTACAGAATAGCGAAAATCGACTTTTCGGTTTTCGGGTTCCGAGTTTTTAAAAACCGAATTTTCGAAAATCGAATATCCGATATCCGAATATGCAATATCGAATATCGGCTATCCAATATCCGATATCCGATTACAGAATAGCGAAAATCGATTTTTCGGTTTTCGGGTACCGAGTTTTTAAAAACCGAATTTTCGAAAATCGAATATCCGATATCCGAATATGCAATATCGAATATCGGCTATCCAATATCCGATATCCGATTACAGAATAGCGAAAATCGACTTTTCGGTATTCGGGTACCGAGTTTTTAAAAACCGAATTTTCGAAAATCGAATATCCGATATCCGAATATGCAATATCGAATATCGGCTATCCAATATCCGATATCCGATTACAGAATAGCGAAAATCGACTTTTCGGTTTTCGGGTTCCGTGTTTTTAAAAACCGAATTTTCGAAAATCGAATATGCGATATCCGAATATGCAATATCGAATATCGGCTATCCAATATCCGATATCCGATTACAGAATAGCGAAAATCGACTTTTCGGTTTTCGGGTACAGAGTTTTTAAAAACCGAATTTTCGAAAATCGAATATCCGATATCCGAATATGCAATATCGAATATCGGCTATCCAATATCCGATATCCGATTACAGAATAGCGAAAATCGACTTTTCGGTTTTCGGGTACCGAGTTTTAAAAAACCGAATTTTCGAAAATCGAAAATCCGATATTTGAATATGCAATATCGAATATCGGCTATCCAATATACGATATCCGATTACAGAATAGCGAAAATCGACTTTTCGGTTTTCGGGTACCGAGTTTTTAAAAACCGAATTTTTGAAAATCGAATATCCGACATTCGAATATGCAATATCGAATATCGGCTATCCAATATCCGATATCCGATTACAGAATAGCGAAAATCGACTTTTCGGTTTTCGGGTACCGAGATTTAGAAACCGAATTTTCGAAAATCGTATATCCGATATCCGAATATGCAATATCGAATATCGGCTATCCAATATCCGATTACAGAATAGCGAAAATCAACTTTTCGGTATTCGGGTTCCGAGTTTTTAAAAACCGAATTTTCGAAAATCGAATATCCGATATCCGAATATGCAATATCGAATATCGGCTATCCAATATCCGATATCCGATTACAGAATAGCGAAAATCGACTTTTCGGTTTTCGGGTACCGAGTTTTTAAAAACCGAATTTTCGAAAATCGAATATCCGATATCCGAATATGCAATATCGAATATCGGCTATCCAATATCCGATATCCGATTACAGAATAGCGAAAATCGACTTTTCGGTTTTCGGGTACCGAGTTTTTAAAAACCGAATTTTCGAAAATCGAATATCCGATATCCGAATATGCAATATCGAATATCGGCTATCCAATATCCGATATCCGATTACAGAATAGCGAAAATCGACTTTTCGGTTTTCGTGTACCGAGTTTTTAAAAACCGAATTTTGGAAAATCGATTATCCGATATCCGAATATGCAATATCGAATATCGGCTATCCAATACCCGATAACCGATTACAGAATAGCGAAAATCGACTTTTCGGTTTTCGGGTACCGAGTTTTTAAAAACCGAATTTTCGAAAATCGAATATCCGATATCCGAATATGCAATATCGAATATCGGCTATCCAATATCCGATATCCGATTACAGAATAGCGAAAATCGACTTTTCGGTTTTCGGGTACCGAGTTTTTAAAAACCGAATTTTCGAAAATCGAATATCCGATATCCGAATATGCAATATCGAATATCGGCTATCCAATATCCGATATCCGATTACAGAATAGCGAAAATCGACTTTTCGGTTTTCGGGTACCGAGTTTTTAAAAACCGAATTTTCGAAAATCGAATATCCGATATCCGAATATGCAATATCGAATATCGGCTATCCAATACCCGATATCCGATTACAGAATAGCGAAAATCGACTTTTCGGTTTTCGGGTACCGAGTTTTTAAAAACCGAATTTTCGAAAATCGAATATCCGATATCCGAATATGCAATATCGAATATCGGCTATCCAATATCCGATTACAGAATAGCGAAAATCAACTTTTCGGTATTCGGGTACCGAGTTTTTAAAAACCGAATTTTCGAAAATCGTATATCCGATATCCGAATATGCAATATCGAATATCGGCTATCCAATATCCGATATCCGATTACAGAATAGCGAAAATCGACTTTTCGGTTTTCGGGTACCGAGTTTTTAAAAACCGAATTTTCGAAAATCGAATATCCGATATCCGAATATGCAATATCGAATATCGGCTATCCAATATCCGATATCCGATTACAGAATAGCGAAAATCGACTTTTCGGTTTTCGGGTACCGAGTTTTTAAAAACCGAATTTTCGAAAATCGAATATCCGATATCCGAATATGCAATATCGAATATCGGCTATCCAATATCCGATTACAGAATAGCGAAAATCGACTTTTCGGTTTTCGGGTTCCGAGTTTTTAAAAACCGAATTTTCGAAAATCGAATATCCGATATCCGAATATGCAATATCGAATATCGGCTATCCAATATCCGATATCCGATTACAGAATAGCGAAAATCGATTTTTCGGTTTTCGGGTACCGAGTTTTTAAAAACCGAATTTTCGAAAATCGAATATCCGATATCCGAATATGCAATATCGAATATCGGCTATCCAATATCCGATATCCGATTACAGAATAGCGAAAATCGACTTTTCGGTATTCGGGTACCGAGTTTTTAAAAACCGAATTTTCGAAAATCGAATATCCGATATCCGAATATGCAATATCGAATATCGGCTATCCAATATCCGATATCCGATTACAGAATAGCGAAAATCGACTTTTCGGTTTTCGGGTTCCGTGTTTTTAAAAACCGAATTTTCGAAAATCGAATATGCGATATCCGAATATGCAATATCGAATATCGGCTATCCAATATCCGATATCCGATTACAGAATAGCGAAAATCGACTTTTCGGTTTTCGGGTACAGAGTTTTTAAAAACCGAATTTTCGAAAATCGAATATCCGATATCCGAATATGCAATATCGAATATCGGCTATCCAATATCCGATATCCGATTACAGAATAGCGAAAATCGACTTTTCGGTTTTCGGGTACCGAGTTTTAAAAAACCGAATTTTCGAAAATCGAAAATCCGATATTTGAATATGCAATATCGAATATCGGCTATCCAATATACGATATCCGATTACAGAATAGCGAAAATCGACTTTTCGGTTTTCGGGTACCGAGTTTTTAAAAACCGAATTTTTGAAAATCGAATATCCGATATTCGAATATGCAATATCGAATATCGGCTATCCAATATCCGATATCCGATTACAGAATAGCGAAAATCGACTTTTCGGTTTTCGGGTACCGAGATTTAGAAACCGAATTTTCGAAAATCGTATATCCGATATCCGAATATGCAATATCGAATATCGGCTATCCAATATCCGATTACAGAATAGCGAAAATCAACTTTTCGGTATTCGGGTTCCGAGTTTTTAAAAACCGAATTTTCGAAAATCGAATATCCGATATCCGAATATGCAATATCGAATATCGGCTATCCAATATCCGATATCCGATTACAGAATAGCGAAAATCGACTTTTCGGTTTTCGGGTACCGAGTTTTTAAAAACCGAATTTTCGAAAATCGAATATCCGATATCCGAATATGCAATATCGAATATCGGCTATCCAATATCCGATATCCGATTACAGAATAGCGAAAATCGACTTTTCGGTTTTCGGGTACCGAGTTTTTAAAAACCGAATTTTCGAAAATCGAATATCCGATATCCGAATATGCAATATCGAATATCGGCTATCCAATATCCGATATCCGATTACAGAATAGCGAAAATCGACTTTTCGGTTTTCGTGTACCGAGTTTTTAAAAACCGAATTTTGGAAAATCGATTATCCGATATCCGAATATGCAATATCGAATATCGGCTATCCAATACCCGATAACCGATTACAGAATAGCGAAAATCGACTTTTCGGTTTTCGGGTACCGAGTTTTTAAAAACCGAATTTTCGAAAATCGAATATCCGATATCCGAATATGCAATATCGAATATCGGCTATCCAATATCCGATATCCGATTACAGAATAGCGAAAATCGACTTTTCGGTTTTCGGGTACCGAGTTTTTAAAAACCGAATTTTCGAAAATCGAATATCCGATATCCGAATATGCAATATCGAATATCAGCTATCCAATATCCGATATCCGATTACAGAATAGCGAAAATCGACTTTTCGGTTTTCGGGTACCGAGTTTTTAAAAACCGAATTTTCGAAAATCGAAAATCCGATATTTGAATATGCAATATCGAATATCGGCTATCCAATATCCGATATCCGATTACAGAATAGCGAAAATCGACTTTTCGGTTTTCGGGTACCGAGTTTTTAAAAACCGAATTTTCGAAAATCGAAAATCCGATATTTGAATATGCAATATCGAATATCGGCTATCCAATATACGATATCCGATTACAGAATAGCGAAAATCGACTTTTCGGTTTTCGGGTACCGAGTTTTTAAAACCGAATTTTTGAAAATCGAATATCCGATATTCGAATATGCAATATCGAATATCGGCTATCCAATATCCGATATCCGATTACAGAATAGCGAAAATCGACTTTTCGGTTTTCGGGTACCGAGATTTTGAAACCGAATTTTCGAAAATCGTATATCCGATATCCGAATATGCAATATCGAATATCGGCTATCCGATATCCGATTACAGAATAGCGAAAATCAACTTTTCGGTATTCGGGTACCGAGTTTTTAAAAACCGAATTTTCGAACATCGAATATCCGATATCCGAATATGCAATATTGAATATCGGCTATCCAATATCCGATATCCGATTACAGAATAGCGAAAATCGACTTTTCGGTTTTCGGGTAACGAGTTTTTAAAAACCGAATTTTCGAAAATCGAATATCCGATATCCGAATATGCAATATCGAATATCGGCTATCCAATATCCGATATCCGATTACAGAATAGCGAAAATCGACTTTTCGGTTTTCGGGTACCGAGTTTTTAAAAACCGAATTTTCGAAAATCGAAAATCCGATATTTGAATATGCAATATCGAATATCGGCTATCCAATATACGATATCCGATTACAGAATAGCGAAAATCGACTTTTCGGTTTTCGGGTACCGAGTTTTTAAAAACCGAATTTTTGAAAATCGAATATCCGATATCCGAATATGCAATATCGAATATCGGCTATCCAATACCCGATATCCGATTACAGAATAGCGAAAATCGTTTTTTCGGTTTTCGGGTACCGAGTTTTTAAAAACCGTATTTTCGAAAATCGAATATCCGATATCTGAATATGCAATATCGAATATCGGCTATCCAATATCCGATATCCGATTACAGAATAGCGAAAATCGACTTTTCGGTTTTCGGGTACCGAGTTTTTAAAAACCGAATTTTCGAAAATCGAATATCCGATATCCAAATATGCAATATCGAATATCGGCTATCCAATATCCGATATCCGATTACAGAATAGCGAAAATCGACTTTTCGGTTTTCGGGTACCGAGTTTTTAAAAACCGAATTTTCGAAAATCAAAAATCCGATATTTGAATATGCAATATCGAATATCGGCTATCCAATATCCGATATCCGATTACAGAATAGCGAAAATCGACTTTTCGGTTTTCGGGTACCGAGTTTTTAAAAACCGAATTTTCGAAAATCGAAAATCCGATATTTGAATATGCAATATCGAATATCGGCTATCCAATATACGATATCCGATTACAGAATAGCGAAAATCGACTTTTCGGTTTTCGGGTACCGAGTTTTTAAAAACCGAATTTTCGAAAATCGAATATACGATATCCGAATATGCAATATCGAATATCGGCTATCCAATATCCGATATCCGATTACAGAATAGCGAAAATCGACTTTTCGGTTTTCGGGTACCGAGATTTAGAAACCGAATTTTCGAAAATCGTATATCCGATATCCGAATATGCAATATCGAATATCGGCTATCCGATATCCGATTACAGAATAGCGAAAATCAACTTTTCGGTATTCGGGTACCGAGTTTTTAAAAACCGAATTTTCGAAAATCGAATATCCGATATCCGAATATGCAATATCGAATATCGGCTATCCAATATCCGATATCCGATTACAGAATAGCGAAAATCGACTTTTCGGTTTTCGGGTACCGAGTTTTTAAAAACCGAATTTTCGAAAATCGAATATCCGATATCCGAATATGCAATATCGAATATCGGCTATCCAATACCCGATATCCGATTACAGAATAGCGAAAATCGACTTTTCGGTTTTCGGGTACCGAGTTTTTAAAAACCGAATTTTTGAAAATCGAATATCCGATATTCGAATATGCAATATCGAATATCGGCTATCCAATATCCGATATCCGATTACAGAATAGCGAAAATCGACTTTTCGGTTTTCGGGTACCGAGATTTAGAAACCGAATTTTCGAAAATCGTATATCCGATATCCGAATATGCAATATCGAATATCGGCTATCCGATATCCGATTACAGAATAGCGAAAATCAACTTTTCGGTTTTCGGGTTCCGTGTTTTTAAAAACCGAATTTTCGAAAATCTAATATCCGATATCCGAATATGCAATATCGAATATCGGCTATCCAATATCCGATATCCGATTACAGAATAGCGAAAATCGACTTTTCGGTTTTCGGGTACCGAGTTTTTAAAAACCGAATTTTCGAAAATCGAATATCCGATATCCGAATATGCAATATCGAATATCGGCTATCCAATACCCGATATCCGATTACAGAATAGCGAAAATCGACTTTTCGGTTTTCGGGTACCGAGTTTTTAAAAACCGAATTTTCGAAAATCGAATATCCGATATCCGAATATGCAATATCGAATATCGGCTATCCAATATCCGATATCCGATTACAGAATAGCGAAAATCGACTTTTCGGTTTTCGGGTACCGAGTTTTTAAAAACCGAATTTTCGAAAATCGAATATCCGATATCCGAATATGCAATATCGAATATCGGCTATCCAATATCCGATATCCGATTACAGAATAGCGAAAATCGACTTTTCGGTTTTCGGGTACCGAGTTTTTAAAAACCGAATTTTCGAAAATCGAATATCCGATATCCGAATATGCAATATCGAATATCGGCTATCCAATACCCGATATCCGATTACAGAATAGCGAAAATCGACTTTTCGGTTTTCGGGTACCGAGTTTTTAAAAAACGAATTTTCGAAAATCGAATATCCGATATCCGAATATGCAATATCGAATATCGGCTATCCAATATCCGATATCCGATTACAGAATAGCGAAAATCGACTTTTCGGTTTTCGGGTACCGAGTTTTTAAAAACCGAATTTTCGAAAATCGAATATCCGATATCCGAATATGCAATATCGAATATCGGCTATCCAATATCCGATTACAGAATAGCGAAAATCAACTTTTCGGTATTCGGGTACCGAGTTTTTAAAAACCGAATTTTCGAAAATCGAATATCCGATATCCGAATATGCAATATCGAATATCGGCTATCCAATATCCGATATCCGATTACAGAATAGCGAAAATCGTCTTTTCGGTTTTCGGGTTCCGAGTTTTTAAAAACCGAATTTTCGAAAATCGAATATCCGATATCAGAATATGCAATATCGAATATCGGCTATCCAATATCCGATATCCGATTACAGAATAGCGAAAATCGACTTTTCGGTTTTCGGGTTCCGTGTTTTTAAAAACCGAATTTTCGAAAATCGAATATCCGATATCCGAATATGCAATATCGAATATCGGCTATCCAATATCCGATATCCGATTACAGAATAGCGAAAATCGACTTTTCGGTTTTCGTGTACCGAGTTTTTAAAAACCGAATTTTGGAAAATCGATTATCCGATATCCGAATATGCAATATCGAATATCGGCTATCCAATATCCGATATCCGATTACAGAATAGCGAAAATCGACTTTTCGGTTTTCGGGTACCGAGTTTTTAAAAACCGAATTTTCGAAAATCGAATATCCGATATCCGAATATGCAATATCGAATATCAGCTATCCAATATCCGATATCCGATTACAGAATAGCGAAAATCGACTTTTCGGTTTTCGGGTACCGAGTTTTTAAAAACCGAATTTTCGAAAATCGAAAATCCGATATTTGAATATGCAATATCGAATATCGGCTATCCAATATCCGATATCCGATTACAGAATAGCGAAAATCGACTTTTCGGTTTTCGGGTACCGAGTTTTTAAAAACCGAATTTTCGAAAATCGAAAATCCGATATTTGAATATGCAATATCGAATATCGGCTATCCAATATACGATATCCGATTACAGAATAGCGAAAATCGACTTTTCGGTTTTCGGGTACCGAGTTTTTAAAAACCGAATTTTTGAAAATCGAATATCCGATATTCGAATATGCAATATCGAATATCGGCTATCCAATATCCGATATCCGATTACAGAATAGCGAATATCGACTTTTCGGTTTTCGGGTACCGAGATTTTGAAACCGAATTTTCGAAAATCGTATATCCGATATCCGAATATGCAATATCGAATATCGGCTATCCGATATCCGATTACAGAATAGCGAAAATCAACTTTTCGGTATTCGGGTACCGAGTTTTTAAAAACCGAATTTTCGAACATCGAATATCCGATATCCGAATATGCAATATTGAATATCGGCTATCCAATATCCGATATCCGATTACAGAATAGCGAAAATCGACTTTTCGGTTTTCGGGTACCGAGTTTTTAAAAACCGAATTTTCGAAAATCGAATATCCGATATCCGAATATGCAATATCGAATATCGGCTATCCAATATCCGATATCCGATTACAGAATAGCGAAAATCGACTTTTCGGTTTTCGGGTACCGAGTTTTTAAAAACCGAATTTTCGAAAATCGAAAATCCGATATTTGAATATGCAATATCGAATATCGGCTATCCAATATACGATATCCGATTACAGAATAGCGAAAATCGACTTTTCGGTTTTCGGGTACCGAGTTTTTAAAAACCGAATTTTTGAAAATCGAATATCCGATATTCGAATATGCAATATCGAATATCGGCTATCCAATATCCGATATCCGATTACAGAATAGCGAAAATCGACTTTTCGGTTTTCGGGTACCGAGATTTAGAAACCGAATTTTCGAAAATCGTATATCCGATATCCGAATATGCAATATCGAATATCGTCTATCCGATATCCGATTACAGAATAGCGAAAATCAACTTTTCGGTATTCGGTTACCGAGTTTTTAAAAACCGAATTTTCGAAAATCGAATATCCGATATCCGAATATGCAATATCGAATATCGGCTATCCAATATCCGATATCCGATTACAGAATAGCGAAAATCGACTTTTCGGTTTTCGGGTACCGAGTTTTTAAAAACCGAATTTTCGAAAATCGTATATCCGATATCCGAATATGCAATATCGAATATCGGCTATCCAATATCCGATTACAGAATAGCGAAAATCGACTTTTCGGTTTTCGGGTTCCGAGTTTTTAAAAACCGAATTTTCGAAAATCGAAAATCCGATATCCGAAAATGCAATACCGAATATCGGCTATCCAATATTTTTGATTACCTAACCTACTTTTAAATGTTTATTTACGAGTTACGAGTGAGTACTTATATATTTCAGAATAGCGAAAATCGACTTTTCGGTTTTCAGGTACCGAGTATTTAAAAACCGAATTTTCGAAAATCGAATATCCGATATCCGAATATGCAATATCGAATATCGGCTATCCAATATACGATATCCGATTACAGAATAGCGAAAATCGACTTTTCGGTTTTCGTGTACCGAGTTTTTAAAAACCGAATTTTGGAAAATCGATTATCCGATATCCGAATATGCAATATCGAATATCGGCTATCCAATACCCGATATCCGATTACAGAATAGCGAAAATCGACTTTTCGGTTTTCGGGTTCCGAGTTTTTAAAAACCGAATTTTCGAAAATCGAAAATCCGATATCCGAAAATGCAATATCGAATATCGGCTATCCAATATTTTTGATTACCTAACCTACTTTTAAATGTTTATTTACGAGTTACGAGTGAGTACTTACATATTTCAGAATAGCGAAAATCGACTTTTCGGTTTTCAGGTACCGAGTTTTTAAAAACCGAATTTTCGAAAATCGAATATCCGATATCCGAATATGCAATATCGAATATCGGCTATCCAATATCCGATATCCGATTACAGAATAGCGAAAATCGACTTTTCGGTTTTCGGGTACCGAGTTTTTAAAAACCGAATTTTCGAAAATCGAATATCCGATATCCGAATATGCAATATCGAATATCGGCTATCCAATACCCGATATCCGATTACAGAATAGCGAAAATCGACTTTTCGGTTTTCGGGTACCGAGTTTTTAAAAACCGAATTTTCGAAAATCGAATATCCGATATCCGAATATGCAATATCGAATATCGGCTATCCAATATCCGATTACAGAATAGCGAAAATCAACTTTTCGGTATTCGGGTACCGAGTTTTTAAAAACCGAATTTTCGAAAATCGTATATCCGATATCCGAATATGCAATATCGAATATCGGCTATCCAATATCCGATATCCGATTACAGAATAGCGAAAATCGACTTTTCGGTTTTCGGGTACCGAGTTTTTAAAAACCGAATTTTCGAAAATCGAATATCCGATATCCGAATATGCAATATCGAATATCGGCTATCCAATATCCGATATCCGATTACAGAATAGCGAAAATCGACTTTTCGGTTTTCGGGTACCGAGTTTTTAAAAACCGAATTTTCGAAAATCGAATATCCGATATCCGAATATGCAATATCGAATATCGGCTATCCAATATCCGATTACAGAATAGCGAAAATCGACTTTTCGGTTTTCGGGTTCCGAGTTTTTAAAAACCGAATTTTCGAAAATCGAATATCCGATATCCGAATATGCAATATCGAATATCGGCTATCCAATATCCGATATCCGATTACAGAATAGCGAAAATCGATTTTTCGGTTTTCGGGTACCGAGTTTTTAAAAACCGAATTTTCGAAAATCGAATATCCGATATCCGAATATGCAATATCGAATATCGGCTATCCAATATCCGATATCCGATTACAGAATAGCGAAAATCGACTTTTCGGTTTTCGGGTACCGAGTTTTTAAAAACCGAATTTTCGAAAATCGAATATCCGATATCCGAATATGCAATATCGAATATCGGCTATCCAATATCCGATATCCGATTACAGAATAGCGAAAATCGACTTTTCGGTTTTCGGGTACCGAGTTTTTAAAAACCGAATTTTCGAAAATCGAATATCCGATATCCGAATATGCAATATCGAATATCGGCTATCCAATATCCGATATCCGATTACAGAATAGCGAAAATCGACTTTTCGGTTTTCGGGTTCCGTGTTTTTAAAAACCGAATTTTCGAAAATCGAATATCCGATATCCGAATATGCAATATCGAATATCGGCTATCCAATATCCGATATCCGATTACAGAATAGCGAAAATCGACTTTTCGGTATTCGGGTACCGAGTTTTTAAAAACCGAATTTTCGAAAATCGAATATCCGATATCCGAATATGCAATATCGAATATCGGCTATCCAATATCCGATATCCGATTACAGAATAGCGAAAATCGACTTTTCGGTTTTCGGGTTCCGTGTTTTTAAAAACCGAATTTTCGAAAATCGAATATGCGATATCCGAATATGCAATATCGAATATCGGCTATCCAATATCCGATATCCGATTACAGAATAGCGAAAATCGACTTTTCGGTTTTCGGGTACAGAGTTTTTAAAAACCGAATTTTCGAAAATCGAATATCCGATATCCGAATATGCAATATCGAATATCGGCTATCCAATATCCGATATCCGATTACAGAATAGCGAAAATCGACTTTTCGGTTTTCGGGTACCGAGTTTTAAAAAACCGAATTTTCGAAAATCGAAAATCCGATATTTGAATATGCAATATCGAATATCGGCTATCCAATATACGATATCCGATTACAGAATAGCGAAAATCGACTTTTCGGTTTTCGGGTACCGAGTTTTTAAAAACCGAATTTTTGAAAATCGAATATCCGATATTCGAATATGCAATATCGAATATCGGCTATCCAATATCCGATATCCGATTACAGAATAGCGAAAATCGACTTTTCGGTTTTCGGGTACCGAGATTTAGAAACCGAATTTTCGAAAATCGTATATCCGATATCCGAATATGCAATATCGAATATCGGCTATCCAATATCCGATTACAGAATAGCGAAAATCAACTTTTCGGTATTCGGGTTCCGAGTTTTTAAAAACCGAATTTTCGAAAATCGAATATCCGATATCCGAATATGCAATATCGAATATCGGCTATCCAATATCCGATATCCGATTACAGAATAGCGAAAATCGACTTTTCGGTTTTCGGGTACCGAGTTTTTAAAAACCGAATTTTCGAAAATCGAATATCCGATATCCGAATATGCAATATCGAATATCGGCTATCCAATATCCGATATCCGATTACAGAATAGCGAAAATCGACTTTTCGGTTTTCGGGTACCGAGTTTTTAAAAACCGAATTTTCGAAAATCGAATATCCGATATCCGAATATGCAATATCGAATATCGGCTATCCAATATCCGATATCCGATTACAGAATAGCGAAAATCGACTTTTCGGTTTTCGTGTACCGAGTTTTTAAAAACCGAATTTTGGAAAATCGATTATCCGATATCCGAATATGCAATATCGAATATCGGCTATCCAATACCCGATAACCGATTACAGAATAGCGAAAATCGACTTTTCGGTTTTCGGGTACCGAGTTTTTAAAAACCGAATTTTCGAAAATCGAATATCCGATATCCGAATATGCAATATCGAATATCGGCTATCCAATATCCGATATCCGATTACAGAATAGCGAAAATCGACTTTTCGGTTTTCGGGTACCGAGTTTTTAAAAACCGAATTTTCGAAAATCGAATATCCGATATCCGAATATGCAATATCGAATATCAGCTATCCAATATCCGATATCCGATTACAGAATAGCGAAAATCGACTTTTCGGTTTTCGGGTACCGAGTTTTTAAAAACCGAATTTTCGAAAATCGAAAATCCGATATTTGAATATGCAATATCGAATATCGGCTATCCAATATCCGATATCCGATTACAGAATAGCGAAAATCGACTTTTCGGTTTTCGGGTACCGAGTTTTTAAAAACCGAATTTTCGAAAATCGAAAATCCGATATTTGAATATGCAATATCGAATATCGGCTATCCAATATACGATATCCGATTACAGAATAGCGAAAATCGACTTTTCGGTTTTCGGGTACCGAGTTTTTAAAACCGAATTTTTGAAAATCGAATATCCGATATTCGAATATGCAATATCGAATATCGGCTATCCAATATCCGATATCCGATTACAGAATAGCGAAAATCGACTTTTCGGTTTTCGGGTACCGAGATTTTGAAACCGAATTTTCGAAAATCGTATATCCGATATCCGAATATGCAATATCGAATATCGGCTATCCGATATCCGATTACAGAATAGCGAAAATCAACTTTTCGGTATTCGGGTACCGAGTTTTTAAAAACCGAATTTTCGAACATCGAATATCCGATATCCGAATATGCAATATTGAATATCGGCTATCCAATATCCGATATCCGATTACAGAATAGCGAAAATCGACTTTTCGGTTTTCGGGTAACGAGTTTTTAAAAACCGAATTTTCGAAAATCGAATATCCGATATCCGAATATGCAATATCGAATATCGGCTATCCAATATCCGATATCCGATTACAGAATAGCGAAAATCGACTTTTCGGTTTTCGGGTACCGAGTTTTTAAAAACCGAATTTTCGAAAATCGAAAATCCGATATTTGAATATGCAATATCGAATATCGGCTATCCAATATACGATATCCGATTACAGAATAGCGAAAATCGACTTTTCGGTTTTCGGGTACCGAGTTTTTAAAAACCGAATTTTTGAAAATCGAATTTCCGATATCCGAATATGCAATATCGAATATCGGCTATCCAATACCCGATATCCGATTACAGAATAGCGAAAATCGTTTTTTCGGTTTTCGGGTACCGAGTTTTTAAAAACCGTATTTTCGAAAATCGAATATCCGATATCTGAATATGCAATATCGAATATCGGCTATCCAATATCCGATATCCGATTACAGAATAGCGAAAATCGACTTTTCGGTTTTCGGGTACCGAGTTTTTAAAAACCGAATTTTCGAAAATCGAATATCCGATATCCAAATATGCAATATCGAATATCGGCTATCCAATATCCGATATCCGATTACAGAATAGCGAAAATCGACTTTTCGGTTTTCGGGTACCGAGTTTTTAAAAACCGAATTTTCGAAAATCAAAAATCCGATATTTGAATATGCAATATCGAATATCGGCTATCCAATATCCGATATCCGATTACAGAATAGCGAAAATCGACTTTTCGGTTTTCGGGTACCGAGTTTTTAAAAACCGAATTTTCGAAAATCGAAAATCCGATATTTGAATATGCAATATCGAATATCGGCTATCCAATATACGATATCCGATTACAGAATAGCGAAAATCGACTTTTCGGTTTTCGGGTACCGAGTTTTTAAAAACCGAATTTTCGAAAATCGAATATACGATATCCGAATATGCAATATCGAATATCGGCTATCCAATATCCGATATCCGATTACAGAATAGCGAAAATCGACTTTTCGGTTTTCGGGTACCGAGATTTAGAAACCGAATTTTCGAAAATCGTATATCCGATATCCGAATATGCAATATCGAATATCGGCTATCCGATATCCGATTACAGAATAGCGAAAATCAACTTTTCGGTATTCGGGTACCGAGTTTTTAAAAACCGAATTTTCGAAAATCGAATATCCGATATCCGAATATGCAATATCGAATATCGGCTATCCAATATCCGATATCCGATTACAGAATAGCGAAAATCGACTTTTCGGTTTTCGGGTACCGAGTTTTTAAAAACCGAATTTTCGAAAATCGAATATCCGATATCCGAATATGCAATATCGAATATCGGCTATCCAATATCCGATATCCGATTACAGAATAGCGAAAATTGACTTTTCGGTTTTCGGGTACCGAGTTTTTAAAACCGAATTTTCGAAAATCGAATATCCGATATCCGAATATGCAATATTGAATATCGGCTATCCAATATCCGATATCCGATTACAGAATAGCGAAAATCGACTTTTCGGTTTTCGGGTTCCGAGTTTTTAAAAACCGAATTTTCGAAAATCGAAAATCCGATATTTGAATATGCAATATCGAATATCGGCTATCCAATATCCGATATCCGATTACAGAATAGCGAAAATCGACTTTTCGGTTTTCGGGTACCGAGTTTTTAAAAACCGAATTTTCGAAAATCGAAAATCCGATATTTGAATATGCAATATCGAATATCGGCTATCCAATATACGATATCCGATTACAGAATAGCGAAAATCGACTTTTCGGTTTTCGGGTACCGAGTTTTTAAAAACCGAATTTTTGAAAATCGAATATCCGATATTCGAATATGCAATATCGAATATCGGCTATCCAATATCCGATATCCGATTACAGAATAGCGAAAATCGACTTTTCGGTTTTCGGGTACCGAGATTTAGAAACCGAATTTTCGAAAATCGTATATCCGATATCCGAATATGCAATATCGAATATCGGCTATCCGATATCCGATTACAGAATAGCGAAAATCAACTTTTCGGTTTTCGGGTTCCGTGTTTTTAAAAACCGAATTTTCGAAAATCTAATATCCGATATCCGAATATGCAATATCGAATATCGGCTATCCAATATCCGATATCCGATTACAGAATAGCGAAAATCGACTTTTCGGTTTTCGGGTACCGAGTTTTTAAAAACCGAATTTTCGAAAATCGAATATCCGATATCCGAATATGCAATATCGAATATCGGCTATCCAATACCCGATATCCGATTACAGAATAGCGAAAATCGACTTTTCGGTTTTCGGGTACCGAGTTTTTAAAAACCGAATTTTCGAAAATCGAATATCCGATATCCGAATATGCAATATCGAATATCGGCTATCCAATATCCGATATCCGATTACAGAATAGCGAAAATCGACTTTTCGGTTTTCGGGTACCGAGTTTTTAAAAACCGAATTTTCGAAAATCGAATATCCGATATCCGAATATGCAATATCGAATATCGGCTATCCAATATCCGATATCCGATTACAGAATAGCGAAAATCGACTTTTCGGTTTTCGGGTACCGAGTTTTTAAAAACCGAATTTTCGAAAATCGAATATCCGATATCCGAATATGCAATATCGAATATCGGCTATCCAATACCCGATATCCGATTACAGAATAGCGAAAATCGACTTTTCGGTTTTCGGGTACCGAGTTTTTAAAAAACGAATTTTCGAAAATCGAATATCCGATATCCGAATATGCAATATCGAATATCGGCTATCCAATATCCGATATCCGATTACAGAATAGCGAAAATCGACTTTTCGGTTTTCGGGTACCGAGTTTTTAAAAACCGAATTTTCGAAAATCGAATATCCGATATCCGAATATGCAATATCGAATATCGGCTATCCAATATCCGATTACAGAATAGCGAAAATCAACTTTTCGGTATTTGGGTACCGAGTTTTTAAAAACCGAATTTTCGAAAATCGAATATCCGATATCCGAATATGCAATATCGAATATCGGCTATCCAATATCCGATATCCGATTACAGAATAGCGAAAATCGTCTTTTCGGTTTTCGGGTTCCGAGTTTTTAAAAACCGAATTTTCGAAAATCGAATATCCGATATCAGAATATGCAATATCGAATATCGGCTATCCAATATCCGATATCCGATTACAGAATAGCGAAAATCGACTTTTCGGTTTTCGGGTTCCGTGTTTTTAAAAACCGAATTTTCGAAAATCGAATATCCGATATCCGAATATGCAATATCGAATATCGGCTATCCAATATCCGATATCCGATTACAGAATAGCGAAAATCGACTTTTCGGTTTTCGTGTACCGAGTTTTTAAAAACCGAATTTTGGAAAATCGATTATCCGATATCCGAATATGCAATATCGAATATCGGCTATCCAATATCCGATATCCGATTACAGAATAGCGAAAATCGACTTTTCGGTTTTCGGGTACCGAGTTTTTAAAAACCGAATTTTCGAAAATCGAATATCCGATATCCGAATATGCAATATCGAATATCAGCTATCCAATATCCGATATCCGATTACAGAATAGCGAAAATCGACTTTTCGGTTTTCGGGTACCGAGTTTTTAAAAACCGAATTTTCGAAAATCGAAAATCCGATATTTGAATATGCAATATCGAATATCGGCTATCCAATATCCGATATCCGATTACAGAATAGCGAAAATCGACTTTTCGGTTTTCGGGTACCGAGTTTTTAAAAACCGAATTTTCGAAAATCGAAAATCCGATATTTGAATATGCAATATCGAATATCGGCTATCCAATATACGATATCCGATTACAGAATAGCGAAAATCGACTTTTCGGTTTTCGGGTACCGAGTTTTTAAAAACCGAATTTTTGAAAATCGAATATCCGATATTCGAATATGCAATATCGAATATCGGCTATCCAATATCCGATATCCGATTACAGAATAGCGAATATCGACTTTTCGGTTTTCGGGTACCGAGATTTTGAAACCGAATTTTCGAAAATCGTATATCCGATATCCGAATATGCAATATCGAATATCGGCTATCCGATATCCGATTACAGAATAGCGAAAATCAACTTTTCGGTATTCGGGTACCGAGTTTTTAAAAACCGAATTTTCGAACATCGAATATCCGATATCCGAATATGCAATATTGAATATCGGCTATCCAATATCCGATATCCGATTACAGAATAGCGAAAATCGACTTTTCGGTTTTCGGGTACCGAGTTTTTAAAAACCGAATTTTCGAAAATCGAATATCCGATATCCGAATATGCAATATCGAATATCGGCTATCCAATATCCGATATCCGATTACAGAATAGCGAAAATCGACTTTTCGGTTTTCGGGTACCGAGTTTTTAAAAACCGAATTTTCGAAAATCGAAAATCCGATATTTGAATATGCAATATCGAATATCGGCTATCCAATATACGATATCCGATTACAGAATAGCGAAAATCGACTTTTCGGTTTTCGGGTACCGAGTTTTTAAAAACCGAATTTTTGAAAATCGAATATCCGATATTCGAATATGCAATATCGAATATCGGCTATCCAATATCCGATATCCGATTACAGAATAGCGAAAATCGACTTTTCGGTTTTCGGGTACCGAGATTTAGAAACCGAATTTTCGAAAATCGTATATCCGATATCCGAATATGCAATATCGAATATCGTCTATCCGATATCCGATTACAGAATAGCGAAAATCAACTTTTCGGTATTCGGTTACCGAGTTTTTAAAAACCGAATTTTCGAAAATCGAATATCCGATATCCGAATATGCAATATCGAATATCGGCTATCCAATATCCGATATCCGATTACAGAATAGCGAAAATCGACTTTTCGGTTTTCGGGTACCGAGTTTTTAAAAACCGAATTTTCGAAAATCGAATATCCGATATCCGAATATGCAATATCGAATATCGGCTATCCAATATCCGATATCCGATTACAGAATAGCGAAAATTGACTTTTCGGTTTTCGGGTACCGAGTTTTTAAAAACCGAATTTTCGAAAATCGAATATCCGATATCCGAATATGCAATATTGAATATCGGATATCCAATATCCGATATCCGATTACAGAATAGCGAAAATCGACTTTTCGGTTTTCGGGTTCCGAGTTTTTAAAAACCAAATTTTCGAAAATCGAATATCCGGTATCCGAATATGCAATATCGAATATCGGCTATCCAATATCCGATATCCGATTACAGAATAGCGAAAATCGACTTTTCGGTTTTCGGGTACCGAGTTTTTAAAAACCGAATTTTCGAAAATCGAATATCCGATATCCGAATATGCAATATCGAATATCGGCTATCCAATATCCGATATCCGATTACAGAATAGCGAAAATCGACTTTTCGGTTTTCGGGTACCGAGTTTTTAAAAACCGAATTTTCGAAAATCGTATATCCGATATCCGAATATGCAATATCGAATATCGGCTATCCAATATCCGATTACAGAATAGCGAAAATCGACTTTTCGGTTTTCGGGTTCCGAGTTTTTAAAAACCGAATTTTCGAAAATCGAAAATCCGATATTTGAATATGCAATATCGAATATCGGCTATCCAATATCCGATATCCGATTACAGAATAGCGAAAATCGACTTTTCGGTTTTCGGGTACCGAGTTTTTAAAAACCGAATTTTCGAAAATCGAAAATCCGATATTTGAATATGCAATATCGAATATCGGCTATCCAATATACGATATCCGATTACAGAATAGCGAAAATCGACTTTTCGGTTTTCGGGTACCGAGTTTTTAAAAACCGAATTTTTGAAAATCGAATATCCGATATTCGAATATGCAATATCGAATATCGGCTATCCAATATCCGATATCCGATTACAGAATAGCGAAAATCGACTTTTCGGTTTTCGGGTACCGAGATTTAGAAACCGAATTTTCGAAAATCGTATATCCGATATCCGAATATGCAATATCGAATATCGGCTATCCGATATCCGATTACAGAATAGCGAAAATCAACTTTTCGGTATTCGGGTACCGAGTTTTTAAAAACCGAATTTTCGAAAATCGAATATCCGATATCCGAATATGCAATATCGAATATCGGCTATCCAATATCCGATATCCGATTACAGAATAGCGAAAATCGACTTTTCGGTTTTCGGGTACCGAGTTTTTAAAAACCGAATTTTCGAAAATCGAATATCCGATATCCGAATATGCAATATCGAATATCGGCTATCCAATATCCGATATCCGATTACAGAATAGCGAAAATTGACTTTTCGGTTTTCGGGTACCGAGTTTTTAAAAACCGAATTTTCGAAAATCGAATATCCGATATCCGAATATGCAATATTGAATATCGGCTATCCAATATCCGATATCCGATTACAGAATAGCGAAAATCGACTTTTCGGTTTTCGGGTTCCGAGTTTTTAAAAACCGAATTTTCGAAAATCGAATATCCGATATCCGAATATGCAATATCGAATATCGGCTATCCAATATCCGATATCCGATTACAGAATAGCGAAAATCGACTTTTCGGTTTTCGGGTACCGAGTTTTTAAAAACCGAATTTTCGAAAATCGTATATCCGATATCCGAATATGCAATATCGAATATCGGCTATCCAATATCCGATTACAGAATAGCGAAAATCGACTTTTCGGTTTTCGGGTTCCGAGTTTTTAAAAACCGAATTTTCGAAAATCGAAAATCCGATATCCGAAAATGCAATACCGAATATCGGCTATCCAATATTTTTGATTACCTAACCTACTTTTAAATGTTTATTTACGAGTTACGAGTGAGTACTTATATATTTCAGAATAGCGAAAATCGACTTTTCGGTTTTCAGGTACCGAGTATTTAAAAACCGAATTTTCGAAAATCGAATATCCGATATCCGAATATGCAATATCGAATATCGGCTATCCAATATACGATATCCGATTACAGAATAGCGAAAATCGACTTTTCGGTTTTCGTGTACCGAGTTTTTAAAAACCGAATTTTGGAAAATCGATTATCCGATATCCGAATATGCAATATCGAATATCGGCTATCCAATACCCGATATCCGATTACAGAATAGCGAAAATCGACTTTTCGGTTTTCGGGTTCCGAGTTTTTAAAAACCGAATTTTCGAAAATCGAAAATCCGATATCCGAAAATGCAATATCGAATATCGGCTATCCAATATTTTTGATTACCTAACCTACTTTTAAATGTTTATTTACGAGTTACGAGTGAGTACTTACATATTTCAGAATAGCGAAAATCGACTTTTCGGTTTTCAGGTACCGAGTTTTTAAAAACCGAATTTTCGAAAATCGAATATCCGATATCCGAATATGCAATATCGAATATCGGCTATCCAATATCCGATATCCGATTACAGAATAGCGAAAATCGACTTTTCGGTTTTCGGGTACCGAGTTTTTAAAAACCGAATTTTCGAAAATCGAATATCCGATATCCGAATATGCAATATCGAATATCGGCTATCCAATATCCGATATCCGATTACAGAATAGCGAAAATCGACTTTTCGGTTTTCGGGTACCGAGTTTTTAAAAACCGAATTTTCGAAAATCGTATATCCGATATCCGAATATGCAATATCGAATATCGGCTATCCAATATCCGATTACAGAATAGCGAAAATCGACTTTTCGGTTTTCGGGTTCCGAGTTTTTAAAAACCGAATTTTCGAAAATCGAAAATCCGATATTTGAATATGCAATATCGAATATCGGCTATCCAATATCCGATATCCGATTACAGAATAGCGAAAATCGACTTTTCGGTTTTCGGGTACCGAGTTTTTAAAAACCGAATTTTCGAAAATCGAAAATCCGATATTTGAATATGCAATATCGAATATCGGCTATCCAATATACGATATCCGATTACAGAATAGCGAAAATCGACTTTTCGGTTTTCGGGTACCGAGTTTTTAAAAACCGAATTTTTGAAAATCGAATATCCGATATTCGAATATGCAATATCGAATATCGGCTATCCAATATCCGATATCCGATTACAGAATAGCGAAAATCGACTTTTCGGTTTTCGGGTACCGAGATTTAGAAACCGAATTTTCGAAAATCGTATATCCGATATCCGAATATGCAATATCGAATATCGGCTATCCGATATCCGATTACAGAATAGCGAAAATCAACTTTTCGGTATTCGGGTACCGAGTTTTTAAAAACCGAATTTTCGAAAATCGAATATCCGATATCCGAATATGCAATATCGAATATCGGCTATCCAATATCCGATATCCGATTACAGAATAGCGAAAATCGACTTTTCGGTTTTCGGGTACCGAGTTTTTAAAAACCGAATTTTCGAAAATCGAATATCCGATATCCGAATATGCAATATCGAATATCGGCTATCCAATATCCGATATCCGATTACAGAATAGCGAAAATTGACTTTTCGGTTTTCGGGTACCGAGTTTTTAAAAACCGAATTTTCGAAAATCGAATATCCGATATCCGAATATGCAATATTGAATATCGGCTATCCAATATCCGATATCCGATTACAGAATAGCGAAAATCGACTTTTCGGTTTTCGGGTTCCGAGTTTTTAAAAACCGAATTTTCGAAAATCGAATATCCGATATCCGAATATGCAATATCGAATATCGGCTATCCAATATCCGATATCCGATTACAGAATAGCGAAAATCGACTTTTCGGTTTTCGGGTACCGAGTTTTTAAAAACCGAATTTTCGAAAATCGTATATCCGATATCCGAATATGCAATATCGAATATCGGCTATCCAATATCCGATTACAGAATAGCGAAAATCGACTTTTCGGTTTTCGGGTTCCGAGTTTTTAAAAACCGAATTTTCGAAAATCGAAAATCCGATATCCGAAAATGCAATACCGAATATCGGCTATCCAATATTTTTGATTACCTAACCTACTTTTAAATGTTTATTTACGAGTTACGAGTGAGTACTTATATATTTCAGAATAGCGAAAATCGACTTTTCGGTTTTCAGGTACCGAGTATTTAAAAACCGAATTTTCGAAAATCGAATATCCGATATCCGAATATGCAATATCGAATATCGGCTATCCAATATACGATATCCGATTACAGAATAGCGAAAATCGACTTTTCGGTTTTCGTGTACCGAGTTTTTAAAAACCGAATTTTGGAAAATCGATTATCCGATATCCGAATATGCAATATCGAATATCGGCTATCCAATACCCGATATCCGATTACAGAATAGCGAAAATCGACTTTTCGGTTTTCGGGTTCCGAGTTTTTAAAAACCGAATTTTCGAAAATCGAAAATCCGATATCCGAAAATGCAATATCGAATATCGGCTATCCAATATTTTTGATTACCTAACCTACTTTTAAATGTTTATTTACGAGTTACGAGTGAGTACTTACATATTTCAGAATAGCGAAAATCGACTTTTCGGTTTTCAGGTACCGAGTTTTTAAAAACCGAATTTTCGAAAATCGAATATCCGATATCCGAATATGCAATATCGAATATCGGCTATCCAATATCCGATATCCGATTACAGAATAGCGAAAATCGACTTTTCGGTTTTCGGGTACCGAGTTTTTAAAAACCGAATTTTCGAAAATCGAATATCCGATATCCGAATATGCAATATCGAATATCGGCTATCCAATACCCGATATCCGATTACAGAATAGCGAAAATCGACTTTTCGGATTTCGGGTACCGAGTTTTTAAAAACCGAATTTTCGAAAATCGAATATCCGATATCCGAATATGCAATATCGAATATCGGCTATCCAATATCCGATTACAGAATAGCGAAAATCAACTTTTCGGTATTCGGGTACCGAGTTTTTAAAAACCGAATTTTCGAAAATCGTATATCCGATATCCGAATATGCAATATCGAATATCGGCTATCCAATATCCGATATCCGATTACAGAATAGCGAAAATCGACTTTTCGGTTTTCGGGTACCGAGTTTTTAAAAACCGAATTTTCGAAAATCGAATATCCGATATCCGAATATGCAATATCGAATATCGGCTATCCAATATCCGATATCCGATTACAGAATAGCGAAAATCGACTTTTCGGTTTTCGGGTACCGAGTTTTTAAAAACCGAATTTTCGAAAATCGAATATCCGATATCCGAATATGCAATATCGAATATCGGCTATCCAATATCCGATTACAGAATAGCGAAAATCGACTTTTCGGTTTTCGGGTTCCGAGTTTTTAAAAACCGAATTTTCGAAAATCGAATATCCGATATCCGAATATGCAATATCGAATATCGGCTATCCAATATCCGATATCCGATTACAGAATAGCGAAAATCGATTTTTCGGTTTTCGGGTACCGAGTTTTTAAAAACCGAATTTTCGAAAATCGAATATCCGATATCCGAATATGCAATATCGAATATCGGCTATCCAATATCCGATATCCGATTACAGAATAGCGAAAATCGACTTTTCGGTTTTCGGGTACCGAGTTTTTAAAAACCGAATTTTCGAAAATCGAATATCCGATATCCGAATATGCAATATCGAATATCGGCTATCCAATATCCGATATCCGATTACAGAATAGCGAAAATCGACTTTTCGGTTTTCGGGTACCGAGTTTTTAAAAACCGAATTTTCGAAAATCGAATATCCGATATCCGAATATGCAATATCGAATATCGGCTATCCAATATCCGATATCCGATTACAGAATAGCGAAAATCGACTTTTCGGTTTTCGGGTTCCGAGTTTTTAAAAACCGAATTTTCGAAAATCGAATATCCGATATCCGAATATGCAATATCGAATATCGGCTATCCAATATCCGATATCCGATTACAGAATAGCGAAAATCGACTTTTCGGTATTCGGGTACCGAGTTTTTAAAAACCGAATTTTCGAAAATCGAATATCCGATATCCGAATATGCAATATCGAATATCGGCTATCCAATATCCGATATCCGATTACAGAATAGCGAAAATCGACTTTTCGGTTTTCGGGTTCCGTGTTTTTAAAAACCGAATTTTCGAAAATCGAATATGCGATATCCGAATATGCAATATCGAATATCGGCTATCCAATATCCGATATCCGATTACAGAATAGCGAAAATCGACTTTTCGGTTTTCGGGTACAGAGTTTTTAAAAACCGAATTTTCGAAAATCGAATATCCGATATCCGAATATGCAATATCGAATATCGGCTATCCAATATCCGATTACAGAATAGCGAAAATCGACTTTTCGGTTTTCGGGTTCCGAGTTTTTAAAAACCGAATTTTCGAAAATCGAATATCCGATATCCGAATATGCAATATCGAATATCGGCTATCCAATATCCGATATCCGATTACAGAATAGCGAAAATCGATTTTTCGGTTTTCGGGTACCGAGTTTTTAAAAACCGAATTTTCGAAAATCGAATATCCGATATCCGAATATGCAATATCGAATATCGGCTATCCAATATCCGATATCCGATTACAGAATAGCGAAAATCGACTTTTCGGTTTTCGGGTACCGAGTTTTTAAAAACCGAATTTTCGAAAATCGAATATCCGATATCCGAATATGCAATATCGAATATCGGCTATCCAATATCCGATATCCGATTACAGAATAGCGAAAATCGACTTTTCGGTTTTCGGGTACCGAGTTTTTAAAAACCGAATTTTCGAAAATCGAATATCCGATATCCGAATATGCAATATCGAATATCGGCTATCCAATATCCGATATCCGATTACAGAATAGCGAAAATCGACTTTTCGGTTTTCGGGTTCCGTGTTTTTAAAAACCGAATTTTCGAAAATCGAATATCCGATATCCGAATATGCAATATCGAATATCGGCTATCCAATATCCGATATCCGATTACAGAATAGCGAAAATCGACTTTTCGGTATTCGGGTACCGAGTTTTTAAAAACCGAATTTTCGAAAATCGAATATCCGATATCCGAATATGCAATATCGAATATCGGCTATCCAATATCCGATATCCGATTACAGAATAGCGAAAATCGACTTTTCGGTTTTCGGGTTCCGTGTTTTTAAAAACCGAATTTTCGAAAATCGAATATGCGATATCCGAATATGCAATATCGAATATCGGCTATCCAATATCCGATATCCGATTACAGAATAGCGAAAATCGACTTTTCGGTTTTCGGGTACAGAGTTTTTAAAAACCGAATTTTCGAAAATCGAATATCCGATATCCGAATATGCAATATCGAATATCGGCTATCCAATATCCGATATCCGATTACAGAATAGCGAAAATCGACTTTTCGGTTTTCGGGTACCGAGTTTTAAAAAACCGAATTTTCGAAAATCGAAAATCCGATATTTGAATATGCAATATCGAATATCGGCTATCCAATATACGATATCCGATTACAGAATAGCGAAAATCGACTTTTCGGTTTTCGGGTACCGAGTTTTTAAAAACCGAATTTTTGAAAATCGAATATCCGATATTCGAATATGCAATATCGAATATCGGCTATCCAATATCCGATATCCGATTACAGAATAGCGAAAATCGACTTTTCGGTTTTCGGGTACCGAGATTTAGAAACCGAATTTTCGAAAATCGTATATCCGATATCCGAATATGCAATATCGAATATCGGCTATCCAATATCCGATTACAGAATAGCGAAAATCAACTTTTCGGTATTCGGGTTCCGAGTTTTTAAAAACCGAATTTTCGAAAATCGAATATCCGATATCCGAATATGCAATATCGAATATCGGCTATCCAATATCCGATATCCGATTACAGAATAGCGAAAATCGACTTTTCGGTTTTCGGGTACCGAGTTTTTAAAAACCGAATTTTCGAAAATCGAATATCCGATATCCGAATATGCAATATCGAATATCGGCTATCCAATATCCGTTATCCGATTACAGAATAGCGAAAATCGACTTTTCGGTTTTCGGGTACCGAGTTTTTAAAAACCGAATTTTCGAAAATCGAATATCCGATATCCGAATATGCAATATCGAATATCGGCTATCCAATATCCGATATCCGATTACAGAATAGCGAAAATCGACTTTTCGGTTTTCGTGTACCGAGTTTTTAAAAACCGAATTTTGGAAAATCGATTATCCGATATCCGAATATGCAATATCGAATATCGGCTATCCAATACCCGATAACCGATTACAGAATAGCGAAAATCGACTTTTCGGTTTTCGGGTACCGAGTTTTTAAAAACCGAATTTTCGAAAATCGAATATCCGATATCCGAATATGCAATATCGAATATCGGCTATCCAATATCCGATATCCGATTACAGAATAGCGAAAATCGACTTTTCGGTTTTCGGGTACCGAGTTTTTAAAAACCGAATTTTCGAAAATCGAATATCCGATATCCGAATATGCAATATCGAATATCAGCTATCCAATATCCGATATCCGATTACAGAATAGCGAAAATCGACTTTTCGGTTTTCGGGTACCGAGTTTTTAAAAACCGAATTTTCGAAAATCGAAAATCCGATATTTGAATATGCAATATCGAATATCGGCTATCCAATATCCGATATCCGATTACAGAATAGCGAAAATCGACTTTTCGGTTTTCGGGTACCGAGTTTTTAAAAACCGAATTTTCGAAAATCGAAAATCCGATATTTGAATATGCAATATCGAATATCGGCTATCCAATATACGATATCCGATTACAGAATAGCGAAAATCGACTTTTCGGTTTTCGGGTACCGAGTTTTTAAAACCGAATTTTTGAAAATCGAATATCCGATATTCGAATATGCAATATCGAATATCGGCTATCCAATATCCGATATCCGATTACAGAATAGCGAAAATCGACTTTTCGGTTTTCGGGTACCGAGATTTTGAAACCGAATTTTCGAAAATCGTATATCCGATATCCGAATATGCAATATCGAATATCGGCTATCCGATATCCGATTACAGAATAGCGAAAATCAACTTTTCGGTATTCGGGTACCGAGTTTTTAAAAACCGAATTTTCGAACATCGAATATCCGATATCCGAATATGCAATATTGAATATCGGCTATCCAATATCCGATATCCGATTACAGAATAGCGAAAATCGACTTTTCGGTTTTCGGGTAACGAGTTTTTAAAAACCGAATTTTCGAAAATCGAATATCCGATATCCGAATATGCAATATCGAATATCGGCTATCCAATATCCGATATCCGATTACAGAATAGCGAAAATCGACTTTTCGGTTTTCGGGTACCGAGTTTTTAAAAACCGAATTTTCGAAAATCGAAAATCCGATATTTGAATATGCAATATCGAATATCGGCTATCCAATATACGATATCCGATTACAGAATAGCGAAAATCGACTTTTCGGTTTTCGGGTACCGAGTTTTTAAAAACCGAATTTTTGAAAATCGAATATCCGATATCCGAATATGCAATATCGAATATCGGCTATCCAATACCCGATATCCGATTACAGAATAGCGAAAATCGTTTTTTCGGTTTTCGGGTACCGAGTTTTTAAAAACCGTATTTTCGAAAATCGAATATCCGATATCTGAATATGCAATATCGAATATCGGCTATCCAATATCCGATATCCGATTACAGAATAGCGAAAATCGACTTTTCGGTTTTCGGGTACCGAGTTTTTAAAAACCGAATTTTCGAAAATCGAATATCCGATATCCAAATATGCAATATCGAATATCGGCTATCCAATATCCGATATCCGATTACAGAATAGCGAAAATCGACTTTTCGGTTTTCGGGTACCGAGTTTTTAAAAACCGAATTTTCGAAAATCAAAAATCCGATATTTGAATATGCAATATCGAATATCGGCTATCCAATATCCGATATCCGATTACAGAATAGCGAAAATCGACTTTTCGGTTTTCGGGTACCGAGTTTTTAAAACCGAATTTTCGAAAATCGAAAATCCGATATTTGAATATGCAATATCGAATATCGGCTATCCAATATACGATATCCGATTACAGAATAGCGAAAATCGACTTTTCGGTTTTCGGGTACCGAGTTTTTAAAAACCGAATTTTCGAAAATCGAATATACGATATCCGAATATGCAATATCGAATATCGGCTATCCAATATCCGATATCCGATTACAGAATAGCGAAAATCGACTTTTCGGTTTTCGGGTACCGAGATTTAGAAACCGAATTTTCGAAAATCGTATATCCGATATCCGAATATGCAATATCGAATATCGGCTATCCGATATCCGATTACAGAATAGCGAAAATCAACTTTTCGGTATTCGGGTACCGAGTTTTTAAAAACCGAATTTTCGAAAATCGAATATCCGATATCCGAATATGCAATATCGAATATCGGCTATCCAATATCCGATATCCGATTACAGAATAGCGAAAATCGACTTTTCGGTTTTCGGGTACCGAGTTTTTAAAAACCGAATTTTCGAAAATCGAATATCCGATATCCGAATATGCAATATCGAATATCGGCTATCCAATATCCGATATCCGATTACAGAATAGCGAAAATTGACTTTTCGGTTTTCGGGTACCGAGTTTTTAAAACCGAATTTTCGAAAATCGAATATCCGATATCCGAATATGCAATATTGAATATCGGCTATCCAATATCCGATATCCGATTACAGAATAGCGAAAATCGACTTTTCGGTTTTCGGGTTCCGAGTTTTTAAAAACCGAATTTTCGAAAATCGAAAATCCGATATTTGAATATGCAATATCGAATATCGGCTATCCAATATCCGATATCCGATTACAGAATAGCGAAAATCGACTTTTCGGTTTTCGGGTACCGAGTTTTTAAAAACCGAATTTTCGAAAATCGAAAATCCGATATTTGAATATGCAATATCGAATATCGGCTATCCAATATACGATATCCGATTACAGAATAGCGAAAATCGACTTTTCGGTTTTCGGGTACCGAGTTTTTAAAAACCGAATTTTTGAAAATCGAATATCCGATATTCGAATATGCAATATCGAATATCGGCTATCCAATATCCGATATCCGATTACAGAATAGCGAAAATCGACTTTTCGGTTTTCGGGTACCGAGATTTAGAAACCGAATTTTCGAAAATCGTATATCCGATATCCGAATATGCAATATCGAATATCGGCTATCCGATATCCGATTACAGAATAGCGAAAATCAACTTTTCGGTTTTCGGGTTCCGTGTTTTTAAAAACCGAATTTTCGAAAATCTAATATCCGATATCCGAATATGCAATATCGAATATCGGCTATCCAATATCCGATATCCGATTACAGAATAGCGAAAATCGACTTTTCGGTTTTCGGGTACCGAGTTTTTAAAAACCGAATTTTCGAAAATCGAATATCCGATATCCGAATATGCAATATCGAATATCGGCTATCCAATACCCGATATCCGATTACAGAATAGCGAAAATCGACTTTTCGGTTTTCGGGTACCGAGTTTTTAAAAACCGAATTTTCGAAAATCGAATATCCGATATCCGAATATGCAATATCGAATATCGGCTATCCAATATCCGATATCCGATTACAGAATAGCGAAAATCGACTTTTCGGTTTTCGGGTACCGAGTTTTTAAAAACCGAATTTTCGAAAATCGAATATCCGATATCCGAATATGCAATATCGAATATCGGCTATCCAATATCCGATATCCGATTACAGAATAGCGAAAATCGACTTTTCGGTTTTCGGGTACCGAGTTTTTAAAAACCGAATTTTCGAAAATCGAATATCCGATATCCGAATATGCAATATCGAATATCGGCTATCCAATACCCGATATCCGATTACAGAATAGCGAAAATCGACTTTTCGGTTTTCGGGTACCGAGTTTTTAAAAAACGAATTTTCGAAAATCGAATATCCGATATCCGAATATGCAATATCGAATATCGGCTATCCAATATCCGATATCCGATTACAGAATAGCGAAAATCGACTTTTCGGTTTTCGGGTACCGAGTTTTTAAAAACCGAATTTTCGAAAATCGAATATCCGATATCCGAATATGCAATATCGAATATCGGCTATCCAATATCCGATTACAGAATAGCGAAAATCAACTTTTCGGTATTCGGGTACCGAGTTTTTAAAAACCGAATTTTCGAAAATCGAATATCCGATATCCGAATATGCAATATCGAATATCGGCTATCCAATATCCGATATCCGATTACAGAATAGCGAAAATCGTCTTTTCGGTTTTCGGGTTCCGAGTTTTTAAAAACCGAATTTTCGAAAATCGAATATCCGATATCAGAATATGCAATATCGAATATCGGCTATCCAATATCCGATATCCGATTACAGAATAGCGAAAATCGACTTTTCGGTTTTCGGGTTCCGTGTTTTTAAAAACCGAATTTTCGAAAATCGAATATCCGATATCCGAATATGCAATATCGAATATCGGCTATCCAATATCCGATATCCGATTACAGAATAGCGAAAATCGACTTTTCGGTTTTCGTGTACCGAGTTTTTAAAAACCGAATTTTGGAAAATCGATTATCCGATATCCGAATATGCAATATCGAATATCGGCTATCCAATATCCGATATCCGATTACAGAATAGCGAAAATCGACTTTTCGGTTTTCGGGTACCGAGTTTTTAAAAACCGAATTTTCGAAAATCGAATATCCGATATCCGAATATGCAATATCGAATATCAGCTATCCAATATCCGATATCCGATTACAGAATAGCGAAAATCGACTTTTCGGTTTTCGGGTACCGAGTTTTTAAAAACCGAATTTTCGAAAATCGAAAATCCGATATTTGAATATGCAATATCGAATATCGGCTATCCAATATCCGATATCCGATTACAGAATAGCGAAAATCGACTTTTCGGTTTTCGGGTACCGAGTTTTTAAAAACCGAATTTTCGAAAATCGAAAATCCGATATTTGAATATGCAATATCGAATATCGGCTATCCAATATACGATATCCGATTACAGAATAGCGAAAATCGACTTTTCGGTTTTCGGGTACCGAGTTTTTAAAAACCGAATTTTTGAAAATCGAATATCCGATATTCGAATATGCAATATCGAATATCGGCTATCCAATATCCGATATCCGATTACAGAATAGCGAATATCGACTTTTCGGTTTTCGGGTACCGAGATTTTGAAACCGAATTTTCGAAAATCGTATATCCGATATCCGAATATGCAATATCGAATATCGGCTATCCGATATCCGATTACAGAATAGCGAAAATCAACTTTTCGGTATTCGGGTACCGAGTTTTTAAAAACCGAATTTTCGAACATCGAATATCCGATATCCGAATATGCAATATTGAATATCGGCTATCCAATATCCGATATCCGATTACAGAATAGCGAAAATCGACTTTTCGGTTTTCGGGTACCGAGTTTTTAAAAACCGAATTTTCGAAAATCGAATATCCGATATCCGAATATGCAATATCGAATATCGGCTATCCAATATCCGATATCCGATTACAGAATAGCGAAAATCGACTTTTCGGTTTTCGGGTACCGAGTTTTTAAAAACCGAATTTTCGAAAATCGAAAATCCGATATTTGAATATGCAATATCGAATATCGGCTATCCAATATACGATATCCGATTACAGAATAGCGAAAATCGACTTTTCGGTTTTCGGGTACCGAGTTTTTAAAAACCGAATTTTTGAAAATCGAATATCCGATATTCGAATATGCAATATCGAATATCGGCTATCCAATATCCGATATCCGATTACAGAATAGCGAAAATCGACTTTTCGGTTTTCGGGTACCGAGATTTAGAAACCGAATTTTCGAAAATCGTATATCCGATATCCGAATATGCAATATCGAATATCGTCTATCCGATATCCGATTACAGAATAGCGAAAATCAACTTTTCGGTATTCGGTTACCGAGTTTTTAAAAACCGAATTTTCGAAAATCGAATATCCGATATCCGAATATGCAATATCGAATATCGGCTATCCAATATCCGATATCCGATTACAGAATAGCGAAAATCGACTTTTCGGTTTTCGGGTACCGAGTTTTTAAAAACCGAATTTTCGAAAATCGAATATCCGATATCCGAATATGCAATATCGAATATCGGCTATCCAATATCCGATATCCGATTACAGAATAGCGAAAATTGACTTTTCGGTTTTCGGGTACCGAGTTTTTAAAAACCGAATTTTCGAAAATCGAATATCCGATATCCGAATATGCAATATTGAATATCGGATATCCAATATCCGATATCCGATTACAGAATAGCGAAAATCGACTTTTCGGTTTTCGGGTTCCGAGTTTTTAAAAACCAAATTTTCGAAAATCGAATATCCGGTATCCGAATATGCAATATCGAATATCGGCTATCCAATATCCGATATCCGATTACAGAATAGCGAAAATCGACTTTTCGGTTTTCGGGTTCCGTGTTTTTAAAAACCGAATTTTCGAAAATCGAATATCCGATATCCGAATATGCAATATCGAATATCGGCTATCCAATATCCGATATCCGATTACAGAATAGCGAAAATCGACTTTTCGGTTTTCGGGTACCGAGTTTTTAAAAACCGAATTTTCGAAAATCGTATATCCGATATCCGAATATGCAATATCGAATATCGGCTATCCAATATCCGATTACAGAATAGCGAAAATCGACTTTTCGGTTTTCGGGTTCCGAGTTTTTAAAAACCGAATTTTCGAAAATCGAAAATCCGATATTTGAATATGCAATATCGAATATCGGCTATCCAATATCCGATATCCGATTACAGAATAGCGAAAATCGACTTTTCGGTTTTCGGGTACCGAGTTTTTAAAAACCGAATTTTCGAAAATCGAAAATCCGATATTTGAATATGCAATATCGAATATCGGCTATCCAATATACGATATCCGATTACAGAATAGCGAAAATCGACTTTTCGGTTTTCGGGTACCGAGTTTTTAAAAACCGAATTTTTGAAAATCGAATATCCGATATTCGAATATGCAATATCGAATATCGGCTATCCAATATCCGATATCCGATTACAGAATAGCGAAAATCGACTTTTCGGTTTTCGGGTACCGAGATTTAGAAACCGAATTTTCGAAAATCGTATATCCGATATCCGAATATGCAATATCGAATATCGGCTATCCGATATCCGATTACAGAATAGCGAAAATCAACTTTTCGGTATTCGGGTACCGAGTTTTTAAAAACCGAATTTTCGAAAATCGAATATCCGATATCCGAATATGCAATATCGAATATCGGCTATCCAATATCCGATATCCGATTACAGAATAGCGAAAATCGACTTTTCGGTTTTCGGGTACCGAGTTTTTAAAAACCGAATTTTCGAAAATCGAATATCCGATATCCGAATATGCAATATCGAATATCGGCTATCCAATATCCGATATCCGATTACAGAATAGCGAAAATTGACTTTTCGGTTTTCGGGTACCGAGTTTTTAAAAACCGAATTTTCGAAAATCGAATATCCGATATCCGAATATGCAATATTGAATATCGGCTATCCAATATCCGATATCCGATTACAGAATAGCGAAAATCGACTTTTCGGTTTTCGGGTTCCGAGTTTTTAAAAACCGAATTTTCGAAAATCGAATATCCGATATCCGAATATGCAATATCGAATATCGGCTATCCAATATCCGATATCCGATTACAGAATAGCGAAAATCGACTTTTCGGTTTTCGGGTACCGAGTTTTTAAAAACCGAATTTTCGAAAATCGTATATCCGATATCCGAATATGCAATATCGAATATCGGCTATCCAATATCCGATTACAGAATAGCGAAAATCGACTTTTCGGTTTTCGGGTTCCGAGTTTTTAAAAACCGAATTTTCGAAAATCGAAAATCCGATATCCGAAAATGCAATACCGAATATCGGCTATCCAATATTTTTGATTACCTAACCTACTTTTAAATGTTTATTTACGAGTTACGAGTGAGTACTTATATATTTCAGAATAGCGAAAATCGACTTTTCGGTTTTCAGGTACCGAGTATTTAAAAACCGAATTTTCGAAAATCGAATATCCGATATCCGAATATGCAATATCGAATATCGGCTATCCAATATACGATATCCGATTACAGAATAGCGAAAATCGACTTTTCGGTTTTCGTGTACCGAGTTTTTAAAAACCGAATTTTGGAAAATCGATTATCCGATATCCGAATATGCAATATCGAATATCGGCTATCCAATACCCGATATCCGATTACAGAATAGCGAAAATCGACTTTTCGGTTTTCGGGTTCCGAGTTTTTAAAAACCGAATTTTCGAAAATCGAAAATCCGATATCCGAAAATGCAATATCGAATATCGGCTATCCAATATTTTTGATTACCTAACCTACTTTTAAATGTTTATTTACGAGTTACGAGTGAGTACTTACATATTTCAGAATAGCGAAAATCGACTTTTCGGTTTTCAGGTACCGAGTTTTTAAAAACCGAATTTTCGAAAATCGAATATCCGATATCCGAATATGCAATATCGAATATCGGCTATCCAATATCCGATATCCGATTACAGAATAGCGAAAATCGACTTTTCGGTTTTCGGGTACCGAGTTTTTAAAAACCGAATTTTCGAAAATCGAATATCCGATATCCGAATATGCAATATCGAATATCGGCTATCCAATACCCGATATCCGATTACAGAATAGCGAAAATCGACTTTTCGGATTTCGGGTACCGAGTTTTTAAAAACCGAATTTTCGAAAATCGAATATCCGATATCCGAATATGCAATATCGAATATCGGCTATCCAATATCCGATTACAGAATAGCGAAAATCAACTTTTCCGGTATTCGGGTACCGAGTTTTTAAAAACCGAATTTTCGAAAATCGTATATCCGATATCCGAATATGCAATATCGAATATCGGCTATCCAATATCCGATATCCGATTACAGAATAGCGAAAATCGACTTTTCGGTTTTCGGGTACCGAGTTTTTAAAAACCGAATTTTCGAAAATCGAATATCCGATATCCGAATATGCAATATCGAATATCGGCTATCCAATATCCGATATCCGATTACAGAATAGCGAAAATCGACTTTTCGGTTTTCGGGTACCGAGTTTTTAAAAACCGAATTTTCGAAAATCGAATATCCGATATCCGAATATGCAATATCGAATATCGGCTATCCAATATCCGATTACAGAATAGCGAAAATCGACTTTTCGGTTTTCGGGTTCCGAGTTTTTAAAAACCGAATTTTCGAAAATCGAATATCCGATATCCGAATATGCAATATCGAATATCGGCTATCCAATATCCGATATCCGATTACAGAATAGCGAAAATCGATTTTTCGGTTTTCGGGTACCGAGTTTTTAAAAACCGAATTTTCGAAAATCGAATATCCGATATCCGAATATGCAATATCGAATATCGGCTATCCAATATCCGATATCCGATTACAGAATAGCGAAAATCGACTTTTCGGTTTTCGGGTACCGAGTTTTTAAAAACCGAATTTTCGAAAATCGAATATCCGATATCCGAATATGCAATATCGAATATCGGCTATCCAATATCCGATATCCGATTACAGAATAGCGAAAATCGACTTTTCGGTTTTCGGGTACCGAGTTTTTAAAAACCGAATTTTCGAAAATCGAATATCCGATATCCGAATATGCAATATCGAATATCGGCTATCCAATATCCGATATCCGATTACAGAATAGCGAAAATCGACTTTTCGGTTTTCGGGTTCCGAGTTTTTAAAAACCGAATTTTCGAAAATCGAATATCCGATATCCGAATATGCAATATCGAATATCGGCTATCCAATATCCGATATCCGATTACAGAATAGCGAAAATCGACTTTTCGGTATTCGGGTACCGAGTTTTTAAAAACCGAATTTTCGAAAATCGAATATCCGATATCCGAATATGCAATATCGAATATCGGCTATCCAATATCCGATATCCGATTACAGAATAGCGAAAATCGACTTTTCGGTTTTCGGGTTCCGTGTTTTTAAAAACCGAATTTTCGAAAATCGAATATGCGATATCCGAATATGCAATATCGAATATCGGCTATCCAATATCCGATATCCGATTACAGAATAGCGAAAATCGACTTTTCGGTTTTCGGGTACAGAGTTTTTAAAAACCGAATTTTCGAAAATCGAATATCCGATATCCGAATATGCAATATCGAATATCGGCTATCCAATATCCGATATCCGATTACAGAATAGCGAAAATCGACTTTTCGGTTTTCGGGTACCGAGTTTTAAAAAACCAAATTTTCGAAAATCGAAAATCCGATATTTGAATATGCAATATCGAATATCGGCTATCCAATATACGATATCCGATTACAGAATAGCGAAAATCGACTTTTCGGTTTTCGGGTACCGAGTTTTTAAAAACCGAATTTTTGAAAATCGAATATCCGATATTCGAATATGCAATATCGAATATCGGCTATCCAATATCCGATATCCGATTACAGAATAGCGAAAATCGACTTTTCGGTTTTCGGGTACCGAGATTTAGAAACCGAATTTTCGAAAATCGTATATCCGATATCCGAATATGCAATATCGAATATCGGCTATCCAATATCCGATTACAGAATAGCGAAAATCAACTTTTCGGTATTCGGGTTCCGAGTTTTTAAAAACCGAATTTTCGAAAATCGAATATCCGATATCCGAATATGCAATATCGAATATCGGCTATCCAATATCCGATATCCGATTACAGAATAGCGAAAATCGACTTTTCGGTTTTCGGGTACCGAGTTTTTAAAAACCGAATTTTCGAAAATCGAATATCTGATATCCGAATATGCAATATCGAATATCGGCTATCCAATATCCGATATCCGATTACAGAATAGCGAAAATCGACTTTTCGGTTTTCGTGTACCGAGTTTTTAAAAACCGAATTTTGGAAAATCGATTATCCGATATCCGAATATGCAATATCGAATATCGGCTATCCAATACCCGATAACCGATTACAGAATAGCGAAAATCGACTTTTCGGTTTTCGGGTACCGAGTTTTTAAAAACCGAATTTTCGAAAATCGAATATCCGATATCCGAATATGCAATATCGAATATCGGCTATCCAATATCCGATATCCGATTACAGAATAGCGAAAATCGACTTTTCGGTTTTCGGGTACCGAGTTTTTAAAAACCGAATTTTCGAAAATCGAATATCCGATATCCGAATATGCAATATCGAATATCAGCTATCCAATATCCGATATCCGATTACAGAATAGCGAAAATCGACTTTTCGGTTTTCGGGTACCGAGTTTTTAAAAACCGAATTTTCGAAAATCGAAAATCCGATATTTGAATATGCAATATCGAATATCGGCTATCCAATATCCGATATCCGATTACAGAATAGCGAAAATCGACTTTTCGGTTTTCGGGTACCGAGTTTTTAAAAACCGAATTTTCGAAAATCGAAAATCCGATATTTGAATATGCAATATCGAATATCGGCTATCCAATATACGATATCCGATTACAGAATAGCGAAAATCGACTTTTCGGTTTTCGGGTACCGAGTTTTTAAAACCGAATTTTTGAAAATCGAATATCCGATATTCGAATATGCAATATCGAATATCGGCTATCCAATATCCGATATCCGATTACAGAATAGCGAAAATCGACTTTTCGGTTTTCGGGTACCGAGATTTTGAAACCGAATTTTCGAAAATCGTATATCCGATATCCGAATATGCAATATCGAATATCGGCTATCCGATATCCGATTACAGAATAGCGAAAATCAACTTTTCGGTATTCGGGTACCGAGTTTTTAAAAACCGAATTTTCGAACATCGAATATCCGATATCCGAATATGCAATATTGAATATCGGCTATCCAATATCCGATATCCGATTACAGAATAGCGAAAATCGACTTTTCGGTTTTCGGGTAACGAGTTTTTAAAAACCGAATTTTCGAAAATCGAATATCCGATATCCGAATATGCAATATCGAATATCGGCTATCCAATATCCGATATCCGATTACAGAATAGCGAAAATCGACTTTTCGGTTTTCGGGTACCGAGTTTTTAAAAACCGAATTTTCGAAAATCGAAAATCCGATATTTGAATATGCAATATCGAATATCGGCTATCCAATATACGATATCCGATTACAGAATAGCGAAAATCGACTTTTCGGTTTTCGGGTACCGAGTTTTTAAAAACCGAATTTTTGAAAATCGAATATCCGATATCCGAATATGCAATATCGAATATCGGCTATCCAATACCCGATATCCGATTACAGAATAGCGAAAATCGACTTTTCGGTTTTCGGGTACCGAGTTTTTAAAAACCGTATTTTCGAAAATCGAATATCCGATATCTGAATATGCAATATCGAATATCGGCTATCCAATATCCGATATCCGATTACAGAATAGCGAAAATCGACTTTTCGGTTTTCGGGTACCGAGTTTTTAAAAACCGAATTTTCGAAAATCGAATATCCGATATCCAAATATGCAATATCGAATATCGGCTATCCAATATCCGATATCCGATTACAGAATAGCGAAAATCGACTTTTCGGTTTTCGGGTACCGAGTTTTTAAAAACCGAATTTTCGAAAATCAAAAATCCGATATTTGAATATGCAATATCGAATATCGGCTATCCAATATCCGATATCCGATTACAGAATAGCGAAAATCGACTTTTCGGTTTTCGGGTACCGAGTTTTTAAAAACCGAATTTTCGAAAATCGAAAATCCGATATTTGAATATGCAATATCGAATATCGGCTATCCAATATACGATATCCGATTACAGAATAGCGAAAATCGACTTTTCGGTTTTCGGGTACCGAGTTTTTAAAAACCGAATTTTTGAAAATCGAATATCCGATATTCGAATATGCAATATCGAATATCGGCTATCCAATATCCGATATCCGATTACAGAATAGCGAAAATCGACTTTTCGGTTTTCGGGTACCGAGATTTAGAAACCGAATTTTCGAAAATCGTATATCCGATATCCGAATATGCAATATCGAATATCGGCTATCCGATATCCGATTACAGAATAGCGAAAATCAACTTTTCGGTATTCGGGTACCGAGTTTTTAAAAACCGAATTTTCGAAAATCGAATATCCGATATCCGAATATGCAATATCGAATATCGGCTATCCAATATCCGATATCCGATTACAGAATAGCGAAAATCGACTTTTCGGTTTTCGGGTACCGAGTTTTTAAAAACCGAATTTTCGAAAATCGAATATCCGATATCCGAATATGCAATATCGAATATCGGCTATCCAATATCCGATATCCGATTACAGAATAGCGAAAATTGACTTTTCGGTTTTCGGGTACCGAGTTTTTAAAACCGAATTTTCGAAAATCGAATATCCGATATCCGAATATGCAATATTGAATATCGGCTATCCAATATCCGATATCCGATTACAGAATAGCGAAAATCGACTTTTCGGTTTTCGGGTTCCGAGTTTTTAAAAACCGAATTTTCGAAAATCGAAAATCCGATATTTGAATATGCAATATCGAATATCGGCTATCCAATATCCGATATCCGATTACAGAATAGCGAAAATCGACTTTTCGGTTTTCGGGTACCGAGTTTTTAAAAACCGAATTTTCGAAAATCGAAAATCCGATATTTGAATATGCAATATCGAATATCGGCTATCCAATATACGATATCCGATTACAGAATAGCGAAAATCGACTTTTCGGTTTTCGGGTACCGAGTTTTTAAAAACCGAATTTTTGAAAATCGAATATCCGATATTCGAATATGCAATATCGAATATCGGCTATCCAATATCCGATATCCGATTACAGAATAGCGAAAATCGACTTTTCGGTTTTCGGGTACCGAGATTTAGAAACCGAATTTTCGAAAATCGTATATCCGATATCCGAATATGCAATATCGAATATCGGCTATCCGATATCCGATTACAGAATAGCGAAAATCAACTTTTCGGTATTCGGGTACCGAGTTTTTAAAAACCGAATTTTCGAAAATCGAATATCCGATATCCGAATATGCAATATCGAATATCGGCTATCCAATATCCGATATCCGATTACAGAATAGCGAAAATCGACTTTTCGGTTTTCGGGTACCGAGTTTTTAAAAACCGAATTTTCGAAAATCGAATATCCGATATCCGAATATGCAATATCGAATATCGGCTATCCAATATCCGATATCCGATTACAGAATAGAGAAAATTGACTTTTCGGTTTTCGGGTACCGCGTTTTTAAAACCGAATTTTCGAAAATCGAATATCCGATATCCGAATATGCAATATTGAATATCGGCTATCCAATATCCGATATCCGATTACAGAATAGCGAAAATCGACTTTTCGGTTTTCGGGTTCCGAGTTTTTAAAAACCGAATTTTCGAAAATCGAATATCCGATATCCGAATATGCAATATCGAATATCGGCTATCCAATATCCGATATCCGATTACAGAATAGCGAAAATCGACTTTTCGGTTTTCGGGTACCGAGTTTTTAAAAACCGAATTTTCGAAAATCGAATATCCGATATCCGAATATGCAATATCGAATATCGGCTATCCAATATCCGATATCCGATTACAGAATAGCGAAAATCGACTTTTCGGTTTTCGGGTACCGAGTTTTTAAAAACCGAATTTTCGAAAATCGTATATCCGATATCCGAATATGCAATATCGAATATCGGCTATCCAATATCCGATTACAGAATAGCGAAAATCGACTTTTCGGTTTTCGGGTTCCGAGTTTTTAAAAACCGAATTTTCGAAAATCGAAAATCCGATATCCGAAAATGCAATATCGAATATCGGCTATCCAATATTTTTGATTACCTAACCTACTTTTAAATGTTTATTTACGAGTTACGAGTGAGTACTTACATATTTCAGAATAGCGAAAATCGACTTTTCGGTTTTCAGGTACCGAGTTTTTAAAAACCGAATTTTCGAAAATCGAATATCCGTTATCCGAATATGCAATATCGAATATCGGCTATCCAATATACGATATCCGATTACAGAATAGCGAAAATCGACTTTTCGGTTTTCGTGTACCGAGTTTTTAAAAACCGAATTTTGGAAAATCGATTATCCGATATCCGAATATGCAATATCGAAAATCGGCTATCCAATACCCGATATCCGATTACAGAATAGCGAAAATCGACTTTTCGGTTTTCGGGTACCGAGTTTTTAAAAACCGAATTTTCGAAAATCGAATATCCGATATCAAAATATGCAATTTCGAATATCGGCTATCCAATATCCGATATCCGATTACAGAATAGCGAAAATCGACTTTTCGGTTTTCGGGTACCGAGTTTTTAAAAACCGAATTTTCTAAAATCGAATATCCGATATCCGAATATGCAATATCGAATATCGGCTATCCAATACCCGATATCCGATTACAGAATAGCGAAAATCGACTTTTCGGTTTTCGGGTACCGAGTTTTTAAAAACCGAATTTTCGAAAATCGAATATCCGATATCCGAATATGCAATATCGAATATCGGCTATCCAATATCCGATTACAGAATAGCGAAAATCAACTTTTCGGTATTCGGGTACCGAGTTTTTAAAAACCGAATTTTCGAAAATCGAATATCCGATATCCGAATATGCAATATCGAATATCGGCTATCCAATATCCGATATCCGATTACAGAATAGCGAAAATCGACTTTTCGGTTTTCGGGTACCGAGTTTTTAAAAACCGAATTTTCGAAAATCGAATATCCGATATCCGAATATGCAATATCGAATATCGGCTATCCAATATCCGATATCCGATTACAGAATAGCGAAAATCGACTTTTCGGTTTTCGGGTTCCGAGTTTTTAAAAACCGAATTTTCGAAAATCGAATATCCGATATCCGAATATGCAATATCGAATATCGGCTATCCAATATCCGATATCCGATTACAGAATAGCAAAAATCGACTTTTCGGTATTCGGGTACCGAGTTTTTAAAAACCGAATTTTCGAAAATCGAATATCCGATATCCGAATATGCAATATCGAATATCGGCTATCCAATATCCGATATCCGATTACAGAATAGCGAAAATCGACTTTTCGGTTTTCGGGTACCGAGTTTTTATAAACCGAATTTTCGAAAATCGAAAATCCGATATTTGAATATGCAATATCGAATATCGGCTATCCAATATACGATATCCGATTACAGAATAGCGAAAATCGACTTTTCGGTTTTCGGGTACCGAGTTTTTAAAAACCGAATTTTCGAAAATCGAATATCCGATATCCGAATATGCAATATCGAATATCGGCTATCCAATATCCGATATCCGATTACAGAATAGCGAAAATCGACTTTTCGGTTTTCGGGTACCGAGTTTTTAAAAACCGAATTTTCGAAAATCGAATATCCGATATCCGAATATGCAATATCGAATATCGGCTATCCAATATCCGATATCCGATTACAGAATAGCGAAAATCGACTTTTCGGTTTTCGGGTACAAGGTTTTAAAAAACCGAATTTTCGAAAATCGAATATCCGATATCCGAATATGCAATATCGAATATCGGCTATCCAATATCCGATTACAGAATAGCGAAAATCAACTTTTCGGTATTCGGGTACCGAGTTTTTAAAAACCGAATTTTCGAAAATCGAATATCCGATATCCGAATATGCAATATCGAATATCGGCTATCCAATATCCGATATCCGATTACAGAATAGCGAAAATCGACTTTTCGGTTTTCGGGTACCGAGTTTTTAAATACCGAGTTTTCGAAAATCGAACATCGGATATCCGAATATGCAATATCGAATATCCGCTATCCAATATCCGATATCCGTTTACCGTATATCAAATATCGACTGTTCGAATTTCCGGTATCGAGTTTTTAAATACCGAGTTTTCGAAAATCGAACATCGGATATCCGAATATGCAATATCGAATATCCGCTATCCAATATCCGATATCCGTTTATCGAATATCGACTTTTCAAATTTCTGGTATCGAGTTTTTAAATACCGAGTTTTCGAAAATCGAATATCGGATATCCGAATATGCCATATCGAATATCGGCTATCCAATATCCGATATCCGTTTACCGTATATCAAATATCGACTTTTCGAATTTCCGGTATCGAGTTTTTAAATACCGTATTTGCGAAAATCGAAAATCGGATATCCGAATATGCAATATCGAATATCGGCTATCCAATATCCGATATCCGTTTACCGAATATCGAATATCGACTTTTCGAATTTCCGGTATCGAGTTTTTAAATACGGAGTTTTCGAAAATGAAATATCGGATATCCAAATATGCAATATCGAATATCGGCTATCCAATATCCGATATCCGTTTACCGAATATCGAATATCGACTTATCGAATTTTCGGTATCAAGTTTTTAAATAGCGAACTATCGAAATTCGAATATCGGATATCCGAATATGCCATATCGAATATCGGCTATCCAATATCCGATATCCGTTTACCGTATATCAAATATCGACTTTTCGAATTTCCGGTATCGAGTTTTTAAATACCGTATTTGCGAAAATCGAAAATCGGATATCCGAATATGCAATATCGAATATCGGCTATCCAATATCCGATTTCCGATATCCGAATATCGAATATCGACTTTTCGAATTTCCGGTATCGAGTTTTTAAATACCGAGTTTTCGAAAATCGAACATCGGATATCCGAATATGCAATATCAAATATCCGCTATCCAATATCCGATATCCGTTTACCGTATATCAAATATCGCCTGTTCGAATTTCCGGTATCGAGTTTTTAAATACCGAGTTTTCGAAAATCGAACATCGGATATCCGAATATGCAATATCGAATATCCGCTATCCAATATCCGATATCCGTTTATCGAATATCGACTTTTCAAATTTCTGGTATTGAGTTTTTAAATACCGAGTTTTCGAAAATCGAATATCGGATATCCTAATATGCCATATCGAATATCGGCTATCCAATATCCGATATCCGTTTACCGTATATCAAATATCGACTGTTCGTATTTCCTGTATCGAGTTTTTAAATACCGTTTTTGCGAAAATCGGATATCCGAATATGTAATATCGAATATCGGCTATCCAATATCCGATTTCCGATATCCGAATATCGAATATCGACTTTTCGAATTTCCGGTATCGAGTTTTTAAATACCGCATTTTTGAAAATCGAATATCGGATATCCAAATATGCAATATCAAATATCGGCTATCCAAAATCCGATATCCGTTTACCGAATATCAAATATCGACTTTTCGAATTTCCGGTAAAGAGTTTTAAATACCGAGTTTTCGAATATCGGATATCCGAATATGCCATATCGAATATCGGCTATCCAATATCCGATATCCGTTTACCGAATATCGAATATCGACTTTTCGAATTTCCGGTATCGAGTTTTTAAATACCGAGTTTTCGAAAATCGAATATTGTATATCCGAATATGCAATATCGAATATCGGCTATCCAATATCCGATATCCGTTTACCGAATATCGAATATCGACTTTTCGAATTTCCCGTATCGAGTTTTTAAATACCGAATTTTCGAAAATCGAATATCGGATATCCAATTATGCAATATCGAATATCGGCTTTCCAATATCCGATATCCGTTTACCAAATATCGAATGTCGACTTTTCGAATTTCCGGTATCGAGTTTTTTAATAACGAATTTTTGAAAATTGAATATCGGATATCCGAATATGCAATATCGAATATCGGCTATCCAATATCCGATATCTGTTTACCGAATATCGAATATCGACTTTTCGAATTTCCGGTATCGAGTTTTTAAATACCGAGTTTTCGAAAATCGAATATCGGATTTCCGAATATGCAATACCGAATATCGGCTATCCAATATCCGATATCCGTTTACCGAATATCGAATATCGACTTTTCGAATTTCCGGTATCGAGTTTTTAAATACCGAATTTTCGAAAATCGAATATCGGCTATCCGAATATGCAATATGGAATATCGGCTATCCAATATCCGATAACCGTTTACCGAATATCGAATATCGACTTTTCGAATTTCCGGTATCGAGTTTTTAAATACCGAATTTTCGAAAAGCGAATCTCGGATATCCAAATATGCCATATCGAATACCGGCTATCCAATATCCGATATCCGTTTACCGAATATCGAATATCGACTTTTCGAATTTCCGGTATCGAGTTTTTAAATACCGAATTTTCGAAAAGCGAATATCGGATATCCAAATATGCCATATCGAATACCGGCTATCCAATATCAGATATCCGTTTACCGAATATCGAATATCGACTTTTCGAATTTCCGGTATCGAGTTTTTTAATACCGAGTTTTCGAAAATCGAATATTGTATATCCGAATATGCAATATCGAATATCGGCTATCCAATATCCGATATCCGTTTACCGAATATCGAATATCGACTTTTCGAATTTCCCGTATCGAGTTTTTAAATACCGAATTTTCGAAAATCGAATATCGGATATCCAAATATGCAATATCGAATATCGGCTTTCCAATATCCGATATCCGTTTACCAAATATCGAATGTCGACTTTTCGAATTTCCGGTATCGAGTTTTTTAATAACGAATTTTTGAAATTTGAATATCGGATATCCGAATATGCAATATCGAATATCGGCTATCCAATATCCGATATCCGTTTACCGAATATCGAATATCGACTTTTCGAATTTCCGGTATCGAGTTTTTAAATACCGAATTTTCGAAAATCGAATATCGGCTATCCGAATATGCAATATGGAATATCGGCTATCCAATATCCGATATCCGTTTACCGTATATCAAATATCGACTGTTCGTATTTCCGGTATCGAGTTTTTAAATACCGTTTTTGCGAAAATCGGATATCCGAATATGTAATATCGAATATCGGCTATCCAATATCCGATTTCCGATATCCGAATATCGAATATCGACTTTTCGAATTTCCGGTATCGAGTTTTTTAATAACGAATTTTTGAAAATTGGATATCGGATATCCGAATATGCAATATCGAATATCGGCTATCCAATATCCGATATCTGTTTACCGAATATCGAATATCGACTTTTCGAATTTCCGGTATCGAGTTTTTAAATACCCAGTTTTCGAAAATCGGATTTCCGAATATGCAATACCGAATATCGTCTATCCAATATCCGATATCCGTTTTCCGAATATCGAATATCGACTTTTCGAATTTCCGGTATCGAGTTTTTAAATACCGAATTTTCGAAAATCGAATATCGGCTATCCGAATATGCAATATGGAATATCGGCTATCCAATATCCGATAACCGTTTACCGAATATCGAATATCGACTTTTCGAATTTCCGGTATCGAGTTTTTAAATACCGAATTTTCGAAAAGCGAATATCGGATATCCAAATATGCCATATCGAATACCGGCTATCCAATATCCGATATCCGTTTACCGAATATCGAATATCGACTTTTCGAATTTCCGGTATCGAGTTTTTAAATACCGAATTTTCGAAAAGCGAATATCGGATATCCAAATATGCCATATCGAATACCGGCTATCCGATATCCGATATCCGTTTACCGAATATCGAATATCGACTTTTCGAATTTCCGGTATCGAGTTTTTTAATACCGAGTTTTCGAAAATCGAATATTGTATATCCGAATATGCAATATCGAATATCGGCTATCCAAAATCCGATATCCGTTTACCGAATATCGAATATCGACTTTTCGAATTTCCCGTATCGAGTTTTTAAATACCGAATTTTCGAAAATCGAATATCGGATATCCAAATATGCAATATCGAATATCGGCTTTCCAATATCCGATATCCGTTTACCAAATATCGAATGTCGACTTTTCGAATTTCCGGTATCGAGTTTTTTAATAACGAATTTTTGAAAATTGAATATCGGATATCCGAATATGCAATATCGAATATCGGCTATCCAATATCCGATATCCGTTTACCAAATATCAAATATCGACTTTTCGAATTTCCGGTATCGAGTTTTAAAATACCGAATTTTCGAAAATCGAATATCGGCTATCCGAATATGCAATATGGAATATCGGCTATCCAATATCCGATAACCGTTTATCGAATATCGACTTTTCAAATTTCTGGTATCGAGTTTTTAAATACCGAGTTTTCGAAAATCGAATATCGGATATCCGAATATGCCATATCGAATATCGGCTATCCAATATCCGATATCCGTTTACCGAATATCAAATATCGACTGTTCGTATTTCCGGTATCGAGTTTTTAAATACCGTTTTTGCGAAAATCGGATATCCGAATATGTTATATCGAATATCGGCTATCCAATATCCGATATCCGTTTACCGTATATCAAATATCGACTGTTCGTATTTCCGGTATCGAGTTTTTAAATACCGTTTTTGCGAAAATCGGATATCCGAATATGTAATATCGAATATCGGCTATCCAATATCCGATTTCCGATATCCGAATATCGAATATCGACTTTTCGAATTTCCGGTATCGAGTTTTTAAATACCGCATTTTCGAAAATCGAATATCGGATATCCAAATATGCAATATCAAATATCGGCTATCCAATATCCGATATCCGTTTACCGAATATCAAATATCGACTTTTCGAATTTCCGGTAAAGAGTTTTTAAATACCGAGTTTTCGAATATCGGATATCCGAATATGCCATATCGAATATCGGCTATCCAATATCCGATATCCGTTTACCGAATATCGAATATCGACTTTTCGAATTTCCGGTATCGAGTTTTTAAATACCGAGTTTTCGAAAATCGAATATTGTATATCCGAATATGCAATATCGAATATCGGCTATCCAATATCCGATATCCGTTTACCGAATATCGAATATCGACTTTTCGAATTTCCCGTATCGAGTTTTTAAATACCGAATTTTCGAAAATCGAATATCGGATATCCAATTATGCAATATCGAATATCGGCTTTCCAATATCCGATATCCGTTTACCAAATATCGAATGTCGACTTTTCGAATTTCCGATATCGAGTTTTTTAATAACGAATTTTTGAAAATTGAATATCGGATATCCGAAGCAATATCGAATATCGGCTATCCAATATCCGATATCTGTTTACCGAATATCGAATATCGACTTTTCGAATTTCCGGTATCGAGTTTTTAAATACCCAGTTTTCGAAAATCGGATTTTCGAATATGCAATACCGAATATCGGCTATCCAATATCCGATATCCGTTTACCAAATATCGAATATCGACTTTTCGAATTTCCGGTATCGAGTTTTTAAATACCGAATTTTCGAAAATCGAATATCGGCTATCCGAATATGCAATATGGAATATCGGCTATCCAATATCCGATAACCGTTTACCGAATATCAAATATCGACTGTTCGTATTTCCGGTATCGAGTTTTTAAATACCGTTTTTGCGAAAATCGGATATCCGAATATGTTATATCGAATATCGGCTATCCAATATCCGATATCCGTTTACCGTATATCAAATATCGACTGTTCGTATTTCCGGTATCGAGTTTTTAAATACCGTTTTTGCGAAAATCGGATATCCGAATATGTAATATCGAATATCGGCTATCCAATATCCGATTTCCGATATCCGAATATCGAATATCGACTTTTCGAATTTCCGGTATCGAGTTTTTAAATACCGAATTTTCGAAAATCGAATATCGGATATCCAATTATGCAATATCGAATATCGGCTTTCCAATATCCGATATCCGTTTACCAAATATCGAATGTCGACTTTTCGAATTTCCGATATCGAGTTTTTTAATAACGAATTTTTGAAAATTGAATATCGGATATCCAAATATGCAATATCAAATATCGGCTATCCAATATCCGATATCCGTTTACCGAATATCAAATATCGACTTTTCGAATTTCCGGTAAAGAGTTTTTAAATACCGAGTTTTCGAATATCGGATATCCGAATATGCCATATCGAATATCGGCTATCCAATATCCGATATCCGTTTACCGAATATCGAATATCGACTTTTCGAATTTCCGGTATCGAGTTTTTAAATACCGAGTTTTCGAAAATCGAATATTGTATATCCGAATATGCAATATCGAATATCGGCTATCCAATATCCGATATCCGTTTACCGAATATCGAATATCGACTTTTCGAATTTCCCGTATCGAGTTTTTAAATACCGAATTTTCGAAAATCGAATATCGGATATCCAATTATGCAATATCGAATATCGGCTTTCCAATATCCGATATCCGTTTACCAAATATCGAATGTCGACTTTTCGAATTTCCGATATCGAGTTTTTTAATAACGAATTTTTGAAAATTGAATATCGGATATCCGAAGCAATATCGAATATCGGCTATCCAATATCCGATATCTGTTTACCGAATATCGAATATCGACTTTTCGAATTTCCGGTATCGAGTTTTTAAATACCCAGTTTTCGAAAATCGGATTTTCGAATATGCAATACCGAATATCGGCTATCCAATATCCGATATCCGTTTACCAAATATCGAATATCGACTTTTCGAATTTCCGGTATCGAGTTTTTAAATACCGAATTTTCGAAAATCGAATATCGGCTATCCGAATATGCAATATGGAATATCGGCTATCCAATATCCGATAACCGTTTACCGAATATCGAATATCGACTTTTCGAATTTCCGGTATCGAGTTTTTAAATACCGAATTTTCGAAAATCGAATATCGGATATCCAAATATGCCATATCGAATACCGGCTATCCAATATCCGATATCCGTTTACCGAATATCGAATATCGACTTTTCGAATTTCCGGTATCGAGTTTTTAAATACCGAATTTTCGAAAAGCGAATATCGGATATCCAAATATGCCATATCGAATACCGGCTATCCGATATCCGATATCCGTTTACCGAATATCGAATATCGACTTTTCGAATTTCCGGTATCGAGTTTTTAAATACCGAATTTTCGAAAATCGAATATCGGCTATCCGAATATGCAATATGGAATATCGGCTATCCGAATATGCAATATGGAATATCGGCTATCCAATATCCGATAACCGTTACCGAATATCGAATATTGACTTTTCGAATTTCCGGTATCGAGTTTTTAAATACCGAGTTTTCGAAATCCGAATATCGGATATCCGAATATGCAATATCGAATATCGGCTATCCAATATCCGATATCCGATTACCGAATATCGAATATCGACTTTTCGAATTTCCGGTATCGAGTTTTTAAATACCGAGTTTTCAAAAATCGAACATCGGATATCCAAATATGCAATATCGAATATCCGCTATCCAATATCCGATATCCGTTTACCGAATATCGAATATCGACTTTTCGAATTTCCCGTATCGAGTTTTTAAATACCGAATTTTCGAAAATCGAATATCGGATATCCAATTATGCAATATCGTATATCGGCTTTCCAATATCCGATATCCGTTTACCAAATATTGAATATCGACTTTTCGAATTTCCGGTATCGAGTTTTTAAATACCGAGTTTTCGAAAATCGAATATCGGATTTCCGAATATGCAATACCGAATATCGGCTATCCAATATCCGATATCCGTTTACCGAATATCGAATATCGACTTTTCGAATTTCCGGTACCGAGTTTTTAAATACCGAATTTTCGAAAATCGAATATCGGCTATCCGAATATGCAATATGGAATATCGGCTATCCAATATCCGATAACCGTTTACCGAATATCGAATATCGACTTTTCGAATTTCCGGTATCGAGTTTTTAAATACCGAATTTTCGAAAAGCGAATATCGGATATCCAAATATGCCATATCGAATACCGGCTATCCAATATCCGATATCCGTTTACCGAATATCGAATATCGACTTTTCGAATTTCCGGTATCGAGTTTTTAAATACCGAATTTTCGAAAAGCGAATATCGGATATCCAAATATGCCATATCGAATACCGGCTATCCAATATCCGATATCCGTTTACCGAATATCGAATATCGACTTTTCGAATTTCCGGTATCGAGTTTTTTAATACCGAGTTTTCGAAAATCGAATATTGTATATCCGAATATGCAATATCGAATATCGGCTTTCCAATATCCGATTTCCGTTTACCAAATATCGAATGTCGACTTTTCGAATTTCCGATATCGAGTTTTTTAATAACGAATTTTTGAAAATTGAATATCGGATATCCGAAGCAATATCGAATATCGGCTATCCAATATCCGATATCTGTTTACCGAATATCGAATATCGACTTTTCGAATTTCCGGTATCGAGTTTTTAAATACCCAGTTTTCGAAAATCGGATTTTCGAATATGCAATACCGAATATCGGCTATCCAATATCCGATATCCGTTTACCAAATATCGAATATCGACTTTTCGAATTTCCGGTATCGAGTTTTTAAATACCGAATTTTCGAATATCGAATATCGGCTATCCGAATATGCAATATGGAATATCGGCTATCCAATATCCGATAACCGTTTACCGAATAACGAATATCGACTTTTCGAAATTCCGGTATCGAGTTTTTAAATACCGAATTTTCGAAAATCGAATATCGGATATCCAAATATGCCATATCGAATACCGGCTATCCAATATCCGATATCCGTTTACCGAATATCGAATATCGACTTTTCGAATTTCCGGTATCGAGTTTTTAAATACCGAATTTTCGAAAAGCGAATATCGGATATCCAAATATGCCATATCGAATACCGGCTATCCGATATCCGATATCCGTTTACCGAATATCGAATATCGACTTTTCGAATTTCCGGTATCGAGTTTTTAAATACCGAATTTTCGAAAATCGAATATCGGCTATCCGAATATGCAATATGGAATATCGGCTATCCGAATATGCAATATGGAATATCGGCTATCCAATATCCGATAACCGTTTACCGAATATCGAATATCGACTTTTCGAATTTCCGGTATCGAGTTTTTAAATACCGAGTTTTCGAAAACCGAATATCGGATATCCGAATATGCAATATCGAATATCGGCTATCCAATATCCGATATCCGATTACCGAATATCGAATATCGACTTTTCGAATTTCCGGTATCGAGTTTTTAAATACCGAGTTTTCAAAAATCGAACATCGGATATCCAAATATGCAATATCGAATATCCGCTATCCAATATCCGATATCCATTTACCGAATATCGAATATCGACTTTTCGAATTTCCCGTATCGAGTTTTTAAATACCGAATTTTCGAAAATCGAATATCGGATATCCAATTATGCAATATCGTATATCGGCTTTCCAATATCCGATATCCGTTTACCAAATATCGAATGTCGACTTTTCGAATTTCCGGTATCGAGTTTTTTAATAACGAATTTTTGAAAATTGAATATCGGATATCCGAATATGCAATATCGAATATCGGCTATCCAATATCCGATATCTGTTTACCGAATATTGAATATCGACTTTTCGAATTTCCGGTATCGAGTTTTTAAATACCGAGTTTTCGAAAATCGAATATCGGATTTCCGAATATGCAATACCGAATATCGGCTATCCAATATCCGATATCCGTTTACCGAATATCGAATATCGACTTTTCGAATTTCCGGTATCGAGTTTTTAAATACCGAATTTTCGAAAATCGAATATCGGCTATCCGAATATGCAATATGGAATATCGGCTATCCAATATCCGATAACCGTTTACCGAATATCGAATATCGACTTTTCGAATTTCCGGTATCGAGTTCTTAAATACCGAATTTTCGAAAAGCGAATATCGGATATCCAAATATGCCATATCGAATACCGGCTATCCAATATCCGATATCCGTTTACCGAATATCGAATATCGACTTTTCGAATTTCCGGTATCGAGTTTTTAAATACCGAATTTTCGAAAAGCGAATATCGGATATCCAAATATGCCATATCGAATACCGGCTATCCAATATCCGATATCCGTTTACCGAATATCGAATATCGACTTTTCGAATTTCCGGTATCGAGTTTTTTAATACCGAGTTTTCGAAAATCGAATATTGTATATCCGAATATGCAATATCGAATATCGGCTATCCAATATCCGATATCCGTTTACCGAATATCGAATATCGACTTTTCGAATTTCCCGTATCGAGTTTTTAAATACCGAATTTTCGAAAATCGAATATCGGATATCCAAATATGCAATATCGAATATCGGCTTTCCAATATCCGATATCCGTTTACCAAATATCGAATGTCGACTTTTCGAATTTCCGGTATCGAGTTTTTTAATAACGAATTTTTGAAAATTGAATATCGGATATCCGAATATGCAATATCGAATATCGGCTATCCAATATCCGATATCCGTTTACCGAATATCGAATATCGACTTTTCGAATTTCCGGTATCGAGTTTTTAAATACCGAATTTTCGAAAAGCGAATATCGGATATCCAAATATGCCATATCGAATACCGGCTATCCGATATCCGATATCCGTTTACCGAATATCGAATATCGACTTTTCGAATTTCCGGTATCGAGTTTTTAAATACCGAATTTTCGAAAATCGAATATCGGCTATCCGAATATGCAATATGGAATATCGGCTATCCGAATATGCAATATGGAATATCGGCTATCCAATATCCGATAACCGTTTACCGAATATCGAATATCGACTTTTCGAATTTCCGGTATCGAGTTTTTAAATACCGAGTTTTCGAAAACCGAATATCGGATATCCGAATATGCAATATCGAATATCGGCTATCCAATATCCGATAACCGTTTATCGAATATCGACTTTTCAAATTTCTGGTATCGAGTTTTTAAATACCGAGTGTTCGAAAATCGAATATCGGATATCCGAATATGCCATATCGAATATCGGCTATCCAATATCCGATATCCGTTTACCGTATATCAAATATCGACTGTTCGTATTTCCGGTATCGAGTTTTTAAATACCGTTTTTGCGAAAATCGGATATCCGAATATGTAATATCGAATATCGGCTATCCAATATCCGATATCCGTTTACCGTATATCAAATATCGACTGTTCGTATTTCCGGTATCGAGTTTTTAAATACCGTTTTTGCGAAAATCGGATATCCGAATATGTAATATCGAATATCGGCTATCCAATATCCGATTTCCGATATCCGAATATCGAATATCGACTTTTCGAATTTCCGGTATCGAGTTTTTTAATAACGAATTTTTGAAAATTGGATATCGGATATCCGAATATGCAATATCGAATATCGGCTATCCAATATCCGATATCTGTTTACCGAATATCGAATATCGACTTTTCGAATTTCCGGTATCGAGTTTTTAAATACCCAGTTTTCGAAAATCGGATTTCCGAATATGCAATACCGAATATCGTCTATCCAATATCCGATATCCGTTTACCGAATATCGAATATCGACTTTTCGAATTTCCGGTATCGAGTTTTTAAATACCGAATTTTCGAAAATCGAATATCGGCTATCCGAATATGCAATATGGAATATCGGCTATCCAATATCCGATAACCGTTTACCGAATATCGAATATCGACTTTTCGAATTTCCGGTATCGAGTTTTTAAATACCGAATTTTCGAAAAGCGAATATCGGATATCCAAATATGCCATATCGAATACCGCCGGCTATCCAATATCCGATATCCGTTTACCGAATATCGAATATCGACTTTTCGAATTTCCGGTATCGAGTTTTTTAATACCGAGTTTTCGAAAATCGAATATTGTATATCCGAATATGCAATATCGAATATCGGCTATCCAATATCCGATATCCGTTTACCGAATATCGAATATCGACTTTTCGAATTTCCCGTATCGAGTTTTTAAATACCGAATTTTCGAAAATCGAATATCGGATATCCAAATATGCAATATCGAATATCGGCTTTCCAATATCCGATATCCGTTTACCAAATATCGAATGTCGACTTTTCGAATTTCCGGTATCGAGTTTTTTAATAACGAATTTTTGAAAATTGAATATCGGATATCCGAATATGCAATATCGAATATCGGCTATCCAATATCCGATATCCGTTTACCGAATATCGAATATCGACTTTTCGAATTTCCGGTATCGAGTTTTTAAATACCGAATTTTCGAAAAGCGAATATCGGATATCCAAATATGCCATATCGAATACCGGCTATCCGATATCCGATATCCGTTTACCGAATATCGAATATCGACTTTTCGAATTTCCGGTATCGAGTTTTTAAATACCGAATTTTCGAAAATCGAATATCGGCTATCCGAATATGCAATATGGAATATCGGCTATCCGAATATGCAATATGGAATATCGGCTATCCAATATCCGATAACCGTTTACCGAATATCGAATATCGACTTTTCGAATTTCCGGTATCGAGTTTTTAAATACCGAGTTTTCGAAAACCGAATATCGGATATCCGAATATGCAATATCGAATATCGGCTATCCAATATCCGATAACCGTTTATCGAATATCGACTTTTCAAATTTCTGGTATCGAGTTTTTAAATACCGAGTGTTCGAAAATCGAATATCGGATATCCGAATATGCCATATCGAATATCGGCTATCCAATATCCGATATCCGTTTACCGTATATCAAATATCGACTGTTCGTATTTCCGGTATCGAGTTTTTAAATACCGTTTTTGCGAAAATCGGATATCCGAATATGTAATATCGAATATCGGCTATCCAATATCCGATATCCGTTTACCGTATATCAAATATCGACTGTTCGTATTTCCGGTATCGAGTTTTTAAATACCGTTTTTGCGAAAATCGGATATCCGAATATGTAATCTCGAATATCGGCTATCCAATATCCGATTTCCGATATCCGAATATCGAATATCGACTTTTCGAATTTCCGGTATCGAGTTTTTTAATAACGAATTTTTGAAAATTGGATATCGGATATCCGAATATGCAATATCGAATATCGGCTATCCAATATCCGATATCTGTTTACCGAATATCGAATATCGACTTTTCGAATTTCCGGTATCGAGTTTTTAAATACCCAGTTTTCGAAAATCGGATTTCCGAATATGCAATACCGAATATCGTCTATCCAATATCCGATATCCGTTTACCGAATATCGAATATCGACTTTTCGAATTTCCGGTATCGAGTTTTTAAATACCGAATTTTCGAAAATCGAATATCGGCTATCCGAATATGCAATATGGAATATCGGCTATCCAATATCCGATAACCGTTTACCGAATATCGAATATCGACTTTTCGAATTTCCGGTATCGAGTTTTTAAATACCGAATTTTCGAAAATCGAATATCGGATATCCAATTATGCAATATCGAATATCGGCTTTCCAATATCCGATATCTGTTTACCGAATATCGAATATCGACTTTTCGAATTTCCGGTATCGAGTTTTTAAATACCCAGTTTTCGAAAATCGGATTTCCGAATATGCAATACCGAATATCGGCTATCCAATATCCGATATCCGTTTACCAAATATCGAATATCGACTTTTCGAAAATTCGAGTTTTCGAAAATCGAATATCGGATATCCGAATATGCTATATCGAATATCGGCTATCCAATATCCGATATCCGTTTACCGAATATCGACTTTTCGAATTTCCGGTATCGACTTTTTAAATACCGAGTTTTCGAAAACCCGAATATCGGATTTCCGAATATGCCATATCGAATATCGGCTATCCAATATCCGATATCCGTTTACGGAATATCGAATATCGACTTTTCGAATTTCCGGTATCGAGTTTTTAAATACCGTTTTTGCGAAAATCGGATATCCGAATATGTAATATCGAATATCGGCTATCCAATATCCGATAACCGTTTATCGAATATCGAATATCGACTTTTCGAATTTCCGGTATCGAGTTTTTAAATACCGAGTTTTCGAAAACCGAATATCGGATATCCGAATATGCAATATCGAATATCGGCTATCCAATATCCGATAACCGTTTATCGAATATCGACTTTTCAAATTTCTGGTATCGAGTTTTTAAATACCGAGTGTTCGAAAATCGAATATCGGATATCCGAATATGCCATATCGAATATCGGCTATCCAATATCCGATATCCGTTTACCGTATATCAAATATCGACTGTTCGTATTTCCGGTATCGAGTTTTTAAATACCGTTTTTGCGAAAATCGGATATCCGAATATGTAATATCGAATATCGGCTATCCAATATCCGATATCCGTTTACCGTATATCAAATATCGACTGTTCGTATTTCCGGTATCGAGTTTTTAAATACCGTTTTTGCGAAAATCGGATATCCGAATATGTAATATCGAATATCGGCTATCCAATATCCGATTTCCGATATCCGAATATCGAATATCGACTTTTCGAATTTCCGGTATCGAGTTTTTTAATAACGAATTTTTGAAAATTGGATATCGGATATCCGAATATGCAATATCGAATATCGGCTATCCAATATCCGATATCTGTTTACCGAATATCGAATATCGACTTTTCGAATTTCCGGTATCGAGTTTTTAAATACCCAGTTTTCGAAAATCGGATTTCCGAATATGCAATACCGAATATCGTCTATCCAATATCCGATATCCGTTTACCGAATATCGAATATCGACTTTTCGAATTTCCGGTATCGAGTTTTTAAATACCGAATTTTCGAAAATCGAATATCGGCTATCCGAATATGCAATATGGAATATCGGCTATCCAATATCCGATAACCGTTTACCGAATATCGAATATCGACTTTTCGAATTTCCGGTATCGAGTTTTTAAATACCGAATTTTCGAAAATCGAATATCGGATATCCAATTATGCAATATCGAATATCGGCTTTCCAATATCCGATATCCGTTTACCAAATATCGAATGTCGACTTTTCGAATTTCCGATATCGAGTTTTTTAATAACGAATTTTTGAAAATTGAATATCGGATATCCGAAGCAATATCGAATATCGGCTATCCAATATCCGATATCTGTTTACCGAATATCGAATATCGACTTTTCGAATTTCCGGTATCGAGTTTTTAAATACCCAGTTTTCGAAAATCGGATTTCCGAATATGCAATACCGAATATCGGCTATCCAATATCCGATATCCGTTTACCAAATATCGAATATCGACTTTTCGAAAATTCGAGTTTTCGAAAATCGAATATCGGATATCCGAATATGCTATATCGAATATCGGCTATCCAATATCCGATATCCGTTTACCGAATATCGACTTTTCGAATTTCCGGTATCGACTTTTTAAATACCGAGTTTTCGAAAACCCGAATATCGGATTTCCGAATATGCCATATCGAATATCGGCTATCCAATATCCGATATCCGTTTACGGAATATCGAATATCGACTTTTCGAATTTCCGGTATCGAGTTTTTAAATACCGAATTTTCGAAAATCGAATATCGGCTATCCGAATATGCAATATGGAATATCGGCTATCCAATATCCGATAACCGTTTACCGAATATCGAATATCGACTTTTCGAATTTCCGGTATCGAGTTTTTAAATACCGCATTTTCGAAAATCGAATATCGGATATCCAAATATGCCATATCGAATACCGGCTATCCAATATCCGATATCCGTTTACCGAATATCGAATATCGACTTTTCGAAAATTCGAGTTTTCGAAAATCGAATATCGGATATCCGAATATGCAATATCGAATATCGGCTATCCAATATCCGATATCCGTTTACCGAATATCGACTTTTCGAATTTCCGGTATCGACTTTTTAAATACCGAGTTTTCTTAAACCCGAATATCGGATATCCGAATATGCAATATCGTATATCGGCTATCCAATATCCGATTACCGAATATCGAATATCGACTTTTCGAATTTCCGGTATCGAGTTTTTAAATACCAAGTCGAAGTCGAAGTCGAAGTCGAAGTCGAAGTCGAAGTCGAAGTCGAAGTCCAAGTCCAAGTCCAAGTCCAAGTCCAAGTCGAAGTCGAAGTCGAAGTCGAAGTCGAAGTCAACGTCAAAGTCAAAGTCAAAGTCAAAGTCAAAGTCAAAGTCAAAGTCAAAGTCAAAGTCAAAGTCAAAGTCAAAGTCAAAGTCAAAGTCAAAGTCAAAGTCAAAGTCAAAGTCAAAGTCAAAGTCAAAGTCAAAGTCAAAGTCAAAGTCAAAGTCAAAGTCAAAGTCAAAGTCAAAGTCAAAGTCAAAGTCAAAGTCAAAGTCAAAGTCAAAGTCAAAGTCAAAGTCAAAGTCAAAGTCAAAGTCAAAGTCAAAGTCAAAGTCAAAGTCAAAGTCAAAGTCAAAGTCAAAGTCAAAGTCAAAGTCAAAGTCAAAGTCAAAGTCAAAGTCAAAGTCAAAGTCAAAGTCAAAGTCAAAGTCAAAGTCAAAGTCAAAGTCAAAGTCAAAGTCAAAGTCAAAGTCAAAGTCAAAGTCAAAGTCAAAGTCAAAGTCAAAGTCAAAGTCAAAGTCAAAGTCAAAGTCAAAGTCAAAGTCAAAGTCAAAGTCAAAGTCAAAGTCAAAGTCAAAGTCAAAGTCAAAGTCAAAGTCAAAGTCAAAGTCAAAGTCAAAGTCAAAGTCAAAGTCAAAGTCAAAGTCAAAGTCAAAGTCAAAGTCAAAGTCAAAGTCAAAGTCAAAGTCAAAGTCAAAGTCAAAGTCAAAGTCAAAGTCAAAGTCAAAGTCAAAGTCAAAGTCAAAGTCAAAGTCAAAGTCAAAGTCAAAGTCAAAGTCAAAGTCAAAGTCAAAGTCAAAGTCAAAGTCAAAGTCAAAGTCAAAGTCAAAGTCAAAGTCAAAGTCAAAGTCAAAGTCAAAGTCAAAGTCAAAGTCAAAGTCAAAGTCAAAGTCAAAGTCAAAGTCAAAGTCAAAGTCAAAGTCAAAGTCAAAGTCAAAGTCAAAGTCAAAGTCAAAGTCAAAGTCAAAGTCAAAGTCAAAGTCAAAGTCAAAGTCAAAGTCAAAGTCAAAGTCAAAGTCAAAGTCAAAGTCAAAGTCAAAGTCAAAGTCAAAGTCAAAGTCAAAGTCAAAGTCAAAGTCAAAGTCAAAGTCAAAGTCAAAGTCAAAGTCAAAGTCAAAGTCAAAGTCAAAGTCAAAGTCAAAGTCAAAGCCAAAGCCAAAGCCAAAGCCAAAGTCAAAGTCAAAGTCAAAGTCAAAGTCAAAGTCAAAGTCAAAGTCAAAGTCAAAGTCAAAGTCAAAGTCAAAGTCAAAGTCAAAGTCAAAGTCAAAGTCAAAGTCAAAGTCAAAGTCAAAGTCAAAGTCAAAGCCAAAGTCAAAGTCAAAGTCAAAGTCAAAGCCAAAGCCAAAGCCAAAGGTTCGAAAGTGTTAGGTTCGAAAGTGTTAGGTTCGAAAGTGTTAGGTTCGAAAGTGTTAGGTTCGAAAGTGTTAGGTTCGAAAGTGTTAGGTTCGAAAGTGTTAGGTTCGAAAGTGTTAGGTTCGAAAGTGTTAGGTTCGAAAGTGTTAGGTTAGGTTAGGTTAGGTTAGGTTAGGTTAGGTTAGGTTAGGTTAGGTTAGGTTAGGTTAGGTTAGGTTAGGTTAGGTTAGGTTAGGTTAGGTTAGGTTAGGTTAGGTTAGGTTAGGTTAGGTTAGGTTAGGTTAGGTTAGGTTAGGTTAGGTTAGGTTAGGTTAGGTTAGGTTAGGTTAGGTTAGGTTAGGTTTTTTTTTTTTTTTTTTTTTTTTTTTTTTTTTTTTTTTTTTTTTTTTTTTTTTTTTGTTGAGGCAGGAGTTGGGAAATCCCCACGGACACCTCGGCTGTCTCACCGTCTCACGGAGACTATGAGACAGTCGAGGTAGTGTGGGACTCGAACCCACTAAAACCCACTCCTGCCCTGCCAGTGTCCCTCCGCTGTAGGAATGCGGAGACCTTTTTGTCAAGTTTAATTCCCACGACTGCAGGCGGCCGAAGAGGCCACTTTGAGTTTCCGTATTTCACTAAGTTTTTTACAAGTCTAGTACTTATGTTATTTAACCGTTAAAAATGTTTACCTGAGATTCTTTTTGTAACTATGAATTTTCGCCTGAATTTTGTGAACTTTATTTCTGTTTAATATAATTTTGGTTCTAAATTAATTTTTATTATTTTCTTTGATTTTGCTATTATTTGGATGTTACTTTATTTCTGTTTATTGTATATTTGGTTCTAAGTGGAATTCTTGTGATTTTCTTTAATTTTGACTTTTAGATTAGCATTTTTATGTTACGCTGTACCCAATTTGGAAATAAAGCGCTGACATGACACTACGGTATTGCCTGTTTTTACTGCTTGTGTGATATTTATGAACCATATACTTATTATACGGCTAAATATCACGAAACAGGGGTCTACGGTATCCTGCTCCGGGCTCGACACAATTTGGCGATTCCGCTGAAGTTGACTCAAGGTCCAGCACAACTCCAGTCACTTTCTTAAGAGAGTGACTCCAGTTTCTACCCCTCATTGAGCCAACCTCAGCGGTTCGCTCAATGCGTTTGCTCTCTTGTTGTGTCGGTCCCGGTTTCGCATTTCCGCAGGAAGTGAGTGCGCCCACATCTTTAGCAATAAGCAATTGCTTCCCTGGCGAACGCATCCCACTTCCTGCGTATTGGGCAGTCGTCGCTAAAGGCATTGTGCCGGTGCTCCCCCATCTTGGCTCTGGTGCAATTTATGCATGCCGCTGCTTCGCCGCTCTGCTTGACTGGGCAGTCCAACCGTAGGTGTGGACCACCGCAGTGGCTGCATAGATCGGCCGGCTCTGTGCAGAAGCGTTTGCCGTGGCCGAATGCCAAGCAGCGGGTGCACTGCACCAGAGGCGTCTGGTCTTCGACGCGCACTCTCTGGAGGTCAATTCGAAGTTTACCTCCTTCGAGCGCCCTCCTCCAAATCGTGGGGGATACACTTAACACAATGCCGTTAACGTGCGGGTTGCGTGCTTTCTTCCTGTATTTTACGGAAACTCTCAGATCCGCGCCGTCGAGTCCGTGGAAGATCTCCCGGTTCTGACTCTTGAGGGCAGCTAGTACCTCCTCATCACTATGTACTGTAAGCACATCCCTCAGAATCAGAAGCGGGTCCCGATTTTTCACGTCCTCGACGACGAGGTTTCCTCCGGCCGCCTGCAGTCGCTCCTTTATCTTCCTTCTCTCTTCCTCCGTCGCGCACCCCATTATGACCTTCCGGTCCTTGGCCTTCCTGACCCGTTCCACACGAACCCAGCCGTCCTTCGCATCCACCGCTCTCCTTACTCTCTCAAGGATCTCGTCACCCGTATCCATCTCCTGGGTGGAGGAGACAACCACCGAGTGGAGTGTCATTAGCTCCGGAGCTTTTGCTCGGGTGTGGCCCTTATTTGCGGACACTACACTCGCGTAGGTGTCCCCCTCCACACTTTCCCTGCTGGCCAGACTGTCTCGGAGTCTATCCATCTTCTCGGAGTGGTCTTTCAGCTCCGAGATGTGCTCCTTGAGGGTGTTGAGGAGCTCAGTCTGGCCAGCAAGAATCTCGACGGAAACGGGCGAGGGACCACGGACAACGGTGGACGCGGCGGTAGTCGGCTCTGGCGCGGACACAGCCACGTTGGGGGCCCGACTGAGCTCCGCGTCCTCCACCAACTCGAAGAGCCGTTCGAGGGCCTCCAGCACTGCATTTTTAATGTTTGTCTTGAGGTTGCGAGAGCTGCCCAGGCTCTCCTTCGCTTTCTCTAGGCACGCTCTCGCCTCCTCAAGACGGTTGCAGCGCTCGGCCATAGTCCCCTCGAGCGGTCTGGTGGCGGCCACAGGACGCGGGCGCCCCTTTGGCGTGGCGAAGACTTCGATGGGGTCAGGAGGGGTGGCGTCCTCGAAGGAGATTCGCCTCATCACGTGCTCAGGTCTCAACAAGGGAAGCAATATCTCCCCCAAGGACCCACCCGTCGACTGCTCTTCATACAGACCGTCATGAGAGTCAGGGGTGCCCATCGGGGCGGAAGCAGACGGATCCTTGTAAAGGGAGGGTCGCGTCTGTCTCTTCGCTGCCGAGAAAGAGAGGATCATCGACACTGGCCTTCTGGGTCCCTGTAAATAGGGGACGCAGGAATCGCAATAATGTTTAAATCAGCCTTAAAATGTTTAAAATACGGTCAATTATTAATTAATTATATTAAACGTCAAAATAAATAGTCAATAGATAATAAAAATTGTCAAATCTGTGTCCCTGTAAAGGGGGGAACACACATAATAATTTAAATAAAACGTCAGTACACAACACAACAGTAATGGTAAAATAAAAATAATTAAAAACAGTGTTTTTTGGTCATAAAATCAACCCTGAACGCCCCAAACCGGTTTTCTGTTGCCCAGACACTCAATAGATAGTATTTCGAAAAGAATAATTTTTGCCGAAAATAGGTTTACCCTCTTAGCTATAGGCCACAGGGCGGGTGGGTGGGGAAATTTTTTGCGAGCTAGACGCACGTGCGGGGTATCGTTGGATCGGGCTCCGCGCGGGCTAGTCGAATATGAAATAAAAGATTTTGTGACAAGAGACAAAATTTTGAGTTATGGCCTAAAAACCAGTTTTTTACGTTAAATTTAGTGTTTTTCACCCCCACTCCGGAACTAGGGCCACGGAAAGCGGACCTGATCACTGGAATAATTGAGGGCGGTTGCTGAGACTATTTTAAATTTGAAACGGTTAATTTAGATCAAAAAATGGCGAAGTTACTGAATTAAATGTGGTGAAATTTTGACAAAAAATTGAAAAAATGCAAAATAAGGGTAAGGGTTGAGATTTAGGGGTTGCGATTTGTGTCAAACGATAGGCGTCCGCCTTTTTAGGTCTAATGAGCTGAAAACAGCTTCAAAATCGCACTTAAGACTAAAAAGATATCGATGGTTAGGTTAGGTTAGGTTAGGTTAGGTTAGGTTAGGTTAGGTTAGGTTAGGTTAGGTTAGGTTAGGTTAGGTTAGGTTAGGTTTAGGTTAGGTTAGGTTAGGTTAGGTTAGGTTAGGTTAGGTTAGGTTAGGTTAGGTTAGGTTAGGTTAGGTTAGGTTAGGTTAGGTTAGGTTAGGTTAGGTTAGGTTAGGTAGGTTAGGTTAGGTTAGGTTAGGTTTTTTTTTTTTTTTTTTTTTTTTTTTTTTTGTTGAGGCAGGAGTGGGAAATCCCCGCGGACACCTCGGCCGTCTCACAGTCTCACGGAGACCATGAGACAGTCGAGGTAGTGTGGGACTCGAACCCACTTAAAACCCACTCCTGCCCTGCCAGTGTCCCTCTAACGAAGTCAGAGTCCTTATTTTCTCTACTTTGTTCGTTGCTTTCTGGTGGCTGGAGAGACCACATTTAATGACGGCCAGATTTTCGGTTTGGTTGCTTCTATATATTTCTATCTTACTTGATTATCATTATTTACTGTTTATTTTCTGTTAATTTCTATTTACTTTTTATGTAATTTCACATTATTTTGTATTTTCTTATATTTAGTTGTTTTCTTAATCTGTCTGTAGTTTCTATTTAATATTTAAAGTTACCTGTTTTTGTTCTAATTTCTTTTATAAATACATTAATTTTACTCAAATTGTTACTTTACATTTTTTATACCTTATCCTATGTCATTCCAGTTTTTTTTTTTTTTTTATTGCTCTGCTGCGGTCACCACTGTGTGATCACTTTTATCTATATACTTATTATATAATAAAGTATCACTTTAGGTATGGGTTCGACACAACTTGACGGTTCCACTAGAGTTGGCTCACGATCCAGCTTAATTGCAGCCACTTTCTCATGAAAGTGGCCCCAGTTAACATTCTTCATTGAGCCAACCCCAGTGGTCCGCTCAATGCAACTGCTATCTGGTTGTGTCGAACTCTTACGCGCAGTGTAGCAGGAAGTGAGCGCATTAACAACCTTAGCAATACGCTATTGCCGCTCTGGCAAATGCGTCCCACTTCCCGCGTACTGGGCAATCGCTGCTGAAAGCGTTGTGCCCAGTGGCCTCCAGTTTGGCTCTGGTGCAGTTCACGCATACGGCCACTGCGCCATCCCGCCTCTCCGGGCAATCTGCTCGGAGATGCGAGCCGCCACAGTGGCTGCAGAGATCTGCCGGCTCCGAGCACAGGCGTTTCCCGTGCCCGAAAGCCAGGCATCGCGTGCACTGCACCAGAGGCGTCTGGTCCTCGACGCGCACCCGCTGCAGGTCTACGCGGAGCTTTCCAACCTCGAGTGCGCGCCTCCAGATTATGGGGGACACGCTGAGCACAACGCTATTGACATGCGGGTTTCGGCACTTCTTTTTATAGCGGACCGCCATCCTGTCCTCCCCGTCGCCGAGGCCGCAGAAGATCTCCCGGTTCTGGTTCCTAAGGGCTGTCAGCAACTCTTCGTCGCTGTGCACTACAAGCACCTCCTTAAGAACCAGAAGCGGGTCCCGATTCTTTACATCCTCGACGACGAGGTTCTCTCCGACCGCCCGCAGACGCTCCCTCACCTTGCGCCTCTCACTCTCCGTCGCACACCCCACAATAATCTTTTTGTCCTTCGCCTTCCGCACGCGCTCAACCCGCACCCAGCCCGCCTTCGCATCCACCGCCCTCCTGACCTTTTCCAGGACCTGGTCCCCCGTATCCATCTCGTCCGTGGAGGAGACAACCACGGAGTGCAGCGTCGTTCGCTCCAGGGCTTGAGTCCCGGTATGGCTGCGTGTCGCTGACGCAACACTCGCGTAGGTTGCCACCCCCACGCCCTCCCTACCGGCCAGGCTGTCTCGGAGTTTATCCATCTTCTCGGAGTGGTCTTTCAACTCCGAGATGTGCTCCTTGAGGGTGTTGAGGAGCTCAGTCCGGCCAGCGAGAACCTCGACGGAAACGGGCGAGGGACCACGGACAACGGTGGACGCGACGGTAGTCGGCTCTGGCGCGGCCACAGCCGCGTTGGGGGCCCGATCGAGCTCCGCGTCTTCGACCAACTCGAAGAGCCGTTCTAGGGCCTCCAGCACTGCATTTTTAATATTTGTCTTGAGGTTGCGAGAGCTGCCCAGGCTCTCCTTCGCTTTCTCTAGACACGCTCTCGCCTCCTCAAGACGGTTGCAGCGCACGGCCCCAGTCCCCTCGAGCGGTCTGGTGGCGGCCACAGGAGGCGGGCGCCCCTTTGGCGTGGCGAAGATCTCGGCGGGGTCACGAGGGGTGGCGTCCCCGAAGGAGATCCGCCTCTTGACTTCCTCAGCTCCCAACATGGGAAGCAACACCTCCCCCAAGGACTCACCCGACTCCCGATGTTCGTACGGGGCGTCGTGTGGGTCGGGGGTGACCATTTGGGCGCACACAGACATACCCTTGTAAAGGGAGGGTCGTACAGGTCTGGTGGCTGTGGAGAAGGCGAGTTTCATGGGACACTGATTTTGGGTCCCTGTAAAGGGGGGACGCAAAGTATATATATATAATCAGTATAAATAAGATTTCTAATTTAATAAATGATCTTTGTTTAAAATACGTCAATACTATGTCCCTGTAAAGAGGGGAACACAGCTTAAATAAAATTATGGTAATAAAAGTCAACACGAAAGGTCAAATAGGGGATAAAATGACTTTTCCGTACAA